>CM055119.1:6245175-8712469 GCA_029206835.1 Rana muscosa | reverse complement strand
TAAAATAATATATGGGGGTGTAACGACACCCCAAATACGCAAGAGGTTTAACGCCGTTTAAAGATATTCCCTCTCCTGGACACAAATTCACTGCCGATCCTCAACAGTCAGACGACCACTTCCCATAGGAATTAATCCTTCCAAAAGAACGAGACGCACTCTGTATCTTTCCAAAATGAACTACTTTTATTGCAAAACATTACAACTTTTATATCCACAGAGAGAAGCTTCTGACCCTCCTCTCATCATACACCTCTGACCAGACCCAATTTACATGAGCCAATTAACTACAGTGAATGGCTAATACACATCGCAGTTTAATGATTATGCATGACCCTTTTGTGTTTAGCTTTTGTCTCCCAATCCCCTTTACAGGTTAAATGATCTTTTGTCTTTCCCCAGCCTGTCTGGCTGCCAGAGGACCATACCTATAATTACAGGCTTAACTCCCATTATCAAAAGACTTTACACAATAGAACATAACGAACTTTCAATACACATCTCGCAATGAAAAGATCTGTAGAATGTAAATCACCCCCCACCTCATCACAGCAATGATTACACAACCCTCACACACCGTATATACCCAATATGTATACAATATATATATATATACACAGCATTGAATCTGATTAGCACAGATCATAGTGGGGTTTTCCTTCACCCTGTGCCCCTAATAGGGACACAGGGTGGTTTACACATAAGAGGCATTGGGGAAGCTGAAGCAAGGGTATCTCATACTTTCTAAGGGATTCTGGGTTCCCCGGGCCTACCCGTTACAGGGGGTACCTGACGCTATAAAATCCTGCGGCAAACCTAAAAATAAATAACTGGCTACCTAGGCCACCACCGACACTAATACAGCGATTGGAAAAATGATTGTTTAGTGACGCTGGCGTTAGGGGGTGAAAGGGTTACCTGGGGGGCGATCAAGGGGTTAAACCTTTATTAGAGGGGTTAGGGGGCTACCCTGGACCTAACGGGGCCTAAACCTAACTGCCCTGCAACTGTTTACTGTCACAAATGACACTGATTGCAGTGATCAGTAAAAAAATGACCACTGCAAATGGGTGACACTGTGACTGGGGGTACTGGGGGTGATCTGGGGGTGACTGGGGGGTGCAAGTGTGCCTACGTGTACTGGTGTTAGTGTAGTGTTGGTGCACTTACTGTGAGATGTCTTCTCTCCTCGTGCCGGATCGAAAAGACCGCCACGAGGAGAGATGACATCACTTCCTCTGCCTGTGTTTACATTACACAGGCAGAGGAAGATTGTCATTCGTCGGGAGCGATCGTGAGGGGTGGCCGGAAACCAATTGCCGCCCCCTCATCACGGATCGCTTCCGAACAGAAAACCACCGCTCACTGTACCTGAGGGGAGTCCGATCGGACCCCCCACCCATACAAATGCAGTCACGTACAGGTACGTGATTGTGCCTGTCCGTGCCATTTTGCCGACGTGTATATACAGTGAGCGGTCGTTAAGTGGTTAATAATAATACCTAATAGAAAATGATTGATTTAAGAATTAAACTGTAATAGTGGTCATATGGCCAAAAAGGGTAATACAAAAAGACAGCAAACTTATTTTAGCTATAGCATATTTACATTATAATTGTATATGAAAATGAGGCAAAATTGATAAATGAAGGTAAAAATAAATAAAGATAAAAATATTGTTAAACAGATTAATGTATCTTACCTAAATAATAGATCCATTAAAGTTTTGTAGTAAATGAGGACCAAAATTGCCTCTAAAGTTAGAAAGCTTATTACAAGGTACATTGGGTGTAGTTTGGTTAGATGTCTTTTGAGATCGTAATTTTTTCTCTTTATTTAATGTTTTCCCTGATTTCGGTTGGCCTCGTGAGCTACTTTCACTATTGGGTTTACGTTTTCTTGTCGCTCCACTGGGGTCATTGAATCTAGGTACTATAGGAACACAAGATGTTGAAGACATTGAAGATGAATCAGACTCAGCCATATCTAAATTAGTGATTAGGGGTTCTTGATTAGGAGGGCCCCTACGTCGTAAAGGCATTTTTAACGGTGTCCATTTGTATGCTTGATCATAATCATATGCTTTCTTATCACTGAAGTACTTATTTTCTTTGGTCTTAATAAGGCCCATCGCATATTTAGTTAATAACTCCTTCAAGGCTTTATCCTTATCTGTAAACAGTCTATGTGTCATTAGTTTGGCATGATCTTCTTGCCATTTAAGAATCTCAGTATCCAACTGGGTTATATCAACTCCATATTGGGTGCTGAGAATCTGCATCATTTGTAGCGAACAATTCTGTAAATTAACTTCCCAGGCTTTCTTGATACTGGGTTCAACTTTACGAATGTTCGGAAAGATTTGAATTCTTAAACCCCACGGAACTATTTGATTCGTGATATATCTATCAAAGAATTCTTTATGCCAAAACAGGCGAGCTTTCCTTTCAACTAGGCGTTGAAGGCTTGAAAAATAGAGGTCTAAATCGGCTTCTGTAATGTCACCCTGTGAGCGAACCTGTCTCACTTCTGTTATGAAGCCCTCCCAGGCTTCTCCACAATATGCCGCCATATTTGTGTACACTCACCCAACCTTTTGTGCTGCAGTATAGAGGGAGGAAACAAACCCAAGTGGCGATGGTCAGAGGTCACACCAAAGAGTTGTCACAAACTAGATACCAAATAACATATAACAAAAGACATACATTAATAACTAAACCAAAAACATACAAATAATGTGAAAACTCATAAATTATAACAAAAGTTTATATAAATCTTATAGAGCTTTAATAGATGCTGAGATCTGGTCATATAAAGAAATGCTCGTGGGTGTGTTTTCCACCCGGGATATGGTAGAAAATAAATGATGAGCAGATATCAGCATAAGGAACTATATAGATAGAGGCACCACCATCCCTGTGTAATAAATAAACAGAGGGGAATAGAATGTAGGACTTTAAGGGTGCTTATGACAATAAGAGAAATAGATTGCCAGACATGGATTTTATAAAAATAGAAAAATTAACATATATATATATATATATATATATATATATATATATATATATATAAAACTAATACATATACATGCCTATGACCATCACCGGTGTATACCTAATACCAAAATCTAAAACAGTCATGCAGATATGTATAGTTGAAGTCAAGCGTCCATAGATTTCCTACAGTTTCGCCTCTTAGGCTTCATCAGGGAATAGACGCTTATACGGTTTTTAACACATTGAAACGAAACACTAGTAGGTATAAAGAAAAGGAGAAAACATATTAGTAACATATCACAGACATAAAGATCACTTTAAATGCGCCTGAAACAATACATGGGCACATCCCTAAATGACATGAGAAACATGCAATGGAGATGTCCCTACTAATCAATAAATCCCCCATTCTGTACCTCCAACACAACCTGGTCAGAAGATGGTCATGACCATCATCATGGATTGCCCCGGAGATGGCCGCCGAACGCTGTCTCTAAGGGTTACAATCCCGTAGGGGAGGGTGGGTTTTAAAATTGCAGAACACGGTTTTTATTCGTTAGTGCAAATACCTATAGGTAAAAAAGAAGAAAAGAAAGGACACAGTCACATTTGAAAAACCAGCAACAGAGGGTGAGGGGGATTGCACTCCCATAAGTAAATGAGAAACCCACTCACCAACCCACTGTTTATTAATCGGTTTAGTTGAATCATAAGGTTCAAAATGCGGCAGCGAAGTATATGTATATATTCCTTCTATAGGGGCAAGTTTCCAACAGGGACCCATCTACAAAATCAGAGGCAGCCAGACTTATTATTAATCAATGTATATAATGCATACACATTAATTAAAGAGCTATAAAATAGATTGGATGCTCACCAACAAGATAAAGAACTAAATCTTGAAGTGTATGCTTCTCCTGATTGAACATGGAGGTATACTCTGCTTGTATATCAATATCAACAGGGTCTACCTTGTGAAACAGGTTATACCGTCACCCAGGTGTACTTCAGGTAAATGCAAGATCATTTTCAGTGACCCCCGGATCCGTGAGAAATCAAAATGACACATGGAAACGAATTTGAGTGTGTTCATTAGATCTCTGGCCTTTATTGAATTTTGAGTGGCTTTTATGTAAAAGAAAGATAGGAGGGACAATGTCTTAACACATACGTTTCTAAAAATAATACAAACTCAGTATATTCTTATCTTATATTATACTGCTGAATTTAGTTTAGCAAAGGGCTTTTCTTATACAATCAGGCTACTACATGCTTAACCGCAATGACTAGCAGGGTGTGACTCTGACATACTTAGCTTAACTCATAGTTTGCATAAAGTTCATTTCTACTTAAAAAATGGAGTTGATTATTTATACATTCTATTACAATCCCCTCTTTTATCACGAACGTGATAATCACAAACCCTGAAGCCCCCGACATTCACCTGGACTACTTTCTCATAAATGTATCATTATCCTAAGCATGTAACAATAAACAGATAATCTCAGCTTCATAGCAATTGTCCATGAAATACAAAGGGGGGAGGGGCGTGACAGTCCTTAAAAGCAAGTGGGAGGGGCATGAAAGCCTTTAGGCCAAATAAAAAATTGTCCCAAAGAAAAGCACAAAAAAAAATCTCTTGTATGGCTTCTGAATGTCCAATAAATTCATGAAAGGGAAGGAAAAAGAAATGTCCACATTATAATTCTCATTCTCCTAAACTTTTCCCAAAACTTTTGGTTCGATTCTGTGTTTACACATATTTTACAGAGATCCTTCTACCCCAAAACCCTGCCTCTTTGTAAGGATAGAACTTGATATCCACAGACAGATGGGAACTGATGCATTGGGCTAGACTTGGGTCTCAGGCTGGCGTATCTGGATCTCTCCCTTGTGATGCTCACTGGAATTTCGTAGACCTTGGGCTTGCGTCATGGCTAACCCTCAAGGTGTCATTCCAGGAATATTTTTCAGCAGGTGTCCGCCTTTACTCATCTCAGCATCTCCCATGGCATTTGAACAACAAACATGAACAACAAAGATGAACAACGAAGATTTCCATGTAAAAGCTGTAGTCATCTCTTCATCCGGATAGGGTATAAGGCAGGGTATAAATGGGGTATAGGGTAGGAATGGGATGGGCATTTCTTCTGGCTGGCTGGGGCAGATATTCCTCATCCAACATGAATAATCACAGAATCTATCTGATCAATTAAGGCCTTAACCATTGGAGGTATTAAACATAGTATTCCTCATTAACTCAAACATAAGTAAAGCATGCAGAAATATAAAATGTTTCTCAGCAACAGTCTTCATTATGTAGATTCAATATGTTTAACTAAACATTTTTTCAAATCCAGTATTACAGCAGGACTTCAATAAAACCTAAACAACTTTAGTTTTTCTATCCCCGGGACCCAAGTGGACCCGAGGAACTCAGAACAGAACATTTTACCCAAACACATATTCTGACTCAGAAGTCAGCCTCCTAACTTTTCAAATATATCTGATCATCAGCAACAAACAAAACATTGATGGATAAACTTCATTACATCATTAACATATCTTCACGATTGAAACTCTGGGAATTCAAAAGGTAAATATATCCAGAATAGTCACTCTGACTGTTATTCAAACAAACTTTCCCATCATATTTTAGTACCTCATGGACTCAATATATGCAGCAATTTATTTCGTATATCCTGGTTACTTAACCCAAAGTTTTAGAGAAATATATATCTATCAGGAACATGGGCCTAATAACTTCTACTCCCTGAACAAGAAAACACAATATGAGACAACCATCTCTTTGTGTACATTTTAAACCAACACTTAAGATACTTTACTAATCAAATAATACCTTGTGCATTCATTAAACCCAATACAACCACTTTCTCCTTTTATTCACATCCATTTGGCCACTCCATTCATTCTTCATTTAGAAATGTTTTCCATATTTGCCATTTGAACAGGTTTTAAGCACCTTTTACCATTACTTTTTTTTTTTCTCGTATTTTTCCCTAGTGCATAGGATTACACAAACCTTAAGTTACTTCCTTTTTCTTTTACCAACCACAATTCCTCTGGCGTAGCGCCAGGAATACACAACTTCCTTGGATGAGGCTGGCTCACACACCTGCGGTGCATTCGCACTCCGCACTGCCCAAAAAGGTGTGCGTTTTCTAGGCAGTGCGGTCTGGCTTACGTGCGAATTCAGGGCCATTGACTTCTATGGGAACGCTTCTGAATCGCACATGTCATTCAGTTGTGAACAGTATAAAATCCTGACCTGATATGCAATCCTGACCTGATCCTGATCAAAAACTGACATGAAACGCTGAACAACTAATTTGTCAATTAGCTGTGAAAACAGAGCTCAAACTCGCACTGCATATGTGTGAACCCAGCCCTAAAATTGTATTTAACCAAAAAAAAGAAAATCAAACATTTTTAAATCCCAAATCATTGTTCATACAGCCTAAACACAAATTAAAACCATTTGCACAAATATCCATTCCCTTGTCTTGTAACAGGCAATGTCCTTATACAATGCAAAAGTTCGCTTTTTTTTTTTTTCTCAACATCAACAAAACTATATTTGTCAAAACTGAAAAGAAAAACAACACCTTTTAACTTCAATAACGTAAGGATAGGCAATTACACAATTAAAACAGTCCCCAAAGTCAGACTCTAAGGCTCTATCTCCACTACTGTAAGTTGCTGTGCGACTTGACACATGCGAAGTCGCATGACAAGTCAAAAACCCATGTAATTCAATGATCCTTGTTTTAATTTGTGCGCCTCAAGTCGCAGCAAGGCAAAAAGGTTCTTGCACTATTTTGTTCCTACTTCGGTGCAACCTTTTCTCACACTTTTGCATGACATTGCATCAAAAATCGCATTGCAAAGTCACACTGCAAATCACGCAAATCTGGGGTTGCAATAGTGGAAACAGAACCTAACTGAAATAATCAAAATACCCCATGTATAAGTTGAAATGCTACTCTAAAAAAATTGTATCTGATCAGATTCCTCAAAAAAAAACATTTGGTACCAGCGCATACATGTAATTTATCAGTGACGTCACATTCCCCTTTTAATGTTTCCAATTAACTATGCATTTGACATGGGAATATGGGCCCAACACATTTCATGAATAGACTGACAATAGTTGCAACATTTTAACAATAAACATGTATTTTTTAATCTATATAGATAACTTTCTTTCTCGTACATCACGGGACACAGAGCGACATAGTCATTACTAATGGGTTATATAGATACCGTCAGGTGCTGGCACTGGCAACTTCCAAAACCGGAAGTACCCTCCCCTATATAAGCCCCTCCCATCCGGGAGCACCTCAGTTTTTTGCCAGTGTCTAAGGTGTTGGCCAAGAAGAAACATGTGTTTTTCACTGAGCTTGCGTACAGGTTCTTTTGGGCCTCAGTAAGCTATTCCGGATCCGACCAAAAAAGCTTCATAGCTAAACGGTCGGTACCCGGGCCTTGCAGAGAAGAGCAAGGTTTTGCCTGTAATGCTTCTCTTAGGAGAGCTGGACCCTGGGATCCAGAGCTCTGGTCATACCCACGACCAAGATGTTTTCTGTGCAGGGTGCTATACAGGTCCAGGGGAGTGGAATCCTTGGGAACCCGGTCCCTGAAGGTTTGATTACAATGCCTGCCGTGATAGGTGAAGTTTGGGCTTTTGTGGACCAAACAAAGTCCTGCGGCGGGGAACAGGTAAGTGGGGGCCCCCAGGAACTTGGTTCTATTGGGGGACCCCCAAGCCTAATTTGTCTTTCTGTCTGTTACCTAATGGTATTCCCGCAAAATTCTGTGCATGCCTGTAACTACTAAAAAAATGTAATAATTTTTAATGGTGGTCAAGAAAAAAAATTTTTTTTTATATATATTTAATATATTAGACTGCGGTACCTGTGTTTGTCCACTAGAGGCCGCTGTGGAATGTTTTCTTGTCATGTGGACTAGCTTCTTCTCAGCAGAGCAAAGTCCAGGCAGATGGTGAGTTCTCTTATAGGAAACTGCTTCCTCTGCCATGTTGCAGTGCTCGTCCATCCCCCGGCCTGCGGCAAAGAGGGGCCCTGGCTCCTGTCCCTTGTTACCATATTTGAAATTAGCGCCGAAGGCGCACGTGCCCGCGCGCGTGCGCGTGCACGCGCCTCTATATATAGAGGTGAGCCGGGAAAGGGGGCGGAGCCTGGGGGATGACGCTCTGTGCGCGCCGCAGCGCTTCTGCGCATGTGCGGGCGTCCCAGCAGTTTAAAAAAAACACAATATTGTAGTGAGCTGGCTATGAAGTACAGAGACAGAGCTGGCAACATTTAAAGGCATACAGCAAGCGGTTGATACAGGCATCCCCTAGAAAGGCACATTAGTAGACACCAACTGTGATATAGCAGCAATTGTGCTAGACTATTCTCAGTAAAAGTGGTGTATTACGGCTGGAATACCTCAGCTTTAGGCTTAGGAATATGCCGTCCAGAAGCTCCGGAACTGAATCTTCCAGGAAGCGAAGGGGGTCTCATCGGGCTCGGAGGATCTTGGGCATACTCCTGCTGCACCAGTCTCCCCTGAAGTTCAGAGGTAAGTGACCGTAGAGACCCCGCAGGGTACTTGGTACTGTGGCTGTCCTCAGTTCACCTGCTCCTGTGTATGTAACAGAGGAGGATTTTCCTCAGCTCTGGGAGGATTAGAGAGAGATTGTCAACATTTATCGCTGCCTCCCTGTCAGGGAAAGCACGCCCGATCTCCGTCTCCTCCTTCAGAGTGCCTGTTAGCAGAGCAACAGTCCCATACAGGGATCGACCTGCCTGAAGGGGATCAGGATGAGGTTGATTCTGTTATAGAGGAATCAACAGTGGGGGAACCTTTTCTCAGCATCTTAAGCTGAAAGATTATGGGTTCAGTCTCTGACTAACATGGTCCGATCAGCATTTAAAAATGCACCTTGCGGAACCATCAACCACTACTGTATCCTCGTTGGGGTCGCTAGAAGCCCCCAGACTGTTTGTTCTTTTCCACTTCACCCTTTACTGAAAGGGCTCATTTACCAGGATTGGGAACGTCCTGAGAAAATATTTATTCCCCCAAGAGATTTCCGGTGGTCTATCCCATGGAGGATAAGTTCATCAAAAAAAAAAAAAGAAAAAAAAAAAAAAAATGGAAGGTCCCTACAGTGGACGCAGCCATCTCTTGTATGTATAAATCACTGACATGTCCAGTGGATAATGTCCAAATGTTCAAGAACCCAATAGATAAAAGATTGGAGTCCTTATGAAAATCTGCTTGGTGATACAACCAGCAGTAGCAGCTATTGGGGTCTGCTAAGCAGTGAAGGATCAGTTGAAACAGGTCTTGAGGGACTTGACAGATCAGCAGGCTTTGCCCTAGCTGATCTACCTAGAGCCTTAGGCTTTGCGGTTGACGCCATAGAGGATTCAGTCCATCAGGCCTCCCGCCTTACGCTGTCTATAGTACATATGCGTAGGCTCCTATGGCTCAAAAACTGGTCTGCTGAAGCTCCCTGTAAAGAATGGCTGGTTAGCGTCCCATTTCATGGTGAACGCTTATTCAGGGAAAACCTGGACAAATATATCCAGAAAATTTCCAGCGGTAAAAATACGCTCTTACCGGTTAAAAGCAGAGTTAGAGGTCCCTCTTTAAGAGGCCTGCTTCTCCAGTCCCTGGGGCATCGGCTGTGTAACAGTTCCGACGGCCTCCTCGGTCAAATCCCGGGGGTAAAAAACAGGGACAGTAGCAGGGTAATGAGAAACCCTGGGTCAGGGGAGGTACAAAACCTCCCCCAAAGTTAAATTCATTGAAGCCCCTACTCAGTCGGGTGGGGGGAGGACTCCAGTTGTTCGCAAGAGACCTGGCGGGACACGATCAAGACAGATAGGTGCTCTCCGCAGTAGGTTTGGGATACAGTTTGGAGTTAAAAGACTCTCCTCCTTCCCATTTTTGAGGTCAAACGTGCCAAGGGATCCCCGGAAGAGAGAGTCCCTCCTGTTGGCACTAGAACAACTATTGCTCCAAGGAGTAATTATGGAGGTTCCCCTGGAAGAATGAGGGTTCGAGTTTTACTCAAACCTCTTTACAGTCCCGAAGCAAACGCGGTCGGGAGGCCCATATTAATTCTAAAAGGGCTATACAAATTCCTGTATATCAGGACTTTCCGATGGAGTCGATCCGATCGGTGGCCACTGCCCTACAAGGGGAGGATTGGTTAGCCACGATCGACATCAAAGATGCTTATTTGCACATTCCCATCTTTCCAGTCCACCAAAAATTTCTACGCTTTGCAGTAGAAGGGCGCCATTTTCAGTTCAGAGCCTTACCCTTCGGTTTGGCCACAGCACCACGAGTGTTTACAAAAATTCTGGCCCTTTATTGGCCAATCTAAGAACACAAGGTGTAATGATAATGGCATATCTGGATGACTTGTTGCTGATAGACCACTCAGTGAAAAAACTAGACGTGGTCGTTCACAAGACGATCAAGTATCTGGAATCTCACGGTTGGATTATCAACCGAGACAAGTCAGCCCTAAAAACCAGTCAAAAGTCTGGAATATTTGGGGCTAAGGTTGGATTCAGGCCAGAGAAAAATATTCTTGCCTCGAGGAAAGGTGTTGTCTTTGAAAGATTTGATCCACTTAGTGGGTACAAAAAAGACAGCCGTCCATACGCCTGTATATGAGGCTGCTGGGAAAAATGGTGGCATCATTCGAAGCAGTACCCTACGGTCAATTCCATTCAAGGAATTTGCAAGGGGCCATACTGTCAGCCTGGAATAAAAAAGTTCAGGCCCTAGACTTACAATGTCCTTGTCCCCTTCCGTTCGGAAGAGCCTCCGTTGGTGGTGGGTTCCCCAGAATCTGGAAAAAAGGAAATCCTTCAGTCCGATTTCTTGGAAGGTGGTCACTACAGATGCCAGCCTTATAGGCTGGGGAGCAGTACTGGAGCAATAGTCTCTCCAGGGCAGATGGTCGGATGCAGAAAAGGCCCTGCCCATCAATCTCTTAGAGATACGAGCAGCCCGGTATGCCCTAGTAGCATGGACATCCAAACTCCAAGGGTCCCCTGTCAGAATTCAATCAGACAATGCCACAGCAGTGGCATATATCAATCATCAGGGGGGCACCAGGAGTCGTGCAGCCCAGAGGGAAGTAAATTACATCCTGAAATGGGCAGGAAAAATATGTCCCAGCCATATCTGCGGTATTCATTCCAGGAGTGGAGAATTGGAAGGCGGACTTTCTAAGTCGCCAGCAATTAGGCCCAGAGGAAGGGTCCCTTCACCCCAAGGTTTTCTGGACAATATGTCAGCGGTGGGGAACATCGGATGTAGATCTTCTAGCATCCAGATTCAACGCAAAGGGGGATAGGTTTGTCTCTCGGACAAGGGATCCCCTAGCTTGCGGCTCGGATGCCCTAGTGTTCCCTGGGGATCAGTTCAAGCTGATATATGCATTCACACCGCCACAATGGTTACCTCGATTACTCCGCAGAATCAGGGTAGAAAAGAAACCAGTGATTCCGGTGGCTCCAGCGTGGCCCCGAAGAGCGTGGTACGCGGAGATTGTAAAATTTCAGTGGGGAGTCCTTGGACTCTCCCACGTCGTCCGGCTTTCGCAAGGACCGATATACCACCCTTCCTTACCAGCCCTAGGTTTGACGGCCTGGCTATTGAAGCCCACATTCTAAAAAAGAGAGGGCTCTCTAATGCTGTGGTATCTACCATGATCAATGCCAGGAAGCCGGTATCCAGGCAGATCTACTATAGAATCTGGAAGGCGTACATCGCGTGGTGTGAGGCCAAGAAATGGCATCCACATAAGTACGTAATAGGTAGGATTCTGGACTTCCTACAGTGGGCTGTAGATAGGAAGCTTGCCTTGAGTACTATCAAGGGTCAGATCTCGGCCTTGTCAATATTTTTTCAAAGGCCCTTGGCTTCGCATTCACTAGTCAAAGCTTTTATACAAGGAGTGATGCGTATTAGGCCTCCGGTTAATATTCCCATATGTCCATGGGATCTAAACTTGGTTCTGTCGGTTCTACAGAAACAACCATTTGAACCATTACAGCATATTTCCTTGGTGCTTCTCACCAGGAAATTGATTTTTCTAGTAGCCATTTGTTCGGCTAAAAAGAGTATCGGAATTAGCAGCTATGTCCTGTAAGGAGCCATATCTGGTTATCCATAAGGACAGAGTAGTGTTACGTCCTCATCCAGCCTTTCTTCCTAAGGTGGTATCGAGGTTTCATTTGAACCAAGATGTGGTTCTTCCTTCTTTTTTCCCCAAACCTACTTCGGTAGAGGAAAAGTTATTGCATTCTTTGGATGTAGTAAGAGCAGTTAAAGCTTATCTAAAAGCCACTGCTCAGATTTGCAGAACGGATACTTTGTTTATTCTGCCGGAAGGCCCCAGAAAGGGTCAGGCAGCGTCAAAGTCTACTTTAGCCAAGTGGATTCGACAGGTCATTATGCAAGCTTATGGCTTGAGAAGGAGACCGCCTCCGTTCAAAGTTAGAGCGCACTCCACGAGAGCAGTTGGAACTTCATGGGCAGTGCATCACCAGGCCTCCCTGGCTCAAATCTTTAAGGCCGCAACATGGTCTTCGGTACACACATTTACTAGGTCCTACCAGGTGGACGTTAGAAGTCAGGAGGATGTCGCCTTTGGGCGCAGTGTGTTGCAGGCCGCAAAAGATCCTCATGTCTGATAGCGCTCAGCTTATATATGGTGTATCCCCCCCCTCATTTGGCATTGCTTTAGGACATCCCATTAGTAATGACTATGTCGCTCTGTGTCCCGTGATGTACGAGAAAGAAAATAGGATTTTTATAACAGCTTACCTGTAAAATTCTTTTCTTGGAGTACATCACGGGACACAGAGCTCCCGCCCCTCTTTAGGGACACTTATTGCTTTGCTACAAAACTGAGGTGCTCCCGGATGGGAGGGGCTTATATAGGGGAGGGTACTTCCGGTTTTGGAAGTTGCCAGTGCCAGCACCTGACGGTATCTATATAACCCATTAGTAATGACTATGTCGCTCTGTGTCCCGTGATGTACTCCAAGAAAAGGATTTTACAGGTAAGCTGTTATAAAAATCCTATTTTTCTGAATCAAATCCTTCTTTAACATTTTCTCCACCTCAGCAAGTTTCTCGGACTCGCTGAATATGGAATGCAAATATAGCAGTATGCTTTGCGCAAAAGCGTTGACGAAGGTATGGTCGGTTGTTTGATCCCCTCTTTCACTTGAAGTGAAATAGCAGATTTATGCAAGTGGACATATACCTATGTGTATTGTGCTAAACAATACTTTGGATAGGAGGAATCACTCAAATAAAGCACAACACACAGATGAGTACCCTACTCTGTCCCTCTCACCTGCCCACTTTAGCAACGCTCTCCTACTTGGCAGGATCAAAGGACATATCAATTACTCAACAATCCGTTTGCATTCAGAAGAAAAAACAACTTATACTTTAAATTGGAATTCCAAGACAACAACAAACAAACACATCAAATGTAAGCATTTTTCTCTGAGCAGATGGAAGAGAATTCCCTATACTAACAACAACTTTCCCTATAGTATAGCTAAAACTCCTTTGTCCCATCTGCACCACAGCGACAACATTTATCATACATACAAAAGTACTTACCACTCTCACAATATTTGGATATAAGCAAGGGAGATTTCTAATACTGTAGACCACTTTGACTGTTTAACCTTAGGGCCAGTTCACACCACATGCAGTCCAGTGAGTTTTAAAAAAATAAAATAAAAATTCTGAAGCAGGTTATATGGTCTTCAATGGCATAGTTCACACCAGTGCTTGCAGTTCCAGTGCACTTCAGTTCAAGCATCCTTCCTGCACTGGAACGCTGAAAAAAATGCATAAAAAACGCACTGGAGGGGTGAAAAAAACACTGGACTGCATTAAAAATGCACAAAAAACGGACTGGAACGCATCAAAAATGTGCATGAAAAAAACCCACCTGGAACGCATCCGGACTGCATTTCTATGGTGCAAACCGCCCCCTACAGTCAGTGTATCTACACAACAAATTATCTTATTACTTCTATGCGACAGATAGAAAAGCGAAAGTAGGTTGGATCACCGAAATATAATCCTCATTTACCATTTCAGCTCCTTGCTAAAAGGACTGTCGTGTACACTTTTCTACAGCGTTCCCAAAACGCTTCTAATTAGGACCTTCTGAGAGGTACTTTACAGCGTTCCCAAAACGCTTCTAATTAATTAGGACCTTCTCAAAAGGTACTTTCAAAGGCGGATTTTCCCAAAAAATCCCCTATACACCAAGGTGTGGTTCGTATCCCTCTTCTACATAAATTTAGTTCTAGATGAAATTTAAATCAGAGCTAAGGTAAGAGAAAACAGTCTGTCTAAAAGACAAAAAGATTCTTCTTACCAAAGGTGATTTTTTCATCTCCACCACTGCCACCATCTGAAACAGGTTATACCGTCACCCAGGTGTACTTCAGGTAAATATATAATAAATGTGGCGCTAATGAGAATTTAGGATAAAAGTCCTAAATATGGTAGGGTGTGAAAAATATTCTAATTTAATCAAAAACCCATGCTGGTATATATTTCGAAATTAGTAAAAAATAGAAATACATATATAGCATAAATAAGTGTCTGTAATCCTTCTGTGATTACAAGTATTTAACCAACATATTAATGTACAACAAAAATTATAGTGCAAATATTATGTTGTGAAACATGAATAGCACTAGAGTGATAATCCTAAACCAGTGGAATAGGAATTATATTTCTATCAGACATCAAAGATGAGTATGTGTCCCTGTAGTTGTCTAACAATAGACAAAGTACCATCCAAAAAGACCAAAGTCCAATGTGGGATTGTTATAGAATACGTAGATATGGATGTTCAATGTGGATATACGTGGAAACACCCGGGAGTGCCTTCACCTTGTGTCAGGGGGGAGAGATAAGGTACTCTTACCAGCTGGGATGGATCCAACACACCGTACCGCGGTGGATCTTCAAGACTTTGTCCACTTCGTGGACGGATCAGACAGCCAGGCTTTGTAGAGATGACCAAGATCTATAGAACACCTCCTCCCAGGATCAATGGCAATCCAACCAGGAAAAATCCGGATAGGCGGGTAGCAGCTACCTTATCCATTCATAACCATGGAAAACAAAAAATTGCTCCACATGGTGTAAATCCAAAAAAAGATTTATTAAAACATTTTATCCATAAAAAGTTCACACAGTATGAACATCCAAAACAAAACTCCAAAGCATAACAAAGAAATCCAAAAAATCCACACTCTAGAATATAAATAGGCAGTGTGATAGGAACAGCAAGAGCTGGTGTATTTGTCCCGACCGGTTTCGTCTAATAAGACTTCTACTGGGGTATACAGAAACTCTCTGTTCCCCACGCTTTTATAGAGAAAGGAATGTAGTTTTAAAATTAAACACAGCTGATCACTCATTGTATTTCCGCTTCCGGGATCACCATACCCTATTGCTAGAGCTGATAATAATGTGAATCCAGCCCCTAGTGGGATTAGCCAATAGTGTCACTTGTACCATGGAAGAGCTCCGCCGCGTCATCCACCCTCAGTCTCCTGGCTGTCAGCGTGCGGGAATACATCAGTACCATGTGACTATCTCTTGCAATACATCATCCGCATAGTAGTCTGGGAAATGTAGTCACAAAGAGGGCCATAGGCCATAATCACGCACAGCATTATCCGGCATTGACCCCACCCCCATGCCTTCATTCCCACCAATGACAGAACCAGAGTGCACAATCTCGCAACAGACATTAAAGCGGCGTAAGCCGAGATGTGCTCACGGACGGATCCAAATGCTCCAGTCATGGTGATATGCACAGAGGGCAGCCGCAGCGGAGGTGTGTCTTTGGTACGTCATCTGTCTCGATTACTCGAGCTTCCACCCTGAGGCATGTTGGGAAGTGTAGTTTAAAGTAAGAACGGAAGAAAATTAATAATTGTAAAGTAGTTAGATAGATACGGTTGTTCTATCCCTCAATACTTATGAAAGGGAGGGGGAGAGGACCACCAACCCTCTATCATACATCGATTTTATAATCAATCTCGGAATTGAACTAAAAATCAAAATGTTCACTATTGTTGGCAACCATCAGAGATTAATGGATATTATAAAATAAAAAAGTTAAAATATATTAATTAAAAAATGGGCTTGGTGTCCCGGATAAGGAACTACACCTGTACAGCCTTCATAATGGCATAGTAACCGCTCCAATAAATGTAAATAATCATAAATCCAATATAACTTGAGTGTCATATATTAACAATATGGTATGGGCATCATATGCCACGTATCAAAGGAAACGGTTCATGGATGTATTACAATGAGAATGCACATAAAATAGAATAAACCATAAAGATGTATAACAGATTATAGAAACTATAATAGTAACATCTTCATAGTAACATAGCAACCACTATAAAGAGATGCACTTTGACATGCATCCAATGTAACATAAATGTCCTATATATATATATAATGAATATGGCATAGGTATCAAGTGGAGAGGCAGTTCATAGATGTATTACAGTAAAAAATGCACAAAAAAAAGGAAGAGGAATAAACCACAAAAGGTGTATACAAAAATGGGTCAAGCCTTATTTATAAAAGCGTTAATATCCCAATCAACGTTTAGGCCATAAGGCCTGTAACACTTAAGCTGATATATCCAGTATGTTTCTAATTTAGAAACCCCTCTCAGGCGGGATTCACCCCTCCAACTAGGGACAAATTTGTCTATGATTTGAAACATAGTACCTTTGGGGTTCTTATTATGGAATTCTAAATAATGTCGTGGGACACTGTGATTTGTTTTGCCCTTTTTTATGCTGGTTAGATGTTCCCCCACTCTTATTGAAAAAGTGCGAATAGTACGACCTACATACTGTTTCCCGCATGGGCAGGTAAGTAAATATACTATATATTTTGTCGCACATGTTGTAAAACTTTTCATTTGATAATCAATCCCTGTGGATGTAGACCTGAAAGTGTCCGTTTTTTGTTTTCCACAAATGTTGATTTGACAAACCTTGCATTTTCTGCAGGGATAATATGCCTTTAAGTGTGGAAAAAAGGCTGGTAATATTGGTGGATCAGAAACATTGGGCGCAATGCGATTTCTCAGTGAGGGTGCCCCTCGATATGTTACGCCCGCTTTTTCAGGAAGTGTGGGTCCTAGAATCTGGTAATTTTTCAAAATTTTCCAGTGTTTCTGAAATATATCCCTTATTTGTCTGTGTTGGACAGAGTATGTTGTGTAGAAAGACCATTTATACTTCGAGTCTTGGATAGGCTTAATTTGTTCTCTAACTAAAGAATCCCTCTCAATCCTAGCAACTTGTTTGATCTCCTCCTCTATAATGGAGGGATGGTAACCCTTATCTACAAATCTGGACTTAAGTATACTAGCCTGACAGTGGAAGTCAGAAAGGTTTGAGCAATTACGTCTAATCCTTAAAAGCTGACTTCGGGGCACTGATTTTAACCATGCTGAATGGTGACAACTATCGACCGGAATGTACCCATTCCGGTCCGTTGGTTTAAAAAATGTCCTAGTTTCTAGCTTACCATTATTAGGGAATATTTCGAGATCCAAAAAATGTATAGACTTGAAACTGGCCTCATAGGATAGGCTGATACCCACATCATTGTTATTCAGAGTGGACATAAATTTGTTTAAGGAGGTCTCATCACCCCTCCACAGGAGGAGGATGTCATCTATGTATCGAACCCAGAGGATAATCTCGGGTCGATCGTAAGCATAGATGACATCCTCCTCCCATTTGGCCATAAAGATGTTAGCCAAACTGGGAGCAAATTTTGCGCCCATGGCAACCCCCTTTTGTTGTAAAAAGAAATCACCATTATGCCAAAAGTAATTGTGGTGGGTTGCAAAATGTAAAAGGTCCATAATATATCTTTTCTGCGTGCCCGAAAGGTCATTAACTCTAGACAAAAACAGACCAACAGCTGACAAGCCTAATTCATGTGAGATGCTAGTGTACAGTGAGGCAACGTCTGCTGTCACGAGCAAGATGTCCCTACTGTAAGTAATCTGCTGCAACAGTGAGATAACATGACGGGTGTCCTTTAGATATGATGGAATTGATTTCACAATAGGTTGTAGATGAAAGTCTATATACCTCCCTATCCGTGAGGTTATCGAATCGATTCCACTAATAATTGGGCGACCCGGAGGATGTTTGGCATCCTTATGTATCTTCGGCAGATAATACATTACAGGAATGCGTGGGGCAACAGGAACTAAATAACTTTTTTCCTTCTTATCAAGAATCCCCAATTGTGATCCGGTGTCAACAAGATCTAATAGAGCTATTTTATAGCTCTGAGTGGGGTTACCATTCAAACGAGTATAAGTTGTGGTATCGCTTAGTATCTTATTCATTTCGAGGTGATAGGCTGTCTTATCCAGAACAACAATACCGCCCCCCTTATCGGCAGGGCGTATCGTCAGATCCTTTCTTTCACATAAGGATCTGAGGCCAGTTTTTATCCTAGGGTCATTGTCTAATACGTTTTTTAGTGAGCGCCTCCAAGTCCTTCAAGACTAGGTCCCTAAACACCTGAACTGAAGGTGCTATAGGGCATGGTGGATTGAAGAGTGAGGGATTAGAGAATCCTGAATGTACCATAAGTGAATTGGTTTCAGGTAAAGCAGGTCTAGTGGGATTGGAGATAAAATATCTTTGTATATTTAATTTACGCACATATTTGTGTACATCTATGAACGTAGCAAACTTATTTAGATGTTTAGGGGGGACATATTTAAGCCCTTTATTTAAAACAACTTTTTCGGCTTCTGTAAAGGTCGCTGTACTTAAATTGAAGAATCCATCATCCTTTACATACATTTTCTTTTTTTGGGCGCGCCAATCCGCCTCTACATCCCCGCTGGTGTCCGGGTTTCTGTTGTACCCGCTCTGTTCTTTCTGAAAACCCCCAGAGTATGATGGACCGGGGTGGTTTTGATTATAATTGAATGGAGATCGATTATGTGAGTAATCATCATCTCTGTCTCTATAATTATATTGGGGTGGATACATTCCCCTATCTTCTCTCAGAGGTGAAAACCAATTGTAAGTTTGTATAGGGGTTCTTTGATTTTGGTAAGAGTAGTAATCGGTATTTGGTTGACTATAACCACCCCTCCGTGGTGAATCATGCCTCCAATATTCCCGAGAGCCATCCTTCCTACTTTTATTATTGCCTCGGGGACCTCTCCCTCTTCCCCCTTGTATTGGGGGTGGACCACGATGTTGTGTATTGGGGGTACGTGCATTAGTTTGTTTATGATTAATTTCCCTAGTAGCCAAAGGGCGACTTTGGGCTTGATTGGACGTAGATGGTTGTGGTCTCCCATCATTAACTAAAGGGGCCGTAGTGTCCATATTTTGGTTGTTTTCTTCTATTCTTAAAATATTATCCTTAGATTGCCAACTAAAAACACAGTGGTTTTTATAATCATTAACATCCCTAGTATATTTTTTTGTTTTTTTGTTCTTTGTTCTCTTTCTTCTTTCTCTAAGTGGCTCTTTAGATTAGTGGATAATGAGCCATATTCTGAGGTGGATTTATGTGGCAAGAGTTTATCTCTAATATCCTTGATTTCTTTGTCTATCAGAGCTAGTCTGGTCACCTTTTTCTCCAATAAAAAAGAAATAAATGAAATCCCTGCTTCATTAAAATAATGAAACCATGCATCTATATCCAAATCTCCTTGTTGGGGGCATACATCCCATCTTAACCCTCTAGGGACCATGCGTTCCTTCACATATTGTTCTAGGAACGCCTTGTCCCATTCAAGGTGAAGTTCTGAGGTCATAAGGTTCTTCAACCGCATGAACATGCCCCCCATTTCGGAGTCTGTATTTGTAGAAACAAACACACCCTCTGTGATTAGAGTGCGACTAGTACGGTACTCAAAAACATCCATGATGTATTGAACCAATATAAGCTAAGTGAGAGAGGCAGCAATATAAACAGTCTAGAGAATCGAAACAAATAAAATTATATAATACTGCGCCAACCCAAGAATATTGTAGCAACAGCAGCCAAACACCAAAATCAGACAAAATTAATTAAGTGTAAATATATAATAAGTGTGGCGCTAATGAGAATTTAGGATAAAAGTCCTAAATATGGTAGGGTGTGAAAAATATTCTAATTTAATCAAAAACCCATGCTGGTATATATTTCGAAATTAGTAAAAAATAGAAATACATATATAGCATAAATAAGTGTCTGTAATCCTTCTGTGATTACAAGTATTTAACCAACATATTAATGTACAACAAAAATTATAGTGCAAATATTATGTTGTGAAACATGAATAGCAATAGAGTGATAATCCTAAACCAGTGAAATAGGAATTATATTTCTATCAGACATCAAAGATGAGTATGTGTCCCTGTAGTTGTCTAACAATAGACAAAGTACCATCCAAAAAGACCAAAGTCCAATGTGGGATTGTTATAGAATACGTAGATATGGATGTTCAATGTGGATATACGTGGAAACACCCGGGAGTGCCTTCACCTTGTGTCAATGGGGGAGAGATAAGGTACTCTTACCAGCTGGGATGGATCCAACACACCATACGGCGGTGGATCTTCAAGACTTTGTCCACTTCGTGGACGGATCAGACAGCCAGGCTTTGTAGAGACGACCAAGATCTATAGAACACCGCCTCCCAGGATCAATGGCAATCCAACCAGGAAAAATCCGGATAGGCGGGTAGCAGCTACCTTATCCATTCATAACCATGGAAAACAAAAAATTGCTCCACATGGTGTAAATCCAAAAAAAGATTTATTAAAAAATGTTATCCATAAAAAGTTCACACAGTATGAACATCCAAAACAAAACTCCAAAGCATAACAAAGAAATCCAAAAAATCCACACTCTAGAATATAAATAGGCAGCGTGATAGGAACAGCAAGAGCTGGTGTATTTGTCCCGACCGGTTTCGTCTAATAAGACTTCTACTGGGGTATACAGAAACTCTCTGTTCCCCACGCTTTTATAGAGAAAGGAATGTAGTTTTAAAATTAAACACAGCTGATCACTCATTGTATTTCCCGCTTCCGGGATCACCATACCCTATTGCTAGAGCTGATAATAATGTGAATCCAGCCCCTAGTGGGATTAGCCAATAGTGTCACTTGTACCATGGAAGAGCTCCGCCGCGTCATCCACCCTCAGTCTCCTGGCTGTCAGCGTGCGGGAATACATCAGTACCATGTGACTATCTCTTGCAATACATCATCCGCATAGTAGTCTGGGAAATGTAGTCACAAAGAGGGCCATAGGCAGGGCCGTCGGAACAGGACAGGCAAAACAAGCAATTGCTTGGGGCCCCGAGCTGGCCTAGGGCCCCAGCCTGCTGCCTGTCACTGTCCTCGATTTTCGCCCGGAGCCGATCCGCGGATTGCAGCCTTAGGAAAGGCCGCGGCTTTGGCCTAGCTCCGGAGCGGCGGCCATCTTGGTACACCCGGCGGTGACAGGCCGCCGCTAATGCTTATGGGAGTTGTAGTCCACAACGGCGGCTACGTGCTGATGCTCCCTGCTCCTGGGGGGAGGAGTCAGTGTCAGTCACAGTCACTCAGGAGGGCAGCGCAGGCGTGCTACAACTCCCATTGCGGTCGGATCATATTTTGCCCGCCAGACAGTGCCTCTGGAAAAGGTAAGTCAGTGAATTACTTTTTAATGGAGTGATAAAGTCTCTAATAGTTCCACAAATAAAAAAGTAAATACGTTTTCTTGAAAAGTAGTAAAGAATCTGTCTTTCTTTGGCTCCACAAGCATGTACTTGTACATTATTTATGTTCTTCTGTCCAGTAATTCAGCCAGATCAGGATCCCTGAATATTTGTGCGTTTTTCTCCTGTAAACAACTTCCTGGTCACAGCAGCCTGCTTCTCCATCCCAATCCCCACTATTGGAGAAATGTCCAGTATCAGGGTTTTTTTTATTTTTTTATTTACTAAATAAAAAAAAATTAAAAACCCTGATACTGGACATTTCTCCAATAGTGGGGATTGGGATGGAGAAGCAGGCTGCTGTGACCAGAAAGTTGTTTACAGGAGAAAAGCGCACGAATATTCAGGGATCCTAATCCTGGCCTGGATTACTGGACAGAACAGAAAATCATGTACAAGTACATGCTTGTGGAGCCATAGAAAGACTGACAGATTCTTTACTACTTTTCAAGAAAACGTATTTACTATTTTATTTGTGGAACTATTAGAGACTTTATCGCTCCATAATTATTTTTGAATATTTTTATTATTTTAACAGTGGACATTACAGGGGGAGATGTGGACAGTACAGGGGGGGAGATCTGGATATTACAGTGGGGGAGATGTGGACAGTACAGGGGGGAGATCTGGATATTACAGTGGGGGAGATGATGTGGACATTACAGTGGGGGAGATGTGGACATTACAGTGGGGGAGATGTGGACATTACAGGGGGAGATGATGTGGACATTACAGGGGGAGATGATGTGGACATTTCAGTGGGGGAGATGATGTGGATATTACAGTGCGGAGTCCCCCTGTCCATCCCACGGTCCCCCTGTCCATCCCACTGTCCATAAACAGTCCTAAGCAGCATCTTAATGTTAATGTGAGTGTGTATGTGTTTTAAGTATGTTGGATTATATGCAACAGCAGTATTTGCACTGTAAACCTTTTTTATTTATATAAAGTGTGGGTGAGCTTAAACTGTATCGCTATGCTGTGGTTCCTGTAGGCTTTGCGTGAGTGCGCGGGGGGGGGTTGGGGGGGGCCTCCATGTCCATTTTGCTTGGGGCCCCCAAATTCCTTCAAACGGCCCTGGCCATAGGCCATAATCACGCACAGCATTATCCGGCATTGACCCCACCCCCATGCCTTCATTCCCACCAATGACAGAACCGGAGTGCACAATCTCGCAACAGACATTAAAGCGGCGTAAGCCGAGATGTGCTCACGGACGGATCCAAATGCTCCAGTCGTCATGGTGATATGCACAGAGGGCGGCCGCAGCGGAGGTGTGTCTTTGGTACGTTATCTGTCTCGATTACTCGAGCTTCCACCCTGAGGCATGTTGGGAAGTGTAGTTTAAAGTAAGAACGGAAGAAAATTAATAATTGTAAAGTAGTTAGATAGATACGGTTGTTCTATCCCTCAATACTTATGAAAGGGAGGGGGAGAGGACCACCAACCCTCTATCATACATCGATTTTATAATCAATCTCGGAATTGAACTAAAAATCAAAATGTTCACTATTGTTGGCAACCATCAGAGATTAATGGATATTATAAAATAAAAAATTAAAATATATTAATTAAAAAATGGGCTTGGTGTCCCGGATAAGGAACTACACCTGTACAGCCTTCATAATGGCATAGTAACCGCTCCAATAAATGTAAATAATCATAAATCCAATATAACTTGAGTGTCATATATTAACAATATGGTATGGGCATCATATCCCACGTATCAAAGGAAACGGTTCATGGATGTATTACAATGAGAATGTACATAAAATAGAATAAACCAGGGGTGATGAGACCTCCTTAAACAAATTTATGTCCACTCTGAATAACAATGATGTGGGTATCAGCCTATCCTATGAGGCCAGTTTCAAGTCTATACATTTTTTGGATCTCGAAATATTCCCTAATAATGGTAAGCTAGAAACTAGGACATTTTTTAAACCAACGGACCGGAATGGGTACATTCCGGTCGATAGTTGTCACCATTCAGCATGGTTAAAATCAGTGCCCCGAAGTCAGCTTTTAAGGATTAGACGTAATTGCTCAAACCTTTCTGACTTCCACTGTCAGGCTAGTATACTTAAGTCCAGATTTGTAGATAAGGGTTACCATCCCTCCATTATAGAGGAGGAGATCAAACAAGTTGCTAGGATTGAGAGGGATTCTTTAGTTAGAGAACAAATTAAGCCTATCCAAGACTCGAAGTATAAATGGTCTTTCTACACAACATACTCTGTCCAACACAGACAAATAAGGGATATATTTCAGAAACACTGGAAAATTTTGAAAAATTACCAGATTCTAGGACCCACACTTCCTGAAAAAGCGGGCGTAACATATCGAGGGGCACCCTCACTGAGAAATCGCATTGCGCCCAATGTTTCTGATCCACCAATATTACCAGCCTTTTTTCCACACTTAAAGGCATATTATCCCTGCAGAAAATGCAAGGTTTGTCAAATCAACATTTGTGGAAAACAAAAAACGGACACTTTCAGGTCTACATCCACAGGGATTGATTATCAAATGAAAAGTTTTACAACATGTGCGACAAAATATATAGTATATTTACTTACCTGCCCATGCGGGAAACAGTATGTAGGTCGTACTATTCACACTTTTTCAATAAGAGTGGGGGAACATCTAACCAGCATAAAAAAGGGCAAAACAAATCACAGTGTCCCACGACATTATTTAGAATTCCATAATAAGAACCCCAAAGGTACTATGTTTCAAATCATAGACAAATTTGTCCCTAGTTGGAGGGGTGAATCCCGCCTGAGAGGGGTTTCTAAATTAGAAACATACTGGATATATCAGCTTAAGTGTTACAGGCCTTATGGCCTAAACGTTGATTGGGATATTAACGCTTTTATAAATAAGGCTTGACCCATTTTTGTATACACCTTTGTGGTTTATTCCTCTTCCTTTTTTTTTGTGCATTTTTTACTGTAATACATCTATGAACTGCCTCTCCACTTGATACCTATGCCATATTCATTATATATATATATATATATAGGACATTTATGTTACATTGGATGCATGTCAAAGTGCATCTCTTTATAGTGGTTGCTATGTTACTATGAAGATGTTACTATTATAGTTTCTATAATCTGTTATACATCTTTATGGTTTATTCTATTTTATGTGCATTCTCATTGTAATACATCCATGAACCGTTTCCTTTGATACGTGGCATATGATGCCCATACCATATTGTTAATATATGACACTCAAGTTATATTGGATTTATGATTATTTACATTTATTGGAGCGGTTACTATGCCATTATGAAGGCTGTACAGGTGTAGTTCCTTATCCGGGACACCAAGCCCATTTTTTAATTAATATATTTTAATTTTTTATTTTATAATATCCATTAATCTCTGATGGTTGCCAACAATAGTGAACATTTTGATTTTTAGTTCAATTCCGAGATTGATTATAAAATCGATGTATGATAGAGGGTTGGTGGTCCTCTCCCCCTCCCTTTCATAAGTATTGAGGGATAGAACAACCGTATCTAACTACTTTACAATTATTAATTTTCTTCCGTTCTTACTTTAAACTACACTTCCCAACATGCCTCAGGGTGGAAGCTCGAGTAATCGAGACAGATGACGTACCAAAGACACACCTCCGCTGCGGCCGCCCTCTGTGCATATCACCATGACGACTGGAGCATTTGGATCCGTCCGTGAGCACATCTCGGCTTACGCCGCTTTAATGTCTGTTGCGAGATTGTGCACTCCGGTTCTGTCATTGGTGGGAATGAAGGCATGGGGGTGGGGTCAATGCCGGATAATGCTGTGCGTGATTATGGCCTATGGCCCTCTTTGTGACTACATTTCCCAGACTACTATGCGGATGATGTATTGCAAGAGATAGTCACATGGTACTGATGTATTCCCGCACGCTGACAGCCAGGAGACTGAGGGTGGATGACGCAGCGGAGCTCTTCCATGGTACAAGTGACACTATTGGCTAATCCCACTAGGGGCTGGATTCACATTATTATCAGCTCTAGCAATAGGGTATGGTGATCCCGGAAGCGGGAAATACAATGAGTGATCAGCTGTGTTTAATTTTAAAACGACATTCCTTTCTCTATAAAAGCGTGGGGAACAGAGAGTTTCTGTATACCCCAGTAGAAGTCTTATTAGACGAAACCGGTCGGGACAAATACACCAGCTCTTGCTGTTCCTATCACGCTGCCTATTTATATTCTAGAGTGTGGATTTTTTGGATTTCTTTGTTATGCTTTGGAGTTTTGTTTTGGATGTTCATACTGTGTGAACTTTTTATGGATAAAATTTTTTAATAAATCTTTTTTTGGATTTACACCATGTGGGGCAATTTTTTGTTTTCCATGGTTATGAATGGATAAGGTAGCTGCTACCCGCCTATCCGGATTTTTCCTGGTTGGATTGCCATTGATCCTGGGAGGAGGTGTTCTATAGATCTTGGTCGTCTCTACAAAGCCTGGCTGTCTGATCCGTCCACGAAGTGGACAAAGTCTTGAAGATCCACCGCGGTACGGTGTGTTGGATCCATCCCAGCTGGTAAGAGTACCTTATCTCTCCCCCATTGACACAAGGTGAAGGCACTCCCGGGTGTTTCCACGTATATCCACATTGAACATCCATGTCTACGTATTCTATAACAATCCCACATTGGACTTTGGTCTTTTTGGATGGTACTTTGTCTATTGTTAGACAACTACAGGGACACATACTCATCTTTGATGTCTGATAGAAATATAATTCCTATTCCACTGGTTTAGGATTATCACTCTAGTGCTATTCATGTTTCACAACATAATATTTGCACTATAATTTTTGTTGTACATTAATATGTTGGTTAAATACTTGTAATCACAGAAGGATTACAGACACTTATTTATGCTATATATGTATTTCTATTTTTTACTAATTTCAAAATATATACCAGCATGGGTTTTTGATTAAATTAGAATATTTTTCACACCCTACCATATTTAGGACTTTTATCCTAAATTCTCATTAGCGCCACACTTATTATATATTTACACTTAATTAATTTTGTCTGATTTTGGTGTTTGGCTGCTGTTGCTACAATATTCTTGGGTTGGCGCAGTATTATATAATTTTATTATGTACTTCAGGTAAATGCAAGATCATTTTCAGTGACCCCCGGATCCGTGAGAAATCAAAATGACACATGGAAACTAATTTGAGTGTGTTCATTAGATCTCTGGCCTTTATTGAATTTTGAGTGGCTTTTATGTAAAAGAAAGATAGGAGGGACAATGTCTTAACACATACGTTTCTAAAAATAATACAAACTCAGTATATTCTTATCTTATATTATACTGCTGAATTTAGTTTAGCAAAGGGCTTTTCTTATACAATCAGGCTACTACATGCTTAACCGCAATGACTAGCAGGGTGTGACTCTATGCAAACTATGAGTTAAGCTAAGTATGTCAAAGTTCATTTCTACTTAAAAAATGGAGTTGATTATTTATACATTCTATTACACCTTGGAGATGTCATATTCATGAATTATCCCGCAGGAAGACACAAGCCACAGGGAGCTGTATGAGTAGAATGAAAGCATCAATTATTATGCTCCATCTGTAGATAACCGCCAAAAAGTAAAATATAAAAAGATTTACCTGCCTTATATAAACGCCGCCGGTTGAAACCTCCACCAATGTTCCGGACATTTCAATGTGAATGTCCGGATTATATATCCTCCCCCGACCCGCCAAAATCCGGTGTGTGACATCACATCACATGATGTGCGACGTCAGGCCGCCAATGGTGAGTACACAGACATCAATAAGGAAGATGTGAGTACGCCGGCTGACGTCCGCTGACAGGAAGTGATGACACTTCCTGTAAAGAATCAAGCACAGAAACATCCTGTGCTGACACTGCCAAACGATGTAAATCAAGGGGCGTGTGGAGTCAAAGATGTTTGCAGAGCAGTCTATGCCATGTACCACAGAGCCTCCGGTATGGGCGGACATCGGGCCGGAACCACGCCAGTCTAATGTGCACCCTTGAGTGTCCGTACAGGATGAAAACCAGACACAGCGCAGACAGCCAAATCAGGGGCAAAACCATGAGTGAAAGGAACGGAACATAAAAGGGGAAATGGGGAGACGATAACATAAGATGTAATGTTGTTTATCATACCCATGCATTCTCCAGGCACATTCAAAGAAAAAACATAAATATGCAGTAAGTATAAATATGAGTCACATAGGCAATTACATACATGTTGCCTAATGTGATAAAAACAAAACAAAAACAACAGTATAACTTACACATGATATTACAAACATCAATTAATATACATTATAATCTTAATCCCTCCAAAATGTTGAGGGAAAGCGCACTGGTATAAAGTTTGTGACACAACCCCCAGGAAATGCAAATCCCTCCCCCCCACCCCCCCAAGAGAACGCTCTCCATGGATTAAAATACCCTCTAAAGGCTGAATCCCACATGAGATGTAACTATACACAGAATGAGGGGTGACCAGGACACAATCAGGCACCTGGTCCCTATGATGTAATTATAGATTGGGGGGGGGGAACAATAAAGTAGTTCCACAACTAGATGAAATCATTGTAGACACGGTTTGAAGCTAATGCCTTCATTCAGGCCAGGGAATCGAGTGGCTTGTAAGAGATAGATCCACCTGCTCTCCAACTGGGGGAGTTTTGTATCAATCTCCCCCCCTCTTTCATGCTGGGGTATATGTTCCAAAACAAAAAAATTTATGAACTTTAGATCAAAATTATGATAGAGGCCTACATGGTCGTTTTGTTTTGCCCACATAGAATGCGCCACACAAACATTTCATGGAGGTAAACAGCCCCAATGGATTGACAGTTGCACCTCTGTTTGGGTGTCCAGATGTTGTCATTGGGAAGGGTTACGTTTTTACCTGTCAAAATATACATACAAAAATTACATTTCCCACAGGGATATGTGCCCGGGGATGATTTTTTGAAAGTTGTTGTTTGGACAAAATGACTGGACACCAAGATATCTTTCAATGATTGTGACCTCCTATACGTATTCTCCGGGAAAGGTTTAATGAATCGCGATATTCTCTGGTCTGCTTCAAGTAAATACCAGAATTTCTTATAGACATTGCGGATCTTAGAGTGCTGTCGATTGAACTTTGTAATAATTCTAGTTGATGTGCACGACCTAGTTTCTCTAGATTTGTAAATGAGTGATTGTCTATTGAGGCATTTGACCCTGTTAAATGCCTTTCTAAGACAAGTTTTACTATATCCTCTAGCCCGAAGACGTGTATTAAGGGAATCGGATTCACGTTGAAAGTCTGCATCCAAAGTGCAGTTTCTCTTGATTCTCAAGAATTGACTGTATGGAATGCTTTTCTTTAATGGTGCAGGATGGGAGCTGTTAGCATGCAATAAACTATTGCCTGCTGATGGTTTCCTGTAAAGAGTAGAACATAATTCTCTCTTATCATTTATAAAGATCTCTACATCCAAGAATGTAATTTTGAGTCGATTAAATGTATACGTAAAATTCAAATTATACATGTTCAATTGTAAACCTTCCAGAAAGTCAGTCAATTCACTCTCAAGTCCCGCCCACACCATGAAAACGTCATCAATATAACGATGCCATGACATGATCTTACTTATGTGGGTTTTGAAATCGTTCGCAAAGAGGTGACGCTCCCACCCCCCCAGATACAGGTTCGCGTATGACGATACAGGTTCGATACAGGTTCGCGTAAACTTTATACCAGTGCGCTTTCCCTCAACATTTTGGAGGGATTAATATTATAATGTATATTAATTGATGTTTGTAATATCATGTGTAAGTTATGCTGTGGTTTTTTTTTTTATCACATTAGGCAACATGTATGTAATTGCCTATGTGACTCATATTTATACTTACTGCATATTTATGTTTTTTCTTTGAATGTGCCTGGAGAATGCATGGGTATGATAAACAACATTACATCTTATGTTATCGTCTCCCCCTTTCCCCTTTATGTTCCGTTCCTTTCACTCATGGTTTTGCCCCTGATTTGGCTGTCTGCGCTGTGTCTGGTTTTCATCCCGTACGGACACTCAAGGGTGCACATTAGACTGGCGTGGTTCCGGCCCGATGTCCGCCCATACCGGAGGCTCTGTGGTACATGGCATAGACTGCTCTGCAAACATCTTTGACTCCACACGCCCCTTGATTTACATTGAGTTTGGCAGTGTCAGCACAGGATGTTTCTGTGCTTGATTCTTTACAGGAAGTGTCATCACTTCCTGTCAGCGGACGTCACCCGGCGTACTCACATCTTCCTTATTGATGTCTGTGTACTCACCATTGGCGGCCTGACGTCGCACACCATGTGATGTGACGTCACACACCGGATTTTGGCGGGTCGGGGGAGGATATATAATCCGGACATTCACATTGAAATGTCCGGAACATTGGTGGAGGTTTCAACCGGCGGCGTTTATATAAGGCAGGTAAATCTTTTTATATTTTACTTTTTGGCGGTTATCTACAGATGGAGCATAATAATTGATGCTTTCATTCTAATCATACAGCTCCCTGTGGCTTGTGTCTTCCTGCGGGATAATTCATGAATATGACATCTCCAAGGTAGACCCTGTTGATATCGATATACAAGCAGAGTATACCTCCATGTTCAATCAGGAGAAGCATACACTTCAAGATTTAGTTCTTTATCTTGTTGGTGAGCATCCAATCTATTTTATAGCTCTTTAATTAATGTGTATGCATTATATACATTGATTAATAATAAGTCTGGCTGCCTCTGATTTTGTAGATGGGTCCCTGTTGGAAACTTACCCCTATAGAAGGAATATATACATATACTTCGCCGCCGCATTTTGAACCTTATGATTCAACTAAACCGATTAATAAACAGCGGGTTGGTGAGTGGGTTTCTCATTTACTTATGGTAGTGCAATCCCCCTCACCCTCTGTTGCTGGTTTTTCAAATGTGACTGTGTCCTTTCTTTTCTTCTTTTTTACCTATAGGAATTTGCACTAACGAATAAAAACCTTGTTCTGCAATTTTAAAACCCACCCTCCCCTACGGGATTGTAACCCTTAGAGACAGCGTTCGGCGGCCATCTCCGGGGCAATCCATGATGATGGTCATGACCATCTTCTGACCAGGTTGTGTTGGAGGTACAGAATGGGGGATTTTTTGATTAGTAGGGACATCTCCATTGCATGTTTCTCATGTCATTTGGGGATGTGCCCATGTATTGTTTCAGGCGCATTTAAAGTGATCTTTATGTCTGTGATATGTTACTAATATGTTTTCTCCTTTTCTTTATACCTACTAGTGTTTCGTTTCAATGTGTTAAAAACCGTATAAGCGTCTATTTCCTAATGAAGCCTAACAGGCGAAACTGTAGGAAATCTATGGACGCTTGACTTCAACTATACATATCTGCATGACTGTTTTAGATTTTGGTATTAGGTATATACCGGTGATGGTCATAGGCATGTATATGTATTAGTTTTATATATATATATATATATATATATATATATATATATATATATATATTAATAAATACTTTTTCTATTTTTATAAAATCCATGTCTGGCAATCTATTTCTCTTATTGTCATAAGCACCCTTAAAGTCCCACATTCTTTTATAACATCAAGTTTATTGAAAAGAGATACAAATGAAATCTACAAGGGGAGACGCAGCTCCCCCTCTGCCGTCAACACAGTATTGTTAATAGAATAATCAAACAATTAGTCTAGAAGTAATATCTAGGATAACCTGTAGTCCTCGGTTAAAAACGGCTGTAAGTGGTTATGCATAAATGAAATCAGGAGTTGTAATAAAAAGGAAGTACTGCGGGCGTTGGGAGCAACATTGCTCCGAGAAGTGTAGAAAAGGAACAGTGAGAGAGAAGTAAAAGAAAGAATCTCGAAAAGGGGTAGATGAATGGTATGGGCATAATCTTATACGTGGTGAGATCTTGTTAGGAAGTCTCTATAAAGTAAAACATGTAATCACTTATAGGTAAAAGGCCAGTTAATGAAACTTATATAGTTCTGGATCAGTTGTTACAGGGTGTACCTATTTGGGAGGGGCATTGTCAGGCACCTTCCCCTGTCCTGCCCTTCATGGGGTCAGTGAACTCATATGTAGGCCCGGGTTCCCAGCACCTGTCCTGAGGAGTTAGGTGGCCAGGTCCACTGCTGTTGAGTCCTCATAAGCTCGTGAAAATTTGTATTGAATCCAGGGGGACCAGGTATTAAAAAATTTATCATGGTTGTCTGTGGACTGGGCCACCGTCTCCTCCACATCACAAGTCTCAGAAACTCTCTGGAACCACTCCCTGAGTGAGGGGGTTCTGGTGGATTTCCAATATAGAGGAATTAGAGCTTTCGCCGCATTTAATAAGTGTTTGGTCAGAGAATTGTTGTATCTTTTGTATGATACCTCTGTGATGTGAAGCAGACAGCACGCCACGTCCAGATTAATTAAGGTCTCAGTGATTGTCCGAATTTTCTCACACACAGCCTTCCAGAAGGGGGCGATCACAGGGCAATGCCACCAAATATGGAGTAGATCACCCCCTTCCTTCCCACATCTCCAGCACGTGTCTGGAGTCTGCGGGAACCAGCCATGTATCTTAGCCGGCGTGGTGTACCAATGTGTCAGGAGTTTGTAGCATGTCTCCTGTGTTCTTGAGCTAAGGGAACATTTATGTGTAAATACACACGCTCTCTGCCACTGATTGGCCGAGATAGGCCTCTTCAGGGCCCGTGACCAGCTCTCTCTGAATCTGTCTTCTCCTTGCATGGGTTGGTCTCGTAGCCAAGCGTATGAAATTGAGGTAGCCTTCCGCACTAGGTTACCGTCCAGGCACACTGACTCCAGGTCCGTCAGATCCCTTCCAAAAGAGTCTCTCCTGTGGGGTTGGTTTAGGTAGTGTCTGATCTGAAAATACGTCCATAATGGGATGGAGGGCGTGTCCATCCCTGCAGTGAGCTGAGTCCCACATTCTATTCCCCTCTGTTTATTTATTACACAGGGATGGTGGTGCCTCTATCTATATAGTTCCTTATGCTGATATCTGCTCATCATTTATTTTCTAGGATTTATCATTAGCACATTTCAATCTTATATAAGATTGAAGCAAAATCAGTAAGATATAAAAATAAATGAAAAATAAAAAAATAAAATAAAATTATTGCAGTTTGTTCCATAAGTCTAGACATGTTCTGTTAAGGTTTTATAAATGTGTTAGGGTTAGGAATGCCCCCAAGGTTTGGGACATTTACTGTTATCTCAGAAAGAATGTCAAGGTTTAAGTGAAGGAAGTTGTTTCAGCAGTTGTTGTATTGCTGTTTTCCTACAGGATGCTGCTGCAGCTGTAGCAGTTAGAGGGGTGTCATCGTAGAGTTCTGTCAGTCCATGGAGTTATCTTGAACTTGGGGTGAAGCTGCAAATCGTCCTCTTTTGTGGGAATGATAATTGCCATTATTCATCTCAGGTTGAGATGAGTTGTGAAGAGGCTGTTCTTCGTGATGTTGAACCTGCTGAGGAGTTTTCTGTTAGGTTGAGGTCCTGCTTGCAGCAGCTCTTCTGGAGTTTTACAGGAGATTCTGGAACCTTTGTGTGTAAACCACAGGGAGAATGGGAATCACCATTGATACTTAATACCATGGCGTTGTAAGTCCATTAAGTGGGGCTTCATTGCACGTCTCTTTGAAATTGTCAATTGGGATAGATCCGCAAAGATTTGGTAATTATGGCCCTGAAAAGTTAAGTTATTATTTTCTCTGGCTGCCTACAGGAGTTTTTCTTTTGTTTTATAAAAATTGAATTTTGCTATGATGTCCCGAGGGGGACCATCATTTTTTTTGGCCATAAGAGCCCTATGGACTTTGTCCATCTCCAGCCTTTCCACAGGAATACTTGGATATAGCTCTTGGCACAACGCTGTTATGGTTGATTGTAAGTCTATTACTGTTTCAGGTATCCCTCTAAAGCGCAGGTTTGACCTTCTAGCGCGGTTCTCATAATCTTCATGTCTATTTTGTAAGGTAATATTTTCCTCTTTACTGGTGTCTAGTTCAGATAGAAAGTCCTGAGTAGAATTTTCAATGTCTTTTATTTTCAACTCCAGAGCTTCAGTGCGGTGCCCCAATTCTCTAATTTCCTTGGTTAGGTTATTAGGGATTTGTTCTGACGTTTGTTTTAAATCTTTATGTAGCATTTTCTCAAATTGTTTCAATATGCTTGAGGGAATTGTAACATCTTGTTGTGATACACCTGACATGTTTAGGTCTGTATCAGATTCAGAATCTTCTGGGGAGAATAGTTTAGGCAGTTTACACTTGTTCCTCTTCTCTGAGGTGAGTGTCTGAGGTGACTGGCGCCTTTTTAGTATTTTTTGTATTTGTTCTCGCTTGGGTCCCGCTGTGAGGGTTGGTTTTGGACTTGTTATGGGCACCTCCAAAAACCATTTTAACATAGAAATGTCCCCCTCACCTCTCCGGTGTGAAATGTCCTGTTTGCGGGTGTTTGAATGTCCGCGGGCTTCCTTTATTTAGCGGTATTCTCCCCCTCACGGAGCGGAGCTCTAGCCCAACATTACCGTCGCTCTAGCCTCCGGGCATGTGCCTCAAAGTTTGTTCGTTTTTTAACCTCGCTCCATACCGACCATACCAATGTAAGCATAGGAATCTTGACCCTTGGTAGACGTGTACGCCTTACCTCTAATGCTGTCAATATAGTCTCGGCCTGTAGAATATTTAACAGGTACTTCTCTACTCCCAAGTTTTGTTCCTGGATAAACCAGTTATGCAAATGTCTCACTTGTCCTGCCAAATAATACAAGTACATCTGGCAGTGCCATCCCTGCCTCCAGTTTTGGTCGCTGTAGTGTTGTGAGCTTTACTTTGCATCTACCTTTGGCCCATATAAATTTAGTAAATGTGAGTTTAATTTTTTAAAAAACCTTTTAGGTACTACCACTGGGGAGTGTGAAAAAATTTATAAACATTTTGGTAGTAGAATCATCTTAATTAAATTTATTCTTCCCACCACAGACAGGGGTAGTTTACTCCAGATCCTTAACTTAGTTTTAATATACTCCATCAGTGGGTAAACATTAGCCACCAATGCGGCCAAAGGTTGTCTTGTTATATAGATCCCTAAATACTTAACCACTTGACCACTGGGCACTTAAACCCCCTTCCTAACCAGACCAATTTTCAGCTTTCGGTGCTCTCACATTTTGAATGACAATTACTCAGTCATACAACAGTGTACCTTTTTTCAAACAAATAGAGCTTTCTTTTGGTGGTATTTAATCACCGTTGGGTTTTTTATTTTTTGTGCTATAAAAAGAAAAAAGACTAAAAATTTTGTAAAAAAATTAATTGTTCTTTGTTTCTGTTATAAAATTTAGCAAATTAGTAATTTTTCTTCATAAATTTTGGACAAAATTTATAGTGCTACGTATCTTTGGTAAAAATAAATACAAATTGGGGGGCATGGCCTGGACATGGCTGTGTGAGGTTGTACTATTCCTGAGCTCCCGGCCTGATCCCCTACATCTCGGCAAATTCATAGCCATAAACCGGTATGAGCCCGACTAAAAAGCACAGGACACGAGCAGTGACAGGAGGGACCCCGGCAGGCAAGACCTCTGGAGAAATCCGACGTTTCTTTAACCCCACAGGAACATCCCCCGGAGCGACGGTGGCGGCGGCGCGTGGCTCTGCACGTGGAGGCCTGCAGAAGGCCCAGACGCCGGACCTCGGGATGTCTGAACCGGGGACCTCTGGAACTCCAGACCGCTCCCAGGACGTGTTGACCGAGCCACGGGGAGCCGGGATGTCTCCCCCGCATGCTCCGGAAGTAACAATCCTGGACCAGGACATTCGAGAGATGCTGCAGGCCCTACCGACCCGGACAGCTATAGAGGCCCTGATCCTTCGCCTGGAGGAGACCCACAGACGGGACATCCAGGAGGTGAGAGGGGGAGGTATCCACCTTGACGGATCGTGTGGGAACGGGTGAGGCATCATTGACCTCCCTGGAGCACAGGGTTTCGGAATTGGAGCGCTCGAGGGACCAGCACCGGGACACCGCGATTGATCTTCAGCTTCACTTAGAAGACATCGAGGACCGTAGCCGTCGCAACAATCTGCGGCTCAGAGGTGTCCCAGAGTCAATGGAGGATGTCGGGGCAGCTGTGACGGAGGTGTTCCGGACGGTGCTGAGAGACCCCGACGCGGAGGTCATTTTAGACAGAGCGCACAGAGCCCTGGGCCCCAAGTCCCTAGATCCGGATAGGCCGAGAGACGTGATCTGTAGGCTCCACAGATATGCGCAGAAAGAGTCGATCCTGCGGGCGGCCTGGGACCATGGAGATGTGGAAAGAGGCGACGCACGAATCCGGATTTTGCCGGATCTATCGAGGGCAACCCTACGGAGAAGAGCCCTACTGCGCCCCGTTCTGGATGTGGCCAAACAAAAGAACATCACCTACCGCTGGGGATATCCACTATCGGTGACGTTTCGCAGAGACTCTGGAACATTTACCCTCCAGACCATGGCTGACCTCCCTGCCCTGTTTCAATTCCTGGAGGTGCTGCCAATCCCAGTTCCAGATTGGCGCCAGATCCTCCCTCGCCAGATGGGCAGATCGGGACCAGCGGTACAACACGGTCCTCTGCCGCCCCGCCGGCAGAGAGGCAGACGGAGACGCCGATCTGTATCCAGAGGAGAGGCACGTGAGTAGGCCGTGGGCCGCCCTACCCTGACCACCGCTAGCTAAATGGCCATGATCCCCCTTTGGTGCTTCGCCCGACCGCCCTCCTGTCTTGCCCCGCACTGGGATCTGTAACTATAGTGCTGCGGCTCACTGGATTGCTGCCGTCCCCCGCCTACACCATGGGCCCTCCCGAGACACTTTTCATGGAGGGGAGAGAGAGAGAGGGGTAGACTGACTTGGATTCGGACGCCTGCCCCCGCCCCTGAGGTGTGTTATTCCCCCCCCCCAGGTGGCTGTAGTTCCACCGCATCCACATAGTAGAGACGTATCAGGCAATGCCGTTTCAATTTGGCAGCATGGGTCCTGCCTGGTGGGGGTGGGATGGCTTTGGGGGAGGGCGTGATCCGGGCTGGGGGGGGGGAAGGGGTATGTCTTGGGTCCCTGTCCTCCTGTACTGCCCGGGGGGAGGGGGTGGGGGATGGCTACTGGGGGAAACCCCGATGGAGGTCTCTTGTTGTTCAACCCGGCGGACTGGTGCTCCCACTCTTGCACTAACGGAGGAAACACAATGTGAACTCATTCAGGTTCTATGCACCGGACGGTTGCTGTGCCTCTTGGGGACAGGCATTTTGTTGGGAGGGGGTCGGACAGAGGGGAGGTCAAGCTGCTGTGGGTCGGGGAGGTGCTTGGGGCTTATGCCCCAAGCTGTGTTGCACTGTCTGTAATGTTGTTGATCTGTTTTGCACTTTTTCTGCTCTGTATGTTTTACGTGATGCATTTTGTATTGCCTGTGTAGCTGTACTGGTTTATTAATTATCATACATTGATAGTTTGCCGAGGGGGGGGGGCGGAGAGGGCTGGGGGCTCTCACTCTAGCTCTGTCTGTCCACTTCCCTGTTTAGGACTGTGCTCCAATCCCGGGACTGTCCTGGGGAGCACCCGAGCCTTTAGGGCTAATTTAGCTTCTCTTCAGCAGCGGCACCTTCTAGTGCCAGCCTCCTAACTTCCTGTTTCTTCGTTTCATAGGGAGTACTCTTCCTTTCTTTTCTCTATCTGTACTGCTACCCTCTTATCTCGTTTCCACTTTCTGGTCCTACTTCAACCTCCCACCCACTCCCCCCTACCCCTCCCCTCCCTCCCTTACCCCCAATACCCTCCCTGATCCTATCCCTATTTAAATATGGGGGACATCCATTTTGTGTCTATTAATGCTAAGGGGCTTAATACCCCGGAAAAGAGACGGATGTTGCTACAGGACATGTGGCGCGTGAGGGCGGATATAGTTTTTGTACAGGAGACACCCTTCCGGGAGGACAACATCCCAATACTTAAAAATAGACACTTCCCCATGGTCTACCACTCTAAGTACACAGGGGCTAAATCCAGAGGGGTGTCCATTCTTATCTCGGCCAAGGTCCCATGGAAACTTATAGACTCACTGACTGACGCGGAGGGCCGCTACCTATACTTGAAGGGTATACTAGGGGACAGGAAAATTACTCTGGCCAATCTCTATGCCCCGAATGAACAACAGGATACGTTCATCAGGAGACGCATGGAACATCTCCTGCGCTTCACTGAGGGACAACTGATAGTGGGGGGTGACCTGAATATGCCACTGATCCCGTCTGAAGACACTTCCTCTGGGATATCCTCCACCACCCGAGTCATACGTAAGCGCATTGGTGATGCGCTACACTCTGCCCAACTGATTGACGCCTGGCGCCTTATGCACCCGGGTGCTCGGGATTTCACCTTCTTCTCACAACCCCACCAGTCCTACTCGCGTATCGACTACTTTCTGATACCCCATGGACAGCTACACGCGATTAGGGAGACTTACATCGGATCCATCACGTGGTCGGATCATGCGCCGGTCGGGCTTCGGTACTCACTATCCGCCACAATGACGGGGCAACGTTCTCCGTGGAGACTGAATGAGAGCCTCATCCAGGACCCGGTGGTCCTGGCTGACTTAGTCAGGGAATTGGGATTTTATTTTTACACAAACAAAACGACCGACAGTGACCCTGGGGTGGTGTGGGAGGCCCACAAAGCTGTAATTCGGGGGTCCTTGATAGGGCACGGCTCCAGAATCAAACGCGAGCGGACGGCGCAACTTGACTTGCTCCTCACCAGGCTGAAGGCCCTGGAGGTGGCCCATAAGGCCTCTCCATCCAAACAATTGGGCCTAGACCTAGATACGGTCAGATCGCAGATAAAAGATCTTCTTCAATTTAAAGCCAAGGCGGCGATACAGATATGCCGCAGGAAATCATATGAGTCGGGCAACAAATGTGGGAGACTCCTGGCCCGAACGCTGCAGACTCAGCGTTCAGCTGTCTACATTCCACACATTCAGACCGCTACTGGGCAGAAGGCTAGCCTTCCCCAACATATTACGCGAGAGTTTGGGGCCTTTTACCGCTCCCTTTACAACATACCTGACACGAGACCTATACTAGAATCCATGCGGGAATATTTGGACCGGTCCCTCATGCCCTCACTTACGGTAGAGACGCGGTCTGTACTGGAGGAACCCATTACGCTGACTGAAATCCAGGTGGCACTTAAGAATACCAAACCGGGCAAAGCCCCCGGCCCGGACGGTCTGACCACCGCCTATTACAGGGCCCTCCTGCCCTCCTTGGGCCAACATATGGCAGATCTCTTCAATGACGTTGGATCAGGGAAGCGTTTCCACGACTCCACGCTTTTGGCCCAGATCTCGGTGATACCTAAGGAGGGAAAGGATCCGGGGCTATGTGGAAGTTATCGCCCGATATCCCTGCTGAATGCAGACCTCAAGATCTTTACTAAGATCTTGGCCACTAGACTGCAAACATACCTCCCTGACATGATACATCTAGACCAAGTGGGGTTTGTTCCGTTTAGAGAGGCCAGGGATAACACCACTAAAGTCCTTAACTTGTTACATATTGCAATTCAAAGCAAGACGCCCTGCATATTCCTCGGTACCGACGCCGAAAAGGCATTTGACCGGGTTCACTGGGGATTCCTGTTCGCGACATTGAGACACATAGGGCTGGGGGAGACGATGCTGAACTGGGTGACCGCTGCCTATACGGCACCGACGGCCAGGGTGAGGGTGAACGGGGTCATGTCAGAGGCGTTCCCCATTCGGAATGGGACCAGACAGGGCTGCCCATTATCCCCTCTGTTGTTCGCCCTGACGCTGGAGCCCTTTCTCTGTCACGTACGCCGGAACCCGGATATCACGGGAGTGGAAAAGTATGGGACACAGTATAAGGTGCCGGCATACGCCGATGACCTTCTGTTCTCCCTCACAAACCCCACGGTATCCCTCCCGAACCTTTTGAGAGAGTTTGAGGTTTTCGGCTCCCTCTCCAATCTTAAGATTAACTTCACCAAATCGGAGGCGATGGGCGTGGGGATAGCGGCGGCCCAACTTAAACAACTTAAAGACGGATTTAGGTTAAAGTGGAACGACGTGGCATTGAGATATCTGGGGACATTCATACCCATGACATTAACCAAATTATTCGCATTAAATTTCCCCCTTTACTAAAGACAGTTCGAGAGCTTCTAGACGGGTGGGACAGCGGCCTCCACTCGTGGTTTGGCCGATGCGCCATCCTCAAAATGTCGATACTACCTAAGTTCCTATACCTTCTACCAGGTTCCTTTGGGCTGGGAAACGCCCACGCCTTACCAGGACTTTACTCTGCCTCCCGAAATCATATGGGGGCCTTGCAATGCCGGATATCCGTGCATACTACAGGGCGACCCACCTCGGCCGGCTCCTGGATTGGTGCAGACATAGGGGCACCAAATTGTGGACAAGCATCGAACAAGAGCAGAGTGACATACCCCTAGACAGAGCCCCCTGGTGCCATTCGGATTTGCCACCCACACTGAAAAGACATCCCCTGATAGGCAGTACCCTGGGTGTGTGCTCATCCCTACTGAAGCGACCCTCGCTCTCGTCCCCGGTCTCCCCTCTGCGCCCGGTGCTGGGTCACCCCCGGTTCTCCCCGGGACTGCAGGACAGGAGATTTCTCGCACTTAGAGAAGCGGGATTTCACCAGGCGTCCCACTTTAGTGTACGGGGCGATGGAGGTCGTATGCAGAGCTGTCGGATCCGAGGGGCTCGTACGGCCTAGATTTTATGAGAGCCATGCAGCTCAGCCACTTCCTTTCGACCATACCGCCCCCGCCCAGCGACTCGACACACTCCCTTACGCCTCTCGAGGAGCTATGTACAGAGTCGGGTAGGATTCAGCACACGCTTTCGTGGTGTTATGGCAAGTTGATAGAGCCGCCGGGGCCCCTCCGGGTCCCCTGTCTTACTAGGTGGGAGCGGGAGCTCGGCTGCCAATTTTCTGATGACACGAAGCGGCACATACTCCGTTTCACTCACAAGTCGTCTCTTTGCATTAGGACCCAGGAGGCGAACTATAAATTGCTCACACACTGGTATAGGACCCCTTCCCTTCTACACAAAATGTTCCCTGATACTTCTGACCGTTGCTGGAGGTGTGGGAGAGAGGAGGGGACCCTCCTGCATGTCTTCTGGGCCTGTCCAGGGCTGCGGAGATTTTGGGAGGAGGTAAGGAGGGTGACCCAAGAGTTTACAGATCGTACCGTGCCGGATACGCCAGCCTATTTCCTCTTGCAGGTGACTGACATGCCTGCAAAAGTCTATAAGAGATCGGTGGTCCGCCACCTTCTGGACGCAGCTAGGGCCTGCATACCCCTCAACTGGAAATCCACATCCCCCCCATCCATTGCTCAGTGGCTCCGCAGAGTTGACAACATCAGCCTCATGGATGACCTGATCCTCTCTAGCCAGCATAGATGCGAGACATACTCCAGGACCTGGCAGTTATGGAACATTTTTAAATATTCTGACGAAGGGCAGACCCTTAGGGGGATTGAGTTGCCCACATGAGAGTCTGTGCCCGGACTATTCATCCCCCGGAGGTGTGTCTCGTTTGCAACCAGCCCTCAACACGCAGGCGACACGCCGGGGTCACGACATCCTGATAGGTTAGTCACCATCACCTAGATGTATGTCTACCTGGTCCCCACCCCTCCTCCTACCCTTCCCTTTTGTCCTTCCCTGTCTAATTCCCCACCCCCTCCTTCTATCGCTGTCTATGCTCCTTCCTTTTTCTCTCCTTTTCCTTTTTTCTGGGTTCGACCCAATTCTTCTCTACCTGAGGTACTATACCTCCTGTTTCTATACTATTTGGATAAAACTAGAGGGGAGGCGATCTCAGCGGGACCCGGGCATTCTGACGTCAACGGTATTCTGACGGACATGTTCAAGTTGGCGGCGGAGGGATACACTGGAGACCAGTGGGAGCTTCACCCCCCACTGGGGAATTTAAATTATATGATCGACCACTAGGAGATCTGAGCTCCGAGGGGATACCCCTGTACTGCTGTGCCATATTTTATTTTGGATGTATATGTCTGTTATTCACTATGGGGATCCGTGTGGATCGACTCCTCTGTTATTGGTTACAAATAAAACATTTAAAATAAATAAATAAATACAAATTGGTGTATATTATTTGGTCTTTGTGAAAGTTATAGAGTCCACAAGCTATGGTGCCAATATCTGAAAATTGATCACACCTGAAGTACTGACGGCCTATTTTAATTCCTGAGACCCTAACATGCCAGAAAAGTACAAATACCCCCCAAATGACCCCTTTTTGGAAAGAAGACATTCCAAGGTATTTAGAAAGAGGCATGGTGAGTTTTTTGAAGTTGTAATTTTTTACCACAATTCTTTGCAAAATCAAGATTTTTATTTATTTTTTTCACTAATTTGTCATATTAGCAGGTTATCTCTCACACACAGCATATGCGTACCACAAATTACACCCCAAAAACATTCTGCTATTCCTCACGAGTATGGCGATAGGACATGTGTGAGACTTTTACGCAGCGCGGCTACATAGAGAGGCCCAACATGCAGGGAGCACCATCAGGCGTTCTGGAGCACCCAGGTCAATTCTGACATTTCTCTCCTACATGTAAAAATTATAATTTATTTGCTAGAAAATTACACCGAACCCCCAAACATTATATATGTATTTTTAGCAAAGTCCCTAGAGAATACAAAGGCGGTTGTTGCAACTTTTTTATCTTGCACGGTATTTGCGCAGTTTTGTGCTTTAAAAAAAACAAAATGGTAAAGTTAGCCGAATGTTTTTGCATAATGTAAAAGATGAAGTTACGCCGAGTAAATAGATACCTAACATGTCACCCTTCAAAATTGCATACGCTCGTGGAATGGCTCCAAACTTCGCTACTTAAAAATCCCCATAGGCGACGCTTTAATTTTTTTTACTGGTTACATGTTTTGAGTTACAGAGGAGGTCTAGGGCCAAAATTATTGCTCTTGCTCTAACTTTCGCAGCGATACCTCACATGTGTGGTTTTAACACTGTTTTCATATGTGGGCGGGACTTGCGTATGCGTTCGCTTCTGCATGCGAGCACACGGGGGCAGGGGCGCTTTAAAAAAAAAAAAAAAAAAAAAATATTGTTCATTTTACTTTATTTATTTTAGTTTGACACTTTTTTCCCCAAAAATACATTTTTTGATCACTTTTATTCCTATTACAAGGAATGTAAACATCTCTTGTAATAGGAATATTGCATGACAGGTCCTCTTTACAGTGAGATATGGGGTCAATAAGATCCCACATCTCACCTCTAGGCTGGGAAGCCTGAAATAAAAAAAAATAAAAAAAGGATCCTGGCTTAGATCGGTGAGTCGGTAAAAGCACCGGAGGGCGGCGGGAGGGGGGGCGTCCCCTCTCGCCTCCCGTAAGAACGATCAAGCAGTGGAACAGCTGCTATGATCATTCTTATGGTGTAGGGAATCGCTGGCTGAAAAAGCTGATATCTGAATGATGCCTGCAGCTTCAGGCATCATTCAGATATCCCCGCACAAATTCAAGGATGTCATATGACGGCCGGCGGGCGGACGGGAAGTGGTTTTTTTTTTTAACCAAAGTTAAGCATGGCTGAGCATGGCTGGGTATGGCAAGGCATGGCTGGGTAGTGCAGGGTATTGCAGAGTATGTGCAGGGATTTGCAGAGTATTGCAGAGTATTGCAGAGTATGAGCAGGGTGGTTTGAATACTATATTACCCGATCAGGCCAAAGTAGTGTTCAGAGGGGCACCAACTCTTCGGAGCACAATAGCTCCTAATATCATTAACCCCCCCGTACGCCCATCTTTTTTTTCACCAATTAGTAGGCTATCATCCCTGCAAAAGGTGCAATGTGTGCAAATACAATATTTCGGGGAGAGGAAAATCATTGACATTTAGGTCAACCGTGACTGGTAGGACCTACCCCATTAAACAATTTTGCACTTGTGCTACCACACACATTGTATATTTAATTACATGCCCATGTGGCAAACAGTATGTGGACCGCACCATCCGAACGTTTTCGGTAAGGGTGGGTGAACACGTTGCCCTGATTTTGGGTGGTGATGTTCACCATACAGTACCCAGACACTACAAGCTATGTCATAATAGAAACCCGGCAGGCACCCAGTTTCTTATTATTGACCATTATATACCACCATGGAGGGGTGGGGCTAAAACTAGGGGTGTTTCACAACTTGAAACATACTGGATTTATGAACTTCAGACACACAGGCCTCTCGGCCTGAACGTCGAGTGGGATATAAATTCCTTTATTAATAAATCCTAATGACATATTTGGTACTCAATTTGTCCTTCAATGTGGGTTTTTCTACGTTTTCATCTTTTTTTCCTTTTTTCAGTTTTTTTCTACATATAATACATATTCGATACGCTTAGGGATTAATCTGCGTGAGGGCTGCCACATACATATTTGTTTTAGATATATAAGAAAAATATTTTAATTTGAATTAATGTATTTCTTCATTGTAAGATGTGAGGGGTTTCCTTGTCTGTGGATTCATTTAGTGAGCGGCTGGCCTGCTAGGTTTTTTACCTGCAACATTTGTTGCCTTCCATCTCTCCAATCCATGAAGCTCCCCCATTAATTCAATTCAATTGAAATTTAATTTAATCAAAACTTATTGGATGGATTTTATAATTCATTTTTTGTTTTGGTTTATATGTATGTGTATCCATGATTTGCTATTTAGTTTAGTCGCCCCCAATTGCTATGGAGATCACTATCTCCTGTGCTTTTTTATTTTTATACACACTTGATATTTTAATTTTCCATTTAAGATCGTTACAATATCTAGTTAGGGGTCATGGCAATTTATTATTGTTTATTGACTAACTTTCCATCAGAGAAATTTATTACACACATTTTGGTCTTTGTCTCTTTGAGACTTTGACTGTGTGTTTTTGTTGTGGGGGAGCGCATTGTTGTTTCCTACTTGTTCTCTGTTTGTCACCGCATTGTGTGTGGAACGCACGGTGTGATTACAGTTGGAGCGCATCACGTGATGCTGTACAGGCCATATGTGGGATGGGATGTAGTTGGTGTGGACGTCCAGCCCTCACGACATCATGTCGGTGTGGAGGGCGGACGTGTCACGCCGTCTTTCTCCTGGAACGCATCGCGTGATTGCGCCTGGTGCGCATCACGTGATGTTGTACAGGTCACATGTGGGACAGGGTGGGTTGGTGCAGACGTCCAGCCCTCACGACATCATGCCGGTGCGGAGGGCGGACGTGTCACGCCGGCCTTCTTTTGGAACGCATCACGTGATTGCGCCTGGAGCGCATCACGTGATGCCGCATGAGTCATATGACGGTGTGTTGCGGGACGTGACGTGAATAGCGCGGACGTCCTGCTTTCTACACACCAGTCCGTAGTTTGTGCACGGTCACCCCATGGACCACATTTGGTCCATTTCCTATGCCCGGCCTGTGTACTCGGGCACATGACACACCATGCTGGCTATATCCATTACATTAGCCATGCGTGAAACACATGACGGTGTGTTGCGGGATGTGACGCGATTAGCGCGGACGTTCTGCTTTTTACACACTAGTCTGTGAACGGTCACCCCATAGACCACATTTGGTCCATTTCCTGTGCCTGGCCTGTGTGCTCGGGCACATGATACATCATGTTGGTCATATTTAATATATAAGCCAAATGTGGTGGCCAGAATTTTGTCTGTCCACCCCCCTCTCATTTATGTATGGCTTTTTAAATTCCATATATATTTACTTTATAAGACCACATACCCCTGGAATATTTATCAACATTGAACATCATTCATGACCCCACGTAGGAGGCAGGAAGCAGACGTTGAGGAGCCATTTTGGATGATCCAGGAATTGATTGCTAATGTGATGAATTCACAGGTGAGGTTACTCTTACCCCATTAGGGGGTTATGTTGTCTATATAATGTGTGGAGGCAGCAGTGGATGCATACCCCAGATGATGCAAATTTCTTGCGAAACGCGTCGGGATTTCCACTGTTGCCATTGATTTTCATGAAGCGCTTTTTAACCACTTAAATGTAAGTGTAATTACCTACATTAAATACACTGTTTTTAGCAGTATCACACTATGTGCCTTATTTTCCTTTCACATTGTGCTATTGATTCGGTTTAAACATCATTGAGTCATCGTCTCTCAAGTTTCCATCAACCTCTTCATTGTGAGCTGTCGTGAGAGACATTCTTTGGTTCAACTATCAACTGTTGACCCTTCAGGAATATACATCAAAAGCCTATGTTGACCCTCTGGACATATGTTCAGTAGGGTCCACTAAGTCTGGTAAGCCTCCTTTATATTGGTTGTGGCTTTTTTTCCTTCAATATTGATTTGGAAGTGTTTGTAGTCCAATCATCTCAGAATTTTTTGGGATTATTGTGGAACACTATTGGACTTTAATTTTTTGCAATTGTTTGAACGTGTTTTTGAGGACCACCCATCAAGGACTCTTTCAAAAACTGTATTGTTATTCACATAGGGAATTATTTAGTTTTTCCTTGCACATTTGTTTATTTCACTCATTTATTTGTTTGACACATACCCATTTAGCGCTGCAATTTTTTCTTTTTTTGTTCTATGCACCTTTTAGTCCACAGGTTTTGCAGCCGCTTTTTTGTATTTAGTAGCAGCGCAGAAACTTTTGTGTTTGTTTCTATTGCAGAGTATGGGCAGGGTATTGCAGAGTATGGGCAGGATATTGCAGATTATGAGCAGGGTATTGCAGAGTATGAGCAGGGTATTGCAGAGTATGAGCAGGGTATTGCAGAGTATGGGCAGGGTATTGCAGAGTATTGCAGAGTATGAGCAGGGTATTGCAGAGTATGGGCAGGGTATGGGCAGGGTATTGCAGAGTATGGGCAGGGTATTGCAGAGTATTGGCAGGGTATTGCAGAGTATTGGCAGGGTATTACTACACATCCAGCCCCCAGCGCTGCTGCCATCCGTTCCCTCCCCCTCTCCTCTCACACTGTACCGATCGGTACAGAGAGGGGAGAGAGGAAACCGGTGTCATCAAATGACGCCGGTTTGTTTACAAGTGATCGCTCCGTCATTTGACGGAGCAATCACGTGGTAAATGGCCACGATTAGCCGCCATCTGCCGTGATCCTTGATGCCCTGGGTCTTCCGGACCTGGCGGTCACGCGGGAGCAAGATTCTGGGAGGACGTCCCTGGGACGTCGTCCCAGAATAACTCGACCGCCCTGTAGCTGTCTTTTGGCTATGGCGTGGTCGGCAAGTGGTTAAAAGAGTCCACTATTTTAAGTGGGGTGTCCGCCATTTCCTCCCCTTCTATTTCTCGATGCAATGGCATGAGGAAAGACTTCTGCCAATTAATCTTAAATCCTGAGTACTGACCAAAAGTGTATATTATACTCATAGCCTTCCCCAGGGTACTCTATGTGTCACGCATATACAATATAATATCGTCTGCGTACAATCCAATCTGTTCTATTCTATCACCCATTTCTATCCCCTGATATTCTTCAGACTGCCGAAATCATAGGGCCAATGACTCAATAGCAATGGCGAATAAGAGAGGAGATAATGGACACCCCTGCCTCATGCCTCTAAATAAATTAATTGACGGGGTCAGTATTCCATTAATCAATAACTTGGATCGCGGGTTTACATATGGTATTTTTACCCACTGTTTAAATCCATTTCCAAACCCAAACTTCCCCAGTGTTGCCTGCAAAAATCTCCACTCTACAGAGTCAAATGCCTTGGCTGTATCAAGAGATGCCAAGGCCCCTGTCTCTGGAATATACTCCATCTGTGCTACCAATTGCGTTCTGCGGATGTTTATCGATGTTGATTTACCAGGTATAAAACCTGTCTGGTCTGTATGTACTATAGATGTTATTACAGCGTTTAATTTTTTACCTAGTATTTTGGCCAGGATTTTATAGTCGCAGTTTAGCAAAGATATGAGCCTATATGGAGGTGCATTCACATGAATCCTTATCTGTTTTTAAAAGTAAAATTACCGTTGCCTCGTACATTGAATGTGGGAGTTCTCCCCTAATATAGGCCTCTCTCCACTCCACAGGGAGATCAAACTCAAAACGACTCCACCCAATTAGGTCTCCCCATCCCCTCCCCCCTTTCATCTTGGGTGCTGGGTTCAATTGGGTGTAGTCATTTGAGTTTGATGTCCCTGTGGAGTTTCTTTACTTTTGGGCTTCTTAATGTGGTGGAAGACCCACACTGATCTTGGCGGATAGCCCTGGATGGAGGAGCTTTCCTTTCTTAAACTAACATATTGACATGTAAGTGTTCTTTCATTGGTGTTGTCCATACGCCAATATATTGCTTTACGTATGGTCCAATGTTTATAACTCATGCATTGATAATGTACTCTGTATTTGCAGAAGTGTTTTTTTGTCCCTGATGAAGAATTTATATGAATTTTTTCGTAACGCGTTGGACTTTTCAACCACCTACCAAGAGATATGTTGCAATTTGGTCTCTTTGTCAATGTGTAGTTGAAATTTACCACTTTTCAAACTGTATATGTACATGCATGCATTCAACATTGTATTGCCTTGTGTTTTATCCATAGGAGTATTGTTTTTAAGATTCTTTTGTACCAAAAAAAATATTTTTTATATAATAGAATTTTATTTTTCTCCCCTCATAGATGTTCTAAAAATCCCAATTCTTTGAATTATACTTTTTTCATCTTTCAATAAGGATACTAGTTCTGTGTCCCTGGTCACAACAAGGCATCCTCCTATGTTGAGGGCATGTGGCCTCGTCCCCTCCCTTTCCTGACCTGACGGGCTGCATGCTCAGATAAGGGTCTGGTATGGATTTCGGGGGGGACCCCACGTCGTTTTTTCAATTTTGGCGTGGGGTTCCCCTTAAAATCCATACTAGACCCTAAGGGCCAGGTATGGATTGGAGGGGAACTCACTCTGTTTTTTTCAGAATTTTTTATTGCCGGCATTCTTTTGTTTACATTTCAGCTCTAAGCTGGGAATCCCGCTGGACAGCTGATGAGTCATCCGTTGTGAACGTTCCTTAAAGGGGTTGTAAAGGTACATGTTTTTTCACCTTAATGCATCCTATGCATTAAGGTGAAAAAACATTTGACAATACCGCCCCCCCCCCGAGCCCCGGTTTTACTTACCTGGCCCCTCGAAAGTCCCGCACTCGCTCCCGTCATCCTCCGAGTTCCTGTGCCTGGCCGTTGATTGGCTACTGTGGATGGATTGAAAGCAGCGCAGCCATTGGCTGGCGCTGCTGTCAATCACATCCAATGATGCGGCACGCCGGGGGGCGGGGCCGAGTGATACAGTCGGCGGCTATGGTCGCCGCTGTATCACGGGAACGCGCCCGCAGTATCACGGGAGCGCGCCCGCAGTAACTCCACACCATGCTCGCTCGCTCGCTCGCTCGCATTATGGTGTGGAGTCCTTGCGGGGAGGAGCCGAGACAGCTGCCGAGGGACCCCAGAAGACCAGGATCGGGGCCACTGTGTGCAAAACGAGCTGCACAGTGGAGGTAAGTATAAACTGTTTTTTATTTAAAAAAAAAAAAAACGGGAACCTTTAGTGTTCCTTTAACGACCATCATTTTTTAACCCATCCTAATTCAAATTATTCTGAAAATTTGGAATTCATTAGAAAACGAACAAACAAAACAAAATTAAATGAATTTCAACTAAATTATTTACTATTTCATACGGAGATTCAGATACATCCGAATAACCAAAAATGAATCCGAATTTACATTTGGAGCGAAATGAATTGCACATGTCTAAAATTAGAAGTGTTTTCTGGTAATGTCCCTATGCCACAAAGGGAAGAAAGTTTCAAATTCTGAAAAGAGCACACTCTCCAATAGCCAAAGGTCAGAAATGAGTGATAGTGAAGATACGGATGGCAGCAAGAATGAGAAGAGCGAGATATTGGCTGGAGAGAGCACGATTATTATTATTATTATTATTATTATACAGGATTTATATAGCGCCAACAGTTTGCGCAGCGCTTTACAACATCAGGGAAGACAGTACAATCACAATACATATCAATACAGAGGGATCAGAGGGCCCTGCTCGATAGAGCTTACAGTCTAGATTATCTGGCAAACAGGAAGTTTAAAGGCATGGTTTAAATAGGAAGTTCATGGGAGGAGCACAGGGTCTAAGAAATCAGGCAGGGTTCTGTCCAGCATCTCAGGTGGCTAAGCAAGAAGAGATAATGCCAGATGCAGCAGAGGTTGCAGGTTCAGATTCGGGGGACTGACAGTACACCTCTTCCCAGGACTTCCTCTGGACATCCTAGGGTCAGGTTACATTGTTACATATACATAGCAGGCGAGGTTGAACATGATGGAATTGTGTCTTTTTTCATCCTATCTGTGTGTGATTATATGTCAGTATTACCTTGTATATCATGTTGTGGTCGTTCAGGTGCTTATCTAATGGTTTTTTGAAACTATCGATGCCCCCCGCTGAGACCACCGCCTGTGGAAGGGAATTCCACATCCTTGCCGGTCTTACAGTTGTAATGTTCGGGGAACCAGCTAGATCGCAGGACACAGGATTTTCAAACAAAAGGACGTTTATTTAAACTTAAATGGCTTCACAGCAGCAAAACAAAAGAAATGACAGTCTCACCGACTTGTAGAGTTTTCTAACTGCTGTCGCAGTTAAACAGTCCTTACTTGGTGTTGCAGGTAAGTTTCCCAGATAGCAGGCTTCCATGCAGGCCACTGCCATGTACATTCACAGCTTCCCAGAGCTTTTCACAGCCTCCACAGCTTTTGCAGTGTCCACCATTCACCATGCAGACTTCACTACACTCCTTCACTCACTCACCTACCACTTCCTGTCTCTCTTAAACCACTTCCTTGGACAGGTGTGTTAACCATTGCTGTTCCCTTAAAGGAACCACAGCCCAAACAGAGGGGAAATATAGCGTCCTTCCAGGACCCAGCCACGGCGTCCTGTACATATCCCCCCCTGTGCCCCAACGCCAAGGAGGTGGAGGCAACAGTGGAGCTAAAACAATGGACTCGGGAGAGGGCATCTGCATTTTGATGCAGTCTCCCGGGCCTATGCTCCACTACAAATTTAAATTCCTGGAGTGCCAGGAACCAACGTGTAATTCTGTCATTAGTCCCTTTACCTTGTCTCATCCATGTTAAAGGGGCATGGTCAGAAATTAACCTAAACTTCCTTCCCAAGAGGTAATATCTGAGGGATTCCAGAGCCCACTTAATGGCCAGACATTCTCGTTCAACTATAGCGTAGTTTTTCTCCGCTGGTGTCAACTTCCTACTGAGGAAGACTACTGGGTGCTCCTCACCATGAACAACCTGTGACAACACAGCTCCCAATCCTACATCGGAAGCATCAGTCTGGACAACAAACTTGTTTGAAAAATTAGGTGCTATCAGGACAGGGTGTTGGCACAGTGCTGACTTGAGCTCCAAAAAAGCCTTTTCAGCATCTGCATTCCATTCCACCATGACCGATTTCCGTCCCTTAGTCAGATCGGTCAATGGAGCCGCCAATGTGGCAAAGTTGGGTACGAATCTCCTGTAGTATCCCACCATGCCCAGGAATGCACGTACCTGCTTTTTTGTGAGGGGGCGGGGCCAATTCTGTATAGCCTCTACCTTGTTAACCTGAGGTTTCACCACCCCTCTACCTACAATATAGCCCAGGTATTTCACCTCCTCCATTCCCAAAGCACATTTTTCAGGGTTTATTGTAAACCCCTCCTTCCAAAGAGAGTCCAGTACTGCCTGGACTTTGGGCAAGTGTAATTCCCAGTCTCTGCTAAAAATGACTATGTCGTCCAAGTACACTGAGGCATACTCCCGGTGAGGTCGTAAAATCCTATCCATTGCTCGCTGGAAAGTGGCTGGAGCAGTTTGTAGTCCAAAAGGCATTCTTTTGTACTGAAAACTCCCCTCTGGGGTAGAAAAGCAGTTTTCTCTCTAGCAGCCTTAGTCAACGGGATTTGCCAATACCCCTTGGTAAGGTCTAATGTTGTAATATACCTGGCTGGACCTAGTCTCTCAATAAGCTCATCTACCCGGGGCATGGGGTAGGCATCAAACCGTGAAACCTCATTAAGTTTCCGGAAATCATTGCAGAATCGCAGAGTCCCGTTGGGCTTTGGTACCAACACAATCGGGCTCGACCACTCACTCTGCGACTCTTCAATGATCTCCAGGTCCAGCATCTTCTTCACTTCCTCTGAAACTGCCTTCCTTTGAGCCTCTGGGATGCGGTAGGGCCGGACAAAAACTTTGACTCCAGGTTCCGTGATAATATCATGTTCTATGACACTAGTTAGCCCTGGCAAGTCTGAAAACTTTTCTTTATTTCTCTGCAAGAACTCCTTTGCCTGCTGACTTTGGATTTTAGACAGGGTACTTGCTACTTGGACACTCTCCACCCCAACCTGAGGCTCAAGTCTTGCACTAGCCAGGGAGGTCGACGGTTCCCTGTCTGTCCAGGGCTTTAACAAGTTGACATGATATATCTGATACGGTTTCCTCTTGCCTGGCTGGTGGACTCTATAATTTACCTCTCCCACTTTTTCCACAACTTCAAAGGGACCTTGCCATCTGGCCAAGAATTTACTTTCCACAGTGGGAATTAGCACCGCTACTCGATCCCCCACTTGGAAGTGCCTTATTTTAGCAGCCCTGTTATAGACCCGTCGTTGAGCCTCCTGGGCTTTTTGCAAATGCTCTTTGACTAGTGGCATCACAGTTTGGATCCTTTCCTGCATTTGGGAGACATATTCAAGAACACTCTTATGCTGAACAGGTTCACTTTCCCATTCCTCTTTAATAAAGTCAAGTAGTCCGCGAGGTCTCCGCCCATATACCAACTCAAAGGGCGAAAACCCAGTGGAGGCCTGGGGCACTTCCCTGATAGCAAACAGGAGAGCTGGTAACAGGCAGTCCCAGTCTTTCCCATCCCTTTGTACCACTCTCTTTAGCATAGACTTAAGGGTCTTGTTAAAGCGTTCCACTAACCCGTCCGTTTGGGGATGGTAGACCGATGTGCGCAGCTGTTTAATCCGGAACAGCTTGCACACATCGGCCATAACTCTCGACATAAATGGGGTGCCCTGGTCTGTGAGTATTTCCTTGGGAAAACCAGTCCGTGTAAACAACTGGAATAATTCCCGGGCAATAGCCTTAGAGGAGGTATTCCGCAGTGGAAGCGCCTCAGGATATCGGGTGGCATAGTCAAGAATCACCAATATGTAGGAGTAACCTCGAGCCGACTTTACCAAGGGACCCACTATATCCATGGCTATCCTCTCGAATGGGACCTCAATTATGGGCAGAGGGACCAAAGGGCTCCGGAAGTGGGTCACCGGAGCGGTCAACTGACAGGTGGGACAAGAGGCACAGTATTTCTTTACCTCTGCTTTCAGACCTGGCCAGTAAAACCGGTCGGTGATCCGTGCTTCCGTCTTCTCAACTCCCAGGTGTCCCCCTAACACATCATCATGGGCCAGGTCCAGAACCTTTCGTCTATATTGTTGGGGTACCAACAATTGTTCTACCACATTTTCCCTCACCTTGGTAACCCGATACAACAACTCATTATACATTGCAAAGTGTGGCCACCGCTCATTTGCACCTTGCTCTTGGGGAACCCCCATTTACTACTACAACTTGTTCCCGTGCACAGGCCAAAGTGAGGTCCTGCATCTGAGCAGTACCAAACGCCCCCTGGGGAACACCCAAATCTGGCAGGGCAGGGGTAGAGGCCACTTCCCCGTCCTCTTCCCCCAGCATTACCTGAAGTGGGGAAGGTCCTCCCCCCTCAGTGTTTTGATAGGTCTGTGGACCACATATCTTGACATTATCAACAGTATCAGCTCTACTTTCATCACCATTAACCCAACCACTAGCAATTTCATCATTTGGATCCACATTAAGAACATTTGGCAGTTCAGCGTTATTCCTCTCAGCAGCAGGAACAGGGAGGCTAGTTTCTCCCCAATCTCTGAACTGTTCTCCTTGTTCCCACAGTTTTGTAAACAACGGACAGTCTCGTCCTATTATAACATCATGTACCAAGTTCTTTACCACCCCCACCTCTTGAGTACCAGTGCCACATGCTGAGGAGATGGTCACCGAGATGAGAGGGTACTCTCTAGTGTCCCCATGAATGCACACCACCCGTAAGGTTTTTCTTACCGGACCGATCTTCCCAATTACTCTAGGATGAACCAGGGTTACCATGCTTCCGGAGTCCAACAAAGCCCGGGCAGGGAGGTGGTTCACTTGGACTTCACACTCAAATTTTTCCTCACCCAGGTCGAGCTGTGTGGTGCATACTTTATGGACATAAAAAGACCCCCTCCGAAGAACCCCGCATTCCATGGGCTCCTCTTGCAGTGGGCAGTGTGCCCGGGTATGACCCCAGGAATGACATCGCCAACATTGTACATCCCCTCCTCTCCGAACAGGAACAGAACGCTGAGGAGGTACCGGGAGTACCGGGAGTGACTCTTGACCTTCCGGAGGGTTTGGTCCAGGACTCCTTGGAACATCCTTTCGAAGGGCAGCAGTTGGTCGAACAGGCCGTGGCAGACTGGGCCCTATGCACTTGGTAGGTCCGAGCAGGTCCTCTACCACCGTATATCGTTCCACCATCTCGACAAGGAGGTTTGCTGTTTTGGGGTCTCCATGGCTGACCCACCGTTGAAGGTCGTCTGGCAGGGATCTCAGGTATCGGTCCAGCACGACCCGCTCCACGATTTGGGGGCCAGACAACACCTCGGGCTGCAGCCATTTTTTTACCAGTTGCACCAGGTCATGCATTTGAGACCGGGGTGGCCGATCTGGACGATACTTCCATTGGTGTACTCGTTGGGCCCGAACAGCCGTAGTCACCCCCAGACGAGCCAGAATTTCTGCTTTTAACTTTTGATAGTCTTTAGCATCATCGGGTGGCAGGTCAAAGTAGGCTTTTTGAGGATCTCCGGTGAGAAAAGGAGCAATGAGGCCGGCCCACTGGTCCTGAGGCCACCCTTCTCTCTCTGCCGTCCTCTCAAATGTAGCAAGAAATGCCTCTACATCATCGCTCAGGGACAATTTCTGCAAAAAATGGCTTGCCCTCACAGTCACCTGGTTGCCAGGGGCAACAGCCACTTGTTCCTGAGACAGCTTCTGTACTGCTTCCTTTAAGACAGTAAACTGCGCCTGCATAACCCCTTGCTGGGTCGCTTGCTGGGCTGCCAACTGGGCCACCAAAACTCAAGTATTTTCTTGCTGCAGAGCCAGCGCCTCTTTGTGGTGATTTTGTTGTACCTCCAGCTGGGTTGCTAAGCGCTGATTAGCTTCCTCATGGCGAGTCTGCGCTTGCATATTAGCCAGGGACAGCTGTTTAATTAGCTCCTCCATTGTTTCAGATTTCAATGTTTGTGCAGCTTTAACCCAGGACATAAATCCAATGTACTGTCCCTTTAACTGTTCAATGCAAAGAGAAAAAAAAAAAAGTTTTTTTTCTTTTCTTTCTTCTTATGCCTGTTATTCTGTCCTGCCCGCATTCGAGCACCAGTGTAATGTTCGGGGAACCAGCTAGATCGCAGAACACAGGATTTTCAAACAAAAGGACGTTTATTTAAACTTAAATGGCTTCACAGCAGCAAAACAAAAGAAATTAAAGTCTCACCGACTTGTAGAGTTTATAACTGCTGTCGCAGTTAAACAGTCCTTACTTGGTGTTGCAGGTAAGTTTCCCAGATAGCAGGCTTCCATGCAGGCCACTGCCATGTACATTCACAGCTTCCCAGAGCTTTTCACAGCCTCCACAGCTTTTGCAGTGTCCACCATTCACCATGCAGACTTCACTACACTCCTTCACTCACTCACCTACCACTTCCTGTCTCTCTTAAACCACTTCCTTGGACAGGTGTGTTAACCATTGCTGTTCCCTTAAAGGAACCACAGCCCAAACAGAGGGGAAATATAGCGTCCTTCCAGGACCCAGCCACGGCGTCCTGTACACAGTAAAGAATATAAAAGAAGAAAAAATTTGCACTAACCTAAGTGACTAAAAGTGAAAAGGGTACAGCAGCTCAAATAGCCTAAATACTAAAAGATCAAAATATGTGAGTAAAAAAAAAACAAGCGCGCATACACTCAAAAATGAAAAAATATATGTAAAAAATATATACCGGTATGTATCAGAAGGACTGAAAAACTCCCTGGTGCATGAAAATATATTCGTAAATAGGGATGAGCTTCGAGTTTGAGTCGAACTCATGTTCGACTCAAACATTGCCTGTTCCCCCGTTCGCCGAACAGCGAACAATTTGGGGTGTTCACAGCAAATTCGAAAAGTCTATGGGAGAAATCTAAAGTGTTAATTTAAAGGCTTATATGCAAGTTATTGTCATAAAAAGTGTTTGGGGACCCGGGTCCTGCCCCAGGGGACATGTATCAATGCAAATTTTTTTTTTAAAACGTCATTTTTTTCAGGAGCAGTGATTTTAATAATGCTTAAAGTGAAACAATGAAAGTGAAATATTCCTTTAAATTTCGTAACTAGGGTGTGTGTATAGTATGCATGTAAAGTCGCGCTTGTTTCCGGTGCTTAGAACTGTCCCTGCACAAAATGTCATTTCTGAAGGAAAAAAAGTCATTTAAAACTCACTCGCGGCTATAATGAATTGTCGGCTCCCGGAAATACATAGAAAAGTCATTGATATATAAAAAAAAAAAAAAAAAAAAGCGTGGGTTCCCCCCAAATTCAATTAGCAGGCCCTTCAGGTCTGGTATGGATATTAAGGAGAACCCTGCCGCAAATTTAAAAAAAAAATGCGTCGGGTTCCCCCAAATATCCATACCAGGCCCTTCAGGTCTGGTATGGATTTTAAGGGGAACTCCACCCCAAATGTAAAAAAATAAATGGCGTGGAGTTCCCCCAAAAATCCATACCAGACCCTTTATCCGAGCACGCAACCTGGCAGGCCGCAGGAAAAGAGGGGGGACGAGAGAGCGCCCCCCTCCTGAACCGTACCAGGCCACATGCCCTCAACATGGGGAGGATGTCCCCATGTTTATGGGGACAAGGGCCTCATCCCCACAACTCTTGCCCGGTGGTTGTGGGGGTCTGCGGGCAGGGGGCTTATCGAAATCTGGAAGACCCCTTTAACAAAGGGGACCCCCAGATCCCGGCCCCCCCTATGTGAATTGGTAAGGGGTACATTGTACCCCTACCATTTCACGAAGAAAGTGTAAAAAAAATGTAAAAAAAAACACAGACACCTTGGAAAAGTCCTTTATTAAAAATAAAAAAAATTAAAAAAACATTCCAGCGATGAAATCCAGTGTCCCGCGGCGATCCGATGTCCAGCACTGTCCACACGAAACGTCATTGGCTGAGCCTGAGCGGACCTGATGGGGAACTTCCTCCAGAGTGTAATAAATGAATAGACCCGCCCCTTCTAAAGTTCCCCATCAGGTCCGCTCAGCCATTGACTAGGTGTAAGGCTAAGCGGACCAGATGCGGAACGTGAGAAGGGGCGGGTCTATTCATTTATTACACTGCGGAGGCAGTTCCCCATCAGGTCCGCTCAGCCACTGACGTAGGCGGGGTCTGACATACGAGGGGGCGGACCTGATGGGGAACTTCCTCTACAGTGTAATAAATGAATAGACCCGCCCCTTCTCACGTTCCGCATCTGGTCCGCTTAGCCTTACACCTACGTCATTGGCTGAGCGGACCTGATGGGGAACTTTAGAAGGGGTGGGTCTATTAATTTAATACACTGCAAGGAAGTTCCCCATCAGGTCCGCTCAGGCTCAGCCAATGACATTTCGTGTTGACAGCGCTGGACATCGGATCGCCGAGGGACACTGGATTTCATTGCTGGAATGGGTTTTTTATTTTTTATTTTTTTATTTTTAATAAAGGACTTTTCCAAGGTGTCTGTGTGTTTTTTTTTTACATTTTTTTTACACTTTCTTTGTGAAATGGTAGGGGTACAATGTGGTCTTCCAGATTCCGATAAGCCCCCTGCCCGCAGACCCCCACAACCACCGGGCAAGGGTTGTGGGGATGAGGCCCTTGTCCCCATCAACATCCTCCCCATGTTGAGGGCATGTGGCCTGGTACGGTTCAGGAGGGGGCCCCCCCTCTTTTCCTGCGGCCTGCCAGGTTGCGTGCTCGGATAAAGGGTCTGTTATGGATTTTTGGGGGAACTCCACGCCATTTAAAAAAAATATATTAAATTTGGGGTGGAGTTCCCCTTAAAATCTATACCAGACCTGAAGGGCCTGGTAATTGAATTTGAACTTTTTTTGCATTGATACATGTCCCCTGGGGCAGGACCCAGGTCCCCAAACACTTTTTAGGACAATAACTTGCATATTAGCCTTTATAATTAGCACTTTTGATTTACAACGTTCGAGTCCATTGTATTTAATAGGGTTCTAAAGTTCACGCAAACATTCTGGCTGTTCGCAGGTTCTGGTGCGAAACGAACAGGGGGGGTGTTCGGCTCATCCCTATTCGTAAATACCAATCAAAAAACAATGATATAGCAATATAAAAAAATTACTATATATATGTAGCAATATAAAAAAAATACTATATATATGTAGCAATACCCTCTTCAGGGCCGCTAATTCGTTTTGGGTTTTGCATGTTACCTCTTTCAGCTGCGTTGTCCGGGTAGGAAAGTCTGTAGTAATGGCAATGTCCACACAGATGTAAAACCTCAAACAGTTAGGCCTCGTACACACGACCGAGTTTCTCGGCAAGAACCAGCAAGAAACTTGCTGGCAGAGATGTCTTGCCGAGAAACTCGTTCGTGTGTATGGTTTCTCGTCGAGAAAACCGACAAGTAACCTCGACGAGAAAATAGAGAACCTGCTCTCTATTTTCTCGTCGAGATTCTCGTCGGCATGTTTCTCGACACAGCATTGTAGCGGCAGACAGCGACGAGGCAACATCGGGCGGAGAGAAGAGGGAAGAAGATGACGATGAAGACCAGGACCCCGCTAGCAAAAGAGCTGGAAGAAGATAGCGGGGCGCCCGGCAGAAAGAACCAGAGAAGAGAACAAGAGACCCTCGAAGTTGGAAGAAGACCCCCAAAGTCGGAAGAAGACCCCCGGAGCTGCCTAATAAATTACTTTAAAAACCTGTGTTGTGTTTTTTCTTGAATTTTTTTTTGCCACCAGGTGAATGGGTAGGGGTACGATGTACCCCATATTCATTCACATAGGGTGGGGGGCCGCGATCTGGGGGTCCCCCTTATTAAAGGGGGCTCCTGGATTCCGATAGGCCCCCGCCCGAGACCCCGACAACCAACGCCCAGGGTTGTCGGGAAGAGGCACTTGTCCCCATCAACATGGGGGCAGGTGCTTTGGGGTGGGGGAGCGCAGGGTGCCCCCTGCCCCAAAGCACCCACCCCCCCTATGTTGAGGGCATGCGGCCTGGTACGGTTCAGGAAGGGGGCGCGCTCGCTCGCCCCCCTTTCCTGACCGGCCGGGCTGCATGCTCGGATAAGGATCTGGTATGGATTTGGGGGGACCCCCCACGCCATTTTTTTTTTACATTTTCATGGGGGGGTCCCCTTTGAATCCATACTAGACCCAAGGGCCTGGTATGGACCTGTGGGGGGGGGAACCCACGCTGTTTTTTTTCTCAATTTTTTTTTAGAGCTGGTGATCTGCCGAGATCTGCCCCCCCTGCGGATTCTGCCAGCCCTGGACTGCGCAGGCGCAGCGCTCTAACTCCGAAAATTGCGAACATTAAGAGCTGTAGACTGCGACTGCGCAATCAACAGGGTATAGTGACAGTCGTTGCCGCACGCTCCCGATGCTCGCTCCACTCTGCAAGGGGGGCGGGTGTAAGACATAAGATTTTTTTTAACAATTCTCTGACAAGTATTCAAATCGGCCATCCACATTGAACTACCCGCCCTCTCTGTCCATCAATTCATTTATTTAAACATGCATCCGCCCATTATAATAGTAATACACCCGCCCCCCTTGCAGAGTGGAGCGAGCATCAGGAGCGTGTGGCACAATATTGTGCTCAAAGCGCATTCGCCGAATATGGGTTATAATCCATTCGGCTATTTTCGGAGATCTGCCGTGAGCAGACACGCAAGTGTTGCGCATGCGCAGGACAGAGCGGGCGAAACCTGCTGAAGTGTTGCGCATGCGCAGAACAGAGCTGGCAGAATCCGCTGAGGGGCAATTCTCGGCAGGTCACCGGCAATGTTAATTTTTTTTACATTTCCTTTAACAACCAGCTATGAACAGGTTAAAAAAAAACGCAAATCGCCGCAAAATCCCGGTACTTGCGTTTTGGATGTGGGTCCATTGAATTCTATTGCATCCAAAACGCAGTTTTTTGCTTAGAAAAAAAAAGTCTGCAACCCTTTCCAAAAACGCAGAGGCACAAAAATGCATTGATGTCAACATGATCCATAGGAACCCATGTTAAAAAAATATACCTGCATTTATGCAAAATGCACCAAAAAACGCATTAGTGGGAATCGAGCCTTACAGACCGTTTTTTAAAACGTCCGTCCGTGGGCATGAGGCCTAAGAAAAAAGAGGGGGAAAAAAACACTGGACTGCATCAAAACCGCGCACGCACAAAAGCACCTGGAATGCATCCGGACTGGGTTTCCAAGGTGTCAACTGGCCCTTAGGCAGTTGCGTTTAACCTCGTTTTTCACAAAGCCAAAAAATGCCTTCATACGCCAAAGATTTCCACGTTTCAGGTGCGGTACCGGCGTTTAGCCGCGATTTAGTTTAGAAGCGTTTTTAAAGGTGACCTATTTTTTTACATTGAAAAACTCAAAAATTATGGCAAATGATGAAAAAACATTATATATATATATGTATGTGTAGCGGGGTCTCCTTTAAGGCCCCGGGACTATGTTACCCAGAACCCCGTTCAGCACCCAGAGTGCAAATTGCCACCGCAGAGACTCATGGGAGGGGCTATTTAAGAAGGAGGCGAGGCGGAGCTCGGCCTCTTTGGACACAGCGCTGCAAGCAACAGCTTCTTCCTGTGCGGATCTGCTGCAGTACAAGGCCTGAAGCCTGGGGCCTTGCGCAACTTCCGAAGAGCCTTCCACCCCACTGCGAAGCCTGGGTGGCACCAGACTTGTCGAGTGAGGACATCAGTTGGATCGGGGACCCGATCGTTGCAGGCGCTGTGTGCGGAGACACAGCGGGTGAAGGTCCCGGACTGGGATCGCGTCCGGAGTGGTGAGCGAGCACTTGCTCATTCCAATAGACTGTACCGTGTTTAGGCCTATAGACTGCCTCGGCCCACCGATCGTTTGTTTGTTGTTCCACTAGGAGACCAGTAGCAGGACAGAGTTAAAGGGTCTCCAGTATAGTGTTCCTTGGGACAGCCAACTTGTGGATTACAAAATACTGTTTCATCAAGTGCACCACCGAAATTTGCATGCGAAAAAACCCTAAGTGAAAAAAACTGAGATTTCTTCTATGTCAGGCCTGACCCGGGAGGGGAGATAGAATATTGTTTAGTGCGCCACAGGGCGCGTACACCATAATAGCTGCGCGCGGTGGGTTACACAGGGCTCTGTAAGCAAGTTGCATGTGTTCTGTTCTGCCTATTACTGTTGAACAAAAGTAAAACCGTTATACTTGATCTCTCGCCTCAGTGTGTTGTCTTACTGCAAAGAGATTACCCCTTGCAATACTATTGAATGTGATATAAGTTTAATCCCTAGACTAACTGTGCCAGAGTGGGTCGAGTAAGATTGCCTGGGGTTGGCGGTGCTGTATACAGGGCCCGAAATCAAACCAGCGGCTCTCTTAACTGGGGGTAGCGCTATATATATATATATATATATATATATATATATATATATATAAAAAATGTAATTGCTTCCATTGCATTGTGGACAATCCACAACTTGGGGCAGGTGACGTGGCAAGTGGACAATCCACAACTTGGGGCAGGTGACGTGGCAAGTGGACAATCCACAACTTGGGGCAGGTGACGTGGCAAGTGGACAATCCACAACTTGTGGCATGTAGCCTTATATTAACCACTTGCTTACTGGCCACTTAAACCCCCTTCCTGCCCAGACCAATTTTCAACTTTCAGCGCTGATACACTTTGAATGACAATTGCGCGCTCATACAACACTGTAACCCAATGAAAATGTATTATTTTTTGCACACAAATAGAGCTTTCTTTTGGTGCTCTTTGATCACCTCTGCGTTTTTTTTCCTTCTATAAATACAAAAGACCGACTAAAAAAAAAAAAATTGGGATATTTTAACCACTTCAGCACCGGGCCTATTCTGGCACTTCTCTTTTTCATGAAAAAATCATAATTTTATGGCTATAAAATTACTTAGAAACCCCAAACATTATATATGTTTTTTTAGCAGACACCCTAGGGAATAAAATGGCGGTCATTGCAAATTTTTATCTCGCTCTGTATTTGCGCAATAAATTTTCAAACGCCTTTCTTTTGTAAAAAAAAATGGTTTCATGAATTAAAAAATGACAATACAGTAAAGTTAGCCCAATTTTTTTGTATAATGTGAAAGATGTTGTTATGCTGAGTAAATAGATACCCAACATGTCACGCTTTAAAATTGCGCACACTCATGGAATGACACCAAACTTCAGTACTTAAAAATCTCCATAGGCGATGCTTTCAATTTTTTTACACGTTACTATTTTCGCATTACAGAGGAGGTCTAGTGCTAGAATTGTTGCACTCGTTCTAACGCACGCAGCAATACCTCACATGTGTGGTTTGAACGGCGTTTACATATGTGTTCGCTTCTGAGTGCGAGCTACCGGGCACATGGGCGTTTTATTTATTTTGTATTATTTATTTAGTTTTTTCCTTTTTTTTTTTTTACTCTTTTTTTTTTACTTTTTTTTTTATCACTCTTATTCCTTTTACAAGGAATGTAAACATCCCTTGTAATAGGAATCTATTGTGACAGGTCCTCTTTATGGAGAGATGCAGGGTCAATAAGAAAATAATAGGGTAAAAAATCTCTCCTCCAGGCTGAAAAGCATGAGATCGGAAAAAAAAATTCACCGATCTCATGCTGACAGCCGAGATCACAGCTTTGTTTACATATGGGAAGTCGGCGTGACGTCATAACATGGCGCAGGGTCCTCCGACGGTCATAGAGATGACTGGTGACCATCTGGTCACCAGTCATCTCTATGCTTCCCATCCGGCGCCGGCCAATTGGCACGGGAGAGCCCGGAGAAGCACCGGATGGCGCCTATAAGAACGATCAAGCCGCGGAACTGCCGCGGAACTGCCGCTATGATAGTTTTTATTGTGCACAGAATCGCCGGCTGAAAAGAATGATATCTGAATGATGTATGCAACTACAGGCATCATTCAGACATCATTTGACGGTGGGCGGTAGAGAAGTGGTTAATATTTAGTTCCAAAATTTAGAAAAAAGGTAATTTTTCTCCTTCATTGATGTACACTGATGGGACTGCACTGATGGGCACCGATAAGGTGGCAAGGGTGGGCACTGAGAGGTGGCATTGCTAGTTGGCACTGGTGGGCATTGAGATGTGGCACTGCTAGGTGGCAATGATAGTTGGCAGTGATGGGCACTGATAGGCAGCACTGCTAGGTGGTACTGATTGGCACCAGTGGTGGGCATTAATAGGTGGCACTGGCAGGGGCTACTGATTGTCACAGATGACGCAGAATTGCCTCTTCCTCTTCGGGCCCGATGTCCCTTGCACATAAGCCGGTGATTGCCTTTTTTTATGCTCACGCTGTCAGCGCAAGGAGAAAACAAAAACAATTACTGAGCTTTTGTTTACATCACGTGATCATCTGTCATCGGCCCCTTACTCAGATCTGTCATCACCCTAGTCTCAGTGACTCGGTGACTACAGCGCGCGCGTGAAGGGGAGGACGTCTATTGACGGACTCCCGGCAATTGAGGACCGCGCTGTGGCCGTCGATCAGCTATAGCGCTGATCTCAAGTGATTAAAGAGGGTCTAAATGGGCCATTGACATGCATCACAATTCAACTTAGGAATGTGTCTTTGCAAAGTTAAACTAATTGAAATCCTTTCTTATTTTTGCTTGGGTATAGAGTGCAGAGGGATTACAAGTCTAGACAGTTTTTGGGGATGTCTGCACCCCTGATAGGGTGAAGACAACTCCCAAATTTGGCCACTTTATCCTTCCAAATAATTCACTTCCTGTCACAATTTGCTTAATGGGGACACTAGTTAGATTGCTCTCTGTGTCCCCAAGAAAAGACATTGGTAGGGTTTTACCTTCACTTCCTGTTTAGCTGTGTGACAGGAAGTGAAGCCAAATTTTACTAAAAGGGACACAGAGCCCAACCTAAAAAAAAAACAAACAGGTGTTCTAACACTTACTTGGTTTCCCTCAAAATGCCCACAATTAGAATCGTATTGCCTTGAGCTATTTTTAAGTGCAGTGCTCTAAATCAGTGCTTCTCAAGTACCCACAACAGGCCATGTTTGCAGGTTTTCCTTCATCTTGCACACGTGCTTTAAATCACAGTCAATGGTTTGGTATTTTGGACAGCAATTCTCGATAAGATAAATTCAGAAAACATGTCCTGTTGTGGGTAATTGAGGACTGAGGCTGAGAACCACTGCAGTAAAAAGGAAAATTGAATACTTACGGGTCTGTATTTTTCATTTCCTGGCGACTATCCATGGCAGCACACAATACATGTGTAGAGCCCTCCTCACTCCCCTCTTTTCACACGCTCGTCTGTTTCTTGTCTAGGGGTACCATAAAGGGGAGAGAGCGGGGAACACTACGCCTGGCCTTTACCACAGATGTCAGTGCGGTATAAGCAAAGTTCTTTTCTTTTACCTTCGGGTCAGTGCTGTGCACCTGGATCCTCCACCAAGAGTTACCTTGAACAATGTCTGTCAGGAAATGAGCCCCACACCATTAAAGTCCAACACTCCTTTATTCTTCTGCGAATGAACACAATCAGTTGAACTCCCTTGGTAGAAACAGAACAGGAAAGGAGGTGTGGATGCGAGTAGGCCCAGACACAATTGGTTCTCTACTTTCTTCCCTGAAAGTGGGTTTCGGTCTCTGAGCGAGGGGGGATTTCCTTCCAAGTGGTCTCTGATGAGAGGCTCACCTGTCACCGGCAATATGCTGCACCGGAGCTCCCCCCGGTCCATTGCGCCTTCTGGATTCGGGTACCCACTCCCGGGGTTCCCTAGGATCTCCTTCCCACGCGGAACTCAGTGTTGGGCACTGAGCTCCAGACCTCCATCCGAGTACCTCACCCCAGGCCAAAGGTGCCTGGGATGGAACACGACCTCCGGCTGTCCTCTAGGCCTAGGCCGCCTAGAGGACCGTCACGAACCACCGCCCACAGGCTGAAGGTGCCTGGGACTCGACCCTGTGACAAAGATGGCCGGCCCCTTTATACCCTCTCCCAGCAAGCACGGCGGGTTCCCCGCCCCACCATACCGCTGCCGAGAGATGACAAAAAGGAGGCACAGCACACAGCAATGATTCAACCCCAGCCCAGGGCGACAGCGCCACCCACTGGGCTGCAGGGAATTACACATCACTGATGTCTCTGCCAAGTTCAAAATTACACCCGGGAAAGTACATACCCGCTACACTCTCCCCCTGGTGGTTTGACACTGGTCCCCAGTGTCTGGAGTAAACCATGCCCTCAACGGCTGACATAATCCAATCCAGAAACCGACTAACAATTGTACAAAAATAAAACTTTTAGAAAAACGACCCTACTGGAGCAATTGTGTCTGAGCCCTGAAACAAAAAGAGAACAAAGAAACAACAGCATTTAACCATAACTTTGAATCACATGGTCACATTATACTTTTCCCACCCATCCTGACTAAGATCCACCCCATTCTCAGTGATCTTGATGGGATGCTCTCCTGCAGAGGGAAAAGAAAGAGAATTAACACACATAACCCTGACACATATATTCGTGTGAGGGAAAAGAAACTTCTCTGGGAAGAAATCCCTTTTCTCCAAAGAGTGAATGCGTGAAAAGTGTTTAACGTTGCGCAACACTGCCACCTGGTGACAGCATCGCGGTAACTGCACTCGTGGAACTTTTCCTCTTTTCTTTGGGCCCTATCTACCCCAGAGTCCATAATCTCTTGCGGGAAAAGTGAAGAACAAAACAGGAACAGTTCTTCATTCCTCTGGGCACAAAAGCAACGGTCCCAGAAAGTTCAGCAGCATAACAAACGGAGTCTTTTCTCTCCTACAGGTAAAAGCGGGGATGAGGCAGAACAAGTGGCTTTAAGTGCTAATCCATAGTCTCCAGATGATACTCCACATCTTCTCCCTCCTTGCGCCGGATCAACACCTTGTCTGCATGGATGTGCCGTCCCAACATCCATTCTGCCTTGCAGTCCCTAAAACGTTGAGAAGCCTTTGGGGAGCATGTCAGGTACCTGCGGGCGTGCGGAACCTGAAAGTGGGTCCACACAAACTCATTGTACCAGCGCTCCCGGCACACTTCTACCTCATAAAGCAGTTCCTTCGACAAGTACGGATACTCCCATCCGTACTCTGCAGCAACCTTCTGGCCAAATAGGCGTTGTAGTCTCGCCAAAGGAGGCATTGTAGCTTTGTCCCCTTCACCAGGCAAAACGATTGAATCCGGGTGGCGAGGGACCTTTGTCACATCTGGTCTGGGCATAGGTGCCCGTAGTAGCAGTCTCTTTTCCCCGGCCTTCGGTACAGATGGCACTGGGGATGTAGGGGCAGGCTGAGGACAGGACTTTGCTTAAGGCACTTGTGCCTCCACCCGGGGTGTGCTTTCCCCTGTAGACATGGGTGGATCTCTGGTCCTCCGAGATGAAGCGAGAGGTACTTTGTCCCAGCCCTTTTCTGCAAACAGCTCGTCTATTGCCACGTCGTCTCCCATGTCCGAGAGCGACTCCAGGTCGGAGGTGTCACACTTATCCGCGGGTATGTAGCCGGTTGTAGAAACGGAGCCACCACCTCCCGCGGACTTAATGGGCCATGACTTCCCGACACCTCCGCCCACACACCAAATCTCTCCGCCCGGCTTACCTCGGCCTTTACTTGAAGCGGGACGTCCGGAACTCTTGTCGATGGATCCGTCCGGGCCGGGCGTAAGTGGGCGAGACGGTCCACCACAACCGCTGGTCGGGGCTACCATACCGGTCTTTCTCTTCGGTGGTGGACGCTGCGAGACAGTGGTGACCGAGTCAGCATCCTCAGATTTCTCTCCTCCGCGGTCGTTGCAGTGTGCGCAGGGATGGCTGTCAAAGCTGTGATTCCTCCTCTCTGAGTGGTGTTGCTCGCAGCACGGCCGGGTTAAATGGTTCTCGTCCTCTCGACCGCCGGATCCACTTCGAACAGGAACTCCCCACAGGCCTCACATCGCCCGAATGGCTTCAGTTGGCACACCAGTCCCAAACAGCCGGGACAAATCACACCCAGGGCCTCAACGTCCATGCAGGAATACAGGGCGAATCGACCCCTTGGCTTTAGCCAGATCCCCGTATCTGTTACCGGAGCAGAAGCAGTCAATGTCGTGGTGGAAGGGTGAACTGGAATCCACGAGGTATGTCCAAACATGGCGACCTGTTGCTGATCCATCGCACACTGCAAAGTTTTTGCGCCAACGTCCCACGTGTAGTCCTTCACACGTATTGGACTCCTCCCCTTTGCTCCAGTTCACGGGCTTTTCTTCTTTTCTGTTTCTGAGTCACGCCCACGAACTAAGCGGTGGGGGTGTGCCTGGTGGCGCAGTGCAAATAGAAACCCCCACGTGTACTACTTCACACGGCTGAGCTTCCCCCTTTTTCCACTCTTCTGCGCGGGCCTTTCCCTTCATTGGGTCATGTCCATGACTTCAAGCAGGGATGCACTTCGGCCAATGAAGGCCTGCCTACTCGCGTAACTCCTCCAGCAGACACGTTCAATTCCGTGGTGCACAAACACTATACCGGACCCGAGCCCCCACGTGTAGCGCCCTCCTCACTCCCCTCTTTTCACACGCTCGTCTGTTTCTTGTCTAGGGGTACCTTAGAGGGGAGGGAGCGGGGAACACTACGCCTGGCCTTTACCACAGATGTCAGTGCGGTATAAGCAAAGTTATTTTCTTTTACCTTCGGGTCAGTGCTGTGCACCTGGATCCTCCACCAAGAGTTACCTTGAACAATGTCTGTCAGGAAATGAGCCACACACCATTAAAGTCCAACACTCCTTTATTCTTCTGCGAATGAACACAATCAGTTGAACTCCCTTGGTAGAAACAGAACAGGAAAGGAGGTGTGGATGCGAGTAGGCCCAGACACAATTGGTTCTCCACTTTCTTCCCTGAAAGTGGGTTTCGGTCTCTGAGCGAGGGGGGATTTCCTTCCAGGCGGTCTCCGGTGAGAGGCTCACCTGTCACCGGCAATATGCTGCACCGGGTCTTCAAGCGAGGAGCTCCCCCCGGTCCATTGCGCCTTCCGGATTCGGGTACCCACTCCCTGGGTTCCCTAGGATCTCCTTCCCACGTGGAACTCAGTGTTGGGCACTGAGCTCCAGACCTCCATCCGAGTACCTCACCCCAGGCCAAAGGTGCCTGGGATGGAACACAACCTCCGGCTGTCCTCTAGGCCTAGGCCGCCTAGAGGACCGACACAAACCACCGCCCACAGGCTGAAGGTGCCTGGGACTCGACCCTGTGACAAAGATGGCCGGCCCCTTTATACCCTCTCCCAGCAAGCACGGCGGGTTCCTTGCCCCACCATACCGCTGCCGAGAGAGGACAAAATGGAGGCACAGCACACAGCAATGATTCAACCCCAGCCCAGGGCGACAGCGCCACCCACTGGGCTGCAGGGAATTACACATCACGGATGTCTCTGCCAAGTTCAAAATTACACCCGGGAAAGTACATACCCGCTACACATGCATATGCTACCATGAAGGCACCAGGTTAGACAAATCACACCTGTTTTGTTTTGACATGCCAATCAGCTGTCACATTTGTTGCATAGAAAACACAAAACAAACATCAAAACTTTTCATCAAATTTTATTGGTCAACAAAACAAAGGGAAGCCAAAATAAAAAACATGGTCAATTTGAAACATTAGTCACATCTTGAGAAAGATTTAGCAAAATAATGCAGCACAGACAAATAAATCAAAGTGAACAAACAACACACATTAACAACATCAAAAATATTTCAGGGGAACATATCACCCACACAAAAAAATACAATCAACAAAAGTAAAACAAACATCTGTTTTGCAAAGACATAACAAATAAAATACATGTGTTTCAAACTCGATAAGGACACCAAAATGTACTTTTTGCCGGACACATGCGCGTGCGCACACACACACTCTTGCCTCTTTTCAGGGCAAGGGAGAGGATGCTCTCTGCAAGATTTATATAACATAGGTTTGTGTGCTAATGAGGCAATTGAAAACACATGCACAGTCCATGAAACACCCAAAATGCAAGTTCACCCAATGTAGAGACTGAACTTCAAAGTGGGTACACCTGTTAAGGATGCCCTTCAATTACTAACCCACAAAAACTCTGAGCATGCCCAGAAATATCCAGGTGCTGTTGACACACAAAAAGCACCAAAAAAAAAACGAAGTGCCTGGGCATGCTCAGACCAACACAAATGCAGCTAGCAGAAAATAAGCCCCCCCATCCCTGTCCAAAATTAAGCACATCATCCAGCATGCTACAAAATTAGAGACGGGACAATCACCCCCCCCCCCCCCACCAACAAATACCATTGCAGTCTATGGGAACTGACTTGTTAATTTTGCTAGTCCCCACTTGGCTGGCTTATCTTCTAGTTATTGGCCTTAAAATGGGGGCCCAGGTTCCACCCTAAGGGACATATATGAATGTCACCAATTTGGACAACACCAAAAACAAAACAAGGAGAAGTGCCTTTAAATATGCCAAATTGCTTAAGGGCCATTTCACACCACATGCAGTCCATTGCGTTTTTTATGCATCAAAAATGCATGGAAAGTTGGTTATATGGTTCTAAATGGCAGTATCTGTTCCAGTGCGTTCCAGTTCCACAAAAAAAGTAGAACATGCTGCATTTTACCTGCACTGGACTGTACTGGAACGCAGCAAAACGCATCAAAAACGCACTGGAATGCATCGGAACACACCTACATGCACCAAAAACGCACTGGAACACACTTGTCCTTATCTATGGTTAAAAAAAAAGAGGGGTGAAAAAAAAGCACTGGACTGCATCAAAAACGTACCAAATATGCACTGGAACGCATCAAAACCGCGCATGCAAAAAAGCACCTGGAACGCATCCGGATTGCGTTTCTATGGTGTGAACTGGCCAGTTCACACCATAGAAATGCAGTCCGGATGCGTTCCAGGTGCTTTTCTGCATGCGCGGTTTTGACGCGTTCCAGTGCATTTTTGATGCATTTTTGGTGCGTTTCTGATGCATTCCAGTGCTTTTTTCCCCCTCTTTTCACTTAACCTTGTGTTGCAGTGCGCCTTTTGTGCATTTACTGTAGGTGCGTTCCGGTGCATTCCAGTGCGTTTTTGGTACGTTCCGTTGCGTTTTTGATGTGTTTTACTGCGGTCCAGTACATAAAAAATGTAACATGACCAATTTTTTTTTCCTTTCTGAAACATACTGGAACGGACTGCAGTGGTGTGAACTATGCCATTGGCATTAATGTGATCAACTTTCTTTGCGTTTTTCATGCATCAAAAAAATGCACTGCACTGCATCCGGTGTGAACTGGCCCTAAATATCATACATGGGGGGGTGTCTATAGTATGCCTGTAAAGTAGCGCATGTTTTCCATGTTTATAACAGTCCGAGAGCAAAATGAAATTTTTAAAGTAAAATAATAGTCATTAAAAAGTACTCGCGGCTGTAATGAATTGCTGGTTCCCGTCAATACAGATAAAAGTCATTGAAAGTCTTTACAAAAAAAAAATGCGTGGGGGTTCCCCCAAATTCTATTACCAGGCCCTTCAGGTCTGGTATGGATATTAAGGGGAACTCCACGCCAAATTTAAAAAAAAATGTCGTGGGGGTTCCCCTCAAAATTCCTACCAGGCCCTTCAAGTCTGGTATGGATTTTAAGGGGAACCCCCGTGCCAAATTTAAAAAAAATGGTGTGGGGGCCCCCCTAAAAATCCACACCAGACCCTTATCCGAGCACGTAACCTGGCAGGCTGCAGGAAAAGAGGGGGGGGACGAGAGAGCGCCCCCCCTCCTGAACCGTACCAGGCCACATGCCCTCAACATGGGGAGGATGCTTTGGGGGTCTGTGACCCCAAAGCACCATGTCCCCATGTTGATGGGGACAAGGGCCTCATCCCCACAACCCTTGCTGGTGGTTGTGGGTGTCTGCGGGTGGGGGGCTTATCGGAATCTGGAAGCCCCCTTTAACAAAGGGGACCCCCAGATCCCGCCCCCCCTGTGTGAAATAGTAATGGGGTACAAATGTACCCCTACTATTTCTCAAAAAAAAGTGTCAAAAATGTTAATTACAATAGCCGTTTTTGACAATTCCTTTATTAATGTCTTCTCCTTTCTTCCATCTCCTTCTTCCATCTCCTTCTTCCATCTCCTTCTTTTCTCCATTCAGGTTTCTTCCTCCATCTTGTTCTTCATCTTCCTTCTTCCTTCGGTGTTCTCGTCCGCATCTTGCTCTGGCTTCTTGTCCTCTTCTTCTTTCTCCGGCGATCCGCTTGCATTCGAGGTTCCCGCTGTGTGGCGCTTCAGTTCATCAGTTCTCCTCTGGGTCCGCTGCCACCCGGTGACCCCACCCCCCTCTGACGCACATGGATTTCATGGGGACTTTCCCTGTGGTGTCAGAGGGGGGCGGGGCCACTGGATAGCAGCGGACCCAGAGGAGAACCGATGAACTGAAGCGTCACACAGCGGGAACCTTGAATTCAAGCGGAGTGTCCGGAGAAAGAAGAAGGGAAAAAGAAGCCGGAGCAAGATGCGGACGAGAACACCGAAGGAAGAAGGAAGATGAAGAGGAAGAGGAAGAACAAGATGGAGGAAGAAACCCGAATGGAGAAAAGAAGGTGATGGAAGAAGAAGAAGGAAGAAGATGGAAGAAAGGAGAAGACATTAATAAAGGAATTGTCAAAAACCGTCTATTGTAATTTTTAACATTTTTGACCCTTCTTTTGTGAAATGGTAGGGGTACATTTGTACCCCATTACCATTTCACACAGGGGGGGCCGGGAACTGGGGGTCACCCCTTTGTTAAAGGGGGCTTCCAGATTCCGATAAGCCCCCCGCCCGCAGACCCCCACAACCACCGGCAAGGGTTGTGGGGATGAGGCCCTTGTCCCCATCAACATAGGGACATCCTCCCCATGTTGAGGGCATGTGGCCTGGTACGGTTCAGGAGGGAGGGGGGGCGCTCTCTCGTCCCCCCTCTTTTCCTGCGGCCTGCCAGGTTGCGTGCTCAGATAAAGGGTCTGGTGTGGATTTTTATGGGGACCCCCACGCTATTTTTTTTTTAATTGCCGCGGAGTTACCCTTAATATCCATACCAGACCTGAAGGGCCTGGTAATGGAATTTTGGGGAACCCCCACGCATTTTTATTTTTTTCAAAGACTTTCAATTACTTTTCTCTATATTGACGGGAGCCGACAATTCATTATAGCCGCAAGTGATTTTAAATGCCTTTTTTTCCCCTTTAGAAATGTAATTTTGCTGGCGGACTGTTATATAACGGCAAGTTCAGAGCTGCGCCTGTTCAACTTATGCAAATTGATTTACGTGACTTGACATTTACGAAGATTTTGCCGGCGCAGTGACCCGGTGTTCTGCCGAGCTGGTTCCTCCTATCGATATGGTTCCGAGCTCGACTGCGCAGGCGCAATCCGAGGCGACGGAAATCTCTGAGGTGTAACAGCTGTTCGGCAGCTCCAGACGCGCTCGCTCCTGTTGCTTAGTTACACACGCCGCTTTCTTCTTCATGCCGCTGTATACAGCAAGGGGCGGATAAGATGTGATGATATTGAGCAAGGGGCTGTATAGAGCGTTGTGTATAAACAAACAAATCGCACTGCTCAATATCACATCTGATCTGCCCCTTGCTGTATAGAGCGGCATGAAGAAGAAAGCGGCGTGTGTAATGAAGCATCGGGGGCGAGCGCGTCCACAGCTGCCGAGCCTATGGTTCCTCCTATCGAATTGGTTCCCTCTTGACAGCGCAGGCGCAAGCCGAGCAGACGGAAATCTCTGAGGTGTAACAGCTGTTCGGCAGCACCTGCGCAGTCGAGCCCGGAACCATATCGATAGGGGAACCAGCTCGACAAGACACCAGCGCATTTGAACAAGTGAAATTCCCGCGCTGAGCACAAAAAGATCCCTCGCAGTTCTAAACGTAATTGCCGGTGCAGCGGGCTGGTCCAGAAAAAGTTACTTTCTCATTCTATTTTGGGCATATTTGTTACTTGGGCAGTTGTCACTACACTTTCTCACATCACCCCACGTCACCCCCATTATATTGGCACTTCCAGCTTCTTCATATTTTTATTTGAAGATGCCGTGCGCCAGGTCCATTGTAGCGCACTGAGCGCCTCCTCCCGTGCGCCGAGAACACTATAGTAGATGGGGAATAGGGCTGCGTTACCGGCACTAATGTTTCGTAAATACCAAACTGCCGTTGCACGCGCAGATGCGCCGATACTCATGGCGCTAACGTTTCTTAAATCAGCCCCACTGTGACCTATGAACCCCCTACGTATATTACCTAAGTGCTCCCCTATCCTGATATTTAATGCCCTTGTGGTCCTCCTAACGTACTGTAAGCCACAGGGGCAGATCAGCAAATATATAACCCCTATTACCACAGGTAATGAAATCTTTAATATTATATGTCTCAGCAGTAACCTGGGAAGCAAAGGAGGAAGTTCTAATAGTTTGGGAAGTCTTACACACCTTACACCTTTTACAGGGAAAGAAACCTTTTAAACCCCCAAACATACAAATTTTGGGGGGCAAGTCTATCGCACTAGGTGCTAGTTTATCTTTTAAGCCCTGTACACACGATCGGATTTCCTATGGATTTTTCCATCTGAAATCCGATGAAGCTGACTTCCATCAGTCTTGCCTACACACCATCAGTCAAAAAACCGACCGTTCCAAACGCTGTGACGTAAAACACTCCGACAAGCCAAGAAAAATGAAGTTCAATGCTTCAGAGCATGCGTCGACTTGATTCTGAGCATGTGTGGGTTTTTTATCCGATGGAGTTCCCCACAGACGATAGTAATTTGCTATCGTTTTTTTTTCCATCGGATAAATTTAAAACATGTTCTATTTTTTTACACCGATGGGAAAAAACGATGGGGCCCATACACGATTGGTTTGTCCGATGAAAAAAGTCCATCGGAACAGACAAGAAGCCTCCAATAGTGTGGTAATTATGCCCATGCTGTTTACCTTGGTATTCAAGAAAATGGCGGACCCAGTACTTCCGGTTTGCGTACTATTTATTCTTTGCCCCAACAACCAATCAGGCTCCTATGAAGAAGTCACGAGGTACGTGACGCAATGCCGTAGGGAGGGATTGCAGCATCACATCCAAGATCGGAAACAGCAGAATAACAGTAAGACGGCGCTCAGTACGCTGCGATTCTATGTATTGCTTATTTCTTTCAGTTATGATGTAAGAGTCCACCTTTTTACTCTTAATAAAAACCCTATTCTTATACATAATTACTACACTATTGGAGGCTTCTTGTCTGTTCCCTTCCTGGACTCTGGGTTGGAGTCCTGCTCCCCCCTCCCCCTTCCATTTTTAGGCAGCGTGAGTGGTGGTGGCCAGACAAGACCCCATGCTATGCCAGTTATTTATTGAAGTGAGGTGAGAATATTGGGAGACAGGTGTAGGATTTACCAGTGTTTCAATACTACAATTTGGTATTTATTCCAGAAGACTTTAACTCCATGTAAGGATACCACCGATTGGAGACACCTGATTGACACCTTATGGACTTTGAGATCATATCTATCACTAATTAATTGCAATATTGAACCCTGTTTGTTTGCACTTATTGTATTTATTTTCATGTTCACTGTGGTATTATAGCTTTGCACTTGAATAGTACACTGGTGTACCTTTTAGCATGGATATGTTATATGCTCACTATTGATTGATTATATTGGTCAGTTTTGCATATGTTACACACTCACCATTCATTTATTATATTTGGCAAGGGTATCATGTTCACTTGATATTTACTTTTTTTGTCACTTTATCACACATTTAGTTGTGGGTTTCAGTATTACACATTAGCGCAATATCCCCCGCCCGCCCCCCCCCCCTGTTTTTGGCATTTTATTTATGTGTAGAGTGAACACAGATTGATTTTGCAGCCATTGTTTCATACCTCAGTTCCTATCATCTTTACTCTTGATTAGCGCGAAAGACACACATTTACTTATAGAAATAATACGTCATAAAATAGGAAAAATACTGCGCCAACCTTCAAATTTCTAGCAGCCTACACAACAACTGACAATAGTGTAAAGGAAAAATAATAAATAAAGTGTGGCGCTATGTGCAAACAGAAAAATATATATATATAAAATGTCTGGTTGGTAATTGGTCTATATAAAGACCCGTATATCGTGTTGAACCTGATAGTGGTTCTGTACACTTATGTAAAAAAGTGCATATACCCTGCAAAAATTCAATATGTGCAATGGCGTGAAATATATAAATAAATTTAAATAGGTAAATTAACCTAACACTGAAAAAATATAAAATGACATGAATATCATATGTGAAAGTGATCCACAATATATATTAGTGTCCAATTTTCTGTGAGAAAAAAAAAAAAAGGAAGAAAGTCTCTCGGTGAATGTGTGATCTGATACCAACATCAACACTGCATCAACACCACGTCAGGTGTGTAATGAATGGTAGGTACAGTCCAGACCAGTTCCTTGGATTTATGCGTTTTCTATGTTGCAACACTTAAAGGTGATATATGCCAATGGAAAGTGAGTAAAGGGTGTCTACTCTTACCGGATGTTGTAGATCCAACTCGCCGTACGGCGGTGGATCAATCGAGCTTGTGTCCACGCCCGGGACTGATAGATGTATATCCTGGGGACAGTCTTTCCTCAGCGTCCTTACGACGTTCCAGAGAGTATATCCCGAGGCTTTCCAACGTAACTCTCACTTCCAATGCGATAAGTCAAAGTATGACACCAGAATTTCACCATATGCGTAGTGTCACCATGCAACAAATGAGAAAAGAATTCTCCACATAGTGTAAATCCAAGATGGGATTTTATTTATCAAAGAATAAAAACACCCAATAAAGGTCTCACTGAACAATTAAACAGTCCAAAGCAAACTCCTTTAAAAACTTTGAAACTTCTCAGGGAAAAAAACCAAAACAAACAAACCAACAAATCCCAAAAATATATCAGCAGCTCTGTATTACAAAAATGCGTGGAGTGAGCACCAAGGCTAGCATGTAAACCCGACGCGTTTCGTCTAATGAGACATCAACTGGGGTACACGCCATCCTGGTGACCCCCACGCTATATATAGGAAGAGAAATTACCTTAATTCGGCGCCCCTGTGTGCGAATGTGCCTCTCACTTCCGGGATCAGAGCGTCTCCGTGTCACATGACCGGGTTTCTGCATCACATGGCCAGGTCATGTGTATCTTTTCACCGAATCAGCAGATCTAATGCGCCCTCGACGTGACTAACAGCGTCATCGCGTCATCGGCACGCATGTCCTCCGACGTGCATGTGCGCAAGGCATCCTGGGGGTTGTAGTTGCGACGCAACTAAGCAAAGCAACACAAACCAGCCGGCGTGTCTCCCATCTCCATCATTGATTGCAGACGTCACATGGATGTGATCACTCACAACCTCACGTGGGTGTCTCCATGTACGCCATGATTGCGCGCAAGGAGGATTGGGAATTGTAGTCGTAACGCAATAAAGCGGAACGACTCCACATCGCCAGCCTGTCTCCCAATATATGCCAGCAAACAACCACCGCACTCGGGAAAAACAGCACACACCATATCAGGGTGATGCATATGGAAATCCGACCATGAGGAGTCGCTTTCCTGATGTGATTATAAATCACATAAATTTAATAAAATAATACTACATTTAAATTTATAATGTGGATGTCAATGTATTATATCCCAGAAGGCGGGCACATTCTGAGCATAGACATATATATGAATGACATCCATACAGCTATATCACTTGTACGGACTATATCAAGTCCACAATATAATTTAAGATGACATATGAAACATATTAAACCTGAATCAACAGAGGTCACTCGTATAGAGGCTATATACTGGCTATTTTATGTTATGTTAGAATTAAAAATAATTAAAAACATATAAGGGGTGGAGCAATAAATTAAAAAAGGGGAAAAAAGTATTGATAAAAATCCGAGACCAGGGGGGGGGGCGGATTAACAAAGGATTAATTATACCCATTATGCTTGGTTAATAAACGCATTAATGTCCCAATCAATGTTGAGTCCATAAGGCCTATAACATTTTAATTGGTAAATCCAATAAGTCTCAAGTCTAGAGACCCCTCTAACCCCAGGCTCCCCCCTCCAATGTTAGTCACGTCGAGGGCGCATTAGATCTGCTGATTCGGTGAAAAGATACACATGACCTGGTCATGTGATGCAGAAACCCGGTCATGTGACACGGAGACGCTCTGATCCCGGAAGTGAGAGGCACATTCGCACACAGGGGCGCCGAATTAAGGTAATTTCTCTTCCTATATATAGCGTGGGGGTCACCAGGATGGCGTGTACCCCAGTTGATGTCTCATTAGACGAAACGCGTCGGGTTTACATGCTAGCCTTGGTGCTCACTCCACGCATTTTTGTAATACAGAGCTGCTGATATATTTTTGGGATTTGTTGGTTTGTTTGTTTTGGTTTTTTTCCCTGAGAAGTTTCAAAGTTTTTAAAGGAGTTTGCTTTGGACTGTTTAATTGTTCAGTGAGACCTTTATTGGGTGTTTTTATTCTTTGATAGTGTAAATCCAAGATGGGATTTTATTTATGTGGAGAATTCTTTTCTCATTTGTTGCATGGTGACACTACGCATATGGTGAAATTCTGGTGTCATACTTTGACTTATCGCATTGGAAGTGAGAGTTACGTTGGAAAGCCTCGGGATATACTCTCTGGAACGTCGTAAGGACGCTGAGGAAAGACTGTCCCCAGGATATACATCTATCAGTCCCGGGCGTGGACACAAGCTCGATTGATCCACCGCCGTACGGCGAGTTGGATCTACAACATCCGGTAAGAGTATACACCCTTTACTCACTTTCCATTGGCATATATCACCTTTAAGTGTTGCAACATAGAAAACGCATAAATCCAAGGAACTGGTCTGGACTGTACCTACCATTCATTACACACCTGACGTGGTGTTGATGCAGTGTTGATGTTGGTATCAGATCACACATTCACCGAGAGACTTTCTTCCTTTTTTTTTTTTTTCTCACAGAAAATTGGACACTAATATATATTGTGGATCACTTTCACATATGATATTCATGTCATTTTATATTTTTTCAGTGTTAGGTTAATTTACCTATTTAAATTTATTTATATATTTCACGCCATTGCACATATTGAATTTTTGCAGGGTATATGCACTTTTTTACATAAGTGTACAGAACCACTATCAGGTTCAACACGATATACGGGTCTTTATATAGACCAATTACCAACCAGACATTTTATATATATATATTTTCTGTTTGCACATAGCGCCACACTTTATTTATTACTTATAGAAATAAAGCTGCTAGCGTGAAACGCGTCTCATAAATCGTGCCAAAGACTAAATAAAATTAACAAAACGCAGCGCTAATGAAATGATAGTGCACACACCACTATACAAAGTAAGGGGGATATGTGTCCGGTAAGTGATGTAGATATGTGCAAACAAATAGTACAAGTAAATATACAGGTGATACTCGAAAAATGTGAATATCGTGCAAAAGTTCATTTATTTCACAAATGCAACTTAAAAAGGTGAAACTAATATATGTGATAGACTCATTGCATGCAAATCAAGATAGTTCAAGCCGTGATTTGTCATAATTGTGATGATTATGGCTTACAGCTCATGAAAACCCAAAATCCACAATCTCAGAAAATTAGAATATTACATGCAGTCAATAAAACAAGGATTGTACATAGAACAATATCGGACCTCTGAAAAGTATAAGCATGCATATGTACATGGTTTGGGCCCCTTTTGCAGCAATTACTGCCTCAATGCGGAATGGCATGGAAGCGGTCAGCCTGTGGCACCGCTGAGGTGTTATGGAAGACCAGGATGCTTCAACATCATTAGTGAAATAAATGAACTTTTGCATGATATTCAAATTTTTCGAGTATCACCTGTATATAAATAATGATTTAAAAAAAATGTAATCAAAAAAATTAAATAAAAATCGCATGATTAAAAAAAATTGCATCAAAAAAAATCGCATCACACTAAGGTACATAAGTGCATAAACATGCATAGTAAATAATAGTGGTAAACAGTCCAATCCTTAAAAATGACACACAAGTCCATATAAAAGTATTCTAAGTTGCTTCAGTGTGGATAAAAAAATGAATGAAAAATTCCACAGTGCTTTAGTGCATGTAATCAGTAGCAGCAATCCAAGAGTGATGTATATGTAGCGATACCCCCAAACTAAGAGAGCCGCTGGTTTTGTTTCGGGCCCTGTACACTGCACTGCCAACCCCCGGCAATCTATTTGTCCCTCCTCTGGCACAGCTAGTCTAGGGAATGAGGTATTACTATAGCTCTATACCGGTCTAAGAGCAATCCCACAGTAATGCAAACAGTTGTAAAATATAGTAATTGACACTAATACCAGAATAATTAACTATATCAGATTTACTTTGAGTATAAAAGTAGATGATCAATATAATACATACATGCAGAGCCCTGCAGCAATAATGACACTAGTCAACTACTGTAAAGAAATAGATCATACACCGCATGCAGCTATTCTCCCCGTGAGCAATATGGCGCTCAGTAAAGTCCTACCCCCCAGTCAGGCCTGACTTAGTTAAAGCTCAGTCTTAAGGTGAGGAATCTTCGCATGCAAGATGATCGGTGGTGCACATACAGGAACAACAATTTGTAAATCCAAATAACGGTTTATGGTAATGGAAACAACTCCCTGGAGACTATGTAACTCAGTTCTGGAACTAGTCTCCGGTCAGGGTAGCAAGTATAGCCCGATGGGCCTAGGCAGTCAATAGGCCTAAACAAAGTACTCGGCTATGATTGTGCTCTCTCACCACTCCGGACTCAGTCCTAGTCCGTGACTTCCACCGCTGTGTCTCCGCACACAGTGTCCACGACAGCCAGGTCTCCGGTCCAACTGATGTCCGCAAAGCAGATAGAGGTCAGGTGCCACCCAGGCTCCGCAGTGGGGTGGAAGGCTCTTTGGAAGTGCGCAAGGCCCAGGCTTCGGGCCTTGCACTCGCAGCAGACCCACACAGGGGGTCCTTTTGCTAGCAGCGCGGTGTCCAAAGAGGCCGAGCTTAGCCTCGCCCCTTCCTTTTATACCCCCACCCATGAGTCTCTGCGGGTGGCAATTGCACCCTGGGTGCCAAACGGGGTTCTGGGTAACGTAGTCCGTGGGCCTTAAAGGAGACCCCGCTACATATAATACAGTTCATACAGCAACACACGGCCCAGTGAGTGATCCACAGCCTCACACAGACTCTCCTACCGTCCTGTTCCCTCCCCTACACGTGACGATACAGGGGGCGTTGTATCTTCTACAGGGGGAAATTTGATTGGACGGTAAGTATGTCTATCTAATATATGTGCCGTGGCCATTTTGCCGACTACCGCGGACACTCTAGTGCTGGGTTATGGTCTGCAATGAGTGTACAGCATAGGAAAAAACTATTTGGTATGTAGGGGAGGGGACAGGACGGCAGGAGAGTCTGTGTGAGGCTGTGAGGACTGTTTACCATATCCCGATCTGTACATCTCGCTACGAGCCTGTTATAGAGTGGTGCACTGTCGCACCTGCAGTATGAGAGTACCCCGGCAAGGGATCTCTCCTTTTATTTAAATAAATATTGTTAAAACGTTACTTGCACCATCCGGGTTTTTTTCTTATATATTCTATGATCTGGAGCTGCCTGCCAAGGAACCAGGAACCCAGGATTGTCCATTAGAACCCAGGTGTGGTTCATAAGCGTGCACAGACCAAGCTTAGTTGCAAGGTCGCACGCTCTAAGGTGAGCGTCCATTACCATAGGGGAGCACTTGTGTGACTACACTTTGGCATGACTTTTGGATCACTCACTGGGCCGTGTGTTGCTGTATGAACTGTATTATACATCACCCTTGGATTGCTGCTACTGATTACATACACTAAAGCACTGTGGAATTTTTCATTCATTTTTTATCCACACTGAAGCACCTTAGAATACTTTTATATGGACTTGTGTGTCATTTTTAAGGATTGGACTGTTTACCACTATTATTTACTATGCATGTTTATGCACTTATGCACCTTAGTGTGATGCAATTTTTTTGAATCATGCGATTTTTTTGATGACATTTTTTTAAAATCATTATTTATATATATTTACTTGTACCATTTGTTTGCACATATCTACATTACTTACCGGACACATATCCCCCTTACTTTGTATAGTGGTGTGTGCACTATCATTTCATTAGCGCTGCGTTTTGTTCATTTTAAACAATTAAATAGGATCGGTCCCAGCACAGAACCCTGTGGGACCACACTACCCACCCCTGACCATTCCGAGTATTCCTCATTTATTACCACCCTCTGAACTCGCTCTTGTAGCCAGTTTTCAATCCATGTACTCACCATATGATCCATGCCAATGGACCTCATTTTGTACAGTAAACATTTATGGGGAACTGTGTCAAATGCTTTTGCAAGATTAAGAAAACCTCGGGTGGACTCAGTAAAATGCTCTCCTCACATTCTTAAGAATATTAATTTGGCCTACATCCTTCACATTAAAGCAGATATTGTAACTTGTTCCTAAAGATCCCAGAATCAAAAATTTTCTCCACCACTGCACGCTGACGATTTTTTTTCTTCTTGTGGACTTTGAGGTTTATGTGGAAGTCAGCCGCCGCAGCTGTCCCCCTCCCGCTGACATCCACATAAACCTCGTCAGCAGGCAGCAGCCGCGGAGCCATCCATTTCGAATTACTTGCAACTAGCTGATGGGAGGGCACTGTTGCATTCTGGGAGTTGTATTCTGCTGCTGTGCTCAAGCTCCCGCTTTGTGGAGAACTGAGAGCAGCTCAGCCAGCCAGGAAACTACAACTCCCAGATCTTAGAGGCAGGCAGAGGACAGGAGCATCACCCCCCCCAGGACTGAAGCAGGCCGTGCAAGGACCTGATGAGCTGAGGTGATAGACATCCCATTAATCCCCCCCATACACCCCATTTACCCTCCCCTACTGGGAGCTGGCCATGGCCTATAGGTCCTGCTGGGAGCTGGCCATGGCCTGTGGTCCACAGGCCATAGCCAGCTCCCAGCATAACCTTCTGGCCAGCAGGACCCACAGGCTATGGCCAGCTCCCAGCAGGACCTACAGGCCTCCCAGTAGGGGAGGGTAAATGGGCCAGCAGAACCAACAGTGGTGGGCACTGGTGAGGCTGCATTGATGGGCACTGACCAGGCTGCATTGATGGGCACTGGTGAGGCTGCATTGATGGGCACTGATCAGGCTGCATTAATGGACACTAGTGAGGCGGCATTGATGGACACTGGTGAGGCAGCATTGATGGGCACTGGTGAGGCTGCATTGATGGCACTGAGGCTGCATTGATGGGCACTGGTGAGGCTGCATTGATGTTCACTGGTGAGGCTGCATTTATGGGTACTGGTGAGGCTGCATTGATGAGCACTGGTGAGGCTGCATTGATGAGCACTGGTGAGGCTGCATTGATGAGCACTGGTGAGGCTGCATTGATGGGCAATGGTGAGGCTGCATCGATGGGCACTGGTGTGGAGGCATCGATGGACACTGGTGAGGCTGCATCGATGGGCACTGGTGAGGCTGCATCGATGGGCACTGGTTTGGCGGCATTGATGGGCACTGGTTTGGCGGCATTGATGGGCACTGGTCAGGCTGAATTAATGGGCTCTGGTGAGGCTAAGCTGATGGGCACTGATGAGACTGCATTGATGGGCACTGGTGAGGCTGCATTTATAGCAACTGGTGAGGCTGAGCTGATGGGCACTGGTGAGGCTACATTGATGGACAATGGTGAGGCTGCATTGATGGACACTGGTGAGGCTGCATTGATGGACACTGGTGAGGCGGCATTGATGGACACTGGTGAGGCGGCATTTATGGTACTGGTGAGGCGGCATTGATGGCACTGGTGAGGCGGCATTGATGGGCACTGGTGAGGCTGCACTGATGGGCACTGGTGAGGCTGCACTGATGGGCACTGGTGAGGCTGCATTGACGGCACTGATCAGGCGGCATCGATGGGCACTGGTGTGGCGGCATCGATGGGCACTGGTGTGGTGGCATTTATGGGCACTGGTGAGGCTGCATTTATGGGCACTGGTGAGGCTGCATTTATGGGCACTGGTGAGGCTGCATCGATGGGCACTAGTGAGGCGGCATCTATGGGCACTGGTGAGGCTGCATTTATGGGCACTGGTGAGGCTGCATTTATGGGCACTGGTTTTTGGCGGCATTGATGGGCACTGATCAGGCTGCATTAATGGGCACCGTTGAGGCTGAGCTGTTGGGCACTGATCAGGCTGCATCGATGGACACTGGTGAGGCTGCATCGATGGACACTGGTGAGGCTGCATCGATGGACACTGGTGAGGCTGCATCAATGGACACTGGTGAGTCTGCATCAATGGACACTGGTGAGTCTGCATCAATGGACACTGGTGAGTCTGCATCAATGGACACTGGTGAGTCTGCATCAATGGACACTGGTGTGGCGGCATCGATGGGCACTGGTGTGGTGGCATTTATGGGCACTGGTGTGGTGGCATTTATGGGCACTGGTGAGGCTGCATTTATGGGCACTGGTGAGGCTGCATTCATGGGCACTGGTGAGGCTGCATCGATGGGCACTAGTGAGGCGGCATCTATGGGCACTGGTGAGGCTGCATTTATGGGCACTGGTGAGGCTGCATTTATGGGCACTGGTTTTTGGCGGCATTGATGGGCACTGATCAGGCTGCATTAATGGGCACTGATGAGGCTGAGCTGTTGGGCACTGATCAGGCTGCATCGATGGACACTGGTGAGGCTGCATCGATGGACACTGGTGAGGCTGCATCGATGGACACTGGTGAGGCTGCATCAATGGACACTGGTGAGGCTGCATCAATGGACACTGGTGAGGCTGCACCAATGGACACTGGTGAGGCTGAGCTGATGAGCACTGGCGAGGCTGCATTGATGCATTATTTTTGTTAAACCTCCTTTGTTGCTAGTAACATTAAACTTTGTTACTACATTGCATCATATTTGTCTTCATAGCATCAATATCAATTATAAAACCAGGTGGGCATGAATGGTGAGCTGATTCGGGGGTGACTAGACTTGCCTCCCAGGACTAAGGCTGCAAGCCCTCCCCTGTGAAGGTGGAAGAATTATTCCAGAAAAATCATTTTCATAAAATAGTTTGAGTAACATGTAAAACAAACAGGATGAATCTTCATAAGTTTCACATGAAAGATGACCAGATTGATTTGAGCAGAGATCTGAAAAGGTCCTGCAAACTTTTGGCCTGGAAAAGGAAATTCTCCCATGGGACTTTCTTGCAGCCCAAACTACATCAAAAATTTTATTTAAAAAAATATACATTTTTTATTGTACAAATGTTTTAAATGTAAAATCTCATGATTAAAAATAAACTTTACATAAGTACTCAGTTTTTTTGGAAAATCCATATTTATATACCCCTGAATTCCAGGCATATAAAAGTCAGTGCACATATAACACTAACAATAAACTTTTCAATTGATATGCACAATCTTCATAAGGAAGTGACAGGGGCACCTACATAAAAAAAGAGAGGCGCATACCACCATGACTAAATATAATTTGATGGGCACTGAACAGGCTGCATTGATAGGCACTGGTGTGACGGCATTGATGGGCACTGGTGAGGCTGCATCGATGGACACTGAGGCGGCAAAAATAGAAAGACGTGTTTGGACAGCCGCACTCCAAAAAAAAAAACCTATTGGTTGCCTTTATTGATAAAAAGTTGAATAAAAGCACTACAAGCCAAAGCAAGAATTAGGGTACACAGCCGACGCGTTTCACACTAATGCTTAGTGCTTAGTCATAGCTAACAAACATGGAATTGCACTTCAAATATATACCTTTATCCAAAAAGTCATGTGATCAAATGGTAAATTGCATCCAATTAGAAATTTGATGATTGGGACCACATGCGTGTATGGTCAAAAAGTATGAGACCATTGCACATAACAAACATGATTAAAAATATGAGTGTTGAATCAAAAAATTAGAATAAGTTGCAACCAATTAGTGTAGATATATTGATTCATAAAAAATATATGAAATACATGTAGTATAAAATAAACTTAAACTGATTGAAAGTGAACAAAGAGTGAAGGTTTCACATTTTAGATAAATGCATGTAGGGAAAAAATGAATAAATCAAATGATAAAGGGCTTAAAGTGTGAATTAAGTAAAAAATGTGAATAGTCAAAATGTGCCCTTCAAAAAGGTAAAATAATCCCATAGTGGAAGTAAGACCATATATAAATATGTGCAGAAATGTCTATATGAAAAATTAATAAATTAAATGATTAATTAGCGTGTGTGTACATATAGACATATAAACATGTGAAATATAAATTTGTACATGAACATATATAAAACGGTACAAGTGTGAGGTTCAAAAACAAAAAACGCTGAGGCCTCGTACACACGACCGATTTTCTCGGCAAGAACGAGTAAATCGGTCGTGTGTACGCTGCTATCGGGTTTCTCGTCGAGAAAACCGACAAGAAACCTCGACGAGAAAATAGAGAACCTGCTCTCTATTTTCTCGTCGAGATTCTCCTCGGCATGTTTCTCGACGAGAAAAGTGAAAAAAGTGAAAATAGAGAACCTGCTCTCTATTTTCTCGTCGAGATTCTCCTCGGCATGTTTCTCGACGAGAAAAGTGAGTGTGTGTACACTTACCTGTCCTCCCGGAAGCCCGCACATGTTCGAAATGAATTCGACGCATGCGCGGTAGCTTCCTAGGCATACGTAGGGTATACCAAGATGGCGGCGACGGCATCGAATGTGACGAGCGCATGCTCGACGTAGTCGATGACGTCACCGCGTACACTCCTTTCAAAGAACTGCGGGTTCTTTGAAACGAGCGTGTGTACACTCGGCCGGGACAAGTTTCTTGTCCAAGAATCTCGTCGAAAAAAACGACATGTTTTTTTCAACGAGAATCTCGGCCGTGTGTACGAGGCCTCAGGTGTAGATGACCTCTAGGTGGTTTTCTCCTCCCAACAGCCAAGGGTGCAGGCAATGCAGTCTTCTGGACAGCAGCACTCCAATAAAAAGCCTTTATTATGTAAAATCTTCAAAAATCCAAATACAGCACAGCAAGTCACAAAATTCTGGTTTAGAGCTGACTAGTTTCACACTTTCTTAGTGTTTAATCATAGCTGCCTAGTGCACAAATGATTCCCATGATTTACCCCCCAAAAAAGGTCATGTGACCCAACCACAATTGTAGGTGATTAAGTGCTGATGAATGTTAATTGAAAGTTAATTACATGCTGACTAACCTGTGTCCAAGAGATAAATGTTTTTTTAAAAGTGTGTGGTTTCATTGTACCAACTATTCCAAAAATATATGTACATAAAGTCCTTGAAAAGGTGTGCAGCAAATAAAATAATTGTGAAAAAACCTGTGATTGATGGAAAAAAGTGAGGAATGTGTAAATTAAATGAATGTGAATATATGGAACACAATGGATGAACCGCCTAAATCTTTACATGATGCATGTGCAACGTGCTGAGACGGATGCACAAGCAAAAGCAAATGCATCCGTAGCGCACAAATAGTGAAAGATGTAAAGGTAAATTGTCAGTTTGTTCACCAAAAAGTGTCATAATGTAATGTAAGAAAGATGTATATATAGAAAGTTGACCAAGAAAGATTAACACATTTATGTGTAAATAACCAGCCCACAACCCTGTGGTAAATAGTTGTCAATAGTATGCCCCATAGAACATTAATATAAAAATATATAGCGCAGGGAGGGATTGGATAAAGTCAAAAACTATTATAATGTATCAATAATGGAATCATGTAGTGTATATGCATGATGAAAAAATGCTAAGATTAACAAAAAAAAGGAAGAAAGGGCTTATGGCCATATATCGATGATAAAGTTGTCCTACTAATATTCCTTTAAGTTGCCGATCTAAAGTGACTATATGTCAGTGCCGTATATATTGGATGGATGATAATGAATAGCTCAAACGTGGGAATGTAAACGTGCATGTAATGGATAAACGAATGTGTCTAAATATGTCTAAACATACACGCATGCGCCCACGATGGTTAAAAAGCAATCAAATTAGATCTCTGGTGTATGGGGATATGTGGTTCTATATGATCAAGTGCAGGAAAATTGCGATGGAATCAGGTTAATATGACCACATAAACAGCCGTCACATGCAATGTATCAAATAAACACAAAAGTCCCCACAAAACATTGATCAGATTGCTAAATGTAAAAGCACATGTGGACACAATATTTCCTCTATGTAGTCGTTTGAGACTTCAACTTCATGAAGGTGAAAAAGTGTATATTTATACGAGTTGTAGTCAATATATAAACCCGAATGTGTGTGGTTATCTAAGCAACCGAAAAACACACATATACGGGTTCTAAACAACTGTAAATTTCATCAAACAAATCATCCAAAACAATAAAGCCAATAGTATAAAACATCTATAAAAATGTATAGAATTCACTCAAATAACACAATGACATGATATGATCAACCTCGTATTGATGGGTAATGTGTGCAGGAAATGAGTAGATCTATTCTGTTCCTTAGAAGTCACTGTAATTCCGTGGACTGTAAAAAAGGAAAGAAAAAGAAAAACTCATGAACAGTAGAACTCTGATGTGTTACTTCTTATTCAACTATATTCTTTGTGTATGTTGTATGCATCATGACCGGAGAAGCCTCGGGTCAACATGCAACGATGTTGAAGTGTATAGAGAGTATAAAGAATATTGAGAATATTGCGGCATCCCTAAGACCTAAAAACATATGTAATAGCAGGAACTCCTAAGTTTACAGCACAAAAAATGACATGTGCTGCATGTGAAATAGAAGGAAATCCACAGTGCCGCATGATACTATGGCGAAGGGGTTGCAGAAAAAAAAAAAAAACAGAATTTTTAAAGTGGCTCGACTGTCAGGACACTGTGCAGGAAAGGAAACTAATCATAATAACGGGATACATCCCACTCAAAGTTTAAACCAGCTGGTATTCTTGTTTCTAACGGAAAAATCCAAAATACTTCTCGCCTGCACAGTGTCCTGAACTTGTCACCCCCTCTAATGGGACTGTTGATTTTTTCAATCCCCTGGATGGAAAGGCATGATGTGTTCTTGTGGTGTACAGATACCCAATGTCTTGCGACATTGGTATTTCTGTCCTTCTGTATGTCAAACAAGTGGTCGTACAACCTATCCTTTAGTCGGCGTGTAGTACGCCCGACATATTGGATGTTGCACGACTCACATTTGATGACATACATGAGGAACCTCGTGTTGCAATTAACAAACTGTTTGATGTCAAAGGTTCTGTGGTTAGTACTAGACTGTACCACCTGGCCTGTTTTAATGTATTTACAGTAATTGCAATGGTTAACACCACATTTGAACGTACCCTGGAAATGCAGCCAATTGGCCGTTGACGATTTACTCGTGAATAGACTCGGTGAAAGATGACTCCCTAACGTGGGGGCTCTTCGCGACACAGATTTAATGCCCCTGGAGAGTATCTCTTCGTAGATGGGGTCATTCAGCAGGATAGGTAGGTATTTCTCTACAGTTAGTTTAATTCTACCAAATTCCAAACTGTAAGGAGTAGAGAATACAGGAACCTTACTAAATGATGTATTAGACTGCTGTTTATATTGTGTTTTTTGCAGTTGTTAACGCCCTCTCAATGATGTTGGGGGGTAACCTCTGTCCAAAAACCTTTGTGTCATATTGGCAGCCTCTTACGGTGAAATCCTCAGGTCTACTACATAGACGCCGGAGTCTTAAAAATTGACCAACCGGCACCCCTCTAACTGTGTGGCTGGAGTGACCTGAGTCTGCCCGCAGGAGTGCATTCCCCACTGTGGGTTTCCTGAAAATATTAGTGGTCACTCTACCATGGGCGACCGATAGGTTAACGTCCAGGAAGTCCATGGAGGTGGCACTGAGCTTCCCCGTGAACCGTAAGTTCATGGAGTTGTCGTTAAGGAAGTCATGCCACACCTCCAAATCTGTGTCCCCCTCAGAAGTGACAAACAGCAGATCATCTATGAATCTACAAAAAAAGACCGTGTCCAGACGGCGGGGGCTATCATGTCCAAAAATGCAGGACCTCTCCCAGAATCCCATGTAGAGATTAGCTAGGGAGGGTGAAAAATTAGCCCCCATAGGGGCCCCGCATTTCTGGAGATAATAGCCCCTGTCGAGCATGAAGAAGTTGTGTGAAAGTAAATAATCCAGAGACAACAAGATGAATTCCTGCAGAGCCAGGGAATATTTTCCGGATTCCCTAAGAAACACAGAGACTGCAAGTACACCTAAGTCATCGGGAATACTCGAGTAAAGACTCGTAACATCGCATGTAATCCATCTGAAATGTGACTCACACTTAAAGTCCTGGAGTTTGACTAGCAGGTGTTTCGTGTTGCGTAGGTAGCTTGGGAGATTGGTGACCAAAGGTTGAAGTTGGCTATCAATCCAATCTCCCAGGTGTTCGTTAAGAGACCCAATCCCTGCCACTATTGGTCTGCCCAACAAGGGATGTAATCCTTTGTGTATTTTGGGCAGGTGGTAAAACACGGGCATTACTGGATTAGCGGGGATGAATAATGAATTGCTTTGTCCAATAACAAAGAGAGCTCTGTGGAAAATAGGATGGTTGGATCACTTTTGAGTGGTTGGTAGGTTGTGCCATCCGACAACTGATGTAAAGCTTCATCCCTGTATGTGTCAGAATTGAGCACAACCACCAAACCACCCTTATTGGCATTCCTGATTACAATGCTGGTGTCCATCTCTAGATTTTTCAAAGCTTTCCTTTCTGATGTGGACAGATTGGAGGGTGCAGTTTTTCTGCGGAAATCACGAGCTAATCGGGTGAGGTCCCTTTCCACCATTTTTTGGAAGAGATCAAGATCTCTGCCCCGTGACCCCACTGGATAAAAGTCAGATCTGAGTTTAAACGATATGCTATTACAAGCATCTGTGGGGTCAACGGGGCAGGGACTGGATTCTGAAGCCAAATCTACAAGCTCCTGAAGAGCACACACCTCCTTAAATAAAACTGGGGAAGAAAGGGACTCACCCGTATCCTGATCGCCAGAGGAAGTATCCTGTTCACCCACGGGAAGGTCAAAATAGTGTTTTTTGAGTGTGAGACTACGAGAAAATGTATTAACGTCCAATAACGTACTGAAAAGATCAAAGTGCCTTGTTGGACAAAAGTTCAGGCCCCTCGATAAAAGTCGTGTCTCTTCTTCATTCAAAATTCTATTTGAGATGTTAATAACATTAAGGCCATTCACTTCTTCCTGCCTCGCAGGGTTCTTTTGGGTGTGTGAATGGCTCCTTACACCTCTTCTGGTTTTCTGGCGTTGTTTCTTTGTTTTGCTTTCTTGTGGCGCCCGGGAGGGTTTCCAGAACAGCTTCTGTTCTGTATGTGTGTCGGGCTGGGGGATCTCATAGGTCGCTCAGGGGAGGAATCGGTTGCGGGTGCAGCCATCGTGTCATTGGCAAAGTCGATCTCAGGGTCGGAAAAGCTCACTTTTTTAACAGAATTCCTCCGCGATCGGCCAGACGGAAATCGTGTTCTGTTCCAAGTATAAACGATCCCGCTTTCGTAGTCAACCCGATCACGGGTCATTTTGCTTTTCTTTGCTGAGATGACATATTTTTCCATTTTAGCGAGTTTCTTATTTAGACGGCCATCCAATCCCGAAAATTCTGGATGGGTCTGCAGATCCGTCAGGCTTGTCTGGATATCTGCTATTTCCACCCGAAGAACATTGATTTCTTATTTTTTGGACGTTAGAAGAATACCCATTAATTTAAGTGAACACAAGCTCAGTGTGTCAGTCCATTCCTTTTTAAGGGAATCATTTACTAGCTCGGAAGTTGGGAACTTCTTAATTCTCAGGCCTCGGGGGATGCGCAATGAAGCCATATATTCGGAAAGTGAGTCGATGTCCCAATATAGCCTGATCTCTTTGGCCATCACTGCCTCTAGTCTCCTAAACATGCTTGTCAAGGAGACCAGGTTTTCATCCGCTGGCTGAAGTTGGGATGCTTGTGAACCCGATCTCAGGGGGTTCTCAGATGGTGCAGTGAGAGTTCTACTGAAACCAGAAAGTACTGCAGGTGTAGATAGTTGAGAGGTATCCATAGTAGGCTGGTTGTTGGGTAAATTTGTTGTAAAATAAGGAAATTCCACCAAAAGAGGAAAGAAATCTACTCGAGCTGGTCAGCAGGATGCAAAGTCCAGAGCAAATGACGAACAAAAACCGCTCAGGTGTAGATATCCTCTAGGTGGTTGTCTCCTCCCAACAGCCAAGGGTGCAGGCAATGCAATTTCAGGCAAAACAAAAGATCGAGTCTTCTGGACAGCAGCACTCCAATAAAAAGCCTTTATTATGTAAAATCTTAAAAAATCCAAATACAGCACAGCAAGTCACAAAATTCTGGTTTAGAGCTGACTAGTTTCACACTTTCTTAGTGTTTAATCATAGCTGCCTAGTGCACAAATGATTCCCATGATATACCCCAAAAAAAGGTCATATGACCCAACCACAAGTGTAGGTGATTAAGTACTGATGAGTGTTAATTGAAAGTTAATTACATGCTGACTAACCTGTGTCCAAGAGATAAATGTTTTTTTAAAAGTGTGTGGTTTCATTGTACCAACTATTCTAAAAATATATGTACATAAAGTCCTTGAAAAGGTGTGCAGCAAATAAAATATTTGTGAAAAAACCTGTGATTGATGGAAAAAAGTGAGGAATGTGTAAATTAAACGAATGTGAATGTATGGAACACAATGGATGAACCGCCTAAATCTTTACATGATGCATGTGCAACGTGCTGAAACGGATGCACAAGCAAAGACAAATGCATCCGTAGTGCACAAATAGTGAAAGATGTAAAGGTAAATTGTCAGTTTGTTCACCAAAAAGTGTCATAATGTAATGTAAGAAAGATGTATATATAGAAAGTTGACCAAGAAAGTGTGAGGTTGCAAAGATGAAAACAAAAGTAAATATAATAATGATAGTGTTAAGACAGAATATCAGGAGCCTGGAACCATGAAAACTTCTCTAGTGCTTCCTTTAGAGTTCCCCTTTGTTACCAAATAGAGACTGCTAGTTGTTGTTCAGATATTCGTGGTATTATGAAGTTCCCCCTGTCAAGGCCAGATAGTGGGGTGCCAGATGTCTTGTACTAATTGACTGTGAACATCCTATCTTTCCCAGAAATTGCGAAGATGTTCTTGTTTCATGTTTCGCACTATGCTAGTGCTTATTCATAGCTACCTAATGCACACAAATTAAACCAATATATACCCTAAAAGAAAAGGGATCATGTGATCCAGCACCATGTGAAAACAATTATTCAATGATCTACTTGTAAGTGAGTGATTCTAGTGAAGCAGTGTGATCATGTGATCACTGTGATAAGAGAGGAGAGAATCATTCTCAAAGAATCAATGAAGAAAAAAAGTATGTGTGAAGGATATGTGTTTGTGTGTGAATAAAGTCATGTAAATAATAATAAAATGTGATATAATCATATCAGGATGTAATAAACACTAAAATAGGAATGGAATTAGTAAGACAGAATAAAGTCAAAATGGTCTGTGATGTGTGTGGCCAAGATCAATTATATATATGAAAATTATATATGGGAACAACGAAGAAAAGAACAGGTGACTGCTGGACGTGAAACCACCAGGACATGAAAATTATGTAAGTAATTTTAGTCCCATTGGAAAGCAAGAGTAAGAGTTAATCAAGTTAGGCTGGATAAACAAGAACAAAAACGTTCTGACCTAATAAATGATGCCTTCAAGCAGGAATAGACTGACACGCTCAGTTCTTGTTCCCTAAAGCTAATGGAGATACTCCTCAAATCCAAAAATGAGGAGCTCGGCATCATACAGACAGAAATGGCTGACATCCAGAAAAGCCTCACAGATCTACAGACTCACCCGGAGTTCACAGAGCTGGATGGCCGTCTTAACAACAAGCTAAATAAATTGGAAAAACATGTTATTTCTACCAAAACCAGCAAAATGACCAGGGACAGGGTGGATTATGAAAGCGGCAATGTGTACAACTGGAAGAAAGCACAATTTGTGTCTGGACGATCACGAAGGAAGAATTCAGTTAAAAAAGTCAGCTTTTCTGATCCTGAATATGATCTGGCCAATGACACGATGGCTGCATCGGCATCGGATTCCTCACCTGAGCGTCCCCTGAGATCTCCTACCCCTCATCATTCACAGAATGGAATACTGCCTGAAAACCCTCAGGGGCTACACAGAAAAGCGAAGCAGAAAAACGACATAAGAAAACCAGGAGAGGAGGAAAAAGACACTCGTACACAAAAGAGGACACCATACACCTTGCGAGGGAGGAAGAAGTAGACACTTCTAATGTTATCAATATCTCAAAAAGGAATTTAAGTGGTGAAGAAAAATGCCTTTTATCCAAGGGGTTGAACTTTTGTCCCACCAGGCATTTCAACCTTTTCAACACACTATTGGACGTTAACCAATTCTCCCGCAGTTTAACACTTAAGAAACACTACTTTGATTTCCCCACAGAGGAACCGGACACCTCCTCCGGTGACCAGGATATGGGTGAGTCCCCTCCTTCACCTGTTTTATTTTCTGAAGTATGTGCTCTTCGGGAGCTTACAGATTTGGCCCTTGAGTCCAGTCCTTGTCCTGTTGACCCCACTGACACTTCAAATAGCATTTCGTTTAAGCTTAGATCGGATTTTTATCCAGTGGGGTCACGGGGCAAGGATCTTGACCTTTTCCAAAAAATGGTCAAGAAGGATCTCACCCATCTGGCCCGTAATTGCCGCAGGGGGTCGACGGTCTCCAATAATTTGTCCCCATTAGAACACAAGGCTCTTAATGATCTTGCAACAGATACGAGCATTGTGATTCGGAATGCGGACAAAGGTGGGCTGGTGGTTGTATTAGACTGACAGTTACAGGGCTGAAGCTTTACGCCATTTGTCTGACAACAACACTTACATCTCATTAAAGTGATCCTACCATCCCCTTCACTAGTAAACTTTCCTCCCTACTGGACATAGAGGTTCACACGGGCATTTTTTCAGCACAAGAAAAACTGCTTTTCATTCCTGTTAACCCTGTCATGCCAGTGTTCCATCACCTGCCTAAAGTCCATAAGGGCCTAGACCCCCTAATGGGTAGGCCCATAGTAGCGGGAATTGGATCCTTGAATGAACGTCTGGGGGAGTGGATAGATGGTCAGCTTCAACCTATAGTCACCCACCTTCCAGGTTACCTACGTGACTCCAAGCAACTATTAATCAAACTCAGGGATTTCCAGTGGAAAACAGAATACAGGTGGATCACATGTGATGTGGCCAGCCTGTACTCGAGTATCCCCCATGATTTAGGTATTTTGGCAGTGTCTGCCTTTCTTAAAGAATCTGGGAAATATTTGTTAATTTTACAGGAATTCATTTTGTTGTCATTAGAGTATCTACTCACACATAACTTCTTCATGTTCGACGGGGGCTATTGCCTCCAAAAATGCGGGGCCTCCATGGGAGCCAAATTTTCACCTTCCTTGGCCAATCTCTATCTGGGATTTTGGGAGAGGTCCCGCATTTTTGGACACGATAGCCCCCGACGCCTGGACACCCTCTTTTTTTGTAGATTCATTGATGACCTCCTGTTTGTCTCCTCCAATGAGGATATGGAGTTACAGACATAGTTGGATCACTTAAATGACAACTCCATGAATCTCCGCTTCACAGGGAAACTTAATGCCACCTCGATTGACTTTTTAGATGTCAATCTGTCAGTCGCCAATGGCAGGGTAGCCACTAGCTTCTACAGAAAACCCACAGCCGGTAACGCACTCCTTAGAGCTGATTCGGGTCACCCCAGCCACACCATTCGTGGGGTCCCAGTCGGCCAATTTCTTAGGCTCCAACGGCTGTGCAGCACACCTGAGGATTTTTCTAGTGAAGCTGCCAACATGACACAACGGTTTATTAGCACGGGGTACTCACCCAAAATAGTGAAAAAAGCCTGTGATTCTGCCATTGCCATCCCCTGGGAAACATTGCTTCAGAAACATTCTAATAAATCCAAGAAACCATCAGCCATGTTATACAAAGGGGCTCCGGTTTTTTCCACACCATTTAGTTGTGAATTTAGCAAAATAAAATCGATCGTTGGAAAATATCTCCCAATCCTTTTGAATGACCCCGCTTACCATGAAATTCTTTCTAAAGGGGTTAAAACTGTATCTCGTAGAGCCCCCACTTTGGGAAGTCGCTTATCACCGAGTCTTTTTCTCAGTAAACCCCCAGGAGCTAATTGGTTGCATTTTCAGGGTACCTTCCGATGCGACATGACTAATTGCAACTACTGTAGACACATCAAAACAGGTGATATAGTTGAATCGAGCACTAATCACAATACCTTTAACATCAAGCAATTCATTAATTGCAACACCAAGTTTGTGGTATATGTGATAAAGTGCAAATCATGTAACATCCAGTACGTCGGAAGAACGACCTGTAGACTCAAGGACAGGTTGTATGACCATTTGTATGATATCCAGAAGGATAGGAATACGAATGTTGCCAGGCATTGGGTCTCCGTGCACCACAAGAACGTATTAAGTCTCTCCATACAGGGGATTGAGAAGATCAATACACCTGTTAGGGGGGGAGATAGGTTCAGGACACTGTGCAGGCGTGAGGTCTTTTGGATTTTCTCGTTGGATACGAGAATACCGGCTGGCCTCAACTTTAAATGGGATGTTTCCCACTACTATGATTAGTCCTCGCGCCTGCACAGTGTCTTTTCCAAAGTGTCTTTTCCAAAGTGTCTTTTCCTACATGCAGTATGGAAGCTGTAGTTTACAGCTGACAACTTATTTTTGTTTTGTTCTGTTTTGCTTTGTTCACTCTGATTTAGCCCCTTGGTGGTGGGGACACCACCATGTATATGTATATATATATATATATATATATATATATATATACACCATTGGGTGCTGGTTAGGACTCTTTTGCAACATCGCCAACATCTACAACACCACCATTCTCCATTGTTGCTTGCCAGCCATGTAATATTCTAAAGTTCTGCTATTTTTAAAGGGACCCTGTCTTTTCCCTTTTTTCCTTTTTAGTTCTGGATTTTTTCATCCATACACCATTCAGGAAATTGAACGGACTTGGTCTTCTCTTTTGCACAATCTTCCAACTAGTGGCTGATTGACTTCGATTTTAATTGTGTTTTAATTGTGTTATAATTTTATATGTTGGTGTTTTACATATTGTATATATGTGTGTTTTGGTCATTTTTTGTTTTGTTTTAGGTCATATTATGTTCAATTTTGTGATTGTGGATCACGTCTAGCCCTGATGAATACACACATACTGCTCACATAAGTTAATTTACGCTCAGTATTCATGGGTTTTACGTGTCCTCTATTTGTGGCATCTTATGTGTTAACTTGATGATAGACAGGCATGTGTATTTTTGCTTCACACATTCATGGGGTTGATTTCTCTTATTCAATATGTGTCTGGATTCCGCAACAAGGTTTTGGATTCCCATGACACATTTGTCTAAATTTATGCCACACATGTAGCGATATCGTGCATTAGTCAAATGCACTATTCGCACACATGTGGTTATAGTTGGACTGGTTACTCAGATAATCTTTTCATTTTCAACATTACACCCCATTCATGTTACACATACACACATGCCCCTCTTTGAAATTTGAAATGTGAAATTTTAAATTTTAAATTTATATGTATGTTTCTATGCATCCATCTCTTTTTCATTTTTTCATTGTTTCATTCATATCATACAGGTTCTGGCTCAGGATATATATAAACATCAATATTTCCCTATACCTAATCATTGATTCCATATTTTATATTTTGCATTACTTCAATTTGACCTACACTTAGAATAATCTACTGACGAGCGACAGCCAATGGCACGAGTTTAATCGTTTCCCGTGCATACATGCACATTGATTGTGCATGTTGCATATGCTCAATACCGGCTTGGTGCGCTGCACATGGGACACACATTCATGCATGGTAAAAACCACAACACAATACAAGTCCAATTAATAAATTTAAATAGAAGTCCTTTATTCACAGTTAATATATACACAATAATAATAATGATACAATAATAGACAAACAGTCTATTATTTAAAACAAATAACATAAAAATAGGAATGTGTTTAGGCCATCAAGATCAAGAACAACACACTGATAGATTGATTGCACTGACACGTCCACACAAAAATAAAGTAACAAATAATATATATATTAAACGCTATTACATAAGAATGCAGTAGTTTACATGTGTAGCATCGCATGGTTTACAACGCACCTTACCAAACTAATTTACTTATATCGCTGTCATGTCCATTGCGTTTACCATCTTTAATATATTTAATATGTCACAAAACATATACTCACATATCAGCTCTGTGAACTCCGGGTGAGTCTATAGATCTGTGAGGCTTTTCTGGATGTCAGCCATTTCTGTCTGTATGATGTCGAGCTCCTCATTTTTGGATTTGAGGAGTATCTCCATTAGCTTTAGGGAACATGAACTGAGCGTGTCAGTCCATTCCTGCTTGAAGGCATCATTTATTAGGTCAGAACGTTTTTGTTCTTGTTTATCCAGCCTAACTTGATTAACTCTTACTCTTGCTTTCCAATGGGACTAAAATTACTTACATAATTTTCATGTCCTGGTGGTTTCACGTCCAGCAGTCACCTGTTCTTTCCTTCGTTGTTCCCATATATAATTTTCATATATATAATTGATCTTGGCCACACACATCACAGACCATTTTGACTTTATTCTATCTTACTAATTCCATTCCTATTTTAGTGTTTATTACATCCTGATATGATTATATCACATTTTATTATTATTTACATGACTTTATTCACACACACACACATATCCTTCACACATACTTTTTTTCTTCATTGATTCTTTGAGAATGATTCTCTCCTCTCTTATCACAGTGATCGCATGATCACACTGCTTCACTAGAATCACTCACTTACAAGTGGATCATTGAATAATTGTTTTCACATGGTGCTGGATCACATGATCCCTTTTCTTTTAGGGTATATATTGGTTTAATTTTTGTGCATTAGGTAGCTATGAAACATGTTAGACGGATTTTTTTCACCTGTGTGCCGTGATGTATAGCATGTATTTTGGATTCCTTATTTTAAAATAAAGGCTTTTATTTTTTGGAGTGCTGCAGTCCAGAAGACTTGTTCGTTCCTGTTTGCTGTCAATAGCATTGCTTGCACCCTCGGCTGCTGGGAGGAGGTGATTTGAAGGATTTCCACACCTGAGCGGCTCCCTTTCTCCTGCCCCTTTGGGTCTTGTATGGATATTAAGGTGAACCCCGCACCCAAATTAAAAAAAGGCCCTATATACTCTGAACAGCAGTATAAAGGCGGTGCAAACAAGACAGGGACTGTAGGTTTGTTCTTAATCTGTTTGTAATTTGGAACAGGTAAATTTTTTAAGTGTAGCTCCAGCCAAAAAATCTATTTTTAAGCTTTTTGGAAAACATAGGAAACGGTTATCACCCCTGTAACATTTGTTTTGCTGTCTGTGCACCCGTTCAGAACATTTCACCTCACTTCCGTCCCAATGACAAATTGTTTTTGAAAATTTGGGGTTTTTATTGAAACAAGGATTGGTGAGAACGCATCAGTGGAGAGGAGACACCTTTTTCCCATATTAACTCTTACAGGAGAGAATTTCCCTTTCCTAAGGGTAGATTTCCTCTCACTTCCTGTCGTCTCCTTCCGTTTGCAAGTAGGAGTTGTTTGTAAGTTGAATGTTTGAAAGTAGGGGCCTGCCGTATATACTCTGCAGAAATTTGGCCCTTAGGTGTTGGTGTTGCCACAACACTGTAAGCCCTCGGTTACTCTTGGTGGGTGCTGGAACGCCCTGCTGTGAACTATTATATCAGGAATTGTAATTACATGCCCCTGTTGAACAGGGGCAGAAAAATTGGGCCTTTGGTGGTGGTGGTGTTGCCACAACACTGTAAGTCCTCACAGTTCCTCTTGGTGGGCGCAGGAATGGGCCCTGCTATGAATTATTAGATCAAGAATTGTAATTACATGCCCCTCTTGAACAGGGGCATAACAATTGTGCCTTAGGCACTGGTGCCACAACACTGCAACCCCTCACAGATACTGTAGTTGGAGCGCAGCAATGAGCCCTGCTGCAAAGTATTGCATCAAAAATTGTAATTACACACCCCTGTTAAACAATGGCTGAAAAATTGGTCCTTAGCCACTGGTGGCGGTGCCCTTCAAAAATGTTCTTACATGCTATCAGCATGATCATTGAGGAGGAAGAGGATAGTCACTCTGCATCAGCATAGGCAGTCTTGAAGGGATCTGACATTTCAAAGAAAATGATTCTGTTACATCAGCATCAGGTGCTTGGTAGCTGGTGGTGATCCAAGACTGATTCATTTTTATGATGGTCAGTCGATCGACCGAGTCGGTGGACAGGAGCACCCTGTGATCGGTTACAAAACCTCCAGCAGCACTGAATGTGCGTTCCAAAAGAACGCTGGATGCACGACAGGCCAGTAGCTCAATTGCATACTGTGCAAGCTCTGGCCAGTGATCCATCCTCAAGACCCAGTAACCCAGAGGATTTTCAGTGGGAAAGGTGTCCAAGTCTGATCTTACCCCTAGGTATTCCTGCACCATGTAAACCAGACGCTGGCGATGGTTGCTGGAACCGATCATACCTTGGGGCTGCGGACTAAAAAATTGTCTGAACGCATCGGTCAGACGGCCACCTTCTCCACTGCTCCTTCTTTGACTGACCGGAGCCTCAGCAACATGTTGTCCAGGACCAGTAATTTGTAACCTCCCAGTCTCTGGGAATGCGTTGCACAGACCTTTCTGCAAGGCCTCCCGAAGATGCTTCATCCTCTGCGATGGCAAGATAAGGTCCGCAACCTTACCCTTGTAACGTGGATCAAGGAGGGTTGCCAGCCAGCAATGATCCCTCTCCTTGATAGCATGAATACGAGGATTCTTCCTCCTCCTCCTCCATTATTCCACACAGCGTGTGCTCCAACAGGTGGACAAGAGGGACAGTGTCACTGATGCATGCACCGTCACTGCTCACCATCCTCGTGGCCTCCTCAAATGGTGCCAGGACAGTGCATGCATCCCTGATCACGGCCCACTGGAGTGGGGAAAAAAATCCCCAAGCACACCAGCTCAAGCACCGCATGGCATCTTTTTGCCTGCGTACTTGCGTAGCCCCTTGAACGCCTACGGAGCACCGCTGGTTCCGAGGACAAAGCACAGGAAGAGGCCATGGAGGAAGAAGAAGAGGAGGGGGTGGAGGAGAGAGGTGTGTCAGAATCACCAGTAGTAGCATTTTGGAGGCGTGGTGGCGGAACAACCTCCAACACTACTGCACCTTGTCCTGCATCCTTCCCAGCTGCCAGCAGAGTCACCCAATGCCCCGTGAAAGATAGGCAACGTCCCTGTCCAAGCCTGCTGGACCATGAGTCAGCGGTAATATGCACCTTACCGCTGACCACTCTGTCCAGCGAGGCCAAGACATTGCCTTCCACATGCCAGTAGAGAGCCGGAATCGCCTTCCGTGCGAAAAAGTGGCGTTTGGGAACTTGCCACTGAGGAAGGCAGCAGTTGAAGTGCTCGCAATTTAGCCAAGCTAGCATTCAACCGCTGGGCATGTGGATGGCTGGGAGCGAACTTCTTTCGGCGGTGCAGCAGCTGGGGCAGGGAAATTTGCCTGGTACAATCTGACGTCGGTGTACCGATAGCAGATTGCCCGCAAGTATGTGGCTGTGACACACCTAGTTCTACACCTTAATTCCTCTCAGTGCAGGTTTCAGAGAGGACTGAATGTATAGTGGGGTTGGAGATCCCAGCTGATGAGGAGCAAGGAGAGGTCCGCTTTGTTCTTTGGTGTGGGTCTTTCAGGTATGCCTGCCAATGGACTGCATGGCAGGTCGACATATGTCTGGTCAAGCACGTGGTGCCCAAGCGGCTCATGTTTTGGCAACGCGAGATACGCTTCAGACATATGTTGCAAATAGCAACGGTGCGATTTGCTGCACACGTCTCAAAAAAAGCCCACACCAAAGAACTTTTGGAATAACGCGCAGAGACAGCAGTGCCCTGAACTTGCGGAACACTGCGGTGTGATGCAGTCGGTTGGCTGCCCTTAAGCTGGCTCCTGGAGGGCATCCTGCCTCGTTGGAGATGTGCCTCCTCCTCCTCCTCCTCTCTCGTATCAGGCACCCAAGTGGAGTCAGTGACCTCATCATCCCCTCCCTCCTCATCACTGGAGCAAATCTGGCAGTATGCTGCAGCTGGGGGAACATGACTGCCAGATTGATGTCCTTGTTGGGCACCCCTCTCTCTGGGCTCACGTTACTGCCTTCCTCTAGCTGGGTACCATTATCGGAGCCTTCAAAACACTGGGCATCCTCCTGGAGCATGTACCCAACACTGTGGTCAAACAGTTCGGGGGACTCCTCAGGAGGACATGGTGGGGCTAGGGAAGGAGTGATTGATGCCATTGAGCCGAGGGAAGAGGCCGCTTTGGCAGCTGCTTTGCCAAACAAAGTACCCTGAGCCTGGGTGAGAGAGGATGAGGACGGCTTGGTCATACACTCTACCAAGTCTTGGGCATGTTGCGGCTCAACATGGCCAGCTGCCGAAAAGAAGGACAAGCGTGTCCCACGGCCACATGCTGATGAGGATGCACCGTGTCCACGACCAGCACTGTTGCCTCTAGACACAGAGCCTGCTTGCCCTCTTTTATTGGCTCGTGACTGTCTGCCTCTCCTTGTTTGCCTTGCAGACATACTAATGGCCTGCAGTGAGATGTAGCTGCACAAAGGTGGGATGTATATATATAGATCTATAGTGATTATACTGCAGCTAGCACAATCAACTGCCTGCTGTGGTATTAGTATGAGAAAAGCAGCAATTGTTTTCAGTTAGTTTTAGGTGCACACTGTGCAGAGGACACAGTACACTAACTGAAAATACAGCAGATCCCTGCCTGTAGTATTGGTACCACCAATTGTATTCAGGTACACCCTGGCTTTGGCCAATTATGGCTCTCCGTTTTTTGTGCGCTGTGATTGGCCAAAGCATGCGGGTCATAGTGCATGATTGGCCAATCATCAGCCAGCAATGCACTGCAATGCCGCAGTGAATTATGGCCCGTGACGCGCCACTCGAATTTGGCGCGAACGGCCCATAATGTTCGAAATTTGGCGGACAGCCGAACAGGCGATGTTCGACTCGAACTCGAAGCTCATCCCTAACGAATGCTACTGGACCTCTTTTATTACAAGGTATCTGAGTCTGGATACAAATCCTAACTTATCATTAGTGACCCAGACGCTCTTCTTTGCTGGTACTACATTCCTTTAGGCACTTTTTCCTACTTCAGGAGGGACAACACAATGGCCAAAGGTGAGATATTTTCTCCCATATTAATTTTGTCTTTGCTGTGTGGGAGGAGGTGCCGAGGGAGAAGTACAGCTACAGGAGGTAGCACGTTTCCTTTATTTTGAAAATGCATTCTGCTTGTGCATGGTTGCTGGGAAAGATGATTTCTGTAATATGCGGATGAATTATAGAGAAAATAATTGCATGCATTAATATGTCAGAATAATAAGAGTACTAATTTTTCCTTACCCTTTGATATGACAATATATCATATATATTTTTATAAAGGGATATGTACAAATGCAGGTACCACAATTTCTGAGAGTGAATAGAAGTTGGATGTTGAATTTTTTGTATGATTTTTGTACAGTTGTGGTCCTAATGCCGCGTACACACGGCCGTTTTTAATGTCATTGAAAAAAACGACGTTTTTCTAGACGTGATTTTTCTTGTTTCCTCTCAAGCCTGCCTTGCCTACACACGATCATGAAAAAAAAAATGCTAGCGCAAAGCGCGGTGACGTACAAAATGTACGACGGCACTATAAAGGGGAAGTTCCATTCGGATGGCACCACCCTTTTGGCTGCTTTTGCTGATCCTTGTGTTAGTAAAGTTTGGTGAGAGACGATTCGCGCTTTTCAGCCTCGTGCTCTTCAGTCCGTTAGCACATTCGTCACGCTGTATCTCCATTACGAATGCTAGTTTTACCAGAACGAGCGCTCCCGTCTCATACTTAATTCTGAGCATGTGCATTTTTTTTCCCCTCGTAAAAGCATACACACTACCGTTTTTCACGACGTTAAAAAGAACGACATGAAAAACGACGTGAAAAAATAGAGCAGGTTCTAAATTTTTTTAGGCCATTTTTCACGTCGTTTTTCACGTCGTTTTTTCACGGCCGTTTTTCACGATCGTTTTTAATGACCAATTTAAAAAATGCCATTTTTAACGTCATGAAAAACGGCCGTGTGTATGCAGCATTAGGATGATAGAATAAGCCTTTAGCGGATAGCCACAATGAGTGTATGACCTGCTGTGTGTTCTTTGCTTTAGGGAGTTTTAGAGAGACTAGCCTATTGCAGCTCAAGGAGGAGACGTCCCCTTGAGTTTAGAACAAGTGAGATATATCGATAAATATTTGACTGCTGGTACACAGTCAGTGAGTAATAAAGAAGAGGAATTTTTTGGTCCCAAAATTCCAAATGTTGTCATTTCTTAAAGAGGTAATGAAAAAATTATAAAAACAGATAACAAGAGGTTACAAAATTGTGCACATGATAAAAGTATACATAATCAGTTTAATTTGATTAACAAAAGTGTCCTAATTATAATGACAAACTATGGGTTAAGTAGGGAAAATGCTAAACGCCTTTTAAAAATAGCAAAAGCATTGCTAAATTACACCCAAGTGCCCCCATAGTTAAAATAATAGTAAGCGGAGAGCCAGAGGCTCTTAAACTTAATGTTAAATGGTGTAAAATCACTTGTAAAGAATATGGAAAACTAAATAAATAAATAAAGATCTGGCTAAATTTTAAAATGTCTGATTACGGAGGAATTGAATGTTTAGCTGCGTGGGAAGAAGTTTCTAAAAGAGGAAAAAAGCCCCCTCCTTACAAAATGTGTTCTGAAAAAGTTTCTGTAACGTCAGGGGTTAACGTCGTTTAAGATATTCCATTCCCGCACACACGGCAGCTACCAGACACTCCCAACCAGCCGAATAAGACCACATACAAATAATTCTCCCCCCACAAACAAGACAACGCTCTGTGTTGAGGTTTCCAGCAGGTCTGACAATCTTTATTGAGAAAAGCAAGCTCTTATATACACTAAAAGAATACTGTAGTCCAAATGAACCATGACCCAACTCCTCCCACAACATCACACAATGGTTACATAACGAGCCCCCAATACACATTATTCTGACATCCCTTAGCAGAAAACAGGTGAGTTCATTAACTAATCCCTTTATACAATTACAGAGTTAATTATCACAATACACAATGAAAAGATCTTTAGCCTGGACTCATTTACATTACACAGGCAGCCAGGTGAGGACATTAACATCTTTCATTTAACCTGTTGTGTTCAGAATCAACAACCAGTAAATAGTTATTTTACTTATATCCTGGGGAATATTGTGGATTAATATTACAGACCCATTTTAAAGCAAACCAAGACATATTCTGAATGTCCATGTTAGGACCTGGCAACCAGGAAGTGCAGGGACCTCTGGTTTGTCTGGTGGTGACTCTACTTGCTGAGCCACCTGGAATGCTGGACAGCTCCTTGGATAGTTCATTAGACAATTCCTTGAATGATCTTTCTTGTCTTGAATCTTGTTTGTCTTGAACCTTGAACCCTTTGCTCCTCCCATGAACTTCCTGATTTAAGCCATGTCCCTGCACTTCCTGGTTGCCAGAATATTGTGTCTTCATCAGCCAATATCTTGCTCCTGTCTACTGCTGCCGACCGCATCTTTGCTACCACTCACTAACGACTTTTGGCTCGTCCCTGACTACGCTTCTGCTGAATCCCAACCTGCAACTATCTGTTACCGACTTTTGGCTCGTCCCCGACTACGCTTCTGCTTGATCCCTACCTGTATTATCTGTTTCTGGACCCCGGCTTGCTCACCCCCTGGTGGGGCTAATCTGAGGACCGCGACCCGGCACTGACACGCAGCGAAGCCCATCTCCACCTTTAGAATCCCTGGTGAATACCGGTCAGTGCTTAGACCCCGCACCTCAGGTGAACCCGTGTCATCAGCCAGGGTGACCTGTCTGAATACCTGCTCTGCTGCTATAGCTACTGGCCTCTGAGCCTGACTCCAGACCGTGACAGTCCATTATTTTATGGCTCATACTTTCTAAGAGCTTCTGGGTTCCACTGGCCCTCCTATTACAGCTTCTTTGCAATTTTAGGAGGAAGATGAATTGCCAAATGCATGGGCTTCTCCTTGTATTGTATTAAGGAGGGAATTAGCTGCAGTAGTTGAAGCCTGTGCCCCGATGTCTGTTCAGCCAGGAACATTGGAAAGGGTGCCTGAGATCTCTTGCCTGCATGCTACCCCTATGCATCAAGAGAATGATCAGAAGAGAACACCTCCGAGGGCAGATGGAATTAGTTTATATCCCCTGGAAAACCCCATGAAAATAGAAGAATCATAGCAGATTTACCAAATCAGCGAGCAAGTTACAACTGTTAGTTTTGTTTCCCAAAGGGAGGGGTAACCAGGATCTGTGTCAGTGAGTGAAAACAAGATGCAGATACGCTCTGCATCTGAAGAAAAAAAGAAATAGCGTAGATGATCTCTACTGAAAGTGGTTTAGTGAAGATAGAAAAAAATCTTATGGATGATTAAAGAAGGTGTGAGGATGTATGTGGATGTATTTGAATACTGGAATAGGCTCAAGCGTTCGGATTGGATCCCAGTAGTTGAAGCTGAGTTGTCCAGACATGATCTTGTTAACAGTTTCATAGGGCGATTTTTACAGGAAGTTATAGATGAAAGTGAGCTTTGCATTGCTGATTGGAGAAAGAAGCCAGCACCAGAACTAGCGGATATTTCTCCAAAGAATCTTTGAGATTAAAGGGAGAAAAAGAAAGAAAGAAGGATAATAAAAGGAAAATAGTGATTGTACAACCATTTCCCGTACCAAAGAAAGCAGCACTGTATATGGAGAATATTGAGATGCAGGTCTCAGCTTCTCAGCTGTTCAGGGTTCTCCATAAGGGATGCCTGTGGCTACAACCAGAGACCCTGTAAGGTACCTGTGATAGGTAGGGTCCGAAGTGGAACTTGTGTGCTGAGGATTCAGGCGAAAACGTAGTCAGGCAGATTAGGTTGGCAACAGATCAGGCAAAATGGTACACGATCGAAATCCAGAGAGTGGTCAGGCAGGCAAAGGTCATACACGAGCTGGCAGTGAAGTACAAAATCAGCAGGCTGGAGAGTAGTCAGGAATTCAGGCAGAAGTTCAACACGAAAATCAGGATCAAAAAGCAGTCACAACACCCAGGGAGCTATTCCACACAAACGGGCGCTGAGAGATAGCATCACTTCCTTTTTAAGGGCTGCTTTGATTGAAAATTGTCCACAGCTGGCAGCAGGTGGGGCTAGTGAGTCCAAGGTAATGTTTAACACTGAGAGGACATTTCCAAAAGTCCAGATCTGCTCAGTAGCGCAACAGGTAAGGCTGCAGCTTTGGGACCAGGAAGATCCCGGTTCAAATACACCCAGGTACATGACAGACCCACCTTCAGGGGTGGGGTATGTTTCAAACTATGGTAACCCTGGTAGATGGGGATTGATTTTTATTTATGCAAGCTAAGCCTAGCAGACCTAAAATTATGTCAGAAGTGCCCCAAGGGTGGGGGATCAGTTTCAGCAGATGATCCCACAGAGAAGTAGGAAATGAGGTGGAGTATGGTGATATGGTTGGTGAAAATTTCATTCCTTCCCCAGAGCTTGTTGTCTTGAATTTGGGACAAAATGCAGAACCAATGATTGATGTGTCAGTTAATGGTTTATCTATCCTGTGTTTAATAGATAAAGGCAGTTCAAAGAGTTTGCTAAATATATGTGATGCAGATTTTCCCACTTTGAATCAGCAGGTATCTTTGGTAGGGGTAAGTAATTATGTAAGTACTGCCAAAGTCACTGAACCTCTAATTGGTAAGAGTCACAGGGCAGTGTCGTAAACATTCATTTGTTGTATTTCCATACTCCCCTGACAGTCTGCTAGAAAGTGATCTACTAACAATTATAGGAGTAACTATAGCTTTAACCCCTGAAGGGATGGAAGTAAGCATACTTGAATCAGTAAAGAGGAAAACGTAACTCTTTCCCAACAGGAGGGGTTACAGAAGCCTACAAGGGGCTTGTTGATCCAGTAGTCTGGATTGTTGGAAATTATCACCAGACTATTTGGAAGTTGCCCCAAGTGGAGATCCTCCCCTTAACAGATGGCTGCACTGAAGATTCAATTTCCCTGATGAATTTTCTGGTCATAATCAGACAGAAGGTAGATGCAGCTAAAGTGCAGTGGGTTAAAACTAAAGTTCAATATTTAGGACACTGCGTTTTCCAAGGAATCAAACATTTAATAGACAAATGGAAGACAGTGATTCTGCCTATGCGGTGGGAATCCTGCATAGATTTGCTCAGCTGTGGGAAGAGCGAGGTTTCCTAACTACAGTAGGAATGCCCATACAGCACAAGGAGTTAATCATCAGATTGTACAACTGCCTTTGCAGGTAGCTATTATCAAATGCAAAGCACACACTCGTTCTGATGATTGTGTATCAAAGGGCAATGTTTTAGCTGATAAACATGCTAAAGGAACAATCTATTCATACCTATCTAGTGCTGTGTCTATGTTATTGTTGACTGATGTACCTGTTGATTTAAACATTTTGTCTACCTTACGACCACTTTCACACTGAGGCGCTTTTCAGGCGCTTTCACGTTAAAAAAAAGCGCCTGAAAACTTATTTCCATTAAAATCAATGAATGCTTTCACACTGGGGCAGTGCGCTGAAAAAATGCCCCTCTCCATTGAAATGAATTAAAAGCGCTTCAAAAGCGCCTGAAAATCGCTTCAAAAGCGCTCAGTGTTTTACTGGCAGTTTTTCAAGCACCTCAGTGTGAAAGTGGCCTTAAGGAGAATTCGTCTCATAGGCCATCCTGGAGCTCCAAAGGGGCTGTTTGTGATAAGGATGGGCTTTGGACCAAGGAGGGTAAAAGCATTGCTCCTCCGACTCTGTTTCCTTCTTTGTTTTTTTTCGAGTCATGGGCCATGCCATGTCTCAACAGGAGGAATGTGTCAAATTGTAAAAAGGCACTGGTGGGCCCCAGGTTTTCAGGCATATGCTGCAAAAAAGAGTTGTGAATGTGTTACATGTCAAACCCATAACATTGGGAAGCCAGTACCTACCCCTATGAAGCACATTTTGCATACTGAAGAGCCATTTCAAATTGTGCAAATTGACTTTTCAGATATGCACAGCAGTTACACACCCCATATAGGCCACAGGCTAGTGGGATGGTGGAGCGCAGTAACCAATCATTAAAGTGGTTGTAAACCCTGTAATATTTTTTTTTTTAAACTAACCTGCAAGACAAAGGCATAATGAGCTAGTATTACTAGCATACTAGCTCATTATACATCACTTACCTTAGATCGGGGCCCCCGAAGGCGTCCTCGTCTCCCTCTCCAGCCGCAGCCATCGCTGCGGCGATAGCCGGAAGGTTACTTCCGGCTATCGCTGCTCCAGCCAATCACAGCGCCGCTCCGGCGCTGTGATTGGCCAGAGCGGTGAAGACGTGACTCTGCGCATGCGTGCGGGAGCCGTCAAATCCGGATTTGTGCATGGGATTAACCCTATGAATGCGCCGTTGTCTACGGCGCGCATGTGCCGTAGACACCGACGCATGTAATTTTTAGCAAATATCTCCTAAACCGTGTAGGTTTAGGAGATATTTCTTGCACCTACAGGTAAGCCTTAATCTAGGCTTACTTGTAGGTGCAAGTTGCAAAAGTGGGTTTACAACAACTTTAAAGAGGTATTTGGCCAAGTTTAATGGAAAAAGTACATGGGTAGAGGCCCTTTCAATAGCATTAACTGCCATTAGAACAACTCCTAAGGAAAAACATGGACTGTCACCTTTTGATATACTGTTTGGGCGACCACCCAAAAGAGTACCTATGCAGCCTGTGCAACCGGAGAAAGTGACATTGTTAAGTGGTCAAGATGCCATGATTGTGTTTTCTGATACTTTTTCCAGAGCCAAAGCAGGACAACCTGTGGACACAAGTGGACGGACTCATGGACCAAGTTCTGGAGAGTGGGTGTATATCAAAAATCACACACCGCGGACTGCTTTATCTCGCAGGTGGAAGGGACCATTCCAGATCATTCTTATGTCCCCTACTGCAGTAAGGCTGAAGGACTCCAAATACTGGTTGCATGGTTTGCATTGTAAAAAGACTATAGCTCCTCTGGACAATAGAGGCCAGACCTCAGTTGGCAAGTATTGCTCTGTTCCTTTACCTTAACAGGTCCCCTCCACTGACTCGTGCCCGAGCCAGAAGACAACATAAATCTTCTAGGACCTAGACCCAATGTATTCCTCTGGAGCACCATTCTCGGTGGTGGAGCAGTAGTATGGATTACAGTTATGACGTATGAATGGATCCAACAGGAAAAACTGGGTAAGATGGCTGGTACCTTCTCAATGAATACAACCATAGTGGAAGAAAGGGTGTACATTGAAGCTAGCCCTAGACCTCGCTTGAAAAGAGAAGGGAAGGAGTACCATGACCAGTTCACTGAGCCTCTTTATAACACTTTTGTGTCTATGCATCTACAAGCGGCAAAGAAGTTGAATATTAACGATTGCTGGATATGCACACATGCACCTATCTCACACCAGACTATGCCAATTAATGGGTGTTCCTAGTGGGTTGCAGGACATAGAAGATAATGCACAGTTCAGTGATGTTAGTATCTCATTAACTGACAGATCCATTTCCCTTTTGCTATATACAAATGTTCCTATGAAGCCACCTTCAGTATGCATTAACTTTACACAAATATATTCGCCTGAACTGCTAGAAAAAGGTTTTTCAGAGTACCACCAGGAACATTGGTAACTCCAACTGTATGAAAGGAGCTGCAATACGATATTGGTTTGATGGAAAGGATACTGCTTGGAGCACAGACAGATACAAGCAACTTCAAGATTCAACATTCTAGGCAAAACTATTTAGAGCTGTTGATGTGTATCCCGGGTTATTATTATTATTAGGGTTGTCCCGATACCACTTTTTTGAGACCGAGTACAAGTACCGATACTTTTTTCCAAGTACTCGCCGATACCGATTACCGATACTTTTTTTCCAATGTCATGTGACAGTTTGAAAGATGGACTGATAGGTGGCACTGACAGGTGGCACTTATGGGCACTGACTGGTGACTGGCGCTGATGGGCACTGACTGGTGACTGGCGCTGATGGGCACTGACTGGTGACTGGCGCTGATGGGCACTGACTGGTGACTGGCGCTGATGGGCACTGACTGTGGGCAGTGACAGGTGGCACTTGTGGGCAGTGACAGGTGGCACTTGTGGGCAGTGACAGGTGGCACTTGTGGGCACTGATTGCACTGTGCTATCAGTGCCCACAAGTGCCACCAATCAGTGCCCATAAGTGACACCTATCAGTGCAGTCAGTGCCATCTACCAGTGCCACCTGATAGGTGGCACTGGTAGGTAGCACTTGTGGGTACTGATAGGTGGCTGGCACTGAAATGCTGTGGGGAAAAAAAATGACAGGATTTAAAAAAAAAAAAAAAAAAAAACTGCTGCAACGCCCATCTTGGTACACCCTGCACTCGGCTGAAGTAAGCAGCAGCAGACATCTTGTTACACCCAGCCCATATAGCTCGGGCTGGGTGTAACAAGATGTCTGCTGCTGCTTACTGCAGCCAAGTGCAAGGTGTACCAAGATGGGCGTGGGGACGTTCAGACGCTGACGGCGACCGAATGTGACAGCACCGGTCACTGATCCTGATGCGGCTGCGCCCTGCACCCCTGCCAGCTTACCAAGTTCAACTGCAGGTGAGGGACTCGCTCTCCGCCCGCGGACTCCGTCCATCGACTGTGCCCGCCCTCTCCAGTCAGACTCCACCCGCACTTTCCTTCAGAGACTCAGCCCGCCCCCTCTCCAGCCAAACTCCGCCTGCACTAGCTGTCGACAGACTCTGTCCGCCTCTCCAGCCAGACTCCGCCCGCACTCCCCCGCCCTCCCCAGCCACTGACTCCTCCCGCCCTCTCCGGCCACAAAAAAAAAAAGTATCGGGTGAAGCATCGGGAGCATTTGCGCGAGTACAAGTACTCGCGCAAATGCTTGGTATCGGTCCCGATACCGATACTAGTATCGGTATCGGGACAACCCTAATTATTATTTTTATTTGTGGTTTCCTTAAATTCCATATAGTTGGATTTATTGTACTGATAATCCTTGTAATCAAATGTGCACCAATTATGTGCAAATGTTGTTTGAAAATAATCACAAAGGCTTGTACTAATACCAGTCCTTCTGAGCCTCCCAGGTCACGCATGATGACGGCCCATGAAATGGTGGCCCATATACCTGTAGGACGACCCAAAGATACAGAAGAGGTCTAAAGACACAGAGAAATTTGAATACCGCAGAATTTGAACAAAAAGAAGGGACTGTTAAGACAGAATATCGGGAGCCTGGAACCATGTAAACTTCTGGAGTGCTTCCTTTAGAGTTCCCCTTTGTTACCAAATAGCGACTATTCATGTCAGCTAGTTGTTGTTAAGATATTTGTGGTATTATGAAGTTCCCCGTGTCAAGAAGGGACGGACTGCACCTAAATGAGGAGGGTGCAGATAAGCTGGGAATAAGGATGGCCAAAAAGTTAGAGGGGTTTTTAAACTAGGCGACGGGGGGGAGGGTCCAGAGATAGTGAGAGTCAGCGGGGAACATATTCTAGAGGTTAGTATTAGGGGCATTAGTGGTAGGGTAACCAAAGCACATAAACCCAAGGTAAGTATAGTAGCAAGTCCTAGTTGCAATCTGGGAACACCCAAATATATTAATGCATTAAAGTGTCTGTTCAACAATGCCAGAAGTCTGCCAAGCAAAACAGGTGAGTTGGAAGCTCTGGTGCATGAGGAGAGCTATGGATGTAATCGGTATTGCTGAAACTTGGCTTCATTCCTCACATGACTGGGCTATTAATATTCCTGGCTATGCACTCCTTCGGAAAGACAGGGTAAAAAGGAAAGGTGGAGGGGTCTGTCTCTATGTGAGAAGTGATCTCAAAGCGAGTGTGAAAGAGGACCTGGTGGATGGAGAGTGGGATGAGTCTGAAGCATTATGGGTGGAACTGCATACAGATGTGCGTAGTTCAAAGTTAATCATTGGAGTTTGTTATAGACCACCCAATGTTAATAAGGAGGTGGAGACTCAGCTCCTTGCACAGATGGAAAGTGCTGCAAGGGCTGGGACGGTGATAATAATGCGGGATTTTAACTACCCAGAAATTGACTGGAGTAATGGAACTGCTGGGACAGTTAAAGGACAAAAATTTATAAACCTATTGCAGGACAATTTTATGGTCCAGTTTATTGAGGCCCCAACTAGGAATGATGCTCTGTTGGACCTGGTAATCTCAAACCATGCAGAGCGTATGACTAATGTTCAGATAAAGGAACACCTGGGTAGTAGTGTTGAGCGAACTTTAGCTTTTTCCCGAACCCGAACCCGGACTTTGCGCAAAAGTCCGAGTTCGGGTTCGGGAATCTAATAACGCAGTTAGAAATGCTTCAGGGGCCAGCCAATCACCTTTTGATTAGCTGGTGTGCCCTTAGAAGCCATCATAGCCATGCCTACTAATGGCATGGCTGTGATTGGTCAGTGCAACATGTGACCCAGCTTCTATATAAGCTAGAGGCACACAGCACACACGTCACTCTGCTTCAGAATAGATAGGGAGAGGATCTAGTCTGCTGCTGCTGCTTTTAGGGAGAGATAGAAAAATACATGAGTTAGTCCTGATTCTGGAATCTGAGGGAAGATAGAGAGACAGTGTAGTGTAGGGCCAGGTTCCTGTTTTTTGCTTTTAGGGAGAGAGATATAATATATAGGAATAGGAGTCCAGATTCAGAGATATAACTCAGCGATCTGCATAGGTTTACCTGTTTGTGTTGCAGTGCAGTCTTTTTACACTGCTATGAGCCCAGTGTCAGAGAAAATCTACCTTTTATCTGCAAGCTCAGTACACCAGCACTGCATATATTACGTTGAGAGATACACCGTTTCCATACTGTGGGTGTATTCTGCTCTTGGAAAAAGATCCATTTAGGACATTAAAAAAAAGGCACTTTATTGTGCTCTTTTCCAAAAGACCCATTGGGCAAAAAAAAAAAAAAAAAAATCCATTTTATTTTGCTCGTGCAAAAAAAGACCCGTTTAGGGCAAAAAAAAATAAAAAATTTGCACTTTAATGTACGCTTGCAAAAAGAGCCATTTAGGGCCACAAAAAATATTTTGCAGTGTGTTATACATATGTGGAGGTGTGTGAAATAAACAATTTCTAAATAGTTTTCTTCTATTGTGCTATACTAAAAAAACAAATTTTTTTTGGAATAGCATTTTCTGCAGTTCTGTAGCTGTGCGATTCAGCGGTTACGTACTGTGGGTGTATTGTGGTCTTCCATAAAACGCCATTTAGGGCCACAAAAAATATTTTGCAGTGTGTTATACATATGTGGAGGTGTGTGAAATAAACAATTTCTAAATAGTTTTCTTCTACTGTGCTATACTAAAAAACCAACATTTTTTTAATAGCATTTTCTGCAGTTCTGTAGCTGTGCGATTCAGCGGTTACGTACTGTGGGTGTATTGTGGTCTTCCAAAAAACGCCATTTAGGGCCACAAAAAATATTTTGCAGTGTGTTATACATATGTGGAGGTGTGTGAAATAAACAATTTCTAAATAGTTTTCTTCTACTGTGCTATACCAAAAAAACAACATTTTTTTTGAATAGCATTTTCTGCAGTTCTGTAGCTGTGCGATTCAGCGGTTACGTACTGTGGGTGTGTTCTGCTCTTCCAAAAACACCCATTTAGGGCAACATCCTAAATTTGGAAAATATGAGGAGAAGGTCAAAGGGACGTGGTGGCCCCGGTCGTGGTGCTGCTGGTGGAGCTCCTGTTGCAGGGAGAGGACGTGGTGGATCTGTGAAACACCTTCCTCAGGTGCGAGTAGGCGACCGAGCCTGCGGCGGTATTTTGTCGCGCCTAATGAGGCTGTACGAATGTTTAGGCCAGGACAAGTACAGGCGATAGTAGATTGGGTTGCTGACAGTGCCTCGGGTTCCTTCACATTGTCTCCCACCCACTCTTCTGATGAAAGATCAGAGTTGGCACCTGAAACCCATGTCCATCAGTCTTTCACCTCACCCCCTTGCAAATCAGCCAAGCAGTCTGAGCCCCAAATCATGCAGCAGTCTCTTCTGCTTTTCGATGACTCTGTTAGCAGGGTTTCCCAGTACCATCCACCTAGCCCTGCCCCAGAAGTGGAAGAGATTGAGTGCACCGATGCCCAACCACTTATGTTTCATGATGAGTACATGGGAGGACCATCGCAGCACGTCTCGGATGATGACAAAACACAGGTGCCAACTGCTGCTGCTTTCGCAATTGTGCAGACAGACAAGGAGGGCAGGGGTGAAGACTGGGTGGAAGATGATGTGGAGGACGATGAGGTCCTCAACCCCACATGGAATCAACGTTATGCAGGTGACCAGTGTAGTTTGGAGGAAGAGGCGGTGGTCGCACAGAGCCACCAGCACAGCAGAAGAGGGAGCAGGGTGCAAAAGCGGAGCGTCCGTCCCCTAGACAGTATGTCTGCTACTGCCCAACGCAGCAAGGGACCGAGCACACCAAAGCCAGGTCCAAGGAGTTCCCTAGCATGGCAGTTCTTCACACAATGTGCTGATGACAAGACACGAGTGGTTTGCACGCTGTGCAATCAGAGCCTGAAGCGAGGCATAAACGTTCTCAACCTGAGCACAACCTGCATGACCAGGCATCTAAGTGCAAAGCATGAGCTGCAGTGGAGTAGACACCTCAAAAACCAAGAAAGGTCTCTGGCTCCTCCTGCTTCCTCTTCTGCTGCAGTCTCGGCCTCTTCATCCACCTCTGTAGTGACAGTGGCACCTGCCACCCCGCAAACAGAGGATCTGCCAGCAACACTTCCACCTGGGTCACCAACCATCTCCACAATGTCCCATGGAAGCGTTCAGCTCTCTATCTCCCAAACATTGGAGCGGAAGAGGAAGTACCCCCCTAGCCACCCGCGATCCCTGGCCCTGAATGCCAGCATTTCAAAACTCCTGGCCTTTGAAATGCTGTCATTCCGTCTGGTGGAGACGCAGAGTTTTAAAAGCCTGATGGCATTGGCTGTCCCACAGTACGTCGTGCCCAGCCGCCACTACTTTTCCAGGCGAGCCATCCCTTCCCTGCACTACCAAGTGGGGGACAAAATCAGGTGTGCACTGCGTAACGCCATCTGTGGCAAGGTCCACCTAACTACGGATGCGTGGACCAGTAAGCACGGTCAGGGACGTTATATCTCCCTAACAGCACACTGGGTAAATGCAGTGGCGGCTGGGCCTGAGGCAGATAGCAGTTTGGCGCATGTCCTTCCACCACCGAGGATTGCAGGGCGCTTCAGTTTGCCTCCTGTTGCTAACTCCTCCTACTCCGCTTCCTCATCCTCTACCGCCTCCTCATCCGGTCAGCGTAACACCTTCACCACCAACTTCAGCACAGCCAGGGGTAAACGACAGCAGGCAGTTTTAAAACTTTCCTGTTTGGGGGAAAAACCCCACACCGCGCAGGAGTTGGGGAGGGACATGGAACAACAGACCAATGAGTGGTTGCTGTCAGTGAGCCTCAAGCCCGGCCTGGTGGTGTGCGATAATGGGCGAAATCTCGTAGCAGCTCTGGGTCTAGCCGGTTTGACGCACATCCCTTGCCTGGCGCATGTGCTGAACTTGGTGGTCCAGCGGTTCCTTAAAAATTACCCCAATATGCCAGAGCTGCTGCAGAAAGTGCGGGCTGTCTGTGTGCACTTTCGGTGTTCTCACCCTGCTGCTGCTCGCCTGTCAGCGCTGCAGCATAACTTCGGCCTTCCCGCTCACCGCCTCATATGTGACGTGCCCACAAGGTGGAACTCCACCTTGAACATGCTGGCCAGACTGTGCGAGCAGCAACAGGCGATAGTGGAGTTTCAGCTGCAGCAATCACGTGTGAGTCGCTCTGCGGAACAGCACCACTTCACCACCAATAACTGGGCCTCCATGCGAGACCTGTGTGCCTTGTTGCGCTGTTTCGAGTACTCCACCAACATGGCCAGTGCCAATGACGCCGTTCTCAGCGTTACTATCCCAGTTCTATGCCTCCTTGAAAAAACGCTTCGGGCGATGATGGAAGAGGATGTGGCACAGGAGGATGAGGAGGAGGAGGAGGAGGAAGCGGGATCATTTCAAAGGCTTTCAGGGCAGTCTTTCACAAGTGGCTACAAGGGTGGGTTCCTGCACCAACAAACGCCAGGTACACAATTGTCCGGCAGAAAGGGCACAGTTCTGGAGGATGACGAGGTGGAGGAGGAGATGGAGGAGGAGGAGGAGGAGGAGCCATCTTCACAGCTCGTGGCCATCACTGGTGCGTGGCTGGGGGGATACAGAGGACACAGACGATACACCTCCCACAGAGGACAGCTTTTCTTTGCCTCTGGGCAGCCTGGCACACATGAGCGATTACATGCTGCAGTGTTTCCGCAATGACCGCCGAGTTACCCACATTTTAACTGGTGCTGATTACTGGGTGGCCACCCTGCTGGATCCCCGTTACAAGGACAACGTACCGTCCCTTATTTCCTCACTGGAGCGGGATCGTAAGATGCGTGAGTACAAGCGCACGCTGGTAGATGCGCTGCTGGTGGCATTCCCACCTGACAGCGGGCGTACGGTGGAAGCACAAGGCGAAGGCAGAGGAGAAGGAAGAGGTCACCAACGCAGCCGGGGCACCGGCAGCACCTCAGAAGGCAGGGTTAGCATGGCCGAAATGTGGAAAAGCTTTGTCAGCACGCCACAACAACCAGCACCACCAGCTGAGATGGAACGTCTTAGCAGGAGGCAGCATTTCACCAACATGGTTGAGCAGTATGTGTCCACAGGCCTACACGTACTGGATGACGGGTCTGCCCCCTTTAACTTCTGGGTCTCCAAATTGGGCACATGGCCTGAGCTTGCCCTTTATGCCTTGGAGGTGCTGGCCTGCCCTGCAGCCAGTGTATTATCTGAACGTGTATTTAGCACGGCAGGGGGGCGTTATCACAGACAAGCGCAGCCGCCTGTCCAGAGCCAATGTGGACAAGCTCACGTTCATTAAAATGAACCAGGCATGGATCCCACAGGACTTGTCCTTACCTTCTGCAGAATAGACATGTATACCGGTGTTGTGACAAAAACTGTCCGGCCATCGGATTGTGTCCGGCCCGTACTGCGAAGGCGCAGCGCTTGCGCAGTACAGAGGACAAGGAGATTCACAAAATCTCCGAAGATGAACGGCGCCTGCGCTGTGAGTGCAGGTTCAAGCCCCACCATCCAAGTGGACATACGGTAGCACATAGTAACAGGGCCCCTCACGGGCTCGCTTCGATCGCCACGCTTCGGGCATGGCCTCACTTGGCTCGGCTTGAACCACGGATGGTGTGGCCTTCACCTGAACTCACCACGCAGGCGCCGTTCGTCTTGGGAGATTTTCGAAATCCACTTGTCCTACATACTGAGCAAGCGCAGTACAGGGTGGACACTATTTGACGGGGGACAGAATTCGACACATCACTGGCCTTACCCAGCCATTGTTGTATTTTTGAACCAGTGTTGGCTACCTCGTCCTCCTCCACCGCCGCTTCCACCTACACAGCCACATCCACCGCCACCTCAACCTCCTACTCCATATGGGCCTCGTCCTCCTAGGTCAAGATTATAATTTTTATTTTATTTTTTTGTAGCGCACAGATCCTTTCCCCCTTACCTGCCTTTATGTTGTTGGCTCCTCGCAGGAGGGAGAAAGGCACACCGCACTACCAGCCCGTACCTTCCTATATAAAGAGGTTGAGCGGTGTACTTGACGGGCCGTGTCCACAGCCGGAGTAAAAACTCCTCCAGAGGATGATTCTCACCTCTACTGTAGGTAGAGGCAAGTCCTTTAATTCCCAGTAAAGTCAATGTCCACACCAGCTGAAATTACAACTCTTATTCTCTCATGGCAAAATAAATTGTACTCGGATAGAAAAGGTTAGAGCAAAGAAACAGGACAGCTTAAGGTGTGGAGGAGGTCCAGGCACAAACGTAGCACATTCACTTCACTGCTTAGGTTTCTCAAACAGTTTTAGGTGCACGGTCTCTGCCACAGACCTTGAGGTTGGTCTCTGCCACAGACCGGGTGTACAAGGCCCCTGCCACGGACCTGGAGAACTTTGGTCTCTGCCACAGACCAGGGTGTATAAGGCCCCTGCCACGGGCCGGGTGAATAAGGCCTCTGATACAGTCAAGATGACCTTGAGCTTCTCCTTCTACAAACTTAGCCCATATCATGGGGAAGACATCTCTCCAGGGAGTCAACAGACCCTTCCTTCACCGTGACTCCCGCATCGGTCCATCAGAATGATCCTCCCTTCCCTGGAACAGGGTCCCCTACATGAGGCGGCACCCTAAGACTCCTCAACCCTTAGCGGACTCCAGACGAAGGCTCTGGACTTCAGGCTTTACTCCCACACCTAGGCCTCCATACCCAGGGCAGCAGGAACTCCAGGATAGTACCTCACCCTGGGCTAAAGGTACCCGAGATGGAACAGGAACTCATGCACCCAGGCCGAAGGCACCTGGGCGCGGACCCCACTGAACATCAGCCCCCAGGCCAAAGGTCTGCCCCTTTTATATGCTCTCCCGGCATGCACAGCAGGTTCCCCGCCCCGCTGTACTACTGCCAAGAGGGGACACAAAAGGCACAGCACTGTATCGGCGGTTCAACCCTAGCCTACCATGGCAGCGCCACCTGTAGGCCGCAGGGAACTGCACACCAATACTGTCCCCCGAGGACAAAATGGTCCATGAATCCTACAGAATTAGGGTGTTTGAGCCTATTTACCACTCAAACACTTCCCTTAAATTTAGCACCCCGCTACATTTTTATTTCAAAGTATTTTATTTTCCCACTAGCTTATCCATTAAATTGAATAATTTATTCCAGAAAGGGCGTATTCTGGGGCATTCCCACCATATGTGTGGCATCGTGCCGTTGAGTTTCTGAGGTTCTTAATGACTTCCTGTACCTCTTCTGCTGAAAAGGGGGCCTCCAGCATATTTTTTTATTTTTTTAATGTTATTTTAAGTTATTTCCCTATCCACATTTGTTTGCAGAGCACTTGCCATGCTCTTAACAACATTTTGCTGCCATTTGCAGCCCTCTAGCCCTTTCCATTACTTTTTTAGAGCCTTTTTAGTCCTTAGAAGTCCGAGTCCCCATTGACTTCAATGGGGTTCGGGTTCGGGTTAAAGTTCGGTCCCGAACCCGAACTTTTTTCCGAAGTTCGGCCGAACCCGTCGAACCCGAACATCCAGGTGTCCGCTCAACTCTACTGGGTAGCAGTGACCATAACATGATTTCATTTGATGTTAGTTGTAAGCAAAAATCACATACGGGAAAGATAGAAACAGTTAAATTCAAGAGAGCAAATTTTCCAAGGATGAGGGCTGCTCTCCAGGACTTAGACTGGGAGGGAATGTTGGCATCAATGGGCACAGAGCAGAAATGGGAATTCTTCAAAAAGACTGTTTGTGAACTCACTGCAAAGTATATTCCCATGGGCAATAAGTTTAAAAGGCTAAAAATAAAACCTATGTGGCTCACTGCCAAAGTTAAAAAAGCTAGAAACTATAAGAAAAGAGCTTTTAAAAAATATAAAAATGAGGGAACACCAGTGTCATTTAAATGTTACAAAGAATATAACAGGATATGTAAAAAGGAAATCAAGGATGCAAAAATTCAAAATGAACGACAGATTGCAAAAGATAGTAGGACAAACCCCAAAAAGTTCTTCAAATATATTAATAGTAAAAAGGTCGAGTCTGAGCATGTAGGCCCTTTACAAAACAATCTAGAGTGGGTGACTGGGGACAAAGAGAAGGCTAATTTATTAAATACTTTCTTCAGTTCTGTGTATACAAAGGAGCATGGGGGAGCTCATGTCCAAAATGGGGATGGTGGGGACACAGCCCCAAATCCACAATGGCTCAAAAGTGATATGGTCCAGAAATATTTAGATGGAATAAAGGTGGATAAAGCACCTGGACCAGATGGCATATACCCACGGATCCAAAAAGAATTGAGCTCTGTAATTTCAAAGCCATTGTATTTAATTTTTAGGGACTCATTAATGACAGGAATAGTACCACTGGATTGGCGCAGGGCCAATGTGGTGCCTATTTTTAAAAAGGGAATTAAGTCTTTACCAAGTAACTATAGACCTGTTAGTTTAACTTCTATAGTTGGGAAGATACTGGAGAGATTAATAAAAGACCACATAGATGAGTTTGTGCTGGGAAAAAAACTATTTAAGCAACAGACAGCATGGATTCATGAAAGACAGAAGTTGTCAGACAAACCTGATTTATTTTTATGAAGAGGTAAGTAAGACCTTGGACAGAGAGGTGGCTGTGGACGTGGTATACTTGGATTTTGCAAAAGCATTCGATACAGTTCCCCACACGCGGCTCATGTGCAAGGTAAAGTCTACAGGATTGGAAATATCAGTTTGTAAATGGATAGAAAACTGTCTAAAAGACAGAATTCAGAGAGTAGTGGTTAATGATTCTTACTCTGAATGGTCCAAGGTTATCAGTGGTGTACCCCAAGGTTCAGTGCTGGGACCCTTACTTTTTAATATCTTTATAAATGATATTGGGTCTGAGATCAAAAGTAACATTTCTGTCTTTGCAGATGACACCAAGCTATGCAGTGGAATAACGTCCTTACAGGATGTCGCCAATTTACAAGCCTCAATGCTCTGTCTAATTGGGCGACTATGTGGCAGATGAGGTTTAATGTTGATAAATGTAAAGTTATGCACTTGGGGGCTAAGAATATGAATGCATCATACATACTAGGGGGAGTACAACTGGGGGGATCTGTAGTGGAGAAGGATCTGGGGGTTTTGGTAGATCATAAGCTCAATAATGGCATGAAATGCCAAGCTGCGGTTTCCAAAGCGAGCAAGTCCTTTCTTGTATTAAGAGAGGTATGGTCTCCCGAGAGAGAGATATCCTTTTGCCCCTGTTCAAATCATTAGTAAGACCTCATCTGGAATATGCCGTTCAGTTTTGGGCCCCAGTTCTCAAAAAAGGATATTGGGGAGCTGGAGAAAGTGCAGAGAATGGCAACCAAACTGATAAGAGGCATGGAGAAGCTCAGCTATGAGGAAAGATTAGAAGAATTGAATTTATTCACTCTTGAGAAGAGGAGATTAAGGGGGGATATAATCAACATGTACAAATATATAAGGGGTCCATATAGTGAACTTGGTGCTGAGTTATTCAATTTACGGTCAACACAAAAGACAAGGGGGCACTCTTTGCGTCTAGAGGAAAAGAGATTTCCCCTCCAAATACAGAAAGGTTTCTTCACAGTAAGAGCTGTGAAATGTGGAATAGACTCCCTGCAGAGGTGGTTCTGGCCAGCTCAGTAGCTTGCTTTAAGAAGGGCCTGGATTCTTTCTTAAATGTACATAATATAACTGGGTACTGACATTTATAGGTAAAGTTGATCCGGGGAATATCCGATTGCCTCTCGGGGGATCAGGAAGGAATTTTTTCCCCTGCTGTAGCAAATAGGATCATGCTCTGCTGGGGTTTTTTGCCTTCCTCCTGGATCAACTGTGGGTATAGAATTGGGTATATGGGATTGTACGATATTTTTATTTATTTTTATTTTTTTTATGGTTGAACTGGATGGACTTGTGTCTTTTTTCAACCTGACTAACTATGTAAGGCCAGATAGTAGGGTGCCAGATGTCTTGTACTAATTGACTGTGAACATCCTATCTTTCCCAGAAATTGTGAAGATGTTCTTGGCTGTTGATATACTCCCTAATCTTAAATGTCATGATCAGCACCTGAGGGGGGAGGACTAGCGATTTGGGATTATGCCATACAGATATTGTAATGTTCTGTATTTTTCTTATAAAAGCTTTCTATATTTTTGTATCGGGGCTACACCCCATTGAGACATGGTCCACAGCTGTGTACTCTGTATTTTTCATCGTATGTATTTGAGATGACTATTGCCGGTAAACTTGTATTTGCAACGAATGCTACTGGACCTCTTTTATTACAAGGGATCTGAGTCTGGATACAAATCCTAACTTATCAATAGTAATAATAATCTTAAGGTATTAGGCATAAGAATATAGTGACCTCCGTTGCATTTAAGTTTTATAAATATATATATATATATATATATATATATGTGTGATGTCAATGTAAATTAATATATGTAAATATTCAAATTATGACAAAAACAATTATATATCCGTATGAAAATGGCAATAAAAATAATAAATACAGGAATGTATCAAAATCCTGTCAAAACCTAGGCAAATCTAATGAATGAACATTGTCCGTCGTCAGCCTAGGTACTCGGAGGTACCAGCATAAAGGTTGGTCAAACACGCATATGGTCACACTATACATGACCCAGGGTTTAATGAAACTACCTGGGTATGTATATAGTAAAGTAAAGACAGTGCATATTCATATACAGATATGTCCTAATTATGAACCATTGGAGAGGTCCCGCATCTTCGGACATAATAGCCCCCGTCATTTAGATACTGTTTTTATTGTCGCTACATCAACGATCTTCTGTTTGTGACCTCAGATAGCACAGCCAACCTCAATACCTGGCTTTCCTATTTAAACGATAATTCATTGAATCTAAAATTCACAAAAAATTTACAGATTACCACTATTGATTTTTTGGACGCAAGACTTTCCGGTATTAATGGGATGGTGGTCACTGGCTTGCATAGAAAGAGAACAGCAGGCAATGCACTCTTTAGGGCAGATTCAGCGCACCCAGGACACACCATTAAGGGTGTACTCTATGGACAATTCCTTAGGCTTAAACGTCTCTGTAGTACATCTGACAATTTCATAAAAGACGCTACCAATATGTCACAGAGATTTAAGGATAGGGGCTATCCGAAAAAAATCATTAATAGGGCTCTATCAACAGCCAGTGCCATTCCCAGAAACTCTTCACTGCAAGAGAATGACAACAGATCTGCCCACAAGTGGTCCACTATTTCCTTTGGTAATGTTCCTATTTTTTCCACACCATATAGTCTGGAGTTTGACAAAATTAAACACACTATTAATAAATACCTTCCCATTCTGTATAATGATGTAGCTTATCAGGAGATATTATCCAAAGGTATCAAATCTGTATCCCGCAGGACCCCGACATTGGGGGGCACACTTTCACCAAGCTTGTTCCAAAGTAAGCCGCTAGGCATGAATTGGTTACAATTTAAAGGGACCTTTAGATGTGGAACCAAGGGATGCAACTACTGCCGTCATATCAAAACAGGTCAATATATACATTCTTACACCAATGACAAAAGTTTTGAAATCCCACAATTCATTAATTGTAAGACTAAGTTTATAGTGTATGTCATCAATTGTGACTTGTGTCGGATTCAATATGTGGGTCGTACGATACGGAGACTCAATGATAGATTGTACGATCACTTATATGACATTGACAAGAATCACAATACTAATGTAGCTAAACACTGGAACACGATACATTCTAAGGATGTGTCATGTCTATCCATTCAAGGCATAGAGAGAATCACCACTCCCGTGAGAGGAGGAGATAGATTCAGAAAATTATGTAGGCGCGAGGTCTATTGGATATTTTCTTTGCATACGAGAATACCAATGGGGTTGAATTTTGAATGGGATGTTTCCCATTATTATGATTAATTGTGTCCGATAGACCTCTCGCTTACATCTCTATGTTCATATCACCATGGGTCCGTGGTCCTGTTTTTTGATTACACACTTATGCCATCTGAATGTTCCAAAGCCTTGAACAGTTCACCTAGACCTCGATTTTCTGACATCTCCATTTCCATGCCTATTAATAATATAATGTTATATTGTTTAGAACACACAAATATCTCTGCACCCATATCTTTTGGTGTGGAGAAACGAGAAATATAATATAAAATATGAAGAATATTATAGGGTTTATACATGGTTAAATGGAGATATAGGCCATGAGGGTCCTGCCAAGATCTAAAAATGTCAATTGTCTTTGTTTCCTTCCCGTTTTTCATTTTAGTTACACCACTTTTTTGGTATTCGAATAAGGAAAGGACTGTGCGTGTTTATCAATGGGACACAAATACCTTGTAGTTACACACATATTGAGCCCTTTAACACAATCAGACTATCTACATGAGACAAAGACGTTTACTTTATGCACTTCCATCAGTGCAGATTTTATGTTTCATGTTGTATGATATTTGTTTCACGTTTTATGCACTATGTGTGATTAGTCATATAATTATTCTTACGTATGGTTTTAGCGTTCTATACATACCTCAGCAATGGTTCATAATTAGGACATATCTGTATATGCATATGCACTGTCTTTACTTTACTATATACATACCCAGGTAGTTTCATTAAACCCTGGGTCATGTATAGTGTGACCATATGCGTGTGCGGCCAACCTTTATGCTGGTACCTCCGAGTACCTAGGCTGACGACAGACAATATACGGTCCGTTCATTCGTTAGATTTGCCTAGGTTTTGGCAGGATTTTGATACATTCCTGTACTTATTTATTTTTTTGCCATTTTCAGACGGATATATATATATATATATATATATACACACACACACACACACATTTTTTTGTCATAATTTGAATATTTACATATATACATTGACATCACACACATTTTATATATATATATATATATATATATACACACACATTTATAAAACTTAAATCTAATGGAGGTCACTTTATACTTATGCCTAATACCTTAAGATTATTATTACTATCATTATTATATTTACTTTTGTTTTCATCTTTGCAACCTCACACTGGTACCATTATATATGTTCATAACATGTCACAAATTCATATTTCACATGTTTATATCATCTATGTTTATATGTCTATATGTACACACACACACGTTAATCATTTAATTTATTCATTTTTCATATAGACATTTCTGCACATATTTATATATGGTCTTACTTCCACTATGGGATTATTTTAACTTTTGAGGGGCACATTTTGACTATTCACATTTTTACTTTACTAAATTCACACTTTAAGCCCTTTATCATTTGATTCATTAATTTTTCCCTACATGCATTTATCTAAAATGTTAAACCTTCACTTTCAATCAGTTTAAGTTTATTTTATACTACATGTATTTCATATATTTTTATGAATCAATACGTCTACACTAATTGGTTGCAACTTATTCAAATTTTTTGATTGAACACTCATATTTTGAATCATGTTTGTTATTTGCAATGGTCTCATACTTTTTGACCATACACGCATGTGGTTCCAATCATCAAATTTCTAATTGGATGCAATTTACCATTTGCTACTTTGATCACATGACTTTTTGGGTAAAGGTATATATTTGAAGTGCAATTCTATGTTTGTTAGCTATGACTAAGCACTAAGCATTAGTGCAAAACACGTCAGCTGTGTATCCTAATTCTTGCTTTGGCTTGTAGTGCTTTTATTCAACTTTTTATCAATAAAGGCAACTGAAAGGTTTTTTTTGGAGTGCGGCTGTCCAAACACTTCTTTCTGTTTTTGCTTCGTGCATTGCCAGCAACCTTGGTTTCTGTGAGGAGATCAATTACCAAGTACATCCACCTGGAGCGGTTACTCCCTTTCCCCACTGGTGTGGCGGCATCGATAGGCACTGGTGAGGCTGAGCTGATGGGCACTGGTGAGGCTGAGCTGATGGGCACTGGTGAGGCTGAGCTGATGGGCACTGGTGAGGCTGAGCTGATGGACACTGGTGAGGCGGCATCGATGGACACTGGTGAGGCGGCATCGATGGACACTGGTGAGGCAGCATCGATGGGCATGCACAATCTTCATAAGGGAGTGACAGGGGCACCTACATACAAAAAAAGAGAGGCGCATATCACCATGACTAAATATAATATTACTCTACACCCCAGTTATATCCATAACAATGACTTCAAACTTACACAATACCCAGAGTAGCAAAAAAATGTTGTTCAGTCCTGCCTTAGGGATCCCAGCCAACCCGCAACTGTCAAGGGACCATAGTAATCCATCACCCATGTCAATATCTGTAGAAAATTGAATGTTTTAAATATAAATTCGGGGAAATTTTAAATTAAACAATATGAAAGGCCACAAAATCATTTTAAGTCTAACCCCAATTGTAGAAATCTTGGGTATCAGGAATCAGGGAAGATGACCTCCATGGACTTCACAAAATATAGGTTCAATAGGAGGCCTGCTGTTGGGTCAAAGACCAGTTGCTATAGCAGTTGCGCGAATACCACTGACCAGCAGGATAGGTACAAAGGCAGTCACCCTGGCGGATGACACGGGCTCATCTGAGGCGTGGAGCCTAAGTACTAACTGGTGTTTACCAGAGCTCCTATGGTGGAGATGGATTTTGCTGCATGTTAGTACCAGGTTTCGGTCCTCGGGATTGCCCCACCAGGAGGTGAGCAAGCCGGGGCACAGTAGCAGATTAGCAGGCAAGGATCAAACAGAAGCGTTGCCAGTAAAAAAAGCCAAAGGTCAGTAATGAGTAGTTACAGGCTGGGATCAGGCAGAAGTGTATTCAAGGACCAAGCCAAGGGTCCATAAACAGTGGTAGCAAAATATGGATGGCAGCAGGGAAGATGAGAGCGAAATACTGGCTGAAGAGAGCACAATAATCTGCCGAACAGGAAGTGCAGAGACATGGCTTAAATCAGGAAGTTAATGGTAGGAGCAAAGAGTTCAAGGTTCAGCAGAAGTTAAGGCACAAAGCAGGGTTGTCCAATGGATCAGAGAGGGTGCTGTCCAGCATCTCAGGTAGCGCAGTGAGAAGAGTCATTGCCAGACACTACAGAGGTCCCAGATTCAAGTCCAGACCTTGACACCTGCAATACGATATGATTGTATAAAATTCAATTCTATCAATTTCAAAAAGATGCAGGAAACCCACTGCATAGTCAGTGATCAGGCACTGTGGGGAAAGGTTTCCTGTTCTGGACAAAATGCGAATGACAATTACTTAATATATATAAAAGGCTAATATATACAAGGCTAATATTTAAAGCAAATTAAATAGTAAATGGGGCCACATGGATCAGCCAATGATACCCACGAATAGTGGTGGTCTGCGCCCATCATGGCACCAAACCCATGATCTCCCCAACATCCTCAGGGTGGGGCATGTAATGCCCACCAGTCTACTGGATGGCCGCACTGTTGCAACATAAATGTGTGATGGCGTGCATGTGCCACGGCAATACGTCATGATGTCATATGCATGGGCAAGAGGGCCAGCCCTTGCAAAAGGTCAATGGACGCTGCCAGCCCAGACCCATGGTCTCTCCAATTGTCCACCCCTAGCCACTCCCAACCACATGGAACAGGAGGAGGCAAAGAATAGCAGAGAAGCCAAATGGCAATGAAGTTCTTGTCAAAGCTCCTCCCTGGTCCCTGCCGGAGACAATGGTACTGAGCTGCAGGGTCAAATGGGAGCCTCAGTCGGACAGAAGGACAAATCATCTGAAAAATACAAATATAACAAATAATAAATGTAAAATTTAACTAAAAATCAATATCCACAATTACAATACTGCAACAAAGAAGAGTGCAATGGTGTTATCACACTTCTCCAAATGTACTCTGTCATGGACGGGAAGACTCAATGCCTTTAGGATGCTTAAAATCCCACAACTGTTATATCTCTTCGGATCCTTACCTATCCCGATAACCACATCTTACTCTGGGAAGCTTCAGTTAAGCCACTTTATTGTGCAAGGCAAGAGAGCAAGATGTTCCCACATCAAGCTCATCAAACACAAATCAGTAGGAGTCAAGGGTATTTCTGACCTTAAGGATTACTATTTTGCCACGTTACTAGCGCAACTAAAGGCATGGTTCACGCCCCATTCACAGATTTTATGGAGAGATATAATAACTCTGGGACATCAGAGCCCACTGTCCTCAAACCTTGTCAGGAGTACCTTCCCCACATCCCTATTTGCTCAGGTTGTGAGCTTTGTTTAACATTGTTTTTCTTTACCTCGAGACAGCATATGAGAACTTAACACTGACTTACCTCCTTTAAGGAAGATGGATGAAAGTGAGTACTTCTACCCTATGTGACATCAAAGTGTGGGTATGGTGAAAGCGCAACCTAACTCTGAGTAATTCCTGCAACACATACCCAACCACAAGATGCAAACACCATCAAGTGCCTTTTCAAAGCTAAAACCAACCCTAAACTTCACTTTAATGTCCCCTCACACAGGGCTTACCCTATTCTAGCCCTGTGTTACAACCTGGATGGTTACGAATGAAAAACCTTTATTGAGCAGAGACTACTCAGATTCTCAAAGCAAGGTTATTCGCTTCCTTCATCCTAAATTACTTTGAACAGAACAATGTTTTCACCCTTACATTTCTGGTCTTTTATTATACTTATTGTTTTTACCTTTGGTTGTAGTGGAGACAGATTTGGGCTGTACTGGTAGCGGACCACGCTGTACTGCTGCTGGGGCACTTTTACAGTCATTAGCATTGGTAGACACATGGAGATCAACACACCCCACCCCACTGAGAAAGATTACTCATTCTTCTCTCCCCCCAAAAAAGATACTCAAGAATAGACTTGATTTTTGTTTCCCAGGGAGATCTAACCTAGTTAGAGCTGAAATTGGAATTATTGCTTTATCGGATCATGCCCCCACAGCTGTTACCCTGAAATTCAGTCCATCTAAAAGTGCAACTTTCAATTGGAGTCTTAACGCTGCACTGCTGACTGACCAGCTAATACACGACGACATCCATGAATCCATTACATCATACTTCCTGAACAATGCTGACTCGGACACAAACCCCCTTAACAATTGGGAAGCCCATAAAAGAGTGATTAGAGGAGAGCTCATAAAATGGGGAGAGAGGAAAAAAAAATAGGATTTTTATAACAGCTTACCTGTAAAATCCTTTTCTTGGAGTACATCACGGGACACAGAGCGGCATAGTCATTACTATGTGGGTTATATAGTTTACCTTCAGGTGCTGGCACTGGCAACTTCCAAACCGGAAGCACCCTCCCCTATATAAGCCCCTCCCATCCGGGAGCACCTCAGTTTTGTAGCAAAGCAATAAGTGTCCCCAAAAGAGGGGTGGGAGCTCTGTGTCCCGTGATGTACTCCAAGAAAAGGATTTTACAGGTAAGCTGTTATAAAAATCCTATTTTCTTTCTCGTACATCACGGGACACAGAGCGGCATAGTTATTACTATGTGGGATGTCCTAAAGCAATGCCCAATGAGGGGGGGGGGATACACCATACATAAGCTGAGCGCTATCAGACATGAGGATCTTTTGCGGCCTGCAACACACTGCCCCCAAAGGCGACATCCTCCTGACTTCTAACGTCCACCTGGTAGAACCTAGTAAACGTGTGTACTGAAGACCATGTTGCGGCCTTACAGATTTGAGCCAGGGAGGCCTGGTGATGCACTGCCCATGAAGTTCCAACTGCTCTCGTGGAGTGCGCCCTAACTTTGAACGGAGGCGGTCTCCTTCTCAAGCCATAGACTTGCATAATGACCTGTCGAATCCACTTGGCTAACGTAGATTTTGACGCTGCCTGACCCTTTCTGGGGCCTTCCGGCAGAATAAACAAAGTATCCGTTCTGCGAATCTGAGCAGTGGCTTTTAGATAAGCTTTAACTGCTCTTACTACATCCAAAGAATGTAATAATTTTTCCTCTACTGAACTAGGTTTGGGGAAAAAAGAAGGAAGAACCACATCTTGGTTCAAATGAAACCTCGATACCACCTTAGGAAGAAAGGCTGGATGAGGACGTAACACTACTCTGTCCTTATGGATAACCAGATATGGCTCCCTACAGGACATAGCGGCTAATTCCGACACTCTTTTAGCCGAACAAATGGCTACTAGAAAAATCAATTTCCTGGTGAGAAGAACCAGGGAAATATGCTGTAATGGTTCAAATGGTTGTTTCTGTAGAACCGACAGAATCAGGTTTAAGTCCCATGGACATATGGGAATATTAACCGGAGGGCTAATACGCATCACTCCTTGTATAAAGGCTTTGACTAGTGAATGCGAAGCCAAGGGCCTCTGAAAAAATATTGACAAGGCCGAAATCTGACCCTTGATAGTACTCAAGGCAAGCTTCCTATCTACAGCCCACTGTAGGAAGTCCAGAATCCTACCTATTACGTACTTACGTGGATGCCATTTCTTGGCCTCACACCAGGCGATGTACGCCTTCCAGATTCTATAGTAGATCTGCCTGGATACCGGCTTCCTGGCATTGATCATGGTAGATACCACAGGATTAGAGAGACCTCTCTTTTTTAGAATGTGGGCTTTAATAGCCAGGCCGTCAAACCTAGGGCTGGTAAGGAAGGGTGGTATATCGGTCCTTGCGAAAGCAGGTCCGGACGATGTGGGAGGGTCCAAGGACTCCCCACAGACATTTTTACAATCTCCGCATACCATGCTCTTCGGGGCCACGCTGGAGCCACCAGAATCACTGGTTTCTTTTCTACCCTGATTCTGCGGAGTAATCGAGGTAACAATTGTGGCGGTGGGAATGCATATATCAGCTCGAACTGATCCCAAGGGAACACTAGGGCATCCGAGCCGCAAGCTAGGGGATCCCTTGTCCAAGAGACAAACCTGTCCACCTTTGCATTGAATCTGGATGCTAGCAGATCTACATCCGGTGTTCCCCACCGCTGACATATTGTCCGGAAAACCTCGGGGTGAAGGGACCATTCCCCTGGGCATAATTGTTGGCGACTTAGAAAGTCCGCCTTCCAATTCTCCACTCCTGGAATGAATACCGCGGATATGGCTGGGACATATCTTTCTGCCCATTTCAGGATGCAATTTACTTCCCTCTGGGCTGCACGACTCCTGGTGCCACCCTGATGATTGATATATGCCACTGCCGTGGCATTGTCCGATTGAATTCTGACAGGGGACCCTTGGAGTTTGGATGTCCATGCTACTAGGGCATACCGGGCTGCTCGTATCTCTAAGAGATTGATGGGCAGGGCCTTTTCTGCATCCGACCATCTGCCCTGGAGAGACCATTGCTCCAGTACTGCTCCCCAGCCTATAAGGCTGGCATCTGTAGTGACCACCTTCCATAAAATCGGACTGAAGGATTTCCCTTTTTCCAGATTCTGGGGAACCAACCACCAACGGAGGCTTTTGCGAACGGAAGGGGACAAGGACATTGGTAAGTCTAGGGCCTGAACTCTTTTGTTCCAGGCTGACAGTATAGCCCTTTGCAAATTCCTTGAATGGAATTGACCGTAGGGTACTGCTTCGAATGATGCCACCATTTTTCCCAGCAGCCTCATGCACAGGCGTATGGATGGCTGTCTTTTTGTACCCACTAGGTGGATCAAATCTCTCAAAGACGACACCTTTTCTTGAGGCAAGACAAATTTTCTCTGGTCTGAATCCAGCCTTAGCCCCAAGTATTCCAGACTTTTGACTGGTTTTAGGGCTGACTTGTCTCGGTTGATAATCCAACCGTGATATTCCAGATACTCGATTGTCTCGTGAACAACCACTTCTAGTTTTTCCACTGAGTGGTCTATCAGCAACAAGTCGTCTAGATATGCCATTATCGTTACACCTCGTGTTCTTAGATTGGCCAATAATGGGGCCAGAATTTTTGTGAACACTCGTGGTGCTGTGGCCAGACCGAAGGGTAAGACTCTGAACTGAAAATGGCGCCCTTCTACTGCAAAGCGTAGAAATTTTTGGTGGACTGGAAAGATGGGAATGTGCAAATAAGCATCTTTGATGTCGATCGAGGCTAACCATTCCTCCCCTTGTAGGGCAGTGGCCACCGATCGGATCGACTCCATCCGGAAAGTCCTGATATGTAGGAATTTGTTTAGCCCTTTTAGATTTAATATGGGCCTCACGTCCCCGTTTGGCTTCGGGACTGTAAAGAGGTTTGAGTAAAACCCGAACCCCCATTCTTCCAGGGGAACCTCTATAATTACTGCTTGGAGCAATAATTGTTCTAGTGCCAACAGGAGGGATCCTCTCTTCTGGGGATCCCTTGGCACGTTTGACCTTATAAAATGGGAAGGAGGGGAGTCTTTTAACTCCAATTTGTATCCCAGACTTACAGCGGAGAGCACCCATCTGTCTCTGATCGTGTCCCGCCAGGTCTTTGCGAACAACTGAAGTCTTCCCCCCACCCGATTGAGTGGGGGCAACCCTTCATGCATTTGACTTTGGGGGAGGTTTTGTACCTCTCCTGACCCAGGGTTTCTTGTTACCCTGCAATTGTCCCTGATTTTTACCCCCGGGATTTGACCGAGGAGGCCGTCGGAACTGTTTCACAGCCGATGTCCTAGGGACTGGAGAAGCAGGCCTCTTAAAAGAGGGACCTCTAACTCTGTGTTTTTAACCGGCAAGAGTGTACTTTTACCGCTGGAAATTTTCTGGATATATTTGTCCAGGTCTTCCCCGAATAAGCGTTCACCATGAAATGGGAAGCTGACCAGCAATTTTTTACAGGGAGCTTCAGCAGACCAGTTTTTGAGCCACAGAAGCCTGCGCATATGTACTACAGACAGCGTAAGGCGGGAGGCCTGATGGATTGAATCCTTTATAGCGTCAACCGCAAAGCATAAGGCTCTAGGTAGATCAGCTAGGGCAAGAGCCTGCTGATCTGGCAAGTCCCTTAAGACCTGTTTCAACTGATCCTTCACTGCTTGGCAGACCCCAATAGCTGCCACTGCTGGTTGTGTCACCAAGCCTGCTGTAGCAAAAGCAGATTTTAATAAGGACTCCAATTTTTTATCTATTGGGTCCTTGAACATTTGGACATTATCTACTGGACATGTCAGTGATTTATTCACACAAGAGATGGCTGCGTCCACTGTAGGGACCTTCCATTTTTTGATGAACTTATCCTCCATGGGATAGACCACCTGAAATCTCTTGGGAGGAGTAAATATTTTATCAGGATGTTCCCAATCCTGGTAAATGAGCCCTTCCAGTAAAGGATGGATTGGAAAGGAACAAACAGTCTGGGGGGCTTTTAGCGACCCCAACGAGGAGACAGAAGTGGATGATGGCTCCGCAAGAGGCATTTTAAATGCTGATCGGACCATGTTAGTCAGGGACTGAACCCATAATCTTTCAGCATGTGATGCTGAGAATGGTTCTTCCACTGTTGATTCCTCTACAACAGAATCAACCTCGTCCTGATCCCCTTCAGGTAGGTCGATCCCTGTATGGGACTGTTGCTCCGCTAACAGGTACTCTGAGGGAGGAGACGGAGATCGGGCGCGCTTTCCCTCTGACAGGGAAGCAGCGATCAATGTTGTCAATCTCTCTTCCAACCCTCCCAGAGCTGAGGAAAAAACCTCCTCTGTTACATACACAGGAGCAGGTGAACTGAGGACAGCCACAGTACCAGGTACTCCTGAGGGTGCTCTACGGTCACTAACCTCTGATTTTTCAGGGGAGATTGGTGCAGCCGAAGCATGCCCAAGATCCTCAGAGCCCGATGGAGACCCCCTATGCTTCCTGGGATTCTTAGTCCCGGAGTTTTTAGACGGCATATTCCTAAGCCCAAAGCTGAGGTATTCCAGCCGAAATACACCACTTACTGACAATAGTCTAGCACAAATGCTGCTATATAAACAGTTGGTGTCTACTAATGTGCCTTTCTATGGGGATGCCTGCATCAACCGCTTGCTGTATGCCTTTCTTTAAATGTTGCCAGCTCTGTTTCTGCACCATAGCCAGCTCACAACACATAATTGTGCCTTTTAACATGCTGGGACACCCGCACATGCGCAGAAGCGCTGCGGCGCGCACAGAGCATCATCCACCAAGATCCGCCCCCTTTTCCACTCACCTCTATATAGAGAGGCGCGTGCACGCGCTCGCGCGCGGGCACGTGCGCCTTCGGCGCTCTTTTTTGAAAAGGGAAACTAGGGACAGGAGACAGGGCCATGTTTGCCGCAGGCCGGGGGATGGATGAACATTGCAACATGGCAGAGGAAGCAGTTTCCCACAAGAGAACTCACCATCTGCCTGGACTTGCTCTGATGAAAAGAAAAAAGTCCACATGACAAGAAACGTTTCACAGCGGCCTCTAGTGGATTAACACAGGTACCGCAGTCTATATATATATATTTTTTTTCTTGACCACTATTAAAATTATTACATTTTTTAGTAGTTACAGGCATGCACAGATATTTAGCGGGAATACCGTTAGGTAACAGGCATAAAGACATATTAGGCTTGGGGGTCCCCTCAATAGAACCAAGTTCCTGAGGGGCCCCCACTTACCTTTTCCCCGCCGCAGGACTCTGTTTGGTCCACAGAAGCCCAAACTTCACCTATCACGGCAGGCATTGTAATTAAACCTTCAGGGACCGGGTTCCCAAGGATTCCACTCCCCTGGACCTGTATAGCACCTTGCACAGAAAACATCTTGGTCGTGGGTATGACCAGAGCTCTGGATCCCAGGGTCCAGCCCTCCTAAGAGAAGCATTACAGGCAAAACCTTGCTCTTCTCTGCAAGGCCCGGGTACCGACCGTTTAGCTATGAAGCTTTTTTGGTCGGATCCGGAATAGCTTACTGAGGCCCAAAAGAACCTGTACGCAAGCTCAGTGAAAAACACATGTTACTTCTTGGCCAACACCTTAGACACTGGCAAAAAACTGAGGTGCTCCCGGATGGGAGGGGCTTATATAGGGGAGGGTACTTCCGGTTTGGAAGTTGCCAGTGCCAGCACCTGAAGGTAAACTATATAACCCACATAGTAATGACTATGCCGCTCTGTGTCCCGTGATGTACGAGAAAGAAATAAAGAGAAAAAGAAATCACTTTACTGTCCAACATAATTGCCAAACTTGAAAACGCAACACAGGCAATCCCATTCTGCCACAGTAGAAGACGAACTCGCCCACAATATCTACCTTAGACGACCCCATAACATCCAAAGAACTACAAGAGGCGATTAAAGAATTAAAAACAGGGAAAAGCCCTGGCCCCGACGGATACACGTCCCAATATTATAAAACCTTCACACAACTAATCTCCAACCCCCTACTGAAAGCCTTCAACTATCTAGTGTGAGATGGGGGTTGTTTAGCTCAAGTGGTAGATGCGTTTTTCCAGCGATTCAAGCCAGCCGGGAACTATATTTAAGGGCATGGTAGCCCATTTTTATTAAAAAGGCAAAATAAAAGTCCAAACAAAGGTTTCCCACGCAGGGGTTCTTCTCCATTAAATACACAGAACAGAAAATGCTAGCCCACCTGGCTCTCTGTAGCAGTACTTCTGCACTTTATCCTGGTCAGCCAGACCACGGGACTCCTCAAAGTAGACGGCTTCCCTTTAGCGTCCACAGCTCTGCCTCTTGCAGTCACCAACTTTCTGGCTGCCTCTTGCAGTCACCAACTTTCTGGCTGCCTCCTACAGCCTCTCTGACTCCTGAAGACCTCCTGTCTCTTGGTGTGGAGCTGTCTCCAACTGGGAGTCATGAGGTATTCCCATACATTCATTATAAGGGCTGTGCTCACCTGAGCACACACCCTGCTGGTAATCAGCAAAGTCTGGACACAGGGTTGGAGATCCCTTCCCTCCCAAGACACTGTGGAATCTCCAAACTAGTGATGAGCCGAACACCCCCGGGTTCGGTTCGCACCAGAACCCGCGAACGGACCGAAAGTTCGAACGAACATTAGAACCCTATTAAATACAATGGATGCGAACGTTCGAATTCTAAAGTGCTAATTATAACAACTATTATGCATGTTATTGTCCTAAAAAGGGTTTGGGAACCCGGGTTCTGCACCAGGGGACATGTATCAATGCAAAAAGAAGTTTTAAAAACGGTCGTTTTTCGGGAGCAGTCATTTTAATGATGCATAAAGTGAAAAAAAAAAAGTCAAATATTCCTTTAAATATCGTACCTGGGGGGTGTCTAAAGTATGCCTGTGAAGTGCCACGTGTTTCCCGTGTTTAGAACTGTCCCTGCACAAAATGACACTTCTAAAGGAAAAAAAAGCCATTTAAAACTGCTTGCGGCTTTAATGTAATGTCTGGTCCCGGTAATATGGATGAAATTCTTTAAGAAAAATGGCATAGCTACCCCATGACCCCCCCCCTACCCCAGCCCATTACCAGCCCCTTTGGGTCTTGTATGGATATTAAGGGGAACCCCGCACATAAAATAAAAAAGGCCCTATATACTCTGAACAGCCCTATACAGGCGGTGCATACAAGACAGGGACTGTAGGTTTGTTCTTATGTAGAGTCTGTTTGTAATTTTGAACAGGTACATTGTTGAAGTGTAGCTCCAGACCAAAAATCTATTTTTAAACTTTTTGGAAAACATAGGTAAGGGTTATCACCCCTGTAACATTTGTTTTGCTGTCTGTGCCCCTGTTCAGAACATTTCACCTCACTTTCCGTCCCAATGACAACTGTTTTTGAAATGTGGTGTTTTTCTTGAAACAAGGATTGCTGATAAAGCATCAGTACAGAGGAGACACCTTTCTCCCATATTTATTCTTACAGGAGAGAATTTTCCTTCCTAGTGGTAGATTTCCTCTCACTTCCTGTTGTCTTCTTGCGTTTGCAAGTAGGAGTCGTTTGTAAGTTGGATGTTTGAAAGTAGGGACCTGCCGTATATACTCTGCAGAAATAGGCCCCTTAGTTGTTGGTGTTGGCACAACACTGTAAGCACTCACAGTTACTCTTGGTTGGTGCTGGAACGCCCTGCTGTCAACTATTATATCAGGAATTTTAATTACATATAATTGTTGAACAGTGGTAGTAAAAATTGGGCCTTTGATGGTGGTGCTGGTGCCACAACACTGTAAGCCCTGACAGTTACTCTTGGTGGGTGCAGCAATGGGCCCTGCTGTGAATTATTAGATCAAGAATTGTAATTACATGCCCCTGTTGAACAGGGGCTGAAAAATTGGGCCTTAGGCACTGGTGGCACAACACTGCAACCCCTCACAGCAACTGTACTTGGAGCACAGCAATGAGCCCTGTTGCAAAGTATTGCTTCAAAAATTGTAATGACACGCCCCTGTTAAACAGGGGCTGAAAAATTGGGCCTTAGGCACTGGTGGCACAACACTGCAACTCCTCACAGATACTGTACTTGGAGCACACCAATGAGCCCTGTTGCAAAGTATTGCTTCAAAAATTGTAATGACACGCCCCTGTTAAACAGGGGCTGAAAAATTGGGCCTTAGGCACTGGTGGCACAACACTGCAACTCCTCACAGATACTGTACTTGGAGCACAGCAATGAGCCCTGTTGCAAAGTATTGCTTCAAAAATTGTAATTACACGCCCCTGTTAAACAGGGGCTGAAAAATTGGGCGTTAGGCACTGGTGGCACAACACTGCAACTCCTCACAGATACTGTACTTGGAGCACAGCAATGAGCCCTGTTGCAAAGTATTGCTTCAAAAATTGTAATTACACGCCCCTGTTAAACAGGGGCTGAAAAATTGGGCGTTAGGCACTGGTGGCGGCACCCATAAACAAAAATGATCTTACAAGCTATCATCATCAATCGTATCATTGAGGACTCGGAGGAGGAGGATAGCCAGTCAACATAACAGCACAGGCACTCAGCATCAGCATCAGTCTTGAAGGGATGTGACATGTTAAAATCAATTAGTCTGTTATATCAGCATCAGGTGTGTGGTAGCTGGTGGTGATCCAAGACTGGTTCATCTTGATGAAAGTCAGTCGATCAACCGAGTCGGTGGACAGGCGCACCCTGTGATCCGTGACAAATCCTCCAGCAGCACTGAATGTGCGTTCCGAAAGAACGCTGGATGCAGGACAGGCCAGTAGCTCAATTGCATACTGTGCAAGCTCTGGCCAGTGATCCATCCTCAAGACCCAGTAAGCCAGAGGATTTTCGGTGGGGAAGGTGTCCAAGTCTGACCTTGCCCCTAGATATTCCTGCACCATGTTTATCAGACGCTGGCGATGGTTGCTGGAACCGATCATACTTTGGGGCTGCGGACTAAAGAATTGTCTGAACGCATCGGTCAGACGGCCACCTTCCCCACCGCTCCTTCTTTGACTGGCCGAAGCCTCAGCAACTCGTTGTCCAGGACCAGGAGTTTGCAACCTCCCAGTCTCTGGGAACGCGTTGCACAGACCTTTCTGCAAGGCCTCCCGGAGTTGTCTCATCCTCTGCTCCCTCTGCGACGGTAACATAAGGTCCGCAACCTTACCCTTGTACCGTGGATCAAGGAGAGTGGCCAGCCAGTAATGGTCCCTCTCCTTGATCCGAAGAATACGAGGATCCTTCCGCAGACTTTGCAGGATCAGGGAGGCCATGCAGCGTAGGTTTGCTGAGGCATTCGCTCCGGAGTCCTCTGGGTCACTAAGGACGACATGATCCGCAGCCACCTCCTCCCAGCCACGTACAAGTCCACTGGTTTCTTGGGACTGTAAATCATCCCTAAAAGACTGCTGCTGATGATGCTGAGTGCCAGCCTCCACCTCCATGCTGACACAATCCTCCTCCTCCTCCTCCTCCTCCTCCTCCTCCTCCTCTTCCTGTGCGATGGGTGGGACAGAAGGAACACTGTCTGGGTAAAGGGGGCCTTGAGAGGCAAGGAAGTCCTCCTCTTCCTGCCTCTGTTCTGCCTCAAGTGCCCTGTCCATTATTCCACGCAGCGTGTGCTCCAACAGGTGGACAAGAGGTACAGTGTCACTGATGCATGCACTGTCACTGCTCACCATCCTCGTGGCCTCCTCAAATGGTGCCAGGACAGTGCATGCATCCCTGATCATGCCCCACTGGCGTGGAGAAAAAAAACCAAGCTCCCCTGACCCTGTCCTGGTGCCGTAGTCGCACAGGTACTCATTGATGGCCCTCTGCTGCGTGTGCAGCCGCTGCAGCATGGCCAACGTTGAGTTCCACCTGGTGGGCATGTCACATATAAGGCGGTTCTTGGGCAGGTTCAACTCCTTTTGCAGCTCAGCCAGGCGAGCACTGGCATTATAAGATCTGCGGAAATGCACACAGACTTTCCTGGCCTGCCTCAGGACATCCTGTAAGCCCGGGTACCTGCCCAAGAAGCGCTGCACCACCAGGTTAAGGACGTGAGCCACACAGGGCACATGGGTCAGTTGTCCCTGTCGGAGGGCGGAGAGGAGGTTGGTGCCATTGTCGCAAACCACCATTCCTGGCTTAAGCTGGCGTGGCGTCAACCACCTCTCGGCCTGGCCCTGCAGAGCAGACAGGACCTCTGCCCCAGTGTGGCTTCTGTCCCCCAAACACACCAGCGCAAGCACGGCATGGCATCTTTTTGCCTGCGTACTTGCGTAGCCCCGTGAACGGCTACGGAGCACCGCTGGTTCATAGGACAAACCACAGGAAGAGGCCATGGAGGAAGAAGAAGAGGAGGGGGTGGAGGAGAGAGGTGTGTCACAACCAGTAGTAGCATTTTGGAGGCGTGGCGGTGGGACAACCTCCAACACTACTGCACCTTGTCCTGAATCCTTCCCAGCTGCCAAAAGAGTGACCCAATGGGCCGTGAAAGAAAGGTAACGTCCCTGTCCATGCCTGCTGGACCATGAGTCAGCGGTAATATGCACCTTACCGCTGACCGCCCTGTCCAGCGAGGCCAAGACATTGCCTTCCACATGCCGGTAGAGAGCCGGAATAGCCTTCCGTGAGAAAAAGTGGCGTTTGGGAACCTGCCACTGAGGAACTGCACATTGCACAAACTCACGGAAGGGGGCCGAGTCTACCAACTGAAAAGGCAGCAGTTGAAGCGCTAGCAATTTAGCCAAGCTAGCATTCAACCGCTGGGCATGTGGATGGCTGGGAGTGAACTTCTTTCGACGGTCCAGCAGCTGGGGCAGGGAAATTTGCCTGCTAGAATCGGACGTCGGTGTACTGCTAGCAGAGTGGGCGCAAGTACTTGGCTGTGACACACCTAATTCTACACCTTCATTCCTCTCAGTGCATGTTTCAGAGAGGACTGAAGTTATAGTGGGGTTGGAGATCCCAGCTGATGCGGTGCAAGGAGAGGTCCGCTTTGTTCTTTGGTGTGGGTCTTTGAGGTAGGCTTGCCAACGAGCTGCATGGCAGGTCAACATATGTCTGGTCAGGCATGTGGTACCCAAGCGGCTGATGTTTTGGCCACGCGATATACGCTTGAGACATATGTTGCAAACAGCAGCTGTGCGATCTGATGCACTAGCCTCAAAAAAGGCCCACACCAAAGAACTTTTTGAATGACGGGCAGAGGCAGCGCCCTGCACAGGCGGAGCTCTGCGGTGTGATTCCGTCGGTGTACTGCCCTTACGCTGGCCACCAAAGGGCATCCTGCCTCGTTGGAGATGTGCCTCCTCCTCATCCTCCTCCTCCTCCTCTCTCCTATTAGGCACCCACGTGGAGTCAGTGACCTCATCATCCCCTCCCTCCTCATCACTGGAGCCAATCTGGCAGTATGCTGCAGCTGCTGGAACATGACTGCCAGATTGGTGTCCTTCTTGAGCATCCCCTCTGTCTGCTCTCACGCTACTGCCTTCCTCTAGCTGGGTTTCATCATCAGACCCTTCGAAACGCTGGGCATCCTCCTGGAGCATGTACCCAACACTGTGCTGAAACAGTTCGGGGGACTCCTCAGGAGGAGGACATGGTGGGTCTAGGGAAGGAGTGACTGATGATTTGTCTGACATTGATACCAGGGAAGACGACGCTTTGGCAGCTGCTTTTCCAGTACCCTGAGCCTGGGTGAGAGAGGATGAGGAGGAGGAGGAGGGCTTGGTCATCCACTCTACCAAGTCTTCGGCATGATGTGGCTCAACATGTCCAGCTGCCGAAAAGAAGGACAAGCGTGTCCCATGGCCATGTGCTGATGACAATGCACCGCGTCCACGACCAGCACTGTTGCCCCCAGACACAGAGCCTGCTTGCCCTCTTTTATTGCCTCCTGACTGTCTGCCTCTCCTTGTTTGCCTTCCAGACATTCTAATAGATGGCCTGCAGGGAGATGGGAAAAAAGCAATAAGGGCTACCTTCAGGTGTCCTTCTCTGTCCCTTGAAACAAGGACTTGCAGAGTGAAATAAACTGACACTCTCCCTACCTACAGTTTTCTGTCCCTAGAATAAATGTTTTTTTTAATCACAATATAGCACAAGGACAATTCAGTCACTGTCCTTCCAGGTCCCTGGAAACAAGGACTTGCAGAGTGAAATAAACTGACACTCTCCCTACCTACAGTTTTCTGTCCCTAGAATAAATGTTTTTTTTAAGCACAATATAGCACAAGGACAATTCACTCACTGTCCTTACAGGTCCCTGGAAACAAGGACTTGCAGAGTGAAAGAAAAAAAACACTCTCCCTACCTACAGTTTTCTGTCCCTAGAAAAAATGTTTTTTTTAATCACAATATAACACAAGGACAATTCACTCACTGTCCTTCCAGGTCCCTGGAAACAAGGACTTGCAGAGTGAAATAAACTGACACTCTCCCTACCTACAGTTTTCTGTCCCTAGAATAAATGTTTTTTTTAATCACAATATAGCACAAGGACAATTCAGTCACTGTCCTTCCAGGTCCCTGGAAACAAGGACTTGCAGAGTGAAATAAACTGACACTCTCCCTACCTACAGTTTTCTGTCCCTAGAATAAATGTTTTTTTTAGCACAATATAGCACAAGGACAATTCAGTCACTGTCCTTCCAGGTCCCTGGAAACAAGGACTTGCAGAGTGAAATAAACTGACACTCTCCCTACCTACAGTTTTCTGTCCCTAGAATAAATGTTTTTTTTAATCACAATATAGCACAAGGACAATTCAGTCACTGTCCTTCCAGGTCCCTGGAAACAAGGACTTGCAGAGTGAAATAAACTGACACTCTCCCTACCTACAGTTTTCTGTCCCTAGAATAAATGTTTTTTTTAAGCACAATATAGCACAAGGACAATTCACTCACTGTCCTTACAGGTCCCTGGAAACAAGGACTTGCAGAGTGAAAGAAAAAAAACACTCTCCCTACCTACAGTTTTCTGTCCCTAGAAAAAATGTTTTTTTTAATCACAATATAACACAAGGACAATTCACTCACTGTCCTTCCAGGTCCCTGGAAACAAGGACTTGCAGAGTGAAATAAACTGACACTCTCCCTACCTACAGTTTTCTGTCCCTAGAATAAATGTTTTTTTTTAAGCACAATATAGCACAAGGACAATTCACTCACTGTCCTTACAGGTCCCTGGAAACAAGGACTTGCAGAGTGAAAGAAAAAAAACACTCTCCCTACCTACAGTTTTCTGTCCCTAGAAAAAATGTTTTTTTTAATCACAATATAACACAAGGACAATTCACTCACTGTCCTTCCAGGTCCCTGGAAACAAGGACTTGCAGAGTGAAATAAACTGACACTCTCCCTACCTACAGTTTTCTGTCCCTAGAATAAATGTTTTTTTTAATCACAATATAGCACAAGGACAATTCAGTCACTGTCCTTCCAGGTCCCTGGAAACAAGGACTTGCAGAGTGAAATAAACTGACACTCTCCCTACCTACAGTTTTCTGTCCCTAGAATAAATGTTTTTTTTAATCACAATATAGCACAAGGACAATTCAGTCACTGTCCTTCCAGGTCCCTGGAAACAAGGACTTGCAGAGTGAAATAAACTGACACTCTCCCTACCTACAGTTTTCTGTCCCTAGAATAAATGTTTTTTTTAATCACAATATAGCACAAGGACAATTCAGTCACTGTCCTTCCAGGTCCCTGGAAACAAGGACTTGCAGAGTGAAATAAACTGACACTCTCCCTACCTACAGTTTTCTGTCCCTAGAATAAATGTTTTTTTTAAGCACAATATAGCACAAGGACAATTCACTCACTGTCCTTACAGGTCCCTGGAAACAAGGACTTGCAGAGTGAAAGAAAAAAAACACTCTCCCTACCTACAGTTTTCTGTCCCTAGAAAAAATGTTTTTTTTAATCACAATATAACACAAGGACAATTCACTCACTGTCCTTCCAGGTCCCTGGAAACAAGGACTTGCAGAGTGAAATAAACTGACACTCTCCCTACCTACAGTTTTCTGTCCCTAGAATAAATGTTTTTTTTAAGCACAATATAGCACAAGGACAATTCACTCACTGTCCTTACAGGTCCCTGGAAACAAGGACTTGCAGAGTGAAAGAAAAAAAACACTCTCCCTACCTACAGTTTTCTGTCCCTAGAAAAAATGTTTTTTTTAATCACAATATAACACAAGGACAATTCACTCACTGTCCTTCCAGGTCCCTGGAAACAAGGACTTGCAGAGTGAAATAAACTGACACTCTCCCTACCTACAGTTTTCTGTCCCTAGAATAAATGTTTTTTTTAATCACAATATAGCACAAGGACAATTCAGTCACTGTCCTTCCAGGTCCCTGGAAACAAGGACTTGCAGAGTGAAATAAACTGACACTCTCCCTACCTACAGTTTTCTGTCCCTAGAATAAATGTTTTTTTTAATCACAATATAGCACAAGGACAATTCAGTCACTGTCCTTCCAGGTCCCTGGAAACAAGGACTTGCAGAGTGAAATAAACTGACACTCTCCCTACCTACAGTTTTCTGTCCCTAGAATAAATGTTTTTTTTAATCACAATATAGCACAAGGACAATTCAGTCACTGTCCTTCCAGGTCCCTGGAAACAAGGACTTGCAGAGTGAAATAAACTGACACTCTCCCTACCTACAGTTTTCTGTCCCTAGAATAAATGTTTTTTTTAATCACAATATAGCACAAGGACAATTCAGTCACTGTCCTTCCAGGTCCCTGGAAACAAGGACTTGCAGAGTGAAATAAACTGACACTCTCCCTACCTACAGTTTTCTGTCCCTAGAATAAATGTTTTTTTTAAGCACAATATAGCACAAGGACAATTCACTCACTGTCCTTCCAGGTCCCTGGAAACAAGGACTTGCAGAGTGAAAGAAACTGACACTCTCCCTACCTACAGTTTTCTGTCCCTAGAATAAATGTTTTTTTAAGCACAATATAGCACAAGGACAATTCACTCACTGTCCTTCCAGGTCCCTGGAAACAAGGACTTGCAGAGTGAAAGAAACTGACACTGTCCCTACCTACAGTTTTCTGTCCCTAGAATAAATGTTTTTTTTAAGCACACTATAGCACAAGCACAAAACACACTGACACTCTCCCTACCTATCCTTCTCTTTCCCTAAACTAAAGGAATCCAGGTTAAGCAAGAAAGAAATAACAGTCACTGTCCCTGCCTATGCTGCTCTATCCCTGCTCCGGAACACACTACACTAGGCCGCCGTGCTGGCGGCCTTTTATAGTGTGGGGCGTGTACTAAACACCCTCAGCAATAATTGGCCACAGGCATCCTGCCTGTGGCCAATCATTGCTCTCCTCGCTGCCGGCGCTGTGATTGGCCAAGCATGCGGGGTCACAGTGCATGCTTGGCCAATCACAGCGCCTGGATGACACTGCGATGGCGTAGTGCATTGTGGGCCGTTCGCGTCACTCGAATTTGGCGCGAACGGCCCAAATCGTTCGATCTTCGTCGAACGATCGAACAGCCGATGTTCGAGTCGAACGTATGTTCGACTCGAACACGAAGCTCATCCCTACTCCAAACTACAAAGCCCCTTTCCAGAATACCAAAACCTGGAGAAAGCTGCGAAAGCAGTCTTCTCCAGTCCACATCTACGCTCTGTAGTCTTGCACCTTGCAAATGTGCAGACCCTGTGTCCAGCAAACTGTCCATTTTACTGTGACAGTAGCTCCTACTGTCACACTAGCAAAAAACAAACACAACTCCAATTCCCTCCTTACAGCACACATAGCAGTAGTTCCCAAACCAGACAAAGACTACACAGACTGTGCGAACTTTAGACCAATTTCACTCCTGAATGTGGACATCAAATTACTAGCGAAAATCCTAGCCAATAGGATGAAACCACTCCTCTCAAAAGTTATAGGTCCGGAACAGGTTGGCTTTATGCCCGGCAGAGAAGCCAGGAATAACATAACCAAGTCCTTGATTCTCATTCACTAAGCACATGGCTCGAAGTTCGAAGGTCTTCTCTTGTCCACAGATGCGGAGAAGGCCTTTGATAGAGTTTCATGGGATTACATGTTGGCCACTTGCTCTCATATAGGACTAGGTGAAAACATGCTAAACTGGATTAAGGCCCTCTACCATAACCCCCAAGCAAAAATTAAAATCAACAATTTACTTTCAGACCCAATAAATATACACAACGGCACACGCCAGGGCTGTCCCCTCTCCCCTCTGCTCTTCATCCTATCGTTAGAACCCCTTATTAGAACTATCAATCTATCACCGGAAATTAATGGCTTTACAATACACAAAAGAGAATATAAAATAGCTTTTTATGCAGATGACCTTTTCCTTTTCATCACCCAACCCCACATATCTATCCCCAACCTCACAAAAATTTTCAAAACATTCGGCTTTATTTCCAATTTCAAATTAAACCAATCTAAATCAGAGGCACTCAATCTCAACCTTCCACCCGACGAATTTAGTTTACTTAAAAGCAACCATAATTTTAAATGGGAACAAAACACCCTCAAATACTTAGGAATTAAATTAACACCTAACATTGAATCGCTATTCTCGGCCAACTTTACCCCCCTACTAAATTCTATTTCTAAAGATCTACAAAAATGGACTCCTAATCTCTTCCCCTGGTTCGGGAGAGCTTCAATTTTAAAAATGACAATTCTCCCGAGACTGCTATATTTCTTTAGTGCATTACCGATCACAATACCTAATTCCTTTTTCTCCAGACTATGAAAAATACAGAGAAGATTCCTCTGGCCAGACAAAAAACCTAGGATAAATTTCCACCTCCTTACATTACCCAAAAGCATTGGAGGTATTGGCCTCCCTGACTTCAAAAAAATATTACTTTGCTTCCCATGTCACTAGATTCATTGACTGGCACTGCCATGGCCAAAACAAAGATTGGGTACAATTAGAACACGATCACAACAAGCAACACAGTTTATACTACCCTTGGACCACTCACTCTAAATCCACCAAATAGTTCACCCCCTGGTAGCTACCAAAGCTAAACATATGGCATAGGATAGCCTCTCCACATAAACTCGCCACCATTCTGGGCCCCCTAACCCCGATTGCTAATAACCTGACTTTTCACCGTGTCTGAATCTGAAAGCACTTCCGTACCCTGACCGCACTACCAAACTTTTAGTCACCCATTGTATCACCAGGAACAAAGTCAAACCACTAGAAACACTAAAATCAGAATTCGGAGATTCATTTTCAGGTTTCTGGTTCCACATGCAGCTGAAAGACTTCCTAATTAACGGTAAACACAAAGCCTCATACTGCAGTCAACTGACACCACTAGAGTATATCTGTTATAACAAAACCCAGGTCTTGAAAACGACCTCCTTAGCTTACACTTGGTTAAACCAACTATCAAAGGATGAACATAACAAACACAAAGAAAAGTGGGAAACTGACCTAGGTTTCAAACTCAGCAACGCCAGTGGGAAAAGCATGTATACTAGCACATAAATGTTCACCAAGCTCAAAATACCAGGAACTGTCCTATAAAATCCTAAAACAGTGGTATATGACTTCCGATACCTGCTGGCGATGTGATGAGGAAACAGGCTCTTTCATGCATATCTGGTGGGAATGTCCCCCAATCCTTGACTATTGGGAGCAGATCTAAAAATGGATCAAGCATATTACAGACACTAAGATAAACCTGAATGCTGCTGCTTGTCTGCTACACATTAACTCTTTTACACTCCGTAAATACAAGAAGTCACTAACCAGACATCTCGTAACAGCAGCAAAAACACTTATTCCATTACATTGGAAAACCACTCATGCCCCGACGGTCAAGGATTGGTTGGACAGAGTCCAATACTTATATAAGATGGAAGAGATTCTGGCAATGAAAAAAGAAAACAGTGAGAGTTTTAATAAAACGTGGCAACCTTGGGTATTATTCATTTACTTAAATAAAAATCAATCACTTTTCACATAAGAGTCTCAATGACCTATCTCCCGGTGTATAAATTCTCTGTTCTTTTTAAAGTATTTATATGATTATTGATTTCCTTCTATTGTGTACATATCCTAGAAGTATGTTTGTATTCTCATCTTCAAGACTTGGTACAATACATCTAAACTAGGGATGAGCCAAACACCCGGGTTCGGTTCGCACCATAACCTGCGAACGGACCGGAAGTTCGCGCAAACTTTAGAACCCTATTAAATACAATGGACTCAAACGTTCAAAATCAAAAGTGCTAATTATAAAGGCCAATATGCAAGTTATTGTCCTAAAAAGGGTTTGGGGACCCGGGTCCTGCCCCAGGGGACATGAATCAATGCAAAAAAAAGTTTTAAAAATGGCAGTTTTTTCAGGAGCAGTGATTTTAATGATGCTTAAAGTGAAGGAAAAAAAAAAAGTGAAATATTCATTTAAATATCGTACCTGGGGGTGTCTAAAGTATGCCTGTGAAGTGGCACGTGTTTCCCAGGTTTAGAACTGTCCCTGCACAAAATGACATTTCTAAAGGGAAAAAGGTAATTTAAAACTGCTTGCGGCTTTAATGTAATGTCTGGTCCCGGCAATATGGATGAAAATCATTGAGAAAAATGGCATCGGTACCCCCCACCCCACTACCAGCCCCTTTGGGTCTTGTATGGATATTAAGGGTAACCCCGCACCCAGGGCCGCCATCAGGAATTTTGGGGCCCCTTACACAGCTTCAGGCATGGGCCCCCTGGAGCAGAGGAGAACCGGATTGAGAAGCGGGGGGGTGCTGCCACCGCGAATTGTTGAGGTCGGGGGGGCTTTGGGTGCTGACGAACACAAAAAAATAACAAAAGAACAAAAAAAAGGGGGGGTTGCCATCTGGGGCCCTGGGGACCTCTGGGCCCCTTACAAAAAAAATTATAATTTTTTTTTATAAAAAAACAATAAAATAATAATTTTTATTAAAAAAAAAAGGGGGGAGGTTGCATCCGGGGACCTCGGGCCCCCCGGACCTCTGGGCCCCTTACAAAAAATATATAACACAAATAAATAATAAAAAATTAATTAAAAAAAAATTATAAAAAAAAAAGGGGGGAGTTGACATTCGGGGCCCTGGGGAACTCTGGGCCCCTTACAAAAAAAAAGGGGGCCATGCGGGCCCCTGGGGACCTCCGGGCCTGTACCCCCCTGATGGCGGCCCTGCCCGCACCCAAATTAAAAAAAGGCCCTATATACTCAGAACAGCAGTATACAGGCGGTGCAAACAAGACAGGGACTGTAGGTTTGTTCTCAAGTAGAATCTGTTTGTAATTTGGAACAGGTACATTTTTTAAGTGTAGCTCCAGCCAAAAAATCTATTTTTAAGATTTTTGGAAAACATAGGGAAGGGTTATCACCCCTGTAACATTTGTTTTGCTGTCTGTGCAGTGTGAACCTGTTCAGAACATTTCACCTCACTTTCCGTCCCAATGACAAATGTTTTTTGAAAATTTGTTTTTTTTATTGAAACAAGGATTGGTGAGCATCAGTGGAGAGGAGACACCTTTTTCCTATATTAACTCTTACAGGAGAGAATTTCCCTTCCTAGGGGTAGATTTCCTCTCACTTCCTGTTGTCTCCTTCCGTTTGCAAGTAGGAGTCGTTTGTAAGTTGGATATTTGAAAGTAGTGGCCTGCCGTATATACTCTGCAGAAATTTGGCCCTTAGGTGTTGGTGTTGCCACAACACTGTAAGCCCTCACAGTTACTCTTGGTGGGTGCTGGAACGCCCTGATGTGAACTATTATATCAAGAATTGTAATTACATGCCATTGTTGAACAGTGGTAGGAAAAATTGGGCCTTTGGTGGTGGTGGCGTTGCTACAACACTGTAAGCCCTCACAGTTACTCTTGGTGGGCGCAGGAATAGGCCCTGCTTTGAATTATTAGATCAAGAATTGTAATTACATGCCCCTGTTAAACAGGGGCATAAAAATTGGGCCTTAGGCACTGGTGCTACAACACTGCAACCCCTCACAGATACTGTACTTGAAGCGCAGCAATGAGCCCTGCTGCAAAGTATTGCATCAAAAATTTTAATTACACGCCCCTGTTAAACAGGGGCTGAAAAATTGGGCCTTAGCCACTGGTGGCGGTGCCCAGAACCAAAAATGTTCTTACAAGCTATCAGCATGATCATTGAGGAGGAAGAGGATAGTCACTCAGCATAACAGGATGAGGATGCACCGTGTCCACGACCAGCACTGTTGCCTCTAGACTCAGAGCCTGCTTGGCTTTTTTATTGCCTCTCCTTGTTTGCCTTCCAGAAATACTAATGGCCTGCAGTGAGATGTAGCTGCACAAAAGGTGGAATGTATATATATATATATATATATATATATATATATATATATATATAAATAATGCAGCTATCAGAATCAACTGCCTGCTGTGGTATTAGTATGAGAAAAGCAGCAATTGTCTTCAGTTAGTTTTAGGTGAACACAGTACACTAACTGAAAATACTTGCAGCGCTCTGCCTGTGGTTTAATTATGAGAAAGCCACAAATTGTATTCAGGTTCCTTTAAGTGAACGCTGTGCAAAGGACAGAAGTACTGCAGTACACTAAATGAAATGAATGCAGCTCCCTGCCTGTGGTTTTATTATGAGAACACCACTAATTGTAGTCAGGTAAGCTTTAGGTGAACTCTATACACAGTACACTCAAGCCTCGTACACACGGCCGAGTTTCTCGTCATAAAACAAACGTCGTTTTTATCGTCGGTTTTCTTGTCAAGTTTGACGAGATTCTTGTGAAGCTTTGCTTGCATACACACTGTCAACACGTACGACGGCAGTATAAAGGGGAAGTTCCATTTTCATGGCGTCCTCCCTTGGGCTGCTTTTGCTAATCTCGTGTTGCCGCGTGTTAGTTAAAGTTTGGGAAGAGACGATTCGCGTTTTTCAGACTTCGTGCTTTTTCTGCGGTTCAGTAGGTGCTTGTGGGTTCGTATCTTGTCTTTCAGGGCGAGTAGTCAGGTCGTATCTGTTTTTCAGTGCGTTCTTGTCCACTCGTTTCAGTTTTTCAGGTCGTTCTTCATAGGCCTTGCTGTTCTTCAGTGCGTTCTGTTTAGTTCGTTCTGTTCAGACGACGGTTTCTTAGCCATGTTGCGGATACGTTCTCATCGTAGAGATCGTGTTGTGCACCGACTTTGTGTGTCTGTTGGTCTTCTTGTATTGGACCAAGACGAGTCTATGAACAGGGTGAGGAGGAGTTCATGGACCAAGAATTGGTTGCTCCAGCGCAACCAATTCTCTCACATGCCTCTGCTGCGGGAGATCGTGGAGAATAATCCTGAGGACTACAGGAATTTTCTGCGGATGTCTGACCCCGTATTTCAGCATCTGTTGGCTTTGGTGTCCCCCTATATTACCAGGCAGGACACCGTTATGCGGGAAGCCATCAGTGCTGAGCAGAGGCTCATCACCACGTTGCGCTACCTGGCGACAGGGAGAAGTCTGCAGGACCTGAAGTTCACCACAGGCATCTCCCCCCAGGCTCTGGGCATCATAATCCCAGAGACCTGTTCTGCTATCATCCAAGTCCTGCAGGTTGACTATATGAGGGTAAGTTTTCGTATATAATATCACATTCTATGTATTTCATGCATGATAATGTATTGTATTTCTTTCATCCTTCCCTAATTAGCATGATTGTTATATTCTGAGAATGTCCCCTTTGTCCCCCTGCATGCTGTCCTTTTGTAAGTCATTTTTTGGCCTACATGCATTTTTCCCTTCACTTACCTCTCCAGCATGCTCTCCTGGGCCCAAACACATCTAGCCTAGTCTGTTAACAATGTATTTTTTTCATATCCATTGTAGTCCCCCCCCTCAAATTGTTAATAACTTTTCCTGAATGTGAGATTTGGGGGGTCCCAAACACATCTAGCCCCCCCAAAGAAAATAAATGGGCCATCAGAGGGGGGTGAGCAATGTGCGAATTGTGAATTTGTTTCTCTTTTTTTAATAATCCTTAACCAAAATGTTATACTTATGTTGGCCACGAAAGTTTTTGTCTAATCTGCTTGCAATGTTATTTGCAAAAGTACTAAAAATAGGATTTTTATAACAGCTTACCTGTAAAATCCTTTTCTTAGGAGTACATCACGGGACACAGAGCGACATAGTCATTACTAATGGGTTATATAGATACCGTCAGGTGCTGGCACTGGCAACTTCCAAAACCGGAAGTACCCTCCCCTATATAAGCCCCTCCCATCCGGGAGCACCTCAGTTTTGTAGCAAAGCAATAAGTGTCCCCAAAGAGGGGCGGGAGCTCTGTGTCCCGTGATGTACTCCTAAGAAAAGGATTTTACAGGTAAGCTGTTATAAAAATCCTATTTTCTTTCTCGTACATCACGGGACACAGAGCGACATAGTCATTACTAATGGGATGTCCTAAAGCAATGCCCAATGAGGGGGGGATACACCATATATAAGCTGAGCGCTATCAGACATGAGGATCTTTTGCGGCCTGCAACACACTGCGCCCAAAGGCGACATCCTCCTGACTTCTAACGTCCACCTGGTAGAACCTAGTAAACGTGTGAACTGAAGACCATGTTGCGGCCTTACAGATTTGAGCCAGGGAGGCCTGGTGATGCACTGCCCATGAAGTTCCAACTGCTCTCGTGGAGTGCGCTCTAACTTTGAACGGAGGCGGTCTCCTTCTCAAGCCATAGGCTTGTATTATGACCTGTCGAATCTACTTGGCTAAAGTAGATTTTGACGCTGCCTGACCCTTTCTGGGGCCTTCCGGCAGAATAAACAATAAACAAAGTATCCGTTCTGCGAATCTGAGCAGTGGCTTTTAGATAAGCTTTAACTGCTCTTACTACATCCAAAGAATGCAATAACTTTTCCTCTACCGAAGTAGGTTTGGGGAAAAAAGAAGGAAGAACCACATCTTGGTTCAAATGAAACCTCGATACCACCCTAGGAAGAAAGGCTGGATGAGGACGTAATACTACTCTATCCTTATGGATAACCAGATATGGCTCCTTACAGGACATAGCTGCTAATTCCGACACTCTTTTAGCCGAACAAATGGCTACTAGAAAAATCAATTTCCTGGTGAGAAGCACCAAAGAAATATGCTGTAATGGTTCAAATGGTTGTTTCTGTAGAACCGACAGAACCAAGTTTAGATCCCATGGACATATGGGAATATTAACCGGAGGACTAATACACATCACTCCTTGTATAAAGGCTTTGACTAGTGAATGCGAAGCCAGGGGCCTTTGAAAAAATATTGACAAGGCCGAAATCTGACCCTTGATAGTACTCAAGGCAAGCTTCCTATCTACAGCCCATTGTAGGAAGTCCAGAATCCTACCTATTACGTACTTATGTGGATGCCATTTCTTGGCCTCACACCACGCGATGTACGCCTTCCAGATTCTATATTAGATCTGCCTGGATACCGGCTTCCTGGCATTGATCATGGTAGATACCACAGGATTAGAGAGCCCTCTCTTTTTTAGAATGTGGGCTTCCATAGCCAGGCCGTCAAACCTAGGGCTGGTAAGGAAGGGTGGTATATCGGTCCTTGCGAAAGCAGGTCCGGACGACGTGGGAGAGTCCAAGGACTCCCCACTGAAATTTTACAATCTCCATGTACCACGCTCTTCGGGGCCACGCTGGAGCCACTGGAATCACTGGTTTCTTTTCTACCCTGATTCTGCGGAGTAATCGAGGTAACCATTGTGGCGGTGTGAATGCATATATCAGCTTGAACTGATCCCAAGGGAACACTAGGGCATCCGAGCCGCAAGCAAGGGGATCCCTTGTCCGAGAGACAAACCTGTCCCCCTTTGCGTTGAATCTGGATGCTAGAAGATCTACATCCGATGTTCCCCACCGCTGACATATTGTCCAGAAAACCTCGGGGTGAAGGGACCCTTCCTCTGGGCCTAATTGCTGGCGACTTAGAAAGTCCGCCTTCCAATTCTCCACTCCTGGAATGAATACCGCAGATATGGCTGGGACATATTTTTCTGCCCATTTCAGGATGTAATTTACTTCCCTCTGGGCTGCACGACTCCTGGTGCCCCCCTGATGATTGAATTCTGACAGGGGACCCTTGGAGTTTGGATGTCCATGCTACTAGGGCATACCGGGCTGCTCGTATCTCTAAGAGATTGATGGGCAGGGCCTTTTCTGCATCCGACCATCTGCCCTGGAGAGACCATTGCTCCAGTACTGCTCCCCAGCCTATAAGGCTGGCATCTGTAGTGACCACCTTCCAAGAAATCAGACTGAAGGATTTCCCTTTTTCCAGATTCTGGGGAACCAACCACTAACGGAGGCTCTTGCGAACGGAAGGGGACAAGGACATTGTAAGTCTAGGGCCTGAACTTTTTTGTTCCAGGCTGACAGTATGGCCCCCTGCAAATTCCTTGAATGGAATTGACCGTAGGGTACTGCTTCGAATGATGCCACCATTTTTCCCAGCAGCCTTATGCACAGGCGTATGGACGGCTGTCTTTTTTGTACCCACTAAGTGGATCAAATCTTTCAAAGACAACACCTTTCCTCGAGGCAAGAATATTTTTCTCTGGCCTGAATCCAACCTTAGCCCCAAGTATTCCAGACTTTTGACTGGTTTTTAGGGCTAACTTGTCTCGGTTGATAATCCAACCGTGAGATTCCAGATACTTGATTGTCTTGTGAACGACCACGTCTAGTTTTTTCACTGAGTGGTCTATCAGCAACAAGTCATCTAGATATGCCATTATCATTACACCTTGTGTTCTTAGATTGGCCAATAAAGGGCCAGAATTTTTGTAAACACTCGTGGTGCTGTGGCCAAACCGAAGGGTAAGGCTCTGAACTGAAAATGGCGCCCTTCTACTGCAAAGCGTAGAAATTTTTGGTGGACTGGAAAGATGGGAATGTGCAAATAAGCATCTTTGATGTCGATCGCGGCTAACCAATCCTCCCCTTGTAGGGCAGTGGCCACCGATCGGATCGACTCCATCGGAAAGTCCTGATATACAGGAATTTGTTTAGCCCTTTTTAGAATTAATATGGGCCTCCCGTCCGCGTTTGCTTCGGGACTGTAAAGAGGTTTGAGTAAAACCCAAACCCTCATTCTTACAGGGGAACCTCCATAATTACTCCTTGGAGCAATAGTTGTTCTAGTGCCAACAAGAGGGACTCTATCTTCCGGGGATCCCTTGGCACGTTTGACCTCAAAAATGGGAAGGAGGAGAGTCTTTTAACTCCAAACTGTATCCCAAACATACTGCGGAGAGCACCTATTTGTCTTGATCGTGTCCCGCCAGGTCTCTTGCGAACAACTGGAGTCCTCCCCCCACCCGACTGAGTGGGGGCAACCCTTCAATGAATTTAACTTTGGGGGAGGTTTTGTACCTCCCCTGACCCAGGGTTTCTCATTACCCTGCTATTGTCCCTGTTTTTTACCCCCGGGAATTGACCGAGGAGGCCGTCGGAACTGTTACACAGCCGATGCCCCAGGGACTGGAGAAGCAGGCCTCTTAAAGAGGGACCTCTAACTCTGTTTTTAACCGGCAAGAGCGTATTTTTACCGCTGGAAATTTTCTGGATATATTTGTCCAGGTTTTCCCTGAATAAGCGTTCACCATGAAATGGGACGCTAACCAGCCATTCTTTACAGGGAGCTTCAGCAGACCAGTTTTTGAGCCATAGAAGCCTACGCATATGTACTATAGACAGCGTAAGGCGGGAGGCCTGATGGACTGAATCCTTTATGGCGTCAACCGCAAAGCCTAAGGCTCTAGGTAGATCAGCTAGGGCAAAGCCTGCTGATCTGTCAAGTCCCTCAAGACCTGTTTCAACTGATCCTTCACTGCTTAGCAGACCCCAATAGCTGCTACTGCTGGTTGTGTCACCAAGCTTGCTGTAGAAAGAAGCAGACTTTCATAAGGACTCCAATCTTTTATCTATTGGGTTCTTGAACATTTGGACATTATCCACTGGACATGTCAGTGATTTATACATACAAGAGATGACTGCGTCCACTGTAGGGACCTTCCATTTTTTTTGATGAACTTATCCTCCATGGGATAGACCACCGGAAATCTCTTGGGGGAATAAATATTTTCTCAGGACGTTCCCAATCCTGGTAAATAAGCCCTTTCAGTAAAGGGTGAAGTGGAAAAGAACAGACAGTCTGGGGGCTTCTAGCGACCCCAACGAGGATACAGTAGTGGTTGATGGTTCCGCAAGGTGCATTTTTAAATGCTGATCGGACCATGTTAGTCAGAGACTGAACCCATAATCTTTCAGCTTGAGATGCTGAGAAAAGGTTCCCCCACTGTTGACTCCTCTATAACAGAATCAACCTTATCCTGATCCCCTTCAGGCAGGTCGATCCCTGTATGGGACTGTTGCTCTGCTAACAGGCACTTTGAAGGAGGAGATGGAGATCGGCGTGCTTTCCCTGACAGGGAGGCAGCGATCAATGTTGACAATCTCTCTCTAATCCTCCCAGAGCTGAGGAAAAAACCTCCTCTGTTACATACACAGGAGCAGGTGAACTGAGGACCCACAGTACCAAGTACCCCTGCGGGGTCTCTACGGTCACTTACCTCTGAACTTCAGGGGAGCCATGATGAGACCCCCTTCGCTTCCTGGAAGATTCAGTTCCGGAGCTTCTGGACGGCATATTCCTAAGCCTAAAGCTGAGGTATTCCAGCCGTAATACACCACTTTTACTGAGAATAGTCTAGCACAATTGCTGCTATATCACAGTTGGTGTCTACTAAAGTGCCTTTCTAGGGGATGCCTGCATCAACCGCCTCTATGTGCCTTTATATTGTTGCTAGCTCTGTCTGTGCACTTCAACAGCCAGCTATAATGTGCTTCAAAACACGCTGGACGCCCGCACATGCGCAGTAGCGCCGCGGCGCACACCTGAGCGTCATCCACCCGCTCCGCCCCTTTTTCCAGATCGCCTCTATGAATAGAGGCGCGTGCACGCGCACGCGCGCGGGCACGGGCGCCTTCGGCGCCTTTTTTGAAAACAACAAGGAGCTAGATGGGAGCCAGGGTCCCTTTGCCGCAGGGCCCGGGGATGGATGAGCGCAGCAACAGGGCAGAGGAGACAGCTTCCCAGCAGAGAACATACCAACTGCCTGGATTTGATTCTGGAAGAAAAAAAATCCACATTACAAGAAAAAGAACCATAGCGGCCTCTAGTGTCTAACACAGGTACCGCGGTCTTACATTTTTTATTTTTTATTTTTTTTCTTGCCTACTATTAAAATTTTTACATTTTCTCAGTAGTAACAGGCATACACAGAATATTAGCGGGAATACCGTTAGGTAACAGACAGAAAGACAAATTAGGCTTGGGGGTCCCTCAATAGAACCAAGTTCCTGGGGGCCCCCACTTACCTGTTCCCCGCCGCAGGACTTTGTTTGGTCCACAAAAGCCCAAACTTCACCTATCACGGCAGGCATTGTAATCAAACCTTCAGGGACCGGGTTCCCAAGGATTCCACTCCCCTGGACCTGTATAGCACCCTGCACAGAAAACATCTTGGTCGTGGGTATGACCAGAGCTCTGGATCCCAGGGTCCAGCTCTCCTAAGAGAAGCATTACAGGCAAAACCTTGCTCTTCTCTGCAAGGCCCGGGTACCGACCGTTTAGCTATGAAGCTTTTTTGGTCGGATCCGGAATAGCTTACTGAGGCCCAAAAGAACCTGTACGCAAGCTCAGTGAAAAACACATGTTTCTTCTTGGCCAACACCTTAGACACTGGCAAAAAACTGAGGTGCACCCGGATGGGAGGGGCTTATATAGGGGAGGGTACTTCCGGTTTTGGAAGTTGCCAGTGCCAGCACCTGACGGTATCTATATAACCCATTAGTAATGACTATGTCGCTCTGTGTCCCGTGATGTACGAGAAAGAAAATGTTTTATCTTGTTTGATTCCCCAGCTTCCTTCCACGCCACAGGAATGGCAGACTGTGGCATTGGAGTTTGCAAGGCGGTGGGATTTCCCCAACTGCGGAGGAGCCATTGACGGAAAGCACATCTGCATCGTGCCACCACCCCGTTCTGGCTCCTTTTTTTATAACTACAAGGGGTTTCATAGTAGCGTGCTGATGGCGGTGTCAGCACAGTATGAATTCCTCTATGTGGATGTGGGGAAGAATGGCTGGATGTCGGATGGGGGAGCCTTCGCCCAGACGGAGTTTGCTCTTTGTCTACAAAGTGATGACCTTGCATTGCCACTGGATGCAGGGAATGTGGAAGGACTCCCCTTTGTCTTTTTGGCTGATGAAGCCTTTGGCCTGGGTCGGCTTCTCATGAGGCCTTTCCCCCAGAGGACCCTCACCCCGGAGAGGAGGGTCTTCAACTACCGGCTGGCCAGAGCCCGAAGAGTTGTGGAAAATGCCTTCGGGATAATGGCCAGCCGGTTCTGTCTTTTTCTGACTCCTGTTACAAATTGAACTATATTGTGTTTTGTTGTTGTCTACTGCACAATTTTTTGAGGAAGAAATCTCCTACGTATATGGCCACAGTTGGGGCCGAGCCAGGACTTGCTGCGGACAATGCTCTGCCGGGCCTGGAACCTGTTCGTGCTGGCTTGCCCCCCCAAAGTGCCTGTGCAATCAGGCAGAAATATGTGGATTATTTCATAGGTAGGGGGGCCATTCCAATGCCAGAGAATCTGTTATAATTTTGCCAAAAAGAAAAAAATAATTTAAATATGAACTTTAAATTAGTAGTTTTGCTTTGTTTATATTTGAGGTGTGTGCTACTTTTTCAAAGTGTACCTGTAGTGCCAAGTGTATTTTCCTTAGTAAACAACAAACATTTCACTGCTAACAACAAAACTAAATCCAAAAAAGGTTAGAGTGGTTTTAAAAAAAAAACAACTACATTTTTGGTATTTTCTTGTATTTTACTCTGTACACAATCACACATATGGTTAGGTATACATTTTTGGCGTCTCTACATTTTAGAAACCCATTTTAGGCTTTTCACCTAACATGGAAAATTTTGCTGCTAATGAAATTACAAAAAATCTCCTCAACATTCCTCCAAATACAACAATGTTAAACGTATAGGCAACATGTCAGACCATTTTTTTAAAAACAAATGTCTATCTGCCCTTCCTCAAAAATGGAGTGTTGTCACCCCTGAACCTGACAAATTTAGAAGATGCGCACATTTTTAGGAGGGGTAAAATAGGTTAGTTACTTCCTCATCCCTATTGTCAACATGTGCTACCCGCCATCATGGGGGATCATTCAACATGTTTTGGGGGGGAAACCCCTTCTTCCTTTCTCCTACTTGAGTTGTGAGGAAGATGTTGCACCCCCAAAACACATACATGGAGATCCCGTGATGGCAGATAGCACATGTTGACCCACTGTGTGCATCTTCTAAATTTGTTTTTGCAACAAAGTGCTGCAAAAGTGAACAAAAACTAGACAAAAAAAAAGGGATGCTTTAGTCTATTCTCCCCAACACATCTATGATGTCCTTAAATGTATTCTCCATATCCTGAATCCTTTTTTTTAATGAAGTCCAGATGAGTACTACAATCCATTACTTATTGTATGAGTCTTTGTGCACTATCCCTGGAGAATCTTGGACTTTCAGCAACATATTCATCCCCTAAAATAAAAATAAAAATATAACAATCTCCAGGCCTACATCTCTTTTACCTGAAGCTGTGGTGACAGATACTGACCTGTTGTAGTGACAAGTTCCACCACCTCATCCACCTCTCCTTCCTTGACTTTCTCCTTCCTCCACCTCTCCTTTATCTAATTCGACATCCTCCACATCCTCAGGTTGGGCTTGTTGGGGAGGTTGGGGTTCTTTAGAAGGTGTGGTTTTGCTGGGCTCCGAGGAGTGGTGTCCTCCCAGTCTTCTCAAACAAATGGTACACTTAACACACACATATATGAAGTCAGAACTAGGAATATGAATCATTGTTTGCAGGTGGGTTACACTTGTCTGTTTAGGCCCAGTTCTAAGATGAAGACCAGATTCGAGAACTATACAAAGCTAAAAAACAGACCTTTTGGTGGCAATTTTATCACATGGGCCCCCCCCAGTACCCACTGTAGCACCTGTGGTGGACACCCTAAAAAGGTTCTTATGGTGGCCCACACTATAGTGCTCCTGTGAGTGCAAATGTGTAAACAACTGCTGAGCGTCCTCTCCTTTACATTGATTCAAGTTTGCATTTCAATCTAGTTACAAACACATCATCTTGACAACAAGGTCATATCATTTTTAGTTTTTAAACTTGCTTTTTATTTCAACAAAAAATGATATTGGCAAATCATTGTATGTAGTGTGCAAACGATGTGTCTATATCGACCGATTACTGTACCCACTAAATTGGAGAAGATGTCATTTAAGAATGTTAATTAATAAAAAACAACAACATGGAGCAACATGCAAGTTGTGAAATACAACAATAGGGACACAGGAGAAGTACTTACTTTTTTTAAGCATTCTGTTAATGCTCTTTAACTGCTCCAGCTCCCTCAGTTTGAGGTCAGACCACCTCTTTCTGAGCTGCTCCTTGGATCTTTTCACCCCGAAATTATTATTCAGACTTTTCACTACTTTCTTCATAATTTTGTCCTTCCGAAGATTAGGGTGGGAATACGGCCCATGCTTGGCATCATAATCACAATTGTTCAATATGGCCACCATTTCCGCCATCTCCTCAAAGGACATATTAGATGCCTTGTAGCGCCTCCTTGTTCGTGACGTTTGCCGCTCTGGGCTTGTCTCCTCATTGTAATTCTCTGAATTCACAGACACCTGCTGTCACTCCGCCATGTCACCTGCGCGCCGAAAGAGAAGGGGCGGGGAAACATCGAGAAAGACCGTCATGGGCGGGCGACGTATGTCACGCATGCGTAGTGTATATAAAGCTAACACACATGTAACGTACCTACGTTCTGTGTGCGGCATAAGGAGTTTAGAGCGCCGAAAGTTAAGCCCGAAGGTATCATTTACTAATTGGTACATCAGTGGCCTATACTGCATAGAGATTGGAGAGGCTTATATGGGCATAAAGATTTCACGAGTTTAGAGTGTGATTGACATTTTTTATTTTGTCTGGTGTTTTGTCTTGCAGAAACAATGAATGTGTTTGGGGAAAAATAATTTCTAGCGGGATTCATTGACAGATTAAGGGAGCTGCCCGCTCTGTGGGAGACAAAAAATCCACAGCATAAAAAAAAGGGGTTTGGAGAGCAGCACTGGAGAGCCTGCTCCCATTTCTGCAGACCAGGGTGCCCCATGCAACCATTGAGCAGCTTGACACCAAAATTGGGACCTTGAGAGGCACATATAGGACTGCGCACAATCGAGTCCTGGCAACTCAGAGGTCAGGAGCAGCAGCAGGGGAGGTATATGTCCCACATTTGTGGTACTACGACAGGTTGGCCTTTCTGAATGACCACATTACAGCAAGGGAATCACTGTCCAGCCTTCCCTCCAGCCTTCCCTCCAGCCAAGATGATCCTTCCCAGGATCAAGAGGAGCCTTATATCTTGGATGAGGACCCAGATCTGTCTGTCTGGAGCCAGGTATAGTATTTGACACATTTATTTTTCAAAAATGAATGATGTAAAAATAGGATTTTTGTACTCACCGTAAAATCTGTTTCTCTGACATCCATGGACTGACACAGCGTGTCTTTACACTTTACACGTGGGTTATGTCCCTGCTTGCAGGAGAAGACCTAGGCAGAATGTGAGATGTTATACATACATTCTAAAAAACCAGAGCTGAACAGCCCCGCCCAGGGGGGCGGTCCCTCCGGACATAACCCTCCCACTGCAGTCAGCAGACCTCAGTTCGTAACAAAGCAGTACAAACTTAAAAAGAAGGGTGGGTGCTGTGTCAGTCCATGGATGTCAGAGAAACGGATTTTACGGTGAGTACAAAAATCCTATTTTCTCTCATCATCCATGGACTGACACAGCGTGTCTTTACACTTTACACGTGGGATGTCCCAAAGCAGTGTCAAGAGGGATGGGAGCAGTATAAATGGAAAACCAAAAACTTCACTCCAAACAAGGCAGAGCTCCTCAACGGAGGAGTTGCAACTTCAAATAGCGGCCTGCAACACCTTGCGGCTGAAGGAAGCATCCGAAGATGCAGCCACATCAACCTTATAAAACGTAGAAAAGGTATGAACAGACGACCAGGTCGCCGCCTTGCACACTTGTGCAACCGACGCTTGATGTCGGAAAGCCCAGGAAGCACCAATTGCCCTGGTGGAATGCGCCGTAACCGGAAAGGGAGGCGCCCGCCCCTTGAGAGCATAAGCTTGAATGACGGTTTTTCTGATCCACCTAGAAATGGTGGCGGACGAAACCGCTTGGCCCTGTTTTGGACCAGAGACAGCCACAAACAGTGAGTCAGACTTCCGAATAGAAGCAGTAGCAGACAGGTACACCCGCAAGGCTCGTACCACATCCAAAGTGTGAAGCGCAAACTCTCTCGGATGCGATGGGTGAGGACACAAGGACGGGAGGACAATGTCCTCATTTAAGTGGAAGACCGAGACCACCTTGGGCAGAAAAGAAGGTCGCGGACGTAACACTGCCTTATCCTTGTGGATGACCAAATAGGGCGACTTGCAGGACAAGGCCGCCAACTCAGACACTCGTCTAACGGAAGTAATGGCCACCAAGAAGGCCACCTTCTGAGACAAAGTCAAGAGGGAAATATCTCTGATATTTTCAAAGGGAGGTTCCTGGAAAACCGAGAGCACCAAATTCAGATCCCACGGGGGGAGAGGAGGCTTGACAGGAGGAAGCACATGGCGAACCCCCTGCACAAAGGTGCTAACCAAGGGATGACCCGCCAGCGGTCGCTGAAAGAAGATGGCCAAGGCTGAAATCTGACCCTTAATGGTACTCAAAGTGAGCTTTTGGGCCACGCCACGCTGCAGAAAATGCAGGATTCTGGGAACGGAATACTGTACGTTCGTGGGCGCCAGTCCAGCTCTTCGTACATGGCGATGTAAGCTTTCCATGTACGGTGATAGATCTTTCTGGAGGAAGACTTCCGTGCCCATAACATGGTCGAAATGACCGAATCCGAGAGACCTCGGTCTCTCAGCACCTGGCTTTCAATAACCATGCCGTTAAAGCCAGAGACTGTAAAGCAGGATGAAATATAGGACCTTGAGACAGAAGGTCCCCCCGCATGGGCAACCGCCAGGGAACGTCCGCGACGAGACGTACCAGATTGGCGTACCAGTGACGCCGAGGCCAATCCGGAGCAATGAGGATCACCAGAATTCTCTCGGTCGCTACCCTGCGCAGCATGCCAGGGAGCAACTGCAGCGGAGGATAAACATATATCAGGTGATACTGACCCCATGGGGCCACCAACGCATCCGAGGCATCCGCCCAGGGATCTCTGGATCTGGCCACAAACCTCGACACCTTGCCATTGAGTCGAGAGGCCATCAGGTCCACATCCGGCGTGCCCCACCGTCGGCAAAGGAGTTGAAAGACCTCCGGGTGCAAGGACCACTCTCCCTGGTCCAGCGTCTGGCGACTTAGATAGTCCGCCTGCCAATTGTCTACGCCCGGAATGTAGACGGCCGACAAAGCCGGCACGCTTCTTTCGGCTCACCTCAGGATGCGGGCGACCTCGGAAGCCGCAGCTGAGCTCCGAGTCCCCCCTTGATGGTTGACATACGCCACTGCCGTGGCGTTGTCCGACTGGATCCTGATGGAGTGACCCTGTAATTTCTCCGACCATGAGGAGAGGCACAGCCTGATTGCCCGTATCTCCAGCACACTGATCGGTAAAAGGGCTTCGTCCGGAGTCCAAAGCCCTTGGGCCGACAGGACTCCCCAGACTCCCCCCCAGCCCGTCAGGCTGGCGTCCGTCGCGATCACCGTCCATTGGATGGGGAGGAACGACTTCCCGGACCGAAGAGCCGGGGACCTCAACCACCACATCAGGGACGCCCTGACCAGGTGACTCACCTGGATCTGAAGATCCAAGGACAACGGGGATTTGTCCCAAGTGGACAAGATCTCTTTCTGTAAAAGCCCTGGTGTGTGATTGGGCATAAGGAATGGCCTCGAAGGAGGCCACCATGAGTCCCAGGACTCTCATGCAAAAACGGATTGACGACCATTTTCGGGACGTCAGCACCCGCACTGCAGACTGAAGTGTCAGTAGCTTCTCTGGAGGTAGGAATACTTTTGCCTCCAAGGAGTCCAGAATCAGACCTAGATACTCCAGACGCTGAGTCGGGACCAGAACCGACTTCTGAACGTTCAGGAGCCACCCAAAGTCCCTGAGGGTCTGCCTGACGATAGTCACACTTTCTTCTAATTCTGAGCCACTGTCTGCTCTTAGAAAAAGATCGTCCAGATAGCCCACGATAGCAATGCCTCGCTGTCTCAGCAAAGCTAGAACCGGAGCAAGCACCTTGGTGAACACCCTCGGTGCCGAGGCTAGGCCGAAGGGAAGAGCCACAAATTGATAGTGGACTTCGCCGATCGCAAAGCGCAGAAACTTCTGGTGGCTTGCGCAGATCGGAACATGCAAGTAGGCCATGCGAATGGATTCCATGCGGAACTTTTGCACCTTCACGAAGGCATTCAGGGCCTTTAGGTCCAGGATTGGCCGAACCCCGTCCTTTTTTGGAACAACAAACAGATTCGAGTAGAACCCCCGAAACCTCTCCTGGGACGGAACCGGCACAATCACTCCGGACCCGATCAAATCCTGTACAGCCCCCAAGAGGGCTGCCCGACGGGCAGGAAGGAGAGGGAGATTTGAGGGAAAGAATCTGTCTGGGGGCCAGGAGCGGAACTCTATTCTGTATCCTGAGGTGACCACCTCGCACACCCACCGGTCGGAGATCCGGGAGGTCCACCGATCCGTGAACCTGCGAAGTCGTCCCCCCACCCCAGAGTCGGGCGGGGGCAAGACTTCACGTGGAGGCGGGCTTGGGAGCAGTCTTGTTCGGCTTACGCACCCAGGGGCGCTTGTGCCCACCAGCCGCACGGTTGTCAGTCTGGGAGGGCTTACCCGTGGACTCTGACGGACGAAAAAAAAACTTTTTTGCTGGAAAGGAAGGGCCCGGTTTACGGCGGGCCTCCTTACCCTTGATAGTCTGAGGAAGGAGAGTGCTTTTACCTCCCGTGACATCCTTGATGATGTCATCCAGAGCAGCACCGAAAAGTCTACCACCCTTAAAGGGTAGATCCGTCAGGAGCTTCTTAGAGGCTAGGTCAGCAGACCAGCATTTCAATCAGATAAGACGACGCAATACCACCGCCGAGATAGAGGCCCTGGATATTAAGGGGGCCGCGTCCAACGTGGCGTCGCACACATATATCAGACCCTGCACCATTTGGTGGGCCAGAGTAATAGTGTCTGGAGGAAGATTATGCTCCTGTACAGTTTGGTGCAAAATTTTTGCCCATTCCGTGAGTGTCTGAGACACAAGGGTCGCCGCTACTACAGGCCGTAGGGCGGATCCCAACAAGGCGAACATGGCTCTACTCACCACTTCTGACCTCCTGTCAGTGGGGTCCTTAAAAGCAGGAGTCCCCTCCATCGGGAGAGTGGTGGCCTTGTTCAAACGGGCGACTGGAGGGTCGACCACTGGGGGAGAAGCCCACTTTTTAAGCAGGGCGTCTTCAAAGGGGTATCTGATAGACAAACGCAGCGGGACCATGAAAGTCTTCTGCGGCTTTTCCCAGACCCTGGTCAATGAGCTGGTCAAAGAAAGGTACATATGGAAAAACCTTTTTAGAAGGCTTGGCCTTAAAAGAACCAAAGGAGACTGCCTCCGCCTGAGGTTCTGCAGCCGCAGCATTCAGCCTGAGAGTGTCCCTCACAGCATCAATGAGTTCACTAACAAGCGCCCTGTCATTTACTGACTCAGAACTGGAGTCTTCCTCACAAGGAATGTCCTGTTCAAAACCATCTAAATATTCAGAGTTAGGGTCCTGAGCAGCAGCAGCTAGGCCCATATCTGAATCAGAGCACTCCCCTTGTGGAGATAAAGTGGGGAGAGGGCGCTTTTTTGCTCCTTTGCTCTCGCACACCGCTTCCATCCTGGTCAGAAATGATTCCAGGACTGCCGACAACTGGTCCATGGGGACCGCAGGTGCTGGAGCACTGCCTGTTGCCTCTGGCATGTGAGGGGAAGCTGGTGACACTGACTCCATATTGTCCCTCTCTGAGACTCCTCAGAAAAAAAGTCCACCCACAGGCTGTGGCTGACTGAGTAGGGGAATGCCCAGGGGACCCACCAACCTGACCCAGGACCGCTCGGTTCCGCTGCCTTGTCTCTCTGCGCCGCGCTGTTCAGCGTGAGTGAGCTGAGAGGACAGAGTGTGAGGAGATTTGCGCCGTTCCCAGCGGCGATAGAGGCCAAACGAGTGTTTGAAAAGCGTGCGGCTACAAGAAAATGGCCGCCGCAATGTGCTCCGGCGGACCACGGCAAGATGGCCGCCAATGTAAAATAAAGCACACACACCAAACATGGTGCCGAACGGCACCTCAGGCCCCCACACACTCCAAAAAACAGCCCCAGCGAGATGCAGACCAGCATGAGCCCCCCTCCCCAGGACAGTATGACCCCCAGGCACCCCACACAGCACAGCGCCCAGCTATGGTGACAGAGAGTTACAATAAAAAACAGGGGGAGACAGGGAGAATCCCCCACACAAAGAAACACACAGCATGTACTCACCTGCAGCCAGGAGATACTACTTACCCGTCCCCTGAGGGACCCACTGGTGTGTTTCTGACAGAACTATCACAGTGCGGTACTGAGTAGCTGTCAGCCCGGTCCACCGCGAAAGATACAGCTGGACTGTTCAATCTTGAGAGGACCGCGGAGCATGAAGCCCACCGGCCACCCCTGGAGTCGTGGGGCATGTCGTGAACTGAGTCTCACGCACACAAGGCGAGGATCAGCACGCTCGATGGTCGGACAGGGAAGACTACGAGGATATCTTGTACCCAACCTGTTGCCCAGCCGACAGTTGATAGAAGATCTCAAAAATAGAATAAGAAAAAAATTCCAAAAAGGAATAAAAATAGGTCAGGAGACTGGCTCCTGCGAGAGCCACGTCTTCTCCTTCTGCTAGGCAGAAAAAAACTGAGGTCTGCTGACTGCAGTGGGAGGGTTATGTCCGGAGGGACCGCCCCCTGGGCGGGGCTGTTCAGCTCTGGTTTTTTAGAATGTATGTATAACATCTCACATTCTGCCTAGGTCTTCTCCTACAAGCAGGGACATAACCCACGTGTAAAGTGTAAAGACACGCTGGGGCTGATTTACTAATAACAGTGCGCTGCGCTGCTTCTAACCTTAATTGGTGCGCCTGATAACTCCTTCACTGGGCGCAGGAAGCAGCGGCGCACTGTTATAGTAAATAGAAATGTCAGCAGCGCTCTATTGAAAATGAATGGTTCCCTATGGGAGCCCATTGATTTGAATAGAGGTCGCCCGGGAAGTCGGATCCGACTTGCGGGCGACTCGTGTGCCGGCTGACACAGGGACAGCGTGACTCTGCCAGGCGACCTGGACACGACCTGAGCGCGTGAAGCAGCCGCTCAAGTCGTGTCCTAGAGGAGACTAGCCGGCCGAGAATGTGTCCAGCGCGATGTCATCGCGCTGGTCCTCGGCAGCCTCGCTGTCCCATGTTTGGTATGAATCATGAAGGGGAACTCCAGGCCAAATTTTAATGAAAAAACCGGCATGGGTTCCCCTCCAGGAGCATACCAGGCCCTTAGGTCTGGTCTGGATTTTAAGGTGAACCCCCTTAAGCCGAAAAACGGCGTGGGGGTCCCCCCAAAATCCAAACCAGACCCTTAGGTCTGGTCTGGATTTTAGTTTGAACCCCCTTAAGCCGAAAAACAGCGTGGGGTCCCCCCAAAATCCAAACCAGACCCTTATCCGAGCACGCAACCTGGCAGGCCGCAGGGGAAAAGGGGGGGACGAGAGAGCGGCCCCCCTCCCTCCTGAACCGTACCAGGCCGCATGCCCTCAACATGGGGGGTTTGGTGCTTCGGGGCAGGGGGGCGACCTGCGGTCCCCCCACCCCAAAGCACCCTGCCCCCATGTTGATGGGGACAAGGGCCTCTTCCCGACAACCCTGGCCGTTGGTTGTCGGGGTATTCGGGCGGGGGGCTTTTCGGAATCAGGGCGCCCCCTTTAAAAAGGGGGCCCCCAGATGCCAGCCCCCCAAACTATGTGAATGAGTATGGGGTACATCGTACCCCTACCCATTCATCTGGTGGGAAAATAAGTCAATAAAAAAAGACAACACAGGTTTGAATAGTAATTTATTGGGCAGCTCCGGGGGTCTTTCTGCCGGGCCCCCGCTATCTTCTTCTAGCTCTTTTGCTAGCGGGGGTCCCGGGCTTCCTCGCCGTCTTCGGGGGTCTTTCTGCCGGGCCCCCGCTATCTTCTGCTAGCTCTTTTGCTAGCGGGGGTCCCGGGCTTCCTCGCCGTCTTCTTCCGACTTCAGGGGTCTCTTGTTCTGTTCTCCGGTTCTTCTCCCGCTCTCCGATGTCTTCTCCACGATCTTCGGTTCTTTCTGCCTTCTGCCGGGCCCCCGCTATCTTCTCGCAGCTCTTTTGCTAGCGGGGGCCGGTCTTCTTCGTCGCCTTCTTCCCTCTTTTCTTCGCCCGATGTTGCCTCGTCGCTGTCCACCGCCGCAATGATCTGTCCGAGCAGCGGTGCCACTTTTATTGGCATGGGGCGTGGTCACCGGATGATGCCACCGCTGACCCAGCCCCCGTATGATGTCACAGTCCCGGGGAATGATGGGACTGTGACGTGAAACGGGGGCGGGGTCAGCGTTGGCATCATCCGGTGACCACGCCCCATGCCAATAAAAGTGGCACCGCTGCTCGGACAGATCATTGCGGCGATGGACAGCGACGAGGCAACATCGGGCGAAGAGAAGAGGGAAGAAGGCGACGTAGAAGACCGGCCCCCGCTAGCAAAAGAGCTGGAAGAAGATAGCGGGGGCCCGGCAGAAGGCAGAAAGAACCGGAGATCGTGGAGAAGACGTCGGAGAGCGGGAGAAGAACCGGAGAACAGAACAGGAAACCCCCGAAGTCGGAAGAAGACGGCGAGGAAGCCCGGGACCCCCGCTAGCAAAAGAGCTAGCAGAAGATAGCGGGGGCCCGGCAGAAAGACCCCCGAAGTCGGAAGAAGACGGCGAGGAAGCCCGGGACCCCCGCTAGCAAAAGAGCTAGCAGAAGATAGCGGGGGCCCGGCAGAAAGACCCCCGAAGTCGGAAGAAGACGGCGAGGAAGCCCGGGACCGCCGCTAGCAAAAGAGCTAGCAGAAGATAGCGGGGGCCCGGCAGAAAGACCCCCGGAGCTGCCCAATAAATTTTTTCAAACCAGTGTACCCCATACTCATTCACATAGGGTGGGGGGCAGGTATCTGGGGTCCCCCTTATTAAAGGGGGCTCCCGGATTCCGATAAGCCCCCCGCCCGCAGACCCCGACAACCAACGGCCAGGGTTGTCGGGAAGAGGCCCTTGTCCCCATCAACATGGGGGCAGGGTGCTTTGGGGTGGGGAGGGCCGTAGGTCGCCCCCCCTGCCCCGAAGCACCAAACCCCCCATGCTGAGGGCACGCGGCCTTGTACGGTTCAGGAGGGAGGGGGGCCGCTCTCTCGTCCCCCCCTTTTCCCCTGCGGCCTGCCAGGTTGAGTACTCGGATAAAGGGTCTGGTGTGTATTTTTAGGGGACCCTACGCAAATTGTTTTAGTTTTTGCCACGGGGTTCCCCTTAAAATACATGCCAGACCTGAAGGGCCTGGTATGGATTCCGGGGGGACCCCCACGCCAGTTTTTTTTTTCATTTTTTGGGTCGGGGGGGGGGTCCCCTTTGAATCCATACTAGACCCAAGGGCCTCACGCTGTTTTTTTTTTATTTATTTATTTTTTAACCTTTTTTTTTTTTTTTTTTTTACATTTCCTTTAACAACCAGCTATAAACAGGTAAAACAAAAAAACACCGCAAAATTGCGGTACTTGCGTTTTGGATGCGGGTCCATTGAATTCTATTACATCCAAAACACTGTTTTTGGCCTGACAAAAAAAATCTGCAGTTGCATTTAAAATCGTTTTTCACAAACCAAACCCTCAAAATGCCTTCAGACGCCAAAGATTTCCACGTTTCAGACGCGGTACCGGCGTTTAGCCGCATTTTAGTTTAGAAGCGTTTTTAAAGGTGACCTATTTTTTTTACATTGATAAACTCCAAATTTATGGCAAATGATGAAAAACCATAAAATATATATATATATGGGGCGTGGCTTGGCGCGCAACGAACATGGTCGCACAGTAGGAGAGCTCCGGCACACACGCAGCCTGCATTTGCTATTCCGCCCGACCCAACGACCTCAGATGCCGGGCAAGCGGCTATACAACACCCCGAACTCACGCTCGAGGCGAGGATCCACCTCGAGGAACATCCCGGACCTGTTTAAAGCTCAAACAGGGACCCGCAGCCACAACGTGGGGATACCTAAAATGGCGCCGGACCAACTCGAGGAGGAGTACAGCGAGGATTCCCAGTCTGCTCCTGAAGACACAGGTAGGGGCTCAGCACTCCCCGATCAGCCCGTCACGCTCGCAGCAATGTCCGTGATCGCGGCTGACATTAAGTCCACGTTCTCCGCCGCCATTACGGACCTGAAATCAAACCTGTTGTCCCTGAATGAGAAAATGGCGGCAGCAGAGTCTGCAGGGAAGCACAGGGACAAGGCGATTCGCCGGCTAGAGAAGATTACTATATCCCACAATCACCACTTTATTGAAATAAACAGACATTTGGAGGACTTGGATAATAGGGGGAGGAGAAATAATGTCCGTGTGAGAGGGATCCCAGAGTCGGTGGAACCCCCCCAAATTGTCCCTGCTCTACAGAGAGTATTCAATAGCGTGCTTGAACGGCAGGAAGAAACAGAGATTGAATTCATAAGAGCTCACAGAGCACTTAGACCTAAGGGCCCGGACTCTGCGCCGCCCCGTGACATTGTTTGCTGCCTTCAGAGTTTCACTCTGAAGGAGGAGATTATGCGCAAGGCCAGGAGATCTGAACAGATTGTGTTTAATGGGGCCCACATCTTATTGTTTCAGGATCTCTCGCAGATCACCCTGCGAAACAGAAGAGCTTTGCGCCCTCTGCTGGTGAAATTACGGGAGTGCGATTTGAAATACACCTGGAAGTTCCCATTCGCCTTAACAGTCTATTTCAATGGAATCCAGCACGTTTTGCGAGAACCTGATGAGTTACCTGTCTTCTGTGCAGCTTTGGGATTGGATCCAATCTCCTTGCCCGATTGGTATGCAGAATTCCAGGATCCACCCCGTGACAGATCACCCTCAAGATCTCCTCACTCTACTCCAGACAAGAGGCTCTTTAAGAAGCAGAAGCCGTATCGCCCCGGGGGCTCCTTGGCTGGAACACCTAGATCGTCAAGGGATGTTCGCAGAGAACAAGTGGAAGCATAAATCAGGACCTTCGAATCCCTCTATGCTCCGTTTGATGTTCATTTTTCCTAGTTCACCCATTTCTGAGACAGATTCCAGTTATGCTCTCGCCCGGGCTTGAATGTTGGATTGACTAGACTCAGCTAACTTGGGAGCAGACAACTTCATGTGACTTGTAGTGGTACCAGGGGGTCTCGTACCCCCCTCCCCCATCTCCCCCTCCTCCTCCCCCCCTTCCCCCCCTCTCCCCTCCTACCCTCCCTCCCTCTCCCCTCCTACCCATCCTCCCTTTCCTCCTCTTCCCCCCCACCCTTTCCCTCCCCTCCTTGCCCCTCCCCCCACCTCCCCCCCTCCCCTCATTCCCCCCCTCATTCCTATCCCCCCCTTTTTTCCGCCTCCCCACCCCCCTTCCGGGACATTGTCTCTGGAGCTGTCCCCTCATCCTTCCCCAGGTTGCCGACTATAATGTGGGCTCTTATTTGTCGATTCTCACACCCGGATGCAACTGACGTTGAACTCTTTTTCGATATTAAGCTTCAGTGATACTACCTGGGGTTACTGGGGGGATTGGGGTCGGGTGGGGGCCTACTTCTCTCTATGTTTAGATGAAGAGGGGGCGACCCTGGGCTGCCACTGATCAACTCTCCTGAAATGTTTACTGCCCACTGATTCAGTTGTGCACTCTCTTTCTGGGTTGAGTGGATATGCTGTGTTCTGAGCTCAGGTTCGGACCAGCATATTTCAGTTTATTGTTTTCCATGCAGGCTGTGTGTGTGTGTCATGTTGCACTGCATTTATTTGTTTTTCTATACCTTGCTGTGTGTTACGGTTACATTTTTTCTTTTTCTGGATTGGGGTGGTCGACGGTTGTTGCCCAGTCCGGTCCAGGCCCTTGTGGTTGGGCGCCTCCCGCTTCCCCCACCAAGTGTGTCCGGGGCTGCCAGTTCAGACCTGGACGCGCTAATTTACTCCTTATTCAGGACAGTGTGTTCTGCCTGATCGGGGAATTCTCTGATTCTCTCTGTCATCTCCCATTTCTCTTATCTCCCTCTTTCCTCTTCTTCCTAAACCCCTTTTTTTTTTTTTTCTTTTAGAATATATTTGGCCTTTGGTTTACTCTGGGGTACTGCTGTTGACTATACTGTGACAGTTTTGTCTTGTAGGCGTACTCCGGCTCATCTCGCTCTGATCCTTCAACATGGCCTACTCCGACCTCGGCCGAGGTCCGCTCGTGATTTCACACAATGTTAAATGTATGAATATTCCCGAGAGACGCTCCACGCTATTACGGGAGCTCACGAAATGTAGACCACACTTTGTGTTTTTGCAGGAAACCCACTTTAGAACGCATCATGTCCCCAGTCTGACAAACGCCTTTTTTACAGAAGCATATCATGCCACCAATGACGACTCCAAGACAAAGGGTGTTACCACCCTGATAAGCAAAAACGCCCCTTTTACCCTGCAGGAGAAGCTAATAGATCCCAAGGGTAGATTTGTTTTTTTGAAGGGCCTATACAACAACACGCCTCTGACACTGGCCAATGTTTATTTCCCGAATAGGTCCCATGTGACCTTCTGTCATCATATAGTGCGAGAGCTCCTGGGATTTACTTCGGGTTGCTTGATTCTGGGGGGCGACTTTAATGTCCCTCTCAATCCGTCCGTTGACACCTCTAATGGGAAAACATGCATTACTTACAGGATCCTTAAGAGGATCAAGACCCTACTCCAAAGCTTACAACTTATTGACACGTGGCGGTTTGATCATCCTGAAGATAAAGACTTCACGTTCTTCTCACCTCCACACAACAGACACTCCCGCATTGACTACCTCTTCATATCCCAACGGGATTTAACCCGAGTCTCAGAGACACATATAGGCTTCAAGTCTTTCTCTGACCATGCGCCAATCTCATTAACCTTAAATGGACTTACCCCCCCCTCACGCTCCCAGTCGTGGCGTCTGAATGCGTCCTTACTAACAGACCCTGACTTACTAGTGACCTTGACCTCCTCAATCAAGGACTTCTTCTTGCGGAACTCCACCCCAGGTATAGATCCACTAGTGGTCTGGGAGGCTCACAAATGTACCCTGAGGGGGGAACTTATCAGAATGGGAGCAATCCGGAAAAGAGATAGGGAGGGACAAATAGTCACCATAACGAGTAAAATCAAACAACTAGAAAACCTCCATAAACAGTCTCTTAGCACGAACACGGCGACTGAGCTTCTAGATCTCAGGAAAGACCTCCAACAGCTCTTTGATACTAGATCAAGGCGTCTTTTATTTTTCAAAAAGAAAATCTATTATGAGTCTGGGAACAAACCTGGTAAGCTCCTCGCGAGGGCACTGAGAGAACAGAATGCTAGAAACCTAATTTCGGGTATCAGGAGACATGATGGTAAGCTGGATGTGGCCACGGAAGAGATAGCACAACATTTTCATGATTTTTACACAAAGTTGTATAACCTACCACCTCAACACAAAGGAGGGTCTCCGGGGGGTGATAGGGCTCAGATGGTGGAGGAATATTTAACTAAAAGTGGAATGCCTGCTCTTTCTGACTCGGACATTGCACTTTTGGAGGAGCCACTCTCGTCTTCAGAGGTTGAACTCGCCATTAAGCAGCTGAAACCGGGTAAAAGTCCTGGCCCTGATGGCTACACCTCTATCTATTATAAGACTTTTTCTCAGCTTATAGTAACACCACTTACAGCTGCGTTGAACTCATTATCCGCTCCCAGACGGGTTACCCCAGACTTTCTTTCGGCTTATATCACAGTGATCCACAAACCGGGTAAAGACCCAGCGGAGTGCTCCAGCTACCGCCCGATTTCATTACTAAACCTAGACGTCAAATTGTACGCAAAGATTCTGGCCTCCAGATTAAGTCCCATGTTGTCGAATCTTATCGATCCAGATCAGGTGGGTTTCATGCCTGGCCGAGAGGCTAAAGACAACGTGATCAAGGCAATGCTGTTGTCTAATGCGGCTTACGCTGGGAAGATAGAGGGCCTTCTCCTGTCCACGGATGCGGAGAAGGCCTTCGACCGCGTGGCCTGGGACTTTATGCTAGCCACTTGCACGAAGATAGGACTGGGGCCACATATGCTAGCCAGGATCTCTGCTCTATATCAGTCCCCTACGGCTCGATTAAAAATCAATGGTACCTTTTCAGATAAAGTTCTGATAACTAATGGCACAAGACAGGGATGTCCACTGTCCCCTCTATTGTTCATTTTATCCCTTGAGCCCTTTCTTAGAATGGTTAGAGCTAATACAGACATCCAGGGCTTCAGAGTGTCGACTAAAGAATACAAAGTGGCCGCCTATGCGGATGATTTGCTTTTCTTTTTATCTAACCCTATAATCTCCTTGCCAAATTTGATGCAGGAGTTTGCCAATTATAGCTACGTTTCAAATCTTAAGATAAACTACTCTAAGTCGGAAGCCCTGAATGTCTCACTTCCTGAGCGATTGCTGAAACGGGTAGTGGCTGCCTCCCCCTTCAGATGGGAACCGAAGGCCCTGAAATATCTGGGAATTTGGCTCACGCCTAGATTAGGAGACATGTTTGGTTGTAATTTCCCGGAGTTCCTTAAGAAAATCAGAGAAGACTTACTTAGATGGCAGTCGGGTTACTTCTCTTGGTTTGGTCGTGCGGCCATAATCAAGATGACTATCCTCCCCAGACTGCTCTACCTCTTGCATGCCATCCCACTTCAGATACCTGCTTCCTTTTTCACTACACTCAGGAGCGTTATCCTAAGATTTCTATGGAATTCGCAAAAGCCCAGGATTGGGTTCGCATACCTGATGAAGCCTAAAGTTCAGGGTGGAATGGGAATACCAGACTTTAGGTCCTACTACCAGGCCACTCACTTGACTAGAGTCGTAGATTGGCATTGTCATGGGGCAGCTAAAGATTGGGTCTCTCTAGAGGAAGCATTATCCCCCGTTCCCCTTAAATTTGCCCCATGGATCCCTTGGAATAGTTTACCGAGCAGTGTCAAACATCACCCCCTTACTGGTAGCACGTTAAGACTTTTCTACAATCTGACCAAACACCTTTCCTTTTCCTCACAACCTAGTCCCCTGACGCCACTGAAAGATAACCCCGACTTCGTCCCAGGTCTAAACAACCCGCATTTCCAATCCAAGACTCGTCCTCAACCTTTGCTGGTAGGCGACTGCATTACGGGGGGAACTGTGAAAGACTGGACGGTACTTAAAACTGATACACAACTCCCACACATGACCCTTTGGGAGTATCTCCAACTACGTAGCTACCTGGGGAATAAGTCTGTCAGGAGCAAATTACATAGACCTTTAGAGACCTTTGAGTCGATTTGTCAGCTGGGTGACACAAGTGTGAGAACTACGTCATTGAATTACTCGTGGCTTCAAAATTTGAAATACAGGTCCGTTGATAAACTCAGAGCGAGATGGGCGGAGGAGCTTCAGATGGGGATTTCCCCTAAACAATGGAGGTATGCATGCATTATGACCCATAAGTGCTCTATAAGTACTAAGACGCAGGAAACAGCATTTAAACTGTTGACACACTGGTACAATACCCCAGCCAAGATACATAGATGGAACCCACAGATACCAGCCACCTGCTGGAGATGCCATCAAGACGTGGGTACGCTGCTCCACATTTGGTGGCAATGCCCACGAATTGCTCCGTTCTGGGAGAGGGTCAGACTTCTGGTCTCGCAGATCACCGAAACCAAGATCGTGTTGAATGCGGCCTCCTGCCTGCTCCACATCACGAATGTCTCTTTGGGGAGGTACAAAAACTCCTTAACGAGACATTTGCTAAATGCGGCCAAGTCTTTGATCCCGCTCTACTGGAGATCACAGAGGGTTCCTTCCACTGCTGAGTGGCTGAAAAGGGTCTCGGTGGTTTGCGAGATGGAGGAGACCTTGACCCAAGCCACCGACGTGGTGGATAAATTTTGCACTATCTGGCAACCATGGTTGATATTCAGGTACTCGACTGCGTACTCAGATATTATGTCTGCCTCATCTCCCGGGGTTCCCGGCGAGGGGGCAGAGTAGGTGATGCATGGGTGTCTCCCGCTCCTACACCCCCCCACTGGTTTGCGGCGGTATCTCTGAGGCCAGGGGTCTTCCTTTCTCTCTACCTTTTCTCGGGCCAGGGCTCTGGCCATATCCCCCCCCCTCCCCCCTCCCCACCTTTTAGCTCTTTACTCTCTGTTCTGTCTTTGTTTTCCATTTTAGTTTTTTCTTTCCCTTTCTTCTTATATGCTGTGAACGCGATTGCCCCTCATAATTGATATTCGAAGATCACATCCTAGATTCATCATAAGTCCTATTGTTAACTCATTTCGACGGTCATCCTTGTTGATCCAGCTGAACTTGTGACCATGTCTCTCTTTTTATCTTGTTTTTCTCTCCAATATATCCGATGCTCACGTCCTCTGGTCACCTTGAGTTAGAATATTGTGGTCTCAGTTACTCTGTTGCATTCTGACTTGCCTAATTTGTGGATAAGTGTACCTATTGTGCAGTTGCATCTGCGAATGTTCTGTTCCGTTTTTTTTATTTTTATTTTTATTTTATTTTCTTTTTGCTTACCCATCTCTATCTTGTCTTCAATAAACTGTTAATAAATGTGAAAAATATATATATATATATTGTGAGGGGGTTAGCTCGGCAGCGGGTGTGTGTGACCCCCGGGATGGGCTCCCCACACAAAAACAGGCCCAGCAAACGGAGGTTGTGGTTTTCAAAATCAAAAAGGTGCGGTTTATTTTCTATTTACAGTGACAAAACACAGCAAAGCAAAAGAAACATAAACAAAATAAATCCTGGTCAACTTGACCTCTGACTAAACATACAGGTTTCCTAACTAACAACTGGGATCAGCCTAGTGCTGTCCTAGTCCCTAAGTCCCTGGTTTTAAATGTCCAAGCAAATAGCCACACAGGCTTTGTCTCACCGCACAGGGGTTCACTCTCCCTAGACAGTCCACACAGGTCTGGGTCCAGGCATGAGCTAACATCTAATGAAGCTGGGAGTTCTTATAGAGGCCTAAATGAGCTGACAAGCTTCAGCTGGTCTCATCAACTCCCTGTCTGCACGACGCCCCACACTCTCCCTAGAGGTATGAGTCATCCATGAGCCCACTAGCCCCAGCTGGGCTTATACAACTCTCCACCTAGTTGTATAAGTCGGCGTAAAGCCTGAATCTGGGCGAAATATATCTACCCCCCTGGATGCAACCAGGTGACTTTACCTTCCTGCTGTCACATACCCCCCCTCTTGTTTTAACCTCGGGGTTGGAACACCAGCAATCAGGCATTCATGTACTCGAGACAAAGCATCCACATTCCCCATTTGAACGCCAGGGCGATGCTTTACTGTGAAGTTGAATTCCTGGAGGGCCAGGAACCACCTATTCACTCTTCTATTTGTTTCCTTGTTTTGAGCCATCCACTTTAACGGAGCGTGATCCGTAACCAAGTCAAAGTGCCTACCTAGCAGGTAGTACCGAAGGGAATCTAGAGCCCCCTTCACCGCTAAACACTCCTTTTCAACGGTGGCGTAATTTACCTCATGGGACTTCAACTTCCTGCTGAGGTAAATGACTGGGTGCTCTTCCCCGTTCCAGACCTGGGACAATACTGCTCCTAACCCCACATCTGACGCATCACTTTGTACGACAAAGTCTTTAGAGAAGTCGGGTGAGTACAACACTGGCTGGCTACATAAGGCTTGTTTCAAGAATTGGAATGCTGCCTCAGCCTCGGGGGTCCATTTAATCATGACCGACCCTTTCCCCTTCGTCAGGTTGGTTAGGGGCACAGCCTTAGAAGCAAAGTGGGGAATGAATCGCCAATAATACCCAGCGATTCCCAGAAAGGCTCGTACCTGCTTCTTGCTGTTGGGACGTGGCCAACTCTGGATGGCCTCGACTTTGTTGAGTTGGGGTTTTATTACTCCCCTCCCAATGGTGTACCCAAGATATTTGGCCTCTTCCTGCCCAATGGTACACTTCTTGGGGTTAGCCGTAAACCCCGCTTCCCGAACAGAGTCCAGGACTGCTTGCACTTTTGGCAGATGTGAGGCCCAATCTGTGCTATGGACAATTACGTCATCCAGGTAAGCCGCAGCATACTTCCGATGGGGCCTCAGCATCTGGTCCATTTTCCGCTGGAATGTGGCCGGCGCATTCTGTAACCCGAACGGCATTCTTTTATATTGGAACGCCCCGTCTGGGGTTACAAATGCGGTTTTCTCTTTGGCCGACTTGGCCAGGGGGATTTGCCAATACCCTTTTGTGAGGTCAAGAGTCGTCATGTATCGGGCTGTTCCCAGCCGGTCGATCAACTCATCTATACGTGGCATGGGGTAGGTGTCAAATTTTGTAACTTTGTTCAACTGACGAAAATCGTTACAAAATCGCCAGCTCCCATCCGGTTTAGGCACCAACACAATGGGACTAGACCAATCACTTTGGGACTCCTCTATCACCCCTAAGTTCAGCATTTTCTGTACTTCCTCCCGTATTGCCTCCCGTCGGGCCTCTGGGATCCGATAGGGTTTTAACTTCACCCTTTCACCGGGCGGGGTAATGATGTCATGCTCTACCCCAGATGTTTGTCCCGGCAGCTCAGAGAATACCTCCTTGTTGCGAAGCACAAACTCCTTAACCTCCTGTTGTTGGGGTTGTGACAAGGTGGCTGCTATTCCAACCTCAGGAATCACGCAACCAGTTTGAGCTGGTGACCAAGTGTCTGCGACTAGGGACTCTCTATCCCTCCAGGCTTTCAACAGATTAACGTGATAGATCTGTTCGGGCTTTCGCCTTCCTGGTTGTCTGACCTTGTAATTCACTTCGCTCACTTTTTCCATTATCTCGTAGGGGCCTTGCCATTTGGCAAGGAATTTACTTTCAACCGTAGGGACAAGTACCAGTATCCTATCCCCCGGGGAAAAGGTACGGGTCTTGGCTCCACGGTTGTACACTCTCTGCTGTGCTAACTGCGCTTGGGCCAAATGTTCCTTCACGATGGGCATTACCTGTGCAATTCGGTCTTGCATCAGGGCGACATGCTCAATCACACTCCTGTGGGGAGAACTCTCACTTTCCCAAGTTTCCTTGGCAATATCCAACAGCCCTCTTGGGTGTCTCCCATACAGTAACTCAAAGGGGGAGAATCCCGTAGAGGATTGGGGCACCTCCCTAATAGCAAACATCAGATAAGGAAGTAGACAGTCCCAATCCTTTCCATCTCTATCCACCACTTTCTTCAACATTTGTTTTAGGGTTTTGTTGAATCTTTCAACCAGCCCATCGGTTTGGGGGTGATACACAGATGTACGTAATTGCGTCACTTTGAACAATTTACACAGCTCCTCTCCAGTTTCTTGAGTCTCCCCTGCCAATACTGATAAGGGAAATTCCGGAGAGTCCTCACCACTCTCAGGGGAGTTCTGGCTATCACATTCCTGGTACATAGGGGCACCAGTGGGGGGCTCAGGATCATCCCACAGTTCCCAGAACTTCGGAAAATCCCTTCCCACAATGGCGTCATGCGGTAACTGAGATACTAAGCCCACTGGATGAAAGAGGGTACCTTTGGGGGTCTCGAAACACACTGTAGTCACTGGATACTCTCGGGTGTCCCCATGCACACAAATAACAGCTACCTTGCTATTCCCAGAGACCTCTGTTTTAACTAACTCAGCCTTTATCAGGGTCACAAGGCTACCTGAATCCAGCAATACCACAACATTTCTACCATTAACACACATTTTGCATAAATGTTTCTCAGTTCCTCGAATGGCAGTGCATGCGACTGTCGCACACAGCGACTGACGTCTGCCCGTCAGAAAGTCACACTGCATGGGTTCCTCCACAACCGGGCAATTGGCTGCAATATGTCCCGCTTGCCGGCAGCGGTAGCAAACGATCCTTCTTGCCGCCTCTTGAGCCGCTGATTTCCCAGGCTGTTCTCGCCAAACTTGGGGTAGAGCTCCCACCCTCTCACTCTCTCCACCCTCACCCCTTGGAATCCTCTTATCCGCCCCTGGGGATGGTCTGGTCTTAGGGTGGAAAGTCCGAGTGTCTCTGGAAGAGGCCGTCAGGTTCTCTGTAGCCAAGTATTTCTCCACACGATCCACAAGACCATCGGCCGTCTCTGGGTCTCCATGGCTTACCCACTTTTGGATGGCAGTAGGAAGAGCTCTCAAAAACCGATCCATTACAACACGTTCCACAATCTTTGGTGCGGACAAAGTCTCTGGCTGTAGCCACTTTCTGCTCAGGTGAATGAGATCATACATTTGAGACCTGGGGGGTTTTCCAAGCTGGAAAGTCCAGTTATGCACACGCTGAGCCCGGACAGCCAGGGTGACACCCAGCCTTGCCAATATTTCAGCTTTTAGCATCACATAGTCTTTTGCTTGGTTAGGCTCTAGGTCATAGTAAGCTTTCTGCGATTCACCAGTTAACAGAGGAGCCACCAGTCCAGCCCACTGCTCCTCAGGCCACTTTTCTCTTTCAGCGGTCCTTTCAAATGTGGTCAAAAATACCTCTGGATCATCCTCTCCAGTCATTTTTGTCAATAAACGACTCACCCCAAAGGACGCGGTATTAGTGGGACGGCTTTCCTCACTGGTCTGCGGACGTTGCTGCATTACTGCTTCCATCTGTTGTTGTAGTCCCTGCTCTTGCTTCTGCAACAGGTCTATGAAGCGGGCCTCAGATTGCTGCTGGGCTTGTTGCTGAGCCTCCAGACTCTGTTGCAAAGTTGCGTTTGTCTGCTGCTGGGCTGCAAGGCTCTGTTGATGAGCTTGCTGCTGGGCTGCAAGGCTCTGTTGATGAGCTGCAAGGCTCTGTTGATGAGCTGCAAGGCTCTTTTGCAAACCTGCATTTGTCTGCTGTTGATTGGCATTTGCTAGAGCCAGCTGTTTCAGTATCTCCTCCATGCTGGCTTAAAAAAAAACTGCCACTGGTTCTCCACCAACTGTGAGGGGGTTAGCTCGGCAGCGGGTGTGTGTGACCCCCGGGATGGGCTCCCCACACAAAAACAGGCCCAGCAAACGGAGGTTGTGGTTTTCAAAATCAAAAAGGTGCGGTTTATTTTCTATTTACAGTGACAAAACACAGCAAAGCAAAAGAAACATAAACAAAATAAATCCTGGTCAACTTGACCTCTGACTAAACATACAGGTTTCCTAACTAACAACTGGGATCAGCCTAGTGCTGTCCTAGTCCCTAAGTCCCTGGTTTTAAATGTCCAAGCAAATAGCCACACAGGCTTTGTCTCACCGCACAGGGGTTCACTCTCCCTAGACAGTCCACACAGGTCTGGGTCCAGGCATGAGCTAACATCTAATGAAGTTGGGAGTTCTTATAGAGGCCTAAATGAGCTGACAAGCTTCAGCTGGTCTCATCAACTCCCTGTCTGCACGACGCCCCACACTCTCCCTAGAGGTATGAGTCATCCATGAGCCCACTAGCCCCAGCTGGGCTTATACAACTCTCCACCTAGTTGTATAAGTCGGCGTAAAGCCTGAATCTGGGCGAAATATATCTACCCCCCTGGATGCAACCAGGTGACTTTACCTTCCTGCTGTCACAATATATATATATATATATATATATGTAGCGGGGTGTTCCCCTATAATGGGAAGAAACTACATCACCCATAACCCCATTCTTCACATGTTCCACCGCAGAGACTCATGGGAGGGGTTATAAAAGGAGGAGGCCTCTTTGGGACACGAGACTTCACAGACGGATCCTCCTGTGCGGATGTGTCGGAGTGCAAGGCCTGAAGCCTGAGGCCTTGCTCAGTACCAAAGAGCCTTCCACCCCCTCTGCGAGCCTGGGTGGCATCTGACTTTGTGCGCTACAGCCTTGTTGGATCGGGGACCCGATGGTTGGAGAGATCGAGTGTGTGTGACACAGCCGGTGGAGGTTTCCCGGACTGGATCCGTAGTCCGGCGGGTGAGAGGGCATAAGCCCAGCTAAGATACTGTTACTGCATATAGGCCTATAGACTGCCGTGGCCTACAAGTTATTTTGATACCCCTATTGAAGAGCCTTGTCAGAACTGAGCCTGCGGCTTTATTTAACCAAGTTCTATACCCCTTGGATTACAAAGTTATACTCTGTTTAAAGTGCACCACCATTACAGACCTGCCGGTGAAGAAAGAAGGACTAATTTAAATATTAGAACCAGGCCTGGTGGGGATTCTAGCGTGTTTGATTACTGCGCCATAGGGCACTTAGTTAACGGTCGCCTGTATGGCGCACCTGTAGCGTGTGTTACTACATAGTGTGTTAGAGTGGCAGGACGCTGCCCTTAGAAGTGATTATCTTGAACTGTGATTACTGTTACCCTCTTTATCCATATTGAGAAAATAAGTAAAACACTTTACCTATTACAATTCATTACTGTGTCCTTGCTTAGTTATTATATTGCATAGGATATATCATTGATTGTTAGTACTAGCTGTGCCAGAAGGGGGTAGAGCCTATTGCCGGGGGTTGGCGGAGCTGCACTCAGGGCCCAAATCTAATTCTGCGGCCTCCTTAGTTGGAGGTATCGCTACACGTGGGGGTTCTCGTCCGGGATCCTGATGCAGCAAGCGAACGCCAGAAGTGCCGGCATGGACCCCATGGATCCAAGAGCGGTAGAAGAGTGGTGCAAAGCCGCTAATACAGAGCCAAAACAGTCGATAGCCATTAGCCTCCCTGGGGAGAAATGGTCGAGTGAGACGGTAGAGGAACTAATGAGTTCAGTGTCCCCAGATCACACACCGTGGGTGATAGACATAAAGACAGACCCAGACATCTCATATCAATATGCATTAGTGGAATATTGGGACGGGATGCCAGAGGCCTGTAAGCACAAGTGTCTGCGGACGCCAGACAACAGAACATTTAGGCTGGCGCACGCAATAACTGTAGAAAGGGAACCATCCCCTACGGGATCGCCACAGGCTGCGGCCCGAACTCCACCTGAAAGAGAAGACAGGGCGACACCCCCGGTGGCACCTGCACCGGCCACTGCTATATCACCAGAACTGATAAATGCAATAGGGGATTTGCTAGCCAAATGTCAGAAGACAAGTACGGTGCATGTGGAAACTAGCTACCGGAGACTAAAAATATTCTCAGGGAAGCTCCCTGTCCCGGCAGGGGAAGAAGATTTTGATACCTGGGTGGAGCAGGCATTACAGGCGGTGGAGGCATGGGAGGTGCCTGAAGCACAGAAGAGGCAGCGAGTGTTAGAAAGCCTTAAAGGTGCAGCAGCGGAAGCAGTGAAAAGTTTCCGGTTTGGGAATGCAGGGTGCACGGCGCAGGACTGTCTAGCTATGCTGCAGGAAGAGTTTGGTCAATTAGACAAGGTGACAGAGATGGTCTACCAGTTTGAACACACTTTCCAAAAACCGGAGGAGAAACTTTCCGAGTATGTCAGAAGGCTAAACAGGCTGCTGTGCAAGATTGTGTTAAAGAAAGGGATGAAGCCCCAAGATGCCGATGCGGCAAGAATGAAGCAAGTCTTAAAGGGAGCGCTACGCTCCGATCCAGTCTGGCTGCACCTGAAAACCTTGGGAGGAGGAATGTTGCTGACTTATGCTGATTTAATAAAAATCATCAGAGATGAGGAGGCGCTGCAACAGGACCAGCAGAAGGATAAGACAAGTGTTGTACCCGCACAGGTGCTGGTCAATCCAGTAATGACCCCTGAAAGAGAGGCGGAGATAGACACCCTAAAAACTCAGATGTCCAAGGTGTTAGAGATATTGACCTCTCTGATAGCAAAAGACACAGAGTGTCCCAAGAAGAAAGAAAGTCCAAGGAAGGAATTGTTCCCGATTGCCTCAGCACCTGAACCTTTACAAGAATGGGGAGATATAGTCTGCTTCAACTGTGGGGGAGTTGGCCACATTGCAGCCACATGTTCTAGTCCGAAGAAGAAGAGACCAGACAACCGCAAGCTGGCGGGAAACTCCAGAGGGCCCCGGTGAAGGAGTCAACCGGGTGCCCATCATCTTCAGTAAACTCCAAGCTGAATGCGAAGAAAAACAAAAAGAGTGATAGAACACCAAAGGGGAAACGCAATACCCCTCAACAAAGCTATACTCCAGGAGGAAGGGGGGAGACCCCTCAGAAGAGGCACAGCACTCCCCAAAGGGGGTGCCCACCCAAGAAAAATAATAGTACCCCTCAGCGGGTTCCTACACCCATTAAAAGGAGGGAAGTCAGTGCATACCAGGCTCAAGAAAGGTTCAAGTCCAAAGGGAATAGGACAAGAGAGAGTCCAAAGGAAAAAGGTCTGAAGAAGGCGGCTCCTGCCGGACCATATCCAGAGAAGCTGGTAGGCCCATCCCCTATAGTGCCCATTCAAGTGGAGGGAGTCTACACCAGGGGCCTCCTGGATACCGGGGCACAAGTGACCCTACTATACCGGGACTTCTACGACAGGCACCTGAGTCATCTGCCTATCCAGAAGATAGAAGAGCTGGAAATATGGGGAATTGGAACCCAGAGTTTCCCTTACGATGGCTACCTTCCCATCAAAATGACCTTTGACCCATCCGTGGCTGGGAAGGCCGAAGTGTTTGACACCCTGGCAGTTGTGTGCCCTAGGCCGCCTGGAGCCAACAAGAATTCCCTTATAATAGGGACGAACACGGACCTGGTCCGAAGACTCCTGACCCCTCTCGTGACAGAAGAAAGACAAGCAGCTACCAAGATCCATCCCATGCTGAAGACAGCCTACCAACGGCTGGTCCAAGAGCGGGAGACCCCTGGAGAGGGGATAGGGAAGGTGTGGAGACTTGGAAGAGAAGGGGTAGTGTTGCAGCCCGGCGAAGTAACCTGTCTCAGGGCCACTGTGAAGCTTACTTGGGAGCAGCCTGGTCCTTTTGTCATGCTGGAGTCAGACCTAAGGGGTGAGTCCTCAGGCCTGGAGGTGATACCGGAAGTGATTCCGCTGAAGGTCCTGAAGAAGGCCCATTATAGAGTTCCAGTGAGTGTTTGGAATACTACCAAAGACCCCATGGAAATCCCAGCCAGAATGCTGCTAGGCCAGGTGAGCCCGGCGGCCCCTGTTACCCTGTCAGAAGTGAAGAGGACAGGTGGAGGAGGGGATGTTTGGGAGAAGCTGTCCATGGAAAACCCGAATCTGTCCAGGGCTTGGAAAGAGAGAGCCAAGGCCCAGTTGAATAGATGGGAGAAGATCTTCTCTAAGGATGAGTTTGATGTAGGGTGTGCAAGGAGTGCCACCCATCGGATCCGCCTCCAGGAAGATAAGCCCTTCCGAGAGAGGGTCAGGCGGGTCCCGCTAGCAGATCTGGAGGATCTGAGGGAACAACTTGCAGAACTCAAGAGGACTGGTGTGATACGGGAGTCCAGAAGCCCCTATGCTTCTCTCATAGTGGTGGTCCGAAAGAAGAATGGATCATTGAGGCTCTGTATCGACTACAGGACTCTCAACAGGAGAACCATACCTGACCAATACACCACTCCGAGGATAGAGGATGCCCTACAGAGCTTGTCTGGTGCCAAATGGTTCAGCGTTATGGATCTCAAGAATGGGTACTATCAGATTCCGATGCACCCAGCAGACAAGGAGAAGACAGCTTTCATAACCCCAGTGGGGTTCTTTGAATTCGACCGGATGCCCCAAGGTCTGTCTGGAGCCCCAGCTACTTTCCAACGTCTCATGGAGAAAACAGTAGGAGACATGAACCTGAACGAAGTCCTTGTATACCTGGACGATGTCATTGTCTTTGGGAGAACCTTGGAGGAACATGAAGAGAGGCTGGAAAAAGTGTTGAGAAGACTCAGTGAGGAAGGACTTAAGCTTTCGCCTGAGAAGTGTCGGTTCTACCAGTCTTCTGTGAACTATCTGGGGCACATAGTGTCTGAAGAAGGGGTGGCCACAGACCCTGAGAAATTGGAGGCAGTTACCTCCTGGCCACGGCCCACCACAGTAACAGAACTCAGATCCTTCTTGGGCTTCTGCTCCTACTACAGGAGGTTTGTGGAGGGATTTGCCCGAATTGCTAGACCATTGAATGAGTTGCTCAAGACTGAAGGAGAAGAGGATGGCTCGGGGCCCAGGAGGCCAGGAGAGTCCATCAGAGATCAGTGGAATCAGAAGTGTGAAGAGGCTTTCCAGGTATTGAAGAGGAGCCTGACCACTGCACCAGTCTTGGCTTACGCAGACCCAACCAAACCCTATGAACTGCACGTGGATGCTAGTCATGACGGTCTGGGAGGAGTACTTTACCAAGAACACGAGGGGCAATTGCGGCCCGTTGCCTATGTGAGTAGGAGCCTGACCCCCTCTGAGAAGAACTACCCCACTCACAAGCTGGAGTTCCTGGCCCTCAAGTGGGCGGTAGTAGACAAGCTCAAAGACTACCTGTATGGAGCGGAGTTCACTGTGAAGACCGACAACAACCCCCTTACCTACCTGTTCACCACGGCCAAGCTGGATGCCACTGGACACAGGTGGCTGGCCGCACTGTCTGGATTCAACTTCAGCCTTAAGTATAGACCAGGAGTGGGGAATCGAGACGCAGATGCTCTGTCCAGGAGATCTCATTCCCCCACCATTGAAATAGAAGATTGGACCCAAGTGGCACCGGACGGGGTGCGGGCCCTTTGTCAAGGAGCTGAATTTCAAGGCCGAGGAGGCTCCAGAGCAGAGGAAACAGGAGTTACCACGGTGGGAGTCCCCAAACACTACTGTGGAGTAGCTCAATTGGAAGAGGACAACCTACCAAGACTGTCCAAGAAGGAATTGAGGTGTGACCAATTGGAAGACCCCATGGGGAGATTGGTCCTGGAGGCCTTGGAGAATCAGGATCCAAACAGACTCATGCGTCAACCTTCAAAAGAAGCTCGCCTGCTGAGGAAGGAGTGGGATAGGTTGCAGTTACATCAGGGAGTGGTCTACCGAAGGGGCCCCTCTGATGATTCAGAAGATAAGTGGCAGCTGTTCCTCCCAGAGAAACATCGGGAGACTGTTCTGATTGCCCTGCATGACAATCATGGCCACCTAGGGGCTGAAAGGACCTTTCAACTTGTCAGAAGTCGGTTCTATTGGCCCTGCATGAGGGCAGAGGTAGAGGAGTACTGCCACTCATGTGCGCGATGCATCCAGAGGAAGACTTTGCCCCATCAAGCTGCCCCAATGGGCCATCTACAGAGCCAAGGGCCCATGGACCTGGTGTGCATTGACTTTCTCTGCCTCGAACCCGACCTGAGTGGACTAGGAAATGTTCTGGTGATAACCGATCATTTCACCCGGTATGCCCAGGCTTTCCCCACCAAAGACCAGAAGGCCTCCACCGTGGCCAAGGTACTTATGGAGAAGTACTTTGTCCATTATGGGCTGCCACAGAGACTCCATTCAGACCAAGGGAGGGACTTCGAGAGTAAGCTGATCCGGAAGCTCTTGGATTCTTTGGGAATTAAGAAGACTCGAACTACACCTTATCATCCTCAGGGAGATGGTCAGCCGGAAAGGTTCAACCGAACCTTGCTCAACATGTTGGGGACTCTGGAAAGCGAGAAAAAGCAACATTGGAGCCAACACATAGCAGCCATAGTACATGCTTACAACTGCACCATCAGTGATGCTACAGGCTACTCCCCATATCGACTCATGTTTGGGAGAGAAGCGAGACTACCGGTGGACTTGGCTTTTGGCACCTCACTGGACCATTCCTCGGCCACATCCCACAAAGGATATGTGGACAGGCTCAGACACAGCCTGAAAGTAGCCTATGAACAAGCTCAAGCGGCCTCAGATCAAAGGGGAGCTCGGAATAAAAGAAATTTCGACTTGAAGGTCCGGGTACAAGACCTACAGCCCGGGGATCGAGTACTGTTGCGCAATCTGGGAGTCCCCGGAAAGCACAAACTTGCAGACAGATGGAGATCTGAACCCTATGTCATCTGCAGGAAGTTGCCGGGCCTACATGTCTACAAGGTGAAGCCAGAGGGAAAGGTAGGCCCACTGAAGACATGGCATCGACACCACCTGCTCCCACTTGCGGAGGCAGTTAGAATACCTCCCGTGGGAGACTCCCCTGAACCGGCCTCTATCTTGGATACTCCTAGGCCGAACACTCGGTCACAGACCTCCCGAGCTGAAAATGGAGAAGCCTCCCAACTTAGTGGAGATGAGGAGGGAGAACTTGATTGGCTGTGGCCTTCCCCAACTCCAGGGACTTCTATCACAGATCTTCCAGTCACCCAAGATACCACAGATGAAACACTGAACCCAGAGGCTACAGAGTTCATCCCCTTTAGTCCTTCAGCAGATTACTGGGAAGATGCCCATGATAGTTGCTCCGAGGAAGAGGAGCCTGTGGCGCCAGAGCCAGAGATTCCAGGAGAGCAAAGGGCTCGAAGAGTCATTCGACCTCCTAAGAAGCTGACCTACCCTCAGATGGGGAACAGTTCGGAAGACTCTGTAGTCACTGCTAGGAGAAATGCTGAGATTCCGGATCCCTCCACTGTCCATTTGGTGGAGGGCAACCCCAGCTCACTCTCTGGCACAGTTAGGCAGGCCACCCATGATAATGTGACCTGTGGGCAAGGGAATTCTACCCCTCAGTTATGGTGGGAATCCCCTATCTCAACATCGTTTTCAGAATTGGCCAGTGTTATATATAGTTGTTGTTAAAATTTATCTTTGGGGACCAAAGAGTTTAAGTGGGGGGAGTGTGTAGCGGGGTGTTCCCCTATAATGGGAAGAAACTACATCACCCATAACCCCATTCTTCACATGTTCCACCGCAGAGACTCATGGGAGGGGTTATAAAAGGAGGAGGCCTCTTTGGGACACGAGACTTCACAGACGGATCCTCCTGTGCGGATGTGTCGGAGTGCAAGGCCTGAAGCCTGAGGCCTTGCTCAGTACCAAAGAGCCTTCCACCCCCTCTGCGAGCCTGGGTGGCATCTGACTTTGTGCGCTACAGCCTTGTTGGATCGGGGACCCGATGGTTGGAGAGATCGAGTGTGTGTGACACGGCCGGTGGAGGTTTCCCGGACTGGATCTGTAGTCCGGCGGGTGAGAGGGCATAAGCCCAGCTAAGATACTGTTACTGCATATAGGCCTATAGACTGCCGTGGCCTACAAGTTATTTTGATACCCCTATTGAAGAGCCTTGTCAGAACTGAGCCTGCGGCTTTATTTAACCAAGTTCTATACCCCTTGGATTACAAAGTTATACTCTGTTTAAAGTGCACCACCATTACAGACCTGCCGGTGAAGAAAGAAGGACTAAGTTAAATATTAGAACCAGGCCTGGTGGGGATTCTAGCGTGTTTGATTACTGCGCCATAGGGCACTTAGTTAACGGTCGCCCGTATGGCGCACCTGTAGCGTGTGTTACTACATAGTGTGTTAGAGTGGCAGGACGCTGCCCTTAGAAGTGATTATCTTGAACTGTGATTACTGTTACCCTCTTTATCCATATTGAGAAAATAAGTAAAACACTTTACCTATTACAATTCATTACTGTGTCCTTGCTTAGTTATTATATTGCATAGGATATATCATTGATTGTTAGTACTAGCTGTGCCAGAAGGGGGTAGAGCCTATTGCCGGGGGTTGGCGGAGCTGCACTCAGGGCCCAAATCTAATTCTGCGGCCTCCTTAGTTGGAGGTATCGCTACATATATATAAAATAAATTGCTTCCATTGCATTGTGGACAATCCACAACTTGGGGCAGCTGACGTGGCAAGTGGACAATCCACAACTTGTGGCAAGTGACACGCTAAATACAACTACACTGCTGCTCTCAGCTGCTGATATCACTCTGGTCTTACTACAGGGCTGGCCCTACCATGGGACCCAATGGGCCCATGGTCCCAGGCGGCATTTACAGAGGGGTGGCAGCCGGCAGTGACAAGGCAGCATGAAGGGATACAGCCGCAGAGTTTCCATAGCGACCCGGCCCCTGCTCCAGGGGGGGGGGGGCGGTGCGGGCTCCCTCTCACATTAGATTCAATGTCAATGCGTCTGTGTGGGCGGCAGGTATCACCTCGGATACCAGACTGTGACAGGCAGACCACTGCCCTCCCCTTCACACAGGTGAGATGGGGCTGCTTAATGGAGGAGGCGGGTCATGTACTGCGTGGAATGACAGGCGTGGAATGACAGGCAGTACTGCGGTGAATGTTCTGCCTTCCTGGTTCACAGACCCGCCTTCTCCACACTGCCTCCGAACTCTGTGTCCTCCCTGTTTCTGCTCCTCTGGCTCAGAAACAGTTTGGTCCTACCCCCTCCCCCCTTGTCTCCTCCCCTCACCTCTCCATTCAAATCAGACGCCGCTTGTGTCTTTTCACCTCCCTCTTCGCTTACAACCGCCTCTCCCACACCTGTCCTCAGTCATGGCGGGGCCCGCTGGGGGATTAACATGCTCTCTAGCTGGAGCTAAAGAAGTGTGACTAGGTAAGAGTGGAGTGGGGGCGGGCGGAAGTGGGAATGTTAGAACATTCTGCAGTGCGGGACACAGGGCTGGTTGATCTTCTACACACTGAGGGAGACTGAAACTTCTCCTGACTCCCCCTGTACTGGGAACATCCTATATTTGGGGTTGTGACAGAAGCCAGCATGGGGGAGGGGTGAGTCCTGGACATGCTGGGTCTTATAGTGTACAGGCAGTAGGGGGCCCCCTGTGTTCATTCAGAGACCTAAAACCAAAGCCCCCCCAACAGGGCTAATAAAAAAAATATGGTAAAAAAAAAACACTGACACCGTCCACTGCCCCACTGACACCGTCCACTGCCCCACTGACACCGTCACCGTCCACTGCCTTACTGACACCATCCACTGCCCCACTGACACTGTCCACTGCCCCACTGACACCGTCCACTGACACTGTCCACTGCCCCACTGACACCATCCACTGCCCCACTGACACCATCCACTGACACCATCCACTGACACCGTCCACTGCCCCACTGACACCATCCACTGACACTGTCCACTGCCCCACTGACACCGTCCACTGCCCCACTGACACCATCCACTGACACTGTCCACTGCCCCACTGACACCGTCCACTGCCCCACTGACACCGTCCACTGACACCGTCCACTGCCCCACTGACACCGTCCACTGCCCCACTGACACCATCCACTGACACCGTCCACTGCCCCACTGACACCATCCACTGACACCGTCCACTGCCCCACTGACACCATCCACTGACACTGTCCACTGCCCCACTGACACCGTCCACTGCCCCACTGACACCATCCACTGACACTGTCCACTGCCCCACTGACACCGTCCACTGCCCCACTGACACCGTCCACTGCCCCACTGACACCATCCACTGACACCGTCCACTGCCCCACTGACACCGTCCACTGCCCCACTGACACCATCCACTGACACCGTCCACTGCCCCACTGACACCATCCACTGACACCGTCCACTGCCCCACTCTGCATTTTTTATTTTTTTGCGCTATAAACAAGAAAAAAACGAACATTTTGAAAAAAATAAGTATTTTTTACTTTTTGCTATAATAAATATCCCCCAAAAAACTGTCTTCATCAGTTTAGGCCAATATGTATTCTTGGTTAACAAATAAATAAAAAATAAAACGCAATAAGCGTGTATTGATTGGTTTGCGCAATAGCGTCCACAAAATAGGGAATAGATTTTGGTGGGCGGGATTATTTTTTTTGGGGGGTGGGGGGCAGCATTTCATTCTTGGGCCCAGGCAGCACAATGTCTTGGGCCGGCCCTGTCTCACTAAATAGCTAAAATCGTAAATAATACTGTTTTTGGAGCTTAGGGCGGCTCCTTATTATATACACGCAAATGTGGTAAAACACGGCATGCAAACGCCACAAAGCGCGCCTTTCTAAACGCCACTTTCAACCTTAGTTCTGAACACTTTGCACCAGCGTCCCGTCTACATGGGGACTAAAAACGCCTATGCCATTTACAGCTCAAAAACGCCATGGTGGCCATGAGGCCATAGGCTAACATGGAGAGATGTTTTTAAGCTGCAAAAAATGCTCAAACAAGCGGCTTGAAAAACGTCCGTGTGCATGCAGCCTTATATTAACCAAGTTTCACATTTCAGCGCTGATGCACTTTTAATGACAATTGCGCGCTCATACAACACTGTAACCCAATGAAAATGTTTTATTTGTTGGCACACAAATAGAGCTTGCTTTTGGTGCTATTTGATCACCTTTGTGTTTTATTTTTTATTTTTTTCGATAAATACAAAAGACAGAGTTTAAAAAATAAATAAATAAATGGATATTTTACCCACTTCAGCACTGGGCCTATTCTGGCACTTCTCTCCTTCAATTTATGGCTATAAAATTACTTCAAAACACCAAACATTATATATGTTTTTGGAGCAGACACCCTAGGGAATAAGATGGCGGTCATTGCAAATTTTTATCTCGCTTGGTATTTGCGCAATAAATTTTCAAACGCCTTTTGTTTGCTAAAAATATTACAAAACAGTAAAGTTACGGCCAATTTTTTGGTATAATGTGAAAGATGTTGTTATGCTGAGTAAATAGATACCTAACACGTCACGCTTTAAAATTGCGCACACACATGGCATGACACCAAACTTCAGTAATTAAAAATCTCCCTAGGCGATGCTTTAAATTTTTTTACAGGTTACCATTTTGGCATTACAGAGGAGGTCTAGTGCTAGAATTGTTGCACTCGTTCTAACACACGCAGCAATAACTCACATGTGTGGTTTGAATGGCGTTTACATATGTGGGTGGGACTTACGTGTGTGTTCGCTTCTGAGCGCGAGCTACCGGGGACATGGGCGTTTTTTCTTATTTTTGCTTATTTTTTTATTTAGTTTTTTTTACTTTTTTGTATTTCTAACTCTTTTTTAATTTTTTTTAATTTTTTTGGATCACTTTTATTTCTATTACAAGGAATGTAAACATCCCTTGTAATAGGAATGTGTGTGACAGGTCCTCTTTATGGAGAGATGCGGGGTCAATAAGACCCCGCATCTCTCCTCCAGGCTGGAAAGCATGATATTGGTCCAAAAAAAACCACCAATCTCATGCTGACAGCCGAGATCACGGCTTGGTTAACATACGGGAACACGGTGTGATGTTATAAAGTCGTGCCCGCGCCTCCGACGGTCATAGAGATGACTGATGACCATCTGGTCACCAGTCATCTCCAAATCGTTCTCCGAGCCCCAGATGGCACAGGAGAGCCTGGAGAAGCACCGGATGGCGGCAAGAGGGGGGGGGACGTCCCCTCCCCCCGCCTATAAGAACGATCAAGCGGCGGAACTGCCACTATGATCGTTTTTATTGTACACAGAATCGCCGGCTGAAAAGAATGATATCTGAATGATGCCTGCAACTGCAGGCATCATTCAGATGTCACCGCACAAAGCCAAGGATGTCATTTGACGGTGGGCGGTAGGAAACTGGTTAATATTTTTAAAAAAGGTAATTTTTCTTCTTCATTGATGTACACTGATGAGACTGCACTGATGGGCACCGATAAAGTGGCAAGGGTGGGCACTGAGAGGTGGCATTGCTATTTGGCACTGGTGGGCAGTGAGAAGTGGCACTGCTAGGTGGCAATGACAGTTGGCAGTGATGGGCACTGATAGGTGCCACTGATTAGCACCAGTGGTGGGCATTGATAGTAGCCCCTGCCAGTGCCACCTAATTGTCACAGATGATGCAGAATTGCCTCTTCCTCTTCCGGCCCCATGTCCCTTGCACATAAACCGGTGATTGCCTTTTTTTATGCTCACGCTGTCGGCACAAGGAGAAAACAAAAACCATTACCCAGCTTTTGTTTACATCACGTGATCAGCTGTCATTTGCTGACAGCTGATCACATGGTAAAGGGCAGGGATCGGCCCCTTACTCGGATCTGTCATCACCTGAGTCTCAGTGACTCTGTGACAACAGCGCGCGCAAAGGGGAGGACGTTTATTGACGGACTCCCGGCAATTGAGGACCATGCTGTGGCCGTCGATCAGTTATAGCGCTGATCTCAAGTGATTAAAGAGGGTCTAAATGGGCCATTGACATGCATCACAATTCAACTTAGGAATGAGTCTTTGAAAAGTTAAACTAAATAATTTGGCCACTTTATCCTTCCAAATAATTCACTTCCTGTCACATAGCCACACAGGAAGTGAGGGAAAATCCCTAACAATGTCTTTCCTTGGGGACACACAGGTCAGTCTAAATACTTTCCCCATTATGCACATTGCACTCCAGCATATTGCGGGGTACACCACAATTTATTAGGTAGTTTGGACTGTGGGGTTTATTTATTAAAGGCAAATCTACTTTGCACTACAAGTGCACTTGCTGTATATCTGAGGGGGACATGCAAGCCAAAAAAAAACACCATCTTTGCTTTTACATGATTGCAACATCCAATTACCAGTACTTTCCCTCAGATTTTCAGCAGCTACACTTTTACTGCAGAGTGGATTTGTCTTTACTAAACCCCAAACTACCCAATGATTTGGGGTGTACACAAAGTCCTAGAGTGCAATTTGCTTAATGGGGACACTAGTTAGATTGATCTGTGTGTCCCCAAGAAAAGACATTGGTAGGGTTTTACCTTCACTTCCTGTTTAGCTGTGTGACAGGAAGTGAAGCCAATGTTAAGAAAAGGAGACAAAGGCCAAACTACAAAAAATAAATCTAAAAAAAAAAAAAAAAAAAAACACACACGCAGGGGTTCTAACACTTACTTTGTTTCCCTCAAAATGCCCACAATTAGAATTGTATGGCCTTGAGCTATTTTTAAGTGCAGTGCTCTAAATCAGTGCTTCTCAAGTACCCCCAACAGGCCATGTTTGCAGGTTTTCCTTCATCTTGCACATGTGCTTTAAATCACAGTCAATGGTTTTGATTTTTGGACAGCAATTCTCGATAAGATAAATTCACAAAACATGTCCTGTTGGGGGTACTTGAGGACTGAGGCTGAGAACCACTGCAGTAAAAAAGGAAAATTGAATGCTTACCGCTCTGTATTTTTCATTTCCTGGTGACGCTCCATGGCAGCACACAATACAATACATGCATATACTACCATGAAGGCACCAGGGTGGACAAATTACACCTGTTTTGTTTTGACATGCCAATCAGCTGTCACATTTGTTGCAAAGAAAACACAAAACAAACATCAAAACTTTGCATCATATTTTATTGTGCAACAAAACAAAAAGGGAAGGCAAAATAAAAAACATGGTCAATTTGAAACAGTTACAGTCTCACAACATCTTGACACACACACACACACACACACACACACACACACACACACACACACACACACACACACACACACACACACACACACACACACACACACACACACACACACACACACACACACACACACACACACACACACACACACACACACAGCAAGTGACCGAATGCTCTGTGAGCTTTATATAACATATGTTTGTGTGCTAATGAGGCAATTGAAAACACATGCACAGTCCATGAAACACCCAAAATGCAAGTTCACTCAATGTAGAGACTGAAATTCAAAGTGGCTACACCTGTTAAATTACTAACCCATCAAAACACTCTCTGAGCATGCCCAGAAATACCCAGGTGCTGTTCACACACAAAAAGCACCCAAAAAAATAACTAACTGGCTGGGCATGTGCAGAACAACACCAATGCAGCTAGCAAAAAATAACCCCCCCGTCCAAAATTAAGCACATCATCCAGCATGCTACAAAATTAGAGATGGGACAATCACCCCTCCCCCCCCCCCCCACAACAAATACCATTGCAGTCCATGGGAACTGACTTGTTAATTTTGCTAGTCCCCACTTGGCTGGCTTATCTTCTAGTTATTGGCCTTAAAATGGGGGCCCAGGTCCCACCCTAAGGGACATATATCAATGTCACCAATTTGGAAAACACCAAAAACAAAACAAGGAGAAGTGCCTTTAAATATGCCAAATTGATTAAGGGCCATTTCACACCACATGCAGTCCATTGCGTTTTTTATGCATCCAAAATGCATGGAAAGTTGGTTATATGGCTCTAAATGGCAGTGTTTGTTCCAGTGCGTTCCAGTTCCACCAAAAAAGTAGAACATGCTGCATTTTACCTGCACTGGACTGTACTCGAACGCATCAAAACGCATCATAAACGCACAGGAACACACCTAAATGCACCAAAAACGCACTGGAACACACTTGTCCTTATCTATGGTTAATAAAAAAGAGGGGTGAAAAAAAAGCACTGGACTGCATCAAAAACGTACCAAAAATGCACTGGAACGCATCAAAAACCTGCATGCAGAAAAGCACCTGGAACGCATCCGGATTGCGTTTCTATGGTGTGAACTGGCCCTAGTTCACACCATAGAAACGCAGTCTGGGTGCGTTCCAGGTGCTTTTCTGCATGCGCGTTTTTGACACATTCCAGTGCGTTTTTGATGGGTTTTACTGCGGTCCAGTACAGTTCTGTACCTAAAAAATGCAGCATGACCAATTTTTTTTTTGCTTTCTGAAATGCACTGGAACAGACTGCAGTGGTGTGAACTATGCCATTGGCATTAATGTGATCAACTTTCTTTGCGTTTTCCAGGCATCAAAAAAACGCACTGCACTGCATCCGGTGTGAACTGGCCATAAATATCATACCGGGGGGTGTCTATAGTATGCCTGTAAAGTAGCGCATGTTTTCCATGTTTATAACAGTTGGAGAGCAAAATGACATTTCTAAAGTAAAATAATAGTAATTTAAAAGTCCTTGCGGCTGTAATGAATTGCTGGTTCCCGTCAATACAGATAAAAGTCATTGAAAGTCTTTGATTACACCAAAAAAAAAAAAAAGCGTGGGGGTTCCCCCAAATTCCATAACCAGGCCCTTGAGGTCTGGAATGGATATTAAGGGGAACCCCGCTGCAAATTTAAAAAAAAAATGACGTGGGGTTCCCCCCAAATATCCATACCAGGCCCTTCAGATCTGGCATGGATTTTAAGGGGAACTCCACCCCAAATTTAAAAAAAATATGGCGTGGAGTCCCCCTAAAAATCCACACCAGACTCTTATCCGAGCACGTAACCTGGCCGGCCGCAGGGGAAAAGGGGGGGCCGAGAGCGGCCCCCCCTCCCTCCTGAACCGTACCAGGCCACATGCCCTCAACATGGGGAGGATGTCCCCATGTTGATGGGGACAAGGGCCTCATCCCCACAACCCTTGCCCGGTGGTTGTGGGGGTCTGCGGGTGGGGGGCTTATCGGAATCTGGAAGACCCCTTTAACAAAGGGGACCCCCAGATCCCGGCCCCCCCTGTGTGAAATGGTAATGGGGTACAAATGTACCCCTACCATTTCACAAGGAAAGTGTCAAAAATTTAAAAAATGACAAGAGCCGGTTTTTGACAATTCCTTTATTAATGTCTTCTCCTTTCTTCCATCTTCTTCTTCCAGCTTCTTCTTCCTTCTTCCATCTTCTTCCATCTTCTTCTTTTCTCCATTCGGGTTTCTTCCTCCATCTTCATCTTCATCTTCATCTTCCTTCTTTCTTCGGTCTTCTCGTCCGCATCTTGCTCCGGCGTCTTCCCTTCTTCTTTCTTCTCCGGCCGCTCCGTTTGAATTGGAGGTTCCCGCTGTGCGAAGCTTCAGTTCTTCAGTTCCCCATCGGGTCCGCTTACACCCGGTGACCCCGCCCCCCTCTGACGCACATGGATTTCACGGGGACTTTCCACGTGGTTTCAGAGGGGGGCGGAGCCACCGGGGGGCAGCGGACCAAGTGGAGAACTGAAGCGTCGCACAGCGGGAACCTCCAATTCAAACGGAGCGGCCGAAGAAGAAAGAAGAAGGGAAGACGCCGGAGCAAGATGCGGACGAGAAGACCGAAAGAAGAAGAAGATGAAGATGAAGATGAAGATGAAGGAAGAAGGAAGAAGATGGAAGAAAGGAGAAGACATTAATAAAGGAATTGTCTAAAACCGGCTCGTCATTTTTTACATTTTGACACTTTCTTCGTGAAATGGTAGGGGTACAATGTACCCCTTACCAATTCACATAGGGGGGCGGGATCTGGGGGTCCCCTTTGTTAAAGGGGTCTTCCAGATTCCGATAAGCCCCCCGCCCGCAGACCCCCACAACCACCGGGCAAGGGTTGTGGGGATGAGGCCCTTGACCCCATCAACATGGGGACTTCCTCCCCATGTTGAGGGCATGTGGCCTGGTACAGGAGGGAGGGGGGGCCGCTCTCGTCCCCCCCTCTTCCCCTGCGGCCGGCCAGGTTGCGTGCTCGGATAAGGGTCTGGTATGGATTTTTGGGGGGACTCCACGCCATTTTTTTTTTAATTTGGGGTGGAGTTCCCCTTAAAATTCATGCCAGATCTCAAGGGCCTGGTATGGATATTTGCGGGAACCGCACGCCATTTTTTTTTTAAATTTGCAGCGGGATTCCCCTTAATATCCATTCCAGACCTCAAGGGCCTGGTTATGGAATTTGGGGGGACCCCCACGCTTTTTTTTTTTGGTTAGCAATGACTTTCAATGACTTTTCTCTATATTGCCGGGAGCCGACAATTCATTACAGCCGCGGCTGCTTTTAAATGGCTTTTTTTTCCCTTTAGAAATGTCATTTTGCAGGCGCAATGGAAAGTTCAGAGCTGCGCCTATTCAACTTATGCAAATTGAGTTATGTGACTTGACATTTACTAAGATTTTGCCGGCGCAGTGTATCGGCGCATTTAAACCATTGAAATTCCCGCGCTGAGCTCAAAAACACCTCCCGCAGCTCGAATCGTACTTGCCGGCGCAGCGGGCTGGTTTTGAAAAAGTTACTTTCTCACTCAATTTTGGCCATGTTTGTTATTTGGGCAGGTGTCACTACACTTCCTCACATCACCCCACATCACCCCCATTATATTCTCACTTCCAACTTCTTTATATTTAGATTTTAACATGCCGTGCGCCAGGTCCATAGTGGCGCACTGAGCGCCTCCTCCCGTCCGCCGACAACACTATAGTAAATGGGAAATAGGGCTGCGATACCGGCGCTAATGTTTTGTAAATACCAAAACAGCCATTTTATCAATTTATCTACTGTAACTAAATAAGAAAAGGGGCGCCTCTGAGTTAGGGTGACCACGTGTCCCGGATTGCCCGGGACAGTCCCACATTTTGCAGGTCTGTCCCAGGCACCTTCATTCCAGGACAATGCAGTGTCCCGGAATGAAACTGACACATCTACCCCCCCCCCCGGGCCAATCAGATGCCCCCAAAAAAACCGCCACATCATTGCTTTACTCACTTACAGTACTTGCCCTGGCCGGAAATGCCTGGAGAGCACAATCCCGCCCCCTGCTTGTGATTGGAGAAATCATAAATCCCGCCTCTTGTGTCCAATCACTGTGCTGTGATTTGTTACAGCACAAGCTGATTTTTGGGGAAGGGGGGAGTGTCCCTGAATGGTAGTTTGGAAATGTGGTCACCCTACTCTGAGTATATATCATAAGAATAATTTAATAAGCAACAACATCCACTCAAATGGAGAACAAGTAAGTTGCATTCAGGTCCAGTTGCTGGGCTGAAGAGATGGAGTGGGACTGCAAGTCACAGCAAGTCCTGTAGAACTGGCACCACATCAGATCCGTGCAGGATGGAGTGGGATGGCTGAGCACAGCGTGGTTTTCTTCAGTGATCCAGGCTTAGGCATATCTTGGTCTATCAGAAAAAGTCCGTCTGAAGAAGATATGGGTTCCAGGTAAGGTGTAGTGGAGAAGGACAAGCGTCAGTGGTTATGGCAAGCTGCGCTGTGGCTTCAGTGTGCACTCTGTCTCTGTAGAGTAGGAAGTAAGCACGGCCGTGTATTCAGAGTGAGGCTTGGAGAGCATCACAGCACGGCGCCCGGCAATGACGTCACACACATGCGACATGTTTCAAAGCTAGCAAGCCATTGGTGGAAGAATGTCCGTGCCTCTTTTTCAAGCATAAAGTGTGTGAGAGAGCTGGATGGGACATTTTATAGGCTGACAGGGGGTGGGACCAGAGGCGTTGCTGGGGGGGTGCGGGGGGTGCGGTCCGCACCCGGGTGACACCCACTAGAGGGGTGACACCCTCTCTGCTCTCCCGAGGGAGAGGAAAGTCAAAGCCCTGGTATTTTATTTTTTTACAGTCCGCAGCCCGCTGAAACACCTCCAGCGCTGCGGCCGCGCCTGGTGTGTGTCCTCCTTCTCTTCTTCCTCCTCCCTACCCTACTGAGCCAGCGAGCCCCAGCCTGTCACATCTCACGCTGGCAGTGCAGACATGATAATGTGACGTCACTTACTCCACACACGCGGCTGCACGCTGTGTGTGATGATGCCCTCCTCTCCTCTCCAGACTCCAGCTGCCGCCGGCGCCCAGGTCCAGAACAGCCGACTGGTGTGAGTACAGGCGGGCCGCGGGAGGGAAGGGTGACATGAGCTTGCGAGGGGGGGGGGTGTCCCAGCCCAAGGTGAGGTTGCTGTGCAAGGTGGTCACTCTGCTAGACACAGCTATAGATAATATATATATGTCCAGCCACCCCCTCCCCCCACCAGACCAGCTCACTCAGCTACTGAACTCTGCACCCTGTACCCACCTGCACTCTGCACCCTGTACCCACCTGCACTCTGCACCCCTCTGCACCCTCCTGCACTCTGCACCCACCTGCACCCTGCACCCACCTGCACCCTGTACCCACCTGCACCCTGTACCCACCTGCACTCTGCACCCTGTACCCACCTGCACCCTGGACCCACCTGCACCCTGGACCCACCTGCACTCTGCACCCCTCTGCACCCTCCTGCACTCTGCACCCACCTGCACCCTGTACCCACCTGCACCCTGCACCCACCTGCACCCTGCACCCACCTGCACCCTGCACCCACCTGCACCCACCTGCACCCTGTACCCACCTGCACCCTGTACCCACCTGCACCCTGTACCCACCTGCACTCTGCACCCTGCACCCACCTGAACGCTGCACCCACCTGCACCCGGTACCCACCTGCACTCTGCACCCTGTACCCACCTGCACCCTGTACCCACCTGCACCCTGTACCCACCTGCACCCTGTAACCACTTGCACTCTGCACCCTGTACCCACCTGCACTCTGCACCCACCTGCACTCTGCACCCTGCACCCACCTGAACGCTGCACCCTGCACCCTGAACTCTGCAATCTGTATGTAGCACCCTCATTTAATGACCCTTTAGGACCCTCCCACACCCAGTTGCTGTGGCACGTTCAACCTGAGAAGAAGGCAGTGGGTGACACTATTAATTAACAATGCGGCAGGCTGGGGGGACGGAGACGTGAGAGGCACGTAATGCCCTACTGCTTTTGTCCTGCTGGAGGGGGGAGGGGGGGTTACACCATTTTTCACCGCACCGGGTGACACCAACCCTAGTGACGCCACTGGGTGGGACCAAAACTGAGATTTGAAAAAAAGGTCAGCAATGCTAAGGGGAAAAAAAAAAAAACATTTAGGCAGACACAATGCAAGTGAAATAAATATAACATAAAACAGAAGATGTTGAATAAAAAATCACGGGGAAGTAAACATAAAAAAAAAAAAGAAAAATCCCCCCCCTTTTTTTTTTCAAGCCACTGCAGTCCGTTCCAGTGTGTTTCAGGAAGAAAATAAAAAACCTGGTCATGCTACATTTTTTATGTACAGAATTGTACTGGACCGCAGTAAAACGCATAAAAAAAAACAAAAAAAAACGGAACGTACCAAAAACGCACTGGAACGCACCTAGGTGCACCGGAGGCGCACTGCAACACACTTGTCCTTTAAGGTTAAGTAAGGAGAGGGGGAAAAAGCACTGGACTGCATCAAAAGCGCACCAAAAGCGCATCAAAAACGCACTGGAACGCACTGAATCAGGGATGCGCATGCAGAAAAGCACCTGGAACGCATCCAGACTGCGTTTCTATGGTATGAACTGGCCCTTATATAGTATTAATTTAGTTGACTAACTAATTAATTGATTTAATATGTTATTAGTTTATCTGAGATGCATTATCATCATTAATAATCTACCTCACAATGTTCCACTCGGCGGCTCTTGGCAGTTTTCGGCTCTGCTCGGCGGCCCTCGGCTCCATTTGACGGCTCTCGGCTCCTCGTTTTTTTCGGTTAAAAGACAGTTATCGTTCAGGAGGGCATGGGCTGGCTGCAAAAGGAGGGTTGTCAGGAATGGTCGGGGCTGTTCTTATGTTATTCTGGAGAGGGGGAGTTTGGTGCTTGTGCATTTTCCTGTCACCGCAGGTGGGGGGGGGGGGGGTGAGGGCTGGTGTCTGCTTTCTAACAGGTGGTGCTGCAGGTGCATCGGTGTGGTTTGTCTCACATGGCACTTTCCCTAGAGGCACTACTCTGTCACGCATGTTAGCGGGCAGGGAAGTGGCGGGAGGGGGGGGGGTCGGGCACATGTGTGCAGTCTGCGTCTCGATACTTGCACATTTTCATTGAAGCATGTCATATCTCTGCAGGTTTTGATGCATATGTAGCGGGGTCTCCTTTAAGACTCCCAGGACTACATTTCCCAGAGTCTCGTTTGGCACCCAGGGTGCAATGTTGCCACCGCAGAGACTTGTGGGAGGGAGATAAAAGGAGGAGGCGTGGAGAGCTTGGCCTCTTTGGGACACCGCGCGGCTGCTGACTGGTCTTCCTGTGCGGATCTGCTGGAGTGCAGGGCCTGAAGCCTGGGGCCTTGCGCAACTTTCGAAGAGACTTCCATCCCACTGCAGAGCCTGGGTGGCACCTGACTTTGTTTACCGTGGACATCAGTTGGATCGGGGACCCGACCGTTGCAGACGCTGTGTGCGGAGACACAGCAGGTGGAAGTCCCGGACTGGGATCGCGTCCGGAGTGGTGAGCGAGCACCTGCTCAATTCAATAGGCTGTACTGTGTTTAGGCCTATAGACTGCCTTGGCCCACCGATCCTTTATTTGCTGTTCCACTGGAGACCGGTAGCAGGACAGAGTTAAAGGGTCTCCAGTATAGTGTTCCTTGTGATTGCCTACTTTGTGGATTACAAATATTGTTCCTGAACGTGCACCACCATTTCAAGTTTGCATGCGAAGAAATCCTTATTCTAAAGACTGAGGTTAAATTCTGTGTCAGGCCTGACCGGGGAGAGGGTAGAATATTGTTTAGTGCGCCTCAGGGCGCATAGATAATAGCTGCGCGTGGTGGATTACCGCGCTGTGCTATTACTGTATGCTATACCTATTGCTGCAGGGCTCTGTAAGCAAGTTATATGTTATGTTTAATCTATGCCTTTTAGCCTAAAGTAAAGCCGTTATACCTTACCACTTGCTATCACTGTGTTATCATTTCCCATAGTGCTTATATCTCATCTGAAGTTGGGGTGTGTGTATAATCAGGTATAGATTGTGATAGATAATATCCTTAGACTAACTGTGCCATAAGAGACTAGACAAGATTGCCGGGGGTTGGTGGAGCTGTACTCAGGGCCCGAAATCAAACCAGCGGCTCTCTTAACTGGGGATAGCGCTACACGTGGGGGCTCCGAGTCCGGGATCCTGATACAGCAGGTGAACACGCCAAAAGTACCGGCATGGACCCGTTAGCTGCTTCGCACTACACTTTAACCTCTAAGACAGAACCAGATCAGTCAGTGGTCATCAGCCTCCCAGGGGAGGAATGGTCAACAGAGACGATAGAGCAACTTGTGGTATCACTGTCCCCAGATTGTACACCGTGGGTGATGGACATAAAGTCAGACCCAAACATCTCGTATCAGTATGCGCTGATAGAATGGTGGGACGGAATGCCGGAAACCTTTAAGCGCAAATGTGTGCGCGCACCAGACAGACAATAGAACTTATAAGTTTGCGCACGCAATAACCGTTAAGACGGAGCCATCCCCAACGGGATCACCACAAGGGACACCTCGTGTCTCACCTGAAAGAAGAGAAAGGGTGACGCCCCCGGCGGCACTGGTCACTACCATAGCACCAGAATTAATAAACGCCCTAGGGGATCTGTTGACAAAGTGCCAAGGGACAAACACGGTACACGTAGAGGCTAGCTACCGCAGACTAAAGACATTCTCAGGGAAGCTTCCTGTCCCTGTAGGGGAAGTAGATTTCGATACCTGGGTTGAGCAGGCACTACTAGCAGTAGAGGCATGGGAGGTGCCTGAAGCGCAGAAGAGACAGCGCGTGATAGAAAGTTTGAAAGGCGCGGCAGCAGAAGCGGTGAAAAGCTTCCGGTTTGGCAATGCTGATTGCACAGTTTAGGACTGTTTAGCCATGTTACAAGAGGAGTTCAGTCAGCTAGAAAAGGTGACAGAACTAGTGTACCAATTCGAACATACTTTCCAACAGCCGAATGAGAAGCTTTCAGAGTATGTAAGAAGACTAAACAAGATGCAAGGCACAGATGCGGCAAGAATGAAGCAAGTGTTAAAGGGAGCGTTACGCTCGGATCCAGTCTGGCTTCACCTGAAAACCTCTGGAGGGGGAATGTCACTGACTTACTCTGATCTGATAAAAATTATTAGGGATGAGGAGCCACTACAGATGGATCAACAAGTGATCAAGGCACATACCTCTGCTGCACCAGTGATAGTCAACTCAGTAATGACAAAAAAAAAAGAGACTCAGAAGTAGACACTTTAAAATCACAGATGTCTCAGGTGTTAGAGATGCTGACCTCCCTGATTGCAAAAGATTCAAAGGTCCTCGAGAAAGAGGGACCAAAGAAGGAGTTGTTCTCAGATGCTTCAGTGCCCATTCCCCTACAAGATTGGGGGGGATGTGATCTGTTTTAACTGTGGAGGGATTGGCCATATTGCAGCTGTATGTTCCAGTCCCAAGAAAAAGAAAGCAGATAACTGCAAGCCGGCGGGAAACTCCAGAGGGCCCCGGTGAAGGAGTCAACCGGGTGCCCATCATCTTCAGTGAGCTCCAAACTGAATGAGAAGCCCAAGAAAAGAGAGGACAGAACTCCTCAGAAGAAGCACAATATTCCACAGCGGGAATACACCCCAGAAAAAGAGCATAGTGTCCCTCAGCGGGTCTGTACACCCATTAAGGGAAAGAGAATCAATGCATACCGAGCCCAAGAAAGACTCAAGTCCAAAGGGAATTTGAAAAAGGCAACCCCTTTGAAGCCATATCCAGAGAAGTTGGTAGGCCCATCCCCCATAGTGCCCATTCAAGTGGAGGGAGTTTACACAAGAGCCATCTTGGATACAGGGGCACAGGTGACCCTGTTGTACCGGGACTTTTATGACAAACACTTAGGCCACCTACCCATCAAGAAGATAGAAGAAGAACTAGACATATGGGGAATCGGGACCCAGAGCTTCCCTTATGATGGCTACTTGCCCATAAAACTGACCTTCGACCCATCTGTGGCCGGGAAGGCTGAAGTGTTTGACACGCTGGCAGTTGTGTGCCCTCAGCTGCCTGGAGCCAACAAGAGTTCCTTAATAATAGGGACGAACACGGACCTGATCCGGAGGCTTCTGACCCCTCTTACACGCAGGAAAGACCCGGCCATCACCAAGATTCACCCCATCTTGAAGACAGCCTACCAGCGGTTAGTCTTGGAGCAGAAGGCCCCGGAAGAGGGGGTGGGGAAGGTCTGGAGACTTGAAAAGAGGGGGGTAGTGTTGCAGCCCGGCGAAGTAACCTGTCTCAGAGCCACTGTGAAGCTTACTTGGGAGCAACCTGGACCCTTTGTCATGTTGGAGCCCGACCCAAGGGAAGAACACTCGGGTTTGGAAGTAATCCCGGAAGTGGTCCCGCTGTGGGCTCTGAAGAAGGCCCACTTTAAGGTCCCTGTGAGTGTCAGGAACACTACGGATGGTCCCACGGAGATCCCAGCCAGAATGTTACTGGGCCAGGTGAGCCCTGCTGCCCCGGGTTGCCTTGTCAGAAGGGGAGAAGACGGGAGAAGAAGGGAATGTTTGGGAGAAACACTCCATGGAGAACCCAAACCTGCCCAGGGCTTGGAAAGAGAGAGCCAAGGCCCAGTTGTCCAGGTGGAAGAAGATCTTCTCTCAAGATGAGTTCAATGTGGGGTGTGCAAAGAGTGCCACCCACCATATTCGCCTCCAAGAAGACAAGCCCTTCAGGGAGAGAGTCAGGCGAGTCCCACTAGCAGACCTGGAAGATCTGAGGGAACAACTCGGGGAACTCAAGAGGACCGGTGTGATCCGGGAGTCTAGAAGTCCCTATGCCTCTCCGATAGTAGTAGTCAGAAAGAAGAATGGATCGTTGAGGTTGTGTATAGACTACAGGATCCTCAACAGGAGAACCATCCCTGACCAGTACACCACTCCAATGATAGAGGATGCCCTACAGAGCTTGTCTGGAGCCAAGTGGTTCAGCGTTATGGACCTCAAGAGTGGATACTATCAGATCCCTATGCATCCGGAAGACAAGGAGAAGACAGCCTTCATAACCCCAGTGGGGTTCTTTGAATTCGACCGAATGCCCCAGGGACTGTCAGGAGCCCCAGCCACCTTCCAACGTCTCATGGAAAAGACTGTAGGAGACATGAACCTTATCGAGGTCCTTGTGTACTTAGATGATGTCATTGTCTTCGGGAGGACCTTGGAAAAACACAAAGAGAGGCTGGAGAAAGTTTTGAGAAGACTCAGTGAGGAGGAACTCAAGCTTTCGCCCGAGAAGTGTAGGTTCTACCAATCTTCCGTTAACTATCTGGGACACATAGTGTCTGAAGAAGGGGTGGCCACAGACCCCGAGAAGTTAGAGGCAGTTACTTCCTGGCCACGGCCTACCACGGTAACAGAACTCAGATCCTTCTTGGGGTTCTGTTCCCATTATAGAAGGTTCGTGGAGGGGTTTGCCCGAATTGCCAGACCCCTGAATGAGCTACTCAAGACGGAAGGGGAAGAGGATGACTCGGGTCCCAAAAAGCCGGGAGAGTCAGTCCAAGACCAGTGGAACCAGAAGTGTGAAGAGGCCTTTCAGATGTTAAAAAAAAGCCTAACCACTGCTCCTGTCTTGGCCTATGCAGACCCAAAGAGACCTTATGAACTCCACGTAGATGCCAGTCATGACGGTCTGGGAGGAGTGCTCTATCAGGAGCATGAAGGACAACTGCGACCCATTGCCTACGTGAGCAGAAGTCTGACCCCCTCTGAAAAGAACTACCCCACTGATAAGTTGGAGTTCCTGGCCCTCAAGTGGGCGGTAGTTGACAAACTTAAAGACTACCTGTATGGGGCAGAATTCACTGTGAAAACCGACAACAACCCCCTTACTTATCTCTTCACCACAGCAAAGCTGGATGCCACAGGACATAGATGGCTGGCTGCACTGTCTGGGTTCAATTTCAGCCTGAAATACAGGCCTGGGGCTGGGAATCGAGACGCAGACGCCCTATCTAGAAGATCTCATGCCCCCAACGGTGATACAGAAGACTGGACCCAAGTGGCACCTGACGGGGTGCGGGCCCTTTGTCAAGGGGCTGAACTTCAAGCCAGAGGAGGCTCAAGGGCAGAAGAGATAGGGGTTACCATGGTAGGAGTTCCCAAGCAATACTGTGGGGTAACCCAGTTGGAAGAAGATAATCTGCCAAAACTGTCAAAGAAGGAGTTGAGATGTGACCAATTGGAAGACCCCATGGGGAGATTGGTCCTGGAGGCCCTGGAGAATCAGGATCCAAGTAGACTCCTGCGCCATCAAAGGAAGCTCGCCTGTTGAGGAAAGAGTGGGACAGGTTGCAGGTGCATCAGGGAGTGGTCTACCGAAGGGGCCCCTCTGATGACCTGGAAGACAAATGGCAACTGTTTCTTCCCGAGAAACACAGAGAGACTGTCTTTTTTGCCCTGCATGGCAATCATGGACACCTAGGGGCTGAAAGAACCTTCCAACTTGTTAGGAGTCGGTTCTATTGGCCCTGCATGAGGGCTGAAGTAGAGGAATACTGCCATTCATGTGCACGCTGCATCCAGCGGAAGACTTTACCCCATCAAGCTGCCCCAATGGGCCATCTGCAAAGTCAAGGCCCGCTGGATTTGGTATGCATTGCTTTTCTCTGCCTCGAACCCGACCTGAGTGGACTAGGAAATGTTCTGGTGATAACCGATCATTTCACCCGGTATGCCCAGGCTTTCCCAACCAAAGACCAGAAGGCCTCCACAGGGGCCAAGGTACTTATGGAGAAGTATTTCGTCCATTATGGGCTACCACAGCGACTTCACTCAGACCAAGGGAGGGACTTTGAAAGTCGGCTGATCCGGAAGCTCCTGGATTCCTTAGGGATCAAGAAGACCTGAACCTCTCCTTACCACCCACAAGGGGATGCTCAACCGGAGAGGTTCAACCGAACTCTGCTCAATATGTTGGGGACCTTGAATAGCGAGAAGAAACAGCATTGGAGCAAGCACATAGCGGCTATAGTACACGCTTACAATAGTACCACAAGTGATGCTACAGGCTACTCCCCCTACCGTCTCATGTTCAGAAGAGAAGAAAGGTTACCTGTAGGCCTGGCCTTTGGCACCTCCATAGACCATTCCTCAGCCACATCCCACAAGGGATATGTGGACAGACTCAGACACAGCTTGAAGTTGGCTTATGAACAGGCCCAAGCGGCTTCAGACCAAAGGGGGGCCCGCAACAAGAGGAACTTCGACCTGAAGGTTCGGATCCAGGATCTGCAACCTGTAGACCGAGTTCTTCTACGAAACCTGGGAGTCCCTGGGAAGCACAAGCTTGCAGACAGATGGAGACCTGAACCCTATGTCATTTGGAAGAAGCTGCCGGGCCTACCTGTCTATAAGTTGAAGCCAGAAGGGAAGGTGGGCCCACTGAAGACCTGGCACCGAAACCACTTACTCCCACTTGCTGAAGCAGTTCAGATACCCCCTGCGAGGGATTCCCCAAGCCCAGACGCCATTCTGGATACCCGTAGGCCAAGTACTCGGTCTCAGTCTTCTCAAAATAGAGATGTAGAGACCTCTGAACAAAGTGAAGATGAGAGACAGGAACTTGATTGGTTATGGCCTTCCCCAACTCCAGGAACTTCTGCTATAGATCTCCCCCTACCAAAGACACTATAGACAGAACACTGAATGCAGAAGCTACTGAGTTCATTCCATCCAGTCCGTTGTCAGATTACTGGGAAGATGCCTGTGACACATACTCAGAGGAGGACCAAAGGGACTCTATGTACCTCCCGGCTCCTGAACCAAGTGTTTCAGAACCAGCAGAATTCCTCAAGTCTGTTCCAGAAGGGGAGCCTGCAGTGTCTCAGCCAGAAGTCCCAAGAGAGCAAAGAGCCAGAAGAGTTATAAGGCCTCCTAAGAAGCTGACTTACTCACAAATGGGGAAGAGTTCAGAAGAAACAGTGGTCACTGCAAGGAGGTGTACAGAGCATCCAGTTCCCTCCACTGTTCATTTGGTGGAGGGCAACCCCAACTCATCCTCTGGCACAGTTAGGCAGGCCACTCATGATAGTGTGACCTGTGGGCAAGGGAATTCAACCCCTCAGTTTTGGTTCCCTTTGCCGACATCGTACACAACATTGTCTAGAATTGTACGTAGTGTATGTTAAAAATTATCTTTGGGGACCAAAGAGTTCAAGTGGGGGGAGTGTGTAGCGGGGTCTCCTTTAAGACTCCCAGGACTACATTTCCCAGTGTCCCGTTTGGCACCCAGGGTGCAATGTTGCCACCGTAGAGACTTGTGGGAGGGAGATAAAAGGAGGAGGCGTGGAGAGCTCGGCCTCTTTGGCACACCGCTCGGCTGCTGACTGGTCTTCCTGTGCGGATCTGCTGGAGTGCAGGGCCTGAAGCCTGGGGCCTTGCGCAACTTTCGAAGAGACTTCCATCCCACTACAGAGCCTGGGTGGCATCTGACTTTGTTTACCGCGGACATCAGTTGGATCGGGGACCCGACCGTTGCAGACGCTGTGTGCGGAGACACAGCAGGTGGAAGTCCCGGACTGGGATCGCGTCCGGAGTGGTGAGCAAGCACCTGCTCAATTCAATAGGCTGTACTGTGTTTAGGCCTATAGACTGCCTTGGCCCACCGATCCTTTATTTGCTGTTCCACTGGAGACCGGTAGCAGTACAGAGTTAAAGGGTCTCCAGTATAGTGTTCCTTGTGATTGCCTACTTTGTGGATTACAAATATTGTTCCTGAACCTGCACCACCATTTCAAGTTTGCATGCGAAGAAATCCTTATTCTAAAGACTGAGGTTAAATTCTGTGTCAGGCCTGACCAGGGAGAGGGTAGAATATTGTTTAGTGCGCCACAGGGCGCATAGATAATAATAGCTGCGCTTGGTGGATTACCGCGCTGTGCTATTACTGTATGCTTTACCTATTGCTGCAGGGCTTTGTAAGCAAGTTATATGTTATGTTTAATCTATGCCTTTTAGCCTAAAGTAAAGCCGTTATACCTTACCACTTGCTATCACTGTGTTATCATTGCCCATAGTGCTTATATCTCATCTGAAGTTGGGGTGTGTATAATCAGGTATAGATTGTGATAGATAATATCCTTAGACTAACTGTGCCATAAGAGACTAGACAAGATTGCCGGGGGTTGGTGGAGCTGTACTCAGGGCCCGAAATCAAACCAGCGGCTCTCTTAACTGGCGGTAGCGCTACACATACATCTGTCATTTTTCTTTTTAGGACGTTGGTCAAGGTGCTTGCGTCTCGCCAATCTGTGTTTCTGTTTCAGTGTGTTTCAGTAAGTGTCATGCGATTGGTCATCCACTACCGGGGTGCAAGTTCCACTCCTGGGATTACACAGGTTTTCCTTGGTGACGGATGGATGTGGGGAAGCCGGTTTTTGGGTTGGGTAAGGTCTTGCACATACAGGTGTCATTATCCTTTCTCAGGCCTCATGGGATTTTTAGGAGGTTAGGAGGGTAGTCACACCACTGCGGGTTCACCCGCCATGTTTGTGGGTGTTAACAGTTTGAGATGTTTAGTTTTAGTCACATCATATGACGATCATGCATCATGATGTAACACTCGTTCACTTGCCTGGCACGTTTTCAGGTCTCGTAGGTGGGGTTACATGGTATTATCTGCTTTGCTTCAGATTTTACGTTTCTTGTTCAAGGGACTGACGCGTTTTCAGTCCCGTTCGTACATTTTATTTCAGGGTGGGCATTGGGCGCCAGACGTAAGCCTTGTGCGGTTAAGGTAAAAGGTTTCACGGTCAAAGGCAAGTCAGGTTTTGCTGGTGCTTCGTTCTCGCTTTCGCTCATTTTCTTCACATTTTTAGGTCTCGTTCGCCACTGCGGCATTTACCTATTTCATTTTCGGTCTTAGCGGGTTGAGATGATCATTTTTAATTGGCTTGGGCAGTGGCAAGTCTCCTTACCCGTTTTCTCGATCCTACTTACGTTAGGCCTTTTTCTTTCGTCATGATTCTTTATGCTTTAGTCATGTTGAACCTGTCACATTTTCAGGTTCTTTGGGGCCTGAGTGTACGTTTTTAATTGACCTGTGGACCGCAGGTTACTCGGCCTCCTTAGTCGAGTGGGGTGTACGCTTTCTTGGGCACGCTTGTTTTTTTGTTTTTTTTAATGTTTGAAGGCGGCTGGAGGGAGGGTAGAGAGTTGTTTGGGGGTTGGTTGGTGTTAGTTGGTTTCTGTTATTGTACTTACGTTTTGTTTTGATTATTTAGGGCATGTCTCAAGCAGCGGACATCGATGACTTTGCCTCCATTCCCCCTTCTCCAGCCAGGTGTTCGGAACAGCGCGGCACGCCTTCTCTGAGGTCCTGGACTGTCCCAAGACTAATGGCAGAATTGCGTCTTAGGGGTATCTCATACCCTGCAAGGCAGAACTTTTCAGACTGTTGTTTCCTACCTCTTCAGGTTCCGCTGCGGAGCTGGTCACCCTGTGTACGATTGCTACATCCCTTACACAGATCCATTCTACCCCAAGGTCTCTGGCGAGCTCATTTCAGGAGTTACGGGCCAGGGTGGAGGTTCTATAGACCAGTCCAAATCCGGCCCTGGTGGATCTTGCAATTCCTGGGTTTGCGATAAGGTCTGAGGTCCCCATGGTTTCAAGGCCCTTGCTGTTGGCTGCAGGTACTAACTCTAGTGGCCCATTTCATCCCAGGGAGTATTAGGAAGGATATTTTGGAGGGCAAGGATGTCAATCTGGCATCCTTGTTGATTGACGCCCATGATGTGGCTGACAACAAGTCCAATGCTTGTGGCGATGTATCAGTGATCATCAAGTCTAGGGACCACAGGATGAACCACAAGCTCTCTATCCCTGAGTTTGTTTTGGCGTTCAGCATGTTCAGGGATGTTGAACGCCCGGTGAGTCCCCAGAGGAGGGAGGGGCTGGACCATTACCTGTATGCGGTGGTAGAGTTGGATCATAAGTTCTGAGGCATGGCATTCTATGACTATCACTGGTCATTCTCCGCCAAAGCCGCTGCTATGTTTGCCCAACATCAGGTGGTCACTATTTGGAGCAGGGTGGACACAGAACTTTTTTGTGGTTATTTTTCTGGATTGAGATCACCGGTTTGTGCAACATGCCAGTCATCATCACACACTGCATACTGGTGCCCCAATACTGAGTTTCCTGTTCTCCCGGGCACTTCCAGGTCTTACCCCAGTTCTCTGCCAGCCCAGGCTCAGGCTGCTACTGTTGACAAGTTAGGTCGGCCTGTCCAGTATCTGGGGAAATCTCGGATTTGCAACAATTTCAACTACAGTGTTTGTAACTACAGTCAGTGCCATCTGCTGTATATTTGCTCTGGTTGTTTTAGGGCCCAAGTGAAGTCATTCTGCTCGCTTAGGCAGGTCAAGAGCAGTTGACTGAGCCTCATCAATGTGTCTTTTTTGCAGGCCTGCTTGTCCTCTCACCCTTCTCCCAGTTTATGTCCTTTTCTGGTGGAAGGGTTCACAAGGGGCTTCCATACAGGGTTTGTTCCTTTATCTTCAGACACTTTTGAGAGTCCCAATCTTAGATCTTCTGCGGCAGATTTGGGGCGGTGGACCCATTACTCCTGTCTGAACTGGCCAAAGGGTTCATTATTGGTCCGTTTTTTTCTGTATCCCATTTCTGGTATTGGAGGGTCAATCCTCTTGGTTGGTTAAGGTAAAATTTTCAAATAAATTATGTTTCATTTATGATTTGTCCGCTCCTCATTGCTCCGCGGTACCTAGCTTGAATTCCTTAATCACGTCTGAGGAATTTTCTTTGAAGTATGCATCGGTGGATCAGGCTATCCAGCAGATCATAGGGGTTGGGAAGGGTGCTTGGCTGTCAAAAGCGGACATAGCAGATGCATTCAAACTCCTTCCGATCATGCCGTCACTCTGGCAGTGGCATGGGGTGAAGTGGAGGGGGCTGTACTATTTTGCCACCAAACTCACCTTGGTTCCAAAAGCAGCCCTTGGCTGTTTGATGCTTTTGCTCAAGCACTCAGGTGGGTTCTTGTTCATGTGGATAGTTGTATGACTCTCCTCATTGAGAGTCCCAAGCAAGCCCCTGTAGTTTTACAGAAATTGTTGTCAGTATTTGCAGCACTCAATGTCCCGCTGGCAGCCAAGAAGTTGGAGGGCCCGGCGAGAGCGCTTACCTTTTTAGGGATCGTTTTGGTTACTCAGGCCATGCAGGCCAGCCTTCCGGCTGATAAGCTCACCAGGATTAGAGATTGTATCCATGCCTTTACTGCCTCTCAGGCTTGTTCCAGGGTGGAGTTGTTATCTTTGTTGGGCATGTTGAACTTTGCCATGAGGATCATTGCTCAGGGTAGGTCTTTCATATCTAGGTTGTTAGCTTTATTGCCATCAGCCCCGGATTCAGACTCGTGGGTCAAGCTGGATGCTGCAGCTCTGGCTGACCTACGCACATGGGACAAATTCCTCCGGCATTGGAACGGGATTGCCATATTCCTCCCCGTGGAGTCCATATCCTCTCCTCAGGTTGGGACGGATACGGTGGGCACGGCTGGTTATGCTGCCATTTTTGGCACCCACTGGTTGGCTGGGCCATGGCCGTAGGAAATATTGGCCATCACACGGTTCACAGAATCTTCAGCGTTGTTTGAGATCTTCCCCATAGTGTCAGCAGCCCGGGTGTAAGGTAGGTGATGGTCAGGGCAGACGGTGGTTTTCTTAACAGACAATCAGGCGGCCATGGAGATTATCAACAAAGGTAGATCTAGGTCATTGGTCATCATGTCCTTTATACGCAGGCTAATTTGGTTGTCCCTACAGTTTCATTTTATTATTCATTGTAAATTCATCAGTGGGGCAGAGAATATTGCAGCAGATGCTCTATCACGGCTCAATTACCCATTGTTTTTCCGACAAGTCCCGGAAGCAGACGCTTGCGCCACGCCACCCCCGCAGCCCTCACTTCTGATGATGGACTAGTCTCCCCTCCCATTGGCTTGATGTGGCAGCTTTGATCAATGTATCTTATCAATCAAAACCAGGAAGGCTTACGCCTCAGCGTGGAAAACATTTCAGGTTTTCCAGTCCCCATATCCGTGTTACAATGGTCATGATGTTCGTTATCTGCTGGCTTTTGTGGCGTTTTGCCACTTGCAATTGAAGTTGTCACATGGCACGATTAAAACGCATCTTGCAGGGGTTCAGCATCATTTAATCCTTCAGGATCCGAATAGACCTTCCATCTTTTGCTGCCCATGCTGTTAGGGCCATTCTGAGGGGCATCCAAAGTAGTTGTCCTCCTCCTATCCACAGACCTCCGGTTTCGCAGCATATCTTCCGGGGTATGTCCGATTTGCTGGACAGGTTGCCTTTCGGGAGGCTCCTCAGTTTGGTCCCAGCTGCCATATATTTGGCTTTTTTTGGATTCCTCAGGCCAGGCAAATTAACTCGTACCGGCTCGGGTTCCCGGGTACTCACGATCAGTCAGTTGATTAGACATCCGGACCATTTCAGGTTACATTTGACTGGGTGCAAGACACAGCAGTTTGGAGCTGGTACGGATGTCAGGTTCTTTAAGATCGGCAGTGCATGGTGCCCCATGGCAGTTTTGGACCAGCTTATGGCGTTGGTCTTAGACAAACCTAGGTACAGTCCCTTGTTACCCTTCCCTCATGCTCCCCTCACGATGGCGCAATTCACCAAGCATTGCCGCACGCTAGGGTTTAATTCTAGGTTGGCCAAGGATTAAACCCGGCAGATCTTTCTGGTCACTCGTTCAGAATTGGGGCGGCTTCTGCAGCTTCTCGCCTGGAGATCCCGGCTCATGTCATCAAGAAGTTGGGGAGATGGAACTCTGCATGTTTCTCTAGATATGTCCTGGATCCTCATGTCGAGATGGCTCAGGCTTTCAGGCATTTAGCTGACTGATGTTATGTTACTTCCAATAAATCTGTTAGTGATTTACCCTATTGTCTTCATTTTTGCCCCCTTTAGGCATATTGACCACGTGACCTTTGGCACACCCCAGGTCTTTTTCATGTGTTCTTTTATCACGTTCTTGCTCGATCTCTCGTTGAGACTCCGAGTACAAATGGGAAAGCTAGTCGCAGGCCGGCCTGAATTTGTAGGAGGAGTCGGGTGGTATTTAAACCCTCTCTCCTCCTCCTTACTCCTGTCGGCCTGGTGTTTCATATCCCACCCTCCCGGCCCTTTTATTCTCACCTTTTTCCTTCTCATTTCATATTTGGGTATGCCCCCTTTAGGCATACTGACCACGTTAACTTTGGCACACCACAGTCTTTTCCATGTGTTCCTTTATCACGTTCTTACTCGATCTCTCGTTGAGACTCAGAATACAAATAATAATTAACATGACTTGTGTATTCATTTATAATCCCTTATTGTATAACAGAAAAGGGTGGTGGGGGCAAGAGAGTAGTTGCTGAGGCTAAATCTAGAGCAACCCACCCAGTTGGTAAAGGGACTATCTCGGTACTGATGAAACACAATAAACATTATGATATTAAAAAGTTTATTATAAAATAAAATTACAAAAAACAGACAATAATACATATCAGAGATTGGTCAGGGTCTCAACTAGTTTTGCGGGATATACTGCTTCTTCAGGAGAGCCAATGTCAGAGAAACACATTGTGAAGAGGCATGTTATACTTCCATTTGAACGCTAGATGGCAGCAAAGTTGACAGTGAAACACTCACGCACCACATGACTTCCTGGCTGCCTATAAAAGCTCAGCAAGTGCTCAGAGGAATTGCTGGTTTGTCGTCAGCTTCCCCTTTCCTGTGACTTGTTCCTGTGTTTGATTACCTGCTGTGACCCGGATTGCCTCTGACTCTGCTGATCTTCTTCTGCACCTGACCTCGGCTTGTATTACGGACTTTACTTGTCTCCTGTGTTTGACCCTCAGCCTGTAACCTGGACTTTGCCACTTGTCTCCTTGCCTTGACCTTTTGCCTGTGACCTGGACTTGCCTTGTGTGTTCCAGTACCTCCGGCTGTGTTTGGACTATCTTACCTGCCTGTGCTTGACCCTCAGGTTTTGAACTGTCTGATCAAGTTCTTCCAGCAAGCCACGCACCTGCCAGTTTAACACAGCTGCTCGACCACTTGAAAGACCCTGATACAAGTCTACTTGCACCTGCTGGGTAGCCTGTGCTTCTTAGTGCCATTCCTCCCCTCTCACCTCCAGGGGTCGAAGTGCGCTTAGTCGCTCTCGGGTGAACTGCTATCGGCATCTCGGCCTCGGTAAGTACTAGTAAACCAGCCATGTCTGAGGCCGACAGAGCGTGTTCCCCTCTCGAAATCCTGTGCCAACATATCTCCGCACTCACAGATGCAGTTCAGAAATTGCAGGAAGGCTACACCCAAATAGACAATCGTCTCCAGCAACTTTCTGGACCTTCCGCGTCAGCAGCTGCACCTTCGGCACCCAGCAGCGGGGCTCCTCCTTCTCAAACTGCTTCAGGTCCCACCGTGATCATGGCCTCTCCTGAGCCCAGGGTACCTACTCCAGAGCAATTTGCTGGCGACCGCAAAAAATACAGGGCCTTCAAAAATGCCTGCTCTCTTTATCTTGCTCTCCAGCCCAGGACTTTTTCCTCGGAGGTAGTCAAAGTAGGGTTCATCATCTCCCTCCTGGCCAATGAACCACAAGCCTGGGCCCACAGTTTGATGAAAAAGAGGAGTCCTATACTGAACATAGTTGACACTTTCTTTGAGAGTATGGCGCAGCTGTATGATGATCCACAGTGCATGGTCACAGCTGAGGCCACCCTGCATAACCTGTCTCAGGGTCGGAGGCCGGTTGAGGACTACACTGCTGAGTTCTGAAAGTGGTCGGCTGACACCGGCTGGAACAAGGCCGCTCTCAAGTACCAATTCCGCCAGGGGTTGTCAGAAGCTCTTAAGGATGAGCTGGCCAGAATTGAGACCCCCACTACCCCTAGAGAACTTGATCCAAGCAGCCACCAAACTGGATCGACGCATGCGTGAATGGTGTGCAGAATGCTTCCAGACTCCCCGACCCAGTTGGATGCTCCCCAAGCCAACTCCCATCCATCCGCCCTTCCCGACTCCTCCAGTTTCCTCCATCCCGGAGCCCGAGCAATTGGGACTTGTCCGTGCCCCTCTTACTCCAGAAGAGAGACTGCGTAGGCGACAAGCCAATCTTTCACACCTAGTAAGTTCTATCCTCAATTTGTCATGAACTATCAAATTGCCGGAATTTCCCAGACTTACGTTACCCTCTTTGTCACCCTGCAGCTAGCGGGAAAGGAAACCCGCCTACCGGCTATAATTGACTCAGGAGCGTGTAGCTGCTTTCTGGACTCCTCACTGGCTAACGACCTGCATATTCCCCTTTTTTTTTTTATTCTCATATCTTTATTAAACATTTTCCAACAATACATACATTCCCTCCTTCCCTCCCCCCCTATCTCCCATACAAAAAAATAATTAATCAAAACATCGTTTCACATTAAAACCATTACAATCCAAAACTCCTCTACCCCAATACTTCTTATCTCACCCTCCATTCTACATCTCTCAGCCAGCCACTAATTGACCTAGACCACACTCACACTTCCTTCCTCCAAAACATCCATTCCCTTCTACGACTGCTTTACTTATTATATACAATTTTCTTTCCTTTTTTTTTCTTGCCACGGTTTCCAAATCTTATCAAATTTTTTAAGGGCTCCTTGTCTAACGTAGGTTGTCCTTTCCTTTAGGATAGTTATGTTCATGTTTTGCTCCCAATCCTTACTAAGGGGGGGGGGGGGGGGAGATTGATTGCCATCTCTGTGCAATCAGCCTCCTTGCTTGAAATAAGCATCTTATTATTGCTAACTGAGTGTAGGCATTTGTCCCCTCGCCCTTTACCCAGCCCAGTACACATTGTAGGGGTTCCAGCTCTATGTCAACCTCAAAGACTTGCTCAATTGTTCTCACTACCTCCCTCCAATACCGGAATAACTTCGGGCATCGCCAGAACATATGGATTATATCACCGTTTACTCCACCACATCTGGGACAACTGGCATCTGTTCTACGGCCAAAGCGGAAAAGTTTATACGGAGTATAATATGCTCTATTTAGCAAAAACAGGTGAGACATCCTCTGCGAGGGAGACAGTGAGACTGACGAAGCAAGTTCCAAAATTCTTTTCCACTGTTCGTTAGATAAGTTACCAATATCTCTTTCCCACTTCCTCTTTTGTACCTGGCCCTGGGATTCCCTTAGGCTCCCCTTATGTAATTTTAAGTATATTTTTGTTATTGAGCCCTTAGATGTTTTAGTGTTGATGATTTCTTTTAAACAGGGGGGTCTTGCTCCAGGTCATTACTATTCCTTTATATTGTTTTGTTAAGGCATGTCTGATCTGCAAATATTTATAAAAGGATTTATTTGAAAGATTATATTGTTCTTTTAATGTCTGAAAAGTTTTTAATATGCCATCTTGGTACAGCTGGGAGATATATTTAATCCCCTGTCTTTCCCATTCCTTAACTGTTTATTATCATTCTTCCATAGGGGGGTATACTCCGTGATGCCATCATATCCCAACGCTATCTTCACTGCTTTCCATATTCTAATCATAAGATCAAGGGTAGGTAATTTCCGTGGGAGAGATCCTGCTTCCATGGCTTCTACCATAGAGTCATGTATAGAATGTTGTAATAATATTCTCTTCCTTATTTCTTCTCCCTGCATGTTACTACCCTTCATGTATTGGATCTGTGCCACCAAAAAGTAACTAAATGGGTGTGGGAGTGCCACTCCCCCCTCTTGTTTTGTCCTCTGTAGGGTATTTAATTTTATTCTTGCTACACCTCCTTTCCAAATCAACTCCCTAAACATAGTGTCTATTTTCTGAAACCATTTATTGTATATCCAAACTGGTGAATTTTGTAAGACGTATAGGAGCTGTGGCATCCACACCATTTTTATTAAATTGCAGCGGCCTGCTACTGACAATGGGAGGGATTTCCACACCTTGATTTTCCCTTTGTATTTTTTAAGCAGAGGAATCAGATTATCTAAAATATAATGGTTAGGGTCTCTAGATATATACACCCCCAAATATTTAATTTGTGCTGTTATTTGAATTTGAGAAGCCTCTTGCGGGAGTAGGTTTGACAGAGGGTCCACCGGTAGCAGCATAGATTTTCCCCAGTTTATATTAAGGCCTGAAAAACGTCCAAAAATCTCTATTTGTTTCATGGCCTTACCAAGGGAGTGCTGTGTATCTCCCAGTAACAAAAGGAGATCATCCGCGTATAATACCACTTTCTCCTCTACCTCACGTCTTATAAATCCTCTTATCTCAGAGTCCGACCTAAGTGCAATCGCAAGGGGCTCGATTGCGAGGGCGAAGAGAAGGGGGGACAAAGGGCACCCCTGTCTCGTTCCCCTCTGCAACCTGAACCTCTCGGAATACACATTGTTCACTTTCACTCTGGCCTCTGGGGTGCTGTACAGCATCTTGACCCATTTCATAAAAATAGGGCCAACCCCAAACTCCCTTAAGGCTCTCCATAGATATTGCCACTCTATACTGTCGAAGGCCTTGGCAGCATCCAACGAAACAATTGCTCTTTTTCCATCTTCCTCTGTTGGAATCTGGAAGTTCAGAAAAACTCTTCTTATATTTGTGGAGGTGGCCCTACCTGGTATAAAACCCGATTGATCGGGATGTACCAGTTTCTCAACTATTTTGTTTAATCTAGCTGCCAAGAGCTTCGACAGTATTTTTATGTCAGTGTTGAGAAAGGAAATAGGTCTATACGAGGCGGTTTCAAGTGGGTCCTTACCCTCTTTGTGGATAACTATTATTGTGGAGTCCATCATAGACGTGGGGAGTTCTCCTTTAGCTAATGAGCAGTTTAGAACCCTAGTGAGTTCCGGGAGTAACTCCTTCCCAAAATACCGGTAGGTCTCTGCTGGGAGGCCGTCCGGTCCTGGGGTTTTATGCCCCGCCATCTCCTGTACGGTCAACTGTAGTTCTTCTAAGGTCAGGGGTTTGTCTAATTCCTGTCTATCCAGCTCAGAGAGCGAGGGCATCACTAGACTTCCAAAAAATTTGTCCAGTTCTTCTCTCCTTTCCTCTTGACTTGAACTATACAAGTCTGCATAGAAATCACGGAATCTTTGTGCTATTTCTGATGTTTGGTGGGCCACCCTATCTTCGTTTACCCTTATTGCTGGCGCCCCTGAGCTAGGTATGTTAGTTTTAATTAAATGAGCTAGCATCCTGCCTGCACTTTCCCCTTCCGCAAACGCTACTTGTCTTTGAAAAATTTGCTTATTTTCTACTTTCTTCATCATTATTAGATGGTAGTTCTGTTGTGCTTGCATCCATACTCTGGATTTATTAGGTGTTGGGTCTTTAATGTATTGCGCTTCTTTTTCGCTTACTAATTCACTAGCGGTTCTCTCTTCCTGACTGGATTGTCTTTTTAATCTAGATATTTTTTGTATCATTATGCCCCTGAAAAAGGCTTTCAGTGTGTCCCATACCACTTGTTCTGAGGCAGTACCTTAATTTATTTCTATAAATTCCCTAATCTCCCCCGATATCTCTTGTGTGTCATTCATTAATTCCATCCAATGCGGGTTAATTCTCCCCTCTCTCTGGTACCTTGCTACTCCCGTATCAAGAACAACCAGCATTGGGGAATGGTCAGAGAGGCTTCTCGGCATATAGTTCACCTTTTTTATTATTGGTATCGCTTCCTCATTGCCCAATACTAAATCTATTCTCGAGAGCGTGGAGTGTGTCCTGGAGAGGCAGGAGTATTGCCAGACTGCAGGGTTGTGTAATCTCCATATATCCCTTAACCCTATTTCTTCCAAGAATTTGACTAGTCTAACATCTCTTGTTTTACCCTGAAGCAGCTGACTAGGAAATCTGTCTTTATCCCAATCTAGGACCATATTAAAATCGCCCATTACGAGCACTGGTATTCCCGGCCTCTCCAGAACAAACTCCATCAGACTGCCCAATACCGAGGTGTTAAAGGGGGGAGGAATATACAAATTAACCAAAATACAGGTTCTATCTTCTACCTTACAGTGTAAAAAGACATAGCGCCCTAGTTCGTCGCACCTACTCTGAATACAATTAAACATTATACCAGTTTTAATGAATATGCCTACCCCTCTAGAGTATGAGGTATGGACCGAGTAAAATTGTGTTTGATAGTCTCGCCACCCCAATTGGGGTATAGATATACTCGAGAGATGGGTCTCCTGGAGACATATTATTGAAGAACCATATGTTCTCATCAGTGAGATTACTGCTGCTCTTTTCCCTGGTTCTCCCAATCCCCGGACATTCCATGAACATATTGTCAAATTTTTCACTTGTGCTCTACTATTCATTCATATGCAGTGAAGAATACTCACATTTTATAGTGGATCCTTTAGTTACTAAAACGTGCCTATTTACTTCTTCTTTTAATATTTTCTTTGTGTGATTTCTTTGTATAAGTGTCATCGTAGTTCTACCACTCCGTATCCCCCATACATACCCACACCCTCTCTCAAATACCCTTCTCACCGCCTTCCGTGGCTTGGGTTGGGGCTTCCTATTGTGACCCTCTCTAACTTCTTTCAACAACCATTCACCCTGCCAGTGTTTGAAATCTTTCTCGCTCCCTCTCCCACCCTCCCTCCCCTCCAAAACAAAATACGTCATACCCCCATGTCTCATACACCCAATACTTAATGAAATACATTGCTTACCCTTTAACTTAAGGAGTTCCACGCATCTCCCCCTTATAGAAGGAGGCAATATGCGTCTCCCTCCCTTCAGTTTGATCTCTCCCCTTACCCCCCTCTCCCCCCCCCCCCATATCTCCCTCATGCCATCCCAAAAAAATAAAAAAAAAAGTGAAAGAAAAAAAAAAATTTCAATGCATTTTAAATTGTGTTACTTATTCCCAATTACGTCTATACGTGTCTACTCATCTCTTCCCCTACAGCCACTGGGGTTACCCCCAGAGTGGGAGAGGGGGAGAGAAGGCAAAGGAAAAAAAAGGAAAAATTGTTCAAGAATTTCCAAAAAAAACCTGTGAGTAAAATATGAAACACAAAAAAAAATAAAAAAATTTTTTTGAGAAAAATGTAACAATCAACTATCCATGTCCTGTCTTCTATGTGGATTCTTTATAAGATTGTAACCACTCCGTCGCTTCCTCAGGCGTATCAAAGAACTTTGTTCCTTCTGTTGCATTCACCCTTAATCTTGCAGGGTATAATAGTGCGTATGTAGTTTTTATCTGTTGTAGCTTGCACTTTATTTCTCCGAACCTGGCTCTTTTCTTTTGTAATTCCGGTGAGAAGTCTGGATATATAGTGTGAGGGGGTTAGCTCGGCAGCGGGTGTGTGTGACCCCCGGGATGGGCTCCCCACACAAAACAGGCCCAGCAAACGGAGGTTGTGGTTTTCAAAATCAAAAAAAAGGTGCGGTTTATTTCCTATTTACAGTGACAAAACACAGCAAAGCCAAAAGAAACATAAACAAAATAAATCCTGGTCAACTTGACCTCTGACTAAACATACAGGTTTCCTAACTAACAACTGGGATCAGCCTAGTGCTGTCCTAGTCCCTAAGTCCCTGGTTTTAAATGTCCAAGCAAATAGCCACACAGGCTTTGTCTCACCGCACAAGGGTTCACTCTCTCCAGGAAGTCCACACAGGTCTGCTTCCAGGCATGAGCTAACCCCTAATGAAGCTGGGAGTTCTTATAGAGGCCTAAATGAGCTGACAAGCTTCAGCTGGTCTCATCAACTCCCTGTCTGCACGACGCCCCACACTCTCCCTAGAGGTATGAGTCATCCATGAGCCCACTATCCTCAGCTGGGCTTATACAACACTCCACCTAGTTGTATAAGTCGGCGTAAAGCCTGAATCTGGGCGAAATATATCTACCCCCCTGGATGCAACCAGGTGACTTTACCTTCCTGCTGTCACAATAGATATCCTGAATCCATTATATAGAATGTTGCCCAGTTCTCTGGATTTCTGGATGATTAACATTTTGTCTTTATAGTAAAACATTTTAACTAGAAGGGGCGGGGGGGACCACCCGATCTAAGAGGTCTAGCTGGAACCCTATGCGCTCTTTCAATCGCTAGAAACGGGGAGAAGACTTCCTGGCCAAATGTTTCTTTAAAGGCATTTTTCCACAAATGCTACTGGGTCTACTCCTTCGCTCTGCTCCGGAAGACCCACAATTCTAATATTCTTCCTCCTCATTCTATTTTCGATTTCATCCATCTTCAACTCTTGTTTGACCATTTGTTCCCTCATCACTCTCATTTCTCTTCTAAGGGGGGCTAGTTCATCCTCCACGAGGCTGACCCTCACCTCCAAGGCTGTTCTCTCATTTGCTTTTTGCAAGTCGTGTCTAGCTAAAGACAGTTCTTCCTGTATGGAGCTAAGCTGGATAGTTACTGCGCTTAAAGAGGTTTTGCAAAAGTTAATTGCTGCCAACACCTCCTTTAATGATGGCTCTGTGTCCCCCTCACTTCCGCCCTCAGCAAGGAGTCCAAGTGTCCCTTTTTTCTCGTTGGTCCCGAGAGTCTCCTCTCCGTCTCACTTGCCTCTAAGAGTGTCTGTGCTTGTCCCTGGCTTTTCCTTATCCCCGTGGCACCAGGTTGTAGCTTAGGTTGTGGTTGCTGATTATTTTTTGGGGGGGTCTGAACTACGGGTTGGTCTGGATTATGGGAGTATCTTCCTAGCTTTGCTGCCGCCTGGCTTGCTGCTATACTTGCTTTTGTGGTTCTTTGTGTTGCCATTACAAGGCCTGGATTACTACTATATTTTCCTGCTGTTTTTACCCTACCCGCTATATCACAGCTAGATTGTAGAGGAAATGGGGAAAAAATAAATAAATAAATAATTAAAAAAAAGTCTTCCCCTTTCCTTTCCTTTAACCACTTAACGACCGCTCACTGTATATATACGTTGGCAGAATGGCACCGACAGGCACAATCACGTAGAGCATACGTGATCGCCTTTGTACAGTTGGGGGGTCCGATCGGACCCCCCTCCTATACAGTGGGTGGCCGTTTATCGTTGGGGAGCGATCAGAGATGAGGGGGTGACCATTCGATTTCGGCCACCCCCTCGCGAATGAAAAAGCTTCCTCCGCCATGTGATGTAAACACAGGCAGGAGGAAGTGATATCATCTCCCTCGCGGCGGTCTTTTTGATTCCGGCGCCGAGGAGAGAAGAAGCAGGTTAGTGCACCAACAGTCCACTGACACATAGGTACACATAGGCACACATTTCACCCCCCAGTCACCCCCAGATCACCCCCCAGGTCACCCCCCAGCCCCCAATCACAGTATCACTGATTGCAGTGATCATTTATTTTACTGATCACTGCATTTAGTGTCATCTGTGATAGTAAAAAGTTGCAGGGCTGTTAGGATTAGGCCCCTTTAGGTCCAGGGTAGCCCCCTAACCCCCCCTAATAAAGGTTTAACCCCTTGATCGCCCCCCAGGTAACCCTTTCACCCCCTAACGCCAGCGTCACTAAGCGATCGTATTTTCGATCGCTGTATTTAGTGCCGGTGGTGCCCTAGATAGCCAGTTATTTATTTTTAATTTCGCCGCAGGTTTTTAGAGCGTCAGGTACCCCCATATATTATTTTAACCCCCTGATTTCCCCTAGAGTTAACCCTTTCACCAGTGATCACTGTATAAGCGTCACTGGTGACACTGGTTACCCAGTTAGTTATTTAGGTAACCCGTCAGGTTTTTATATAGCGTCGGGTACCCCCATATTTAACCTAATAAAGGTTTTAACCCCCTGATTGCCCCTAGTTAACCCTTTCACCAGTGATCACCATATAAAGGTTACGGGTGACGCTGGTTGGTTAGTTTGCTTTTTATAGCATCAGGGCACCCGCCGTATATAACCCAATAAAGGTTTAACCCCCTGATCGCCCGGCGGGTGAGATCAATTAGGTTTTAGCGCCAGAGAGGGTCTGCGTCGCCCCAGGCAGCGTTAGGTTAGTGCCAGTAACGCTAACACCCACGCGCAAAGCATACACCTTCCCTTAGTGGTATAGTATCTGATCAGATCTATACTAGCGTCCCCAGCGGTTTAGGGTTCCCAAAAACGCAGTGTTAGCGGGATCAGCCCAGATACCTGCTAGCACCTGCGTTTAGCCCCTCCGCCCAGCCCAGCCCAGCCCAGCCCACCCAAGTGCAGTATCGATCGATCACTGTCACTTACCAAACACAAAACACATAACTGCAGCGTTCGCAGAGACAGTCCTGATCCCTGCGACCGCTAACAGTTTTTTTTGTAGCGTTTGATATATTTGCTGACGACAGAGGGGGGGATCTTTTTTTCCTGTGAATCTTACTAGTGTACCCCTAAATTTAGAGCCCAAAATGGCAAGTCGAAGGTACACTAGTAAAGAGGCCTACGAGATTCTGAGCATGACAGATAGTGAAGAGGAGGTCACGTATCTGTCAGATTCAGGCTCAGAATATCTTCCCGTAGAAGACAGTGACGTCAGCGGCCCCACGTCAGATAGCTCTGACGACGAAGTTGAGGTCCCTGCTAAGGTCAGGCGTACCCGATCCCGATCTTCTGAGGTTGTTGAGGAGCAAGAACCGCAGGGCTCTCGTATCATGGAGCAGAGGAGTACTAGCGCCGCTATTCCTTCTGGTGAATTGGCAAGCACCAGCGGCCTAGTACAGCCTGGGCGTACATCCAGCACTGCAGTATCACGTGGTGATGTGGCGAGTCCCATAAGTGCAGTTCAAGCTGGCGAGGTGGCAAGCACAAGTAGTGTCCCGCTTCCACCAATAAGAAGACAAAGGCAGGCCCGTCGTACCCATAGTGCTCTTCCTGCAGAATTCGCCTATCCTGATTGGGTCCCCACCACTTCTGCAGAACCCGTACTTCCCCCATTCACTGCCCAACCCGGTATTCAGGTGGAAACAGCTGATTTTATGCCAATCGATTATTATTCGCTGTTTTTCACAGAAGATCTCTATAGATCTATTGTGGACCAGAGTAATTTATATGCTGGTCAATTCATCGCCGCTAATCCCCAGTTGCCTTCCATTGCCAAAGATTGGAAACCAATTACGGTTTCCGAATTTAAGACCTTTCTGGGCCTTTCCCTCAACATGGGCACACATAAATTCCCGTCATTGCGTGCTTATTGGTCCACACACCCAACTGACCACTTGCCCGTGTTCTCTGCCTCCATGCCCAGGAAACGATACGAGCAGATTTTGCGGTTCATGCACTTCAACGACAATGAACTTTGTTGTCCACGTGGGGACCCTGAATACGACCGGCTCTATAAAATTCGGCCCCTCATAAACCACTTCAACGAACGTTTTGCAGCCTTGTTTATTCCCGATCAAGCTGTCTGCGTTGATGAGTCCCTGATTAAATTTTCTGGCCGCTTGGCTTTCAAGCAGTACCTTCCCAGCAAGCGTGCCAGATACGGGGTCAAGCTCTATAAGTGCTGTGACAGGGTAACAGGCTATGTATGGAGCTTTATGGTTTATGAGGGAAAAGATAGTCAGGTTGAGCCGGTCAACTGCCCGGATTATATAGGGAGCACTGGCAAGATAGTGTGGAACTTGGTGTCACCCTTATTCGGAAAGGGGTACCACTTGTATGTGGACAATTATTACACGAGCGTGCCACTGTTTAGTCACTTGTTTGATCATCAGATTGGAGCATGTGGCACCGTGCGACCTAATCGCCGGGGCTTTCCCCAGCGGCTTGTAGATGCCCATCTTAGGCTGGGGGAGAGAGCCTGCGTAAAGTGTAATAACTTGCTCGCTATTAAGTGGAGGGACAATAAGAATGTTTTACTTCTTACCTCCCTTCATGCAGACACGACAGTCCAAATTCCTACGGCGACTGGTGTTGTGGAGAAACCCCTCTGTGTCCACGAATATAACCAAAATATGGGAGGGGTGGACCTCAACGACCAGTTGATGGCGCCGTATCTAATTGACCGTAAGGCGAGACGCTGGTACAAAAAAGTGTCTCTATCCTTATTCCAATTGGCTTTGCTGAACGCTCATGTGCTATACAGAGCTTCAGGCGGGACTTTATCTCTTCTAAAATTCCAGAATGAGATAGTCACAGAACTCCTGTATCCAGGCGGTTCTGCACCTCACCATCCCCTACCAAATGCAGTAAGCCGGCTGCATGAGAGGCATTATACGCATCTCCTCCCGAGTACCCCTACCCAACGAACCCCCCAAAAAAGATGTCGTGTCTGTAGCAAGCGCGGATTTAGGCGTGACACCCGTTATTATTGTCCACTCTGTCCTGACAAACCTGGTCTTTGCCTTGGTGAATGTTTTGAACGCTACCACTCAAAAGTGAAGTTTTAGCGTAGGGTACAGCATTTCACAGACTAGGACACACTTACACAGGGTCTCCCAAGATGCCGTTACATTTTGAGAGACCCGAACCATTACAGTTGTTAAAAAAAAGTGTAAAAAAGAAAAAAAAAAACGTAAAAAACAAAAACACAAAAAAATATAAAATAAAAAAAACAAAAAAATAGTTGTCGTTTTATTGTTCTCTCTCTCTCTCTCTCTCTCTCTATTTTCTCTATATTGTTCTGCTCTTTTTTACTGTATTCCATTCTGCAATGTTTTATCATGCTTGCTTTTCAGGTATGTAATTCTTTGTTTTCAGGTGCGCCATTCAACTGCAGCGCGGAATTATTTATCTTGACAGCAACAGCGTTTGCTCCCACGATACATAAAGCCGTGACTCCAGTGCTGTAGGAGGTGATTTCACCACCACAGTTAAAAGAAGAGCATATATGCCGAAGCATGGGGGCAGCAGGGGCGGAGGAGCGATTTTGCTCCTAATGCCGCGTATATAAGGTCGAAATTCCGACGGAGGCTTGCCCGTGGAAAAGTCCGACCGTGTGTACGCGGCATAACCTTTTATGCCGCGTACATACGGTCAAAATTTCGACAAAGGCTTGCCCGTGGAAAAGTCAGACCGTGTGTACGCGGCATAACTTTTTTGCGGGAGGATGCCCCCATGCTTCGGCATATATATATTTTAGGCACAGGTTGCGTTAAAAAAATGTTTTATTTTTTACTAGGTTTTGTTTTGGTATTTGCTTTGCAGGTATGGTATGGTAAGGTCTTACTGTTGTACTGTAATGTTACTTTGTTTTAATGTTAACCATCATTTGCTTAGCAGGTACGCCATTCAGTTGTATCGCGGATTTATTTATCTTGACAGCAACAGCGTTTGCTCCCACGATACATAAAGCCGTGACTCCAACGCTGTAGGAGGTGATTTCACCACCACAGTTAAAAAAAAGAGCATATATGCCGAAGCATGGGGGCAGCAGGGGCGGAGGAGCGATTTTGCTCCTAATGCCGCGTATATAAGGTCGAAATTCCGACGGAGGCTTGCCCGTGGAAAAGTTTAACCTTTTATGCCGCGTACATACGGTCGAAATTCCGACGAAGGCTTGCCCGTGGAAAAGTCCGACCGTGTGTACGCCGCATAACTTTTTTGCGGGAGGATGCCCCCATGCTTCGGCATATATGCCCGTCATTAGAAGTGGGTGGATGAAGGGAGGTATTCTAATGGTGGGCATACCCACCGATCAATCTCTTTTTTTCGTTCAGCCAACAGGCTGCATGAAAAAAAAAGATTACAATACATGTCCAACAAGGACCAGCAACGTACTGGTATGTTGCTGGACTTTGAATGTTTATACCAGAATGATGCCTGCAGGTTTAGGTATCATCTTGGTATCATTCTTTTCAGCCAGTGGCCGGCTTTCATGTAAAAGCAATTCTAGCAGATAATTAGCCTCTAGACTGCTTTTACAAGCAGTGGGAGGGAATGCCCCCCCCCGGATATAAACAGCGCCATTGGGAAATTGGGAAAGCATTTTATCACACCGATCTTGGTATGGTCAGATGCTTTGAGGGCAGAGGAAAGATCTAGGGTCTAACCCCCCATTTTTTTTCAAAAAAAAGAGTACCTGTCACTACTTATTGCTATCATAGGGGATATTTACATTCCCTGAGACAACAATAAAAATGATAAAAAAAAAAAAAAAATATGGAAGGAACAGTTTAAAAATAAAATAAAAAAGCAAAATAAATAATAAAAAAAAAAAAAAAAAAAAAAAAAAAGCACCGCTGTCCCCCCCTGCACTTGCGCTAAGGCGAACGCAAGCGTCGGTCTAGCGTCATATGTAAACAGCAATTGCATCATGCATGTGAGGTATCACCGCGAAGGTCAGATCGAGGGCAGTAATTTTAGCAGTAGACCTCCTCTGTAAATCTAACGTGGTAACCTGTAAAGGCTTTTAAATGCTTTTAAAAATGAATGTAGTTTCTCGCCGCTGCGCGTTTGTGCGCAATTTTAAAGCATGTCGTGTTTGGTATCCATGTACTCAGCCTAAGATCATCTTTTTTATTTCATCAAACATTTGGGCAATATAGTGTTTTTTAGTGCATTAAAAATAAAAAAAGTGTGTTTTTCCCCCAAAAAATGCGTTTGAAAAATCGCTGCGCAAATACTGTGTGGAAAAAAAAATGCAACACCCACTATTTTAATCTGTAGGGCCTTTGCTTTAAAAATATATATAATGTTTGGGGGTTCAACATATGTTTCTTGCAAAAAAAAAAATGTTTTCATGTAAACAAACAGGCCTCGTACACACGGCCGAGATTCTCGTTGAAAAAAACATGTCGTTTTTTTCGATGAGATTCTTGGACAAGAAACTTGTCCCGGCCGAGTGTACACACGCTCGTTTCAAAGAACCCGCGGTTCTTTGAAAGGAGTGTACGCGGTGACGTCATCGACTACGTCGAGCATGCGCTCGTCACATTCGATGCCGTCGCCGCCATCTTGGTATACCCTACGTATGCCTAGGAAGCTACCGCGCATGCGTCGAATTCATTTCGAACATGCGCGGGCTTCCGGGCGGACAGGTAAGTGTACACACACTCACTTTTCTCGTCGAGAAACATGCCGAGGAGAATCTCGACGAGAAAATAGAGAGCAGGTTCTCTATTTTCTCGTCGAGGTTTCTTGTCGGTTTTCTCGACGAGAAACCCGCTAGCAGCGTACACACGACCGATTTACTCGGCAAGACCTCTCTGCCAGCAAGTTTCTTGCTGGTTCTTGCCGAGAAAATCGGTCGTGTGTACGAGGCCAAAGTGTCAGAAAGGGCTTCGTCTTCAAGTGGTTAGAAGAGTGGATGATGTGTGACATAAGCTTCCTAAGCTTCCTAATGTTGTGCATAAAATGCCAGGACAGTTCAAAACCCCCCCAAATGACCCCATTTTGGAAAGTAGACACCTCAAGTTATTTGCTGAGAGGCATGTTGAGCCCATTGAATATTTTTTTTTGTCCCAAGTGATTGAATAATGATAAAAAGAAAAAAAAAATAATGTACAAAAATTTGTCACAAAATTATAAATTGCTCAAACATGCCATGGTTATATGTGGAATTGCACCCCAAAATACATTCTGTTGCTTCTCCTGAGTACGGGGATACCACATGTGTGAGACATTTTGGGAGCCTAGCCGCGTATAGGACCCGGAAAACCAAGCACCGCCTTCAGGATTTCTATGGGTGTAAATTTTTGATTTCACTCCTCACTGCCTATCACAGTTTCGGAGGCCATGGAATGCCCAGATGGCACAAAACCCCCCCAAATGACCCCATTTTGGAAAGTAGACACCCCAAGCTATTTGCTGAGAGGTATGTTGAGTATTTTGCAGATCTCACTTTTTGTCACAAAGTTTTAAAAATTGAAAAAAGAAAAAAAAAATATGTCTTTCTTCATTTTTAAAAACAAATGAGAGCTGTAAAAAATACTCACCATGCCTCTCGTCAAATAGCTTGGGGTGTCTACTTTCCAAAATGGGGTCATTTGTGGGGGTTTTGGGCTATCTTGGCATTTTATGGCCTTCAAAACTGTGATAGGTAGTGAGGAGTGAAATAAAAAATTTGTGCCCTTAGAAATCCTGAAGGCGGTGCTTGGTTTTCGGGGACCCGTACGCGGCTAGGCTCTCAAAAAGTCCCACACATGTGGTATCCCCATACTCAGGAGAAGCAGCCAAATGTATTTTGGGGTGCAATTCCGCATATAACCATGGCATGTGTGAGCAATATATCATTTAGTGACAACATTTTGTACATTTTTTTTTTCTTTTTGTCATTATTCAATCACTTGGGACAAAAAAAAAAATATTCAATGGGCTCAACATGCCTCTCAGCAATTTCCTTGGGGTGTCTACTTTCCAAAATGGGGTTATTTTGGGGGGTTTTGTGCTATCTTGGCATTTTATGGCCTTCAAAACTGTGATAGGTAGTGAGGAGTGAAATCAAAAATTTACGCCCTTAGAAATCCTGAAGGCGGTGCTTGGTTTTTGGGGCCCCGTACCCGGCTAGGCTCCCAAAAAGTCCCACACATGTGGTATCCCCGTACTCAGGAGAAGCAGCAGAATGTATTTTGGGGTGCAATTCCACATATAACCATGGCATGTGTGAGCAATATATCATTTAGTGACAACTTTTTGTACATTTTTTCTTTTTGTCATTATTCAATCATTTGGGACAAAAAAAAAAATATTCAATGGGCTCAACATGCTTCTCAGCAAATAGCTTGGGGTGTCTACTTTCCAAAATGGGGTCATTTGGGGGGGGTTTGTGCCATCTTGGCATTTTATGGCCTTCAAAACTGTGATAGGTAGTGATGGGTAGTGAGGAGTGAAATCAAAAATTTATGCCCTTAGAAACCTTGAAGGCGGTGCTTGGTTTTTGGGGTCCCGTACGCGTCTAGGCTCCCAAAAAGTCCCACACATGTGGTATCCCCGTACTCAGGAGAAGCAGCAGAATGTATTTTGGGGTGTAATTTCACATATGCCCATGGCATGTGTGAGCAATATATCATTTAGTGACAACTTTGTGCAAAAAAAATAAAGTTTGTCATATTCCCGCAACTTGTGGCAAAATATAAAATATTCCATGGACTAATCATGCCTCTCAGTAAATAGCTTGGGGTGTCTACTTTCCAAAATGGGGTCATTTGGGGGGGGGGGGGGTTTGTGCTATTTTGGCATTTTATGGCCTTCGAAACTGTGGTAGGTAGTGAGGAGTGAAATCAAAAATTTGCGCCCTTAGAAATCCTGAAGGCGATGCTTGGTTTCCGGGGTCCTGTACGTGGCTAGGCTCCTAAAAAGTCCCACACATGTGGTATCCCCGTACTCAGGAGAAGCAGCAGAATGTATTTTGGGGTGCAATTCCACATATAACCATGGCATGTGTGAGCAATATATCATTTAGTGACAACTTTTTGTAATTTTTTATTTTTTTGTCATTATTCAATCACTTGGGACAAAAAAAATAAAAAAAATATTCAATGGGGTCAACATGCCTCTCAGCAATTTCCTTGGGGTGTCTACTTTCCAAAATGGGGTCATTTGGGGGGGGGGGGTTTGTACTGCCCTGCCATTTTAGCACCTCAAGAAATGAGATAGACAGTCATAAATTAAAAGCTGTGTAAATTCCAGAAAATGTACCCTAGTTTGTAGACGCTATAACTTTTGCGCAAACCAATAAATATACGCTTATTGACATTTTTTTTACTAAAGACATGTGGCTGAATAAATTTTGGCCTAAATGTATGACTACAATTGAGTTTATTCGATTTTTCTTATAACAAAAAGTAGAAAATATAATTTTTTTTCAAAATTTTCGGTCTTTTTCCGTTTATATCGCAAAAAATAAAAATCGCAGAGGCAATCAAATACCATTAAAAGAAAGCTCTATTTGTGGGAAGAGAAGGACGCAAATTTCATGTGGGTACAACATTACATGTCCGCACAACTTACAGTTAAAGCAGCGCAGTGCAAAATTCTGAATTCACCTCTGGTCCTTTAGCTACCAAATGGTCCGGGGCTTAAGTGGTTAAGAAAGCTCTGCAGTTCTCTAGCCAAAGGCTATATCCCCCTTAATAGGATTAAATGTCAATATGAGAATAAACAATAATAACATGTTGGAAGTCTCTCACCCATCCAACGGATTATTCTCCCGGGATATGGAGGTGGCAGTTGTAAAAAGAAAGAAAGCAGGAGATCTCTCTGGCCTCTGGAGGTGGTGTGTGGGGGAGGGTTGCTTGAAGCTCCCACAGAGCCGGCACAGCGAAGCAGTGGTGGACCCTTGATGCGCTGGGGGGGGGGGGGTCGGAGATCACAATCGCCCCCCTGCCTACTAGGGGGGGCAGGGAGTTCCTCTGGGCTGCTTGCTGCTTTTCCTGCGGGGGGGGACCTCTCTCCCCGGTGTCCGCCCCCCGACTACCAATGGGCTCCTCAGACTCCTCGGTATGAGATGATAAAATATTGCAGCTCAGCCCCTACTTCACTCACCCCCACGTTGGTACACAAAACGCCGCTCGAGCACCGCTCCCGCACCTCAGTTCTTCCGCATCTCGGGCCGCCTTCACTTCCTGGTTAGGACGTCATGTGTTCCACACTAGCGGTTCTGGGAGATGTAGGCAGAGGAGTCTCGTCACATCCAGCAGACAGGGGCAGTTTCTCTAGCCGCATTACACATCGCACGCTGCTGCTGCTTTTTCCGGCATGATGGCCATGAGATACGAGCGGAGGGGGAGAGACGTCCGCCTACCACTCTCACATCCTGGTCACGCCCCCCAGAGCATATTCCCCTTTTGACCAAGAAACAAAGCCTCCAGGTACACCTAGCCGATGGGTCTCTTCCTCGCTCCGGACTTATCGCCCAGGAAACCAGACCCATCCTCACCACCACAGACTCTGGTCACCAGGAGTTCCTACGCTTCAATGTAATTCTCTCTCCTATGTTCCCCATCATCCTGGGCCTTCCCTGGTTGCAAGCACATGAACCCCGAATAAACTGGAATAAGAAGGAGGTCACCTTCTCCTCCCAATATTGCTCCCAGCACTGTCTGTCTCCAGCTCCAGCCTCTTGCCTGGCTGTGACACCTGCATCTGACAACCTCCAGCATGTACCTCCAGTATATCTCAAGTTTAAAGACATGTTCGACAAACAAGGGGCTGACCGTCTACCACCTCACAGGCCTTATGACTGCCTCATTGACCTCTTACCCGGCTTCGAAATCCCGTTTGGCAGAATCTTCCCGCTTTTCGAAAATGAATGATGGTATTTTCTTTGTGGAAAAAAAGATGGTTCCCTGAGGCCCTGCATTGACTACAGGGAACTAAATAAAGTGACTATAAAAAAAACGGTACCCGCTTTCACTAATCCCAGAATTATTCCAACGCTTCCGTGCCGCCCCAATTTTTCCAAATTGGATCTCCGTGGGGCCTACAATCTCATCCGGATTCGGACCGGCGACGAATGGAAGACCGCTTTCAGGTCCAGGTTTGGGCATTACGAGTACCTGATAATGCCATGCGGTCTCTGCAACGCCCCGGCCATCTTTCAACACCTGGTGAATGATATTTTCTGTGAATACCTGTGTAGCGGGTGTCAAATTTAGACGGGCGTATCTGGACAATAGATGGCCCAGATACATTGATTTTTGGAATTTATGGACACTTTGGAGTGTGGGAGGTATGAATGGTGTCATGTTCCCTGCGGTCCCTGGGTGGCGCTGTCACCTGGGACCGGGGTTGTACTGCCATTCTAGTGCCGTACCCTTTGTGTCCTCTCACGGCAGTAGTATGGCGGGGCCGGGAACCCGCTGTGCCTGCTGGGAGAGGATATAAAGGGGGCGGACATCTTGCGCACGAGGTCCATTCCCCAGGCACCTTCAGCCTGGGGGCTGCTGCGGTTCGTCTGTGCCCAGAATCCCTTGGCCTGGACGCGTGGAGTCGAGTTCCATCCCAGGCACCCTCAGCCTGGGGTGAGGTACTTTACAAGGAGGCCTGGGGCCCAGTACCTTCGACTGGGTCCCGCAAGGGAGAAGCATTCCTAAGGTGCCCCCGGTATTGGGTGCCTGAATCCAGGGCGTAAGGGACCGGAGATGTGACCCTCCCGTAGAGTCGGTGCAGCATTTGGCCAGTGTCGGTGTGGGCCTCTGGTGACCGTCCGGATGGATGTCTTCCTCTGACAGTGGTCGTTTGTCCTAACCGAGGTATTTCATGTTCTTATAGTCTGTGGCAGAGCCCCATCTTCATAAGGTCAGTGGCAGGCCTCCTCTAAGGCCTGTGGCAGAGGCCTCAACGTTCACCCAGGTCAGTGGCAGGGACCAAATTCACAGTCGGTGGCAGCGGCTGTGCACCAAGCCTGTTTGCACTAAACAGAACAGGAGAGACTTTATTCATTGAGTGTGCCTGGACCTACTCTTTGCCACACCGTCTGTTCTTTTAAAGTTCAACCAGCCTACCTATTGATCAAAGCAAATAAAACAGTGTTGGACTTTTTATGGTGTGGAACTCGTGTTACTGGAAGCCAAGTGTCCCTGTCTGTGACAGTGACAATCATCCTCCACAAGAGAAGCTGAGGCTCTGGCCTAAAACGCAGACCCGAAGGTAAACGGTTTTGGTCATATCTCTGCATACTACATCAGAGAGCCGAGCTTGTGGTGTACAACTTCCCCCTTCTCCCAGATACCCCTAGACGAGTCATACAGCCATAAAGAGAGGAGAGAAGGCGGGTGAGGGCACTACACGTGGGGGCTCCAAGTCCGAATGGAGCCAAAGCTATCGGAGTTTGAACTTTGCTGCCCAGAAGAGTTCCGAGTAGGTCGGCCATATTGGCCACTGCGCCAGCAGGCACACCCTCCCTGCACAGTTCGTGGGCGTGACATGGAGAAAGCCCGCAAACTAGTGTGCCAGAGGGGAGGAGTCCGGCCATGTGAAGAGGCACACGTGGGGACTTTGGCGCTAGTTATGCAGTGCGCAATGGAGCAGCAATCAGTCACCATGTTCAGCAAAAAAGGGGGGGTGTAAAATGCCCAATTCACTGTAGGGTAACAATATTAGATACAACCAAAAGATGATTCGTTTATAAAAACGGGATCCTCCTAACCATAAATTCTGTTAAATAGGAATAGGGAAAGAGGGGAAAAGGGAACTGGGCTAGGGGGGGGGGAGGGGGAATGTTGGGAAAATTCCCAACTAAGGTTAAATGGAGATTCAGCTACCATTCTAATGGGTAATAATGAAAAAAGACTATTGGTTGAATGCTACAAAAATAGAGAGTACACATTTCATCTTGTCTAAATGACCTAGGTCATAGAGGAGAAAGGAGTTTCTCCCGTGGCTACACAGTAATATATTAAAACTTTACATAATACATGTGCACTGTAAGAAAACAATTATCTAAAAAAGATGGCAGAGAGGACTATTACCCCCCACTTAACCTATCTAAGCTCTCTAAGAGCTGTTAACATCATATGCCCGGGCATAAATTTATGACAGAACCTGGAAAACCTGCTATATTATGAAAGAGAACCAAGAGAGATGTATGCGGAACTTAAATTAGAAAAATCCTTGATGAGGTGTCAGCATGACAGTTCCTGAATCATCATGGAAATCAAACTCAGTGATAGTCCGCATAAATGGTTGCTGGAAATACTGTGAATAATCCTGCGCGTTCTAGAAGGTCTCAAAAAAGCCAATATGTATATAGCATGTCAGAAAAGCACTGCGTATGGATGTAAGTATCCTCGATATATGGGCTTATTGTGTCTAAATAGACTGACATAGGAGACGAACATTCAGAGGATTGCATAAAAAGATATCTGTAGGGTATGTCCTTTTGTGAAATATCTCTACATGGGGACTAAAGATTAGTCCTGGGTTTCCTGGGTGAGGAGAGTTTATGCCTAAGGACTGAGGTTATGTTCATTACAAGTGAGTGATACGGTGTAATTTGGTACAGTGGGTAACCATATAGTAGCTCACTGGCTTACCCGTCCTGTAGTTCAGTAAAAAGTTCCGACCGTCACTCACTGTCTGCTTCAGCTGTATCTGTGCCCCGCTTGTGAAGGAGGGATCCTCGGATCATGTGCCGCGTAGAGAGCGTCTCTCATTCAGTCACGTGTTGCCGACGCTGACTGGCTACGCGGCGCTTGAAGTCTCATCAACTGGAGACAGCGTCTAGATCCACACATGGAGAGGGGCTTTGAAGTTGGTGCAGTCCTTGGTTCTGCCACTGGGGGCAATAGGCATTTCCTCAAGATTCCTTGGAGATCTCTATGCAGGTTTTCCGGCCGTTGTAACGGGGATGTTTACTAGAAGATAGGAGGGGACATGGGGGAACAAGTCCTAGCTCTGGACCACTGCGTCGGACATGACGCGTTTCGTGACCGTGATGTCACTTCTTCCTGATGTGTCAGTGGTCACTTAATGCCCTTATTAAATAGCATAATTCAGCCAATCAAAAGCCTGATCCCACTGGTAGACGTAGTTGCGCCATCTTGTGGTGAATAACAGAAAGTGCTAAAAAATCATGCAAAGAGTGCTTTCACATTGTGTCATGAAAGGATAGGACTCAGATTACTATATTCTATTTTAAATTTTGATAATTTTGGTAGAGGCAGAGATAGGTTAAAGATTCAAGATTTGAAATTTAAAATTGGAATTTAAAGGTATAGCAGAGTGCCAGCCAAAGTTCCCCACCTATTTATATGTTGCCAAATAGCCCCTATTAACGTGAAGTCTATATTACAAAATACTCAGAGAAATCGCACACTTGGTTTGTACTGAGGGGGACCCCGATCAAGAGTCAGACAGCAAATGTCACTAGTCAGAGACATGATGACTTCAGGGTTCCAGAAATATTTTCAGGCTCATTTCTGTATTTAACCCTTTGGGTTGGAGTGTTTGTAGTCTAAAAATCCACGATTTTTCGTATCTGATCAGAACCGTGTCAAAATCCCCACGTCTTTCTGATAGATTCAGGGCATAAAGCCCTTGACTCGTAGACCTTGTGTTTTGCCCTCGTGGAATTTAAAAAAATGTTGGGCTACTGGAGTGTCCTCCTTGAGACGAATGCTCTTTAAATGTTCTGCGAACCGCACTCTGAGTTGGCGCTTGGTTTTGCCAACATACAGGAGATGGCATGGGCATTCCAAAATATACAGTACTCGTGCTGTACTGCAGTTGATAAAAGACTTGATTGGGTATGTATTGCTAGAGAGTGAATTTCTAAAGTTTTTGGTTTTATCCACATACTTGCAAGTGCCACATGCATACATGCCCACTGTGCGTGGCATGTCTGTTAGCCAATTCCTATCCACTGGGCGTATGTATTCGCTACTGACTAATTCGTCCCTGAGGTTCCTAGCTCTTTTGGCTGTAATTAGGGGTCTGTCTCCTACTATTTCTTTGAGTAGTTTACTACCTGTCAGGATGTGCCAGTGTTCTGATAGTACTGCACGTAACTGGTGCCACTGGGAACCAAACGGTGTGATAAACCTGACTGGCTGGACTTGATTAAACTGCTGTTTGAATTTGGGTTGAAGTAATTCTTCACGCGAGCGTTGGCTCGCTATGCTTTTAGCCCTACGAAGGGTCCTATGTGCATATCCTCTTTCTCTAAATCTTTGATAGAGGGATTCTGACTCTTTACGGTAGCTTTCTTCACTGGAGCAGTTTCTGCGGATTCTAAGAAATTGTCCCACCGGGATACCTCGTTTGAGGGAAACTGGGTGGTGACTATCTGCCCTCAGTAAGGTATTAGCTGCTGATGCTTTTCTGAATGTCTCCGTGATTAGATGTCCCTCATGGATACTTATTTTTAAATCCAGAAAGGAAATCTCTAAGGGACTGGAGACAAAAGTAAAGCGTAGATTCCGCATGTTTTGGTTCAGCTCATCAATGAATTGGTTCAGCTGTGTGGGGGTCCCCTTCCACACCATGAACACGTCATCGATGTACCTCAGCCAGGCACATGCGTGGCTGAGGTACAACGAGGAGGTGAACACCGTGTCTTCCTCCCACCAGCCGAGATGGAGGCATGCATATGATGGGGCCCATGGGGCTCCCATCGAGGTACCCTGGAGCTGCTGGAAAAATTTGGTGGCAAATTGAAAATAATTATTCTTTAGTGCCAGTTCCAGCAGCTCCAGGATAAATTCATTTTGTGCTGCCATGTGAGGAAAGGTGAGTTCCAGAAAGTGGTAGACTGCCAAGATACCCCATTCATGGGGGATAGATGTATATAAGGACTCGACATCCACACTGACCAATAGGGCTCCCTCTGGGATGGGCATATCCTTTATATGTTTTAGGACATCACCTGTATCACGTACATAGGAAGGGAGTTGTTTAACTAAGTCCTTGATAAGGGTGTCCACATATTTGCCTATCCTCTCCATGGGGCCTCTGATGGCCGACACGATGGGTCTACCTGGTGGGTTGTCCCTGTTCTTATGGATCTTAGGTATAATGTAAAACGTAGGGACATTGTAGTCATCCACCTTGAGGTACTCTAATTCCCGTCTAGACAGGAGACCCTCATCTGCTGCCCATTTGAGTTTATCATTGATGAGTGGTACCAAATCTACAAAGGGATTATAGGTAAGTTTTTTATATGTGAGTTGATCTGAGAGGAGACAAAGTGCTTCCTTCTCATAGGAAGCTGCGGACATAAGGACCACATTCCCACCTTTATCACTGGGTTTTACGATTACTTTATCCGCCTTGCGCAGCTCTTCCAAACCCTTGCGTTCAGCTTTAGATAAATTACCTATGGGTTTTGTATGCCAGTTAAGTTTTTGTAAGTCTTCCTGGACCAAGTCCAGGAAGACTCCTATACGTTTATTGGTTTTAAATTGAGGCATGTTTGTTGACTTAATGTTCAACATGGCTTTGCGTTTGGCGGAAAGAGAATCGTCAATCTCAGATCAACTCACATATAAAAAAACTTACCTATAATCCCTTTGTAGATTTGGTACCACTCATCAATGATAAACTCAAATGGGCAGCAGATGAGGGTCTCCTGTCTAGACGGGAATTAGTGTACCTCAAGGTGGATGACTACAATGTCCCTACGTTTTACATTATACCTAAGATCCATAAGAACAGGGACAACCCACCAGGTAGACCCATCGTGTCGGCCATCAGAGGCCCCATGGAGAGGATAGGCAAATATGTGGACACCCTTATCAAGGACTTAGTTAAACAACTCCCTTCCTATGTACGTGATACAGGTGATGTCCTAAAACATATAAAGGATATGCCCATCCCAGAGGGAGCCCTATTGGTCAGTGTGGATGTCGAGTCCTTATATACATCTATCCCCCATGAATGGGGTATCTTGGCAGTCTACCACTTTCTGGAACTCACCTTTCCTCACATGGCAGCACAAAATGAATTTATCCTGGAGCTGCTGGAACTGGCACTAAAGAATAATTATTTTCAATTTGCCACCAAATTTTTCCAGCAGCTCCAGGGTACCTCGATGGGAGCCCCATGGGCCCCATCATATGCATGCCTCCATCTCGGCTGGTGGGAGGAAGACACGGTGTTCACCTCCTCGTTGTACCTCAGCCACGCATGTGCCTGGCTGAGGTACATCGATGACGTGTTCATGGTGTGGAAGGGGACCCCCACACAGCTGAACCAATTCATTGATGAGCTGAACCAAAACATGCGGAATCTACGCTTTACTTTTGTCTCCAGTCCCTTAGAGATTTCCTTTCTGGATTTAAAAATAAGTATCCATGAGGGACATCTAATCACGGAGACATTCAGAAAAGCATCAGCAGCTAACACCTTACTGAGGGCAGATAGTCACCACCCAGTTTCCCTCAAACGAGGTATCCCGGTGGGACAATTTCTTAGAATCCGCAGAAACTGCTCCAGTGAAGAAAGCTACCGTAAAGAGTCAGAATCCCTCTATCAAAGATTTAGAGAAAGAGGATATGCACATAGGACCCTTCGTAGGGCTAAAAGCATAGCGAGCCAACGCTCGCGTGAAGAATTACTTCAACCCAAATTCAAACAGCAGTTTAATCAAGTCCAGCCAGTCAGGTTTATCACACCGTTTGGTTCCCAGTGGCACCAGTTACGTGCAGTACTATCAGAACACTGGCACATCCTGACAGGTAGTAAACTACTCAAAGAAATAGTAGGAGACAGACCCCTAATTACAGCCAAAAGAGCTAGGAACCTCAGGGACGAATTAGTCAGTAGCGAATACATACGCCCAGTGGATAGGAATTGGCTAACAGACATGCCACGCACAGTGGGCATGTATGCATGTGGCCATTGTGCCACTTGCAAGTATGTGGATAAAACCAAAAACTTTAGAAATTCACTCTCTAGCAATACATACCCAATCAAGTCTTTTATCAACTGCAGTACAGCACGAGTACTGTATATTTTGGAATGCCCATGCCATCTCCTGTATGTTGGCAAAACCAAGCGCCAACTCAGAGTGCGGTTCGCAGAACATTTAAAGAGCATTCGTCTCAAGGAGGACACTCCAGTAGCCCAACATTTTTTTAAATTCCACGAGGGCAAAACACAAGGTCTACGAGTCAAGGGCTTTTATGCCCTGAATCTATCAGAAAGACGTGGGGATTTTGACATGGTTCTGATCAGATACGAAAAATCGTGGATTTTTAGACTACAAACACTCCAACCCAAAGGGTTAAATACAGAAATGAGCCTGAAAATATTTCTGGAACCCTGAAGTCATCATGTCTCTGACTAGTGACATTTGCTGTCTGACTCTTGATCGGGGTCCCCCTCAGTACAAACCAAGTGTGCGATTTCTCTGAGTATTTTGTAATATAGACTCCACGTTAATAGGGGCTATTTGGCAACATATAAATAGGTGGGGAACTTTGGCTGGCACTCTGCTATACCTTTAAATTCCAATTTTAAATTTCAAATCTTGAATCTTTAACCTATCTCTGCCTCTACCAAAATTATCAAAATTTAAAACAGAATATAGTAATCTGAGTCCTATCCTTTCATGACACAATGTGAAAGCACTCTTTACTAGGCTTGTGCAATTCGTTTCGTAACAAATCGAAATTCGTCCAAATTTAGCAACTTTCGGACATTCGGAAGCATTCGAATTTCCGAACAGAGCAATTACGAATAAAACCGAATCCGAAATAAATTATACCGCAAAATAGCGAATGCCCGAAGGTCTTCGGCATAATTCGTTATGAAAAAAGTTACGAATGTACGAATCCATTCGAAGCACAATAACACTCACTCTGCTCTCTGCTTCTCCCTCACCATGCTGAACTCCCTCTCAAAATGGTGTACAGGGGGCGGAGGCTATAGCCGCATGAAAAAAACGAAAGTAAAATACGAGATTTCGAATCCATTCGAAGCACAATAACACTCACTCTGCTCTGCTCTCTGCTTCTCCCTCACCGTGCTGAACCCTCTCAAAATGGTGTACAGGGGCGGAGCCTATAGCCGCATGTAAAAAACGAAAGTAAAATACGAGATTTCGAATCGTTACAAATAACCGCTATGTATTTAGAAAAGTACAAATCCATTCGAAGCACATTAGGCATAATAGGCAGCGTCGTTGTGAGAGAGACACGGAAAATTACGAATCAACGAACCCAAAAAAAGTTACGAAAGTAGGAGTTGTGTCCAGAATCAACGAAAAACAACGTACTCTACCGAAAGTACGAATTATAAAGCAACAAAAAATTCAACGAAAAATGTCGCTTGCAAAAATACGAATGAGTCCGAACACGAAAAATCCCGTCTAGCAAAATTACGAATCAACAGGACCGGAAAGAAACGAACCGAAACGGAACTAATTTTTCCGTTGTGCACAAGTCTACTCTTTACATGATTTTTTAGCACTTTCTGTTATTCACCACAACTACGTCTACCAGTGGGATCAGGCTTTTGATTGGCTGAATTATGCTATTTAATAAGGGCATTAACTGACCACTGACACATCAGGAAGAAGTGACATCACGGTCACGAAACGCGTCATGTCCGACGCAGTGGTCCAGAGCTAGGACTTGTTCCCCCATGTCCCCTCCTATCTTCTAGTAAACATCCCCGTTACAACGGGCGGAAAACCTGCATAGAGATCTCCAAGGAATCTTGAGGAAATGCCTATTGCCCCCAGTGGCAGAACCAAGGACTGCACCAACTTCAAAGCCCCTCTCCATGTGTGGATCTAGACCAGGGATATGCAATTAGCGGACCTCCAGCTGTTGCCAAACTACAAGTCCCATGAGGCATAGCGAGACTCTGACAGCAGAAAGCATGACACCCAGAGGCAGAGGCATGATGGGACTTGTAGTTTTGCAACAGATGGAGGTCCGCTAATTGCATATCCCTGATCTAGACGCTGTCTCCAGTTGATGAGACTTCAAGCGCCGCGTAGCCAGTCAGCGTCGGCAACACGTGACTGAATGAGAGACGCTCTCCACGCGGCACATGATCCGAGGATCCCTCCTTCACAAGCGGGGCACAGATACAGCTGAAGCAGACAGTGAGTGACGGTCGGAACTTTTTACTGAACTACAGGACGGGTAAGCCAGTGAGCTACTATATGGTTACCCACTGTACCAAATTACACCGTATCACTCACTTGTAATGAACATAACCTCAGTCCTTAGGCATAAACTCTCCTCACCCAGGAAACCCAGGACTAATCTTTAGTCCCCATGTAGAGATATTTCACAAAAGGACATACCCTACAGATATCTCTTTATGCAATCCTCTGAATGTTCGTCTCCTATGTCAGTCTATTTAGACACAATAAGCCCATATATCGAGGATACTTACATCCATACGCAGTGCTTTTCTGACATGCTATATACATATTGGCTTTTTTGAGACCTTCTAGAACGCGCAGGATTATTCACAGTATTTCCAGCAACCATTTATGCGGACTATCACTGAGTTTGATTTCCATGATGATTCAGGAACTGTCATGCTGACACCTCATCAAGGATTTTTCTAATTTAAGTTCCGCATACATCTCTCTTGGTTCTCTTTCATAATATAGCAGGTTTTCCAGGTTCTGTCATAAATTTATGCCCGGGCATATGATGTTAACAGCTCTTAGAGAGCTTAGATAGGTTAATTGGGGGGTAATAGTCCTCTCTGCCATCTTTTTTAGATAATTGTTTTCTTACAGTGCACGGTGTATATGTATTATGTAAAGTTTTAATATATTACTGTGTAGCCACGGGAGAAACTCCTTTCTCCTCTATGACCTAGGTCATTTAGACAAGATGAAATGTGTACTCTCTATTTTTGTAGCATTCAACCAATAAAGTCTTTTTTCATTATTACCCATTAGAATGGTAGCTGAATCTCCATTTAACCTTAGTTGGGAATTTTCCCAACATTCGCCCTCCCCCCCCCCCCCTAGCCCAGTTCCCTTTTCCCCTCTTTCCCTATTCCTATTTAACCATGTTCAGCAATGCCTCGTGGGTTCCAGTCTCTAATACTATGGGGATGACTTCAACTGCTGCTCCGATTACAGATACGGGGATTTGGCTCCAGCCCTGAGAACGATTCGCCTTGTACACCTGCAAGGATGTTGAGGCCCTGGGTATGATTTGTCCCGGATGTTCGGGATTGGTGGTACAGTTAAAGCCATTCGGGCGCTGTGAGGCCTGTGGGGAGTTCACATTTGAGGTGGAGCAATCCATAGAGAGACCCCGGGTCTTCCACCTCAGCCCTACATCAGGCGCCGCCACTCAAGAAGGAGAAGTCAATGCTTGGACAGCCATCCCTCCGCGCACTGTAGAGACCTCCGTGGAGGTCGCGAACAAAGGGATGGAGGATCCAAAATCCGGAGATGCTGCTTCGGTCAACACAGTTTTCCTACTCCCAGTGCCAACAAGGAAGGTCGGTCTTTTTTTTTTTTATTATCTTTTTTATTAATTTTCCAAAAACATATATAACACACATTACAATACATAAAACACATTTACAGTCTCAATATTTCCCATTACAAATAAAAAAAAAGAAAAAAAAAAAGAAGAAGGAAAGAAAAGAGGGAGAGATGGGGAAATGGAGAGAGAGAAAAAAAAAAAAAGGGGAGGAAAAGAAAAAAAAGATGGGGAAAAGGAGAGGGGGGAAATGAGGGAGAGGAAAAAAAAAAAAAAAAAGAAGGAGGGGGGGGGAGGGGAAGGGAGTAGGGATGATTTTAGAAGGGGGGGGATGGGGGAATACAGTCCCCCATACTTTCCCCCAAATATATTATGTGCTATCACTCTAGTGTTGATGTCTTCTAAAGTGGAATTAAATAATAAAGGGAAACAAAAAGTGGTTTCAAAAACTACTACGAACTAAAAAACAGGTGTTAAAATCTAAAAATAGACAGTATAAAGGACTAGGGGGTGAATTTATGAGTGACTGTACTGATAGAGTGACAAAACATGTATATAAAGAGAAAAGTGAGAGGTAAAGTTATCGTCACCTGTGAAAAAAAAAAGAAAAGAAAAGGGGGGGGGGGGAGGGGTGGGGGGAGTGGGGATGATTTTAGAAAGGGGGGGGGATGGGGGGTGCTATCACTCTAGTGTTGATGTCTTCTAAAGTAAAATTAATTAATAAAGAGTGAAAAAAAGTGATTTCAAAAACTACTACAAACTAAAAAACAAGTGTTAAGATCTAAAAGTGGACTGTATAGAGAACTAAGGGATGAATTTACAAGTGACTACACTGATGAAGTGACAAAACATATATGTAGAGAGAAAAATAACAACAGGTAAAATTATCGTCACCTGTGCCCCCAAAAAAAAGGAAGGTCGGTCTTGTGAGAGCTTCCAGCAGCCGAGATGGAGGACAACCCCTGCGCTTGCCTGGCCCGGATGGATCCGGTACGAAGAGTCCTGGACATCCCTTCACAAGTTTGGGTCATGGTAAGCCAGGGAACTGGATTTGGTGTTGGGACAGAGGTGTCAGGGATTCACGGCCCCTTGAGCCCATGGGTGGGAGTGATTCGGTGTCCACTACCAACTACCTGCCCGCGGAGGAGTGCGACACCTCCGACCTGTCGGTCTCCGATGTGGGAGACGACGTCGTCATAGACAAACAATTTGTTGAGAAGGGCTGGGACAAGATGCCTCTCTCCTCATCCCGTAAAACCAGGGATCCACCTATGTCCACAGGGGATAGTACACCCCGGGTGGAGGCACCAGCGCCTGAGGAGGGACCCCGTCCCCTGCCTGCCTTTCAGTCCCCGAGGCCTCCTGCATCTACCACCGGGAACAAGAGACTGTCGCTGCGGGCACCAATGCCCAAATCAGAGGTGGACAAGGCACCTCGTCATCCGGATTCTATCGTCCTGCCGGACGAGGGAGACCGCTCTACTATGCCTAGGCTACAACGTTTGTTCTGCCAGAAAGTCGCCAGTGAGTATGGGTGGGAGTACCCATACTTATCTAAGGAGCTGCTTTACGAAGTAGAAGTCTGCAGGGAATGTTGGTACAAAGACTTTGTGTGGACACACATCAAAGTCCCACACGCACGCAGGTACCTCGCTTGTGCACTAAACGGAACAGGAGAGACTTTATTCATTGAGTGTGCCTGGACCTACTCTTTGTCACACCCTGTCTGTTCTTTTAAAGTTCAACCAGCCTACCTGTGTGGAACTCGTGTTACTGGAAGCTAAGTGTCCCTGTCTGTGACAGTGACAATCATCCTTCACAGGAGAAGCTGAGGCTCCGGCCTAAAACGCAGACCCGAAGGTAAACGGTTTTGCTCATATCTCTGCATACTACATCAGAGAGCCGAGCTGGTGGCGTACATCTTCCCCCTTATCCCAGATACCCCTAGACGAGTCATACAGCCATAAAGAGAGGGGAGAAGGCGGGTGAGGGCGCTACACCTGGATGACTTTCTAGTGGTCTACCTTGACGACATCCTCATATTCTCTGCCACCATCGAGCTTCATCAAACACACGTCCATAAGGTCTTGGCAATCCTCAGGAGACACAAACTATACCTCAAAGCAGAGAAGTGTGAGTTTGAAAAGACAGTTGTACAGTTCTTAGGATTCATTATCTCTACTGATGGACCCTCAGAAAATCAAAGCAATCCAGGAGTGGCCGGCTCCTGTGGACAAAAAGGGGGTACAGCGACTCATTGGATTCGCAAACTTCTATCTGAGGTTTATCGCAGGCTTCTCATCCATTGTGGCTCCCATCTCTCAACTGTCACGCCAGCATAATCGCTTCCAGTGGTCCCCAGAAGCCCAGGAGACTTTCATTACACTAAAATCCCTATTCACTTCTGCACCAATATTACGATATCCAGACCCAGCTCTGCCCTTGGGCCAACCTCTATCAACGACAGGGCCCCAAGGCTCTTCTGCATTCTGTAGCCTTCGCATCTCGGAAGTTAAGTTCACCAGAGAAGAACTATGATGTAGGGGACAGGGAGTTGTTGGCCATCAAATTCGCCCTGGAGGAGAGGAGGTATCTACTGGAAGGTGCTGTCCATTCTGTTATGATCTTCACCGATCATAAGAATCTAGAGTACCTCAGAACAGCCAAACACCTAAGACCCAGACAGGCCCAATGGGCTCTCTTTTTCTCTAGATTCAACTTTCACATATCTTACAGACCAGGCTCAAAAAAATGGAAAGGCAGATGCACTCTCTCGACTGTTCCTTGAAACCCCTCAGTCAGCCAAACCGAGTACTATTCTGTCTCCACAAAATTTTCTTTTAATTACTCAAACGGACCTAATACACGCCATCAAAGCGGCATCCAGTCACTGTTCCAGTTCGAAAGTACCTTCCTTGGAGAAACATGATGACCTAATCTGGGCCCATGGGGACATCTTTGTCCCGCCAGAGGTAAGACCCCTGACGTTGAGAACCTTTCATGACCACAAGTTGGCAGGTCACTTCGGGATTCAAAAGACTATGGAACTACTCTCCCGTTCTGTTTGGTGGCCAGGTTGGAGAAAGGATTGTAAAGAATATGTTGCTTCATGTGTTCCATGCCAGCGCAGTAAAGGATCTATTTCCAAGTGCTGGGGTCTACTAAAACCCTTATCCATTCCAGAACGGCCATGGGCAGAAGTCTCCATGGACTTCATAGTGGACCTGCCTCCCTCGGGGGGGGGGGTTCACCATCATCTTAGTCATCATTGATCGTCTTTTCAAGATGGTGCATTTCCTCCTACCCATGGTGGGTACTCCTTCCACTGCAGACACAGCTAACATTTTCTTCAAGGAAGTAATAAGGCTTCATGGTGTACCTGTGAGCATCACCTCCGATAAAGGCGTTAAGTTTACCTCAAAGGTTTGGAGAGAACTCTGCAAATCTTTGGAAATAAAAATCTGTCTCTCCTCTGCCTACCATCCCTGTACCGCTACTCAAATCTGTTGTACCTAGCTCCTTTCCTGACAGAGAAGAACCTCCGCCTCCACCTGTCCTGGTGGACGGTGAGAACGCGAGAATGAGTTCGAGGTGGAGAAGATTTTGAGTTGCAGGAAGAGGGGTAGACAACTCCAGTATTTGGTCAGTTGGAAAGGGTATCCCCCTGAAGACAATTCCTGGGAACCCTCCCGGAACTTGCACGCTCCAAGTTTGATCCAGGCATTCCACCGAGAGCACCCGGAGTTAATGTCCAGTTTGGGCGTCCAGAGGCTGCCCCTCGGGGGGGGGGGGGACTGTCAGAGAAACACATTTTGAAGAGGCATGTTATACTTCCATTTGAACGCTAGATGGCAGCAAAGTTGACAGTGGAACTCTCACGCACCACATGACTTCCTGGCTGCCTATAAAAGCTCAGCAAGTGCTCAGAGGAATTGCTGGATTGTCTTCAGCTTCCTGTGACTTGTTCCTGTATTTGATTACCTGTTGTGACCCGGATTCCCTCTTACTCTGCTGATCTTCTCCTGCACCTGACCTTGTATTATGGACTCCACTTGTCTCCTGTGTTTGACCCTCAGCCTGTGACCCGGACTTTGCCTCTTGTCTCCTTGCCTTGACCTTTTGCCTGTGACCTGGACTTGCCTTGTGTGTTCCCTACACAGTACCTCCGGCTGTGTTTGGACTACCTTACCTGCCTGTGCTTGACCCTCAGGCTGGTTTTGGACTGTCTGATCAAGTTCTTCCAGCAAGCCACGCACCTGCCAGTTTGGCACAGCTGCTCGACCACTTGAAATACCCTGATACAAGTCTACTTGCACCTGCTGGGTAGCCTGTGCCTCTTAGTGCCATTCCTCCCCTGTCTCACCTCCAGGGGTCGAAGTGCGCTTAGTCACAAGGGTGAACCGCTCTCGGCATTGGTAAGTACTAGTCTGCCCGTGATAACAATCTATAAAATAGATAATACAATAAAATACATATAAAAAATCAGCAGTAAAGTGTAGAATGCATAAGGAAAGTAGTAGCTTACCCGATGATATATGCACTAGCCGACGTCCTCTATCTTCCTACCTGTCTACTTGTCTGCACACCACCAGGAATCCCCCGGCTTCTAATATCCACGGACTTAATCGCCGTGGTAAGTTTTTACCCCTATTGACATCACCCTAGTTGGCCTCTCCCACCCCTTTCCTCCCCCCCCTTTCCTCCCCCCCTTTCCTCCCTCCCCCTCTTTACCCTCCCATCTCCCCTCCCCCCCATGCTTTCCACCCCCCTTCCCTTCCCTTGTCCCTCCTCCCCCCCTCTCCTTCCCCCTCCCCCAACCCTGCCATGCTATGGGTCTCATTGGGTCTTTTATCAATTATATGCCTTTTACCTAGATATCCACGCACACATCCCCCCTGTCCGCCGCTGGGGGAATCATTTAGGCCGCCTGGCTTCACGTCTGACCAAATTACTCATCGGGTAAGCTACTACTTTCCTTACGCATTCTACACTTTACTGCTGATTTTTTATATGTATTTTATTGTATTATCTATTTTATAGATTGGGTCTCCTGAAGAAGCGGTATATCCCACAAAACTAGTTGAGACCCTGACCAATCTCTAATATGTATTATTGTCTGTTTTGTAATTCTATTTTATAATAAACTTTTTAATATGATAATGTTTATTGTGTTTCATCAGTACCGAGATAGTCCCTTTACCAACTGGGTGGGTTGCTCTAGATTTGGCCTCAGCAACTACTCTCTTGCCCCCACCCCCCTTTTCTGTTCTACTTCAACCTGGATGATGGTTAGGGATGAGCCGAACACCCCCCCCCCGTTCGGTTCGCACCAGAACCTTCGAGCGGACCGAAAGTTCGCGCGAACGTTAGAACCCTATTAAATACAATGGACGCGAACGTTCGAAATCTAAAGTGCTAATTATAATGACTAATATGCATGTTATTGTCCTAAAAACGGTTTGGGGACCTGGGTTCTGCCCCAGGGGACATGTATCAATGCAAAAAGAAGTTTTAAAAAGGGCCGTTTTTCGTGATCAGTCATTTTAATGATGCATAAAGTGGAAAAAAAAAAAAGTCAAATATTCCTTTAGACACCCCCCAGGTACGATATTTAAAGTATGCCTGTGAAGTGCCACATGTTTTTCCCGTGTTTAGAACTGTCCCTGCACAAAATGACATTTCTAAAAGGGAAAAAAAGCCATTTAAAACTGCTTGCGGCTTTAATGTAATGTCTGGTCCTGGTAATATGGATGAAAATCTTTGAGAAAAATGGCATGGCTACCCCATCACCCCCCCTCCCTACCCCAGCCCATTACCAGCCCCTTTGGGTCTTGTATGGATATTAAGGGGAACCCCGCACACAAAATAAAAAAGGCCCTCTTACAGGAGAGAATTTCCCTTCCTAGGGGTAAATTTCCTCTCACTTTCTGTTGTCTCCTTCCGTTTGCAAGTAGGAGTCGTTTGTAAGTTGGATGTTTGAAAGTAGGGGCCTGCCGTATATACTCTGCTGAAATTTGCCCCTTACATGATGGTGTTGCCACAACACTGTGAGCCCTCACAGTTACTCTTGGTGGGCGCTGGAACGCCCTGCTGTGAACTACTATATCAGGAATTGTATTTACATGCCATTGTTGAACAGTGGTAGGAAAAATTGGGCCTTTGGTGGTGGTGCTGGTGCCACAACACTGTAAGCCCTCACAGTTACTCTTGGTGGGTGCATGAATGGGCCCTGCTGTGAATTATTAGATCAAAAATTTTAATTGCATGCCCCTGTTGAACAGGGGCAGAAAAATTGGGCCTTTGGTGGTGGTGGTGGTGGTGGTGTTGCCACAACACTGTAAGCCCTCACAGTTACTCTTGGTGGGCGCAGGAATGGGCCCTGCTGTGAATTATTAGATCAATAATTGTAATTACATGCCCCTGTAGAACAGGGGCTGAAAAATTGGGCCTTAGCCACTGGTGCCACAACACTGCAACCCCTCACAGATACTGTACTTGGAGCACAGCAATGAGCCCTGTTGCAAAGTATTGCATCAAAAATTTTAATTACACGCCCCTGTTTAACAGGGGCTGAAAAATTGGGCCTTAGGCAGTACACTGGTGCTGGTGCCACGACACTGCAACCTCTCCCAGATACTCTAGTTGGCGTGCAGGAATGAGCCCTGCTGCAAAGCATTGCATAAAAAATTGTAATTACATGCCCCTGTTAAACAGGGGCTGAAAAATTGGGCCTTAGCCACTGGTGGCGGCACCCAGAAACAAAAATGTTCTTCCAAGCTATCATCATGAATCGGATCATTGAGGAGGAGGAGGATAGTCAGTCAACATAACAGGACAGTCACTCAGCATCAGCATCAGTCTTGAAGGGATATGAGAAAAAGGGGGGGACAGCGGGTATACTCAGTACCCAGGGATTTTTTGAAAACACGGTGCTTGATAGAGATAAACACAATTGTCAAAATCAATAAAAGATTAAATTTTATTACATGAAGCATAAAAACAATACACAAAATTATTAACCATCCTTCAAGATATGTAGGTCAGTTTTCAAAAAGATGCAATTCACTGCTTGATTTCCACTCAACTAGTTTCGCTCCCAGCGGAGCTTCTTCAGGAGTGTAATAGAGTAATAGCAGGTTTAAACTGTGAATACAGGATGTACAACAATTAGCAACATAGAATGGTTAAAAGTATGTAAGACTTTAATGTTGAACATTTCAGAAAAATTGATAAATTGACGTGCCCAAAGCACGCTAATGGTTAAGTAGTTCATAAGGGTAGATCATTAACACAATAGATCCGTTCACACTGAAATGGTGATGGCCCATGCTGAGCATCATACAAACACATATGTATACACTCACCGACTTACATGTGTAGCTACAAACTGGAAGAACAAATGGCATTTCCACTGGTATTAGTTGACCGGTTTGCCCAATCCACTGAAACAACCCATAGGGTTAGCAACCACAAGGGTAAAGAAAATCTATTGAAGACTGGAAATAGAAAGCATACAAAAGGTATATAGTGAATAGATGTTAAATCTAGCAAATTCAACATAATTCATCCTGAAATGGATGGAAAGACAACCTCTTACCTTGAGAGGTTGTTAGTATGGGTCACTAGATCCAAAGTCAGCAGTATGCCAATAGGGAGTTGTAAAAATCCTTATAGAGCACAAAGTGTCTATTTGTGCTAAGAAAGACAAACCCTCGGGCTGAATGATTGGAAACACATAGTGAAAAAATAACTTCACTGGTTACATTGCACTCAAGATGGTTGGGTGGGATGGATGAGCTGGTCACCAGCTGTAAATAAAAAAATATAGCAGACAAAGTGATGAGCAACCTCGGCCACTGCGAGGAGAAAGTTATCAACACAGCGGACAAGCGATTGTCCATAACAGCAGCCTACCTGGGCCCCCTGCTTTGATATACTCGTGATGCCAGTCGAGCTTTCAATGGGGTGCCCCAAATTGATGATCAATGTTGACAGTCATTCTGTGAGTTCCACCTGCGCTGCTTCAATATAGATTTTGATTATTAATGTCATTACACCATATATACTCTTGTTCCCACTCTCTCAATGACGCTGGGTTCATTTACTATTATCTATATATTCTGTTTTCCCTTATTTAAGATGGCGCGGCTGGCCTCAGCAGCGTCCAGCTGACTGACACACACCTCGCTTGGTGTGTGACACGCCACGTTGGCTGCTGTCTCAATGACGCTCACGCCAGTCCAACTCTTGGACGGCGGTGCGCGTCATCATTGATCCACCAATGTACGTCCGCATCGCGGCGATGACGTCAGACGCCGCCGCGATGGGGGTATTTTAAATGCGGCTCCGGTCCGCCGACAGTCTGCGAGGATCTTTCGCCGCCCTGGGGCTTGGAGATATACCTGCTCCAGCCGGACGGATTCTGACCCCTTTTCAACTTGCCCAGGTAGGCTGCTGTTATGGACAATCGCTTGTCCGCTGTGTTGATAACTTTCTCCTCGCAGTGGCCGAGGTTGCTCATCACTTTGTCTGCTATATTTTTTTATTTACAGCTGGTGACCAGCTCATCCATCCCACCCAACCATCTTGAGTGCAATGTAACCAGTGAAGTTATTTTTTCACTATGTGTTTCCAATCATTCAGCCCGAGGGTTTGTCTTTCTTAGCACAAATAGACACTTTGTGCTCTATAAGGATTTTTACAACTCCCTATTGGCATACTGCTGACTTTGGATCTAGTGACCCATACTAACAACCTCTCAAGGTAAGAGGTTGTCTTTCCATCCATTTCAGGATGAATTATGTTGAATTTGCTAGATTTAACATCTATTCACTATATACCTTTTGTATGCTTTCTATTTCCAGTCTTCAATAGATTTTCTTTACCCTTGTGGTTGCTAACCCTATGGGTTGTTTCAGTGGATTGGGCAAACCGGTCAACTAATACCAGTGGAAATGCCATTTGTTCTTCCAGTTTGTAGCTACACATGTAAGTCGGTGAGTGTATACATATGTGTTTGTATGATGCTCAGCATGGGCCATCACCATTTCAGTGTGAACGGATCTATTGTGTTAATGATCTACCCTTATGAACTACTTAACCATTAGCGTGCTTTGGGCACGTCAATTTATCAATTTTTCTGAAATGTTCAACATTAAAGTCTTACATACTTTTAACCATTCTATGTTGCTAATTGTTGTACATCCTGTATTCACAGTTTAAACCTGCTATTACTCTATTACACTCCTGAAGAAGCTCCGCTGGGAGCGAAACTAGTTGAGTGGAAATCAAGCAGTGAATTGCATCTTTTTGAAAACTGACCTACATATCTTGAAGGATGGTTAATAATTTTGTGTATTGTTTTTATGCTTCATGTAATAAAATTTAATCTTTTATTGATTTTGACAATTGTGTTTATCTCTATCAAGCACCGTGTTTTCAAAAAATCCCTGGGTACTGAGTATACCCGCTGTCCCCCCCTTTTTCTCATATTAAATTACAATGGGATGTGGTGCTTTTTGATTTGACCAAGAGTACCCCAATATATTAGTCTTGAAGGGATGTGACATTTGAAAATAAATTATTCTGTTATATCAGCTTCAGGTGCTTGGTAGCTGGTGGTGATCCAAGACTGGGTTATCTTTATGAAGGTCAGTCGATAAACCGAGTCGGTGGACAGGCGCACCCTGTGATCCGTGACAAATCCTCCAGCAGCACTGAATGTGCGTCCAGAAAGAACGCTGGATGCAGGACAGGCCAGTAGCTCAATTGCATACTGTGCAAGCTCTGGCCAGTGATCCATCCTCAAGACCCAGTAAGCCAGAGGATTTTCGTTGGGAAAGGTGTCCAAGTCTGACCTTGCCCCTAGTTAAGGCTGCCACATGTATATCAGAGGCTGGCGATGGTTGCTGGAACTGATCATTCCCTGGGGCTGCGGACTAAAGAATTGTCTGAACACATCGGTCAGACGGCCACCTTCCCCACCGCTCCTTCTTTGACTGACCGAAGCCTCAGCAACTCGTTGTCCAGGACCAGGAGTTTGTAACCTCCCAGTCTCTGGGAATGCGTTGCACAGACCTTTCTGCAAGGCCTCCCGGAGTTGTCTCATCCTCTGCTCCCTCTGCGAAGGTAAGATAAGGTCCGCAACCTTACCCTTGTACTGTGGATCAAGGAGAGTGGCCAGCCAGTAATGGTCCCTCTCCTTGATCCGAAGAATACGAGGATCTTTCCGCAGACTTTGCAGGATCAGGGAGGCCATGCAGCGTAGGTTAGCTGAGGCATTCGGTCCGGAGTCTTCTGGGTCACTAAGGACGACATGATCCGCAGCCACCTCCTCCCAGCCACGTACAAGTCCACGTGTTTCTTGGGACTGTAAATCATCCCTAAAAGACTGATGCTGTTGATGCTAAGTGCCAGGCTCCACCTCCATGCTGGCACAATCCTCCTCGTCCTCTTCCTGTGGGATGGGTGGGATAGAAGGAACACTGTCTGGGTAAAGGGGGCCTTGAGAGGCAAGGAAGTCCTCCTCTTCCTGCCTCTGTTCTGCCTCAAGTGCCCTGTCCATTATTCCACGCAGCGTATGCTCCAACAGGTGGACAAGAAGTACAGTGTCACTGATGCATGCACTGTCACTGCTAACCATCCTCGTGGCCTCCTCAAATGGTGCCAGGACAGTGCATGCATCCCTGATCATGCCCCACTGGCGTGGTGAAAAAAAACCAAGCTCCCCTGACCCTGTCCTGGTGCCATAGTCACACAGGTACTCATTGATGGCCCTCTGCTGTGTGTGCAGCTGCTGCAGCATGGCCAACGTTGAGTTCCACCTGGTGGGCATGTCACATATAAGGCAGTTCTTGGGCAGGTTCAACTCCTTTTTGCAGCTCAGCCAGCCGAGCACTGGCATTATATGATCTGCGGAAATGCACAGACTTTCCTGGCCTGCCTCAGGACATCCTGTAAGCCCGGGTACCTGCCCAAGAACCGCTGCACCACCAGGTTAAGGACGTGAGCCACACAGGGTACATGGGTCAGTTGTCCCTGTCGGAGGGGAGGTTGGTGCCATTGTCGCAAACCACCATTCCTGCCTTAAGCTGGCGTGGCGTCAACCACCTCTCGGCCTGCCCCTGCAGAGCTGACAGAACCTCTGCCCCAGTGTGGCTCCTGTCCCCCAAACACACCAGCGCAAGCACGGCATGGCATCTTTTTGCCTGCGTACTTGCGTAGCCCCTTGAACACCTATGGAGCACCGCTGGTTCCGAGGACAAAGCACAGGAAGAGGCCATGGAGGAAGAAGAAGAGGAGGGGGTGGAGGAGAGAGGTGTGTCACAACCAGTAGTAGCATTTTGGAGGCGTGGTGGCGGAACAACCTCCAACACTACTGCACCTTGTCCTGCATCCTTCCCAGCTGCCAAAAGAGTGACCTAATGGGCCATGAAAGAAAGGTAACGTCCCTGTCCATGCCTGCTGGACCATGAGTCAGCGGTAATATGCACCTTACCGCTGACCGCCCTGTCCAGCGAGGCATGGACATTGCCTTCCACATGCCGGTAGAGAGCCGGAATCGCCTTCCGTGAGAAAAAGTGGTGTTTGGGAACCTGCCACTGAGGAACCGCACATTGCACAAACTCACGGAAGGGGGCCAAGTTTACCAACTGAAAAGGCAGCAGTTGAAGTGCTAGCAATTTAGCCAAGCTAGCATTCAACCGCTGGGCATGTGGATGGCTGGGAGTGAACTTCTTTTGACAGTCCAGCAGCTGGGGCAGGGAAATTTGCCTGCTAGAATCGGACGTCGGTGTACTGCTAGCAGAGTGCCCGCAAGTACTTGGCTGTGACACACCTAATTCTACACCTTCATTCCTCTCAGTGCAGGTTTCAGAGAGGATTGAAGGTATAGTGGGGTTGGAGATCTCAGCTGATGCGGAGCAAGGAGAGGTCCGCTTTGTTCTTTGGTGTGGGTCTTTAAGGTAGGCTTGCCAACGAGCTGCATGGCAGGTCAACATATGTCTGGTCAAGCATGTGGTACCAAAGCGGCTGATGTTTTGGCCACGCGAGATACGCTTAAGACATATTATGCAAACAGCAGCGGTGCGATCTGATGCACTCGACTCAAAAAAGGCCCACACCAAAGAACTTTTGGAATAACGGGCAGAGGCAGCGCCCTGCACAGGCGGAGCTCTGCTGTGTGATTCAATCAGTGTGCTGCCCTTACGCTGCCCCCCGGAGGGCATTCTGCCTCGTTGGAGATGTGCCTCCTCCTCATACTCCTCCTCCTCTCTCCTATCAGGCACCCACGTGGAGTCAGTGACCTCATCATCCCCTCCCTCCTCATCACTGAAACCAATCTGGCAGTATGCTGCAGTTGCTGGAACATGACTGCCAGATTGGTGTCCTTCTTGAGCATCCCCTCTCTCTGCTCTCACGCTACTGCCTTCCTCTAGCTGGGTATCATCTTCAGACCCTTCGAAACGCTGGGCATCCTCCTGGAGCATGTACCCAACACTGTGCTCAAACAGTTCGGGGGAATCCTCAGGAGGACACGGTGGGTCTAGGGAAGGAGTGACTGACGATGACATTGAGGACGCTTTGGCAGCTGCTTTGCCAGTACCCTGAACCTGGGTGAGAGAGGATGAGGAGGGCTTGGTCATCCACTCTACCAAGTCTTCGGCATGATGCGGCTCAACACGTCCAGCTGCCGAAAATAAGGACAAGCGTGTCCCATGGCCACGTGCTGATGACGATGCACCGCATCCACGACCAGCACTGTTGTCTCTAGACATAGAGCCTGCTTGCCCCCTTTTATTGGCTCCTGACTGTCTGCCTCTCCTTGTTTGCCTTCCAGACATTCTAAAGGCCTGCAGGGAGATGGGAAAACCAGCAATAAGGGGTAGCTTCAGGTGTATATTTTGCAAGAAGCACACTACGCCTGTTGTAAGTGCTGCAGATGCCTGCCTGTGTTACACAACAGGAAAACACAGCAATAAGGGCTAGCTTCTGGTGTATATTTGCAAGAAGCACACTACGCCCACTTTAAGTGCTGCAGATGCCTGTTAGTGTAACACAAAATAAAAAAAAACTACGAGCAATAAGGGGTAGCTTCAGGTGTATAATGTGCAGGAGGCACACTACGCCCGCTGTAAGTGCTGCAGATGCCTGCCTGTGTTACACAACAGGAAAACACAGCAATAAGGGCTAGCTTCAGGTGTATACTGTGCAGGAGGCTTGGCAAAAAAGTGACACTGACACTGTCCCCTGCCTATCCTTCTCTCTCCCTGCACACAAGGTTTAGCAAAGAATATCACTGACACTGTCCCCTGCCTATCTTTCTCTCTCCCTGCACACAAGGTTTAGCAAAGAATATCACTGACACTGTCCCTATCCTTCTCTCTCCCTGCACACAAGTTAAATGAAAAATATAGCACTGACACTGTCTCTGCCTATCCTTCTCTCTCCCTGAACTGGAACACACTACACAAGGCCGCCGCGCTGGCTGCCTTTTATCGTGTGGGGCGTGTACTAAATCCCCCTGAGCTATAATTGGCCACAGGCATCCTGCCTGTGGCCAATTATGGCTCTCCTCGCTGCCCACGCTGTGATTGGCCAAGCATGCGGGGTCACAGTGCATGCTTGGCCAATCACAGCGCCGGGATTGCACTGCGATGGCGCAGTGTATTGTGGGCCGTTCGCGTCACTCGAATTTGGCGCCAACGGCCCAAATCGTTCGATCGTCGAACGATCGAACAGCCCATGTTCGACTCGAACATGAAGCTCATCCCTAATGATGGTACGTTACTATTATTTATTACCTATTCTTACATGAGGCCATACTCCCATTTGTCCCTATTGTATAAGGTGAACACTTAATTTGTCCAACTTCTATTTGCTTTCCTATTGAAACTATTTTATTATAAATATCAAGTGTTCACCTCTAAAGTTCTCTTGATACTACTAATTTATCTAATTTACAGAGTTGGAAAAAAATATATAAAAAGGTGGCGCTAAGCATATACAAGTGAATATACAGTATATATCGTGAACCAAAGTCATGAACATATATCACTGCAAAAAAACATATTGAACATATTAGCAAGCTAAAAAGTCCATTAGTGATAGTGTTCCCAACACCAAAAAAAATGCTTTTAAATTAAGCTTCTAGTTCTTCCACCACAGGTGCTCAAAGGAAAGGTGGCAACTTACCACAGGTGTTTGAACACTTTTTAACCACTTTGCATCGGGGCAAATCATATTTTTCTTGCTAGAAAATTACATAGAACCCCCAAACATTATGTATGTTTTTTTAGCAGAGACCCTAGAGAATACAATGCAACTTTTTATCTCACACAGTATTTGCGCAGCAATTTTTCAAACACTTTTTTTTGGAAAAAACACAGTTTCATGTTTTAAAAAAACATTAAAGTTAGCCCAATTTTTTTGCATAATGTGAAAGATGATGTTATGCCGAGTAAATAGATACCTAACATGTCACCACTCAAAATTGCACATGCTCGTGGAATGGGGCCAAACTTCGGTACTTAAAATTCCTCATGGGTGAGGCTTTAATTTTTTTTACTGGTTACATGTTTTGAGTTACAGAGAACGTCTAGGGCTAGAATTATTGCTCTTGCTCCAACGTTCGTGGCAATACCTCACATGTGTGGTCGGAACACCATTTTCGCTTGTGGGCGGGACTTATGTATGTGTCCGCTTCTGCGTGCGAGCACACAGGGACAGGGGCACTAATTTTTTTGTTTATTGTTAATTCTACTTTTAACTTTTTACTTTGCCACTTTCAAAAAAAAATTGTATCACTTTTATTCCTATTACAAGGAATGTAAACATCCCTTGTAATAGGAATAAGCATGACAGGTCCTCTTTACAGTGAGATATGGGGTCAATAAGACCTCTAGGCTGGGAAGCCTGAATAAAAAAAAAAAAAAAACGATTACAGCTTCCCAGCCAAGGCAGCGCTGTTTTTTTCAATGCAGAGGTCGGGCGTGACGTCATAACATCGCGCCCGGCCTCCGAACGATCATAATAACTCCGGTAGAAGCACCAGAGGGCGGCGGGAGGGGGGGTTGTCCGCTCTCACCGCCCGTAAGAATGATAAATCAGCAGAACAGCCGCTATGATTCTTATGGTGCAGAGAATCGCCTGCTCTAAAAGATGATATCTGAATGATGCCTGTAGCTGCAGGCATCATTTAGCTATCCCCGCTCAATGTCAAGGATGTTCATATACATACCTTGGGCGGGAAGTGGTTAAGGTAGGTCAAATTGCGCATTTGGAATAACAAATTGATTCCCAATGCCAACACCACTCCGCTCCAATGGACCCTCCGGATGAAGCTAGGGCAAAAAAACTGACTCCATGGGAAACAAGAGAGAAAAAGTCTCATAGTGTAGTATTTTTTATAAAATTTAAAAGCAATGACAAAGTAGTAGGTTGCACTCACATGTATAAGTGCCTGCCTGGCACTAGGGAAAACTGCTTATGCGGATCTGGCTGGTTCCTTACGCAGTAGCGTTCATCCCGCTCGTAGGGGTAAAGCCTGGTGTGGGGTGACAAATCAGGACCTGGAAGTGACGAATCCTCTGCTCCGACATACGTTTTGCCCTAAATGGCGTCCTCAGGAAGTGAACTCATGCCGCTTCCAGCTTGCTTATATTAGTATGGAATGGTTGCCATTGGTAAGACTCCTTCAAAATGGAGGAGAGGACAAATCTATAGCTACATAGGTACATAGTAGGTGAGGCTGAAAAAAGACACAAGTCCAACCTATGTGTGTGATTATATGTCAGTATTACATTGTATATCCCTGTATGTTGCTCAGGTGCTTTTCTAATAGTTTTTTGAAACTATCGATGCCCCCCCGCTGAAACCACCACCCCTGGAAAGGAATTCCACATCCTTGTCGCTCTTACAGTAAAGAACCCTCTACGCAGTTTAGGGTTTAACATCTTTTCTTCTAATTTTAATGAGTGGCCACGTGTCTTATTAAACTCCCTTCCGCAAAAAAGTTTTATCCCTATTGTGGGGTCACCAGTATGGTATTTGTAAATTGAAATTATATCCCCTCTCAAGCGTCTCTTCTCCAGAGAGAATAAGTTCAGTTCTCACAACCTTTCTTCATAACTAATATCCTCCAGACCCTTTATTCGCTTTGTTGCCCCTCTTTGTACTCACTCCATTTCCAGTATATCCTTCCTAAGGACTGGTGCCCAGAACTGGACAGCATACTCTAGGTGCAGCCGGGCCAGAGTCTTGTAGAGCGGGAGAATTATCGTTTTATCTCTGGAGTTGATCCCCTTTTAATGCATGCCAGTATTCTGTTTGCTTTTTTAGCAGCAGCTTGGCATTGCATGACATTGCTGTGCCTATCATCTACTAGGACCCCTTTTCCATCCTAGATTCCCCCAGAGGTTCACCCCCTAGTGAGTAGATTGCATTCATATTTTTGCCACCCAAATGCATTATTTTAAATTTTTCTACGTTAAACCTCAATTTGCCATGTTGTTGCCCACCCAATTAATTTGTTCAGATCTTCTTGCAAGGTTTCCACATCCTGCGGAGAAGTTATTGCCCTGCTTAGCTCAATGTCGTCCACAAATACAGAGATTGAACTGTTTACTCCATGCGCCAGGTCGTTTATGAACAAATTAAACAGGATTGGTCCCAGCACAGAACCTTGTGGGACCCCACTACCCACCCCTGACCATTCCGAGTATTCCACATTTATCACCACCCTCTGAACTTGCCCTTGTAGACAGTTTTGAAACCATGTACACACCCTATGGCCCATGCCAAGGGACCTTACTTTGTACAGTAAACGTTTATGGGGAACTGTGTCAAATGCTTTTGCAAAATCCAGATACACCACGTCTACGGGCCTTCCTTTATCTAGATGGCATCTCACCTCCTCATAGAAGGTTAATAGATTGGTTTGGCAAGAACGATTCTTCATGAATCCATGCTGATGATACCGTTTTCATTACTAAATTACTAACTACATTAGCGCAAATTTTTCCTCTAGGGATGCCAATCCGCACACTCTGTCGACACCATTATAAAATAGCCAACCATTTAGAATTTACACAAATGTTAAAAAAACATAATTCTGATTTTAATGAAACAATGATCCTGTCACATATATACAGTATGTGAATAAACTAATTTGACATACCACAGAGGGGAATTTCTCTGATCAGCGCCATCTTGTGGATGCTAATCAAATAGTATTGGAAAATGCCTCTTGTGAATATAAAAAGGTATGTTTTGTGGACAAATAAAAAAAACAAGTGTAGCGGCCTCACCCTCTCTCTCTTCTTTAACGTTTACTTTGGCTTCGGTCTAGGAGTACCTTGAAGGGGAGAGCGAGGTGCGCCACGGCCCATGTCCTCTAGATTACAGCATGTAGAGGTGAAGGCCAGCATCAGATTACATTCGGGCTGTGTATACGCTCAGAGCCAAGTCTGTTCTGCTGATAACCCCCTTTGCTCCCAGTAATTGGAGTACCACACACTGATAAGGTCCAACACGGCAAACAAATAGTCCTTTGCGAGCAGACAGTTTGAGACCCATAGAACAGTTCAGTATTGGTGGGGAGTAGGTCAAGGCACAATCTTCAAATAAACTAAACCGTTGAGGTTTCAAGAATGGTTGCTAAGCACAGTGGCTGTAAACATGGGTGTCCGCTCCATAGGGCAAGTGGGGTCGCTCGCCCCCCCCCCCTGGAGGTGTGCCACACACTGCGGGGTAGGGTGACCACGCATACAGTGTCCCGCAGTGACACTGACAGTCTGGGAACAGGGGTGGACCGAGCCGCCATAGCGCTGGCTCCGGCTCCGCCTCCACCTACTCCTGATCACTGGTTGCTATAGCCGCTTGGCGTCTGGCAACCAGTGACGTCACTGCCCAGCATTGAAAGCGGAGGAGGATTTCACTTCCTCCTCCTCCGCGCTAGTGCTGCTGGGGAGTCACTGCTGGTTCCTTCACCTCCGCACTTGGCTCCTCCAGTGACTGGCTTGCTGCTTCTGTGGGGTGTTTGTTGTTCCCACACGCTGAGCCTGCGAGGCATCTCTCCCTCTCCCTTCCTCCCCCCTCCTGCCCACCTCACACTAACATACGGACTGGAGGAGAATGGACACACACAGCACTCAACAGGATGGGACATGTTGATCTGAGGTTAGTACACAATAATAATGCTTGGCACTTGCAGGAGAAGGAGACACAGAGACAGGGGGAAAGTTGTCAAAAAAGAATACTTGCGGGGGCGTGGCTTGGACATGGCGGAGTGAGGTGACTGTTAGAGCTCCCGACTCCCGACCTGCAATCTATGGCTGAAATGAACATTTGGCTAGCAAAACCAAGCCTGGAATGACATACAAGAGACGGAGGAAGGCCAGGGGATCAAAATCTGCTAACCGAGAAGCATCGATCAGAAGATATCTTACAACCCCGGTTCTGACAGCAATCTCCCTGCGGCACCACGTGGCGAGAGAAGGCCGGGTGACTTACCCTCCACATCCATGGCTGCCTCACAGCAAAGTATTCCACGCTCGTTAGAGGGGCTGCCCTCCCTCCTGGTGCCTTCTCATGACAGTCAGGGTGGCTCTATCGCATCTGCAGGATCCTCGCAGACGGACGCGGACATCAGGTCCCTGCTGCAGGCGCTTCCAACTAAGGCCTACATGGAGGGCCTCATGGCAAGAATGGAGGAGCAGCACTGCCGTGATTTCCAGGGGCTCCGCTCTGAAGTTCACACACTTGACGAACGAGTCGGACAGGGAGAGGTGGAGAGGAGCGCTTTGGAGCTCCGGGTCACCCAATTAGAAAAAGGCCAGGAGGCCTTCCAGGACAGGCTGGCTGAGGTGCAGCTCCAGGCCGAGGACCAGGAAAACAGGAGCCGCCGCAACAACCTCCGGGTTCGGGGGTTGCCAGAGGCAACGGGTCCGGAGAACCTGCTGGACACTATCCTGGCTATTTTCCGGCAGCTTTTAGGCCCGGAGGCTCCGGCCGCCTTGGAGTTCGATAGAGTCCACCGCGCACTGGGGCCGAAGCCGCAGGACCCTGACCGCCCTAGAGATGTCATTTGCCACCTGCATCGATACACACACAAGGAGCAAGTTCTAAGGGCAGCATGGACCAAGGACCGGATCGACTTCGATGGAGCGGAGCTGTCGATCTACTCAAATGTGTCCAGAGCAACACTACAAAGACGGGCTATGCTGAAACCCCTTCTGGAACGGCTGCGGCGAGCAGAGGTGCCATATAGATGGGGCTTCCCATTCCAGCTATCGATCAGGAAGGGGGGAACTTCCTTCACGCTGAGGCGCCATGCAGATCTCCCAGACATGTTCCTTTTTCTGGGCATGGAACCCTTCCACCTGGCTGATTGGCTGAAGCCGCTCTCAGCTAGGGATCCTCATCAAGCTCCCAGGGCACCGGGACCGGGTCTGCCGTGCCGCTCTACCAGGCGAAGGAGAGGCGACCAGCTGCCAGCTAGAGCCCAGGATAATGAAGCCTGAACTGCCAGTCCTGCTAATGTGAGTGTTTCTGTTAAGGGGTTGCACACACCGTGAACTGATGCCCCCCCCTTATGGGGTGCCCTGTGGTCAAACGTTGTTAATGTGGGGATGCTGCTTACTGAAGTGTGTTCCCTCCCCCCTTCCTCGTTCCCTCCCCCCTTCCTCATTTCCCCCCTCCCCCCTCCTCATTTCCCACCTCCCCCTCCTCATTTCCCCCCTCCCCCTACTCATTTCCTCCCTTCCCCTCCTCATTTCCCCCCCCTCATTTCCCCCCTCCTTATTTCCTTCCCCCTCCTCATTTCCTTCCCCCTCCTCATTCCCTCCCATTCTCTCTCCCCCCCTCGTCTTACTTCTTCCCCCTCCTCCCCTCTCTCCCCCCTCCTCCCTCATCCCTTTTCCCCGCCTCTCCCCTCCCTTCTCCCCCTCCTTTCTCCCCTTCTCTCGCCTCCCCGCTCTTCACCCTCCCTATATTCCCCCTTCCCATATTCCCCCTCCCCTTCTCCCCCCCCTCCCTCGCCTTCACCCTCCCTCGCCTTCCCTCTCTTCTCCTCCCCCCCCTCCTCATCCCTTCCTCCTCCTCTTTCTCCCCTTTATCCCTTCCTCTATCTTCCCCTCCCCTTCCCCCCTGGATACCTTCCTTTTCCTCCTAGGTCCCCTGGATTTTTGCTTTACCCACTGTCTCCATCTTTGAAGCCGTGGGCTGCCCCCTTGACGGATCCGGGCTGCGCTACCTGATGGAGCTGGCGCCTGTTCCCCATGTATACTCTGGTGGCTCCCCTGGCCCGTACGCCAGTGCGGGGGGGGGTCTACTACGGCGGCCTGCTTCTTTATCGATTTTAGGGGGGACCCCCCTCCTAGGCCGTTTGATCTTGCGGTCCCTGCTCTTCTGGTCGAGTCTCCCCCAGTCCTGAGCGGGTGGGGGCGCCAAAGCATAGCTTTCGATACCAGGGTGTGCATCTTCCCCTTGGCCCCTTTTTTGGCTTATATGTCGCCATTTATATGTTTTCTTTCTGGGCCTTCTGGTTAGAACTACTTGTGTTTTGTGCTTTGTTTTTCTTTTTGTTTTTGTACTAAAATGTTTAAATGTTCATTTCATATATTAGAGCCATGTGATGGGTTACTGTGCTACTGTTTTGTCCTGGTTGGGGTTTGGCCTGGGGGGCGGGCTGCGCCGAGGCTTGGGCGCCCCATGTTGGGTGCCGGCGTTGCCGGGCTGCTGGGCCATCCTCATCAGGCCACTTTGTCTTGAGAACCATCCGGCTTTCTGTAGCATCTGAGGTGGGTCGGGTTAGGGAGCCTCCGGCCCCTGTTGTGTTCAAACACTTTCCCCACATAGGGTCGCACCCGTCAAGTGACTCCTGCTCTAGGGTTACTGGGGTGCACTGAGACTAGGTCTCCCTTACGCTTGAGCCATATTAGGTTTCTTTGTTCTCTCCTCTTCCTCTCTCTTCTGTGCTTTCCCTCCTAACCTCCCCCTCCCCCCCTTTTTTTTTTGGTGTCTGCCTCTCTTCTGGTCGCAGTCATGCCCACGGGTAAAACAGAGCCTGTTCGTCTCGTTTCTATGAATGTGAAGGGGCTGAACACCCCTGAGAAACGCTCCATGGTGCCAACTAATCTAAAACATATGAAGGCCCATGTGTGCTTCCTGCAGGAGACGCATTTCCGTGCTGATAAGCTACCAAGACTTCATGACCGCTTTTTCCCGACAGTGTACCATGGTTGCTCCTCTGATTCTAAGTCAAAAGGGGTGAGTATCTTGATTCGGGGTAATGCCCCATGGCAGCTGGAGGACCAGTGGGGGGATGCAGAGGGGAAAGCTTTATTTGTGAAGGGGACGCTTGGGAAGTCCCTGGTGACTCTGGTTAATCTATACCTCCCGAATGCCAACCAGATTGCCTTCCTGGAGCCAATTATGACCAAATTGGTTGACTTTGCCGAAGGGATGGTGATTTTGGGTGGAGACATGAACTTTGTCATGGACCCGATCCTGGACTCATCTAGGGGTGTTTCCCAAGTCTCTTACGCCTCACTAAAGCGACTTAAAAAGAACTTTCATGCTCTCCACTTGGTGGATGTATGGCGTATTTTTCATCCAAGCCACAAAGACTTCACGTTCTATTTGCACCCCCACGACTCGTATACCAGAATTGATATGTTCATGGTGCCTCAGGCGATTCTGTCCAGGGTCTCCTCAGCCTCGATTGGTTCTATTACCTTCTCGGACCACGCCCCAGTCTTTATAGACATCGATTTGCTTCGCCCCGCAGAGAAACAATGGTCGTGGAAGCTTAACGACTCATTGATTCAGATGCCCGAGGTGGTGGAGGAGGTCTCTAGAGAACTGAGACAGTACTTCGCCACGAATGTCGACTCGGAGGTGGCCCCGACAATGGTATGGGAAGCCCATAAAAGTTACATTCGTGGCCTCTTAATCAGAATAGGATCACGCATCAAGAAGGAGAGAGCGAAACAAATTGTGGACATTTTAGATAAAATCAGGGTCTTGGAAACGGCTCATAAACAATCCCTTGCTTCCCAGATCCTTATTGAGTTGACAGCCCTGCGAAACCAGCTGCGCTCCTTGGCCCTGTTTAGAGCCAAAGCGGTGATCTCGAAATGTCGCCGTTCTTTTTACGAGCACAGCAACAAATGTGGTAGGATGCTGGCGAGGGCTCTGAGAGCTCAGAGGGCTCGTACATTCATTCCTGAATTGATTAGTGACTCTCACAACAGGGTTCACACCATGGAGGGTATCGCGGAAATGTTCCGGGAGTATTATACTACTTTGTATAATCTCCCTAGTCCAACATCTGAGGAAGGAATGTCGACTGAGAGGAGGAAGATCGGGAACTATTTGAGGAGGTCTGGTCTCCCCCGGATTTCGGAGGAGGACCTGACCGATCTGGACAGGCCTCTTTCAGTGGAGGAGGTGACTTTGGTGTTGTCGCGCATGCATTTGGGTAAGGCGCCGGGACCGGACGGATATTCCCTTCTCTATTACAGGACTTTTGGAGAAGCACTGCTTCCGCATTTTCTCTCTGCGTATAATGCTACAGGGGAGGGGAAGTCCCTCCCGGCGGACGCTTTTAGAGCATACATTGCCGTGATCCCGAAGGAGGGAAAAGACCCACTATGGTGCCAAAATTATAGACCGATCTCGCTGCTCAATGTGGATCTCAAGATATTCACAAAAGCGCTTTTCATGCGTATGATTGACTTAATGCCACAACTAATCCATTCCGACCAGGTCGGTTTTGTTCCTACTAGAGAGGCGCGTGACAACACGACTAAGGCGATCAACATGATCCACGCTGCAAAGACGCGTAAAACCCCTATGCTGCTCCTCTCGACGGACGCCAAAAAGGCGCTCGACAGGGTGAGCTGGCCTTTCCTGTTTGAAACTCTCCGCTGTATTGGCCTGCAGAAACGCATGATGAATTGGATGCGGGCAATCTATTCTTGCCCATCGGCCCAGGTCAAGGTGAATGGCCACCTTTCTTTACCATTTCAGATAGCGAATGGGACGAGACAGGGGTGCCCTTTGTCGCCCCTGATATTCATCCTCACGCTAGAACCTTTCCTGCGTATCATCAGAGACAACCCAGACATTACGGGACCCCGCCTGGACGCCACCCTGTCCCTGAAGATTGCGGCTTTCGCAGACGATCTGCTTTTCTTTCTGACTAACCTCCTTGTGTCCACTCCGAACTTGCTCAAGGAACTGAAGCTGTACGAGGAGGTGTCAATGTTTCGCATTAACTACCAGAAATCGGAGGCACTTGGGGTCGCCTTACCCCCTCCCTTAACAGATTTGCTCCGGGTTGATTTTCCTTTCAAATGGGCTATGTCCCATATCAAATATCTGGGTATCTTGTTACCCAGTAAGGCGGAAGAGATTTTCCCCCTCAACTTTCCTCCCCTCTTGGTGGCCGTAAAAAAAGACCTGCAAGAGTGGCAGCATGGCCTGTTTTCCTGGTTTGGCCGCTGCAGCATTGTGAAGATTAATATCTTACCTAGACTGTTATACCACTTTCAGGCACTACCCATACAGGTGCCGGCGTCCTTCCTGAGAGCGGTAAACAGAACGCTAACTCGCTTTGTGTGGGCTCAGAAGCCCCCGTGCTTAGCGCAGAAAATTCTCCGGCTGCCAAAGTTGAGGGGTGGGGTAGCCCTACCGGACGTTGCTCTCTATCACACGGCATGTCATTTAACGCGTGTTTTGGATTGGTGCCGTCACGGCCTTCTGAAACAGTGGGTGCAGATTGAACGATCCTTGACTGGGGCCCACTTGGACTCGTTGCCCTGGTGCCAACCTCCCTTGCCAAAGGAGATTTCTGACCACCCCACGGTAGGGGTGACAATAAGGACGGCTTGGAAGGCCTTCCGCGATCACTCGATCGTGCCGCTCCCGTCCCCGCTCACCCCAATTGTAGGCAACCTGGCTTTCAGTCCGGGTCTCAACGACCCTAGCTTCCTGGTGTTGAAACTGGTTGACAGGTCTCAAGTGCGACACTTTCTCACAAACGACCAATGGCGTACCCGACGACAAATCCTAGAGGACCCTGCCCTGACTGGGCTCTCATTTTGGCAAAAAGTCCAGCTGTCCCACTACATCCACACTTTGCCTTCTCCGAATACCTATGGGCGGCAGCTGACATCTTTTGAGTTGCTATGCCTGGACCTGTCCCCGTTGAGACATGCAATATCCCTGATATACCAAATCCTAGTGTCTCCCCCTCCGGACTTTAGGCCGCCGTGTGTTACCAAGTGGGAGCGGGAGCTGGGCCTACAACTTACGGGGAAACAAGTCAACCGAATCCTTCTCTTCGCTCAAACAACTTCTATCAGTGCAAGGCACCAGGAGATGGAATATAAACTTCTGTCCCGTTGGTACTACACTCCGGAAAAGATACACAAGATGTTCCCTCAGAGCACGGATATGTGCTGGAGGTGCGGGGAGGAGGTTGGTACGCTCCTCCACGTCTTTTGGTCGTGCCGCATCTTACAATCATTTTGGTCTGAGGTACACCGCATCGTCCAAAAGTTTACGGACAGGGAGTTGCCGTTGTCACTGGAGCTCTTCCTTCTGCACCACCACAAAATCCCAACTAAGGGCTATAGAAAGTCCATATTGCCGCTTCTGATCAATGCGGCAAAGGGATGCATCCCTCTGAATTGGAAGCAGACTCAGCCCCCGTCGGTGGCAGGTTGGCTGAAGAGAGTGAAGGATATCCATGACATGGAGGACTTGATAGCAACGGAAAGAGGCCTAAGTGAGAAATTTTCCAAAACATGGTACTTTTGGCACAAATTTTACTTCTCTGAGGAATGCGGGCTCCTAATGGCTCGATCCACCTGAGAGGATCGAATTTGACTGCTCCCCAGGTGGGGTGGCTGTGACTGGAGGGTAGAGGCACCCCGTCTCCCCCCCCCTTTTTTTTTTTCTTTCCTCCCCTCCCCCTCTTGTACTCCTTGCTTAATTTTCTCTTACTTTCCCTGCTTTTTCTGTATTACCAACACTAGAGTGTTGGCCTGTGCAAGCCTGTTTCTAACGGGCTTGACGTTTCTATTTCTATCTAAATCGGCTTTTGCCGCAAAAATACGGCCATGCGGGGGGCGGAGAGCTCCTGTAAGCCTGACACTTGTTGTGATCCCTCCTCTGACAATGGGCTCTATATCTTTACTGTAAGATCTACTCCTGAGGTGGTGGGGAATGTTTGCTGTTTTTCGATACGCATCAGTGTGCTCTCTGTATATCCGCATGTCCTCTTCTCCTAAATAAAGAATTTACAAAAAAAAAAAAAAATACTTGCAGTGATTTGGGGGGATAAGAGCATATTGTATGTGCTGGGGGGGCATACTTTAGGAGGGGAGAGAAATAGTTTTTTCTTCAACCCCCCCTTCCAGCACAATTTCTCTCCCCTCCCAAAGTGTGCCCCCCCTAGCACATACAGCATGCTCTTATCCCCCCAAATCACTGCAAGTATTCTTCTTTGACAACTTGCCCCCTTCCCCATCTTCAAAGACAAACTGGCTGCTATTAAGGGGACAATTGTACCGTCTGGAATCCCGGGAACTTTGCTAGAGATTCAGGGCAATTGCTCCAGGTGCCAGGGCCCCCCTGTCAGGCAAGTTAGTAAAGCCAAGTGCCTGACCTTTTTTTCAGCAATGGGCTCCAAGACTCAGGGCTGGTTCACACCACAAATCACATAGGAACATGCTGTGCGTTCCTTTGCAATTCACATGCCTTCCAGGTGCTGTGCAATTTTAGCCCTTTCATTTGAATGGGCTGAAACCATGTCGGTCTTCACCAAGAGCTGTGCATGCGCTATTTTACAAAACGCACAGCAACTGGATCGCATGGTACTGCTGATCATACATTTTGGTGCAGGCAAACACTGCATTTGGTACCTGCATTAGGGTAGTCATTGACCCCTTGGCACCGGCTTCTCTGTGCCTGGGCCTTGGCACAGAGAGGTCACATATTTGCATGAATTGCGATCAGTAGCTCTGTGCAGAGAGCGCACGCCCTGAGCACCCCCTTCACAGTTACCAGCGTCTAACCGAAAGCTTGCGATCACTGCAAGCAATGAGGAGTTTTTGGATCGCGTGTGCCAAGAGGCAAAGTGTAAAGAGGTTAAGTTGACACCCACTACAGATCGCTATGGGAGTGCATTTTGAAATGCACACAAAATGCAGGATTCCCTCACAGCATTTTGGTATAAACAGACCCTTAGTCCGGATATACAGGATTTAATTTGTATCTCAGGAAGGATTTCATACGCCCCTGCCCCAAAAATCGGCAAAAAAATATGTAAAAAAATCATTTTTTTTGGGGGGGGGGGGGGTGTGTCCCTGAATGGCAGTTTGGAAATGTGGTCACTCTATGTCAGGCCGGCACCCCCCGCAAGTGAAACGGGGGGCGCGGGGCGGCTCAGTGCAGAGGCTGGTGACAGGGCAGCCTGTCCTGGGGCCGCTTTAAGCGGCGACTGCAGAGCTCCCCTCCCTCTGTCCTCCGGCGCTCGTATCGTATGTCATGGAGCTGGGTCTGTGTGTAAGGTCCCGCCCCCCTAGTTCGGCTCGATAGCCTTCTAGTGTTCCGCCTATCACACGAGCCTAGGGGTGCGGGACCTTGCACACAGACCCAGCTTCGTGACATACGATTCGAGTGCCGGAGGACAGAGACAGGGGAGCGCCTATCCAGGAAATGGTGAGGCTGAAATGAGTGGGCACAGAGGCTGTGCTGTGTAAAGGAGTCCAGAGGTGCAGGGTGCTGTGTAAAGGGATCAAGAGGTGCAGGATGCTGTGTAAAGGGATCAAGAGGTGCAGGATGCTGTGCGAAGGAGTCCAGAGGCGCAGGGTGCTGTGTAATGTAAAGGGGTCCAGTGATGCAGGGTGCTGTGTAATGTAAAGGGGTCCAGAGCTGTGAGGTGCTGTGTAATGTAAAGGGGGCCAGTGATGCAGGGTGATGTGTAATATAAAGTGGTCCAGAGCTGTGGGGTGCTGTGTAATGTAAAGGGGAGCAGAGGTGCAGTTGTGGAGAGGGGGTACACAGTAGTGGCAAAGAGATATTGAAAGATGCAGGGGGCACAGTGGGGTGTTTTTACATTTTAACGTGGGTGGGGGGGGTCGCTTTTAACCCCCGCTAGCGGTCGAAGAAAGGGTAAAATGCGACTGTGTATCGCCGCTGCTGAAGCGCCCCCCCTGAAAAAATTTCAGCGGACGCCCATGGCTGTAAAATTTACTTTTTGGCTTCAGAGTCTCTTCCAGCGACTCTAGTGAACAGGAACTGGACTTACCTTTGCTACTTTGCAGCCCCTGTCAGGGGGAAGACATCCCTCCAAGAGAGTTACCAGAGGCCCCGCCGTCACCGGATTAATGCTGTACCGGGCTATTTGGAAGGGTTACACTCCCCGGCCTCCTCACCTCAGATACGGGTCCCAACACCTTAGGGCTCCTCGGACTCCTCCACCCTCGCGGAATCCAGTCGAAGCCACTGGGTCCCACGCCTTGGCCGTAATACCTCACCCCAGGCTTAAGGTGCCTGGGATGGACTCCATCCCTCGCTCCGGCCAGGTCAAGGGCACCTGGGCCAGGAACTCCGGAACGCCAGCACCCAGGCTGAAGGAGCCTGGGCGCGGCCGCGTCCTCCAACTCTGAACCCCGAGGTCAGGGCGTCCGCCCCTTTTATCTCCTCTCCCTTTGCGTCACAGCGGGTTCCCCGCCCCGCTGTACCGGCGCCAGGAAAGGACAAAAAGGAACAGTCTTGCGGTGCAGGTTCAACTCTGGCCCAGGGCGACAACGCCACCTGCAGGCCACATGGAACCTTGTACCACCAGAGTCCTCCAAGAACCACAAAAGGGATTCTCAGATTCCCTAACAATTAGTACATCTGGGTTAAATAACCCAGATGCTCCCCCCTAAATTTAAATGTCCGCTACACTCTCCCCCCTGTGATTTGACACTGGTCCCCAGTGTCTGATCCAAGCTCACATCCCACAATGGTGGTGACATAAGCTCCGCCCAAAAAATAAACCATACAATTTAGCCCTGAATTGTGCCAAGACCTAGAATGGGAAAGGGAAAACATAAAACAGTAAAACTATAAAACTTTCAATAAAACACTTCTGACATTTACACATGCACAATCCTCCCACTGGCTAAGGACCACCCATTCTCAGCAGCCTTGACAGATGAATCTCCTGCAGAAGAGAAAAAAAAATAAAACATCCTACCACAATGTGTGTTTTCTTGGAATGAACGGGCCTGTCCTTGAAAAGGCCCATTCGCTCCAATGAGTATGGTGGTGCGAGTGTAAAAAACAAACAGTCGTTGCGCAGCACTGCCACCTGGTGACAGTGCCATGGTAATGACACTTGGCCAAATCCTCCAGACAACTTTCCTTCTTCTTTCACTGTGTCTACACTAACCACACCCCATAGTCATTATCTTCTTCTTTGCAGTGCAGGGAGAAAGAGGGAGAACAAAGAGTAACAGCTCCCATTTCTCCAAAGAGTAAAACACCCAAATAAAAAAAAAAACTAGGGCACAGCAATGAACAATAAACAGAGCATACAGGAGTCTTATCCTCCTAAAAGGTAGAACTTTGGGTGCGGCAGGAACAGGGGCTTCAAGTGCTTATCGAAAGTCTCCACATTATATTCAATGTTCTCTCCGTCTTTGCAACAAATAAGCACCCTGTCCGCATGGATGTGCCGACCCAACATCCACTCCGCTTTACAGTCCTTGAACTTCTTGGACACGGGGGATGAGCATGAAAGGTATCGGCGAGCATGGAGCACTTTGAGCTTTTCCCAGACAAACTCATCATACCATCACTGCCGCAGGACCTCCACTTCAAAAAGCAAGTCCCGGGGTAGGTATGGGTACTCCCACCCATACTCACGGGCAACTCTCTGACAGAAGAGCCGCTGTAGCCGGGCCAGAGGTGGCATTGTGGCACGGTCTCCTTCTCCAGGCTGGACAATGGACTCCGGATGCTGAGGTACTTTAACTACCTCCAGTGGCTTGGACCTAGGAGCCCGCAGTAATGAACGTCGCGTTCCCGTCACCGGAACGGATGAAGCAGTAGGTGATTCAGAGGATGGAAGGGTAGGCAGGAGACCAGATTTCTCCCCGGGCTCCGGGACCTCCACACGGGGTGTACTACCCCCTGTAGATCCCTTGGTGCACGGAGCGCGAGTAATGGCATCTTGTCCCAACCCTTGCGGTGAAAGACCTCATCGATCTCGCCATCATCGCCGGCATCTGACATCGACTCTAGGTCGGAGGTGTCGTACATTTCCGCGGGCAGGTAATTCCCAGTAGATATGGAATCACCCTCCCTTACGGGCTCCACCAACAATGGACTCCCGACACCTCCAACCACACTCACAGTCCCAACCCCTGGCTCACCTGGGCCTTCAGTAGAACAGGATGTCCAGGGCTCTTCCCTCCGGATCCATCCAGGCCAGGCAAGCGGCGGGGCGAAGCTCTTCCAAGACCATAGGATGCCTGTACAAGGCCGACCTTCCTCTTCGGAGGTGGGAGCAGGGAGCTTGTGGTGACCGAAGCAGCATCCTCGGATTTTTCAATCTCAGTCTCTGGTTGGGTACTCTCTTTGCCCTGGTCAGCGCGCATAGAAATCTCCGCAAAGGCCTGGATCTCCCCTTCCAGAGTGGCGGTACCTGTGAGGCAGTTGAGGTGGAAGGCTCGGGGCCTTTCTGTGAATGGCTCCACCTCAAAAAGAAACTCCTTGCAGGCCTCACATCGCCCGAATGGCTTCAAGTTGACCACCAGTCCCGAGCAGCCGGGACAGATCACACCGAGGGCCTCTATGTCTCTGCATACATACAGAGCCAAACGTCCTCGGGGCCTGAGTCTTATTCTTGTGTCCGTTATGGAAGCAGCAAAGGAAGTCATCTTTGTGGGGTAAGGAACCGGAATCCACGGGGTACTTGAGGTCATCCCGACTGTCTGCTGCTCCATTGCGCACTGACCAACTCGCGCCAGAATCCCCATGTGACTACTTCCACATGGCCGGACTCCTCCCATACTCTGCACTTGTTCGTGGGCTTTCCCTTCTCCCTGCCCACGAACTGCGCAGCTATGGTGTGCCTCGTGGCGCGCTTGCCAACATGGCCGACCTACTCGGAACTCCACCGGGCAGCAAAGTCCAAACACAGACGTTCCCAGCTCCATACACGAAACACACATCCCGGACTTACGAGCCCCCACGTGTAGCGGCCTCACCCTCTCTCTCTTCTTTAACGGTTACTTTGGCTTCGGTCTAGGGGTACCTTGAAGGGGAGAGCGAGGTGCGCCACGGCCCATGTCCTCTAGATTACAGCATCTAGAGGTGAAGGCCAGCATCAGATTACATTTGGGCTGTGTATACGCTCAGAGTCAAGTCTGTTCTGCTGATAACCCCCTTTGCTCCCAGTAATTGGAGTACCACACACTGATAAGGTCCAACACGTATTTATTCCATCACGGCAAACAAATAGTCCTTTGCGAGCAGACAGTTTGAGACCCATAGAACAGTTCAGTATTGGTGGGGAGTAGGTCAAGGCACAATCTTCAAAGAAACAAAACCGTTGAGGTTTCACCAACGATTGCTAAGCACAGTGGCTGTAAAATTGACTTTTTGGCTTCAGAGTCTCTTTCAGCGACTCTAGTGAACAGGAACTGGACTTACCTTCGCTACATTGCAGTCCCTGTCAGGGGGAAGACATCCCTCCAAGAGAGTTACCAGAGGCCCTGCCGTCACCGGTATAATGCTGTACCAGGCTATTCGGAAGGGTTACACTCCCAGGCCTCCTCACCGCAGATACGGGTCCCAACACCTTAGGGCCCCTCGGACTCCTCCACCCTCGCGGAACCCAGTCAAAGCCACTGGGTCCCAAGCCTTGGCCGTAGTACCTCACCCCAGGCTTAAGGTGCCTGGGATGGACTCCATCCCTCGCTCCGGCCAGGTCAAGGGCACCTGGGCCCGGAACTCCGGAAAGCCAGCACCCAGGCTGAAGGCCGCGTCCTTCAACTCTGAACCCCGAGGTCAGGGCGTCAGCCCCTTTTATCTCCTCTCCCTTTGCGTCACAGCGGGTTCCCCGCCCCGCTGTACCGGCGCCAGGAAAGGACAAAAAGTAACAGTCTTGCTGTGCAGGTTCAACTCCGGCCCAGGGCGACAACGCCACCTGCAGGCCACAGGGAACCTTGTACCACCAGAGTCCTCCAAGAACCACAAAAGGGATTCTCAGATTCCCTAACAATTAGTACATCTGGATTAAATAACCCAGATGCTCCCCCCTAAATTTAAATGCCCGCTACACAAGTATGCAAAATATTATTACAATTATTATATAAAAAATTTAAGAAGCCGATATATGGTAAAAATACCCCTGTAGCTAGTATCAGGACGCTTCCTGATGATGTGATTCTCACGAAACGTACATCGAGGCGCTTCCGGTCACACTAGTTCCGGATCCTAGTTTCTGGTTTCTCTTCCAGCACGAGTGGAACGCACACCAGATTAGACGTGAGCCCAGCGGTGAGCAGCCCCCATATTGAAATTCATACTGCCACTCAAACACTTCCCCTAAATTGAGGACCCCGCTACATTCGTTTTAAGCAAAGGCCGCCTCTGTGCTGCACAACCAGAGTGGTCTCTCTGGTCTACTTGGTATAATGAAGTATATATAAATAATTAACATGACCTGTGTATTCATTTATAATCCCTTATTATATAAAGTGAACATACTTAAATTGTCCAACTTCCATTTGCTTTCCTTTTGAACCTATTTTGTAAGGTTCACGTGATACTAATTTATCTAATTTACAGAGTTATAGCATTGTCTGAAAAAGAGGTTGTACTTTTCTTATATTATTTGTTCTATTTCTCCATGTCCTGCATTGGATTTACTGTATATATACTCGAGTATAAGCCAAGTTTTTCTGCCCTTTTTTTAGGGCTGAAAGTACACCCCTCGGCTTATACTCGAGTCAGTACCTGAAAATCTTCTTATACTGGGCCGGCGTCCATTGTTTAAATATTGCGGCTTTCTCCTGGTCCCTTCCGTGATAAGCGTTTCCAGCAAACACTGTTGAGTGTTCCCGCCTATCACGGAGGTCCTCTCATTCTCAGACTCCGTTTCCCAGCAGACACTGTGTTCAGTGTTCCGCCTATCATGGACGTTCTCTTGTCGGTGGATGACAAGATGTCCGTGATTGGCGGAACATTGAACACAGTGCCTGCTGGGAAATGGAGTCCGAAAATAAGAGGATCTCCGTGATAGGCGGAACACTCAACACAGTGTTTGCTGGAAATGCCTATCACGGAAGGGACCAGGAGAAAGCCGCGATATTTAAACAATGGACGCCGGCCGCAGTATAAGAAGATTTTCAGGTACACTGACTCGGGAACAGGGAGGCTGCAATGGACACAGTGAGGTTGGGCACAGTAAGCTGGCAATGGGCACAGTAAGGTTGGGCAATTGGCACAGTGAGGTGGCAATGGGCACATTTCCCCCCCCTAGGCTTATACTCGAGTCAATACTTTTTCCCAGTTTATTGGGGTAATATTAGGTACCTCGGCTTATACTCAGGTCGGCTTATACTCGAGTATATATGGTATGTATTTACAAAACCTCAATAAAAATAGATTGAAAGAGAAAGAAGAGTTCAATAATTACAATATGGCAGAGTACAATCTATTTATTATATATCATGATCTAACATATGGATGCAAAGAAAAGGAGTGATGTCTATCAGTCAGTTTTACCTGACAAAAAGCCTTTAACCACTTGCCCCGATATATGTTGACAGAATGGCACGGGCAGGCAAATGGGCGTATATATATTCCTGATTCCCCCCCCCCCCGGAGTCGGCATCGTTGCGGGAGCGATCCCAGATAAGGGGGAGGCCACCGATTCATGGCCACCCCCTCACGATCACTCCTGATGAATCAGCTTCTTCCTCTGCTTCTGTAACTTTAAACAGAAGCAGAGGAAGTGATGTCACTCTCCTCTTGGCGGTCTTTTCGTTCGGCGCCGAGGAGAGGAAGACATCTCACTGTAAGTGCACAACAGTACACTGACAACAGGACACGTAGGCACACAAAACAACCCCCAATCACCCCCCAGATCACCCCCCTGCACCCGCCGTCACAGTATCGCCGTTTTGCTGTGTTAATTTTTTACTAATCACAGCATTTGGTGTCATTTGTGACTGCAAAAAGTGTCAGGGATATTAGTAGTAGGTCCCTTTAGGTGTAGGGTACCCCCTAACCCCCCTAATAAAGTTTTAACCCCTTGATTGCCCCCCAGTTAACCCTTTCACCCCCTGCCGCTAGTTAGCCAGTAAGCTATTTAGGTTCACCATCAGGTTTTTATAGTGTCAGGTACCCCCATATAACACCTAATAAAGGTTTTAACCCCCTGATTGCCCCCTAGTTAACCCTTTCATCAGTGATCACTGTACAAGTGTCACTGGTGATGCTAGTTAGCCAGTTAGCTATTTAGGTTCACCGTCAGGTTTTTATAGTTTGAGGTAACCCCATATACTACCTAATAAAGGTTTTAACCCCCTGATTGCCCGCATATACTACCTAATAAAAGGTAAGAAGAAATAGAGCATGCACTTTATGAGAGGTTTCAGCACCAAAATCCCTAGAAAAAGAGAATATATATGGAAATCCCAAATCAGGAAGGTACATGGGATTTTTATGGGTGCTTAGACATGTTAGCTACCAGTATTAAAGAAATGAGAGATATTTATAAAGAATAGATAATTTATTCACGTATATACATGGTAATAAAAACATACGGAGAGAGATACAACGCAGTGCACTTCATCCGTAAAAAGTCAAACTTGTCGTCTTACATGTTTCGCCTAGAAATAGGCTTCTTCAGGGACGTTTGAGGACTTTAATTATCTAATAATAATATAGACATTTTGTCAGTACATAACAATAGTTTTATACATATTTGTGCGTACATAAAACATTTAACAAACAAGAAATTATAATTTTGGAGAAAATAAGCACCGATACCTTGAAATCTGTGGGAAACTTGCCAAAGGAGACAGCAGGTATCAAGAGTGCTCCTGGATCCTATGTGTAAGGAGACCATGGGCACTAAGATACAGTAAAAGGGTGTCAGAGTCTAAAGGGGTTCACATATGAAATGCGTCGTGCATGGATACCAAGAGGTCCAAATGAGGATTTACAGGCTTGAACCTTCTGATATTCTAAAAAAAAAAATATAAATATATATATATATATATATATATATATATATATATATATGTGATTGAATTAGTCATACATGACCGGTAACTGAGTACTCTAACTAAAAAGAAATAATGAAAATTGGTATATGTAGTATACTTACAACATGACTTCAAGTGAACTTATATCTGGAAGCCTTATAAGCACCCGGCAGCAAACAGGGAGCCCATTTGGGGCTTAATTATAATATTATGATCTGTCAAGAAAAATCATAGTTGCCAACAGTCCCGAATTTCCCGGGACAATCCCCAATTTGGGACCCTCGTCCCGAATTAAGTTTGTCCCGATTATTTTCCCGGGATTTTGCTTTTGTCCCGGGAAAATCGGGAGTGTTTTACGGAAAAAACAGCCGACGGGCTACAAAAAAATGGCCGCCGTCGCCTCTGCCAGTACATTTCCCCTTGTGTTCAGTGGAGAGAGGATGGGCATCCAATCAGCTTCTCTCTTCAGTGTACAAGTATACACTGAAGCCTAGAGGCCCCTCCTCTCTACACTTAACACACGTGGAAGCCAGGAACTGTGTAGCTGCCGCTGCACATGATGGCAGCCCGGGGAGTCAGAGGTCAGCTCTGTAGAGGAGATCACAAACAGTGAGTGTGCATGTGCTCGGTTATAGAGAGGAGGTGTATGAGATCGGCTCATCGTATTACACCTGACTGTCATCACACTGCTACTCCCCGAGGAGGACACCAGCCCCAGGGGAGGGAGGGAGGGAGAGAGAGATAGATAGCTCTGCTCAACAGCTCTGCTCAACAGTGAGTGTTTGTGCTGCCAGCTCCGGGGATACATAGTTGCTAACAGTCCCGAATTTCCCGGGACAATCCCGAATTTGGGACCCTTGTCCCGAATTAAGCTTGTCCCGATTATTTTCCCGGGATTTTGCTTTTGTCCCGGGAAAATCGGGAGTGTTTTACAGAAAAAACAGCCGACGGGCTACAAAAAAATGGCCGCCGTCGCCTCTGCCAGTACATTTCCCCTTGTGTTCAGTGGAGAGAGGATGGGCATCCAATCAGCTTCTCTCTTCAGTGTACAAGTATACACTGAAGCCTAGAGGCCCCTCCTCTCTACACTTAACACACGTGGAAGCCAGGAACTGTGTAGCTGCCGCTGCACATGATGGCAGCCCGGGGAGTCAGAGGTCAGCTCTGTAGAGGAGATCACAAACAGTGAGTGTGCATGTGCTCGGTTATAGAGAGGAGGTGTATGAGATCGGCTCATCGTATTACACCTGACTGTCATCACACTGCTACTCCCCGAGGAGGACACCAGCCCCAGGGGAGGGAGGGAGAGAGAGAGAGAGAGCTAGCTCTGCTCAACAGTGAGTGTGTGTGCTGCCAGCTCCGGGGATAATGGGCACCAAGCATAGCATTTCCACCCCTACCTACACAACACAGGGCAACCTGCCATCAAGCGTGCTGGGACATGTAGTGCCACAGCTGATCCTCACTCACACACCTTATTACCTGCTGCTGAGACATGTAGTGCCACATCTGATCTTCAATCATATTAATTTTCTTAGTTTTTGGACCATGTGCCACCCCAAGCTGCCCTGTGCCACCCCAGCCTGCCCTGTACCACCACAGCCTGCCCTGTATTACCCCAACCTGCCCTATACCATCCCAGCCTGCCCTATACCACCGCCTGCCTGCCCTGTATTACCCCAACCAGCCCTATACCACCCCAGCCTGCGCTATACCACCCAGCCTGCTCTGTGCCAACCAAGCCTGCCCTATACCACCCCATCCTGCCCTGTACCACTCCAAACTGCCCTATACCAACCCAACCTGCCCTGTGCCACCCCAACCTGCCCTGTGCCAACCTAACCTGCCCTATACCACCCCAACCTGCCCTATGCCACCCTAACTTGCCCTATACTACCCAACCTGCTCTGTGCCACCCTAACTTGCCCTGTACCACCCCAACCTGCCCTGTACCACCCCAGCCTGCCCTATACCACCACAGCCTGCACTTTGCCATCCAAGCCTTCCCTGTGCCACTTCAACCTGCCCTGTGCCACCCTAACTTGCCCTATACCACCCCAATACCGCCCTAACCTGCCCTGTACCACCCTAACCTGTCCTATACCACCTCAACCTGACACTATACCACCCTATTTTACCCTAATCTGCCACTATACCACCCTATACTATCATTTACAGGGGCTGGTTTGGGGTGCACCCTGTGACCGTGCGCTACCTGAATGGAGCTGGGTAGCCTAGACGGGGGGGGGGGGTGACACCATGTTTTACCCCACCAGGTGACACCAACCCTAGTGACGCCACTGCCGTACACAAGAGAGTGGAGAGTTTGTAAGGACAGACTCTGCTGGGGGCACCTGATGTAAGGACAGACTCTGCTGGGGGCACCTGATGTAAGGATGGACTCTGCTGGGGGCACCTGATGTAAGGACTGAGTCTGCTGGGGGCACCTGATGTAAGGACGGACTCTGCTGGGGGCATTTGATGGCATCTGGTGGCAGGCGAAGTGGCAGGTGACACGCTTAGGGGTCCCACTGATTCAGCATTATGGTGAGTTGAATGATTTAATTTTATATTACAATGTAATAATAGAAATAATGCGCTTCAATCACCCTGACACCATAACAACCATGGTGCCTGGATGATTAAAGCGCCAACAACAGGTGTTGTGGAGTATCTTTATCTGCCGATTTTGTTAAACTTTCTGGAATACACATATTTCTATTGTAGTGTAGGATCTTCCTTCCTCTCGGACTCTAACCACACCCTTTCTGAACCACGCCCATTTAAGCCACGCCCACTATCACACGTAGACCCCGCCCATTTTTTGCCGTGGCGGGCTTCGTGTGCCGCATTTTCATATTATTATGTGACACGCAAACAAATGAATGCCCCGCCCCCTACTTATAGCAAGGCTCCGCCTAAAGGCAAAAAAAGTGTCCCGGATTTTTTTTTTGCAATGTTGGCAACTATGCGTATGCTAGGCTTCCAGAAAGACCCCGTGGTGGCCATCTTGGACACGTGGGTCCTTTTATATCCTCAATCTGCGTCATGATAGATTCGCCGCATATGGCGTCATAGCGGCGCGACGCAACTGCGGGCGCTTATTGGTGACATACTGTGTGGTAAGATACCACACAGGGTGGATGGAGTATATGCGCGGGCGCAGTGCCTGTTGGTGTAATCGTGCCGCGTCATCACTGCGGCATCTAAATACATGCTGATGGACGTGCATGGAAACGGCGTGTTGTATGACGCTGGTGGGCGTGTCCATGCACGGATGTGTCTGAGCAAAAAATCCCAGACACTGCCCTAGGGCTGTCACCAAAGATATGGACAGGCTTAACACCTGTGTTTCAACGCAGGTTCAGTAATGGTAAAACCATACTGATGCCTGTCCCTGGGTGCCCACAGGGAACTAATGGTATGCTGCATGGTCACCATAGGGACCCACTGAGGACTGTGACACACCTTACATGAATAAGAAATGAATTGTGGAAATTATATTGATCTGAAAAAATTGTATAAAAAACTGCCCATAGTTGATGCATAGGACATTGGAGGCCATTGTAAGCAATTGATAAATGAGGGTGCAAAAGTAGCAGCCATGAAGGCTGCTATAGAGTGGTATCATATATCTTTATCCAGTGGCAGGGCATGTGTCCTGCATCTGAGATGCATGACAATGATAACAACAAACAGTGATGGATAAATAATGATACATACCGCACTGTTGTGGGGTCATGTGTATGGAGATCCCAGAGGTTGCAAGGTATCACATGCAATGAAAAACATATTTATTGAACAGTAATAGACATAAACAAAACGGTGTTCCTTGTTATATCTTGGATAAGTTACACATAGTTAGAGGTCTTTGAAAAGACTAGTTACATCTCATATAACGCACAGCGTATTCAATTGAGAGCATATTGAAAGGGCTGCGGTGCCGAATCGGTCATCGCTAGTCCTGTCAATTAAGGACATTGAGGAAAGGGGGACTCTGAGCCCTCTCGGAGCCACATTGGGGGAGACCGGCAACAGGCAGGACCTAGGTCGTGTGGATCTAGGGGCAGAGCATAATGGAAAAGAATGGCAATGTGGAAAGGGCTCAGGCATCGTCAAGACATGCATATCATATAGACGAGGCATTGATGTGGTTGGTAACTAATGATTACAGAATAGGTTTGTAACTAATTCCTTTGTTTAAACCTGGGTACTTGGTTGCCTGGAGGCGGTAAATCCATTTTGCTTCAATTTGAAGCAAACGTCGATCCACATCACCTCCTCTCTCATTTAACCACTAGTCCCCCGCCCACTGTCAATTAACGGCGGGCGGAGGACACTCTCGTTCTGGGAGGACGTCATATGACGTCCTCCCTTTAAAATGAGCTAGGAGGCGCGCACGCGCGCCCGCCGTGTTCCCAAGGCCCCAATGCGCGTGCCCGGCGGCCGCGATTGCCGCCGGGCACCCGCGATTGCCCGGGAAACGAGCAGGAAAGTGGATCTCTGTGTGTAAACACAGAGATCCACGTCCTGTGAGGGAGAGGGGACCGATGGTGTGTCCCTTGTACATAGGGACAACCATCGGTCACCTCCCCCAGTCAGTCCCCTCCCCCCACAGTAAGAACACATTAAGGGAACATATTTAACCCCTTCCCGCCCCCTAGTGGTTAACCCCTTCCCTGCCAATCACATTTATACAGTAATCAATGCATTTTTATAGCAGGGATCGCTGTATAAATGTGAATGGTCCCAAAAATGTGTCAAAAGTGTCCGATGTGTCCGCCGCAATATCGCAGTCACAATAAAAATCGCAGATCGCCGCCATTACTAAAAAAAAAAAAAAAAAAAAAAAAAAAAGCTATAAATCTATCCCCTATTTTGTACACGCTATAACTTTTGCGCAAACCAATCAATACGCGCTTATTGCGATTTTTTTTTTTTACCAAAAATATGTAGAAGAATACGTATCGGCCTAAACTGAGGAAAATTTTATATAAAAAAAAAATGGGTATTTATTATAGCAAAAAGTAAAAAATTGTGTTTTTTTTCCAAACTTGACGCTCTTCTTTTGTTTATAGCGCAAAAAATAAAAACCGCAGAGGTGATCAAATACCACCAAAAGAAAGCTCTATTTGTGGGAAAAAAAGGACGCAAATTTCGTTTGGGAGCCACGTCGCACGACCGCGCAATTGTCATTCAAACTGTGACAGCGCTGAAAGCTGAAAAATGGCTTGGGCAGGAAGGGGGTTTTCGTGCACAGTAGGGAAGTGGTTAATGAGATGTGCCCTAAAGCAAAGAAGCCAATTATTTCAAGGCTGTGGCTATGGAAAAGGCCCATGTGACGGCTGATGGGTGTCTCCATCTTTTCCTTAGAGATGGCTGCGGATTCTGCAGAAAAAAAATCCTTTATTTTTCCCTACATAAAATGCGCCACAGCAACCATCATGAGGTTATACAATTCCCATTGTTTGACAGGTAACTCTACATTTGGGTGCCCAGGTGTCCCCATTGGGTAAATTGATATTGGGACCTGTAATTATAAAGCGACAGTAATTGCATTTACCGCATGCATACGTAGCAGTCTTCTTGGACCCAAAGATGGTGTTAGTTGTATAGTGGCTTGAGACTGTTGTGTCTCTAATGGACCGTGAACGTTTGTATGTTATTTCTGGATACGTTTTAAGGAAATTATTTATTCCATCATCAGAGGTCAAAAGGTACCAGAATTTGTCATAGATTTTGCGAATGGACGCATGTTGTCTATGGTATCTCGTTATAATTCTGGTCGTATTAGACCTCTTTTTTTCTTTGGTGTTGTATCTAATACTCTTACTTAATTGTAGGCCCTTCTTAAGCACGTCTTGGTGTAACCCCTTGATCTCAAACGATCATAGAGTTGATTGGACTCTTTTCTGAAGTCTGCTTCTTGGGTACAATTGCGTTTAAGTCTCAAGTATTGACTGTAGGGGATGCTGGTGATAAGTGGTTTTGGATGTGAACTTATAGCGTGCAGTAAGGTGTGCACTGCAGTGGGCTTTCTGTAGAGTGTGGAGCATAAATTACCTTTGTTGTTCACAAACAGTTCCACATCCAGGAAGGTAATCTCTTCCTGGCTGAAGCTGTAAGTGAATTTTAGGTTATAGGTATTAACTTGTAAGCTCTCCAAAAACAAAATTAGTTCTTCCTTTGATCCTGCCCAAATCATTAGGACACCGTCAATGTAACAGTGCCATGTGAACACATTCTCAAGGTTAACATCTGTATTATCACTGGAAAAAAGGTCACGCTCCCACCCCCCCCAGGTACAGGTTGGCATAGGAGGGGGCGCAGCCCGCCCCCACATGCACACCCTGCACCTGGAGGTAGTGGGAGCGTTTGAAAACAAAAGTATTGTGGGTAAGGATAAATTCTAACATTTCTGTGATGAAATTGTTATATTTGCGAGAATCCTTATCGCGTTCATTTAGAAAGCTTTGTATCACCTGTATTCCTAAAAGATGCGGAATAGAATTGTAGAGTGCCTCTATATCAATGGCCACGAGCCATGCGTCTCGTGGTATTGATAGGCCATCTGTTATTTTTAACAGTTATATAGTATTTTTTACGTGTGAAAATAAACTGCGCACATGGGGGTAAAGGTACTCATCAATTATTCGGCTGACGTTTTCGGTTAGAGAACCACAGCCCAAAATAATCGGCCGTCCAGGGGGTGGTATAACTCCTTTATGCACTTTGGGGAGTGCATAAAAAGTGGGTGTACGTGGATTTTCTGTATTCAAAAATTGGAAAGTATTGGCATCAATGACCCCTGATGTGTGTGCACGATTCAAAATTTCTCTGTATTTTCTAATACTAAGGGAGATAAAAGAAGCTGGTACAGGCCTGTACCATTCTTTATTTAGAATTATGTCGTAACACATTTTTTCATACCCTTTTCGATTCATTAGAACTATATTCCCTCCTTTATCTGATGGCTTTACAACTATATCATCATTGTTGCGTATGGTGTTCAGTGCTACTTTTAGATTGGGGCTCAGATTGCAAGAAGGTCCTATCCTCCAATTAGTGGCCTCAATTTCTCTGGTTACCTGCGGGACAAAAGCCCATATGTTAGGGTTGCCCTGCAGCACCGGAAAGGAGTGTGATTTGGGTTTGTATGTTTTTGGTGTGACGTATATAGGTTTGTTGGATCTAGACTGTATTGAGCCTCCTGGGGTGACTCCTGGCACTGAATAGGTCCAACCTTCCTCTTCGGGATTACTCTCGTCCCACAAGTCCCTTAGGTCTTGCAGAGCTTGGAGTTCCTGAAGGGTGACGTCCTGTCATTTGCTAACGGGATAGCTGCATTGTGTGGTTTGTCATATAAAACTTTATACATAAGACGCCTTGCAAATAAATGCAAATCTTTAACCACTTCAATACCATGCACTTATACACCTTCCTGCCCAAGCCAATTTTGAGCTTTCAGCGCTGTCGCAATTTGAATGACAATTGCGCGGTCATGCAACACTGTACCCAAACAATTTTTTTATCATTTTGTTCCCACAAATAGAGCTCTCTTTCGGTGGTATTTGATCGCCTCTGCGATTTTTATTTTTTGCATAACAAATAAAAAAAAGAGTGAAAATTTTGAAAAAAACTAAGTTTTTCTTTGTTTCTGTTAATTTTTTTTTGTAAATAAGTACCTTTTCTACTTCAATGACGGGCACTGATAAGGCGGCACTAACGGGCACCGATGAGGTGGCACCGATGAGGTGGCACTGATGATGGGCACTGATGGGCGGCACTGATGGGCGGCACTGATGGGCACTCATAGGCGGCACTGATGGGCACTCATAGGCGGCACTGATGGGCACTCATAGGCGGCACTGATAGGTGGCACAGATGGGCACTGATAGGTGGGCACTTATGGGCACTGATAGGTGGCACTGATGGACACTGGTAGGTGGCACTGATGACTGGTGGCTGGCATTGCTGAGCATCATGCATTTTTGGTTGTGCCATGATGGTGCCAATCAGTGCCCATTTGTGGGCACTGATTGGCATATATTTTTTATCTATTTGTGCATGTGGATGGCCATGGGGGACTTACCTGGCCATCCACATGCTTGGGGCTTCCCTGGTGGTCCTGGGGGGCTTCCCTGGTGGTCCAGTGTGGGTATCCGAGGGGGGGCTGCGCTGATAAACAATCAACGCGAACCCCCCCCCGTCAGGAGAGCCACTGATCGGCTCTCCTCTACTTGCGTCTGTCAGACGCGAGTGAGGAAGAGCCGATCAACGGCTCTTCCTGTTTACATCGTGATCAGCCGTGATTGGGCACGGCTGATCACGTGGTAAAAAGCCTCCGCCGGAGGCTCTTTACCGAGATCAGTGCAGCGGTGTGTCAGACTGACACACCGCTCCACCGATCGCCGCAAAGCGCGCCCCCCCGGGCGCGCGGCGGCTGTTATCCTGCAGGACGTCATATGACGTCCAGTGTGGATAACACAACCACTTCCCGGACGTCAATCTGCTATTGACTGGGCGGGAAGTGGTTAACCATCTCAAATTTATCGGCTTCTCCATCTGGGCAAAAAGTCAAACCCAGACTTAGGACCGTTTTTTGATCGCTTAATAGGGGATATGTTGATAGATTGACTATGTCTTGTTGGTCCGGGCCTCCTACATAATGGGGGTCGGGACTATTTATTTTAAATCGTGTTCTTTGTGAGCTTGGTCGCTTGTCTTTAAGGGGAAACTATGCCCTAGAGACTCCCTGTAAGCTGCAGTCTGTCTCGTTTTTTTCTTTTTTTAATTGTATCTGTAACCTGTTCTGTTCGATGACCTATAGGGACGTAGGAAGATGATGACACCAATGAAGAATCAGATTCTCTTCTATCTAAATTCATCAGAGGAAAGTCCCTTGCTTCAAAAGTTTTTTTTTATTGTAATTACGTTGCTGATTTTGTGTGGTCCATTTATATGCTTGTGCATTTTCATATGCCCGCTTATCACGTAAAAGTTTTGTTTCTTTGGTTTTAATTATGTTCATTGCATATTTGGTTAAGTGTTCTTAAAATTTTTTATCGCAGGCATTATATTCTGCGTAAGAGGTCGCATTGCTGTGACTTTCTTGCCATTCCCGAATTTCAATATCTATATTTTCTATATCTGCATCGTATTGACCACACAAGATCTGCATCATCCTACTAGAGCAAGATTGAAGGTTGGCTTCCCAAGCTTCTTTAATTTTGCCATCTACTTTTTTGATGTTAGGGAAAATTTGTATGTGTAAGCCCCAGGGGACTATATTGTTTTCTATATATTGTTCAAAGAAGTCTTTATGCCAGAATAAACGTGTCTTTTTTTTCAACCAATCTCTGGAGTCCCAGGAAAAATTTATTGGCATCTTCTTCAGATGCCTCATCTTTAGACCTGGACCTCTTGACATCCGCCACAAACCCCTCCCACTCCTTACCACAGTATCCTGCCATGGTGCCAAATCGCCGCCTGGTACCCACTACTTCTGATGGAAATGAAGAGTGGATTCCTCAATGTCCTTGTTCTATGCTCATGGACCCACTAAGGGTGCAAAGTAATAATCAATGAAAAAAAAAAAATTTAATAAAAGGATACAATTACTCATAACTAGGGATGAGCTTCGTGTTCGAGTCGAACATACGTTCGACTCGAACATCGGCTGTTCGATCGTTCAACGAAGATCGAACGATTTGGGCCGTTCGCGCCAAATTCGAGTGACGCGAACGGCCCACAATGCACTACGCCATCGCAGTGTCATCCAGGCACTGTGATTGGCCAAGCATGCACTGTGACCCCGCATGCTTGGCCAATCACAGCGCCGGCAGCGAGGAGAGCAATGATTGGCCACAGGCAGGATGCCTGTGGCCAATTATTCTTGAGGGGGTTTAGTACACGCCCCACACTATAAAAGGCCGCCAGCGCGGCGGCCTTGTGTAGTGTGTTCCGGAGCAGGGAAAGAGAAGCATAGGCAGGGACAGTGTCATTTTTTTTCCTTTACTAATCCTGGATTCCTTGTGTTTAGGGACAAATAAGGATAGGTAGGGAGAGTGTCAGTGTGTTATTCTGTGCTAAACCTTGTTTGTAGGGACAGAGAGGTACAGTGAGGGAAAGTGTCAGTGTGCTATTCTGTTCTAAACCAATCTTGCTGAACCATATTTGAAATCCTTGAGTTTAGGGACTGAGAGGTACAGTGAGGGAAAGTGTCAGTGTGCTATTCTGTGCTAAATCTTGTTTGTAGGGACAGAGTAGGACAGTGAGTGAAACTGACAGTGTGCTATACCAATCTTGCTGAAGCATATTGCAAATCCTTGTGTTTAGGGACAGAGAAGGATAGGCAGGGGACAGTGTCAGTGTCATTGTTGCTAAGCCTCCTGCACAGTATACACCTGAAGGTAGCCCTTATTGCTGTTTTTCCCATCTCCCTGCAGGCCATCCATTAAAATGTCTGGAAGGCAAACAAGGAGAGGCAGACAGTCAGGAGGCAAAAAAAGAGGGCAAGCAGGCTCTGTGTCTGGGGGCAACAGTGCTGGTCGTGGAGGCGGTGCATTGTCATCAGCACATGGCCATGGGACACGCTTGTCCTTCTTTTCGGCAGCTGGACATGTTGAGCCACATCATGCCGAAGACTTGGTAGAGTGGATGACCAAGCCCACCTCATCCTCCTCATCCTCTCTCACCCAGGCTCAGGGTACTGGCAAAGCAGCTGCCAAAGCGTCCTCTTCTCTGGTATCATTATCTTCATTAGTCAATCCTTCCCTAGACCCACCATGTCCTCCTCCTGAGGAGTCCCCCGAACTGTTTGAGCACAGTGTTGGGTACATGCTCCAGGAGGATGCCCAGCGTTTCGAAGGATCTGATGATGATACCCAGATAGAGGAAGGCAGTAGCGTGAGAGCAGAGAGAGGGGATGCTCAAGAAGGACACCAATCTGGCAGTCATGCTCCAGCAGCTGCAGCATACTGCCAGATTGGCTCCAGTGATGAAGAGGGAGGGGATGATGAGGTCACTGACTCCACGTGGGTGCCTAATAGGAGAGAGGAGGAGGAGGAGGATGAGGAGGAGGCACATCTCCAACGAGGCAGGATGCCCTTGGGTGGCCAGCGTATGGGCAGCACACCGACGGAATCACACCGCAGAGCTCCGCCTGTGCAGGGCGCTGCCTCTACCCGTCATTCAAAAAGTTCTTTGGTGTGGGCCTTTTTTGAGGCGAGTGCATCAGATCGCACAGCTGCTGTTTGCAACATATGTCTCAAGCGTATCTCGCGTGGCCAAAACATCAGCCGCTTGGGCACCACATGCTTGATCAGACATATGTTGACCTGCCATGCAGCTCGTTGGCAAGCCTACCTTAAAGACCCACACCAAAGAACAAAGCTGACCTCTTCTTGCACCGCATCAGCTGGGATCTCCAACCCCACTATACCTTCAGTCCTCTCTGAAACCTGCTCTGAGAGGAATGAAGGTGTAGAATTAGGTGTGTCACAGCCAAGTACTTGCGGGCACTCTGCTAGCAGTACACCGACGTCCGATTCTAGCAGGCAAATTTCCCTGCCCCAGCTGCTGGACCGTCGAAAGAAGTTCACTCCCAGCCATCCACATGCCCAGCGGTTGAATGCTAGCTTGGCTAAATTGCTAGCGCTTCAACTGCTGCCTTTTCAGTTGGTAGACTCGGCCCCCTTCCGTGAGTTTGTGCAATGTGCGGTTCCTCAGTGGCAGGTTCCCAAACGCCACTTTTTCTCACGGAAGGCGATTTCGGCTCTCTACAGGCATGTGGAAGGCAATGTCTTGGCCTCGCTGGACAGGGCGGTCAGCGGTAAGGTGCATATTACCGCTGACTCATGGTCCAGCAGGCATGGACAGGGACGTTACCTTTCTTTCACGGCCCATTGGGTCACTCTTTTGGCAGCTGGGAAGGATGCAGGACAAGGTGCAGTAGTGTTGGAGGTTGTTCCACTGCCACGCCTCCAAAATGCTACTACTGGTTGTGACACACCTCTCTCCTCCACCCCTCCTCTTCTTCTTCCTCCATGGCCTCTTCCTGTGGTTTGTCCTCGGAACCAGCGGTGCTCCGTAGGCGTTCAAGGGGCTACGCAAGTACGCAGGCAAAAAGATGCCATGCCGTGCTTGCGCTGGTGTGTTTGGGGGACAGGAGCCACACTGGGGCAGAGGTCCTGTCTGCTCTGCAGGGGCAGGCCGAGAGGTGGTTGACGCCACGCCAGCTTATGCCAGGAATGGTGGTTTGCGACAATGGCACCAACCTCCTCTCCGCCCTCCGACAGGGACAACTGACCCATGTGCCCTGTATGGCTCACGTCCTTAACCTGGTGGTGCAGCGGTTCTTGGGCAGGTACCTGGGCTTACAGGATGTCCTGAGGCAGGCCAGGAAAGTCTGTGTTCATTTCCGCAGATCTTATAATGCCAGTGCTCGCCCCACTGTACCTCTTGTCCACCTGTTGGAGCACACGCTGCGTGGAATAATGGACAGGGCACTTGAGGCAGAACAGAGGCAGGAAGAGGAGGACTTCCTTGCCTCTGAAGGCCCCCTTTACCCAGACAGTGTTCCTTCTGTCCCACCCATCGCACAGGAGGAGGAGGAGGAGGAGGAGGAGGAGGAGGAGGAGGATTGTGTCAGCATGGAGGTGGAGGCTGGCACTCAGCATCATCAGCAGCAGTCTTTTAGGGATGATTTACAGTCCCAAGAAACCAGTGGACTTGTACGTGGCTGGGAGGAGGTGGCTGCGGATCATGTCGTCCTTAGTGACCCAGAGGACTCCGGACTGAATGCCTCAGCTAACCTACGCTGCATGGCCTCCCTGATCCTGCAAAGTCTGCGGAAGGATCCTCGTATTCTTCGGATCAAGGAGAGGGACCATTACTGGCTGGCCACTCTCCTTGATCCACGGTACAAGGGTAAGGTTGCGGACCTTATGTTACCGTCGCAGAGGGAGCAGAGGATGAGACAACTCCGGGAGGCCTTGCAGAAAGGTCTGTGCAACGCGTTCCCAGAGACTGGGAGGTTACAAACTCCTGGTCCTGGACAACGAGTTGCTGAGGCTTCGGGCAGTCAAAGAAGGAGCGGTGGGGAAGGTGGCCGTCTGACCGATGCGTTCAGACAATTCTTTAGTCCGCAGCCCCAAAGTATGATCGTTTCCAGCAACCATCGCCAGCGTCTGATATACATGGTGCAGGAATACCTAGGGGCAAGGTCAGACTTGGACACCTTCCCCACCGAAAATCCTCTGGCTTACTGGGTCTTGAGGATGGATCACTGGCCAGAGCTTGCACAGTATGCAATTGAGCTACTGGCCTGTCCTGCATCCAGCGTTCTTTCAGAACGCACATTCAGTGCTGCTGGAGGATTTGTCACGGATCACAGGGTGCGCCTGTCCACCGACTCGGTTGATCGACTGACTTTCATCAAGATGAACCAGTCTTGGATCACCACCAGCTACCACACACCTGATGCTGATATAACAGACTAATTGATTTTAAAATGTCACATCCCTTCAAGACTGATGCTGATGCTGAGTTCCTGTGCTGTTATGTTGACTAGCTATCCTCCTCCTCCTCAATGATCCGATTAATGATGATAGCTTGGAAGATCATTTTGGTTTATGGGTGCCGCCACCAGTGGCTAAGGCCCAATTTTTCAGCCCCTGTTAAACAGGGGCGTGTAATTACAATTTTTGATGCAATACTTTGCAACAGGCCTCATTGCTGTGCTCCAAGTACAGTATCTGTGAGGGGTTGCAGTGTTGTGCCACCAGTGCCTAAGGCCCAATTTTTCAGCCCCTGTTCAACAGGGGCATGCAATTATAATTATTGATCTAATAATTCACAGCAGGGCCCATTGCTGCGCCCACCAAGAGTAACTGTCAGGCCTTACAGTGTTGTGTCAACACCACCACCACCACCACCACCACCACCAAAGGCCCAATTTTTCAGCCCCTGTTCAACAGGGGCATGCAATTATAATTATTGATCTAATAATTCACAGCAGGGCCCATTGCTGCGCCCACCAAGAGTAACTGTCAGGCCTTACAGTGTTGTGTCAACACCACCACCACCACCACCACCACCACCACCAAAGGCCCAATTTTTCAGCCCCTGTTCAACAGGGGCATGCAATTATATTATTGATCTAATAATTCACAGCAGGGCCCATTGCTGCGCCCACCAAGAGTAACTGTCAGGCCTTACAGTGTTGTGGCACCAGCACCACCATCAAAGGCCCAATTTTTACTACCACTGTTCAACAATTATATGTTATTACAATTCCTGATATAATAGTTGACAGCAGGGCGTTCCAGCACCCACCAAGAGTAACTGTGAGTGCTTACAGTGTTGTGCCAACACCAACACCTAAGGGGCCAATTTCTGCAGAGTATATACGGCAGGTCCCTACTTTCAAACATCCAACTTACAAACGACTACTACTTGCAAACGGAAGACGACAACAGGAAGTGAGAGGAAATCTACCCCTTGGAAGGAAAATTCTCTCCTGTAAGAATTAATATGGGAGAAAGGTGTCTCCTCTCTACTGATGCTTTATCACCAATCCTTGTTTCAATAAAAACACCACATTTCAAAATCAGTTGTCATTGGGACGCAAAGTGAGGTGAAATGTTCTGAACAGGGGCACAGACAGCAAAACAAATGTTACAGGGGTGATAACCCTTCCCTATGTTTTCCAAAAAGCTTAAAAATAGGTATTTGGGCTGGAGCTACACTTAAACAATGTAGCTGTTCAAAATTACAAACAGATTCAACATAAGAACAAACCTACAGTCCCTGTCTTGTATGCACCGCCTGTATACGGCTGTTCAGAGTATATAGGGCCTTTTTTATTTTGTGTGCGGGGTTCCCCTTAATATCCATACAAGACCCAAAGGGGCTGGTAATGGGCTGGGGTAGGGGGGGGGGGGGTGATGGGGTAGCTATGCCATTTTTCTTAAAGATTTTCATCCATATTACCGGGACCAGACATTACATTAAAGCCGCAAGCAGTTTTAAATGGCTTTTTTTTCCTTTAGAAATGTAATTTTGTGCAGGGACAGTTCTAAACACGGGAAACACGTGGCACTTCACAGGCATACTTTAGACACCCCCCAGGTACAATATTTAAAGGAATATTTGACTTTTTTTTTCACTTTATGCATCATTAAAATGACTGCTCCCGGAAAACGTCCGTTTTTAAAACTTCTTTTTGCATTGATACATGTCCCCTGGTGCAGAACCCGGGTTCCCAAACTCTGTTTAGGACAATAACATGGATAATAGTCGTTATAATTAGCACTTTAGAATCCGAACGTTCGCATCCATTGTATTTAATAGGGTTCTAATGTTCGTGCGAACTTTCGGTCCGTTCGCGGGTTCTGGTGCGAACCGAACCCGGGGGTGTTCGGCTCATCACTACTCATAACATATTGGTCATAGTAATCTCATGATATCAGTAAAAAACAAGTACCGTATTTATCGGCATATAACACGCACAGGCGTATAACACGCACCCTAACTTTAAGAGGGAAGTTTCAGGAAAAAAACTTTACACAGCCCCCTGCGTATAACACGCAGGCACAGTTTACCCTCTATTTTCAGGGTAAAAAAGTGAGTGTTATACGCCAATAAATACAGTATTTCTAAAAATATCTTGAGTTTTTTATATATAAACTGTCTATGCTCTATAAACGTTGGTTGATGGGTGTTTAAATCCACCCTGTAGTATATAGATAAGAAGAAATAGAGCATGCACTTTACGAGAAAGGTTTCAGCACCAACATCCCTAGAAAAAGAGAATATATATGGAAATCCCAAATCGGGAAGGTACATGGGATTTTTATGGGTGCTTAGACATGTTAGTTACCAGTATCAAAGGAAGGAGAGATATTTATAAAAAATAGATAATTTATTCATGTATATACATGGTAATAAAAACATATGGAGAGAGATACAACGCAGTGCACTTCATCCGTAAAAAGTCACAAACTTGCCGTCCTACATGTTTCGCCTAGAAATAGGCTTCTTCAGGGACGTTTGAGGACTTTAATTATCTAAGAATAATATAGACATTTTGTCAGTACATAACAATAGTTTCCTACATATTTGTGCGTACATAAAACATTTAACAGACAAGTAATTATAATTTTGGAGAAAATAAGCACCGGTACCTTGAAATCCCTTTCCTCAATGTCCTTTGACAGGACTAGCGATGACCGATTCGGCACCGCAGCCCTTTCAATATGCTCTCAATTGAATACGCTGTGCGTTATATGAGATGCAACTAGTCTTTTCTAAGACCTCTAACTATGTGTAACTTATCCAAGATATAACAAGGAACAAATTTTTGTTTATGTCTATTACTGTTCAATAAATATGCTTTTCATTGCATGTGATACCTTGCAACCTCTGGGTCCTCCTTACACATGACCCCACAACAGTGCAGTATGTATCATTATTTATCCATCACTGTTTGTTGTTATCATTGTCATGCATCTCAGATGCAGGACACATGCCCTGCCACTGGATACAGATATATGATACCACTCTATAGCAGCCTTCATGGCTGCTACTTTTGCACCCTTGTTTATCAGTTGCTTACAATGGCCTCCAATGTCCTATGCATCAACTATGGGCAGTTTTTTTATACAATTTTTTCAGACCAATATAATTTCCACAATTCATTTCTTATTCATGTAAGGTGTGTCACAGTCCTCAGTGGGTCCCTATGGTGACCATGCAGCATACCACTAGTTCCCTGTGGGCGCCCAGGGGCAGGCATCAGTATGTTTTTACCATTACTGAATCTACGTTGAAACACGGGTGTTATGCCTGTCCGTATCTCTGGTGACAGCCCTAGGGCGGTGTCTGGGATTATTTGCTCAGACGCATCCGTGCATGGACACGCCCACCGGCGTCCTACATCACGCCGTTTCCATGCACGTCCATCGGTGTGCATTTTGACGCCGCAGTGATGACGCGGCACACGCGTCACGATTACACCAACAGGCACTATGCCTGAACATATACCCCATCCACCCTGTGTGGTATCTTACCACACAGTATGTCACCAATAAGCGCCCGCAGTTGCGTTGCGCCGCTATGACGCCATATGCAGCTAATCTATCATGACGCAGATTGAGGATATAAAAGGACCCACGTGGCCAAGATGGCCACCACGGGGTGTTTCTGGAAGCCTAATATATGTACAGCAGCATTTCTGCGATTATTACAGGCACTCGAATGGATGTCTTTTCACCATGTGAACTCATCTTTCATTATCATTTTTTAACTGTTTATTTATATAGACCGGACGAGCTCGGCATTATTTCACAGTTATCCTAGCACATCTTGTTTGAGAACATAGAAACACCATCACGGTTACCTACAGGTATTTTCTTTTCACATGATTTTATTTACATCAGTATCTGCACTTGGTGCACTTAACACACAATACTTTCATTACATCTCACCAATATTCATCCACACCCTACTTGCATTTTTCTTGACAGATCATAATATTATAATTAAGCCCCAAATGGGCTCCCTGTTTGCTGCCGGGTGCTTATAAGGCTTCCAGATATAAGTTCACTTGAATTCATGTAGTAAGTATACTACGTATACCAATTTTCATTATTTAATTTTAGTTAGAGTACTCAGTTACCGGTCATGTATGACTAATTTAATTATATATTTTTTTTTTTTTAGAATATCAGAAGGTTCATTTGGACCTCTTGGTATCAATGCATGACACATATCATATGTGAACCCCTGTAGACTCTGATGCCCTTTTACTGTATCTTAGTGCCCATGGTCTCCTTACAGATAGGATCCAGGAGCACTCTTGATACCTGCTGTCTCCTTTGGCGAGTTTCCCACAGATTTCATGGTACCGGTCCTTTTTTTCTCCAAAATTATAATTTCTTGTCTGTTAAATGTTTTATGTACGCACAAATATGTAGAAAACTATTGTTATGTACTGAAAAATGTCTATATTATTCTTAGATAATTAAAGTCCTCAAACGTCCCTAAAGAAGCCTATTTCTAGGCGAAACTTGTAGGATGGCAAGTTTGTGGCTTTTTACGGATGAAGTGCACTGCGTTGTATCTCTCTCTCTCCGTATGTTTTTATTACCATGTATATACATAAATAAATTATCTATTTTTTATAAATATCTCTCCTTTCTTTGATACTGGTAACTAACATATCTAAGCACCAAATAAAAATCCCATGTACCTTCCCGATTTGGGATTTCCATGTATACCTAATACAGGTTTTAACCCCCTGATTGCCCCCTAGTTAACCCTTTCACCAGTGACCATCGTATAAGTGTTACAGGTGAGGCTGGTTAGTTTGCTTTTCTATAGCGTCAGGGCACCCGTCATTTATTACCCAATAAAGGTTTAACCCCCTGATCACCCAGCGGGTGATATCAGTTAGGTTTTAGTGTCATGTCAGATAGGGTCTGCGTTGCCCCAGGCAGCGTCAGATTAGTGCCAGTAGCGCTAATACCCACGCACGAAGCATACACCTCCCTTAGTGGTATAGTATCTGAACGGATCAATATCTGATCAGATCTATACTAGCGTCCCCAGCAGTTTAGGATTCCCAAAAACACAGTGTTAGTGGGATCAGCCCATATACCTGCTATCACCTGCATTTTTGCCCCTCCGCCCAGCCCACCCCAGCCCACCCCACCCCACCCATGTCCATTATCGATCGATCACTTTCACTTTCAGAATGGCTCAAAAGTGATATGGTCCAGAAATATTTAGACAGAATAAAGGTGGATAAAGCACCTGGACCAGATAGATGGCATACACCCACAGATCCTAAAAGAATTAAGCTCTGCAATTTCAAAGCCATGGTATCTAATTTTTAGGGACTCATTAATGACTTGAATAGTACCACTGGATTGGCGCAGGGCCAATGTGGTGCCTATATTTAAAAAGGGAACAAAGTCTTTAACAAGTAACTATAGACCTGTTAGTTTAACTTCTATAGTTGGGAAGATACTGGAAAGATTAATAAGAGACCACATAGATGAGTTCTTGCTGGAAAAAAACTATTTAAGCAACAGACAGCATGGATTCATGAAAGACAGAAGTTGTCAGACAAACCTTGGACAGAGGGGTGGCGGTGGACATGGTATACTTGGATTTTGCAAAAGCGTTCAATACAGTTCCGCACACGCGGTCCATGTGTAAGGTAAAGTCTACAGGATTGGAAATATCAGTTTGTGAATGGATAGAAAACTGGCTAAAAGACAGAATTCAGAGAGTAGTTGTTAATGATTCTTACTCTGAATGGTCTAAGGTTATCAGTGGTGTACCCCAAGGTTCAGTGCTTGGACCCTTACTTTTTAATATCTTTATAAATGATATTGGGTCTGGGATCAAAAGTAAAATTTCTGTCTTTGCAGATGACACCAAGCTATGCAGTGGAATAACGTCCTTACAGGATGTCGCCAATTTCCAAACCAACCTCAATGCTCTGTCTAATTGGGCGACTATGTGGCAGATGAGGTTTAATGTTGATAAATGTAAAGTTATGCACTTGGGGGCTAAGAATATGAACGCATCATACATACTAGGGGGAGTACAACTGGGGGGATCCGTAGTGGAGAAGGATCTGGGGGTTTTGGTAGATCATAAGCTCAATCATGGCATGCAATGCCAAGCTGCGGTTTCCAAAAGCGAGCAAAGTCCTTTCTTGCATTAAGAGAGGTGTGGACTCCAGAGAGAGAGACATCATTTTGCCCCTGTACAAATCATTAGTAAGACCTCATCTGGAATATGCAGTTCAGTTTTGGGCACCAGTTCTCAAAAAGGATATCGGGGAACTGGAGAAAGTGCAGAGAAGTGCAACCAAACTGATAAGAGGCATGGAGGAGCTCAGCTATGAGGAAAGATTAGAGGAACTGAATTTATTCACTCTTGAGAAGAGGAGAATAAAAGGGGGATATGATTAACATGTACAAATATATAAGGGGTCCAAATAGTGAAATTGGTGTTGAGTTATTCACTTTACGGTCAACACAAAAGACAAGGGGGCACTCTTTACGTCTAGAGGAAAAAAGATTTCATCTCCAAATACGGAAAGGTTTCTTCACAGTAAGAGCTGTGAAAATGTGGAACAGACTCCCTTCAGAGGTGGTTCTGGCCAGCTCAGTAGATTGCTTTAAGACAGGCCTGGATACTTTCCTAAATGTACATAATATAACTGAGTACTAACATTTATAGGTAAAGTTGATCCAGGATATATCCGATTGCCTCTCGGGGGATCAGGAAGGAATTTTTTCCCCTGCTGTAGTAAATTGGATCATGCTCTGCTGGGGTTTTTTGGCTTCCTCTGGATCAACTGTGGGTATAGAATTGGGTAAATGGGATTGTACAATATTTTTATTTTTTTTTATTTTTTTTTATGGTTGAACTGGTTGGACTTTGTGTCTTTTTTCAACATGACTAACTATGTAACTTACAAAACACTAAACACATAACTGCAGCGTTCGCAGAGTCAGGCCTGATCCCTGCGACCGCTAACAGTCAGGTGCTTTTTTACCTGTGAATCTTACTAGTGTACTAGTAAATTTAGAGCCCAAAATGGCAAATTGAAGGTACACTAGTGAAGAGGCCTACACGTTTCTGAGCATGACAGATAGTGAAGAGGAAGTCACTCATCTGTCAGATTCAGCCTCATAATACGATCCTGTAGATGACAGCGGCTCCATGACAGATAGCACTGACGACGAACTTGAGGTCCCTGCCAAGTTCAGGTGTACCCGACCCCATTCTTCTTCTGCTGTTGTTGAGGTGCAAGAACCGCAGGGCTCTCGTATGGAGCAGAGAAGTATTAGTGCCGCTCATCCTTCTGGTAAACTGGCAAGCACCAGCGGCCTAGTACACCCTGGTCGTACATCCAGCACTGCAGTAACACTTGGTGACGTGGCCAGTCCCATAAGCGCAGTTCAAGCTGGCGAGGACAAGTAGTGTCCCGCTGCCACCAAGAAGAAGACAAAGACAGGCCCGTCGTGCCCATAGTGTCCTTCCTGCAGAATTCGCCAATCCTAATTGGGAGCCCACCACTTCTGCAGCACCCGTACTTCCCCCATTCACTGGCCAACCTGGAATTCAGGTGGAAACAGTTGATTTTACGGCACTTGATTTTTATTCGATGTTTTTCACGGAAGATCTCTATAGATCTATTGTGGACCAAAATTAATTTGTATGCTGGTCAATACATCGCCACTAATCCCCAGTCCTCCCTTGCCAAAGAATGGAAACCAATTACGGTTTCCGAATTTAAGACCTTTCTGGGCCTATCCCTCGACATGGACATAGTTAAATTGAGTGAGCTGCGGTCATATTGGTCCATTGACCCAGTTTACCATTTGCCCCTGTTCTCTGCCTCCATGGCCAGGGCACGATACGAGCAGATCTTGCGGTTCATGCACTTCAACAACAATGAACTTTGTCGTCCTTGTGGAGACCCTGAATACGATCGGCTCTACAAAATTCGGCCCCTCGTAAACCACTTCAATGAACGTTTTGTAGCCTTGTATACTCCCCATCAAGTTGTCTGCGTTGATGAGTCCCTGAATAAATTTTCTGGCCGCTTGTCTTTCAAACAGTACCTTCTCTGCAAGCGTGCCAGATATGGGGTCAAGATGTATAAGCTCTCTGACAGGGCCACAGGCTATACATGTAGTTTTATGGTTTATGAGGGAAGAGATAGTCACGTAGAGCTGGAGAACTGCCCAGTTTACATAGGGAGCGCTGGCAAGATAGTGTGGAACTTGGTGTCACCCTTATTCGGAAAGGGGTAACATTTGTATGTGGAGAATTATTATACGAGCGTGCCACTTTTTAGTCACTTGTTTGATCATCAAATTGGCGCATGTGGCACCGTGCGACCTAATCGCCGGGCTTACCACAGAGGCTTGTAGATTCCCGTCTTAGGCTGGGGGAGAGAGCCTGCTCCAAGTGTAATAATTTGCTCGCTGTGTAGTGGAGGGATAATAAGAATGTTTTTGTTCTGTCCTCCCTTCACACAGACACGACACTCCAAATTTGTACGGCGATTGGTGTTGTGGAGAAACCCCTCTGTGTCCACGAATATAACCAAAATATGGGAGGGGTGGACCTCAACGACCAGTTGTTGGCACCATACCTAGTTGCCCGTAAGGCCAGACGCTGCTACAAAAAAAGTGTCTGTATACTTATTTCAAATGGCTTTGCTAAACGCTCATGTGCTATACAGAGCTTCAGGAAGGACTGGATCTTTCCTTAAATTCCAGTAAGCTATCGTCAGAGCCCTCCTGTATCCAGGCGGTGCTGCACCTCACCATCCCCAACCAAATGCAGTAAGCCGGCTGCATGAGAGGCATTTTCCATATGTCCTCCCTAGTACACCTACCCAACGAACCCCCCAAAGAAAATGTCGTGTCTGTAGAAAGCGCAGATATAGGCGTGACACCCATTATTATTGTCCACGCTGTCCTGACAATCCTAGTCTTTGCATTGGTGAATGTTTTGAACGCTACCACACATTAGTGCAGTATTAGCGTAGGGTACAGCATTTCACAGACTAGGGCATACTTACACAGGGTCTCCCAAGATGCCATTGCATTTTGACAGACCCGAACCTGGAACCGAACCGTTACAGTTACAAAAAAAAAAAAAAGTGTAAAAAAAAAAACAAAAAAAAAAAAACACAAATAAAATATAAAAAAATAAAAAAAATAAATAAATAAAAAGTTGTCGTTTTATTGTTCTCTCTCTATTGTTCTGCTCTTTTTTACCGTATTCTATTCTGCAATGTTTTATGTTTGCTTTTCAGGTATGTAATTTTTTTATATTTTATTGCTTACTGTGTTTTATTGTTAACCATTTTTTTGTTTTCAGGTACGCCAGTCAGCTGCAGCGCGGATTTATTTATCTTGACAGCAACAGCGTTTGCTCCCACGATACATAAAGCCGTGACTCCAGTGCTGTAGGAGGTGATTTCACCACCACAGTTAAAAAAAAGAGCATATATGCCGAAGCATGGGGGCAGCAGGGGCGGAGGAGCGATTTGGTTTTTAACTTTTGCGGGAGGATGCCCCCATGCTTCGGCATATATATATTTTGGGCACAGGTTGCGTTAAAAAATGTTTTATTTTTTACTATGTTTTTTTTGTATTTGCTTTGCAGGTATGGTATGGTAAGGTCTTACTGTTATACTGTAATGTTACTTTGTTTTAATGTTGACAATCATTTGCTTAGCAGGTACGCCATTCAGTTGCAGCGCGGATTTATTCATCTTGACAGCAACAGCGTTGGCTTCCACGATACATAAAGCCGTGACTCCAATGCTGTAGGAGGTGATTTCACCACCACAGTTAAAAAAAAAAAGAGCATATATGCCGAAGCATGGGGGCAACAGGGGTGGAGGAGCGATTTGCTCCTAACTTTTGCGGGAGGATGCCCCCATGCTTCGGGCATATATAAATGGTGCATGTATGCCCATCATTAGAAGTGGGTGGATGAAGAGAGGTATTCTAATGGTGGGCATACCCACCGATCAAGCTCTTTTTTTCGTTCAGCCAACAGGCTGCATAAAAAAAAAAAAAGTTAACAATATATGCCCAACAAGGACCAGCAATGTACTGGTATGTTTCTGGACTTGAAATGGTTATACCAGAATGATGCCTGCGGGTTTAGGTATCATCTTGGTATCATTCTTTTCAGCCAGCGGACGGCTTTCATGTAAAAGCAATCCTAGCTGCTAATTAGCCTCTAGACTGCTTTTACAAGCAGTGGGAGGGAATGTCCCCCCCCCCACCGTCTTCCATGGTTTTCTCTGGCTCTCCTGTCCCAACAGGGAACCTGAGAATGCAGCCGGTGGTTCCGCCAGCTGACCATAGAGCTGATCAGATACCAGAATGGCTCCAATCATCTCTATGGCCTAAGAAACTGGAAGCTACGGGCATTTCATGACTTAGATTTCGCCGGATATAAACAGCGCCATTGGGAAATTGGGAAAGCATTTTATCACATCGATCTTGGTGTGGTCAGATGCTTTGAGGGCAGAGGAGAGATCTAGGGTCTAATAGACCCCAATTTTTTCAAAAAAGAGTACCTGTCACTACCTATTGCTATCATAGGGGATATTTACATTCCCTGAGATAACAATAAAAATGATAAAAAATAAATAAAATGGAACAGTTTAAAAATAAAAATAAAAAAGCAAAATAAATAATAATAAAAAAAAGCACCCCTGTCCCCCCCTGCTCTCGCGCAAAGACGAACGCAAGCGTCGGTCTGGCGTCATATGTAAACAGCAATTGCACCATGCATGCGAGGTATCACCACGAAGGTCAGATCGAGGGCAGTAATTTTAGCAGTAGACCACCTCTGTAGATCTAAAGTGGTAACCTGTAAAGGCTTTTAAAAATGTATGTAGTTTGTCGCCACTGCGCGTTTGTGAGCAATTTTAAAGCATGTCGTGTTTGGTATCCATGTACTCCCCCTAAGATCATCTTTTTTATTTCTAAAAATGCAACAATCCTGCGAGCCACCACTCCTAAAAGCTTAAATATGAAATTGAAGCTGCTAGCGTGAAACACGTCTCACATAAATCGTGCCAAAAACTAAATAAATAAACAAATGCAGCGCTACTGAAATAGTGGTGCACACACACCACTATTGAAATAATGAAACAGAACTGGTATAAGATATCCAGTAAGTGATGTAAATATGTGCAAACCAAATGATACAAGCAAGTAAATTAAAACAGTAAATTAAATCCACAACCCGCTAAAGTGCAAAAAGTGCACTAACATGCATAAAATTATTAAATCGTGATGAACATTACAATCCTTAAAGATAATGACACACAAGTCCATATATAAAATGTTCATAAGTGCTTCAGTGCATGTAATAAATACTCCAAAGTGCTTTTAGTGCATATAGTGATCAATAGCAGCGTTCCAGGGAATGATGTTCAGTACAGTTCATACAGTAACACACGGCCCAGTGAGTGATCCAAATATCATGCCAAGGTGCAATAACACAGGTGCTCCCCTATGGTAGTGGATGCTCACCTTAGAGCGTGCGACCTTGCAACTAAGCTTGGTCTCAGCACGCTTATGAACCACACCTGGGTTCTATTGGACAATCCTGGGTTCCTGGTCTCCTTAGTAGGTGTCTCCAGATCATATAAAAAAAAAAAACTGGATGGTGCAAATAACGTTTTGCAATATTATATATAAATAAAAGAAATCCCCTGCAGGGGTACTCACACAGAACAGGTGTGATAGTGCACCACTCTAAAACAGGCACGTAACAATATACAGAGATTGGGATATAGTGAAGGTCCTCCAGAGCCACAAACAGACTCTCCTGCTGTCCTGTCCCCTCCCCAACGCATGTCGATACAGGGGGAAATTTCCCCCTGAAGAAGATACGACGCCCCCTGTATCGACACGCGTTGGGGACTGATATTGCCTGCTGTACATTTTCTAAACAGGTTGCTGAAAAGGTGTCCATTGGGTTCCCTGGTTATATGTGTATCTAAAAATGCAGCAGTATTCCAACTGTAAGATGTGGTAAATTTGAGCTTATAGTCATTCTCATTCATAACTGTGAGGCACTCGGTCAACAACTCACAATTGTTCACAGAAATCCACATTCAAAGAAAAAGCCAATAATATTAAGAGAAAGAGAAAGTCTAGCTCAGTGATAGATGCGTTTTAAGTGAGTTCACAGCCATCAGGAACTAAGGTTTAAGGGCGTGGTAGCCCACTTTTATTGAAAGTAACAAAAAAGATGAAAGTTCACACATGGTTTCCCACACAGGGGTTCTTCTCCCAAAAATAACACCACATGAAAATGCCAATCCACCTGGCTCTTAAGGCTCGCTCAGCCTTGGGCGCAGTTCCTTGCTGCAAAGGCCCACTCCTGGCCTCTAGAAAGGGCTCTCCTGACACTCCAGGCTTTCACACTCCTTTAAGACTTAGGCCTCGTACACACGACCGATTTTCTCGGCAAGAACCAGCAAGAAACTTGCTGGCAGAGAGGTCTTGCAGAGTAAATCGGTCGTGTGTACGCTGCTAGCGGGTTTCTCGTCGAGAAAACCGACAAGAAACCTCGACGAGAAAATAGAGAACCTGCTCTCTATTTTCTCGTCGAGATTCTCCTCGGCGTGTTTCTCGACGAGAAAAGTGAGTGTGTGTACACTTACCTGTCCGCCCGGAAGCCCGCGCATGTTCGAAATGAATTTGACGCATGCGCGGTAGCTTCCTAGGCATACGTAGGGTATACCAAGATGGCGGCGACGGCATCGAATGTGACGAGCGCATGCTCGACGTAGTCGATGACGTCACCGCGTACACTCCTTTCAAAGAACCGCGGGTTCTTTGAAACGAGCGTGTGTACACTCGGCCGGGACAAGTTTCTTGTCCAAGAATCTCGTCGAAAAAAACGACATGTTTTTTTCAACGAGAATCTCGGCCGTGTGTACGAGGCCTCACAGTCCCCTCTGGTCCTCAAGACTCTCTCTTCCCGTTGTCTCAGCTATAGTCTCCTCGACTCTGTCAGCTGGCCCAACTCTCTCAGTCTACTGACCTAGAATCTCTCCCACATGGTGAACCGTCTCAAGGATGTTGCCTGAGTTCTTACACAGTAGCACACTTCCCTCCAGCAACTGCTGTAACCAGCTCCTTTCCCACACACCCTAAGCTATGCTCAGCTCTGTCTTATAATGAGTGTGTGCACCTGGACACACACATAACCTGCAGAGCTCCTGGAAAACCCTGGCACATGACTGAAGACTCCTTCCCTCCCAATGCTCTTTGAAATCTTCAAGTTGCCAGCCCCAATCCAGACTTACAAAATCCAGAGAAAACGTCAAACATAGTTTTCTCTGCTCACCAATCTTTTGCTGGAACTTCTCAAATTGCTTCTTTGAGAGTCCTGTGTCCATTTTAAACACATTTTCACTAAGCCAGGGGCTCTCACTTTCACAATATATATATATATATATATATATATATATATATATATATATATTCTCTACACTGACAGCACTGATATATATATATATATATAATATATGTGTATGTATGTGTGTGTAGCACTACCTCCGTAGGAGCTGCTGGTTAGTTTTGGGTTTTGCACGTTACCTCTTCAGCTTCGTTGCCCGGGTAGGAAAGTCTGTAGTAAATGTAATGTCCACACAGATATAAAACCTTCAACAGTCAGGCTTTATTTTCTTCTGCAGTATAACTTTGAGAAAGTAGAAGGTAGAAGAATAGTAGGGGACGGTTCAGGCACTTGGCACAAAAATGCGACACATCAGTTCAAAGTCATTCACCACTCTCAATGTTAGAGTGGATATTAGTCACCCGGATAGTCCCCTCTCACATGACCTAGCAGCTGGGAAGACACACGAACCAGCAACAGGGCAGTCTCTGCCACAGACTGCCCAAGATGAAGTGGGTCTCTGCCACAGACCTTTTAAAGTGAACAAAGTCTCTGCCACAGACCTTTTAAAGTTGAGCAAATGGATAGTCCAGGAATCCTCTGCCACAGGATTTCAAAGTCCCAAACTTCCAACCGTGCAGCAAAAGAGCCTTTAAGCCAATCCGGCAACTGCTTGTAGTATAGTGGATCCCTCATCAACAAGGTTACCAGGCCTCACCCAAGGCGTCAGCACTTTGCCGCTCTCCTCCAAGGCAGGTCCTCCCCCGGTTTCCTTCGTTAAGACAGCTTCCTTCCCATGTGGACGGACAGCTTGGGATTTCCTCTCGGAATGTAGACTCCAGCCAGACTAGCTGGGCATACTAGGTAGTGATGCAGCCTCGGGCCAACGTGGCCCCAAGACCAAGACCACACACGCATACCTTGCGCCCGGAGGGCCACGAGGCGAAAGTGAACCCCCAACAATGGCGTCTGCCCCTTAAGTATCCCCTCCCAGCAGGCACAGCAGGTTGACCACTCCCACTGCACCGTTGCAGAGAAGGGCCACTCAATGCACCATGGTTTGCCCATGTTCCAACAGGTGCCTGAGGTGATAACGCCACCTACAGGCAATAAGGGAAACTGCTACCAGGCAAACCACAACTAGAACAGAGGTATTTTCAATACAATTCAACAGTCTGAGCCCAACTATTAGCTCAGACATCCCTCTAAATTTGTGATAGCGTCGCAACCTTTTGGGGAGGGCGCTACATGTGTGTGTATATATGTGTGTGTGTGTGTATATATATATATATATATACACACAGTATATATATATATGTATATACACACACACAAACTAAACTGCCTGCATGCCACTAACTAACCTGCCTATTCAAGTTCTCTCAATCTCCATGTTATCACACTACACACTACACTACACACACGCCTTGTAAGCAGCCTTTATATAGTGTGGGATATGGACTTAGCGCCCTGAGCCATGATTGGCCAAAGGCACCTTGCCTTTGGCCAGTCATGGCTCTCACAGCAGATCGTGCTGTGATTGGCCAAAGCATGCAGGTCAGGTGCAGCGATTTCGCAGTGCATTATGGGGCACTTCAAATTTGCCACGGACACCCCATATGTTCGGTTCTTCTGTGAACAAACGAACACCCGATGTTCGAGTCGAACTTACGTTCGACTTGAACATCGGGACCATCCCTATACATGACCCACTGCACTACTGTACACTAGAGGGTCGTGGTGATCCGGTAAGCAACTTGTGTTATTAGTGGTGGCACAAGGGTGGCTTGATTCCACAGAAGTTTATGTGATTTATTGAAGAATTTAGCAAAGCACTAAGCACTGCATGATATCACATTTATGAACACTTATTAGGAACACTTTATAAATTGGGTTTGCATGCTTTATTGAAGTACTAACTATTGCATGACATTATGTGAACGCATGGACACTCATTATGGTCACGTAATGAATTGTGTATTTATGAGTTATTTATATGTTTGTTTGTTTTTTATAAATTCTTTATTTCTACATTTTTCTTTACCCATAGACAATTTCAACAACATAATAAAAACCATAATGCGAAGCATTTTACATAATACAAATCAATTATATTATAATAAATCAAAAAACAAAACAGAGTATTGATTGTCTATTTCTTTACTTACCCCTCCCTCCCTCCCATTCTATGTATCGCAGTCATCTGCGCCTGTCCCCTTTAACCCCGAAGTAAACCAAAAAAAAAGGAAAAAAGGGGGAGGGAAAATACCATTCCCCACCCTTGCCTGCTTGGCTCCGTTGACGAGATTAACATCTCCCCTAGGGGGCTTCTAGGCCCCATTCTCTGTCTTCTCCAAATAATTTTTTTCCCTCTTCCAATTTTAAAAATTCTTCCCATGGTGCCCATATCTCATTACTTTGTTCCCTTCTTCCTATTGTGCTGGGCCATAAATTTTCCATTATCCAAATTCGTCAAATTTTTTCCAGCCACATAGAAATAGATACATCCCCCATATCCAGCAATGAGACATCACCCATATCCAGCAAAAAGTCAGCCCCATATCCAGTAAAGAGACTTCACCCACATCCCGCAAAGAGTAAGCCCCATCCAGCAAAGAGGCTGCCCAATCCAGCAAAGAGACATCCCCATGCAGCAAAGAGATCCTCACCCAGCAAAGAGACAGCCCCATCCAGCAAAGAGACAGTACCATCCAGCAAAGAGACAGACCCATATCCAGCAAAGAGACAGCCCCATATCCAGCAAAGAGACTGCTCACACATCCTGCAAAGAGTAAGCCCCATCCAGCAAAGAGACAACCCCATCCAGCAAAGAGAAAAAAGAAAAGGAATAGGGTGCTTCTGCCAGGGAATGTCCTCCAGTGAACTGTACTAGATTATTGTCACATCAGCATCAACTTCAACATCAAGGTTAAGGGGAGGAGGAAAGACTGGGGAGCACTTGCAGCAGCACTTCAGGTAGAGAAAGCAACTCTGGAGGAAACTAAAGTAAAAAACAGAAGGTGCTTCTAAGTGCCATATTAAGGAGTATTTATTCATAAAAAGCAGTTAAAAACACTTACAATGTAGTAGATCAAATGAGCATCTCAGTCAGCATAATAGGCATCCTGTAGAGTCCTTCACCTCTAGGGGGGGGGGAGAGCTGGCCCGCAGGAGGGATGACTTAGAAGAGGACATGAAGGCCGGTCGGTCTGGGATCCTCTGTGTCTTGTGCGTGGTAGGGCTTCGGGGCGTCTCATCTCATTGAGGAAGATGTGGTCATTGCTGGAGCTCTGTTCACTTGTCCAATCAGGCAACAGTAGCACCTCATCACGGCATATAGAAGAAATATAAACAAAAACAACATGAGCATATATACCCCTACTTCCTGCAACCATGATCTGCTGAAAAATATAAAAAATCCCCAAAGATTCCCAGACCCTTAAAAGGATTCCAACCTTGACTAGCTATAGCTCTGGGTTTGCCTTGCAGGGATCTAACCTTATCCACATGGGCCTGAACTTTGTCACTAGTATTCTCGATCCAGGTACAACAATCTTTTCTTATGAACGCACAAAAACCCCCATTGGATGCCAACAGATAATCATGGGCCATATTTTAATAGAAGGGTTTTGATCTGCCATTGTTCCTGTGGGATCTTCCTTGCAGCTTCAACAGTTTAATTGAACATCCCATCCACAATGGATGAGAAATTGTTCAATCGTTTCATAAGCTCAAGCCCCCACCCTGTACAAGCAGGAAACCATGCCCAGACCTTGTTGGGGTTGGTGAACAATTCCCTTCTAGCTGTCCCTGACATTCTTACCTTCTCTCGCGCCATCAGATCCTCACGATCGGCCGTGACATAAGATTCTGGGACAAGTTTCACCAGGACGCATTAACCTCTTGCATGAGGGGGAGCTACCTTATAAGCTGTAGACCCGCATAAGTTAAGTACCAAACTAGGGTTAAAACACACTTGTGGGGTACCTAGTTGTCCCGATACCCAAACTGGCAAGAACCAGAGCTATTGTTAAAATTATAAATAATTTTACCCTCTAGAAATATATTAATAAAGCGGAGTTCCACCCAAAAGTGTAACTTGCGCTCATCGGATTCCCCCCCCTCCGGTGTCGCAATTGGCACCTTTCAGGGGGGGGGGGAGTGGATACTTGTCTTTGACAGGTATCTTTCCCACTTCCAGGAGTCCGGGCTGCGGGCTCCCTCCTCCCTCCCCCGGCCACCGGGCCAGTAGGAGAGAGGAGCGGGCCTCGCGCATGCGCAGTAGGGGTCCCAGCGTGAAGCCGAAAGGCTACACTGCTGGGGACCATTACCGGCAATGGAAACATCAGCTGCAGATGCGGACATCGCTGTCCATTTATTAAAAGCCAGCAGCTGCAGTATGTGTAGCTGCTGTTTTAAAAAAAAATGGGGCGGAACACCGCTTTAAGTTCTATTGACAAGTGGCTGTTTGGAATTTTTACTAGTTTGTCGAAACTCCTCATACCAATCTGAACATCATGTATAGCATGTACCCCTGTCATCGCTGGGGTACTAAAGCTCGGTGGAGATTCAGAGTAGACCCAGCAATTGGTCCTGTTTGCTTTCTTAGCTAGTTGGAGCAAGCTAAAAATATAAATAAATAAAGATACTCCTCATCCTTTGGTGTAGTTGAGCAGTTTCTTGCAGTGGCTGGCGTGGATCCAAAGAAAATGGATGGTGTCTGCGCTGTGATGGGGCAGGGAGGGGGGAAGGTGTGTAACTGGGAACACACCCAGGGAGAGAATGTGTATAGACAATAAGTGGAAAAGATCAGGTGCACTACCAAAAGGGACTACAAAACATGATAGAACTCAATGGTGGCAAGTGAATACACAATGAATGAACAGAGATAACAAAAAAAAAAAAAAAAAACGAAGTCAGATAAAGTCCAAATGGGTGAATAGTCCAACAATGGATATGGCTGAGAAAATAAGTAAAGTTCCTTTGTGACAGTGACTCCCACCACCAAAAGAAGGTAAATAAACACACACGGTGCTGTAGGATTCTTCCGTGATAAACCACTGTGTCTGCAAGCAGCTCACCTCACTGCTGTTAAATACACAGCATAAGCAGATCGCAGAGTGTGAATGCAGCTGATGTTTGCAGCGGTGTGGCAGTCTCCTTTATGTTGCTGCAGTCCTTTCAGTTAGGAGCCATGCATGGGGATGTAAAAAACAAGACACGGAGAGCAGTTATAACTTACCTCAAGTGGGGAACCACATAGGGACGGATGCCAGTCATACAGTATTAAACTCACTTGTTGTGAAGGGAGCGTAGGCAAAACTCCACGAACGCCGAGTTCGTAAGCCCTCACTGTCTGTATGGCTCTAGTCTAATCCCCTTCTGTTCCCGAGTCCTCAGTGGGTTATGTAATTTGGCAGAGAGTCATATTGCACAGCATCCACGAGTGCCGAGCTCGTCTTCCTACTGTCAGAATGTCAGTGTACCTAATGCTCCAATCCCGATGCGTATCGTCACATCACGTGACTTCATCAGAGGATCCAGTTGTCTTGTCCATTAAGCTTCTTTACAATGACCCAGTCACCTGGTTGGAAAGAATGTAAACCGGTTATTCTGTCAGGGTCCAGGAGGGACTCATGAACCCTGTGGTGGACCTTTTGAAGTTCACATTACAGTGACTGCACCCACCCCATCAGCTGAGAATGTAGGCGACAGCTGCTGAGTAGAGTTGAGCGGACACCTGGATGTTCAGGTTCGACGGGTTCGGCCGAACTTCGGAAAAAAGTTCGGGTTCGGGACCGAACTTTAACCCGAACCCGAACCCGAACCCGAACCCCATTGAAGTCAATGGGGACCCGGACTTCTAAGGACTAAAAAGGCTCTAAAAAAGTAATGGAAAGGGCTAGAGGGCTGCAAATGGCAGCAAAATTTTGTTAAGAGCATGGCAAGTGCTCTGCAAACAAATGTGGATAGGGAAATAACTTAAAATAACATAAAAAAAAATAAAAAAATATGCTGGAGGCCCCCTTTTCAGCAGAAGAGGTACGGGAAGTCATTAAGAACCTCAGAAACTCAACGGCACGATGCCACACATATGGTGGGAATGCCCCAGAATACGCCCTTTCTGGAATAAATTATTCAATTTAATGGATAAGCTAGTGGGAAAATAAAATACTTTGAAATAAAAATGTAGCGGGTGCTAAATTTAAGGGAAGTGTTTGAGTGGTAAATAGGCTCAAACACCCTAATTCTGTAGGATTCATGGACCATTTTGTCCTCGGGGGACAGTATTGGTGTGCAGTTCCCTGCGGCCTACAGGTGGCGCTGCCATGGTAGGCTAGGGTTGAACCGCCGATACAGTGCTGTGCCTTTTGTGTCCCCTCTTGGCAGTAGTACAGCGGGGCGGGGAACCTGCTGTGCATGCTGGGAGAGCATATAAAATGGGCAGACCTTTGGCCTGGGGGCTGATGTCCAGTGGGGTCCACGCCCAGGTGCCTTCGGCCTGGGTGCATGTGTTCCTGTTCCATCTCGGGTACCTTTAGCCCGGGGTGAGGTACTATCCTGGAGTTCCTGCTGCCCTGGGTATGGAGGCCTAGGTGCGGGAGTAAAGCCTGGAGTCCAGAGCCTTCGTCTGGAGTCCGCTAAGGGTCGAGGAGTCTTAGGGTGCCGCCTCGTGTAGGGGACCATGTTCCAGGGAAGGGAGGATCATTCTGATGGACCGATGCGGGAGTCACGGTGAAGGAAGGGTCTGTTGACTCCCTGGAGAGATGTCTTCCCCTTGATATGGGCTAGGTTCGTAGAAGGAGAAGCTCAAGGTCATCTTGACTGTATCAGAGGCCTTATTCACCCGGCCCGTGGCAGGGGCCTTATACACCCTGGTCTGTGGCAGAGACCAAAGTTCTCCAGGTCCGTGGCAGGGGCCTTGTACACCCTGTCTGTGGCAGAGACCAACCTCAAGGTCTGTGGCAGAGACCGTGCACCTAAAACTGTTTGAGAAACCTAAGCAGTGAAGTGAATGTGCTACGTTTGTGCCTGGACCTCCTCCACACCTTAAGCTGTCCTGTTTCTTTGCTCTAACCTTTTCTATCCGAGTAGAGTTTATTTTGCCATGAGAGAATAAGAGTTGTAATTTCAGCTGGTGTGAACATTGACTTTACTGGGAATTAAAGGACTTGCCTCTACCTACAGTAGAGGTGAGAATCATCCTCTGAAAGAGTTTTGACTCCGGCTGTGGACACGGCCCGTCAAGTACACCGCTCAACCTCTTTATATAGGAGGGTAAGGGCTGGTAGTGCGGTGTGCCTTTCTCCCTCCTGCGAGGAGCCAACAACATAAAGGCAGGTAAGGGGGAAAGGATCTGTGCGCTACAAAAAAAAAAAAAAAAATTATAATCTTGACCTAGGAGGATGAGGTCCATATGGAGTAGGAGGTTGAGGTGGCGGTGGATGTGGCTGTGTAGGTGGAAGCGGCGGTGGAGGAGGACAAGGTAGCCAACACTGGTTCAAAAATACAACAATGGCTGGGTAAGGCCGGTGATGTGTCGAATTCTGTCCCCCGTCAAATAGTGTCCACCCTGTACTGCGCTTGCTCAGTATGTAGGACAAGGGGATTTCGAAAATCTCCCAAGACGAACGGCGCCTGCGTGGTGAGTTCAGGTGAAGGCCACACCATCCGTGGTTCAAGCCGAGCCAAGTGAGGCCGTACCCGAAGCGTGGCGATCGAACCGAGCCCGTGAGGGGCCCTGTTACTATGTGCTACCGTATGTCCACTTGGATGGTGGGGCTTGAACCTGCACTCACTGCGCAGGCGCCGTTCATCTTCGGAGATTTTGTGAATCTCCTTGTCCTCTGTACTGCGCAAGCGCTGTGCCTTCGCAGTATGGGCCGGACACAATCCGATGTCCGGACAGTTTTTGTCACAACACCGGTATACATGTCTAGTCTGCAGAAGGTACGGACAAGTCCTGTGGGATCCATGCCTTTTAATGAACGTGAGCTTGTCCACATTGGCTCTGGACAGGCGGCTGCGCTTGTCTGTGATAACGCCCACTGCCGTGCTAAATACACGTTCAGATAATACACTGGCTGCAGGGCAGGCCAGCACCTCCAAGGCATAAAGGGCAAGCTCAGGCCATGTGCCCAATTTGGAGACCCAGAAGTTAAAGGGGGCAGACCCGTCATCCAGTACGTGTAGGCCTGTGGACACATACTGCTCAACCATGTTGTTTTTTTAGTATAGCACAGTAGAAGAAAACTATATAGAAATTGTTTATTTCACACACCTCCACATATGTATAACATACTGCAAAATATTTTTTGTGGCCCTAAATTGCGTTTTTTGGAAGACCACAACACACCCACAGTACGTAACCGCTGAATCGCACAGCTACAGAACTGCAGAAAATGCTATTAAAAAAAAAATGTTGTTTTTGTAGTATAGCACAGTAGAAGAAAACTATATAGAAATTGTTTATTTCACACACCTCCACATATGTATAACACACTGCAAAATATTTTTTGTGGCCCTAAATGGCGTTTTTTGGAAGACCACAACACACCCACAGTACGTAACCGCTGAATCGCACAGCTACAGAACTGCAGAAAATGCTATTCAAAAAAAAATGTTGTTTTTTTAGTATAGCACAGTAGAAGAAAACTATATAGAAATTGTTTATTTCACACACCTCCACATATATATAAGACACTGCAAAATATTTTTTGTGGCCTTAATGGCGTTTTTTGGAAGACCACAACACACCCACAGTACGTAACCGCTGAATCGCACAGCTACAGAACTGCAGAAAATGCTATTTAAAAAAAATGTTTTTTTTTTAGTATAGCACAGTAGAAGAAAACTATATAGAAATTGTTTATTTCACACACCTCCACATATGTATAACACACTGCAAAATATTTTAATTTTTTTTGCCCTTAATGGGTCTTTTGGAAAAGAGCACAATAAAGTGCCTTTTTTTTTGCCCTGAATGGATCTTTTTCCAAGAGCAGAATACACCCACAGTATGGAAACGGTGTATCTCTCAACGTAATATATGCAGTGCTGGTGCACTGAGCTTGCAGATAAAAGGTAGATTTTCTCTGACACTGGGCTCATGGCAGTGTAAAAAGACTGCACTGCAACCCAAACAGGTAAACCTATGCAGATCGCTAAGTTATATCTCTGAATCTGGACTCCTATTCCTATATAATATTCTCTCTCCCTGAAAGCACCAACAGGAACCTGGCCCTACACTACACTGTCTCTCTATCTTTTCCCTCAGATTCCAGAATCAGGACTAACTCATGTATTTTTCAATCTCTCCCTAAAAGCAGCAGCAGCAGACAAGATCCTCTCCCTATCTATTCTGAAGCAGAGTGACGTGTGTGCTGTGTGCCTCTAGCTTATATAGAAGCTGGGTCACATGTTGCACTGACCAATCACAGCCATGCCATTAGTAGGCATGGCTATGATGGCTTCTAAGGGCACACCAGCAAATCAAAAGGTGATTGGCTGGCCCCTGAAGCATTTCTAACTGCGCCATTAGATTGCCGAAACCGAACCCGGACTTTCGCGCAAAGTCCGGGTTCGGGTTCGGGAAAAAGCTAAAGTTCGGTACAGACCTGAACTTTACAGTTCGGGTTCGCTCAACCCTACTGCTGAGGAAGTACACTATTTTTGGTTGACCTCCAAACAAATATGGTGATAACCCAGACATGTGGGAACTCAATGACTGTGGTTACTGCATAACCTGTGCGTGGCTTACCATCTGGGGTGTAATACCTGGAACCATTGACAAAAAGGTTCTTAGCATCTGGGATGGGAGGCTCCTTCGCCGGACTGCTGGTTGCTGATTCAAATTCCATCAAGGAAAGAAAGTCGTGAAACATGTCATCCTACTAGGTCACAAACTTGGTTAAAATTAGAGAGTTTAGTATTATCGGTTTGAAAATTGTCATTCTTACCTTTATCTCCCCCCCCCCCCCCCCATTTTCTTCCTCATTACAAACCAGGGGAAGAAATGCAGGGTTTAGAATGATGCAGAAAAAAAAACAATGAAACAGCCTATTATACTTTTACCTTCTTTTAGGCGTGTGTATTTATGCATGTGTACAGCTATCTACATACACCTGCTTTTTATGTACATAGACTTGCAGAAACTCACTGGACCTGAAAAAGACACTTATAAACAAGAGTTATTACTCTATCCTTCATCTTTAACCTGCAAAGAATGGCAAACAATACAACATTCATGTACATTGGTAAATTGTCACTGACATTCCTCAAAACAACTAAACCTTCTGTAACTCTTAAGCCTCGTACACACGATCGGATATCCTATGGATTCTAATCCGATGGTATTGTCCATCGGAAATCCGATGAAGCTGACTTCTATCAGTCTTGCCTACACACTATCAGTCAAAAAACCGACCGTTCCAAACGCGGTGACGTAAAACACTCCGATGAGCCGAGAAAAATGAAGTTCAATGCTTCTGAGCATGCGTCGACTTGATTCTGAGCATGCGTGGGTTTTTTATCCGATGGACTTGCCCATAGACGATCGGAGTTTTCGATCGTTTTTTTATCCATCGGAAAAATTTAAAACATGTTCTATTTTTTTAAACCGATGGAAAAAAGACCGATGGGTCCCATACACGATCGGTTTGTCTGATGAAAACAATCCATCGGACGGTTTTCATCGGTAAAACCGATCGTGTGTACAGGGCTTTAGTTTCATGTTCCTACAAAAACGTCCGCGACGCGTAGGAGGGCCGCCGCGGTGGGTTCTAACATATTGCTACATACCAACAATGAGAAGACTAAAACATGAGACAAACATTTAGATACAAATGGACAAAAGGAAAACTGTGCTAATGAAATACAAAATTAAATTAAAAACAGGCAGCAATAATAGTGGTATAAACACAAGCAAAATATAAAACAGAAAAAATTGCGCCAAAAATAACAATCAGGGGCTGATCTGTGTAAAGCACTGCGCAAAACACAGATATTCAGCAAAGAACAGTAGAAAAGTCCAAAGGTTGGCTAATGTGGAAACCCAAGAACTAATCCAATCAATTCAGACCTGTATGCACCTATAGAACATCCAATGAGATGGTTTTCACTGATGAGTAGTGACAAACAGCACCCGGTGATCACAGCGACAGACAGTGCCCTCCACCACATAGATTGGCAACTTACCAGAGGTAAGCCCACGGATAACAGTCGGCTGTGACCCAGCCGTGGCCTTGGGTTGAAATATCAGCAGGATAGCATACAGCACCGCAACACCTCTTCCCCCGATCCTCCCGATCACGGGTATTCAATAAGCAGGACCAGTGGAAAGGAAAGGACATAGACCATAGGGTGATAACGTACAGTCCATTTATTGCTTCTCTGCTGCCAGGTTCAGCAATGTCTTCTTGCTACTTCCTACCTACCACATGGAACTTCCAGGTTGTTATTTTTGGCGCAATTTTTTCTGTTTTATATTTAGATACAAATGTGAGGGAGGTATTTCATAGTTTCCAAAACAAAAAAAAACAAAAACAACCAGACAGAATGCTGCCTTCACTCTTTTAGCAATAGAAAAAAATACAATGGGAAAAACACGAGAGCAGCTCCAAACCTTGCATGGGCCAGCCACACAAAGTTCAAAAACAGGCAGGAGAATTTTAACCACACAAGCGTGTGCTACACATCCAACCCACTCATAATTACAGATTTCTGAAGCAACAGCTGAGCTACTTCCAAAGTATTTTTATTCTGGAGACTCGTACCTCCAGACATCAAAAGCACCTTCCAAAGGAATACACCTTACTATACCCTCTGACCATGTATGCCAATCTTTAAGGGGTCTAATGGCATTAGCCCCATACCCAGATTTCATGTACTATGCAGCTGTCTGACTGGGGTGCCTGGTTCCCACCCCTGCATGGATGGCCCATTGCCCATACGATTCAAATCACTTGGCGGACTCTGCGTCCAGAGAATCCTGCGTTTTACCTTCGGAGCAGTTATTGGTTGCGCCTTTATCACTATAACTGGCCCCCGGAATTCCGATTATTATACACGGTCTGACCAAGGCTGCTAGATTACTTCTCCTGAAGTTATACAAATACAATCGCGCATCGGAAATTCAGACTATTATACACGGCCTAACCGGTCTCACGATACACAACCCTATAACGTGTTCATCAGACAACTACAAAGCACAATGAAATCCTCCACTATTCAAAACAATATTATGGCTTCTATCTGTACCTAGATGTTACAACACATGGATGCCTCCCGTTTACTCTCTACCCAAAACTGTATTACAGTATAAAACTTAAAAAAAGTGATTTCCATCGTCCTTCCGAACACAAGTCCCTTTGTCCACATGCTTGTTTCAAAAGACCCCAAGCCCCTCCCACCAACTTCCTGTTGATACATCACATCTTGCAAAGAACTTCCTGTTCTATACATCACATCCTGCAAAGAACTTCCTGTTCTCTGCTGATCTCATAAAACCTATCCAACTGGCTTATTTACATATCAAGGGACGGGGAGGGGAAGCCTGGCTTCCCTGAACTTCTTATTACCATATATACTCGAGTATAAGCCGACCCAAATATAAGCCGAGGCACCTAATTTTACCACAAAAAAGTGGGAAAACTTATTGACTCGAGTATAAGCCTAGGGTGTCCATCTGCATGCCTCACTTTGCCTCATTGTGTCCATGTGCATGCCTCACTGTGCCCATGACTAGACTGACATTTAACATGGGAGTCTAAGGAAGGGGTGCTACATGTGTGCCAAGTTTGGGGTCCAGGGGACCTACTACGGGCCGGTACCGGGTCCCCAAAGTCACCAGAGAAATGACCGTTTAACATGGGAGTCTATGGAAGGGGTGCCTGGCTTTGAAAAATTGGTGCTCCCCGGCTGTAGGTCCCCCAGACAACAAACTTTGCACACAAGAAAAGTGGGGCAACATCTGTGCCAAGTTTGGGGTCCAGTGGACCTATGGCCGGCCGGTACTGGGTCCCCAAATTGCGGGAGATCAGGCGCAAAAAGGTGACTCGAGTATAAGCCGAGGGGGCATTTTCAGCACAAAAAAATGTGCTGAAAAACTCGGCTTATACTCGAGTATATACGGTATGTCTATTACACAAAAAATAGCTATGGCTACACCCTCTGGACTTTATAACATCATATAGGAAACTTCAACATCTCTAAAAAAAAAAAAAATAACCTTTGTGCAGGACAGGGTGAAATAAACCCCCCATATTGCAAATGGGAGGAAATCTCCCTCGACTTCCGTTTCCCCAGGGCAGTCAGACCACAAGTTTTGAAACCAAAATACCACACAACAACAACAACGCAACCAAACCCAAAAAACAAACTCCTGCAAAAAAATTACTACCTGAAACCTGGTCCAAAAGCAGAGCAATTCCATCCAGAACCAAAGCTCAGCAGAAACTAAATGGCAGTTGCAACAATTGACAATCGGACCACGACAACATTGTGGATGAAATCACATAAAATACAGTCGCTGATCCTGCCAAAACCAGTACAAACCAAAATTTCTTCACTAGAAAAACAAAATTTCTCCCCACAAAAACTGACTATACAATTGAGACACCAAATGAACAATTAACCATAGACAAACACTTTAGGCTACATCAACTAGGGCCCATAGGAGAACTAAAACACAGGCTATCCAACTAAACAACACATTCAAAAACGCCAAAATACAATAAACTAGAAATAACACGGCTCAAACATACACTCTTGTTCCCAAATACAAACAATACTTAGCTCTGAAAGTTGGATGCGTGGCCAAGCCAGAACACTTCTCGCAGATCAGTGACAAAGCTTCATAGCCTCCAGCTGTATACAGGGCATGGCTGCCCTTAGGTGTATACCACACTCCGGTGTCAGTCAATACACCTTTAGTTCTGCTCAGACCCGGGCAGATACTCGGAACACACATTTTCCAATCTCCAAACTGTGCCATATTCTCCATCCAACAATCAGATACATGTGGCAGCACTTCCTCATCCTCCGCAGAGCGGCATCTCCTCCGACGCCAAGGGATTGGTGTGTGCACTTTCTACAAACTTCAGCACCTGCCTCTTTCTCTTTGTGGGGTGACAAAATTTTAATGGAGTCCATTTAAACTACTGCAGCACTGGCATAAAGTGAAAAAAGACCAGGCTTACACTCTCCCATGAGCAATAAGACATGTTGGTTCTTCCTCACATCGTTGGAATGCACAATAGCACAGTCTATATGGAGTAAAGACGTTATTTGCCACCTTCCCACGGAGCTAGACGAAATCCTAATGTAGCTGTAGCTGGCTTCTAGGGGCGACCGCTGCAGGAATGACGCCTTTGCCCCACGTTGGGCGCCAAATGTAGCAAGGTCCCGTTCCTCCAGAAGCCTAATGGTGACCTCAAGAGTTAGGGAGAGCTTGCAACATTTCTTTACTTTTATTTGGCGTTTAGACTACCTATTGGCTTCTATACGACCTTATTTTAGTCCTTTGTTAACAGGCATAATGAAAGACTTGCAGGGATGGAAGGGTTATAAAATGACATGGTTTGGGAGAGTGAATGCTCTTAAAATGATAATACTACCTAGGCTAATATATACCTTATATACAGTGCCTATTGCAATACCACTCCTTTGTATGGAATGATAAACAGCCCAGATTGGTTTATGATATATTGCGTAGACATAAGTGGGAAGGGGGGTTGGGCCTCCTGAAATACCCCTATATTATAAGGCTATGTCCCTAGTACGCAACCTAAATTGGTGTGATGATACTACGAGAAAAATATGGGTTCCTTTGGAGAAAATACTGGCAGGTAGGAATTTGGGAGGGGCACCCTGGATTCCGAAAGCTTCCAGGGGTCTTTCGGAATGAACATCTCCCTTAACTCTGGCATCCTTGTCGGTATGGGATAGAATGAATATAATGGGCAAATTGGCACCACAGACATCCCCTTTGGCCCCAATAGGAGGATATCCTTGGTTCCCCCGGGGGAAGAACTTAGATCGTTGGGATTATGGGGTACAGATGGGAACGCTGCATGTGCGAAGTTTGCTCCAAGGGGTAAATTGTCTTCCCTTTTGGAGCTGACTTCATCTCTTGGGAATATTCCTTTAGCTTCATGGAGATATCTCCAGATGGCAGACTTTTTTGATAAGTTGAAACCTAGAATAAGATCCCTGAACTCCCTCACTACTTATGAATCGCTATGTGTCCATATCCCAGAGTCTAGACACCTATTAGCTCAGATGTATAGATTGGTCCTTAGTGGGCAATACACTTAAATTCCATATTTCATGAGAATTGGAAAGAGAGCTGAGGTGTAATTTTACGTAAGATTGATTAAATTGACCCATTTCACCTCTATAAATTCCCATACACAGGAAATGTCATATACATTTTTAGCTAGATGGTATCGGACTCCTGTATGGCTAGCACAAATATATCCAACAAGAGATGATAGATGCTGGAGAGGCTGTGGGCAACTGGGCACGTACATCCATTTATAGTAGACCTGCACCAAGATCAAACCATTTTGAGAATTAATTGCGCCATGGATTAAAACGATTGACGATTAGACCCATAGAAGTTTATCCTTTACATTTCCTGTTTCATGGGATGCCCTGCTCCAAAAAGTTATATAAAAAAAGTATTACACCTTATTTGTTGAACGCAGCAAAATCATTAATACCAAGGTTTTGGAACCAGGCGATAGGCCCCACTTTGACGGATTGGAGAAAAGAGGTTAATATAATAATGGAGCTTGAACGATGGGTACATACAGTCAAGGACCAATACAATAAGTTCAAAGATATATGGGCATGTTGGATGTATTACTCAGCGGAGGTATCTGTAGACGAGGGTTATTAACAACCACCCTCTTTTGGATATGGTACACTTGGATGTACACCTCCCCTTCAGATGCACCTGTTATTAGGTAATGGCTATTTTATTTTAATTTGAGATGCCCTATATTGAGAGTGACTATTTCCAACCACCTATTTAAATAGGTACATGAGGTTAAAGTGAGTTATGATTGTAAGTAATATGTTGGTTTGAGGGAGGATGAGGTAGATAAGGGCTGTCTTTGAGGATGGGGTCTTGTTTGGGCTGCACATTCCCAGCTGCATCTGTAATGGAAATCGTGTGTGGTGGGGGTGGGAATGGTTGTAGGCATTGAGACCCAATAGTGGGGAGCCTTCCATCTACAAAAGAGGGAAAGGAGGAAAAGAAAAGAGAAAAAGTTTATTTTTATTTTTATTTTTTTAGACGAATGTGGTAGGGGGTTGATAAAGTCAAGAAATATGCACTAGAATATGGATCAATTGAGTTTTCTTTGTTTTAGGATACAAGTGTTTTTCGAAGGTTTATATTATGTTTGATTTAGTTTAAGTGTTTTGTATTGAATATTTACTTTAAGTTTTGATAGTGATCACAACAGAAGGAGGTGGGACACATATGGTTTTTGAAGATGAATTATGTTCATCCCTAATTATATCATAATAATTTTGACACATTAAGGAGGTTGGTAAAGTGAAGAAAGGGGCGCTTTTTTTTTTTTTTGTAGTACATATATGAGTTTTTGAAGATGAACCCTCCCTTTTTTTCTTTCCTTCTCTCTCCCTTTTTCAGTAGGGTTGGGGAGAGTCTAATTCAAGAGGGGGGTAATTATTTTATTTTTTTGTGTTGTTTTCTTTATTGTTTATATATAAATATGTAGCACACGGACTCTTTTTCCCACCTTTGGCTCACTTGCAGGAAAAGGGCACACCGTACTATATGCCCGTACCCTCCTGGTTGAGGAGGTTAAGCGGTGTCATGTATTTGGCTCCCGCAGCTAGGTTCTCCATCAGTTGGTTCGCATCTCCTAGGATATAGGGACAAGTCTCTGTTTTCCCCCCAAGTATTCCAATGTCCACACCACTCTAAACTCCAACGTTGAGTTTTTTTTATCAATGTTCAGCAGATAGGAAAGGGTGGATAAGAGACAGGACAGCAAGGTTTTGGGAGGTAGGTCCAGGCACAAGTAGATATCACAATTACCACTCTATCCCAGAGTAGGTTCAGCTCACCCGGATAGTCTCCTGTAAAAGTGGATCCTAGCAGCCGAAGTGATTCTCGGACGCTTAATTAGGTTATTTTCCTAGATATGATCGGGAGACTCTCTGCCACAGAATCTATCAGGTCCCGAACTTGTCAGCTTTTGCAATATAAGGACAGGTGCCAGCAGCAGCAGCACATAAGTAGGCCCGTGGTGGATAGATGAATCCCTCCAGAAAGTTACCGGTCCCCTTCCTTCACCGTGAACTCTCACCGGTCCGTCAGAAAGGTCCTCCCCAGGCCTCCCCTTCTCAGAAGCGGGCTCCCTCGCAAGGGACACCCTGGGATTCCTCTTCCCAGAAGTGGGCTCCAGCTAAAGGGGCTGGGCCCAGTGTTGAATATGCAGCCCCAGGGCTAAAGGTGCCTGGAACTGATGCGCACATGGCCCCATGGCCTGGAGGGCCACGTGCCATGCACTTGGACTCCGACTCCTCTCCTTCTCCGAAGACCCCCCCCCAGGCGGCATCTGCCCCTTATGTATCCTCTCCCAGCATGCACAGCCGGCCAACCATGCCCACTGTACCGCTGCCGAGAGAGGACACCCCAAGCCACAGCACTATTACTGATGGTTCAACCCTGACCTGTCATGGCAGCGCCACCTACAGGCCACAGGGAACTGCACACCAGTATACCACCTGGTGAAATAAAGTAGCACAACCTATCAATGAGAACGATCTGAGCCCAACTACCATCCCAGACCAGCCCCCAAATTTGGGTATATAGCACCCCCAAATGGGGTGGGCGCTACAATATATTAGAAAATAATGAGGCATTTATAGATATTAACTGCACTGATCTTCCCTGTAACACAAAAAAGTCGCTCTACCTGTCTGTGATTTCCCACCTGACTCTTCATACCCTCTGGTAACTGCACAGACTCCACTCTTCTCTTAAACACTGGACTACATTGCCTAACTGAACTTTAATTCTGCCTTACTAAGAATTAGAAACTACTGTCTATACTTGTTTGTTTTTGAAAGTGTCACTTATTTCGTATTATGCTGCCCAGAACAAGATCAAACACCTTATTCTGTTGCCACTTCTTGCATTGCACTCTGTCCAGGCCAGTCGTAACCCCCCCCCCCCCCCCCCACAAGCCTGGTTTTATCAGCTTCTATTTGAATAATTTTGAATCTTCCCCCCACACCTTCCCAGTATAAATGTAGTTCATTTCTTGGGATGGCTGGCGAGGGTTTAGGCTGGTCACTCCTTGCACAAAGTGTCACGCCGGCAACAAGTGTTTGGCACTTGTACACAGGCACTTTGACTAAGGCACTGCTACAAAAAAGTAAGTACAGACATTAGTGTTCCACAGCTATTTTGCAGGAAGTTCCTCCTCATTCTCTAACTTTCCTCAGCCTTTCTTCTATTCCCCTCTCCCCACCCTCCAACATGCTCACACTAATCTTTGTTATAACGTCCTCTCTCCTCAAACTCTTGTTTCTTTATCCCCCCTCTCCAGCCTGCAACCTGTACATATCTCCCTCTCTTCTGCCCACTCAATATTACTCCACTTACCACCTTCTGCTCATTCTAAGCTTACACAGTATCACCACTTCCATTCCACCACAGCATCTGCCCTCCTATAAATCCCACTCCCGCCTTACCACCCTCACCCTCCTACTACTCCTAATGTCTGGGGACATCGCACCAAACCCCGGCCCTCCCACACCCAATTCCCAACGCCGAAATTGTCTGTCTACCTCCAACAGTAGTTGTTACGTCAACCTTCTCATCCCAATTCCCCTGATTCCACAAGTCAGCCCCCCTCTTTCATGTGCCCTCTGGAACGCCTGCTCAGTTTTCAACAAACTAGCTTCTGTCAATGACCTTTTCCTGTCCAAATCCCTTAATCTATTTGCTAGAACCGAAACCTGGCTCCAGGAATTCAACACTACCTCTCCAGCTGCCCTGTGCCACAGTGGCCTCTTCTTGACTCAATCCACCAGACACATGGGACGAAAAGGAGGTGGTGTTGGACTTCTCCTCTCCCCACAATGCACCTTCCAGGTACTTCTCACACCTCCCTCTCTTTCCCCCTGCTCTTTCAAAATGCACTGCATTCATCTTTTCACCCCAGCTTGTCTGAGGGTCACAGTTATTTATCGGCCTCCTGGACCAGTGTCACGCTTTCTGGATGACTTCTCTGCATGGCTACCCTATTTCTTTCTCGTACATCTCGGGACACAGAGCAGCATAGTAATTATAACCCTATATAACCCCTCCCATACCGGGAGTACCTCAGTTTTTTGCCAATGTCTAAGGTGTTGGTCACGGTTAACATGTATTCAAAGTAGCTTCGCTTATGATTCCTTTGTGGCCTAGGCAAGCTGTTTTCCGGATCCGTCCAAAGTGCTTCATAGCCAAAGTACCCGGGCCTCGGTTAAGAAGAACGAGGTACTTGCGTGTAATGCCTCTTAGGAGGGCTGGATCCTGGGTTCCAGTACTTTGGTCAGACCCAATACCAAGAGTTTTCTGGCAGGGTGCGGTACAGGTCCAGGGGAGTGGTGATCCTAATTTGGGACCCTGGTCCCTGAAGGTCGGCTGACATTGCCCGCCGTGATGGGCGAAGGTTGGGCTATTTGTTCCTGACAGAGTCCTGCGCCATGGAAAGGTAAGTGAAGGTCCCTAGCGAACTTGGTTCATCAGGGAACCTTCAAGCTAATGTGTTCCTTGCCTGTAATTAGCCCTATGTGGTATTGACTTCCCTGCTGTAAGACTTATGCCTAGACTAGTTAAGCCTGAAATTAATTTCATTTGGTTTTATTTTGGACATTATTGTAGTACATTGTTTGTGCCACTAGAGGGTGCTCACGCCCCTCAAAAAATGTCTAAACATAGGGCTTTTTCCTTGCTACAAGTGTATGCCTGGGGCAGTGTGGAGGTGCTTCTTTTAATGTACAGCTCCTAGAGTCCAACTGCTTGTTGCTGCCACAAGACTACTTGCCCATGTCATTTGGCCGGCCCAGCTATGACTCACGACCTCCCTCCTCCTCTCTCCTTCCTCTCCCAGGCAGACACAGTGATTCGGCGGCGCCGACGTGCATGCACGCGCGCACGCGATTGCCGGAGATATGGGAAACGAGTGACGGAGGGGGGCGGGGCTTGGCGTGATGACACTCCATGTCTCTCCGGCTTGCTTCTGCGCATGTGCGGGGCATCCTTTGCCTTAGAAGCAGTCTCTAAGAGACACCCTGGCGATAGGACGGACACAGGAGCGTGGGGCGTAGTATTGGTTGGCAGTGCTAACAAAACTATTTAATGTGATTGGCATACAGCAGGCAGTGATACAGGCATCCCCAAGGCACATTAGCTTTACACCTGAATGACTTTTATAGCAGCTTGTACGCTGGACTATAGCTCAGTAGTGGGTGCAATTTGGCTGCGAGTACCTCGGCTTTGAGCTTGGGACTATGCTTTCTAAGGGCTCTGGGACTAAAAATCCTAAGAACCAATCCTAAGAACCAAAAGGGTTCACCATCGGGCTCTGAGGATCTCGGTCATGCTTCCGCTGTTCCATCCTCCCCTGATAAATCAGAGGTAGTCGCCCAGGGTGAGCCATCGTGGTTGTTGAGTGCTGCAGCTGCCCTCAGCCCACCAGCTCCTCTATATGTGACGGAAAAGGTTTTTGCCTCAGCCCTGGGGGGATTGGAACAGAGATTGGCAGCATTGATCGCGTCCTCCCTGCCAGAGAGGAAGCGCGCCAGGTCTCCATCTGCCACTTTAGAGTTCCTAACAGCAGAGAAATTGTCCCAGGATGAGATTGACTTGCCTGCAGGGGATCAGACTGAGGGGCATTCTGATGTTTCTGCCTCTGAGGAGTCTACTTTAGAAGAACCATTTTCAGCCTCACAGACTGAAAAGTTGTTAGTTCAATCCCTGACGGAGATGGTTCGGTCAGCTTTTAAGTTGCCCCTTTCGGAACCAGCAGCTACCTCTGTTTCTTCGTTGGGCTCTTTGAAAGCCCCTCAAACTAACTGCTCTTTTCCGGCTCATCCGTTGTTAGAGGGACTCATTTATCAGGATTGGGAACATCCTGATAAGCTTTTTCTTCCTCCTAAGAAGTTTTCTATTTTGTATCCTATGGAAGAAAAGTTCACCAAGAGGTGGAGTCTTCCTACAGTGGACGCTGCCATCTCCAATGTTCAGATGTTCAAGGATCCAATGGATAAGAGGTTGGAAACCTTGTTGAAGACAGCTTTTTCTACGGCCGGTGCAGTAGCTCAGCCTGCGGTGGCAGCTATAGGCATCTGTCAAGCTCTGAAAGACCAGATGAAACAGGTTTAGAAATATATTCCTGCTTAGCAAGCTCGAGATTTGGCTGACTTGCCTAGAGCGTTATGTTTCGCAGTAGACGCCATTAAGGATTCAATTAATCAGGCCTCCCGCCTTACGCTCCTTTTGGTACACATGCGTAGACTTCTATGGCTAAAAAACTGGTCAGCCGAGACACCTTGTAAAAAGCTCCTGGCTGGTTTTCCGTTCCATGGGGAGCGGTTGTTTGGGGAGGACTTGGATAAATATATCCAGAGGATCTCCAGTGGGAAGAATACCCTTTTAACAGTCAAGAAAAAATTCAGGGGTCCTTCTTTTAAACGGCCCACCTCTCCAGTCCCAGGGACTTCAGCCTCTAAACAGTTCTGACTGCCTCCCCGGTCAGGTCCAGGGGGAAGGGCTCAGGGGCAGGCGCAGGGTCATAGGAAACCCTGGAACCGAAAGGCTACTAAATCAGCCCCCAGGTCGGCACTATGAAGGGTCGCCCCCACTCAATTGGGTGGGGGGAAGGCTTCAGTTGTTCTCCGGGACTTGGCGGGAGAGGATTCAGGACAGTTGGACTCTCTCCACGGTGTCCCTGGGATACAAGTTGGAGTTACGGGAATTTCCTCCCCCTCGTTTTCTAACATCAAGCGTTCCGAGGGATCCAGTAAAAAGAAAGTCTCTTTTTCTGGCGTTAGACCGGCTGTTGTCCCAAGGGGTGATTGTGGAGGTACCGGTAGAAGAACACAGTTTGGGTTTCTACTCAAACCTCTTTACAGTCCCAAAGCCCAACGGGGATGTAAGACCTATACTAGATCTCAAGGGTCTAAACAAATTCCTAAACATCCAATCGTTCCGTATGGAGTAGATTCAGTCAGTAGCCTCCACCCTGCAGGGGGGGGAAGTTGTTGGCATCCATCGACATCAAGGACGCTTATCTACACGTACCCCTTTTACCCGGACATCAAAAGCTTCTACGTTTTGTGGTGGAGCAGCGCCATTATCAATTCGTGGCCTTACCCTTCGGGCTGGCCACTGCACCACGGGTATTCACAAAGATCTTGGCTCCTCTGTTGGCCGACTTAAGAACTCAAGGTGTATCAATAATGGCCTACTTGGACGATCTTCTGATAATAGATCACTCGGTTGCCAGCCTAAATATTGCTGTGCGCAACACGGTCAAATACCTGGAGTCTCTGGGTTGGATCCTCAACCTAGACAAATCAGCCTTACAACCGGTAAAAAGACTGGAATATTTGGGGCTGCTCATAGACACAGACCAAAGAAAGATTTTTTTGCCTCAGGCAAAAATCTCTTCCTTAAGGGAGCTAATCCTGATGATCAGTGCAAAAAGACAACCATCCATTCGTCTTTGCATGCGGTTGTTGGGAAAGATGGTGGCCTCATTCGAACCTGTTCCATATGCCCAATTCCATTCAAGGAATTTGCAGAATGCCATCCTGTCCACCTGGAACAAAAAGGTCCAAACCTTCCCAATGTCCCTGACCCCGGCAGTACGTCAGAGTCTCTGTTGGTGGTTGGTACCCCAAAATCTGCAGAGAGGGAAGTCTTTCATTCCAATCTCTTGGAGAGTGGTAACAACAGACGACTGTCTTCTGGGCTGGGGGGCAGTCCTGGGGAAATTGTCGCTCCAGGGAAGGTGGTCGGCTGCCGAAAGGTCCCTGCTCATCAACCTCCTGGAGATTCGGGCGGCACGCTTGGCCCTGGAGACATGGACATCCGAATTACACGGTTCTCCTGTCAGGATACAATCAGACAATACCACAGCTGTAGCTTACATCAATCACTAGGGGGGCACCAAAAGTTGTGCGGCCCAGAGGGAGGTGGATCACATCCTGGTGCGGGCAGAAAGTCATGTTCCATGCATATCCGCAATCTTTATTCCGGGAATAGAGAATTTGCAGGCGGACTTCCTAAGTCGCCAGCAGTTATGTCCAGGAGAATGGTCTCTTCACCTCGACATATTCTTGGCCATATGTCAGAGATGGGGGACGCCAGACGTAGATCTGTTGGCATCCAGGTTCAACGCGAAGGTGGACAGCTTTGTCCAGACCTGCTCTCACAAGGTCCGATATTCCACCCTTCCTTACAAACTCTAAATTTAACGGTTTGGCTATTGAGCCCCACATCCTAAAGAAGAGAGGGCTCTCTAACTCTGTGGTGTCTACGATGATTAATGCGAGAAAGCCAGCATCCAGACTTTTATATTATAGGGTTTGGAAAGCGTATGTGTCCTGGTGTGAGGCCAGGAGCTGGTATCCTTGTAAGTATGTCATAGGCAGGATTCTTGACTTTCTACAGTTGGCTGTAGACATGAAATTAGCCTTAAGTACCATCAAAGGTCAGGTCTCGGCCTTATCGATATTCTTTCAAAGGCCATAAGCCACGCATTCGCTGGTTAGATATTTTTTGCAGGGTGTGACTCGGATCAACCCGCTGATTAAGCCCCCCTTGCGTCCGAGGGATATAAACTTGGTTCTTACAGTGCTGCAAAGGCAGCCTTTTGAACCTTTGCTCCACACTCCCTTAGTTCTTCTCACCAGAAAGTTGGTTTTCTTGGTAGCCATATCCTCAGCCAGGAGAGTATCGGAATTGGCGGCTGTCTTGTAAGGAGCCATATTTGGTTGTCCATAAGGATAGAGTGGTTTTACGTCCTCATCCGGCCTTTCTTCCCAAGGTCGTGTCGAGTTTTCATTTGAACCAAGATGTGGTTCTCCCTTCTTTTTTTCCCAAACCTAGTTCTGCGGAGGAAAAATCATTACATTCTTTGGATGTAGTGAGAGCAGTTAAAGTCTTAAGGCCACTGCTCAGATTCGAAAAACGGATGTTTTGTTTATTCTGCCGGAAGGTCCCAGAGGGGGTCAGGCAGCGTCAAAATCTACTATTTCTAAGTGGATTCGACAGGTCATTATTCAAGCCTATGGCTTGAAGAGGAAGATTCTTCCATTTAAGGTTAAAGCGCACTCTACTAGAGCAGTTAGTGCTTCTTGGACAATGCATCACCAGGCCTCCGTGGCTCAAATCTGTAAGGCCGCGACTTGGTCTTCAGTCCACACATTCACTAAATTCTATCAGTTGGATGTAAGAGGCCATATGGATATCGCCTTTGGTCGCAGTGTGCTGCAGGCTGCAGTAGAGATCCTCATGTCTGATGGCGCCCGGCTTATTTATGGTGTCTCTCTCCCCTCATTTGGCATTGCTTTAGGACGTCCCACATAGTAATTACTATGCCGCTCTGTGTCCCGTGATGTACGAGAAAGAAAATAGGATTTTTATAACAGCTTACCTGTAAAATCCTTTTCTTGGAGTACATCACAGGACACAGAGCTCCTACCCCTCTTCTGGAGACATTATTGCTTTGCTACAAAACCAAGGTACTCCTGGTATGGGAGGGGTTATATAGGGGAGAGGACTTCCTGTCTTGGGTGTGCCAGTGTCCATCACCTGAAGGTAGGCTCTATAACCCACATAGTAATTACTATGCCACTCTGTGTCCCGTGATGTACTCCAAGAAAAGGATTTTATAGGTAAGCTGTTATAAAAATCCTATTTTTCTCTCACCTGAAGTGCCTGCCATCATCCTAGGTGACTTTAACATTCCAATCAATGTTAATACTGCTACCACTTCTAAACTACTCAAACTAACCTCTTCTTTTAACCTAACACAATGGACACAAACCACCACTCCAACGGCAACACTCTCGACCTCGTATTCTCCCATCGCAGCACTCCCTGCCACCTCTCTAACACACCCTTTCCTCTCTCTGATCAAAACCTTATCCGTTTCACACTCTCCTTGTCTCCTGCATCCCATGCAGCCAACCCACAAACCACTACCCACAGAAACCTTCACAACCTCAACCCTTTCCTTCTTCACTCTGCTTCTGATGGACTTTATGACAAAAATCGCACCCCTGTCCTGCCCGGACCTAACCACTTCCATCTACAACACTATCATCCTCCCTAGACAAACTTGCTCCTCTTTCTACACGCAGAACCAGGACCCATCTGCCACAAACCTGGCAAACAGACGACACCAGAAGTCTCAAGAGACGTAGCCGTGCTCTTGAGCGAGCATGGCATAAATCTAAATCCCTGCAAGACTTTACCCTCTACAAATCTGCCCTTCTCAAATACAACTCCTGCCTCCACACTGCTAAACAAACCTATTACAACACGCTCATCAAAACCGTCTCACCCAAACTTCGTCAACTCTTTTCTACCCTTAATTCCTTACTTCACCCCCCCACTGCCCCCACCCACCAACTTGCTTACCGCTCAACAGATTGCCAACCATTTCAAAAGGCAAAATAGACACAATTCGCAAGGAGATATCCAGCATTCAAATTCCTCCCCTACCCACACTCAATACTCTCCTCCTTTTGCCCAGTTACCACAGATGAAGTTGATAAACTCCTCTCCATGGCCCACCTCACTACCTGTCCCCTGGACCCTGTCCCCTCTCAATTACTGCAACCACCTTCCAGCTCTATCCTTAACTCCCTAAACCACATCTTCAACCTCTCCCTCTCCTCCGGCACGTTTTCTTCCCCGCTCAAACATGCACTGGTTACCCCCATACTTAAAAAACCCTCACTAGACCCCACCTGCTTGAATAACTTAAGACCCATCTCCCTGCTCCTGTTTGCCTCCAAGCTCATTGAACGCCTTGTCCATGACCGAATGAGTCCCTACCTCACTGACAGCAACCTTCTTGACCCTCTACAGCAGCCTTTCTCAACCTTTTCAACACAGAGGAACCCTTGAAATAGTTCTCCGGTCTCGGGGAACCCCTGCTAAAAATTACAGATCTACAATTCATGAAACCTTAGTGTGATTGTCAGTGGGAAGAATGGTCCTTACACTTGTGGTCACTGGGAAGAATTACCTCCTTACAGATAGCTAAAAAGATCAATGGTGTCAGTAGGAAATTATCTGAGAGGCAGAAATTGCCCAATGCTGAAGGAACCCCTAGCAACCTCTGGAGGAACCCTAGGGTTCCACGGAACCCTGGTTGAGAATCACTGCTCTACAGTCTGGCTTCCGCCCACAACACTCTACTGAAACTGCCCTACTAAAACTCACCAATGACCTACTAACTGCTAAACCCAATGGCCATTACTCCATACTCATACTTTTAGATCTCTCTGCTGCCTTTGACACAGTTTACCACCTGCTCCTCTTCAGCAAATTACACTCCCTTGGCCTCCGTGATTCTGCTTTATCCTGGTTCTCCTCCTACCCATCTCAGCGCACTTTCAGTGTCTCTTAAAACTCCATCTCCTCCTCTCCTCTTCCTCATTCTGTTGGGGTACCCCAAGGCTCCGTTCTTGGGCATCTCCTATTCTCACTCTATACTCTTCCCTGGGCCAATTGATAACCTCCCATGGCTTCCAATACCACCTCTATGCCGACGACACCCAGATCTATCTCTTCACTCCTCAACTCACCCCCTCGATCTCCTCACGGATATCAAACTTACTGAATGATATATCGGCATGGATGTCACACCACTTCCTCAAACTCAATCTTTCTAAAACTGAGCTTGTTATATTTCCTCCTTCACGGCCGCCCTGTGTGACTTCACCATTAATATAAATAACACAACCATTGGTCCTTCCACACATGCCAAGGTCCTGGGTGTAATCCTTGACTCAGACCTCTCCTTCAGCCCCCATATTCAATCACTGGCTAAATCCTGCCGCCTTAACCTTCGCAACATCTCCAGAATTCGACCCTTCCTGACTAATGACACCACAAAGCAACTTATTCACTCCTTGATTATTTCCTGCCTTGACTACTGCAACTCTCTCCTTAACCACTTAACAACCACCTGCCGACAAATAACGGCGGCAGGGTGGTTGCTTAACTCTGGGAGGACGTTATATAACGTCCTCCCAGAATCGCGCTCCCGCGCGACCCCCTGGGGCGCGCACACGGGAAACTCCGTGACCGCCGGGTCCAGAAGATCCGGCGGATCACGAATCGCGGTAAATCGCCACTGATAGCGGCCGTTTACCACGTGATCGCTCCGTCAAATGACGGAGCAATCACTTGTAAACAGACCGGCGTCATTTGATGACGCCGGTTCCTCCCTCCCCTCTCTGTACCGATCGGTACAGTGTGAGAGGGGAGGGGGAGGGAGCGGATGGCAGCAGCAGCACTGTGGGCTGGATCTGTGACAATTGCAGTCACAGATCCATCCATCCATCCATCCATCCCTGCTCAGCCATCCCTGTGCTATACCCTGCCAATACTCTGCAATACACCCTGCCAATACTCTGCAAAATACCCTGGTGCAATACTCTGCAATACCCTGGTGCAATACTCTGCAATACCCTGGTGCAATACTCTGCAATACCCTGGTGCAATACTCTGCAATACCCTGCGAAATACTCTGCAATACCCTGGTGCAATACTCTGCAATACCCTGGTGCAATACTCTGCAATACCCTGGTGCAATACTCTGCAATACCCTGGTGCAATACTCTGCAATACCCTGGTGCAATACTCTGCAATACCCTGCACAATACTCTGCAATACCCTGCAAAATACTCTGCAATACCCTGCGCAATACTCTGCAAAATACTCTGCAATACCCTGCACAATACTCTGCAATACCCTGCACAATACTCTGCAATACCCTGCACAATACTCTGCAATACCCTCCACAATACTCTGCAATACCCTCCACAATACTCTGCAATACCCTCCACAATACCCTGTGCAATACCCTCCACAATACCCTGTGCAATACCCGTGCAATACCCTGCCATACACCGCAATACCCTGCCATACACCGCAATACTCCGCAATGCCCGGCAATACTCCGCAATGCCCGGCAATACTCCGCAATGCCCGGCAATACTCCGCAATGCCCGGCAATACTCCGCAATGCCCGGCAATACTCTGCAATAACCACTTCCCGCCCTCCGGCCGTCATATGACGTCCTTGACTTTGTGCGGGGATATCTGAATGATGCCTGCAGCTACAGGCATCATTCAGATATCGGCTTTTTCAGCCGGCGATTCCCTACACCATAAGAACAATCATAGCGGCTGTTCCACCGCTTGATCATTCTTACGGGAGGCAAGAGGGGATGTCCCCCCCCCCCGCCGCCCTCCGGTGCTTCTACCGACTCACCGCTACGATCAAAGCCAGGATTGTTGTTTTTTTTTTTTTTTTTTTTTTCAGGCTTCCCAGCCTAGAGGTGAGATGTGGGGTCTTATTGACACCCCCCCCCTCATATCTCACTGTAAAGAGGACCTGTCATGCCATATTCCTATTACAAGGGATGTTTACGTTCCTTGTAATAGGTATAAAAGTGATCAAAAAAATGTTTAGGGCGGAAAAACATGTCAAACTAAAATAAATAAAGTAAAATGAAGAATACAATTTTTTTTTTTTTTAAAGCGCCCCTGTCCCCGTGAGCTCGCATACAGAAGCGAACGCATACGTAAGTCCCGCCCACATATGAAAACGGTTTTCAAACCACACATGTGAGGTATCTCTGCGAACGTTAGAGCGAGAGCAATCATTTTGGCCCTAGACCTCCTCTGTAACTCAAAACATGTAACCAGTAAAAATATTTAAAGCGTCGCCTATGGGGATTTTTTAAGTAGCGAAGTTTGGCGCCATTCCACGAGTGTGTGCAATTTTTAAGGGTGACATGTTAGGTATCTATTTACTCGGCGTAACTTCATCTTTCACATTATGCAAAAACATTGGGCTAACTTTACTGTTTTTTTTTTTTTTTAAGCACAAAACTTTTTTTTTCCGTAAAAAACGCGTTAAAAAAATTGCTGCGCAAATATCGTGCGAGATAAAAAGTTGCAACAACCACCATTATATTCTCTAAGGTCTTTGCTAAAAAAACATATATAATGTTTTGGGGTTCTATGTAATTTTCTAGCAAATAAATGATGATTTTTACATGTAGGAGAGAAATGTCAGAATTGGCCTGGGTGCTCCAGAACGCCTGAAGGTGCTCCCTGCATGTTGGGCCTCTGTATGTGGCCACGCTGTGTAAAAGTCTCACACATGTGGTATCGCCATACTCGGGAGTAATAGCAGAATGTGTTTTGGGGTGTAATTTGTGGAATGCATATGCTGTGTGTGAGAAATAACCTGCTAATATGACAATTTTGTGAAAAAAAAAAAAGAGAAAAAAAAATCTTGATTTTGCAAAGAATTGTGGGAAAAAATGACAACTTCAAAAAACTCACAATGCCTCTTTCTGAATACCTTGGAATGTCTTCTTTCCAAAAAGGGGTCATTTGGGGGGTATTTGTACTTTTCTGGCATGTTAGGGTCTCAAGAATTGAGATAGGCCGTCAGTACTTCAGGTGTGATCAATTTTCAGATATTGGCACCATAGCTTGTGGACTCTATAACTTTCACAAAGACCAAATAATATACACCAATTTGTACTTATTTTTACCAAAGATATGTAGCAGTATAAATTTTGTCCAAAATTTATGAAGAAAAAATAGTAATTTGCAAAATTTTATAACAGAAACGAAAAAAAAATCATTTTTTTACAAAATTTTCAGTCTTTTTTTCTCTTATAGCGCAAAAAATAAAAAACCCAACAGTGATTAAATACCACCAAAAGAAAGCTCTATTTGTGTGAAAAAAAGGACAAAAATTTCATATGGGTACAGTGTTGTATGACTGAGTAATTGTCATTCAAAATGTGAGAGCACCGAAAGCTGAAAATTGGTCTGGTTATTAAGGGGGTTTAAGTGCCCAGTGGTCAAGTGGTTAATGGCCTACCCTTAAGCAGGCTATCCCCCCTTCAGTCTATTATGAATTCTGCGGCTAGACTAATACACCTTACTAACCGATCCGTGACTGCTGCTCCTCTCTGCCAGTCCCTTCACTGGCTTCCCCTACCCCACCGTGTAAAACTCAAAATGCTAACCATAACATACAAGGCCATTCACAACATCGCCCCCATCTACATCACCAACCTCATCTGCAGATATCACCCAAATCGTCCCCTCCGCTCTTACCAGGACCTCCTGCTCTCTAGCTCCCTTGTTACCTCCTCCCATGCTTGATTTAGGACTTCTCCAGAGCCTCTCCCATCCTCTGGAACTCCCTACCCCAGTATGTCCGATTAGCCCCTAACCTGTCCACCTTCAGGAGATCCCTGAAAACTCATTTATTCAGGGAAGCCTATCCCACACCCACCTAACAACTATCCTCAAGCCCCCCTCATCAAATTCTCTGCAGCTATTACCTTTTGTACCACCACCCCTCACTTTAGAATGTAAGCTCTACGAGCAGGGCCCTCCTGTACCTTTTGTATTGAACGGTACTGTAATTGTGTTGTCCCCCCTATACATTGTAAAGCGCTGCATAAACTGTTGGCGCTATATAAATCGTGTATAATAATAGTAAAATATGTACTAGGTGTAAGTAAATAAGGATTATATGATAATGTATGTTAAAGCGGAGTTCCACCCACTTTTTTAACCTTTTATTAATCAATCTATTAATGCTAATAATGTACTCATTGATCGTTTATTTTTATTTTTTTCTTCAGCTTACCTTGTTTATAAGCTGATCAATTGCACTTCCTACTTCTCCCTGCTGCGGCTAATGATGTCATTTCCCGGCAGCGCACTGTCTCCTGGGAACTTGGTGTCATATTCCCAGGAGTCAGTGTGTATCGCCGCCGCTCAGCATCATGAGATTTCCAAACCGGAAGTGACGCGATGATGGAAATGACGCGATACAAGGCATTACCAAACACCATTTTAAATGTGGGCAACCAGTGCATAGTTGCCATTGATACCACAGCGTTTGGACACAAGGGAAGTGCGGCTTGAATACAGACACAGAGAATCATTAGATCGTCCACAAAATGGTAATCAATCCAAATTAACTATTTATTTACACTAATTATGTTTATAATTATACACATTGTTTTATATATTAAATCTGTTTTGTAATTTATTTTGGTAATTTATGCTGTGAATGTAAATATATATATCTATATATCCGTTCCCCAGACGACGCTACCTATAGCGAAACGTACGTCGGGAGGTTGACGCGCTGATGTCATCGCTGAACGGGAGACTGCATGCCGGCGGCTCTTCCTATGTTTTTATGCCTGAATTTTACCTACTTGATGTAAGTTACCACCTTTTTATTTGAATAAATGCTGTTTGGACGATATACACTATGTGGTTTCCCCTTCTCATTTTTATGACTGGTGAATACTGAGTTCCAATATCGCAAGAGTTCCTCTCCTTCCTTGGATATCCATCTACTGCAAGGAAGCGAGTGATTCATAGTTTGGCATTCCAATAGCTTGCCTCTGGTAAGCACATTATTTTGGTGGTGGTGCACGTGTGCATTTTTTTGGTGCAATTTAGGAGTTCACCCTTCTTCCAATTTGCATTGCAATTCGTTTATGTTCAGAATTTAGATGGACTCTTATATGGACATTTATATGATTAACCGTTATTCCTTTGGGGTCAAACTCGATTAATGTGTCGGTTTTTCATATCATACCATACATTATATATAAAAAAAAAAAAATTTTTGGCACTATGTATTTTTTTGTCACTATATTAAGTTATAGTTATTGCACAATATTTCCAGATTATTGTTAGATTGTATATTCACTGTATACAGGTTTGCGCAGCTCTTTTTTCCCTTTTTTTCTGCATATATCTATATATGATTGTTTTTTTTAAATAGGTATTACCATCTATAAAATTTTAATTTTTTTATTGTGTGTTTGTTTTTTTATATTTTATTAAAATTAAATTTATCTTTACTGTGTGTGTATTGTGTTTTTTTTAATATATATAGATTATATATTTTTTTTAGTATTTGTATATTGTATGTGTAGTTATACAGTACATGCAATTGATATTTTTTTATGAGAAATGTCTAATTTTTTATAATTGATTTAGTTGTTATATCTAATATAAATTATATATTTTATTACTGACTGTCTTTTTTTATTAATTTATCATTGTAATGTCAGTGATTACATATATATTTTTTTTTACTTTATTTCTTTTCTATTTTTTCTATTTATTGTTGTTCTTAATTTAAATAAAAAATGTTATAATGTATTTTTGTTATATTTGTGTATTTGTCCACTTTGTAATGCTTGTTGTCTCTTAACCAAATTAATATATATTTATTTTTTTTTTTATATTTGTTATATAACTTTTTTTATATATACATTTTTAGATTCATTTGGATACCAAGATCATTTTTGCCAAACATCATTTCAATTATTTCACAGGTAATTAAATATAATTTCATTCCTTGAAAAATCTTCTATTAATATCAATTTATAGTTATACAAATCATGTTACACATTTAAATCTTTTACAGTAAAAAAAAAAAAAAAAAAAAAAATATTATTATTATTTTTAAACTCATTTATTTTATTTTATAGATACCCAGGATCTGGCATCGGACTTATTATTACTTTATTCTACAGATTTTTTTTCAGGTAAGAAATACAATTTTAACAATTTAATAATGTACATTATTTTATCCATATATGTTTAATTGGATTTTTTTTTGATTCATATAATTATTTTAAATATTTATAGATAGATAGATAGATAGATAGATATACACTTTTGGTATTAGGTTTATACACATTTTTTTTTTATAGTTGCTAATAATTTTTTTAATGTGTTCTATTATATAATTTTTTCTTTATTATTTTTATTCCATAGATTGAACAGACAAGTGGATTTGATATTTCTAAAACCATGCAAAATAAATAAAAAACATTGTATTATTTTAATAATTTAATTTAAAAAAATCATATAAATGTACCGTAATTATTTCTCTCTCTCTCTCTCTCTCTCTCGGGGGTCCCCCAAGCCCTATATACTCTGAACAGCAGTATATATACTATACGGCCTGCCCTATATACTCTGCAGAAAATTGGGCCTTAGGTTTTGGTGGTACCAGAACACTGTAACCCCTCACAGATACTCTTGTTGAGCGCAGGAACGGGCCCTGTTGTGAAATATTAGATCAAAAATTTTAATTACATTGCTCTGTTAAACAGGGGCAGAAAAATTGGGCCTTTGGTGGTGGTGCCACAACACTGTAAACCCTCACAGTTACACTTGGTGGGCGCAGGAACGTGCCATGCTGTGAAATATTAGATCAAAAATTTTAATTACATGGCTCTGTTAAACAGGGGCAGAAACAATGGGCCTTTGGTTTTGGTGGGGCCAGAACACTGTAAGTCCAACCATTCCTGGCTGAAGCTGGTGTGGCGTCAACCACCTCTGAGCCTGCCCCTGCAGAGCTGACAGAATCTCTGCCCCAGTGTGGCTCCTGTCCCCTAAGCAGACCAACTCAAGCATCGCATGGCATCTTTTTGCTTGTGTAGCCTCTTGAACGCTTATGGAACACCGCTGGTTCAGAGGATAACTCTGCAGAGGAAGAGGCCATAGAGGAAGAAGAAGAGGAGGGGGTGGAGGAGAGAGCTGTGGCAGAATCACCACTAGCATTTTGGAGGCGTGGTGGCGGAACAAGCTCCAACAATACTGAACCCTGTCCTGCATCCTTCCCAACTGCCAGCAGAGTTACCCAGTGTGCTGTGAAAGAAAGGTAACGTCCCTGCCCATGCCTGCTGGACCAAGAGTCAGCGGTAATATGCACCTTACTGCTGACCGCCCTGTCCAATGAGGCCAAAACATTGCCTTCCACATGCCGGTAGAGAGCCGGAATGGCCTTCTGTAAAAAAAATGGCGTTTTGGAACCTGCCACTGAGGTACTGCACATTCCACAAATTCACGAAAGGGGGCAGAGTCTATCAGCTGAAAAGGCAGCAGTTGCAGTGCTAGCAATTTGGCCAAGCTAGCATGCAGATGCTGAGCATGTGGATGGCTGGGACCAAATTTCTTCCTACCGTTTAGCAAATGCGGTAGGGAAATTTGCCTGCTAAAATTAGATGGTGGTGTACTGCTAGCAGATTGGCCGCAAGTACTTGGGACACCTATTGCTATAACTTAATTCCTCTCAGTGCAGGTTTTTGAGAGGACTGGAGGTATAGTGGGGTTGGAGATCCCAGATGAGGAGCAAGGAGAAGTCCGCCTTGTTCTTTGATGTGGGTTTTTCAAGTGCTGTTGCCAACGGACTGCTTGGGAGGTCATCATATGTCTGGTCAAGCATATGGTGCCCAAGCGGCTGCTGTTTTGGCCATGCTTGATCCGCTTCAGTCATAGGTTGCAAAAAGCAATGGTGCGATCTGGTGCACACGTGTCAAAAAAGGCCCACACCAAAGAACTTTTCAAAATCAGTGGGGAGTCAGCAGCGCCCTGCACCTGCGGAGCTCTGCGGTGTGATGCAATAGGGTGGCTGCCCCCTGGAGGGCATCCTGCCTCGTTGGAGATGTGCCTCCTCCTCCTTTATTCTATCAGGCACCCAAGTAGAGTCAGTGACCTCATCATCCCCTCCCTGCTCGTCACTGGAGCAAACATGGCAGTATGCTGCAGCTGCGGGAACATGACTGCCAGTTTCTTGTCCTTCTTTGACACCCCCTCTCTGTAGGCTCACATTACTCCCTTCCTTAACCTGGGTACCAACATTGGAGCCTTCAAATCGCTGCGCATCCTCCAGCAGCATGTATCCTACACTGTGGTTGAATAATTCGGGGGACTCCTCCGTGCATGATGGTGGGGCCAACAGAAGGAGTGACTGTGGACAAGAAACCAGTGGAATAGGCTGCTTTGGCAGCTGCATTGGAAGGCAAACTCTCTGAGCCTGGGTGACAAAGGATGAGGAGGATGAGGACGGCTTTGTTATCCACTCCACCAACTCTTCTACATGTAACACGGCCAGCAGAAAAAAAATAGGACAAGCGTGTCCCACGGCCATGTGCAGAGGATGCACCATGTCCATGACCAGCACTGTTGACTGTAGACACAGAGCCTTCTTGCCCTCTTTTAGTGGCCGGTGAGCGTCTGCCTCTCCTTGGTGGCATTCCGGACATGATGTATTTTTGGTTTTGCAACACCACACTACACTGTATTATATACTGTGTACACCACCAGAAGTGTAGTAGCAACTGCACTATGGCTGTACTGTATTGTGTACTGTGTACACCACCAGAAAAGTAGTAGCAACTGCACTACGGGTGCACTGTATTGTGTACACCACCAGAAGTGTAGTAGCAACTTCACTACGGCTGCACTGTATTGTGTACTATGTACACCACTGGAAAAGTAGTAGCAACTGCACTACGGGTGCACTGTATTGTGTATACCACCAGAAATGTAGTAGCAAGTGCACTACGGCTGCACTGTATTGTGTACTGTGTACACCACCAGAAAAGTAGTATCAACTGCACTACGGGTGCACTGTATTGTGTACACCACCAGAAGTGTAGTAGCAAGTGCACTATGGCTGCACTGTATTGCGTACTGTGTACACCACCAGAAAATAGTAGCAAGTGCACTATGGGTGCACTGTATTGTGTACACCACCAGAAGTGTAGTAGCAAGTGCACTGTGGCTGCGCTGTATTGTGTACTGTGTACACCACCTGAAAAGTAGTACCAACTGCCCTACGGGTGCACTGTATTGTGTACACCACAAGAAGTGTAGTATCAAGTGCACTACAGCTGCACTATGCACTACGGTGGTGTACTATGTGTCAGAACATTTGGGGTTAAAAAGAATTACATATAGGCCTTTATATTATGTATATTATGTATTTTTCATATTGTTCATATTCATGTATATTATGAACAAGAGGGAGACCATCTTGTCTCTAAAGTTTAAAATAGCTCACGAGATGCTATGAACAACACTTTAGATTCTACTTTCCCTTTAAAAGGTTAACCCACATTTGCTATGTTTAAAGTTATTTCCTGTCTCACAAGAAGGCATTGTTTTTCTGTATCTCGTTCCCAGACCATAAACTCAAAGCTTTTGAACATTTAAGATAAATATACCAGCCTCCCAGGGTGGTAATTCAAAGGTTTGACACTTAGAGACATGGGGGGGTATGGATACGGGCTAGAACAAACTGTGTATTATTGTATTGACATAACGTGATCAAAGGGCTATTCATAAATAGGCTGTGTACTGCATATCTTAAATAAGGTTTATTTTTAAGTATCTTCACAAAGTATCTATACTAGTAATACATGTATAAACCCATGTATGCCTATATATAGATTAGTATCAAGGAGTTGTATACATACTACTATATTAGTGGGGTAGCATTAGAAACTGCTTAAACATACATTCCAGTGGTTAGCTTCAGGAACTTCCCAAAACATTAACAAATGGCCGGAGTCAGTGTTGATAATAAACATTCACACCTGTAAATCTGAAGTGACGCCAAGATAGCAGGGATACAGGACATGTGTTTTGACACCCTTAGACAATTAAGTGTGTTTTACTAAGCTAGGTCAAAAGGTAGTCGTAAATTATCTTTGCCTATATGAAAATAACATTAGAAATCATCTGTAATACGCTACTGCCCTCTGGTGGTAAAAACACTTAATCGTTCAAGATGATGTGATGTTTGGTTACTGTGACAACCTACCCAATCACATCATCATTTGACGTCTCAGTTACGTAGTAATGTAAGGTACACACCCACTTCTGGGAGTGAGATAAAAGTAGCAGCTGAGATAACAGATGGAGATCGCAAAGAGACCTGAAGATCGGAGGGAGCTGAAGAAGAGTTGATCTTTGAAGGCACTGACTCTCTGAAGCTGGAAGCAGATCTTAGAACGCCAACATGTAGCAATGTTGGAAGGAGTCCTATGGGACTCATCATTGCCTCATAATGGAATCTTCTCAAACAGACAGAACTTTAACCTGGTAACGTTTTGATTTTGTTTATTTATCTGCTTTGGTAATGGAGTTGTTTTTGCATACACATAACTAAAATCATTTAAATATATATGGCAAAGCAATTTGGAATGGTATCATATTTTAACTGCAGTATAAATGAAATATTATTCCAAATATTAAGGCACATACCCTAATTTGGTTGTCTTTAAAAAGCTAGAGCCAAGTGGTACAATGGTTTTATTATGATATAAGTGTAAAAATTAAATCTCTCTAAATTTAATATAAGACTTGATGTTTTATCAAAGCCGTGTTCCTTATATGACACTTGGTCTGGACACGTTTAAGAAGTGTAATCAGGAGATCTGTTGGTTTGAGAAAGAAAGAGTGTTAAAGTGAACAAAAGAGTGTTTACACCTTCCGTGAAGTAATGGAAAGACATTTCACAAGAGTTACCAAGTTTTAAATGTACAAGTATCATTTAAGTATTGCACTGTGAATATACTTTGTCATATAGAGCTCACATAGAAATGTATGTAAATATTATCTGAACCTTAATCATCATTTATCTCTGATTGTAGAAGTATATCCATTCATTTGTTTTATCACGACTTATACCTTATTTTAATTTGCACTGTACTTTAGTTAATAAATATATATAATATTTTAAGCAATATTCTTTTGTGTTACTTGTCTTCAAACTAGCATGGATAAAAGAACTTAGAATTTCTTGTTAATATTGTAGGATATGGGGAATCTCCAAAATTAAGATATACCTATTTCCGCAATAATTATTTTTTTATATTTCAGTATAAACATTCTGACATACTTGTAGGCACTATGCTGAGATGCATCAATGTTTCTGACATATATGGAGGCACCGCTTGAGATCTGTCAACGTTTGAAACAAGTGATATATTTGTGTAAAGTTATATATATTTTATTGTCATTTTTTTAAATTTATTTTTTAATTAATAAAAAAAAAATATATATATTATTTTTTTTGTTTTGCTATTGCCATTGTTAGTTGCAATATTGAAAAATAACAGATACTAAAGTTATTTTTAGTGCAGCCGGTCCTGCTGATGCAGAGAATGAAATTGGTATGCATCACAGAAAAACCGTAGAGTTTGCAAAATACCAGGGGATGTCTTCTATCAGAGAAATTAAGACAGAACTTGGTCCCTGTAAGTCAGTTATTACTGCAAGAAGGACCATGTGTACTTTGGATTGTAAGCACAATCAAAGTACCAGAGAACTTTTTAAAGTTTTCAAGAAAGCCCATTACTTGGCTAAGAAAAACCCAGATTTTGAAAGCCATGGATTTTTCCAACTGTTCGATGAGGCTTTGCCAAATAAAATAAAAGTTATTATGGCCTGGGATTACTATCCCAAAAATGGATTGAATTGGCTGATAGAGCACCATCCTTTTTGCTGTTCTACAGAACAGTAAAGAAGCTTCAAGAATACATTTAAATAGCCCGCTCAAATAATAGCTTAAAAAGGAGCAGGGATAAATTGAAGCTGCAAAATATAATTAGCCTGGAATTGTTAAAAATTCCAATTCCCCAATCAAAAGTTACACCCAGTTTTAAAAACTAAAAAGTGAAATCTAGCTGAGGTGTTAAAATATTTAAATGTCCGTAAATGACCAAAATATAAAAACATGAGCAGAGTAACATGTTTAACCACTTAACGACCGCCCACTGTAATTATACGTCGGCAGAATGGCACCGACAGGCAGAATCACGTAGATCTACGTGATTGCCTTTGTATAGTTGGGGGGTCCGATTGGACCCCCTTCTTTACAGTGAGTGGCCGTTATTCGTTTGGGAGCGATCAGGGATGAGGGGACGGCCGTTCGATTCCGGCCACCCCCTCGCGATCGCTCCCGGCGAATGAGAGAGCTTCCCCTGCCTGTGTAATGTAAACACAGGCAGAGGAAGTGATGTCATCTCTCCTCGTGTCGGTCTTTTCGATCCGGCGCGAGGAGAGAAGACATCACATAGTAAGTGCACCAACAGCCCACTGACACCAGTACACGTAGGCACACTTACACCCCCCCAGTCACCCCCAGATCACCCCCCAGATCACCCCCAGTACCCCCAGTCACAGTGTCACCGTTTGCAGTGGTCATTTTTTTACTGATCACTGCAATCAGTGTCATTTGTGACAGTAAAAAGTTGCAGGGCTGTTAGGATTAGGCCCCTTTAGGTCCAGGGTAGCCCCCTAACCCCCCCCTAATAAAGGTTTAACCCCTTGATCGCCCCCCAGGTAACCCTTTCACCCCCTAACGCCAGCGTCACTAAGCGATCGTATTTCCGATCGCTGTATTTAGTGCCGGTGGTGCCCTAGATAGCCAGTTATTTATTTTTAGTTTCGTCGCAGGTTTTTATAGCGTCAGGTACCCCCATATATTATTTTAACCCCCTGATTGCCCCTAGAGTTAACCCTTTCACCAGTGATCACCGTATAAGTTTTACTGGTGACACTGATTAGCCAGTTAGTTATTTAGTTATTTAGGTTACCCGTCAGGTTTTTATATAGCGTCAGGTACCCCCATATATAACCTAATAAAGGTTTTAACCCCCTGATTGCCCCTAGTTAACCCTTTCACCAGTGATCACCATATAAGTTTTACGGGTGACGCTGGTTGGTTCGTTTGCTTTTTATAGCATCAGGGCACCCGCCGTATATAACCCAATAAAGGTTTAACCCCCTGATCACCCGGCGGCTGATATTAATTAGGTTTTAGCGCCAGAGAGGGTCTGCGTCGCCCCAGGCAGCGTCAGGTTAGTGCCAGTAACGCTAACACCCACGCGCAAAGCATACACCTCCCTTATTGGTATAGTATCTGATCAGATCTATACTAGCGTCCCCAGCGGTTTAGGGTTCCCAAAACCGCAATGTTAGCGGGATCAGCCCAGATACCTGCTAGCACCTGCGTTTAGCCCCTCCGCCCAGCCCAGCCCAGCCCAGCCCACCCAAGTGCAGTATTGATCGATCACTGTCACTTACCAAACACAACACACATAACTGCAGCATTCGCAGAGACAGTCCTGATCCCTGCGATCGCTAACAGTTTTTTTGGTAGCGTTTGATACATTTGCTGACAGTCAGGTGCTTTTTTTACCTGTGAATCTTACTAGTGTACCCCTAAATTTAGAGCCCAAAATGGCAAGACGAAGGTACACTAGTAAAGAGGCCTACGAGATTCTGAGCATGACAGATAGTGAAGAGGAGGTCACGCATCTGTCAGATTCAGGCTCAGAATATCTTCCAGTAGAAGACAGTGACGTCAGCGGCCCCACGTCAGATAGCTCTGACGACGAAGTTGAGGTCCCTGCTAAGGTCAGGCGTACCCGATCCCGATCTTCTGAGGTTGTTGAGGAGCAAGAACCGCAGGTCTCTCGTATCATGGAGCAGAGTAGTACTAGCGCCGCTATTCCTTCTGGTGAATTGGCAAGCACCAGCGGCCTAGTACAGCCTGGGCGTACATCCAGCACTGCAGTATCACGTGGTGACGTGGCGAGTCCCATAAGTGCAGTTCAAGCTGGCGAGGTGGCAAGCACAAGTAGTGTCCCGCTGCCACCAAGAAGACAAAGGCAGGCACGTCGTGCCCATAGTGCCCTTCCTGCAGAATTCGCCTATCCTGATTGGGTCCCCACCACTTCTGCAGAACCCGTACTTCCCCCATTCACTGCCCAACCCGGTATTCAGGTGGAAACAGCTGATTTTATGCCAATTGATTTTTATTCACTGTATTTCACGGAAGATCTCTATAGATCTATTGTGGACCAGAGTAATTTATATGCTGGTCAATTCATCGCCGCTAACCCCCAGTTGCCTAAAATTGGCAAAGATTGGAAACCAATTACGGTTTCTGAATTTAAGACCTTTCTGGGCCTTTCCCTCAACATGGGCACACATAAATTCCCTTCATTGCATGCTTATTGGTCCACACACCCAATTGACCACATGCCCGTGTTCTCTGCCTCCATGCCCAGGACACGATACGAGCAGATTTTGCGGTTCATGCACTTCAACGAGAATGAACTTTGTCGTCCACGTGGAGACCCTGAATACGACCGGCTCTATAAAATTCGGCCCCTTATAAACCACTTCAATGAACGTTTTGCAGCCTTGTTTATTCCCGATCAAGTTGTCTGCGTTGATGAGTCCCTGATTAAATTTTCTGGCCGCTTGTCTTTCAAGCAGTACCTTCCCAGCAAGCGTGCCAGATACGGGGTCAAGCTCTATAAGTTCTGTGACAGGGCAACAGGCTATGTATTGAGCTTTACGGTTTATGAGGGAAAAGACAGTCAGGTTGAGCCGGTCAACTGCCCGGATTACATAGGGAGCGCTGGCAAGATAGTGTGGAACTTGGTGTCACCCTTTTTCGGAAAGGGGTACCACTTGTATGTGGATAATTATTACACGAGCGTGCCACTATTTAGTCACTTGTTTGATCATCAGATTGGAGCATGTGGCACTGTGCGACCTAATCGCCGTGGCTTTCACCAGCGGCTTGTAGATGCCCGTCTTAGGCTGGGGGAGAGAGCCTGCGTAAAGTGTAATAACTTGCTCGCTATGAAGTGGAGGGACAATAAGAATGTTTTCCTTCTTACCTCCCTTCATGCAGACACGACAGTCCAAATTCGTACAGCGACTGGTGTTGTGGAGAAACCCCTCTGTGTCCACGAATATAACCAAAATATGGGAGGGGTGGACCTCAACGACCAGTTGTTGGCGCCGTATCTAATTGACCGTAAGGCGAGACGCTGGTACAAAAAAGTGTCTCTGTCCTTATTCCAATTGGCTTTGCTGAACGCTCATGTGCTATACTGAGCTTCAGGCGGGACGTTATCTCTTCTAAAATTCCAGAATGAGATAGTCACAGAACTCCTGTATCCAGGCGGTTCTGCACCTCACCATTCCCAACCAAATGCAGTAAGCCGGCTGCATGAGAGGCATTATCCATATGCCCTCCCGAGTACCCCTACCCAACAAACCCCCCAAAAAAAGATGTTGTGTCTGTAGCAAGCGCGGATTTAGGCGTGACACCCGTGTTTTTTGTCCACTCTGTCCTGACAAACCTGGTCTTTGCCTTGGTGAATGTTTTGAACGCTACCACTCAAAAGTGAAGTTTTAGCGTAGGGTACAGCATTTCACAGACTAGGACACACTTACACAGGGTCTCCCAAGATGCCATTACATTTTGAGAGACCCGAACCATTACAGTTGTTAAAGTTACAAAAAAAGTGTAAAAAAGATAAAAAAATACGTAAAAAACAAAACACAAAAAAATATAAAATAAAAAAACCAAAAATAGTTGTCGTTTTATTGTTCTCTCTCTCTCTATTTTCTCTCTATTGTTCTGCTCTTTTTTACTGTATTCTATTCTGCAATGTTTTATCATGCTTGCTTTTCAGGTATGTAATTTTTTCTTTTCAGGTGCGCCATTCAGCTGCAGCGCGGAATTTTTTTATCTTGACAGCAACAGCGTTTGCTCCCACGATACATGAAGCCGTTACTCCAGTGCTGTAGGAGGTAATTTCAACATCACAGTTAAAAAAAAAAGAGAATATATGCCGAAGCATGGGGGCAGCAGGGGCGGAGGAGCGATTTTGCTCCTAATGCCGCGTATATACGGTCGAAATTCCGACGGAGGCTTGCCCGTGGAAAAGTCCGACCATGTGTACGTGGCATAACCTTTTATGCCGCGTACATACGGTAGAAATTTCGACGAAGGCTTGCCCGTGGAAAAGTCCGTCCGTGTGTACGCGGCATAATTTTTTTGCGGGAGGATGCCCCCATGCTTCGGCATATATATTTTTTAGGCACGGGTTGCGTTAAAAAAATGTTTTATTTTTTACTAGGTTTTGTTTTGGTATTTGCTTTGCAGGTATGGTATGGTAAGGTCTTATGCCCCATACACACGATCGTTTTTCTTGCCATTTTTTTTCTTGCCGTTTTTCACGTCGTTTTTTTTCATGTTTCCTCTCAAGCCTGTCTTGCGTACACACGATCATTTAAAAAAACGATCAAGCAAAGCGCAGTGACGTACAACACGTACGACGGCACTATAAAGGGGAAGTTCCGTTCGAATGGCGCCACCCTTCATGTTCGTAAAGTTTGTTGAGCGACGATTCGCTCTTTTCAGTCTCGTGCTTTTCAGTCCGTGACTGCGTGACGAATGTGCTATCTCCATTACGAACGCTAGTTTTACCAGAACGAGCGCTCCTGTCTCATACTTGATTCTGAGCATGCGCGTTTTTTCACGTCGTTAAAGCATACACACTATCGTTTTTCACGTCGTTAAAAAAAACGACATGAAAAACGACGTGAAAAAAGAGAGCATGTTCGAAATTTTTAATGGCCGTTTTTCACGTCGTTAAAAATGCTCTGGAGCCTACACACGATCATTTTTAATGGCCATTTTTTTTAATGGCATTTTTAACGGCATGAAAAACGATTGTGTGTATGGGGCATTACTGTTGTACTGTAATGTTACTTTGTTTTAATGTTAACCACCATTTGCTTAGCAGGTACGCCATTCAGTTGCAGCGCGGATCTATTTATCTTGACAGCAACAGCGTTTGCTCCCACGATACATAAAGCCGTGACTCCAACGCTGTAGGAGGTGATTTCACCACCACAGTTAAAAAAAAAGCATATATGCCGAAGCATGGGGGCAGCAGGGGCGGAGGAGCGATTTTGCTTCTAATGCCGCGTATATACGGTCGAAATTCCGACAGAGGCTTGCCCGTGGAAAAGTCCGACCGTGTGTACGCGGCATAACCTTTTATGCCGCGTACATACGGTCGAAATTCCGACGAAGGCTTGACCGTGGAAAAGTCTGACCGTGTGTACGCGGCATAACTTTTTTGCGGGAGGATGTCCCCATGCTTCGGCATATATAAATGGTGCATGTATGCCCATCATTAGAAGTGGGTGGATTTAGTGAGGTATTCTAATGGTGGGCATACCCACCAATAAATCTCTTGGTTTTTGGGGTCCCGTACGCGGCTAGGCTCCCAAAAAGTCCCACACATGTGGTATCCCTGTACTCAGGAGAAGCAGCAGAATGTATTTTGGGGTGTAATTTCACATATGCCCATGGCATTTGTGAGCAATATATCATATAGTGACAACTTTGTGCAAAAAAAAAAAGTTTGTCATATTCCCGCAACTTGTGGCAAAATATAAAATATTCCATGAACCCACCAGGCATCTCAGTAAATAGCTTGGGGTGTCTACTTTCCAAAATGGGGTCATTTGGGGGGGGTTTGTGCTATTTTGGCATTTTATGGCCTTCAAAACTGTGATAGGTAGTGAGGAGTGAAATCAAAAATTTACGCCCTTAGAAATCCTGAAGGCGGTGCTTGGTTTTTGGGGCCCCGTACGCGGCTAGGCTCCCAAAAAGTCCCACACATGTGGTATCCCCGTACTCAGGAGAAGCAGCAGAATGTATTTTAGGGTGCAATTCCACATATAACCATGGCATGTGTGAGCAATATATCATTTAGTGACAACTTTTTGTACATTTTTTTTTCCTTTTTGTCATTATTCAATCATTTGGGACAAAAAAAAAATATTCAATGGGCTCAACATGCCTCTCAGCAAATAGCTTGGGGTGTCTACTTTCCAAAATGGGGTCATTTGGGGGGGTTTTGTGCCATCTTGGCATTTTATGGCCTTCAAAACTGTGATAGGTAGTGATAGGTAGTGAGGAGTGAAATCAAAAATTTATGCCCTTAGAAACCTTGAAGGCGGTGCTTGGTTTTTGGGGTCCCGTACGCGGCTAGGCTCCCAAAAAGTCCCACACATGTGGTATCCCCGTACTCAGGAGAAGCAGCAGAATGTATTTTGGGGTGCAATTCCACATATAACCATGGCATGTGTGAGCAATATATAATTTAGTGACAACTTTTTGTAATTTTTTATTTTTTTGTCATTATTCAATCACTTGGGACAAAAAAAAAATATTCAATGGGCTCAACATGCCTCTCAGCAATTTCCTTGGGGTGTCTACTTTCCAAAATGGGGTCATTTGGGGGGGGTTTGTACTGCCCTGCCATTTTAGCACCTCAAGAACTGAGATAGGCAGTCATAAATTTAAAGCTGTGTAAATTCCAGAAAATGTACCCTAGTTTGTAAACGCTATAACTTTTGCGCAAACCAATAAATATATGCTTATTGACATTTTTTTTACTAAAGACATGTGACTGAATACATTTTGGCCTAAATGTATGACTAAAATTTAGTTTATTCGATTTTTCTTTTTAACAAAAAGTAGAAAATATCATTTTTTTTTCAAAATTTTCGGTCTTTTTCCGTTTATATCGCAAAAAAATAAAAATCGCAGAGGCAATCAAATACCATTAAAAGAAAGCTCTATTTGTGGGAAGAAAAGGACGCAAATTTAGTTTGGGTACAACATTGCATGTCCGCACAATTTACAGTTAAAGCAGCGCAGTACAAAATTCTGAAATCACCTCTGGTCCTTTAGCTACAAAATGGTCCGGGGCTTAAGTGGTTAAAGACATTTTCTTTTCTTTTCTCTAAAAGGAGTTTTACCCTCTCCTGTGGAAAAAGGAGGGGGGAGTTGTAAAGAGTAGGACAGGCTTCAGGAATGCAGGTCTGCCTGTGTGATGCAAAGGTTGGGGCTACGTGCTCCTTGTTTATACAAACACACACAGCTGACAAAGTGAAACCAAAACTGTTACATTCATTTCAATTGTATTTTGTTTTATATTGTCTTCCTTACAGGTATTTTCTAATAACAGGATACCATAAGAAGTTATTAGATAATTATCTAAGCAATTATTTTGATTCAGAAACATTTATAATAAATCCAAGAATTTATTTTCTGAAAAATAACATCAGCTAAAATTATGTTTTAGGCCCCATGCACACAGGGCGTTTTTACAGCCGCTTTTTTTAGAGCTTAAAAACGCCTGTCCATGTTTTGTAAACATTTTTTGACATTTTTTGACCTTTTAAAAAAAAAAAAAAAAAAAAAAAAATCCCGGACCTCAAAAACGCAAATCGCGGCGTTTTTGCGCGTTTTCGCGGCGTTTTTTGCGCGTTTATGCGCGTTTAATAGCGTCAGGCGTTTTTGCAGCTCGAACCTGGAGCTCCAGAACGCACTGGAATTGGGTTTTTTTTGCAGCTGGAAAACGCCTATGCCACTTGGAGCTCATAAAAGCTCTAGTGTGCATGACACAATAGAATAACATGGATGGGCGTTTTGAAGCTGTAAAAAAACCCGTCTAAAGCTGCTGTTAGCAGCTGCAAAAACGCCCTGTGTGCATGGGGCCTAAAGCTGACTTTGTAAATATTTTAGGCACTGCCCTGAAATCAAATAAAAATAAAAAGCCCAGTTGAACTTCAACTTAAAAGGGAATGAAGTCATTTACATTCCTGCATTTATAGTTAATATGCCCAACGATCGATTACATATTGGTATCGATCTATTAAAAAAAAAATGTTTTCTAAATCCTATTGTGATTTTATCTTAAATGTTATATGGTCTCAAGTGACAAGGCCATACATAGGAACCTTCTCAGTTCTCTCACAATTAGTGAGTATAGTTGAGATCCATCTCGGGAATATTTAAATTCTAAATGGCACCTTGTGTACAGGCAACTCCACTTCCCCCAGAAAGGGTTAGACAGGAGGTTCATACAAAAGGTATGTCCCCTGGAAAATAGTTGAGAGATATGCTTGGAAGGTGATATTCTCAATGCTCACATCCATACAGTGTATGCTGACTCCATTGAGCTTAGTAATTATACATACTTCCTACTGGAATTGTATGGTATGTTCCCTAACAGGTTAGTGACCTGGGGAATGATAATTAGGTTCATATTTATGCCAGGAATATAATCACATTAGTAGAAAGTTATTAAAATAGTTGATCAGTCCTAAAGTAAATATTTAGGTATTCAAACCCCTCAGGATAAATAAGTAATCAGCCAATCATTTATTCCTGATAATCAATGACCCAAAATATCCTGTGTACATTGGCAACGATATATTACATCGCTTTGCTACACACATGGATCTGGTAAATACCACTGTGGTCCAGATTAAAATAAAACCCAAGTAGTTTCATAAATGAACATGAAGCCCTCAAGTAATCTTGGTTACTGCCATATGCAGTAAACATATTAGTACCACAAGAGGTCATTATTCAGACAGGTACTAATACATTTTTTTTATTACCCGGCCAGGTATAAATAGGCCAGAATTTTAAGAACCCTGCTGCATTAAAATGTTTCGCAGACAGGATGTATATAGAAAAGATTTCAGTAAATCACACTCATGAAATATAAAAGTTTTCATGGAGTTCAAATATGTTTGTGAAAAGATTCCGGTGATGTGGTATAATAGACATACACATTGCCAGGATTCAATCTGATCCAAGTGAAAACACACCTTGTGTTTTAAATCAAACATTGCTGTCTTTCCCTAGCTTGCTATGTTTCGCTAGTGGAGACCATTAAGAGTTTCGAGGAGAGGGGTGTTGTGGGCTCAGTGCACCGGATCTTATGATAATCCTATACTTGATATTCTTAAACCAAATGGTCATTGTGTTTATATGCTGATCTAAGACAGCTAAATAAACGAGTATATATGTACGGCTAAGCTGTGCTATATATTGACCGATGCTTGATATAAAAAAATACAAAGCGCTAAGTACTTCACTACACTAAATGATGCCCAATGATGGTGGAACATTCAGGTAAGTCCTGAAGACCCATACCAGCTGGCATTTAAAGGTGGTAAGAAATAGTACAACTGGAACAGAATGTAATTTGGTCAGATAAATTAAGTTTAAATTTGATTTTGTTTTTGTTTGTTATTTCACATAAGGCCATTGCCTGATGTACCTTCAAGAAAAAGTTTAACATATGTGGATGATATTTTTGTTGAATATCATAATGTTTGAAAAGCATATCCCAAGTTCAGATATGTTCTTAACCAGTTGAGGGAAGTGGGTGTTTAAAATTTCATTTCAGGAAGACCAATGGTGTCACTCCAAGGTTCATCTCCTGAGGCCTAGGGTTTGCAGCCTAAGTCTCAACACAAGAAGAAAATGGAGACTGTGATGAGGTCAAGAATATCTGCCAATATCAGTGAATTGAGGACATGTTTGGAAAGTGATTGACACTCCAGACCAGATCGTGGATTGGTAAAGGCGAAGTGAACTGCCAACAGACACAGCGATCGTATGGATGATGTTAATCCTTGGCGTCCAGTTCCGGAGGGAACCTGTCACCAAACCACACTCCAGACCAGATCGTTGATTGGTAAAGGTGAAGTTGACCACCAGAAGACACAGCGATCGTTTGGATGATGTTAATCCGTGATGTCCAGTTCCGGATGGAACCCGTCACCACATTGAATCCTTCATCAGGAGTCAGGAAGCAAGACGCTCCAGGATTCGTATTGCCAGAAAGAAAGATTTGTTGCAGAAGTCCCTTGTTTGCTTGAATCTCAGAATATCCATTGAAAGGAGGGATATTGAATCCCATTTTCAGCATGTAACACTACAAGAGCGGATTCGTTGAAGAGTTTCTTCAATTGCTGGTTTACCAGCCTTGTTTTCAACACATTTGAAAAGGGGGGGTGACACCACCACTGCAACAGTTCATCTTGTTTTTATAAAGACTTGAACTCATCAACAAAGATCCAAGTCATACAAGAACATTCTTTATCATATGGATGAAGAGAGGAATGTTCTTCAAGTATAAAGAAAAATAATAATATGGCCATATCTTTTAAACAACTTTGATATTTCTTCAGACCCGTTTCTTGGTATGTCCGTGACTATTCGTCAGAAATACAAGAAACGTGGGGGGGTTATGTCAGAACATTTGGGGTTAAAAAGAATTACATATAGGCCTTTATATTATGTATATTATGTATTTTTCATATTGTTCATATTCATGTATATTATGAACAAGAGGGAAACCATCTTGTCTCTAAAGTTTAAAATAGCTCACGAGATGCTATGAACAACACTTTAGATTCTACTTTCCCTTTAAGAGGTTAACCCACATTTGCTATGTTTAAAGTTATTTCCTGTCTCACAAGAAGGCATTGTTTTTCTGTATCTCGTTCCCAGACCATAAACTCAAAGATTTTGAACATTTAAGATAAACATACCAGCCTCCCCGGGTGGTAATTCAAAGGTTTGACACTTAGAGACATGGGGGGGTATGGATACGGGCTAGCACAAACTGTGTATTATTGTATTGACATAATGTGATCAAAGGGCTATTCATAAATAGGCTGTGTACTGCATATCTTAAATAAGGTTTATTTTTAAGTATCTTCACAAAGTATCTATACTAGTAATACATGTATAAACCCATGTATGCCTATATATAGATTAGTATTAAGGAGTTGTATACATGCTACTATATTAGTGGGGTAGCATTAGAAACTGCTTAAACATACATTCCAGTGGTTAGCTTCAGGAACTTCCCAAAACATTAACAAATGGCCAGAGTCAGTGTTGATAATAAACATTCACACATGTAAATCTGAAGTGACGCCAAGATAGCAGGGATACAGGACATGTGTTTTGACACCCTTAGACAATTAAGTGTGTTTTACTAAGCTAGGTCAAAAGGTAGTCGTCTGTAATACGCTACTGCCCTCTGGTGGTAAAAACACTTAATCGTTCAAGATGATGTGATGTTTGGATACTGTGACAACCTACTCAATCACATCATCATTTGACGTCTCAGTTACGTAGTAATGTAAGGTACACACCCACTTCTGGGAGTGAGATAAATGTAGCAGCTGAGATAACAGATGGTAACGTATTGATTTTGTTTATTTACCTGCTTTGGTAATGGAGTTGTTTTTGCATACACATAACTAAAACCATTTAAATATATATGGCAATGCAATTTGGAATGGTATCATATTTTAACTGCGGTATAAATGAAATATTATTCCAAATATTAAAGGCACATACCCTAATTTGGTTGTCTTTAAAAAGCTAGAGCCAAGTGGTACAATGGTTTTATTATGATATAGAACAGTGATGGTGTCAGCGCTGTGTTTAAACAAAGAAAGTGGGAAAGCTGGGAACAGTGTGACTGATAACACACTGGACCTAAATAATATTGTGACCTTGTATAGAATACTTAATAAACTCAAAATACAATCACGTGAATCAACGTGAACGTGTAGCCATATCCAAATAGTCCAATCGTGATCAATCCAAAGGAAAATGTGCTAATAAATACAATATATATATATATATATATATATATATATATATATATATATATATATATATATATATATATATATAATTGAAAAGTCCAAATAAATCCAGTTAGACCATGCAGTCCAGAAATATATTAAAAGTGATTCCCATCACCGAAAAAAGTGAGAAAAAAATATAATAATATAAAACACACATTAGTTCAGTGCTCAAAAACTTGATTCCTCTTCAGTGCTCCACCTCTGTGCCTGTAAGCAGCTTACCTTGTTATTAATTAAGCTTAGCGTAGCCAGGTCACAGGTTAATTCCAAACTGGTGGGCAGTGGCTTAGATGACTTTGGTTGCTGCAATCCTCCCAAGTATCATATATAAATCAAAGGAGATGGATCATAGTGTAATGCCGCCAGTATTCAGAGATACACACACACGCCAGACAGGTACTCACTTTATATCTAAAGAGTATGGACGCATCTCCACGAGCACTGAACTCGTCGTCCCTCTAGTTGTCTGTAGCTTTGTGTGGATCCCAGTATAGTGGTGTCTCAGATGAGCAGCGTATTCAATAGAATAGAAAATATATGGCAACCATAGCGTGATCCCATATCATAAGATTTTATTAAAAATAGACAATAAATATGTAACACTCACATGAATTTTAAAAATCGCTGCAGGATATCCTACTGGCGCCTCGCTCGTCTACCTGCTCGGGTCCTGGTCTGTCAGCAAACCTCCAATCCCTACGCGTATCGTCATGTGTCACGTGACTTCATCAGGGGATGCTAGAGTGAAAGGCTGCTGGCACTATATAGTCTACTAATTGGTCATTCGGCGGACATACAGCCGCCATTTTATTGTAGTCCTATTATGTAAACAAACCGGCGCCATTTTCCCAGGGTCATTCCGGAGTGTTTTAAACATGTTATTAGAATACCAAGAGCGTACAGATAAACAGACGGATACCATTTTGTCTAGGCTGATGCTTGTCAGTCTGACAAAAGTATCGAAATTTCCGTCCTGTTTATTACACTGGCTATATACGCCGGGCTAGACACACCCGCCGCAAGACAGTGTGTCCCGCATCCGGCTTCGGTGGCCAAACCACCAGGTACAAGTAGGACAAGGGAAAGGTTTTGATACAAATCCTGTCACCGCTCACGTTTATCACTCCCAATATTGCCCGAATCATAGGTTGGTCAACCCCAAATCCAGGCTGCAACCAAGAAACATAATAGCAAGGAGTGGCGTGAGGAACGGCAGGATAAACAGCTGGATACCAGCTCATTGGCATAAAACCAGAGACAGAGGGAAAAAAAGGAGGGGGGGTGGTGGAAATGGTGGCATGGTACAAATTTAAAATTTATAAGTCAGAGTCACATGGTACAAATTTTGTTATAAGTCATAAATAATGACCTCTGATCCATGGACCTATACACATATATATCCTATAATACTATATATTACTTATATATATATTATATATATATATATATATATATATATATAGAAAAATTTTAATTAAATATTTAAAATATTCCAATTTTAAAATTGGATTATAATCAATCCTTAAAATGATCCATCTAAGATATTCGTAGGAAGTGACAAATGAACTAATATTTACAAAGTGTATAAAAGATGTAAAATAATTCTTCTGGAGGAGTGCCGCACACCAGAACCCCAGCACAACAACCCAGGCCTTAGATCATGGCATTCCCATCAAGGGTAACTATAGATAACTGTGCAGAGAGAAATCCTTAAAAAATGCTTAAAAATAAGTAAATAAATAAATACATCATATATGAATATATGTATATCTATTACTGAAGAGGGGAGGGGGGCAGTGGGGGGGGCAGTGAAAGGGAGAGATGGGAGGGGGGGGGAAAGGGAAGGAGAAGAAGGGGGGGGAAGGGGGAGAAAAATCAGGAAAGGAAAGGGAAGGGAAGGGAAGAAAGAAAGGGGAGAAAGAGAAGGAAAGGAGGAAAAGAAATTACACAGTGAAGGAAGTTCCCCGCTCAAGCCAATGACGTAGGCGGGTCCGACATACCGAGGGGGCGGACCTGATGGGGAACTGCTCTCACTTTGGTAATACATGTATAGACCCGCCCCTTCTCATGTTCCGCATCTGGTCCGCTGAGCGGACCTGATGGGGAACTTTAGAAGGGGCGGGTCTATACATTTAAAATACTGAGAGGGAGTTCCCCATCAGGTCCGCTCAGGCACAACCAATGAAGGACAGCGCTGGACATCGGGATCGCCGCGGGACACTGGATTTCACCGCTGGAATGTTTTTTTTGTTTTTTGTTTTTAAATAAAGGACTTTTTCAAGGTGTTTGTGTGTTTTTTTAAACATTTTTTTACGCTTTCTTCGTGAAATGGTAGGGGTACAATGTACCCCTTACCAATTCACATAGGGGGGGGCGGGATCTGGGGGTCCCCTTTGTTAAAGGGGTCTTCCAGATTCCGATAAGCCCCCCGCCCGCAGACCCCCACAACCACCGGGCAAGGGTTGTGGGGATGAGAACCTTGTCCCCATCAACATGGGGACATCCTCCCCATGTTGAGGGCATGTGGCCTGGTACGGTTCAGGAGGGAGGGGGGGGCGCTCTCTCGTCCCCCCCTCTTCCCCTGCGGCCGGCCAGGTTGCGTGCTCGGATAAGGGGTCTGGTATGGATTTTTAGGGGGACTCCACGCCATTTTTTTTTAAATTTGGGGTGGAGTTCCCCTTAAAATCCATGCCAGATCTGAAGGGCCTGGAATGGATATTTGGGGGAACCCCACGTCAATTTTTTTTAAATTTGCGGCGGGGTTCCCCTTAATATCCATTCCAGACCTGAAGGGCCTGGTAATTGAATTCTGGGGAACCCCCACGCTTTTTTTTTTTTTTTTTATCAATGACTTTTGTATGTATTGCCAGGAGCCGACAATTCATTAATAGCCGCGAGTCAGTTTTAAATGCATTTTTTTCTTTCAAAAATGACATTTTTTGCAGGGACAGTTCTAAGCACGGGAAACATGCGCCACTTTACATGCATATCATACACACCCCCCAGGTACGAAATTTAAAGGAATATTTCACTTTTATTTTTTCATTTTAAGGATTATTAAAATCACTGCTCCCGAAAAAACGGCCGTTTTTAAAACTTCTTTTTGCATTGATACATGTCCCCTGGGGCAGGACCCGGGTCCCCAAACACTTTTTAGGACAATAACTTGCATATTAGCCTTTATAATTAACACTTTAGATTTCGAACGTTCGAGTCCATTGTATTTAATAGGGTTCTAAAGTTTACACGAACATTTTGTCTGTTCGCAGGTTCTGGTGCGAACCGAACAGGGGGGTGTTCGGCTCATCCCTGTTTAGGATATTTTGAACATGTTCCTTGACCCTAATTCTCAAGAGTCTCTTAGTGCGGCCTACATATTGCAGGCCGCAACTGCATTCCAGTACGTACACTGCTCCCTCAGTATTACATCCTACAAATTATTTTATATCATAGCTTGTACCGTTACTGGTTGATTGAAAAGAGGTTTTCTTTTCATTAGGTCGTTTGGTGCGTTTGCAGGCATAGCATCTCTTACACGGATAAAAGCCTTTCCCTGTAAAAAAAGTGAATTGTTTTTTAGGTGGGTCAATAATATTTTTCACCAGTTGGTCACGGAGGGTCGGGGCTTTTCGATAGATAAATTTAGGTTTAGCTGGTAGTATCTCATTTAGTTGCCTATCAGCCTTCAGAATATGCCAATGGCGAGAGATAATTTCTTCAATTTTTTTATATTGAATGTTGAAATCTAATATTACAGGAACCTGGTCCAATTGCGGTCTACTCTTTTTTTCTTCTAGCAGGGTTTTCCTTGGTATATGGGTTACCTCTTCTATTATCTCTTTTATAAACGGTTCTTCATATCCTTTTTGGATAAATCTTTCCCCAATAGTTTTTGCTTGGATCTGAAAATCCTCTATTTCGGTGCAGTTCCGTTTTAATCTCACCATCTGCCCTTTCGGGATATTAAATATCCAGTTCCTATGGTGGCAGCTCTCAGGTAACTGTTTCTATCCACATTTTTGAAAAAAGTTTTCGTGGAGAACTTATTGTTCACCCGTGATATTTCTAGGTCCAAGAATGGAATAGTCTTCTCTTCTATCTGCCAGGTCAAAGTAATATTGATATCATTCTGATTTAATTTTTCAAAAAACTTGGTCAGGCTATTATGGTCATCTTTCCAGACGATAAAGATGTCATCTATGTAACGTTTGTATATAACGAGACCTTCTGGGCGATCACCAAACACCGCTTCTTCCTCCCATTTGGCCATAAACAATCCTGCGACGCTCGGAGCAAATTTTGCTCCCATAGCCACACCAGTTATTTGTTGGTAATATTGCTTATTGTACCAAAAATGGCTATGCTTCAGACAGAAATCTAGACATTTGACTATGTACTTCCTTTGTATACAGGGTAATATCGAAAAGTTTCTAAGACCCCATTTGGTTGCTTCGCATGCCATATAATGGGGTATAACTGTGTATAAGGATGACACATCTGCTGTAGCCATTAATAGGGTTCCTGTGTCGTTCCTTCCTTCTAACAGTTGTATCATTTCTTTTGTATCTTTGATGTATGCTTTGCATTTTTGAACTGCAGGCTGTAGAAACCGATCGATATATTGTCCTAATCTCGCTGTAAGTGATTCTATGCCATTAACTATTGGTCTATAGGGAGGATCTGTCTTGTCTTTATGGACCTTGGGTAGCGCGTATATAACCGGGGTCCTACATGCCTCTGGTGATAGATACTTGGCTTCTTTTTTGTCTAATACGCCCTTTTTGAGTCCTAAGTGTACCACTTGTTCTAAACCTTTCTTCCATTTAAATATAGGGTTACTTAACAGTAAAGTGTAGGTGTTTGGATCTTCTAATAATCTATTCATCCCTCTGTTATATTGCTCAATCGTTTGAATCACGATCCCGCCTCCTTTATCAGATGGTCTGATTACCAAGTCTTTTCTTCCAATTAGTTTCTTTATCCCAGTCTTGATAGCTCTAGATGAATAGATTATTATTTGTTCACTAACACCCTCCTCCCTTTGTCTTGTACTAACATTTTTTGTTTACTAACACTGCCCCCCCCGTCTCCCATTCTTCCCTCCCCGTCCCCTTCTCCCCCCCCCCAAAACACCGCCCCCCCCTTTTCCCTCTCTCTTCCTTAATATTGACATTATTTGTTTACTAACACCCTCCTTTCTTTGTCTTGTACTAACACCATTTGTTTACTAACACCGTCCCCCCTCCCCCTGTCCCCCCTCCCCCCTCCCATACAACCCTCTTCCTTCTCCCCTTTCTCTTCCTAAATATTGATACTATTTGTTTACTAACACTATCCTCCCCTTGTCTTGCACTAACACTATTTGTTTACTAACACCGCCCCCACCCCCCACCTCTTCCCCCCCCTCCCGCTTCCCATTCTATTTCTTTCCTTTCCCTAGCTTTCCCCCTTGTTTCCGCCCCCTTCCCCCAACTCCCCCCCCCTTTTCCTCTCTCACTTCCTCAATAGTGACATTATTTGTTTACTAACACCCTTCTTCCCTTGTCTTGTACTAACACCATTTGTTTACTAACACTTCGCCCCCCCCCTCCCCCTCCATCTCCCTTCCCCAAATATTGATATTTGTTTATTAACACCCTTGTCTTGTATTAACATTATTTGTTTACTAATACTGTCCCCCTCCGGCCTCCCCCCCCCCTTCCCCTTTCTCCTCAGTACTAACACTAGATATTTGATATTTGACATTTACTAATCTTTTTTTTCCTCCTTTCCTTCTTTTTCTCCCCTTTCTTTCTTCCCTTCCTTTTCCTGATTTTTCTCCCCCTTACCCCCCTTTTTCTCCTCCCCCCTTCTTCTCCTCCCCCTTCCCCCCCCCTCCCTTCTCTCCCTTTCACTGCCCCCCCTCCCCTCTTCAGTAATAGATATACATATATTCATATATGATGTATTTATTTATTTACTTATTTTTAAGCATTTTTTAAGGATTTCTCTCTGCACAGTTATCTATAGTTACCCTTGATGGGAATGCCATGATCTAAGGCCTGGGTTGTTGTGCTGGGGTTCTGGTGTGCGGCACTCCTCCAGAAGATTTCTTTTATATCTTTTATACACTTTGTAAATATTAGTTCATTTGTCACTTCCTACAAATATCTTAGATGGATCATTTTAAGGATTGATTATAATCCAATTTTAAAATTGGAATATTTTAAATATTTAATTTAAAATTTTCTATATATATATATATATATATATATATATATATATATATATATATATATATATATACGTAATATATTGTATATAGGAATATATGTGTATAGGTCCATGGATCAGAGGTCAATATTTTGACTCTGACTTATACATTTTAAATTTGTACCATGCCACCATTTCCACCACCCCCCCTCCTTTTTTTCCCTCTGTCTCTGGTTTTATGCCAATGAGCTGGTATCCAGCTGTTTATCCTGCCGTTCCTCATGCCACTCCTTGCTATTATGTTGCTTGGTTGCAGCCTGGATTTGGGGTTGACCAACCTATGATTCGGGCAATATTGGGAGTGATAAACGTGAGCGGTGACAGGATTTGTATCAAAACCTTTCCCTTGTCCTACTTGTACCTGGTGGTTTGGCCACCGAAGCCGGATGCGGGACACACTGTCTTGCGGCGGGTGTGTCTAGCCCGGGGTATATAGCCAGTGTAATAAACAGGACGGAAATTTCGATACTTTTGTCAGACTGACAAGCATCAGCCTAGACAAAATGGTATCCGTCTGTTTATCTGTACGCTCTTGGTATTCTAACAACATGTTTAAAACACTCCGGAATGACCCTGGGAAAATGGCGTCGGTTTGTTTACATAATAGGACTACAATAAAATGGCGGCTGTATGTCTGCCGAATGACCAATTAGTAGACTATATAGTGCCAGCAGCCTTTCACTCTAGCATCCCCTGATGAAGTCACGTGACACGTGACGATACGCGTAGGGATTGGAGGTTTGCTGACAGACCAGGACCCGAGCAGGTAGACGAGCGAGGCGCCAGTAGGATATCCTGCAGCGATTTTTAAAATTCATGTGAGTGTTACATATTTATTGTCTATTTTTAATAAAATCTTATGATACGGGATCACGCTATGGTTGCCATATATTTTCTATTCCATTGAATACGCTGCTCATCTGAGACACCACTATACTGGGATCCACACAAAGATACAGACAACTAGAGGGACGACGAGTTCAGTGCTCGTGGAGATGCGTCCATACTCTTTAGATATAAAGTGAGTACCTGTCTGGCGTGTGTGTGTATCTCTGAATACTGGCGGCATTACACTATGATCCATCTCCTTTGATTTATATATGATAATTGGGAGGATTGCAGCAACCAAAGTCATCTAAGCCACTGCCCACCAGTTTGGAATTAACCTGTGACCTGGCTACGCTAAGCTTAATTAATAACAAGGTAAGCTGCTTACAGGCACAGAGGTGGAGCACTGAAGAGGAATCAAGTTTTTGAGCACTGAACTAATGTGTGTTTTATATTATTATTTTTTTTCTCACTTTTTTCGGTGATGGGAATCACTTTTAATATATTTCTGGACTGCATGGTCTAACTGGATTTATTTGGACTTTTCAATTATATATATATATATATATATATATATATATATTGTATTTATTAGCACATTTTCCTTTGGATTGATCACGATTGGACTATTTGGATATGGCTACACGTTCACGTTGATTCACATGATTGTATTTTGAGTTTATTAAGTATTCTATACAAGGTCACAATATTATTTAGGTCCAGTGAGTTATCAGTCACACTGTCCCCAGCTTTCCCACTTTCTTTGTTTAAACACAGCGCTGACACCATCACTGTTCTAGATTTTTCTGAGTTTTCCCGAATTGGATTCACAGGTGTCTGGCAGCAGTGCCCCCCCTCCCCCTTGTTTCTGTCAAGGTTATAGGTTCACTTATTCTTTTCACGTTGGAGCAGCGCGGGAGTTTCCCCAATTTTTTATTATTATGATATAGGTATAAAAATTAATTCTCTCTAAATTTAATATAAGACTTGATGTTTTATCAAAGCCGTGTTCCTTATATGACACTTGGTCCGGACACGTTTAAGAAGTGTAATCAGGAGATCTGTTGGTTTGAGAAAGAAAGAGTGTTAAAGTGAACAAAAGAGTGTTTACACCTTCCGCAAAGTAACGGAAAGACATTTCACAAGAGTTACCAAGTTTTAAATGTACAAGTATCATTTAAGTATTGCACTGTGAATATACTTTGTCATATAGAGCTCACATAGAAATGTATGTAAATATTATCTGAACCTTAATCATCATTTATCTCTGATTGTAGAAGTATATCCATTCATTTGTTTTATCACGACTTATACCTGATTTTAATTTGCACTGTACTTTAGTTAATAAATATATATAACATTTTAAGCAATATTAATTTGTGTTACTTGTCTTCAAACTAGCATGGATAAAAGAACTTAGAATTTCTTGTTAATATTGTAGGATATGGGGAATCTCCAAAATTAAGATATACCTATTTCCGCAATAATTATTTTTTTATATTTCAGTATAAACATTCTGACATACTTGTAGGCACTATGCTGAGATGTGTCAATGTTTCTGACATATGTATACCACTGTCAGAACATTTGGGGTTAAAAAGAATTACATATAGGCCTTTATGTTATGCATATTACGTATTTTTCATATTGTTCATATTCATGTATATTATGAACGAGAGGGAGACCATCTTGTCTCTAAAGTTTAAAATAGCTCACGAGATGCTATTAACAACACTTTGGATTCTGCTTTCCCTTTAAGGGGTTAACCCACATTTGCTATGTTTAAATCTATTTCCTGTCTCACAAGAAGGCATTGTTTTCCCAATCCATAAACTCAAAGCTTTGAACATTTAAGAAAATATACCAGCCTCCCCGGGTGGTAATTCAAAGGTTTGGAGACTTGGTAATATAAACAAGATAAGGAATGCTTGTTTCAAGGGAGCATAAAAACCTAAATTAGTATTTCAGAGTAAGTTACAAAACTGTAGGGCTTATTCAAAATTCCTGTTTTATTGTATATCTTTTATAGTATATCTATGGATTGGTTATATATATATATATATATATATATATGTATAAACCCATATCTACATATATATATATATTACTACAAAATGTGAGATCCTAGCTGTATTGATATTAGGAGCTGTATTTGTCAAAAGTAAGTTAAAAGTTATTCCAAATGACTTCAGCTTCGAGGAATGTTAACAACCCATTAGCAGAGAGGTGGGAAGATGTTCCGAAGACATTACTCTGAGCCATTCGCCGAAATGTCTGGTATACTTGACACATTTGACACCCTTAGACAATTAAGTGTGTTTTACTAAGCTAGGTCAAATGGTCTTCGTAAATTACCTTCAGCCTCCGTGAAAATAATATTAGAAATTATTCCTTATACACCACTGCCCCTACAGGTTAAAAACGACATTGTTCAAGATGGCGTATATGTGGTTGCTAAGACAACCTTCCAAAAAAAAAGTTACCTAGTGATAAGATACACACCCACTTTGGAGTGAGATAAAAGTAGCAGCTGAGATAGCAGGACGGGACTGAAACAAGGTAAGCTGCTTACAGGCACAGAGGTGGAGCACTGAAGAGGAATCAAGTTTTTGAGCACTGAACTAATGTGTGTTTTATATTATTATATTTTTTTCTCACTTTTTTCGGTGATGGGAATCACTTTTAATATATTTCTGGACTGCATGGTCTAACTGGATTTATTTGGACTTTTCAATTATATATATATATATATATATATATATATATTGTATTTATTAGCACATTTTCCTTTGGATTGATCACGATTGGACTATTTGGATATGGCTACACGTTCACGTTGATTCACATGATTGTATTTTGAGTTTATTAAGTATTCTATACAAGGTCACAATATTATTTAGGTCCAGTGTGTTATCAGTCACACTGTTCCCAGCTTTCCCACTTTCTTTGTTTAAACACAGCGCTGACACCATCACTGTTCTAGATTTTTCTGAGTTTTCCCGAATTGGATTCACAGGTGTCTGGCAGCAGTGCCCCCCCCCTCCCCCTTGTTTCTGTCAAGGTTATAGGTTCACTTATTCTTTTCACGTTAGAGCAGCGCGGGAGTTTCCCCCATTTTTTTTTTGCATACGTTTACTGATTCTTCTAACACTCCCGCTGCAGCCATGGAGATTTTCACGTTCATAGAACAAAGAGAGGTAGACCTTGATTTAGTGTTTAATAATGAAGATCCTAAAATGGAGTCCAGCGTTGAGCCACTCATGCGTAAACTTGGTCACAATATGGATAAAAAAATTGGCCTCTGGTGGGATGTCACCACCTTTGACAGATATATTAAGGCCAATATTGTACCAAGACGCCTGAGATGGGATGTACCCCTCAACGATGGCCTCACTGATGGAGAATCTGCAGATGAGTGGTTCACCTTTTTTAATAAAAAGGGGACGGAGCTACTACAACTTCTACTAAAACGAAAACAAAAGAAAATTAGGAAAATTGACCAACCGATTGCCGAATTAAAAGTCCAACTGGAGGTTCATAAAGATACGGCAGATTTCAAACGGCTTACTACTCAACTCAATAAAGATCTTACAAAAAAAGATATAGAAGTACAAACGAGAAAAAGTAAGAAATATTCTAGAGACATAAACGACTATAAAAATGATCTAGTTTTCAGGTGGCAGAATGGCAATGGACAAGGTGACCTGATTGCTACTGCTTCCACCCCTGAAAGAAATGATAGATCTAGACCATATTATACTGACATGTCACCAATACCTAGGTCACCCCGACGTGGTGTACAGCAGAGGAACACAGGAGATCAGATACCAAGAGATATCTCTCCAAGACAAGATAAAAATGAAGTAGGATCAAAGCTTTTGAGCAATAGCACCCCGCACAATACTGGAAGGAAACTACCACCCCCACAAGCTGAAAGAGCAACACAACAAGGGTGGAAAAAGCCTAACCATTGGAAAAACAATATTTAATAAAAAACCTCACAATAATTGGACTAAACAAAATCAAGGACCAAGAGCTACATACCAAGAGTAATATAGACAAGATAGAAGCCCAAAAAATATTTATTGGATAATCCAATAAATGTCAAAGTAGGAGGAGTAAACTCAGTTGTGAATAGTAATTTGAGGAATAAATCCGTTTTCAATCCCAAGCCTAAAGACAACAAACATATTGATTTGTTTAAACATCTAGTCACTGAAGAGGTTAAGGGTCTAAAGCCCTGTACACACGATCAGATATCCTATGGATTTTCGTCTGATGGATTTGTCCATCAGAAATCTGATGAAACTGTTTTCCATCAGTCTTGCCCACACACCATCAGTCAAAAAACCGACCGTTCCAAACGTGGTGACGTAAAACACTCCGATGAGCTGAGAAAAATGAAATTCAATGCTACTGAGCATGTGTCGACTTGATTCTGAGCATGCTTGGGTTTTTTATCTGATGGATTTCCCCACAGACAATCGGAAATTGCCATCAGTTTTTTATCCATCAGATAATTTTAAAACATGTTCTATTTTTTAAAACCGATGGAAAAAAGACTGATGGGTCCCATACACGATCGGTTTGTCTGATGAAAACAATCCATCAGACGGTTTTCATCAGTCAAACTGATCATGTGTACAGGGCTTAATAGTCAAGAAGAAAGAAGAATCTAGAGCTATCAAGACTGGGATAAAGAAACTAATTGGAAGAAAAGACTTGGTAATCAGACCATCTGATAAAGGAGGCGGGATCGTGATTCAAACGATTGAGCAATATAACAGAGGGATGAATAGATTATTAGAAGATCCAAACACCTACACTTTACTGTTAAGTAACCCTATATTTAAATGGAAGAAAGGTTTAGAACAAGTGGTACACTTAGGACTCAAAAAGGGCGTATTAGACAAAAAAGAAGCCAAGTATCTATCAACAGAGGTATGTAGGACCCCGGTTATATACGCGCTACCAAAGGTCCATAAAGACAAGACAGATCCTCCCTATAGACCAATAGTTAACGGCATAGAATCACTTACAGCGAGATTAGGACAATATATCGATCGGTTTCTACAGCCTGCAGTTCAAAAATGCAAAGCATACATCAAAGATACAAAAGAAATGATACAACTGTTAGAAGGAAGGAACGACACAGGAACCCTATTAATGGCTACAGCAGATGTGTCATCCTTATACACAGTTATACCCCATTATATGGCATGCGGAGCAACCAAATGGGGTCTTAGAAACTTTTCGATATTACCCTGTATACAAAGGAAGTACATAGTCAAATGTCTAGATTTCTGTCTGAAGCATAGCCATTTTTGGTACAATAAGCAATATTACCAACAAATAACTGGTGTGGCTATGGGAGCAAAATTTGCTCCGAGCGTCGCAGGATTGTTTATGGCCAAATGGGAGGAAGAAGCGGTGTTTGGTGATCGCCCAGAAGGTCTCGTTATATACAAACGTTACATAGATGACATCTTAATCGTCTGGAAAGATGACCATAATAGCCTGACCAAGTTTTTTGAAAAATTAAATCAGAATGATATCAATATTACTTTGACCTGGCAGATAGAAGAGAAGACCATTCCATTCTTGGACCTAGAAATATCACGGGTGAACAATAAGTTCTCCACGAAAACTTTTTTCAAAAATGTGGATAGAAACAGTTACCTGCCGATCAAGAGCTGCCACCATAGGAACTGGATATTTAATATCCCGAAAGGGCAGATGGTGAGATTAAAACGGAACTGCACCGAAATAGAGGATTTTCAGATCCAAGCAAAAACTATTGGGGAAAGATTTATCCAAAAAGGATATGAAGAACCGTTTATAAAAGAGATAATAGAAGAGGTAACCCATATACCAAGGAAAACCCTGCTAGAAGAAAAAAAAAAGAGTAGACCGCAATTGGACCAGGTTCCTGTAATATTAGATTTCAACATTCAATATAAAAAAATTATCTCTCGCCATTGGCATATTCTGAAGGCTGATAGGCGACTAAATGAGATACTACCAGCTAAACCTAAATTTATCTATCGAAAAGCCCCGACCCTCCGTGACCAACTGGTGAAAAATATTATTGACCCACCTAAAAAACAATTCACTTTTTTTACAGGGAAAGGCTTTTATCCGTGTAAGAGATGCTATGCCTGCAAACGCACCAAACGACCTAATGAAAAGAAAACCTCTTTTCAATCAACCAGTAACGGTACAAGCTATGATATAAAAGAATTTGTAGGATGTAATACTGAGGGAGCAGTGTACGTACTGGAATGCAGTTGCGGCCTGCAATATGTAGGCCGCACTAAGAGACTCTTGAGAATTAGGGTCAAGGAACATGTTCAAAATATCCTAAATGGATTTCCAAAGCATAGTGTGTCCAGACACTTTTTAGAGGTACACAATAGGGATCCGAATCACCTCAAATTTTGGGGAATTGTCCCATATATCAGGCCCTGGAGAGGAGGACACAAAGTCAGGGCGCTGAGCCAGGTTGAATCCAAATGGATTTTCTGTATGGATACTCTGGCTCCGAGGGGACTTAACATAGAGTTCGACCTGAATTGTTTTTTGAGTGATTTCTAACATAGTGTACCTCGCTACACCAGCACAATATACTGAAGGTATCTTTATTATGGCAACTTATATGCATTTGTGGGAGGACCTTTCGCTGTCTTTATAAATTTTTCCTTTTTTGTTGGTTACATAATATTGCCCCCCTATTTATTTTCCCCCCTCTCCCTATCTCTCCTTTCCTCTGCCTCCCCCTTTCCCTCACACCCTCCCCCTCCACTCCCCCTCTCCTTTTTCTTCTGTTTCTTTTATTTCATTTATTTTACTTTCTTCTCAGCAATAACACCACCTGTTTACTAATACCCCCCTCCCCCTCCCCCCCCACCTCCCTCCCCCCCTTTTCCCTTCTCTCTTCTTTAATACTGACACTATTTGTTCACTAACACCCTCCTCGCTTTGTCTTGTACTAACATTTTTTGTTTACTAACACTGCCCCCCCGTCTCCCATTCTTCCCCCCCCTAAACACCGCCCCCCCTTCCCTCTCTCTTCCTTAATATTGACATTATTTGTTTACTAACACCCTCCTTTCTTTGTCTTGTACTAACACCATATGTTTACTAACACCGTCCCCCCTCCCCGTCCCCCCTTCCCCCTCCCATACAACCCTCTCCCTTCTCCCCTTTCTCTTCCTAAATATTGATACTATTTGTTTACTAACACTATCCTCCCCTTGTCTTGCACTAACACTATTTGTTTACTAACACCGCCCCCACCCCCCACCTCTTCCCCCCCTCCCGCTTCCCATTCTATTTCTTTCCTTTCCCTAGCTTTCCCCCTTGTTTCCGCCCCCTTCCCCTAACTCCCCCCCCTTTTCCTCTCTCACTTCCTCAATAGTGACATTATTTGTTTACTAACACCCTTCTTCCCTTGTCTTGTACTAACACCATTTGTTTACTAACACTTCCCCCTCCCCCCCTCCATCTCCCTTCCCCAAATATTGATATTTGTTTATTAACACCCTTGTCTTGTATTAACATTATTTGTTTACTAATACTGTCCCCCTCCGTCCTCCCCCCCTCTTTCCCCTTTCTCCTCAGTACTAACACTAGATATTTGATATTTGACATTTTTACTAATCATTTTTTTTCCTCCTTTCCTTCTCTTTCTCCCCTTTCTTTCTTTCTTCCCTTCCCTTTCCTTTCCTGATTTTTCTCCCCTTCCCCCCCCCTTCTTCTCCTCCCCCTTCCCCCCCCCTCCCTTCTCTCCCTTTCACTGCCCCCCCACTGCCCCCCCCTCCCCTCTTCAGTAATAGATATACATATATTCATATATGATGTATTTATTTATTTACTTATTTTTAAGCATTTCTCTCTGCACAGTTATCTATAGTTACCCTTGATGGGAATGCCATGATCTAAGGCCTGGGTTGTTGTGCTGGGGTTCTGGTGTGCGGCACTCCTCCAGAAGAATTCTTTTATATCTTTTATACACTTCGTAAATATTAGTTCATTTGTCACTTCCTACGAATATCTTAGATGGATCATTTTAAGGATTGATTATAATCCAATTTTAAAATTGGAATATTTTAAATATTTAATTTTAATTTTTCTATATATATATATATATATATATATATATATATATATATATATATACGTAATATATTGTATATAGGAATATATGTGTATAGGTCCATGGATCAGAGGTCAATATTTTGACTCTGACTTATACATTTTAAATTTGTACCATGCCACCATTTCCACCACCCCCCCTCCTTTTTTCCCCTCTGTCTCTGGTTTTATGCCAATGAGCTGGTATCCAGCTGTTTATCCTGCCGTTCCTCACGCCACTCCTTGCTATTATGTTGCTTGGTTGCAGCCTGGATTTGGGGTTGACCAACCTATGATTCGGGCAATATTAGGAGTGATAAACGTGAGCGGTGACAGGATTTGTATCAAAACCTTTCCCTTGTCCTACTTGTACCTGGTGGTTTCGCCACCGAAGCCGGATGCGGGACACACTGTCTTGCGGCGGGTGTGTCTAGCCCGGCGTATATAGCCAGTGTAATAAACAGGACGGAAATTTCGATACTTTTGTCAGACTGACAAGCATCAGCCTAGACAAAATGGTATCCGTCTGTTTATCTGTACGCTCTTGGTATTCTAACAACATGTTTAAAACACTCCGGAATGACCCTGGGAAAATGGCGCCGGTTTGTTTACATAATAGGACTACAATAAAATGGCGGCTGTATGTCCGCCGAATGACCAATTAGTAGACTATATAGTGCCAGCAGCCTTTCACTCTAGCATCCCCTGATGAAGTCACATGACAAGTGACGATACACGTAGGGATTGGAGGTTTGCTGACAGACCAGGACCCGAGCAGGTAGACGAGCGAGGCGCTCGTAGGATATCCTGCAGCGATTTTTAAAATTCATGTGAGTGTTACATATTTATTGTCTATTTTTAATAAAATCTTATGATACGGGATCACGCTATGGTTGCCATATATTTTCTATTCCATTGAATACGCTGCTCATCTGAGACACCACTATACTGGGATCCACACAAAGCTACAGACAACTAGAGGGACGACGAGTTCAGTGCTCGTGGAGATGCGTCCATACTCTTTAGATATAAAGTGAGTACCTGTCTGGCGTGTGTGTGTATCTCTGAATACTGGCGGCATTACACTATGATCCATCTCCTTTGATTTATATATGATACTTGGGAGGATTGCAGCAACCAAAGTCATCTAAGCCACTGCCCACCAGTTTGGAATTAACCTGTGACCTGGCTACGCTAAGCTTAATTAATAACAAGGTAAGCTGCTTACAGGCACAGAGGTGGAGCACTGAAGAGGAATCAAGTTTTTGAGCACTGAACTAATGTGTGTTTTATATTATTATATTTTTTTCTCACTTTTTTCGGTGATGGGAATCACTTTTAATATATTTCTGGACTGCATGGTCTAACTGGATTTATTTGGACTTTTCAATTATATATATATATATATATATTGTATTTATTAGCACATTTTCCTTTGGATTGATCACGATTGGACTATTTGGATATGGCTACACGTTCACGTTGATTCACATGATTGTATTTTGAGTTTATTAAGTATTCTATACAAGGTCACAATATTATTTAGGTCCAGTGAGTTATCAGTCACACTGTCCCCAGCTTTCCCACTTTCTTTGTTTAAACACAGCGCTGACACCATCACTGTTCTAGATTTTTCTGAGTTTTCCCGAATTGGATTCACAGGTGTCTGGCAGCAGTGCCCCCCCTCCCCCTTGTTTCTGTCAAGGTTATAGGTTCACTTATTCTTTTCACGTTGGAGCAGCGCGGGAGTTTCCCCAATTTTTTATTATTATGATATAGGTATAAAAATTAATTCTCTCTAAATTTAATATAAGACTTGATGTTTTATCAAAGCCGTGTTCCTTATATGACACTTGGTCCGGACATGTTTAAGAAGTGTAATCAGGAGATCTGTTGGTTTGAGAAAGAAAGAGTGTTAAAGTGAACAAAAGAGTGTTTACACCTTCCGCAAAGTAACGTAAAGACATTTCACAAGAGTTACCAAGTTTTAAATGTACAAGTATCATTTAAGTATTGCACTGTGAATATACTTTGTCATATAGAGCTCACATAGAAATGTATGTAAATATTATCTGAACCTTAATCATCATTTATCTCTGATTGTAGAAGTATATCCATTCATTTGTTTTATCACGACTTATACCTGATTTTAATTTGCACTGTACTTTAGTTAATAAATATATATAACATTTTAAGCAATATTAATTTGTGTTACTTGTCTTCAAACTAGCATGGATAAAAGAACTTAGAATTTCTTGTTAATATTGTAGGATATGGGGAATCTCCAAAATTAAGATATACCTATTTCCGCAATAATTATTTTTTTATATTTCAGTATAAACATTCTGACATACTTGTAGGCACTATGCTGAGATGCGTCAATGTTTCTGACATATGTATACCACTGTCAGAACATTTGGGGTTAAAAAGAATTACATATAGGCCTTTATGTTATGCATATTACGTATTTTTCATATTGTTCATATTCATGTATATTATGAACGAGAGGGAGACCATCTTGTCTCTAAAGTTTAAAATAGCTCACGAGATGCTATTAACAACACTTTGGATTCTGCTTTCCCTTTAAGGGGTTAACCCACATTTGCTATGTTTAAATTTATTTCCTGTCTCACAAGAAGGCATTGTTTTCCCAATCCATAAACTCAAAGCTTTGAACATTTAAGAAAATATACCAGCCTCCCCGGGTGGTAATTCAAAGGTTTGGAGACTTGGTAATATAAACAAGATAAGGAATGCTTGTTTCAAGGGAGCATAAAAACCTAAATTAGTATTTCAGAGTAAGTTACAAAACTGTAGGGCTTATTCAAAATTCCTGTTTTATTGTATATCTTTTATAGTATATCTATGGATTGGTTATATATATATATATATATACACATATATATATATATATATATACACATATATATATATATATATATATATATATATATATATATATATATATATATATATATATATAAACCCATATCTACATATATATATATATATATATTACTACAAAATGTGAGATCCTAGCTGTATTGATATTAGGAGCTGTATTTGTCAAAAGTAAGTTAAAAGTTATTCCAAATGACTTCAGCTTCGAGGAATGTTAACAACCCATTAGCAGAGAGGTGGGAAGATGTTCCGAAGACATTACTCTGAGCCATTCGCCGAAATGTCTGGTATACTTGACACATTTGACACCCTTAGACAATTAAGTGTGTTTTACTAAGCTAGGTCAAATGGTCTTCGTAAATTACCTTCAGCCTCCGTGAAAATAATATTAGAAATTATTCCTTATACACCACTGCCCCTACAGGTTAAAAACGACATTGTTCAAGATGGCGTATATGTGGTTGCTAAGACAACCTTCCAAAAAAAAAGTTACCTAGTGATAAGATACACACCCACTTTGGAGTGAGATAAAAGTAGCAGCTGAGATAGCAGGACGGGACTGAAAGAGACGCTTGAGCTGAAGATCGGAGGGAGCTGAAGAAGAGTTGATCTCTGAAGTAGGGATGAGCTTCGTGTTCGAGTCGAACATACGTTCGACTCGAACATCGGCTGTTCGATCGTTCGACGAAGATCGAATGATTTGGGCCGTTCGCGCCAAATTCGAGTGACGCGAACGGCCCACAATGCACTACGCCATCGCAGTGTCATCCAGGCGCTGTGATTGGCCAAGCATGCACTGTGACCCCGCATGCTTGGCCAATCACAGCGCCGGCAGCGAGGAGAGCAATGATTGGCCACAGGCAGGATGCCTGTGGCCAATTATTGCTGAGGGTGTTTAGTACAGGCCCCACACTATAAAAGGCCGCCAGCACGGCGGCCTAGTGTAGTGTGTTCCGGAGCAGGGAAAGAGAAGCATAGGCAGGGACAGTGACATTTATTTTTTTCTTGCTTAACCTGGATTCCTTTAGTTTAGGGAAAGAGAAGGATAGGTAGGGAGAGTGTCAGTGTGTTTTACTGTGCGAATCCTTGTTTCTAGGGACAGGGAAGGACAGTGAGGGAATTCTCCTTATGCTATAGTGTGCTTTAAAAAAACATTTTTTCTAGGGACAGAAAACTATAGGTAGGGAGAGTGTCAGTGTCTTTTACTGTGCGAATCCTTGTTTCTAGGGACAGGGAAGGACAGTGAGGGAATTCTCCTTGTGCTATAGTGTGCTTTAAAAAAACATTTTTTCTAGGGACAGAAAACTATAGGTAGGGAGAGTGTCAGTGTGTTTTACTGTGCGAATCCTTGTTTCTAGGGACAGGGAAGGACAGTGAGGGAATTCTCCTTGTGCTATAGTGTGCTTTAAAAAAACATTTTTTCTAGGGACAGAAAACTATAGGTAGGAAGAGTGTCAGTTTCTTTCACTGTGATAATCCTTGTTTCTAGGGACAAAGAAGGAAAGTGAGGGAAATTCTCCTTGTGCTATAGTGTGCTTTAAAAAAAACATTTTTTCTAGGGACAGAAAACTATAGGTAGGGAGAGTGTCAGTGTGTTTTACTGTGCGAATCCTTGTTTCTAGGGACAGGGAAGGACAGTGAGGGAATTCTCCTTGTGCTATAGTGTGCTTTAAAAAAACATTTTTTCTAGGGACAGAAAACTATAGGTAGGGAGAGTGTCAGTGTGTTTTACTGTGCGAATCCTTGTTTCTAGGGACAGGGAAGGACAGTGAGGGAATTCTCCTTGTGCTATAGTGTGCTTTAAAAAAACATTTTTTCTAGGGACAGAAAACTATAGGTAGGAAGAGTGTCAGTGTGTTTTACTGTGCGAATCCTTGTTTCTAGGGACAGGGAAGGACAGTGAGGGAATTCTCCTTGTGCTATAGTGTGCTTTAAAAAAACATTTTTTCTAGGGACAGAAAACTATAGGTAGGAAGAGTGTCAGTTTCTTTCACTGTGATAATCCTTGTTTCTAGGGACAAAGAAGGAAAGTGAGGGAAATTCTCCTTGTGCTATAGTGTGCTTTAAAAAAACATTTTTTCTAGGGACAGAAAACTATAGGTAGGGAGAGTGTCAGTGTGTTTTACTGTGCGAATCCTTGTTTCTAGGGACAGGGAAGGACAGTGAGGGAATTCTCCTTGTGCTATAGTGTGCTTTAAAAAAACATTTTTTCTAGGGACAGAAAACTATAGGTAGGGAGAGTGTCAGTGTGTTTTACTGTGCGAATCCTTGTTTCTAGGGACAGGGAAGGACAGTGAGGGAATTCTCCTTGTGCTATAGTGTGCTTTAAAAAAACATTTTTTCTAGGGACAGAAAACTATAGGTAGGGAGAGTGTCAGTGTGTTTTACTGTGCGAATCCTTGTTTCTAGGGACAGGGAAGGACAGTGAGGGAATTCTCCTTGTGCTATAGTGTGCTTTAAAAAAACATTTTTTCTAGGGACAAAAAACTATAGGTAGGGAGAGTGTCAGTGTGTTTTACTGTGCGAATCCTTGTTTCTAGGGACAGGGAAGGACAGTGAGGGAATTCTCCTTGTGCTATAGTGTGCTTTAAAAAAACATTTTTTCTAGGGACAGAAAACTATAGGTAGGGAGAGTGTCACTGTGTTTTACTGTGCGAATCCTTGTTTCTAGGGACAGGGAAGGACAGTGAGGGAATTCTCCTTGTGCTATAGTGTGCTTAAAAAAAACATTTTTTCTAGGGACAGAAAACTATAGGTAGGAAGAGTGTCAGTTTCTTTCACTGTGATAATCCTTGTTTCTAGGGACAGGGAAGGACAGTGAGGGAAATTCTCCTTGTGCTATAGTGTGCTAAAGCATTCCTCATCAACCATCTTTGAAATCCTTGTTTTTTTGGACAGTCAGGGAAATTGTCGTTGTGCTATTCTGTGCAAAAGCAATCATCCTCAACCATATTTAGAAATCCTTAAGTAAAGGGACAGAGAAGGACACCTGAAGGTAGCCCTTATTGCTTTTTTCCCATCTCCCTGCAGGCCATCTATTAGAATGTCTGGAAGGCAAACAAGGAGAGGCAGACAGTCAGGAGGCAATAAAAGAGGGCAAGCAGGCTCTGTGTCTGGGGGCAACAGTGCTGGTCGTGGACGCGGTGCATTGTCATCAGCACATGGCCATGGGACACGCTTGTCCTTCTTTTCGGCAGCTGGACATGTTGAGCCACATCATGCCGAAGACTTGGTAGAGTGGATGACCAAGCCCTCCTCCTCCTCCTCATCCTCTCCCACCCAGGCTCAGGGTACTGGAAAAGCAGCTGCCAAAGCGTCCTCTTCCCTGGTATCAATGTCAGACTCATCATCAGTCACTCCTTCCCTAGACCCACCATGTCCTCCTCCTGAGGAGTCCCCCGAACTGTTTGAGCACAGTGTTGGGTACATGCTCCAGGAGGATGCCCAGCGTTTCGAAGGGTCTGATGATGAAACCCAGCTACAGGAAGGCAGTAGCGTGAGAGCAGACAGAGGGGATGCTCAAGAAGGACACCAATCTGGCAGTCATGTTCCAGCAGCTGCAGCATACTGCCAGATTGGCTCCAGTGATGAGGAGGGAGGGGATGATGAGGTCACTGACTCCACGTGGGTGCCTAATAGGAGAGAGGAGGAGGAGGAGGATGAGGAGGAGGCACATCTCCAACGAGGCAGGATGCCCTTTGGTGGCCAGCGTAAGGGCAGTACACCGACGGAATCACACCGCAGAGCTCCGCCTGTGCAGGGCGCTGCCTCTGCCCGTCATTCAAAAAGTTCTTTGGTGTGGGCCTTTTTTGAGGCTAGTGCATCAGATCGCACAGCTGCTGTTTGCAACATATGTCTCAAGCGTATATCGCGTGGCCAAAACATCAGCCGCTTGGGTACCACATGCCTGACCAGACATATGTTGACCTGCCATGCAGCTCGTTGGCAAGCCTACCTCAAAGACCCACACCAAAGAACAAAGCGGACCTCTCCTTGCACCGCATCAGCTGGGATCTCCAACCCCACTATAACTTCAGTCCTCTCTGAAACATGCACTGAGAGGAATGAAGGTGTAGAATTAGGTGTGTCACAGCCAAGTACTTGCGGCCACTCTGCTAGCAGTACACCGACGTCCGATTCTAGCAGGCAAATTTCCCTGCCCCAGCTGCTGGACCGTCGAAAGAAGTTCACTCCCAGCCATCCACATGCCCAGCGGTTGAATGCTAGCTTGGCTAAATTGCTAGCGCTTCAACTGCTGCCTTTTCAGTTGGTAGACTCGGCCCCCTTCCGTGAGTTTGTGCAATGTGCGGTTCCTCAGTGGCAGGTTCCCAAACGCCACTTTTTCTCACGGAAGGCTATTCCGGCTCTCTACTGGCATGTGGAAGGCAATGTCTTGGCCTCGCTGGACAGGGCGGTCAGCGGTAAGGTGCATATTACCGCTGACTCATGGTCCAGCAGGCATGGACAGGGACGTTACCTTTCTTTCACGGCCCATTGGGTCACTCTTTTGGCAGCTGGGAAGGATGCAGGACAAGGTGCAGTAGTGTTGGAGGTTGTTCCACCGCCACGCCTCCAAAATGCTACTACTGGTTGTGACACACCTCTCTCCTCCACCCCCTCCTCTTCTTCTTCCTCCATGGCCTCTTCCTGTGGTTTGTCCTCGGAACCAGCGGTGCTCCGTAGGCGTTCAAGGGGCTACGCAAGTACGCAGGCAAAAAGATGCCATGCCGTGCTTGCGCTGGTGTGTTTGGGGGACAGAAGCCACACTGGGGCAGAGGTCCTGTCTGCTCTGCAGGGCCAGGCCGAGAGGTGGTTGACGCCACGCCAGCTTAAGCCAGGAATGGTGGTTTGCGACAATGGCACCAACCTCCTCTCCGCCCTCCGACAGGGACAACTGACCCATGTGCCCTGTGTGGCTCACGTCCTTAACCTGGTGGTGCAGCGGTTCTTGGGCAGGTACCCGGGCTTACAGGATGTCCTGAGGCAGGCCAGGAAAGTCTGTGTGCATTTCCGCAGATCTTATAATGCCAGTGCTCGCCTGGCTGAGCTGCAAAAGGAGTTGAACCTGCCCAAGAACCGCCTTATATGTGACATGCCCACCAGGTGGAACTCAACGTTGGCCATGCTGCAGCGGCTGCACACGCAGCAGAGGGCCATCAATGAGTACCTGTGCGACTACGGCACCAGGACAGGGTCAGGGGAGCTTGGTTTTTTTTCTCCACGCCAGTGGGGCATGATCAGGGATGCATGCACTGTCCTGGCACCATTTGAGGAGGCCACGAGGATGGTGAGCAGTGACAGTGCATGCATCAGTGACACTGTACCTCTTGTCCACCTGTTGGAGCACACGCTGCGTGGAATAATGGACAGGGCACTTGAGGCAGAACAGAGGCAGGAAGAGGAGGACTTCCTTGCCTCTCAAGGCCCCCTTTACCCAGACAGTGTTCCTTCTGTCCCACCCATCGCACAGGAAGAGGAGGAGGAGGAGGAGGAGGAGGAGGAGGATTGTGTCAGCATGGAGGTGGAGGCTGGCACTCAGCATCATCAGCAGCAGTCTTTTAGGGATGATTTACAGTCCCAAGAAACCAGTGGACTTGTACGTGGCTGGGAGGAGGTGGCTGCGGATCATGTCGTCCTTAGTGACCCAGAGGACTCCGGAGCGAATGCCTCAGCAAACCTACGCTGCATGGCCTCCCTGATCCTGCAAAGTCTGCGGAAGGATCCTCGTATTCTTCGGATCAAGGAGAGGGACCATTACTGGCTGGCCACTCTCCTTGATCCACGGTACAAGGGTAAGGTTGCGGACCTTATGTTACCGTCGCAGAGGGAGCAGAGGATGAGACAACTCCGGGAGGCCTTGCAGAAAGGTCTGTGCAACGTGTTCCCAGAGACTGGGAGGTTACAAACTCCTGGTCCTGGACAACGAGTTGCTGAGGCTTCGGCCAGTCAAAGAAGGAGCGGTGGGGAAGGTGGCCGTCTGACCGATGCGTTCAGACAATTCTTTAGTCCGCAGCCCCAAAGTATGATCGGTTCCAGCAACCATCGCCAGCGTCTGATAAACATGGTGCAGGAATATCTAGGGGCAAGGTCAGACTTGGACACCTTCCCCACCGAAAATCCTCTGGCTTACTGGGTCTTGAGGATGGATCACTGGCCAGAGCTTGCACAGTATGCAATTGAGCTACTGGCCTGTCCTGCATCCAGCGTTCTTTCGGAACGCACATTCAGTGCTGCTGGAGGATTTGTCACGGATCACAGGGTGCGCCTGTCCACCGACTCGGTTGATCGACTGACTTTCATCAAGATGAACCAGTCTTGGATCACCACCAGCTACCACACACCTGATGCTGATATAACAGACTAATTGATTTTAACATGTCACATCCCTTCAAGACTGATGCTGATGCTGAGTGCCTGTGCTGTTATGTTGACTGGCTATCCTCCTCCTCCGAGTCCTCAATGATACGATTGATGATGATAGCTTGGAAGATCATTTTTGTTTATGGGTGCCGCCACCAGTGGCTAAGGCCCAATTTTTCAGCCCCTGTTTTACAGGGGCGTGTAATTACAATTTTTTTAGCAATAATTTGCCATAGGGCTCATTGCTGTGCTCCAAGTACAGTATCTGTGAGGGGTTGGAGTGTTGTGGCACCAGTGCCTAAGGCCCAATTTTTCAGCCCCTGTTTAACAGGGGCGTGTCATTACAATTTTTGAAGCAATACTTTGCAACAGGGCTCATTGCTGTGCTCCAAGTACAGTATCTGTGAGGGGTTGTAGTGTTGTGCCACCAGTGCCTAAGGCCCAATTTTTCAGCCCCTGTTCAACAGGGGCATGCAATTACAATTCTTGATCTAATAATTCACAGCAGGGCCCATTGCTGCACCCACCAAGAGTAACTCTGAGGGCTTACAGTGTTGTGGCAACGCCACCACCACCACCACCACGAAAGGCCCAATTTTTCAGCCCCTGTTCAAAAGGGGCATGCAATTACAATTCTTGATCTAATAATTCACAGCAGGGCCCATTGCTGCACCCACCAAGAGTAACTCTGAGGGCTTACAGTGTTGTGGCAACACCACCACCACGAAAGGCCCAATTTTTCAGCCCCTGTTCAAAAGGGGCATGTAATTACAATTCTTGATCTAATAATTCACAGCAGGGCCCATTCCTGCACCCACCAAGAGTAACTCTGAGGGCTTACAGTGTTGTGGCAACACCACCACCACCACCACCACCACGAAAGGCCCAATTTGTCAGCCCCTGTTCAACAGGGGCATGCAATTACAATTCTTGATCTAATAATTCACAGCAGGGCCCATTGCTGCACCCACCAAGAGTAACTGTCAGGGCTTACAGTGTTGTGGCACCAGCACCACCATCAAAGGCCCAATTTTTACTACCACTGTTCAACAATTATATGTAATTAAAATTCCTGATATAATAGTTGACAGCAGGGCGTTCCAGCACCAACCAAGAGTAACTGTGAGTGCTTACAGTGTTGTGCCAACACCAACAACTAAGGGGCCTATTTCTGCAGAGTATATACGGCAGGTCCCTACTTTCAAACATCCAACTTACAAACGACTCCTACTTGCAAACGCAAGAAGACAACAGGAAGTGAGAGGAAATCTACCACTAGGAAGGAAAATTCTCTCCTGTAAGAATAAATATGGGAGAAAGGTGTCTCCTCTGTACTGATGCTTTATCAGCAATCCTTGTTTCAAGAAAAACACCACATTTCAAAAACAGTTGTCATTGGGACGGAAAGTGAGGTGAAATGTTCTGAACAGGGGCACAGACAGCAAAACAAATGTTACAGGGGTGATAACCCTTACCTATGTTTTCCAAAAAGTTTAAAAATAGATTTTTGGGCTGGAGCTACACTTCAACAATGTACCTGTTCAAAATTACAAACAGATTCTACATAAGAACAAACCTACAGTCCCTGTCTTGTATGCACCGCCTGTATACGGCTGTTCAGAGTATATAGGGCCTTTTTTATTTTATGTGCGGGGTTCCCCTTAATATCCATACAAGACCCAAAGGGGCTGGTAATGGGCTGGGGTAGGGGGGGGGTCATGGGGTAGCTATGCCATTTTTCTTAAAGATTTTCATCCATATTACCGGGACCAGACATTACATTAAAGCCGCAAGCAGTTTTAAATGGCTTTTTTTTCCTTTAGAAGTGTCATTTTGTGCAGGGACAGTTCTAAACACGGGAAACACGTGGCACTTCACAGGCATACTTTAGACATCCCCCAGGTACGATATTTAAAGGAATATTTGAGTTTTTTTTTTTCACTTTATGCATCATTAAAATGACTGCTCCCGAAAAACGACCGTTTTTAAAACTTCTTTTTGCATTGATACATGTCCCCTGGTGCACAACCCGGGTTCCCAAACCCTTTTTAGGACAATAACATGCATAATAGTTGTTATAATTAGCACTTTAGAATTCGAACGTTCGCATCCATTGTATTTAATAGGGTTCTAATGTTCGTACGAACTTTCGGTCCGTTCGCGGGTTCTGGTGCGAACCGAACCCGGGGGTGTTCGGCTCATCACTACTCTGAAGGCACTGACTCTCTGAAGCTGGAGGGGGTGATCTTAACGCAAACATGTAGCGATGGTGAAAGAAGTCCCTCTTGGGACTTCGCTTCTCAAACAGATAGAACTCTCAGTTATTGGTAACGTATAAATCTTTTATCCTACATGCAATAGATGGTTTGAACAGATACCAAATGCGGCCACTCTATTATGTTAGTAAGTGTTAATTGGTTTCCGAGAGATGGCTAACTGCAGTATGACATCTTAGGGAGGCAATTAAGGAAGAAACATATATATAAATACATATTTATATATATCACAGTATTATTGTGAACCTTAGTGAATGGCCTGATGTTGGGATCTGTTTAAACAAGCAATGCATTAGAGATAGCTTTGTGTTTAAATAGACATTCTTGGCTAAATTACCAAGACTTGTCCACAGGACAACATATTGTCCGTATTTTCAAGAAGTATAATTAGGAGATCTGTTTGTCTTGAGAAAGATAACATAATGTAAACAAGTTTGTTTATCTAAAGCCGTGAAGTTACGGAAGGTTACATTTCAAGAGCTACCAAGTGTTAGATGTACAAGTATCATTAAAGCGGAGGTTCACCCACATATTTAAGTTTTATTTCAGCAGTCACTCTTATCAAGAAAATAAACCGAACACTAACCTTTTTTTTTTTCTCTCTGTAGTTTTCTTTATTATGAATTCTTTACTCCTACTTCCGGGATTTCCTCCCGCGGGAGTAGGCGTGTCGTTTGCTGGGCTCTCATTTCGCAATGGCTCCTGGGAGCAAATTGTCCTGCTTCCCAGGAGTAATATTGAACCTCCTTCCTTTCAGATATCACGATAAGTGTATCGTCACGTGACTCGTCTAGCCGGTCACGTGACGAGGGCGGATGAATGCCGGGAGAGACGCATTCATCGCTACCCGGAAGAATATGCTTGTGGGCTTCAAGATGCCCACAAGCAAAATGGCAATAGCAGGAAGAGTTTTATAAACTCTTTTTTTAGCGCAAAACGGACGGGGAGGTTTTAAAGTGCCGGAGACGTGAGTAATTATAATGCATACGTTTTTAGATTGAATGCATATAAAAAAAAAAAAAAAAAAATGTATGGACCGCAGAACCTCCGCTTTAAGTATTGAACTGTGATATATTCATATAGTTGTCATCTAGAGCTTGCATAGAAATGTATGTAAAAATTATCTGAACCTTAATCATCATTTATCTCTGAATGTAGAAGTATATCCATTCATTTGTTTTATCACGACTTATACCTGATATTAATTTGCACTGTACTTTAGTTAATAAATATATATAATATTTTAAGCAATATTCATTTGTGTTACTTGTCTTCAAACTAGCATGGATAAAAGAACTTAGAATTTCTTGATATTGCAGGAAATGGGGAATCTCCAAAATTAAGATTTACCTATTTCCATAACGCAATAATTATTTTTATATTTCAATATAAACATTCTGACATACTTGTAGGCACTATGCTGAGATGCGTCAATGATTCTGACACCACCAGAAAAGTAGTAGCAACTGCACTACAGGTGCACTGTATTGTGTACTGTGTACACCACCAGAAATGTAGTAGAAAAAGTGCACTGTAGATATAGACTACAATATATGTGTATATATATATATATATATATATATTTTAATACCCCGCCTGAAGTATATTCGAAAAAGTACACCGGGAATGCACTGCAGATATAGGCTACACTGGATGCAGAGTATATATATTGTAACCTGGGGGACAGGTAGTAGGTACAAAAGCTCCCTGGGATGAGCAGGCACAGATACCAAGTCCATTGGATCAGTGAAAACACAGTGTGGTTTATTGGTGCTATATACAAAGTCAATGACAAGTGCTGTACAGTGTGCTGAAAACAAACAGAAGAAAAAATAGCTAAACAAAAGCCTAGCCGTGTCTCGGCTCTAACTACACAGTATTTACAGGCCCTCACTACCAGGCTGGACAAGCCTAGCGCTTGTCAGCTTCCAGAACCAACAGAGTAACAAGTTTTACCAACCTTCTTGCTCTCACAGACCAATGCTGTCTGTGTTTCCCAGGCTGAGCAAAGGCTGTCTGCTCAGGTGAGCTTTTAATTAGCCTGGGGGAGAGAACCAACACCTGAGGTGGATCCTGGCTCAGAGATCCCTGAATGTATATGAGAGGAGCCTGGGAGATGTATAAACCCCGAATAGGACTTTCCCAGGCTCTCTCTGGGATGCTCTACCACACATCCTCCCCCCTTGTTTCAACCCCAGGGTTGGAACACCTGTAGCCCAACAGGAGTGAACACGGGACAGGGCATCTACATTTCCCATCTCCACACCTGGCCTGTGTTTTACCGTAAAGGCGTAATCTTGTAGGGCCAAAAACCACCGGTTCACCCGCCTATTAGTCTCCTTCTTTTGGGCCATCCATTTCAGGGGAGCATGGTCAGTTATCAGCTCAAACTGGCGCCCCAATAAGTAGTACCTGAGCGCGTCCACGGCCCACTTTATGGCCAGACACTCCTTTTCAATGACTGCGTACTTCTTTTCATGGTCATTGAGCTTTCTGCTTAAGTACACCACAGGGTGTTCTTCCCCATTGTGTACCTGTGAAAGTACCGCCCCGATACCAACATCAGACGCATCTGTCTGGACCAAAAAGTTTTTGGAGAAATCGGGGGAGTATAGGATTGGCTGTGCACAAAGAGCCTTCTTCAGGACTTGAAAAGACTCTTCTGCTACTGGAGACCATTTCACCATTACGGAGGCTTTCCCTTTCGTAAGGTCTGTCAGTGGGGCAGCTATAGTTGCGAAATTTGGGATAAATCTTCTATAGTACCCCGCAATGCCAAGAAAGGCCCTGACCTGCTTCTTGTTTGCAGGACGTGGCCACTCCTGGATGGCTTCTATTTTATTCACCTGGGGCTTTATGACACCCCGGCCAATAGTGTAGCCCAAATACCTGGCTTCCTCTAGCCCAATGGCACATTTTTTTGGATTTGCCGTAAACCCTTCTTTGAAGAGGGAATCCAGGACAGCCTGGACACGGGGCAAGTGAGACTCCCAGTCAGTGCTATGCACCACTATGTCGTCCAGATAGGCTGCAGCATACTGTCGGTGAGGTCTTAGGGTCCTGTCCATAGCCCTCTGAAATGTTGCCGGGGCATTTTGCAACCCAAAAGGCATTTTCTTATACTGAAACGACCCCTCCGGGGTCACAAACGTAGTCTTTTCTTTGGCACTACCAGTCAGGGGTATTTGCCAATATCCTTTGGTCAAGTCCAAAGTGGTCAGATAACGGGCCTTGCCAAGTCGGTCTATAAGCTCGTCTACCCTGGGCATTGGGTATGTGTCAAACTTTGTTACCGCATTAAGCTTTCTGAAGTCGTTACAAAACCGCCAAGTGCCATCCAGTTTTGGGATCAATACAATGGGGCTAGACCAGTCACTATTGGATTCCTCAATAACATCTAGCTCCAACATCCTTTTAACTTCCTCACCGATGTCCTTTCTTCTAGTTTCGGGAATTCGGTATGGTTTGAGCTTGACACGGACCCCAGGTTCAGTAACAATATCATGCTGAACTGCTGAAGTCGTGCCCGGCAACTCTGAAAATTTCTCTTTATTCCTCATCAGGAACTCTCTAGCTTCCTGTTTCTGGGAACATGACAGGGTGTCTGGAATCGTGACCTCAGGGATCAGAGGGGATTCCGTACCCTTAAGGGTTACCGGGAGAGACGTGGCAGTTAATGCCAGTCTATCCTTCCAGGGCTTTAACAGGTTTATGTGGTAAATCTGTTCCGGCTTCCTTTTACCTGGTTGATACACCTTGTAATTGACCTCCCCAAATCTTTCAGTTACTTCAAAGGGTCCCTGCCACTTAGCCAGGAATTTGCTCTCAACAGTGGGAACTAACACGAGGACCCTGTCACCAGGTGAGAAAACACGAAGTTGGGCCCCCCTGTTGTATATCCTCTGTTGGGCTGCTTGGGCCTGCAGTAAATGTTCTTTTACTATCGGCATGATTGCTGCAATCCTATCCTGCATTTGAGCGATATGCTCAATAACACTTTTGTGAGGTGTCTGCTCCCCCTCCCAAGTTTCCTTGGCTATGTCTAAGAGTCCCCGAGGGTGTCTCCCATAAAGCAGCTCAAATGGAGAGTACCCCGTAGAGGACTGGGGAACTTCCCTGATGGCGAACATCAAGTACGGTATCAGGAAGTCCCAGTTTTTCCCATCCTTGTCAACAACCTTTTTTAACATACTCTTTAATGTCTTATTGAAGCGTTCCACCAAGCCATCCGTTTGAGGATGGTACACTGAGGTACGCAACTGCGTCACCTTAAATAACTTGCACAGCTCCCTAGTTATTCGTGACATGAATGGGGTACCCTGGTCTGTAAGGACTTCTTTCGGGACGCCAACCCGACTGAACACCATAAACAGCTCTTTGGCAATGTTTTTAGCAGACGCAGTGCGTAAGGGAACGGCCTCGGGGTAACGGGTAGCGTAATCCATGATCACGAGGATATGTTGATGACCGCGGGCAGATTTGGGGAGTGGACCCACAAGATCCATGGCAATCCTTTCAAAGGGCACTTCAATAATGGGCAAGGGCACTAACGGACTTCGAAAGTGGGGTTGGGGGACTGACATCTGACATATAGGACAGGATTGACAATAATTCTCGATATTTTTCCATATCCCAGGCCAGTAAAACCTGCGCAACACCCTTTCAGTGGTTTTCTCAACCCCTAAATGGCCTCCTAGCAAGTGCCATGGGCAAGTTCCAACACCACCCGTCTGTATAGCTTAGGGACTACCAACTGTTCAACCACTTCATCATTAGTTTTACATACACGATACAGTAAATCCTCATTGCTGCAGAAATATGGAAAACAGGGCCTGTCCCCTGGTTCGACAGGTACCTCATTAATCACCATTACATTTTCCCAGGCCCTGGCAAGGGTAGGGTCTTTTCTCTGTTCCGTACCAAAATTTTCCTTGTGCACATTTAGATCGGTAAACTCTAACGTAGGCTCAGATTCAGCAGACGGCTGTCCAGCTCTACTGGTTGTGGGGACTTCTTCAGGCTCCCCCAGCTCTCCTGCCATAACTGAGAAAGGATCACCCGGAGAGCCCTGAGAGGAGTCCCCTGAACTCACAAGGTCAGTAATGGCCATGAGTTCTGGCTCTGCGACTGAGTTAGGTACTGCGACTGGGTTGGGACAATCCCACAGTTCCCAAAACTTAGGGAAGTCCCTACCAATGATAGCCTCATGCACCAAGTGGGGCACCAGTCCAACCGAATGGGTCACCGTACCTAAGCCAGTTTTAAACTGAACAGTGGCTATTGGATACTCGCGGGTATCCCCATGTACACAGATCACAGCAACTTTTTTTGCATGAAAATTCACAGTTTCAACCATCCCAGCTGTAACCAAAGTAACTAGACTTCCTGAGTCCAGCAAGGCCGTAATAGGCTTATTATTAATAGTCACTTGACACATGTGTTTTCCCACATTTGGCACTGCAGCGCATGAAACGGCAGCAAACATAGACTGCCTTCTAAAAGATAGATCACACTGCATTGGTTCATCTGTTAATGGACAGTTTGCTGCAACATGTCCCAGTTCTTGGCAACGAAAACACCTGATGTTTCCCCAATTTGGTTTGCTGACAGGCAGTGGCTTCCCTTGCTTGGGCCGCCAAACTTCAGTCCTGGCACCAAAAATCTTCCCCCCTATTTCCTTGCCATGCTTACCACCCACTTCCCCTGGAACAGTCTTACCGGTTGCCTGGGGAGACCGTGGCTTTGGGTGGAAAGTCCGTGCGGCTGTAGGGGTGGTGACCAGGTTCTCTGCAGCAAAGTACCTCTCAACGAGCTCCACCAGGTTGTCTGCTGACTTGGGGTCTCCTTGACTCACCCACTTCTGCAGGGGAATTGGTAGTGACCTCAGGAATTGGTCCATGACCACACGCTCCACTATTTGTGGTGCAGACAGGGACTCCGGCTGTAGCCATTTCCGCACCAGGTGGATCAGATCAAACATCTGCAATCTTGGGGGCCTCTTTTCTTGGAAGAACCAGCTGTGGACCCGCTGAGCTCGAAAAGCCAAGGTAACACCAAGTCGTGCCAGGATTTCCCGCTTGACCTTCTCATAATCTCCCGCTTCTGCTGACTCCAGATCATAGTAGGCCTTCTGCGTTTCTCCAGAAAGTAAGGGGGCGATCAGTCCTGCCCACTGGGTTTGGGGCCAACCTTCCCTCTCAGCGGTCCATTCAAATGTTAGTAGGAAGGCCTCTGGATCATCATCTGCCGTCATCTTTGAAAGAAAGCGACCCACATGGATGGCTGAGGGCTTGTCTCCAATATCCTTCATTATCGCAGGTGACCCCTGTGCTAGTGTTTCCATAACCTCAGTAAGGGTTTTCCTATCCGCTTTTGCAGCAGTGGCAAGCTGTTCAAACAGCCTCTGCGATTGCTCCTGTACAGCACCAATCTGTTGGAACAGCACCTTGGTTTGCTCCTGTGCGATAGCGTTGGCTTGCTGTAATGCAGCGTTTGCTTGCCGCAATTCAGCGTTAGTTTGCTGTTGTGTAGCATTTGCTTGCTGCTGTGCAGCGTTTGCTAACACCATTTGTTTGAGGATATCCTCCATGTTGTCACTTTAGGTACTGGCCTTTTAAGTAGTAACTTACTACAGCTGGTCGCAGCCTCCACCATATGTAACCTGGGGGACAGGTAGTAGGTACAAAAGCTCCCAGGGATGAGCAGGCACAGATACCAAGTCCATTGGATCAGTGAAAACACAGTGTGGTTTATTGGTGCTATATACAAAGTCAATGACAAGTGCTGTACAGTGTGCTGAAAACAAACAGAAGAAAAAATAGCTAAACAAAAGCCTAGCCGTGTCTCAGCTCTAACTACACAGTATTTACAGGCCCTCACTACCAGGCTGGACAAGCCTAGCGCTTGTCAGCTTCCAGAACCAACAGAGTAACAAGTTTTACCAACCTTCTTGCTCTCACAGACCAATGCTGTCTGTGTTTCCCAGGCTGAGCAAAGGCTGTCTGCTCAGGTGAGCTTTTAATTAGCCTGGGGGAGAGAACCAACACCTGAGGTGGATCCTGGCTCAGAGATCCCTGAATGTATATGAGAGGAGCCTGGGAGATGTATAAACCCCGAATAGGACTTTCCCAGGCTCTCTCTGGGATGCTCTGCCACAATATATATATACTAGACTGTGGAAGAGATGTGCAACTAGTGCAAGGAAATAGAAATGTATAAAAATCGCACATAAGTGCAAGCTTTATTAAAAGGTAGATAAATCATAGAAATGCATAGAAATACAAAATTACCGTATATACTCGAGTATAAGCCGAGTTTTTCAGCACATTTTTATGTGCTGAAAATGCCCCGCTCGGCTTATACTCGAGTCACCTTTTCGCGCCTGATCTCCTGAAATTTGAGGACCCGGTACCGGCCGGCCATAGGTCCCCTGGATCCCCAACTTAGAACACATATAGCCCCACTCTTCCTCTACAAGTGTACAAAGTTTTTTTGTCTGGAGGACCAACGGCCGGGGATCACCGATTTTTTACATTCGGGCACCCCTTCCATAGACTCCCATGTTAAACGGTAATTTCTCTGGTGAATTTGTGGACCCAGTACTGGCCGGCCATAGGTCCCCTGGATCCCCAACTTGGCACACATGTAGCCCCATTTCTCCTCTACAAGTGTGCAAAGTTTTGTGTCTGGAGGGCCTAAGGTCGGGGAGCACCGAATTTTCAAAGCCGGGCACCCCTTCCATAGACTCCCATGTTAAACGTCAGTCTAGTCATGGACAGAGTGAGGCATGGACACAGTGAGGCATGGGCACAGTGAGGCATGCAGATGGACACAGTGAGGCAAACTGAGGCATGCAGATGGACACAGTGAGGCAAAGTGAGGCACAGTGAGGCAAAGTGAGGCACAGCGAGGCATGCAGATGGACACAGTGAGGCATGCAGATGGACACCCTAGGCTTATACTCGAGTCAATAAGTTTTCCCAGTTTTTTGTGGTAAAATTAGGTGCCTCAGCTTATATTCGGGTCGGCTTATACTCGAGTATATACGGTAATTTAAAATAGGGTAAATGAATCAATCATGTACAAGGTATAGGTATCAACCCAAGAGCTTACAATCCACTGCCCAAAATGCGATTAGGGTCAGACTGACAGAATTACAGCATAACATCCCGACATGTTTCAGAGTTTCACAATAATATGTAAAATTCCTTCATCAGGGGAGGCTTTATACAGTGGGTGAAACACCCGTGTAAGTCCCCTACCCCTATGAGTTTTTTGATGTATGTATATCCATTTTAGGAGAACCACCTTCATAGACATTTAGGTTCATTTGACTGTGGCCTTTTCTTTGTCCTTTTCTTTCTTCTCTAATGGCGTCATATCAAGGAGATCATTGGGTGGACTTCATGTCCAAATTACATACCGATTTTGAACAAAAGGAATCCATTGACTTGGAATTTTCAGTGATTTTTACTAATCTTAGTCAAACTTTAGAGAAAAAATCTCTCTTACACTGGCACATTAAGTTCTTTGAGGATTATATTGAAGAACAACTTTAATCCCTTCGGACTTAGTGTGCAAATTTTTCCTACATTTGACAATCTAGATCCTGTATTCAAAAATGCATGGGAGGACAATTTAAAATCGTGCTCCAAAACAATGATGCTGTTACTAATCGGTTAATACCGTAAACGCATGACAGGTCTAGATGAAAAACTGGAAAAGTTGCAAAACCAATTGTTACCCCTTAAAGTCACAAACTTTGCACGGAATTTGAAGAAAAACTAAAAAGTCATCTGGAGCAATTTAATAAAAACATCCTTATCAAAAAAGACAAAAAGATGAGGGGCGTGTCCGGATGTAGAGCAAGGAAGACGTGTTGCTGAGGAGCTCCATACATCCTAACCTAATCTGCTGCCATCCTGCCTCCCCACCGCCCGGGTGAGCCCTCAAACTTACCTTGCGGGTTCCTGAAAGTCCTCTGCCTCGGCCACATCCTGTATTTTTGGCCCTGGTCACCCGATCATGCCGATACCGGGACTTGCGGCTGGCTCTGTACTCCCGGGACCCGCCGCCATCTTGCGGCCTGCTGTCCTTCTCGGAGCCTCTGGGCTCAATTGCCGTGGTTCGCGGGGCTGGAGGTGCCTCATCTACGCACACCGAGGGCACCAGTGGTGGGGAAGGTGATCCGGACCTGCGCTGCGACCGCCTGGGGGCCTCGGGAGGTTGATTGCCCGGGCCTGCGGCCTACACACATCTTGCGGCCTACCGCGATTTCAGAAGCCTCCGTCCTCAATTTCTGAGTGCCGCGGGACGTGCGGGGGATGGGCACGTCCTCCTGAGCCACCATCCGTGCGGGGGGGGGTGGCACTGCATCTGACGATTTTCGGAGGGCTGCTCCTCCGCATCCACACCTGCAGCCCGCAGCAATCTTCCGGCCTCCTGACCGGCCCCATCCATCGGACGCAGGTACATCTCCCCTCCTCCTGGGATCCTTTGGGCGATTGACTGCCTCACAATACTGCGGGGGGGGCTGCCCCACTCCTGCACCTCTCCACCCTGTCACTGCTGTGCCCCCCCATCCTCCCCTTTGGACTGGGCCCCTCTGCCCACGAACCCCTCCCCCCCTGAACTTTCCCTAATCTTGGGGTAAGGCTTGGATGGGCCGCCCTAGGACCCGCTACTCCACAAATAAGGGCCCGAAGGCTCCTCACATACCCCCGTCAGCAGTTGTTTCGTCTCCACGGCGATCCTCGGCTGGGATGGCGGCCAATACGCAGATGGCTGCAGAGTCGGGGGTGGCGGCGCCACCCACGGGAGTGGAGATCCTGGCAGCCATCACATCCTGTAAGGAAACTCTGACATCTAAGATTGATTTTTTGACAGTGGATGTCGGTCTTCTCCGTCAAGATATGGATAAATTTCGCTCTCGCATCACAGAGGTGGAGGACAGGGTCTCTGTGGTGGAGGATACGGTCCGGTCAGACTCCAGGGAGATACGGGCCCTCCAAATTCAAGTGAAAGCGCTGCAGGAGCGTGCGATAGACACCGAGAACCGCCTCAGGCGGAACAACATCCGTATAATTGGACTGCCCAAAAGGGCCGAGGGCCCTAGGCCTGCTGAATTTACTGAGCAATTACTGACCACCCTGTTTGACCTGGGTGCCCCGGCATCTACCTTTGTGGTTGAAAGAGCCCACAGGGTTCCACCGCTCCCTCCGAGACCTGGGGTCCCTCCACGCCCCTTCCTGCTACGAATGCTGAACTACCGGGACCGGGACCGCATTCTTGCGGCGGCACGAGCCATGCCTGACATTAAGTAGGAGAATACCAGACTACTTTTCTTCCCAGACTTCTCTCAGGAGGTACAGCAACGTCGCAAGTCCTTCACTGATGTGAGACGCCGGCTCCGGGAGAAGGGAATACGCTTTGGCCTGTTGTATCCCAGCAGACTGCGAGTCACTGACGGTAGCGACACTCATTTCTTTGATACCCCGGAGGCGGCAGCGGCATGGCTAGACGCCCGTTAACCTTATACAGCCGAGGACCAACGGTGGAGTTCACCCGGCAGGGAACAGATGTGCTTCAACTATCCCATCAATGAACATCTCTCCTGTCTTCTGATGAATCCCAGCACTGCCCCTTCTATGCCCCTAATCCTGCTTATCCCTGCTGGCTTCCACCTTTGTTCCATCTACATAGATGTTCACTTCGGCTGATTGAACTTCCACTCACTCCTGCCTAAGGAGCTCCAATGGCAACTAACAAACTGCCTCGCTCATGAACCAAGGTGACCCAAGTTGTTCCCCTCTCCACACCTTGGACTCCCACCCAGTGTTGAGGCGGACTTCCCCGGAAACTTCTCCCTCACCTGCGGTCCTACGGGCCGACTTCTTGGGGTCGCAGTGACCTAAAGATTTCATGTTTCTCTCAGTTAAGGGACAAAACCCTGCATCAGTTTTTATGGCTCTTGGGCCCCTTTTTTTTGGCCCTTGACGCTAGGTTTGTATGGTGTTTGGGTAGGGTGTTTTATGTTCTGGGGAGGAGGGTTCAATTGTTATGAAGGTCCAGATAATTACTGTATTGCTCAATTACCTTATGGGTCTCTGACCCTATTGAATAGGTGTGCCACTACTGTGTTTACTTATATGTGTTGGGTTGATGGTCTCATCCTGCTTCTATTTCCCCCTGGTGTTCCTTGATGGCTCCTCCGGATGCTGAGCTCCTGACCGTTCTGTCATGGAATGTTCGGGGGCTCAACTCGAAGTTTAAGAGGTCACTCTTATTCCAATATTTGAAAATACATAATCCACACATAGTGCTACTGCAGGAGACACATTTAACCGGCAGCAAGGTTCTGGCTCTGAAGAAGCCCTGGGTACAGAGGGCGTTTCATGCGACCTACTCTTCATATTCTCGTGGGGTGTCTATCCTGATTAGCAAACGTGTACCGTGTGTGATACACGATGTTCATCTGGACCCCCAGGGAAAATTCGTTATGGTAGTTCTGAGTGTATATACCCAAAAGTATGTCATAGTGAATGTCTATTTGCCTCCCCCCGGTCAGGTGCAGGCTCTGTACACTCTCTATGAGAGGCTGGCTCCGCATTGCCCAGCGCAGGTTCTGTTCATGGGAGATTTTAATGCTACGCTGTCCCGTGACCTGGACAGGCCTTCCCCCCAATAGACATGTGCACACTGAAATATTTCGTTTTCGTCCGAAAAATAAATTTATTAAGTTACTCCCGAAATTCGTTTTTATTTATTTTGTTTTTCGTTAAAAATTGCATTCGTCCGAAAATCTGAATTAATTAAGGTCGAATCTGTCATTGAAGGCTTATGGTGTCTGTCGAATGTTCAAAGAAGATTTGACGGAGCAGCGAAACTGTACGACTCTGCAATCATACATTTCCGGTCGAATGTTCCGCCCACAAGCAGTGATCTTTTCTCTCTATGTCGAATCTTTTCTCTCTATAATAACGAATCTTTTCTCTCTATAATGTCGAATCTTTTCTCTCCTATGTCGAATCTTTTCTCTCTATAATGTCAAATCTTTTCTCTCCTATGTCGAATCTTTTCTCTCTATAATGTCAAATCTTTTCTCTCCTATGTCGAATCTTTTCTCTCTATAATGTCAAATCTTTTCTCTCCTATGTCGAATCTTTTCTCTCTAATGTCAAATCTTTTCTCTCCTATGTCGAATCTTTCCTCTCCTATGTCGAATCTTTCCTCTCCTATGTCGAATCTTTCCTCTCCTATGTCGAATCTTTCCTCTCCTATGTCGAATCTTTCCTCTCCTATGTCGAATCTTTTCTCTCCTATGTCGAATCTTTTCTCTCCTATGTCGAATCTTTCTCTCCTATGTCGAATCTTTTCTCTCTATAATGTCGAATCTTTTCTCTCCTATGTAGAATAATCTTGGACTAATAGAGTTAAGGTTAGGCACATTCAACCACAGGTTCGATAGACACAGATTGTTATTGTCAGCGTCACGTCGAATCTCCTATCTATATCGAACTGTTGTAGCAACGAAAACGAAAATAAAGCATTTGTTTATGTCGGATCTTTCGGTTTTCGGATTCTGTGCTTTCGTTTTCGTTTGTTAAAACGATAACGAAAATAGCTGAAATTCGGACGAAAATGCATTCGGACGAAAACGAATGCACATGTCTACCCCCCAATCCAATTTTAACTCTGATCTCGGAACGTGGGCTCAGGCCACGGAGTTCCAGGAGGCATGGAGGTGGCTTCATCCCCAAGATAGAACGTACTCTTGTTTTTCGGCCACATTTCGAACCTCCTCCCGCATTGATCTGGCTTTTGCTAATTCCACCATGCTGGCTAACGTTCAGGAGGCATGTTATCTCCCCTCTGGCCTCTCTGATCATCACCCCCTTAAATTGACCATAAGGACCACCAGGTCGCGGAACAATGCCCTTTGGAGGTTGCAACCCCATTGGATCAACAACGATGCTGTCCACGACAGAGTTCTCTCCCCCCTGGGGGAATATTGGGCGCACAATGCGGGGTCGGCTTCTCTGGAGATGACCTGGGACGCCTCCAAGGCTCATAGCAGGGGTCAGTATATCTCGGCTGTGGCGGCGGTAAAGGCGGAATTGGGAGACGGGGTATCTGACCTGCAGCGTAGGGTGGATGAGGCACTGAATCAGTATTCAGCCTCGCCGACGGTTTCCAATTTTGAGCACCTGTCATCGCTTAGGCGAGAACTACATCTCCATGTTACAGATGCCACTAGTCTTGGTATACAGGGTAGCAGACAGGCATACTTTGAACATGGAGACAAAAATAGCAAACTGCTGGCGATGCTAGCGCAGCAGGACAGGCCCTCAGCGGTTATATCGGAGATCCTCACGGCAGATGGCGCTTTAGCCACCTCTCAGGAGGATATTCTGTCTGCATTCAACACTTTCTACACCTCTCTCTATGTCTCTTCACTTCCTGACGGGTTTGATCCTACGCCTATGATCTCCCTGCTGGACACGTTGGCCCTGGGGTGGCTCTCTGACACGGAGAGGCAGCTCCTTGTCTCGGAGATCACCCCAGAAGAGGTCACACTGGCCATTAAATCTTTTCCGGCAGGTAAAACCCCAGGGCCGGACGGCCTGCCCATTGAGTACTATAGGGCCCACGCAGAATTGCTCGCCCCCAAACTAGCTCAGATGTTTCAAGCTTGCTTGAATCAAGACTCCTTGCCGCCCTCTATGAGAGAAGCCCATGTAGTTCTAATTCCTAAGCCTAATAGAGACCCTAAGTTCTGCGCCTCATACAGGCCAATTGCACTTCTCAACTGTGACCTTAAAATTTTGACCAAGTTATTGGCCACTAGACTCAACGTAGTGATAAAATCCCTGATTGACTCCGACCAAACGGGCTTCATGCCCGGTAGATCTACAGACATTAACATACGCAGATTATTCACTAATATTCATGCCCCCCATACTAACCAGGGTACTAGAACCATTGCCACCTTGGATATAGAGAAGGCATTCGACACAGTGGAATGGGTCTATCTGTGGGAGGTGCTTAGACGAATGGGGTTCCCGTTAAAATTTATAGGCTGGATACGCACACTTTACACTGGTCCTACGGCACGCATTAAGCTGAATGGCTCCTTGTCTCCTCCGTTCCCCCTGCAGAGGGGCACCAGACAGGGATGCCCTCTCTCCCCGGCTCTCTTCGCCCTGGCCGTGGAGCCTATTGCTGAGGCCCTTAGGAGCTCGGCCGAGGTCCGTGGTCTTAGGGTGGGCTGGCTGGAGGAGAGAGTGGCTTTATACGCGGACGATATGCTCCTGTTCCTGAATGACGCTGGTGACTCTCTGCGGGGCGCACTTGGTATCATGGATGCCTTCGCCGCCTTCACGGGGCTGAGGGTGAACTGGCACAAGTCGCAATTGTTCCCAGGGGATGCGGGGGCCTGGTCCTCCTCGCCCTCCTCTCTCCCGCTTCAGTGGGTTGAGCAGTTCACCTACTTGGGAATTGTTATCTCAAGGGAGACTGGGGATTTTGTGCGGCTCAATCTCGACCCTGTCCTGGTGACCATTAAAGCCAAACTTAAGGCGTGGAGTAGCCTCCCCCTTTCTCTCATTGGGCGTATTAACCTGATTAAAATGAAAGTCCTCCCTAAACTCACGTACATTTTTCGGAACTCCCCTCACTGGCTGACTAAAGTCTTCTTTAATTCCCTCAGGCAACTCTTCCTCTCCTTTATTTGGGGGGGCAGGCCACCTAGATTCAAATATTCCACCTTGACCAGGCCTGTGGACAGTGGCGGCTTGGCTCTCCCTGATTGTTACAAGTATTATTTGGCCACTCAGCTTGTGACCGCCCACTGGTGGCTGAGACCGGACCTGACCAACTCCGCAACGGTGCTGGAGGCAGCCATAGTGGGGTCCCTGGAGGCACTGGAGGGACTGCTATTCAGGGGGCCTAAAACGCCTCACAATCTCACCCCTTCCATGCGTACCACTATGCGGGCATGGAGGGCGGGTGAGGCACTAAGGGCACCCCAGCCGAACTCTTGGTCTCCTCACACCCCCCTGTGGCTGAATCCCAACCTATCGCAATTCCACACTATCCCCGATCCGCAGGCCTGGGCCAAGTATAAAATACTGACCCTCAAACATATCATTACCAACGGAGATCTCACCCCCTTTCACACTTTATGTGCTAAATTCAACGTACCTGACCGAGCCCACTTTAGATATCTCCAAATTGCACATGCCTTCAGGTGCCAATTTTTGGGCAGGCCAGTTGAACTGGCATACTCAGAGCTGGAATCTACTATCCGGGTGAAGGACCTGGAGAAACCCGCGTCTCAGATCTATGGATCCCTGCTGGTTGCTGCTATCCCCGAGCTGTCTTCCCTCCGCAGGAAATGGGTGGAGGACATACCGGGGCTGGACGCGGACGACCGGAGGGAGGTTTGGGATTATCCCTTCTCCCCTCTGATCTCAGCAAGGGACAAATTAGTCCAATATAAAATTGTGCACAGGGCTCACTACACGCCTCACAGGCTGCACCAGATGTCACCGGAGCATTCTCCGGAGTGCTGGCGCTGCTCCTACCGGCCAGGGGGTTTCTTCCATATTTTCTGGGCTTGCCCAGCAATTGTACAGTATTGGAGTGAAGTGCTACGGGTGGTCAATAAGGCCATCGGGACTTGCATCCCATGTGAGCCCATACACTGTTTGCTAGGACTGGTTGACCAACTGCCAATGCTCAGAGCCAGAAAAACACTCATATCCCTACTATTGTACTATGCGCGCAAAGCCATTACAATGAATTGGAAACAATCGTCTCCCCCCTCTGTTAAATTTTGGAAAAACTTGGTTAATGCCAGTTTGCCCCTGTATAGAGCCACGTACTTGTCTAGAGGTTGTCCGCACAAATTTGAAAAGGTGTGGAATTGTTGGCTAGATGACAGAAGCACGGCAAGTGATACAGTGACCACTGTCTAGACTTCTACTGTATCATTGGAATATCGATCTATTAACCCAAATACTGTTTCCAGGCTACCTTCCTCTATCAATATCACTTTGAGCATGACGTATCTTGAATGAACCCTCTCCCCAAGCTTGGGGTTATAGTATAGGCTAAGTTAAGTTTCTATGTTATTTGTCGCCCTGTGGCGGTCTGATGCCGAAACAGGGTAATGGCCCCTGCGTGGGCAGCTGTTGTGCCTAGGTGTGGGCAAAATGTGTGTATGTTCTATAAAACTTCAATAAAAAGATTAAAAAAAAAAAAAAAAACACAAAAAGATACAGAAGGGCTTTTGAGGATGAAAAGGCATATAGATGGCAATCCAACCCAATCAACAATTTTCCCAACAAACAAAATAGAAACACCAATAAACGCACTAATGATTATGAACTATCTGTACGTTCACATATCTCTTCCTCTTCGCAGCCTCCAACCCAATGAACTGGTCGAAGGCGACAAAACCGCCGCCATCACGGATGAATCTTCCCACATGGAAGGCTCACCCCCACGAGCAGGTAATGATGACCATCTCAAGGTCGAACAGTGACACACCAGATATACACACTCCGGTCAGCAGTGCCGGATCCTCCTCAAATACACCATCCAACACTTCCACCCTGTCACGATCACAGTCCCTACCCCCGGGAACTTTTTTAGACCACATGAGGGTCAACTTGTCCTCACGCCCACTTAGTTCACAAGAGATGGATGTCCTTGCACGTGGCCTCACCTTTTGCCCAGACTACAGTCTGGACAAATTTGGGGCCATTAAGGACATCCATCTCTTCATACGTAAGATTTTGTTGAAGAGTTTATATGCCAAAAAGCGTCACGTAGAACCTGGACTAACCAACCAGGAGACCCAGGCAGTGGATAACCTAATTGCCCTCCTGAAAAATTTGATAGATACAGTCGACATTGAGGCCCTTTTAGCAAATGTAGATGACATGCCTACCACGTAAACTAATACAGATGTCCCCAATTTATCACTTAAAAAGAAGTCCAATATTTATCCCTTGCCAAGCTCAAACCATAATGCATCTGTCTTCCTCAAGTTGGTGACAGCTGATATTCGCAAAATGAGAATGTTTTCTGGTTCCCAGGCGAACCTTACTCGTGATGAGCGGGCTGCACTGGACACACTGGCTCGTGACCACAACATTGCCACCCTTGTCAGAGGGTTTAATGACAATGTCGTGGTCATGAGCAGTGTCCAGTATGTGGAGATGTGCTTGGCTATCCTTCACAATTCCGAATGGTATCGGCCTATTTCTAGGTCGCTGCTTGATAAGTTTACACAGGACTTCTACTCTATGATAGATACTGCTTTTTATCACAAAATTATATCCAGGCAATTATGGGATTTTGTTAGGACTAGTCATCCCAGGGAAGCGACTTTTTACGCTCTACCTAAACTGCACAAACAACACAAATCTCCTCCCGGTAGACCAATTATATCTGGGTGTGGGAGCCTCACTGAAAATCTCAGTCGTGCAGTAGACAGTCACCTCAAACCCCAGGTTATGTGCCTATCATCGTATGTACGTGATATGATCCATTTTTTGCAGCTAATTCAGGATTTACATATTGAGGATGGCACCCAGTTAGTAACTATAGACGTTTAATCCCTGTATTGTACCATCCCCCACAGTAAAGGCCTGGCAGCCACACGGTGTGCACTGTCACAATTTAGTGAATGCAAACCTGAATACAATGATTTCATCTTGACCTCTGGAGTTCATACTCCATCACAATATATTTTGCTTTGACGGTACACTACCTCCAGGTACAGGGTGTTGCGATGGGGACATGCTGTGCCCCATCGTACCCCAATCTGTACCTAGGGGAGTGGGAACACTCACTGCTCACTGATTAGTCTTTATCTATGTATATGTGCCATAGATGTGGGATGGAATGATCAATCTTTTGCATAGATTCTTAGCCTCTAACATATTTAATTTAAAGTTTACAATGTCCTACAGTCCAACAGAAATTACTTTCTTAGATGTGCTTGTTAAAAAACAGGCAGACGGGAGTCTCTCCAGTGAACTATATAGGAAACCGACAGTGGGGAATTCACTTCTCCATGCGACCAGCTTCCACACAAAACCGCTTCTCGCATCGATACCCTATAGTCAATACCTAAGGGCATGTCGTAACTGTTCCAATGAGGTTGGCTTCACAAATGAGGCCAATGTCTTGAGACAGAGACTCCTCGAAAGAGGGTATTCCTGTACATGTCTTAAAAGGGCATACAAAAGAACCATCAATTTATCCTGCCGTAACTTGTTAAATACAGAGAAGCAACCTTCCAGTGATGACACTACAAGAATTAGAACCACCTTTTTAGTACAACACAAGCAACTCAAACGCATTCTTTATAAATACTGGCACCTCCTCACTATGGACCAAACACTGGCTCCCTTTGTTTCCAGCTTCCCAGCGGTCACCTACAGGAGGTCCCCCTCTGTGGGTAACAAGGTAGTCTCAAGTGAGTACAAATCTCATAGAGGTGACCCGTGCAAAACACTGGGAACCTTTCCATGTGGGGGATGTCCGTACTGCCAGTACATGGATAGACTCAAACATGTGAATCTACCCAACGGCCAACGGTTTCATCCCAAACACTACGTCAACTGTAGAACTCCAGCTGTGGTATATTTACTCACCTGTGAGTGTGGATGTTATTATATCGGAAAAACGAAAAACGAATTCTGGAAAAGAATATACCAACACATTACCACCATAAAAAAACGTGACCCTGATGCAACCGTTGGCCGACATATGGCTCTGGTTCACCCAAAACTTATCCCCAAAGTTCACTTCCTTGCCCTTGATCGTATCCACCCCAGCTCCAGAGGAGGAGACTTTAATAAACGTCTCCTCCAATGTGAGCTCAGGTGGATATTCAATCTACAGGCGACCCTGCCTCCAGGCCTCAATGAGGCATTTAACTTTCGACCCTTTCTACCTGGATTCGCTTCAGGAGCCTGTGAACTAAACCTATAGTGGCCTTTCCCCTCCCCTTGTCTCTTCCATTCCCAGGCCCTAATGTCTACATCAATGTATTGATGCATTCTTTGTCTCTTTCGCTCTATATGAGCTATCTGTCCCTGTGTGTCCCTTTATCTCCTTGACACCAACACAATTTACTTTAATATTTCCTAATGTTATATACTGTATATATAGTATCACTATATATATTTTTTACTTTTCTCATTGAATTCAATGTATTGTCGTTATTTTTATGTTTTTCGATTCCATTACCCATTTTTACCATTGAACATATAATTTTGAAATCTTTCTATATTTTTTCTGTATTTTCACTTATTTTACCTGCAATTTCCAGTTGCTGGTTTCGTAGTCTTAATTGTTGTTTTTGTTATGTTTTTCCCACATTTAACACTTATTTCTCTTTCCCAGTGGTATATACATGCCAAGCTTATCACTGCATTGTAAGCAATCTGGCTGAGATTTTCCCTTTGTCCACTTGATGGTGCTGTGTGGAGCTCACGAGCCGTCCTGCATTCTTTGCAGACACCCGGCGAGTAAGCTCCGCCCTTGCATGGCGTGTGAGGGGTGGCATCCTTCTCCCATTGCGCAGGCTATCTGCACAGGGCTGGGCTCCCATACATCACCAGGCCCGGCATCACCAGACACCTGGTGAATGTACACCCGCCAGTGACGCAGAGACGTGTGACGTCATCGCGCCCCTATGTGTGTCGCTACGCCACGCGCCTCTGCGTCAGAGAGACACCCCGCAGCCCTGCAATTGGCTGCTTGGCAGCTGTGTGTATGGGCTGACCTTTACAGCCTACAATCTTTTAGATTGGATGATTCCATCCACTCACACTATTTAAGGTGCAGACTCCCAGCTGGCAAATTGTCAGTCTTCTGACTGCCGCCGTAAGGTCTGCTTTATGAGATCTGATTACAGCTTGAACGGTAAATACTATTCATTTCTCCTGACTGGAGACCACTCTCTCCACTCAGTTTGTTAATTTCTTGTACTCCCCTGCTTTGTACATGTATATAGGACTAATTCAAAGTACCCTCTCTTTACTAATTCTACTTTGAACAGTACATCTTTGCTGCTATTCATACAAGCAGGCTTCTCTTGTGAATGCATTGCAGTGTCTGGCCCTGAGTCCCTGCACGTCCATCCTTGTGGACCCCTCAGCCAGTATGCATTGCCAATGTTGTTGTTTTTACCTTGCCACAAAATGAATCGTATCTATGGGGCTGATTTACTATAACTCCAGGAAGTACGGAGCACTATTGCAAATAATAGCTCCCATTTTAGCCGAATGCGCGAATTTGCGAATGAAAAAGAGCGCTATTAGCAGCAAACAAGTGTTAGTAAATATGGAATCAGCGCTAATTAGCGAATCCGCGTACATGCAAATGCAAATTTCACTAAGTTTTTATATAGCACTGCACTGTAACCATAATCCATGTATGTGAAAGAAACATTTTTATATGAGATGTGCTCTACCTCGTGTGCATCTATTGATGTATATTGCAATTAGTATTCCTAGTTTTTTTCCTTCTTTTGCTAACGAATGCAGTTATGAATGATTATTACATAGTAATGTCTGCTATTCTGTAAAATTACATGTATTAAACATTTAGGTTACCTATTTGTTGTATGTTGTTTTTTTTTTTTTTTTTTTCATTTAGGTGGCTATAAAGCAGTAATTATTTATGTTCATTCTTTAATCAAACAACAGTATTATGCAGGTCTTGTACTTAGCACAATGGCTTAGTGGTCTGCTCAGATGTCTCCACAGCTCTCATGGTACAAGTTCAAATACCAGCCAACCTACCACCCAACAGCTATGTTTATTTTTTGCACAAGCAAATTAAAATAAACAAAGAAATGTAAACTGCCCGTTAGCTAGTGTGTGATGTTTGGAATTCCACACCATAATATTATTGAATAAAAGTGCATTGGCTAATTGGCATTCACCTATTTTCAGCATATGCTGCTTTGGCTAATTGGCTAATAGGCATTTGCCTTTTTTTCACCAATACAATTGTAGCGGGGTCTTCAGATTTAGTGGGATACACCTGGGGGTAGAGAGACCCAGGTGTGTAATTATGTCAGGGATTAGACCCCTTTTTGTTATTCGTGGAGGATTGGGTGGTGCAATATTCTCCTTGGACTGTGGGTGGCGACGTACCTACAGGCTCGAGGTAGAATCACTACCACAGTGCTACCCTTTTTGTCCCTTCCTGGAGATGGTACGGCTGGGGCGGGGAACCCGCCGTGGTGTCGATAGGAGGAGATAAAAGGGGGAGACGCCCTCGCCACGAGGTCTGTCGGGGGGGATCATCTCTTCACGGACCCAGGCGCCCTCGGCCTGGGTGCGGGCGGTTCAAGGTTCCGGCCTGGGCACCCTAGGCCTGGCCGGAATGAAGCTGGAGTTGGAGTCCATCCCAGGCACCTTCAGCCTGGGGTGAGGTACTTTGTAGAAGGCCTGGGACTTGGTGACTTCGACCGGGTCCCGCGAGGGTGAAGGGATTCCAGGGTGCCCCTTGCGAGGGGACCCGCATCTGAGGTGAGGAGGCTGGGGAGGTCACCCGTCTGAAGACTCCGGAGCAGTGTCAACCCGGTGACGGACGGGCCTCCGGTAACTCCCTTGGAGGGTCATCTTCCCCTGATAGGGGCCGCAGCGCAGCGAAGTTGTTCTAATCAAGACTCCTGCAACCCCTGGTCATAGCACAGGGGGTGTAGGGACTACAATCCGGATAGTGCCTCGGCCTGCTCATTCCACCGTATCCTGCCATATATTGTTTGTTGTGGAGCTACGGAATAAAACTAACAGTTGGACTGTGATCGGTGTATGGACTCTGTTGATGGGAGCAAAGGGAGATTCCAGCATAGCAGGGCTAAGTTCCGCAACCCAATGCACATTTGGCCCGAGGAAGATATTGATACTGGCCTTCACCTCACCCACAGCCATGGGGAGGACATGGGCCGTAGCGCACCTCACTCTCGAAACCCAGATACCCCTAGACAAGAGCTTTTGGACAACCGATAAACATGTGAAGGGGGTGAGGCCGCTACACAATCTTTTAGTATCTCTCTGTGAGATTTGAACCCATGAGTGCTTCAAAGCCTGAGTTTTTCAAGGTAGAAGTGCTGACCACTAGCCTATTGAGCGTAGCACAAACATCTACTAGTGTGTGATGTTTCTTCTCCCCGAGCTGTCTCTCCGGCCACCGCCATATTTTCCCGCTGCTGTATTCTTCCGCACAGTCGGTTACCCGCTAATAAAAAAAAAAAAAAAAGCTGCTCTTCTTCTGTGTCGGACTTCTGTGGCCATCCGATAACGTCACCCGGAGAGCCTGCTCCATGGCTATGTAAGAGATGCCGCACAGCGTGTGACAACACAGAGGAGGAAGACCGCCACAGAAGAAGAGCCGATTTTTTTTTATTAGCAGGTAACCGACTGCGCGGAAGAACACAGCAACGGGAGAAATATGCTGCTGAGTAAAATGCACACATTCAGGAGGTGCTGCCGTCAGTAGGATTTGAATTCATGGCTTAAACCTTTCAGGGCAGCAGGGAATACCACTATGCTACAAAGCTGAGCACATACCTACAGAGAAAATACATTTACTAATGTTTAATTCTATACAATAATGTTTTGCATTTCAGGCATTAAAGAGGAAGTAAACGCCGCTCCGGCGCTGTGATTGGCCGTAGCGGCGATGACGTCACACGCATGCACACTGGGGCCGGCAAGATTACATTCAGAAAATCGGCAATGATGCCGGCCCGCTAGTGCGCATGCGTGTGACTTCATCGGTGCTGTTTTAAAAGCAAATATCTCCTTAACCGTGTGGGTTAAGTAGATATTTCTTGCACCTACAGGTAAGCCTTAATCTAGGCTTACCTGTAGGTGCAAGTTGTCTAAGTGGGTTTACAACCACTTTAATATTATTGTAACAACCATGCTCATGCTGATGTGGCATTGGCTACTTGGCATTTGCCTCTTTTCAGGATATGCTGCTGAGTGTTTGATGGTGGGACTACTTTATATTCTAGGTATAATAGTACTCAGCACAGTGACTTAGGCCCCTTTCAAACTTGTCCGACCTGAAAGTTGTGTGATTTTGATGCGACTTTAAGCAATGCCTGTGTAATCTTGAGGTCTATGGACGCAGGAGTCGCAGGGAAAGGCGCGCAAATTTCCATCTGCAATTTTTCTGCGATTCCAGGGAATGCCTGTAAACTTAAGGTCTATGAACCTCAACTCGTATCAAAGTTGGACCAAAGTAGTACAGGGACTACTTTGAAGTCGGTGTGACTTGAAGTTGCACAGATATAAATGGAACACATTGAAAATCATGGGGTATGACTTGTCATGCAACTCTGATGACCAATGTCACAGGAAAAGTCGCTCAAGTGTGAAAGGGGCCTCAGCCCGAATTTGTGAGCGATTTCAGAGACATCAGTGCACTTTCCTGCACAGATGTCTAGTGAAATCACATGGGTCTCAACTGTCCCTGATTTGGAACAAAGTCCCTCTGTCCTCCTCATTTGTCCTTCATTTTGTTCGGATCTGTATAGTTTTATATAAAATGCAATTTTTATCTTTCAAAAAGGGTTTTCCAGCGCTAAACCTTTCATCTAGTTTCTAAATTGCTTGGCTTTGGGAATTTACAAACAAATCTAAAGGGATATTATTGTTAAAAAAAAAAGCACTTGGGGGTTTAACTAATCCTTTTTTTTTTTTTATAATTCTCCTTTAAGAAGGTGTTTTAGGAGGTGTGTCCTATGCCTACATACTTTTGCTAATAGGTGTCCCTTATACCCATCTCAAAAAGTTGGGAGGTAAAAAATCGCCTCCTGAGTCGCCCAAAGTAGTGTAGGAAATACTTCTGGGAATCTGTGTGGCGTCGCACCCATTTGGACAGTTCTATTGCGGTCAATAGGCGCCGATTTGGCCTGTAATTTGACATGTCAATTCAGAGCTATGTGAACATGGGTGAAGTTGCATAGATATGAATGGAACTCATGGGGGGGGGGTAACTTTTAATGCGACTCTGAGGTCAAAAGCTGCATGAAAAGTCACATAAGTGTGAAAGTAACCTAATGAGATTAAATGATAACACCTTGAATAAAGCCCCATTTCCACTTGTGCGACCTTAAAATTGCACAGCGTTGCCATGACTTGAAGCAATGTCTGTGTAATCTTGTGGTGTATGGACCTCAAATTGCATCAAAGTCAAACCAAGGTAGTGCAGGGACAAATTTCCCCACTTTCAGGATGCACAAGTGACAATAGGGCCAAATTCAAAGATATCCTTGAATCTCTTTCACACTACTGCGACCTGAAAGTCACACTAATTTGCTGCCACTTTGCCGCTGCAACTTGGCCCCAACTTCTTGGAATGCCTGTGTAATATTGCGCCCTGCGCCCTAAGTCACATGAGGCTCTGTTTCCACTATTGCAACCCTAAATTGGCATGATTTTGCCGCAATTTTTTTGCCACGATTATGATGCGACTTGGAGCAATGCCTGTATATTCTTGAGGTCTATGGACCTCAAGTTGTATCAAAGTGGGACCAAAGTAGTGCAGGGACTACTTTGATGTCGCACAGATATGAACAATACTCATTGGAAATCATAGGGTATGACATGTCATGCGACTTTGCAGTCCCAAGTTGCATGACAAGTCGCACTAGTGGAAACCGAGCCTGAAAGTCACACCAAAGTAGTACAAGGACTACTTTGAAGTTGGTCTGACTTAAAGTAGCACAGATATGAATGGTTATCATTGAGAATCATGAAAAGTCGCCCAACTGTGAATCAAGTCATGTATATTTTAATAGAAAGGACTCTCATTTATACTTGCATAGTCCTTACTGATTTACATCAGCAGAACAAATGCAGGAAGTAGTGATGTGTGCACATGGGCCAGAAGCAAATGTGTGGTGATACCAAACAAATCAATGAAGCCCATCCACACCAAATCCACCCCCACCTTGAGTAAGCACAAGTACATATCCTACACTTACCCGGCAAATCAGCAGCACCTCCTCTTTGCCAAAGAGAGACCCACCCTGTCTACCTAGATGGAGATCCTGACCAGCACAGGAACTTCCGGGTGATTACAATGACTCATTTCCGGGTCAGGAGGTGAAACCACGCTCTGTTGATTGCAGCTGCGAATATTTGATCTCAATCACAATTAGAATTTATTATTTTTGATTATTTGCAGATATGCAACTCTGTAATTCTACATATGATATTTGAAGGTAAACTTAAGGGAGTTTGATAAGAAATGGTGTCTCTGGCATAGCAGCAGGTGAATTACAAAGGCAAAAGGCCCAGTTTGAGCCCTGCTTCACACTGACAGCGGGAGGAAATCGTTAAGCATACGATTTAATTCCCACACTGTGCAGCTTTCTGCACTGATATCAATACAAATCGCACCAATTAGAATAGCGCAATTGCCACCGATTTGACATGCCAAATCACACCAATGTGAACCAGAGCTGATACATACAACACTGCCTATCCTTCAGCTGAATTTATTACCTGCAATTCTCCACAGCTGTTATATATAAAGATTCCACCTTTATCATTTACTTGCAGGTGTGCTGAAGCCTAGGTTTACATTGGGGCGATTTGTCATGCAATTTCAGAAATCAAATCGCATGAATATTGGTGGCAATGGCACTGTTCCAATCGATTCAACCCCAATTTTGTAGCACCGCACCGATTTGCAAAAATAGTTCCTGCACTACTTTTGCAGATTTCAGATGCGACTTCAATAGACATTTGTGTATGAAGCCACACAGATGTCTATCAAGTAGTACCTAAAATTGCGCTACCTCAAGTGAAGTAGCGCAATTTCAAAGTAGCATCAATGTGGACAAGGATGAAGAGATTCATTTTTTGGTGCACAAATGCATATAGAAATAAAATATAAAAAAGATATTGCACTTTGCCAAAACCACCACCACAAAAAAAAAAAAAAAACACACATCAAAGCTCAATAATGTACTTTTATTTTGCCAGCAGAAACAAAAATTATGTATATGCATTTACTAGCTTCAAAAAAATTTGGACATGGTACTACATTTAGCAATTGGATTTTAAGGGCCCTGCTCATAGGAGCTTACAATCTAACATTTTACAAAACCTTAGAGTGCACATAGCTTTACTTTTAGTGTATAATGGGCAACATATCACATTTTTATCTGCAAGATTATAGAAACATATTTAAGTCATTATTCTTACAAAGCATTCCAACATAATATTAAAAAAGACATGTTCAAAACACCCACCCCCACCCCACAATCCACACACATACATTGGTGACCATGTTCTGCTGGAATCTGCATTTCTGTGTACACGATTAAGCAATGAGATCCAAGAGTAGAAGGTCAGCAGATGCTTCCAAACAATTTTGCTTGGTCAGACAGGAACAATACACACACAATTTTTGATTGAAAAAATGCACAAGAATTTCAGCAAATAACACTAGTTGGGCGTTTGTCAATCTGCACAATATCGTTCCTTTCCCCCACAAAAAAAAAACCTGGCCTTCTCAGACCAAATGATCCCCCATATTGCAGGCCTTTATATAAGAGAGGTTGTATTGTTAGCAAACTGATACACGCCCAATAGAAGTACACACCCAATAGAAGTCGTGTATGTCTAAAGTGATTGCACCTGATGGGCAGGAACACATAATACTATTTGCAACTGTGTTAGCCCTTGGCTATGTGCATCAAATCTCCAACTACAGGCCAAAGATCCAAGTCCATTTGCATGCACATAAACAAAGCAACAGTTTTCTAAGCAAATGTACCTGTGCAGTGTAAACCCTACAATTTTAAATGTCCAAGTCCCTGGGCATGATTAGTGCTAACAAACATTAACATCAGTCCATGGCTGCAATGAGCTTCCAATCTAAAGTCCAAAACTAACTTTTTTACATTAGAGACTATTTTGACAGGAGACAAATAAAATACCAGCATGTCTTTGGATTGTGGTGAGAAACCCACACAGGGAGAACATATAAACTTCAACACAAGCATTAGCATGTTGGGGAATTGAACCAGCAACCCCAAAGCTGCTAGACAGAATTGCTACCCACTTAGCCACCGGGAAGCCTCACATGTGTCCTCTGCATCTCTGTGGTGTGAACCAGCCCTAAGTCCATAGCCATGTTCAGTGTCTCCAAGCAATATACAATATATTGGCCTAAGTACTGGGGCGCCTGCCTTTAAACGCACATGAACTGTAATGGCATCCCAGTCTTAGGCCTCGTACACACGGCCGAGAATCTCGTCAAGAAAAAACATGTTGTTTTTCTCTACGAGATTCTTGGACAAGAAATTTGTCCCGGCCGAGTGTACACATGCTCCATTCAAAGAACCCGCGGTTCTTTGAATGGAGCGAATGCAGTGACGTCATCGACTATGACGAGCGTGCGCTCATCACATTCGATTCCATCGCCGCCATCTTGCTACACCCTACCTATGCCTAGGAAGCTACCGCGCATGCGCCGAAGTCATTTCGAGCATGCGCGGATTTCCACGGCGACAGGTAAGTGTACACACACACACTTTTCTCGTCGAGAAACATGCCCGTCAAGAATCTCGACGAGAAAATAGAGAGCAGGTTCTCTATTTTTCTCGTCGAGATTCTTGCCAGTTTTCTTGACGAGAAAAATGAAAGCCTCGTACACACGACCGATTTACTCGGCAAGAAAGCTCTGCCAGCAAGTTTCTTGCTGGTTCTTGCCGAGAAACTCGGTCGTGTGTACGAGGCTTCAGTCACTAGGGTTCAATATTGAGTTGGCCCACCCTTTGCAGCTATAACAGCTTCAACTCTTCTGGGAAGGCTGTCCACAAGGTTTAGGAGTGTGTCTATGGGAATGTTTGACCATTCTTCCAATTGCATTTGTGAGATCAGGCACTGATGTTGGACGAGAAGGCCTGGCCTACAGTCTCTACTCTAATTCATCCCCAAGGTGTTCTGTTGTGTTGAGGTCAGGACTCTGTCCAGGCCAGTCAAGTTCCTCCACCCCGAACTCACTCATCCATGTCTTTATGGACCTTGCTTTGTGTACTGGTCCAAATCATTTGGTGGAGGGGTATTATGGTGTGGGGTTGTTTTTCAGGGGTTGGGCTTGTCCCCTTAGTTCCAGTGAAGGGAACTCTTAAGGCATCAGCATACCAAGACATTTTGGACAATTTCATGCTCCCAACTTTGTGAGAACAGTTTGGAGATGACCCCTTCCTGTTCCAACATGACTGCACACCAGTGCACAAAGCAAGGTCCATGAAGACATGGAGAAACTTGACTGGCCTGCACAGAGTCCTGACCTCAACCCGATAGAACACCCTTTGGCTGAATTAGAGCAGAGACTGCGAGCCAGGCCTTCTCATCCAACATCAGTGCCTGGCCTCACAAATGCACTTCTGGAAGAATGATCAAAAATCTCCATAGACACACTAAACCTTATGGACAGCCTTTCCAGAAGCTGTTCTAGCTGCAAAGGGTGGGCCAAATCAAATTTTAACCCTACGGACTAAGACTGGGCTGCCATTAAAGTTCATGTGTGTGTAAAGGCAGGCGTCCCAATACTTTTGGCTAAATTTTGTATCTGGCAAGATTTACAACGGTGGTGGAACCCTCCTACACATAAATACGACATTTAGAAGACCTGGGAGACGACACAACTTCTCTACATGAAGCAGCATGTTTGGGATTTGAACCCAGACACTCAGGGATGCTAAGCAGAAGTTCTAACCTCTAAGCCACAGAGCTGCCACATGTGTGATTCTCATGCACATAAATTCTGCATTTCTTTGGGCATACAGGTGATGGAATTACATTACTCAAGAGTTATTCTTCTTGATTTATTCTGTGAAATTTGGTGTTTTTTTGTGGGTGAGTTTAGAATAGTGATATTACCCTCAAATTTGGGGAATGACATTTTGATTTCTGATGTTGGAACACATATCAGATTTTTGGGGCTCAAATTATGATTATTTAGAAATAATAAAAAGCACAAAAAAATTGACTCATTTTAAATTTGCATCAGCAATGGTATTGTTTGTGGTTTGTAAAGACACCTGTGTGAGTTTGGGTAAAGATTGTTGTGAGATGGAGATTAACAAGTGAATGTGACAGAGAAAAAACTGAAAATTTATTATCAAATACTTACCGTAATTTTCCTTTCCTGATAGGCTCCATGGCAGCATACGTGTGGGTTGGCCCCGCCTCCATAACTACCCAATAGGACCCCCTCCCTATAAATTTTGGCTCTGGGCTCTCAGCCGTGTTCCATAACTAGCCTACTCCAAGCATTGGGAGGGACTCCTGCTGCCATGGAGCCTATCAGGAAAGGAAAATTACGGTAAGTATTTGATAATAAATTTTCCGTTTTCCTGACATGCTCCATGGCAGCATACGTGTGGGAAATAACTCGCCAAACACACCCGGGCGGGCAAAAATGCTGAGGCAAGAAATACATTTCTGTCAACCGACAGAACTTGTAAACCAAAATTCAGTGATGATAAGGCAGCTGGTTCGACACAAAAGTGGGAAACAAAAGTATTAATAGACGACCAAGAGGCCGCTCTGCATATAATGTCAGGTGCGACATGACGAGAGTCTGCCCAAGAAGTTGAGATGCTCCGGGTTGAGTGCGCAGTTACTGCCTCTGGAGGAGCCAAACCTTTTGCTTTGTAAGCCCTTTGGATGGTCTGAACTATCCAGGCACCAATGGATCTAATTGAGGCCCGTTTTCCTCTGTTCTTTCCAGGAAGAAGAATGAAAAGAAAGTCTGAAAGACTGTCATTTCCAGGTATTGACTTAATGTGTGGCCCACATCAAGGGGATGAACATCTTGACCTTCAGAAGTTCCAAAAGTGGGCAATACAATTTCTTGATTTTCATGAAAGATAGATGTAACTTTCGGGTTTGAACCCAGCATGGGAATTAATACTGCTCTATCTGGGAAAAAGGTCAGGAAAGGCTCTTTTGAACCCAAGTTTCTGATATCAGACACTCTTTTGGCTGAAGTGACCGCTACTAGGAAGACGGTCTTGAGAGTAAGATCTTTTGGCGAAAGAGGTTTTTCAGGGTCTGTGCTGAGTGTGGAAAGATAGTCCAGCACAAGAGGCAGGTCCCATTTGGGGAACCTCGGTTTTCTCTGTGGTCTGAGTCTGACCGCACCCATAAAGAACTGGCGAATCAGGGGATGATTGGCCCAAGAGATTCCAGTAAATGCTGAAATGGTTGAGATTTGAACTCGAAGAGAGCTTACTGATAAAGGCAAGTCCAAACCTGTTTGTAAGAAACTAAGTACATCCTGGACTTCTGGAGAATTACAGGAATTAGCCCTGGAAGACATATGATCTGTAAATTTTGACCAGATACGCTCATAAACTTTGTTGGTGCTATTTCTTCTAGCGTTAAGGAGAGTTAACATGGCTTCTTCTGGACATCCTAAGTCTTCCAGCCTTCCCCTCTCAAGAACCATACCCTGAGGTGCAGATGAGCTGGGCATGGGTGCAACGTTGTGCCCTGAGATAGGAGATCCGGTCTGAGGGGTAGAGGGATTGAGTCCCGATAACTGAGTGAAGTCAAGAGGGAGAACCATGGCCTGTTGGGCCAAAACGGAATTACTGCTATGATTTCTACTCTCTCCACTCTGAGTCTGTGAAGGAATTGAAGTATCACAGGTACTGGAGGAAAGGCATAGGCCTGACTGAATCTCCACCGGTCTGTGAGAGCATCTATCCCGTAGGCTTGGGGATCCCGAGACCTCGAGTAATACTTGATCAACTTGTGGTTGCATGGGGACGCAAACAGATCCACTTCTGGAGACACTCCCAGAGTTAGAAGCCAATTGAATACCTCTATGTGTAGAGACCATTCGTTGTTGTCCATTTGAGTTTGTGAAAGAAAATCCGCTTGTACATTCTGGACCCCTGGAATGTATACTGCAGAGATGTTGCATAGGTACTTCTGGGACCAGGTCATGATTGGTTCTACTTCCCGGAGTAAGGACCAGCTGCGGGTACCACCCTGCTTCCTTATGTAAGCAACTGCGGTTGTGTTGTCCATCCTGAGCATCACAGAAGAGTCTGTCAACAGATGACGGAAGGACATGAGCGCCTGGAAGGCAGCCCGCAACTCCAGTATGTTGGACACAATTCCTTGGGACGGTGTGTTCCACCTGCCCTGGGCTATTTCCGATAGGCAATGAGCACCCCACCCTTGATTGCTGGCATCCGAAGTTACAGTAATCCAAGTGATGGGATGGATTGTGTGACAGTTGTGGAGATTCTTCCCCTGGAGCCACCAAAGAAGAGATTCTCTCATGGATGAAGTGAGCCTGATGCGTTGACTCTTGCTGGGGGAGTCCCATTGCTGGAGGAACCCCTTCTGGAATGGGCGAGTGTGCCACTGAGCCCACCTCACCATAGGGATGGTGGCTGTCATGGTGCCAATTACCTTCAGGCATTGGAGAGCAGACAGGTGAGAGGAAGCAAGTGTTGTGCGGATCCTGTCCCGGATTGTTGCAATCTTTTCCTCCGGCAATGAAATGGTGCCATCTATTGTGTTGAAGAGGGCACCTAGGAACACAAGGGACTGTGTTGGAATGAGATGACTCTTCTCCAAATTCAGGAGCCACCCGAATTCTTGGAGAGTGGCTATTACTAGATTCTTGTGTTCCAAGAGTTGACATCTGTCTTGAGCTAGAAGTAAGAGGTCGTCTAGGTAGTGATGAAGACGGACTCCTTTCACTCGGAGCAGAGCCACAATGGCTAACAGAACCTTGGAGAACACCCGAAGTGATGTCGTGAGACCAAAAGGTAGGCAGGTGAACTGTAAAGCCCCGTACACACGATCGGTTTGACTGATGAAAACCGTCCGATGGATGGTTTTCATCAGACCAACCGATCGTGTATGGTACCCATCGGTCTTTTTTCCATCGGTTGTAAAAAATAGAACTTGTTTTAAAATTTTCCGATGGATAAAAAACCGATGGGAATTTCCGATCGTCTATGGGCAAGTCCATCGGTTAAAAAACCCACGCATGCTCAGAATCAAGTTGACGCATGCTCAGAAGCATTAAACTTCATTTTTATCGGCTCATCGGAGTGTTTTACGTCACCGCGTTTGGAATGGTCGGTTTTTAGACTGATGGTGTGTGGCCAAGACTGATGAAAAACAGTTTCATCGGATTTCCGATGGACAAATCCATCGGACGAAAATCCATAGGTTATCCGATCGTGTGTACGGGGCTTAAGTGTTGATCGCCTAAAGCAAAGCGGAGGTACTTTTGATAGTCTGCAGCTACTAGAACATGAAAATATGCATCCTTCAGATCTATTGACACTAACCAATCTCCTGGATGGACTGACTGCTGGATTGTCAATAGTGACTCCATTTTGAATCTTTCTTTCCGAATAAATCGGTTGAGATGCGTTAGGTCTATTACTGGTCTCCAGGTACCGTTCTTTTTCTGTACCATAAACAACGGGGAGTACATGCCTTCTCCTCGTTCGCCCTCTGGAACAGTAATGGCTGCGCCTTGAGTTAATAAAGAGCTTACGTAACTTAGTAAGACTTGTTTCTTTTCTTCTGCACTTGGAAGACTTGTGGGTATGTATCTGAGCCTGGGGGTGCTGTTGAAGACCCACGTGTGGCCTGAAGAGACCGTCTTGATGGTCCAAAAATCTTGAATTGAGGCCGCCCAAACATGCCGGAAGTGGAGGAGACGTGCCCTCACCTGACATGTTTGAACAGGCCCAATTTCAAAAAGACTTAGTTGACTCCCGACTACCGGACGGAGTACTTTTAGTTGGTTTCCTGAAAGAGGACTGTCTGGATTTCCAGGTCCTTGAAAATTCACGACCAGGTCTGTAGCTGCGTGCTTCCCTTGCACGATCTGTATTCTGTGCCCTCGAAAAGGTGCGTTTCTGGTTCTGCAAACGCCTGTCTTGAGGAACACCGACTTACCACCCGTGGCCCGGGAAATGGCATTATCGAGTTTATTGCCAAAGAGAGAGAAGCCCTCAAAGGGAATGCGGCACCAAGCTTGCTTTGAAGCTGGATCCGCCGACCAGGGACGGAGCCATAAAGCACGGCGTGCGGTAACCGCTGACAACATCAATAGAGGCCTCCCTCAAAAAGGCAGATGCTAGCCTGTTTCCTGAATAGGAGATCTTTTCGCCATTTCTTCAGAGATGCTTCTGAGGGAATCATCCACATTGTCTGACCATGCTTCTAGGGCTTTTTAGATAGCTGCTAAAGCCAGAATTGGTTTACAGACTGAACCTGCTGTCAGATAGATTCGCTTCAGGTCTGAGTCAATCCGTCTCTCTAGAGGATCTTTGAATGAGACCGTGGGGCTGATTTACCAAACGTTTGCGCCATGAGTATTGGTGCATCTGCGTGCGCAATGGCTGTTTTGGTATTTACAAAACATTAGCGCCTGTAGCGCAGCCCTATTTCCCATTTACTATAGTGTTCTCTGCGCCCAGGAGGAGGCGCTCAGTGCGCTACTATGGACCTGGCGCAGGGCATGTTAAAATCTAAATATAAAGAAGCTGGAAGTGAGAAAATATTGGGGGTGATGTGGGGTGATGTGAGGAAGTGTAGTGACACCTGCCCAAATAACAAACATGGCCAAAATAGAGTGGGAAAGTAACTTTTTTAAAACCAGCCCGCTGCGCCGGCAATTCCGATTCGAGCTGCGGGAGGTTTTTTTGAGCTCAGCGCGGGAATTTCAATGGTTTAAATGCGCCGGTTCACTGCGCCGGCAAAATCTTAGTAAATGTCAAGTCACATAACTCAATTTGCATAAGTTGAACAGGCGCAGCCCTGAAATTGCCACTGCGCCTGCAAAATGACATTTCTAAAGGAAAAAAAACCCATTTAAAAGCAGCCGTGGCTGTAATGAATTGTCGGCTCCCGGCAATATAGAGAAAAGTCTTTGAAAGTCTTTGCTAACCAAAAAAAAAAAAGCGTGGGGGTTCCCCCAAATTCCATAACCAGGCCCTTCAGGTCTGGAATGGATATTAAGGGGAACCCCGCTGCAAATTAAAAAAAAAAATGATGTGCGGGTTCCCCCCAAATATCCAAACCAGGCCCTTCAGATCTGGTGTGGATTTTAAGGGGAACTCCACCCTAAATTTTATAAAAAAATGGTGTGGAGACCCCCCAAAAATCCACACCAGACCCTTATCCGAGCACATAACCTGTCCGGCCGCAGGGGAAAAGGGGGGGACGAGAGCGGCCCCCCCTCCCTCCTGAACCGTACCAGGCCACATGCCCTCAACATGGGGAGGATGTCCCCATGTTGATGGGGACCAGGGCCTCATCCCCACAACCCTTGCCTGGTGGTTGTGGGGGTCTGCGGGCGGGGGGCTTATCGGAATCTGGAAGACCCCTTTAACAAAGGGGACCCCCAGATCCCGGCCCCCCCGTGTGAAATGGTAATGGGGTACATTGTACCCCTACCATTTCACAAAGAAAGTGTCAAAAATGTAAAAAATTACAAGAGCCGGTTTTTGACAATTCCTTTATTAATGTCTTTTCTTTTCTTCCTTCTTCTTCTTCCTTCTTCTTCTTCCTTCTTCTTCTTCCATCTTCTTCTTCCATCTTCTTCTTCCATCTTCTTCTTTTCTCCATTCGGGTTTCTTCCTCCATCTTCATCTTTATCTTCATCTTTATCTTCATCTTCATCTTCCTTCTTCCTTCGGTGTTCTCGTCCAGCATCTTGCCCCGGCGTCTTCCCTTCTTCTTTCTTCTCCGGCCGCTCCGTTTGAATTGGAGGTTCCCGCTGTGCGACGCTTCAGTTCTCCACTTGGTCCGCTTACACCCGGTGGCTCCGCCCCCTCTGTCACCACGGGGAAAGTCCCCATGAAATCCATGTGCGTCAGAGGGGGGCGGGGTCACCGGGTGTAAGCGGACCCAGAGGTGAACTGAAGCGTCGCACAGCGGGAACCTGCAATTCAAACGGAGCGGCCGAAGAAGAAAGATGAAGGGAAGACGCCGGGGCAAGATTCGGACGAGAACACCGAAGGAAGAAGGAAGATGAAGATGAAGATGAAGATAAAGATGAAGAGGAAGATGAAGATGTAGGAAGAAACCCGAATGGAGAAAAGAAGAAGATGGAAGAAGAAGATGGAAGAAGAAGAAGGAAGAAGATGGAAGAAAAGAAAAGACATTAATAAAGGAATTGTCAAAAACCGGCTCTTGTCATCTTTTACATTTTTTACACTTTCCTTGTGAAATGGTAGGGGTACATTTGTACCCCATTACCATTTCACACAGGGGGGCCGGGATCTGGGGGTCCCCTTTGTTAAAGGGGTCTTCCAGATTCTGATAAGCCCCCCGCCCGAAGACCCCCACAACCACCGGGCAAGGGTTGTGGGGATGAGGCCCTGGTCCCCATCAACATGGGGACATCCTCCCCATGTTGAGGGCATGTGGCCTGGTACGGTTCAGGAGGGAGGGGGGCCGCTCTCTCGTCCCCCCCTCTTCCCCTGCGGCCGGCCAGGTTATGTGCTCAGATAAAGGGTCTGGTGTGGTTTTTTAGGGGGACTCCACGCCATTTTTTTTTTAAATTTGGGGTGGAGTTCCCCTTAAAATCCATGCCAGATCTGAAGGGCCTGGTTTGGATATTTAGGGGGAACCCCACGTCATTTTTTTTTAAAATTTGCAGCGGGGTTCCCCTTAATATCCATTCCAGACCTGAAGGGCCTGGTTATGGAATTTGGGGGAACCCCCACGCAATTTTTTTTTGGTTAGCAAAGACTTTCAATGACTTTTATCTGTATTGACAGGAACCAGCAATTCATTACAGCCGCAAGGACTTTTAAATGACTATTATTTTACTTTAGAAATGTCATTTTGCTCTCCAACTGTTATAAACATGGAAAACATGTGCTACTTTACAGGCATACTATAGACACCCCCCGGGGATGATATTTAGGGCCAGTTCACACCAGATGCAGTGCAGTGCGTTTTTTTGATGCCTGAAAAACGCAAAGAAAGTTGAACCCATTAATGCCAATGGCATAGTTCACACCACTGCAGTCCGTTCCAGTGCATTTCAGAAAGTCAAAAAATAATTGGTCATGCTGCATTTTTTAGGTACAAAACTGTACTGGACCCCAGTGAAACACATCAAAAACGCAACGGAACGTACCAAAAATGCACTGGAATGCACCGCAACGCACCTAAATGCACCAAAGACGCACTGCAACACACTTGTCCTAAGTGAAAAGAGGCAGAAAAAAACATTGGACTGCATCAAAAACGCCTCAAAAATGCACTGGAATGTGTCAAAAACGCGCATGCAGAAAAGCACCTGGAACACACCCAGACTGCGTTTCTATAGTGTGAACTAGGGCCAGTTCACACCATAGAAACACAATCCGGATGCGTTCCAGGTGCTTTTCTGCATGCACTTTTTTCATGCGTTCCGGTGCATTTTTGGTAAGTTTTTGATGCAGTCCAGTGCTTTGTTTTCACCCCTCTTTTTTATTAACCATAGATAAGGACAAGTGTGTTCCAGTGCATTTTTGGTGCATTTAGGTGTGTTCCTGTGCGTTCCAGTGCGCTTATGATGCGTTTTGATGCGTTCCAGTACAGTCCAGTGCAGGTAAAATGCAGCATGTTCTACTTTTTTGGTGGAACTGGAACGCACTGGAGCAATCACTGCCATTTAGAACCATATAACCAACTTTCCATGCATTTTGGATGCATAAAAAACGCAATGGACTGTATGTGGTGTGAAATGGCCCTTAACCAATTTGGCATATTTAAAGGCACTTCTCCTTGTTTTGTTATTGGAGTTTTCCAAATTGGTGACATTGATATATGTCCCTTAGGGTGGGACCTGGGCCCCCATTTTAAGGCCAATAACTACTAGAAGATAAGCCAGCCAAGTGGGGACTAGCAAAATTAACAAGTCAGTTCCCATAGACTGCAATAGTATTTGTTGGTGGGGGGGGAGGGGTGATTGTCCCATCTCTAATTTTGTAGCATGCTGGATGATGTGCTTAATTTTGGATGGGGGGAGGGGGGGTTATTTTTTGCTAGCTGCATTGCTGTTGTTCTGCACATGCCCAGCCAGTTATTTTTTTTGCCGTGCTTTTTGTGTGTGAACAGCGCTTGGATATTTCTGGGCATGCTCACTCAGAGAGTGTTTTTATGGGTTAGAAATTGAAGGACATCTTAACAGGTGTGCCCACTTTGAATTTCAGTCTCTACATTGGGAGAACTTGCATTCTGGGTGTTTCATGGACTGTGCATGTGTTTTCAATTGCCTCATTAGCACACAAACATATGTTATATAAAGCTCACAGAGCATTCGGTCGATTGCCTTAAGAAGAGGCAAGTGTGTGTGTGTGGGGGGGGGGGGGGGGGTAAAATGTACATGTTGGTGTCCTTATCGAGTTTGTAACACATGTATTTTATTTGTTATGTCTTTGCAAAACAAGTGATTGGTTAACTTATGTGGATTGTATATTTTTGGTGTGGGGGAGATATGTTCCCCTGAAATAATTCTGATGTTGTTAATGTGTGTTGTTTGTTCACTTTGATTTAATTGTCTGTGCTGCATATTTTTGGCCAAAAATTGCTCAAGATGTTGAGTCTGTAACTGTTTCAAATTGACCATGTTTTTTATTTTGCCTTCCCTTTTGTTTTGTTGAACAATAAAATTAGATGGAAAGTTTTGATGTTTGTTTTGTGTTTTCTTTGCAACAAATGTGACAGCTGATTGGCATGTCAAAACAAAACTGGTGTGATTTGTCTAATCTGGTGCCTTCATGGTAGTATATGCATGGATTGTATTGTGCGCTGCCATGGAGCGTCACCAGGAAATGAAAAATACAGAGCGGTAAGTATTCAATTTTCCTTTTTTACTGCAGTGGTTCTCAGCCTCAGTCCTAAAGTACCCCCAACAGGACATATTTTGTGAATTTATCTTATCGAGAATTGCTGTCCAAAAATCAAAACCATTGACTGTGATTTAAAGCACATGTGCAAGATGAAGGAAAACCTGCAAACATGGCCTGTTGGGGGTACTTGAGAAGCACTGATTTAGAGCACTGCACTTAAAAATAGCTCAAGGCCATACAATTCTAATTGTGGGCATTTTGAGGGAAACAAAGTAAGTGTTAGAACCCCTGCGTGTGTGTGTTTTTTTTTTTTGTAGTTTGGCCTTTGTCTCCTTTTCTTAACATTGGCTTCACTTCCTGTCACACAGCTAAACAGGAAGTGAAGGTAAAACCCTACCAATGGCTTTTCTTGGGGACACACAGATCAATCTAACTAGTGTCCCCATTAAGCAAATTGCACTCTAGCACTTTGTTGTGTACACCCCAAATCATTGGGTAGTTTGGGGTTTAGTAAAGACAAATCCACTCTGCAGTAAAAGTGTAACTGCTGAAAATCTGAGGGAAAGTACTGGTGATTGGATGTTGCAATCATGTAAAAGCAAAGATGTTTTTTTTTGGCTTGCATGTACCCCTCAGATATACAGCAAGTGCACTTGTAGTGCAAAGTAGATTTGCCTTTAGTAAATAAACCCCACAGTCCAAACTACCTAATAAATTGTGGTGTACCCTGCAATATGCTGGAGTGCAATGTGCATAATGGGGAAAGTATTTAGACTGACCTGTGTGTCCCCAAGGAAAGACATTGTTAGGGATTTCCCCTCACTTCCTGTGTGGCTATGTGACAGGAAGTGAATTATTTGGAAGGATAAAGTGGCAAAATTATTTAGTTTAACTTTTCAAAGACTCATTCCTAAGTTGAATTGTGATGCATGTCAATGGCCCATTTTGACCCTCTTTAATCACTTGAGATCAGCGCTATAACTGATCGACGGCCACAGCATGGTCCTCAATTGCCGGGAGTCCGTCAATAAACGTCCTCCCCTTTGCGCGCGCTGTGGTCACAGAGTCACTGTGACTCGGGTGATGACAGATCCGAGTAAGGGGCCGATCCCTGCCCTTTACCATGTGATCAGCTGTCAGCAAATGACAGCTGATCACGTGATGTAAACAAAAGCTGGGTAATGGTTTTTGTTTTCTCCTTGTGCTGACAGCGTGAGCATAAAAAAAAGGCAATCACCAGCTTATGTGCAAGGGACATGGGGCCCGAAGAGGAAGAGGCAATTCTGCTTCATCTGTGAAAATTAGTAGCCCCTGCCAGTGCAACCTATCAATGCCCACCACTGGTGCCAATCAGTGGCACCTAGCAGTGCTGCCTATCACTGCCAACTATCATTGCCACCTAGCAGTGCCACTTCTCACTGCCCACCAGTGCTAAATAGCAATGCCACCTCTCAGTGCCCACCCTTGTCACCTTATCGGTGCCCATCAGTGCAGTCTCATCAGTGTACATCAATGAAGAAGAAAAATTACCTTTTTTAAAAATATTAACCAGTTTCCTACCGCCCACCGTCAAATGACATCCTTGGTTTTGGGCGGTGACATCTGAATGATGCCTGCAGTTGCAGGCATCATTCAGATATCATTCTTTTCAGCCGGCGATTCTGTGCACAATAAAAACGATCATAGTGGCAGTTCCGCCGCTTGATCGTTCTTATAGGCCGGGGGAGGGGACGTCCCCCCCCTCTCTTGCCGCCATCCGGTGCTTCTCCGGGCTCTCCCGTGCCATCTGGGGCTCAGAGAACGATTTGGAGATGACTGGTGACCAGATGGTCATCAGTCATCTCTATGACCGTCGGAGGCGCGGGCACGACGTTATGACATCATGCCGTGTTCCCGTATGTTAACCAAGCCGTGATCTTGGCTGTCAGCATGAGATTGGTGATTTTTTTGGAACAATATCATGCTTTCCAGCCTGGAGGAGAGATGCGGGGTCTTATTGACCCTGCATCTCTCCATAAAGAGGACCTGTCACACACATTCCTATTACAAGGGATGTTTACATTCCTTGTAATAGGAATAAAAGAGATCCCAAAAAATTAAAAAAATTAAAAAAGAGTAAGAAATACAAAAAAGTCAAAAAAACAAAACAAAAAAAAAAACAAAAATAAGAAAAAACGCCCATGTCCCCGGTAGCTCGCGCTCAGAAGCGAACACACACGTAAGTCCCACCCACATATGTAAACGCCGTTCAAACCACACATGTGAGTTATTGCTGCGTGCGTTAGAACGAGTGCAGAAATTCTAGCACTAGACCTCCTCTGTAATGCCAAAATGGTAACGTGTAAACAAATTTTAAGCATCGCCTAGGGAGATTTTTAATTACTGAAGTTTGGTGTCATGCCATGTGTGTGCGCAATTTTAAAGCGTGACGTGTTAGGTATCTATTTACTCAGCATAACAACATCTTTCACATTATACCAAAAAATTGGCCGTAACTTTACTGTTTTGTAATATTTTTAGCAAACAAAAGGCGTTTGAAAATTTATTGCGCAAATACCGAGCGAGATAAAAATTTGCAATGACCACCATCTTATTCCCTAGGGTGTCTGCTCCAAAAAAATATATAATGTTTGGTGTTTTGAAGTAATTTATAGCCATAAATTTATGATTTTTACATGAAGGAGAGAAGTGCCAGAATAGGTCCAGTGCTGAAGTGGGTAAAATATCCATTTTTTTTTTTTTAAACTCGGTCTTTTGTATTTATAGAAAAAAAATTAAAATAAAACACAAAGGTGATCAAATAGCACCAAAAGCAAGCTCTATTTGTGTGCCAACAAATAAAACATTTTCATTGGGTTACAGTGTTGTATGAGCGCGCAATTGTCATTAAAAGTGCATCAGCGCTGAAATGTGAAACTTGGTCTGGGCAGTGCGCAAGTGGTTAATATAAGGCTACATGCACACGGACGTTTTTCCAACCGCTTGTTTGAGCATTTTTTGCAGCTTAAAAACATCTCTCCATGTTAGCCTATGGCCTCATGGCCACCATGGCGTTTTGGAGCTGTAAATGGCATAGGCGTTTTTGGGCCCCAGGTAGACGGGACGCTGGTGCAAAGTGTTCTGAACTAAGGTTGAAAGTGGCGTTTAGAAAGGCGCGCTTTGTGGCGTTTGCATGCCGTGTTTTACCACATTTGCATGTATATGATAAGGAGCCGCCCTAAGCTCCAAAAACAGTATTATTTACGATTTTAGCTATTTAGTGAGACCAGAGTGGTATCAGCAGCTGAGAGCAGCAGTGTAGTTGTATTTAGGCTGGGTTCACACTAGTGAGACACGACATCTGTCCTACTTTGGATCCGACTTTGCCCTGCAACATGAAGCCGACATATGTCCGACTTTCAATGAACGGGGATCCGACTTAGATCCCCGCCAATAGCAGGCACTGTGTTTGCTATGAATCTTGAGGGGGAACTCCAGGGCAAATTTTAAATAAAAAACCGGCATGGGTTTCCCCTCCAGGAGCATATCAGGCCCTTGGGTCTGGTCTGGATTTGAAGAGGAACCCCTACGCCGAAAAAACGGCGTGGGGGTCCCCCCCAAAATCCAAACCAGACCCTTATCCGAGCACACAACCTGGCAGGCCGCAGGGGAAGAGGGGGGGACGAGAGAGCGCCCCCCCTCCTGAACCGTACCAGGCCGCATGCCCTCAACATGGGGGGTTTGGTGCTCTTGGGCAGGGGGGCGACCTGCGGCCCCCCCACCCCAGAGCACCCTGCCCCCATGTTGATGAGGACAAGGGCCTTTTCCCGACAACCCTGGCCGTTGGTTGTCGGGGTCTGCGGGCGGGGGGCTTATTGGAATCCGGGAGCCCCCTTTAATAAAGGGGCCCCCGGATCCCGGCCCCTCACCCTATGTGAATGAGTATGGGGTCCATCGTACCCCTACCCATTCACCTGGTGGAAAAAAATTGCAATAAAAAAACCACACAGCTTTTTAAAGTATTTTATTGCACAGCTCGGGGGTCTTCTTCCGACTTCGGGGGTCTCCGGTGTCGTCGCCGCGCTCTCCGGTTTTCTTCTGCCGGGCCACCGCTAACTTCTTTAGCTCTTTTGCTAGCGGAGGCCCGGTCTTCTCCGTCGCCTTCTCCCCTCTTCTTCTCTCCGGTTCTTCCTTTCTTCTGCCGGGCCTCCGCTAACTTCTTTTAGCTCTTTTGCTAGCGGAGGCCCGGTCTTCTCCGTCGCCTTCTTCTTCTCCCGCTATCCGGTTCTTCTCCCGGTTCTTTCTTCTGCCGGCCCCTCCACTAACTTCTTTAGCTCTTTTGCTAGTGGAGGGGCCGGTCTTCTCCGTCGCCTTCTTCTTCTCCCCCTCTCCGGTTCTTCTCCCGGTTCTTCTCCTGCTTCTTTCTTCTGCCTGCCCCTCCACTAACTTCTTTAGCTCTTTTGCTAGTGGAGGGGCCGGTCTTCTCCGTCGTCGCCGTCGGCGTCTTCTTCCCTCTTCTCCTCCTCGATGTTGACTCGTCGCTTCCTCTCGCAGTAATGTTAAATTTTCGGTCCGCAGAGATTAATATAGGCTTCTCATGACGTCACAGTCACATGTTCCCATGACGTCACACTCACATGCTCCGGGGCCATGTGCCCCGGAACATGTGACTGTGACGTCATGAGAAGCCTATATTAATCTCTGCGGACCGAAAATGTAACATTACTGCGAGAGGAAGCGACGAGTCAACATCGAGGAGGAGAAGAGGGAAGAAGACGCCGACGGCGACGACGGAGAAGACCGGCCCCTCCACTAGCAAAAGAGTTAAAGAAGTTAGTGGAGGGGCCGGCAGAAGAAAGAAGCGGGAGAAGAACCGGGAAAAGAACCGGATAGCGGGAGAAGAAGAAGGCGATGGAGAAGACCGGGCCTCCACTAGCAAAAGAGCTAAAAGAAGTTAGCGGAGGCCCGACAGAAGAAAGGAAGAACCGGAGAGGAGAAGAGGGGAGAAGGCGATGGAGAAGACCGGGCCTCCGCTAGCAAAAGAGCTAAAGAAGTTAGCGGAGGCCCGGCAGACGAAAGGAAGAACCGGAGGGGAGAAAGCGACGTAGAAGACCGGGCCTCCGCTAGCAAAAGAGCTAAAGAAGTTAGCGGTGGCCCGGCAGAAGAAAACCGGAGAGCGGCGGCGACGACACCGGAGACCCCCGAAGTCGGAAGAAGACCCCCGGAGCTGTGCAATAAAATACTTTAAAAAGCTGTGTGGTTTTTTTATTGCAATTTTTTTCCACCAGGTGAATGGGTAGGGGTACGATGTACCCCATACTCATTCACATAGGGTGGGGGGCCAGCATCTGGGGGCCCCCTTTTTAAAGGGGGCGCCCTGATTCCGAAAAGCCCCCCGCCCGCATACCCCGACAACCAACGGCCAGGGTTGTCGGGAAGAGGCCCTTGTCCCCATCAACATGGGGGCAGGGTGCTTTGGTGTGGGGGGGCCGCAGGTCGCCCCCCTGCCCCGAAGCACCAAACCCCCCATGTTGAGGGCATGCGGCCTGGTACGGTTCAGGAGGGAGGGGGAGCCGCTCTCGTCCCCCCATTTTCCCCTGCGGCCTGCCAGGTTGCGTGCTCGGATAAGGGTCTGGTTTGGATTTTGGGGGGACCCCCACGCCATTTTTCGGCTTAGGGGGTTCACCTTAGAATCCAGACCAGACATAAGGGCCTGGTTTGGATTTTGGGGGGACCCCCACGCCGTTTTTCGGCTTAGGGAGTTCACCTTATAATCCAGACCAGACCTAAGGGCCTGGTATGCTCCTGAAGGGGAACCCATGCCGGTTTTTTCATTAAAATTTGGCCTGGAGTTCCCCTTCATGATTCATACCAAACATGGGACAGCGAGGCTGCCGAGGACCAGCGCGATCACATCGCGCTGGACACATTCTCGGCCGTTTAGTCGCCTCTAGGACACGACTTGAGCGGCTGCTGCACGCTCAGGTCGTGTCCAGATCGCCTCGCAAAGTCGCGCTGTCCCTGTGTCAGCCGGCACACGAGTCGCCCGCAAGTCGGATCCGACTTCCCGGGCGACCTCTATTCAAATCAATGGGCTCCCATAGGGAACCATTCATTTTCAATAGAGCGCCGCTGACATTTCTATTTACTATAACAGTGCGCCACTGCTTCCTGCGCCCAGTGAAGGAGTTATCCGGCGCACCAATTAAGGTTAGAACCAGCGCAGCGCACTGTTATTAGTAAATCAGCCCCTGTATCTTCCAGAGGAAGGGTTACATATCTAACCAAACACATTAAAGCTGCATCAACCATGGGAGCTGAATCAAGGTGTTTTACCTCTTCTTCCTTAAAAGGATATAATTTTGCAATTTTTGACTGCATAGAACTTTTCTTGTCCATTTTACCCCATTCTTCTGAGATAATGGCACCCACTTCCGTGACAAACGGGAAATAATGTCGCTCCTTACTGAGCTGTTTAAAAAGTTTCCTTTGTTTGGGAGGAGATATAACTGGATCTTCCCAATTCAGAACTTCTCTAACTGCTTTCACTAAAGCAGGAACTAAGGCATAATCAAATCCCATCCCAGGATCATCCACTTCCGAACCACTTTCTGAGGGAGGAGCTGAGGGATGGCTGGGTTGAGAGATTTCCAGAGTCTCATGCACCTGTCCCTGTTCTAACGAGGGAATCAGTGGGTCTGGAGGAGAATCATGCTGCATTCTAGCATCTTTCTCTTGTAGCGACTCGTTTACGACCCGCTTAACCAATGCTTTCAGGTGTTTATCTGCACCTTCCCTCTCATTGGCTGCCTTTGTAAAACAATGGTCACAAAGGGACTTGCTGGCAGGAACCGGAGCCCTGCACCCCCAACATGGTCTCTCTGACCTCTTGCTGTGAGATGAGGGGGGGGTGAGGAGTGTCTCTACTGGGACGTCCGGATCTGGAAGAATCATGGTGTCTAGAGCCAGAAGAGGAGTGCCGGTGGTGTGATTTAGAGGACCCGCTGCATCTGCGGGAACTACTCTGTTGTTCAGACCTAGAAGGGCTGAGAAAGGGAAAGACAGGTATAGAGAGAGAGAGAAAAAAGGCACAAGTCACAATAATGCCCTACACTCCACTCTCTTCCACCCCCCTCAGCAGGCAGAATAAAAGTAATTTTTTTCCAATCTTACCTGCTGCAAGAGGGTTGGCCACCAGGAGGCAGTGAAGAGTCCATACTGAATCAGAAATCACTGCAGGTGGGAGGTAAACATCAGACACCAGTAAGAAGACAAAATGCAACATTCAGACCCTTCTGAACAGCACTTACCTGGGGTAGGCTCTGTAGGTGCTCAGGGAAGTCGCCGCTATGCCCACGATCGTTCCCGGCATCCGCAGGCTTCCCCAGGCTTTTAAAATTGGCGCCACGTGACGTCACGGCCGCGCCAGGCCCGCGATTCTCGCGCGCATGCGCGAACCAGGCCTCGCTTTCATTCCGGGCATGCCTAGACCGCGGATACACCCGGAAGTAAGAGGGAGTGGCGGCTGGAACGCACAGGGAACCAGCCGCTTGCTGGGCATGTATAATAATGCAAGAAAAATGGCAATGAAACAGCAGAAAGACATACAACAAACAAAAACACTGCTGCCATGAAGGCGATACAGCTTACCACCACCTACGATCGATTCGCCAGGGACACTGCATCCATACACACACCGGGCTTGCAGCAGATAATGGCCACCTGCACACTGCTAGGTAATCAGGCCTGTGCGCGCTCATCTCTCCAATGGAAGATATAATCCAGCTCTTCAGCGCTACTCTGCCATGCACTCCATACCCTGCTTCACAGTCAAGGCTTATCGGATGGATGAGACACCATATCGTCGGCCGATCTTGATCGTAGGAACAATCGTCTTCAGGTAGGAGAACTAAACCATTTAGTCCTTCGGAGGAGGACAAAAAAGGAACACGGCTGAGAGCCCAGAGCCAAAATTTATAGGGAGGGGGTCCTATTGGGTAGTTATGGAGGCGGGGCCAACCTACACGTATGCTGCCATGGAGCATGTCAGGAAATATATTTTTCCAAAACATTCCACATTCCAGCATTCTTAAAAACATTTTTTTTTAATTAGAAGCAACATTGTTGCAAAGGAAAATTTATTTAAAAGAAAGATACATTTCATCTCAACATTAAAAGAATTTATTTGTGAAAGTTACAATTGTATCATTAGAATCAACGGCTAAAACTTGCATTGGACTAAAATAGAGCAGATTTTCACTTCCAAAAAATGCTCTTTAATTAGCTCTCATTTCGGTATTTACTATAACTCTTGTGAAAAAAGACACAAGTTAAAATTTGAGTTATTTCAGGTCTGAGCACGCTCAGTTGTGTTTGCACCTAGTTGTCCAAAAACTGGGAATTTTTCACTTCTCAGACTTTTAAAGATATTTCAGTGTAGAAATCACTTTTTCACACAGTTTAAAAGCAGATTATCTTTAAATAATATACCACATATTTCAGTACCATTTAGGCAATTATATCATGCTCTAAACATTATTTCCATGTGCAATTCTCCAGCTTTTAGTAGAGTAAGGATTTGGGCGCTATTTGTATTCTGGGAGCTATAGTAAATTAGATTTTGGGAGTATTTTCTCTCCAGCGCTATAGTGAATACCGTTTTAGCACTAATTAGCGCAAATTCTCGTGAATCACGCTAATTAGCGCGAATTCGCGGCAATTAGCGCTGCGGCGCTATAGTAAATTACCCCCTATATCTCTATCTCTCTTTCTATCTTTATCTCTATTTTCTATCTCTTTATCTCTATCTTTCTGTCTTTTGATCTCTCTATAACTATAGATCTCTTTATCACTTTGGGGGTAATTTACTGTAGCGCCGCGGCGCTAATTAGCACAAATTGCCGCAAATTCGTGCTAATTAGTTCAAATTGCAGCAAATTCGCGCTAATTAGCGCTAAAACGGTATTCACTATAGCGCTGGAGAGAAAATACTTACCAAAATCGAATTTACTATAGCTCCCAGAATCCAAATAGCGCCCAAATTCTTACTCTACTAAAAGCTGGAGAATTGCACATAGAAATAATTTTTAGAGCATGATATAATTGCCTAAATGGTACTGAAATATGCGGTATATTATTTAAAGATAATCTGCTTTTAAACTGTGTGAAAAAGTGATTTCTACACTGAAATATCTTTAAAAGACTGAGAAGTGAAAAAATTCCCGTTTTTGGACAACTATTTGCAAACACAACTGAGCATGCTCAGAGTTATAGTAAATACCGAAATGAGAGCTAATTAAAGAACATGTTTTGGAAGTGAAAATCGCCTCTATTTTAGTCCAATGCAAGTTTTAGCCATTGATTCTAATGATACAATTGTAACTTTCACAAATAAATTATTTTAATGTTGGGATGAAATGTATCTTTCTCTGAAATAAATTTTCCTTTGCAACAATGTTGCTTCTAATTAAAATATTTTGTTTTTAAGAATGCTAAAATGTGGAATGTTTTGATAAAATATATTATTCTCTGTCACTTTCACTAGTTACTCTCTATCTCACAACTAGGGATGAGCTCGGTGTTCGAGTCGAACATACGTTCGACTCGAACATCGGCTGTTCGATCGTTCGACGAAGATCGAACGATTTGGGCCGTTCGCGCCAAATTCGAGTGACGCGAACGGCCCACAATGCACTACGCCATCGCAGTGTCATCCAGGCGCTGTGATTGGCCAAGCATGCACTGTGACCCCGCATGCTTGGCCAATCACAGCGCCGGCAGCGAGGAGAGCAATGATTGGCGACAGGCAGGATGCCTGTGGCCAATTATTGCTGAGGGTGTTTAGTACACGCCCCACACTATTAAAGGCCGCCAGCACGGCGGCCTAGTGTAGTGTGTTCCGGAGCAGGGAAAGAGAAGCATAGGCAGGGAGAGTGACATATTTTTTTCTTGCTTAACCTGGATTCCTTTAGTTTAGGGAAAGAGAAGGATAGGTAGGGAGAGTGTCAGTCTGTTTTACTGTGCTAAACCTTGTTTGTAGGGACAGGGAAGGACAGTGAGGGAAATTCTCATTGTGCTATACTGTGCTAAAGCATTCATCATCAACCATCTTTAAAAAAAACATTTTTTATAGGGACAGAAAACTATAGGTAGGGAGAGTGTCAGTGTGTTTTACTGTGCTAATCCTTGTTTGTAGGGACAGGGAAGGACAGTGAGGGAAATTCTCATTGTGCTATACTGTGCTAAAGCATTCATCATCAACCATCTTTAAAAAAACATTTTTTATAGGGACAGAAAACTATAGGTAGGGAGAGTGTCAGTGTGTTTTACTGTGCTAATCCTTGTTTGTAGGGACAGGGAAGGACAGTGAGGGAAATTCTCATTGTGCTATACTGTGCTAAAGCATTCATCATCAACCATCTTTAAAAAAACATTTTTTATAGGGACAGAAAACTATAGGTAGGGAGAGTGTCAGTGTGTTTTACTGTGCTAATCCTTGTTTGTAGGGACAGGGAAGGACAGTGAGGGAAATTCTCATTGTGCTATACTGTGCTAAAGCATTCATCATCAACCATCTTTAAAAAAACATTTTTTATAGGGACAGAAAACTATAGGTAGGGAGAGTGTCAGTGTGTTTTACTGTGCTAATCCTTGTTTGTAGGGACAGGGAAGGACAGTGAGGGAAATTCTCATTGTGCTATACTGTGCTAAAGCATTCCTCATCAACCATCTTTAAAAAAACATTTTTTATAGGGACAGAAAACTATAGGTAGGGAGAGTGTCAGTGTGTTTTACTGTGCTAATCCTTGTTTGTAGGGACAGGGAAGGACAGTGAGGGAAATTCTCATTGTGCTATACTGTGCTAAAGCATTCATCATCAACCATCTTTAAAAAAACATTTTTTATAGGGACAGAAAACTATAGGTAGGGAGAGTGTCAGTGTGTTTTACTGTGCTAATCCTTGTTTGTAGGGACAGGGAAGGACAGTGAGGGAAATTCTCATTGTGCTATACTGTGCTAAAGCATTCATCATCAACCATCTTTAAAAAAAACATTTTTTATAGGGACAGAAAACTATAGGTAGGGAGAGTGTCAGTGTGTTTTACTGTGCTAATCCTTGTTTGTAGGGACAGGGAAGGACAGTGAGGGAAATTCTCATTGTGCTATACTGTGCTAAAGCATTCATCATCAACCATCTTTAAAAAAAACATTTTTTATAGGGACAGAAAACTATAGGTAGGGAGAGTGTCAGTGTGTTTTACTGTGCTAATCCTTGTTTGTAGGGACAGGGAAGGACAGTGAGGGAAATTCTCATTGTGCTATACTGTGCTAAAGCATTCATCATCAACCATCTTTAAAAAAACATTTTTTATAGGGACAGAAAACTATAGGTAGGGAGAGTGTCAGTGTGTTTTACTGTGCTAATCCTTGTTTGTAGGGACAGGGAAGGACAGTGAGGGAAATTCTCATTGTGCTATACTGTGCTAAAGCATTCATCATCAACCATCTTTAAAAAAACATTTTTTATAGGGACAGAAAACTATAGGTAGGGAGAGTGTCAGTGTGTTTTACTGTGCTAATCCTTGTTTGTAGGGACAGGGAAGGACAGTGAGGGAAATTCTCATTGTGCTATACTGTGCTAAAGCATTCATCATCAACCATCTTTAAAAAAACATTTTTTATAGGGACAGAAAACTATAGGTAGGGAGAGTGTCAGTGTGTTTTACTGTGCTAATCCTTGTTTGTAGGGACAGGGAAGGACAGTGAGGGAAATTCTCATTGTGCTATACTGTGCTAAAGCATTCATCATCAACCATCTTTAAAAAAACATTTTTTATAGGGACAGAAAACTATAGGTAGGGAGAGTGTCAGTGTGTTTTACTGTGCTAATCCTTGTTTGTAGGGACAGGGAAGGACAGTGAGGGAAATTCTCATTGTGCTATACTGTGCTAAAGCATTCATCATCAACCATCTTTAAAAAAACATTTTTTATAGGGGCAGAAAACTATAGGTAGGGAGAGTGTCAGTGTGTTTTACTGTGCTAATCCTTGTTTGTAGGGACAGGGAAGGACAGTGAGGGAAATTCTCATTGTGCTATACTGTGCTAAAGCATTCATCATCAACCATCTTTAAAAAAACATTTTTTATAGGGACAGAAAACTATAGGTAGGGAGAGTGTCAGTGTGTTTTACTGTGCTAATCCTTGTTTGTAGGGACAGGGAAGGACAGTGAGGGAAATTCTCATTGTGCTATACTGTGCTAAAGCATTCATCATCAACCATCTTTAAAAAAACATTTTTTATAGGGACAGAAAACTATAGGTAGGGAGAGTGTCAGTGTGTTTTACTGTGCTAATCCTTGTTTGTAGGGACAGGGAAGGACAGTGAGGGAAATTCTCATTGTGCTATACTGTGCTAAAGCATTCATCATCAACCATCTTTAAAAAAACATTTTTTATAGGGACAGAAAACTATAGGTAGGGAGAGTGTCAGTGTGTTTTACTGTGCTAATCCTTGTTTGTAGGGACAGGGAAGGACAGTGAGGGAAATTCTCATTGTGCTATACTGTGCTAAAGCATTCATCATCAACCATCTTTAAAAAAACATTTTTTATAGGGACAGAAAACTATAGGTAGGGAGAGTGTCAGTGTGTTTTACTGTGCTAATCCTTGTTTGTAGGGACAGGGAAGGACAGTGAGGGAAATTCTCATTGTGCTATACTGTGCTAAAGCATTCATCATCAACCATCTTTAAAAAAACATTTTTTATAGGGACAGAAAACTATAGGTAGGGAGAGTGTCAGTGTGTTTTACTGTGCTAATCCTTGTTTGTAGGGACAGGGAAGGACAGTGAGGGAAATTCTCATTGTGCTATACTGTGCTAAAGCATTCATCATCAACCATCTTTAAAAAAACATTTTTTATAGGGACAGAAAACTATAGGTAGGGAGAGTGTCAGTGTATTTTACTGTGCTAATCCTTGTTTGTAGGGACAGGGAAGGACAGTGAGGGAAATTCTCATTGTGCTATACTGTGCTAAAGCATTCATCATCAACCATCTTTAAAAAAACATTTTTTATAGGGACAGAAAACTATAGGTAGGGAGAGTGTCAGTGTGTTTTACTGTGCTAATCCTTGTTTGTAGGGACAGGGAAGGACAGTGAGGGAAATTCTCATTGTGCTATACTGTGCTAAAGCATTCCTCATCAACCATCTTTGAAATCCTTGTTTTTTGGACAGTCAGGGAAATTGTCATTGTGCTATTCTGTGCGAAAGCAATCATCCTCAACCATATTTAGAAATCCTTAAGTAAAGGGACAGAGAAGGACACCTGAAGGTAGCCCTTATTGCTTTTTTCCCATCTCCCTGCAGGCCATCCATTAGAATGTCTGGAAGGCAAACAAGGAGAGGCAGACAGTCAGGAGGCAATAAAAGAGGGCAAGCAGGCTCTGTGTCTGGGGGCAACAGTGCTGGTCGTGGACGCGGTGCATTGTCATCAGCACATGGCCATGGGACACGCTTGTCCTTCTTTTCGGCAGCTGGACATGTTGAGCCACATCATGCCGAAGACTTGGTAGAGTGGATGACCAAGCCCTCCTCCTCCTCCTCATCCTCTCTCACCCAGGCTCAGGGTACTGGCAAAGCAGCTGCCAAAGCGTCCTCTTCCCTGGTATCAATGTCAGACTCATCATCAGTCACTCCTTCCCTAGACCCACCATGTCCTCCTCCTGAGGAGTCCCCCGAACTGTTTGAGCACAGTGTTGGGTACATGCTCCAGGAAGATGCCCAGCGTTTCGAAGGGTCTGATGATGAAACCCAGCTAGAGGAAGGCAGTAGCGTGAGAGCAGACAGAGGGTATGCTCAAGAAGGACACCAATCTGGCAGTCATGTTCCAGCAGCTGCAGCATACTGCCAGATTGGCTCCAGTGATGAGGAGGGAGGGGATGATGAGGTCACTGACTCCACGTGGGTGCCTAATAGGAGAGAGGAGGAGGAGGAGGATGAGGAGGAGGCACATCTCCAACGAGGCAGGATGCCCTTTGGTGGCCAGCGTAAGGGCAGTACACCGACGGAATCACACCGCAGAGCTCCGCCTGTGCAGGGCGCTGCCTCTGCCCGTCATTCAAAAAGTTCTTTGGTGTGGGCCTTTTTTGAGGCTAGTGCATCAGATCGCACAGCTGCTGTTTGCAACATATGTCTCAAGCGTATATCGCGTGGCCAAAACATCAGCCGCTTGGGTACCACATGCCTGACCAGACATATGTTGACCTGCCATGCAGCTCGTTGGCAAGCCTACCTCAAAGACCCACACCAAAGAACAAAGCGGACCTCTCCTTGCACCGCATCAGCTGGGATCTCCAACCCCACTATAACTTCAGTCCTCTCTGAAACATGCACTGAGAGGAATGAAGGTGTAGAATTAGGTGTGTCACAGCCAAGTACTTGCGGCCACTCTGCTAGCAGTACACCGACGTCCGATTCTAGCAGGCAGATTTCCCTGCCCCAGCTGCTGGACCGTCGAAAGAAGTTCACTCCCAGCCATCCACATGCCCAGCGGTTGAATGCTAGCTTGGCTAAATTGCTAGCGCTTCAACTGCTGCCTTTTCAGTTGGTAGACTCGGCCCCCTTCCGTGAGTTTGTGCAATGTGCGGTTCCTCAGTGGCAGGTTCCCAAACGACACTTTTTCTCACGGAAGGCTATTCCGGCTCTCTACCGGCATGTGGAAGGCAATGTCTTGGCCTCGCTGGACAGGGCGGTCAGCGGTAAGGTGCATATTACCGCTGACTCATGGTCCAGCAGGCATGGACAGGGACGTTACCTTTCTTTCACGGCCCATTGGGTCACTCTTTTGGCAGCTGGGAAGGATGCAGGACAAGGTGCAGTAGTGTTGGAGGTTGTTCCACCGCCACGCCTCCAAAATGCTACTACTGGTTGTGACACACCTCTCTCCTCCACCCCCTCCTCTTCTTCTTCCTCCATGGCCTCTTCCTGTGCTTTGTCCTCTGAACCAGCGGTGCTCCGTAGCCGTTCAAGGGGCTACGCAAGTACGCAGGCAAAAAGATGCCATGCCGTGCTTGCGCTGGTGTGTTTGGGGGACAGAAGCCACACTGGGGCAGAGGTCCTGTCTGCTCTGCAGGGCCAGGCCGAGAGGTGGTTGACGCCACGCCAGCTTAAGCCAGGAATGGTGGTTTGCGACAATGGCACCAACCTCCTCTCCGCCCTCCGACAGGGACAACTGACCCATGTGCCCTGTGTGGCTCACGTCCTTAACCTGGTGGTGCAGCGGTTCTTGGGCAGGTACCCGGGCTTACAGGATGTCCTGAGGCAGGCCAGGAAAGTCTGTGTGCATTTCCGCAGATCTTATAATGCCAGTGCTCACCTGGCTGAGCTGCAAAAGGAGTTGAACCTGCCCAAGAACCGCCTTATATGTGACATGCCCACCAGGTGGAACTCAACGTTGGCCATGCTGCAGCGGCTGCACACGCAGCAGAGGGCCATCAATGAGTACCTGTGCGACTACGGCACCAGGACAGGGTCAGGGGAGCTTGGTTTTTTTTCTCCACGCCAGTGGGGCATGATCAGGGATGCATGCACTGTCCTGGCACCATTTGAGGAGGCCACGAGGATGGTGATCAGTGACAGTGCATGCATCAGTGACACTGTACCTCTTGTCCACCTGTTGGAGCACACGCTGCGTGGAATAATGGACAGGGCACTTGAGGCAGAACAGAGGCAGGAAGAGGAGGACTTCCTTGCCTCTCAAGGCCCCCTTTACCCAGACAGTGTTCCTTCTGTCCCACCCATCGCACAGGAAGAGGAGGAGGAGGAGGAGGAGGAGGATTGTGTCAGCATGGAGGTGGAGGCTGGCACTCAGCATCATCAGCAGCAGTCTTTTAGGGATGATTTACAGTCCCAAGAAACAAGTGGACTTGTACGTGGCTGGGAGGAGGTGGCTGTGGATCATGTCATCCTTAGTGACCCAGAGGACTCCGGACTGAATGCCTCAGCTAACCTACGCTGCATGGCCTCCCTGATCCTGCAAAGTCTGCGGAAGGATCCTCGTATTCTTCGGATCAAGGAGAGGGACCATTACTGGCTGGCCACTCTCCTTGATCCACGGTACAAGGGTAAGGTTGCGGACCTTATGTTACCGTCGCAGAGGGAGCAGAGGATGAGACAACTCCGGGAGGCCTTGCAGAAAGGTCTGTGCAATGCGTTCCCAGAGACTGGGAGGTTACAAACTCCTGGTCCTGGACAACGAGTTGCTGAGGCTTCGGCCAGTCAAAGAAGGAGCGGTGGGGAAGGTGGCCGTCTGACCGATGCGTTCAGACAATTCTTTAGTCCGCAGCCCCAAAGTATGATCGGTTCCAGCAACCATCGCCAGCGTCTGATAAACATGGTGCAGGAATATCTAGGGGCAAGGTCAGACTTGGACACCTTCCCCACCGAAAATCCTCTGGCTTACTGGGTCTTGAGGATGGATCACTGGCCAGAGCTTGCACAGTATGCAATTGAGCTACTGGCCTGTCCTGCATCCAGCGTTCTTTCGGAACGCACATTCAGTGCTGCTGGAGGATTTGTCACGGATCACAGGGTGCGCCTGTCCACCGACTCGGTTGATCGACTGACTTTCATCAAGATGAACCAGTCTTGGATCACCACCAGCTACCACACACCTGATGCTGATATAACAGACTAATTGATTTTAACATGTCACATCCCTTCAAGACTGATGCTGATGCTGAGTGCCTGTGCTGTTATGTTGACTGGCTATCCGAGTCCTCCGAGTCCTCAATGATACGATTGATGATGATAGCTTGGAAGATCATTTTTGTTTATGGGTGCCGCCACCAGTGCCTAACGCCCAATTTTTCAGCCCCTGTTTAATAGGGGCGTGTAATTACAATTTTTGAAGCAATACTTTGCAACAGGGCTCATTGCTGTGCTCCAAGTACAGTATCTGTGAGGGGTTGCAGTGTTGTGCCACCAGTGCCTAAGGCCCAATTTTTCAGCCCCTGTTTAACAGGGGCGTGTAATTACAATTTTTGAAGCAATACTTTGCAACAGAGCTCATTGCTGTGCTCCAAGTACAGTATCTGTGAGGGGTTGCAGTGTTGTGCCACCAGTGCCTAAGGCCCAATTTTTCAGCCCCTGTTCAACAGGGGCATGTAATTACAATTCTTGATCTAATAATTCACAGCAGGGCCCATTGCTGCACCCACCAAGAGTAACTCTGAGGGCTTACAGTGTTGTGGCAACGCCACCACCACCACCACCACGAAAGGCCCAATTTTTCAGCCCCTGTTCAAAAGGGGCATGTAATTACAATTCTTGATCTAATAATTCACAGCAGGGCCCATTCCTGCACCCACCAAGAGTAACTCTGAGGGCTTACAGTGTTGTGGCAACACCACCACCACCACCACGAAAGGCCCAATTTTTCAGCCCCTGTTCAACAGGGGCATGCAATTACAATTCTTGATCTAATAATTCACAGCAGGGCCCATTGCTGCACCCACCAAGAGTAACTGTCAGGGCTTACAGTGTTGTGGCATCAGCACCACCATCAAAGGCCCAGTTTTTACTACCACTGTTCAACAATTATATGTAATTACAATTCCTGATATAATAGTTGACAGCAGGGCGTTCCAGCACCAATCAAGAGTAACTGTGAGTGCTTACAGTGTTGTGCCAACACCAACAACTAAGGGGCCTATTTCTGCAGAGTATATACGGCAGGTCCCTACTTTCAAACATCCAACTTACAAACGACTCCTACTTGCAAACGCAAGAAGACAACAGGAAGTGAGAGGAAATCTACCCCTAGGAAGGAAAATTCTCTCCTGTAAGAATTAATATGGGAGAAAGGTGTCTCCTCTGTACTGATGCTTTATCACCAATCCTTGTTTCAAGAAAAACACCACATTTCAAAAACAGTTGTCATTGGGACGGAAAGTGAGGTGAAATGTTCTGAACAGGGGCACAGACAGCAAAACAAATGTTACAGGGGTGATAACCCTTACCTATGTTTTCCAAAAAGTTTAAAAATAGATTTTTGGGCTGGAGCTACACTTAAACAATGTACCTGTTCAAAATTACAAACAGATTCTACATAAGAACAAACCTACAGTCCCTGTCTTGTATGCACCGCCTGTATACGGCTGTTCAGAGTATATAGGGCCTTTTTTATTTTATGTGCGGGGTTCCCCTTAATATCCATACAAGACCCAAAGGGGCTGGTAATGGGCTGGGGTAGGGGGGGGGGTCATGGGGTAGCTATGCCATTTTTCTTAAAGATTTTCATCCATATTACCGGGACCAGACATTACATTAAAGCCGCAAGCAGTTTTAAATGGCTTTTTTTTCCTTTAGAAGTGTCATTTTGTGCAGGGACAGTTCTAAACACGGGAAACACGTGGCACTTCACAGGCATACTTTAGACACCCCCCAGGTACGATATTTAAAGGAATATTTGACTTTTTTTTTTCACTTTATGCATCATTAAAATGACTGCTCCCGAAAAACGAACGTTTTTAAAACTTCTTTTTGCATTGATACATGTCCCCTGGTGCAGAACCTGGGTTCCCAAACCCTTTTTAGGACAATAACATGCATAATAGTCGTTATAATTAGCACTTTAGAATTCGAACGTTCGCATCCATTGTATTTAATAGGGTTCTAATGTTCGTACGAACTTTCGGTCCGTTCGCGGGTTCTGGTGCGAACCGAACCCGGGGGTGTTCGGCTCATCACTACTCACAACATTCTTTACCCAAACTCACACAGGTGTCTTTACAGAGCACAAACAATACCATTGCTGATACAAATTTAAAATTAGTAAATTTTTTTTGTGCTTTTTATTATTTTTAAATAATCATAATTTGAGCCCCAAAAATCTGGTATGTGTTCCAACATCAGAAATAAAAATGTAATTCCCCAAAATTTGAGGGTAATATCACTATTCGAAACTCACCCACAAAATAAACACCAAATATCACAGAATAAATCAAGAAGAATGAATCTTGAGTAATGTAATTCCATCACCTGTATGTCCAAAGAAATGCAGTATTTATGTGTATTTATGTGTAGGAGGTTTCCACATGTGGCAGCTCTGTGGCTTAGAGGTTAGAACTTCTGCTTAGCATCCCTGAGTGTCTGGGTTCAAACCCCAAACATGCTGCTTCATGTAGAGAAGTTGTCTCATCTCCAGGTCCTAAAACTATGTCTAAATGTTGTATTTATGTGTAGGAGGGTTCCACCACCATTGTAAATCTTGCCAGATACACAATTTAGCCAAAAGTATTGGGACACTTGCCTTTACACACACATGAACTTTAATGGCAGCCCAGTCTTAGTCCGTAGGGTTAAAATTTGATTTGGCCCACCCTTTGCAGCTAGAACAGCTTCTGGGAAGGCTGGGAATGCTGTCCACAAGGTTTAGTGTGTCTATGGGAATGTTTGATCATTCTTCCAGAAGTGCATTTGTGAGGCCAGGCACTGATTTTGGATGAGAAGGCCTGGCTCGCAGTCTCTGCTCTAATTCAGCCAAAGGGTGTTCTATCGGGTTGAGGTCAGGACTCTGTGCAGGCCAGTCAAGTTTCTCCACCCCAAACTCGCTCATCCATGTCTTTATGGACCTTGCTTTGTGCACTGGTGTGCAGTCATGTTGAAACAGGAAGGGGCCACCCCCAAACTGTTCCCACAAAGTTGGGAGCAGGAAATTGTCCAAAATGTCTCAGTATGCTGATGCCTTAAGAGTTCCCTTCACTGGAACTAAGGGGCCAAACCCAACCCCTGAAAAACAACCCCACACGATAATCCCCCTCCACCAAATGATTTGGACCAGTGCACAAAGCAAGGTCCATAAAGACATGGATGAGTGAGTTCGGGGTGGAGGAACTTGACTGGCCTGGACAGAGTCCTGACCTCAACACAACAGAACACCTTGGGGATGAATTAGAGCGGAGACTGCAGGCCAGGCCTTCTCGTTCAACATCAGTGCCTGACCTCACAAATGCACTTGGAAGAATGGTCAAACATTCCCATAGACACACTCCTAAACCTTGTGGCCAGCCTTCCCAGAAGAGTTGAAGCTGTTATAGCTGCAAAGGGTGGGCCAACTCAATATTGAACCCTACGGACTAAGACTGGGATGCGATTACAGTTCATGTGCAATTAAAGGCAGACGTCCCAATACTTAGGCCAATATATTGTATATTGCTTGGAGACATGGAACTTGGCTATGGACTTAGGGCTGGTTCACACCACAGAGATGCAGAGAACATGTGTGAGGCTGCCTGGTGGCTAAGTAGGCAGCAATTCCATCTAGCAGCACTGGGGTTGCTTGTTCAATTCCTCCAACATGCTTATGTTGAAGTTATATGTTTTAAAATTGTAGGGTTTACACTGCACAGGTAAATATGCTTAGAAAACTGTTGCTTTGTTTATGTGCATGCAAATGGACTTGGAACCTTGGCCTGTAGTTAGAGATTTGATGCACGTAGCCAAGGGCTAACACAGTTGTAAGTAGTATTATGTGTTCCTGCCCATCAGGTGCAATCACTTTAGATGAAGAGACAGATTGAAAGATACTGGTGGGCGTGTACTTCTATTGGGCGTGTACTTCTATTGGGCGTGTATCAGTTTGCTAACAATACAACCTCTCTTATATAAAGGCCTGCAGTATCGGGATCATTTGGTCTGAGAAGGCCAGGTTTTTTGCTGTGATTTGTGGGGGGTGGGGGAGAAGGAATGATATTGTGCAGATTGTCAAACCCCCCAACTAGTGTTATTTGCTGAAATTCTTGTGCATCTTTTCAATCAGAAATTGTGTGTGTATTGTTCCTGTCTGACCAAGCAAAATCGTTTAGAAGCATCTGCTGACCTACTCTTAGATCTCATTGCTTAATCATGTACACATAAATGCAGGTTCCAGCAGAACATGGTCACCAATGTATGTATATGTGGATTGTGGGGTGGGGGTGGGTGTTTTTGAACATGTCTTTTTTAATATTCTGTTGAAATGCTTTGTAAGAATAATGACTTGAGTATGTTTCTATAATCTTGCAGATAAAAATGTGATGTGTTGCCCGTTATACACTAAAAGTAAAGCTGTGTGCACTCTAAGGTTTTGACAAATTTTAGATTGTAAGCTCCTATGAGCAGGGCCCTTAAAATCCAATTGCTAAATGTAGCACCATGTATCCTGTCCAAATTTTTTTGAAGCTAGTAAATGAATGTACATAATTTTTGTTTCTGCTTGCAAAATAAAAGTACATTATTGAGCTTTGGTGTGCTTTATTTTTTTTATTTTTTTTGTGGTGGTTTTGGCAAAGTGCAAGATCCTTAATGTTTTATTTCTATATGGATTTGTGCACCAAAAAAAAATCTCTTTGCCCTTGTTCACATTGATGCTACTTTGAAATCGCGCTACTTCACTTAAGCTAGCGCGATTTTAGGTACTACTTGATAGACATCTGTGTGGCTTCATATTCAAATGTCTATTAAAGTCGCACCTGAAATCGGCACCTGAAATCGGCAAAAGTCGATTGGAACAGTGCCCTTGCCACCAATAGTCATGCGATTTGATTTGATTTCTGAAATTGCATGACAAATCGCCCCAATGTAAACCTAGGCTTCAGCACACCTGCAAGTAAATGATAAAGGTGGAATCTTTATATATAACAGCTGTGGAGAATTGCAGGTAATGGATTCATCTGGAGGATAGGCAGTGTTGTACGTGTCAGCTCTGGTTCACATTGGTGTGATTTGACATGTCAGATCGGTGGCAAATGTGCTGTTCTAATTGGTGCGATTTGTATTGATATTAGTGCAGAAACCTGCGCAGATTTCTCTGATGTCGTCATCCCCCCGTCCCCCACGCAGTCAGGACTAACATGCGGGAATGAAATCGTGTGATTTCAGCTGAACGATTTCCTCCCGCTGTCAGTGTAAAGCAGAGCTCAAACTGGGCCTTTTGCCTTTGTAATTCACCTGCTGCTATGGCAGAGACACCATTTCTTATCAAACTCCCTGAATTTACCTTCAAATATCATATGTAGAAATGCAGATTTGCATATCTGCAAATAATCAAAAATAATAAATTCTAATCGTGATTGAAATCAAATATTCGCAGCTGTAATCAACCGAGCGTGGTTTCACCTCCTGACCCGGAAATGAGTCATTGTAATCACCCAGAAGTTCCTGTGCTGGTCAGGATCTCCATCTAGGTGGACGTGGCAAGGTCCCTTTTTAGCAAAGAGGAGGTGCTGCTGATTTGCCGGGTAAGTGTAGGATATGTACTTGTGCTTACTCAAGGTGGGGGTGGATTTGGTGTGGGTGGGCTTCATTGATTTGTTTGGCATCACCACATGTTTGCTTCTGGCCCATGTGCACACATCACTACTTCCTGCATTTGTTCTGCTGATGTAAATCAATAAGGACTATGCAAGTATAAATGACAGCTCCTTTCTATTAAAATATATATGACTTGATTCACAGTTGGGCGACTTTTCATGATTCTCAATGATAACCATTCATATCTGTGCTACTTTAAGTCAGACCAACTTTAAAGTAGTCCCTGTACTACTTTGGTGTGACTTTAAGGCTCGGTTTCCACTAGTGCGACTTGTCATGCAACTTGGGACTGCAAAGTCGCATGACATGTCATACCCTATGATTTGCAATGAGTATGGTTCATATCTGTGCTACTTCAAGTCGCAGCGACTTCAAAGTAGTCCCTGCACTACTTTGGTCCCACTTTGATACAACTTGAGGTCCATACACCTCAAGAATATACAGGCATTGCTCAAAGTCGCATCAAAATCGTGGCAAAAAATTGCTGCAAAATCATGCGAATTTAGGGTTGCAATAGTGAAAACAGAGCCTCATGTGACTTGAGGTACATAGGGCACAATATTACACAGGCATTCCCAGAAGTTGGGGCCAAGTTGCAGCGACAAAGTGGCAGCAAATTAGTGTGACTTTCAGGTCGCAGCAGTGTGAAAGAGATTCAAGGATATCTTTGAATTTGGCCCTATTGTCACTTGTGCATTCTGAAAGTAGGGAAAATTCATCCCTGCACTACCTTGGTTTGACTTTGAAGCGATTTGAGGTCCATACACCACAAGATAACACAGACATTGCTTCAAGTCATGGCAATGCTGTGCAATTTTAAGGTCGCACAAGTGCAAATGGGGCTTTATTCAAAGGTGTTATCATTTAATCTCATTAGGTTACTTTCACACTTATGTAACTTTTCATGCAGCTTTGGACCTCAGAGTCACATTAAAAGTATCCCCCCCTATGAGTTCCATTCATATCTATGCAACTTCACCCATGTTCACATAGCTCTGAATTGACATGTCAAATTGCAGGCCAAATCGGCGCCTATTGACGGCAATAGAACTGTACGAATTGGTGCGACGCCACACAGATTCCCAAAAGTAGTTCCTACACTACTTTGGGCGACTTCAGGAGGCGATTTCTTACCTCCCAACTTTTTGAGATGGGTATAAGGGACAACTATTAGCAAAAGTATGTAGGCATAGTACACACCTCCTAAAACACCTTTTTAAAGGAGAATTATAAAAATATATATATATATATTAGTTAAACCCCCAAGTGCTTTTTTTTTTTTTAACAATAATATCCCTTTAGATTGGCTTTGGGAATTTACAAACAAAGCAATTTAGAAATTAGATGAAAGGTTTAGTGCTGGGAAAGCCTTTTTGAAAGATAAAAATTGCATTTTATATAAAACTATACAGATCAGAACAAAATGAGGGACAAATGAGGAGGAAAGAGGGACAGAGGGACTTTGTTCCAAATCAGGGACAGTTGAGACCTATGTGATTTCACTAGACATCTGTGCAGGAAAGTGCACCGATGTCTCTGAAATCGCTCACAAAGTCGGGCCGAGGCCCCTTTCACACTTGAGCGACTTTTCCTGCGACTTTGGTCATCAGAGTTGCATGACAAGTCATACCCCATGATTTTCAATGTGTACCATTTATATCTGTGAAACTTCAAATCACACCGACTTCAAAGTAGTCCCTGTACTACTTTGGTCCGACTTTGATACGAGTTGGGGTTCATAGACCTTAAGTTTTCACATTTCCTGGGATCGCAGAAAAAATGCAGACGGAAATTTGCGCGCCTTTCCCTGCGACTCCTGCGTCCATAGACCTCAAGATTACACAGGCATTGCTTAAAGTCGCATCAAAATCACACAACTTTCAGGTCACACAAGTGTGAAAGAGGCCTAAGTCACTGTGCTGAGTACTATTATACCTAGAATATAAACACTCAGCAGCATATGCTGAAAAGAGGCGAATGCCTATTAGCCAATGCCACATCAGCATGAGCATGGTTGTTACTATAATATTAAAGTGGTTGTAAACCCACTTAGACAACTTGCATCTATAGGTAAGCCTAGATTAAGGCTTACATGTAGGTGCAAGAAATATCTCCTTAACCTACACACACTAGTAGATGTTTGCGCTACTCTCAAGAGGCTAGTGGTCAGCACTTCTACCTTGAAAAACTCAGGCTTTGAAGCACTCATGGGTTCAAATCCCACAGAGAGAGATGCTGTACTAAAAGATTGTATTGGTGAAAAAAAGGCAAATGCCTATTAGCCAAAGAAGCATATACTGAAAATAGGTGAATGCCAATTAGCCAATGCACTTTTATTCAATAATATTATGGTGTGGAATTCCAAACATCACACACTAGCTAACGGGCAGTTTAAATTTCTTTGTTTATTTTAATTTGCTTGTGCAAATAATAAACATAGCTGTTGGATGGTAGGTTGGCTGGTATTTGAACTTGTACCATGAGAGCTGTGGAGACATCTGAGCAGAACACTAAGCCATTGTGCTAATTACAAGACCTGCATAATAGTGTAGTATAATTAAAGAATGAACATAAATAATAACCGCTTTATAGCCACCTAAATGAAAAAAAAAAAAAACATGAAAAAAACAACATACAACAAATAGGTAACCTAAATGTTTAATACATGTAACTTTACATAATAGCAGACATTACTATGTAATAATCATTCATAACTGCATTCGTTAGCAAAAGAAGGAAAAAAACTAGGAATACTAATTGCAATATACATCAATAGATAGAGCACATCTCATATAAAAATGTTTCCTGACAGACTCCATGGCAGACTACGTGTGGGTTAACCCCGCCTCCTCTCCATAGCTATAGGACCCCTTACCCATAAATTTGAGCTCACCTCCACAGACAGGTGTTCCTTTTTTGTCCTCCTCATTTGGACCCTTCATCATGTGATTCAGTGCAAATCCAGGATGTCCGTCAGGATCAGGTACCAGTTATGCGGTGCACCCAGGGCCCAGCTATGAGCGGTCGAGTGGTTTTCGGGCAGTTGATACCCCTATGGTGGAAGGGATGTGGTCCAGTGTACCAGGACGGACGCAGGACTGGCTGGCAAGGTCTGAAGATTTTTGTCTATTTCCATGGCAGACCGTTTATGTGTGTTGTTTGTCTGTTTCTTCCCTTTTTTCCCTGAGCCTTGTGTTTCTTATGTCGCGCCGTGTGTGGAACGCTTCTGCGTTCCAGGACGCCACTCCACTTCCGGGTTCCCGGTCTGCCGTATGTCTGCGCATGCGCGAAAGCCGCGGTGAAACCGAGGCTTGGTTTTCGCGCATGCGCAGTGCGGCGGAGGGGTCAGGGGCCGCGCAGGCGCAGTAGGTTAGGTCCCTCCGGTGCATTCGCGCAGCGGGACCGGCTGTGACGTCATTCCAGCGGGTTATTTAAACCGCTGAAGAGCCCTATACAGGTGGGATAACCTGTGGGCATATAGCAGCAGCCTCCCGGAGCCTCAATTCTACAGGACAAGGGTAAGCACTTCTTGGCAATATATTGCATGTAATGCTTTATACTGTAGTGTCTCTTAAAGGGACAGTCTTAAAAAAAAACTATTTTTTGTGTGCTGTTCTTGCATTGATTAGCTTATCCTTAGTCTAGGTAGAGTAGTACGGATCATTGTGTGTCTTCCTCATCATGGACTCATCTTCACCGCCGTGTGGCCAGCCCTCCCGCACAAGGTATGTGCGGAGTGGGTAGGAGGTTGGTGTCTTGGTGTCATTAATGCTTTTGGTTGCTAATGGTTACAACCTGCCCACCCTCCTCCCCGTCCCTCTGTCTGTATTATCTTTTACAGCCCGGCTACATCTCATCAGTCACAGGATAGGGACCTTGCCAGGCCACAACATCATCATCATCATCACCAATCATCTTCTAGGTCCAGACGCGATACTCCGCCTGGGACCCACCATCATAGGGGACGCTCTCATTCCCCCTCTAGACATAGGAGACGTTCCCATTTCTCCTCTAGTCACCGCCACCACCACCGCGATAGTCGCTCTGACCACAGAGCCTGTTGGGGATGTAAAATTAGAATCCCAGAGGGCAAATCGCTGTGTGAACCATGCTATGCCCGAGCGGTCGGTGAGAGAGAGACTGAAAAACAAAACCTAGAATCTCTTGTTAAACGTGTGGTACAGCAGTCTATGATGGAAATAGATGCCACCCACACAAGGAGTCAATCCACCACCTTGTCTGGCTCCTTGGCTGACGAGGCCCAGGAGGATCCCGGCCAATTCCAGCCCCATGATGCCTCCCATGTTTCCTCGCAAGACGAGATGGAGGGAGATGATTATGTAGTGGGATTCAACTACGCTTCACTGATCAAGGCAGTGAAGGAAACCTTAAAGCTGGAGGATACCACTGCCCCCCCAGAAAAACAAAGAAAACTGTTTAAACAACTGGGGAAGGAACGCTCCAATTTCCCATTTCCCTCTGAGCTGAAAGGCGTGTTTGAGGAAGAATGGAGAAAAGGAGATAAGAAGGTTTCTATGCTAAGCAAAACCTCCAGACTATATCCCTTTAAATCCGAGAAGTTAAGCATTTGGAAAATGCTCCCTTCGTGGATGCAGCAGTAATGCGCCTAGCAAAGCATGTCACCCTCCCACTAGATGACACCGTAGCCTTTAAAGATGGCCTGGATCGAAAGATTGACCAAGATCTTAAAAAAATATATAACTTGAACGGTATGGCTTGTAAACCAGCCCTAGCCCTTGCAGTTACCTCCAAAGCAATGGAGGCCTGGGTGGAAAATGTTGACTCCGTTCTGAAAGGGGTCTCGGAGGAACTAGCACAAAGTTCAGCAGTACAAGAACTTAAACTAGCGGTTGCCTTTTTGGGAGAAGCTTCAATTAATCTCAACCGCTTGTTGGCTAAATCCATGCTGTCCTCGGTCACAGCCAAACAAGCACTATGGTTGCGCCCCTGGCTGGCTGATCCAGCCTCAAAGCAGGCATGGTGCAAAATCCCTTTTGAAGGAACTTCCTTGTTTGGAAACAAACTAGACAACGCCATTTCAAAGGCGACAGGTGGAAAGTCGGGGTTCCTCCCTCAGGACAGACGTCCGCTTAACCAAAGAAAACCGCAGCAGGGACGCAGTACAGAGCGTTCAAGAGAGGCACGCTCCTATAGGCCCGTACAGGATTTTAGGAGAAGCTGAAACTGGAACAGGCAGACATCTTTCCAAAAAACTGGCAAGAAACCGACGCCCGGTGGGCGCGAGCCAACCAAGTCCTTTTGAGATTGGGCCCGCCCAAGCGGGTCGGGTAGGGGCTCGTCTACGTCTCTTCCGGCACGTTTGGGTGGCCTCGATCTCAGACCATTGGACCATCAAAACGGTCTCAATAGGTCATACATGGTCCTTCACCAAGATTCCTCCATGCAGACCAATGCAAACTTCTCTTCCTCAATCAGAAGAAAAACAACAAGTTCTTCTTTCCTATGTGAATGCCCTGAAAGATCAAGGAGCAGTGGTGCCCGTCCCAAAGGACGAGGAATTTCAGGGGGTATACTCCCCCCTCTTCCTAGTACAAAAGAAGAACGGCTCCTGGCGTCCAGTCATAGATCTCACTTTCCTGAACAGGTACATAAGACACAAGAAATTCAAGATGGAATCACTCTCAACCATCCAAAAAGTCATACAACCAGGCGACTGGTTGATCTCAATAGATCTAAAGGATGCGTATTTTCATGTTCCCGTGGCAAAAGAATTTCACAAATACCTTCGATTTCAGGTCAAACGAGAGCACTTACAATTTATTTGCCTTCCATTGGGACTAACGACCTCTCCAAGGGTCTTTTCCAAGGTACTGTTGGTGATTGTGTCCCTTATCAGAATACAGGGTGTGCGTCTGTATCATTATCTGGATGATCTGCTACTATTGTCCCAAGACAAACAGCAGCTGCTGATCCACAAAGATCAAGTGATCTCTACATTGATAGAGTTCGGATGGCTCCTAAACCGGGAGAAAAGTCAGCTAGAGCCGACCCAAGGCCTAACCTATCTAGGAGCCCAATTCGACACCGTAGAGAATACCATCTCTCTTCCGGAAGAAAAAATCCCAGTCATTCGGGAAAGAATATCCTTAGCCCTAGACTACTCTCACCTGAGGGCGTCACAGTGCCTGAAGATAATCGGCACGATGGTGGCCACATCCCCCATGGTCAAATGGGCAATGTGGAGACTTCGTCCTTTTCAATCAGGATTCCTCCAGCAGTGGAAGACAGACGATCTCAATCAGCTGATCAGGATTACTCAGTCAATGAGGAACAGTCTCCCCTGGTGGCTTTAACACAAAAACTTGTTAACATGCCACTCACTCCCTTGCTCCCATCCAATGGATGACTGTTACATCCGATGCCAGCAATGCGGGCTGGGGGGCACATTGTGGGGCAGAATTGGCTCAGGGCAAATGGGATGCCCATCTCCACATTCCAGGGTCAAATGTTCTGGAACTGCGCGCGGCATGGTGCGCCCTTCAAGCCTTCTCCCACCTTCTGAAAGGGAAGTCGGTCCTACTCAAAATGGACAATACCACCGCTGTGGCATATGTGAAGAGACAAGGGGGCACTCGGAGCTCCACCCTTCTCCAAGAGGTCAAACCTATCATGACCTGGGCTCAGAGGAATCTGCTCAACTTAACAGCAGTCTTCATTCCAGGGGAGCAGAACATTCAAGCGGACTTTCTGTCACGCAGCAACCTTGACAACAACTGCATCCACAAACATTCAAGTGGATCCTATCGTTGGGAATCGATCCAGAAGTGGATCTGTTTGCATCCCCCTGCAATCACAAAGTAGACAGATACTTCACTCGAGGTCGGTGCAGTCAAGCCTTCGGAGTAGATGCATTAACAAGCCAATGGAGATTCAACAAGGCGTACGCCTTCCCTCCACCTCCGATCATGCTGAAATTCCTGCAGCGGCTCCAGTTGGAGAAAGTCGAAGTAATAACAATAGCACCATACTGGCCGAGCAGGCCATGGTTTCCTCTCCTGAACCTGATGAGCTTCAGGGACCCGTTGCCTCTTCCTCTCAGGCCGGACCTTCTTTCTCAGGGGGCGACCCTGCACCCTTGTCCAGCGATACTGAGACTGATGGTTTGGTTTTTGAGAGGGACAGGCTAGAGTCTCTTGGGTGTGCCTCAAGGGTAATCTCTACCCTTATGAGCTCCAGAAAGCCTAACACAAACAAAACCTATAACAGAATCTGGACAAGATTCGTCAGCTTCATGACTTCTGCCGGGAAATCCTTCAGAAATCCTGGAGTTCAAGACGTCCTGAGTTTTCTCCAAACAGGCTTGGATCTTCCCTTGTCGATCAGTTCCCTCAGGGTACAAGTTTCAGCCTCATCGGCATTTTCAGGAACATCATGGGCAACTCATCCTCTGGTTCAACAGTTCTTTCGGGGGGCTTCGAGAATCAGGCCTCAGAGGAAACCCAGATTCCCCAAATGGGATCTTCCGCTCGTCCTTGACGCTTTCAGCGCTCAACATCAAGGATCTTTCTGTTAAAGACTTATCAATCAAACTGGCCTTTCTAGTGGCCATTACCTCAGCCAAAAGGGTTTCAGAAATAAGCTTCCTGGGTTATCAAGAACCCTTTCTGATTTTCTTCCCGGACCGTGTGGACCGTGTGGTCCTTATTCCCATGCTTGGGTCTAAACACAAAGTCACGTCAGTTTTTCACGAAAACCAGGAAATAGTCCTTCCTACCTTCAATTCTCCAGAATCAGCAGATGCTCATCCCCTGGATGTTGGCGAGACTCTGAAAGAGTATCTGAGAGTCACTTCATCTTTTAGAAACTCGAACTACCTGTTCTTATTACATTCTGGCAGCAACAAAGGAAAGAGAGCTTCCTCCAGAACGATAGCAGCCTGGATCGTTCAGTCTATTCAACAGGCCTACAGGGCAAAGGGCTTGGCCCCTCCAGAGGCGGTGACGGCTCATTCCACCAGAGGCATGGCAGCCTCATGGGCAGCAGCTCGACACGTGGCTCCTGAAGTGATTTGCAAGGCAGCTTCGTGGTCTTCCATTAATACTTTTATGACTCATTATTGTATTGAGCCTGCTTCCCTTTCCTCTGTAAATTTTGGTCGAAAAATCCTATCAGTTGATGGGAAAGATTAAATATTTTTGTTCAAGCATACCCTCCCGTGTAAATTGGCTAGTTATTTCCCACACGTAGTCTGCCATGGAGTCTGTCAGGAAAACGGAAAATTTATTACCAATACTTACCGTAATTTTCCTTTCCTGATAGACTCCATGGCAGACGGAGTTCCCACCCATGAATAAAAATATGAGAGTCGAAATTTGAGTCGGCTAGTTACGGAACACCTGTCTGTGGAGTTGAGCTCAAATTTATGGGTAAGGGGTCCTATAGCTATGGAGAGGAGGCGGGGTTAACCCACACGTAGTCTGCCATGGAGTCTATCAGGAAAGGAAAATTACGGTAAGTATTGGTAATAAATTTTCCGTTTTCTTTCACATACATGGATCATGGTTACAGTGCAGTGCTATATAAAAACTTAGTGGAAATTGGCATTTGCACGTACGCGGATTCGCTAATTAGTGCTGATCCCACATTTGCTAACACTTATTTGCTGCGAATAGCGCTCTTTTTCATTCGCAAATTTGCACGTTGATTTTTTAATTGGCAAAACTTGGAGCTATTATTTGCGATAGTGCTCAGTACTTCCAGGAGTTATAGTAAATCAGCCCCTTTATCTCTTTACTTAGATATCAATTTCTATTTCTCTTTATATCTTTATCTCTATCTCTCTCTCTATTTCTATCTCTTTCTCACTTTATCTATTTTGCTATCTCAACATATATTTTTCAATATATATTACTATAAAAATTTGTGAATTTTAAATTATTTAAAAGTTATATGTTTTAAAAGATATTGTTAATATAAAAAAAAGGATTTTTAATCGTTTTTTTATATTTTATATTGTTTATCTCTGTTTAACTGTCCTATCTCTCTTTTTAAAATTCTCTCGGTCGCGTTCTTGGTCACGTTCTCGGTCGCGTTCTCAATCGCTCTCTCTTCCTCTCTCTCGCTTTTTCTTCCTCTCTCCCTCTCTTTCTCCCTCTCTCTATTTCTCTCTCTCTTTCTCTCGCTCTATTTTACTCTCTCTATTTATCTCTCTCCTCTCTCTCCTCTCTTTCTCTCTCTCACTCCCCCTCGCTTTGTTTTCTTTCTCTCTCTCCCCTCTCTCACTTTCCCTCTCTCTCTCTCGCTTTCCCCCTCTCTCTCTCTTTCCCCCTCTCTCTCTTCCCCTCTCTCTCTCTCTTTCCCTCTCTCTCACCCACTCTTTCCCCTCCCCCCCGTGTCTATCCCTATTTTTATATTTATATATATATATTGTGACAGCAGGAAGGTAAAGTCACCTGGTTGCATCCAGGGGGGTAGATATATTTCGCCCAGATTCAGGCTTTACGCCGATTTATACAGCTAGGTGGAGAGTTGTATAAGCCCAGCTGAGACTAGTGGGCTCATTGATGACTCATACCTCTAGGGAGAGGGCTGGGCGTCGTGCAGGCAGGGAGTTGATGAGGCCAGCTGAAGCCTGTCAGTTCATTTAGGCCTCTATAAAAAACTCCCAGCTTCATTAGATGTTAGCTCATGCCTGGAAGCAGACCTGTGTGGACTGTCTAGGGAGAGTGAACCCCTGTGCGGTGAGAGAAAGCCTGTGTGGCTATATTTTGCTTGGACATTTAAAACCAGGGACTAGGACAGCACTAGGCTGATCCCAGTCGTTAGTTAGGAAACCTGTAAGTTTAGTCAGAGGTCAAGTTGACCAGGATTTATTTTGTGTTTGTTTTTTTTGCCTTGCTGTGTTTTTGTCACTGTAAATAGAAAATAAACCGCACCTTTTTGATTTTGAAAACCACAACCTCCGTCTGCTGGGCCTGTTTTTGTGTGGGGAGCCCATCCCGGGGGTCACACACACCCGCTGCCGAGCTAGCCCCCTCACAGTTGGTGGAGAACCAGTGGCAGTTTTTTTTTTAAGCCAGCATGGAGGAGATACTGAAACAGCTGGCTCTAGCAAATGCCAATCAACAGCAGACAAATGCAGGTTTGCAAAGGAGCCTTGCAGCCCAGCAGCAAGCTCATCAACAGAGCCTTGCAACTTTACAACAGAGTCTGGAGGCTCAGCAACAAGCCCAACAGCAATCTGAGGCCCGCTTCATAGACCTGTTGCAGAAGCAAGAGCAGAGACTACAACAACAGATGGAAGCAGTAATGCAGCAACGTCCGCAGACCGGTGAGGAAAGCCGTCCCACTAATACCGCGTCCTTTGGGGTGAGTCGTTTATTGACAAAAATGACTGGAGAGGATGATCCAGAGGTATTTTTGACCACATTTGAAAGGACCGCTGAAAGAGAAAAGTGGCCTGAGGAGCAGTGGGCTGGACTGGTGGCTCCTCTGTTAACGGGTGAATCGCAGAAAGCTTACTATGACCTAGAGCCTGACCAAGCAAAAGACTATGTGATGCTAAAAGCTGAAATATTGGCAAGGCTGGGTGTCACCCTGGCTGTCCGGGCTCAGCGTGTGCATAACTGGACTTTCCAGCTTGGAAAACCCCCCAGGTCTCAAATGTATGATCTCATTCACCTGAGCAGAAAGTGGCTACAGCCAGAGACTTTGTCCGCACCAAAGATTGTGGAACGTGTTGTAATGGATCGGTTTTTGAGAGCTCTTCCTACTGCCATACAAAAGTGGGTAAGCCATGGAGACCCAGAGACGGCCGATGGTCTTGTGGATCGTGTGGAGAAATACTTGGCTACAGAGAACCTGACGGCCTCTTCCAGAGACACTCGGACTTTCCACCCTAAGACCAGACCATCCCCAGGGGCGGATAAGATGATTCCAAGGGGTAAGGGTGGAGAGAGTGAGAGGGTGGGAGCTCTACCCCAAGTTTGGCGAGAACAGCCTGGGAAATCAGCGGCTCAAGAGGCGGCAAGAAGGATCATTTGCTACCGCTGCCGGCAAGCGGGACATATTGCAGCAAATTGCCCGGTTTTGGAGGAACCCATGCAGTGTGACTTTCTGACGGGCAGACGTCAGTCGCTGTGTGCGACAGTCGCATGCACTGCCATTCGGGGAACTGAGAAACATTTATGCAAAATGTGTATTAATGGTAGAAATGTTGTGGTATTGCTGGATTCAGGTAGCCTTGTGACCCTGATAAAGGCTGAGTTAGTTAAAACAGAGGTCTCTGGGAATAGCAAGGTAGCCGTTATTTGTGTGCATGGGGACACCCGAGAGTATCCAGTGACTACAGTGTGTTTCGAGACCCCCAAAGGTACCCTTTCTCATCCAGTGGGCTTAGTGTCTCAGTTACCGCATGACGCCATTGTGGGAAGGGATTTTCCGAAGTTCTGGGAACTGTGGGATGATCCTGAGCCCCCCACTGGTGCCCCTATGTACCAGGAATATGATAGCCAGAACTCCTCTGAGAGTGGTGAGGACTCTCCCGAATTTCCCTTGTCAGTATTGGCAGGGGAGACTCAAGAAACTGGAGAGGAGCCCACCTCCTCAGACGAAAACCTACCGTCTGTGGAGTTTTCTGATCTTGAGGTTCACAGGGAAAACTTTGCCACAGAACAGTTGAAAGACCCCGCCCTAATAAAGGCACGGGAAAACGTAGTGAAAATAGATGGCGAGTTAGTGAACCCAGATAATACCTGCACTTACCCATACTTCAGCGTAGAGAAGGACCTACTGTATCGGGTGGCAAAAAGGGCAGAAGAAACCGTTGAGCAGCTGGTGGTGCCCAAACCTTACAGGAAGTTGGTGTTGGAGTTGGCCCATGGGCACATTCTTGGAGGTCATCTGGGGACAGAGAAAACCCGAGAGAGGGTATTACAGAGATTCTATTGGCCTGGGGTGATGAAGGACATAGAAAATTATTGTTCCTCCTGCCCTGTGTGTCAGAGGTCGGCCCCGATGCCACACTTCCGTAGCCCGCTGGTCCCTCTACCCATCATTGAGGTCCCGTTTGAGAGAATCGCAATGGATTTGGTAGGTCCTATAATCAAGTCCGCTAGGGGGCACCAGTACATATTGGTTATAATGGACTATGCCACCCGTTATCCAGAAGCGATCCCTCTCAGAAATACCTCGGCCAAAACCATAGCCAAAGAGCTATCTCTTGTTTTTAGCCGGGTGGGTATTTGTAAAGAACTGCTTACGGACCAAGGTACACCCTTTATGTCCCGGGTTATGAAGGAGCTGTGTAAATTGTTCAAAGTGACGCAATTACGTACATCTGTGTATCACCCCCAAACCGATGGGCTGGTTGAAAGATTCAACAAAACCCTAAAACAAATGTTGAAGAAAGTGGTGGATAGGGATGGAAAGGATTGGGACTGTCTACTTCCTTATTTGATGTTTGCTATTAGGGAGGTGCCCCAATCCTCTACGGGATTCTCCCCCTTTGAGTTACTGTATGGGAGACACCCAAGAGGGCTGTTGGATATTGCCAAGGAAACTTGGGAAAGTGAGAGTTCTCCCCACAGGAGTGTGATTGAGCATGTCGCCCTGATGCAAGATCGAATTGCACAGGTAATGCCCATCGTGAAGGAACATTTGGCCCAAGCGCAGTTGGCACAGCAGAGAGTGTACAACCGTGGAGCCAAGACCCGTACCTTTTCCCCGGGGGATAGGATATTGGTACTTGTCCCTACGGTTGAAAGTAAATTCCTTGCCAAATGGCAAGGCCCCTACGAGATAATGGAAAAAGTGAGCGAAGTGAATTACAAGGTCAGACAACCAGGAAGGCGAAAGCCCGAACAGATCTATCACGTTAATCTGTTGAAAGCCTGGAGGGATAGAGAGTCCCTAGTCGCAGACACTTGGTCACCAGCTCAAACTGGTTGCGTGATTCCTGAGGTTGGAATCGCAGCCACCTTGTCACAACCCCAACAACAGGAGGTTAAGGAGTTTGTGCTTCGCAACAAGGAGGTATTCTCTGAGCTGCCGGGACAAACATCTGGGGTAGAGCATGACATTATTACCCCGCCCGGTGAAAGGGTGAAGTTAAAACCCTATCGGATCCCAGAGGCCCGACGGGAGGCAATACGGGAGGAAGTACAGAAAATGCTGAACTTAGGGGTGATAGAGGAGTCCCAAAGTGATTGGTCTAGTCCCATTGTGTTGGTGCCTAAACCGGATGGGAGCTGGCGATTTTGTAACGATTTTCGTCAGTTGAACAAAGTTACAAAATTTGACACCTACCCCATGCCACGTATAGATGAGTTGATCGACCGGCTGGGAACAGCCCGATACATGACGACTCTTGACCTCACAAAAGGGTATTGGCAAATCCCCCTGGCCAAGTCAGCCAAAGAGAAAACCGCATTTGTAACCCCAGACGGGGCGTTCCAATATAAAAGAATGCCGTTCGGGTTACAGAATGCGCCGGCCACATTCCAGCGGAAAATGGACCAGATGCTGAGGCCCCATCGGAAGTATGCTGCGGCTTACCTGGATGACGTAATTGTCCATAGCACAGATTGGGCCTCACATCTGCCAAAAGTGCAAGCAGTCCTGGACTCTGTTCGGGAAGCAGGGTTTACGGCTAACCCCAAGAAGTGTACCATTGGGCAGGAGGAGGCCAAATATCTTGGGTACACCATTGGGAGGGGAGTAATAAAACCCCAACTCAACAAAGTCGAGGCCATCCAGAGTTGGCCACGTCCCAACAGCAAGAAGCAGGTACGAGCCTTTCTGGGAATCGCTGGGTATTATCGGCGATTCATTCCCCACTTTGCTTCTAAGGCTGTGCCCCTAACCAACCTGACGAAGGGGAAAGGGTCGGTCATGATTAAATGGACCCCCGAGGCTGAGGCAGCATTCCAATTCTTGAAACAAGCCTTATGTAGCCAGCCAGTGTTGTACTCACCCGACTTCTCTAAAGACTTTGTCGTACAAAGTGATGCGTCAGATGTGGGGTTAGGAGCAGTATTGTCCCAGGTCTGGAACGGGGAAGAGCACCCAGTCATTTACCTCAGCAGGAAGTTGAAGTCCCATGAGGTAAATTACGCCACCGTTGAAAAGGAGTGTTTAGCGGTGAAGTGGGCTCTAGATTCCCTTCGGTACTACCTGCTAGGTAGGCACTTTGACATGGTTACGGATCACGCTCCGTTAAAGTGGATGGCTCAAAACAAGGAAACAAATAGAAGAGTGAATAGGTGGTTCCTGGCCCTCCAGGAATTCAACTTCACAGTAAAGCATCGCCCTGGCGTTCAAATGGGGAATGTGGATGCTTTGTCTCGAGTACATGAATGCCTGATTGCTGGTGTTCCAACCCCGAGGTTAAAACAAGAGGGGGGGGTATGTGACAGCAGGAAGGTAAAGTCACCTGGTTGCATCCAGGGGGGTAGATATATTTCGCCCAGATTCAGGCTTTACGCCGATTTATACAGCTAGGTGGAGAGTTGTATAAGCCCAGCTGAGACTAGTGGGCTCATTGATGACTCATACCTCTAGGGAGAGGGCTGGGCGTCGTGCAGGCAGGGAGTTGATGAGGCCAGCTGAAGCCTGTCAGTTCATTTAGGCCTCTATAAAAAACTCCCAGCTTCATTAGATGTTAGCTCATGCCTGGAAGCAGACCTGTGTGGACTGTCTAGGGAGAGTGAACCCCTGTGCGGTGAGAGAAAGCCTGTGTGGCTATATTTTGCTTGGACATTTAAAACCAGGGACTAGGACAGCACTAGGCTGATCCCAGTCGTTAGTTAGGAAACCTGTAAGTTTAGTCAGAGGTCAAGTTGACCAGGATTTATTTTGTGTTTGTTTTTTTTGCCTTGCTGTGTTTTTGTCACTGTAAATAGAAAATAAACCGCACCTTTTTGATTTTGAAAACCACAACCTCCGTCTGCTGGGCCTGTTTTTGTGTGGGGAGCCCATCCCGGGGGTCACACACACCCGCTGCCGAGCTAGCCCCCTCACAATATATATATATATATATATATATATATATAAAACAAAAAAAAAAGAAGAAAATTAAAAACCTGCTGCAACTGGTACCTATTTTTATTTTATCCCAGCGCTATGGTGTTCAATTTTGGTAAAACAAGAGTCTAGACCCTATCACAGTAGAGATGCTGATAAACCTCACTCTTTACAACATATTCTACATCAGCAGCCACATTCACAAATAAACGTATATTCAAAGAAATGACAAAATAGAAAATGACACCATGTGGTATTATTCCAATTATCATATGCGGCGCTCCTATCAATATTTAAATTGATACGGTACACTATTGTCCCAAAGACAACGGTGTTTAAAGGTACACCAGGTGTATGCGATAAATCCTCAGGGCAAAGTTCGAATTATCACATGTAAAAATAATCACAATAACTTCTACGGAATGTGCACCTTCCTCCAGATCACTTCAAACAGGTGTTTCAAAACTCCCCATAGGGATTGCACTCACCAGAAATCAGAAGGTAACAGGCTCATACGAAATCCAAAAGGAAATCCAAACGAGAGATGTCTCCTGCGTGTGTCCTTTTCATAGAGATATTCAAGCTTTCTCCAAAGATGGTGTTATGAGGAGAGAGAGAAAACTCCACATAGTATAGTCCAGTTTTAAAAAAACTTTACTTAAAAAAAAAAATCAATATATATCTCTTTACTCAGCTTATTTCCATAAAAAAGACAATTTAAAAACGTCTTTAGCCAACAGCAGCCTAGGTTCTTGCTAATCTGATAATTTGATGTTTCACAAGCCAAAATCAGTGAGTAGCTGGGGAGAAGATGGTTTGTCCCGTGTTGTATCTGCCTTAACTCACCGCTCTTCAGTTCGTCAGGTGATACTTCCAGTTTCTCAACCCAGTAGCTTGGAACGCACGGCGTCAATCGTCACTTCCGGTTGCCGCGTTTCGTCATTACGACTTTGTCAAAGGGCATGATCTTACAGCATGGCATGTCCAGATTTATTATGTGGTCAATTAAGGCCGTTTAACTCATTGAGTGCTGCCTGCCTTGAGTTGAAACAACTCATGGTGCACATGGCAAGGAACAGCAATAGAGGACATATAGAATATATCAATGTTAAAATAAACTGGTGTTAGCTAACATCAAGTTATGATCATTACAATGTTAAAATTTCCATATATCACCTCATAAAAATTCATAAAAATTCAAAATACATTTTATATATATATATATATATATATATATATATATATATAAGAACAGCAATTTTTTTTTATTTAAGATGTGTCTTATTTTCAATGGTCAGGAGACCTGATGGTCGAAATATGCTAATTAGCAATCTATCAAATTCCAAAACAACCACTAGCACCGTAAAAAAGGAAAAGGGAAAATAGATAATATATGATAATTACCATATGCAAATAAGGACAACTGTCCAAATAGCTGGCAAATAACTCATAATACTAAAGGAAAGGGAACAAGGGGTTGCAACCTTAGGGGCCGGATTATAAATCCCATGTTATATGCCTCACAGCTCATCCTATCAAACAGTAAACATACACAGTCAATAATTAATATGCACACATCTCTGTGTGCATTCCGTGTGCATAATCCTCATGCTTACTGCGAGTGTGTCTGTGGAATGAATTCAAGCTGTCAATCACATACAGCACCTTTGGACCATGGAGGGACACAGGATAAAAAGACATTAAAACAGAATACATAAAGTAATGAATAAAGTCTACACCAGCACGCTGGATAATCTCTAATGTGTATCTAAATGGAAAAACAGTTTCTATAAGACACCGAAATTGTTATAACTGAGCTGGGGTGATTTAAAGATCACTAATGAAACAATTTATGTCTAATTCTATATTTAACCCCTTGGGGGAGAGTGTATCGGCTAAAAAGATCCACTGGGTTTCTCTTTGCGATAACTCCCGCACTATATTGGAACCTCTCCACGATGGCTTAATGTGGTCTACTCCCCAAAACACCAGACCTGAAGGGTCTTGGTTGTGAAATAACTTAAAGTGGAGGGATACATTATGGTCTTTATAGCCTATGAGGATATTATTGATATGTTCTGCTATCCTAATCCGCAGCATCCTCTTAGTTCTCCCAATGTACATTAACCCGCAAGGACACTTTAAAGCATAAACTACGTGAGTAGTATTGCAAGTTAGAAATTCCCTAATCTGAAATTCATTATTATTAGAAGTAGATATGAATCTCTCTAGACCCCTCATTAGGCAGGAAACTTCTCTACATGGTTTACACTTTCTGCAGGAGAAAAATCCATCTCTGTCCCAAAAGGTCGGATGACGGCTGGGAGGGTCCAATACTTTTTTAACTATAAGGTCACCAAAATTTTGGGCTTTCCTATAAATAAATCTTGGATTGGGTGGTAATTCCTTTTGTAGAGTTTTGTCCAAACACAATATGTGCCAGTGGTTTTTAAACACTGACTCCACTTCTTTATACTGGGAATGAAAGTCTGAGATGAAGCCCCATTCCTGATTCACATTTTTCCCAACTTCTAAAGTTTTTTCTTTCAGACATTCCTCTCTGGGGATAACTGCCATTTCTTCCACTATTTTATCCAAATGATGAGATTTATAGCCTTTTTCCAAAAATCTGCTCTTTAAAATCTGGGACTGTTCTAAAAAGTTTTCTACAGAAGTGCAGTTACGTTTCACCCTCATAATTTGGCCTTTTGGCACATTTTTTTAGCCACAATGGGTGGTGGCCACTGTGTATGGGTAGAAAGCTGTTTCTATCTGTAATTTTGAAGTAAACCTTGGTTTGCAAAGTGTCATTGACTCTAAAAATGGTTACATCAAGGAAACTAATCTGTTTCTTACTTATTTGGCTAGTCAGTTTGATATTATTAATATTAGTGTTGAGATGCAATAAAAAAGTTCCAAAGACGCTTTTGATCCTGCCCAAATAAGGAACAGATCATCTATGTAGCGTTTATAGAACAATAACTCTGCCCTCTTCTGGTCAAATACTGATTTATCCTCCCACTCACCCATGAAGAGGTTAGCTATACTTGGCGCAAACCTTGCGCCCATAGCAACTCCCCTCTTCTGGGTGTAGAAGGATTGGTCAAACCAAAAATAATTATGACTCAGGCAGAAGTCCAAAGCATTCCGCAAAAATATTTTCTGACCATGTGGTAAATCTTCTCGTTTGCTTAATGCCCAATTAAGGGCCAAAAGGGCATCATCGTGCTGAATCACGGTATGAAGAGAAGCTACATCAGAGGTGACCAAAAATATTTCATCTCTGCCGGTCAAACTGACTTCCTGTAATAACTGTAAGAGGCTTTTAGTGTCTCTGAGATATGCTTTTGTTTCAATGACACTTTTTTGTAAAAATCTATCCAGATACTGTCCTAGCCTGGCTGTAACTGACCCAATCCCATTCACGATGGGTCTGGGTGGAGGGTTGTTTTGATCCTTATGGATTTTGGGAAGGGTATAGATGGTTGGTATGCGACTACTGCTTGGTACAAGGAACCTCTTTTCTTTCACTGATAGAATATGTGATTGATAGCCACTATCTATCAGAGATTCCAATTCCAATCTGTATTGAGGGGTGGGATCTTTATCCAACTTCCTGTACGTATCTTCATCAGACAACATTTCCAGTAATTGATTACTATAATAATCCTTGGATAACAGCACCACCCCTCCTCCTTTATCTGCAGGTCTGATTATTAAATCTTTCCTTGCTTCAAGGGATTTAATACCCTCTTTGATATGTCTAGGATTTACATTCTTACTGGGCTTCACTTTCTCTAAATCTCGCAAAACTAAATTTTTAAACACCTCAAGATGTTGTGTAGACGTGTTAGGGGGATTGAACAATGAACGGTTTTTTAAAACACTGTCCACTGCTATTGCCACATTCCCACTTGTGCCCACCGAGTTGGAATTTTTATTTAAAAAATATTTTTTTATACTTAGCTTGCGCATGTATTTATGCAAATCAACATAAACATTGAACTTATTTATGGGCCTTTTCAGACCACATTTAAGTCCTTGATGTAAAATATTTTTTTCTTTATCTGTTAGTTCTATGTTGGTTAAATTATAGATCCCACCTAATCCGCTTCCCTCCTTCTTTTTCTGCGCCCTGGACCCTGCTCTGCATCCTCTAGATCGTTTCTCCTTGGGCCTGGTGGATACATTCCACTCCTTTCCCAATTCTGTTGTTCCTCCCATTCTGGGTCTCTGTATGTTGGTGCCATTGGGCGAAGGTGGGTCTGTGGGGGTCTCCCCCTGTATGGCAAGTAACCTCGACCTCTCCTCTGTCCTTCCCGGCCCCTTCCTAAAAAAGGACGCGGTGAGTACGAGGAATTTCCTGTATTATGTTCCCACAAAGGGTCATATCTGTTAGCAACAGGAACAGAATAACTATTATGGTTACTCTGTTGTGGTTGGGTCTGTGGATTATTGCTTCTCCCACCTTTTCCTCTAGCCCCACTGTTTGAATTGTTTTTTCCTCTATTTGAAGGCCCTGAAAGAGTCTGGGTTTGTGGTAATGAACTCCTCTGATTTTGAACTATAGGAATTGGCAATTGAGGTTGTTCCGTCTGTATAGGAGTCTGCGGAACTTCACTCTCCATCGCATCTTCACTGCTAGTACTTGCTCCCATTGAACTCTGCCATGAATAAACACTATTTGATTGAAAATCTTTCAAATCTCTAAAGATTTTTTTTTACTTTTTTCTTTTGGGTTTCTTTATCCACCTTTTCCAATTTCTTAGTGATACGGTTATTAAAGTCTATGATTTGTTGTGAATCTCGAATAGGGTACAACTGTTGCCGCAGGTCTCTGATCTTAGTATCCAATTTAACCATTTTCCTCTTTTTTCTCTGTAAAACCAATTCCTGCAACTTCAGTCCGACCCCATTAAAGAAGCCCAACCATTCGGCCGTGGAATCCGAATCCTCCAGACCATCCTGAGGTGTGACTTCCCACCTCAGGCTCCGAACTATGATATTTTCCTTTAGGTAATGTTCGATGGTACAAATGTCCCATGATGATTTGGTTTGACCAATCCTTCTACACCCAGAAGAGGGGAGTTGCTATGGGCGCAAGGTTTGCGCCAAGTATAGCTAACCTCTTCATGGGTGAGTGGGAGGATAAATCAGTATTTGACCAGAAGAGGGCAGAGTTATTGTTCTATAAATGCTACATAGACGATCTGTTCCTTATTTGGGCAGGATCAAAAGCGTCTTTGAAACTTTTTTATTGCATCTCAACACTAATATTAATAATATCAAACTGACTAGCCAAATAAGTAAGAAACAGATTAATTTCCTTGATGTAACCATTTTTAGAGTCAATGACACTTTGCAAACTTTCATTCCCAGTATAAAGAAGTGGAGTCAGTGTTTAAAAACCACTGGCACATATTGTGTTTGGACAAAACTCTACAAAAGGAATTACCACCCAATCCAAGATTTATTTATAGGAAAGCCCAAAATTTTGGTGACCTTATAGTTAAAAAAGTATTGGACTCTCCCAGCCGTCATCCGACCTTTTGGGACAGAGATGGATTTTTCTCCTGCAGAAAGTGTAAACCATGTAGAGAAGTTTCCTGCCTAATGAGGGGTCTAGAGAGATTCATATCTACTTCTAATAATAATGAATTTCAGATTAGGGAATTTCTAACTTGCAATACTACTCACGTAGTTTATGCTTTAAAGTGTCCTTGCGGGTTAATGTACATTGGGAGAACTAAGAGGATGCTGCGGATTAGGATAGCAGAACATATCAATAATATCCTCATAGGCTATAACGACCATAATGTATCCCTCCACTTTAAGTTATTTCACAACCAAGACCCTTCAGGTCTGGTGTTTTGGGGAGTAGACCACATTAAGCCATCGTGGAGAGGTTCCAATATAGTGCGGGAGTTATCGCAAAGAGAAACCCAGTGGATCTTTTTAGCCAATACGCTCTCCCCCAAGGGGTTAAATATAGAATTAGACATAAATTGTTTCATTAGTGATCTTTAAATCACCCCAGCTCAGTTATAACAATTTCGGTGTCTTATGGAAACTGTTTTTCCATTTAGATACACATCAGAGATTATCCAGCGTGCTGGTGTAGACTTTATTCATTACTTTATGTATTATGTTCTAATGTCTTTTTATCCTGTGTCCCTCCATGGTCCAAAGGTGCTGTATGTGATTGACAGCTTGAATTCATTCCACAGACACACTCACAGTAAGCATGAGGATTATGCACACGGAATGCACACAGAGATGTGTGCATATTAATTATTGACTGTGTATGTTTACTGTTTGATAGGATGAGCTGTGAGGCATATAACATGGGATTCATAATCCGGCCCCTAAGGTTGCAACCCCTTGTTCCCTTTCCTTTAGTATTATGAGTTATTTGCCAGCTATTTGGACAGTTGTCCTTATTTGCATATGGTAATTATCATATATTATCTATTTTCCCTTTTCCTTTTTTACGGTGCTAGTGGTTGTTTTGGTATTTGATAGATTGCTAATTAGCAGATTTCGGCCATCAGGTCTGCTGACCATTGAAAATAAGACACATTTTAAATAAAAAAAATTGCTGTTCTTTTATATATATATATATATATATATATATATATATATATATATATATATATATTGTGAGGGGGTTAGCTCGGCAGCGGGTGTGTGTGACCCCCGAGATGGGCTCCCCACACAAAAACAGGCCCAGCAAACGGAGGTTGTGGTTTTCAAAATCAAAAAGGTGCGGTTTATTTTCTATTTACAGTGACAAAACACAGCAAAGCAAAAGAAACATAAACAAAATAAATCCTGGTCAACTTGACCTCTGACTAAACATACAGGTTTCCTAACTAACAACTGGGATCAGCCTAGTGCTGTCCTAGTCCCTAAGTCCCTGGTTTTAAATGTCCAAGCAAATAGCCACACAGGCTTTGTCTCACTGCACAGGGGTTCACTCTCCCTAGACAGTCCACACAGGTCTGGTTCCAGGCATGAGCTAACATCTAATGAAGCTGGGAGTTCTTATAGAGGCCTAAATGAGCTGACAAGCTTCAGCTGGTCTCATCAACTCCCTGTCTGCACGACGCCCAGCACTCTCCCTAGAGGTATGAGTCATCCATGAGCCTACTAGCCTCAGCTGGGCTTATACAACTCTCCACCTAGTTGTATAAGTCGGCGTAAAGCCTGAATCTGGGCGAAATATATCTACCCCCCTGGATGCAACCAGGTGACTTTACCTTCCTGCTGTCACAATATATATATATATAAAATGTATTTTGAATTTTTATGAATTTTTATGAGGTGATATATGGAAATTTTAACATTGTAATGATCATAACTTGATGTTAGCTGACGCCAGTTTATTTTAACATTGATATATTCTATATGTCCTCTATTGCTGTTTCTTGCCGTGTGCACCATGAGTTGTTTCAACTCAAGGCAGGCAGCACTCAATGAGTTAAACGGCCTTAATTGACCACATAATAAATCTGGACATGCCGCGCTGTAAGATCATGCCCTTTGACAAAGTCGTAATGACGATATGCGTCAGTGCGTGATTTTACGGCAACCGGAAGTGACGATTGACGCCGTGTGTTCCAAGCTACTGGGTTGAGAAACCGGAAGTATCACCTGACGAACTGAAGAGCGGTGAGTTAAGGCAGATACAACACAGGACAAACCATCTTCTCCCCAGCTACTCACTGATTTTGGCTTGTGAAACATCAAGTTATCAGATTAGCAAGAACCTAGGCTGCTGTTGGCTAAAGACGTTTTTAAATTGTCTTTTTTATGGAAATAAGCTGAGTAAAGAGATATATATTGAATTTTTTTTTTTTAAATAAAGTTTTTTTTAAACTGGACTATACTATGTGGAGTTTTCTCTCTCTCCTCATAACACCATCTTTGGAGAAAGCTTGAATATCTCTATGAAAAGGACACACGCAGGAGACATCTCTCGTTTGGATTTCCTTTTGGATTTCGTATGAGCCTGTTACCTTCTGATTTCTGGTGAGTGCAATCCCTATGGGGAGTTTTGAAACACCTGTTTGAAGTGATCTGGAGGAAGGTGCACATTCCGTAGAAGTTATTGTGATAATTTTTACATGTGATAATTCGAACTTTGCCCTGAGGATTTATCGCATACACCTGGTGTACCTTTAAACACCGTTGTCTTTGGGACAATAGTGTACCGTATCAATTTAAATATTGATAGGAGCGCCGCATATGATAATTTGAATAATACCACATGGTGTCATTTTCTATTTTGTCATTTTTTTGAATATATATATATATATATATATATATATATATATTATATATAATATATATATTTAATCTAAATAATATTATTACATTATAAATAAATAATTTTATCAATAAAATATTTAATTTACTAAAAACGTTACATTTTGTGTCTGTTGTATTAAATTAAAAAAATATATATTATTTAAAAACAAATACTTTTTTTATTTAAAAAATTAAAAACGTGTGTTTTTTTTATTGTTTATTTATATTGTATATATCAATATGTTTTTGTATTTGCATATCATTTTTTAAAATTCAATACACTATTTAATATATAAATATTTTTTTATTAAATGGTCTTAAAAATTATTTATATAATGAATAAAATATTATGAAAATAATTAGAAATGTACTTCTTTCATAAAAGATAAGAATTCAATGTGAATAAGAAAGGTATGTTTTCAAATATTTATTATTAAACTAAATTAAATTTTTGTAGTTTTTATTATTTAGATATAATTATGGATTTATTTTTAGTCAATATACCAAATTAATTAAGTTTGTATGTGAAATCCTCTAATTTTACTTTTATTTACTCAATAGAAATGCCTACCTGCTTTGCTCAATGTTGCAGCCACAGCAGTGGTACAAAAACAACATCTGCCAATATAAATTATTATAAATTTTCAAAGGATACTCAACAATTTAAAATTTGGTTGAAAAAATGCTGACATGGAGGCTGGAATGATTGAGGACTATACACAAATAATACAAGAAGACACTCATGGAGATAATTATCGCATCTATTCGATACACTTCACCAATGATTGTTTTTTTATGCAGGGCACTTAAAGAAAAATTAACCACTTCAGCCCCGGACCATTTGGGTGGCCATAGAACTTTTTGTGATTCGGCACTGCGTCGCTTTAACTGACAATTGCGCGGTCGTGCGACGTGGCTCCCAAACAAAATTGATTATTTTTTTCCCACAAATAGAGCTTTCTTTTGGTGGTATTTGATCACCTCTGGGGTTTTTGTATTTTTTGCGCTACAAACAAAAAAAGAGCGACAATTTAGAAAAAAATGCAATATTTTTTACTTTTTGCTATAATAAATATCCCCAAAAAAATATATAATTTTTTTTCCTCAGTTTAGGCCGATACGTATTCTTCTACATATTTTTTGAAAGAAAAAAAAACGCAATAAGAGTTTATTGATTGGTTTGAGCAAAAGTTATAGCGTCTACAAAATAGGGGATAGTTTTATGGCATATTTATTAATAATTTTTTTTTTTTACTAGTAATGGTGGCGATCAACGATTTTTATCATGACTGCGACATTATGGCGGACACATCGGACACTTTTGACACCATTTTGGGACCATTGTCATTTTTACAGTGATCAGTGCTATAAAAATGCACTGATTACTGTAAAAATTACACTGGCAATGAAGGAGTTAACCTGTAGGGGGCGCTGAAGGGGTTAAGTGTGTCCTAGGGAGTGATTCTAACTGTTAGGAGGCATGGCTACGAGTGACATGTCACTGATCGCTGTTACCGGTGAGAGGGAACAGACGATCAGTGACATGTCACTAGGAAGAACGAGGAGATGTTGTGTTTACACTGACATCTCCCCGTTCTTCAGCTCCGTGACACGATTGCGGGACACCGGCGGACATTGAGTCCACGGGTCCCGCAGGCATGGTCACGGAGCTTGCGGCAGGGTCGCGAGCGCATGACCACATGGCGGCAATTTAAAGGGGACATGTATATATACGCCCATTCTGTCGACATAAAAAGTCGTAGATCTTCTATAAATAAATGCCAAACCAGCCAAAAGGCTGAGGAAAGGTTATGTGACAGCGGGAAGTTCAAAATTATCATCTACAAGTAGTACAAGATGCACATGCAAATGTCATCAAGTTACTCAAAGTCAAAATTTACAAATGAACGATGCTGCTACACAAACTGGCCTATACGATTTTGCATCGGCAGAATCTGAAGAAAATTACTCAAAAACAGCAACTGTACGATCTGTAAACTTGGATCATTCCTATTGTAGTTCTGATGAAGGTTTATTGACACGCCTTTAAGTGTCAACACCACTGAGTCAGTATAAAAATATAAATTCACATTCATCATCAGAACCTCAACCATTGTTGACAGTATCCCCTTCATCATGTGTCTTGCCCACCCATCTTTTAACACAAACGTCTAATATGTCCTTCTATCAGTCTGAAACGGAAAGTTCAGAAATTGGAACAAAAAGAAAATTAGCTTACTACGAAGACCCAAGTATTCATAAATCCGATTTCGATATGTCACAAAAATTTGATTTAAGTTTATGTGAAAGTGTTGAAGAGATCCAACCGGAAGAAACACAACCTTATCCACTTAATTTGGTCAAAGAAAGAAAATTTATTGTTTTTTGAAAGCAGCTTGGACAAGTTGCTTTTTAAAATGCACTGTCCAGACCAATCTTGTTTTTCGATTATTACCAAAATTGAAAAGCAAATAGTTGGCACAATGGTTTCAGTCTATTCCACCTGTGCTGGATTCCATCGCTATAAGCTGTGGGAAAGCCAGCCGAAAATAAAACACTATGCAGCGGGTAATATTTTACTTGCCGGTGCAATATGTTTATGTGGGGACAGTTATGCCAAGGTTAAAGAAATGTTCGATATGTGTTTGGTAAATCGTCCTATAATAGAGCACAAAATCAATATATTTTTCCATCAACTGATTACAATTGTAAAGAAAATAATTCAAGTGTTATTCATGAATTGGCAGGCAAACCGGTATTCCTGGTAGGGGACGGTCAATGCGACAGCCCCGGTTTTTCGGCAGAATACACAACCTATACTTTCATGGAACTATTTTCCGAAAAAATTTTGGATTTTTAGTTAGTGCAGGTGTCACAAACAACTTCATCAGTTGCAATGGAGAAATTAGGTTTTACAAAATGTCTTGATCGCATATTAGAAAAAATTTTAGATGTTCAATTTATGGAAACAGATAGACACACAGGCATTAGAAAACTATTGACAACTCCAAAATATGAAAATATTAGTCACCAATTTGACATTTGGCATTATGTGAAAATTTTTAAAAGAAAATTGACGCAAATTTCAAAAAAAAAAATCTATTGTCCAATTTTGCAGTGGATTGGACCCATACTAAACCATTTCTATCAATGTAGCAGAACTTGCCAAGGAAACAAGGATGTTTTTAAGGTACTTTGTCAGTCACTGCTACATCATGTAGTAAGACTCCATTCACACAGGGGCAACACGACTTCCAGCGCGACTTTGGGAGGCAACTTGGACACGACTTGAGTATGAATCTCAGCGCGACATGAGGCAACTTACAAGGCAACTTCAAGTTGCCTCCAGGACAGGAGGCTTTCCAATGGCCAATCAAACAAGAATCAGCTCTGTGGGAGGGAGCGGGGAGGGAGAGGTTTGCCTGAGAAAAGTATGTTCTCTTCCTGTATTGTTGCTTCTGTTAAGACAGTGATCCGACTTCTGAGGCGACTTCCATTGAAATCAATGGGTACAAGTTGCCTACAAATCGCCTAGAAGTCGGATTGGAGTAGTACAGGAACCTTTTCTGAAGTCAGAGTGACTGCAGTAGTGTGCATTAAGATGGTTCTATTCACTTACATTGATTTTCTCATGCAGCGCGAATCGAGGCGACTAGGGGTGACTTGGGGCGACTTGAAGTCGGATCAAAAGTCGTCCCTGTGTGAATGGGCTCTAAATGTCCACGCATGGAAAATTGGAGATATAGAGCATAAATGCTTGCACGATTAAATAAATGTCGAATCTCCAACTGCTCCCTGGTTAACCAAAAGCACGCCTGCATTTCTTTTTTTTTTTTCATATTAATTATCTTTATTCTTTTTTAACAAAGAGAAAAAAAAAAACAATCCAACAATACATTGTCATATTCACAGTTCATCTAAATAGTACATAGTCATATTCACAGTTTATCTAACTATATGTATACATATCTATCTTCCCCTGTTATAACTATACTTGAGTTGACATAGTAATCTACCCTACCTATATCTTTATATTTACCAATATCTACATTTGTTTCCATACTTCTTCATTACCACATTCTTAGGCTTTAAGGGTATTTATCGGAGACTTCTCTAATCCTCCTCTTTATTCTCCCTTATTTACAAAACCCATATAAAACCCCCCCAGCCAAAAAAAAGGGAAACCACCCCCCCTCCCCCTCCCATTCCCTATGGAGAGATGGAGGGAGTACGTTACTATTTTATCTCGTGTGCAGGTGCGCATCTCATATTGGGCCGTCCTCACTCTTCGCCTGACCCATTTAACATTCTCTTACCCTCCTCAGAGTACATACCGTAAATAAGTTCCATCCTGTCCATGTTTTAATGCAGTGTTTCTCAACTCCAGTCCTCAAGGCGCCCCAACAGGTCATGTTTTCAGGCTTTCCATTATTTTGCACAGGCGATTTAATCAGTTTCATTGCCTTAGTAATTACCACAGCTGTTTCATCTAAGGGAAATCCTGAAAACATGACCTGTTGGTGTGCCTTGAGGACTGGAGTTGAGAAACACTGTTTTAATGTACTGTTCTCTCTTATTTTGGGCTGAGAGGACTAAGTCCTCTATTGCTCTTATCTCTCGCACTCTATTGAGCCATCCCGCAATGGAGGGTGGTCTATGGTCCCTCCACTGTAGGGTTACTCCAATTTTTATTAAAGCATTATTCAGATGACACAGCACCGATTTTTTAAGTCTGCACCGGAATCTGTGACCAGTGGAGCAGGAAGAAAGCAGGGTCATCTGGTATCGGAAATTCTGTAAATTTTTGAGAAATTCTCTTGATTTCCCGCCAGTATTTTTGCATTTTTTCACAAGACCAGAATATATGTAGCAGAGTTCCTCGCTCCACCCCACATCTCCAGCAGCACTCTGGGGTTTCCATAGAAAATGTATGAAGCCTTACTGGTGTGTAATACCATTGAATCAGGAGTTTGTAATTGGATTCCTGGGTCCGTGTACAGACCGAGGAATTCAGTGCCAGGAAGATTATCTGTTTACGCAGAGTTAGGGTGAAGGTGTAATGGAGTTGATAAAATGATTATTTTATATGAATGATCTTTCTCTCTATTATCTACTCAAATATTGGTTTAGAAATTTAGTGCAGGTTAAATGATTCTTGTATTCAGCTTCATACATGGTTCACAACCCCCTCCTTAGGAATTTAAATGTGTTTGCAAGGAGCTCCTTTGAAAGAAAGTCTGATATAAACACACATACTAAGATATATTTATATTTTATACAATAAGAAGCTTATTGATGTTCATATTCTGAACCAGAAAGTTAATGTGTGCTAACTAAGGATATAAGTTAGAGTATTATCATGTGTGTGTTTGGGTAAATCTTATAACCGGACAGTAGTATTATTTTCCTTGTGTCATGGATATGCATTAATGTCTGTCTGCCATCTTACCTTCCTCCTCATGTGTTCATCTTGAGACCAGACCTCCTTCACCTGGCTTCCTTTATAATCTCCTCCCAGCCTGACTCCACCCCAGGCCCTATCACAGAACACTATATTAACCTGTGCACTGCAAGCCTGCTTTGCTGATCAACGTGTTTGTTAGGCATTGTGTGTTTGGGTTCCTGCCTGCCGTGTGCTACGTCTGTCTCTCTGTTACGTTATTGGCTTGTCCCCGACTATCCCTGTCTGCTCGTGACCCTTGACCTTCGGCTCGTTCTTTCGTTATCCTTGTCTGCTTGTGGCCCCTGACCTTCAGCTTGTTATTCGGTTCTCTCTTATCTTGTGCTGCTGCTTCCCCTCTTTTCCCCTTATCCTACGGGGCGTGAGCTAGGAAACTCCAGGGGCCGCGACCTGGTCCCAGCCTGCAGCATAACATCCTCACCACTAGAGGCCCTGGAGAAGGCCAGCTGGGTCTTAGACTCCGCGCCCTGGGGAATCTTGGCTCTAGCTTCCGTTAGGATCCCGGTTGTGCTCCTCTGGTCCCGCTTTCCACAACCACCCAGTTTCCTATCCGCAGAAGCCAGCCATAGGGTTCACTACCTCGCGGTGCACTCCTGTCCCCCTACGGTGTGCATCTGTCACCTGGCCACAGGTGACCCTGACACCTTGATTGAAAAGTTGTAACAGAGATATTGATCCCGGAGTGAATATAAGAAGCAGATGTCTCTTGCAGTCCCCCACTCCTTGATTCACTCCTTCAACTTACTCTTTCAATGCCCCCTCCCATCGTGTAAAGCAATATGGCGCTAAGTTGAAGAATGTCCTGGAATGCTTCAACACGTCGAAGAAACAGACGTCACAAGAGAAGCACCATATAAGGAATCAGATAATCATATGTACACATTTGTGATGACGATTGCTTATGTCACTCTGTCTATATAAACTTCAACTGAATAAAGGAATTCCCTCTTGAGCCACACATGGGGAAGAAGCTATACTGATGAGACTGTTTTTTTCAGTATGCAATTCTTGAAGCATGCATGCCCTCATAGTAACATAAATTTGGACCAGCGGCAGAAAAAGGAATTGTTTTCTGGTATTGGACCAGAGACGATCTATTACAATTTGGCTCCCAACGTAGGTTTCTGGATTCCGATTTCTGCATAGCCCACCTAGCTATGGATGTCAGCGAATCGAGGTGTGTCTACCGGGACGGAGCCTGATCATCTTCGATGCATGGTAAGTGAATACTGTTCTATTCCTTACCTGTGTTATTCCGGTTCAGTCACCCTCCCTTTCGCTCACATTCAGTCGGCTCTTCCGAGATCGGCAAAGACGGGTAACTTCTTGTCCAGAACCAATTTACTAAGAACCCGTCGACCTATTCTGCCAGCTGTTATTTATGTTATGTTTTGTTCTGTGTTGACTTGAATGTGGCTATTTCTGCGGACTGTCTGTTTGTGCAGGGGAGACACAATATTTCCTTGCCAGGGCTGGCCCTGGTTCAAGAGAGAGGTGTCATAAGGATATAGGTTTAGACAAAGAATTTCCTTGTCCGTTTATTTAGAAATACTCGGATTAATAGAGAGGTGTCTGGGAGTATTCTGGTTTACAGAGAGGGGTGTACACAATAGAGGTGTTACACGATAATTCCGTGCCAATATACAAATATATATCTATGTATGGGGCCACTGGATTCCTTGCTAAGTCCCCGTAATTTAGGGGTCTAGTTAAAGAGGGGATGGCTGCTTACATTTAGATATATATAAATGTATATATGTGTGTATGTAGTCACTGGATTCCTTGCTAAGTCCCCATAATTTAGGGGTCTAGTTAAAGAGAGGATGGCTGCTTACATTTAGATATATATATATATATATTGTGACAGCAGGAAGGTAAAGTCACCTGGTTGCATCCAGGGGGGTAGATATATTTCGCCCAGATTCAGGCTTTACGCCGACTTATACAACTAGGTGGAGAGTTGTATAAGCCCAGCTAAGGCTAGTGGGCTCATGGATGACTCATATGTCTAGGGAGAGTGTGGGGCGTCGTGCAGACAGGGAGTTGATGAGACCAGCTGAAGCTTGGCAGCTCATTTAGGCCTCTATAAGAACTCCCAGCTTCATTAGATGTTAGCTCATGCCTGGAACCAGACCTGTGTGGACTGTCTAGGGAGAGTGAACCCCTGTGCGGTGAGACAAAGCCTGTGTGGCTATTTGCTTGGACATTTAAAACCAGGGACTTAGGGACTAGGACAGCACTAGGCTGATCCCAGTTGTTAGTTAGGAAACCTGTATGTTTAGTCAGAGGTCAAGTTGACCAGGATTTATTTTGTTTATGTTTCTTTTGGCTTTGCTGTGTTTTGTCACTGTAAATAGAAAATAAACCGCACCTTTTTTTGATTTTGAAAACCACAACCTCCGTTTGCTGGGCCTGTTTTTGTGTGGGGAGCCCATCCCGGGGGTCACACACACCCGCTGCCGAGCTAACCCCCTCACAGTTGGTGGAGAACCAGTGGCAGTTTTTTTTAAGCCAGCATGGAGGAGATACTGAAGCAGCTGGCTCTAGCAAATGCCAATCAACAGCAGACAAATGCAGGTTTGCAAAAGAGCCTTGCAGCTCATCAACAGAGCCTTGCAGCTCAACAACAGAACTTCGCAGCCCAGCAGCAAGCTCATCAACAGAGCCTTGCAGCCCAGCAGCAAGCTCACCAACAGAGTCTGGAAGCTCAGCAACAAGCCCAGCAGCAATCTGAGGCCCGCTTCATAGACCTGTTACAGAAGCAAGAGCAGAGACTACAACAAATGGAAGCAGTAATGCAGCAACGTCCGCAGACCAGTGAGGAAAGCCGTCCCACTAATACCGCGTCCTTTGGGGTGAGTCGTTTATTGACAAAAATGACTGGAGAGGATGATCCAGAGGTATTTTTGACCACATTTGAAAGGACTGCTGAAAGAGAAAAGTGGCCTGAGGAGCAGTGGGCTGGACTGGTGGCTCCTCTGTTAACTGGTGAATCGCAGAAGGCTTACTATGACCTAGAGCCTGACCAAGCAAAAGACTATGTGATGCTAAAAGCTGAGATATTGGCAAGGCTGGGTGTCACCCAGGCTGTCCGGGCTCAGCGTGTGCATAACTGGACTTTCCAGCTTGGAAAACCCCCCAGGTCTCAAATGTATGATCTCATTCACCTGAGCAGAAAGTGGCTACAGCCAGAGACTTTGTCCGCACCAAAGATTGTGGAACGTGTTGTAATGGATCGGTTTTTGAGAGCTCTTCCTACTGCCATCCAAAAGTGGGTAAGCCATGGAGACCCAGAGACGGCCGATGGTCTTGTGGATCGTGTGGAGAAATACTTGGCTACAGAGAACCTGACGGCCTCTTCCAGAGACACTCGGACTTTCCACCCTAAGACCAGACCATCCCCAGGGGCGGATAAGAGGATTCCAAGGGGTAAGGGTGGAGAGAGTGAGAGGGTGGGAGCTCTACCCCAAGTTTGGCGAGAACAGCCTGGGAAATCAGCGGCTCAAGAGGCGGCAAGAAGGATCGTTTGCTACCGCTGCCGGCAAGCGGGACATATTGCAGCCAATTGCCCGGTTGTGGAGGAACCCATGCAGTGTGACTTTCTGACGGGCAGACGTCAGTCACTGTGTGCGACAGTCGCATGCACTGCCATTCGAGGAACTGAGAAACATTTATGCAAAATGTGTGTTAATGGTAGAAATGTTGTGGTATTGCTGGATTCAGGTAGCCTTGTGACCCTGATAAAGGCTGAGTTAGTTAAAACAGAGGTCTCTGGGAATAGCAAGGTAGCTGTTATTTGTGTGCATGGGGACACCCGAGAGTATCCAGTGACTACAGTGTGTTTCGAGACCCCCAAAGGTACCCTCTCTCATCCAGTGGGCTTAGTATCTCAGTTACCGTATGACGCCATTGTGGGAAGGGATTTTCCGAAGTTCTGGGAACTGTGGGATGATCCTGAGCCCCCCACTGGTGCCCCTATGTACCAGGAATGTGATAGCCAGAACTCCCCTGAGAGTGGTGAGGACTCTCCGGAATTTCCCTTATCAGTATTGGCAGGGGAGACTCAAGAAACTGGAGAGGAGCCCACCTCCTCAGACGAAAACCTACCGTCTGTGGAGTTTTCTGATCTTGAGGTTCACAGGGAAAACTTTGCCACAGAACAGTTGAAAGACCCCGCCCTAATAAAGGCACGGGAAAACGTAGTGAAAATAGATGGCGAGTTAGTGAACCCAGATAATACCTGCACTTACCCATACTTCAGCGTAGAGAAGGACCTACTGTATCGGGTGGCAAAAAGGGCAGAAGAAACCGTTGAGCAGCTTGTGGTGCCCAAACCTTACAGGAAGTTGGTGTTGGAGTTGGCCCATGGGCACATTCTTGGAGGTCATCTGGGGACAGAGAAAACCCGAGAGAGGGTATTACAGAGATTCTATTGGCCGGGGGTGATGAAGGACATAGAAAATTATTGTTCCTCCTGCCCTGTGTGTCAGAGGTCGGCCCCGATGCCACATTTCCGTAGCCCGCTGGTCCCTCTACCCATCATTGAGGTCCCGTTTGAGAGGATCGCCATGGATTTGGTAGGTCCTATAATCAAGTCCGCTAGGGGGCACCAGTACATATTAGTTATAATGGACTATGCCACCCGTTATCCAGAAGCAATCCCTCTCCGAAATACCTCGGCCAAAACCATAGCCAAAGAGCTATCTCTTGTGTTTAGCCGGGTGGGTATTTGTAAAGAACTGCTTACGGACCAAGGTACACCCTTTATGTCCCGGGTTATGAAGGAGCTGTGTAAATTGTTCAAAGTGACGCAATTACGTACATCTGTGTATCACCCCCAAACCGATGGGCTGGTTGAAAGATTCAACAAAACCCTAAAACAAATGTTGAAGAAAGTGGTGGATAGAGATGGAAAGGATTGGGACTGTCTACTTCCTTATCTGATGTTTGCTATTAGGGAGGTGCCCCAATCCTCTACGGGATTCTCCCCCTTTGAGTTACTGTATGGGAGACACCCAAGAGGGCTGTTGGATATTGCCAAGGAAACTTGGGAAAGTGAGAGTTCTCCCCACAGGAGTGTGATTGAGCATGTCGCCCTGATGCAAGACCGAATTGCACAGGTAATGCCCATCGTGAAGGAACATTTGGCCCAAGCGCAGTTAGCACAGCAGAGAGTGTACAACCGTGGAGCCAAGACCCGTACCTTTTCCCCGGGGGATAGGATACTGGTACTTGTCCCTACGGTTGAAAGTAAATTCCTTGCCAAATGGCAAGGCCCCTACGAGATAATGGAAAAAGTGAGCGAAGTGAATTACAAGGTCAGACAACCAGGAAGGCGAAAGCCCGAACAGATCTATCACGTTAATCTGTTGAAAGCCTGGAGGGATAGAGAGTCCCTAGTCGCAGACACTTGGTCACCAGCTCAAACTGGTTGCGTGATTCCTGAGGTTGGAATAGCAGCCACCTTGTCACAACCCCAACAACAGGAGGTTAAGGAGTTTGTGCTTCGCAACAAGGAGGTATTCTCTGAGCTGCCGGGACAAACATTTGGGGTAGAGCATGACATCATTACCCCGCCCGGTGAAAGGGTGAAGTTAAAACCCTATCGGATCCCAGAGGCCCGACGGGAGGCAATACGGGAGGAAGTACAGAAAATGCTGAACTTAGGGGTGATAGAGGAGTCCCAAAGTGATTGGTCTAGTCCCATTGTGTTGGTGCCTAAACTGGATGGGAGCTGGCGATTTTGTAACGATTTTCGTCAGTTGAACAAAGTTACAAAATTTGACACCTACCCCATGCCACGTATAGATGAGTTGATCGACCGGCTGGGAACAGCCCGATACATGACGACTCTTGACCTCACAAAAGGGTATTGGCAAATCCCCCTGGCCAAATTGGCCAAAGAGAAAACCGCATTTGTAACCCCAGACGGGGCGTTCCAATATAAAAGAATGCCGTTCGGGTTACAGAATGCGCCGGCCACATTCCAGCGGAAAATGGACCAGATGCTGAGGCCCCATCGGAAGTATGCTGCGGCTTACCTGGATGACGTAATTGTCCATAGCACAGATTGGGCCTCACATCTGCCAAAAGTGCAAGCAGTCCTGGACTCTGTTCGGAAAGCGGGGTTTACGGCTAACCCCAAGAAGTGTACCATTGGGCAGGAGGAGGCCAAATATCTTGGGTACACCATTGGGAGGGGAGTAATAAAACCCCAACTCAACAAAGTCGAGGCCATCCAGAGTTGGCCACGTCCCAACAGCAAGAAGCAGGTACGAGCCTTTCTGGGAATCGCTGGGTATTATCGGCGATTCATTCCCCACTTTGCTTCTAAGGCTGTGCCCCTAACCAACCTAACGAAGGGGAAAGGGTCGGTCATGATTAAATGGACCCCCGAGGCTGAGGCAGCATTCCAATTCTTGAAACAAGCCTTATGTAGCCAGCCAGTGTTGTACTCACCCGACTTCTCTAAAGACTTTGTCGTACAAAGTGATGCGTCAGATGTGGGGTTAGGAGCAGTATTGTCCCAGGTCTGGAACGGGGAAGAGCACCCAGTCATTTACCTCAGCAGGAAGTTGAAGTCCCATGAGGTAAATTACGCCACCGTTGAAAAGGAGTGTTTAGCGGTGAAGTGGGCTCTAGATTCCCTTCGGTACTACCTGCTAGGTAGGCACTTTGACATGGTTACGGATCACGCTCCGTTAAAGTGGATGGCTCAAAACAAGGAAACAAATAGAAGAGTGAATAGGTGGTTCCTGGCCCTCCAGGAATTCAACTTCACAGTAAAGCATCGCCCTGGCGTTCAAATGGGGAATGTGGATGCTTTGTCTCGAGTACATGAATGCCTGATTGCTGGTGTTCCAACCCCGAGGTTAAAACAAGAGGGGGGGGTATGTGACAGCATGAAGGTAAAGTCACCTGGTTGCATCCAGGGGGGTAGATATATTTCGCCCAGATTCAGGCTTTACGCCGACTTATACAACTAGGTGGAGAGTTGTATAAGCCCAGCTAAGGCTAGTGGGCTCATGGATGACTCATATGTCTAGGGAGAGTGTGGGGCGTCGTGCAGACAGGGAGTTGATGAGACCAGCTGAAGCTTGGCAGCTCATTTAGGCCTCTATAAGAACTCCCAGCTTCATTAGATGTTAGCTCATGCCTGGAACCAGACCTGTGTGGACTGTCTAGGGAGAGTGAACCCCTGTGCGGTGAGACAAAGCCTGTGTGGCTATTTGCTTGGACATTTAAAACCAGGGACTTAGGGACTAGGACAGCACTAGGCTGATCCCAGTTGTTAGTTAGGAAACCTGTATGTTTAGTCAGAGGTCAAGTTGACCAGGATTTATTTTGTTTATGTTTCTTTTGGCTTTGCTGTGTTTTGTCACTGTAAATAGAAAATAAACCGCACCTTTTTTTGATTTTGAAAACCACAACCTCCGTTTGCTGGGCCTGTTTTTGTGTGGGGAGCCCATCCCGGGGGTCACACACACCCGCTGCCGAGCTAACCCCCTCACAATATATATATATATATATATATATATATATATATATATATATATATATATATATAAAAAAAACAAGCCAGGTAGGTAGGTACCTCCATACAGACAGCAGGGCTGAAATAGCATGTCATATTCTAATCCTGTGTATGTGGTTTATTGTTTGTTTATGTCCTACCTGTGTATTGTGCGTGATGGTGGTTGGGGTTTTAGTTAAGCTGATCTAGGTATATGATATTCGGGAGGTATATTGGACCTTACGACGCCTGTTAAATGAGCTTGGCAGATATTACAGTGTTCCGAGTAGACATGCAGTTTGGTCTGTCTTTTACAGTTCATTTTGGGACAGAAGCTGAAACGCAGGCAGCCAGCCCCCACCTTTGTGTTTCACAGAATTGAGAGCGCTGTGTGGAGGGAGTCAAATTTCCCTCCTTCTTCTCTCCTGGGGGGGCTTGTAGCCTCTTCTGTGAGAGAACAAAAAAAACCAGAGGAATGTTTTTTTAAACTTGCTGTTGTCTCTATTTTTGTCCAGTCGTTTAACTGTTTCACGTCCCTTCTAGCCTATGGCTGATTTTAACCCTGAGTGTACCTTTTAATTATGAGGTCTGGAGTTTTTGGATTTGCTGTTTATTTTTAGGTTGAGCCTTTGCTATGTAGCTATTTGACACTATTCACAGGATATAGTTACATGGTGGGGAGGGTGGATCCTGCCATACAGCAGAAACTGAACTGAAATAGGGGTTGGCACAACTCTTAACTGCTGCTATATTATAATATTTTAGTTTTTCCATTTCACTAATTGTGGGAAGTGTGGTTGAACATATGCTTGCTCGTCCAATCCAGCTCTGCTTTGGAACGATATTGGTGCTAACTGCAGTATGTATTAATTATCTTCTAAAGCACGGGTGACATATCTTTTGTCATATCTCCTGACATTGACTTTAAGTCTTGCAATTGGATTGATTATAGGATATGTTGAACCATTGATTCATTCAAAATTTAACATAAGTGTTGTTTGATTCATCACACTGTGTGCATAATGTAACGTTTTCTTTCTCGTACATCACGGGACACAGAGCGACATAGTCATTACTAATGGGTTATATAGATACCTTCAGGTGCTGGCACTGGCAACTTCCAAAACCGGAAGTACCCTCCCCTATATAAGCCCCTCCCATCCGGGAGCACCTCAGTTTTTTGCCAGTGTCTAAGGTGTTGGCCAAGAAGAAACATGTGTTTTTCACTGAGCTTGCGTACAGGTTCTTTTGGGCCTCAGTAAGCTATTCCGGATCCGACCAAAAAAGCTTCATAGCTAAACGGTCGGTACCCGGGCCTTGCAGAGAAGAGCAAGGTTTTGCCTGTAATGCTTCTCTTAGGAGAGCTGGACCCTGGGATCCAGAGCTCTGGTCATACCCACGACCAAGATGTTTTCTGTGCAGGGTGCTATACAGGTCCAGGGGAGTGGAATCCTTGGGAACCCGGTCCCTGAAGGTTTGATTACAATGCCTGCCGTGATAGGTGAAGTTTGGGCTTTTGTGGACCAAACAAAGTCCTGCGGCGGGGAACAGGTAAGTGGGGGCCCCCAGGAACTTGGTTCTATTGGGGGACCCCCAAGCCTAATTTGTCTTTCTGTCTGTTACCTAACGGTATTCCCGCTAATATCTGTGCATGCCTGTAACTACTAAAAAAAAAAAATGTAGTATTTTTAATAGTGGTCAAGAAAAAAAAAAAAAATATATATATATATATATATATTTAATATATTAGACTGCGGTACCTGTGTTTATCCACTAGAGGCCGCTGTGGAACGTTTCTTGTCATGTGGACTAGTTTCTTTTCATCAGAGCAAGTCCAGGCAGATGGTGAGTTCTCTTGTGGGAAACTGCTTCCTCTGCCATGTTGCAATGCTCGTCCATCCCCCAGCCTGTGGCAAAAAGGGGCCCTGGCTCTTGTCCCTAGTTTCCCTTTTCGAAATTAGCGCCGAAGGCGCACGTGGCCGCGCGCGTGCGCGTGCACGCGCCTCTATATATAGAGGTGAGTCGGGAAAGGGGGCGGAGCCTGGGGGATGACGCTCTGTGCGCGCCGCAGCGCTTCTGCGCATGTGCGGGCGTCCCAGCATGTTAAAAAACACAATTATGTGTTGTGAGCTGGCTATGGAGTGCAGAGACAGAGCTGGCAACATTTAAAAAAAGGCATACAGCAAGCGGTTGATGCAGGCATCCCCATAGAAAGGCACATTAGTAGACACCAACTGTGATATAGCAGCAATTGTGCTAGACTATTCTCAGTAAAAGTGGTGTATTACGGCTGGAATACCTCAGCTTTAGGCTTAGGAAATATGCCGTCCAGAAGCTCCGGAACTGAATCTTCCAGGAAGCGAAGGGGGTCTCATCGGGCTCTGAGGATCTTGGGCATGCTTCTGCTGCACCAGTCTCCCCTGAAGTTCAGAGGTAAGTGACCGTAGAGACCCCGCAGGGGTACTTGGTACTGTGGCTGTCCTCAGTTCACCTGCTCCTGTGTATGTAACAGAGGAGGTTTTTTCCTCAGCTCTGGGAGGATTAGAGAGAGATTGTCAACATTGATCGCTGCCTCCCTGTCAGGGAAAGCACGCCCGATCTCCGTCTCCTCCTTCAGAGTGCCTGTTAGCAGAGCAACAGTCCCATACAGGGATCGACCTGCCTGAAGGGGATCAGGATGAGGTTGATTCTGTTATAGAGGAATCAACAGTGGGGGAACCTTTTCTCAGCATCTCAAGCTGAAAGATTATGGGTTCAGTCTCTGACTAACATGGTCCGATCAGCATTTAAAAATGCACCTTGCGGAACCATCAACCACTACTGTATCCTCGTTGGGGTCGCTAGAAGCCCCCAGACTGTCTGTTCTTTTCCACTTCACCCTTTACTGAAAGGGCTTATTTACCAGGATTGGGAACATCCTGATAAAATATTTACTCCTCCCAAGAGATTTCAGGTGGTCTATCCCATGGAGGATAAGTTCATCAAAAAATGGAGGGTCCCTACAGTGGACGCCGCCATCTCTTGTATGTATAAATCACTGACATGTCCAGTGGATAATGTCCAAATGTTCAAGAACCCAATAGATAAAAGATTGGAGTCCTTATGAAAGTCTGCTTCTTTTTACAGCAAGCTTGGTGACACAACCAGCAGTAGCAGCTATTGGGGTCTGCTAAGCAGGGAAGGATCAGTTGAAACAGGTCTTGAGGGACTTGACAGATTAGCAGGCCCTTGCCCTAGCTGATCTACCTAGAGCCTTAGGCTTTGCGGTTGACGCCATAAAGGATTCAGTCCATCAGGCCTCCCGCCTTACGCTGTCTATAGTACATATGCGTAGGCTTCTATGGCTCAAAAACTGGTCTGCTGAAGCTCCCTGTAAAGAATGGCTGGTTAGCGTCCCATTTCATGGTGAACGCTTATTCAGGGAAAACCTAGACAAATATATCCAGAAAATTTCCAGCGGTAAAAATACGCTCTTGCCGGTTAAAAACAGAGTTAGAGGTCCCTCTTTAAGAGGCCTGCTTCTCCAGTCCCTGGGGCATCGGCTGTGTAACAGTTCCGACGGCCTCCTCGGTCAATTCCCGGGGGTAAAAAACAGGGACAATAGCAGGGTAATGAGAAACCCTGGGTCAGGGGAGGTACAAAACCTCCCCCAAAGTTAAATTCATTGAAGGGTCCCCCACTCAGTCGGGTGGGGGGAGGACTCCAGTTGTTCGCAAGAGACCGGGCGGGACACGATCAAGACAGATAGGTGCTCTCCGCAGTATGTTGGGGATACAGTTTGGAGTTCAAAGACTCTCCTCCTTCCCATTTTTGAGGTCAAACGTGCCAAGGGATCCCCGGAAGAGAGAGTCCCTCCTGTTGGCACTAGAACAACTATTGCTCCAAGGAGTAATTATGGAGGTTCCCCTGGAAGAATGAGGGTTCGGGTTTTACTCAAACCTCTTTACAGTCCCGAAGCAAACGCGGACGGGAGGCCCATATTAATTCTAAAAGGGCTATACAAATTCCTGTATATCAGGACTTTCCGATGGAGTCGATCCGCGGTGGCCACTGCCCTACAAGGGGAGGATTGGTTAGCCGCGATCGACATCAAAGATGCTTATTTGCACATTCCCATCTTTCCAGTCCACCAAAAATTTCTACGCTTTGCAGTAGAAGGGCGCCATTTTCAGCAGAGCCTTACCCTTCGGTTTGGCCACAGCACCACGAGTGTTTACAAAAATTCTGGCCCTTTATTGGCCAATCTAAAAACACAAGGTGTAATGATAATGGCATATCTAGATGAATTGTTGCTGATAGACCACTCAGTGAAAAAACTAGACGTGGTCGTTCACAAGACAATCAAGTATCTGGAATCTCACGGTTGGATTATCAACCGAGACAAGTCAGCCCTAAAAAACAGTCAAAAGTCTGGAATACTTGGGGCTAAGGTTGGATTCAGGCCAGAGAAAAATATTCTTGCCTCGAGGAAAGGTGTTGTCTTTGAAAGATTTGATCCACTTAGTGGGTACAAAAAAGACAGCCGTCCATACGCCTGTGCATGAGGCTGCTGGGAAAAATGGTGGCATCATTCGAAGCAGTACCCTACGGTCAATTCCATTCAAGGAATTTGCAAGGGGCCATACTGTCAGCCTGGAACAAAACAGTTCAGGCCCTAGACTTACAATGTCCTTGTCCCCTTCCGTTCGCAAGAGCCTCCGTTGGTGGTTGGTTCCCCAGAATCTGGAAAAAGGGAAATCCTTCAGTCCGATTTCTTGGAAGGTGGTCACTACAGATGCCAGCCTTATAGGCTGGGGGGGCAGTACTGGAGTAATGGTCTCTCCAGGGCAGATGGTCGGATGCAGAAAAGGCCCTGCCCATCAATCTCTTAGAGATACAAGCAGCCCGGTATGCCCTAGTAGCATGGACATCCAAACTCCAAGGGTCCCCTGTCAGAATTCAATCAGACAATGCCACAGCAGTGGCATATATCAATCATCAGGGGGGCACCAGGAGTCGTGCAGCCCAGAGGGAAGTAAATTACATCCTGAAATGGGCAGAAAGATATGTCCCAGCCATATCTGCGGTATTCATTCCAGGAGTGGAGAATTGGAAGGCGGACTTTCTAAGTCGCCAGCAATTATGCCCAGAGGAAGGGTCCCTTCACCCCGAGGTTTTCTGGACAATATGTCAGCGGTGGGGAACATCGGATGTAGACCTTCTAGCATCCAGATTCAATGCAAAGGTGGACAGGTTTGTCTCTCAGACAAGGGATCCCCTAGCTTGCGGCTCGGATGCCCTAGTGTTCCCTTGGGATCAGTTCAAGCTGATATATGCATTCACACCGCCACAATGGTTACCTCGATTAATCCGCAGAATCAGGGTAGAAAAGAAACCAGTGATTCTGGTGGCTCCAGCGTGGCCCCGAAGAGCGTGGTACGCGGAGATTGTAAAATGTCAGTGGGGAGTCCTTGGACTCTCCCACGTCGTCCGGACCTGCTTTCGCAAGGACCGATATACCACCCTTCCTTACCAGCCCTAGGTTTGACGGCCTGGCTATGAAAGCCCACATTCTAAAAAAGAGAGGGCTCTCTAATCCTGTGGTATCTACCATGATCAATGCCAGGAAGCCGGTATCCAGGCAGATCTATTATAGAATCTGGAAGGCGTACATCGCCTGGTGTGAGGCCAAGAAATGGCATCCACATAAATACGTAATAGGTAGGAGTCTGGACTTCCTACAGTGGGCTGTAGATAGGAAGTTTGCCTTGAGTATTATCAAAGGTCAGTTTTCGGCCTTGTCAATATTTTTTCAAAGGCCCTTGGCTTCGCATTCACTAGTCAAAGCCTTTATACAAGGAGTGATGCGTATTAGTCCTCCGGTTAATATTCCCATATGTCCATGGGATCTAAACTTGGTTCTGTCGGTTCTACAGAAACAACCATTTGAACCATTACAGCATATTTCTTTGGTTCTTCTCACCAGGAAATTGATTTTTCTAGTAGCTATTTGTTCGGCTAAAAGAGTGTCGGAATTAGCCGCTATGTCCTGTAAGGAGCCATATCTGGTTATCCATAAGGATAGAGTAGTGTTACGCCCTCATCCAGCCTTTCTTCCTAAGGTGGTATCGAGGTTTCATTTAAACCAAGATGTGGTTCTTCCTTCTTTTTTCCCCAAACCTACTTCGGTAGAGGAAAAGTTATTGCATTCTTTGGATGTAGTAAGAGCAGTTAAAGCTTATCTAAAAGCCACTGCTCAGATTCGCAGAACGGATACTTTGTTTATTCTAAAGCCGGAAGGCTCCAGAAGGGGTCAGGCAGCGTCAAAATGTACTTTAGCCAAGTGGATTCGACAGGTCATAATGCAAGCCTATGGCTTGAGAAGGAGACCGCCTCCGTTCAAAGTTAGAGCGCACTCCACGAGAGCAGTTGGAACTTCATGGGCAGTGCATCACCAGGCCTCCCTGGCTCAAATCTGTAAGACCGCAACATGGTCTTCAGTACATACGTTTACTAGGTTCTACCAGGTGGACGTTAGAAGTCAGGAGGTTGTCGCCTTTGGGCGCAGTGTGTTGCAGGCCGCAAAAGATCCTCATGTCTGATAGCGCTCAGCTTATGTATGGTGTATCCCCCCCCTCGTTGGGCATTGCTTTAGGACATCCCATTAGTAATGACTATGTCGCTCTGTGTCCCGTGATGTACGAGAAAGAAAATAGGATTTTTATAACAGCTTACCTGTAAAATCCTTTTCTTGGAGTACATCACGGGAAACACAGAGCTCCCGCCCCTCTTTAGGGACACTTATTGCTTTGCTACAAAACTGAGGTGCTCCCGGATGGGAGGGGCTTATATAGGGGAGGGTACTTCCGGTTTTGGAAGTTGCCAGTGCCAGCACCTGAAGGTATCTATATAACCCATTAGTAATGACTATGTCGCTCTGTGTCCCGTGATGTACTCCAAGAAAAGGATTTTACAGGTAAGCTGTTATAAAAATCCTATTTTTGTTTATGCATTTTAAGAGGGTAAAGAGATCTGTTTGTCTTACAGAAAGATAACATAGTGTCTAATGTTGAGCGAACCCGAACTGTAAAGTTCGGGTCCGTACCAAACTTTAGCTTTTTCCCGAACCCGAACCCGGACTTTGCCCAAAAGTCTGGGTTCGGGTTCGGCAATCTAATAACGCATTTAGAAATGCTTCAGGGGCCAGCCAATCACCTTTTGATTAGCTGGTGTGCCCTTAGAGGCCATCATAGCCATGCCTACTAATGGCATGGCTGTGATTGGTCAGTGCAACATGTGACCCAGCTTCTATATAAGCTAGAGGCACACAGCACACATGTCACTCTGCTTCAGAATAGATAGGGAGAGGATCTAGTCTGCTGCTGCTGCTTTTAGGGAGAGATAGAAAAATAGATGAGGTAGTCCTGATTCTACAATCTGAGGGAAAAGATAGAGAGATAGTGTAGTGTAGGGCCAGGTTCCTGTGTTGGTGCTTTCAGGGAGAGAGAATATTATATAGGAGTCCAGATTCAGAGATTAAAATCAGCGATCTGCATAGGTTTACCTGTTTGTGTTGCAGTGCAGTCTTTTTACACTGCCATGAGCCCAGTGTCAGAGAAAATCTAACTTTTAGGGGGGAAAAAAAGGCACTTTATTGTGCTCTTTTCCAAAAGACCCATACGGCAAAAAAAAAAAAAAAGCATTTTATTTTGCTAGTGCAAAAAAAGACCCGTTTAGGGCAAAAAAAAAAAAAAAATTGCACTTTAATGTAGGCTTGCAAGAAGAGCCATTCAGGGGCACAAAAAAAAGTTTGCAGTGTGTTATACATATTTTGAGGTGTGTGAAATAAACAATTTCTATATAGTTTTCTCCTACTGTGCTATACTAAAAAAACAACATTTTTTTTGAATAGCATTTTCTGCAGTTCTGTAGCTGTGCGATTCAGCGGTTACGTACTGTGGGTGTGTTCTGCTCTTCCAAAAAACGCCGTTTAGGGGCACAAAAAAAAGTTTGCAGTGTGTTATACATATTTTGAGGTGTGTGAAATAAACAATTTCTATATAGTTTTCTCCTACTGTGCTATACTAAAAAAACAACATTTTTTTTAATAGCATTTTCTGCAGTTCTGTAGCTGTGCGATTCAGCGGTTACGTACTGTGGGTGTGTTCTGCTCTTCCAAAAAACGCCGTTTAGGGGCACAAAAAAAAGTTTGCAGTGTGTTATACATATTTTGAGGTGTGTGAAATAAACTATTTCTATATAGTTTTCTCCTACTGTGCTATACTAAAAAAACAACATTTTTTTTGAATAGCATTTTCTGCAGTTCTGTAGCTGTGCGATTCAGCGGTTACGTACTGTGGGTGTGTTCTGCTCTTCCAAAAAACGCCGTTTAGGGGCACAAAAAAAAGTTTGCAGTGTGTTATACATATTTTGAGGTGTGTGAAATAAACAATTTCTATATAGTTTTCTCCTACTGTGCTATACTAAAAAAACAACATTTTTTTTGAATAGCATTTTCTGCAGTTCTGTAGCTGTGCGATTCAGCGGTTACGTACTGTGGGTGTGTTCTGCTCTTCCAAAAAACGCCGTTTAGGGGCACAAAAAAAGTTTGCAGTGTGTTATACATATTTTGAGGTGTGTGAAATAAACAATTTCTATATAGTTTTCTCCTACTGTGCTATACTAAAAAAACAACATTTTTTTTGAATAGCATTTTCTGCAGTTCTGTAGCTGTGCGATTCAGCGGTTACGTACTGTGGGTGTGTTCTGCTCTTCCAAAAAACGCAGTTTAGGGGCACAAAAAAAAGTTTGCAGTGTGTTATACTGTACATATTTTGAGGTGTGTGAAATAAACAATTTCTATATAGTTTTCTCCTACTGTACTATACTAAAAAAACAACATTTTTTTTTAATAGCATTTTCTGCAGTTCTGTAGCTGTGCGATTCAGCGGTTACGTACTGTGGGTGTGTTCTGCTCTTCCAAAAAAACGCCGTTTAGGGGCACAAAAAAAAGTTTGCAGTGTGTTATACATATTTTGAGGTGTGTGAAATAAACAATTTCTATATAGTTTTCTCCTACTGTGCTATACTAAAAAAACAACATTTTTTTTGAATAGCATTTTCTGCAGTTCTGTAGCTGTGCGATTCAGCGGTTACGTACTGTGGGTGTGTTCTGCTCTTCCAAAAAACGCCGTTTAGGGGCACAAAAAAAAGTTTGCAGTGTGTTATACATATTTTGAGGTGTGTGAAATAAACAATTTCTATATAGTTTTCTCCTACTGTGCTATACTAAAAAAACAACATTTTTTTTGAATAGCATTTTCTGCAGTTCTGTAGCTGTGCGATTCAGCGGTTACGTACTGTGGGTGTGTTCTGCTCTTCCAAAAAAACGCCGTTTAGGGGCACAAAAAAAAGTTTGCAGTGTGTTATACATATTTTGAGGTGTGTGAAATAAACTATTTCTATATAGTTTTCTCCTACTGTGCTATACTAAAAAAACAACATTTTTTTTGAATAGCATTTTCTGCAGTTCTGTAGCTGTGCGATTCAGCGGTTACGTACTGTGGGTGTGTTCTGCTCTTCCAAAAAACGCAGTTTAGGGGCACAAAAAAAAGTTTGCAGTGTGTTATACTGTACATATTTTGAGGTGTGTGAAATAAACAATTTCTATATAGTTTTCTCCTACTGTGCTATACTAAAAAAACAACATTTTTTTTGAATAGCATTTTCTGCAGTTCTGTAGCTGTGCGATTCAGCGGTTACGTACTGTGGGTGTGTTCTGCTCTTCCAAAAAACGGCGTTTAGGGGCACAAAAAAAAGTTTGCAGTGTGTTATACATATTTTGAGGTGTGTGAAATAAACAATTTCTATATAGTTTTCTCCTACTGTGCTATACTAAAAAAACAACATTTTTTTTGAATAGCATTTTCTGCAGTTCTGTAGCTGTGCGATTCAGCGGTTACGTACTGTGGGTGTGTTCTGCTCTTCCAAAAAAACGCAGTTTAGGGGCACAAAAAAAAGTTTGCAGTGTGTTATACATATTTTGAGGTGTGTGAAATAAACTATTTCTATATAGTTTTCTCCTACTGTGCTATACTAAAAAAACAACATTTTTTTTGAATAACATTTTCTGCAGTTCTGTAGCTGTGCGATTCAGCGGTTACGTACTGTGGGTGTGTTCTGCTCCTCCAAAAAACGCCGTTTAGGGGCACAAAAAAAGTTTGCAGTGTGTTATACATATTTTGAGGTGTGTGAAATAAACAATTTCTATATAGTTTTCTCCTACTGTGCTATACTAAAAAAACAAAATTTTTTTTGAATAGCATTTTCTGCAGTTCTGTAGCTGTGCGATTCAGCGGTTACGTACTTTGGTTGTGTTCTGCGCTTCCAAAAACGCCGTTTAGGGCAAGATCCTAAATTTAGAAAATATGAGGAGAAGGTCAAAGGTACGTGGTGGCCCCGGTCGTGGTGCTGCTGGTGGAGCTCCTGTTGCAGGGAGAGGACGTGGTGGATCTGTGCCAGATACACGCACAAGTGAAACACCTTCCTCAGGTGCGAGTAGGCGACCGAGCCTGCGGCGGTATTTTGTCGCGCCTAATGAGGCTGTACGAATGTTTAGGCCAGGACAAGTACAGGCGATAGTAGATTGGGTTGCTGACAGTGCCTCGGGTTCCTTCACATTGTCTCCCACCCACTCTTCTGATGAAAGAACAGAGTTGGCACCTGAAACCCATGTCCATCAGTCTTTCACCTCACCCCCTTGCAAATCAGCCAAGCAGTCTGAGCCCCAAATCATGCAGCAGTCTCTTCTGCTTTTCGATGACTCTGTTAGCAGGGTTTCCCAGGGCCATCCACCTAGCCCTGCCCCAGAAGTGGAAGAGATTGAGTGCACCGATGCCCAACCACTTATGTTTCATGATGAGTACATGGGAGGACCATCGCAGTACGTCTCGGAAGATGACGAAACACAGGTGCCAACTGCTGCTGCTTTCGCAATTGTGCAGACAGACAAGGAGGGCAGGGGTGAAGACTGGGTGGAAGATGATGTGGAGGACGATGAGGTCCTCGACCCCACATGGAATCAACGTTATGCAGGTGACCAGTGTAGTTTGGAGGAAGAGGCGGTGGTCGCACAGAGCCACCAGCACAGCAGAAGAGGGAGCAGGGTGCAAAAGCGGAGCGTCTGTCAGCTAGACAGTATGTCTGCTACTGCCCAACGCAGCAAGGGACCGAGCACACCAAAGCCAGGTCCAAGGAGTTCCCCAGCGTGGCAGTTCTTCACACAATGTGCTGATGACAAGACACGAGTGGTTTGCACGCTGTGCAATCAGAGCCTGAAGCGAGGCATAAACGTTCTCAACCTGAGCACAACCTGCATGACCAGGCATCTAAGTGCAAAGCACGAGCTGCAGTGGAGTAGACACCTCAAAAAAAGAAAGGTCTCTGGCTCCTCCTGCTTCCTCTTCTGCTGCAGTCTCGGCCTCTTCATCCACCTCTGTAGTGACAGTGGCACCTGCCACCCCGCAAACAGAGGATCTGCCAGCAACACTACCACCTGGGTCACCAACCATCTTCACAATGTCCCATGGAAGCGTTCAGCTCTCTATCTCCCAAACATTTGAGCGGAAGAGGAAGTACCCCCCTAGCCACCCACGATCCCTGGCCCTGAATGCCAGCATTTCAAAACTCCTGGCCTTTGAAATCCTGTCATTCCGTCTGGTGGAGACGCAGAGTTTTAAAGCCTGATGGCATTGGCTGTCCCACAGTACGTCGTGCCCAGCCGCCACTATTTTTCCAGGCGAGCCATCCCTTCCCTGCACAACCAAGTGGGGGACAAAATCAGGTGTGCACTGCGCAACGCCATCTGTGGCAAGGTCCACCTAACTACGGATGCGTGGACCAGTAAGCACGGTCAGGGACGTTATATCTCCCTAACAGCACACTGGATAAATGCAGTGGCGGCTGGGCCTGAGGCAGATAGCAGTTTGGCGCATGTCCTTCCACCACCGAGGATTGCAGGGCGCTTCAGTTTGCCTCCTGTTGCTAACTCCTCCTACTCCGCTTCCTCATCCTCTACCGCCTCCTCATCAGGTCAGCGTAACACCTTCACCACCAACTTCAGCACAGCCAGAGGTAAACGACAGCAGGCAGTTTTAAAACTTTCCTGTTTGGGGGAAAAACCCCACACCGCGCAGGAGTTGTGGAGGGACATGGAACAACAGACCAATGAGTGGTTGCTGTCAGTGAGCCTCAAGCCCGGCCTGGTGGTGTGCGATAATGGGCGAAATCTCGTAGCAGCTCTGGGCCTAGCCGGTTTGACGCACATCCCTTGCCTGGCGCATGTGCTGAACTTGGTGGTCCAGAGGTTCCTTAAAAATTACCCCAATATGCCAGAGCTGCTGCAGAAAGTGCAGGCTGTGTGTGCGCACTTTCGGCGTTCTCACCCTGCTGCTGCTCGCCTGTCAGCGCTGCAGCGTAACTTCGGCCTTACCGCTCACCGCCTCATATGTGACGTGCCCACAAGGTGGAACTCCACCTTGCACATGCTGGCCAGACTGTGCGAGCAGCAGCAAGCGATAGTGGAGTTTCAGCTGCAGCAATCACGCGTGAGTCGCTCTGCGGAACAGCACCACTTCACCACCAATAACTGGGCCTCCATGCGAGACCTGTGTGCCTTGTTGCGCTGTTTCGAGTACTCCACCAACATGTCCAGTGCCAATGACGCCGTTCTTAGCGTTACTATCCCAGTTCTATGCCTCCTTGAAAAAACGCTTCGGGCGATGATGGAAGAGGATGTGGCACAGGAGGATGAGGAGGAGGAGGAAGCGGGATCATTTCAAAGGCTTTCAGGGCAGTCTTTCACAAGTGGCTACGAGGGTGGGATCCTGCACCAACAAACGCCAGGTACACAATTGTCTGGCAGAAAGGGCACAGTTCTGGAGGATGACGAGGTGGAGGAGGAGATGGAGGAGGAGGAGGAGCCATTTTCACAGCAGGGTGGCACCCAGACCAGCTCGTGGCCATCACTGGTGCGTGGCTGGGGGGATACAGAGGACACAGACGATACACCTCCCACAGAGGACAGCTTTTCTTTGCCTCTGGGCAGCCTGGCACACATGAGCGATTACATGCTGCAGTTTTTCCGCAATGACCGCCGAGTTGCCCACATTTTAACTGGTGCTGATTACTGGGTGGCCACCCTGCTGGATCCCCGTTACAAGGACAACGTACCGTCCTTAATTCCCTCACTGGAGCGGGATCGTAAGATGCGCGAGTACAAGCGCACGCTGGTAGACGCGCTGCTGGTGGCATTCCCACCTGACAGCGGGCGTACGGTGGAAGCACAAGGCGAAGGCAGAGGAGGAGGAAGAGGTCGCCAACGCAGCCGGGGCACCGGCAGCACCTCAGAAGGCAGGGTTAGCATGGCTGAAATGTGGAAAAGCTTTGTCAGCACGCCACAACAATCAGCACCACCAGCTGAGATGGAACGTCTTAGCAGGAGGCAGCATTTCACCAACATGGTTGAGCAGTATGTGTCCACAGGCCTACACGTACTGGATGACGGGTCTGCCCCCTTTAACTTCTGGGTCTCCAAATTGGGCACATGGCCTGAGCTTGCCCTTTATGCCTTGGAGGTGCTGGCCTGCCCTGTAGCCAGTGTATTATCTGAACGTGTATTTAGCACGGCAGGGGGCGTTATCACAGACAAGCGCAGCTGCCTGTCCAGAGCCAATGTGGACAAGTTCACGTTCATTAAAATGAACCAGGCATGGATCCCACAGGACTTGTCCGTACCTTGTGCAGAATAGACATGTATACCGGTGTTGTGACAAAAACTGTCCGGCCATCAGATTGTGTCCGGCCCATACTGCGAAGGCGCAGCGCTTGCGCAGTACAGAGGACAAGGAGATTCACAAAATCTCCGAAGATGAACGGCGCCTGCGCTGTGAGTGCAGGTTCAAGCCCCACCATCCAAGTGGACATACGGTAGCACATAGTAACAGGGCCCCTCACGGGCTCGGTTCGATCGCCACGCTTCGGGCACGGCCTCACTTGGCTCGGCTTGAACCATGGATGGTGTGGCCTTCACCTGAACTCACCACGCAGGCGCCGTTCGTCTTGGGAGATTTTCGAAATCCCCTTGTCCTACATACTGAGCAAGCGCAGTACAGGGTGGACACTATTTGACGGGGGACAGAATTCGACACATCACCGGCCTTACCCAGCCATTGTTGTATTTTTGAATCAGTGTTGGCTACCTCGTCCTCCTCCACCGCCGCTTCCACCTACACAGCCACATCCACCGCCACCTCAACCTCCTACTCCATATGGACCTCGTCCTCCTAGGTCAAGATTATTATTTTTTTTTTATTTTTTTTATGTTATTTTAAGTTATTTCCCTATCCAAATTTGTTTGCAGAGCACTTGCCATGCTCTTAACAACATTTTGCTGCCATTTGCAGCCCTCTAGCCCTTTCCATTACCTTTTTAGAGCCTTTTTAGTCCTTAGAAGTCCGGGTCCCCATTGACTTCAATGGGGTTCGGGTTCGGGTCCGGGTTCGGATTAAAGTTCGGTCCCGAACCCGAACTTTTTTCCGAAGTTCGGCCGAACCCGTCGAACCCGAACATCCAGGTGTCCGCTCAACTCTAATAGTGTAATATTAATAAAGAGTAAGTAATTAATTCACCTTCTGTGAATTAACGGACAGACGTTTCACAAGGGTTCCCAAGTTTTGAATGTTCTAGTATCATTTAAGTATTGAACTTTGCATAGGGCTTGCATAGAAATGTATGTCCATATTGTCTGAACGAGAACAAAGCCTGCCTCCACCCTGTCCTGGTAGCCATTACTGGGCGTGTGAGGCATGTGGGAGGTCCCCGGGTTCTGCCCCTAATGCAGTTGTAAGTTGGAGGACCTCCTACAGAAGTCCCTCCCCTTGCAGGCAGGCCTTTCTCATCCCAGCCATCCCTATCCCTATACCCCCTCTGCCCAGTATTGAATGCAGATGGCAGATTTTACTGCCCACCAGTCATTGCCCTGTGATGCCTTCAATACCGGGTTATAATACAAAGCGCATTATCGCATGCTATCAAGTGCTTTCGTACCGGGTTTGAGATAACCGATACGGATAGGGCTGATAGTGGCCTGACCAGAGTAGTGCAGGACCTTTTAGCAGTGAATGAGGCTATCCTTCCACACACTCTTCTGTCAGGGGGGCCCCTGTCTGCAAATTTTTTGCTGTCATAGATTTAGCGTGTGGTGGTGCTAAGGCCCTACATGCCTTTTTGGGACTGATCTCTTACTGTAGAGCCTGGATACCTGTGGCTTCCCTTCTCATGCAACCCCTGTATGACAACTTGCCATGTGCCCCCTTTGCGCTGTCCGAAGAAGCGCTCATTAACTTTTACCTTTTGAAAAAGGCGGTCAACGCTGCTCTTGCTCTCAGTCTCCCTGATTATGGAAAGCTCTTTTTGCCTGTTCATATCTGAGTTACAGGGCCACGCCTCAGGGGTGTTGACACAAAGTCATGGACTCCGTAAGTTACTTTTCACCCACCTGGACCCAGTTGCCAGAGGTGGCCCATCATGTCTATGAGCTGTTTTTGCTGCCCAGGCCCTGCTGGACTAAACAAACAAGTGATGGTGCACAAAATCCAAAGGACATGTATTACCCAAAGCAATCAATATGAAAAATAAATGTAAAAAATTGTAAAAAATGGATAAATAAAATAAATAAAAGCATCCATGAAAAAAAAACAGTCTTTAAAAAGTCCTTTAAAGTCTGTATACAAACCAATGGTATATATAGGTGAAGCGGGGGTTAAATAGAATCCATTGTGCACAGGGCTGCCTTCATAGATGAACAGTAACCATGTTCACGGGTAGCTGGAGAAACAAGGAGAGAGGCGCCTCTAAGTGCAATAGTGTTGACAACATTTTAATAGTAAATACACTGAATAAACTCACATTTGTGAGCGTGCTTACTTGCGATGTCCTGGCAAGTCGCGCTCCTTTATGTCATGTTGATAAAGGAGCGCAACTTGCCAGGACATCGCAAGTGCGCATGCTCACAAAACGCGTCATCTTCTGATGACGTCATCTCCCGCAGCCTGGCCACATATGCGCTTCAGGCCTTGCTCTGAATAACCACAGGATTGCTGTCCCCGGAAGCCGGCTGCTCCATCTTCAGAGACACTCCTGCCCTCTGTGATCATCCTGACATCTGTACCCCTCTTTTCTACGCCTATATTAATCTTCCTAAATGTGAGTTTATTCAGTGTATTTACTATTAAAATTTTGTCAACACTATTGCACTTAGAGGTGCCTCTCTCCTTGTTTCTCCTGCTGGACTAAACTTCTGACATTTTTTCTGGCCCATCCCCTTCTGCTGCTTGCCCCTCACGATATCTCTGCCGTTCTGAATCCAGTGCAATCCAAGCATTTTTCCTCTGCCCACCACCTCCGATTGCAATGCAATTTACTCAAGCCTGACAGTGTGACTCTACTTCGATGCCAGTAACTCTACCCTGTTACTCTTCTTCCTTTTGTCCAAGGGGGGTATCATGACATGTCTCTGGACGAACAGGAAGAAGAGAACGCAGACCTACCTGCTCCTACCCTAGATGAAGATGAACATGATTGCTTTGAACTCATGAAGGCGGAGACCGCCCATCTACCCTCTGTCCTGGATGCCCCGATGCCAATGCCTCAACTCACCTTGTAGCAGTATGAGTGGATGATCTTTGGACTGTAGGGACCCGCCCATGTCTCCCCAGAGCTTTGTACCCAGCTGTGGTGCAATGGTCCAATGGAACAACCCATCTCTCAAAGACTTTGATGAACTCACTTATAAACAAACATTATGTAGCTCCAGGAATAACTACTTTAACTAATCAATACTGCAAGTTCTGCCACACTTGCCTAGTATGCAACCCCGGAAGGCTAGAGAAACCACCCCCGAAACACTCAGCTAGACCGCTCTACCCCTTCCAGAGGATACAGATTGATCACATACAAATGCCAAAGAGTGGTAGATTTGAGTATGCCCTGGTGGTTGTAGACATGTTCTCAGGATGGCCCGAGGCTTATCCAGTCACAGATCAGACGGCGAAAACCACTGCTAAGAAATTGCTTTTAGAGGTGGTTTGCAGATATGGGGTACCTGAGGTGATAGAGAGTGATCAAGGTCCTGCATTCGCTGCTACAGTCACAAAATAATTATGGTTGGCCCTAGGTACCACATTAGCGTTTCACACACCTTATCACCCTGTTAGGTTGTTGTTGCCCACAACAGTTGCAATTGCAATCTAATACTTTGATAGATTATGTGACCGCTCTTGAAAAATAATCAACTAACTTCCATTGGCGAGTATTTTCTTCCATTACAGATCCTGATCTAGATACCGGTATTTACAGTATACTTCCTGGTGATTGGGTGATGGTTAAGAAGTCCTTCTGAAAGCATTCCCTGGAGCCAAGATATGCAACAAGGCCCCAGTTCTTGAGGACCGTGCACCACCCGCATCAGAATGAAACTATATATCTTTTTTATTATAGCAACTGTACACACACAGGAGGTGGCTATCAAACAAATAGATGGTGTAACACAATTTTGATAAAATTCATCAGACACACATGTAGCTACCTTCATATTTGATTTCTGTACTATAATCTTTCCCCCTCCATTTAACTGGCAGTGTAACTTGTTCCGGATGCAGATTACCAACGGAAATATTATGTGACAGAACAGACTGTGACCACTGGGAATCTGTGGGTTGGAATACAGGGGATGACTGGGGATATAAGCCACAGAGTGCCCTGAACAGAAAAGACAAATATGGAGAGTAATCCCAGTCTTACGGATGCAGGCACATATGTTATGGGGGTACGGTATGATGGGGGGAATAGGGGACCAAGTGGACAGTTTCAATTTAAAGACATGTATAATTCATCTGAATGGGAGGCCCTTCAAATAGAAAGTGATCCCCTTAAACCACATGTACATATGCGCACCCTAGAAGATATGATGGCCATAGCTGATCCCACATTTGAAGACACGATGGCAGCAGAGACTGGTTTCTCGGATGTCAACCTGTGGCTCGAATGGATGAGGTATAGTGTAGGGAAACATAACAGGTCCAACTGTTATGTGTGTGGTGGAGCTAGACCCCATTTGGGAACAGTGCCATTAAACATACCTCCCATTCAAGAGGAGTGTTTTCTGAGCCTGTTTACCAATACTTCCACTGATTCCTCCCAGTGTGAAACATGGAAAAGAGAATATCCCATATAAACTAAGACATCCAAGCCCGGGGAGGGTATTACTATATATCCCGGTAATTACACATGTTATGGGAACTACCAGGGAACAGGGAAGTTCTTAGGGAACTTCTCTATGGGATACTGTGCCTCCTACAGTAGTGTATCCACAGATCTGGTGCAGAATCAAACTCAGTCTTTGGGAGACGTGTATTGGATTTGTGGGGACATGAAGATTAGGACTGGGTTACCGGACCGATGGACAGGGGAATGTGCACTTGCTAAAGTCATAATGCCCCTGCACATCTTTTCGGGAGGTGACCTAGTAGTAAAAGGGGAGCACTCATGTAAATCCAGCAGGAAGCGTAGAAGTGCCCCAGCTGGTAGTTTTGACCCCCATGTATATATAGATGCCATAGGAGTCCCAAGGGGGGTTCCAGATGAATTCAAAGCAAGAGACCAAGTAGCTGCAGGTTTTGAGTCCCTGATTCCCATAATCACTGTAAATAAGAATGTAGATTGGATTAATTATATCTACTATAACCAACAGAGGTTCGTTAATTATACCAGGGATGCACTCCAGGGTTTAGCTGAACAACTAGAGGCCACTTCACAAATGACTTTCCAAAATGGTATGGCCTTAGACATGATTTTAGCTGAGAAGGGGGGTGTGTGTAAAATGTTGCCTAGGACAAGTACATGTTGTACGTACATTCCGGACAATACAGACCCAAATGGTAAGGTAACCATGGCCATTAAGAAATTAGAGGATCTCTGAAAAGAGTTAAAAAGAAATTCGGGACTGACCGATCCCTTGGATCAGTATCTTAGTGTGTGTGTGTCTGTGTATATCAGACTTTCTTTCAATGGAGCTCCTTGCAAACACATTAAAATTCCTAGGGAGGGGGTTGTGAACCATGTATGCAGCTGAATACAAGAATCATTTAACCTGCACTAAATTTCTAAACCAATATTTGAGTAGATAATAGAGAGAAAGATCATTCATATAAATTAATCATTTTATCATCTCCATCACAGTCCCACCTTAAAATGACTATTTTATCAGTACTGTCCCTATGCTGTATGGCCTTACCTGGCACCCCTGACATCAGGACCTTTTTTGCATTTCGCATAGAGGTCGGACATGGCTTGCCCAGTTTCTTCACTCGACGAAACGGTCAGGAGAACAGTACTATTCTTTCCCTTATCATTTGAGAATGTTGTATGTATTTTTAACAGGTAAGGACTGCAATGGAGAATACAGTCCCTCTTCCTCCTTTATTGGATCTCTAATATCACCTAAATTAAAAAATGTAGGGGTTACCTCTTCAGCTGCCTTTCCTAACAGCTGTTTCATACAGGGCAGAATACAGCAAACCACTATCGCAGCTAATGTAAGCAGCATCAAAATTGCTATGCCTATTTGAGTACAAATGCCATGCCACCCACTCATCCACCAGACTTCGAGACTTCGAGTGTTGTTAATTGCCATTGAAAATCAGATGGTGACCCCAAAGATCTCAGAAAATGGCTTACTTGAAGCGCCTGCCAGAAACTTAGTTCAAAGATCCCCTGTTTCATCAACGAGTTTATGGTCGGCCAAGTTTTTGACTGTAAAAAGTGTGACACCTGAGTAAGGCCTTCTCTTTAAGCTTATAAAATGCTCCCGCCTCCATACCTGGTGCAAAACTAGGGTTCCCCAGAATGGGGAACAGAGGTGAATGGCCTGATGAGAACTTCGGATCTTGGCATATCTTAGCAGTGATTCGTAACGTCGGTCCGATTGTATGGTGTTTCTTAAGAAAAATCGTTAATGCTGTATAGCACCAGGGTGCTGTACGTAGAGGGACCGGACTAAATTGCTGTTCCATGTCTATCCAATGTTTAAAATCAGTATGTCTACACCAATCCACCAACCTTGCCAGGTGAGCCGCTCGGTAGTATTTAACAATATCTGGGACTGCCATCCCGCCAAAACCCTTGGGTATCATCATTACGTCTCTCTTAATTCTTGGCCGTCTCCCTGCCCATATAAATTTCATAAGGAGAGTACACATTTGATGAAGAAAAACCAATGGAATAGTAATCGGCAGTGCCTGAAACAGATACAGGATTTTTGGTAGGATACTCATCTTGACTACATTACTCCAGCCAAAGCAAGAATGTAGTCCATGGTGCCATTTATCCAGGAGGGTTTTTATTGAATTGTATAATGGTGGAAAATATATCTTAAAAGTATTCTTTAAATGTGATGGTATATGTGTACCCAAGTACTTTAGTGTAGTCTTCCATTTGAACCTGAAATTTAGTTGTATAATATTACACATCGAGGGAGACATTGCCACACTCATTGCCTCAGATTTAGAATGTTTTTTTTTTTTCAGATTTGATAGCCTACCGTAGCTGTCGATCTCCCTCACGAGGTTGGGGAGTGAGATATGTGGGCTAGGCATGGAAAAACAACAAATCATCTGCATAGGCCGATACTTTATGTATTCGGTCTCCTATTGGTACGCCCTGTATATCCGGATTTTGGCGGATTCTGTTCAGTAGTGGTTCTAACGAGAGCGCAAATAGTAAAGGTGAGAGTGGACATCCCTGACGTGTGCCATTTGCAATCTTAAAAGATTTTGAATATATTCCATTCACTCTTACTGTGGCATGTGGGGTCCTGTAGACACTCATGATCCAACTGATCATGCATTCCCCCAAGCCCACATGCCTCAGAACCTCAAAGAGAAAGTGCCAGTTTACTCTATCGAATGCTTTCTCAGCATCGGTATTTAAGAATACGCAGGGGATGCTTCTCTCATTAACGTAATGGACCAGGTTAAGGACTTTTATGGTATTTTCCCTTGCTTCCCGTGCAGGGATAAATCCTACCTGATCTAGGTCTACTAAAGGTGAAAGCTAAGGTTGAAGACGCGACGCCAGTACTTTCGTAAACAGTTTTAAGTCTGCGTTCAGTAATGAAATTGGCCTGTAACTGCCGCACTCCGCCGAGTCCTTCCCTTCTTTTGGGATTACCGTGATATGTGCTAGGAGTGCATCCGGCGGTAGTGGCGCAGTCTGGCCCAGTGCATTAAAGACCTTTATCTGACCACTTAATAGTGAGGTAAATTCTTTGTAATATTTTATAGTATATCCGTCCGGGCCCGGGGTCTTTCCGGATATGATCGTTTTTCGTATTGCATTGAGTTCCTCCATAGAGATAGGGGTCTCTAAACTACGTCGGGCTGGAGATGGGGGCCTTGAAAGATCTGCTCAGGAGAGGTATTCCTCTATGGCTAATGGTGGAACAGGTGATTGTACCAAGTTGTATAAGGAAGAATAATATTCTCCAAATTCCTCGGCTATATCTTTTGGCTTCTGTATTAGATGTCCCTTCTTCCCTTTGATTTGCGGTATATATGTTGATGGTTGTTTTTCTTTTAATTTCCCAGCGAACAGTTTGGTAAATTTGTCTCCCAGTTCATAGTTTGCCTTCTTACTCTGTTGTATTGTTGCTTGGGCTTTAAAACGCAGGATCTCTGTAATCTGCCTTCTCAACTGGCCAAGCTCCCTTCCAATGGAGGGTACTTATGTCTTTTTGTGCTGGAGTTCGAATTCCTGGATCTTCTCTAACAGTTTCCTAATCTGTTTTTCTCGCTTCTTCTTCGGTATTGATCCATTTTTTATCAGAACTCCCCTGATCACAGTTTTGTGCGCCTCCCATACCATTCCCGGGTCACTCCCCGGCGTATCATTAACTTAAAAAAATGCTGTAATTTCTTTGGCCACATCTTCCCTGACTTCAGGGTTCTGTAGCAAATTCTCGTTTAACCACCAGCGTCTCTTGGGAGAGAACCGTGTTGGATAGGGAGAGGCACAAGCTGATCGGGGCGTGATCTGACCACGTTATATTTCCAACAGTCACTTCTGATACTAAGGAGATCAGGTAATGGGGAATCAGAAATAGGTCTATGTGGGAGTATACTTGGTGCGGGTTGGAGAAAAAGGTATAATCCCTTTCTTCTGCATGTAAAGTCCTCCAAGCATCTACCAGTTGTACTTCATGCAATTTCCGCAGTATTCCCCTTCTGACACCCCCTGGCGTTGATGAGATCCCTAGAGAGGTGTCTAATCTAGGGTCCAAGGAGATATTAAAATCTCCCCCAAGAATCAATTTACCTTCTGCAAATTCTGATAACTCCGAAAGAACTTTCTTCATAAATGAGTCTTGGTGTACATTTGGTGCATACAACGTGGCCAGTGTCACTTTAGCTCCTCCAATACTACCTTTAAGAAAGAGAAATCTACCTTTTGGGTCCAGGCGTTTATCCAATAATGCCCAGGTGACTCGGTTGGAGATCAATATTGATACTCCTTTAGATTTTGCTTCCTGCATGGTATACGCATGGGAAAAATCTATTCTGGAGGAGTGGGAGTCCCCCTTTCATGCATTGTCCACAATTGTAATGGATGCCCAATTGGAAAAGGACATGAAACATCTTACTTTTTTTTGTCAAACCGGTGTTATAGAAACGTATCATAGTATGATGCTAAAATATCGTCCAAAAAGGATTCATTTCAGATATGATTCCATGGAGGCCAGAACCAAATTTGCAGCATTGTGCCACAACAAAAATGTGATACATAAACATGCAATGACAAAAAAAAAGATGTTAGTGGCCATGATTTATTTGTAGAACGTAAAAATTTGGAGTTTTCTAGAGGAAGAAAGAAGTGGATATTGCGCAATGTTTTAGAAAAAATGGATAATGAACATGCATTCAAAATTTTATCCAACATGATTTCAATAGTAGAAGGCTACTTAATTACCTCTTGGAAATCCAAAAATCAGGAAATGCCAAAAAACATTGTTAATGTTGAAAGGCCAGAAACCAGCGTTGCTATTGAAAAACATATGACACGTTTTCCTACTGTGTCTAAATAAAAAAATCTTTTTGTTTATGGAGAAGAGACGCTTCAGAGGGGATAAGATTTCAATTTACAAATACCATACTGGTGAGCCCACAATAGGGATAAAACATTTTCGCGAAAGGGAGTTTAATATGACACGTGGCCACTCACTAAAATTAGAAGAAAGGAGGTTTAACCTTAGACTGCGTAGAGGGTTCTTTACTGTAAGAGCGGCAAGGATGTGGAATTCCCTTCCACAGGCAGTGGTTTCAGCGGGGGGGGGGCATCGATAGTTTAAAAAAACTATTAGATAAGCACCTGAACGACCGCAACATTATACTGACCTATAATCACACACATAGGTTGGACTTGATGGACCTTTTCAACCTCACCTACTATGTAACTATGTAACTATGGAGTAAAGCAAACTGAAGATGTCTGAGATGCCATTGAGCCCAGGCCACTATGGGGACTGCTGCGTTCATCAGCCCCAAGACCCTCATACAATGTCTTGCTGATATTGAATGACTCGTCTTCAGAGCTCGGACCATCAAGATTAAGAAGGATATCTTCTTCTGCAGAAGGAACACCTTCCCCCCCACTGTTGAATGAGACACCCAGATACTCTAACCTCTGTGAGGGAACTAGCTGGCTCTTGCTGATGTTGATCAACCAACCAAAGCTCTGTAGCACCTCAAGGTCTCTTGCCCGTTGAAATACTTCCACTGCTTTCCTTCTATCTTAAGGCATCTCACCAGCCTTAGAAAGAAGGAATTAAAAAGTGGACATAGGTCATCCTCCTCAATTCTTTTTTGGAAGAGTCTGAAGAAGGTTAATTGGCCTGAGAAAGCTTTTGATACCAGTTACTGGTTGTGGAAGGAAAACTGGACCTTGTCAGAATAGATGACTCTTGCACAAGGAGAGTCCAAACAGCTCTTTTAGGGTGTCTTGACCACATGCTTAATGAATTGTGACAATGGTGTCTAGCATCATCTTAATCACTGACTGCCTGAACAAAGCACACAGTCATGCTCCTCTGCATATTCTTTGGAAAAGTCTGAGTAGGGTTGATTAGCCAGGGAAGGCTTGGAGACTAGACTGGCTCTGGAAGGAAAACTGGCTGTTGCCACAATAGATAATCTCTGCACAGGTTGAGTGAAAACAATACCTTTAGAGTGTCTTGACTATGTGCTTAATGAAATGTGACAGCCCTTTGGTCTTTCCCATCTTCATCACTGACTGCTTGAACAAAGCAGGATTCATACTGTCACGTTCATCTGCATTTTTCTCTTTGGCAGGTCTTTATTTGGGGTTGGCATTTGCTTTTCTGCAGAAACAGAAGGCAGGCAAACACTTTGAGCTTGTTCAATGACTATTAAGCACCAGTGCAGTGCCTCGTCAATAAGGAAGCTCAGTAACAGTCATGCTCCTCTGCATATTCTTTGGAAAAGTCTGAGGAGGGTTGATTAGCCAGGGAAGGCTTGGAGACTAGACTGGCTCTGGAAGTAAAACTGGCTGTTGCCACAATAGATAATCTCTGCACAGGTTGAGTGAAAACAATACCTTTATAGTGTCTTGACTATGTGCTTAATGAAATGTGACAGCCCTTTGGTCTTTCCCATCTTCATCACTGACTGCTTGAACAAAGCAGGATTCATACTGTCACGTTCATCTGCATTTTTCTCTTTGGCAGGTCTTTATTTGGGGTTGGCATTTGCTTTTCTGCAGAAACAGAAGGCAGGCAAACACTTTGAGCTTGTTCAATGACTATTAAGCACCAGTGCAGTGCCTCGTCAATAAGGAAGCTCAGTAATAGGGATGAGCCCGGTGTTCGATTCGAACCCATGTTCGAATCGAACATCGGCCGTTCGTCCGTTCGATGAAGCCAGAACTTTGTGGGCCGCTCGCATCAAATTCGTGTGATACGAACGGCCCACAATGCACTGTGCCAGTCGCAGTGCACTGCTGGCTGATGATTGGCCAAGCATGCACTGTGACCCCGCATGCTTGGCCAATCACAGCGCCAGCAGCAAGGAGAGCCATAATTGGCCACAGGCAGGATGCCTGTGGCCAATTATAGCTGAGGGGGTTTAGTACACGCCCCACACTATATAAGCCCGCCAGCGCGGCGGCCTTGTGTAGTGTGTTCCGGCGTGCAGGGAAAGAGCTAGATAGGCAGGGACAGTGTGTTCTTTTCTCAGGCATCTGCAGAAGTTAGTGGGTGTTGTGTGCCTCCAGCGCAGTATACACCTGTATCTACCCTTTATTGCTGTTGTTCTCTCTAATACAGGCATCTGCAGGAGTTAGTGGGTGTTGTGTGCCTCCAGCGCAGTATACACCTGTATCTACCCTTTATTGCTCTTGTTCTCTAATACAGGCATCTGCAGGAGTTAGTGGGTGTTGTGTGCCTCCAGCACAGTATACACCTGTATCTACTGTTTATTGCTGGTGTTCTCTAATACAGGATCTGCAAGAGTTAGTGGGTGTTGTGTGCCTCCAGCACAGTATACACCTGTATCTACCCTTTATTGCTGTTGTTCTTTAATACAGGCATCTGCAGGAGTTAGTGGGTGTTGTGTGCCTCCAGCACAGCACAGTATACACCTGTATCTACCGTTTATTGCTGGTGTTCTCTAATACATGCATCTGCAGGAGTTAGTGGGTGTTGTGTGTCTCCAGCACAGCACAGTATAGACCTGTATCTACCCTTTATTGCTGTTGTTCTCTAATACAGGCATCTGCAGGAGTTAGTGGGTGTTGTGTGCCTCCAGCACAATATACACCTGTATCTACCCTTTATTGCTGGTGTTCTCTAATACAGGTATCTGCAGGAGTTAGTGGGTGTTGTGTGCCTTCAGCACAGCACAGTATACACCTGTATCTACCCTTTTTTGCTGGTGTTCTCTAATAAAGGCATCTGCAGGAGTCAGTGGGTGTTGTGTGCCTCCAGCACAATATACACCTGTATCTACCCTTTATTGCTGGTGTTCTTTAATACAGGCATCTGCAGGAGTTAGTGGGTGTTGTGTGCCTCCAGCACAATATACACTACCAAATTGCTGGTTTTCCCATCTCCCTGCAGGCCATTACTATGTCTGGAAGGCCAACAAGGAGAGGCAGACAGTCATGAGCCATTAAAAGAGGGCAAGCAGGCTCTGTGTCTAGAGACAACAGTGCTGGTCATGGACGCGGTGCATCGTCATCAGCACGTGGCCATGGGACACGCTTGTCCTTATTTTCGGCAGCTGGACGTGTTGAGCCGCATCATGCCGAAGACTTGGTAGAGTGGATGAACAAGCCCTCCTCATCCTCCTCATCCTCTCTCACCCAGGCTCAGGGTACTGGCAAAGCAGCTGCCAATGCGTCCTCTTCCCTCGTATCAATGTCATCATCAGTCACTCCTTTCCTAGACCCACCATGTCCTCCTGAGGAGTCCCCCGAACTGTTTGAGCAGAGTGTTGGGTACATGCTCCAGGAGGATGCCCAGCGTTTTGAAGGGTCTGATGATGATACACAGCTAGAGGAAGGCAGTAGCGTGAGCGCAGAGAGAGGGGATGCTCAAGAAGGACAGCAATCTGGCAGTCATGTTCCAGCAGTTGCAGCATACTGATAGGGTTGCTCCAGAGATCAAGAGGGAGGGGATGATGAGGTCACTGACTCCACGTGGGTGCCTGATAGGAGAGAGGAGGAGGAGTAGGATGAGGAGGAGGCACATCTCCAACGGGGTAGGATGCCCTCCGGGGGCCAGCGGAAGGGCAGCACACCGACTGAATCACACCGCAGAGCTCCTCCTGTGCAGGGCGCTGCCTCTGCCCGTTATTCCAAAAGTTCTTTGGTGTGGGCCTTTTTTGAGTTGAGTGCATCAGATCGCACCGCTGTTATTTGCAACATATGTCTGAAGTGTATCTCGCGTGGCCAAAACATCAGCCGCTTGGGCACCACATGCTTGACCAGACATATGTTGACCTGCCATGCAGCTCGTTGGCAAGCGTACCTTAAAGACCCACACCAAAAAACAAAGCGGACCTCTCCTTGCTCCTCATCAGCTGGGATCTCCAACCCCACTATACCTTCAGTCCTCTCTGAAACCTGCACTGAGAGGAATGAAGGTGTAGAATTAGGTGTGTCACAGCCAACTACTTGCGGGCACTCTGCTAGCAGTACACCGACGTCCGATTGTAGCAGGCAAATTTCCCTGCCCCAGCTGCTGGACTGTCGAAAGAAGTTCACTCCCAGCCATCCACATGCCCAGCGGTTGAATGCTAGCGTGGCTAAATTGCTAGCACTTCAACTGCTGCCTTTTCAGTTGGTAGACTCTGCCCCCTTCTGTGAGTTTGTGGAATGTGCGGTTCCTCAGTGGCAGGTTCCCAAACGCCACTTTTTCTCACGGAAGGTGATTTCGCCTCTCTACCGGCATGTGGAAGGCAATGTCCATGCCTCGCTGGACAAGGCAGTCAGCGGTAAGGTGCATATTACCGCTGACTCATGGTCCAGCAGGCATGGACAGGGCCGTTACCTTTCATTCACGCCCCATTGGGTCACTCTTTTGGCAGCTGGGAAGGATGCAGGACAAGGTGCAGTAGTGTTGGAGGTTGTTCCGCCGCCACGCCTCCATAATGCTACTACTGGTTGTGACACACCTCTCTCCTCCACCTCCTCCTCTTCTTCTTACTCCATGGCCTCTTCCTGTGCTTTGTCCTCGGAACCAGCAGTGCTCCGTAGGTGTTCAAGGGGCTACGCAAGTACGCAGGGAAAAAGATGCCATGCCGTGCTTGCGCTGGTGTGTTTGGGGGACAGGAGCCACACTGGGGCAGAGGTTCTGTCAGCTCTGCAGGGGCAGGCCGAGAGGTGGTTGACACCATGCCAGCTTAAGGCAGGAATGGTGGTTTGCGACAATGGCACCAACCTCCTCTACGCCCTCCAACAGGGACAACTGACCCATGTGCCGTGTGTGGCTCATTTCCTTAACCTGGTGGTGCAGCGGTTCTTGGGCAGGTAGCCGGGCTTACAGGATGTCCTGAGGCAGGCCAGGAAAGTCTGTGTGCGATTCCGCAGATCATATAATGCCAGTGCTCGGCTGGCTGAGCTGCAAAAGTAGTTGAACCTGCCCAAGAACCGCCTTATATGTGACATGCCCACCAGGTGGAATTCAATGTTGGCCATGCTGCAGCGGCTGCACACGCAGCAGAGGGCCATCAATGAGTACCTGTGCGACTACGGCACCAGGACAGGGTCAGGGGAGCTCTGTTTTTTTTCACCACGCCAGTGGGGCATGATCAGGGATGCATGCATTGTCCTGGCACCATTTGAGTAGGCCAAAAGGATGGTGAGCAGTGACAGTGCATGCATCAGTGACACTGTACCTCTTGTCCACCTGTTGGAGCATACGCTGCATGGAATAATGGACAGGGCACTTGAGGCTGAACAGAGGCAGGAAGAGGAGGACTTCCTTGCCTCTCAAGGCCCCCTTTACCCAGACAGTGTTCCTTCTGTCCCACCCATCACACAGGAAGAGGACGAGGAGGAGGAGGAGGAGGATTGTGTCAGCATGGAGGTGGAGCCTGGCACTCAGCATCAACAGCAGCAGTCTTTTAGAGATGATTTACAGTCCCGAGAAACCCGTGGACTTGTACGTGGCTGGGAGGAGGTGGCTGCGGATCATGTCGTCCTTAGTGAGCCAGAGGACTCCGGACTGAATGCCTCAGCTAACCTACGCTGCATGGCCTCCCTGATCCTGCAAAGTCTGCGATAGGATCATCGTATTCTTCGGATCAAGGAGAAGGACCATTACTGGCTGGCCACTCTCCTTGATCCACGGTACAAGGGTAAGGTTGCGGACCTTATCTTGCCGTCGCAGAGGGAGCAGAGGATGAGACATCTCCGGGAGGCCTTGCAGAAAGGTCTGTGCAATGCGTTCCCAGAGACTGGGAGGTTACAAACTCCTGGTCCTGGACAACGAGTTGCTGAGGCTTCGGTCAGTAGCAGAAGGAGCGGTGGAGAAGGTGGCCGTCTGATCGATGCGTTCAGACAATTTTTTAGTCCGCAGCCCCAAGGTATGATCGGTCCCAGCAACCATCGCCAGTGTCTGATATACATGGTGCAGGAATAACTAGGGGCAAGGTCAAACTTGGACACCTTTCCCACCGATAATCCTCTGGCTTACTGGGTCTTGATCAAAATTGCTATATCTTTCCCTGGACTTCACAGCTCCGGTGCCTATAATCCAGCCATAGGCTGCATCGTGAGTGCGGCAAATCCCTTCACTTCCCTGATGGCCAATATATCCCAGCACTGGACCGAAGCTACTTCACAACATCAAGTAACGGAGCACACTTGCTGATTTTAACCCCTTGGTTGGCGGTATTGTATTGCATGCGTATTTTATGCTTCATTTGCAATGACTATGAGTTTCTTCTGAAGGTTTTTGTATGACATTGATTTTATCTACATCAATTTATTATCAATTTTTGGCGTGTATCCAATTAAAAGAACTTACTTTTTTATTCAAACATTTGCTATAGTTCTGCTTTCACTGCTCCCATTGAGCGCTGGATTGTTGTTCACTGGCCAGAGCTTGCTCAGTATGCAATTGAGCTACTGGCCTGTCTTGCATCCAGCGTTCTTTAGGAACGCACATTCAGTGCTGCTGGAGGCTTTGTCACCGATCACAGGGTGCGCCTGTCCACCGACTTGGTTGATCGACTGACCTTCATAAAGATGAATCAGTCTTGGATCACCACCAGCTACCAGGCACCTGAAGCTGATGTAACAGAATAATTTATTTTGAAATGTCACATCCCTTCAAGACTGTTGCTGATGCTGAGTGACTGTCCTGTTATGTTGACTGACTATCCTCTTCCTCCTCAATGATCCTAATGATAGCTTGGAAGCTAAGGCCCAATTTTTCAGCCCCTGTTTAACAGGGGCATGTAATTACAATTTTTTATACAATGCTTTCAAGCAGGGCTCATTCCTGCACTCCAACTAGAGTATCTGGGAGAGGTTGCAGTGTCGTGGCACCAACACCAGTGCCTAAGGCCCAATTTTTCAGCCCCTGTTTAACAGGGGCGTGTAATTAAAAATTTTGATGCAATACTTTGCAACAGGGCTCATTGCTGTGCTCCAAGTACAGTATCTGTGAGGGGTTGCAGTGTTGTGGCACCAGCACCAGTGCCTAAGGCCCAATTTTTCAGCCCCTGTTTAACAGGGGCGTGTAATTACCTTTTTTGATGCAATACTTTGCAACAGGGCTCATTGCTGTGCTCCAAGTACAGTATCTGTGAGGGGTTGCAGTGTTGTGGCACCAGCACCAGTGCCTAAGGCCCAATTTTTCAGCCCCTGTTTAACAGGGGCGTGTAATTACAATTTTTGATGCAATACTTTGCAACAGGGCTCATTGCTGTGCTCCAAGTACAGTATCTGTGAAGGGTTGCAGTGTTGTGGCACCAGCACCAGTGCCTAAGGCCCAATTTTTCAGCCCCTGTTTAACAGGGGCGTATAATTAAAAAATTTGATGCAATACTTTGCAACAGGGCTCATTGCTGTGCTCCAAGTACAGTATCTGTGAGGGGTTGCAGTGTTGTGGCACCAGCACCAGTGCCTAAGGCCCAATTTTTCAGCCCCTGTTTAACAGGGGCATGTAATTACAATTCTTGATCTAATAATTCACAGCAGGGCCCATTCTTGCGCCCACCAAGAGTAACTGTGAGGGCTTACAGTGTTGTGGCAACACCGTCCACCACCACCACCACCACCAAAGGCCCAATTTTTCTGCCCCTCTTCAACAGGGGCATGCAATTACAATTCTTGATCTAATAATTCACAGCAGGGCCCATTCATGCGCCCACCAAGAGTAACTGTGAGGGCTTGCCATGCCATTTTTCTCAAAGATTTTCATCCATATTGCCAGGACAAGACATGACATTAAAGCCGCAAGCAGTTTTAAATGTCTTTTTTTCCATTACAAGTGTCATTTTGTGCAGGGACAGTTCTAAACACGGGAAACACATGCCACTTCACAGGCATACTTTAGACACCCCCCAGGTACGATATTTAACCACTTAAGGACCGGACCAATATGGACCATAATGACCAGAGGTGATTTCACAATTTGGCACTGCGCTGCTTTAACTGGAAATTGTGCGGACATGCAATGTTGTACCCAAACAAAATTTGCGTCCTTTTCTTCCCACAAATAGAGCTTTCTTTTATCAATAACTGTTTTATTTGAAGTTATGTCAGTTACAATTATAATGCATCGGTCTTACAACAAACAGAGTAATTGCTTTTTCTTCTTGGTTACATGTTTGTAATAGTTCCTGAGCGTGCCAGCACCGTACATCTGGCATCTATGCAGATTACTGATCTCATCAGATTATCTTATCATTTACATACCGTGCTATCAACCAAACCTTTGAACTGATAAGGCTATTAGATATTCAAGTACATGGGTCCCATAGGGACTCCCAGAGAAAGGGAAAGAGTAGAGAGGAAAAAGGAGAGAAGAAAAAAAAGAAAAAAGAGAGGGAAAGAATAAAGGGGAGAGGGAGAGAGAAGATGGGGGAGAGAGGGGGGGAATGTCATCAAAGTGTACCTGGCTCTGAATCACCGTGGTCCTCCCGGCGGCGCCACAGCTCCCAGACCATGTTGTGAGAGTCAAGGTGATCATGAATCCTCGCCGTCATCCTCTCCATTGATTCTACATCCCTAATCCTGGCGTACAGCGCTCCCTCTGAAGGGGGGGAGCTGCGCTTCCAGTTCAGTGCCACCAAGCAGCGAGCTGCCGTAAGGACATGTCTGGTTAGTTTCTTGTATGGGCGAGGGGCCTTCAGAGACATCAGTCCCAGCAGGAAAAATTTGGGGGTGAATGGTACTTCCGTTTCTAGGAGGTGAGTCAGAAGTTGGTGAACTGAGTGCCAGTAAGGGGTTATCAGCGGGCACTCCCAATAGATATGATATAGTGTTCCCTTTGCTCCCTGGCATCTCCAGCATCGGTCTGAACTGGCCGGGTGGATGGCATGGAGGACATCAGGAGTCAAGTACCAGAAGTACAGTATCTTGTATATATTCTCCTTGTATAGCGTGCATATCGACGTTTTGGACGCTTGATTCCATATGGCCCTCCATTGTTCCAGGGGTAATGCCTTTTCCCACTTGATCATGTAATTGTGTTTGCCCATTGAGTCAAAGGGCCTCTCATTCAATATTTTGTAAATATTTGAGATCAGACCTCTCTGGGCAAAGCCTACCAGAATGAGGTTCTCAAAAGGGGTAGGGGGGGAAAATTGCAGAGTTGGTGCGAAGGACAAGGCATAGTGGCGGATTTGGAGATACCAGTAGAAAGCCTGCTTAGGGAGGCCATATTGGGACTGCAGGTCGGCAAAGGGACGCAGTTTACGGGTGCGAGGATCCACCAAATTTCCAAAATGGAAGAGGTTTCTCGTAGTCCAGGGGGAGGACATTTGGTAGGTTAAGCTATCTGGCATTTTGGGGTTACAAGCAAATGAGGTCAGGAGCGAGCTGTCAGAGACCAGTCTATGTTGTTGTGTCAGTTTACGCCACATCCTCCTGAGCTGCGCCATCGGGCCTAGCAATCGTGCTGGCTCTACCTCTGCGTTCGCATTCCACAGAAGGTTGTTTGGGTGTATCGGAGCTAACCACAGTTTCTCTATCTCGGTCCATTTGTTATAGGAACGGAGTGTGAACCAAGAAGTTATTGCCCTCAGTTGTGCCGCCTGGTTAGAGCTTTCTTTTAATGGTATTTGATTGCCTCTGCGATTTTTTTTTTTTTTGCGATATAAAGGGAAAAAGACTGAAATTTTAAAAAAAAATGATATTTTCTACTTTTTGTTATGAGAAAAATCGAATAAACTCAATTTTAGTCATACATTTAGGCCAAAATGTATTCAGCCACATGTCTTTAGTAAAAAAAAATGTCAATAAGCGTATATTTATTGGTTTGCGCAAAAGTTATAGCGTCTACAAACTAGGGTACATTTTCTGGAATTTACACAGCTTTTCATTTTGGAAAGTAGACGCCCCAAGGAAATTGCTGAGAGGCATCTTGAGCCCATTGAATATTTTTCTTTGTCCCAAGTGATTGAATAATGACAAAAAAATATTTTTTTTACAAAAAGTTGTCACTAAATGATATATTGCTCACACATGCCATGGTTATATGTGGAATTGCACCCCAAAATAACATTTTCTGCTTCTTCCGAGCACAGGGATACCACATGTGTGGGACTTTTTGGGAGCCTAGTCCCGTACGGGACCCCGAAAACCAATCACTCCCTTCAAGATTTCTAAGGGCGCAAATGTTTGATTTCACTCCTCACTACCTATCACAGTTTCGAAGGCCATAAAATGCCAAGATAGCACAAAACCCCCCCAAATGACCCCATTTTGGAAAGTAGACACCCCAAGCTATTTGCTGAGAGGCATGTTGAGTCCATGGAATATTTTATATTTTGCCACAAGTTGCGGGAATATGACAAACTTATATTTTTTTTGCACAAAGTTGTCACTAAATGATATATTGCTCACACATGCCATGGGCATATGTAAAAATTACACCCCAAAATACATTCTGCCGCTTCTCCTGAGTACGGGGATACCACATGTGTGGGACTTTTTGGGAGCCTAGCCGCGTACGGGAGCCCAAAAACCAAGCACCGCCTTTAAGATTTCTAAGGGCATAAATTTTTGATTTCACTCCTCACTACCTATCACTACCTATCACAGTTTTGAAGGCCATAAAATGCCAAGATGGCACAACCCCCCCCCAAATGACCCCATTTGGAAAGTAGACACCCCAAGCTATTTGCTGAGAGTTATGTTGAGCCCATTGAATATTTTTTTTTTGTCCCAAGTGATTGAATAATGACAAAAAGAAAAAAAAAATGTACAAAAAGTTGTCACTAAATGATATATTGCTCAAACATGCCATGGTTATATGTGGAATTGCACCCCAAAATACATTTTGCTGCTTCTCCTGAGTTCAAGGATACCACATGTGTGGGACTTTTTGAGCGCCTAGCCGCGTCCGGGACCCCGAAACCAAGCACCGCCTTCAAGATTTCTAAGGGTGCAAATTTTTGATTTCACTCCTCACTACCTAACACAGTTTCGAAGGCCATAAAATGCCAAAATAGCACAAAACCCACCCAAATGACCCCATTTTGGAAATTAGACACCCAAAGCTATTTACTGAGAGGCATGTTGAGTCCATGGAATATTTTGTCACAAGTTGCGGGAATATAACAAACTTCTTTTTTTTGCACAAAGTTGTCACTAAATGATATATTGCTCACACAGGCCATGGGCATATGTGAAATTACACCACAAAATGCATTCTGCTGCTTCTCCTGAGTACGGGGATACCACATATGTGGGACTTTTTAGGAGCCTAGCCGCGTACGGGACCCCAAAAACCAAGCACCGTCTTCAAGATTTCTAAGGGCATACATTTTTGATTTAACTCCTCACTACCTATCACTACCTATCACAGTTTTGAAGGCCATAAAATGCCAAGATGGCACAAAACCCCCCCAAATGACCCCATTTTGGAAAGTAGACACCCCAAGCTATTTGCTGAGAGGCATGTTGAGCCCATTGAATATTTTTTTTTGTCCCAAGTGATTGAATAATGACAAAAAGAAAAAAATTTTTTACAAAAAGTTGTCACTAAATGATATATTGCTCACACATGCCATGGTTATATGTGGAATTACACCCCAAAATACATTTAGCTGCTTCTCCTGAGTACAGGGATACCACATGTGTGGGACTTTTTGGGAGCCTAGCCGCGTACAGGACCCCGAAAACCAAGCACCGCCTTCAGGATTTCTAAGGGCGTAAACTTTTGATTTCACGCCTCACTACCTATCACAGTTTTGAAGGCCATAAAATGCCAAGATAGCACAAAACACCCCCAAATGACCCCATTTTGGAAAGTAGACACCCCAAGCTATTTGCTGAGAGGCATGGTGAGTATTTTACAGCTCTCATTTGTTTTTGAAAATGAAGAAAGCAAATAATTTTTATTTATTTTTATTTATTTTTTTAATTTTCAAAACTTTGTGACAAAAAACGAAGAAGTTTTTTCGTCAGTCAGATTCCACGGGTAAGCCCACCCAGACTGAAAAAAGTGCGGCTAGGGGGACAAAGACGTCCCTGGGTGCGTAAGCCTACCAAGCAAGCTTCCAAGTCCACCACTGCATGAAGTCTTGCCTATGCCCGACTCTGGGGTGGGGGGACGACTTCGCAGGTTCTCGGTGCGGTGGACCTCCCGGATCTCCGACCGGTGGGTGTGCGAGGTGGTCACCTCGGGATACAGGATAGAGTTCCGCTCAAGGCCCCCAAACAGGTTTTTTCCCTCGAACCTCCCTCTCCATCCGGCCCACCGCAAAATACTCACCATACCTCTCAGCAAATAGCTTGGGGTGTCTACTTTCCAAAATGGGGTCATTTGAGGGGGTTTTGTGCCATCTGGGCATTCCATGGCCTCCGAAACTGCGATAGGCAGTGTGTAGTGAAATAAAAAATTTACACCCTTAGAAAGCCTGAAGGCGGTGCTTGGTTTTCGGGGTCCCGTACGCGACTAGGCTCCCAAAAAGTCTCACACATGTGGTATCCCCGTACTCAGGAGAAGCAACAGAATGTATTTTGGGGTGCAATTCTTCATATAACCATGGCATGTTTGAGCAATATATCATTTAGTGACAACTTTTTTCCCTTTTTTTTTTCTTTTTGTCATTATTCAATCACTTGGGACAAAAAAAAATATTCAATGGGCTCAAGATGCCTCTCAGCAAATAGCTTGGGGTGTCTACTTTCCAAAATGTGGTCATTTGGGGGGGTTTTGAACTGTCCTGGCATTTTATACACAACATTAGGAAGCTTATGCCACACATCATTCACTTGAAGACTTAAAGCAAAGGCCCTACAGATTAAAATAGTGGGTGTTCCATTTTTTTTTCCACACAGTATTTGTGCAGCGATTTTTCAAACGCATTTTTTGGGGAAAAAACACACTTTTTTTATTTTTAATGCACTAAAACAAACTATATTGCCCAAATGTTTGATGAAATAAAAAAGATGATCTTAGGCCGAGTACATGGATACCAAACACGACATGCTTTAAAATTGCGAACAAACGCGCAGCGGCGACAAACTACATACATTTTTAAAAGCCTTTACAGGTTACCACATTAGATTTACAGAGGAGGTCTACTGCTAAAATGACTGCCCTCGATCTGACCTTCATGGTGATACCTCACATGCATGGTGCAATTGCTGTTTACATATGACACTAGACCGACGCTTGCGTTCGCCTTTGCGCAAGACTAGGGGGGGACAGGGGTGCTATTTTTTTTATTTTTTATTTTTCTATTATTTATTTAGCTTTTTTATTTTATTTTTAAACTGTTCCTTCCATTTTTTTATTTTTTTTTACCATTTTTATTGTTATCTCAGGGAATGTAAATAGCCCCTATGATAGCAATAGGTAGTGACAGGTACTCTTTTTTTGAAAAAAATTGTGGGGGTTAGACCCTAGATCTTTCCTCTGCCCTCAAAGCATCTGACCACATTAAGATCGGTGTGATAAAATGCTTTCCCAATTTCCCAATGGCGCTGTTTACATCCGGGGGGGGGGGGGTCATTCCCTCCCACTGCTTGTAAAAGCAGTCTAGAGGCTAATTATCTGCTTGGATTCCTTTTACATGAAAGCCGACCGCTGGCTGAAAAGAATGATACCAATATGATACCTAAAACCCGCAGGCATCATTGTGGTATAACCATTCAAAGTCCAGCAACATACCAGTACGTTGCTGGTCCATGTTGAACATGTATTGTAATCTTTTTTTTCATGCAGCCTGTTGGCTGAACGAAAAAAAGAGATTGATCGGTGGGTATGCCCACCATTGGAATACCTCCCTTCATCCACCCACTTCTAATGATGGGCATACATGCACCATTTATATATGCCGAAGCATGGGGGCATCCTCCCGCAAAAAAGTTATGCCGCGTACACACGGTCGGACTTTTCCACGGGCAAGCCTCCGTCGGAATTTCGACCGTATGTACGCGGCATAAAAGGTTATGCCGCGTACACACGGTCTGACTTTTCCATGGGCAAGCCTCCGACGGAATTTCAACCGTATGTACGTGGCTTTAGGAGCAAAATCGCTCCTCCGCCCCTGCTGCCCCCATACTTCGGCATATATGCTCTTTTTTTTTACTGTGGTGGTGAAATCACCTCCTACAGCGGTGGAGTCACGGCTTTATGTATCGTGGGAGCAAACGCTATTGCTGTCAAGATAAATAAATCCGCGCTGCAACTGAATGGCGTACCTGCTAAGCAAATGATGGTTAACATTAAAACAAAGTAACATTACAGTATAACAGTAAGCCATACCATACCTGCAAAGCAAATACCAAAAAAAAACCTGGTAAAAAATAAAACATTTTTTTAACGCAACCTGTGCCTAAAATATATATATGCCGAAGCATGGGGGCATCCTCCCGCAAAAAAGTTATGCCGCGTACACACGGTCGGTCTTTTCCATGGGCAAGCCTCTGTCGGAATTTCAACCGTATGTACGTGGCGTAAAAGGTTATGCCGCGTACATACGGTCAGACTTTTCCACGGGCAAGCCTCCCTCGGAATTTTGACCAAATGTATGCAGCATTAGGAGCAAAATCGCTCCTCCACCCGTGCTGCCCCCATGCTTTGGCATATATGCTCTTTTTTTTTACTGTGGTGGTAAAATCACCTCCTACAGCACTGGAGTCATGGCTTCATGTATCGTGGGAGCAAACACTGTTGCTGTCAAGATAAATAAATCCGCGCTGCAGCTGAATGGCGCACCTGAAAACTAAAAGTTACATACCTGAAAAGCAAGCATGATAAAACATTGCAGAATAGAACACAGTAAAAAAGAGCAGAACAATAGAGAGAAAATAGAGAGAGAGAGAAAACTATAAAACGACAACTATTTTTTTTTTTTATATATTTATTTTTGTGGGGTTTTTTTTACGTTTTTTTTTTTTTTACACTTTTTATTTACACAACTGTAACGGTTCGGGTCTCTCAAAATGCGATGGCATCTTGGGAGATCCTGTGTAAGTGTGCCCTAGTCTGTGAAATGCTGAACCCTACGCTAAAACTTCACTTTTGTGTGGTAGCGTTCAAAACATTTACCAATGCACAGACCAGGATTGTCAGGACAGAGTGGACAAAAATAACGTGTGTCACGCCTAAATCCGCGCTTGCTACAGACACATCTTTTTTGGGGGACTCGTTGCATAGGAGTACTCTCGAGGACATAAGGAAAATGCCTTTCATGCAGCCGACTTACTGCATTTGGTAGGGGATGGTGAGGTGCAGAACCGCCTGGATACAGGAGTTCTGTGACTATCTCATCCTGGATTTTTAGGAGAGATAAAGTCCCGCCTGAAGCTCTGTATAGCACATGAGTGTTCAGCAAAGCTAATTGGAATAAGGATAGAGACACTTTTTTGTACCAGCGTCTCGCCTTACGGGCAATGTGATACGGCGCCAACTTCTGGTCGTTGGGGTCCACCCCTCCCATATTTTGGTTATATTCGTGGACACAGAGGGGTTTCTCCACAACACCAGTCGCCGTACGAATTTGGACTGTCGTGTCTGCATGAAGGGAGGTAAGAACGAAAACATTCTTATTATCCCTCCACTTCACAGCGAGCAAATTATTACACTTCAAGCCACATGCTCCAATCTGATGATCAAACAAGTGACTAAACAGTGGCACGCTCGTGTAAATAATAGTCCACATTCAAGTTGTACCCCTTTCCGAATAAGGGTGACACCAAGTTCCACACTATCTTGCCAGCGCTCCCTATGTAAACTGGGCAGTTCACCGGCTCTACCTGACTATCTTTTCCCTCATAAACTGTAAAGCTCCATACATAGCCTGTTGCCCTGTCACAGAACTTATAGAGCGTGACCCCGTATCTGGCATGCTTGCTGGGAAGGTACTGCTTGAAAGACAATCGGACAGAAAATTTCATCAGGGACTCATCAACACAGACAACTTGATCGGGAATAAACACGGCTGCAAAACGTTCATTGAAGTGGTTTATGAGGGGCCGAATTTTGTAGAGCCGGTCGTATTCAGGGTCTCCACGTGGGATGACAAAGTTCATTGTCGTTGAAGTGCATGAACCGCAAGATCTGCTCGTATCATTTCCTGGGCATGGAGGCAGAGAACACGGGCATGTGGTCAATTGGGTGCGTGGACCAATAAGCACGCATTGACGAAAATGTATGTGTGCCCATGTTGAGGGAAAGGCCCAGAAAGGTCTTAAATTCGGAAACCGTAATTGGTTTCCAATCTCTGGCAATGGAAGGCAACTGGGGATTAGCGGCGATGAATTGACCAGCATATAAATTACTCTGGTCCACAATAGATCTATAGAGATCTTCCGTGAAAAACAGCGAATAAAAATCAATTGGCATAAAATCAGCTGTTTCCACCTGAATACCAGGTTGGGCAGTGAATGGAGGATGTACGGGTTGGGGACCCAATCAGGATAGGCAAATTCTGCAGGAAGGGTACTATGGGCACGACGGGCCTGCCTTTGTCTTCTTCTTGGTGGCAGCGGGACACTACTTGTGCTTGCCACCTCGCCAGCTTGAACTGCACTTATGGGACTCGCCACGTCACCAAGTGATACTGTAGTACTGGATGTATGCCCAGGCTGTACTAGGCCGCTGGTGCTTGCCAGTTCACCAGAAGGAATAGCGGCGCTAGTACTACTCTGCTCCATGATACGAGAGCCCTGCGGTTCTTGCTCCTCAACAACCTCAGAAGATCGGGATCGGGTGCGCCTGACCTTAGCAGGGACCTCACCTTCGTTGTCAGAGCTATCTGACATGGAGCCGCTGTCTTCTACGGAAAGGTATTCTGAGCCTGAATCTGACAGATACGTGACCTCCTCTTCACTATCTGTCATGTTCAGAATCTCGTAGGCCTCTTTACTAGTGTACCTTCGATTTGCCATTTTGGGCTCTAAATTTAGGGGTACACTAGTAAGATTCACAGGTAAAAAAGCACCTGACTGCCGTCAGAAAATATATCAAACGCTACAAAAAAAAACTGTTAGCGATCGCAGGGATCAGGCCTGACTCTGCAAACGCTGCAGTTATGTGTGTTGTGTTTGGTAAGTGACAGTGATCGATCGATACTGCACTTGGGTGGGCTGGGCGGAGGGGCTAAACGCAGGTGCTAGCAGGTATCTGGGCTGATCCCGCTAACACTGCGTTTTTGGGAACCCTAAACCGCTGGGGATGCTAGTGTAGATCTGATCAAATCAGATATTGATCTGTTCAGATACTATACTGCTAAGGGAGGTGTATGCTTTGCGCGTGGGTGTTAGCGTTACTGTCACTAACCTAACGCTGCCTGGGGCGACGCAGTCCCTCTCTGGCGCTAAAACCTAATTGATATCACCTGCCGAGCGATCAGGGGGTTAAACCTTTATTGGGTTATATACGGCGGGTGCCCTGATGCTATAAAAGGAAACTAACCATCCAGTGTCACCCCTAACACCTATATGGTGATCACTTAAAACCTTTATTAGGTAATATATGGGGGTACCTGATGCTATATAAAAACCTGACGGGTAACCTAAATAACTAAATAACTAACTGGCTAACCAGTGACACTTATACAGTGATCACTGGTGAAAGGGTTAACTCTAGGGGCGATCAAGGGGTTAAACCTTTATTAGATGATATATGGGGGTACCTAACGCTATAAAAACCTGCGGCGAACCTAAAAAAAATAACTTGCTACCTAGGGGCACTACCGACACTAATACAGCGATCGGAAAAATTATCGCTTAGTGACGCTGGCGATAAGGGGTGAAAGGGTTACCTGGGGGGCGATCAAGGGGTTAAACCTTTATTAGGGGGGTTAGAGGGCTACCCTGGACCTAAAGGGGTCTAAACCTAACTGCCCTGCAACTTTTTACTGTCACAGATGACACTAAATGCAGTGATCAGTAAATAAATGATCACTGCAATCAGTGACACTGTGACTGGGGGCTGGGGGGTGACCTGGGGGGTGATCTGGGGGTGACTGGGGGGTGAAAAGTGTGCTTACGTGTGCTGGTGTCAGTGGGCTGTTGGTGCACTTACTGTGAAATGTCTTCTCTTCTCGCGCCGGACGAAAAGACCGCCACGAGGAGAGATGACATCACTTCCTCTGCCTGTGTTTACATTTACACAGCAGAGGAAGCATATCATTCGCCGGGAGCGATCCCGAGGGGGTGGCCAGAAACCAAAGGCCGCCCCCTCATCATTGATCGCTCCCGAACGGAAAACCACCGCTCACTGTACCGGAGGAGGGTCCGATCGGACCCCCCACCCATACGAAGGCAGGCATGTACAGGTACGTGATTGTGCCTCCAGGTGCCATTCTGCCAACGTATATGTACAGTGAGCGGTCGTTAAGTGGTTAAAGGAATATTTCACTTTTTTTTTTCACTTTATGCATCATTAAAATGACTGCTCCAGAAAAAACGGTTGTTTTTAAAACGTATTTTTGCATTGATACATGTCCCCTGGGGGAGAACCCTGGTCCCCAAACCCTTTTCAGGACAATAACATGCATATTGGCTATTATAATTAGCACTTTAGATTTCGAACGTTCGCGTCCATTGTATTTAATAGGGTTCTAACGTTTGCGCGAACTTTCGGTCTGTGCGAACCGAACCGGGGGGTGTTCGGCTCATCCCTATTCAGTAATAAGGCAAATGTCCACTCCAGCCATGATATTGCACTGCTTCCCCATTGAGAGTGATTTACACTCATATGCCGCCCCAGAGACCAGCAGAGGGGCTCCCTGATAGATGATGCATTTAACATGTGGACAAAAAAGCTTGTTTGGGATGGAAACAAAAAGGTAGGATCACAATAATATTCTGCAATGTACACAGATCCCCCATGCAGTTAAAGATATCATTGCACATGTAGCGATACCTTCAGCTAAGAGGGCCGCAGATTTAGTTTGGGCCCTGAAGACAGCTCCGCCAACCTCCGGCAAATTTACTCGACCCCCCCTGGCACAGTTAGTCTGGGGTAATATATATATATCTTATGCTCTATGGTTAAATTCAGACACCAATGCAGTGATAGAAGAATAACGAGTTTACTTTCTACTGGCAATAAAATCAACAGTTGTAACAGATCACATGAATCTATCTGCAGAGCCCTGCAGCAATAGACACACTACAACTAGTAAAATATGGCACACACGCACCATGTGTAACAGTACTTCACTATGCGCCCTATGGAGCAGCAACTAAATAAACTATCTGAATGGCCAGGCCTGACCATATAACTCAGTCTCTAGGGGATGAATTCTTCACATGCAAGTCTTTAAACGGTGGTGCACATTTCAGGAACACATTTGTAATCCAAGGGGTAAAAATGCCAACACAGTACACTCCACTAGAGATCCGTTTGACTCAGTTCTGCTATGGATCTCCAGGGGGGACTTAAATATGAACTGGTGGGCCACGGCAGTCTGTAGGCCTAACAATAGTATACAGTATATGGATTGAGCATGTGCTCGCTCACCCCTCCGGACGCGATCCCAGTCCGGGAACTTCCACCTGCTGTGTCTCCACACACAGCGTCTGCAGCGGTCTGGTCTCCGGCTCAGCAGCGGTTGAGGATGAGCGAGTCAGATGCCACCCAGGATTCTCTGCACTCCTCCTGGCAGTGACCACAGAATCTTCTGAGCTCTTCCCCATTTGTGGGTAGGTCAACTTTTTGGGAGGCCTTATGACTCTTCGAGCCCTTTGCTCTCTTGGGGTTTCTGGCTCTGGCGCCACAGGCTCTTCTTCCGTAGCAGGCTCGGGCAACACGGCGGGCTCTGGAACATCTGCTTCAGGAGCAGAGGGATACATAGAGTCTCTAGGGTTCTTTTCAGAGTAAGTATCACAGGCATCTTCCCAGTAATCTGATGAAGGACTAGATGGGATGAATTCAGTGGCTTCTGCATTCAGTTGTCCATCTATAGTGTCTTCAGTTGTTGGAAGATCTATAGCAGAAGTTCCTGGAGTTGGGGAAGGCCACAGCCAGTCAAGTTCTCTTCCTTCATCTCCACTAAGTTCAGAGGCCTCTCCATCTTCACCCCGAGAGATCTGGGGCCGAGTGTTTGGCCTGGGAGTATCCAGAATAGAGACTGGTTCAGGGGAGTCCCTCACTGGAGGTATCCTGACTGCTTCAGCAAGTGGGAGCAGGTGGTTTTGATGCCACGTCTTCAGTGGTCCAACCTTCCCTTCTGGCTTCAACTTGCAGACAGGTAGGCCTGGCAGCTTCCTACAGATGACATAGGGTTCAGATCTCCATCTGTCTGCAAGTTTGTGTTCTCCAGGGACCCCCAGATTGCGTAACAGTACTCGGTCCCCGGGCTGAAGGTCTTGCACCCGGACCTTCAAGTCAAAGTTTCTTTTGTTTCGAGCTCCCCTTTGATCTGAGGCCGCTTGAGCTTGTTCATAGGCTACTTTCAGGCTGTGTCTGAGCCTGTCCACATATCCTTTGTGGGAGGTGGCTGAGGAATGGTCTAAGGAGGTACCAAAGGCCAGGTCCACGGGTAACCTTGCTTCTCTCCCAAACATGAGTCGATAGGGGGAGTAGCCTGTAGCATCACTTGTGGTGCAGTTGTAAGCGTGTACTATAGCTGCTATGTGTTTGCTCCAATGTTGTTTCTTCTCATTATCCAGAGTTCCCAACATGTTGAGCAGGGTTCGGTTAAACCTCTCCGGCTGAGCATCTCCCTGTGGGTGGTAAGGTGTGGTTCGGGTTTTCTTGATTCCTAACGAATCCAGGAGTTTCTTGATCAATCGACTCTCAAAGTCCCTTCCTTGGTCTGAATGGAGTCGCTGTGGCAGCCCATAATGGACAAAATACTTCTCCATGAGCACCTTGGCTACTGTGGAAGCCTTCTGGTCTTTGGTTGGGAAAGCTTGGGCATACCGGGTGAAATGATCGGTTATCACCAGAACATTTCCTACTCCACTCAGGTTGGGTTCGAGACAGAGAAGATCAATGCATACCAGATCCATTGGGCCTTGACTTTGTAGATGGCCCATTGGGGCAGCTTGATGGTGTAAAGTCTTCCTCTGGATGCAGCGTGCACATGGATGGCAGTACTCTTCTACTTCTGCCCTCATGCAGGGCCAATAGAACCGACTTCTGATGAGTTGAAAGGTCCTTTCCGCCCCTAGGTGGCCGTGATTGTCATGTAGGGCAATCAGAACAGTCTCTCGATGTTTTTCCGGAAGGAACAATTGCCATTTATCTTCCAGGTCATCAGAGGGGCCCCTTCGGTAGACCACTCCCTGATGCACCTGCAACCTGCCCCTCTTTTTCCTCAACAGGCGAGCTTCCTTTGAGGAGTGGCGCAGGAGTCTATTTGGATCCTGATTCTCCAGGGCTTCCAGAACCAATTTCCCCATGGGGTCTTCTAATTGGTCACATCTCAGCTCCTTCTTGGACAGTTTCGGCAGATTGTTTTCCTCCAGTTGGGTTACTCCACAGTATTGTTTGGGGACTCCTACCATGGTAACTCCTATCTCTTCTGCCCTCGAGCCTCCTCTGGCTTGTAATTCAGCCCCTTGACAAAGGGCCCGCACCCCGTCAGGTGCCACTTGAGTCCAGTCTTCTGTGTCACTGGTGGGGGCATGAGATCTCCTGGACAGAGTGTCTGCATCTCGATTTCCAGCCCCTGGCCTGTACTTTAGGCTAAAATTGAATCCAGACAGTGCGGCCAGCCACCTGTGTCCAGTGGCGTCCAGCTTTGCTGTGGTGAAAAGGTAGGTAAGGGGGTTGTTGTCGGTCTTCACAGTGAACTCCGCCCCATACAGGTAGTCTTTGAGCTTGTCTACTACCGCCCACTTAAGGGCCAGGAACTCCAGCTTGTGAGTGGGGTAGTTCTTCTCAGAGGGGGGTCAGGCTCCTGCTCACGTAGGCAACAGGCCGCAGTTGTCCTTCATGTTCTTGGTAAAGTACTCCTCCCAGACCGTCATGACTAGCATCTACATGTAGTTCATAGGGTTTGGTTGGGTCTGCGTAGGCCAAGACTGGGGCAGTGGTTAGGCTCTTTTTCCACGCCTGGAAGGCCTCCTCACACTTCTGGTTCCACTGATCTCTGACTGACTCTCCCGGCTTCCTGGGCCATGAGTCGTCCTCTTCCCCCTCGGTCTTGAGTAGTTCATTCAATGGTCTAGCAATTCGGGCGAATCCTTCCACAAACCTCCTGTAATAGGAGCAGAACCCTAAGAAGGATCTGAGTTCTGTTACTGTGATGGGTCGTGGCCAGGAAGTAACTGCCTCCAATTTCTCAGGGTCTGTGGCCACCCCTTCTTCAGACACTATATGCCCCAGATAGTTCACAGAAGACTGGTAGAACCGACACTTCTCAGGCGAAAGCTTGAGTCCCTCCTCACTGAGTCTTCTCAACACTTTTTCCAGCCTCTCTTAGTGTTCTTCCAAGGTTCTCCCAAAGACAATGACATCGTCCAGGTATACAAGGACTTCAATAAGGTTCATGTCTCCTACAGTCTTCTCCATGAGACGTTGGAAGGTAGCAGGAGCTCCAGACAGTCCCTGAGGCATTCGATCAAACTCGAAGAACCCCACTGGGGTTATGAAGGCTGACTTCTCCTTGTCTTCCGGATGCATAGGGATCTGGTAGTATCCACTCTTGAGATCCATAACGCTGAACCACTTGGCTCCAGACAAACTCTGTAAAGCATCCTCTATCCTCGGAGTGGTGTACTGGTCGGGGATGGTTCTCCTGTTGAGAGTCCTGTAGTCTATACAGAGCCTCAACGACCCATTCTTCTTCCTGACCACCACTATCGGGGAGGCATAGGGGCTTCTAGACTCCCGGATCACACCAGTCCTCTTGAGTTCTGCGAGTTGTTCCCTTAGATCCTCCAGATCTGCTAGTGGGACCCGCCTGACCCTCTCTCTGAAGGGCTTGTCTTCTTGGAGGCGGATTCGATGGGTGGCACTCCTTGCACACTCCACATCGAACTCATCTTTGGAGAAGATCTTCTCCCATCTGGTCAACTGGGCCTTGGCCCTCTCTTTCCAAGCCCTGGGCAGATTCGGGTTTTCCATGGACAGCTTCTCCCAAACATCTCCTCCTTCACCCGTCCCCTTGACTTCTGACAGGGTAACCGGGGCAGAAGGGCTCACCTGGCCCAGCAGCATTCTGGCGGGGATCTCCATGGGGCCACCTGTAGTGTTCCTAACACTCACCGGAACTCTACAATGGGCTTTCTTCAGGGCCTTCAGCGGAATCACTTCTGGTATCACTTCCAGACCTGAGAACTCTCCCCTTGGGTCAGACTCCAGCACGACAAAGGGTCCAGGCTGCTCCCAAGTAAGCTTCACAGTGGCTCTGAGACAGGTTACTTCGCCGGGCTGCAACACTACCCCTTCTCTTCCAAGTCTCCACACCTTCCCTATCCCCTCTCCAGGGGTCTTCTGCTCTAGGACCAGCCGTTGGTAGGCCGTCTTCAGCATGGGGTCGATCTTGGTGGCCGCTTGCCCCTTCTCTTTCACTAGAGGGGTCAGGAGTCTTCGGACCAGGTCCGTGTTTGTCCCTACTATAAGGGAACTCTTGTTGGCTCCTGGCGGTCGAGGGCACACAACTGCCAGGGTGTCAAACACTTCGGCCTTCCCAGCCACAGATGGGTCAAAGGTCATCTTGATGGGAAGATAGCCATCGTAGGGGAAGCTCTGGGTTCCAATCCCCCATATTTCCAGTTCCTCTATCTTCTGGATGGGCAGATGACTCAAGTGCTTATCGTAGAAATCCCGGTATAATAGGGTCACTTGTGCCCCAGTATCCAAGATGACTCTGGTGTAGATTCCCTCCACTTGAATGGGCACTATAGGAGATGGGCCTACCAGCTTCTCCGGATATGGCCTGGCAGGGGTCGCCTTCTTCTGGTCCTTTCCCTTCGGACTCTCTCTCGTCCAACTCCCTTTGGACTTTAGTCTTTCTTGAGCCTGGTATGCATTGATTTCCCTCCTTTCAATGGGTGTACAGACCCGCTGAGGGATATTATTGTTTTTCTTAGGTGTGCATCCCCTCTGGGGAATGCTGTGCCTCTTCTGAGGGGTCTTGCCCCCTTTCTCTGGGGTGTATCTCTGTTGAGGAATGTTGTGTTTCCTCTGAGGGGTTTTGTCTCCTCTTTTCTTATGCTTCGCATTCAGCTTGGAGCTCACTGAAGATGATGGGCACCCGGTTGACTTCTTCACCGGGGCCCTCTGGAGTTTCCCGCCGGCTTGCGGTTATCTGTTTTCTTCTTCTTGGGACTGGAACATGTAGCTGCAATGTGGTCAACTCCCCCACAGTTAAAACAGATTATGTCCCCACAGTCTTGCAGAGATGCGGGTGCCGAAACAGCTGGGAACAGTTCCTTTCTCGCTACCTCTTTCTCTGGACCCTGAGTGTCTTTCACCATCAGAGAGGTTAGCATCTCTGACACCTGAGACATTTGTGATTTCAAAGTGTCCACTTCTGAGTCCCTTTCTGGAGTCATGAGCGAGTTGACTATCACTGGTGTAGGAGCATGACTTGTCTTTATCATTGCCTGATCCTTCTGCAGTGCCTCCTCATCTCTGATGATTTTTATCAAATCAGAGTAAGTCAGTGACGTTCCTCCTCCTGAGGTTTTCAAGTGCAACCAGACTGGATCCGAGCGTAACGCTCCCTTTAAGACTTGCTTCATTCTTGCCGCATCTGTATCTTGGGGCATCATTCCCTTCTTCAATACAATCTTACACAGCAACCTGTTCAGTCTTCTGACATACTCTGAAAGCTTTTCATTTGGCTATTGGAAAGTATGTTCAAATTGGTAGACCATCTCTGTCACCTTTTCTAGCTGACCAAACTCTTCCTGTAGCATAGCTAGACAGTCTTGAGCCGTGCAGTCTGTATTTCCAAACCGGAAACTTTTCACTGCTTCTGCTGCTGCGCCTTTAAGGCTTTCTATCACTCGTTGCCTCTTCTGCGCTTCAGACACCTCCCATACCTCCACTGCTTGTAATGCCTGTTCCACCCAAGTATCGAAGTCTTCCTCCCCTGCAGGGACAGGGAGCTTCCCTGAGAATGTCTTTAGTCTCCGGTAGCTAGTCTCTACATGCACCGTGCTTGTCTTCTGACATTTGGTTAGCAGATCCCCTATTGCCTTTATCAATTCTGGTGATATAGCAGTGGCAGGTGCAGGTGCCACCGGAGGCGTCACCCTGTCTCCTCTTTCTGGTGAAGTACGGGCCGCAGCCTGCGGTGATCCTCTCCTGCCTGGTTCAGCCTCTCCAGGTGGAGGGCTCCTGGACGGCAGTAAAAAATCCTCTGCTGCAGGAGTGCCATGATGCCCAGGCAGATGTATGCAGACTAAATGGTACAATTGGTGGTCCATGGTGAGCGGTAGCATGGATTCACACCCCCCACCCCCCTGCTTACCCCCAGGGAGGTATGTCATTCTGCCTAATTTTATTAACTTTTTATTTGTCTGTGATGCATGCTGTATCTTACTTCATTCAGTGATGTTTCTCTAGATTGAACAGATTTGCAGCTGGGATAATTTTGAGTTCCACAGCAGCTTGGGGTGGAATGAAGCAATGAAGGCACCTGGCTAAATGCATGTTGGCTATGTGAAGTGTAACTCTACTTTTGTTAAAAAAATTAATAAAAAAGTGTGTGTAGCGAGGTCTCCTTTAAGACTCTCAGGACTACCTTACTCAGAACCCCATTCGGCACCCAGGATGCAATGTTTCCACCCCAGAGACTCATGGGCGCATGCGCGGGCGCATGCGCGGGCGTGACGTCACGTGGCTCCGGCGAATCACGGAGTCAGTGGCCCAGGAGGCAGAGGGGACAGAAGATGGACGCTGCATACACAGGGGACATCGCTGGATTCTTTTGCAGGTAAGTGGCACATAATGGGCTAGTATGCATGCATACTAGCCAATTATGCTTTTCATTTGCAGGCTTTGCAGTGAGCAAAAGAGGAAGTAAAACCCATCAGAGCTCATTCTTTTTCAAAATTGGCGCTTTATTTTTGTTTATAGTGCAAAAAATAAAAAAACGCAAAGGTGATCAAATACCACCAAAAGAAAGCTCTATTTGTGGGAAAAAAGGACATAAATTTTGTTTTGGGAGCCACGTCGCATGGCTGCGAAATTGTCAGTTTAAAGTGACACAGTGTCGAATCGCAAAAAGTGTTCTGGTCTTTGGCCAGCCAAATGGTTGGGGGGCTTAAGTGGTTAAGTCTGTTATTGGATAAGACAAGACATTTCCAATAGGAAAACATAAAAGTTAACAAAAAAGTTAACAAAAATACTAGGGTGCTTTAGTGCTTCCCTAACAACTTGGGCCTATTAGTACCTCATAGAAATTATAGCCATCTCTATTTCTGCAACACAGGTGAGATAAGTTAGTGATGCTGTCTGTTAGGCAGGGTTCACACTACCTGCGGCCGCGGCTCACAGCAGGAGTCCGATGCATTCCTGTACAATGTTTCAGGTGTGAATTAGGTCCGAATTTGTGGCTAAATTTCATCTAAAAGGAAACCTAAGGTGCACAGGACCCTTTTCCAGTGCGCTCTGCGGCCGCCCGGAGCTGTGTAAACCGGCTCCATTGAGAGCAGGTCACTGTCTCCTGTTATGCGAATCGGATGTGGTGAAATTCGCATCAGTGTGAACCCAGCCTTAAGCAACATTTTTCTTTTATTTGCCAAATTAAGAATAATATGATCGGGAGAATTAACAGAATGTGAACAATAGTGCTTAATTAGCTCATCTGCAAGAGGAAGATGCAACAAGAATGCAAATCCAAGCATATTCTGGGCAACTGTGAATTAAAGTTATGTTCACTTCCATCACCCTGCTCTATGCCTGTAATATGTAACTTATATCCTAGTTGCTGAAGGTCACTGCTATAATTAAACACCAGAAGGACACACTAAATATGATCTGCACCATCTGAACTAACCTCTCTTTTGGTCTGTACTAAACCAAAGATAACTCTCAACTGATACGGCAGATAAATTCTTTTTTTTTTTTTCATGATAAATCAATGTCCAACAAAGTATCCTATTTATTATTATGCATTTTGCTTTGGTGCAGTGCTAGTGAACAAGCTCGGCTTCACCTTTACAGAATCATGTCAGTCATTTCAATTGAATTTGGAAAGCTAGTGAATTTTGGCTAGCATTACATGTAAACTCAATACTCCTATCTTCCATCACCCCTTAACCTTCTGTATAATCTGCCTCCTGAGGCCCTGCCTATAGGCTATTTTGTTTTGTAGGAGGGGCAGGAGCAGGGTGTGCTTTCTGGAGGAGCTGAAGCAGAAAGTCACTCAGAAGTTTGTTACCTCCACTTTGCTTCACACCAGCAGTCAATCCCTAGCTTCTTCCACTTTTAAACCCTTATTGCCAGAACCATGTCCCGACCTCTTACTGACCAGGAGAAGCGAAAGCAGATCAGTGTTCGAGGTTTAGCTGGAGCAGAGAATGTTTCTGAGCTCAAAAAGAATTTCAATCGCCACTTACACTTCACACTTGTGAAGGATCGCAATGTAGCTAACCCTCGAGACTACTACTTTGCCTTAGCCCACACAGTGCGTGATCATCTAGTGGGTCGGTGGATCAGAACGCAACAGCATTACTATGAACATGATCCTAAGGTGAGTTGCACTTTGAACAGGTAACTGTATTCAATAAAGTTTGAGAGTACTTTGTTACTGTTCATACTGTTCCCAGGGAACACTTTCTTACTTTGTATTGTACACTAAATATTTTTTTGCTGTCTTTAGTCCTATAGATGTAAAGCATGTGATTTGTCAGTATTTGCTGTCTTTCCTTTTAGGCTGGGTTCACACTTGTGCAGTGCGAATTCCAGCTCTCTTATCTCTGCAAAGAGATAACCGAGCTGTTCAGCAGATTATCTCCGTTTTAGCTGCGAATTTGGTGACCTGGGAGAGAGGAGGGGGAGGGGGAAATGTAGTGAGGAGAAGGAGAAAATCCTGTTGAGAACTGAACACATCTGCGAATCAGATGCGTGCCCATAGAAGATAATGGGCCTAAATTCGCACCTCAGCCGCACCGCAATGCCTAGAAAATGCACAAGTTTTTTGGGCAATGCGCAGTGCGAATGCATCGCACATATGTGAACCAGCCTTATTAAAATCAATGTATTTTATAATGTTATGCGAATTGGATGCGGTGTAAGCCGCAACCAATTCACATAGGTGTGAATGGGGCCTTATAGATTTAAATGTCTGATTTACCACTACACTCAAAATATTTAAAAATTAAAGGATAACTGCACTTTCGTAGGGAAAAAAATTGCAAATAAAGAAAAAATAATATAGCATATAATTGCGACACAGGTCATATTGTAATTGAATGTTATTAAAAATTACCTTTTTCAATCTGCAGCTCCTGTAATTTTCAGAAAATTCAATGCAATATGGCTACCTGGAGGTGTTCTTTACACAGAATGTGTACAGAACGCCCCCAAGAAACATAATTTCCTGCTTTTGTGATTGGCTCATGAATTTTCCCAGAAGATACAAGTCAGATTAAAGGCATCCCTTGCAACAAAAATATAATTTTTGGTGAGATACAAACAATAGGAAATCATGTCTAAAGGGATGCAGGCCCAGCAGCTTTCCTCATTAGTGCCCTGCTGGTGCTACAGCTGATTGATAATTATAAAGCCACTCCCATTAGAGACAACACACACAGGGATTTCTTCAGAATAACAAAAAATAGGAATCTGCAACAAAGTTTGTAAAAATCCTTGAAATGTCCATAGATCACCCAGAGGAATGTTTTTTTTTCTCAACAAAAGTGGAGTTACGCTTTAACAAAATACCTGATTATTCACATTTTGTTTGATTCATTAACCATTTCCGGACCGCCCGCCATCGTTATACGTCGCTCTGCCCCCCACCCCAAAGCACCTTGTCCCCATGTTGATGGGGACAATAGTCTCTTCCCCACAACCCTGGGCTGTGGTTGTGGGGGCTTGCGGGCAGGGGGCTTATCAAAAACTGGAACCCCCATTTAAGAAACGGGCCCCAGATTCCACTCCCCCTCTATGTGAATGAGTATGGGGTTTATAGCACCCCTACCTATTCACCCCCCCCAAACAAATAATATCCCCCCGATCTAGATCCAATGTCAATCACCATGTCTTCCCCTGCCGATAAGGTACGATAAGAAAAAGCGCTTTGAGAACTTTCATCAGGGGAGGGTCGTTTTTTTTTTTTTTTATCGAGTTGTGGTGGTGGCGGAGGACATCGTGATTGACGTTGGATCTACATCGGGGGACATTATTAATTTTTAATAAAGTTCTTGTCAATAACTGCCTCATGTTTTTTTTTTACACTACACTGTTTTTGGGTTTATGGGTAGGGATACTATGTTCCCCTATACTCAGTCACATGGGGGGGGCTGGGATCTGGGGGGCCGCAGCCCCCCTGCCCCAAACCACCTCCCCATGTTGAGGGCATGTGGCCTGGTATGGTTTAGGAGGGGGGGTGCTTTCTCGCCCGCCCTTTCCTGGCCTGCATGCTCGTCACTTCCGCCCGATGGTCTTAAAGGGGAATTTTTTTGGGGGGGGGAGGAACACATTTATTCATTTATTTATAAAAAAAAAAAAATATTGAATTTAAGTGTAAATGTGAGATCTGAGGTCTTTTTTGGATCTGATTATTGATTTTTGGAATGGACTTTTTAATTTTATTTTCATCTGTATTTTTATATTAACGCATGAATTTTTCAACATAGATCTTTGCACGTAGCACTTTAGTGCACTGGAACACTTTTTTGTATACTATTTGAGCACTTAAATAAGGACTTTTTCTATTATATATGATGTTATGAGTTTACACGTTGCATTATATTGTTGCACAGATTCACTTTATCGTTAAAAGGGCACTTTATGTATTGGGTATATTTGTAACATTTAAGATAAATTCTTGAATATATAATTTACAGTGATTTGTGGAAGCACACACGGAAATTTAAATTTATTGTGGTTATCACATGTCAGGATAAGGATAGCGCAGCATTTTCTTCTGTATTGTATTAAAATCAGTCAGCCAATCAGGGGAGAGAGGGGGAGGGGCCGGGGTCGAGGCTCCATGTCTGAATGGAAACACAGAGCTCTGACTCGGCTGGGGTGCCCCCTGTAGCAAGCTGCTGGCTGAGGGGCATTTACCAGAGGGAGGGGCCAGGAGAGCAGAAGAGGGACCCGAGAAGAGGAGGATCTGGGCTGCTCTGTGCAAAACCAACTGCACAGAGGTAGTAAGTATAACATGTTTGTTATTTAAAAAAAAAAAACACTTTAAAGGATATGTAAAGGTTAGTTTAAAAAAAAAACAAAAAAAAAAAACAAACATGTCATACTTACCTTTACCTCCTCTGTGCAATTGGTTTTGCACAGAGTGGTCCCGATCCTCCTCTTCTTGTGTCCCTTAGTGGTGCTCCTGGCCCCTCCCCTTCTTGAGTGCCACGTTGGAGAGACACTCTCTTTCGGGGCACTCATGCGGGCGCTACTACGTCCTGCTGCTGCATTCATTGACACAAACAGCAGGACTCGGCCCAGCCCCCGGCTCCCGTGTCATTGGATTTGATTGACAGCAGCGGGAGCCAATGGCTGCACTGCGATCAATCTAGCCAATCAGGACCCGAGACACTGGCTGGAGCTGGTGTGCTCATCCCCGTCGCTGGAAAGACCGGGTTCAGGTAAGTAAAAGGGGGGCTCTGGGGGGCTGCTGTATCACAGGAGGTTTTTCAGCTTAATGCATAGAATGCATTAAGGTGAAAAACCTTGAGGTTAACAACCCCTTTAAGTGGTTAAATTCAATTTCTTGATCCATGTCTGTAGTACTACGTACTTGTGTGAAAAAGTATCTAGTTCTGTTTGCATTGCTTCCTTTGTGTGAAATTCCTGGTGATCCTGCCAGTCCCTCTGATTTTATATTTCAAACTGACCACACCAGGACATGGATGCAGACTCTTCCCAGTGTGATCGGTTTTCTTTCTTATATTCTACTTGGTAGCACAGCCTGCCTGTAATCCAATGGTGAGACTTGTGCTGACTCGCAGTCCCTGTACAGCCAGTTGAAAGATCAGTGTACTACTGTTTCTCTGCTTCTCGCCACCTGCAGTCTCCACCCCCAGCTCTCTAAAGCCCTTATGCAGCTGAAAGCAGATAAAAGAGGCTGCATTGTCTACCTTACCTCCGCTTTGGCACTGTCTTTTCACCCCTCTGAAACTCCTGGATTTATGCCGTACCTGTTCTGACTCAACTACAAGGCCATAAGCTTTATCTCCAGCTTCCTATAGGGCTTATATAACCTGGTGATCTATTTATCCCTTGCATCGATTCAGACAATTTAACTCAATGAATAAACTCACTGTTGAGGAGACAGACAATGAAGCCTTTTGAATGTTCCATTTAAAGAAGGATATTCATAGGTAGAAAAATGTTGATGTTGTAAGACACATGGAAAGATGTGTACAGCATGGCAGAATACTGAGGAATGATACCAGAGAGAAGGAAGCTGGGGGGGGGGGGATATACAAAGTACGGTGAAAGAAAGAGAGCTCAGCTAGCAGTGGCGGCCCGTCCATAGGGGGCGCCGCCCCCCCCCCCCCCTCCTGTAGTCAAAAAAAAAAAAAAAAATTTTTTTTAAATGGCCCCTTTAAGAAAAAAAAAAACATTTCCTTTAAGTAAGTGCCCTTGAGCGCCGGACACCCGTGCCCTATGTGAAGCGCCACGTCAATGCAATCACGAGATTGCAGACATGGCGCTTCATTTGCGGGCTTTTATCCCGCCTTGCGGCGCAATGTAAAGCGCTGATTAGCTTCCGCCCGTAGAAACACTATGGGCGCCGGGCGGGAGCATTTCAAAACTTACTTCCGGGTTTCGTGGGACAGACGAAAACCGGAAGTGACGTCACATCGGCAGCTCCGTTGTTTGCATGGCCCTAGAGGAGCTGCAGTCAAGCAGGTAAGGAGACGCTGCGGCTGTAAATATTTAGGTGAAAGAAGAAAGTAGGCTTTTCAGTCGAGCTTTGAGAATGCAGAAGATGACATACAGTACAGTTGTCATTTATGGGGTCATCCAGACTGCTGCTATTTTCCAACAGCTCATTGGTACTGTAACCATCTTTGTCTAATACTGTCTTCTGCCAGCAAAACTGTCTCAGTGACCTCTCTGTTCTTGGTTCAGTTCAACTTATTTTATCTGGGACTGTCCAGTTGTTATTTTTTTAATGCAATGTTTAGGGGATTATTCTCAGAGTCATGTCAATCTCCCACCACCCTATAAAGATGCACAGTGATATCGGAACATTTTTTAGGCATCCACTCCATGGAGGATGAGTGTCTGTCTGCCCTGCCACCCTGTGCTGGTCTGAGGGGGGGGGGGGTGATTGCTGTGTCCACCACCCCCCCTGCCATGTGTATAGTGTAGCACTGTAGCTGACCTGATTGGGGGGGTTGCACAATGCAGATACGTGCAATTTACAGTTTGCACAGTGCAGATATATGTTATTTACAGGGTGCAGAATGCAGATATGTGCTATTTACAGGGTGCAGAATGCAGATATGTTCTATTTACAGGGTGCAGAATGCAGATATGTTCTATTTACAGGGTGCAGAATGCAGATATGTTCTATTTACAGGGTGCAGAATGCAGATATGTGCGTTTTACAAGGTGCAGAATGCAGATATGTGCTATTTATATGTTGCTGAACGCAGATATGTGCGTTTTACAGGGTGCAGAATGCAGATATGTGCGTTTTACAGGGTGCAGAATGCAGATATGTGCGTTTTACAGGGTGCAGAATGCAGATATGTGCGTTTTACAGGGTGCAGAATGCAGATATGTGCGTTTTACAGGGTGCAGAATGCAGATATGTGCGTTTTACAGGGTGCAGAATGCAGATATGTGCGTTTTGCAGGGTGCAGAATGCAGATATGTGCTATTTATATGTTGCAGATATGTTCTATTTACAGGTTGCAGAATGCTGATATGTGCATATGTTGCAGAACGCAGATATGTGCGTGGGTGGATTCTATAAGGGGTGTCGCTTATGAGAAGTGGGAGGGGCCAAACGTGGAGGGGCGGGGTCTTGCGCCCCTCCCATCCTAAAACTTCACCAGCCGCCACTGTCAGCTAGACAGGAGGGAACAAAGCTTAAAGACATAGAGCAATAATAAACCAAATGTAGCTCACCAACACCAGACTTTACCTGCTTTTCTTCTGTTTGGCTCCTCCACAGGAAAAGAATGAGGCACACCGCACCACAAGCCCGTACCCTCCTGAATAGGGAGGTTGAGCGGTGTTAGTTTCTCGGGCCTGCTTGCGACTGGTGTAAAAAAAGCCTCCAGTGCTGACCTCGTTTCTGCAGTAATCAGAACAAGTCTTTAATTTCCCCAGTAAGCAACTGTCCACACCAACTGAAAGGTCCAACACTTGTTTATTCCTTCTTGCACAATAAACAGTCTCTTTTAGAGCAGACGGGTTGAGACAAACACGGGTCAGATAAGGTGGGAGGAGGTCCAGGCACAAACTTAAATTTGGGTTTCTCCTGTTCTGAATAGCACTAACAGGCTTGGCGCACGGTCGCTACCACCGACCATGAGGGGTCCCTGCCACAGACCAGGTGAATAGGGCCTCTGCCACAGGCCCGGTTGTTGGGTCTCTGCCACCGACCAGATTCACGATGAATTACCTTCTAGAAGTAACGACCCCTGTCAGGGAAAAGGACATCCATCCGGAGAGTTACCAGAGGCCCCACCGTCACCAGCTATACTGTGCCGGGTCTTCAGGAAGGGTCACCTCCCTGGCCTCCTCGTCCTAGATTCGGGCACCCACTTCAGTGGGGCACTCTAGGATCCCTCGATCCCTTGTGGGATCCAGTTGAAGGTACTGGGCCCCAGGCCTCTCTCAAAGTACCTCACCCCAGACTGAAGGTGTCTGAGATGGAACAGCAGCTTCGTCTCTGGGCCTAGAGCACCCAGAGACCACCAGACAGGCCTCCGGGCCTAGGTCACACGGAGGCGACACACTCACACCCAGGCTTAAGGTGCCTGAGCGCGGAACCGACGACCCCTCTGGAAGATGGCCGCCCCCTTTTATATCCTCTCCCGACAGGCACAGCAGGTTCCCCGCCCCACCGTACTGCTGCCGAGAGGGGACAAAAAGGACACAACCTCGTACTGCAGTTCAACCCGGACCCACGGCAACATCGCCACCTATAGGCCCAAGTGAACTTAACCACCAGTACTATCTCCCAGGGATAGAAATGGTCTTTTGAGACCTAACAATTGGTACATCTGAGCCTGACTACCACTCAGATGCTTCCCCCTAAATGTAACCACCCACTACACACACACACACACACACACACACACACACACATATATATATATATATATATATATATATATATATATATATATATATATATATATATATATATATATATATATGTGTGTATATATATATATATATATATGCAATAAATACAATACTGATGAATATCCTGTAACCTCTAATGAGAAACATTCACCAAGCAAACATAAACATGAGTTCAACTGGATGGATAAACATGTACAGGTATGATGTCTTTGGAGAATACCAAAGTTCCAAGTAGAACCTGTAGTTAGCAGCAATGTACTCCCCGCTGTGCCAATAGCATGGCTAGTCCTTGCATAAGTCACTCACCTGGCAAAAGGAGTACTAACTCTGTAAAAGGTTTGTGTGAATTCTCAATTGCTTACCTTGACATCTACCTTCTGGACCTTGTTATCAACACTGGGCATAACTTTAGTAATAAGACCCATAGGCCAATCATTACGACAAACTTCCTTGTCCTTTAAAAGGATGAGATCTCCAACATAAGTGGAGGGTGGATCTGTACTGAGGCAGTTTTCAGGCATTTTAGTGCTAAAAATAGCACCTGTAAAGCACATGAAAACTGTCTCTAATCCCTCCCCAGTGTGGGATGGGAAAAAAAGTCCCGCAAGCAGCATTTTTGGGGCATTGTAGGAACGCTGTATACAGTGCTCCTACACCGCCCCTGCCCATTGAAAAGAGCCTGAAAAGCGATTCGGAAGCTCCGCAACATGGGCACTTTTAACCCCTTCTTTACTACTTCTTGAGGTTAAAAGCACCCTGCTATCGGCCAAAAAGCCTGCTTAAACAACGGTAATGCGCCGCTAAAATTAGCGGCGCTTTACCGCTAACAGACCTGCCACCCCAGTGTGAAAGTAGCCTTAAAGTGCGACAGCGCTGATATCTGAAAAATGGCCTGGGCAGGAGGGGGTAAAAGTGCCCAGTAGGCAAGTGGTTAACTGCTTGCCGACCAGCTGCCACAGTTATACTGCGGCAGAATGGCTAGGCTGCGCAGATCGCCGTACTGGTACGGCAGTCCCTTTAATGGCTTTAGCAGGTCAATGTAAACAAACAGATCCCGGTCTGTCAGGGGAGTAGAGAGAGATCGTCTGTTCCAAGTGATTAGGAACAGCGATATCTCTCTACTTCCAGCCAGTCCACTGCCACCACAGTTAGAAACACCTCCCTAGGACACACTTAACCCCTTCATCACCCCCTAGTGTTAACCCCTTCCCTGACAATGTCATTTATACAGTGATCAGTGGCTATTTTTATCTCTGATCACTGTAATAATGTCACTGGTTCCAAAAAAGTGTCAAAGGTATCTGATCTGTCTGCCGCAATGTCACAGTCCCGCTAAAAATAATCTTTACAATCTAAATATGAATTCTCCTCATTCACCGCTTTGCAAGATAAATATGGCACTCCCCTATCCGAATTTCAACACTACAACCAAATCAAAGCTTTCTATGCAGAATATTACTCTCTCTCCACCCTTCCCACTGTAACAATCTTTGAACGGATTTGCATATCTTCATCTAGAGATAAGGGCATCATATCCCGCCTATACAACCATCTCAATACTTTTCACTCACCTGACAAGTCCGTTCAAATGCTCCATTGGGAATGAGACATAGTTAGCACCTTCACAGTGGATGAATGGCATAGCATGTCAGATAATCTACGTAAGAGTAACAAAGCTATCTCCTTCAGAGAGACTCCCACAAAAATATTCTCTAGATGGTATCTCACCCCGTCCAAACTTCACTCCTTCTATCCCTCAATCTCCCCAAACTGCTTTAGGGGTTGCTCGAAACCAGGCAATATCCTACACATATTTTGGAGCTGCAAACACCTACTTCATACATGGCGCAACGCAGTAGAAATCTTTGAAAACTCCACCAAACAGAGGTTCCCCATATCCCCACAAATATGCCTTTTATATGCTAAGGTTCCTAATATTCCAATCCCATGCATGAGACTCTTTCACACTTTATGCAGCTCCATCCAATGGATGATTGCCTTTAATTGGAGATCCAAAGATCTCCCTTGGTCGCAGGTACTGGCTAGGATGGAGATGATGAAACTTTCGGAGAGAATCTATCACACTCTCCATGATACCTTCCATGTATTTGAAAGGAAATGGTCATATTGGCGTACAACATAATTTAACAATTTAGTCCCTAAGGCTCCACTTACACTCTTTCGCGATACCCTGAATTCTTGACCTATAGTGCTTGTTTTGTGTGTTTGTGACATATACCCGTGAAATATATCTTTGTACCTTTTATTACTATGTCTACAACCAATATTTGCATATAAGAACTCTACGTTTTTTTATATTGATTACCTTTATCAACACCTTATGTACCTGTACATTTGAACTTCCAAATAAAACTTTGTAAACACAAAAAAAAATAAAAAATCGCTGATCACTGCCATTACTAGCACCAAAAAATAATAATAATAAAAATGCCTAAATATATCCCCTATTTTGTGGACTTTTGCGCCAACCAATCTTGATTTTTATTTATTTTTTAACAAAAAATATGTAGAAGAATACATATTGATCTAAACTGATGAAGAAATTCATTATAGCAAAAAGTAAAACATTTCTTTTTTTTTTTTTTTTTTTTTAAATTCAAATTTTTTTTTTGTCTATAGCGTAAAAAATTTAAAATGCAGAGGTGATAAAATACCACTTTGGCACTGTCTTTTCCCCCCTGTAAAACTCCTGGATTTATGCTGTACCTGTTCTGACTCAACTACAAGGCCATAAGCTTTATCTCTAGCTTCCTATAGGACTTATATAACCTGGTGATCTATTTATCCCTTGCATCGATTCAGACAATTTAACTCGATTAATAAACTCACTGTTGAGGAGAGAGACAGGCTCTACAAAGTATTGACTTTAAGGGGGTGACATTGACTACTTCTGTTATTTTGTCCTATTTGTTGTTTGCTTCACAATAAAAAAAATATAAAAATCTTCAAAGTTGTGTGCATGTTCTGTAAATTTAAAAGATGCAAATCCTCAAACAACCCATGTTAAAATCCAGGTTGTGAGGCAATAAAACATTAAAAATGCCAAGGGGGGTAAATACTTTAGCAAGTCACTGTATGCAGTGTATGTGGTATGTGTTTATGGAATGATTGTATGATACATATGTTATTTCTCACATTTCGTCCATGAGATTAATAAAAAGATACTTCTTTGAATTTTTTGGGATATGACTACCGCATGGTAAGAAGATAAGATAGAGAAAAAACTTGGAGGGAGGGATGGGTCGGCAAAATTCATATCCAATCCAGGCAAGGGCGGCTCCAGACAGTTTTTTATAATTTTATAAATGCAATGGTAAAACCTATAAATGAATATCCAGTGCAAATCAACCAATGTCTTGCAATATAGTAGTGATGGTGTCACCCCCTTCTGCAAAAATATTTTGAGAAATTGCAGAGCTTCGATGTGCAAATAATGGGGGAAACCCCCTATATATAATCATAATAAAATGTACAATTGATGAAAATATTTTTACATTTATTATTATTATTATATATAGGGGGAAATCACCATCATTTGCACATATTTCTACTACCTTTTGCAGAGAGGGTAACACCATCACTAGTATGTTCTAATATACTGGTTGATTTGAATTTCTGATATTATTATTCTATGTAGGGGGGTTCACCATTATTTGCACATTGAAGCTCTTCAATTTCTCAAAATATTTTTGCAGAGGGGGGGTGACACCATCACTACTATATTGCAATACATTGGTTGATTTGCACTGGATATTAATTTATAGGTTTTACCATTGCACTTATAAGTCAATTTGTACAATATTATAGATGAAGTGTAGGGCAGCGCTGCATTTTTTGCTTTTTATTGATTCACGTTAGATGAGGGAACCAGCCAACAAGATTCTCTTACTGCTTTTGAGATTTTTTTAGTTGCATGGTAGTTGTTTTACTTGGTTTGTTATGTCCTCTGTGGTAATCATGGGCCCTGTATGCTGGTGGTCAGTGTGCGCCTGTATGCTGGTGGTCAGTGTGCCCCTGTAGACTGGTGCTACATGCAGGGTGCTTGAGGATGCTATGTCCAGGGTGCAGAAGGATGCTACATGCAGGGTTCAGGAGGATGCTACGTGCAGGGTGCAGGGCTCAGGAGGATGCTACGTACCGAGCACTGGTGGGCCCTAACAGGGCCCACCGGTGCTGCCAATCAGTGTCCATTGGTGCCTCCTCATCGGTATCACCTATCAGTGCCGCCTACCAGGGGCCATCAGTGCTTATCAGTGCCTCTTTATCAGTGCCTTCTCATCAGTGCCTCCTCATCAGTGCCAACTCATCAGTGTAGCCAATCAGTGCCCATCTATACCACCTCATCAGTGCAGCCTCATCAGCATACATCAGCGAAGGAGAAAAATTACCTGTTAGCAAAATTTTATACAAACTCTGAAAAACTTTTTTTTTTTTTTTTTTTTTATGTTTGGACTTTTTTCATTTATTTAACAAAAAATAAAAACCCAGTGATGATTAAATACCACCAAAAGAAATCTCTATTTGTGTGAAAAAAAAACTAAAAATTTCATATGGGTACAGTGTAGCATGACCGCACAATTGTTATTCAAAATGTGACAGCACTGAAAGCTGAAAATTGGCCTTGCAGGAAGGGGGTGAAAGTACCCAGTAGGCAAGTGGTTAAAAACAGAGATTTGTAGATTAGGCAGTCTGGTTACAGTGCCTTTTAAAAAGTATTCATACCCCTTGAAATGTTCCAAATGTATTTTATTGGGATTTTATGTGATAGACCAACACAAAGTGGCCCATAATTGTGAAGTGAAAGGAAAATGATAAATGGATATATATATATATATATATATATATATATATATATATATATACACAAACAAATATCTGAAAAGTGTGGCGTGCATTTGTATGCAGCCTCCTTTACTCTGATACCCCTCAATAAAATCTAGTGGAACCAATTGCCTTCAGAAGTCACTTAATTAGTAAATAAAGTCCACCTGTGTGTAATTTAATTTCAGTATAAATACAGCTGTTCTGTGAAGCCCTCAGAGGTCTGTTAGAGAACCTTAGTGAACAAACAGCATCATGAAGGCCAAGGAACACACCAGACAGGTCAGGAATGAAGTTGTGGAGAAGTTTAAAGCAGGGTTGGGGTATAAAAAATGATCCGAAGCTTTGAATATCTCACGGAGCACTGTTCAATCCATCCACCTGTCGTGGAGATAAGGCTGTACGCAGAGCCTAGCACTCTATTTCCCGTATATCCCCAAGTAAACAGACATCACCACAGCTCATGTTCTCAGCTCCATCAGCATGACTCCTCTCTAGCATTAGCAGCTGCTTTTATTTATACTGTCAACATGAGTAACAAAAGAAGGTGGTGGCTTCACAAACAGCCAATCAGACATTTGTACTTTTTCAAAAGAACCAATCACAGACATTTATATATTCAAATGGAATACCAGCAGTGATGTGTGCAAACGGTCATGTGTAGAGCCATGCTTTCTGTGAGACAAAGGATGCCTCACAATTTGAACACTACAAAGATAGCTCTGTACATGACCGTGTGCAAACCAACTCACTGCTTCCAATGACGCGAACCATACTCTATCATGGCTCAGTGGGCCATAATTTCCGTATAGTTATATTATAGTTCCCATGTATGCAGATCTGTTTGCTCTGAGTCATTAAATGCAGTCGCCATGAAGTGGCCAGTCTCTTGGTGAAGCATAAAAACAAACATCCCTAAAAGACCAAACATATCTGCTGTGTCCACAGGAAGGTTTTCGCGGCCAATGGTCTTCCACCAACGTCTGTATGTGCAAATACGCTCACATGAGCGCATTACAGCAAAACCGACACTGGGGGACATCTGACAGCGTACATTAATAAAAATTTCCGCAACAGTCCTTCCTTTTTTGTCAATGCTCCCATGTGTCCCTCGATGAATCTTGATCTTCTTCTTACACCTGGAAATGAATCAGTCCTTACAGTCCATAGAAAGGAAAACACGGCTTGACATATACACTCTGTTCTTCAGGGGAGATGACATGGTGAGCTGTAGTAATTGCCGGTCGGTCTTGAATCCTCTGTGTCTTGTACGTGGGTTGGGCTTCGGGACTTCTCATCAAGGAAGATGTGGTCATCTGCTCGGGCGCTGGTCACGCGTCCAATCAGGCAACAGGAGCACCTCATCACGACATATAGAAGGAATAGAAACAAAATGACATGACTATATATATATATATATATATATATATATATATATATATATATATATATATATATATATATATTCCTACTTCCTTCAACCACGATCCAATGGAAAATAAAAAAAAATCCCCAAAGTTTCTCAAACCCTTAAAAGGATTCCAACCTTCACTAGCTATAGCTCTGGCTTCAACAGTTTAAATTAACATCCCATCCATAATGGATGAGAAATTTTTCAACCGTATCATAAGCTCAAGCCCCCACCTTGCAAATGCAGGAAACCATGCCCTTGGTCGGGGTTGGTGAACAATTCCCTTCTAGCTGTCCCTGCCATTCTTACCTTCTCTCGCGCCATCAGATCCCCACGATTGGCCGCAACATAAGATGCTGGGACGAGTTTCACCAGCACGCATGAACCTCTTGCATTAAGGGGGAATTACCTTATAAGCTGTAGATCAGCATAAGTATTAAACTAAAGTTGAAGCACACTTTTGTCTACCTACTTGTCCCGATACACAAACCGGCAAGAGGCAGAGCTATTGTTAAAACTATAACCAATTTTACCCTCTAGAAATGTATCGTTAAATTCTATTGACAAGTTTCTGTTTGAAATCTTTACTAGTTAGTTTGTCAAATCTCCTCATACCAATGTGAACATAAATGGCATGTACCGCTGTCATCGCTGGGGACTAAAGCTCGTGGGGATTCAGTCGCTTTCTTAGCTAGTCGGAGAATACACTTTAAACAATAAGTTGGGATGCTTTTCATTGTTACCCTTGTTAAAATATACTAAACAAAAAATATAAATAAACAAAGATACTCCTCAATTCTTTGGTGTGGTTGAGAAGCTTCTTCCAGTGACTGGCATGGTCTCATCCCTCAAGCTTCTTTACAATGACCCAGTCACCTGGTTGGAAAGAATGTAAACTGGTTATTGTGTCAGGGTCCAGGAGGGACTCATGAACCCTGTGGTGGACCTTTTGAAGTTCATGTTACAGTGACTGCACCTACCTCATCAGCTGAGAATGTAGGTTGACCTCCAAACAAACCTCATATGGCAATAACCCAGACATGTGGGACTGTGGTCACTGCATAACCTGTGCGTATCTTACCATCTGGGGTGTAATATCTGAAACCATTGACAAAAAGGTTCTTATGGGAGAGTCATTCACCAAACTACTACTGCTTGCTGATTCAAATTCCATCAAAGAAAGACAGTCTTGGCACAAACTTGGTTAGAATTATAAAGGTTAGTATTATTAGTTTGAAAAACTGACATTCTTACATTTATTCTTCCTCATTACAAACTGAAGGAAGAAATGCATGTGTATTTATCCATGTGTACAGCTGTCTATATACACCTGCTCTCTATGTACATACATGTAGCGCCCTGCTCCTGTTGGGTAGGCGCTATGTGTTTAAATTTAGTTGTCTGAGCTGTAGTTCAGCTCAGAAAGAATTATGCTAAATTGTTGGCTCTGTTTCAGTTCAGCTGGGTTGCACGTTTTCCACTTGACAGTAGGTGTCACTGTCACCACAGGTTAAGGTTGGAAATGCAAGAGGCTGAATGTATTGGGTATTCTTTTCCCAGAAGTGGCTCAGGGGGCATGGCCAACCCGCTGTGCATTCTGGGAGGGGGTACTTAAGGGACAGAGACTGCTCCTATCGGGGTTCGTTTACGGATCCTGACCTGAGGGCCCTCCTGGCCTCAGGGATGTGCGAGCCATTTTCGGCCTCGGAGCCTGCTGGCCCGAGGCTCTGAAACTGAAAAGTAGGCCCAGGAGTTGTTGGAGCCTACTAGTCCAGGGATGGTCCTACGCGGTCTTGCCTGTGGGAAGAAGCGGAAACAATTGGGGACTCACTTGAAGGACACATCCTGGCCAGTTTGCCTCACGGTGCTGCTGGCTGACTGAAAGATTCTGGCACCGTGAGCTGTGTACTTTTTGAAGGAACTTTTGCAAAGTGTCAGTGTGGTTACACGATCTTGTGGCGGAAGATTGTGGAACGACTCGACGGCACTCACCAAGTCTGTGGCAGAGACTTTGAGCGAGCTTCGCACCGGTTGTTGGTCAGTGAGAGTAGGCCTATCCGGTGGTTGCTGAATCCAGCGTGGAACTGATTTATCCTCTGGATCTAAGATTGTGCCCGTGATCCGCAAAGCAAGGAACCTGAACCTCCCCTATCCCTCTACCCCTCTGTTGGAACAGTTTTTAATAAAACTCTTGAAGAAAAAGAAACCAAGTGTTGGTGTGGACATTCATAACAGCTCTTCAAGAGGAACCCCTAAGACGAGTGTGGTGAAAAGAAAGGTAACAGCAGGCCCAAATTTTAAACCAGCGGCCCCTTCGGGGTATTGCTACATACACTTTCAGAAACTCCTTGGACCTGAAAAACAATACTTACAAGCAAGAATTATTACTCTATCCTTCATATTTAACCTGCAAAGAATGGCAAACAACAATGACATTCCAGTACATTAGTAAAGTGTATATGACATTCTTCAAAACAAATTCAACGAAAAACCCTCTGTAACCCTTAATTTCCCATTCCTACAAAAATACAACAGCCGCGACGCGTAGGAGGATCGCCGTGGTAAGTTCGAACATATTCATGTTACTACATACAAACATTCAGATACAATTGTGGGGGAGATAATTCATAGTTTCCAAAACAAAAATGGAAAAAAAAACAAAAAAAAAACAACCAGACGGAATGCTGTCTTCACTCTTTTAGCAATAGAAAAAAATACAATGGGAAAAACATGAGAGCAGCTCGAAAACCTTGCATGGACCAGCCATACACAGTTCAAAAACGGGCATGAGAATTTTAACCACAAAAGTGTGTACTACACATCCATCAACTCACTCATCATTACAGATTTCTGAAGCCACAGCTGAACTACTTCCAAGGTATTTTTATTCTGAGGTCTTGTACCTCCAGACATCAAAAGTACCTTCCAAAGGAATACACCTTACTGTATCCTCTGACCATATATGTCATTCTTTAAGGGGTCTCGTGTACGGAGCCCCAAACCCAGACCTCAGCTGTCTGACTGGTGTAGAGCCAAACGCTTTTTTTGGCGAACTCTGCGTCCAGAGAACCCTGCGCTTTATTTTCGGAGCGGTTATGGTTTGCGTCTTTATCACCATAATCGACCCACGGAATCCCGATTATTCTACACGACCTGACCAGGGCTGTTAGAACACTAATCCTCACATTTACATCTTCAATCGATTATCAGCAGCCCTGTAAACGTGTTTGTCAGACTACAAAGCACCATGAAATCCTCCACTATTCAAAACAATATTATGGCTTCTTTCTACCTGCATCTAGATGTTACAACAATATTGTGGATGCCTCCCATATACTCTCTACCCAAAACTGTATTACAGTATAAAACTTCACAAAACAACTGGAATTAAATTTAAAACACTCTTTCAAAAGCCAAAATGTTTTCCATTGTCCTTCCAAGCACAAATCTGATTTGCTTGTGTTATAGGACCCCAAGCTCCTCCCACCAACTTCCTGTGGCTACATCAAATGCTGTAAAGCATGCTCAGCTTCAAGGACCGATCAAACTGGTTTATTTACATATCAATGTACAGGAAAAGGGAGGGGGAGGAGAAGCCTAGCACTATGTCTATCAAGAAAAGTACAAACACAGATAACCTGAAATAGCTTAAATTCACTTAAAAAGAAAACAGAAATGATGCCTAGATACAAGATGGTGGCTCAGGCCACATGGTTTCACACACAAAGGAATGGTGGCTGCACCATTTGTAATAACAAAAGTGGTGTCTTCAAAATCTAACCATGAGAAAAACAATTTAAACTAGCAAGTTTAACATTAAACAAAACAGTTTCTCAGTTCCCGGTGTCTCACCCCTGAAATTGGAGCAATTTCCACTCTGGGATGATTTAAAAAAAACAAAATCCTTCAAAATGTGGTTTCTCCTGGATAAACGCTAACAAGACCAAACTGCTCCTCTACAAACCAAAACCTCACACTAAACGTTGAAAGTTGCAACAAACAAATGTCAAACCATGACAAAATGGGCGACGAAAGCCAAACCACGACCACATGGTAGATGAAATATGGACTACAGCAAAATGGTCATGAAAGCCACATGGTAACAATCAACAAACTAAATTGGCAGACGGATGCAGTTGTTGATCCCGCCCAAACCAGCACAAACAGACCCACCCACCAGAAAACCAAAACTTCTCCCCACAAAACTGACAAACATGGGACATCAAAATGAACACTTAACCTGTAGACAAACACTTTAGGCTAACTACTAGGAACTTTGACCAACCAAACACATTCAAAAATGTTAAAGTTACATGAAATAGCACAACTTAAAACATACACTCTTGTCCCCACCTAAAGTTCATATTCTTACCCTGAAAGGTCACCACACACAGGACAATGTTGCTTGCATGTTTGCTCAGAACATTCAAGTTTCCTTCGCACGGGGCATAGCCCTTTCAACAAACAATTGGCTGTTCGATCGTTCGCCGAAATTAGAACATTATGTGGTGTTCGTGCCAAATTCGAGCTGCGCGTCACGCCCCATAATGCGCTGCGACATCGCAGTGCATTGCTGTCTGATGATTGGCCAAGCATGCACTATGACCTGCATTCTTTGGCCAATCACAGCGCCGTCAGCAAAGAGAGCCATAATTGGCCAAAGGCAAGGTGCCTTTGGCCAATTATGGCTCAGGGGGTTAAGTCCACGCCCCACACTATATAAAGCCACCTGCACGTTGGCCCTGTGTAGTGTGTTGCTGGCGTTGACCGAGAGAGAATGTCATTTAGATTGAGCAGGTAGGCAGATTATCCAGTGTAGCTAGATCTGACTGCAGGCTGTTTCTGGTGTACTTTTTCTAATATACTGTCAGACAGGCAAGTGATTCAACTACAGTGCATTTAATATATATATACAGTCTTGTGTGCGTGTATATACGTGTGTGTATGTGTAGAGGTCGACCGATATATCGGCCGATTTTTGGCACTTTTTAATTAATCGGCATCGGCCGGTTATTCTAAAACAAAAGCCGATATAAAAAAAAAAACTTCAGCGCGGCTTGCAAATAACTTCTTTCATAGAAGTCAATGCAAGTTGCCTGAAGTTTCCAGTGGAGGTGGAGTGACTCATCTCTGGGCAGCCTGCCAAGTGAGAGAAAAGAAGAAACATTGTATCTCTTATCAATGAACTGAACTCGTGTGTAGAAGTTCTCAGTTTAACCATTTAAAGGCTAAATCTTTTCTGACACTTGTAGCTTACAAGTAAAAATCCTGTATTTTCTGCTAGAAAATCACTTGGAACCCCCAAACATTATATATATATTTTTTTTTAGCAGAGACCCTAGGGAATAAAATGGTGGTTGTTGCAATATTTTATGTCACACGGTATTTGCGCAGCGGTCTTTCAAACGCAATTTTTTGGGAAAAACTTTAATGAATGTTAAATAAAACTAAACTTCTTCTTTTTTTTTTTCGTCAAAGTTTTGATTACCTGTCTTTGTGCCTGCTTCCTGATTCCCTTACTGAAGATGGCGGCGGCAGCACCCGAGAGCCAAGAGAGAGATCGGCTTCGGGTGCTGACATCGCGGGCGCCCAGGACAAGTGTCCATATATTTAAAAGTCAGCAGCTGCAGTATTTGTAGCTGCTGACTTTTAATATATATTTTTTTTTTTGGCGGAACTCCGCTGCTTCCGCACTGGAGCGGGCAGGCAATTGCGGTAAAACGCAGCTAGTTTTAGCTGCGCTTTACCATCATTTTAGCGACGATATTCGGCTGCTAGCGGGGTGCTTATAACCCAGCTAGCGGCCGATGAAGAGGTTAAATGCGCCCGTGTAGCACCGCTGCAGAAGTGCTTTGCAGACGCTTCGGCAGCAGTGCCCATTCATTTCAATGGGCAGTAGTGGTGAAGGAGCGGTATACACCGCTCCAAAGATGCTGCTTGCAGGACTTTTTTTATTGTCCTGCCAGCGCACCGCCTCAGTGTGAAAGCACTCAGGCTTTCACACTGAGACTGCAGGGGAGCTGTTTTGCAGCCATTTTTACAGGTGCTATTTTTAGCCCAAAAGTGCCTGAAAAACGCCCCAGTGTGAAAGGGGTCCAACTGTTAGTTTTTTTTTTCCCCTTCATCTCATAAAATCTAAAAAAATCGGCATAACATATCGGCCCCAAAAAATCGGCATCATATATCGGCCATCGGCCGCAGCGATTTCTAAGTATCGGCATCGGCCAGAGAAAAACCCATATCGGTCGACCTCTGTGTGTGTGTGTGTGTGTGTGTGTGTGTGTGTGTGTGTGTGTGTGTGTGTGTATAAAACAAAAAACATCAGCGCTAAAACCCACAGCAGAACTAGTCACAATTTTGGTGGAGTGGGAAGGAAGAGAAAGGGGGGGGGAGGGGGAGGAAAATGTAATAAGGAATGATCAAAGTGCCCAGTGCTGCATGGAACCTATGGCTGGAGCACAAACATGAATAAAATAAACTAAAAACCAGCGCTCAATGGGCAAAGATCAGATAATAAAAATTCAATTGATAAAAATGCCTTTTAATTAAAGTTCATAAGGCAAAAATAACAAGTTCAATAGTTCATACACGGTGACATATAAAACCAGGGAAAGGTCAATAATAGTAATCATAGAACCTGACATCCATGGAGGTGGGAGCTGAATCCAGGTTGCAGAGTGTAATGAAGAGAGGGCTCAGCCGTCTGACTCGCTGGGACTCGAATGGGCCAATGGGCAGTAGTCCGGCAGAAGGGAGGACTTCCCAGTGATGTATAATGCGTTAGGGAAGGCGGATGGCCTTTGGTGAGGAAAAGGCAATGAAAGAATCCAATCCGACAAACCGCGCTAAGTGCTGGGGGTAGCGACAGGCTGCAGCTTCTGAATCCTCCTGTGATGAGAACAGCACGGAGGGGAACCGCCGCTGTGATGAAATCAATACACTAGCACTTCCGCTGGTCAAACCAACCAGCTGTGTGGCCGGCGGCTGAAAACAAGGGGGCGGGTCTGAAACGGCAACTCGGTGACCCCAGCAGAGGGATAGTCCTTCTTCTGAAGGGCACAGATACAATGGTGGGGGGACAATATTGCCCAGGTGATATAGCTTCCTAGGAAACTTCTCAAAGGATCTAGTGCCGTACTGCAGATCATTCAAGCTCAGCCAGAGCTGTAATTTCTGGAAATAATTTCAATGCGATATGGCTCCACTGAAAAATGGGATGAAATGAAAAGGGAATTTGGGGGTCCTGAGTGGCTCTGACTACGTGTTTCACGCTTCAAGCGCTTTGTCACAGTCCCTGTGACAATAGATAGATAGATAGATATATATATCTATCCACTGTATACAGTGTAGCTAGATCTGACTCTGACTGCAGGCTGTTCCTGGTGTACTTTTTCTAATATACTGTCAGGCTGGCAGGTGATTCAGTGATCTGCAGTGCATTAAATATATATACAGTCTCCTACATATATATATCCACTGCATTCTAGTCTAGCCAAGCCTATATCTGACTGTAGGCCATTCCTGGTGTACGTGTTCAAATACACTTTCAGGCAGGCAGGCAGGTGATTCAGTGATCTGCAGTGCATTATATATATATATACAGTCTCCTACATATATATCCACTGCAATCTAGTCTAGCCAAGCCTATATCTGACTGCAGGCCATTCCTGGTGTACTTTTTCTAGTAAACTTCAGGCGGTGTTTTGCTAATACAATTTTACAGCATGTCTGGAAGGCCACCAAGGAGAGGCAGACGCTCACAGGCCACTAAAAGAGGGCAAGCAGGCTCTGTGTCTACAGCCAACAGTGCTGGTCATGGACACGGTGCATCCTCAGCACGTGACCGTGGGGCACGCTTGTCCTTTTTTCGGCAGCTGGCAGTGTTGAGCCACAACATACAGAAGAGTTGGTAGAGTGGATAACAACCCCATTCTCATCCTCCTCATCCTCTGTCACCCAGGCTCAGAGTACTTTGCCTGGCAATGCAGCTGTAAAAGTGACCTATTCATCAGCTCAATGTCATCAGTCACTCCTTCCCTATCCCCACCATCATGTGCTGAGGAGTCCCCCGAACTGTTCGACCACAGTGTCGGGTACATGCTGCAGGAGGATGCTCAGCGTTTTGAAGGCTCCGATGATGGTACCCAGGTTGAGGATGAAGGCAGTAACGTGAGCCCAGAGAGAGGGGGTGCCCAAGAAGGACAAGAAACTGCCAGTCATGTTCCCCCAGCTGCAGCATACTGCTAAGTTTGCTCCAGTGACGAGCAAGGGAGGGGATGATGAGGTTACTGACACTACGTGGGTGCCTGATAGAAGAGAGGAGGAGGAGGAGGAGGCACATCTCCAACGAGGCAGAATGCCCTCCAGGGGCCAGCTTAAGAGCAGCCACCTGACTGCATCACACCGCAGAGCTACGCATGTGCAGGGCGCTGCTGACTCCCCGCGTATTTTGAAAAGTACTTTGGTGTGGGCCTTTTTTGAGATGTGTGCAGCAGATCGCACCGTTGCTGCTTGCAACATATGTCTGGAGCGTATCAAGCCTGGCCAAAACAGCAGCCGCTTGGGCACCACATGCTTGACCAGACATATGTCGACCTCCCATGCAGTCCATTGGCAACAGTACTTAAAAGACCCACACCAAAGAACAAGGCGGACCTCTCCTTGCTCCTCATCAGCTGGGATCTCCATCCCCACTATACCTTCAGTCCTCTCAGAAACCTGCACTGAGAGGAATGAAGGTGTAGAATTAGGGGTCCCAAGCACTTGCGGGCAATCTGCTAGCGGTACACCTAAATCCGATTGTAGCAGGCAAATTTCCCTACCCCAGTTGCTAAACCGTCAAAAGAAATTCCGTCCCAGCCATCCACATGCTCAGCGTCTGAATGCTATTTTGGCTAGATTGCTAGCACTCCAACTGCTGCCTTTTTAACTGGTAGACTCTGGTCCCTTTCGCAAATTTGTGGAATGTGCGGTACCTCAGTGGCAGGTTCCCAAACAACATTTTTTTTCTCGTAAGGCCATTCCGGCTCTCTCTCTTTCACAGCGCACTGGGTAACTCTGCTGGCAGCTGGGAAGGATGCAGGACAGGTTGCAGTATTGTTGGAGCTTGTTCCGCCACCACGCCTCAAAAATGCTAGTAGTGGTGATTCTGCCACACCTCTCTCCTCCACCCCCTCCTCTTCTTCTTCCTCTATGGCCTCTTCCTCTGCAGATTTGTCCTCGGAACCGTAGGCGTTCAAGGGGCTATGCAAGCACTCAGGCAAAAAGATGCTATGCGGTGCTTAAGTTGGTCTGCTTAGGGAATAGGAGCCACACTGGGGCAGAGATTCTGTCAGCTCTGCAGGGGCAGACTCAGACTCAGAGGAGGATGAGGATTGTGTCAGCAATCAGTCTTGGATCACCAGCTACCAAGCACCTGATGCTGATGTAACCGATTAATTTTTCTATGAATGTGAGATCCCTTGAAGACTGCCTATGCTGATGCTGAGTGACTATCCTATTCCTCCTCAATGTTCATGTTGTTAGCTTCTAAGAACATTTTTTTTCAGGGCACCACCACCAGTGCCTAAGGCCCAATTTTTCTGCCCGTTTAAAAGCGGCATGTAATTAAAATTGTTGCTCTAATAATTTAACATCAGGGCTTGTTCCTGTGCTCAACTAAAGTATCTGTGAAGGGTGTGCAGTGTTGTGGCACCACCGCCCAAGACCCAATTTTTCTGCCTCTGTTTAACAGGGGCGCGTAATTAAATTTTTTTGGTCTAATATTTCACAGCCGGGCCCGTTCCTGCGCTCAACAAAAGTATCTGTGAGGCTTTAGAGTGTTGTGCCACCACCACCACCGCCTAAGGCCCAATTTTTCTGCCCCTGTTTAACAGGGGCATGTAATTACATTTTTTGACCTAATCTTTCACAGCAGGGCCCGTTCCTGCGCCCACCAAGAGTAACTGTGAGGGCTTACAGTGTTGTGGCACCAACACCACCACCAAAGGCCCAATTTTTCTGCCCCTGTTTAACAGGGGCATGTAATTACAATTCTTGATATAATATTTCAAAGCAGGGCCCGTTCCAGTTCCCACCAAGAGTAACTGTGAGGGCTTACAGTGTTCTGGTACCACCAACACCTAAGGCAACGCTGTATCTTGGCATAGGCCATCAAGGCCCAGGCCTAGGGCAGCACTTTGCAGGGGGCAGCATGAAAAGAGTCCCCGCCGGCTTGTGCTAAATTTTTAGTGCAGCGCCAGTCTTATGAGGTGGACTGGGCCGCAAGACAAATAGGTCTGGCGCCCCCATAAAGCGGCTGCACCGCTGCCGGTATGATAGGGATGGCGCAGACACAAGAGACACTGACATGGTCACCTATACCTGGCAGGTAGGTAGTAGGACTCTCCTGCAATCCTTTGCTTGTGTCAGTTGTACATATTAAGGCATCTTAATTTTATTTTTGTTGATTGCTGATGAGAAAAATAAACAGATGGAATTTCTTTGTTCCTGCCTCAAATCCTTCCTTTGCTCACTGCCTGGACCACATACCTCCATCACTGTGCTATATGTTTTCTTCTGCGCCACTGGCATGGTTATATCCTCTTAGCCCTCAAAGTAGAACTATAGGTAACACTTTTTTTTACATTTTGGATAGAGTAAGGGATAGTTATAGCCCCTGTCAAAAAAAAATTGCCATCCCCGTTCATTTCCCTTTATTTCCTGACCCATAGACAAACAGGAAGTGAGAGGAAATCTCTGCAGATTAAGGGAATCCCTCCCCCCCCAGGCCCTTAGAACTAGTGTCCCCACTGGAAAATTTCAAGGCAGGTCTTAAACAGGAAGGGGTGTGACCTTGACAGGAAGGGGTGGATCATATTTAAATTAGGGGTTGCACGAGTTTAGTCAGGCCTAGGGCAGCACAAAACCTAAATACACCACTGACCTAAGGCCCAGTTTTCTGCAGCGTATATAGGGCAGGCCGTATAATATATACAGGCGGTCCCCTACTTTCAAACATCCGATCTTACAAACGACTCCTACTTACAAATGGAGGGAGACAACAGGAAGTGATAGGAAATCTACCCCTAGGAAGGGAAATTCTCTCCTGTAAGAGTTAATATGGGAAAAAGGTGTCTCCACTGATGCTTTATCACCAATCCTTGTTTCTCGAATAACCCCAAATTTTCAAAATCCAATTGTCATTGGGACAGAAAGTGAGCTGAAATCTTCTGAACAGGGGCACAGACAGCAAAACAAATGTTACGGGGGTGATTATAACTCTTCCCTATGTTATCCAAAAAGTTTAAAAATAGATTTTTTGGCTGGAGCTACACTTACAAAATGTACCTGTAAGTGTACAAACAGATTCAAACTGATTCAACTTAAGAACAAACCTACAGTCCCTGTCTTGTTTGGACCGCCTGTATACTGCAGTTCAGAGTATATAGGGACTGGGGGCCCCACGCTTTTTCTTTTTTTTACTTGTGTGCAGGATTCCCCTAATATCCATACAAAGGGCCTGGTAATGGGCTGGGGGGGGGGGGTACCTATGCCGCTTTTTTCAATAATTTTCATCAATATTGCCGGGACCCGACATTACATTACAGCCGCAAGCAGTTTTAAGTGACTTTGGTTCCTTTTGAAATGTCATTTTATGCAGGGACTGTTCTAAACACGGGAAACACGCGCCACTTTAAAGGGCATACTATAGAAACCCCCCAGGTATGATATTTAAAGGAATATTTCACTTTTATTTTTTCACTTTAAGCATTATTAAAATCACTGCTCCCGAAAAAACGGACGTTTTTAAAAACTTTTTTTCTTGCGTTGACACATGTTCCCTGGAGCAGGACCCGGGTCTCCAAACACTTTTTAGGACAATAACTTGCATATTAGCCTTTAATATGCGCACTTTTGATTTTCGGGTCCCATAGACACTGTTCGAATGTTCCCGCAAACTTTCGGTCCGCTCGCATGTTCTGCCACGAACCGAACCGGGGGGGGGGGGGGTGTTCGGCTCATCCCTACTCAATACATCACATAAAAGTAACTTTTCCAAACAACTTCAATGTATACCATACACAATTCATACATTTCTCATACACAGTCTCCTTACACAAACATTCCAGGTTGCAAATATCTGACAAATCCCACACACACACACAACAGACATACGATCAAACTCCCAATCCATTTTTTCAAAAAGATGAAAGATTTGTTATTTTGCAAAGCAGAGCCTCCACTGCATCGGAATGTGGATCCATTTGCTCCCTCATCTTGATCGGATGCTAAGGAGGCCCTATTTACTCCTCCGTTTCTGGCCCGCCATTCTGTCGTGGAGATAAGGCTGTACACAGAGCGCACAGCCATATCTCCTGTGCTAATAAGCACACATTTTGTCTAATGATATAATGCATCTTACCTAGCACTCTATTTCCTGTATATCCCCAAGTAAACAGACGTCACCACAGCTCATGTTCTCAGATCCATCAGCATGACTCCTCTCTAGCATCAGCCGCAACTTTTATTTATACTGTCAACATGAGTAACAAAAGAAGGTGGTGGCTTCACAAACAGTCAATCAGACATTTTGTATTCTTTCAAAAGAACCAATCACAGACATGTACTGTATATATTCAAATAGAATACCAGCAGTGACGTGTGCAAACGGTCATGTGCAGAGCCATGCTTTCTGTGAGACAAAGGATGCCTCACAATTTGAACACTACAAAGATGGCTCTGTACATGACTGTGTGCAAACCAACTCACTGCTTCCAATGACGCGAACCATACTCTATCATGGCTCAGTGGGCCATAATTTTCGTATAGTTATGCTATAGTTCCCATGTACGCAGATCTGTTTGCTCGGAGTCATTAAATGCAGTTGCCATGAAGTGGCCAGTCTCTTGGTGAGGCATAAAAACAAACATCCCTAAAAGAGCAAACATATCTGCTGTGTCCACAGGAAGGTTTTTGCGGCCAATGGTCTTCCACCAACGTCTGTGCGAATACGCTCACATGAGCGAATTACAGCAAAACCGACACTGGGGGACATCTGACAACACATCTTTATAAAAATTTCCACAACAAACCGAAAATGGAAAGAGTATGGCACTACTGCAAACCTACCAAGACATGGCTGTCCAGCTAAACTGACAGGCCGGGCAAAGAGAGCATTAATAAGAGAAGCAGCCAAGAGGCCCATGGTAACTGAGCTGCAGAGATTCACAGCTCAGGTGGTAGAATCTGTTCACAGGACAACTATTAGTAGTGCACTCCACAAATCTGGCCTTTATTGAAGAGTGACAAGAAAAAAGCTATTGTTGAAAGAAAGCCATAATAAGTCCCGTTTGCAGTTTGTGGGGACACAGAAAACATGGTGCTTTGGTAAGATGAGACTTAAAAAAAATAGAATTTTTGGCCTAAAAGCAAAACTCTACGTGTGACGGAAAACCAACACTGCACATCACCCTGAACACACCATCCCCACCGTGAAACATGGTGGCAACATCATGTTGTTGGGCTGATTTTCTTCGACAGGGAAGCTGGTCAGAGTTGATGGGAATATGGATGGAGCCAAATACAGGGCAATCTTAGAAGAAAACTTGTTAAAGTATGCAAAAGACTTGAGACTGGGATGGAGGTTCACCTTCCAGCAGGACAAAGACCTTAAACATACATCCAGAGCTACAATGTAATAAAAAATCAAAGCATATTCATGTTTTAGAATGGCCCATTCAAAGTCCAGACCTAAATCCAATTGAGACTATGGCAAAACTTGAAAATTGTTGTTCACAGACGGTCTCCATCCAATCCGACAGAGCTTGAGCTATTTTGCAAAGAAGAATGGGCAAATATGTCACTCTCCTAGATGTACAAAGCTGGTAGAGACATACCCAAAAAGATTTGCAGCTGTAATTGAGGCGAAAGGTGGTTCTACAAAGTATTGACTCAGGGGGCTAAATACAAATGCATGCCACACTTTGCAGATATTTACTTTTATTATTATCTATTATGTGCCACTTTGTGTTGGTCTATCACATAAAATCCCAATAAAATACATTTAAATTTTTAGTTGTAACATGACAAAATGTGGAAAATTTCAAGGGGTATGAATACTATTTCAACGCACTGTATCTTACTGCTTAAAACTGTTAGCATAGGATATCGGCCACATTGGCATTGTTTTTAATGAGTTGCAAAAAGTTAAAGTAAATCTCAACCAAAGTGTAGCAATGCAAAATAGGAAGCACAGCTTGTACATGTAATAAGCAAGTATGGCTGTCCCATTTACAAGTTAACCGCTTGCCGCCCGCCGCACGCAGATATACGTCTGCAGCATGGCACGGGTAGGCAAAAGGACGTGTATATATACGTCCCCTTTAAGATCGCAGCATTGTGGACGCGCGTGTGCCCGCCGCGAACTCCGTGACTCCGACCGCGGGTCCTGCAGACTCAATGTCCGCAGTCATACCCGCACTCGTGTCACGGTGAGGAAGAAGGGGGAAATCTCCTAAGTCTGCAGCGAGTTATTGGGGCCAGTGTGGAGAGAGGATGCTTGGAAGCTACTACAGTGTGGGGAAGCAGTTCTGGGACCGGATCGTGGAGAGACAAAGCCACTCCCGGGATGCTGTCTTTGCCATGCTGCCTGACAGAGTCACCCTAAGCAACCTAAGCTAGTTGACGCCTGATCGAAGAGGCAACTAAATCAGTGTTACTGGGACTGGTAAGCGGGCCTTGCGGCCAATACTTGCTACCACTCCTAGGAAATAAAGTCACTAGGAGCTACTTAACCAGTGACCCCATAGCTCTAATACTGCCTGCAGGCCTTACTGATGGCCACAACGTGCGCCAACGAGCTCCAACGAAACTTAGGACTAAGGACTGCCCCTAGTTGTAACTAACTTGAAGCTCTATCTTCTGGCCTGTTTAAAGGGGTAATATACCTCTGTCTATTCGTTTGAGTGCACTCAAAACCTATAGTGGATTTATAAATACCCTTTTTTGCATTTTAAAGTTTATATGCATTGTTTATTGCTAACCTGCCTGCTGAGTGTGTTCAATTCGGTTTAACTGTTACTTACGCTATAATAGTCAATCAATAGATTAAGCATATTTATCCTTAAACAGGTGTGTGTGTGTATGTATGCCATATTCCACAGCCAGGCGAAAGGTATTTCTCACGTGTGCTGTAAATTGTGCTTGCAGTAATTTTATTCAACCAGGTGTACCAGGGGGGCTGAGGTTGTTTTTGGAGTCGAGGCGAAGAACAGAGAAACCAAAATTTAACCAGCAGCTCCTTCGCAGCTAGCGCTAGATGTGGAGGTTCGATCGGGATATCCTGTTCTGCTAACAAACTAGCAGGACAACAGCTTTGAAAGCATCAAGATGAATCCTGTTGATGTGAGCCCAGAGAGATCAAGCCAAGCAGCCTCATCAGAAGAAGCTACCTTACCGGCGCCTGTAGCCATGATAGGGCGGGAATTCATTGCCGCTTTGGAAGAGTTTGTGGCAAAATGTCAGAAGAGTAGTCCACTATACACTGGGTCTGAATACCAAAAGCTGGGAACCTTCTCTGGAAAACTGCCAGTTCCTGTCAGTGAAGAGAGTTTTGAGGAATGGCTGCAGCAAGCCATGCAAGCATTAGATGAGTGGGACATCCCTGAGGCTCAGAAAAAGCAGAGAATCACAGAGAGTTTGAGGAGGACAGCCTCAGAAGCTGTTCGCAACCTGAAACTTAGCAAACAGGACTGTACTGCTCACGACTACTTAGATATCTTGCAAAACGTGTTTGGGAGAACAGAAAAGGCCTCTGACCTCTTGTACCAGTTTGAGCATACGTACCAAGATGAGGGAGAGAAACTGTCTGAATACATGAGACGTCTTGACAAGATAATGCACCAGATACTTCCAGATACTACCAGATAAGAAAGGTATAGATCTCAGGTCAGTTGACAGCAGGGATGAGCTTCGAGTTCGAGTCAAACTCATGTTCAACTCGAACATTGCCTGTTCGCCCGTTCACCGAACAGCGAACAATTTGGGGTGTTCGCGGCAAATTCGAAAGCCACGGAACACCCTGTAAAAGTCTATGGGACAAATCTAAAGTGCTAATTTTAAAGGCTTATATGCAAGTTATTGTCATAAAAAGTGTTTGGGGACCTGGGTCCTGCCCCAGGGGATATGTATCAATGCAAATCTTTTTTTTAAAACGCCCGTTTTTTCAGGAGCAGTGATTTTAATAATGCTTAAAGTGAAACAATAAAAGTGAAATATTTATTTAAATTTCGTACCTAGGGTGTGTGTATAGTATGCCTGTAAAGTAGCGCTTGTTTCCCGTGCTTAGAACTGTCCCTGCACAAAGTGTCATTTCTGAAGGAAAAAAAGTCATTTAAAAGCACTTGCGGCTATAATGAATTGTCGGCTCCCGGCAATACAGAGAAAAGTCATTGAAAGTCATTGATAAAAAATAAAAAAAATGCGTGGGGGTCCCCCCAAATTTAATTACCAGGCCTTTCAGGTCTGGTATGGATATTAAGGGGAACTCCAACCAAATAAAAAAAAAATGGCGTGGAGTTCCCCCCCCAAAAAATGACGTGGGGTTCCCCCCAAATATCCATACCAGACCTTTTATCCGAGCACGCAACCTGGCAGGCCGAAGGAAGGCCGCCCCCTCTGATGCAACAGAAACCTGCGTTACAACAGAGGGGGCGGGGTTACCCGCACGTCACTGGGGAAGCCCGGGTTTCCCCTTGCTTCAGAGGGGGACGGGGTCACGTGACGGGTGGCCCCGTCTTCAGCTATATAAGAGACCTGTCAGGCTGCCGGGATTCCGGTGGAGACAGGATGCTTTCTGTTCCTCGCTGCGCTGGACATCATCGTTTGAGCCTGGAGAGGAGAGATCATCCATTGCTGGACCCGGAGAGGAGATCACCCATCACAGGATACCGACAGTGTTGGAGTGGAGACCGAGAGTGGATTACCACCACTGGAATCTTTTTTTTTATTTTTTAATTATTTTTAATAACGGACTTATCCCAACGGTGTCTGTGTGTGTGTTTTTTTTTTTTTTTTTTTTTACAATTTTTTACACTTTCTTTGTGAAATGGTAGGGGTACAATGTACCCTTACCAATTCTCATAGGGGGGGCTGGGATATGGGGGTCCCCTTTGTTAAAGGGGTCTTCCAGATTCCAATAAGCCTCCCGCCCGCAGACCCCCACAACCACCGGGCAAGGGTTGGGGCGATGAGGTCCTTGTGCTTTGAGGGGTCAAAGACCCCCAAAGCATCCTCCCCATGTTGAGGGCATGTGGCCTGGTACGATTCATGAGGGGGGGCGCTCTCTCGTCCCCCCCTCTTTTCCTGCGGCCTGCCAGGTTGCGTGCTCAGATAAAGGGTCTGGTATGGATTTTTGGGGGAAACTCCAAGCCATTTTTTTTTTTACTTTGGCATGGAGTTCCCCTAAAATACATACCAGACCTGAAGGGTCTGGTATGGATATTTTGGGGGAACCCCACGTAATTTTTTTTTTGACGCAGGGTTCTCCTTAATATCCATACCAGACCTGAAGGGCCTGGTAATTGAATTTGGGGGGACCCCCACACATTTTTTTATTTTATTTTTTATCAATGACTTTCAATTACTTTTCTCTGTATTGCCGGGAGCCGACAATTCATTATAGTCGCGAGTGCTTTTAAATGACTTTTTTTCCTTCAGAAATTCCATTTTGTGCAGGGACAGTTCTAAGAATGGGAAACAAGCGCTACTTTACAGGCATACTATACACACCCCCTAGGTACGAAATTTAAAGGAATATTTCACTTTTATTGTTTCACTTTAAGCATTATTAAAATCACTCCTCCCGAAAAAACGGTTGTTTTTAAAACTATTTTTTGCATTGATACATGTCTCCTGGGGCAGGACCCAGGTCCCCAAACACTTTTTTTGACAATAATTGCATATAAGCCTTTAAAATAAGCACTTTAGATTTCTCCCGTAGACTTTTACAGGGTGTTCCGTGGCTTTTCGAATGTGCGGCGAACGGGCGAACAGGCAATGTTCAAGTCGAACATGAGTTTGACTCGAACTCTAAGCTCATCCCTAGTGAGCAGCTGGCAGAATTGAAGAGATCAGGCATCATCAGGGAGTCTAGGAGCCCTTATGCCTCCCCCATAGTGGTGGTGCGGAAGAAAAATGGGCCCCTGAGGCTGTGCATCGATTATCAGATGCTCAACAGGAGGACTATCCCTGGTCAGTACACCACTCCAAGGATAGAAGATGCCCTGAAGTGCCTATCGGGGTGAAGTGATTCAGCGTGCTGGACCTGAAGAGTGGGTACTATCAAATCCCCATGCACCCTGAGGACAGGGAAAAGACAGCTTTTATCACCCCAGTAGGGTTCTTCAAATTTGATTGGATGCCTCAAGGTCTGTCCGGTGCCCCAGAAACGTTCCAGAGACTGATGGAGAAGACAGTAGGGGACGTACCTAATCAAGGTGTTGGTGTATCTAGACAATGTCATCATCTTTGGCAAAACTCTCGAAGAACATGAAGAGCGGCTGGAGAAGGTTCTGAGGAGACTCCATGATGAGGGGTTGAACCTGTCCCTGGAAAAATGTCAGTTTTACCAGCCTTGAGTTAATTACCTCTGCCACGTTGTCTCTGCTGAAGGAGTGGCTACTCACCCGCAGAAGTTGGAAGCTGTCACTTCCTGGCCAAGGCCTACCAATGTGACTGAGCTTAGGTCATTCATGGGATTTTGCATATACTATAGAAGGTTTGTCAAAGGATTTGCTAAAATAGCTCGGCCCCTTAATGAGTTGTTAAAGAATGAGGATGATGATAACCCTGATTCAACAAAACACATTGAGCAAATCAGAGGACCCAGGAAGCCTGCGAGAGTCGATCAAAGACCAGTGGATCGACCAGTGTGAGCAAGCCTTTCGGCAGCTGAAGTGGAGTCTGACAAATGCTCCTGTTTTGGTCTATGCCAATCCAGCCAAGCCATATGAGCTGCATGTTGATGCCAGTAGAGATGGGCTAGGCGGGGTACTGTATCAGGAGCACGATGGACACCTGTTGCTTATGTGAGCTGAAGTCTTGCACCTGCTGAGAAAAACTACCCTACTCACAAGTTGGAATTCTTGGCTCTGAAGTGGGCAGTGGTGGACAAGTTGAAAGACTACTTGTATGGTGCAGACTAGACTTGTGCACAACGGAAAAATTCGTTCCGTTTCGGTTCGTTTCTTTCCGGTCCTGTTGATTCGTAATCATTCGTAATTTTGCTAGACGGCATTTTTCGTGTTCGGACTCATTCGTATTTTTGCAAGCGACATTTTTCGTTGAATTTTTTGTTGCTTTATAATTCGTACTTTCGGTAGAGTACGTTGTTTTTCGTTGATTCTGGACACAACTCCTACTTTCGTAACTTTTTTTGGGTTCGTTGATTCGTAATTTTCCGTGTCTGTCTCACAACGACGCTGCCTATTATGCCTAATGTGCTTCGAATGGATCTGTACTTTTCTAAATACATAGCGGTTATTTGTAACGATTCGAAATCTCGTATTTTACTTTCGTTTTTTACATGCGGCTATAGGCTCCGCCCCTGTACACCATTTTGAGAGGGTTCAGCACGGTGAGGGAGAAGCAGAGAGCAGAGCAGAGTGAGTGTTATTGTGCTTCGAATGGATTTGAAATCTCGTATTTTACTTTCGTTTTTTCATGCGGCTATAGCCTCCGCCCCCTGTACACCATTTTGAGAGGAAGTTCAGCATGGTGAGGGAGAAGCAGAGAGCAGAGTGAGTGTTTATTGTGCTTCGAATGGATTCGTACATTCGTAACTTTTTTCATAACGAATTATGCCGAAGACCTTCGGGCATTCGCTATTTTGCGGTATAATTTATTTCGGATTCGGTTTTATTCGTAATTGCTCTGTTCGGAAATTCTAATGCTTCCGAATGTCCGAAAGTTGCTAAATTCGGACGAATTTCGATTCGTTACGAAACGAATTGCACAAGCCTAGTGCAGACCTCATGGTCAAAACTGACAACAACCCACTCGCATACTGTACATACCACAGCAAAACTGGATGCCACTGGGCACAGGTGGTTGGTCGCCCTATCAGGTTTCCGCTTCAGCCTAAAATACCACCCAGGAATTGGGAACAGAGATGCTGATGCCCTGTCAAAGAGACCCTATGACTTGGGGATTTCCTCTGAAGAGTGGACTCAACTAACTCCAGAAGGGATACAAGCCTTGTGTTAGGGAGAGGAACATCAGGCCAGAGGAACAACTGGGGCAGAAGCCATTGGAGTCTCAGTGGCAGGTATCCCCAAATACTACTGTGATTGGTCCCAGGTCAGGGATAACAGCCTACCTAAGCTTTCAGATAAGGACTTCAAGAACTAGATAGCAGATCCCCTATGTCCTGGAGGGCCAACGCCCAAATCTACTGCTAACAGACTCTCCAACAGAAGCACAACTAGTGCACAAGGAATGGGATCGACTACAGTTAAGCAATGGGGTGGTCTACCGAAGGGGCCCCTTAGATGATCCTGAAGATAAATGGCAGCTATTCTTACAGAGAAAGCATAGGGAAACGGTGCTGACTGCCTTACATGACAATCATGGCCACCTAGGGTCTGAGAGGACATTGAAACTGGTGCGAGACCGGTTCTATTGGCCCTGTATGCGGGCTGAATTTGAGGGATACTGTCGCTCCTGCATATGGTGTATACAGAGGAAGACTTTGCCCCACAGAGCTGCCCCAATGGGTCATCTTCAAAGTCAAGGACCACTGGAATTAGTGTGTATTGACTTTCTGAGTCTGGAGCCTGACTCAAGTGGGCAGGGAAATGTTCTGGTGGTGACCGACCACTTCACCCGGTATGCCCAGGCATTCCCAACTAAAGACCAACAGCAAGTTCTTTGTCCACTACGGTCTACCTCAGCGTATTCACTCTGACCAGGGGAGAGACTTTGAGAGTAGACTCATTAAACGACTGTTAGACCTGTTAGGTGTTCAGAAGTCAAGAACCACTCCCTGCCACCCTCAAGGGAATCCTCAGCCAGAACGCTTTAATCGCACCCTCCTAGATATGCTTGGGAATCTTACGGCTGAAAAGAAGCAACATTGGAGCAGGCACATTGCAGCTATTGTACATGCCTATAATAGCACTGAAAACTATGCCACGGGTTATTCACCATATAGGCTGATGTTTGGAAGAGAAGCTCGACTGCCAGTTGACTTAGCATTCGGCACATCCCTGGACCATACCTCGATGGTGTCACACAGAGGATATGTGGACAGCCTGAGGAAGAGTCTGAAGACAGCATATGAGAAATATGAAAAAGCCCAGGCTGCCTCAAACACCCGTGGCAAGCGAAACAAAAAAAACTTTGACCTAAAGCTGGGAGTACATGATTTGCAGCCTGGTGACAGAGTGTTACTGAGGAACTTGGGCATCCCTGGGAAACACAAACTGGCTTATCGGTGGAAGTCGCAGCCCTACATCATCTGCAAGCAGTTTGTTATGGAAATATTATACCTCACTTAAATAATTAAAATAAGTGATTAAAACCTTTTGTCTATATAAAAATTTAAACAAAGAATAGCGGTACGAAAAAGAGAAAATGATTACATTTATTGATACCGAGAAGAAACTTGTAGTATTCTGATATTAACAACTATAACGTAAATGATACAATCATAAAACGAAGATGATACCAATGTTACACAATACTACAAGTAGGAATATGGCTATAATGGACACAGCAGTAAATAATGACAAGTTGTAGTTAAATGAGTCTACGAGGAAAGTAAACGAGAAGTGAGATTAATCTTAGGCCAAATCTTAAAATAGAACGGAAGTGGGGAGAGAGAGAGAGAGATATTACGTCACTATGTCTAGATCAGGTCATCATTCCAATAGAGTGAGCCATGGGTCTGCCTGACATTTATACCCCCCTTGCCCTACTCCCCCCCCCCCTCCAGGTTTCAAACTCCCTGTGACCCCATTGGTCTATAGTTGCATCACAAACTGGTTGAACCTCAAGCCTAGATATTCATTGGTTCAAAGTTTTCTCAGATCCTGATTGGCTGCATCTCAAGCCTCCTAAATGTTCCAGGTAACTTTCGGTGCCTCTCCGTCTGTTATCTAATAAACAACCCTATTGATCTACAGCCCACCCAATTCTCACATTAGCATGCCAAGGGCTCCTGCTGTGATGGAGCCTTTCCGTCTGTCCTGGCTCTCTTCAAAATAAAAGGATAATTTAAATAATTTAATTATCGCCCGAAGACATTCAATTTATATTCCCAGTAGACAGTAAGAAGGTCCTTTTAGAATATAAGTTGGCATCATATCACAAAATATATATATATTCCTGTAAAATCATATACGGTTTTACCCGTCCACCTACATATACATATACACGTGTCCATTGGGGGCATGGTGGTTTAATTAGAGTCCATGATATGAATATGAAATGTTCAAAATATCCACCACAGTACCCCCTCAAGTTCATTATTGAACTTATTTCCTCCTTCAATGATCTTGTACCCACCCACAACGGCCCAAAAGCCCCGACCCTTCCCCCACCACCACTGCGGCTTGAACACGCTGGAACCCCATCACGGTAGACTTGACAGTCCTAGTGCCTTTGAGACTTCACATCCGACCCATGAGAGTCTGTACTGCAATGTTTTATCGCCCCTCTGCATTGGAAGAGCGGAACTCCAACATTGATGGCGGGATCCTTGCATATCTAGTCCTGTAACTTGGGAATATGATTGTAACGATTGGATCGGACCGTGACACAGCACTTTTCAGCATGGTGAAGGAAAGTTCAGGAGAGTCTTATTCGTGGCATATTTGTCTCAAATGACTTGGTTATCGTTGCTTCTTCAGGTGGTGGTTGGGCGGGCCTCCGGACAGTTGTGCAGGAATACAAAAAAAAACAAAAAGACAACGTCAGTGTACAGTTATTGGAGGAATGCCAGACAGGAGCAGTGGTGTGGCCATTAAGACTAAATACTTATGAGGGGTGTAATGTGGACGAGTAAGGTGGGATCCCCACAGGGTACAGAGTCTGAGCCACAGCCAGTATCATCCATGGTAGGGATCGTCAACACTGCCTGCTATTGCCAGGTCCCTGGGTTCACCACACCTGTTCACTGGGCTCAGGTTAAAGCAGTAGGCAGACTAGGGGAGGTACAATTACATTTGGGAGGTAGAATTGTATTAGGACATAAGACCTGGATGTCCAGGCATACTTTGTGAAATATGGTACTTGTATGTTTCAGGAACCCGTTCTATAGGACCCACTGGACTTGGAAAATGGAGTCAGGCAGAGACGGTAAACCCTTACAATTCACAACTCATCTCTGATATTCAAACAAAAATTCCAGAAGATGAATACATTTATTTTTAACCCCTTGATGCCCGTGCTATAGCCGAATGACGGCTTCAGCGCGGACCTGAAAATCCGGGAGGCCGTCATTATACGGCCTCCCCTTTGCTCGTTCCCCACGCGCGCTCCCGAGCGCGCAGTGGGGAAATTATTTGCTGCCTGTGTCCCATGGACACAACGAATCACAGATCGCTGTGAATGGCCAATCAGAGTGGCCATTTACTATGCGATCTGTGCGGCCAATGAGAGATGATCTCAAATGTAAACATATGAGATCATCTCTCATTGCCTGCTCTCCCTCCTCACACAGATACCGCGTGTGAGGAGGGAGAGCAAATCTGTTACTTTGTTTTAACAGTGAGTGATCTACAACTGCTATACAGTGCCCATACAGTGCCCATCTCTGCCCATACAGTGCCCACCTCTGCCCACCTTTGCCCATACAGTGCCCACCTTTGCCCATACAGTGCCCACCTGTGCCTATACAGTGCCCACCTGTGCCAGTCTGACCACCTGCGCCAGTCTGTGACATCAGTGATCTGTGCAATCAGTGCTCACCTGTGCCACCTCATCAGTGCCTACCTGTGCCACCTCAGTGCCCACCTGTGCCAATCAGTGCCCACCTGTGCCAATCAGTCAGTGCCCATCTGTGCCGCCAATCAGTGCCCATCTGTGCCGCCTCATCAGTGCCCATCTGTGCCGCCTCATCAGTGCCCATCTGTTCCGCCTCCTCAGTGCCCATCTGTTCCACCTCACCAATGCCCATCTGTGCCGCCTCATCAGTGCCCATCATTGAGGGCTTGGCAGACACCTATGTAGTTGCACCACCAGCAGAAACAAAATGTTAAAAAGATCATTTTCCGCCGAGGAGGCATACCAAATCCTTTCCACGCCTGACAAGAGCAAAGTGGAGCTCTCTCTTTCAGATTCCCTTTCCCTTTCCAATTCCGATTCTGAGTCGGACGTCAATTACGAGCCAGTCCTCAGTAGTGCAACACTGAGTGACTCAGAGGAGGAAGCTAGTCGGCCCGCCAAACGAAGGCGTTCTGGTGAAGAGGCAGTGCCATCCACCAGCACCGCAGTGCCATCCACCAGCACCGCAGTGCCTCGGCAAGAAAGGCCAAGGACCCATGCTAGCCTTCCCTATGCCCTTCAGAACCCCTTGTGGCTTCCTCCTAATTAAGGAGAAGCCAACATTCCCCCTTTCACTGACCAGCCAGGAGTCCAAGTAAACATGGAGAATTTTACCCCAATTGATTTTTTTTACCTTATTTTTACCGAGGACATGCTTTCCAACATTGTCACCCAGTGCAATCTATATGCCCAACAATTTATTTTGAACAATCCTACAGCATATTATGCCCGTCCCTACGAGTGGAGAGACCGAACGGTGGAGGAGTTGAAGATTTTTTTTAGGCCTCACGTTTTGTATGGGACTCAACCCAAAAAAACACCTTGCGTTCCTTTTGGTCAAAACGCCCCATCTATCACATGCCAATATTCTCCAAGGTAATGCCCAGAGCCAGATACTTCATGATAATGAGATTCCTACATTTTAACGATAACACCCAGTGCCTTCCCCGAAATCACCCAAATTTTGACAGGCTTTTCAAAATTCAGCCCTTACTGAATTATTTTTCTGAAAAATTCCCCCAGCTGTATACCCCGGACCAACACATATGTGTGGATGAGTCCCTTGTTAACTTTAGTGGCAGGCTTCAAATAAAACAATTCATTCCCAGCAAAAGGGCCCGCTATGGTGTGAAGGTTTACAAGCTATGTGACCGAGTCACAGGGTACACGTATGCCTTCTTAAACCTCGTACACACGATCGGATATCCTATGGATTCTAATCCGATGGTTTTGTCCATCAGTCTTGCCTACACACCATCAGTCCAAAAACCGACCGTTCCAAACGCGGTGACGTAAAACACTCCGATAAGCCGAGAAAAATTAAGTTTAATGCTTCTGAGCATGCGTTGACTTGATTCTGAGCATGCGTGGGTTTTTTATCCGATGGACTTGCCCATAGACGATAGGAATTTGCTATCGGTTTTTGATCCATCGGAAAAATTTAAAACGTGTTCTATTTTTTAAAACCGATGGAAAAAAGACCGATGGGTCCCATACACGATCGGTTTGTCCGATGAAAAAAGTCCATTGGACTGTTTTCATCGGTAGAACTGATCGTGTGTACAGGGTTTAAGTGTACGAGGGGAAGGACAGCCAGCTGAATCCCCCTAATTGCCCAGATTACTTGGGATCAAGTGGGAAAATTGTTTGAGACCTCATATACCCCCTGCTGAAAAAAGGCTACCATCTCTACGTTGACAACTTTTATACATCTCTTCCCCTGTTCCATAACCTTCACCGGATGCAGACGCCAGCATGTGGTACCATCAGAAAGAATCGGAAGGGCTTTCCTCAGAGTCTTGTAAATAAGCTGAGAAGAGGAGAATCGGCAAGTCTGAGAAACAAGGACGTTCTGACAGTGAAGTGGAAGGACAGAAGGGATGTATACATGTTGTCTTCCATCCACAACGATACCTTCGTGGAAATCCCCAGAAGGAATGGCCCCATCCGAAAGCCCACATGCATCCAGGACTACAATTTGTTTATGGGGGAGTTGACTTCAATGATCAGATGCAATTCGTACATCATATACCGCAACTCCACCCAAAACCCCAAACGCTTCCTTGGCTACCAGGAGGACCTTATCACTGCCCTTATATTCCCGAACGGCCCACCCCAAAACATCCGATCTGATGTTATGAGTCGACTCGCCGAACGTCACTTTCCCGATAAAATACCTCCCACAGCAACAGGTCGACGATGTAAAAAAAAAAAGTAAGGTGTGTACCAGTGGAGGAGTCAGACGAGACACAGTTTATTATTGTGCAGAGTGTCCTTCCCAACCAGGCCTCTGTGTAGTAGACTGTTTTTGCCGTTACCATACTTCACTAAATTATTAGTGAAGTATGGTAAACGTAATCCTCAGTTTCTGCCTTCACACCCCTTATGCCACTGCCTGCTCTGTAACTGACCATGGCTTATTATTCGACCACGCTTCTGCCTAACGATTCTGTACTACCTCTGCCTGATCTGGAACTGACCCTGGACTGTTTTTCGACCATGATTCTGCCTAATGATTCTGTACATACCTCTGCCTGATCTGGAACTGACCTTGGACCGTTTGACCATGCTTTTTGCCTGCCTCTTGGATTGAACTTGTACCCTGCTACTGGACTAGTGGGATTCAACACAGGGGTCTCACATATGTGAGGGGCTCCAGAAAAGTTTTTCTGGATGATGAAAAAATATTTTTTTGTTTTCTCATCCACGATTAGGGTCTGGAGACTCGGAGGCTTCAAAGAGATTTGGGTGGGAGAAGCCTCTACCCTAGGGTTGCCACCTCATCCCTTTAAACCCAAACACATATGAATTACACAGATTCTGAGGCTAATTGAATGCAGATAAGGCACCAAATTAGTTTAATTACCACCTTAATCAGCCACAGAACCTGTGTAATTCATATGTGTTCGGGTTTAAAGGGATGAGGTGGCAACCCTACTGTACCCCTGTCCCCATTCTGTCCTGAACAAGGCCCTACTTCTGCCTGCTACCTGTAGGACCTATGCCATCATGCCTCTGCCCGTCACATGAACTGACCACACCAAATGGACCTGCCTACTACCAGGACCAATATTTTTGGCACTGCTGACAATATCTCTGCCTGCACTAACCCTGGACTGTATATGGACAGTATCCCTGCCTGCTGCCTGGACAATTGTGTATGCCGTTGCTGGACCAGTGCTATCCTGCTGTGTACAACTGCGCTACTAAAACCACAGGTAATCTTTTGTTTTTATGCTTTGCTCAGCATAATGTATTTGGGGGTGTAATTCTTGGTATGTGCATGCTATGTGTCCCTAGAACATCTGATGGTGTTCCTTGCATGTTGGGCCTCTTTATGTGGACAGGCTGTGTAAAAGTCCCACACATTTGGTATCACCATACTCAGGAGGAGTAGCAGAATGTATTTTGGGGTGTAATTTTTTTTCTATGTAAATGCTATGTGTTGGAGATATCTTATAAACGGACAACTTTGTGTAAAAAAAAATGCGTTTTCATTTTTTTCCACATTTTTCAAAAACATCTGGAAAAAAATGAACCATTCAAAAGAGTCATTATGCCTCATAGATTATACATTGGGGTGTTAGCTTTCCAAAATGGGGTCATTTTGTGGGTGTTTCCATTGTCCTGGTGCTCCAGGGCCTTCAAAAGTGTAATAGGTGGTTTAGAAATGAGATGTGTAATTTATGCTCCTAGAACGCCTGAAGGTGCTACTTCAATTTAGGTCCTCTGTATGTGGACAGGCTGTGTAAAAGTCCCCAACATTTGGTATTGCCATACTCAGGAGGAGAAGCAGAATGTATTTTGGGGTGTCACTTTTGCAATGTACATGCTATGTGTTGGAAATATCTTATAAACGGACAACTTTGCGTAAAAAAAAAATGCGTTTTCATTTTTTTTTCCACATTTTCCAAAAACTTCTGGAAAAAAATGAACCGTTCAAAAGAGTCATTATGCCTCATAGATTATACGTTGGGGTGTTAGCTTTCCAAAATTGGGTCATTTTGTGGGTGTTTCCATTGTCCTGGTGCTCCAGGGCCTTCAAAAGTGTAATAGGTAGTCAACTAGTTAGATGTGTAATTAATGCGCCTAGAACACCTGATGGTGCTCCCTGCATGTTGGGCCTCTCTATGTGGCCAGGCAGTAAAAAAAGTCCCACACATGTGGTATCGTAATACTCAGGAGGAGTAGCAAAATGTATTTTGGGGTGTCATTTGTGGTATGCACATGCCATGTGAGAGAAATAAGCTATTACAGTGACAATTTTGAGAAAAAATAAAAACAAAAAATAAAAATCTTAATTTTGCAAAGAATCGTGGGAAAAAATTACAACTTCAAATAACTCACCATGCCTCTTACTAAATACCTTGGAATGTCTACTTTCCAAAAAGGGGTTATTTGGGGGGCATTTATACATCCTGGCTTGTTAGGGTCTCAAGAAATGAGATAGGCCGCCAGTACATCAGATGTGATAAATTTTTTATGATTTGCACTATAGCTTGTAGACTCTAAAACTTTCACACAGACCAAATAATTTCAAAAAAATTTGGGTTATTTTTATCAAAGATATGTAGCAGTATAAATTGTGGCCAAAATTTATGAAGAAAAATTCATAATTTGCAAAATTTTATCACAGAAACTAAGAAAAATTAGTTTTTTTTCAAAATTTTCGGTCTTTTTTCATTTATAGCGCAAAAAATAAAAAACCCAGAGGTGATCAAATACCACCAAAAGAAAGCTCTATTTGTATGAAAAAAAGGACAAAAAAAATCATTTGTGTAAAGTGTTGCATGACTGAGTAATTGTCATTCAAAGTGTGAGAGCACTGAAAGCTGAAAATTGGTCTGGGCAGGAGGGGTGTTTAAGTGCCCAGTAAGCAAGTGGTTAAAGATATAGCAGAACATTATCAGCTAATGGACTGGTACCATCACTTAAAGTGATTAAAGATAAGAATATGAAACAAAGAAAGTAGGAAAGAGAAAGAAGAGAAAAAAAGTAAAATAAGCAACAAAACATACAGGTTCAATGCTGCTTCGACCCAGACCATTTGTCACACATTTCACTTTATGTCAAAGAGCACTGAATCTGCATTCATAAAAACAAACAAACAATATATAACTTTCCTGAAACAGTGCCTCTAAAAATAATACATTGCAGCTGTTGCAGCAGAAACTTGGCAAAAAAAATAAAAATAAATAAAGGAGGAACAAAAAATAAAAATAGATACCGTATTTATCGGCGTATAACACGCACTTTTTTTCCCCTTTAAAATCAGGGGAAAATCGTGGGTGCGTGTTATACGCCGATACTCCGCCGATTCCCCTGCTGAAACGAGCGAGCGGAGCCGAAGCCGAAGTACACTCGGCTTTACTCGGCTCCTCTCGCAGTCCCGCCCATCTCTGACTGCGCCGCTGACATAGAGAAAGCCGAGTGTACTTCGGCTAGTCTCGGCTCCTCTCGCAGTCCTGCCCCTGACTGTGAGCAGAGCCGAGTCTAGCCGAAGTACACTCGGCTTTCTCTGTCAGCGGCGCAGTCAGTGGAGATGGGCGGGACTGCGAGAGGAGCCGAGTCTAGCCGAAGTACACTCGGCCCCGCTCGCTCCTCTCCACAGAAATCGGCGCCAAATTAAAAAAACGCCAAGACTGACAAGGCTGCAAAGGCACTGGGCAAGGCTGAAGATGGACAGATGGACACTGGGCAAGGCTGCAGATGGACAGATGGACACTGGGCAAGGCTGCAGATGGACACTGGGCAAGGCTGCAGATGGACAGATGGACACTGGGCAAGGCTGCAGATGGACAGATGGACACTGGGCAAGGCTGCAGATGGACAGATGGACACTGGGCAAGGCTGCAGATGGACAGATGGACACTGGGCAAGGCTGCAGATGGACAGATGGACACTGGGCAAGGCTGCAGATGGACAGATGGACACTGGGCAAGGCTGCAGATGGACAGATGGACACTGGGCAAGGCTGCAGATGGACACTGGGCAAGACTGCATGCTGCATTTAAATGTAAGTTTTTTTTTTTTCCTTGAATTTCCCTCCTAAAAGTTTTTTTCCTTAAAATTCCCTCCTAAACTTGGGGTGCGTGTTATACGCCGGCGCGTGTTATACGCCGATTAATACGGTTAACTCTTCTCCCCTATTAGTGATCAACAGGTGAACAGTATCACTGTCACTAACAATTTACAAGTCGGGTACAAAACAAAAAAATATATTAAAAAGGAGAGGCTAAAACAATGGTTGCCAAAAAACTTTTTAGAATTTAGTCAAACCCGACTGCCCTTTATTATTACAGATTGAAGCGGCTTATCCCTAGAACAGAAAACAAGAAAAATATAGTTCTAGGGTCCTCTCTTAAATGCGCAAAATACTCTAAATCGGTCTCTTAATAGTGACCCGCATTGGGACCGCAACAGGGTGGAGTTTACTAAAGTTTTGGCCCTAAAACATCCTGATTTCCATCTCCCTTGTTACCTCCTCCCATTCTCAATCTCGGGACTGCTCCAGAACCTCTGGAACTCCCCACACCCATATGTTCAGCCAGGCCCTACCCTTTCCACACCTAGGTGTCCCTAAACACTCTTTTATTCCGGGAAGCCTACCCCACCTCAGCCAGCTCCATATCAGATAATTCCCAGTACCTATTATTATTTTTATTTTTTCCACCCTATATCCTTAGATTATCAACCCCTAGAGAAGGGCCCTTTTTCACGCCTTTCCCAAACTGTTGGCACCATTTAAATCCTGTTGCCCAAAGTTTAACTCCCCAACTTTTATTTAATTTTTTTTTATTTTGAACAGAGACAAGGTCAACACAGGCCGACTCAATACAAAGGGTCTATGCGGTATATGATCATGCAATCACAGTACATGGCATATCACTTCACATCACTTAATATGACTGTTCAAACAACTGAATACTAAACAGGGGGGCTGCTGTAGTGCTCCCTGACTATCAGGTGTGTCATTTGCCCTCCCAGTCTTATCCGATATACCCCTATCAGGGAACCTAAGGTGTTGATAGGGAGGGCCCTCCCCATCGAGGGAGAGTGTGTATGTGTCTGTTCCCGGCATAGGTGTGGGCCCGTGCGCCCGGCCTCCACATTTTCAAATAGAAACAAAAGAAAGGAACAAGTCCCCCGGTCACAGGGGTCCTTAACAAAAATAGAAATACGTATCAATAGAGAAAAAATAAAACATAGAAAGGGAAATAGGAAAGAGAGACGTAGTCAAAGCTTATAGAGAAATAGGGAAAGGGAAGGGAAGGGGAGGGGAGGGAAGGGAGGGGATGGGATGGTCCTCCTCTGTCTCCGCAAAAACATTAGAAATCAAGAAGTCACACCCCTCGCCCCCGTCTGGTAGAGGACAATTGGCGGCGTGTGGGGGGTACAGTTACCCCGCAGTCTCGAGTTCTCTCAGAGCTTGACCTTCAGCTGAGAATATAAAAACATTCCACAGCTGCCAGGTGTTCTTAAACGTCTCCTGCCTGTCTTGTGCCGTGAGGATAAGATCCTCCATATGCTTTATTTCTTCCACCTTGGTAATCCAAAGGGAAATCGTTGGAGGCATTGTGGTCTTCCAGAGCAATGGTATGCAGGCCTTAGCGGCGTCCAGCAGATGTCTGATCACTGATTTCTTATAGACTTTCTCCGGGGCGGTAGATGCGTGTAGGAGGAAGAATGCAGGGTCATCAGGGATGATGCGTTCGGTAAATTTCTGGGCGGTCTCCCGCACCCCCCGCCAGAAACGCTCCAGACTAGGGCAGGACCAGAAGATGTGTAGTAGTGTCCCCAACAAATGTCCGACGTCGCCGGGAAGAACTTGTGAAGCAGTGCCGGAGTCCTGTACCACCTCGACAGGAGCTTGTAGTTGGTCTCCTGCGTCTTGGCGCAGATAGAAGATTTGTGCGTGAATCTCAGGATCCGCTGTCTACGCGGTTCATTAAAATGGCAATTTAGTTCAAGTTCCCATTTGAGCAGTCCCGGCGGTTGGAAGCCAGCTGGCGGCAAATTCAAAAGGCTATACGCCAGAGAGAGTGTATGCGACACAGGTCCCGAGGAATCGCAAAGTTTCTCCAGCGTCGTGAGGGGTAGGTCGCAGGGGGGGGGGTTTCAATGTCTGGAGGAAGTGGCCTAGCTGAAGCGACCATAGGAAATCCAGGCGGAACGGGCCCGCGGGGTTGGAAAGCTCTGCTGTAGTAACCCAGCGCCCGCCCGCACTGAAGTGCGAGGCCTGATGAAGGCCCGCCTCGCTTAGCCTCCAAAAGGCTAGATCCTGCGTCCCGGGTGTAAACCCAGGGTTTCCCAGTATAGGGTATAGAGGAGAGTTGGGTGAAGACAGGGAGGCCCGAGAGACGAGCCCAGCACAGACCCGTAACGTACTGCCAATCAGTGGGTGGCATTTGGTCACCGTCGATAGAGTTCCGTAGCACCAGGGGGCTCTGTTGAGCGGGACCCCGCTTTGGCTTTGCTCCAGCCGCGTCCAGAGTTTGGTCTCCTGGTGGCGACACCAGTCTAAGTTTCCCTATGTGGACTGCCTGGTGGTACGCCCGGATGTCAGGTAACGCGAGGCCGCCATGTCATTTGGGCAGTACCAGAAGTTTGTGAGAGGCGCGGTTTCCTCCTTGCCCACACGAATTCAGTAAATGTGGTTTGAATCTGCTTGAAAAAGAAAGCGGGGATATGGATAGGCAGTGCTTGCATGAGATAAATTATCTTTGGGAGAATCGTAATTTTTAAAATGTTACATCTACCTATCCAGGAATACAGACCCGTGTGCCACTGGCTAAGTAAGGACCGGATCGTCCTCAGCATGGGTGGGAAGTTGAGAGCAAAGAGTCGCGAGAATGAGTTGGGGATGTGTGTGCCCAGGTATTTCAAGGCGGTTGTCGTCCACTTCAGTTTATAAGTAGCTTGTAAGCGTGTGAGTTGTGCTTGTGGTATCCCAACCCCCATCGCCTCTGATTTGGTGAAATTTATTTTCAAGTTTGAGAGTCTCCCGTACGTTTCAAATTCCCTCAGGAGCCTCGGGAGGGATACTGAGGGTGCGGTGAGTGTAAACATGAGGTCGTCGGCATAAGCCAACACCTTATGTTGGGTATGGCCAGCCCGCACTCCCAGTACGTTGGGGTTCAGGCGTATATGGCAGAGGAATGGCTGTAAGGAGAGGGCGAACAGCAAGGGGGACAGTGGGCAGCCCTGCCGCGTCCCATTTGTGATCGGGAAGGGGTCGGAGATCACTCCGTTCGCCCTCACTCTGGCCGATGGTGTCTCATACAATGCTGAGATCCAGCTCTGCATGTGTTGTCCCAGGCATAGCGGCATAGCGTGCATAGCGTGGCAAACATAAAGTCCCAGTTAACCCGGTCGAATGCTTTTTCGGCGTCGGTACCGAGAAAGATGCATGGCGTTTTGGTTTGGGAGGCTGAGTACAACAGATTCAGAACTTTGGTGGTGTTGTCCCTGGCCTCCCTCGTCGGGACAAAGCCTACCTGATCTAAGTGTATGAGTTGGGGTAGATAGGGTTGCATTCTTGTGGCGATAATTTTTGTAAATAACTTCAGGTCTGTGTTAAGCAGGGATATGGGACGGTAGCTCCCGCAGCACGTCAAGTCCTTACCCTCCTTAGGGATAACAGTAATCTGGGCCTGCAGGGTATCTCTGTGGAGTCTGCCACCTCCGGCGAGGGAGTTAAATAGATCAACGAGATGGTCTCCCAGTGACGGCAACAATGTCCTGTAGTACTGGAGGGTGAGTCCATCTGGGCCGGGGGCTTTCCCCTTTTTGGTGTTACCTAGCGCGAGTTGGAGTTCGGGTAGCGTGATAGGGTCGTCCAACAAGTCCCGCGTCTCCGTAGGTAGCGCGGGCATAGCGGAGGAGGTTATATAATCCGTCATATGATCTCCAGGAGGGGGTGTCGTGGCCAAGTTATAGAGGGATTCGTAAAAAGATTTGAATTCCCGTGTTATTTGCTAGGGTAGGGTCACTCTGTGACCTGTCGGGGTAACTACCCAACTTTTAACTCCTCCCCGAATCCCAACGGAAGTTTCAGTAAGTGTAAGGGGATGTCAGGTTTGCTATAAAACCTTTCTTCAGGGGCTATCGGGGTGCAACCCGGGGTTCCTTCTATATCCCTCCCAAGGACAAGAGTATAGGTACAATAGACTCCCCCAGGTAGTGTACCCTGCTGAGTACAATTCAACCTGATGCTGAAAACAGTGCATCATTAGACATATGATACCAGCACCAGTACCCCGACATCAGGTATTGAGTCTAACAACACATATACAATTGAAACAATGACAAAATCCACAAAATTCCATCCCTGTGCCTGAATTTCAGTGACCATGCCCAGGGTATATCATGCACCTCTACCCACTGTTAGGTTCAAGAAACACCCTAGTTCCATGACTAACGCTACATCGGTATCCTCTAGGACAAAGAAACTAATTTGCCTATGTCCTAAATAATACCTAGGTGCTTCCTTCCCAGCAATGATCTCCCCATCCAGAACACAGAGTGAAATACCCTCCCAAAATTTCTCATTCACCACCGTTTATTGACCTGGCATGCAAGGACATCGTGGTCACGCTTCTGACAGAGGGAAATATCAACCTGCCCCCAGCTTCCGTACTCTCTGATCACATGTGGGTCACTTAGCCACAAATGCAACAAGATAGAATCCCCAGTCAGTAAGCCACTGATGACACCAAATCTACAGACTGAGTCTGCATTTCTGTATATGAGATCATACAGCATAACACCTTTTACAAACCAAACCAGTACAGCCCATCCAGGCATTCGACCACCACTTTGGATTAGTGTAGGCGACGTGTTTTGGCACAGTCTTACTGAGCGGTGATGTTACATAGTTACATAGTTAGTCAGGTTGAAAAAAGACACAAGTCCATCCAGTTCAACCATAAATAAAAAAAAAAAAATATCGTACAATTCCATATACCCAATTCTATACCCACAGTTGATCCAGAGGAAGGCAAAAAACCCCAGCAGAGCATGATCCAATTTGCTACAGCAGGGGAAAAAATTCCTTCCTGATCCCCCGAGAGGCAATCGGATAATCCCCGGATCAACTTTACCTATAAATGTCAGTACCCAGTTTTATTATGTACATTTAAGAAAGAATCCAGGCCCTTCTTAAAGCAATCTACTGAGCTGGCCAGAACCACCTCTGCAGGGAGTCTATTCCACATTTTCACAGCTCTTACTGTGAAGAAACCTTTCCGTATTTGGAGGTGAAATCTCTTTTCCTCTAGACGCAAAGAGTGCCCTCTTGTCCTTTGTGTTGACCGTAAAGTGAATAATTATCCCCCCTTAATCTCCTCTTCTCAAGAGTGAATAAATTCAGTTCCTCTAATCTTTCCTCATAGCTGAGCTCCTCCATGCCTCTTATCAGTTTGGTTGCCCTTCTCTGCACTTTCTCCAGTTCCCCAATATCCTTTTTGAGAACTGGGGCCCAAAACTGAACTGCATATTCCAGATGAGGTCTTACTAATGATTTGAACAGGGGCAAAATGATATCTCTCTCTCTGGAGACCATACCTCTCTTAATACAAGAAAGGACTTTGCTCGCTTTGGAAACCGCAGCTTGGCATTGCATGCCATTATTGAGCTTATGATCTACCAAAACCCACAGATCCTTCTCCACTACGGATCCCCCCAGTTGTACTCCCCCTAGTATGTATGATGCATTCATATTCTTAGCCCCCAAGTGCATAACTTTACATTTATCAACATTAAACCTCATCTGCCACATAGTCGCCCAATTAGACAGAGCATTGAGGTCGGCTTGTAAATTGGCGACATCCTGTAAGGACGTTATTCCACTGCATAGCTTGGTGTCATCTGCAAAGACAAAAATGTTACTTTTGATCTCAGACCCAATATCATTTTTAAACATATTTAAAAAGTAAGGGTCCCAGCACTGAACCTTGGGGTACACCACTGATAACCTTGGACCATTCAGAGTAAGAATCATTAACCACTACTCTCTGAATTCTGTATTTTAGCCAGTTTTCTATCAATTTATAAACTGATATTTCCAATCCTGTAGACTTTACCTTGCACATGAGCCGTGTGTGGGGAACTGTATCGAACGCTTTTGCAAAATCCAAGTATACCACGTCCACAGCCACCCCTCTGTCCAAGGTCTTACTTACCTCTTCATAAAAAGAATTCAGGTTTGTCTGACAACTTCTGTCTTTCATGAATCCATGCTGTCTGTTGCTTAGATGAGTTCTTGCTGGAAAAAAACTATTTATGTGGTCTTTTATTAATCTCTCCAGTATCTTCCCAACTATAGAAGTTAAACTAACAGGTCTATAGTTACTTGGTAAAAACTTAATTCCCTTTTTAAATATAGGCTCCACATTGGCCCTGCGCCAATCCAGTGGTACTATTCCTGTCATTAATGAGTCCCTAAAAATTAAATACAATGGCTTTGAAATTACAGGGCTCAATTATTTTAGGATCCGTTGGTGTATGCCATCTGGTCCAGGTGCTTTATCCACCTTTATTCCATCTAAATATTTCTGGACCATATCACTTTTGAGCCATTTTGGATTTGGGGCTGTGTCACTACCACCCCCATTTTGGACATGAGCTCCCCCATGCTCCTTTGTATACACAGAACTGAAGAAAGTATTTAATAAATTAGCCTTCTCTTTGTCCCCAGTCACCCACTCTAGATTTTTTTGTAAAGGGCCTACATGCTCAGACTTGACCTTTTTACTATTAATATATTTGAAGAATTTTTGGGGGTTTGTCCTACTATCTTTTGCAATCTGTCGTTCATTTTGAATTTTGGCATCCTTGATTTCCTTTTTACATATCCTGTTATATTCTTTGTAACATTTAAATGACACTAGTGTTCCCTCATTTTTATATTTTTTAAAAGCTCTTTTCTTATAGTTTATAGCTTTTTTTTTACTTTGGCAGTGAGCCACATAGGTTTTATTTTTAGCCTTTTAAACTTATTGCCCATGGGAATATACTTTTCAGTGAGTTCACAAACAGTCTTTTTGAAGAATTTCCATTTCTGTTCTGTGCACATTGATGCCAATATTCCCTCCCAGTCTAAGTCCTGGAGAGCAGCGCTCATCCTTGGAAAATTTGCTCTCTTGAAATTAAGTGTTTTTATCTTTCCTGTATGTGATTTTTGCTTACAACTAACATCAAATGAAATCATGTTATGGTCACTGCTACCCAGGTGTTCCTTTATCTGAACATTAGTAATACACTCTGCATAGTTTGAGATTACCAGGTCCAACAGAGCATCATTCCTAGTTGGGGCCTCAATAAACTGGACCATAAAATTGTCCTGCAATAAGTTTATAAATTTTTGCCCTTTAACTGTCCCAGCAGTTCCATTACTCCAGTCAATTTCTGGGTAGTTAAAATCCCCCATTATTATCACCGTCCCAGCCCTTGCAGCCCTTTCCATCTGTGCAAGGAGCTGAGTCTCCACCTCCTCATTAACATTAGGTGGTCTATAACAAACTCCAATGATTAGCTTTGAACTACGCACATCTGTATGCAGTTCCACCCATAATGCTTCAGACTCATCCCACTCTCCATCCACCAGGTCCTCTTTCACACTCGCTTTGAGATCACTTCTCAAATAGAGACAGACCCCTCCACCTTTCCTTTTTACCCTGTCTTTCCGAAAGAGTGCATAGCCAGGAATATTAATAGCCCAGTCATGTGAGGAATAAAGCCAAGTTTCAGCAATACCGATTACATCTAACTCATCAGGCCACTGCCCCTCATAGAGAGATTTGTACAACCAGCTTGATGTTGGTTGATAACTCCACCTGCCCCTGCGTGCATGCCAGAGCCGAGCCAATGACATATATCTGTCCTGTACCATCTCACACTCTCTACCAACCTCTCACCATGGTTGACAAAATCTTGAGCCACTTTACACTGGGTCCTATTCGCCCCAATATAGTGCTGAATATATCCCTCCTCTTCCGGTTACTCCTCAGAGATAAGCGTCCTGCACGAACCTCACTCTGTGTCCATGGGCATCCGCTCCATAGGGCAAGGGGGGTCAATTGCCCCCCCCTGGAATCGTAAGAAGGTGTTGAATTGTGGCTGAGAAGCTTCACACTGCAGCAGCTCTCGCAGTGCTGACTGAACAGTATACTGAACTTTTCAGACGCTCCCTTGCTAACCCCTCCCATATAGGGAGTGTGGCCGGGGAAAGTCTGCTTCAGCCGTGGGACACTGTGTGGAAAGATATTGTATTTACATATGTCCCTCCTTCTGGGCGGGGGCTGGGGCTAGGACGAGCTATGCATGGGTCTCATGTGTGTGGTGAGGATGATGCTGCTGGCTCAGAGGACGCTAAGTGCAGGAGTGAAGAAAGTGTGATCTCGGACATGCAACAGGGAAGGTAAGGGTAAAGAAAGCAACATGCCCATGCATTCTACTCATGGCACTGTGTATAATATACTACTACCACATTCCACAACTTAATATATAAAGATTAATGGTGTTGCATTACCCTTTAACCACGTGCAGAAACATATTTTAAATAAATTATATCAAAAAAGTGAAAATTGAATACACAATCCCAGTGCAATAAATCTATAAATACCCCCAAAAATATTCTCCAAAATATTACCACATATGTTGAAATATTATAAATGAATTGCATAAAAAATGGTAATTGAATACACAATACCAATGCTGCAAGTCAACTGATTAGAATATACCAATAAGTCGCTTTTAACCCCAGCTAGCGGTCAAAGAAAGGGTTAAATGCGACACGTGTATCGCCGAAGCCGAAATTTCAGCGGACGCCCATGTCTGTGTCCGCACATCTCTGGGAGCAAGCCACTGGTACCATGACCGCACTTGATTCAGTGTGTATTCCGCACATATAGGGTAATAGATTTTTATCAACCACTACGAGACATTGAAGTGCCATGTGGTGAAGGCATACTGTACCCTGGTAGCCAGCGTTTATTCCCTTTGTGTAGTCACTGGCATTACCCTGCAGAATTTCAACCTCTCAGATGAGACATCAACCAGGTGTATCTTCCACATGTCCAGCAACCGAGAGCTTCTCTATAGGACTGCTAAGATTGAGACACCGCCTCTACGAGGAAGTTTCCACCCCATTGATGTGTCACCTGGTATTCTCTAGTCTGGCCAACAGACACCTTATTATGCATAAGTGCCAGCCTCCTAGGTACCTGCACCATATTCAGTTATGTCAATACATGTCACACATTAAACATTTAATTCTTTCAATACCTCTCCGGACTCAAACCCTCAGAACAAGATGGACTCCAGGGTGTAACCCAGTAGAGTCTGATAGGATAGTACCCAAATTGATGGTGATATATGCACAATGTTCCGTCCCTGCCATTAGGGATGAGAATAGTACAAGTTCAATTTTGACAACCCTGGAACTGAGTCATCCACCACTCCATAGGACTCATAGTCAATTCAGATAGTACCCCACCTGCCTGTCTTTGCAAAGTGGAACTTGTCCCACTGAGTAAGAGTCAGTCACCTCTCCGAGGTTTTGGATACTGGCCAGAGCAAGTTGGATTTCCTAACCCTTCCCTGATGTGTAGCCCAGGACCTCCCAATGTGTTCCTGATTATCTCCAGCTCTATAGTGTTTACGGTACCCAGTGACCCGCCTCTCGCTCCAATGACAGTCTCCATTAAGCCTCTCTTTTTCCTAAGTATGAAAAATAGTCTGGATACCCGGATTGAAAACCACCTGCCACCAGGTACACCCAATCCCTCATAGAGGCTGCACACCACCTCCCTCCTCTATCAATTCGGTAATCAGACAATGTTATCCTTCACCCCTACAACCCAAACTGCCTACACTATTCAGACAGGACTCGCATGAATGACAGGGGCATAGTGTAACACTGGGGCACTGGTCTTCTTGGCATGCAAGACACAGACAACTAGTTAAGGTACACAGGGAATCTAGGACATGAAGGTCACCTATGGGTATTTAACTGAGGAGAATACTACATGCCCACACCTATATCGGAAGTGAGGGCCCTTGGAACAGCCAAGAGCTGGTAACACCCCATACAATCTTCCTGCACAACTTTTCTCCAGACTCAACCAAAACTATACAATACAAGGCCAGACTTATACACTCTCAACTTGTATGCAATCAGGCAGGCCCTCATACCACACATTTGCAGGTAAATCTAAAAGAAATTGGAAAACAAAAATTGCATAATGTGTATCCAGCTCGAGGAACTGCTGCTACCAGACACAACTGACCAATAGACTAAGGAAAATCCCTTTCAGTACTCAGGCGCCGGGATCACTGATCAGTAGGGGGTACACGAGCCGACCGGTGTGCCTCGAAACACACAGATATTCATTAGGCAATTGGTAACAAATAGCCACATAAAAACTGACAAACAGGAAACTCTAGGAGAAAATAGGATTGCATGGTGACACGGAAGGAAACAGGTGTGAACTACATTTGGGGACATACAGATAGCTAGGGACATTAGCATACCTTAGCCTAAGGCAATGCAACTTTGTACAGCAAGGCATGGTTGGGCGTGTAACTAATTACAATAACAGCGGTGGGTTTAAGCAGTCCTAAACACAAGTCTGCTCAAAGTACAGTAGGTGCCGCCGATTTTATGTCAATCTCGCCTCTTCTAGCGGTGAGATTGACACCCTACGAGCCCCGTCGCGAGAGCCAGCGCCGAGCTGTCTCGTCATCGGGAAAGGAAAAATGTTGTTTTTCCTTTCGCAATGAGCGACATGCATTGCTGACATTGAGGCCAGTGGACGGAGATCCGACGTGGATTCCCGCCAATACCAGGCACTGTGTTTGGTATGAATCCTGAGCGGGAACTCCACGCCAAATTTTAAATAAAAAAACGGCATGGGTTCCCCCTCCAGGAACATACCAGGCCCTTCGGTCTGGTATGGATTTGAAGGGGAATCCCCTAAGACAAAAAAACAGCGTGGGGTCCCCCTCAAAATCCAAACCAGACCCTTATCTGGGCACGCAACCTGGCAGGCCGCAGGAAAAAAGGGGGGACGAGAGAGCGGCCCCCTCCCTCCTGAACCATACCAGACCGCATGCCCTCAACATGGAGGGTTTGGGGCCGGGGGGTGACCTGCGGCCCCCCCACCCCAAAGCACCCTGCCCCCATATATAGGCCTCTCATGACGTCACAGTCACATGCTCCGGGTGGCCCCCGGAGCATGTGACTGTGATGTCATGAGAGGCCTATATAAATCGTTGCGGACCGCACACCCAGCATTACAGTGGGAGGAAGTGACGAGTGAACATCGAGGAGAAGAAGAGGGAAGAAGGCGACGAAGAAGACTGGGCCCCCGCTAGCAAAAAAGCTGGAAGAAGATAGCGGAGGGGCCGGCAGAAGGCAGAAAGAACCAGAGAGCAGAAGAAGAGACCCCCGGAGTCGGGAGAAGACCCCCGGAGTCGGGAGAAGACCCCCGGAGTCGGGAGAAGACCCCCGGAGCTGTGTAATAAATTACTTTAAAAACCTGTGTGTTTTTTTTATTGACTTTTTTTTCCACCAGGTAAATGGGTAGGGGTACGATGTACCCCATACTCATTCACATAGGGTGGGGGGCCGGAATCTGGGGCCCCCTTATTAAAGGGGGCTCCCGGATTCCGATAAGCCCCCGCCTGCAGACCCCGACAACCAACGGCCAGGGTTGTCGGGACGAGGCCCTTGTCCCCATCAACATAGGGGCAGGGTGCTTTGGGGTGGGGGGGCCGCAGGTTGCCCCCCCTGCCCCAAAGCACCAAACCCCCCATGTTGAGGGTATGCGGCCTAGTATGGTTCAGGAGGGAGGGGGGCCGCTCTCTTGTCCCCCCCTCTTCCCCTGCGGCCTACCAGGTTGCGTGCTCGGATAAGGGTCTGGTTTGGATTTTGAGGGGGACCCCATGCCGTTTTTTCAGCTTGGGGATTCCCCTTCAAATCCATACCAGACCGAAGGGCCTGGTATGCTCCTGGAGGGGGAACCCATGCCGGTTTTTTCTTTAAAATTTGGCGTGGAGTTCCCGCTCAGGATTCATACCAAACACAGTGCCTGGTATTGGCGGTAATCCACGTCAGATCCCGTTCAATACAGTGTCGCGTCGCCTTCTTGCTATTGCAGCGAGTGCGAGATGTCGGCATCCTGTCGCCGAGAATCTCCGCGATGGATATACAATGTCGGCGGCACCTACTGTAGCATCAAACCTTTATGCCCCATACACACGATCGTTTTTCATGCCGTTAAAAATGCCATTTTTAAAAATGGGCATTAAAACCTATCGTGTGTATGCTCCAGAGCATTTTTAACGACGTGAAAAACGGCCATTAAAAATTTCGAACATGCTCTATAGTGTGTATGTTTTAACGACGTGAAAAAAAAACGCGCATGCTCAGAATCAAGTATGAGACGGGAGCGCTCATTCTGGTAAAACTAGCGTTCGTAATGGAGATAGCACATTCATCACACAGTAACGGACTGAAAAGCACGAGGCTGAAAAGCGCGAATCGTCGCTCAACAAACTTTACTAACATGGAGGGTGGCGCCATTCGAACGGAACTTCCCCTTTATAGTGCCGTCGTACGTGCTGTACGTCACTGCGCTTTGCTTGAGCGTTTTTTTTAATGATCGTGTGTATGCAAGACAGGCTTGAGAGGAAACATGAAAAAAAACGACAAGAAAAACGTCGGTTTAAAAAATGGCATGAAAAATGATCGTGTGTATGGGGCATAACTCTTTAGCTACGAAACTACACGTGTCAGCATGGCTGATCTTTGGTAATAGGAAACAGATATGCAACGGATCTATGGCCGATCCATTTCAAACTCTGGAGAATACCCAAAACCCTTTTTACCACCAAGTTCGGTACCCATGACAGAGATCTATAACACTTCTTAGCCTAATATATGTGTTAGAGTGTCAATTATCCCCTGCAGTCTTACTCAACTTTTCATTTAAAAAAATAATATGCAGACTTTAGTTAGTTGGTTCTGATACTCAGTGGATCAGAACATACAACACACACTAGGTGGTCCAAAACACAACCGAATGGACTGACAAATAGTATAAAACAGACCACATAACCCCGACAAACCAGGTGAAAGAAACATTTTTTTTTTTTATAAAGTTGTCTATGGAGGCTATGATTTCCTCTTGTTCTGGAAGCCAGAAAACCCAATTATCGAATCTAAAGCCTCGTACACACGACCAACAATCTCGTCAAAAAAAAACACGTCGTTTTTCTTGACGAGATTCTTGGACAAGAAACTTGTCCCGGCCGAGTGTACAGACGCTCCTTTCAAAGAACCTGCGGTTCTTTGAATGGAGCGAACGCGGTGACGTAATCGACTACGACGAGCGTGCGCTCATCACATTCGATGCCGTCGCCGCCATCTTGCTACACCCTACCTATGCCTAGGAAGCTACCGCACATGCGTCAAAGTCATTTCGAGCATGCGCGGCTTCCCGGAGGACAGGTAAGTGTACACACACACTTTTCTCGTCGAGAAACATGCTGACAATAATCTCATCGAGAAAATAGAGAGCAGGTTCTCTATTTTTCTCGTCGAGATTCTTATCGGTTTTCTTGACGAGAAACCTGATAGCCGCGTACACACAACCGATTTTCTCGGCAAGAAAGCTCTGCCAGCAAGTTTGTCGTTTTTTGAACAAGAAACTCGGTCGTGTGTACGAGGCTTGAGGGATAAAACACCAAAGTAATAAACATTCCATTTTTCAAACAATGGTTATATACCAGTAACAAGACATTAGCATATGAAACACAATTTATACATTACATTACATAAACCGTGCACTTTTTAAAATACCAAAAATTGTTGAGCTCAACTTTTTATTATGTATTACTTAACCACTTAAGCCCCGGACCAATACACAGCATAAAGACCAGAGCTGATTTTACAATTTGGCACTGTGCTGCTTTAACTGGAAATTGTGCGGACATGCAATGTTGTACCCAAACGAAATAGAGATTTCTTTTAATGGTATTTGATTGCCTCTGCGTTTTTTTTTTTTCTTGCTATATAAACGGAAAAATTTTTGAACAAAAATGATATTTTCTACTTTTTGTTATAAGAAAAATCGAATAAACTCAATTTTAGTCATACATTTAGGCCAAAATGTATTCAGCCACATGTCTTTAGTATAAAAAATGTCAATAAGCGTATATTTATTGGTTTGCGCAAAAGTTACAATCTAGGGTACATTTTCTGGAATTTACACAGCTTTTAATTTATGACTGCCTATCTCATTTCTTGAGGTGCTAAAATGGCAGGGCAGTACAACCCCCCCCCCCAAATGACCTCATTTTGGAAAGTAGACACCCCAAGGAAATTGCTGAGAGGCATGTTGAGCCCATTGAATATTTTTTTTTTGTCCCAAGTGATTGAATAATGACAAAAAAAAAAAATAATTTACAAAAAGTTGTCACTAAATGATATATTGTTCAAACATGCCATGGTTATATGTGGAATTGCACCCCAAAATACATTTTGCTGCTTCTCGTGAGTACGGGGATACCACATGTGTGGGACTTTTTAGGAGCCTAGCCGTGTACGGGACCCCGAAAACCAAGCACCGCCTTCAGGATTTCTAAGGGCACAAATTTTTGATTTCACTCCTCACTACCTATCACAGTTTTGAAGGCCATAAAATACTGTAGCGGGGTGTTCCCCTTTAATGCAGAGAGACAAGAAGTTCCAGGTGAGAGGTGAGTCGGGAGGAAGTAAAGAGACATTATGGAAGTGAAAGCAGAGGAGAGAGAGACTACATCTCCCAGTACATCTTGCAGCACCCAGGGTGCATTGCTCCAGAACAGAGACTGCTGGGGCAGACTTTATAAAGGGGAGGCGGAGTTTTGGTCGGCCTCTTTGGTCACCCCTCTCCTAGCAAGAGGATCTCTGTGCTGAACTGCTGTGTGCACAAGGCCTGAAGCCTGGGCCGTGTGCTCCTTTCCAAAGAGCCCTCTGCCAGCCTAGCAGAGCCTTAGAGACATCTAATCCTCCTTGCTGCAGTACACCAGAAGGATTGAAGACTTGGATGTCGGTGGATTCCTGTTCCTAGACGAATCGATGGAGGAAACGGACTTAGACTTGTCCGGGTGGTGAGAGCTGTTTAAAGACAGACACTTTATCTTTACTATTCGTTTGGATTACAAGTTGTTCTTCAAGTGCACCACCAAAGATTGCTAGCAAATATTGTTTCACTGAACTTCCATTTAGATCAGTCAGGCCTGACTGCATAGGTAGACATTGCTGGGTGTTAGTCTACCCATGAGGGGAAGTAGCTGTAAAAGGGCAGCGCTAGAGTTGCATAGCAATACTTTATTATTCTGATTACTCTGTTTATCTTTATTACTGTTTATTGCAGGGATCTGCAACTTGTTATACTGTTGTTTATTACTTGCCCATTAGCCTCAGTAAAATATCTGGGTCAAGTACATTGGTGTCAGTTTCACTTACTTTAATAGAAGTTTTAAAGTATATCACTGTGTGTGTTTGCCATAGGACTGCGTCACCTAGAGTTGTGGTCACGCGGTCCTATCTCCCCTTACTAGCTGTGCCACGGGAGGTTAGAGCCGATTGCCAGGGGTTGACAGCGGTGCACTACAGGGCCCAAATCAATACCAGCGGCTCTCTTAACTGGGGGTAGCGCTACAATACAAAAATAGCACAAACCCCCCCAAATGACCCCATTTTGGAAAGTAGACACCCCAAGCTATTTGCTTATAGGCATGGTGAGTATTTTACAGCTCTCATTTGTTTTTGAAAATGAAGAAAGAAATATATATTTTTTTTTATTTCAAATTTCAAAACTTTGTGACAAAAAGCGAGATCTGCAAAATACTCACCATACCTCTCAGCAAATAGCTTCGGGTGTCTACTTTCAAAAATGGGGTCATTTGGGGGGGTTTTGTGCCATCTGGGCATTCCATGGCCTCCGAAACTGTGATAGGCAGTGAGGAGTGAAATCAAAAACTTACACCCTTAGAAAGCCTGAAGGCGGTGCTTGGTTTTTGGGGTCCTGTACGCGGCTAGGCTCCCAAAAAGTCTCACACATGTGGTATCCCCGTACTCAGGAAAAGCAACAGAATGTATTTTGGGGTGTAATTCAACATATGCCCATGGCATGTTTGAGCAATATATCATTTAGTGACAACTTTGTGCAAAAAAAATGTAATTCTTTTTTCCGCAACTTGTGTCAACATATAAAATATTCCATGGACTCGACATGCCTCTCAGCAAATAGCTTGGGGTGTCTACTTTCCAAAATGGGGTCATTTTGGGGGGTTTTGAACTGTCCTGGCATTTTATACACAACATTATGTCACACATCATCCACTCTTCTAACTACTAGAAGACAAAGCCCTTTCTGACACTTTTTGTTTACATTTTTTATTTTTTTTTGCAAGAAAATTACGTTGAATCCCCAAACATTATATATTTTTTTAAAGCAAAGGCCCTACAGATTTAAATGGTGGGTGTTGCATTTTTTTTTTACACATAGTATTTGCGCAGCAATTTTTCAAACGCATTTTATGGGAAAAAAATACACTTTTTTAAATTTTAATGCACTAAAACACACTATATTGCCCAAATGTTTGATGAAATAAAAAAGATGATCTTAGGCCGAGTACATGGATACCAAACACGACATGCTTTAAAATTTCGCACAAACGCGCAGTGGCGACAAACTACATACATTTTTAAAAGCCTTTAAAAGCCTTTACAGGTTACCACATTAGATTTACAGAGGAGGTCTACTGCTAAAATTACTGCCCTCGATCTGACCTTCGCGGTGATACCTCACATGCATGATGCAATTGCTGTTTACATATGACGCCAGACCAACGCTTGCGTTCGCCTTTGCGCAAGAGCAGGGCGGGACAGAGGTGCTTTTTTTTATTTTATTATTATTATTAATTTTGCTTTTTTATTTTTAAGCTGTTCCTTCCATTTTTTTTTTTTTTTTTTATCATTTTTGTTATCTCAGGGAATGATAGCAATAGGTAGTGACAGGTACTCTTTTTTTTAAAAAAACTGGGATCTATTAGACCGTAGATCTTTCCTATGTCCTCAAAGCATCTGACCACACCAAGATTGGTGTGATAAAATGCTTTCCCAATGGTGCTTTTTATATCCGGGGGGGACATTCCCTCCCAATGCTTGTAAAAGCAGTTCAGAGGCTAATTAGCCGCTAGGATTGCTTTTAAATGAAATCTGGCCGCTGGCTGAAAATAATGATACCAAGTTGATACCTAAACCCGCAGGCATCATTCTGGTATAACCATTCAAAGTCCAGCAACATACCAGTACGTTGCTGGTCCTTGTTGGACATGTATTGTAATCTTTTTTTTTCATGCAGCCTGTTGGCTGAACGAAAAAAAGAGATTGATCGGTGGGTATGCCCACCATTAGAATACCTCCCTTCATCCACCCACTTCTAATGATGGGCATACATGCACCATTTATATATGCCGAAGCATGGGGCATCCTCCCGCAAAAGTTATGCCGCGTACATACGGTCTGACTTTTCCACGGGCAAGCCTCCGTTGGAATTTCGCCCGTATGTACGCGGCATTAGGAGCAAAATCGCTCCTCCGCCCCTGCTGCCCCCATGCTTCGGCATATATGCTCTTTTTTTTAACTGTGGTGGTGAAATCACCTCCTACAGCACTGGAGTCGCAGGGATCAGGCCTGTCTCTGTGAACGCTGCAGTTATGTGTGTTGTGTTTTGTAAGTGACAGTGATCGATCGATACTGCACTTGGGTGGGCTGGGCTGGGCGGAGGGGCAAAACGCAGGTGCTAGCAGGTATCTAGGCTGATCCCGCTAACACTGTGTTTTTGGGAACCCTAAACTGCTGGGGACGCTAGTATAGATCTGATCAGATCAGATATTGATCTGTTCAGATACTATACCACTAAGGGAGGTGTATGCTTCCCGCGTGGGTGTTAGCGCTACTGGCACTAACCTGACGCTGCCTGGGGTGTGACGCAGACGCTCTCTGACGCTAAAACTTAATTGATATCACCTGCCGGGCAATCGGGGTTAAACCTTTATTGGGTTATATACGGCGGGTGCCCTGACACTGTAAAAAGCAAACTAACTAACCAGCGGCACCCGTCACACTTATACGGTGATCACTGGTGAAAGGGTTAACTAGGGGAAATCAGGGGGTTAAAACCTTTATTAGGTAATATATGGGGGTAACTGACGCTATATAAAAACCTGACGGGGAACCTAAATAACAAAATAACTAACTGGCTAACCAGCATCACCAGTGACACTTATATTGTGATCACTGGGGAAAGGGTTAACTCTAGGGGCAATCAGGGGGTTAAAACCTTTATTAGATAATATATGGTGGTACCTGACGCTATAAACACCTGGCGGCGAACCTAAAAAAATAACTGACTACCTAGCGGCACCAGCATAACGAATACAGCAATCAGAAAAACGATCGATTAGTGACACTGGCAAAAGTGGGTGAAAGGGTTACCTGGGGGGCGTTCAAGGGGTTAAACCTTTATTAGGAAATATTTGGGGGTACCTGACGCTATAAAAACCTGGCGGCGAACCTAAAAAAATAACTGACTACCTAGTGGCACCAGCATAACGAATACAGTGTTCAGAAAAATGATCGCTTAGTGACACTGGCAAAAGGGGGTGAAAGGGTTACCTGGGGGACGATCAAGGGGTTAAACCTTTAATAGGTAATATATGGGGGTACCTGACGCTATTAAACCTTTATTAGGGGGGGTTAGGGGGCTACCCTGGACCTAAAACTAACTGCCCTGACACTTTTACAGTTACAAATGTCACTGTTTGCAGTGATCAGTAAATAAATGATCACTGCAATCAGTGACACTGTGACTGGGGGCTGGGGGGTGATCTGGGGGTGACTGGGGGGGCGATTGTGTGCCTATGTGTCAGTGGGCTGTTGGTGCACTTACTTGATGTCTTCTCTCCACGGCGCTCTGTATATGTGAGCGCCGCAGGAGAGATGACATCACTTCCTCCTGCCTGTGTATACATTACACAGGCAGAGGAAGCATTTAATTGGCCGGGAGCAATCGTGAGGGGGTGGCCAGAAACCAATGGCCGCCCCCTCATCACCGATCGCTCCCGGAGCGATACCGACCGCTCACTGTACCGGAGGGGGGTCCGATCGGACCCCCCACCCATACAAAAGCAATCACGTACAGGTACGTGATTGTGCCTGTCCGTGCCATTTTGCCGACGTATATGTACAGTGAGCAGTCGTTAAGTGGTTAATACATATTAATACCACGTGGTTTTTGTTTTATGGTATACCAATAATTCCCCCCAAAAAAATAAAAATAAAATGTATTCACCATGGTGAGAAAAAAATTAGCAACTTGCCATAAACCTTTTAACGGTACTATTTATCAACCAATCGTAATATTTCACCACAAAACCTCTCGTAGAACTGTCTCTGTAAAACAAACACATTTTAGTAAATGCACCTTTCAAATTCACTATTACAGATAATTATCTTGGCTCAGGTCATTTGCATGTCAATACAATCCATTTTACATTCTCACAGATCTGGTTGGAAAGAAGGGGGGTCATTTTGGGCTGACAGCAGCTGAAAACACAACATCACACAGATCCAGCATGTTTTCTATCATAACCTGTACTTCTTCTCAAACCCATAACATCGGTTTGGTAAGGTTGAAATTCTTTTGGAGATCCATCCCATGTCGGGGTTTTAGATAGGGTGTCAAATTTGGCAGCCAGTTGTGAAAAATATTCACCTCATCAGTTCTGTTATTCTACCATCCCTGCACTCCAAGCATCTCTTTCCCAAGCGTTTGGCTTGACAGTACCTTTTTTTAAAAAAAAAAACAGTTTCCCAGTCCAGCGATCCCCAATATTGCATATTTCCCAACCCAAGGCCCATATACCCATCCTTTACGGACAAAGGACCTTGAACTGATTCCACAACCTCTTGCAGGTTGATTTTTCCCAAAGGTAGCTACGCTCTGGCCAATGATTGGGTTGACAGGTACCGCCCCTGTCACCGTTGCTGCCTTTTTTTTACTACTTGCCAGAACAATCTCTGTTCTGACTATAGTTCTTCAAAAAAATAGCCCGGAGAATTTCCAAACTAAATAGTTTAATCCCCCCGTGGACTTTTCCAAAGTATTCTAAAAGAAATGACTGTATCACAGGGCTTCCCAAGCGTTAAGCTTGATTAGACCCTATGATTGCTTGTAGTGCAGGAGCCAGTTTAACTGATGCCCACCTAATTGCAATATGATTTTTAGCAGTTGCAATATAGCCAGTGTTTATAGATCTAATTACAAAGCTTACAATCCCCCGTTAGTAGTTTACACAGAAAGATAGATTCACATACATCCAGATAATTCAGTGTGATTTAGTCTCCGTTTCCACTGATGCAAATTGCCATGCGACTTTAGACACAAAGTCGCTTATTGATTTCAATAGCACCCATTCAAATCTATGTGATTCAAAGCTGCAGTGACTCTGTATCAAAATCGCATTCAAAGCCACACCACAGTCACACTAAAGATGCATCTCAAAGTCACACTCTGAATCATGCGACATTGGAGTTGCACCAGTGGAAACGCAGCCCTATACGCATAGGTGTGTTTCAATGACCAAGATTGGCCTAATCTAATTCAAAGGGTCAACTGAAATTGCTTTTTGGCAGAGAGGCACATATCCTTTTCCGCTGCCTCCAAGATTCCAAACAGAGCCCTTATCATTCGCACTGACACCATGCTGCAATTTCATTTTATATACATACATTATTCAAAATCAGTCTCATCAAAATATTTGCATAGACAAAAAGGTAAAAAGTTAAGTTCTGAGAAGTTTTTTTGTTAGGTATTTTGTGTTAACCTGTCTGAATACCTATTTTCTGGCGTTAGGACCAGCTCTGTCTACCATACAAGAAATAATATTCACCCAACTTTAAACTTCCTCACACACTGGGCACCATCTGTTATGGAAATATTGTACCTCACTTAAATAATTAAAATAAGTGATTAAAACCTTTTGTCTATATAAAAATTAAAACAACGAATAGCGGTACGAAAAAGAGAAAATGATGAGAGAGAGAGAGAGAGAGGGAGAGAGATTACGTCATTACGTCACCATGTCTAGATCAGGTCATCATTCCAATAGAGTGAGCCATTGGTCTGCCTGACCTTTATACCCCCCTTGCCTTACCCCCCCCCTCCAGGTTTCAAACTCCCTGTGACCCCATTGGTCTATAGTCGCCTCACAAACTGGTTGAACCTCAAGCCTAGATATTCATTGGTTCAAAGTTTTCTCAGATCCTGATTGGCTGCATCTCAAGCCTCCTAAATGTTCCAGGTAATTTTCGGTGTCTCTGCGTCTGTTATCTAATAAACAACCCTATTGATCTACAGCCCACCCAATTATCACATTAGCATGCTAAGGGCCTCTGCTGTGATGGAGCCTTTCCGTCTGTCCTGGCTCTCTTCAAAATAAAAGGATAATTTAAATAATTTAATTATCACCCGAAGACATTCAACTTATATTCCCAGTAGACAGTAGGAAGGTCCTTTTAGAATATAAGTTGGCATCCTATCACAATATATATGTATATTCCTGTAAAATCATATACGGTTATACCCGTCCACCTACATATACATAGACACGTGTCCATTGGGGGCATGGTGGTTTAATTAGAGTCCATAATATGAAATGTTCAAAATATCCACCACAAGTTGCCAGGACTGCCAGTATACCAGATTCACCCAGAGGGAAGCACAGGCCCACTAAAGACCTGGCACCGGAATCCTCTGCTACCTTTCTCAGAAGCAGTCCATATACCTCATCAACCAAATCAACAGGCTACTCAGACCACCTCTCAGCAATCACCTCCAGTAACCAGGTCCCAATCCTTGCAACCAAACATGGATGCAGAAGACCGTGAGGATGAAGAAATGGGCATGGATTGGCTGTGGCAGTCTACGCTGGCAGAGACTGGCACTCCTCTTTCTCCCAGAGAAGCAGATGCAGGAACCCTCAGGCATGAGGCTCCAGAGTTCATCCCGCAGAGACAAACCTTGGCAAGCAAAGGAGACTTTCCGAGTTCCCCAACTGTAGAGGACATAGAAGCTCCTCAACCTTCTGCAGCATCAGAGGAAGAGGCTACTATACCTGAACCGCCTGAGCCCAAAGAGCAGAGAGGAAAGCAAACAATTCACCCAACAAAAAGGCTGACATATGATACTTTAGGCAAAAGTTCTGAAGAAGTGATCCTCACATCTCAGAGAATGCACAGCCTGCCGATCCGTCCTACTACAGGTTTAGCGGAGGGCGACTCCAACTCACCCCCTGGCACATCTAGGTGAACCATCCCAATATTGGTGGCTTGTGGGCAAGACAAAATCACCTCTTTTGACAAATGGTGGGAGGTTCCCTTGCCAGGTACATACGTGCATGCCAATTGCTTGTTTTCTTACATGTACTAACCTGTTTTTGCCTCCCGTTTGTATTTTTGAAAGCATGTGACAGGTTGTGGACATTATATGTTGATAGACTCTGTCCTTCCTTTGGGGACCAAAGGTTCTTTGGTGGGGGGGGGGAGTATGTAGCAGGCATTTTGTAATGCAATTTCTCCTTTTGGCCACAAGATGGAGACAGAGAGATGCTTACTTGTCCTTCCAGAAAACTCAGAAACAAAAAGCACACTGGGAAAAAGGGGAGTTTCAGGAAGTGCTGAGGTAAATGAGGAGAGGGGAGTATTGAGGTAATAGAGGAGAGAGGGCTGACAGAGACAGTAAGGAGAGCTGTCTGATGTACCAGCATCTGAGGAGAGCTGTCTGATGTAACAGCATCTGAGGTACCAGCATCAAAGAGAGAGAGAGAGAGACATATAAATTAGTGAGGAGGCTGAGGTGTTTTTCAGAAGAAGAGAGAGAGTCTAGGAGCCCAGGAAAGGAAAAGAAAAGGCTCTGACATGACAGTGCAGAGACAGTGAGGAGAGAACAACTATGCCCAAGCTTGTCAGCCAGAGAAAGACAAAGCCTGAGTTGGCAGAAATCCACAGCCATTTGGGGAACCTCCTAAGTCTGCAGCGAGTTATCGGGGCCAGTGAGGAGAGAGGACGAGGTGCCATTGGAAGCTACTACAGTGTGGGGAAGCAGTTCTGGGACCAAATCGTGGAAAGACAAAGCCACTCCCGGGAAGTTGTCTTTGCTGTGCTGCCTGCCAGAGTCACCCTAAGCAACCTAAGCGAGTTGACGCCTGATCGAAGAGGCAACTAAATCCGTGTTACCGGGACTGGTAAGCAGGACTTGCGGCCAATACTTGCTACCACTGCTAGGAAATAGTCACTAGTAGCTACTTAACCAGTGACCCCATAGCTCTAATACTGCCTGCAGTAGGGTGACCACATCTCCAAACTGCCATTCAGGGACACCCCCCCCCCCCCCCAAAATATGATTTTTGACATTTTTTTCCCTATTTTTGGGGCAGGGGCGTATGAAATCAGCGGACCCGTGTGCAAGATCAAAAGTGGGCCCTAGGCATCAACAGGAACAACAATATGGCGCGCAAAGCGTGTCGTGGTGAACGGTGGACATGTCTTAAATTGCGCCAAATATTGGCTTAAAGGGGGTGTTGTTAAAGAGAGTCTGAGATGACTTGTATAGTGCAGAATGTGGTAATGTTAAATAGGGAATGCAGAGTGTATGGAGGTGGGTAGTATGTACAGGAGAGGAGTGCGGAGTGTATGGAGGTGGGTAGTATGTACAGGAGAGGAGTGCGGAGTGTATGGAGGTGGGTAATATGTACAGGAGAGGAGTGCGGAGTGTATGGAGGTGGGTAATATGTACAGGAGAGGAGTGCGGAGTGTATGGAGGTGGGTAATATGTACAGGAGAGGAGTGCGGAGTGTATGGCGGGGGGTAATATGTACAGGAGAGGAGTGCGGAGTGTATGGCGGGGGTAATATGTACAGGAGAGGAGTGCGGAGTGTATGGCGGGGGGTAATATGTACAGGAGAGGAGTGCGGAGTGTATGGCGGGGGGTAATATGTACAGGAGAGGAGTGCGGAGTGTATGGCGGGGGGTAATATGTACAGGAGAGGAGTGCGGAGTGTATGGCGGGGGTAATATGTACAGGAGAGGAGTGTGGAGTGTATGGCGGGGGGTAATATGTACAAGAGAGGAGTGCGGAGTGTATGGCGGGGGGTAATATGTACAGGAGAGGAGTGCGGAGTGTATGGCAGGGGTAATATGTACAGGAGAGGAGTGCGGAGTGTATGGCGGGGGGTAATATGTACAAGAGAGGAGTGCGGAGTGTATGGCGGGGGGTAATATGTACAAGAGAGGAGTGCGGAGTGTATGGCGGGGGGTAATATGTACAGGAGAGGAGTGTGGAGTGTATGGCGGGGGGGTAATATGTACAGGAGAGGAGTGCGGAGTGTATGGCAGGGGTAATATGTACAGGAGAGGAGTGCGGAGTGTATGGCAGGGGTAATATGTACAGGAGAGGAGTGCGGAATGTGTGGCGGGGGGGTAATATGTACAGGAGAGGAATGTGGAGTGTATGGCGGGGGTAGTTAGTGGAGAGAGGAGGAAGAGGAGTGCAATACCACCTCCTGATAGTCTGTCAGCCACTGCTATACCACTTTGGTGGTGGGGCACTCCGAAGGATGTAAGGGGGCACTCTGGAGAAAGTAAAGGGGCACTCTGGAGGCACTAAGGGGGCACCCTAGAGGTTGTAAGGGGGCAGTCTGGCGGTACTAACTTAGTCAGAGCCCCCTTACATCCTCCAGGGTGTCCCCTTAGTGCCTCCTTACATCCCCCTCCAGAGTGCCCCCTTACATCCCCCTCCAGAGTGCCCCCTTACATCCCCCTCCAGAGTGCCCCCTTACATCCCCCTCCAGAGTGCCCCCTTACATCCCCCTCCAGAGTGCCCCCTTACATCCCCCTCCAGAGTGCCCCCTTACATCCCCCTCCAGAGTGCCCCCTTACATCCCCCTCCAGAGTGCCCCCTTACATCCCCCTCCAGAGTGCCCCCTTACATCCCCCTCCAGAGTGCCCCCTTACATCCCCCTCCAGAGTGCCCCCTTACATCCCCCTCCAGAGTGCCCCCTTACATCCCCCTCCAGAGTGCCCCCTTACATCCCCCTCCAGAGTGCCCCCTTACATCCCCCTCCAGAGTGCCCCCTTACATCCCCCTCCAGAGTGCCCCCTTACATCCCCCTCCAGAGTGCCCCCTTACATCCCCCTCCAGAGTGCCCCCTTACATCCCCCTCCAGAGTGCCCCCTTACATCCCCCTCCAGAGTGCCCCCTTACATCCCCCTCCAGAGTGCCCCCTTACATCCCCCTCCAGAGTGCCCCCTTACATCCCCCTCCAGAGTGCCCCCTTACATCCCCCTCCAGAGTGCCCCCTTACATCCCCCTCCAGAGTGCCCCCTTACATCCCCCTCCAGAGTGCCCCCTTACATCCCCCTCCAGAGTGCCCCCTTACATCCCCCTCCAGAGTGCCCCCTTACATCCCCCTCCAGAGTGCCCCCTTACATCCCCCTCCAGAGTGCCCCCTTACATCCCCCTCCAGAGTGCCCCCTTACATCCCCCTCCAGAGTGCCCCCTTACATCCCCCTCCAGAGTGCCCCCTTACATCCCCCTCCAGAGTGCCCCCTTACATCCCCCTCCAGAGTGCCCCCTTACATCCCCCTCCAGAGTGCCCCCTTACATCCCCCTCCAGAGTGCCCCCTTAGTATTACTGTACTAAGGGGCACTCTGGAGAAAGTAATGGGGCACTCTGGAGAAAGTAAGGGGAGGAAGTAAGGGAGCACTCTGGAGGCACACAGATAGTACCTCCAGAGTGCCCCACTGCAGAGAGTCCTGAGGAGTGATGGCCATTAATCCATGCCAGGTGAATGTTAGGAAAAGCAGAGCACACCACCCACCTCATGGCTGCCCTATTCCACTACTGCTTGCTCACTCCCTGCCACAGCCCTGTAGAGCCTGCAGAGTGGTCAGAGGGGCCGCAGAGTGGTCAGAGGGGCCGCAGAGTAGTCAGAGGGGCAGTGGGATGGACAGGGGGACCGCGGGATGGACAGGGGGACCGCGGGATGGACAGGGGGACCGCGGGATGGACAGGGGGACCGCGGGATGGACAGGGCGACCGCGGGATGGACAGGGCGGGACACGGAGGAAGAACAGAGGGGGACAGCAGAATCGAGGGGGACACGGAGGAAGAACGGAGGGGGACAGGACAGCTGAACAGAGGGGGACACGGAGGAAAAACGGAGGGGGACAGCAGCAGGGGGGGGGGACAGCAGCAGAATGGAGGGGGGGGGGGGCAGCAGCAGCAGAACGGAGGGGGACAAAGTGTGAGTATAACACAGACAGTACAGTGAGTACACTAACCTGTCCTGGTCCTGGAAGTCAGACTGGCTGCTGGCACTGACTGCAAACTTGTGGACCTCGACGTGGGCGGGAGGAGCAAGAGCCTGGCTGGAGGAGGACTCAGACGAGGCTCAGGCTGGCTGGCTGGCTGCACAGGAGAGTGGCTCTGTCTGGTCACTGGCGTCAGGTCAGCCGCATCACTTACTCTCTGTGCTATCTCTGGTCGGTCGACTCGTCACTGGAGGAAGAGGACTAGTCTGGACGACGAGGCTCGCTCAGGCTGGGCTGGCTGTGCACAGGTGAGTGTGTGAGTGGCTCTCTCTGAGTGGTCACCGTCCCTGGCATGAGCGTCACGGTCACTCACTCTGTGCTGGCTCTGGACTGGCTGGTGGATGCAGAGGGGAGGGAGGCGCGCGCGCTGGCTGCTCTCAGACTCAGCGTAGTGTGCGCTGGGCGGGTGCACACTGCACTCACTGCCCACACTGACAGGCCCCAGCTCAGCTTACGTCACTGGTTGCTAGATGCGGAGCGGCCCCTACCCTAGCAACCAGACTGGCAGTGGCAGCCGCAGCCTGTGTTTATGTTATCATCGATCAGTGTAATAAAATTTATAAGGTGGTGGGGGCGGCGGACAGGCGGAGCGGACTGGTCACTGTTTTTTTTCATTTATTTTCATTCCGGGATAACTGTATTGTCCCGGAATGAGCTGCCCGGGACACGGGACAAAAATCTCCAATCAGGGATGATCCCGGGCAATCCGGGACACGTGGGCACCCTAGCCTGCAGGCCTTACTGATGGCCGCAACGCACGCCAACGAGCTCCAACGAAACTTAGGTCTAAGGACTGCCCCTAGTTGTAACTACCTTGACGCTCTATCTGCTGGCCTGTTTAAAGGGGTAATATACCTCTGTCTATTCGTTTGAGTGCACTCAAAACCTAGTGTGGATTTATAAATACCCTTGTTGCATTTAAAGATTATATGCATTGTTTATTCCTAATCTGCATGCTGAGTGTGTTCAATTCGGTTTAGCTGCTACTTACGCTATAATAGTCAATCAATAGATTAAGCGTATTTATCACTAAACAGGTGTGTGTGTGTATTTATTGCCATATCCCACAGCCAGGCGAAAGGTATTTCTCACTTGTGCTGTAAATTGTGCTTGCAGTAATTTTATTCAACCAGGTGTACCAGGAGGGCTGAGGTTGTTCTTGGAGTCAAGGCAAAGAACAGAGAATTCAAAATGTAACCAGCGACTCCTTCGGGGGTGGTTTTATATTGTGTGTGTGTGTGTGCGTGTGTGTGTGTGTGTGTGTGTGTATGTGTGTATATGTATATATATATATATATATATATATATATATATATATATATATATAATCTATCTATATATAGAGGGATATATATATATATATATCTATATATAGAGGGATATATATATATATATATATATATGATATATGTATGTAGCGGCCTCACCCAATCTCTTTTGTCTAGGGGTATTTCGTATGACAGGGTGAGATGCGCTATGGCCCATGTCCTCCCCATAGCAGTGGGTGAGGTGAAGGCCAGTACCAGTTATTTTCCTCGGGCCTGTGTGTTTTAGTTAATGACCAAATCTTACTGTGCTGACACTTCCCTTTGCTCCCATTAACCAGAGTACCACACACCGATTACAGTCCAACTCTTGTTTTATTGTAACACTCACAATAAACAGTGCTTTGTTAGCCAACTGGTTGAGACCCAATAACAGTTCGATACGGTGGGGTGAGCAGGTCGAGGCACTATCCTGATTGTACGCTAAACCACTGTGATTTCACCAGCGGTTACTATAGCCTTGGCTAGAGAGAGAACTTAGAACTTGTGAGTCTCTACCAGCGACTCAAGAGAATGTAGATAGGAGTACCTTTGCTGCGTTGTGGCCCCTGTCGGGGGAAGATGTCCCTCCAAGGGAGTTACCGGAGGCCCATCCGTCACCGGGTTGATGCTGCTCCGGACTCTCCGGACGGGTGACCTCCCCGGCCTCCTCACCTCAGACATAGGCCCCATCCACCTCAGGGACCCTCGGACTCCTCCGCCCTCGCGGGACCCAGTCGAAGTCACTGGGCCCCAGGCCTCCGGTTTAGTACCTCACCCCAGGCTGAAGGTGCCTGGGATGGATGCCAACTCCGCTCCGGCCAGGCCTAGGGCGCCTGAGCCGGAACTCCGGACCGCCCGCACCCAGGCCTAAGGTGCCTGGGCGCGTCAAGAAGAAGATCCCGAAGACCTCGTGGTTAAGGCGTCTCCCCCTTTTATCCCCTCCCTTGACGCCACGGCAGGTTCCCCGCCCTCGCCGTACCATATCCGGAAAGGGACAAAAAGGACAGCACTGCGGCAGCAATTCTACCTTCAGCCTGCGGGTACCCTGCCACCCACAGGCCAAGGAGAATAATACACCACCCAGTCCTCCACGAATACAAATGGTCCAAACCTCTCATGATTTTCACACCTGGGTCATACTATGACCCAGGTGTATCCCAACTAAATTTAAAGACCCCGCTACATATATATCTCTATGTGCAAACACTTCTAAACACCATACACCTGTATACACACTATTTTACACTGAAATTTCAGCTCCTGGCAGAGAGACCCAGCGTGGATTGGAGTTTTGTTAGGTTGCCCACACATGGGCATAATAACTGTTTTAAAATGAACATGTCATAACTACTAGTATTTCTAATTATACCTGGTCATCTGTAACCATTTACTGTTAATATATTTAAAAAACTTCTTGGCATTATTTTTATTCTCCTCCGCTATGTGTCTCTCATTCTTTTTTAGCCATGCTGATTGTGTTTTTTTAAACCACATTGCATTCCTTGTATTCTTTTAATGCTGACACTGACCATTCCGATTCATACTTTTTTTTTATTACAAACGTTTTTTATTGGAATGTCAATGGACATACAAAAAATAATAATAAGCAAATAATATGCACACATACACAGTAGGTAAAAGCGTAGACAAAATTCCATGTGAAAGGGCAGTTATTGAGAGAAAGTTCTGTTAAGCCTGGATTAGGCTTGGAGCAATGTACACTTAAGCCGTGTACACACGATCGGTTTTACCGATGAAAACAGTCCGATATACTTTTTTCATCGGACAAACCAATCGTGTATGGGTCCCATCGGTCTTTTTTCCATCAGTGAAAAAAAATAGAACATGTTTTAAATTTATCCGATGGGCAAAAAAACGATAGCAAATTCCGATCGTCTGTGTGGAACTCCATCGGACAAAAAACCCACACATGCTCAGAATCAAGTCGACGCATGCTCAGAAGCATTGAACTTCAGTTTTCTCGGCTTGTCGGAGTGTTTTACGTCACAGCGTTTCGGACGGTCAGATTTTTGACTGATGGTGTGTAGGCAAGACTGATGGAAGTCAGCTTCATCGGATTTCTGATGGAAAAATCCATTGGATTAGAATCCATAGGAAATCCGATCGTGTGTACAGGGCTTACGAGATCAATGAGCCTTGTTAGACGTGGAACAGGAAAAAAAAAGAAAAAAACACAAACAAAAAATTGACAAACTTGGTAGCACTTTTATAGCCTATTTGTCATTTCATCATCTGGAGTAAAAATACTTTTCAAAATGGGAATTTCCAGTGTTCCCATTTCCTGTCAAAGAGGTGTGTAGCGGGCATTTAAATTTGGGGGGGGATCATCTGGGTTAATCAACCCAGATGTACTAATTGTTAGGGAATCTGAGAATCCCTTTTGTGGTTCTTGGAGGACTCTGGTGGTGCAAGGTTCCCTGTGGCCTGCTGGTGGCGTTGTCGCCCTGGGCCAGAGTTGAACCCGCACCGCATGACTGTTCCTTTTTGTCCTTTCCTGGCGCTGATACAGCGGGTCGGGGAACCCGCTGTGACGCAAAGAGAGAGGAGATAAAAGGGGCGGAAGCCCTGACCTTGGGGTTCAGAGTTGGAGGACGCAGCCGCGCCCAGGCACCTTCAGCCTGGGTGCTGGAGATCCGGGCCCAGGTGCCCTTGACCTGGCCGGAGCGAGGGATGGAGTTCATCCCAGGCACCTTAAGCCTGGGGTGAGGTACTATGGTCAAGGCCTGGGGCCCAGTAACTTCGAGGGTGGAGGAGTCCGAGGGGCCCTAAGGTGTTGGGACCCGTATCTGAGGTGAGGATGCTGGGGAGTGTAACCGTTCCGAATAGCCCGGTACAGCATTAATCCGGTGACGGCGGGGTCTCTGGTAACTCTCTTGGAGGGATGTCTTCCCCCTAACAGGGGCTGCAACGTAGCGAAGTTAACTCCAGTTTCTGTTCATTAGAGTCGCTGGAAGAGACTCTGAAGCCAAAAAGTACGTTTTACAGCCACTGCGCTTAGCAACCGTTGGTGAAACCTCAACGGTTTAGTTTCTTTGAGGATTGTGCCTTGACCTACTCCCCACCAATACTGAACTGTTCTATGGGTCTCAAACTGTCTGCTTGCAAAGGACTATTTGTTTACCGTTATGGAATAAATAAGTGTTGGACCTTTTCAGTGTGTGGTACTCCAATTACTGGGAGCAAAGGGGGTTATCAGCAGAACAGACTTGGCTCTGAGCGTATACACAGACCGAAGGTAATCTGATGCTGGCCTTCACCTCTACATGCTGTAATCTAGAGGACATGGGCCGTGGCGCACCTCGCTCTCCCCTTCAAGGTACTCCTAGACCGGAGCCAAAGTAACCGCTAAAGAAGAGAGAGAGGGTGAGGCCACTACAGGTGCATCGTATCATACAGCGAGTGATGTATTCAGATAATTTTATCATCTTCATCCTGGCCAAAACTTGTTACTAGGACACAGAAGAGAAGCACCAATTCAGGGCTGTTACCCAGTGAATGGCCACGAATAAAGTGTGAATCAATTTCTGACAGGGAACGGAAACATCAGGGATAGAAGTGAAAAAGTTGCACATCTGCACTGTCAACGTAAGGAGGTGACCAGCACTGATTTGTACTTTTTAACCACTTCCTGTCTGCCATATAGCAGAATGAAGGCCAGAAAGTGGTTCAGTTATCCTGACTGGACGTCATATGAAGTCCAGCAGGATAAGTCGCATCTCTGATCCTGGTAAAGAGCCTCTGACTTAGCCTCTGACTTAGGCTCTTTACCACTTGATCAGCTATGTCCAATCACAGCTGATTAAAGTGTAAACAGGAAGAGCCGTTTATCGTCTTTTCCTCCACTCGCACTGACAGAGGTGAGTAGAGAATAGCTGATCGGCTGCTCTCCTGATGGGGGGGGGGGGGGGCTCTGCGCTGATAATTGGCACATTATTAGTGCAGACCCATCGAGGATGCCCACTGGAGTCCACCAGGTGAGCCCACCAGGAATGCCAATCAGTGCCAATCAGTGCCCATTGGGATGGCACTCTGTGCCCATCAGTGATTGCATGTCAGTAAAAAAGGGGAAAAGAAACTGTGCTAAGATCAGTGATGGCAATCTAGTGCAAGCACAAGAAGTGCCTGGAGCTCAATTGGAAGCAGCAACTATTCTGCAAACATCAAAACCAGTGAACAAAATAAAAAGAAAAAATATAGTTGCGCTAAACCATAAATATAAACCCTAGGTGTGAGTTTTATATAGTGATCAAAAAACTGTGAAATCACATATGAATTACCGTAAGTGACCCAAAAATCAACCTAATATCATGGAAACACAAAATTCATTGTATGTATAAAAATCACAATCTAAAATGAATAAGACAGTGTAAAAATAAAATAAAATAAAATATTTAAAAATTGGTTGCAAAACACATAAGAGTTCATAAAGTTCATGAGCGGATAGTCCAAGTGTAGCATCAATGTTGATAAAAAACACCCGTGCACAAATCCAATAACATACAGACTCTTCAGATATGGACTAATACCAGAGTGAATTCCACCACCATATGATAAGTTGATCTGCTTACCAGAGCCCCGTGGTCCCCTATAACGGAGGACCCAGAAAAGCTTGTAATAAACCACAGCTGGATAATAATAACACCTTGAATCCACAGCCTCGCTAGTCAGCACACTCCATGACAGTAAGCCAGTTGGCAATGGTGCGGCGTGCAAGGAAAACAGATGCTTCGATAGTGTAAAAACCTTTGATATTTTATTTAAAACGTAAAAAGTATATATTGCACTCACAAATTGTAGTAGAAAAACCGGCCTTAAGCCTGCTGAGCCAGCCGGACGCAAGCAGGCAGACCCGTCCATCTGCAGATCGAGCAGTGGTGGGTGGTGATGTCAGCACGTCGCTCGTTCCGCCCTACACGTTTCGTGGTAGGTCACGTTGTCCAGGGGCACGGGTGGTGTACTGCGTCACCCCCTTAAATTGAAAAACAAAACCAGGCCTCGCTCTGAAAATGCACACATGTGCATTCCCATCCAGAGCGCCCAAGCCTCGTTCTGGGTCGCCGTCAGTATATGTCCCACCTCACAAGGATCACGTAATCCCGCGAGCGTTGATGTAATGGGAGTCTGAAAAGAAACCAGGCCTCACTTTGAGAGTACGCGCAATCGCAATCCCAACCAGAGCATCCAAACCTCATTCCAAATTGCCGTCAGCACAGTATCCCACAGCATGGGGACAGCGTGTTCACGCGAGAGTTGGTGGAACAGTTGGTGACAGGCTGGGAAGATTAGATGTGTGCACAAGCCTGGTATAATGATAAAGTCATCTCTCCTGTAAAGATTGACAAAACGGAGAAACGATGTATGAAACAAAAATTGTAAATGGTAAAGCATCTCTGAGGGCAAGATCAATAAGACCTGATCAGAGAGGGAGACGGAGACGCTTGAACATAAATTCTAAACAGGAAATGTTAATAAAGCCCATCCAGGTGTCACTGGCAGCTAGATTATGCCGCGACCCCTTGTGGACAAAAAGTATAAAAACACCCCCAGTGCAGATCTCCAAGGATAAATCCTGCATCGAACCCAATGCGGGGTACTCACAAAGGACCAAAAGCTATGAGATGGGCCAAATCGGGGGTGAGCATGGAACAATCTTAAAAATTAGTTCCAAGAAGACCCCCAAAAAGTCCATCCCAATGTGGGGACAAAAACACCCTTTGACACAATTGAGTCATTGAGCTTGATATAGCTTTAAAAAATGTTTTGAAATGTAAAATTTGAATTGAATGCAAATTAAAAATTTGAAGGGAAAATGTATGGCTATAAAACAACTAAAAAATGGACATCTGATGGAGGCCCAGACCAGAGTAAAAAACCTAAAACAACAAGTTAAAAGACTGGTGCAGGCCATAGAATATGCAAGGATAAATAATAATTGAGTCCACTGACATATGCATATATAGAGACCCAAAAAATTCATGAGTTATTAGTAAAGACGTTAATATTGGTGTCCACATTAAGGCCAAATGGTACATACGTTTTTAATCGGTACACCCAAGCCATTTCTTGTTTGGAGATTTATCTCACTACTGAGCTACCCCTCCAATGAGGTCTGTTCTTGTCAATTCCTACGAACAACGTATTGGAGGGATCCCTCTTGTGAACTTGATCATAGTGCCTAGACACAGAATGCTTATCAAAGCCTTTCCTGATATTGGCAATATGCTCATTGAGTCCAACATGTAGTGCCCTTTTGGTCCTCCACACGTATTGCAGGCCACAAGGACATTGAATGAGGTAGACCACCCCTTCTGAGGAGCAAGTAATGAATGGTTTAACCTCATACGACCGATTGGTGCTAGTGGATGTGAACTGGCAAATCTTCCTATCTTGGCACCTATTGACGGAACATACCTGATATTTCTTGCATCTAAAATAACATGTAAGGTTCTGCAAGAAAGTTCTATTTTCCCGTGGGGGATCTTGGACTCTGGGGGCAATTCGGTTGGACAAGGAAGAGGCCCCTCTGAACACGATTTGGAGTCTCTTAGGCAAGATGGGGGTTAATACCTGGTCACTTGCCAAAACATGCCAGTGCTTGCGGATCAGCCTCTTGATGCTCTGGTGTTGCACTGAAAAGGTGTTGACAAATGGTAAAGAGTACCCACCGTCACCACTCACTTTCACCCGTTCACTCAAGAGGGACGCTCTCTCAGTTTCTCTAGTGGAGTGGACCAGTCGAGACAATAAAGTCTGGTCATAGCCCTTCTCCACAAATCTATTAGAGTACCAGTGCTTGACTGTTGAAAGCGTCAACTTCAGTACAGTTACGTCTTAATCTTGTGAATTGCCCCTGAGGAACTGCTTTTAGCCACGGTGCATAATGGCAACTGTCAAGGGGGATAAAGGAGTTTCTATCAGTCTGTTTGAAAAATGTGGTGGTCACAAACCTCTCCTCCTCGATAGAAATCTTAAGGTCTAAGAAATTAACCTCCTCCCAACTCGCCTCAAAGGTCAGCCTAATACCCCTGTTGTTATCATTAAGGAACAGCATGAATTCCTGCAGGTCTGGCTCACTGCCATCCCAAAGGAGGAGGACGTACCTTGCCCAGAGCACCACTTCTGGTCTCCGGCAGGCATCGACGATGTCCTCCTCCCACTTGGCCATAAACAAATTAGCCAAGCTGGGGGCATATTTGGCCCCCATTGCCACACCCCTATCTTAGCAGTAAAACTGGTTGTCGAACCAGAAGTAATTGTGACTGGCTGCATATTCCAATAGGGTCATAATAAAGTCAATCTGGAGGGGAGCCAGATCGGAACCCCTACCAAGGTATAATCGAACTGCTTTGAGGCCAAGCTGGTGGGGGATTATAGTATAAAGGGAGGTAACGTCTGCCGTGACCAACTGCAGTCCTCTCTTAGGTACAGTCCTGGCCAACAAGTTGATAACCTGTTTGGTATCCCTAATGTAAGAAGGGATTTTTTGAACCAGCGGTTGCAAGAAAAAATCAATATACTTGCCCAACCGGGACATAATAGAGTCTATCCCACTCACTATGGGACGTCCCGGGGGGCAAGTTTGAGTCTTGTGTATTTTTGGGAGATAATAAATCACCGGAGTGCGTGGAGCACTAGGCACCAAAAATAGTCTCTCCTTATCATTCAAGATGCCATTACTTAAACCTTGGTCTACAATAACCTCCAGGTCCCTTTTTGTATCTGACTACTGGGTCCCTGCTTAGAGGTGTATCTGTTTCGGTGTCATCGACAATACGGTGCATCTCCTGTAAGTAATCACACTGGTCCAAAATGACAATCCCGCCCCCCTTATCAGCAGGTCTGATAATCAATGACTTATTGGAACAGAGTGACTCTAAACCAATTTCAAGTTCCTTCTGCATCTTAACTTTCCTGACCTTGATGTTCTCCAAGTCTTTCAGTACCACATTGCGAAAAACTCTGATGCTAGGTGCAAGTGACCCAGGAGGGTTGAAAAGCGATGCATTGGCCAGATTGGTGTGTTTGAACTCAGAATTGGGTGCCTGCTTGTCCTTGATGGGGTTAGATTAAAAATACAGTTTTATATTGAGTTTTCTTGCAAACTTATGAACGTCCATGTATGTCTGGAACTTGCTCAAACTCCTGGACGGAGCAAATTTCAGACCTTTATCTAATAACCTTTTTTCTGGGTCAACACTTGCTGGCTCAAATTGAAAATACCAGTGCCTACACCCTCTTTATTTTTGAACAACTGGGCCCGCCTCCCCCCTCTGACTCCTCTCTTTGTTCTATGGGACCAGCCTGACCCTGATGGTTTCTGGGAAAACCCCAATTCGAATTGGCCCAACGGCAATTTGGAATGAGGTTTGGATGCTTTGGTTGGGATTGCGCTTGCGCGTATTCTCAATACGAGGCCTGGTTTGTTTTCAGACTCCCATTACATCAACGCTCACGGGATTACGTGATCCTTGTGAGGTGGGACATATGCTGACGGCGACCCAGAATGAGGCTTGGGCGCTCCGGATGGGAATGCGCATGTGCGCATTTTCAGAGCGAGGCCTAGTTTTATTTGTTTTTCTATTTAAGGGGGTGATGCAGTACGCCGCCTGTGCCCCTGGACGACGTGACCTATAACGAAACCCGTAGGGCAGAACGAACGGCGTACTGACGTCACCGCCAACCACTGCTCAATCTCCAGACGGACAGGTCTGCCTGCTTATGGCTGTTTTAAGGCGCAGCAGGCTTAAGGCTGTTTTTCTACAAGAATTTGTGAGTGCAATATATACTTTTTACGTTTTAAATAAAATACCAAAGGTTTTTACACTATCGAAGCATCTGTTTTCCTTGCATGCTGCACCATTGCCAACTGGCTTACTGTTATGGAGTGTGCTGACTAGCGAGGCTGTGGATTCAAGGTGTTATTATCATCCAGCTGTGATTTTATTACAAGCTTTTCTGGGTCCTCTGTTATAGGGGACCACGGGGCTCTGGTAAGCAGATCAACTTATCATATGGTGGTGGAATTCACTCTAGTGTTAGTCCATATCTGAAGAGTCTGGATGTTATTGGATTTGTGCACGGGTGTTTTTTATCAACATTGATGCTACACTTGGACTATCCGCTCATGAACTTTATGAACTCTTTTTTATGTGTTTTGCAATCAATTTTTTAATATTTTATTTTATTTTTACACTGTCTTATTCATTTTAGATTGTGATTTTTATTGCATGTCAGTGCCTTCTGATCAGTGCTGCCTATCAGTGCCACCCATCAGTGCCCATCAGAGCCCACCAGTGCCACCCATCAGTGCCACCTATCAGTGTCCATCAATGACACCTATCAGTGCACATCAGTGCTGCTTAGAAGTACTACCTATCAGTGTCCCCCAGTGCTGATTATCAGTGGTGCTGTACTATTATAGTGCCTCATCATCAGTGCCCATCAGTGCCAATAAGTACTGCCTTATCGGTGTCCATCAGTGCAGCCTCATCAGTGCTCATCAGTGAAGGAGAAAATGTACTTATTTACAAAGTTTTAAAGAAACATGTTTTTTTTTCAAAATTTTTGGTCTTTTTTTTATTTGGAGCGCAAAAAATAAAAACTCCAGTGGTGATCAAATACCACCAAAAGAAAGCTCTATTTGTGGGGGGAAAAAAAGAAAAAAATAGTTTGGGTGTAGTGCTGCATGGCCACGCAATTGTCATTCAAAATGCGACAGCGCTGAAAGCTAAAAATTGGACTGAGCAGGTAGGGGGTGAAAGTGCCCTGTATTGAAGAGGTTAAAGGCCATTTTTGTCCTTCATATGACATTTTACATTTTAGTTCAGCCACCCGGGTTTAACCGTTGTTCTTCTATATTAATTACCCCTTGAAATGCACTCGGAGATATATTTATTTAATATATTCCTAAAGCATTCCCATTATAGCTATTTTAACATTCAAGCCTGCGGGCATTATAGTACTTAATCTGTGGTTCCAAAATGTTTCATTCTCTGAGACCGCCTGTTTCTTATTAGTACTTTGCCAGTGATTCTCTATTTTATCTATGGCGCATACCTTCAACTGTGTTGCATTTCTATTGTGATGTTTTCTGAGATGTTCTGAGAGGCTGTGGTATTTGAAACCCTTTTTTATATTGTTTATGTGCTCTCTCAGTCTGATTCTTAAGGGGGTTGTAAAGCTTTGTGTTTTTTCACCTTAATGCATCCTATGTATTAAGGTGAAAAAACATCCGATGTTTACAAGCCCCCCGGTTTACTTACCTGAGCGCTCGAAAGTCCCGTGCCGTGAACGCGCTGGCTACTGGCCCCAGTCTTCTCGGCTGTTCTCAGCTCTTAATTGGAGATTGATAGCAGCGCAGCCGTTGGCTCCCGCTGCTGTCAATCGAATCAATGACGTGGCGCGCCGGGGGGCGGGGCTGAGTGATACAGTCGGCAGCTATGGCCGCCGGCTGTATCACGGGAGCGCGCCTGCAAGCTAACCCCCTTGGGACAGAGCTTCCCATGAAGGGGGTTAGCTCTTGCGGGGAGGAGCCGAGACAGCCGCCGAGGGACCCCAGAAGACCAGGATCGGGGCCACTCTGTGCAAAACGAGATGCACAGTGGAGGTAAACATATTGGGGTTTGGGGAAGGGGAATTGCGCAAGTTCCGCTAATAAGTAGGTGAAAAGAAGTGTCACCTACTAAGGATCGTTTACCTAATGAGGTATAGTTGCTGTAACCATATAAGCATACAAAAGGAAAAGGGAAGGGATCAGTCTGTTTAGGACAGACAAAAAGCGGTTACTATAGGCAACAGATTGTAGATCCAGAGACGGAAATGATTTTAGAATTAATCATTTATTCCTATTATCATTTTAAAAAGTATGTAAAAGGAAAACATATGAAAGTGCAGTATTATTATCAAAAGATGAATGGTCATACAGTACATAGGTTAATTGGAAACATCTGATGGACAGACAGGACTAACAAATAACTAAACATGTAACAACACACTAGTCCGGACATATGGTTCGGTCTTATATAGGTATGTAACCCAGAAAAAGAATAATATTATTTTGTATATTGATTACCGTCCACCAGGGAATATAGGGTAATCTGGACCACCTACTAATAAGTGGATTTGTTTATTAGGGTCGAATGGGTTTAACATTTAATATAAGGCTGAACCTGATGGAGTGGGAAAGGGAAACCGGGGGAGGGGGGTATTAGCGCTGGGGGGATGTATTGGGACTGGCACAAATCAAAGTAGATGACCTAAATGCAATATTGGCATTAGGTACATGGTGGGAATCCACTGGTGGAAATGTTCCCTGAAGGTTGAAGAGGTTAATTAATGCTTATAGAGGGGCTATTGTATTGGCACAATGATGATAGATAAATGTCCTCCAGAAGTTGCTGTCAGAGAAAGTTCATCAATATGGTGGTAATACAGATGTCTGTGACATTTTAACAACATAGCTCTGGTATACACATATCAGCAGTGTGAAATTAGTCTCTTATCATTGTCTGCAGCTCAACTTCAACCTATGAATCGAAGTACATTACCATTGGGCGCCTTTGTGTTGGAACTGGGTTTGGCCAGTTCTTATTTCAAGTGGGTCCCAAGTTACCTGATATTTGGCGGCTGATATGAAGATGTTGTTTTGGCCATACCTATTCGTTGTGTTGGCCGTCGACCCGAGCGGATATCGGGATAAAGTCCGGGTCCCCCGGGCGCTACCTGCATCGGTATCAAAAAGGATCCAGTATGGCTGCTTTAGTAGTGCCTGATGTCAGTTGCCGCGGTCGTAGCCGCTATCGTGAATGCTGGCTAGGGCTTACGTTCTCCGAGCCATGTCGATCCACCCACTCCTTTCAAAACAACGTCACGTGACTGTGTGGGATATGACGTCAACGCGTTTCGCCGTGCTCTGTGGCGTAGCTTCGTCTGGACGTCAGTGGAGGTAAGTATGACTTGTTTGTTATATATAAAAAAATATTTGAACCTTTACAACCCCTTTAATTCAAGGGTGGTTCTGCCCGTGTACTGTAACCTGCACGTACACTCAAACAGGTAGCTTATGGACTAAGGTGACCAGATTTTTAAAATGAAATCCGGGGACATTTTATAAATTTTTTTGCCAAATGGTAAACTATTTTATAAGTATATTTTCCTCAAATGATATATGCAGCATATGTGGTATGTGTTTTATGGAATGATTGTATGATATATAAATTATTTCTCACATTTCGTCCATGTGATAAAAAAGATACTTCTTAGATAATTTTTTTTTAAATGTTAAGAAGATTAGATGGAGAAAAAACATCAAAGTATTAGAGGGGTGCGGAGGGTATGGCGGTGGGTTGTATGTCCTGGAGAGGGGTATGGAGTGTATGGCGGTGGGTGGTATGTACAGGAGAGGGGTGCAGGGTGTATGGAGTTGGGTGGTATGAACAGGAGAGGGGTGCGGGCTGTATGGCAGTGGGTGGTTATTTACAGGAGAGGGGTGCAGGGTGTATGGAGTTGGGTGGTATGTACAGGAGAGAGGTGCGGGGTTTATGGCAGTGGGTGGTATGTACAGGAGAGGGGTGCGGAGTGTATGGCGGTGGGTGGTATGTACAGGAGAAGGGTGCGAAGTGTATGGTTGTGGGTGGTAAGTGTAGAAGAGGGGTGCGGGGTGTATGGCGGTGGGGGGTAAGCACAGGAGAGGGGTGCGGAGTGTATGGTGGTGGGTGGTATGTACAGGAGAGGGGTGTGGATGGTATGTGCAGGAGAGGGGTGCACAGTTTATGGCAGGGGTGGTATGTGCAAAAGAGGGGTGCGGGGTGTATGGATTTGCGATGCATTTACATGAGAGGGGTGCGGAGTGTATGGCAGTGGGTGGTATGTTCAGGAGAGTGGTGCAGAGTGTATGGCAGTGGGTGGTATGTTCAGGAGAGTGGTGCAGAGTGTATGGCAGTGGGTGGTATGTGCAGGAGAGGGGTGCGGAGTGTATGGTGGTGGGTGGTATGTACAGGAGAGGGGTGCGGAGTGTATGGCATGGGTGGTATGTACAGGAGAGGGGTGCGGAGTGTATGGCGGTGGGTGGTATGTGTAGGGGAGGGATGGTGTATGGGGGGAGGGGGTGAGGACTGTATGGATGGATGGTGTATGACATGCACAATACCCCAAACACTTACTGTACATGTCTCCCAGCGCGATATCCGCAGTTTTCAAGAGAGAAGCAGGTAACATGGAGGCTCCGCGTCCTGTCTGCAGCCAGAACGCCCGGCTCCGCCCCCACCTCCTGTCTGCAGCCAGAATACCCGGCTCTGCCTCCCGTCTGTGGCCAAAACACCTAGCTCCGCCTCCATGTCTATGTCCCGTCTGCAGCCAGAGCACCCGGCTCCACCTCCGCCTCCACCTCCATGCCACGTCTGTAGCACACTGAGCGCATGGAGGCACCAAGTGCAGGGGGTAGATGGGAGGGAGAAATTTTGTCCGGCAGGAGCGGAAATGTCGGGTGAGACACTGTCCGGGTTACAGGTGGCCAGAGACATGTCTCCCAAACCGGACAGGTGGCAACCCTAAGTCCATTCCTGTAATCCAGGGGCAAAACCGGGGACAGACAGACTCCGGGGACAGTGTCCTCAGTCCGGGGACTGTCCCTGAAAACCGGGGACGTCTGGTCACCCTATTATGGACGCATAGAGCAGTGGCCTGGGAGTGAGCATGCAGTGGTGCCCCCAGGGCAAGCGGCTTTCTCTGGGGGCACTGCTCGAGGAGGAGGGGCCAGGAGCACCAGCAGGGGACCCAAAGAGAAGAGGTTCGGAGCTGCTCTGTACAAAACCACTGCACAGAGCAGGTAAGTATTAACATGTTATTAAAAAAAATTTAAAATCAAAGCTTTATTACCACTTTAACCACTTAAGGACCGCCGCACGACGATATACATCGACAGAATGGCACGGGCAGGCATATGGGCGTGCAGGTACGTCCCTTTAAATTTGCCGCCCAGTGGGCACGTGCCCGCCGCGAGCCTAGCGAGTGTGCTCGCAGGTCCCGGGAACTCGATGTTCCCTGGTAGCCCACGATTGCGGTCGGCAACGGCAGAACAGGGGGATGCCTTTGTAAACAAAGCATTCCCCTATTCTGCCTAGTGATCGGGAACGGTCATCAGTGACATGTCACATGTAGCCACGCCCCCTAACAATAAGAATCACTCCCTAGTACTGACTTAACCCCTTCAGCGCCACCTAGTGGTTAACCCATTCACTGCCAGTGTAATTTTCACAGTAATCAGTGCATTTTTATAGCACAGATCGCTGTAAAAATGACAATGGTCCCAAAAGTGTCCGATGTGTCCGCCATAATGTCGCAGTCGCGATAAAAATCGCTGATCGCCGCTATTACTAGTAAAAAAAAAAAATATTAATAAAAATGCCATAAAACTATCCCTTATTTTGTAGACGCTATAACTTTTACGCAAACCGATCAATAAACGCTTATTGCAATTTTTTTTTACCAAAAATATGTAGAAGAATACGTATCGGCCGAAACTGAGGAAAAATATTTATATATATATATTTTGGGGATATTTATTAGAACAAAAAGTAAAAAATATTGCATTTTTTTAAAAATTGTCACTCTATTTTTGTTTATAGCGCAAAAAATAAAAACCGCAGAGGTGATCAAATACCACCAAAAGAAAGCTCTATTTGTGGGAAATAAAGGACGTCAATTTTGTTTGGGAGCCACATCGCACGACCGCGCAATTGTCAGTTAAAGCGACGCAGCGCTGAATCGCAAAAAGTGTCCTGGTCTTTGACCAGCGAAATGGTCAGGGGCTGAAGTGGTTAACTACTTTAGATCCACGCTATAGCCAAAAGACAGCTACAGCGTGGACCTAATTTTCCAGAAGGGCGTCCATGAATGTCCTCCTGTGCTCGAGCGGCCTGCGCGCCCCCTGCAGGGCGTGCACGGCGCATTCTGTGATCAGCGAGTCAATGAGACTCGGCTGATCACAGATCGGAGTAAGGGGTCGATCCCGACCCCTTACCACGTGATCAACTGTCAACCAATGACAGCTGATCATGTGATGTAAACGGAGCCGGTAATCAGCTATTTTTTCTCCTCGCGCTGATAGCGTGAGGAGAAGAAAAAAAGCCGATCACCGGCGGCTGTCAGAGGTCCCGATCAAGAAGAGCAGCTGCCTGCTCATCTGTGCCACCTGCCAGTGTCACCTACCAGTGCACAACAGTGCCGCCTACCAGTGCCCACCAGCGCCACCTACCAGTGCCCACATTGCCACCCATCAGTGCCCACAGTGCCGCTCATCGGTGCCCACAGTGCCACCTCTCAGTGTCATCAATCAGTGTCGCCTACCAGTGCCGACCATCAGTGTCACCTACCAGTGCCCGTCAGTGTCACCTACCAGTGCCCATCAGTGTCACCAACCAGTGCCTATCAGTGCCATCTATCAGTGGTACATATCAGTGCCGCCTTATCTGTGGCCATCAGTGCCGCCTTATCTGTGGCCATCAGTGCCGCCTTATCTGTGGCCATCAGTGCCGCCTTATCTGTGGCCATCAGTGCTGCCTTATCTGTCCCCATCAGTGCTGCCTTATCTGTGCCCACCAGTGCCGCCTCATCAGCGCATATCAATGAAGGAGAGAAATTACCTGTTTTCAAAATTTTATAACAAACTATGAAACATGTTTTTCTTTTTTTTCAACATTTTCCATCTTTTTTGTTTAGCAAAAAATAAAAACCAGAGCGGTGATTAAATACCACCAAAAGAAAGCTCTATTTGTGTGAAAAAAATGATAATGTATTTTGGGTACAGCGTTGTATGACCGTGCAATTGTCATTTAAAGTGCGTCAGCGCTTAAAGCTGAAAATTGGTCTGGGAAGGAGGGGGGTTTAAGCGCAAAGTAAGGAAGTGGTTAAATGACTCTTGCTTCAAAACTGAAAACAAAAATAAAAGAGAAACCTATTCTGGTTAAAGAAAATTGTACAGCACTGTATGCTTCTAAGTAGACAATATGATTGAACACAAATACAACTTCAGGAAAATATAATCTCATTCTACGGAAAGAAAATGTAATATGTTTTCTTATTTTTTTTCTGTGTAAGAGAAGGCAAAAAACATGTACCTCGAACTGAGAGTAGAAGAATTATTTTGTGGCACAGTTTACGGTCCAAGGGTTCATGTACACAGGTCAGTTAAAACCTTTTCTGAGTGCTGGAAACTTGACAGCTGGAAAACAACAGTGAAAAACGTCAGTTTTACAGCATTAACAGTATTACAGCAGTTATGCGCATTTGAGGTTACAAGTGTTTTTTAAAGATAACCTCAGGAGACCGTACCAAATACCCACAATGCATTAAAAACAAGTAAATTATGAACTATTTCAGCTATTCTGTGAGAGAAGACAGAGCAGCAGCAGAGAGAGCAGTATGCTTGTAGATAGCTGTCTTATTTTTTGTGTTTATATTATGAATCCCATCATGAGCATTGTAACGGCACCCCAAGTATGAAAGGGGTTAAAGCCGTTTAGGATATTCCATTCCCGAACACCAAGGCAGCTACCGACGCTCCAGTCAGGCGAACAAGACCCATAAGAATAATTCTCCCCCAAATACGAGACAATGCTCTGTATGAGGTTCAAGCAGGAATGACTTTATTGCAAGCATATGTTCACAGATCTCTCTCTCTCTCTTCAAAACACTCCCCCCACCCTTGGGAAACAGGGCAGGTTAAACTGTCCAATGACAATTGTTATACAGGTCAGGTGTGTTCTAACTTCTCAGTAAACAGTCTTATCAGCAGGGGGGTTGGAGAAATCCCCCCTCCCTCTTTCCTCACAGCAAGACACTACACATCCCATAATAGTTGAGGCATCAGACACAATAGACAATAGAATACAGTCCCACCCCAAACAATCACAGCAAATAGTATTTTACAGATATCCTGGGGAATATTGTGGATAAATATCACTATCCCATTCCAAGTAATCCAAGACATATTCTTAATGTCCATTATTTTCTTGCTCACCCTATGCCCCTAATAGACATAGGGTGATTTAGACATAAGAGGTGCATGGGGATCTGAAGCAAGGGTATTCCATACTTGCTAAGGGATTTTGGGCTCCCCGGGCCCTCCCGTTACATCTCTCCCCTTTTCGGCAGGAAACTAACACAGGAGGAGACCCCAGACGGGTTGACTCCGAAGTTAGTCCAAAGTTCCATTCCTCTAATGCCTGTATCCACACAGTACCCCAAACAAATTGCTCCAAACAGAGCATTACTCACCCAGCCAACCTCTGTCTCTCTCAGAGAACATACCCGCCGCTGGTTGAGAGGCCTGGACTGGCCCTTCTCCCTGGAGTCCTTTCAGCCGCTGGAGAGAAGACAGGGTGACTGGGCACAGTCCGTCGTGCTGTTGGGAATCTGGGCCAACTGCCCAGCATTCCTGGGGTATACAAGTGGAGACTTAATTCCCATCCACTTGTGGTAGGTGAAAATCTCCTAGTGCTTGCAAAGCAAGGTTGACATCCTCCTGTCTCAGTGTCACACCATTTTCTGGGGTTTGGCCAGTGAAGACCGAAGTCCCATCCACTACCACAGGAACTCCCTCTTCTGTTAGTTGAGAGCAGAGGCCAGCAGCACTCTGTTGCCAGCTCTTCTGCTAGGTTGCTGTTAGTGGAGACCGCAGTCCCATCCCCCGATATCAGCTCAAGCTGCAGTTGTGTGCAGAGGCCAGTAGCATTCTGCCCTGCTGCCAGTGATTCAGCTGGGAGTAAAAGCTTTACTACCTCAGCTTGTTGCTGGAGAGAGGGGGCAACTGCCCCGGTTCCCTAGAACTCCACAGTTGTTTCCAGGGCTAAACAGAGGTTGGTAGCACTCTGCCCTGTTGCCAGAACTTCTGCTGGGGACTCCACATCATCCGCTTTGGCTTTAGGGATGGCAATCTCCAGATTTTCCACTGCCGATTCTCTGGCGTGCTGCTGGACAGGTACCTTCCTCCATCTAATATCATCCCAAGCAGAAACAGGATCATCAAGGTCAGTCGGCACTTCAGCTTTGGGGATGGCAATCTCCAGATTTTTCCACTGCCGATTCTTCAGCCAGGATTTCAGAGTTGTCAACTGGTATTTCCTGATAGTCCCAGGCAAAGGGAGCCCCACCCTGCTGCTGAGCAGAGTCTAGCAGCTGCCTGTAGGCTATCTCCAGCTCCCATTCCTGAATGAACAGAGACTCCAAATCTTCCTCTGCCCAGTGGCCTTCCGAGACATTCAGTCTTTGCTCTCTGTGCTCCATTATTTCCTCCAAACGCCACTCCCAATCACTCCCAAAGTCAGGGTCCCTGGACAGCCTCCAATACAACAATCCCAGGCCTTTATAGTCAAAGCCTTCCATGGGGCTGTCATCCGCTGACCACGGGCACTCTTGGGCTACATACCACCGGAGGGCTCTGTAGCTCTTGTCCAACCGCATCTCTGCCCGGATCAGCCTGCTTAACACAGCTGTCCACTCCTGCTTCGGTTGTTTCCCCAATAACGGCATTCGTACATCATACTGCGACCAGTACCTCACATGGATGGAGGGGAGAACTTTTCCCTGGTGTTGCTGCTCGAGAGCTAGCGCTTTCTTCCAGAGTTCGCAATGGATAGAATCAGTCCATCCCAGCAGGACCCCCTCTGATACTGGTCCTCTATGCTGTATCTGCATCTCTTGCAACCTCCTTATGAATTCCTCTTCCATGGCGGCTGGTATCTGTACCTCTCCTCTCCTTTCAGTTGGTGCTGCTGTGACTTCTGCTGCTGCAGCACCTTTTTGATGTAGCCAAGTTGCGTCCACAGGCGCTATAACTAGGGTTATGATCTCCGCTGGAGGGTTAGAACCATAATGTGCCAGTCTTAGTTTAACAGCCCGATCAAAACTTGCCTCTTCGGGTGTCCTGTCTGTTACGCTGGGTCTTTCGGTTATGTTGGGTCTTTCAGCTCTATCCATTTTCGACTAGTTCTGCGATAATGTCCCTTTTCTTACGGTTGTTGGCCGGTCTGCCCCAGTTCTCCAGTAAGTTCTTGAGGGAAGAGAGCTTAAGCCATTCATACTGTGCTTCCATTGTCCTGTGTCCTCTTGGATGCTCCAGTCAGGCGAACAAGACCCATAAGAATAATTCTCCCCCAAATACGAGACAATGCTCTGTATGAGGTTCAAGCAGGAATGACTTTATTGCAAGCATATGTTCACAGATCTCTCTCTCTTCAAAACACTCCCCCCACCCTTGGGAAACAGGGCAGGCTAAGCTGTCCAATGACAATTGTTATACAGGTCAGGTGTGTTCCAACTTCTCAGTAAACAGTCTTATCAGCAGGGGGGGTTGGAGAAATCCCCCCTCCCTCTTTCCTCACAGCAAGACACTACACATCCCATAATAGTTGAGGCATCAGACACAATAGACAATAGAATACAGTCCCACCCCAAACCATCACAGCAAATAGTCTTTTACAGATATCCTGGGGAATATTGTGGATATATATTACTGTCCCATTCCAAGTAATCCAAGTCATATTCTTAATGTCCATTATTTTCTTGCTCACCCTATGCCCCTAATGGACATAGGGTGATTTAGACATAAGAGGTGCGTGGGGATCTGAAGCAGGGGTATCCCATTTTTTCTAAGGGATTCTGGGTTCCCCGGGCCCTCCCGTTACAAGCATGTATGAGGAAATACTCCTGATGTTGCTGTTGCTGAAACTCCGAAGACATAGAAAATTGCGTGATAGGACCAGTGTTTGTCGCTACTGGACTCATCCGTTGATGCAGGCAACAGAATGTGGTGAAATTTGTGTTTTTTTCAACAATTTATATGTTCAAAATGATCAGAAATGTTTTCCCCTTTAAAAACGCTTATAAACGCAAACGCTTATAAACGTGGTTTACTGTGGTACAAGCATTTGGGGTTTGAAATGCCAGTTAACTACAGTCCTGAACGCAATTTTTCTGCTTTCAAAAAAAAAAATGCGAGGAAGATGGATGCCTAACTCGAGTGCTCCCGTTGACAGGAATTATTATCTGTTTTTACCGGAGGTTAATTGAACTCATTTAATCTGAAAACTATGGGAACTTCTTCCAGAAGCTCCTCGGCATCACGTTCTCGTTCGCCAAGAGATTTAACGGAACAACAGGGTCACAGTTTACATGAGATGTCCCGGACCCGGTCGGGTAATATGACGTCTGCTTTTACCTCACAGAATGCTCAAAGATCAATTGCTGTTTCTGCTGTTTCTGCTGAAAACTGTCAGGCCAACCCTATTCCAACCCTATTCCACTTACCGGAACAGCTAACGGAAATGTGGCGTATAACACGCACTTTTTTCCCCTTAAAATCAGGGGAAAATCGTGGGTGCGTGTTATACGCCGATACCCACTGATCCCGGCGATCTCCGCTGACTGAGCGGAGCGCAGCGATCGCCGCCGAGATACACATAGCCGAGTGTACTCGGCTATACTCGGCTTTTCTCGGCTCTGCTCACAGTCACGCCCAGTCCCGCCATTGGACCTGTGATAAGTCCATCATAGGGCGGGACTCGGCGTGACTGTGAGCGAAGCCGAGAAAAGCCGAGTATAGCCGAGTACACTCGGCTATGTGTATCTCGGCTCCGCCCAGTCCCTGCGTTCTCGGCGGCGTTCGCCCCGCTCCGCCCAGTCTCTGCGGCGATCTCGGCGGCGCCAATTTTGAAAACTGGGGCAAGGCTGCACTGGACACTGGGCAAAGGCTGCACTTAGCAAAGGCTGCACTGGACACTGGGCAAAGCTGCACTGGACACTGGGCAAAGGCTGCACTGGGCAAAGGCTGCACTGGACACTGGGTAAAGCTGCACTGGGCACTGGGCAAAGCTACACTGGGTAAAGCTGCACTGGGCAAAGCTACACTGGGCAAAGGCTGCACTGGACACTTGGTAAAGCTGCACTGGGCAAAGGCTGCACTGGACACTGGGCAAAGGCTGCACTGGACACTGCTGGCAAGGCTGCACTGACAAGGCTGCAACGGACACTGGTAAGGCTGCATTTAAATGTAAGTTTTTTTTTTTCCTTAAACTTCCCTCCTAAACGTTTTTTTCCCTAAAATTCCCTCCTAAACTTGGGGTGCGTGTTATACGCTGGTGCGTGTTATACGCCGATAAATACGGTAATTCTCACACCACACCAACAACCTAGCCATAATGACCTCTGTTCAGTCGCGGCAGATATCAAAGATACTTTGACGGCGGCCATTGCTGAACTGCGCATTGATATACAAGCGCTTACGGGCAGGGTTCAAGTGGTAGAAAATACCACATCCCAACATTCAGTAGCTATTCGCAAAACCCATTTGATTCTAGATACACATTCTAAATTCCGTGAGGTAAACCGCCATTTAGAAGATTTGGAGAACCGCAGCAGGAGACTGTTTTGCTTTTGCGTCTATCTATTGAATTCTTGTGGTAAAATCAAGGAAGCCTCAACTTCTGTAGTGTATCAATGCTTTACTAAACAAGGGAAAATATGCACATACAACTGTAGGATGCACAATACATAGCTTACAAAATATATGCCTACAAATATATATAAGCATGTACAACATGTACCGTATACATTAAGTAAACTAAATAATTACTCAACTTAGAGGTCAAGATGTAATGTCCATAGTTCCTTGCTCAGTCCAACTCCCAAAAGCGTCTTCAAAGTTATCCAGCTTCAGGCAGGCGTGTCTTCTTCCTTTCTCCTTCCAAACACCAACTCCTTCCTTTGTCCTTCCAAAACACCAACTCCTTCCTTTGTCCTTCCAAAACACCAACTCCTTCCTTTGTCCTTCCAAAACACCAACTCCTTCCTTTGTCCTTCCAAAACACCAACTCCTTCCTTTGTCCTTCCAAAACACCAACTCCTTCCTTTTGTCCTTCGAAAACACCAACTGTTGTTCAAAACATGTGTCTCCACCAAACACCTTTCCAAACCCCCCTTTCCTGTTTCCTGATCAATGGAGGGGGAGGGGCCCCTCCCACCCATTTCCAGCAAAGAACTTCCAGTATCAATGGAGGGGGAGGGAAGGGGCTCTTTACACATATCCTGTTACTACCTAAACTCTATATTATTATTATAAAGTCACCATAGAAATTGCCATAGCAACACATACCACCTCTTGACTTTATAGAATAATATAGAAAACTTCTTAAAGCCTTTTGTCCAGAAAAGGGCGAACCCCCCCCCCCCTAAATGGGAGGAAAAAATTCCCTTTTGACCCCCATCTGGGCGATCAGACTTTTGCTTTGTCCCTGGAAGGCTGCAACATTACTTTTGAGCAGGGTTAATGTCTTTGGCAGTTTGTGTAAAGAAAGTCCCAGATGAAAGTCTGTTGTCCTCTTGGTCATAAGGAAATGCTCAGATGAAAGTCCACTCCAATTCAGCCACCTTTAGGAAATCATCAGCATCTTCATCAGGCTCTCTTCTTGTCTTTCTCCTCCCACCCAGCATGGTCGTCTGCTCTGCCTGCTCCACCTCTCGATGCCCAATACCTGAAAAGAGTAAGAGACAAAGCAGATTATATGTTCATTTCCAACTGTGCCAAAAACATAGCTCACTGCTTACATTTCTCTATCTGCCCATTTCTAACTGTAAAACTATTGTAGGGTGCCCACTGTTGCCTTGAAACACTTTCACGGAAAGGCATTGACTTCCAACGTAACGAATAAACTTGCATGTCTCTCCGTGCCGTCCCTGGAAGAACAGAGGCCTGCTGCTTCACAGTATGGCACATTTTTGCAAAATGCCCCATTTTGTGGCAACAGAAACACTTAATGTGATTGAATCTACCATTCCCAACCATTTGCTTCCACTTCTTAAACAATGCTTGTGTAGGAATCCCATCTATTTCCTCTCTAGGGACCCCCACCTTAAGTAAATCAATCCACATGTGTCTCCTGGAGATCATAGGCCTTGCCTTCCTTGTATCGGAATCAACTCTGTAATTTGAGCTGATCAAATCCTCAGCTTCCCGGTTATGAGAAGTAACAGTAGCACATGTCCTATTTCTGCTTACAGGCTTAGGGCCTTTGTCCTTTGTTAAAGCATCATTAGATTTATTCATGGGGGCTGCACACCGCTCATTCAAATCTTCAGCTCGGCCTACAGCGGTTTGAACACTCTTGGAAGCCACTGCAGGTTTAACTTTGATTACCCTATTTTATAAATCTTTAGCCTTGCTTGCAGTTTCTTCCAAACACTTGGAGGCCACTGCAAGCTGCTTCTTTATTAAATCTCTTTCTAATTCTGCCTTTTCCCTCTTTTCAGATTCAATATGTAGAGCTTGCAGGAAATGCAAACCAAACACAGCAACTGCCCGCATCTCTCCCTTACTGAACCCAAAACTTTTGAGACTAAAATCTGAGGAAAGATCAGAGACTCCATTCCCCCAAGCTCTGTTCAAAGGAGAAGCATATCCAGCCAGCTCCTTTGCAACAGGCATCCACTGACTATTTCTGGCCCAGATAGGAAGGGTGCACGCCTTCAAGTCCTCCTGGACACCAGAAACCTTTGCAGCTTTACTCTTCCTAAACAGTGTATGCAGCATTTTTCCCCCAGCACAAGCAACAAAACACACCACAGAAAACAGGTCAGCTTCTGTTGAAATTTTAGCACAAATTCCAGCTACGAGCCCCCATTGTTTTGCTTTTGCGTCTATCTATTGGATTCTTGTGGTAAAATCAAGGAAACCTCAACTTCTGTAGTGTATCAATGCTTTACTAAACAAGGAAAAATCTGCACATACAACTGTAGGATGCACAATACAACACAACTTATAGCTTACAAAATATATGCCTACAAATATATATAAGCATGTACAACATGTACCGTATACATTAAGTAAACAAAATAATTACTCAACTTAGAGGTCAAGATGTAATGTCCATAGTTCCTTGCTCAGTCCAACTCCCAAAAGCGTCTTCAAAGTTATCCAGCTTCAGGCAGGCATGTCTTCTTCCTTTCTCCTTCCAAAACACCAACTCCTTCCTTTGTCCTTCCAAAACACCAACTCCTTCCTTTTGTCCTTCCAAAACACCAACTGTTGTTCAAAACATGTGTCTCCACCTAACACCTTTCCAACCCCCCCTTTCCTGTTTCCTGATCAATGGAGGGGGAGGGGCCCCTCCCACCCATTTCCAGCAAAGAACTTCCAGTATCCATGGAGGGGGAGGGAAGGGGGCTCTTTACACATATCCTGTTACTACCTAAACTCTATATTATTATTATAAAGTCACCATCGAAATTGCCATAGCAACACAGAGACATAATATACAACTGAGAGGTCTGACTGAATCCATTGAATAAGAACAACTACAAGCTGAGGTAAATAGTATCTTTAATGCCCTATTGACATGGCCTACCTAAAGAATTACCAATCGCTATTGAAAGGATTCATCGTGCCCTAAGACCAAAAGGTAAAGCTGATGAACCACCCAGAGATGTAATCTGCTGTATAGTAGATTACCGCCTAAAAGAAGAAATTCTGAGGAGAGCGCGTGTCACTGCACCAGTTCGCTATAATGGCGCATAGATCTGTCTTTTCCAGGATCTTTCGAGTATCACTTTACAGTGCAGACAAGATCTCCGCAATGCAGGTATCACCTACCGATGGAAGTTCCCCTTTGGTCTATCCGCAACATCTCAAGGCCGCACGGCACTCCTCAGAGTGCCAGAAGATCTCAAACATTTCTGCGATATCTTAGGAATACTTGTCACAGAAGTACCAGATTGGTATGCAGAATTCCACTCTAAGTCTTCTTCGTCAGCTTCACACAAGCCTGAACCGATGGAAACACAGGATGTTCGCTACAGAAGAAATCGATCAGCTTCTGAGGATAGGATTCGTCAGCCTAGATCACACAGCCCAACTAATCCTCCTCGCACTCGCAGAGCCAGATGGGATCGTTACCTCCCATTTTACCTGTTTTATCTAGAAACTAACTGCTTATTGTACCTCTATAAAAATGTCATTGATTTATCTCCCTTTAGTAGAAAGGAATACGGCATTTCTGGATATGATGATAATTGTCATCATTCTGTAGACTTGATTTATCCCGACAAATGACTCATTAACACTCAGAGTTATAACCCGTTAAGTTGTGCTGAATCCTTCACACACAATGGGATATTTTCAACTACCAATGGCCGACCTATATTCCTACAATCTGTACCACTTGTATAAACATTCCCAACTAAAGACATTTCTCCATTGCTTTTCATGTTCTGTTTTTCTTCCACAATACTGAGATTTTTCTCTGATAGATGACCTTTTAACAGGTTCAGGGTATCGGTTTTCAAAATATGCTGTTTGCCATATTTCACTGTGTGAATAGTTTATAATAAACAAAGACATGGACTCATCTGACAAGTTCTTCTTTATATGGAGACATACTACGGCTAAGGGTCCTCAAAATTAGTTACACAGATCTATTAATTGAACTTACCTATTCAAAGAAGATGGTTTACCCTGTTAATTTCTATATTAGCCCTAGATAATGCCCTGATTCCAACTTATAATGTTTCATTTGGATTAGGAATTGATGATACTGAGACCATGTCTCTGTATTATATAAACATAAGTTCAGTTATACATTTATGTTATTTCAATTAGTAGGTACTTTTATCAAAAGAACCTTTCAATGTCATCATATCCTGGTAGTTATAGTATTAGGTATATTTCATATTTAATAGTAAATGTATTTTCTTAATAATTTAATATGATTCATCAAAACTTATGTTGGTTCATTAATATCCAAGATATTGTTATAAGGAGCTGTCTTACACGGCTTGTTTAAATATTAGGGGTCCCTCTTCATATTGATGAAGAGGACCCATTCTCTATTTTCAATGTTTAAAGCTATGGTAAGCTTGCTTACTGCTGTTTTAAACTGGGACTAGGATCACTCCACTTATGTTAACTTCTTCAAAAGTTATGATTAGAAGTTCTGGTTCCTACCTTTTGTTGATTTTGATTACACTGGATTCTTTTTTACTATTTTACAGGTACTTTTTCAGAGATGACTCTTTTAAGTCTCTGAGTTTTTAATATGTGCATTTTTTTTTTCTTTCTTTTTTTTTTTTAGTGTTTAGATACATTACAAATGTGTTACTCGCACCTCCACTTTAGATTCTGCATAACATCTCCTGTCAGCGGGACACGACACATTCCGATAGGTTTCACTTTTCTCCGATTTCAACCTCTCCCTCCACACAGTGACCACTGACCCTTTCCGGATTCACCTATATATAGGTGTAATACAATCTTGGCTAAGTGAACAAGATTCGCGAAGCTCCAGATATAACATTACTATATCAAATATAGATTTCTACACTACGTACTGATAAGTGTTTAGCTACTCCTAATTTCGGCTCATTCATAAAGGTTTCCCTTTTTAATATACTCTTCCTACACCTTACATATCTATCCCTTATCCTCCTCAATTTAAAAAGGGAGGGTAAAAAAATAAATAAAAATTATCTCATAGATTTTAATCCTAGAAGGGTTTACGCTTTAATTTCTAATAATTTATCCACATACACACAATATTGTCTGTATATTTATCAGATTACTAAAAAAGAGGTATATCTAAGCTTAACATACCATGACATCATATAATAGAACAAATCCAAATATGTAAAATTTTCATAATATAAAACTGGTATCCTTAAATGTCAAAGGGCTAAACATTCCAGAAAAACGCTCACAAGTATTACGTTCCATGCATGATCTTAAGGCAGACGTAGTTCTCTTTCAAGAAACGCACTTTAAAGCAGATTCCATTCCTAAATTCTCAAATGCCAATTACCCTACAGCATTACACGCCACTTCCAAAGAGACTAAAACCAAAGAAGTTTCTACTCTTTTTGCTAAACACTGTCCTTTTCAAATAGCAGATTCTCTCTCTCTGATGATGATGGTAGATTTTTATTTCTCAAAGGCTCGTTATACGGCAAACGTATTACTATAGCTAATATCTATGCCCCTAATATTAAACAAGTCCCCTTCTTCAGACAAACTTTACAAAAACTTGCAGACTTTCAAGATGGGTCCTTACTACTGGGCGGAGATTTTAACATTCCTTTAAATCCCATAATTGACACATCCTCTGGTAATTCCAAATTACCATTCAGAGCACTTCGTGCAATTAAAAAAATTCTCCAAGAATTACTATTACATGACTCCTGGCGAATCCTAAATCCGACCTGGTAAAGATTACACGTTTTATTCATCACCTCATAACAGCTATTCCAGATTAGATTACTTATTTGTTTCTCAACAAGACCTACCTTTCCTCCTTAAAACATCGATCGAACCAATGTTTTTATCTGATCATCACCCTATTACTATGTCTATAGTATTCCCTACCATTCAAACGCGATCTCCAATATGGCAATTAGACCCATCACTGCTCATGGATACACACACTGTTCATACGATACAAGACAGACTAACTCAATATTTTAAGGACAATGATGGCCATGGAATCTCCCCGTTGATTCAATGGGAGGCTCACAAATGCTACATACGAGAGGAATTCATTTTAATAGCGGCCAAAAAAAGAAGAGAAAAACAGGCATACATTACGCAACATACTAAAAACATTAATGCTCTAGAAAAAACTCATAAGAAAAATCAAGCATTGTCCACTTTACATGAACTGTCTCAACTTAGGGAAAAATTTATGGATGAACTGAATAAGAGAACAAAACATAACTTTATTTTATCACAAAAACGATTCTATGAATATGGAAACAAATCTAGCATGCTTTTAGCCAGAACACTACGAGCAAAAAGAATGGTGACAACAATACATTGCATACATGACCCAACAGGGAAAAAATTATCAAACAATATCCAAATAGCAGATCAATTTGTTAAACACTACACACAACTCTATAACCTTAAAAAAGATACTTCCCAAACGGAGATGATAAATAGACGACAAGCTATAAAAGATTTTCTTTCTAAATACTGTCCAACTCCTATCTCGACAACAGAAGTGGATAACCTAGAACAACCATTATATTTAGCTGAACTAGAAACTGTACTTAAACAACAAAAAACAGGAAAAAGCCCGGGCCCAGATGGTTTAACTGTAGTTTATTACAAAACATTTTTTGCCACTCTCAACACACACTTTATTACAACATCTAATACTCTTTCTTCAAACATTCCGCCGCCCAGAGACCTTCTCACTGCGCATATAACAGTGATCCCAAAACCTAACAAAGATCCCACTTCAGTCACCAATTACCGACCGATATTATTATGAAACGTAGATCTTAAGATTTATGCAAAATTTTTTAGCTAATATACTTCTATCACTACTTCCTAATCTAATTTCGCAGGACCAAGTAGGATTCATTCCGGGTAGGGAGGCAAGGGATAATACCCTTAAGCTTTCAATATTCAACATTGGTTAACTTCTACAAAACAACAAGGTTTTTTTCCTTTCCTTGGATGCAGAGAAGGCGTTCAACCGGGTGGCCTGGGACTTTATAACAGAAGTCCTATTGAAAATCGGTATACGTGAACGTATGTTAGAATATATCATGGCATTATATACAAACCCGATGGCTAGAGTACGTGTTAATGGTCACCTGTCGGAGGCCTTCTCCGTTTCCAATGGAACATGCCAAGGTTACCCCTTAACCCCTCTAATCTTTGTCATCACCCTTGAACCTCTGCTTTTATGTTTGAAGAAGAACCCAGATATCAAAGGCATCACTATTGCCCAAAACACGTATAAACTTGCAGCATTTGCTGATGATATCCTATTGTTCTTACAAGAACCGCATATCACAATTCCCAATCTTCTTAAAGATCTAGCTTTATTTGATACTTTGGCTAATTTGCGAATAAACTTTGCAATATCGGAAGCACTTAATGTATCATTACCCACAAATACTCTGAAACAATGCCAAGATAATTTCCCATTCAAATGGAATACAAAATCAATTACATATTTAGGAATCCAAATCCCTGTTCACCTATCAGACTTGTATAGTGTAAATGATACCCCGATTCTTCACAACATACAAAAATATCCTAAATCTTGGTCTTCAGGAATGTTTTCATGGTTCGGTAGAACGGCCATTATAAAAACGAACATCTTGCCAAAAATTCTTTATGTCTTGCAGACGGTTCCAATCTCTCTCCCTCAACCCTTTTTTACATCTTTAAGAAAGTTTTGCTCTGAGTTTATTTGGGATAAATTACGACCAAGGTTGAGCTATGACAGATTAACAATTCCTAAATTGAAGGGTGGTGTGGGACTACCAGATCTTCGTAAATATTATTGGGCCTGTCAGCTGTCGAGGGTGGTAGATTGTAACATACATGCTAGCACTAAAGCATGGATTAAAATAGAACATGCATTCTTTCCTTTACCACTTAAACAACTTCCCTTAACAGCTGTGACACATATTCCTATACGATGCAAACAACACCCATTTATAGGCAACACTTTGCGAACATTCACAAAACTATGCAAACAACTCGCAATTTCTTCCTTACCAGGACCACTAACACCGGTTTGCAGAAATCCAAAATTTCCCCCAGGCATGATTCACACCTTTCCTCTTAATTTGGGTCAACAATCAGATTTCAGAGCAGGTAAATTTTTTTCCAATAACAAATTCTTACCCAAATCCACTCTCATGTCATCGATGAACGTTTCCCAATTCCCTTCTGAGACATACTCTCAACTTAAAAAAATTCTGAATGACCCTAAGACACGTTAAGTCTTTAAAGACAAACAGCCTTTGAAAAGCTTTGTATGAATTCAGAACCACAGAGACACTTAATTTCGATCATATATAATATTTTATTCGCTGATTATACAACCAAATCTAACATAGCAATGATGAAATGGAAAAAAGACCTTTCCTTAAATCTTTCTGAAGAAGAATGGGGAAAAATATACTCACATATCCATAAAGGCTCGGTTACTGTATCTGCCCGATGGTACCAAACTCCGCTCAAATTACATAAAATAAATCCCCTTAGTCCACCCACATGTTGGAGATGTCATGCCCATGATGGTTCCCTATTGCATATCTGGTGGAAATGCCCTGTGATTCAGAAATTAAGGACAGAATTTTATCAACTTATCCTTCGTATCACCTCTCTCAAAATTGACTTCTCACCGGCCCAATTACTTTTACATCATTCCTCTATGCCCAGAACATCTTATCACCGCTCCGTTGTCCTACACCTTATCAATGCTGCCAAAATGTGTATTCCAGTACACTGGAAATCCATCCATCCACCCACGACGGCTGAATGGATAAAAAGAGATAACCACATAGCTGAAATGGAGGAGCTTATCCATCAAGCCCATGATTCATCCTCTTTTTTCAGAGAAACATGGGCCTGCTGGAAACCATTTCAAACTACAATGGACTATACAACATTTTTACAATAATATCCCTCTCAAAACCCTAACAATTAAATATTTAAGACAAACGGAAATGCTCAAATATACACTATTCTGTTACTCTCCCTTATTATTTGATTCACTTATTCCCCTATGAGGGAAATGCATTTTGACACTACCTTTCTATTCTTGATTTTCAATAACTAATGAGTGCTGGATATATTTAACTAATATTGTAGGATTGTAAAGTCCTGTACACACGATCGGATTTCCTATGGATTCTAATCCGATGGATTTTTCCATCGGAAATCCGATGAAGCTGACTTCCATCAGTCTTGCCTACACACCATCAGTCAAAAATCCGACCGTCGCAAACGGCGTGACGTAAAACACTCCAAGCCGAGAAAAATGAAGTTCAATGCTTCTGAGCATGCGTCGACTTGATTCTGAGCATGCGTGAGTTTTATGTCCGATGGAGTTCCACACAGACGATGGGAATTTGCTATCGCTTTTTTTCCCATCGGATAAATTTAAAACATGTTCTATTTTGTCTCACCGATAGAAAAAAGTTTTGTCCGATGAGAAAATTCCATCGGACTGTTTTCATCGGTAAAACCGATTGTGTGTACACGGCATTAGAGGTTCGTTGACCACAATTCTACAGAATATGCTTATATGGAAATGTAATGTTCTTTTTATTTATTATAATTACATACTAAATATGAATTAATATTTTTATCCCATTATTTTTTAGATTTTTTTATATTCATATTTACCCCTAGTTATAAGGATGAAGAATGTGCTGGATAATTTATATTCAAGATATATCTCTTAGTTTACCCTTGTCTGTTTATTTTCCCTGTTGGTACGGCAATTCATATATATAATTTAAATTTAATTAACACTATGTGTTATCTATTGTATTCTTCTAATATGATTGCTCATTTTGATTATCTGTAATGCACTTGTACTTGTAGCTTATCCTTATGTTTCAATAAACTTTTGTGGAAAAAAAATAAATAAAAAATTACTGAGTGTACATATACACATAAGATAACATAGAGGAGAGTTCAGGGGCTGCTGAAAAAACACCCAACTGCTCCTAAACTTCAGTTTGTCAGCTGTAGTGTACATGAGGCCTAAAAGAGTTTCTAAACAGATACTGCAAGATGTGGATCAACTTTATTTTGATAATAAATGCAAATGCATGTTTAGACAAATGTATGCCTCAATAATTAAATTTCTTCTAATTACAGAGAATTTATTACCTCTCTCTGGAGTTTTACATGGGTCGAACGCTCCAGAATACGATGGTAAATCTGGGTCTTGAAAATGCCTGTGATGAGGCTACTTATCAGGTACTTATTTTTATACTAAACATACATTCCTATACAACATTAATATAATTTGACATGAATTAAACCTAAGAGTGAATTATATAGACAAAAATGTGTATCTGATTCCAGTTAATATTTTTGTATCTTCTATGACATGAAAGCAGAACTGCAGGCAAAAATATAATATCAGGATCTCATATATACACACACAGGTTATAATCGAAAAATTTGAATATCGTGCAAAAGTTCATTTATTTCACTAATGCAACTTAAAAGGTTAAACTAATATATGAGATAGACTCATTACAAGCAAAGCAAGATAGTTCAAGCCGTGATTTGTCATAATTGTGATGATTATGGCTTACAGCTCATGAAAACCCCGAATCCACAATCTCAGAAAATTTGAATATTGTGAAAAGGTGCAATATTCTAGGCTCAAAGTGTCCCACTCTAATCAGCTAATTAAGCCATAACACCTGTAAAGGGTTCCTGAGCCTTTAAATGGTCTTTCAGTCTGGTTCAGTAGGAATCACAATCATGTGAAAGACTGCTGACCTGACAGTTGTGCAGAAAACCATCATTAACACCCTCCATAAGGGCGGAAAGCCTCCAAAAGGTAATTGCAAAAGAGGTTGGATGTTCCCAAAGTGCTGTATCAAAGCACATTAATAGAAAGTTATGTGGAAGGGAAAAGTGTGTAAGAAAAAGGTGATGACCGCAACCTGAAGAGGATTGTCAGGAAAATGCCATTTAAAAGTGTTGGGGACTTTCACAAGAAGTGGACTGAGGCTGGAGTCAGTGCATCAAGAGTATGGATGAGCCGAACACCCCCCGGTTTGGTTCGCACCAGAACCTGCGAACGGACCGAAAGGTCGCGCAAACTTTGGAACCCCGTTAAAGTCTATGGGACTCAAACGTTCTAAATCAAAAGTGACAATTTTAAAGGCTGATATGCAAGTTATTGTCCTAAAAAGGGTTTGGGGACCCGGGTCCTGCCCCAGGGGACATGTATCAATGCAAAAAAAAAGGTTTAAAAACTGACGTTTTTTCGGGAGCAGTGATTTTAATGATGCTTAAAGTGAAAAAAAAAAAGTGAAATATTCCTTTAAATATCGTATGTGGGGGGTGTCTCTAGTATGCCTGTGAGGTGGCACGTGTTTCCCATGTTTAGAACTGTCCCTGCACAGCATGACATTTATAAATGAAAAAGTCATTTAAAACTGCTTGCGGCTTTAATGTAATGTCTGGTCCCGGCAATATGGATGAAAATCATTGAGAAAAATGGCATAGGTACCCCCCCCCCCCTTAGCCCATTACCAGCCCCTTTGGGTCTTTTATGGATATTAAGGGGAATCCCGCACCCAAATTAAAAAAAGGAAAGGCTTGGGGCTCCCAGGCCCTATATACTCTGAACAGCAGTATACAGGCGGTGCAAACAAGACAGGGACAGTAGGTTTGTTGTTACGTAGAATCTGTTTGTAATTTTGAACTGGTACATTTTTAAAGTGTAGCTCCAGCCCAAAAATCTATTTTTATGCTTTTTGGAAAACATAGGGAAGGGTTATCACCCCTGTAACATTTTGTTTTGCTGTCTGTGCACCTGTTCAGAACATTTCACCTCACTTTCCGTCCCAATGACAAATGTTTTCTGAAAATTTGGGGTTTTTAGTGAAACAAGGATTGGTGATAAAGCATCAGTGGAGAGGAGACACCTTTTTCCCATATTAACTCTTACAGGAGAGAATTTTCCTTCCTAGGGGTAGATTTCTTCTCATTTCCTGTTGTCTCCTTCTGTTTGCAAGTGGGAGTCGTTTGTAAGTTGGATGTTTGAAAGTAGGGGCCTGCCGTATATACTCTGCAGAAATTTGTCCCTAAAGCCTCGTACACACGACCGAGTTTCTCGTCCAAAACCGGCAAGAAATGTGGCGCGAGAGCTTTTTTGTCGAGAAAAACGTTTGTGTGTATGGTTTTACGACGAGAAATTTGCCGAGAATCTCGACGAGAAAATAGAGAACCTGCTCTCTATTTTCTCGTCAGGATTCCAGATTTCCTCGTCGTGTTTCTCGTCGGCCTGTCTTGTGACGAGAAAATGGTTCGTGTGTATGCTTTTACGACTCTTCCAAAAGCGCGCATGCTCACAAGCAACTGAGACGGGAGCGCATCTTCTGGTAAAACAAGCCTTCGTAATGGAGAGAGCACATTCGTCACGCTCAAAAATATTGCATCGTTTAAATGTTCTGCCTTGAAATCTTCGTTAGAATGTTACATTAATCCAAACGAGTGACCTTCTTTTGCTGCTGATATTCACACAGAGTTATGACTTATTTTTTAACCTTTTTCATGCTGCTCTTAAGAAGATTTATGTGTATTATATCGTGCAAGTTTTTAGGAATAATTTAAATGGTAATATTTTTAAAAATGATGTTAATTATAATTTCGCAATGTTTTGGTAGTGATCTCCCATTTAATTTTGGACTCTATATTAGTTAAATTTCCCACCATGTTTTTTTGATAATCAGATTTAGTTATTCTTTTGGGGGGTTGTTATCTGTCCCTTTTTTTGTCAGTCAAATGTATCTGCTTACTCCAAAGCTAGATTTTTAATTTTTACAAATACACATAGTCAAGTATGAACGTAAACAAAAATCACATTTATTCATGTTTAAAAATAAAATAAAGAGAAGGCAGCGCTGGAGAACCTGCTGCCATTTGTGCATCCCAGGGACCCCAGAGCACACAGCAACCCTGTGTGGACATTAAAATTGGGAGCTTGAGAAGGCCAACATTTCTGAACACAATCTGATGCTGGCCTCCCAGAGGTCAGGAACAGCAGCAGGTGAGATATATGTCCCAAGTCTGTGGTACTACAACAGGCTGCCTTCTGTCCGACCACAATGAAGCAAGGCCATCACTTCCTCTTCTTCCTGGCAACCTTCCCTGCAATCTTCCCTGAAGCCTTCCTTCTTCATTTGGCTGGAGGCTGGCCCACTGGAGGGGTACTCCTGTCAGGAGGAGGAGGAGGAGATGTAGCAGAAGGGGGTGGGGCAGAAGAAGAAGGTGGAGGTGTAGCAGAAGGGGGTGGGGCAGAAGAAGGGGGAGGTGTAGCAGAAGGGGGTGGGGCAGAAGAAGAAGGTGGAGGTGTAGCAGAAGGGGGTGGGGCAGAAGAAGGGGGAGGTGTAGCAGAAGGGGGTGGGGCAGAAGAAGGGGAGGTGTAGCAGAAGGGGGTGGGGCAGAAGAAGGGGAGGTGTAGCAGAAGGGGGTGGGGCAGAAGAAGGGGGAGGTGTAGCAGAAGGGGGTGGGGCAGAAGAAGAAGGGGGAGGTGTAGCAGAAGGGGGTGGGGCAGAAGAAGAAGGGGGAGGTGGAGGTTGAGGTTGGGTCAGTTGTGCCACCTCACATATGGCGGTATTGGGGGTAATTTTCTCCATCACCCCCTTGTTGAGCAAGGTGATGAGCAGGGGCGTTGCTCCATGCTCATCACCTTGAACTTAGCCTCCACTAGGCCGGCAATGGCCTCTTCAGGGGATGTGGGCTCCTGGAGGGTGGCATGGGCCTCACGAATAAGGGCCATTGCTGCCTCACTCGTGCTCCTGTCCCTCCTGCCTCTTTTGTGAAGCCGGATGGGAGGCACCTGGGATCTGGTGCTTCTCCTTTGCCCTGCCACCTCCTGTCTGCCACTGGGCCCTGCCACCTCCTGGCTGCCACTGGGCCCTGCCACCTCCTGGCTGCCACTGGGCCCTTCCTCCTCCTGCCTGACAGTTTCCAGACCCTCCTCCTGGCTGATTTCATCCTGTGTATGAAAAAGGGACATAGTTTAATATGTTCGTTTAATCTTTGCATCAAACTTTGTAATCCGGATTGAAGCAATTAGAATGTAAATCCATAAATCCTTGCTTTAAATTTACCACTACATCAGATTGACTATTTAGCACCCAATTAAGTGCAGAATAATGTCTACAGATCTTGATTTCACTTGTGCAATCCAAAATAGTTTGTTTGTCATCTTGACATATTTGTCAAACATTAAGTTTATCCCAATACATTTTCGAAAAATACTATACCTGGCTCCAGATGGCCAAATCAGGATCATCCAGGATGGCTGCCTCCTCTTTCTCCAGAGAAGGCTCAGGTTGGCTGCAGGGAAGTCTGGGGGGAAGAGTGGAGAGTGATGGCCTTGTGTCAATGTGGTCATCCAGAAAGGACATCCTGTTGTAGTACCACAAAATCGGGACATACACATCATCTGCTGCTGCTCCTGACCTCTGAGAAGCCAGCACCTTAGAGCGTTCAGTCCTGTAGGTACCTCTCAAGCTCCCAATTTTAGTGTCCACTTGTTTTGCTGTGGCTGTGGGCACCTTGGTATGCACAAATGGGAGCAGCTTCTCCAGCGCTGTTTTTCTCACCCCTCTTTTTTTGTGGATGGGGTTTTTCGTCTCCCACAGAGCGGGCAGCTCCCTTACCCGGTCAATAAATTCCGCCAGGAAATCCTTGTCGCTTATAAAGACATTCATATTGTATCTGCAAGTTAAATAAATTATATATAACTAATGTGAGGCAAACAGTCTAACCTCCTTAACATGCTAGTCACCATATATATCCTCCAACATTCTCAAGACAGTATAGGCCAACAATTTGTACAAGTCACAAAATCGCATACCTTCGTTCGCACGTCCGTCACTTGAACTCCTCTCTCCGCACACCGAACGTACTATAGTCACATGTGTGTTTGCTATATACACACCACGCATGCGTCAAAATACGAACACGTTGCTCCGCACACGTCGCCCGCCCATGACGTTCTAACTAACATCTTTTCCCCGCCCCTTCTCTTTCGGCGCGCAGACAGATATGGCAGAGTTACAGCAGGTGTCTGATAATTCCGCAACTAACGAGGAGGAGACAAGCCCGGAGACCGAGGAAACGTCACGATCAAGGAGGAGATTCAAGGCATCGAATATGTCTTTGGCGGAGATGGTGGACATCTTGCTCAAGGCTGATTATGATGCCAAGCATGGGCCGTATAGCAAACCAAATAGAAGGAAGGCCAAAATCCTCACTAAAGTTGTGAAGAGTCTGAAGGCGAATTTCGGGGTGAAACGCTCAAATGAGCAGCTCAGAAAGAGGTGGTCAGACCTCAAACTGAGGGAGCCAGAGCAGTTAAGCATAAAGAGAATGCTCGCTAAAAGTAAGTAAAATGTAGACTTTTCTGATATTAATCTTTTTCTAAACTGACATGTTGCTCTTTATTTTGGTTTCTCATATTGGACTCGCTTCCAAAATGTAATACTTTGAACTTGGTTCGGCACAGTAATTGTTTGTTACGTTACCGACACTTCGTTCGGCCACTATCCGCGGTTTTGGCTTATTTTTGAGCCACAAAAGTAATTATACATCTGCCATTTTTGCTCCAAAATTGTGGCGTATTTTTTCGTCTAGATGATGTGTTTGTAAAGAGAATGAAATGCAAACTTTTATCCACTGATAAAGGAGAGGACACTCAGCAGCTGCTTCCACATCTGTACTTTGGAGCACTATAGTGTGGGCCACCAGACCCACCTTTTTTGGGTGTCCCACACAGGTGCATACGAGAATTTTTGTGGTGCCTCCATGTCAAATAAATTACATCCAAAGGTGAATACTAAGCATATTCTTGGTCATAAATAATGCATTCTTCTTTAAATTCCACCCAAACACACACTTGTACCACACTTCCAATCAATTTAGCCTGTTTTTATTTTAACATTGAGATTTACAGTGTGATAAATTGACCTTTTGTTTGCTTCTCATAGGGGAGAGAAGACTGGGAGGAGGACACTCCAGGGAGCACATGCACCCCACAACTTCCAAGCAACCCCAAACTCCCAAAGACCCACAACCGAAAGATGTGCAGGAAGTTGAGGTGGAGGAAGGAGAAGTGCAGGAAGGAGAGGTGGATGACGTTGTGGATCTGGTCACCACAACAGGTCAGTATCTGTCACCACAGCTTCAGGTAAGAGATGTAGGCCTGCAGAGTTATAATACCTTTTTGTTTTTTGTTTTTAGGGGATATAAATGTTGTGAAGGATAGTACACGGTTCTCTGCTGACAGTGCCCTCCGCCTCATCCAGCAAGTGATGGAATGTAGCACGGAACTGGACCTTATTAAACAAAGAATCCATGTGCTGGAACAAACATTTAAAGACATTCTCGATGTTTTGGGGAGAATTCAATAAGCCATCCAAACACATTTGTTTTTACATGTTTGTTTTTGCAACTATTCGAATTTTTTGGACAATCAAACCAGCCAAAAATTGAATCTGCACACAGTGTGTCAACATGTGCTATCTGCCATCAGGGGATATCCATTTACGTCTTTTGTGGGTGTAACCCCTTCCTCGTATCTAAAGTCGGTGAACTGAGGAAGGGGTTGCACCCCCAAAACACGTCCATTGATCACCCCTGATGGCAGATAGCACATGTTGACAATAGGGATCAGGATTGTAAACTTCATAGATGTAAAAAATCCCAAATGTGTGCATATTCAATTTTTGCCTGGGCAAGGGGTGGCAGGACCCCATATTAGGACGGGCACATAGAGACATAGTTTGTGTAAGTGAATGTCTCAGATTGCTCAGAGGTATCCAATGTTGTAATTTTTGGAATGCAACTGTTATTTTTGTATTTTCATAAGCAAAAAATTTCTGCATTTGGGGCCAGGCCAACCCAAAAAACCTGAAAAAACAAAATGGTGAGAATGTGCACAGAGTAAAATATTTGACCACAAACAACGTGTAGCTTCTTTTTATAATACCCTCTAAGCTTATTTGGTTATTTTGTAAGGTTACATAGTGAAATGGTTGTTGTTTACTAAAGTAAAATACACTTGGCACTACAAATGCACAAAGACAAACTAGGAGACAGGAAAGAACAAATAATTAAAGGTTTAAACAAGCTTTTTTTTGGGATCCTTAGACATAGGCTGGCATAGGAATTGCCCCCCTACCCGTGAAATACTCCATGTATTTGTCCCGAACCTCACGGGCATTTTGGGAGGGCAAGCCAGGACGGGCAGATTCCAGGCCCGGCAGGGGATTTGCAGGGGAAAGTCCAGCCTCTGGCAAAACTGAGGCCATATAGGAATTTGATTTTTGGCTTAGAAAGTTGTGTAGCACACAGCAGCATAATACGACATAGTTTATTTTGTAGTCCGCCAAGTGTATTGAAGTCATAAAAAGGCGGAACCGGCTGGCCATTATGCCAAAGGCATTTTCGACAACTCTTCGGCCCCTGGCCAGCCGGTAATTGAACACCCTCTTCTCTGGGGTCAGGGTCCTCTGTGGAAATGGCCTCATAAGATGCCGTCCGAGTCCGAAGGCTTCATCAGCCAAGAAAACAAAGGGGAGTCCTTCAATATTCCCTGCATCCGGTGGCAATGCAAGGTCGTCACTCTGGAGACGGAGGGCAAACTCCGTCTGGATGAAGGATCCCCCATCGGACATCCGGCCATTCTTCCCTACATCAACATAGAGGAATTCATACCGTGCTGACACCACCGCCATCAGCACAATGCTATGAAACCCCTTGTAATTGTAGTAGTAGGACCCAGAACGGGGTGGCGGCACGATGCGGACGTGCTTCCCGTCTATGGCACCACCGCAGTTGGGGAAGTCCCACCGCGTGGCAAACTCCGATGCCACAGTCTGCCATTCCTGTGGCGTGGAAGGAAGCTGTGGAGTGAAACAAGATGAAATAATATTAGAATACCAAAGTCAGACATTACAAGGAAATTTGATTTAAAAAAAAACAAGGCAAACATCAATCAAATTCTACGTTTATTAAGGTGTTTAAAATAAGTATAAGGGAAGGCTCATTTATCAGATTCATCACCCCCTCTGATGGGCCATTACTAAATTATTTTGGGGGGGGGGAATGTGTTTGGCCACAGGATAGCATTGCAGTGGCGGTGCGTCCAGAGTGGGCGCTGGAGCACTGCCCCCTCTCTCCTGTGTCCATCACTCAGAACAATACATAGGTTCATGCGTTGCATTAACCTATGTATTGTCTATGCCGCCCACTATTCAGGTGGATGGCCTCTTGTTTAGCGACCGACATATGAATAATTGCGGCATTTAGGGGGTTCAAATTGCATAGCAGAAACAGGTAGTAAAATAGTCTTGCACATTACAATCTGAGGGATGTAATTGGCTTCCGAAAAGTAAAATAGGGGACGCAGGGGGGGGGGGGGCATTCCTTGGGGAAACACTGGCAGGCTGCTCTACCAATCATGTTCACCAAGTCTGTTTAATGGTAACATGTTTGGCTGATGCAACATCAAGGGAAGGAGAAGACATCAAGGACAGAAGAAGGATGGCACTGACCACAAGAAGGTAAGTGCAGGGCTGGGGGGAAAATGGCTGCATTGGAGGGAACCAAATGGCTGCATTAGAGGGGACAACTGGGGGCGTTTAACCTCCCTGGCGGTATGATTCTTTCTGGAATTATGTACCAAAAGCGGTACAATTATTTTGCATGAAAATTTGGTGTTATGTATTATAGGCCTGCGATTCTTAGTAATTACTTACTTAAACCTAAGCAAACCAGAGTCTAGTAAACATCCCGGGTATGATAAATATGAAACACAAAATTATAAATTATAATATAATAAATAACTATAAATAATTATAAAAAATAGTAATCTAATTATAATAAAAATTATTCAATAATGTAATCAAATCAAAAACACAGAAATTTGCTCAGTTGCAGAATTGTCGCTGTCATTAGATTTAGTGTTTGATGACGAATTTCCCCACAAATCGCTATCGCTCAATTCTGCGAGTGATTCTAATTTATTATCACTGTTTTCTAGCTGGTCTAAAACCACTTTTGACATAAAGGGACACTTTTTGGTTGCTATGGACAATCTCCAGTTTACAGGCAGAAAGAACGATTTTTATTATATAAAAGTGCATGCAGGACACTGGACAGACCACTAGGGACCAAGGGGGTGTGTAATTATTACATACAGTACTGTAATCAGTAAGATTACAGTTTACTGTATGTATACTATGTGTTTACCTTTTTGAATTTGCCGCCCAGTTCCGCTCCCATGCGCCGCTGCGGCTCGCAGGGAACGGAACTAGGAAGTCAGATGGGGTCGAAAGTGCCGACACTCGCCGGAGATCTCGCTGGCGATCACAGCAGAGGACATCATCGCTGGATCGCCAGGAGAAGGTAGGGAAACTCCGCTGCGAGCTCTGCAATGTCTACCCCGAGCGTGACTCGGGGTTACCGATCCTAGCATAAAAAAACAACCCCGAGTCACGCTCGGGATTACCGCTAGGGAGGTTAATAGGCACCTGAGCAAAAAAGGAGGAAGTTTAGTTAATAAATTGGGGTGGGACCCCCAAACATTTGGAGCAACAGGCGCCCCTGCTGGAAAAGTTAGTGAAGGGAAATATTTATGGAGGAGAAAAAAGGGGCAATCTAAAGCTTCCAGCATGCATGGGGACAAAGGGGACATTCTCAGCATATTACAATCATGGTAATTAGGGAAGGATGAAAGAAATACAATACATTAGCATACATGTAATACATAAAATGTGATGTTAATGGAGAAAACTTACCCTAATATAGTCCTCCTGCAGGACTTGTATAATAGCAGAACAGGTGTCTGGGATTATGAGGCCCAGAGCCTGGGGGGAGATGCCTGTGATGAACTTCAAGTCCTGAAGACTTCTCCCTGTCGCCAGGTAACGTAACGTGGCGATGAGCCTCTGCTCAGCACTGATGGCTTCCCGCATAACGGTGTCCTGCCTGGTAATATAGGGGGACACCAAAGCCAACAGTTCCTGAAATACGGGGTCAGACATCCGCAGAAAATTCCTGTAGTCCTCAGGATTATTCTCGACGATCTCCCGAAGCAAAGGCATATGGCAGAATTGGTCCCGCTGGAGCAACCAATTCTTGGTCCATGAACTCCTCCTCACAACATTCATGGACTGGTCTTGGTCCAAAACAAGCAGACCAACACCAAGCGCACGCACAGCACGAACTCGACGACGAGAACGTCCAGGCGACATGGCTAATAAGAAACGGTCGTCTTATCAGAACGTACAGAACAGAACGCACTTTAGAACAGCAAGGCCTATGAATAACGAACTGAAAAACAGAAACGAACAGGCAAGAATGCACTGTAAAACAGATACGACCTGCCTAGAAGCCCTGAAAGTCAAGATACGAACCCACAAGCTCAAACTGAACCGCAGAAAACGATCTGAAAAGTACGAAGACTGAAAAGCGCGAATCGTCTCTTCCCAAACTTTTACTTCACACGCGGTAACACGAGATCAGCAAAAGCAGCCCAAGGGGTGGTGCCAAGAAAAAAGATCTTCCCCTTTTATAGTGCCGTCGTACGTGCTGGACGTGAGCGCGGAGAACAACGAGGAAATTGGGAAATGTCAGTGTGTACGCATAGAAAGCTTGACGAGAAAATCGACAAGCTTAACAGAAATCTCGTCGAAAAAAATGACGTGTTTTTTACGACGAGAAAATCGGTCGTGTGTACGAGGCCTCAGGTGTAGGTGTTGCCACAACACTGTAAGCCCTCACAGTTACTCTTGGTGGGCGCTGGAATGCCCTGCTGTAAACTATTATATCAAGAATTGTAATTACATGCCATTGTTGAACAGTGGTAGGAAAAATTGGGCCTTTGGTGGTGGTGCTGGTGCCACAACACTGTAAGTCCTCACAGTTACTCTTGGTGGGCTCAGGAATGGGCCCAGCTGTGAAATATTAGATCAATAATTGTAATTACATGACGCTGTTGAACAGGGGCAGAAAAATTGGGCCTTTGGGGGTGGTGTTGCCACAACACTGTAAGTCCTCACAGTTACTTATTGGTGGGCGCAGGAACGGGCCCTGCTGTGAAATATTAGATCAAGAATTGTAATTACATGCCCCTGTTGAACAGGGGCATAACAATTGGGCCTTAGGCACTGGTGCCACAACACTGCAACCCCTCACAGATACTCTATTTGGAGCGCAGGAATAAGCCCTGCTGCAAAGTATTGCATCAAAAATTGTAAATACAGGCCCCTGTTAAACAGGGGCAGAAAAATTGGGCCTTAGGCACTGGTGCTGGTGCCACAACACTGCAACCCCTCACAGATACTCTATTTGGAGCACAGGAATGAGCCCTGCTGCAAAGTATTGCATCAAAAATTGTAATCACATGCCTCTGTTAAAAAGGGCTTAAAAATTGGGCCTTAGCCACTGGTGGCGGTGCCCAGAACCAAAAATGTTCTTACAAGCTATCAGCATGATCATTGAGGAGGAAGAGGATAGTCACTCAGTATAACAGGATAGTCACTCAGCATCAGCATAGGCAGTCTTGAAGGGATCTGACATTTAAAAAAAAAATATTCGGTTACATCAGCATCAGGTGCTTGGTAGCTGGTGGTGATCCAAGATTGATTAATTTTTATGAAGGTCAGTCGATCGACCGAGTCGGTGGACAGGCGCACCCTGTGATCGGTTACAAAGCCTCCAGCAGCACTGAATGTGCATTCCGGAAGAAAGCTGGATGCAGGACAGGCCAGTAGCTCAATTGCATACTGTGCAAGCTCTGGCCAGTGATCCATCCTCAAGACCCAGTAACCTAAAGGATTTTCGGTGGGAAAGGTGTCCAAGTCTGATCTTGCCCCTAGGTATTCCTGCACCATGTAAACCAGACGCTGGCGATGGTTGCTGGAACCGATCATACCTTGGGGCTGCGGACTAAAAAATTGTATGAATGCATCGGCCACCTTCTCCACCACTCCTTCTTTGACTGACCGAAGCCTCAGCAACACATTGTCCAGGACCAGGAATTTGTAACCTCCCAGTCTCTGGGAACGCGTTGCACAGACCTTTCTGCAAGGCCTCCCGAAGATGTTTCATCTTCTGCTCCCTCTGCGATGGCAAGATAAGGTCCGCAACCTTACCCTTGTAACGTGGATCAAGGAGGGTTGACAGCCAGTAATGATCCCTCTCCTTGATAGCACAAATACGAGGATCCTTCCGCAGGCTTTAAAGGATCAGGGAGGCCATGCAGCGTAGGTTTGCTTAGGCATTCGGTCCGGAGTCCTCTGGGTCACTCAGGATGACATGATCCGCAGCCACCTCCTCCCAGCCACGTACAAGTCCATGGGTGTCTTGGGACTGTAATTGATCCCTTGAAGACTGCTGCTGAGGCTCCACCTCCATGCTGACACAATCCTGCTCCTTCTCCTCCTCTTCCTGTGTGATAGGCGGGCCATCAGGAACACTGTCTGGAAAAAGGGGCCTTGAGAGGTAAGGAAGTTCTCCTCTTCCTCCCTGTCATGGATATGCAGTAATGTTTGTCTGCCATCTTACCTTCCTCTTGTGTTCACCTTAGAGGCCAGACTCTCCTCACCTGGCTGCTTTTATAATCTCTCCTCCCAGCCTGGCTCCACCCCAGGCCCTATCACAGAACTCTATATTAACCTGTGCATTGCAAGTCTGCCTTGCTGATCAACGTGTTTGTTTTAAGCATTGTGTGTTTGGGTTCCTGCCTGCCGTGTGCTACGTCTGTCTCTGTGTTTCGATATTGGCTTGTTCCCGACTATCCCTGTCTGCTTGTGACCTTGACCTTTGGCTTGTCCCTCGTTTATCCTTGTCTGCTTGTTGCCCTGACCTTGGCTTTTCCCTGCACTATTCTTGTATCCTGTATCCCTGCTTCCCCTCTATCCTCCTTACCCTACGGAGCGTGAGCTAGGGGACTCTGGGGGCCGCGACCTGGACCCAGCTGCAGCTTAACATCCTCACCACTAGAGACTCTAGTGAAAACCTGATGGATCTTAGACTCCGCGCCCTAAGAAATCTTGGTGTCTAGCTCCCTGTGGCTCCCAGTTGTGCTCCACTGGTCCCGCTTTCCACAACCATCCAGTGTCCCATCCGCAGCAGTCAGCCATAGGGTTCACTACCTTGTGGTGCACTTCTGACCCCCAACGGTGTGCATCTGTCATCTGGCCACAGGTGACCTGACAGTTTGATCAGCCATGGACCCGGCTGACGTGCCGCTCCCCGCAGATGATCCTTTGCAGGGCATAATCCGCAGACTTGAGACCCAGGAATCGAATCAGACTCAGGTGATGCGATTCCTCCAGGATCTGGCTTCCCGCTTCAAGCAGCTCCAGGCCTCTTTGGGAACCCTGAATCTGCAACCTCAAGTACAACCAGCGGCTGCACCTATCGCACCAGTCGTAGCCTCACACTCACTACAACTGCCAGCTCCGTTCCGTTTCTCTGGGGACTCAGCCAATGCAATATTCATTTTGAGCTTCAGCCTCAAAACTTCATGTCTGATTGGGCTAAGTTAGCCTATATCAGTGGTACAATATGCTCTTCAATTCCGTATCCACACAGCTGAATTGAGCTGGAACAATGAGGCCCTGGTCACTACCGTTTTTTATATGGCCTCTCAGACCGAGTGAAAGACGAATTAGCGGGAAGAGCCATCCCCGTCGGTCTGGACGATGCTATTTCTTTATGCAATCAGATCGACATTCGTTTTCAGGAGAGGTCCCTAGAAAAGAGATGCCAGCACTCCCTGGGCCCTAGCCAGTCTGAGCTCCCCTCCCTTTGTCCCGCGGAGCATCTTCTGCCTGCTGAGGAACCTATGGCTGGACCAGACTAACCCCCGAAGAACGTACTAGGCGCAGAACTCTGGGCTTGTGCCTCTATTGTGGGGGCAAGGGTCATTTTCGTGACTCCTGCTCGCTTCGTCCGGGAAACGCTCGGGTCTAATACATTTGGAAGGTGGAGTATTGGACCTAGAAACATCACCTTCTCGTCTTCTCCTGCCGGTGTTCCTTCATGTAGGAACTTCTCAATCAACCCTTGCATATCTGGATTCTGGGGCTGCCGGCAATTTTATGGCTTGGAGAACTGCTCCTTCTATGACGCTTACCCTTTCACCTCTCACTACGCCATTGGTAGTCTCTGCAATTGATGGCATTGTTCTACCAGGGGGCCCTATTCGCTTCCAGATGCTACCTATTAGGATGTCGATAGGATATCCACTCCTGGTGGAGAATCCCTTTCTCATTCTACTCAAGGCCTCTACCACCATTGTATTGGGCCTTCCTTGGCTACAGCTCCACTCTCCACATGTGGACTGGGGCTCTGGGCAGATCCTGGCTTGGGGTTCCTCATGTTTCTCGTTATGCCTTCTCAAGGTGGCCCCCAAGGAGAGACTTCCGGTTGCTACCACTTCCGTATCTTCAGATCTTCCCGCTGCATACAGTGATTACCGGGATGTGTTCTGTAAGAAATCAGCTGAGGTGCTTCCTCCCCACAGGTCTTTTGACTGTGCTATTGACCTGGTCCCTGGAGCAACTCTGCCCAGGGGTCGTACCTACCCTCTATCCATCCCAGAGACCCAGGCCATGTCTGAGTATGTCGCAGAGAATCTAGAGAGAGGTTTCATCCGGAAATCCTTATCGCCTGCAGGGGCAGGGTTCTTTTTCCTTGCCAAAAAGGATGGTACCTTAAGACCCTGCATCGACTATCAAGGTTTAAACGCGGTTACTATCAAAAATCGATACCCCTTACCCTTAATAAAATTATATAATACTGCGCCAACCCAAAATATTGTAGCAACAGCAGCCAAACACCAAAATCAGACAAAATTAATTAAGTGTAAATATATAATAAGTGTGGCGCTAATGAGAATTTAGGATAAAGGTCCTAAATATAGTAGGGTGTGAAAAATATTCTAATTTAATCAAAAACCCATGCTGGTATATATTTCGAAATTAGTGAAAAATATAGAAATACATATATAGCATAAATAAGTGTCTGTAATCCTTCTGTGATTACAAGTATTTAACCAACATATTAATGTACAACAAAAATTATAGTGCAAATATTATGTTGTGAAACATGAATAGCAATAGAGTGATAATCCTAAACCAGTGAAATTAGAATTATATTTCTATCGGACATCAAAGATGAGTATATGTCCCTGTAGTTGTCTAACAATAGACAAAGTACCATCCAAAAAGACCAAAGTCCAATATGGGATTGTTATAGAATACGTAGATATGGATGTTCAATGTGGATATACGTGGTAACACCCGGGAGTGCCTTCACCTTGTGTCAATGGGGGAGAGATAAGGTACTCTTACCAGCTGGGATGGATCCAACACACCGTACGGCGGTGGATCTTCAAGACTTTGTCCACTTCGTGGACGGATCAGACAGCCAGGCTTTGTAGAGACGACCAGGATCTATAGGACACCTCCTCCCAGGATCAATGGCAATCCGACCAGGAAAAATCCGGATAAGCGGGTAGCAGCTACCCTATCCATTCATAACCATGGAAAACAAAAAATTGCTCCACATGGTGTAAATCCAAAAAAGATTTATTAGAAAAAAAATTTCCATAAAAAGTTCACACAGTATGAACATCCAAAACAAAACTCCAAAGCATAACAAAGAAATCCAAAAAATCAACACTCTAGAATATAAGTAGGCAGCGTGATAGGAACAGCAAGAGCTGGTGTATTTGTCCCGACCGGTTTCGTCTAATAAGACTTCTACTGGGGTATACAGAAACTCTCTGTTCCCCACGCTTTATAGAGAAAGGAATGTAGTTTTAAAATTAAACACAGCTGATCACTCATTGTATTTCCCGCTTCCGGGATCACCATACCCTATTGCTAGAGCTGATAATAATGTGAATCCAGCCCCTAGTGGGATTAGCCAATAGTGTCACTTGTACCATGGAAGAGCTCCGCCGCATCATCCACTCTCAGTCTCCTGGCTGTCAGCGTGCGGGAATACATCAGTACCATGTGACTATCTCTTGCAATACATCATCCGCATAGTAGTCTGGGAAATGTAGTCACAAAGAGGGCCATAGGCCATAATCACGCACAGCATTATCCGGCATTGACCCCACCCCCATGCCTTCATTCCCACCAATGATAGAACCGGAGTGCACAATCTCGCAACAGACATTAAAGCAGCGTAAGCCGAGATGTGCTCACGGACAGATCCAAATGCTCCAGTCGTCATGGTGATATGCACAGAGGGCGGCGGCAGCGGAGGTGTGTCTTTGGTACGTCATCTGTCTCGATTACTCGAGCTTCCACCCTGAGGCATGTTGGGAAGTGTAGTTTTAAAGTAAGAACGGAAGGAAATTAATAATAGTAAAGTAGTTAGATAGATACGGTTGTTCTATCCCTCAATACTTATAAAAGGGAGGGGGAGAGAACCGCAAACCTCTATCATACATCAATTTTATAATCAGTCTCGGAATCAGAAATTGAACTAAAAATCAAAATGTTCACTATTGTTGGCAACCATCAGAGATTAATGGGTATTATAAAATAAAAAATTAAAATATATTAATTAAAAAATGGGCTTGGTGTCCCGGATAAGGAACTACACCTGTACAGCCTTCATAATGGCATGGTAACCGCTCCAATAAATGTAAATAATCATAGATCCAATATAACTTGAGTGTCATATATTAACAATATGGTATGGGCATCATATGCCACGTATCAAAGGAAACGGTTCATGGATGTATTAAATGAGAATGCACATAAAATAGAATAGAATAAACCATAAAGATGTATAACAGATTATAGAAACTATAATAGTAACATCTTCATAGTAACATAGCAACCACTATAGAGAGATGCACTTTGACATGCATCCAATGTAACATAAATGTCCTATATATATAATGAATATGGCATAGGTATCAAGTAGAGAGGCAGTTCATAGATGTATTACAGTAAAAAATGCACACAAAAAAAGGAAGAGGAATAAACCACAAAGGTGTATACAAAAATGGGTCAAGCCTTATTTATAAAAGCGTTAATGTCCCAATCAACGTTTAGGCCATAAGGCCTGTAACACTTAAGCTGATATATCCAGTATGTTTCTAATTTAGAAACCCCTCTCAGGCGGGATTCACCCCTCCAACTAGGGACAAATTTGTCTATGATTTGAAACATAGTACCTTTGGGGTTCTTATTATGGAATTCTAAATAATGTCGTGGGACACTGTGATTTGTTTTGCCCTTTTTTATGCTGGTTAGATGTTCCCCCACTCTTATTGAAAAAGTGCGAATAGTGCGACCTACATACTGTTTCCCGCATGGGCAGGTAAGTAAATATACTATATATTTTGTCGCACATGTTGTAAAGCTTTTCATTTGGTAATCAATCCCTGTGGATGTAGACCTAAAAGTGTCCGTTTTTCGTTTTCCACAAATGTTAATTTGACAAACCTTGCATTTTCTGCAGGGATAATATGCCTTTAAGTGTGGAAAAAAGGCTGGTAATATTGGTGGATCAGAAACGTTGGGCGCAATGCGATTTCTCAGTGAGGGTGCCCCTCGATATGTTACGCCCGCTTTTTCAGGAAGTGTGGGTCCTAGAATCTGGTCATTTTTCAAAATTTTCCAGTGTTTCTGAAATATATCCCTTATTTGTCTGTGTTGGACAGAGTATGTTGTGTAGAAAGACCATTTATACTTCGAGTCTTGGATAGGCTTAATTTGTTCTCTAACTAAAGAATCCCTCTCAATCCTAGCAACTTGTTTGATCTCCTCCTCTATAACGGAGGGATGGTAACCCTTATCTACAAATCTGGACTTAAGTATACTAGCCTGACAGTGGAAGTCAGAAAGGTTTGAGCAATTACGTCTAATCCTTAAAAGCTGACTTCGGGGCACTGATTTTAACCATGCTGAATGGTGACAACTATCGACCGGAATGTACCCATTCCGGTCCGTTGGTTTAAAAAATGTCCTAGTTTCTAGCTTACCATTATTAGGGAATATTTCGAGATCCAAAAAATGTATAGACTTGAAACTGGCCTCATAGGATAGGCTGATACCCACATCATTGTTATTCAGAGTGGACATAAATTTGTTTAAGGAGGTCTCATCACCCCTCCACAGGAGGAGGATGTCATCTATGTATCGAACCCAGAGGATGATCTCGGGTCGATCGTAAGCATAGATGACATCCTCCTCCCATTTGGCCATAAAGATGTTAGCCAAACTGGGAGCAAATTTTGCGCCCATGGCAACCCCCTTTTGTTGTAAAAAGAAATCACCATTATGCCAAAAGTAATTGTGGTGGGTTGCAAAATGTAAAAGATCCATAATATATCTTTTCTGCGTGCCCGAAAGGTCATTAACTCTAGACAAAAACAGACCAACAGCTGACAAGCCTAATTCATGTGAGATGCTAGTGTACAGTGAGGCAACGTCTGCTGTCACGAGCAAGATGTCCCTACTGTAAGTAATCTGCTGCAACAGTGAGATAACATGACGGGTGTCCTTTAAATATGATGGAATTGATTTCACAATAGGTTGTAGATGAAAGTCTATATACCTCCCTATCCGTGAGGTTATCGAATCGATTCCACTAATAATTGGGCGACCCAGAGGATGTTTGGCATCCTTATGTATCTTCGGCAGATAATACATTACAGGAATGCGTGGGGCAACAGGAACTAAATAACTTTTTTCCTTCTTGTCAAGAATCCCCAATTGTGATCCGGTGTCGACAAGATCTAATAGAGCTATTTTATAGCTCTGAGTGGGGTTACCATTCAAACGAGTATAAGTTGTGGTATCGCTTAGTATCTTATTCATTTCGAGGTGATAGGCTGTCTTATCCAGAACAACAATACCGCCCCCCTTATCGGCAGGGCGTATCGTCAGATCCTTTCTTTCACATAAGGATCTGAGGCCAGTTTTTATCCTAGGGTCATTGTAAATACGTTTTTTAGGGAGCGCCTCCAAGTCCTTCAAGACTAGGTCCCTAAACACCTGAACTGAGGGTGCTATAGGGCATGGTGGATTGAAGAGTGAGGGATTAGAGAATCCTGAATGTACCATAAGTGAATTGGTTTCAGGTAAAGCAGGTCTAGTGGGATTGGAGATAAAATATCTTTGTATGTTTAATTTACGCACATATTTGTGTACATCTATGAACGTAGCAAATTTATTTAGATGTTTAGGGGGGACATATTTAAGCCCTTTATTTAAAACAACTTTTTCAGCTTCTGTAAAGGTCGCTGTACTTAAATTGAAGATTCCATCATCCTTTACATACATTTTCTTTTTTTGGGCGCGCCATCCGCCTCTACATCCCCGCTGGTGTCTGGGTTTCTGTTGTACCCGCTCTGTTCTTTCTGAAAACCCCCAGAGTATGATGGACCGGGGTGGTTTTGATTATAATTGAATGGAGATCGATTATGTGAGTAATCATCATCTCTGTCTCTATAATTATATTGGGGTGGATACATTCCCCTATCTTCTCTCAGAGGTGAAAACCGATTATAAGTTTGTGTAGGGGTTCTTTGATTTTGGTAAGAGTAGTAATCGGTATTTGGTTGACTATAACCACCCCTCCGTGGTGAATCATGCCTCCAATATTCCCGAGAGCCATCCTTCCTACCTTTATTATTGCCTCGGGGACCTCTCCCTCTTCCCCCTTGTATTGGGGGTGGACCAAGATGTTGTGTATTGGGGGTACGTGCATTAGTTTGTTTATGATTAGTTTCCCTAGTAGCCAAAGGGCGACTTTGGGCTTGATTGGACGTAGATGGTTGTGGTCTCCCATCATTAACTAAAGGCGCCGTAGTGTCCATATTTTGGTTGTTTCCTTCTATTCTTAAAATATTATCCTTAGATTGCCAACTAAAAACACAGTGGTTTTTATAATCATTAACATCCCTAGTATATTTTTTTTGTTTTTTTGTTCTTTGTTCTCTTTCTTCTTTCTCTAAGTGGCTCTTTAAATTAGTGGATAATGAGCCATATTCTGAGGTGGATTTATGTGGCAAGAGTTTATCTCTAATGTCTTTGATTTCTTTGTCTATCAGAGCTAGTCTGGTCACCTTTTTCTCCAATAAAAAAGAAATAAATGAAATCCCTGCTTCATTAAAATAATGAAACCATGCATCTATATCCAAATCTCCTTGTTGGGGGCATACATCCCATCTTAACCCTCTAGGGACCATGCGTTCCTTCACATATTGTTCTAGGAACGCCTTGTCCCATTCAAGGTGCAGTTCTGAGGTCATAAGGTTCTTCAACCGCATGAACATGCCCCCCATTTCGGAGTCTGTATTTGTAGAAACAAACACACCCTCTGTGATTAGAGTGCGACTAGTACGGTACTCAAAAACATCCATGATGTATTGAACCAATATATGCTAAGTGAGAGAGGCAGCAATATAAACAGTCTAGAGAATCGAAAACAAATAAAATTATATAATACTGCGCCAACCCAAAATATTGTAGCAACAGCAGCCAAACACCAAAATCAGACAAAATTAATTAAGTGTAAATATATAATAAGTGTGGCGCTAATGAGAATTTAGGATAAAGGTCCTAAATATAGTAGGGTGTGAAAAATATTCTAATTTAATCAAAAACCCATGCTGGTATATATTTCGAAATTAGTGAAAAATATAGAAATACATATATAGCATAAATAAGTGTCTGTAATCCTTCTGTGATTACAAGTATTTAACCAACATATTAATGTACAACAAAAATTATAGTGCAAATATTATGTTGTGAAACATGAATAGCAATAGAGTGATAATCCTAAACCAGTGAAATTAGAATTATATTTCTATCGGACATCAAAGATGAGTATATGTCCCTGTAGTTGTCTAACAATAGACAAAGTACCATCCAAAAAGACCAAAGTCCAATATGGGATTGTTATAGAATACGTAGATATGGATGTTCGATGTGGATATACGTGGTAACACCCGGGAGTGCCTTCACCTTGTGTCAATGGGGGAGAGATAAGGTACTCTTACCAGCTGGGATGGATCCAACACACCGTACGGCGGTGGATCTTCAAGACTTTGTCCACTTCGTGGACGGATCAGACAGCCAGGCTTTGTAGAGACGACCAGGATCTATAGGACACCTCCTCCCAGGATCAATGGCAATCCGACCAGGAAAAATCCGGATAAGCGGGTAGCAGCTACCCTATCCATTCATAACCATGGAAAACAAAAAATTGCTCCACATGGTGTAAATCCAAAAAAGATTTATTAGAAAAAAAAATTCCATAAAAAGTTCACACAGTATGAACATCCAAAACAAAACTCCAAAGCATAACAAAGAAATCCAAAAAATCAACACTCTAGAATATAAGTAGGCAGCGTGATAGGAACAGCAAGAGCTGGTGTATTTGTCCCGACCGGTTTCGTCTAATAAGACTTCTACTGGGGTATACAGAAAACCTTACCCTTAATATCTGAGCTATTCGATAGGTTGAAGGGTGCCTCCATTTTCACCAAGTTGGATCTCAGAGGCGCGTACAATCTCATTCGAATACGGGAGGGTGACGAATGGAAGACTGCATTTAACACTAGAGACGGGCATTACGAATACCTGGTTATGCCTTTTGGTTTGTGTAATGCCCCAGCCGTGTTTCAAAACTTTGTCAATGAAATCTTCAGGGATCTGCTGTACCAGTTTGTTGTCATCTATCTGGATGACATTCTGATCTTTTCGGAAAATCTGCTCTTCCACAGAAACCATGTCTGCACTGTACTTCAGCGTCTTGGAGAGAATAATCTCTATGCCAAGCTGGAGAAATGTTCCTTTGAATGTTCTGAGGTCCTGTTTCTAGGGTGCTTTATCTGAAGTTTGGGTCTTCGTATGGATCCTGGGAAGGTCTTGGCTATTACCAACTGGCCTCTTCCTGATAGCCTCAAGGCCACACAGCGCTTTCTTGGCTTCACAAATTATTATAGGCAGCTCATAAGGAATTACTCTTCCATTGCCGTGCCTATTATCACGTTGATCAAGAAGGGTGCGAATGCAAAAGACTGGCCTCCTGAAGCTGTCTCTGCGTTTCACGGCCTGAAACAGGCCTTTGTTTCTGGACCTCTCTTGAGAAGACCAAATCCTGGGGATGCATTTTTTTTTTTAAGTGGGAGCTGTGCTTCTTCAATTCTTTGAGAAGAGACGTCAACCGTGTGCGTTCTTCTCCAAAAAATGTTTTCAGGCAGAGAGAAATTATACCATCGGTGATCGGGAACTTCTCGCAAATAAATTTGGCGTTAGAGTGGCGTTATCTCTTGGGGGGTTCCCCTCACTCCATAACGATCTTTACTGATCACAAGAATTTACAGTATCTACAGAAAGCTAAACATCTGAATCCCAGACAGGCCAGGTGGAGTCTCTTCTTTTCCCGTTTTAATTTCACAATTACGTGCAAACCTGGTTCCTGCAACGGTCGAGTTGATGCGCTCTCTGGGTCATTTGACACTTTGGACGAGGAGTCCACCCCTGAAACTGAGCCAATCATTCCAACCTCGTGCATTGTTGCCCATTCTACCACCCCGAAGTCAAAAATTCCTCCTGGTAAGACCTTTGTCCCCACTGAGCTAAGAGATAAGATCCTTCGTTGGGGACATGATTCCAAGGTGGCAGGTCATTCTGGATTCCTCCGGTCCTTCTTGCTCATCAATCGTCACTACTGGTGGCCTAATCTCCGCTCAGATGTCAAAGACTACGTTAAGGCTTGTCATGTCTGTGCTCAGTCTAAATCCTCCACACAATCTCCTGCTGGTCTCCTCATGCCCTTGCCCATTCCTAAGGAGCCCTGGGCTCACATTGCCATGGATTTTATCACCAATCTCCCACTGTCTGAGAATAATACGGTCATTTGGGTGGTAATCGATCGGTTCTCCAAGATGGCTCATTTTGTTCCTCTTCCTGGCCTTCCTTCTGCTCCTGCCTTGGTTCCCATTTTTATTCGAGAAATTTTCCGCCTCCATGGGGTTCCTTCTCATATTGTTTCCGACAGGGGTGTTCAATTTAAGTCTCGTTTTTGGAGAGCCTTTTGCAAATCCCTCAATATTGTCTTGGATTTTTCCTCTTCTTACCATCCTCAATCCAATGGAAAGACTGAGAGGGTTAATCAGGAGTTAGAGGTCTTTCTTTGCACCTTAGTGTCTGCTCATCATGACGATTGGTCCTGTCTACTCCCGTGGGCAGAATTCTCTCATAACAATCTTGTAAATACCAGTTCGCAGAAGACACCCTTTTTTACAAAATATGGAAAACACCCTCAACTTCCTCTTCCCATGACCTGTTCTCCAGATATTCCAGCTTTGGCTTCGGTTCAGTATCTCTCAATTCTGTTTGGGGTGACGTTCATGATTCCCTCCGGGCAGCTGCTGAAAAATGCAAAGGCTTTGCTGACCGCCGCAGGCGTAAAACTCCTTCTCTGCAGCCAGGGGACAAAGTCTGGCTCTCCACCAGGAACATCAAGCTCCGAGTTCCTTCTCTGAAGTTTGCTCCAAGATTCATTGGTCCGTATTCTATAACTACTAAACTGAATCCAGTTTGTTTCAAACTCCAGATTCCTGAAAGCCTTAAAATCGCTAACTCCTTCCATGTTGCCCTTCTGAAGCCTTTAGTCTTCAATAAATTCTCCCGTCCTCTCCCTACCCTTGCGCCTGTCATGGAGGATAATCAGGAGTACGAGGTCAGTCAAATTCTGGACTCCTGACTCTGTAGAGGCATTCTTCAGTACCTCGTTCATTGGAAAGGGTTTGGTCCTGAGGAGAGGTCTTGGATCACTGCATCTGAGGTCTTTGCACCTCGTCTGTTAAAGAAGTTTCATCTGAAGTTTCCTTCTAAACCCGGGCCCAGGCGGGGGAGGCCTCGTAAGAGGGAGGGTACTGTCATGGATATGCAGTAATGTTTGTCTGCCATCTTACCTTCCTCTTGCGTTCACCTTAGAGGCCAAACTCTCCTCATCTGGCTGCTTTTATAATCTCTCCTCCCAGCCTGGCTCCACCCCAGGCCCTATCACAGAACTCTATATTAACCTGTGCACTGCAAGTCTGCCTTGCTGATCAATGTGTTTAAGTATTGTGTGTTTGGGTTCCTGCCTGCCGTGTGCTACGTCTGTCTCTGTGTTTCGATATTGGCTTGTTCCCGACTATCCCTGTCTGCTTGTGACCTTGACCTTTGGCTTGTCCCTCGTTTATCCTTGTCTGCTTGTTGCCCTGACCTTGGCTTTCCCCCTCACTATTCTTGTATCCTGTGCTGCTGCTTCCCCTCTATCCTCCTTGCCCTACGGAGCGTGAGCTAGGGGACTCTGGGGGTTGCGACCTGGACCCAGCTGCAGCGTAACATCCTCACCACTAGAGGCTCTGGTGAAAACCTGATGGATCTTAGACTCCGCACCCTGGGGAATCTTGGGCTCTAGCTCCCTGTGGATCCTTGTTGTGCTCCACTGGTCCTGCTTTCCACAACCATCCAGCGTCCCATCCGCAGCAGTCAGCCATAGGGTTCACTACCTTGTGGTGCACTCCTGACCCCCAATGGTGTGCATCTGTCATCTGGCCACAGGTGACCTGACACTCCCTCTGTTCTCCCTGAAGTGCCCTGTCCATTACGCAGCGTGTGCTCCAACAGGTGGACAAGAGGGACAGTGTCTCTGATGCATGAACTGTCACTGCTCACCATCCTCCTTATTTGCTCCTTCCTGGTTTTATTTTCCTGTTTTTACATTCACATTTATCCCTGTGCATACCCATCATACCCTGCTTGGGCAGATAAAACGATCTATTTACTGTATTCCTTCCTCCCTACTAGTGATGAGCCGAACACCCCCGGGTTCGGTTCGCACCAGAACCCGCGAACGGACCGAAAGTTCGTACGAACATTAGAACCCTATTAAATACAATGGATGCGAACGTTCGAATTCTAAAGTGCTAATTATAACAACTATTATGCATGTTATTGTCCTAAAAAGGGTTTGGGAACCCGGGTTCTGCACCAGGGGACATGTATCAATGCAAAAAGAAGTTTTAAAAACGGTCGTTTTTCGGGAGCAGTCATTTTAATGATGCATAAAGTGAAAAAAAAAAGTCAAATATTCCTTTAAATATCGTACCTGGGGGGTGTCTAAAGTATGCCTGTGAAGTGCCACGTGTTTCCCGTGTTTAGAACTGTCCCTGCACAAAATGACACTTCTAAAGGAAAAAAAAGCCATTTAAAACTGCTTGCGGCTTTAATGTAATGTCTGGTCCCGGTAATATGGATGAAAATCTTTAAGAAAAATGGCATAGCTACCCCATGACACCCCCCCCCTACCCCAGCCCATTACCAGCCCCTTTGGGTCTTGTATGGATATTAAGGGGAACCCCGCACATAAAATAAAAAAGGCCCTATATACTCTGAACAGCCGTATACAGGCGGTGCATACAAGACAGGGACTGTAGGTTTGTTCTTATGTAGAATCTGTTTGTAATTTTGAACAGGTACATTGTTTAAGTGTAGCTCCAGCCCAAAAATCTATTTTTAAACTTTTTGGAAAACATAGGTAAGGGTTATCACCCCTGTAACATTTGTTTTGCTGTCTGTGCCCCTGTTCAGAACATTTCACCTCACTTTCCGTCCCAATGACAACTGTTTTTGAAATGTGGTGTTTTTCTTGAAACAAGGATTGCTGATAAAGCATCAGTACAGAGGAGACACCTTTCTCCCATATTAATTCTTACAGGAGAGAATTTTCCTTCCAAGGGGTAGATTTCCTCTCACTTCCTGTTGTCTTCTTGCGTTTGCAAGTAGGAGTCGTTTGTAAGTTGGATGTTTGAAAGTAGGGACCTTCCGTATATACTCTGCAGAAATAGGCCCCTTAGTTGTTGGTGTTGGCACAACACTGTAAGCACTCACAGTTACTCTTGGTTGGTGCTGGAACGCCCTGCTGTCAACTATTATATCAGGAATTTTAATTACATATAATTGTTGATCAGTGGTAGTAAAAATTGGGCCTTTGATGGTGGTGCTGGTGCCACAACACTGTAAGCCCTGACAGTTACTCTTGGTGGGTGCAGCAATGGGCCCTGCTGTGAATTATTAGATCAAGAATTGTAATTGCATGCCCCTGTTGAACAGGGGCTGAAAAATTGGGCCTTTCGTGGTGGTGGTGGTGCCACAACACTGTAAGCCCTCAGAGTTACTCTTGGTGGGTGCAGGAATGGGCCCTGCTGTGAATTATTAGATCAAGAATTGTAATTACATGCCCCTTTTGAACAGGGGCTGAAAAATTGGGCCTTTCGTGGTGGTGGTGGTGGCGTTGCCACAACACTGTAAGCCCTCAGAGTTACTCTTGGTGGGTGCAGCAATGGGCCCTGCTGTGAATTATTAGATCAAGAATTGTAATTACATGCCCCTGTTGAACAGGGGCTGAAAAATTGGGCCTTAGGCACTGGTGGCACAACACTACAACCCCTCACAGATACTGTACTTGGAGCACAGCAATGAGCCCTGTTGCAAAGTATTGCTTCAAAAATTGTAATGACACGCCCCTATTAAACAGGGGCTGAAAAATTGGGCCTTAGGCACTGGTGCCACAACACTCCAACCCCTCACAGATACTGTACTTGGAGCACAGCAATGAGCCCTATGGCAAATTATTGCTAAAAAAATTGTAATTACACGCCCCTGTAAAACAGGGGCTGAAAAATTGGGCCTTAGCCACTGGTGGCGGCACCCATAAACAAAAATGATCTTCCAAGCTATCATCATCAATCGTATCATTGAGGACTCGGAGGAGGAGGATAGCCAGTCAACATAACAGCACAGGCACTCAGCATCAGCATCAGTCTTGAAGGGATGTGACATGTTAAAATCAATTAGTCTGTTATATCAGCATCAGGTGTGTGGTAGCTGGTGGTGATCCAAGACTGGTTCATCTTGATGAAAGTCAGTCGATCAACCGAGTCGGTGGACAGGCACACCCTGTGATCCGTGACAAATCCTCCAGCAGCACTGAATGTGCGTTCCGAAAGAACGCTGGATGCAGGACAGGCCAGTAGCTCAATTGCATACTGTGCAAGCTCTGGCCAGTGATCCATCCTCAAGACCCAGTAAGCCAGAGGATTTTCGGTGGGGAAGGTGTCCAAGTCTGACCTTGCCCCTAGATATTCCTGCACCATGTTTATCAGACGCTGGCGATGGTTGCTGGAACCGATCATACTTTGGGGCTGCGGACTAAAGAATTGTCTGAACGCATCGGTCAGACGGCCACCTTCCCCACCACTCCTTCTTTGACTGGCCGAAGCCTCAGCAACTCGTTGTCCAGGACCAGGAGTTTGTAACCTCCCAGTCTCTGGGAACGCGTTGCACAGACCTTTCTGCAAGGCCTCCCGGAGTTGTCTCATCCTCTGCTCCCTCTGCGACGGTAACATAAGGTCCGCAACCTTACCCTTGTACCGTGGATCAAGGAGAGTGGCCAGCCAGTAATGGTCCCTCTCCTTGATCCGAAGAATACGAGGATCCTTCCGCAGACTTTGCAGGATCAGGGAGGCCATGCAGCGTAGGTTTGCTGAGGCATTCGCTCCGGAGTCCTCTGGGTCACTAAGGACGACATGATCCGCAGCCACCTCCTCCCAGCCACGTACAAGTCCACTGGTTTCTTGGGACTGTAAATCATCCCTAAAAGACTGCTGCTGATGATGCTGAGTGCCAGCCTCCACCTCCATGCTGACACAATCCTCCTCCTCCTCCTCCTCCTCCTCCTCTTCCTGTGCGATGGGTGGGACAGAAGGAACACTGTCTGGGTAAAGGGGGCCTTGAGAGGCAAGGAAGTCCTCCTCTTCCTGCCTCTGTTCTGCCTCAAGTGCCCTGTCCATTATTCCACGCAGCGTGTGCTCCAACAGGTGGACAAGAGGTACAGTGTCACTGATGCATGCACTGTCACTGCTCACCATCCTCGTGGCCTCCTCAAATGGTGCCAGGACAGTGCATGCATCCCTGATCATGCCCCACTGGCGTGGAGAAAAAAACCAAGCTCCCCTGACCCTGTCCTGGTGCTGTAGTCGCACAGGTACTCATTGATGGCCCTCTGCTGCGTGTGCAGCCGCTGCAGCATGGCCAACGTTGAGTTCCACCTGGTGGGCATGTCACATATAAGGCGGTTCTTGGGCAGGTTCAACTCCTTTTGCAGCTCAGCCAGGCGAGCACTGGCATTATAAGATCTGCGGAAATGCACACAGACTTTCCTGGCCTGCCTCAGGACATCCTGTAAGCCCGGGTACCTGCCCAAGAACTGCTGCACCACCAGGTTAAGGACGTGAGCCACACAGGGCACATGGGTCAGTTGTCCCTGTCGGAGGGCGGAGAGGAGGTTGGTGCCATTGTCGCAAACCACCATTCCTGGCTTAAGCTGGCGTGGCGTCAACCACCTCTCGGCCTGGCCCTGCAGAGCAGACAGGACCTCTGCCCCAGTGTGGCTTCTGTCCCCCAAACACACCAGCGCAAGCACGGCATGGCATCTTTTTGCCTGCGTACTTGCGTAGCCCCTTGAACGGCTACGGAGCACCGCTGGTTCAGAGGACAAACCACAGGAAGAGGCCATGGAGGAAGAAGAAGAGGAGGGGGTGGAGGAGAGAGGTGTGTCACAACCAGTAGTAGCATTTTGGAGGCGTGGCGGTGGAACAACCTCCAACACTACTGCACCTTGTCCTGCATCCTTCCCAGCTGCCAAAAGAGTAACCCAATGGGCCGTGAAAGAAAGGTAACGTCCCTGTCCATGCCTGCTGGACCATGAGTCAGCGGTAATATGCACCTCACCGCTGACCGCCCTGTCCAGCGAGGCCAAGACATTGCCTTCCACATGCCGGTAGAGAGCCGGAATAGCCTTCCGTGAGAAAAAGTGGCGTTTGGGAACCTGCCACTGAGGAACCGCACATTGCACAAACTCACGGAAGGGGGCCGAGTCTACCAACTGAAAAGGCAGCAGTTGAAGCGCTAGCAATTTAGCCAAGCTAGCATTCAACCGATGGGCATGTGGATGGCTGGGAGTGAACTTCTTTCGACGGTCCAGCAGCTGCGGCAGGGAAATTTGCCTGCTAGTATCGGACGTCGGTGTACTGCTAGCAGAGTGGCCGCAACTACTTGGCTGTGACACACCTAATTCTACACCTTCATTCCTCTCAGTGCATGTTTCAGAGAGGACTGAAGTTATAGTGGGGTTGGAGATCCCAGCTGATGCGGTGCAAGGAGAGGTCCGCTTTGTTCTTTGGTGTGGGTCTTTGAGGTAGGCTTGCCAACGAGCTGCATGGCAGGTCAACATATGTCTGGTCAGGCATGTGGTACCCAAGCGGCTGATGTTTTGGCCACGCGATATACGCTTGAGACATATGTTGCAAACAGCAGCTGTGCGATCTGATGCACTAGCCTCAAAAAAGGCCCACACCAAAGAACTTTTTGAATGACGGGCAGAGGCAGCGCCCTGCACAGGCGGAGCTCTGCGGTGTGATTCCGTCGGTGTACTGCCCTTACGCTGGCCACCAAAGGGCATCCTGCCTCATTGGAGATGTGCCTCCTCCTCATCCTCCTCCTCCTCCTCTCTCCTATTAGGCACCCACGTGGAGTCAGTGACCTCATCATCCCCTCCCTCCTCATCACTGGAGCCAATCTGGCAGTATGCTGCAGCTGCTGGAACATGACTGCCAGATTGGTGTCCTTCTTGAGCATCCCCTCTGTCTGCTCTCACGCTACTGCCTTCCTGTAGCTGGGTTTCATCATCAGACCCTTCGAAACGCTGGGCATCCTCCTGGAGCATGTACCCAACACTGTGCTCAAACAGTTCGGGGGACTCCTCAGGAGGAGGACATGGTGGGTCTAGGGAAGGAGTGACTGATGATGAGTCTGACATTGATACCAGGGAAGAGGACGCTTTGGCAGCTGCTTTGCCAGTACCCTGAGCCTGGGTGAGAGAGGATGAGGAGGAGGAGGAGGGCTTGGTCATCCACTCTACCAAGTCTTCGGCATGATGTGACTCAACATGTCCAGCTGCCGAAAAGAAGGACAAGCGTGTCCCATGGCCATGTGCTGATGACAATGCACCGCGTCCACGACCAGCACTGTTGCCCCCAGACACAGAGCCTGCTTGCCCTCTTTTATTGCCTCCTGACTGTCTGCCTCTCCTTGTTTGCCTTCCAGACATTCTAATAGATGGCCTGCAGGGAGATGGGAAAAAAGCAATAAGGGCTACCTTCAGGTGTCCTTCTCTGTCCCTTTACTTAAGGATTTCTAAATATGGTTGAGGATGATTGCTTTTGCACAGAATAGCACAACGACAATTTCCCTGACTGTCCAAAAAACAAGGATTTCAAAGATGGTTGATGAGGAATGCTTTAGCACACTATAGCACAAGTAGAATTTCCCTCACTGTCCTTCCCTGTCCCTAGAAACAAGGATTATCACAGTGAAAGAAACTGACACTCTTCCTACCTATAGTTTTCTGTCCCTAGAAAAAATGTTTTTTTAAAGCTGATTGATGATCAATGCTTTAGCACACTATAGCACAAGGAGAATTTCCCTCACTGTCCTTCCCTGTCCCTAGAAACAAGGATTATCACAGTGAAAGAAACTGACACTCTTCCTACCTATAGTTTTCTGTCCCTAGAAAAAATGTTTTTTTAAAGCTGATTGATGATCAATGCTTTAGCACACTATAGCACAAGTAGAATTTGCCTCACTGTCCTTCCCTGTCCCTAGAAACAAGGATTATCACAGTGAAAGAAACTGACACTCTTCCTACCTATAGTTTTCTGTCCCTAGAAAAAATGTTTTTTTAAAGCTGATTGATGATCAATGCTTTAGCACACTATAGCACAAGGAGAATTTGCCTCACTGTCCTTCCCTGTCCCTAGAAACAAGGATTCGCACAGTAAAACACACTGACACTCTCCCTACCTATCCTTCTCTTTCCCTAAACTAAAGGAATCCAGGTTAAGCAAGAAAAAATAAATGTCACTGTCCCTGCCTATGCTTCTCTTTCCCTGCTCCGGAACACACTACACTAGGCCGCCGTGCTGGCGGCCTTTTATAGTGTGGGGCGTGTACTAAACACCCTCAGCAATAATTGGCCACAGGCATCCTGCCTGTGGCCAATCATTGCTCTCCTCGCTGCCGGCGCTGTGATTGGCCAAGCATGCGGGGTCACAGTGCATGCTTGGCCAATCACAGCGCCTGGATGACACTGCGATGGCGTAGTGCATTGTGGGCCGTTCGCGTCACTCGAATTAGGCGCGAACGGCCCAAATCGTTCGATCTTCGTCGAACGATCGAACAGCCGATGTTCGAGTCGAACGTATGTTCGACTCGAACACCGAGCTCATCCCTACTCCCTACTTGTCGGCACCTCTCCCCTTATTTTGCTATGTTGTTTAATAAGATGTATTACCGACCCATCTTAATTGATGGACCGTATTTTTAAGGGCCCTTATACCTATGATCCTGAGTTTCCAGCAACTTTACTTACCTGTTCTGACATCTTCTTCTGTCTATTGTTCATCTGCTTCTTTTCTCCTCTCTTCTTCCCTTCTTTCCTCTCTCCTTCTCCTCCCCCATTGTTTCTTAATAATGTTTCAACTAGATAGAAGAGACTGCTATTATTACCATTAATGGGATATCCTTGTTACTATTTATTTACTGTATGTGTAATTGAAGTATTTAACGTCTTGATCTCATATTACAATGCGGGAATGAATAGATGAGAGAGGGAGGCAGTTTGGACTTTGTTGTCAAACCATGGAGTGAAGTCAAGTTATAAACACAATGACCGCAACACCCCTATCGTGTGCAAATACATTTCATTCAAAGAACGGGAGGACTGCCTGTTCACTTCTTACTTTTTCCAAAAATGTGGGATGGACTGTTGGTGCAAACGAGTCTATAAAAGGAACTGCCAGTACCCACCCCCCTTCTAGTCCAGACGAAGCTACGCCACTCTTTAGCGAAACGCGTTGACGTCACAGCAGTCACGTGACGCCAGCTCGCAAACCCCGTCCAACATAGCCGTGGATTTGAATTCAGCGCCTCCAGCGCTGACCTTTCCTACTTACCTCCATAGTACTGACCCTCAGAGGAAAAAGACATCTGGGGATTATTGAGGACGAAGCGGACCCGCGTACCCTACGTGGTGAAGACCCGGGAACGACCGAATGATTTTAGCCGATTGTATAGGTCGCGTCTATCACGGAGTCCCGCTGAACTGAGGTCTTTCAGAATGCCGCCCTCTCCTGGTCACGTCAGGATGGTAATGTATGAATGAGTTCTCCACGGGCTACCCCAGCTCATGTTCTCTTTGGATCACAACCAGTTTTGATCCTATCACCGGTTTACATATCTTTTGCATTTTACATGGAAATGAACTTGTTCTATTGCAATGATACCGGTATTTCACTAACCGAGTGCTGCTATTGATGCCAATGCTTAAATTGACTTTATCATGTTTAAGGCAAATTTCATTAATAAGTGACTAAATCAACAGTCCCTGCATTCTATGAAGATCTGTTATCCATAAATCATGATGGATCATTATGTGATTATTTCCTCTTTATTCAATTATGACAGACTCTGAATATACACACCCTCCCACTTGGAATAACGTTTAAAATCTTCGCATCATTATCATTTCTGGGGAACATCAGTTTCAGGGTAAACAGCATTGATTCACCATTGCATAATTTATAATTGGACCAAAAAACCCTGGGGTCATTCACAGTGAAGCTGTATATATCTAATTTTATTAAATATTATTTTTTCCAGATTGTTTAGTAAACACCAGCGATTTTTATCGCCTACAGCTTCACTCTGAATCTTATGCTGGCGTCCGGACTTCTCTGTGTTGTTTTTTGTAATTGTTGTAAATTGTCTTGTCAGTCTGTCTTGTTCTTTGCTTGATTAATATCCTATTATTTTGATCGCCTCTTTTGAAGGAGATCATCAAGAATTATTTTCTAAAGCTATTTTTGTACCTTATTGCACTATTGAAATCCAATTCATGTGCGTTTTTTGATACCAATAAATTTATAATTCTTTTATGAGTCCCAGTCTATTTATAGACCTAGAAGTAGCCACTTTCTTATCCCAGTAGCAATACTTGGGGTTCCCCCCTTTTTCTTGTATCACCATCCTCATGGCCTCCTCAAATGGTGTCAGGACAGTGCATGCATCCCTGATCATGACCCACTGGCGTGGCAAAAAAATCCCAAGCTTTCCTGACCCTGTCCTGGTGCCATATTGGCACAGATACTCATTGATGGCCCTCTGCTGCGTGTGCAGCCGCTGCAGCATGGCCAATGTTGAGTTCCACCTGGTGGGCATGTCACAGATTAGGCGGTTCTTGGGCAGGTTAAATTCCTTTTGCAGGTCAGCCAGCCGAGCACTGGCATTATATGACCGGCGGAAATGCACACAGACTTTCCTGGCCTGCCTCAGGACATCCTGTAAGCCTGGGTACCTGCCCAAGAACCACTGCACCACCAAGTTAAGGACGTGAGCCAAACAGGGCACATGGGTCAGGTGTCCCTGTCGGGGGGGGGCAGAGAGGAGGTTGGTGCCATTGTCGGAAACCACCATTCTAGGCTTAACCACCTCTGAGCCTGCCCCTGCAGAGCTGACAGAATTTCTGCCCCAGTGTGGCTCCTGTCCCCCAAGCACACCAGCTCAAGCACCGCATGGCATCTCTTTGCCTGCGTACTTGCATAGCCCCTTGAATGCCTACGGAGCACCGCTGGTTCCGAGGACAAAGCACAGGAAGAGGCCATGGAGAAAGAAGAGGAGGGGGTGGAGAAGAGAGGTGTGTCAGAATCACCAGTAGTCGTATTTTTGAGGCATGGTGGCGGAACAACCTCCAACACTACTGCACCTTGTCCTGCATCCTTCCCAGCTGCCATTAGAGTCACCCAATGCGCTGTGAAAGATAGGTAACATCCCTGTCCATGCCTTCTGGACCATGAGTCAGCGGTAATATGCACCTTATCGCTGACCGCCCTGTCCAGCGAGGCCAAGACATTGCCTTCCACATGCTGGTAGAGAGGCGGAATCGCCTTCCGTGAGAAAGTGGCATTTTGGGAACTTGCCACGAGGAACCACACATTCCACAAACTCACGGAAGGGGGCAGAGTCTACCAACTGACAAGGCAGCAGTTGAAGTGCTAGCATTTTAGCCAAGCCAGCATTCAACCGCTGGGCATGTGGATGGCTGGGAGCGAACTTCTTTTGGTGGTACAGCAGCTGGGGCAGGGAAATTTGCCTGGTACAATCTGATGTTGGTGTACCGATAGTAGATTGCCCACAAGTACTAGGCTGTGACACACCTAATTCTACACCTTCATTCCTCTCAGTGCAGGTTTCAGAGAGGACTGAAGGTATAGTGGGGTTGGAGATCCCAGCTGATGAGGAGCAAGGAGAGGTCCTCTTTGTTCTTTGGTGCGGGTTTTTAGGTGTGCTTGCCAATGAATTGCATTTCAGGTCAACATATGTCTGATCAAGCATGTGGTGCCCAAGTAGGTGATGTTTTGGCCACAAGAGATACGCCTAAGACATATGTTGCAAATAGCAGCACTGCAATCTGATGCACTTGTCTCAAAAAAGGCCCACAGCAAAGAACTTTTGAAATAACGTGCAGAGACAGCGGTGGCCTGCACATGCGGAGCTCTGCAGTGTGATGCTGTCAGTGTGCTGCCCTTAAGCTGGCCCCTGGAGGGCATCCTGCCTCGTTGGAGATATGCCTCCTCCTCTCTCCTATCAGGCACCCATGTAGAGTCCATGACCTCATCATTCCCTCCCTCCTCATCACTGTAGCAAACCTGGCAGTATGCTGCAGCTGGGGGAACATGACTGCCAGATTGCTGTCCTTCTTGGGCACCCCCTCTCTCTGGGCTCACGTTACTGCCTTCCTCTAGCTGGGTACCATCATCGGAGCCTTTAAAATGCTGGGCATCCTCCTGGAGCATGTACCCAACACTGTGGTCAAACAGTTCGGTGGACTCAGGAGGACATGGTGGGGCTAGGGAAGAAGTGACTGATGCCATTGAGCCGAGGGAAGAGGCTGCTTTGGCAGATGCTTTGCCACACAAAGTACCCTGAGCCTGGGTGAGAGGATGAGGACGGCTTGGTCATCCACTCTACCAAGTCTTCGGCATGTTGCGGCTCAACACGGCCAGCTGCTGAAAAAAAGGACAAGCGTGTCCCACGGCCACGTGCTGATGAGGATGCACCATGTCCACGACCAGCACTGTTGCCTCTAGACACAGAGCCTGCTTGCCCTCTTTTATTGGCTTATGACTGTCTGCCTCTCCTTGTTGTCCTTCCAGACATACTAATGGCCCGCAGGGAGATGTAGCTGCACAAAGCTGGGATGTGTGTGTATATATATATATATATATATATATATATATATATATATATATATACATATACCAGGTCCTTCTCAAAAAATTAGCATATTGTGATAAAGTTCATTATTTTCTGTAATGTACTGATAAACATTAGACTTTCATATATTTTAGATTCATTACACACAACTGAAGTAGTTCAAGCCTTTTCTTGTTTTAATATTGATGATTTTGGCATACAGCTCATGACAACCCAAAATTCCTATCTCAAAAAATTAGCATATCATGAAAAGGTTCTCTAATTGAGCTATTAACCTAATCATCTGAATCAACTAATTAACTCTAAACACCTGCAAAAGATTCCTGAGGCTTTTAAAAACTCCCAGCCTGGTTCATTACTCAAAACCGCAATCATGGGTAAGACTGCCGACCTGACTGCTGTCCAGAAGGCCATCATTGACACCCTCAAGCAAGAGGGTAAGACACAGAAAGAAATTTCTGAACGAATAGGCTGTTCCCAGAGTGCTGTATCAAGGCACCTCAGTGGGAAGTCTGTGGGAAGGAAAAAGTGTGGCAGAAAACGCTGCACAACGAGAAGAGGTGACCGGACCCTGAAGAAGATTGTGGAGAAGGACCGATTCCAGACCTTGGAGGACCTGCGGAAGCAGTGGACTGAGTCTGGAGTAGAAACATCCAGAGCCACCGTGAACAGGCGTGTGCAGGAAATGGGCTACAGGTGCCGCATTCCCCAGGTCAAGCCACTTTTGAACCAGAAACAGCGGCAGAAGCGCCTGACCTGGGCTACAGAGAAGCAGCACTGGACTGTTGCTCAGTGGTCCAAAGTACTTTTTTCGGATGAAAGCAAATTTTGCATGTCATTCGGAAATCAAGGTGCCAGAGTCTGGAGGAAGACTGGGGAGAGGGAAATGCCAAAATGCCTGAAGTCCAGTGTCAAGTACCCACAGTCAGTGATGGTCTGGGGTGCCATGTCAGCTGCTGGTGTTGGTCCACTGTGTTTTATCAAGGGCAGGGTCAATGCAGCTAGCTATCAGGAGATTTTGGAGCACTTCATGCTTCCATCTGCTGAAAAGCTTTATGGAGATGAAGATTTCATTTTTCAGCACGACCTGGCACCTGCTCACAGTGCCAAAACCACTGGTAAATGGTTTACTGACCATGGTATTACTGTGCTCAATTGGCCTGCCAACTCTCCTGACCTGAACCCCAGAGAGAATCTGTGGGATATTGGGAAGAGAAAGTTGAGAGACGCAAGACCCAACACTCTGGATGAGCTTAAGGCCACTAGCGAAGCATCCTGGGCCTCCATAACACCTCAGCAGTGCCACAGGCTGGTTGCCTCCATGCCACGCCGCATTGAAGCAGTCATTTCTGCAAAAGGATTCCCGACCAAGTATTGAGTGCATAACTGAACATAATTATTTGAAGGTTGACTTTTTTTGTATTAAAAACACTTTTCTTTTATTGGTCGGATGAAATATGCTAATTTTTTGAGATAGGATTTTTGGGTTTTCATGAGCTGTATGCCAAAATCATCAATATTAAAACAAGAAAAGGCTTGAACTACTTCAGTTGTGTGTAATGAATCTAAAATATATGAAAGTCTAATGTTTATCAGTACATTACAGAAAATAATGAACTTTATCACAATATGCTAATTTTTTGAGAAGGACCTGTGTGTGTGTGTGTATGTATGTATGTATATATATATATATATATATATATATGTATGTATATATACTGATTATACTGCAGCTAGCAGAATCAACTGCCTGCCGGTAGTATTATTAGTATGAGAATACCAGCAATTGTCTTCAGTTAGCTTTAGTTGCACACTGTGCAGAGGACACAGTACACTAACTGAAAATACTGCAGCTCCCTGCCTGTGGTATTTGTATGAGAACACCAGCAATTGTATTGAGGTAAGCTTTAGGTGCACACTGTGCAAAAGACACTAAAGCAAAATACTGCAGCTCCCTGCCTGTATTTGTATCAGAACACCAGCAATTGTATTGAGGTAAGCTTTAGGTGCACACTGTGCGAAGGACACTAAAGCAAAATACTGCAGCTCCCTGCCTGTATTTGTATCAGAACACCAGCAATTGTTTTGAGGTAAGCTTTTTTTTTTTTAAATCAGAAAAAGTTTTATTGAATGTTACCAAACATATCATACACATTATACATGAAAAAGGTCCAAAAATAAAACAGAAACAGTACATTAGGAATTAACACAGTCTGTACACAGCCCCAGATCCTTCCTCATAGTGCGAATAAAGAGGTTCAGTGTAGGTAACAACCAAATATCAGACAAACATCACAACAAAGAAATAAAAAAAAAAAAAAAAATACAGTAAGGCACATAACTTACAATTAACCACTCTCTCTTCTCCCCCTCCCCCCAACTGGTGTTGTACGGGAATAAACAAATAAAGCATGTAAGTGATTGTTCCACACGGGTACCCCCTGTCCGCCAACCTATCATGTGATTCCATAATATTCAACACAATCCATGAAACTCCTCCCCCCTATAGTTCGGCACAACTCTTAGCATTGCAGCAATCTATCTTTGACCAATTGGTGGGGTGCTAACCCCGGTACATTAAGCCATGCCTGCCACATTGAGTGAAACTTACGCGGTGCCTTCCTGTGCTGATATGTCAATTGTTCTCTAATTAATAATTTGTTCACCTGATCAATCCACTGTCCTCTGGTGGGTACCCTGGGGGTAATCCAAAGCTGAGCTATCAGCCTGCGTGCCACATATAATAAACGGATAACCGCCGTAAAAACCGTCGGAGATAGGAGTTCCTCAACCAGGGCACCCAGCAGTACAATGGGAGTTCTTGGTACAGCAACGGCGAACACCTGTGTAATCACGTCAAGTACCTCAGTCCAATATCGGAATAGTTTGGGGCATTTCCAGAACATATGCATGAGGTCTCCATGATCCCTCATGCACTTGGGACACAATGGGGAGTCTCTAAGCCCCCACTTATGTAGCCTGGCCGGAGTTCTATACACCCTGTGCAGCAGGTATAGATGTGACAGCCTCTGGGAGGGAGACACCGAAACCACAGGAGCCGCCGTCAGACAGGCAGTCCACGTCTCCCCATCAATAGGCCCCACATCCTCCTCCCACTTATCCCTGCATGGTAGACTAGCTGGATCCTGGAGCACATTGAGCAAAATATGGTAGCCCCTTGAGATCATACCCTTTTTTTCTCCTTCCATGAAAGTTCCCTGGATTATGGTGTGGTCAGTTAGCCTAAGTGGTTTCTGCCTGGATTGTACCTGCAGTGCATGACACAACAGAAGTTAGAGCGAGATACATCAAACTCAGCCTGGAGTCCCAAAAAGGATTTGAGGATCCGGCCATTGTATAATTGTGCTAAGAATCTTAGTCCTGCAGCTTCCCATTGTCTAAATTCTGTAAGTTTGTATAATTATTTATAATGAAGATTACGCCAGATGGGGTGAGCGGTAGGAATCCCCTAATACCCAATAACCTTTTAACAGAAGTCCATAGAGTTTTTAGTAGAAGCATTGAGGGGGTCCTATCCAATAGATGTGCATGGCCAGCCTCCAAGCCAGACAACGCCGGGGCCTCGTCCGTCGGATTGGCCAGAAGTCTGCGGATAGGGTCTGATGTGTTCTCCAATCCCCAACCCCCCAGCTGCTGCAATTGAGCAGCTAGAAAATAGGCCCTGGCATGTGGAACTGCTAATCCCCCCTCATCCTTGTTATATTGTAAGATAGAGAGTCTAATTCTCACCGTCTTCTTGTGCCAAATCAGTTCTCTAAATTGGGAGTCAATCCTATCAAACCAATAGCGCGGAATCCACACCGGGGAATTATGACTTATGTATAGTAACTGAGGAGCCCACACCATTTTTATGAGGTTCACCCTCCCAACCACCGATAAGGGTAATTTACACCAGGCGCTACACTTGTCTCGAAATTTAGCAAGTAACGGGGCAAGATTGAGAGGAATGTATTGAGAGACGTCCGGGGACACCTGCACCCCCAGATAGTGGAAGGAAGACACAATTTGTACCATCGATGCACAGTCCGGAAGGGGCACCACCAGGGGATCCAAAGGCATTAGCACTGACTTATTCCAATTAATGGAGAAGCCAGACAATGCACCAAAGATCTTAATGCAATGCATAACAGTAGTCAAGGAGCCCTGCGTGTCACCCAGGTATAGTAGGGTATCGTCTGCATACAGGGAAATAACATCCGTCCCCGTGCCACGCTGGAATCCCATGATCGCACCGTCCCCCCTTATTCGCGCAGCTAGAGGTTCCAGTGCCAGGGCAAAGAGCAGGGGTGAAAGCGGGCACCCCTGCCTAGTGCCTCTGAACAATGGAAATGGGTCAGAAAGCTCCCCATTAATTCTGACTCTGGCCGATGGGTTAGCATACAGTAGTTTGACCCAATTAATAAAATTGACACCCAGCCCTGCATGCTCCAACACCTTCCACAGATAAGGCCACTCGACGCTGTCGAAGGCCTTAGCTGCGTCCAGCGAAAAAATGGCCCTGTTGCCTGTGTTTTCCACAGGCACCTGTATGTTTAGATAAAGTCTCCTTATATTTTGAGCTGTGGATCTAGTGGGTATGAATCCCGACTGGTCCTCATGGACCAGTTTGTGGACCACCCTTGACAATCTCGTTGCCATCACCCGCGCCAATAGCTTGACATCGGTTGTAAGCAATGAGATAGGCCTATAGGAGTCAGGCTGCGAGGCCTCTTTACCGGGTTTCAGTAGAACTATTATAACTGCTTCGTTCATTGAGTCCGGAAGTACACCCTCTCTAAGTGCCTCATTATAGACCCTCACTAGCATAGGTAGTAAAGTGGCAGAATATCGTTTGTACACCTCGGACGGGATGCCATCAGCCCCTGGGGATTTGTTATTCTGGGTCTGTTCTAATGCGGTAGCTAATTCGTCCTCCGATATAGGGGCATCAAGCAGAGCTGCGTCCAAAGCAGACAAATGAGGCATTTCACACTCCCCTAGAAATCCCAGAATGTCTCCCTCCGTGGGCCGCACCTTTGAAGTGTATAAATCAGCATAGAATGATCTGAAGATTTGAGGTAAGCTTTAAGTGCACACTGTGCAAAGGACACAGTACACTAAGTGAAAATACTGCAGCTAGCACAATCACCTGCCTGCCTGTCAGTATATTATGAAGAGAATAACAGGAACGGATCTAGCTAAACTGAATACAGTGTATAAATATATATACACCACCTAGGATACATATATATCCTCTACACACTGTAACTGAAGCTAACTGACTCGCCTGCCTGCTCTATTGAACTAAAATTAAATGACACTATCTCTCTCTCTCTTTAACCACCACCCTGGCTTTGGCCAATTATGGCTCTCCGTTTTTTCCACGCTGTGATTGGCCAAAGCATGCGGGTCATAGTGCATGCTTGGCCAATCATCAGCCAGCAATGCACTGCTATGCCGCAGTGAATTATGGGCCGTGACGCGCCACTCGAATTTGGCGTGAACGGCCCATAATGTTCGAAATTCAGCGAACGGTCCGAACAGTCTATGTTCTAGTCGAACATGGGTTTGACTCAAACATGAAGCTCATCCCTAATCAAGAGCCACCACAGACAGACGGATCCTGGACATGGGCTTCAAATGTCATATTCCTCTTGTCAAGCCACTCCTGAACAACAAACAACGTCAGCTGCGTCTTACCTGGGCTAAAGAAAAACAGACCTGGTCTGTTGCTCAGTGGTCCAAAGTCTTATTTTCTGATGAGAGCAAATTTTGCATCTGATTTGGAAACCAAGGACCCAGAGTATGGAAGAAGAATGGAGAGGCACGCACTGCAAGATGCTTGAAGTCCAGTCTGAAGTTTCCACAGTCTGTGTTGATTTGGGGAGCCATGTCATCTGCTGGTGTTGGTCCACTGTGTTTCATTAAGTCCAGCCGTCTACCAGGAGAATTTGGAGCACTTCATGCTTCCTTTCGCTGACGAGCTCTATGGGGATGCTGACTTCATTTTCCAGCAGGAATTGGCACCTGCCCACACTGCCAAAAGCACCAAAACCTGGTTCAATGACCGTGGGATTACTGTGCTTGATTGACCAGCAAACTCGCCTGACCTGAACCTATCTATGGGGCATTTCCAAGAGAAAGATGAGAGACATGAGAACGAACAATGCAGAAGAGCTTAAGGCCGCTATTGAAGCATCCTGGTCTTCCATAACACCTCAACAGTGCCAGAGGGTGATAGATTCCATGCCACGCCGCATTGAGGCAGTAATTGCTGCAAAAGGGGCCCAAACCAAGTACTGAGTACATATGCATGCTTATACTTTTCAGAGGTCCGATATTGTTCTATGTACAATCCTTGTTTTATTGATTGCGTGTAAAATTCTAATTTTCTGAGATTGTGGATTTGGGGTTGTCATGAGCTGTAAGCCATAATCATCACAATTATGACAAATCACGGGTTGAACTATCTTGCTTTGCATGTAATGAGTCTATCTCATATATTTAATATATAATAAAAATCTGGCGCTTCTACTGTGATTGAAATTAAAAAGCAATGTGTGATAATGCTTTTTCATACAACGATATAAAAGACCCAATACAGATATGTGATATCTTATAAAGGGAACACTGAAGTATTCCTACACAACGCAAAACTTATGTGCAACAAAAATAATATGCAAATCAAAAAAAGATATATGTAAATATAAAACTTCAAACAATAATGTTGTATGCAAACCACATGTGACTGTGAAACATCAAACAATAATAGGCAATGTGATTGTCCATAAAATGGATATTGGATATCCTCACGGCTTATAGGGATAAACCTATAACTGTGAATGTTTCGATAGCCTCTCAACGTGAAATAAACAGCGTGAGTTCACATAACACCCGGTGCCTTCACCTTCCGAATGGGAAATAAAAGATGGGTACTCTTACCGGACAGCGTGGATCCAACTCACCGTACGGCGGTGGATCTTATGAGCATGGGAAGCCAACCAGTGCTTCAGCGGAAATCCTAATGGATCGTTTAGATTACTCCTTGATGGATTGATGGTGTATTCCACACACTATCCAATACGTGCAGCAATCAATCACGGGCACGGTTTTAAAGGGGAAGATCCAAACGTTTTTTTCCACCTCCACCTCCTCCGACAATGGTGTATTATAAATAAAAAAGGAAGAAAGATGCCTCATCATAGCGTAAAAAATGTGGGTAAAATTTATTTCCATGAAAAAGTCCCTTACAGCCAAATACAAATAAAAAAAAAAGACATCCAAAAAATAAAATTCAAATTCAAAGGCGCAGTGATGGAGTGGCTGGGGCCAGCGTGTTAACTATACGCGTTTCGTCTTCAGACTTCAACTGGGGTATACACTTGCCCCCCCCCCACTCCACTGCGCTTAAATAGAACCCTCAATTACCACAAAGAGTGATGTTTCCGTGTGACCCCGCTTCCGGGTTCCCGCGTGCGTTCCAAATCCACGGATGTAACACGTGATTACGTCATTGTATAGTGTATAGTGTCACGATGCGTTCCAAACCTCCCTCCAGAGCTCTGGCGACACTCATTAAGGGAAGTGAAACCAAATTACATAAAAAATTTAAATAATTAAGAAAAACAAAATGCCTATTCGATCATTCCTCTGCTCTGATCATCAGCTACTCCCACTCTCCAGCCATATCCAACGAAGAAGATACGCAGAACAGAGACATACTTCAAGGGTCATCCCCTGGCCAGGATACTGGAAGTGTTCTTCCTGTGTGATGTCGTCGGTGGTTGGAGCGGTGCGTTCCACCTAGTGAGAGACGCAAGAATCACATCTGAACGTGGTGAGGACTCCATAGTCAATCCTACATAGGCGTGTTCGTACTATTAACCATTCCCGACCTGGAGCCTCATAACGGCTCAGAGGGCATATTATATTAACCCTACTGGAAGGGAGATGTTCATACCTTAGCCGTGTTATTGGTCTATGTGCCCCTACCAAATATCCCACTCATAAGTGATTGCCTGGAATTCTGGAGGGGATCAACAGATGGGGTCACATGGATAAAATCATCATAAATATAGAAGACGTGATTACAATAGAACTGGGATGGCAAATCGACATATAGAATGTGAAATACAGCAGATGAATAAAATTGAATAAACACATATGACATTTGATCAAAATGTTTATCTAAATGGGAGACTTAGGAAAAATGTATTCTCTTAAGTTTAAACTGGATAGATGAATATAAAAAACAGGAAAAAATATCTAATAATAATAGGTGAGTGTGGATGGGATTGGGATCAAGCCTGATTGATAAATGCATTTTCTCAATTTTTCCGACAACAAAAGTTCTTGTCTGAAATTCCGACATTGTGTGTCCAATTCCGACGCACAAAAATCCTACGCATGCTCGGAATCATTGAACTTCATTTTTCTTGGCTCGTTGTAGTGTTGTACGTCACCACGTTCTTGACGTTCGGAATTTCCGAGCAACATTTGTGTGACCGTTTGTATGCAAGACAAGTTTGAGCGAACATCTGTCGGAAAAAAATCCACGGCTTTGTTGTCGGAATGTCCGATCGTGTGTACGCGGCATTAGAGTCCAGTTGCAGAGAACTGAACTTGTATTAATGTCAGAGTTCAAAAATTCACAACAGGCATGGTGAGAAATAGCCCAATACTTCAGTGTTCCCTTTATAAGATATCACATATCTGTATTGGGTCTTTTATATCGTTGTAAGAAAAAGCATTATCACACATTGCTTTTTAATTTCAATCACAGTAGAAGCGCCAGATTTTTATTATATATTAAATATATGAGATAGACTCATTACATGCAAAGCACATAATAATGGCACACGTAATCAGATAATAATGGCACACATAATAATTTAAAAACACAGTGTAACGACACCCCGAGTATGAGAGGGGTTAAAGTCGTTTAAGAAATTCCCTTTCCGAACACCAAGGCAGCTATCGACACTCGGCGAACAAGACCCAGAAGAATAATTCTCCCCCAATAACGAGACAAAGCTCTATGTTGAGGGTCAAACAGGAATATGTACTTTATTGGAAGGAATACAGGCTCTTTATATACACTTGAGAATACTGCAGTAACCACATTAACAATGACCCGGATCCACCCACAACATCACACAATGGTTACATAAAGATCACCTAATACACATTATTCTGAGTGTCAATACAACCCTTAGCAGACAACAGGTGGGTTTATTAACCAATCCCTTAGACAGCAGACAAGATGACTCTGACCATGACCTTTGAGTTTCCTAGACTGGCTGTCTCCTAAACTACAATACACAATATCACAGGACTCCTTCACACAATTACAGGGTCAATTACCACAAACAACAATGAGGATATAATGACTCTTTCATTGAACTTCCTGGAATGCCAAAATAAGGAGTTATACTTCCTGGGCATAGCCCTCACAGCGTACAGGGGATAACATCTTCATATTTCTAGAAAGGTATTGTTAATGAATATTACTGTAAACATCCCTTGTAATAGAAAAAAGCATGACAGGTCCTCTTAAAAATTATATCTGGGGTCCAAAAGACCTCATATTTACACTAAAATACAATAATAAAAAATAAAAATAAAAATTTGTCATTTGAAAAAAAAAAATAATAAAATGTCCCTTTTAAGAGCTATGGGCGGAAGTGACGTTTTGACGTCGCTTCCGCCCTGCAATGACTTGGAGATGGGTGAGGGCCATCTTCCCCTTACTCGTCTCCATGTCAGGCTAGGGACAGGTCCGCATCGCCTCTGCCGTTACGGACGGCAACGGAAAGCGGCGGAGGGCACCGGAGCACGACGGGAGGGGGGGCCCTCTCCCGACGCCGATAAAAGTGATCTTGCGGTGAATCCGCCGCAGAGACCACTTTTATCTGAAAGAGAACCGCCGGCTGTTGAAGAGGATATCGGGCTTATGGTAGCTAGCTGCTACCATAACAACAGTATTCCTCTTCAAAGCCAGGACGTTTATAGTCTTATGGCAGGAAGCAAGTGGTTAAGAAACTATCTGAGAGGGATTTTGGGTTCCCCATATAGAGCGCCATGTTTGAGGAAGGGGTTTGACCTGAAGAAGGAGGCTGTGCCTCTGAAACATGTTGTCATAGCACTTACGCATATGAGGCGTAAATTACTGGCCAAAAATGCTAATTTTTCAATTATTTTTTTTACTAAGCAATGCACGGTGCTTGTTTATGCACCTGTGTGCATAGGCACATTACAATTGATGGGCCGTATTTTAGCTCAGTTAAAAAAAAAGCTGGACTGAGCTTTTTCAAGCTGCAGTGTGCAAGAGGCCTTAGAAAAACACCAGAGAATAAATCCTTTTTCCAATCTATTTATCTTGTATTGTGACATTAGCAATGTTTATGTCAAAGATAAGGGAAGCAGATAGATGGATGGACAGACAGAACACACAGAGATCCAGCATTCTTTTCTCCCTGACAGAATCTCTGTAAGAGCCATGAGCCTCGTGAGGGCAGAAAGTAGGGCCCCTTTCACACTGAGGCGTTGAAAAAACGCAAAAAAATTATGAGGTTTTTTTCTGTGACTTACCGCGTTTTTACCGCATTCACGGTAAAAATAGCGCCAACGCCTATGTGTTTTACCGCGTTTTTACCGCGTTATTCATTTCAATGGAGATAGGTGTTTTTACAGCGCTATTTTTAGTGCCCTAAAGATGCTCCAAAAAAGCTGTTTGCAGGATTTTTTCCAACGCACAGCCAGCAAAACGCCTCAGTGTGAAAGCGATGATCGCTAACTTGGCAAAGCTGGAGAGACTAATAAAATCAGTTCAGCAGATATAACTGTAATCACTGATGGGCCTAGGCAAAGTTAATAGGCAACAAAGTTAATCAGATGCGGTTCTGAGCTGGCGCTCTCTCACCCGACCGGACCAATTCCTGTCCGGTACCTCCGCTACTGTGAGTCGCTTCACAGTGCCCACGATGCCCGGGTCTTCGGTCCTCCAGGAGACGGTGACACCTCAGGTGGATCGGATGCTCCGCAGGCTCCTCGGAGCAGAAGGCTCTCTGGAACAAATGCAAGGCCCAGGCTTCAGGCCTTGCACGCACAGCAGGTCAGTGCAGGGATCCTCTTGCAGGGAGGACGGCGTCCAAAGAGAAAGAGAGAGGCTCCTCCTGTCCCTTTTAAAGTCCACCCCAGCAGTCCTTGCACGGGGAAATGCACCCTGGGTGCCTTAAAGCGTGCTGGGAACTGTAGTCTGTGGGTGAAAACGATACCCCGCTACACACTCCCCCCACTTAGAATCTTTGGTCCCCAAAGACAGTATCAACAGTAGGAAAATACAAACTCATTAAAGCCTGATAGAGAAGTTGGCAGGGGAAACTCCCACCAAAACGGGGAAGGGAGCTTGTCCTGCCCACAGGTCACATCAATGGGGTTGGCCTGCCTAACTGTGCCAGAAAGTGAGCTGGGGTTGCCCTCCACCAAATGCACAGTGGAGGGACCAGATGTTGGTATTGTCCTTCGAGCAGTGGTCACTGTATCCTCTGAACTTTCCCCCATCTGGGTATAGGTTAATTTCCGAGGAGGACAAATGGTTTTCTTGGCTCTCTGTTCTCTTGGAGTGACTGTCTCGTCCGCCACAGGCTCTTCTTCTAGAGTAGGTACACTGGGTTCCAATACTTCCGGTACATCCAGATCAGGTGCAGGAAGGTGCTGAGAGTAATCTTGATGATCAGCAGAAGGTGACCATGTGGCATCTTCCCACTCCTCAGACAGAGGGCTAGATGGAACAAACTCAGTGGCTTCCACATTCAATGTACTATCCACAGTACCTTCAGAGGGTGGAAGATCTATAGACATAGGCTCAGGGGCCTGAGAGGGCCACAACCATCCAAGCTCTTCTTCTTTGCTCTGATCAGAGACATCCATTTATCCAGACTGAGATACCTGAGACCAAGTGTTGGGCCTAGGTGTATCCAAGCTTGAGGATGGTCCAGGGGAATCTTCTACAGGAGGTATCCGAACCGCTTCTGAAAGTGGAAGTAAGTGGTTTCTGTGCCACGTCTTCAGCGGCCCTATCTTCCCTTCTGGCTTTAGCTGATATACCGGCAGGTCTGGTAACTTTTTACAGATCACATATGGTTCAGGTCTCCATCTGTCTGCTAGTTTATGTTTCCCTGGAACTCCTAGGTTTCGCAACAGCACTCTGTCTCCTGGCTGCAAGTCCTGGATTCGAACTTTGAGGTCAAAGTTCCTCTTGTTCCGGGCTCCTCTTTGCTCTGATGCCACTTGGGCCTGTTCAAAAGCTAGCTTCAAACTCTTCCTCAGTCTGTCCACATATCCCTTATGTGAGGTGGCTGAAGTGTGATCCGTTGATATGCCGAATGCCAGATCCACAGGCAGTCTTGCTTCCCTGCCAAACATTAGGCGGTATGGAGAGTACCCTGTGGCATTGCTAGTGGTACTATTGTAAGCATGCACTATTGCTGCTATGTGCTTGCTCCAATGCTGCTTCTGCTCGCTACTCAGAGTCCCCAACATATTTAACAGAGTCCTGTTGAATCTCTCCGGCTGAGCATCACCCTGGGGGTGATAAGGGGTAGTACGGGTTTTCTTGATACCCAAAGAGTCCAGCAATTTCTTAATTAATCGACTCTCAAAGTCTCTCCCTTGGTCTGAGTGCAGGCGCTGTGGCAGCCCGTAATGCACAAAGTATTTTTCCACCAAGATTTTGGCTACGGTGGAGGCCTTCTGGTCTTTGGCTGGAAAGGCCTGAGCATAATGGGTGAAATGGTCGGTTATCACCAGAACATTTCCTTGTCCACTTAAGTCAGGTTCTAGACAGAGAAAGTCAATGCACACCAAGTCCAAGGGTCCCTGGCTCTGCAGATGGCCCATTGGGGCAGCTTGACGTGGCAGTGTCTTCCTCTGAATACAGCGAGTACAGGAGTGGCAGTACTCTTCCACTTCAGCCCGCATGCAAGGCCAATAGAACCTATTCCTCACAAGCTGAAATGTTCGTTCGGCCCCCAAGTGGCCATGATTATCATGTAAGGCAGCCAGAACAGTTCTTCTGTATTTCTCCGGCAGAAACAGCTGTCACTTCTCTTCTAGGTCATCAGAGGGGCCCCTTCGGTAGACCACCCCTTGATGCACCTGTAACTTGTCCCATTCTTTGTGGACCAATCGGGCCACCTTTTGAGGGGTCCTTCATAAGTCTGCCTGGATCCTGGTCTTCCAATGTCTCCAATGCTAATCTTCCCCAGGGATCTTCCAACTGGTCTCTCCTTATGTCCTTTTTGGACAGCTTTGGCAGGTCATCCTCTCAAACTTGGGTCACATTGCAGTAACACTTAGGCACCCCCACCACTGAAACACAGATCTCTTCAGCCCTTGACCCACCACTAGCTTGAAGTTCTACTCCTTGACACAAGGCCCGTACCCCATCCGGGGTTACCTGGGTCCAATCTTCTGGATGGTGGGTGGGTGCGTGGGCTCTTCTGGACAATGCGTCTGCATCATGGTTTCCAGCTCCGGGCCTATACTTCAGGCTGAAGTTGAATCCGGCTAGGGCTGCTAACCAATGTTGACCAGTGGCATCCAGCTCGGCCGTGGTGAAGAGATAGGTGAGTGGATTATTGTCAGTCTTTACTGTGAAGTCAGCTCCATACAGGTAATCTCTGAGTTTATCCACGACTGCCCACTTTAGGGCCAGGAACTCCAACTTGTGGGTGGGGTAGTTCTTTTCTGCAGGTGCCAGACTTCTACTAACGTAGGCAACTGGGCGCAACTGTCCTTCATTATCTTGGTATAGCACCCCTCCTAGACCATCATGGCTGGCATCTACATGCAGTTCATATGGCTTTTTTGGATCAGCATAGGCCAAGACTGGTGCAGTGGTAAGACTCTTCTTTAACATTTGGAAGGCTTCTTCGCACTCCCCTGTCCACTGGTCTTCCACAGACTCTCCAGGCTTCCTGGGGCCAGTATCATCTTCCTCCCCTTCCGTCTTCAGTAGTTCATTCAGGGGTTTGGCAATTTTTGCAAACCCTTCCACAAATCTACGGTAGTAGGAGCAGAAGCCTAGGAAGGATCTGAGCTCGGTCACTGTAGTTGGTCTGGGCCAGGAGGTGACTGCATCCAGTTTATCAGGGTCTGTAGACACTCCTTCTGCAGATACTATGTGTCCCAGATAGTAGACTGAGGACTGGTAGAACTGGCATTTTTCTCTGGAGAGTTTTAGTCCCTCTTCACTGAGTCTCTTAAGGACTTTCTCCAATCTTTCTTCATGCTCCTCCAGAGTCTTCCCGAAGACAATGATATCGTCTAGGTACACCAGGACTTTGATCAGATTCATGTCCCCAACGGTCTTCTCCATCAACCTCTGGAAAGTAGTGGGGGCTCCTGACAGGCCTTGGGGCATCCTATTGAATTCATAGAATCCCACTGGGGTGATGAAGGCCGTCTTCTCCTTATCTTCAGGGTGCATTGGGATTTGATAATACCCACTCTTCAGGTCCATGACACTGAACCACTTGGCCCCAGACAGACTCTGTAAAGCATCTTCTATCCTGGCGGTAGCGTACTGGTCGGGTATGGTCCTCCTGTTGAGAGTCCTGTAGTCTATGCAGAGTCTCAGCGTCCCATTTTTCTTCCTTACCACCACGATGGGGGAGGCATATGGACTTCTGGACTCTCGGATGACCCCTGTCCTCTTGAGCTCTGTCAACTGCTCACGCAAATCTTCCAAGTCAGCCAGTGGAACTCGTCAGACCCTCTCCCGAAAGGGTTTGTCTTCCTGAAGACGGATTTTATGGGTGGCACTCCTCGCACACCCCACGTCAAACTCATCTTCCGAGAATATTTTTCTCCATCTGGTCAGCTGAGCCTTGGCTCTGTCTTTCCACTTCATTGGCAAGGTGGTATCTTCCAGACAGAGCTCCTCCAGGGTGGCTTCTCCTCCTTTGGACTTTAATTCAGACAGGGTCACTGGGGTAGCAGGATTAAATTTGCCCAGTAGTACCCGGGCTGGGATCTTCATAGGAGAATTGGTGACATTTCTGACACACACTGGAATCTGGCCCTTCGCCTTCTTCAATGCCCTCAACGGGACCACTTCAGGGATCACTTCCAATCCTTGATGAGTGTTGAAGGGGTCTGGCTCCACGACCACAAAGGGACCCGGCTGCTCCCGGGAGAGTTTTACCGTAGCCTGAAGACAGGTCACCTCACCAGGCTGCAGTATCTTCTCTCTTCTAGACAGTCTCCAGACTCTTCCCACCCCCTCTTCCGGGGCCTTTTGCTCCAGGATCAACTTCTGGTAGACCTGTTGCAGCATGGGGTGAATCTTCTGTTTGGGAGAACTCCGCTCTTGCACTAACGGGGTCAGCAGTCACCAGACCAAGTCAGTGTTGGTCCCTATCAACATGGACATCGTGTTGGCTCCTGGTGGGCGAGGGCAAACTACCGCCAGGGTGTCAAAAACTTCGGCCTTCCCGGTCACAGAGGGGTCAAAGGCCAGCCTGATTGAAACATAACCGTCGTAGGGAAAGCTACGAGTGCCAATCCCCCCTATCTTCAGGTCTTCCAGCTTCTGCAAAGGCAAGTGACTCAAATGCTTCTGATAAAAGTCTCTGTATAAGAGTCACTTGGGCTCCAGTGTCTAGGAGTAGTGTAGACTCCCTCCACTTGAACGGAGACTAGAGGGGAGGGTCCAATTAATTTATCCGGGAACTTCTTAGGAGGTATTTTCTCCTTTGGACTTCTTGATTTTCCTAGTGGTATTTTCTTCTTCTTCTTTCATTTTTTTCTGGACCTCAACCCTTTTTGGACCTGGTATGCATTGATCTTTTTCCGGTTGTCAAATTTCAACTCCCGACAGGCGGTATGGGAGGTTTTAGGAGGGGCATTGTTTCCCTTCTCTTTTTGCTCTGCTTGTTTTTGGATCTTCTTGGAGCTTTCTGTAAGTAGTGGGCGCCCGGCTTACTCCTTCACTGGGGCCCTCTGAAGTCTTCCGCCTGCTGGTATTGAGTGCCTCGGTTCTTCCTTGGACTGGGGCACACTTTCCCAGTGTGGCCGGCTCTTTCACAATTGAAGCAGACAATTTCTTTCCTTATTTTTGGGGATGTTGGAATGGGAACATTTCGGTCTGGGTCCTTCTTGGGCTCTTCTTTCCCCCTGGCTCCTGAGTCCTTGGCTAATAAAGAGATCAATAAATCCAGTACTTGGGCCATTTGAGACTTCAAGGTTTCTATTTCTGAGTCACGTTCGGTAGCTACTGCCGTTCTGACTCGCACCGAAACTGGTGGGGTGGTCTTCTCAACCTCCTCTTGTTCCTTCAGCAAGGCCTCCTCATCCCTTATGATCCGCACAAGGTCTGGGTAACTCAGAGCCATGACTCCGTCAGAGGTCTTCAGGTGAAGCCAAACTGGATCCGAATGCAAGGCTCCTATCAGGATCTGCTTCATCCTGGCAGCGTCTATGACCTGTGGCTGCATTCCCTTTCTCAGTACTATCTGGCACAGCATTCTATTCATTCTCCGGACATACTCAGACAACTTCTCCCTCGGCTGCTGGAGGGTATGTTCAAATTGATACACCAGCTCCGACACCTTCTCCAGCTGGCCAAATTCCTCCTGCAACATAGACAGATAATCCATCGCAGTACACACAGTATTGCTGCACCTAAGATTTTTCACAGCCTCAGCAGCAGGACCCTTCAAGCTTTCATTGATGCGCTGCTTCTTCTGCGCTTCTGGAACTTCCCAACCTTCTACTGCCTGCATTGCCTGCTCAATCCAGGTGTCGAAGTCTTCCTCCCCGGGTGGCACAGGTTGTGTTCCTGAAAACACCCGGAGTTTCTGGTACCCGGCTTCCACATGTACCGTGCTGGTTTTCTGGCACTTGGCAACAAAGTCTCCCAAAGCAGTCAGCAGTTCTGGCCCTATGGCAGCCAGGGGTGACTTTGGGGCTTTAGTTTCTTGACTGCCTCCCATTTTGGAGAAGAGTGACGGAGATAACTGTGGGGAGGTTCGTGGAGACTCTCTCTTTACAGCCCCAGTATGCACTAAGCGATACGTTCTGTCATCTATGTCCTTTACACTCTGCGCTTTGAACTCTTCTGGGATTCCTCTTGTCCATTCTACTAGTGCATATGCCTCCGAAGTATCTGACTTTACATCCACCGCCCATGCTTTCCAGCTTGGGGATATTGACATTATTAGCTGCTTTACCTCTTCTTTCTCCTGGATCCCTCCCGGGAGTTCAATAGCTACCACCCGGACTGGATCCACAGCCTCCTCTGCGCACCATTGTGTCACTGCCTGCGGGTCCATGCTGGTACTTCAGACCGGCTTGATTGCAGCGTGCAAAATTCAAGGATCCCGGAACCGAGCCCCCACGTATAGCGATACCCTCAGTTTAAGAGGGCTGCTTGTTTGATTTGGGCCTTGTAGTGCACCACTGTCAACCCCTTGCAACTGGCTCTAACCTCTCGTGGCACAGTTAGGACAGGGTAAAGGTGGTATAACTGTACTATATCTATACTGTTATATGGCACAACCCCTTTATCCCAGCGCAGTAAATGACACTGACAACCAAATTACTTAACTATAACTTTTTACTATTGTCAGCTGTCTTGGCTGTATGCCCAGGCTTCACTGCAGTGTTGAATAGAAAGAGAAAATCTCCTAACACAATGTGCACTTTTTAAACCGTATATAAAGCTGTAGGGGTGTAGGGAAATTTGTTTCACCCCTGTATATTACCTGGTTTACATGCACTTTAAAGGGAGCTCCAGAAATAGATGATCACCACATTTGTGGTTTTTTTTTGTTTTTATAATATTTTTGTTAGTTATTTTATAGAGGTTAATACAGCTCTTAGTTCTAAATAATTCTACTACATGAGGCACTATGATGAGGTGTATATTGCTGATGATTTCATGTTTCACTAAAACATATGTGAATCTCTTTAGCTTGGTTTGGACATGGAAGATCTGGAGGAGATCGAAGAGGATGCTGGTCTAGGAAATGGAGGCCTGGGAAGACTGGCAGGTATGTCTATAAACATTGTGATTCTCTGCCATTGCCTACTTTTTGAAAAAACAAAAATCACTGCACTTAGTTAAAAGATCTATAAACTGCTAGCATACAAGTGCATGGCTATAGTGAACCAGTGTGACAACCAAAACATAACCAATCAATTGTGCAAATAGTCATAAAACATTATGAGCCATATGCAAAATAATCCACATATATAACCACACATAAATATAGTAAATAATACACCTGTATATATCCAATCGTAAATAAATCTAAATCCAATGAGTATTACATGCACATCAAGAAAAAAATATATCACCACAAAACCAAGTGTAGCGGGTACTTACTTTCCCGGGGGAAAATTTTGAATCTTTCGGTGACACCGGTGGTATATTCCGCCGGTCCACTGGGTGGCGCTGTCACCATGGGCTGACGGACGGATATCGCTGTGTGCGGAGCCTCCTTTTTGGCCTCTCTCGGCAGCGGTATGGTGGGGCGGGGAACCCGCCATGCTTGCTGGGAGAGGGTATAAAGGGGCCGGACATCTTGGTCACGGGGTCTTCGTCCCAGGCACCTTCAGCTTGCGGACGGTGGTTCGCATTCGTCCTCTAGGTGGCCTAGGCCTAGAGGACCACCGGAAATCGTGTTCCACCTCAGGCACCTTTAGTCCTGGGGTGAGGTATTTGGATGGAGGTCTGGAGCTCAGTGCCCAACACTGAGTTCCGCGAGGGAAGGATCCTAAGGCACTCCGGGGATGGATGCCTGAATCCGAGGTGGGCGTAATGGACCAGGAACAGCTCCTCATCTGAAGACCCGGTGCAGCAGACTGCCGGTGACGGGTGAGTCTCTTATCGGAGACCGTCCGGAAGGAGAATTTCCCTCGTGCGGAGACCATAGATCACTCTCAGGGAGGAGAGTGGATGATAGAACTTGTGTCTGGGCCTATTCGTACACACACCTCCTTTTTTCTGTTCTATAGCCAAGGGAGTCCATGTTATGTTCTAAATAAAGGAGTGTTGGACTTTGACGGTGTGTGGCTCAATTTCTGGCAGACGAGATTTAAAGGAGACTCTTGAAGGGAGGATCCGATGCACAGCACAGACCCGAAGGTAACAAGAGACATTGCTGAGACCACATATACAAGTGTGGTGGAAGCCTGGCGTAGCTCACCCCTCTCCCTCCCCTATCATACCCCTAGACCAGAGATAGTGCGAGTTGGAAAACTTTAATAGAGGGGAGTGGGGAGAGGGTGTGCGCTACACAAGTGTAGCGCACCAACCCCAGACTTTACCTGCTTTTCTTCTGCTTGGCTCCTCCACGGGAAAAGAATAAGGCACCACAAGCCCGTACCCTCCTGAATAGGGAGGTTGAGCGGTGTTAGTTTCTCGGGCCTGCCTGCGACTGGTGTTAAAAAAAAAGCCTCCAGTGCTGACCTTGTTTCTGCAGTAATTAGAACAAGTCTTTAATTTTCCCCAGTAAGCAACTGTCAACACCAACTGAAAGGTCCAACACTTGTTTATTCCTTCTTGCACAATAAACAGTCTCTTTTAGAGCAGACGGGTTGAGACAAACACGGGTCAGATAAGGTGGGAGGAGGTCCAGGCACAAACTTAAATTTGTGTTTCTCCTGTTCTGAATAGCCCTAACAGGCTTGGCGCACGGTCGCTACCACCGACCATGAGGGGGTCCCTGCCACAGACCAGGTGAATAGGGCCTCTGCCACAGGCCCGGTTGTTGGGTCTCTGCCACCGACCAGATTAACGATGAATTACCTTCTAGAAGTAACGACCCCTGTCAGGGAAAAGGACCTCCATCCGGAGAGTTACCAGAGGTCCCACCGTCACCAGCGATACTGTGCCGGGTCTTCGGGAAGGGTCACCTCCCTGGCCTCCTCGTCCTAGATTCGGGCACCCACTTCAGTGGGGCACCCTAGGATCCCTCGATCCCTTGTGGGACCCAGTTGAAGGTACTGGGCCCCAGGCCTCGCTCAAAGTACCTCACCCCAGACTGAAGGTGTCTGAGATGGAACAGCAGCTCCGTCTCTGGGCCTAGAGCACCCAGAGACCACCAGACAGGCCTCCGGGCCTAGGTCACCCGGAGGCGACACACTCGCACCCAGGCTTAAGGTGCCTGAGCGCGGAACCGACGACCACTCTGGAAGATGGCCGCCCCCTTTTATATCCTCTCCCGACAGGCACAGCAGGTTCCCCGCCCCGCCATACTGCTGCCGAGAGTAGACAAAAAGGACACAACCTTGTACTGCAGTTCAACCCGGACCCACGGCAACAGCGCCACCTATAGGCCCCGGTGAACTTAACCACCAGTGCTATCTCCCAGGTATGGAAATGGTCCTTGAGACCTAACAATTGGTACATCTGAGCCTGACTACCACTCAGATGCTTCCCCCTAAATGTAACCACCCGCTACACAAGTTAAAAGTGCCCATATAGTGTCCAAACACAAATTGCTACTGTTTTCCGTTTCTCATGATCACTGCTGTCAAGGCAACCAACCGAAATACCGTATTTTTCGCACCATAAGACGCACTTTTTTCTCCCCAAAAAATGGGGGGAAATGACTATGCGTCTTATGGAGCGAATATAGATCAGCCCCCCGCCGCCGAATACCGGGCCGGCCGCTCAGCTCCTCAGCTGTGACTTGCCTGCTTCTCCCTGTCAGGAGAGAAGCAGGCACTGTGAGTATGTGACAGAGAGCATGTTCCCCCTCCTTCTCCGGGCACACCACGCTCTCTTGTTCCCCCTCCTTCTCCGGGCACACCGCGCTCTCTTGTTCCCCCTCCTTCTCCGGGCATACTGCGCTCTGTCCCCTCTCCTGCTCCAGGCACACCACACTCTCTGTCCCCCTCCTTCTCAGGCGGGGAAGCAGGCACTGTGAGTATGTGACAGGGAGCGTGTTCCCCCTCCTTGGCCGGGCACACCGCGCTCTCTTGTTCCCCCTCCTTCTCCGGACAAACTGCGCTCTGTCCCCTCTCCTTCTCCAGGCACACCACGCTCTCTGTCCCCCCTCCTTCTCCGGGAGAAAAGCAGGCACTGTGAGTGAGTATGTGACGGGCAGCGTGTTCCCCCTCCTTCTCCGGGCATACCGTGCTCTCTTGTTCCCCCTCCTTCTCCGGGCAAACTACGCTCTGTTCCCCCTCCTTCTCCAGGCACACCACGCTCTCTATCTATGGCCAACTTTACAGTCAGCCTACAGGTTAACAGTATGGTCAGAGTATAAGAGATAAGGGACAGGGCTCTCCGTTCCCCCCTCCTTCTCCGGGCAGCAGCACGAGTCGAGCAGGAGATCAAAGACACACAGAGCGGGCTGTGTGTGCATTCTATATCCTCACCCTTCTTCTGTCTGCAGGGGGGGTTGGGATTAATAAAGCAGCAGCAGGACTGAGCAGCTTGCAGAGGGAGACACTGAGTTGCAGGAAATTAGTGCGCAGTAACTGCTAGCAACTGAATGGTGAGTGGCAATGTGTAGTAACCTCTATCAACCAATCAGCGAGCAGTAATGTGTAGTAACCTCCTCAGAATTTTTTTTTGTTGTTTTCCTCCTCTAAAACCTAGGGGCGTCTTATGGTCAGGTGCGTCCTATGGTGCGAAAAATACGGTAAGTGCCCACAGGTGTATACATAAGATGCTTACCAGATAAATTTGACCATATATAATAAATGGGCAAACGGCACATATGGGGTCAAGTCCTCCTGGGCTCTACCACACCTCTAGACTCACAGCATATGAGTATTCTCAGATCTCCCCATGTTTATGATAAGAAAGAAAAAACAAAACAACTTGCATAGGGTAAGGCCCCTTTCACACGGGCGGACCGTATGTCCGTTTTTCACCCATCCGTTTTCGGATGAAAAACGGACATACATGTATCCCTATGGGACAGCGGATGTCAGCGGATGAACATCCGCTGACACCCGATCTCACCCGTGTCCGCTACGCTCCGTTTTTCAGGATAGAAAAATTTCTATTTTTCTATCCGTCTGCAGAGCGGATCGGATGAACACGGACAGATGGTCCGTGTTCATCCGATCCCCCATAGGGGAGAGCAGAGATCTGACAGGGCAGTCCCTGCACAGTGTGCGGGGACCGCCCAGTCATCAGCCGGCTCAGCGGGGATCAACGGAGCGATCCCCGCTGAGCAAGCGGAGGTTCACGGGGCGGATCATGACTGATCCGTCCAGTGTGAAAGAAGCCTAATAAAGTTAAAACCCCCAATTTATAGGTAAAAGCAAAATGCACACTCACATGTAAGAAAATTGACAAGGCAAAACTGTACTGCTAAATAGGCTTCCAGTCGAAAAAACAGTTCAGTCTTATCTGAATTCCTGCAAGCATGCTTAATGATGTTGTGTCCTAGGTCCCCTGTCAGTTTTTTTTTTTTTTTTGCCATCTGTGTCCCATTGGTGAAATTTCCCTACACATCCTGCCTCATAGCTACAACAAGAAGTGAGAGGAAATCGTGTATACTTACCTATTTTTAGTCTGCTCTAGTCCAGTCAATGTGATCCCCTATGTCAGTGAGCAACGGCTACATGGGAGAGGAGGGAGCACTCTACAATGACTGGGAATTCTAGAAGCCGTGAAGTAACTCATAGGCTCTTATGTCCCAGCTGTTTTCGGCACTCCATCCTCTCCCCTGCAGCAATCACTCACTGACACAGGGGAGCCAGAGCTGCGGATCATGTGACTGGACCAAAGCGGAGACTAAAAATATAAAAATGAAGTATACACATGTTTCGTACACAGGTTAGGCAGCATAGGTAGCAGAAAGGGAGAGGGAACATTTTTAAAAATAGTGTTAGGCAGGAGTTTCACTTTAAGAGATCAATGAATGTGTTTTAACATAAATATATAGGCAAGTCACATACAGTATATTAAAAATGTATTCATTTATTTCAAAATATAACAAAGAATGTAAACCCCATGCAGTGCCAATCACCTTTTGAAATACAGCTCACTCTATATTTTGACTCCTTATAATAGGAGGATCAAAATGAGCTCAAGTATATTCACATGGATACTTTCAAGTACAATGTACATCTACATCCAGAACATGTGGCTCCACAGTCAATTCAACTTTAGGGAGTCATGCACAGTCTAAATAACAAACAAATAGAGCGCATAGAAGGAAAAAGAAGAAGAGTCTAACAATAGTGAAATACTACTGACACACATTTGTGAGAATTAAAAGCAATGGGAACTCAAATTCATAAAGTACAATACAATAATATCTGTGTATTTGAAAAAAACAGCAATGCCACAGAATCCATCCAAACCCCACCTGCTCTCTGTGTATTGAGTGGGAAACAATAAAAAAAAACAATAGTGTGCAACAATGTGATAACAGATGGTGGTTTAGACCTGCCCTACACATTCAGTTTTTGTCTGTAGACTTCCTCACAAGCTCCAAAGTCTAAAGCCCCTGAGGAAGTCTAAAGCCCTACACACACAGGCCGAATGTCAGGAGACAACGGCCGGTTCAAAAAAATGTATGTCGGTCTGACGTGCATGCTGGAAAACCAGCAGTCGACCGTCTCCCGATCAGCACTCGGCCAATGGCAGAAAGTGCTGATCAGAGTGTTCTGGCAGGGGGCTCAGTCCCCCTGTCAGAACACAAGCGCTGAGCGGTGGAGATTGCTGGACTAATCTTGCATGGTTAGTACTACGGCTCCGACCAGAACTGTCAGTTTTTTTTTGTGCAACCCACGGGGTTGCACAAAAAAAAACTGCTAGTGTGTACCCGGCTTAAGGATGAAGAGCTTCTTTATATACCTGTAGGCAGGTAATAGTTAATGCTGCCCCGGCTGGGAAGTTTGAAGTTATTGCTGTTCTTGGTTTTTTATTGGCGGGCTAGACTGGGTCCAACCCACTGGTTCCTTGTGTTATCAAAAGAACGGGGGTTCGAGCCCAAGGGGGGAAAACCTAGGAAACACCTGAGGGTTTTGTGAGGCTGTTCTGCCAGAGTCTGGAAAGCTAGTAATGTGCCGCAGTCGGAGTTCCCACTGCCCAGGAGGATCGCTGGGGCTTGTAGTCCCTCTTGAATACACCAACTATGGACTTAGTAATGGACTCTTTCCTCTACAGGTATGCTGGGGCAGCCACAAACCTGAGTTGGGGAATAGGGATGTTAGGGAAACTACTGCACTTTTTTCAGACTGTTATCAGTACATCATGTGAATTTTTTCAAGTTAAGCTTCTGAAACTTTGCCTTTGCCTGGTCTGAAGTTACTGGGAGAGTGGTAGCGGTAATATCCTGGGCAGGTGGAGAAGGCAAAGAGCTCTGCGTGTCCCTCCTAAATATGCAAGTAACCATGGTGATGTTTAATACATTGGGAGAGTTCAGTCGGTTGTTCAAGTAAAGGTACCTTGTGTGTAGTGCGGTGACCCTAACCAAAGTGCCTAGTGTAGCTCAGAAGAACACTCTGGGGTAGGCCTCTCATGTGACCCTTGCTTGGCGCCCAAGGAGGAGGGAAGTATGGAGGATATGACAAACACCATACCACACCTGCTACCCCCCCCCCCCCCACCCCTACTCCTTACATACCAAATGTATTTTTTATATTTACTTTTGAAGTTGGCAGCTTTTTGTGTAAGTGTATTTACAAAAGTTCAACTGGCAAAAACAGTTTCACTATTTAAATATTACTAGTTTAATTGACAGTTAATATTGGACAACTGTCAGCCTTTTTTATTAAAACATTAAAGCAACTAAAAGTCCTAAACGTCCTTAAAAATGTGTATAAAAACGATTTAGGCATGCAAAGTAGTCAATGGGGCTGATTTATAAAAAAAATGGCTTAAGAATATGTATACATTCATGCAAGAGTAACAAATAATACCTACAATGTTTGTAATATATGTGTAATAACGGAAAATTTCCTATCAAATACTTACCGTAATTTTCCTTTCCTGATAGACACCATGGCAGCATACGTGTGGGTTACCCCGCCTCCACTACCCTATAGGACACCTCTCCCATAAATCTTTGCTCTGGACTACAGGCCATGTTCTGCAACTAGCCTACTCCATGCATTGGGAGGGGACGCCTGCTGCCATGGAATCTATCAGAAAAGGAAAATTACAGTTTGTATTTGATAGAAAATGTTCAGTTTTCCTGACAGACTCAGGCAGCATACGTGTAGGAAATAACTCGCCGTATACGCCCAGGTGGGCAAATGCTGAGCAAAGAAAAAATGTATTTAACACTGTCAACCAACAGTACTTGCAAACCAAAATTGACAGACGATAAGGAAGCTGGTTCAATACAGCAGTGAGACACAAATGTGTTGATAAAAGACCAGTAAGCTGTCTTACTGATTACTTCGGGAGCAACGTGACCTGAAGCTACCCAAGATGTCGAAATGCTCTTGGTTGAATGCACCATCACTACCTCAGGAGGAGCCAAGTCCTTCGCTTTATAAGCCCATTGAATAGTCTGAATGATCCGAAGCAGCAATGAATCTAACCGAGGCCCGCATCCTCTGTTTTTCCCATGGAGCAAAATGAAGAGAGAATCCGATCGACGAAAGGGAGCCGTGGCTTCCAGATATTGTTTCAGAGTGTGCCCCACATCAAGGGGATGGACATCCTGATTTTCTGTTGATCTAAAGTTGGGGAGCACAATTTCTTGGTTTTCATGGAAAACTGTGGTCACTTTAGGATTCAAACCTGCATGGGGATTAGCACCGTTCTGTTTGGAAAGAAAGTTAGAAAAGGCTTGTTTGAACCCAGGTTTCTGATTTCAGATGCTCTTTTTTCTGAAGTAACGGCTACCAGGAAGGTGGTCTTGAGAGTAAGTTCTTTCATCGAGCGTGGCTGATCTGATCCGAGCTGGGAAAGGAAATCCAGAACAAGAAGGAGGTTCCACTTGGGGAACCTTGGCTTCACCTGGGGCCTAAGCCTGATGTCTCCTTTGAAGAACTGGCGAACTAGGGTGTATTTGGCCCATGATTCTCCTGTGAATGCTGAGATGGCCAATACCTGTACCCGGAGAGAGCTAACCGATAGGGTTAGGTCTGGACCTGATTGCAGGAAGCTAAGAACGTCCTGGACTGCCGAGATACTACACGGGTTGGACCTGAAAGACATGTGATCCTCATAGACTCTGTTGGTGCTCTTTCTTCTAGCGTTCAGGAGGATAGGGATGACCTCTATGGGGCAGCTTAGAGCTTCAAGCCTTCCCTTCTCAAGAACCAAGCCCTGAGGTGCAGATGAGAAGGACAGGGGTGCAGGGTTGTGCCCTGAGACAGTAGGTCTGGCCTAAATGGCAGGGAAACTGAGTCCCGATAACTGAGGAGCATCAAGAGAGGAAACCATGGCCTGTTGGGCCAGAAAGGGATTATCGCTACAACTTCCACCTTCTCCGTTCTGAGTCTACAAAGGAACTGGAGTATCACCGGTACCGGAGGAAAGGCGTATGCCTTGTGGAACCTTCACTGATCCATGTGGGCATCTGTCCCATAGGCCTGAGGGTCTCGGAACCTTGAGTAGTACCTGGCCAACTTGTTGTTGCATGGGGATGCGAAAAGTTAAACCTCTGGTGACACTCCCAGGGTCAAGAGCCACTCAAACACCATTTTGTGGAGAGCCCACTCGTTGTTGTTCATCCAAAAATGAGAAAGAAAATCTGCCTGAACATTCTGGATCCCGGGTATGTAGACCGCTGAAATGTTGGACAAGTTCTGAGCCCAGCTCATAATTGGTTCCACTTCCCATAAACAATGACCAGCTGCGGGTTCCACCCTGCCTCCTTATCTAGGCCACTCCGGCTGTTCTGTCCAACCTGAGCATCACCAAGGATTTCACCGTTAAATGACGAAATGCTAGTAGTGCCTGGAATGCGGACCGGAGCTCAAGGATGTTGGACACTATCCCACGAGAGGGGGAGTTTCACCCCCCTGTGCTACTTCTGATGCCATCTGCCCTTGTTGCTGGCATCTGATGTTACCGTGACCCATGTGATGTTCTAAATGCAAAGGTTTTCCCGCTGTAGTCACCAAAGGAGGGACACCCTCATAGACGGAGTAAGGTAGATGCGTTGGCTCTTGCTGTCTGACCTCCATTGCTGGAGAAAGCCCTTCTGGAAAGGTCGTGTCTGCCACTGTGCCCACTTCACCATGGGAAATGTGGCTACCATGATGCCAATCACCTTCAGACACTGGAGGACAGAGAGAATGGGACAAAGCGAGGGCTGAGCGAATTCTGTCCCTGACCACCGCAACCTTCTCTTGGGGCAGCAAGATGGTGTCCCTTACTGTGTTGAAGTGAGCTCCTAGAAACACAAGGGACTGTGAGGGTTCCAGATGACTCTTCTTTAGATTCAGGAGCCACCCAAACTCTTGAAGGGTGGAGATGACCAGGCCCCTGTGTTCTAGAATGGAAAAGGTAACTGTTAGCGCAAACACAAAGTGCATAAGTAAATGGGGATATGGCAATGAGTCTGTTTAAAATAATAATGGTAACAGGCAGTTCAAGGGTTAAAAGGCAGATAATATGGCTGGTGGATGGCGGCTGCTGTCCTCAGAGAGCTGACTCTGTGGTAGACAAAAAAGGGTAGAGAAAAAGGAAGCGCCACCTAAGTGCAGTATTAAAAGATTATTTTAATGACACAAATATCAATAACACTTACAGGAAAGGAAGCAAAGGAAGGCTCATCTGTAAACCTTTTATATCCCAGTGTTTTTACCAATATGCCCAATACTTAGTTTATATTCCTTGTCAGTCCACTTATTTATTGCCCACGGCCACATTACCCTGAAAGCGCCCGATCTTGTCTGACCTGGGAAGCTAAGCAGGGTCGGGCCTGGTTAGTACCAGGATGGGAGACCGCCTGGGAATACCAGGTGCCGTAGCCCTTTTTTTTTTTGGTCCACGCTGGGACCTGTAGTCCCACGGCTCCAGCACAGGCTTAAAAGCACCAGTTCTTTCAGCTTCCTATCAGGCCAATAGAAGGAGCAGTGACTCCGAGCGCGTAGCCTGCCTATCCAACCCTTCTCACTCTGTGGAATCCTCCCCCGGAAGTGATCCCGTGACCCCAGCCACAGCTTCTTCCTGATGGCCACATGATCTGCTCCAGGCTGAGCAGCAACAATGACTGCAGTTTACCATCTCTGCATAGAAAAACGGATCCGGATCTGAAGCTTCCCTACAGACCACTGACACACAGATGAGCCTTTGTATTTCGAATTTTTCTTTTCTGATGAAGCGGTTGAGATGGGTCAAATCCAGTGGTGGCCCGTCCATAGGGGGCGCCCGGTCGCCGCCCCCCCCCCCCCCCTCCTGTAGTAACAAAAAAAAAAAAATTTTTTTTTTTTTTAATACTGCCCCTTTAAGGAATTTTTTTTTTTCAAAAAAATTTCCTTTTGCTAAATGCACTATGTGGCGCCGGCCACGTGCATTATGGGAAGCGCCACGTCAATGCAATCACGAGATTGCAGATGCGGTGCTTCATTTGCGGGCTTTTGTTCCGGCTTGTGGCGTGTACCGAAACGTCACAGCTACTGCCCGGCGCTCGTAGTATCTATTACTACGGCCGGGCAGTTTGATTGACATCTGTTAGATCATGATGTCACTTCCTGTTTTCTCTTCTCTCATTGCGCCCGAGAGAGAAGAGAAAACAGGAAGTATGAGGACAGAGCGGACTCATCCAAGACACAAGGGGAGAACAACACACAAAAAGCTAAGTCCCGCTGTGTGAAATATTTCTCTGCGTTTGGCGGCACCCCCCTCCCCCCCCCATGCTTAACTGTAATGTAATGTAATGTAGTTCCTGATGCAACAGTGTAATTCATGTCTCGGTGCTCGGCCGCCCCCCCCCCCCTATCAACTTTATTGTGATTCTGAATGTCATTTTCAGAATATCGGCTTTCATTTGATGGGGAACGGAGGCTGCATTTGATGGGGGACAGGCTGCCTTTGATGGGGGACAGAGGCTGCACAGGCTGCATTTGATGGGGGACAGGCTGCATTTGATGGGGGACAGGCTGCATTTGATGGGGGACAGGCTGCATTTGATGGGGGACAGGCTGCATTTGATGGGGAACAGAGGCTGCATTTGATGGGGAACAGAGGCTGCATTTGATGGGGAACAGAGGCTGCATTTGATGGGGAACAGAGGCTGCATTTGATGGGGAACAGAGGCTGCATTTGATGGGGAACAGAGGCTGCATTTGATGGGGAACAGAGGCTGCATTTGATGGGGAACAGAGGCTGCATTTGATGGGGAACAGAGGCTGCATTTGATGGGGAACAGAGGCTGCATTTGATGGGGAACAGAGGCTGCATTTGATGGGGGACAGGCTGCATTTGATGGGGGACAGGCTGCATTTGATGGGGGACAGGCTGCATTTGATGGGGGACAGGCTGCATTTGATGGGGGACAGGCTGCATTTGATGGGGGAACAGGCTACATTTGATGGGGGACAGGCTGCATTTGATGGGGAACAGAGGCTGCACAGGCTGCATTTGATGGGGGAACAGGCTACATTTGATTGGGGACCAGGCTACATTTGATTGGGGACCAGGCTACATTTGATTGGGGACCAGGCTACATTTGATTGGGGACCAGGCTACATTTGATTGGGGGGCAGGCTGCATTTGATGGGGAACAGAGGCTGCACAGGCTGCATTTGATGGGGGACAGGCTACATTTGATGGGGGACAGGCTGCATTTGATGGGGAACAGAGGCTGCACAGGCTGCATTTGATGGGAGAACAGAGGCTGCATTTGATGGGGGAACAGAGGCTGCATTTGATGGGGGAACAGAGGCTGCATTTGATGGGGGAACAGAGGCTGCATTTGATGGGGGAACAGAGGCTGCATTTGATGGGGGAACAGAGGCTGCATTTGATGGGGGAACAGAGGCTGCATTTGATGGGGGAACAGAGGCTGCATTTGATGGGGGAACAGAGGCTGCATTTGATGGGGGAACAGAGGCTGCATTTGATGGGGGAACAGAGGCTGCATTTGATGGGGGAACAGGCTGCATTTGATGGGGGAACAGGCTGCATTTGATGGGGGAACAGGCTGCATTTGATGGGGGAACAGGCTGCATTTGATGGGGGAACAGGCTGCATTTTATGGGGGGCAGGCTGCATTTGATGGGGGGCAGGCTGCATTTGATGGGGGACAGGCTGCATTTGATGGGGGACAGGCTGCATTTGATGGGGGGCAGGCTGCATTTGATGGGGAACAGAGGCTGCACAGGCTGCATTTGATGGGAGAACAGAGGCTGCATTTGATGGGGGAACAGAGGCTGCATTTGATGGGGGAACAGAGGCTGCATTTGATGGGGGAACAGAGGCTGCATTTGATGGGGGAACAGAGGCTGCATTTGATGGGGGAACAGAGGCTGCATTTGATGGGGGAACAGAGGCTGCATTTGATGGGGGAACAGAGGCTGCATTTGATGGGGGAACAGGCTGCATTTGATGGGGGAACAGGCTGCATTTGATGGGGGAACAGGCTGCATTTGATGGGGGAACAGGCTGCATTTGATGGGGGGCAGGCTGCATTTGATGGGGGGCAGGCTACAGGCTGCATTTGATGGGGGACAGGCTATATTTGATGGGGGGCAGGCTGCATTTGATGGGGAACAGAGGCTGCACAGGCTGCATTTGATGGGGAACAGGCTACATTTGATGGGGGACAGGCTACATTTGATGGGGGACAGGCTACATTTGATGGGGGACAGGCTACATTTGATGGGGGACAGGCTACATTTGATGGGGGACAGGCTACATTTGATGGGGAACAGAGGCTGCACAGGCGGCATTTGGTGTGGGAACAGGCTACATTTGATGGGGGACAGGCTACATTTGATGGGGGACAGGCTACATTTGATGGGGGACAGGCTACATTTGATGGGGGGCAGGCTGCATTTGATGGGGGGCAGGCTGCATTTGATGGGGGGCAGGCTGCATTTGATGGGGGGCAGGCTGCATTTGATGGGGGGCAGGCTGCATTTGATGGGGGGCAGGCTGCATTTGATGGGGGGCAGGCTGCATTTGATAAGGAACAGAGGCTGCATTTGATGGGGGACAGGCTGCATTTGATGGGGGACAGGCTGCATTTGATGGGGGACAGGCTGCATTTGATGGGGGACAGAGGCTGCAAAGGCTGCATTTGATGGGGGACAGGCTTCATTTGATGGGGGACAGGCTTCATTTGATGGGGGACAGGCTGCATTTGATGGGGGACAGGCTGCATTTGATGGGGGACAGGCTGCATTTGATGGGGGACAGGCTGCCTTTGATGGGGGACAGGCTGCCTTTGATGGGGGACAGGCTGCCTTTGATGGGGGACAGGCTGCCTTTGATGGGGGACAGGCTGCCTTTGATGAGGGACAGGCTGCCTTTGATGAGGGACAGGCTGCCTTTGATGGGGGACAGGCTGCCTTTGATGGGGGACAGGCTGCATTTGATGGGGGACAGGCTACATTTGATGGGGGACAGGCTGCATTTGATGGGGAACAGAGGCTGCACAGGCTGCATTTGATTGGGGACAGGCTGCATTTGATTGGGGACAGGCTGCCTTTGATGGGGGACAGGCTGCCTTTGATGGGGGACAGGCTGCCTTTGATGGGGGACAGGCTGCCTTTGATGGGGGACAGGCTGCCTTTGATGGGGGACAGGCTGCCTTTGATGGGGGACAGGCTGCCTTTGATGGGGGACAGGCTGCCTTTGATGGGGGACAGGCTGCCTTTGATGGGGGACAGGCTACATTTGATGGGGGACAGGCTACATTTGATGGGGGACAGGCTACATTTGATGGGGGACAGGCTGCATTTGATGGGGAACAGAGGCTGCACAGGCTGCATTTGATTGGGGACAGGCTGCATTTAAGGGGGAAAGGCTGCCTTTGATGGGGGACAGGCTGCCTTTGATGGGGGACAGGCTGCCTTTGATGGGGGACAGGCTGCCTTTGATGGGGGACAGGCTGCCTTTGATGGGGGACAGGCTGCCTTTGATGGGGGACAGGCTGCCTTTGATGGGGGACAGGCTGCCTTTGATGGGGGACAGGCTGCCTTTGATGGGGGACAGGCTGCCTTTGATGAGGGACAGGCTGCCTTTGATGGGGGACAGGCTGCATTTGATGGGGGACAGGCTGCATTTGATGGGGGACAGGCTACATTTGATGGGGGACAGGCTGCATTTGATGGGGAACAGAGGCTGCACAGGCTGCATTTGATTGGGGACAGGCTGCATTTGATTGGGGACAGGCTGCCTTTGATGGGGGACAGGCTGCCTTTGATGGGGGACAGGCTGCCTTTGATGGGGGACAGGCTGCCTTTGATGGGGGACAGGCTGCCTTTGATGGGGGACAGGCTGCCTTTGATGGGGGACAGGCTGCCTTTGATGGGGGACAGGCTGCCTTTGATGGGGGACAGGCTGCCTTTGATGGGGGACAGGCTACATTTGATGGGGGACAGGCTACATTTGATGGGGGACAGGCTGCATTTGATGGGGAACAGAGGCTGCACAGGCTGCATTTGATTGGGGACAGGCTGCATTTAAGGGGGAAAGGCTGCCTTTGATGGGGGACAGGCTGCCTTTGATGGGGGACAGGCTGCCTTTGATGGGGGACAGGCTGCCTTTGATGGGGGACAGGCTGCCTTTGATGGGGGACAGGCTGCCTTTGATGGGGGACAGGCTGCCTTTGATGGGGGACAGGCTGCCTTTGATGGGGGACAGGCTGCCTTTGATGGGGGACAGGCTGCCTTTGATGGGGGACAGGCTGCCTTTGATGGGGGACAGGCTGCATTTGATGGGGGACAGGCTGCCTTTGATGGGGGACAGGCTGCCTTTGATGGGGGACAGGCTGCCTTTGATGGGGGACAGGCTGCCTTTGATGGGGGACAGGCTGCCTTTGATGGGGGACAGGCTGCCTTTGATGGGGGACAGGCTGCCTTTGATGGGGGACAGGCTGCCTTTGATGGGGGACAGGCTGCATTTGATGGGGGACAGGCTGCATTTGATGGGGGACAGGCTGCATTTGATGGGGGACAGGCTGCATTTGATGGGGGACAGGCTGCCTTTGATGGGGGACAGGCTGCATTTGATGGGGGACAGGCTGCATTTGATGGGGGACAGGCTACATTTGATGGGGGACAGGCTACATTTGATGGGGGACAGGCTGCATTTGATGGGGAACAGAGGCTGCACAGGCTGCATTTGATTGGGGACAGGCTGCATTTAAGGGGGAAAGGCTGCCTTTGATGGGGGACAGGCTGCCTTTGATGGGGGACAGGCTGCCTTTGATGGGGGACAGGCTGCCTTTGATGGGGGACAGGCTGCCTTTGATGGGGGACAGGCTGCATTTGATGGGGGACAGGCTGCATTTGATGGGGGACAGGCTGCATTTGATGGGGGACAGGCTGCATTTGATGGGGGACAGGCTGCATTTGATGGGGGACAGGCTGCATTTGATGGGGGACAGGCTGCATTTGATGGGGGACAGGCTGCATTTGATGGGGGACAGGCTGCATTTGATGGGGGACAGGCTACATTTGATGGGGGACAGGCTGCATTTGATGGGGAACAGAGGCTGCACAGGCTGCATTTGATTGGGGACAGGCTGCATTTAAGGGGGAAAGGCTGCCTTTGATGGGGGACAGGCTGCCTTTGATGGGGGACAGGCTGCCTTTGATGGGGGACAGGCTGCCTTTGATGGGGGACAGGCTGCCTTTGATGGGGGACAGGCTGCATTTGATGGGGGACAGGCTGCATTTGATGGGGGACAGGCTGCATTTGATGGGGGACAGGCTGCATTTGATGGGGGACAGGCTACATTTGATGGGGGACAGGCTGCATTTGATGGGGAACAGAGGCTGCACAGGCTGCATTTGATTGGGGACAGGCTGCATTTAAGGGGGAAAGGCTGCCTTTGATGGGGGACAGGCTGCCTTTGATGGGGGACAGGCTGCCTTTGATGGGGGACAGGCTGCCTTTGATGGGGGACAGGCTGCCTTTGATGGGGGACAGGCTGCATTTGATGGGGGACAGGCTGCATTTGAGGGGGGACAGGCTGCATTTGATGGGGGACAGGCTGCATTTGATGGGGGACAGGCTGCATTTGATGGGGGAACAGGCTACATTTGATGGGGGAACAGGCTACATTTGATTGGGGACCAGGCTACATTTGATGGGGGACAGGCTGCCTTTGATTGGGGGACAGGCTGCCTTTGATTGGGGGACAGGCTGCCTTTGATGGGGGACAGGCTACATTTGATGGGGGACAGGCTACATTTGATGGGGGACAGGCTACATTTGATGGGGGACAGGCTGCATTTGATGGGGAACAGGCTACATTTGATGGGGGACAGAGGCTGCACAGGCTGCATTTGATTGGGGACCAGGCTGCATTTGATTGGGGACCAGGCTGCATTTGATTGGGGACCAGGCTGCCTTTGATTGGGGGACAGGCTGCCTTTGATGGGAGACAGGCTGCATTTGATGGGGGACAGGCTGCATTTGATGGGGGACAGGCTGCATTTGATGGGGGAACAGGCTGCATTTGATGGGGGAACAGGCTGCATTTGATGGGGGAACAGGCTACATTTGATGGGGGACAGGCTGCATTTGATGGGGAACAGAGGCTGCACAGGCTGCATTTGATGGGGGAACAGGCTACATTTGATGGGGGGCAGGCTGCATTTGATGGGGGAACAGAGGCTGCACAGGCTGCATTTGATGGGGGAACAGGCTACATTTGATGGGGGAACAGGCTACATTTGATGGGGGACAGGCTACATTTGATGGGGGACAGGCTACATTTGATGGGGGACAGGCTACATTTGATGGGGGACAGGCTACATTTGATGGGGGAACAGGCTGCATTTGATGGGGGAACAGGCTACATTTGATGGGGGACAGGCTGCATTTGATGGGGAACAGAGGCTGCACAGGCTGCATTTGATGGGGGAACAGGCTACATTTGATGGGGGACAGGCTGCCTTTGATGGGGGACAGGCTGCCTTTGATGGGGGACAGGCTGCCTTTGATGGGGGACAGGCTGCCTTTGATGGGGGACAGGCTGCATTTGATGGGGGAACAGGCTACATTTGATGGGGGAACAGGCTACATTTGATGGGGAACAGGCTGCATTTGATGGGAAACAGGCTACATTTGATGGGGAACAGAGGCTGCACAGGCTGCATTTGATGGGGGAACAGGCTACATTTGATGGGGGACAGGCTGCCTTTGATGGGGGACAGGCTACATTTGATGGGGGACAGGCTGCCTTTGATGGGGGACAGGCTGCCTTTGATGGGGGACAGGCTGCCTTTGATGGGGGACAGGCTGCCTTTGATGGGGGACAGGCTGCATTTGATGGGGGACAGGCTGCATTTGATGGGTGACAGGCTGCATTTGATGGGGGAACAGGCTACATTTGATGGGGGGCAGGCTGCATTTGATGGGGAACAGAGGCTGCACAGGCTGAATTTGATGGGGTACAGGCTGCATTTGATGGGGAACAGAGGCTGCACAGGCTGCATTTGATGGGGGGACAGGCTGCATTTGATGGGGAACAGAGGCTGCACAGGCTGCATTTGATGGGGGACAGAGGCTGCATTTGATGGGGAACAGAGGCTGCATTTGATGGGGAACAGAGGCTGCATATGTTGAAGATCTCTCTCTCACCTTAGAGCTACGCCCACTATTTCGCTGAAACACGCCCATTTCCACCAAGTGGGAGGAGTCAAAAAGGAAGGGCGGGGTCTGGCGCCCCCCCAACCTAAAACTTCACCAGCCGCCACTGGTCAAATCTATGGCTGGTTTCCACGTGCTGTTCTTTTTCTGTACCATGAACAGAGCAGAATACATGCCCTGGCCTTGCTTGCTGTCCGGAACAGGAATAGCCGCACCTTGCTCCAATAAAGAGTTCACGTAGGCTAATAAGATCTGCTTTTTTTCTTCAGAATGTGGAACGGACGTATGAATGAATCTGAATAAAGCAGAAACCCCCTTGGAGGTGGGACTTTAAAAGTGACTGAAAACACACCAAAGTATATAAAAAATATATGAATTTAATAAATGAGTACAAAAATACAGAAACAATCTGAATATAAAACACATAGATTATGTACAAATACAGAAAGCTAGTTGCATTGATGAGGAGAGAATTTTGACATTTATGATCAGACCCGACAGCTGTTTCGGTAAACCCTTCTTCGGGGGATTTGTAGACATAAAGTTCAGAAATTGTCTATAGAGAGACAGATTAAAGATTTCCAAGATTAATTCGACATTTCATGCGTCAGTGGGTCACATGCATTGTTGTAAACATGGGGTGAGACATCAAACACCCCACAAATGGGGGCTCCGATGTTGACAGGGTCCAAAGGGCTTCAACAAGGGTCCCCAGGTGGCGACAAACGGCAGAGCTGAGGGAGACTCTGTGGATATTAATGAGTCTGGATTCAGTGTGGAGAAAGACCTCCAAGTCAGTAAAATAGAAAAGGGAACTTGAAAAAGCTTCACCAATAGAGGAAGTCCTCGGTTAAAGAAAAATGCATCAAATATGCACTACTATAACAGTGAAGCAACTGTGTATACAGTCCCAATCTTCCGATTCAAAAGAGTATCTGTATAGATCCTCAGTATCCAGATAACTGCCGCGTCCAATGCCTCGTGTAAAGAGACAAAGAAAACCAACATGACAATGAAATAAGGAATAAATCTGAGCCTGGGGGTGCTGCTGAAGACTCAGGCGTTACCTGAGGAGACCGTTCTGATGATCCAGACGTCCTGGATTGAGGCCGCCCAGACATGCCCAAAGCGGAGAAGATGAACTCCCACCTGGCATGCCTGAGTGGGCCCAATCTCAAAAAGACTTAGTGGATTCCTGGTTGCCGGAGGAACCGCCCTTCGCAGGTTTCTTGAATGAAGACTATCTTGCTTTCCACGATCTTGTAAACTCCCGGCCAGGCCTGTAGCTGCGTGCCTCTCTGTCCCAATTGTTGTTCTGTTTCCTCGGAAAGGCCCGCCTCTGGCTCGGTAAGCGCCGATCTTGAGGGAAGAATCCCGACTTGCCACCGGTGGCTCGGGTTATGGAGCTATCTAGTTTGTTGCCAAAGAGGGAAGCGCTCTCAAAGGGGATTCTGCACCAAACCTGCTTGGAAGCTGGATCAGCCAACCATGGTCAGAGCCATAAGGCACATTGAGCTGTGACCACTGCCAGCATAACCTGAGCCACCAGGCAGATGACATCAATGGAAGCCTCCCCAGAAAGGCGGATGCCAGCCTGAGTTCCTGGATAGGAGATCTTCTGGCCAGTTCACTGGAGATGCCTCTGAGAGTCTCGTCAACGCTGTCCGACCAGGTTTCCATGGCTTTAGATACTCCGGCTAAGGCTAGGACCGGCTTGCAGGCCATGCTGTCCGTTGGGTAGATCCGCTTCAGATCAGAATCTGCCTTTTCAAGGGATCTTCAAAGGAGACCGTGTCTTCCAGAGGAAGAGTCACATATCTGACGAGCCTCATCAGTGCTGCATCCACCAAGGGAGCCGACTCCAGATGCTTGACTTCCTCCTCTTTAAAGGCATACAGTTTAAGGATTTTAGATTGCATGGAGCTCTTCTTCTCCACTTTGCCCCACTCGTCAGAGATGATATCGCCCAATTCAGAGAGAAAGGGAAAATAAAAAAAATCCTTACTGAGCTGCTTGAAGAATTTTCTCTGCTTTTGGAGGGGAAGTTACTGGATCTTCCAAGTTCAGGCTTCCCTCACTGCTTTCACCAAAGAGGAAACCAGGGCGTACTCGAAGCCCATCCCAGGGTCCTCCACCTCCGACTCACTTCCTGAGGGGGCAGCGGATGGGTGGCTTGGCTGTGAAGATTCCCATGTATCGTGGACTTGCCCCTCTCCCGTTGGTGAGCATAGTGGTTCCGGCGGGGGGTCACGAGCCACCCTTTCCTCCAGGGATTCTCTCATGACCCGCTTGAGGATTCTAGGTGCTGGTCTGCACCATCGCTCTCGTCTGCTGCTTTAGAGAAAAAGTAGTCACAGAGGGACTTGCCATCAGGGACTCGGGCCCTACACCGCCAACAAGATTTCTCAGTCCCCTTGCTGGGGCGAGATGGAGGGTGGGGAGGATCTTTACTGTGGTGTCTGGAACTAAAGGGGGATCCACAGTGCCTGGACCTGGAGAACAAGTGCCGGCGGTGTGATTTTGACGAACCGCTTCTTCTGCGGGAACCGTGCTGAGGATCAGACCTGGAAGGGCTGTGGAAGAAAGAGAAGAAGAGAAGAAAGAAAGAGAAAAGGAATAAGGTTGGTTCCCTTGTACCCCACTCCCCCCCCCCCCTCAGCAGGCAGAACACAGGGAAAGTCCTCAAACGCAAACCTGCTGCGAGAGGGCTGGCCACCAGGAGGCAGTGAAGGATCCATGGTTTCCAAGTAGGTCACTGCAGAAAAAACATGTCAGCTGCCAGTCAGGGCCTATCCATTCCCCACAGAACAGACACTTACCTGGGGGAGCCATTGCAGAGGCCTGGGGAAGTTGCCGCATATGCCCACAATCATTCCTGGGACTCTGCATGCTTCCCCCAGGATTTAAAAGTGACGTCACCACCAGCGCCAGGGACTAGGCCTTTGTGCCCATGTGCGAACCAAGTCTCGTTTTCGCTCTGAGTCTGCGCATGCGCAGAGCGGACCCCAAAAGAGAGGGAGAGAGCAGCGGCTGGAGCACAGAAGGAACCAGAAGGAGCAGTCACCATGCTCAAGGGAAACCGACACAAAGATAAAGGGGAAACAGGATCCCATGGTACCAAACAATACATTGTGTGTGTGTGTGTGTGTGTGTGTGTGTGTGTGTGTGTGTGTGTGTGTGTATATGTATATATATATACATCCAGGATGGCAAATATGTGTGTCCCAGATTCAGGCTTTATGCCTATTTGTACCACTAGGGTGAAATGCTGAGAGACCTGCAGGGGGTTGAGGTAATGAGCCCAGTTGAATTAAGTTGGATCATTAAGGGCTCTTCAAAAACTCCCAGCATGCAAAGGGAGTTGCTCCATTCTGGAACCAGTTTTGTGCCTGTTTAGACTGGGGAACGTGATACCTGTCTGTGCGGTGAGACAACGCCTGTGTGGCAAGCCTCTGTAACAGGGAGATAGGTGCTGGGGACAGCACAAGGCTGCACCTAGCTGATAGCCAGGGAACCCTGTGTGTAGTTAGTGGCCAAGTTGGCAAGGATTTATTTTCATGTTTCTTTTTGTTATGCTGTTTTTGGTCCATTGTAAATAGTGTAAATAAACTGCACCTTTTTGTTTTTTCACCTTTGCTGTTGTTTGCTGTGCCTAATTTTTGTGTGGTGAAACCCATCCAGGGGGTCACACACACACCAGCTGCCGAGCTAACCCCTCACAATAAATATATATATATATATTGTGACAGCAGGAAGGTAAAGTCACCTGGTTGCATCCAGGGGGGTAGATATATTTCGCCCAGATTCAGGCTTTACGCCGACTTATACAACTAGGTGGAGAGTTGTATAAGGCTAGTGGGCTCATGGATGACTCATACCTCTAGGGAGAGGGCTGGGCGTCGTGCAGGCAGGGAGTTGATGAGACCAGCTGAAGTCTGTCAGTTTGTTTAAGGCCTCTATAAAAACTCCCAGCTTCATTAGATGTTAGCTCATGCCTGGAACCAGACCTGTGTGGACTGTCTAGGGAGAGTGAACCCCTGTGCGGTGAGAAAAAGCCTGTGTGGCTATTTGCTTGGACATTTAAAACTAGGGACTTAGGGACTAGGACAGCACTAGGCTGATCCCAGTTGTTAGTTAGGAAACCTGTATGTTTAGTCAGAGGTCAACTTGACCAGGATTTATTTTGTTTGTTTCTTTTGCTTTGCTGTGTTTTGTCACTGTAAATAGAAAATAAACCGCACCTTTTTGATTTTGAAAACCACAACCTCCGTTTGCTGGGCCTGTTTTGTGTGGGGAGCCCATCCCGGGGGTCACACACACCCGCTGCCGAGCTAACCCCCTCACAGTTGGTGGAGAACCAGTGGCAGTTTTTTTAGGCCAGCATGGAGGAGATACTGAAACAGCTGGCTCTAGCAAATGCCAATCAACAGCAGACAAATGCAGGTTTGCAAAAGAGCCTTGCAGCTCAACAACAGAGCCTTGCAGCCCAGCAGCAGACAAACGCAACTTTGCAACAGAGTCTGGAGGCTCAGCAACGAGCCCAGCAGCAATCTGAGGCCCGCTTCATAGACCTGTTGCAGAAGCAAGAGCAGAGACTACAACAACAGATGGAAGCAGTAATGCAGCAACGTCCGCAGACCAGTGAGGAAAGCCGTCCCACTAATACCGCGTCCTTTGGGGTGAGTCGTTTATTGACAAAAATGACTGGAGAGGATGATCCAGAGGTATTTTTGACCACATTTGAAAGGACCGCTGAAAGAGAAAAGTGGCCTGAGGAGCAGTGGGCTGGACTGGTGGCTCCTCTGGTGAATCGCAGAAAGCTTACTATGACCTAGAGCCTAACCAAGAAAAAGACTATGTGATGCTAAAAGCTGAAATATTGGCAAGGCTGGGTGTCACCCAGGCTGTCCGGGCTCAGCGTGTGCATAACTGGACTTTCCAGCTTGGAAAACCCCCCAGGTCTCAAATGTATGATCTCATTCACCTGAGCAGAAAGTGGCTACAGCCAGAGACTTTGTCCGCACCAAAGATTGTGGAACGTGTTGTAATGGATCGGTTTTTGAGAGCTCTTCCTACTGCCATCCAAAAGTGGGTAAGCCATGGAGACCCAGAGACGGCCGATGGTCTTGTGGATCGTGTGGAGAAATACTTGGCAACAGAGAACCTGACGGCCTCTTCCAGAGACACTCGGACTTTCCACCCTAAGACCAGACCATCCCCAGGGGCGGATAAGAGGATTCCAAGGGGTAAGGGTGGAGAGAGTGAGAGGGTGGGAGCTCTACCCCAAGTTTGGCGAGAACAGCCTGGGAAATCAGCGGCTCAAGAGGCGGCAAGAAGGATCATTTGCTACCGCTGCCGGCAAGCGGGATATATTGCAGCAAATTGCCCGGTTTTGGAGGAACCCATGCAGTGTGACTTTCTGACGGGCAGACGTCAGTCGCTGTGTGCGACAGTCGCATGCACTGCCATTCGGGGAACTGAGAAACATTTATGCAAAATGTGTATTAATGGTAGAAATGTTGTGGTATTGCTGGATTCAGGTAGCCTTGTGACCCTGATAAAGGCTGAATTAGTTAAAACAGAGGTCTCTGGGAATAGCAAGGTAGCTGTTATTTGTGTGCATGGGGACACCCGAGAGTATCCAGTGACTACAGTGTGTTTCGAGACCCCCAAAGGTACCCTCTCTCATCCAGTGGGCTTAGTATCTCAGTTACCGCATGACGCCATTGTGGGAAGGGATTTTCCGAAGTTCTGGGAACTGTGGGATGATCCAGAGCCCCCCACTGGTGCCCCTATGTACCAGGAATGTGATAGCCAGAACTCCCCTGAGAGTGGTGAGGACTCTCCGGAATTTCCCTTGTCAGTATTGGCAGGGGAGACTCAAGAAACTGGAGAGGAGCCCACCTCCTCAGACGAAAACCTACCGTCTGTGGAGTTTTCTGATCTTGAGGTTCACAGGGAAAACTTTGCCACAGAACAGTTGAAAGACCCCGCCCTAATAAAGGCACGGGAAAACGTAGTGAAAATAGATGGCGAGTTAGTAAACCCAGATAATACCTGCACTTACCCATACTTCAGCGTAGAGAAGGACCTACTGTATCGGGTGGCAAAAAGGGCAGAAGAAACCGTTGAGCAGCTTGTGGTGCCCAAACCTTACAGGAAGTTGGTGTTGGAGTTGGCCCATGGGCACATTCTTGGAGGTCATCTGGGGACAGAGAAAACCCGAGAGAGGGTATTACAGAGATTCTATTGGCCGGGGGTGATGAAGGACATAGAAAATTATTGTTCCTCCTGCCCTGTGTGTCAGAGGTCGGCCCCGATGCCACATTTCCGTAGCCCGCTGGTCCCTCTACCCATCATTGAGGTCCCGTTTGAGAGGATCGCCATGGATTTGGTAGGTCCTATAATCAAGTCCGCTAGGGGGCACCAGTACATATTAGTTATAATGGACTATGCCACCCGTTATCCAGAAGCGATCCCTCTCCGAAATACCTCGGCCAAAACCATAGCCAAAGAGCTATCTCTTGTGTTTAGCCGGGTGGGTATTTGTAAAGAACTGCTTACGGACCAAGGTACACCCTTTATGTCCCGTTATGAAGGAGCTGTGTAAATTGTTCAAAGTGACGCAATTACGTACATCTGTGTATCACCCCCAAACCGATGGGCTGGTTGAAAGATTCAACAAAACCCTAAAACAAATGTTGAAGAAAGTGGTGGATAGAGATGGAAAGGATTGGGACTGTCTACTTCCTTATCTGATGTTTGCTATTAGGGAGGTGCCCCAATCCTCTACAGGATTCTCCCCCTTTGAGTTACTGTATGGGAGACACCCAAGAGGGCTGTTGGATATTGCCAAGGAAACTTGGGAAAGTGAGAGTTCTCCCCACAGGAGTGTGATTGAGCATGTCGCCCTGATGCAAGACCGAATTGCACAGGTAATGCCCATCGTGAAGGAACATTTGGCCCAAGCGCAGTTAGCACAGCAGAGAGTGTACAAACCCGTGGAGCCAAGACCCGTACCTTTTCCCCGGGGGATAGGATACTGGTACTTGTCCCTACGGTTGAAAGTAAATTCCTTGCCAAATGGCAAGGCCCCTACGAGATAATGGAAAAAGTGAGCGAAGTGAATTACAAGGTCAGACAACCAGGAAGGCGAAAGCCTGAACAGATCTATCACGTTAATCTGTTGAAAGCCTGGAGGGATAGAGAGTCCCTAGTCGCAGACACTTGGTCACCAGCTCAAACTGGTTGCGTGATTCCTGAGGTTGGAATCGCAGCCACCTTGTCACAACCCCAACAACAGGAGGTTAAGGAGTTTGTGCTTCGCAACAAGGAGGTATTCTCTGAGCTGCCGGGACAAACATCTGGGGTAGAGCATGACATTATTACCCCGCCCGGTGAAAGGGTGAAGTTAAAACCCTATCGGATCCCAGAGGCCCGACGGGAGGCAATACGAGAGGAAGTACAGAAAATGCTGAACTTAGGGGTGATAGAGGAGTCCCAAAGTGATTGGTCTAGTCCCATTGTGTTGGTGCCTAAACCGGATGGGAGCTGGCGATTTTGTAACGATTTTCGTCAGTTGAACAAAGTTACAAAATTTGACACCTACCCCATGCCACGTATAGATGAGTTGATCGACCGGCTGGGAACAGCCCGATACATGACGACTCTTGACCTCACAAAAGGGTATTGGCAAATCCCCCTGGCCAAGTCAGCCAAAGAGAAAACCGCATTTGTAACCCCAGACGGGGCGTTCCAATATAAAAGAATGCCGTTCAGGTTACAGAATGCGCCGGCCACATTCCAGCGGAAAATGGACCAGATGCTGAGGCCCCATCGGAAGTATGCTGCGGCTTACCTGGATGACGTAATTGTCCATAGCACAGATTGGGCCTCACATCTGCCAAAAGTGCAAGCAGTCCTGGACTCTGTTCGGGAAGCGGGGTTTACGGCTAACCCCAAGAAGTGTACCATTGGGCAGGAGGAGGCCAAATATCTTGGGTACACCATTGGGAGGGGAGTAATAAAACCCCAACTCAACAAAGTCGAGGCCATCCAGAGTTGGCCACGTCCCAACAGCAAGAAGCAGGTACGAGCCTTTCTGGGAATCGCTGGGTATTATCGGCGATTCATTCCCCACTTTGCTTCTAAGGCTGTGCCCCTAACCAACCTGACGAAGGGGAAAGGGTCGGTCATGATTAAATGGACCCCCGAGGCTGAGGCAGCATTCCAATTCTTGAAACAAGCCTTATGTAGCCAGCCAGTGTTGTACTCACCCGACTTCTCTAAAGACTTTGTCGTACAAAGTGATGCGTCAGATGTGGGGTTAGGAGCAGTATTGTCCCAGGTCTGGAACGGGGAAGAGCACCCAGTCATTTACCTCAGCAGGAAGTTGAAGTCCCATGAGGTAAATTACGCCACCGTTGAAAAGGAGTGTTTAGCGGTGAAGTGGGCTCTAGATTCCCTTCGGTACTACCTGCTAGGTAGGCACTTTGACATGGTTACGGATCACGCTCCGTTAAAGTGGATGGCTCAAAACAAGGAAACAAATAGAAGAGTGAATAGGTGGTTCCTGGCCCTCCAGGAATTCAACTTCACAGTAAAGCATCGCCCTGGCGTTCAAATGGGGAATGTGGATGCTTTGTCTCGAGTACATGAATGCCTGATTGCTGGTGTTCCAACCCCGAGGTTAAATCAAGAGGGGGGGGTATGTGACAGCAGGAAGGTAAAGTCACCTGGTTGCATCCAGGGGGGTAGATATATTTCGCCCAGATTCAGGCTTTACGCCGACTTATACAACTAGGTGGAGAGTTGTATAAGGCTAGTGGGCTCATGGATGACTCTTACCTCTAGGGAGAGGGCTGGGCGTCGTGCAGGCAGGGAGTTGATGAGACCAGCTGAAGTCTGTCAGTTCGTTTAAGGCCTCTATAAAAACTCCCAGCTTCATTAGATGTTAGCTCATGCCTGGAACCAGACCCGTGTGGACTGTCTAGGGAGAGTGAACCCCTGTGCGGTGAGAAAAAGCCTGTGTGGCTATTTGCTTGGACATTTAAAACTAGGGACTTAGGGACTAGGACAGCACTAGGCTGATCCCAGTTGTTAGTTAGGAAACCTGTATGTTTAGTCAGAGGTCAACTTGACCAGGATTTATTTTGTTTGTTTCTTTTGCTTTGCTGTGTTTTGTCACTGTAAATAGAAAATAAACCGCACCTTTTTGATTTTGAAAACCACAACCTCCGTTTGCTGGGCCTGTTTTGTGTGGGGAGCCCATCCCGGGGGTCACACACACCCGCTGCCGAGCTAACCCCCTCACAATATATATATATATATATATATATATATATATATATATATATATATATAACACTGCTGCCATGGATAATGCTGTCCAACACACCAATCAACCCCACGATCGTGCAGGCAGAGGGACACACACACACACCAGACTTGTGGCAGATAATGGCCGCCTGCTAGCAGCTAGGCAATCTGGCCAGTGTGCGCTTGCCTGCTAATGGCCAGGCCTCCAGCTCTTCAGCGCTACTCTGCTCATACACTCCATACCCTGCTTAACAGTCAAGGCTTATAGGAGAGACATGACTCTGGGTCGCTCTGCTGATCTGGATCGCAGGGGAGTCATCTTCAGGTAGGAGAACCATCGACTTGGTCCTACAGAGGAAGACAAAAAAGGAACGGCCTGTAGTCCGGAGCAAAGATTTATGGGAGAGGTGTCCTGTAGGGAAGTTATGGAGGTGGGGCTAACCCACACGTATGCTGCCATGGAGTCTGGAAAGTTTTTGTTTCCTTGTTGCTTTTATCCAGTTGTATGTAACAAACCCTAACATTCAACCCTAAGAGAAAATAGCTTAAAGTAGATGTAAACTCGATTCATGAAATTTGAGCTGGGCACCTACAGTATATCTGCAGTGTTTTCTTATCTCTTTTCAAAGCCCTAAGTCCCGTGGCTTTCTTCTTTTATCAGCATGATAACTTTTGACACGTTCTCTGTCAACTGTGATAAAACCAGGCTGAATTTTGTGTCAGGGTGGGTGCTATAAATAGATTAGCAGAGAGCTGGGCAATTCACAGCACAGCTCTAAAAGTATCTGTCTATGTGGGGGGGGGGTGTGCCTTTCCTCCAATCAGCTGTCTCCCAATGTAAGCAGAGAATCCACACCCACAGGTAAATCAGGAAGAGAAAATTCTAACGACGTGCACTTTCTAAACAGTATATAAAGCTAAAGACAGCATGTAAAACTTATGTAGGGATATTTGTTTAATCTCTGTGTATCATCTGAGGCTGTTCACTTCACTGGGTATGTGAGGTTTTACATCCACTTTAAGAACTTTCAACCATGAGAGTTAAGCCACACGGTACGATTGTTGGAAGGGGATTGTGTGTTGACAGACTGTTGTCCTTAATTCTTACCGTTTGTACGCTCCTTTTGACAATTGTTGTCCAATTTTCGGCCAACAAATGTTGGTTGAAAGGGTAGTAAATTTTCGGCGGACAACGGCTCCACTAGCAGAAGGGGCCCAAAGGGTGGCGCTCAAGAGCTGAAATTCCTCGTAGTACGTCACTATGTTCGTGTTTGTAGCACAACAATTGTGTAATGTTAGTATGCAAGACAAGATCCTGGCACACGCCCTTTTGACAAAAATCAGATGCTCGTTTGGCCAACAATCATACCGTGTGTACGAGGCTTAATAGGCTGTGAACTTTCAACCAGCAGGAGGCCTAATATGAGGGAGACTTCTGCACTGTGTAGAACCTATAGAAAATCTTGTGCAAACGGCCAAACTAATGGGTGTGTGACCAAATGCAGCTGCAGTGAAGAAAACATTTAGTAGTATCATTTGGTATTATCATTTGAATGACATCTCTGGATCCTTGCAGCTAAAGTAAACAAAAGGGACGGTGTCACCCAGTGATGTCGTTGACTAAATATTTATTCAATGATGTCACTGGGTGACCTGGCCCCTTTTATTTTTGTTTGATGGACTTGTGTCTTTTTTCAACCTCACCTACTATGTAACTATGTAACTGTTTACTTTAGCAGCGGGGACCCAGGGATGTCATTCAGGTGATAATACGAATGCTAAATGTTTTTTCTTCACCCTGCAGCTGCATTTGGCTGCACACCGATTTGTTTGCCCACGGAAAAGGTGCTTTGCGAGTGGGTCTTATATTTCATGGTATCCCGCTATGTTAGAAGCTTGTGGTCTAGTATGGTTTAGGGAAGGCAGGGATAAAACACATGCATTTCCTCCCCCTTTCCTGGCTTACAAGGCTTCATGTTCATTTTTTTCATGAGTTTTGCATGAGGTTTCCCCTTAAACTCCATAAAAAGACTGGTATAGAATTTGGGGGGAACCCATGCTGTATTTTTCCTTTTCATGCTGTCATGGATGGTCAGTGAGGAAGCCAGCTGACAGCTGATGACTCATCGGTTGTTAAAGCGGAGCTCCACCCTAAAGTGGAACTTCCGCTCATCGGATTCCTCCCCCCCTCCGGTGCCACAATTGGCACCTTTCGGGGGGAGGGGGGACAGGATACCTGTCAAAGACAGGTATCCTTTCCCACTTACTGGGGCGGTGAAGTCACGCAAGGCTCCCTCCTCCTCCTCCCCTGGCCGCTGGGCTAATAGGAGAGAGGAGCGGGGCCTCGTGCATGCGCAGTAGGGTTCCCGTCGTGAAGCCGAAAGGTTTCACTGCCGGGTTCCCTTACCCGCAATGGCGACGGCAGCACCCAACAGCTGATGTGAAACATCAGCTGCGGTGCCGACATCGAGGGACACCAGGACAGGTAAGTCTCCATTTATTAACCACTTAACGACCGCTCACTGTATATATAAGTCGGCAGAATGGCACCGACAGGCACAATCACGTAGAGCATACGTGATTGCCTTTGTATAGTTGGGGGGTCCAATCGGACCCCCCTCCTATACAGTGAGCGGTGGCTAAGTGTCCGGGAGCGTTCCGGGATGAGGGGGCAGCCATTCGTTTCTGGCCACCCCCTCGCGATCGCTCCCGGCGAATGGAAATGCCCCCTCTGTCTGTGTCAGACAGAGGGAGCAGGAGGAAGTGATGTCATCTCTGGTGCGGCGCTCACATATACCGAGCGCCGTACAAGAGAAGACATCAGGTCAGTGCACACAACACTACACTGACACCAGGACACATAGGAACATAAATCACCCCCCAGACACCCCAGATCACCCCCCCAGCCCCCAGTCACAGTGTCACTGATTGCAGTGACCATTTATTTAGTGATCACTGCAATCAGTGACATTTGTGACTGTAAAAGTGTCACCAAAGTTTAGTCTTAGGTCCAGTGTAGCCCCCTAACCCCCCCTAATAAAGGTTTAACCCCCTTGATCACCCCCCAGATAACCCTTTCACCGCCTATCACCACTGTCGCTAAGCGATCATTTTTCTGATCGCTGTCTTAGCGTCAGTGATGCCGATCGGCAGCCAGTAATTTTTTTTAGGTTCGCCGCATGTTTTTATAGCGTCAGGTACCCCAATATATTATCTAATAAAGGTTTAACCCCCTTGATCGCCCCCCAGGTAACCCTTTCACCCCCTATCACCACTGTCGCTAAGCAATTGTTTTTCTAAACGCTGTCTTAGTGTCGGTGATGCAGATCGGTAGCCAGTAATTTTTTTTAGGTTCGCCGCATGTTTTTATAGCGTCAGGTACCCCAATATATTATCTAATAAAGGTTTAACCCCCCTTGATCGCCCCCCAGGTAACCCTTTCACCCCCATCACCACTGTCGCTAAGCGATCGTTTTTCTAAACGCTGTCTTAGTGTCGGTGATGCAGATCGGTAGCTGGTAATTTTTTTTAGGTTCGCCGCAGGTTTTTATAGTGTCGGGTACCCCCATATATTATCTAATAAAGGTTTTAACCCCCTGATTGCCCCTAGTTAACCCTTTCACCAGTGATCACCATATAAGTGTTACGGGTGACGCTGGTTAGTTAGTTTGCTTTTTATAGTGTCAGGGCACCCGCCGTGTATATAACCCAATAAAGGTTTAACCCCCTGATCGCCCGGCGGGTGATATCAATTAGGTTTTAGCGTCAGAGAGGGTCTGAGTCACACCCCAGGCAGCGTCAGGTTAGTGCCAGTAACGCTAACACCCACGCGTGAAGCATAAACCCCCCTTAGTGGTATAGTATCTGAACAGATCAATATCTGATCTGATCAGATCTATACTAGCGTCCCCAGCAGTTTAGGGTTCCCAAAAACGCAGTGTTAGCGGGATCAGCCCAGATACCTGCTGGCACCTGCGTTTTGCCCCTCCGTCCAGCCCAGGCCACCCAAGTGCAGTATCGATCGATCACTGTCACTTACAAAACAAAAACACACATAACTGCAGCGTTCGCAGAGACAGGCCTGATCCCTGCGACTCCAGTGCTGTAGGAGGTGATTTCACCACCACAGTTAAAAAAAAAAAGCAAATATGCCGAAGCATTGGGGCAGCAGGGGCGGAGGAGCGATTTTGCTCTTAATGCCGTGTACATACGGTCGAAATTCCGACGGAGGCTTGCCCGTGGAAAAGTCCGACCATGTGTGTGCGGCATAACTTTTTTGCGGGAGGATGCCCCCATGCTTCGGCATATATAAATGGTGCGTGTATGCCCATCATTGGAAGTGGGTGGATGAAGGGCGGTATTCTAATGGTGGGCATACCCACCGATCAATCTCCTTTTTTCGTTCAGCCAACTGGCTGCATGAAAAAAAAAGATTACAATACATGTCCAACAAGGACCAGCAACGTACTGGTATGTTGCTGGACTTTGAATGTTTATACCAGAATGATGCCTGCGGGTTTAGGTATCATCTTGGTATCATTCTTTTCAGCCTGCGGCCGGCTTTCATGTAAAAGCAATCCTAGCGGCTAATTAGCCTCTGGACTGCTTTTACAAGCAGTGGGAGGGAATGCCCCCCGGATATAAAAAGCGCCATTGGGAAATTGGGAAAGCATTTTATCACACCGATCTTGGTGTGGTCAGATGCTTTGAGGGCAGAGGAAAAATCTAGAATCTAGAAGACCCCAGTTTTTTCAAAAAAAGAGTACCTGTCACTACCTATTGCTATCATAGGGGATATTTACATTCCCTGAGATAACAATAAAAATGATAAAAAAAAAAATACTGGGAAGGAACAATTTAAAAATAAAATAAAAAAGCAAAATTAATAATAAAAAAAAAAGAAAAAAAAAAAGCACCCCTGTCCTGCCCTGCTCTTGCCCAATGGCGAACGCAAGCGTCAGTCTGGCGTCATATGTAAACAGCAATTGCACCATGCATGTGAGGTATCACCGCGAAGGTCAGATCGAGGGCAATCATTTTAGCAGTAGACCTCCTCTGTAAATCTACTGGGGTAACCTGTAAAGGCTTTTAAAGGCTTTTAAAAATGTATGTAGTTTGTCGCCAATGCGCGTTTGTGCGAAATTTTAAAGCATGTTGTGTTTGGTATCTATGTACTCGGCCTAAGATCATCTTTTTTATTTCATCAAACATTTGGGCAATATAGTGTGTTTTAGTGCATTAAAATTAAAAAAAGTGTATTTTTTAACCCAAAAAATGCGTTTGAAAAATTGCTGCGCAAATACTGTGTAGAAAAAAAAATGCAACACCCACCATTTTAATCTGTAGGGCCTTTGCTTTAAAAATATATATAATGTTTGGGGGTTCAACATAATTTTCTTGCAAAAAAAAAATGTTTTCATGTAAACAAAAAGTGTCAAAAAGGGCTTTGTCTTCAAGTGGTTAGAAGAGTGGATGTAAGCTTCCTAATGTTGTGTATAAAATACCAGAACAGTTCAAAACCCCCCCAAATGACCACATTTTGGAAAGTAGACACCCCAAGCTATATACTGAGAGGCATGTCGAGTCCATGGAATATTTTATATGTTGACACAAGTTGTGGAAAAACGACAATTTTTTTTTCTTTTTTTTTTTTGCACAAAGTTGTCACTAAATGATATATTGCTCAAACATGCCATGGGCATATGTGGAATTACACCCCAAAATACATTCTGTTGCTTCTCCTGAGTACGGGGATACCACATGTGTGAGACTTTTTGGGAGCCTAGCCACGTACGGGACCCCAAAAACCAAGCACCGCCTTCAGGCTTTCTAAGGGTGTAAATTTTTGATTTCACTTCTCACTGCCTATCACAGTTTTGGAGGCCATGGAATGCCCAGATAGCACAAAACCCCCCCAAATGACCCCATTTTGGAAAGTAGACACCCCAAGCTATTTGCTGAGAGGTATTGTGAGTATTTTGCAGATCTCGCTTTTTGTCACAGTTTTGAAAATTGAAGAAAGAAAATATATATATATATATATATATTTTCTTTCTTCATTTTCAAAAACAAATGAGAGCTGTAAAAAATACTCGCCATTCATCTCAGCAAATAGCTTGGGGTGTCTATATTCCAAAATGGGGTCAATTGGGGGGGTTTTGTGCGATTTTGGCATTTTATGGCCTTCAAAACTGTGATAGGTAGTGAGGAGTGAAATCAAAAATTTGTGCCTAGAAATCCTGAAGGCGGTGCTTGATTTTCGGGGTCCCGTACGCGGCTAGGCTCCTAAAAAGTCCCACACATGTGGTATCCCCGTACTCAGGAGAAGCAGAAAAATTTATTTTGGGGTGTAATTCCACATATAACCATGGCATGTGTGAGCAATATATCATTTAGTGACAACTTTTTGTAATTTTTTTTTTTTTTTTTTGTCATTATTCAATCACTTGGGACAAAAAAAAATATATTCAATGGGCTCAACAGGCCTCTCAGCAATTTCCTTGGGGTGTCTACTTTCTAAAATGGGGTCATTTGGGGGGGTTTTGTGCTATTTTGGCATTTTATGGCCTTCGAAACTGTGATAGGTAGTGAGGAGTGAAATCAAAATTTTGCGCCCTTAGAAATCCTGAAGGCGGTGCTTGGTTTCCGGGGTCCCGTACGTGGCTAGGCTCCCAAAACGTCCCACACATGTGGTATCCCCGTACTCAGGAGAAGCAGCAAAATGTATTTTGGGGTGAAATTCCACATATAACCATGGCATGTGTGAGCAATATATCATTTAGTGACAACTTTTTGTAATTTTTTTTTTTTTTTTTAGTCATTATTCAATCACTTGGGACAAAAAAATAAAAATTCAATGGGCTCAACATGCCTCTCAGCAATTTCCTTGGGGTTTCTACTTTCCAAAATGGGGTCATTTGGGGAGGTTTTGTACTGCCCTGTCATTTTAGCACCTCAAGAAATGAGATAGGCAGTCATAAATTTAAAGCTGTGTAAATTTCAGAAAATGTACCCTAGTTTGTAAACTCTATAACTTTTGCGCAAACCAATAAATATACGCTTATTGACATTTTTTTTACTAAAAACATGTGGCTGAATACATTTTGGCCTAAATGTATGACTACAATTGAGTTTATTCGATTTTTCTTATAACAAAAAGTAGAAAATATCATTTTTTTCAAAATTTTCGGTCTTTTTCCGTTTATATCGCAAAAAATAAAAATCGCAGAGGCAATCAAATACCATTAAAAGAAAGCTCTATTTGTGGGAAGAAAAGGACGCAAATTTTGTTTGGGTACAACATTGCATGTCCGCACAATTTACAGTTAAAGCAGCGCAGTGCAAAATTCTAAATTCACCTCTGGTCCTTTAGCTACCAAATGGTCCGGGGCTTAAGTGGTTAAAAGCCAGCAGCTGCAGTATGTGTAGCTGCTGGCTTTTAATTTTTTATTTTTTGCCTGGGGTTGCCTGGAACACCCCTTTAAGGACACAGCGGCCGTTTTCCCAGCCCGCTGCTTAACAACCAGCTATTTTTCACACAGAATTTGAATTGGTTGATCATTTTTTGACCAATCCAAATTCTAATCGTTCGAAAAATTTAGAATGCGTTACAAAATTAATAAACAAAACAAAATTTAATAAATACGAAATTAAGTTTAACGAATTCTGAAACCACACTAAACGATATCCGAATTTTTTTTTTTGTAACATAACGAATATATACGAAACTAAGCGAAACTGGACGCTGTGTACTTAACAACTGTGTCATCAGCTGTCAGCTGGCTTCCCCACTGACAGCTGTAAAACTCAGAGAAAAACAGTGTACGGTCCCCCCCCCCCCAATCTATACCAGGTCCTTTTGAGTCTGGTGTGGATTCTAAGGGGATCTCCGTGCCAAAATGTAAAAAAAATGACGTGGGGCCCCCCAAAATCCATACCAGACCGTTATCCGAGCATGCAGGCCAGGAAAGGGAGGGGATGAGCGAGCCCCCCCTCCTAAACCATACCAGGCCACATGCCCTCCACATGGGGGAGTGGATGCTTTGGGGCAGGGGGGTTCTGCTCCCATCCCAAAGCACCTTGTCTCCATGTTGATTGGGACAAGGGCCTCATCCCACAACCCTGGCCGGTGGTTGTGTGGGTCTGCAGTCAGGGGGCTTATCGTAATCTGGAAGCCCACTTTAGCAAGGGGGCCCCCAGATCCTGGCCCCCCTATGTTAATGAGTATGGGGTACATAGTACCCCTACGCATTCACCAAAAATGTGTAAAAAGTAATAGACAGTAAATGAGGTTTTTGAAAATTCCTTTTTATTAAAAATTAAAGGACCTGGTATGGATTGGGTTTTTTTTTCAGAATTTTACATTTTAGCTGTCAGTGGGGAAGCCAGCTGACAGCTGATGACTCATCGGTTGCTAAGGATGTGGCGGCTGGCTTCCCGGCCCGCTGCTTAACAACCAGCTAATCTTCACACAGAATTTGAATCGGTCGATCATTTTTCGACCGATCCCAATTCTAATTGTTCTGAAAATTTTGAATTCCTGAGAAAATGAATAAACAAAACAATTTTTAATGAATTTTAACAAAATGTGTTACTATTGATACAGCCAAATCTCAGAATAACCAAAATGTGTTCGAATTTGTATTCGGGCCTAAAAAAATTGCACATGTCTATAATACATTAATACATATGTGGACTCCATGATCTGCACAGGTCACTATACAAACACAGAATGGATCACACTGCTACCTCAAAGTCTATAGAAGTGCTATGAATAAAAATATTTATTTAAATTGGTGCCTTCGTCCCATCAAATTATTGTTTTTGTAGAGAAAGAGGCTATAATAGACTTTGGTGGCACCGTATGCATAACTGATAGTCAGTCAACTTAATATTATAAAAGGTTTTTATTACAAAAATATGTAAACAATTATGATATTTTTTCATGTACAAAACGAAAAAATATACATTAGTTGTGACAAAAATAGCTTGTTATTGACATTCTTTTGTTACCAAAGAAACAAACATCCATTCATCAGTATTGCATTGTATAGAAGCTCAACATGTTTCGTGGTATTATTCCATAGAATCCGCTTCTTCAGGAGCTATACATAGGCATATATTTGTCAAAAGGAATATTTGGATATTGTCGCATAACTAAAACAGGAAGAACATATTATTAGTATTGTGGATATGTAATATATTATAATTGCCATAAAAAAGAGGTTCTGTTTTAGTTATGTAACAATATCCAAATATTCCTTTTGACAAATATATGCCTATGTATAGCTCCTGAAAAAGCGGATTCTATGGAATAATACCACGAAACATGTTGAGATTCTATACAATGCAATACTGATGAATGGATGTTTCTTTGGTAACAAAAGAATGTCAATAAAAAGCTATTTTTGTCACAACTAATGTATATTTTTTTCATTTGGACATGAAAAATATCATAATTATTTACATATTTTTGAAATAAAAACCTTTTATACTATTAAGTTGACTGACTATCAGTTATGCGCACACACTGCTACCTCATTGTCTTGGTTGCCTTTTTTAGGAGATTGGCTATTTGGTATCAGAGACAAAGTTGTTCACAGTCCTCATTCACATAACCGTACCAATCTGTACCCCAACTCAAAGGGAACATCTTCATGTGTCAAGGATGCACAGGTGTTTAAATGCAGACCCATACAGGCAGCCTGTTCAAATCAATGACAGATGGCCTGTTGCACGAACCTGCACAGATCTCCACAGCCTGAATCCATTCTGATCTATGGCGTATATATACCCGCACTGATGTACATTCCAGGCTGCATGTCTGTCATTGATTTAAACAGGCTGCCTGAATAGGTCTGCATGGAACAGCTGTTTATCACGCTCGAGTGAAGACTGCCCCTTTGCACAGGAGTACAAATCGGTACACCCATGTGTAAGAGGCCTTAGAGATCTAAACATCTGTGTTATTAGAAACTAAAGTGTTTATAAAGACTGGAGAATATCTTTGACAGATGTTGGAATGCACAAAGTGATAAGTAGGAATGGGAACATTTTAAGTTTTCACTGTGGAACATTTTGTGGAATTTTGCCATTTCATATGAAAAATAAAAATGAAGGTGGTTGTTGGTGGTATTTTAACCACTTGACCACTGGGCACTTAAACCCCCTTAATAACCAGACCAATTTTCAGCTTTCGGTGCTCTCACATTTTGAATGACAATTACTCAGTCATACAACACTGTACCCATATGAAATTTTTGTCCTTTTTTTCACACAAATAGAGCTTTCTTTTGGTGGTATTTAATCACTGTTGGGTTTTTTATTTTTTGCGCTATAAGAGAAAAAAGACTGAAAATTTAGTAAAAAAATGATTTTTTTTTCGTTTCTGTTATAAAATTTTGCAAATTACTATTTTTTCTTCATAAATTTTGGCCAAAATTTATACTGCTACATATCTTTGGTAAAAATAAGTACACATTGGTGTATATTATTTGGTCTTTGTGAAAGTTATAGAGTCCACAAGCTATGGTGCCAATATCTGAAAATTGATCACACCTGAAGTACTGACGGCCTATCTCAATTCTTGAGACCCTAACATGCCAGAAAAGTACAAATACCCCCCAAATGACCCCTTTTTGGAAAGAAGACATTCCAAGGTATTCAGAAAGAGGCATTGTGAGTTTTTTGAAGTTGTCATTTTTTCCCACAATTCTTTGCAAAATCAAGATTTTTTTTTTCTCTTTTTTTTTTTTCACAAAATTGTCATATTAGCAGGTTATTTCTCACACACAGCATATGCATTCCACAAATTACACCCCAAAACACATTCTGCTATTACTCCCGAGTATGGCGATACCACATGTGTGAGACTTTTACACAGCGTGGCCACATACAGAGGCCCAACATGCAGGGAGCACCTTCAGGCGTTCTGGAGCACCAAGGCCAATTCTGACATTTCTCTCCTACATGTAAAAATCATCATTTATTTGCTAGAAAATTACATAGAACCCCAAAACATTATATATGTTTTTTTAGCAAAGACCTTAGAGAATATAATGGTGGTTGTTGCAACTTTTTATCTCGCACGATATTTGCGCAGCAATTTTTTTAACGCGTTTTTTACGGAAAAAAAATGTTTTGTGCTAAAAAAAAAAAAAAAACAGTAAAGTTAGCCCAATGTTTTTGCATAATGTGAAAGATGAAGTTACGCCGAGTAAATAGATACCTAACATGTCGCCCTTAAAAATTGCACACACTCGTGGAATGGCGCCAAACTTCGCTACTTAAAAAATCCCCATAGGCGACGCTTTAAATATTTTTACTGGTTACATGTTTTGAGTTACAGAGGAGGTCTAGGGCCAAAATGATTGCTCTCGCTCTAACGTTCGCAGAGATACCTCACATGTGTGGTTTGAAAACCGTTTTCATATGTGGGTGGGACTTAGGTATGCGTTCGCTTCTGTATGCGAGCTCACGGGGACAGGGGCGCTTTAAAAAAATAAAATAAATTTATTCTCCATTTTACTTTATTTATTTTAGTTTGACATGTTTTTCCGCCCTAAACATTTTTTTGATCACTTTTATACCTATTACAAGGAACGTAAACATCCCTTGTAATAGGAATATGGCATGACAGGTCCTCTTTACAGTGAGATATGGGGGGGGGGGTGTCAATAAGACCCCACATCTCACCTCTAGGCTGGGAAGCCTGAAAAAAATACAAAAAAAAAAACAACAATCCTGGCTTTGATCGTAGCGGTGAGTCGGTAGAAGCACCGGAGGGCGGCGGGGGGGGGGGGGACATCCCCTCTCGCCTCCCGTAAGAATGATCAAGCGGCGGAACAGCCGCTATGATTGTTCTTATGGTGTAGGGAATCGCCGGCTGAAAAAGCCGATATCTGAATGATGCCTGTAGCTGCAGGCATCATTCAGATATCCCCGCACAAAGTCAAGGACGTCATATGACGGCCGGAGGGCGGGAAGTGGTTATTGCAGAGTATTGCCGGGCATTGCGGAGTATTGCCGGGCATTGCGGAGTATTGCCGGGCATTGCGGAGTATTGCCGGGCATTGCGGAGTATTGCCGGGCATTGCGGAGTATTGCCGGGCATTGCGGAGTATTGCCGGGCATTGCGGAGTATTGCCGGGCATTGCGGAGTATTGCCGGGCATTGCGGAGTATTGCGGTGTATGGCAGGGTATTGCGGTGTATGGCAGGGTATTGCGGTGTATGGCAGGGTATTGCGGTGTATGGCAGGGTATTGCGGTGTATGGCAGGGTATTGCGGTGTATGGCAGGGTATTGCGGTGTATGGCAGGGTATTGCGGTGTATGGCAGGGTATTGCGGTGTATGGCAGGGTATTGCACAGGGTATTGTGGAGGGTATTGCACAGGGTATTGTGGAGGGTATTGCAGAGTATTGCGCAGGGTATTGCAGAGTATTGCGCAGGGTATTGCAGAGTATTGCGCAGGGTATTGCAGAGTATTGCGCAGGGTATTGCAGAGTATTGCGGAGGGTATTGCAGAGTATTGCGGAGGGTATTGCAGAGTATTGCGCAGGGTATTGCAGAGTATTGCGCAGGGTATTGCAGAGTATTGCGCAGGGTATTGCAGAGTATTGCGCAGGGTATTGCAGAGTATTGCGCAGGGTATTGCAGAGTATTGCGCAGGGTATTGCAGAGTATTGCGCAGGGTATTGCAGAGTATTGCGCAGGGTATTGCAGAGTATTGCGCAGGGTATTGCAGAGTATTGCGCAGGGTATTGCAGAGTATTTCGCAGGGTATTTCGCAGGGTATTTCGCAGGGTATTTCGCAGGGTATTTCGCAGGGTATTTCGCAGGGTATTTCGCAGGGTATTTCGCAGGGTATTTCGCAGGGTATTTCGCAGGGTATTGCAGAGTATTGCACCAGGGTATTGCAGAGTATTGCACCAGGGTATTGCAGAGTATTGCACCAGGGTATTTTGCAGAGTATTGCACCAGGGTATTTTGCAGAGTATTGCACCAGGGTATTTTGCAGAGTATTGGCAGGGTGTATTGCAGAGTATTGGCAGGGTATAGCACAGGGATGGCTGAGCAGGGATGGATGGATGGCTGGATCTGTGACTGCAATTGTCACAGATCCAGCCCACAGTGCTGCTGCTGCCATCCGCTCCCTCCCCCTCCCCTCTCACACTGTACCGATCGGTACAGAGAGGGGAGGGAGGAACCGGCGTCATCAAATGACGCCGGTCTGTTTACAAGTGATTGCTCCGTCATTTGACGGAGCGATCACGTGGTAAACGGCCGCTATCAGCGGCGATTTACCGCGATTCGTGATCCGCCGGGTCCGGAGTTTCCCGTGTGCGCGCCCCAGGGGGCGCGCGGGAGCGCGATTCTGGGAGGACGTTATATAACGTCCTCCCAGAGTTAAGCAACCACCCTGCCGCCGTTATTTGTCGGCAGGTGGTTGTTAAGTGGTTAAGGTTAAACTGACTTTTTAAATGGTTCCTCATGATGAAACACACAGAACAGAAACTGATTGTGTTATCACAATGGATACATGCTGTCACACTGTGCTGAGAAGTGAAATGTGTTATGCCTTGTTCTCTGTACTTGTGTCACATATGCTTTATGGATATTAGTGGTCATTTTACATATTTTATTCTTTAATAGGGATGGGCTATCGGTTCGAGTCGAACATGAGTTTGACTCGAACATCGGCTGTTCGATAGTTCGCACCAAATTCGAGTGGCGCGTCACGCCCCATAATGCACTGCGTCATCGCAGGGCATTGCTGGCTGATGATTGGTCAAGCATGCGCTATGCTTTGGCCAATCACAGCGCCATGAGCAAAGAGAGCCATAATTGGCCAAAGGCAGGGTGCCTTTGGCCAATTATGGCTCAGGTGGTTAAGTCCATGCCACACACTATATAAGGCCGCCTGCACGTCGGCCTTTTGTAGTGTGTTCCGGTGGAGAGAGAGAGTTAGAGAGAGAGTGAAAGAATGTCATGTCATTTTCTTTAGCAGGCAGGCGATTCAGTTAGCTGCAGTGTATTTAGTGTATATATATATATACATCCCGGTTTTGTGTGTGTGTGTGTGTGTAATATATATATGTAGCGGGGTCTCCTTTAAGGCCCCACGGACTACGTTACCCAGAACCCCGTTTGGCACCCAAGGTGCAATTGCCAACCACAGAGCAAGCAAGAGGACTCCCTGTGCGGATCTGCTGCAAGTGCAGGGCCAAAAGCCTGGGCCTTGCGCACTTCCAAGGAGCCTTCCACCCCACTGCGGAGCCTGTGTGGCACCTGATCTCTATTGGCTTCACGGACATCAGTTGGACCGGAGACCTGGCTGTCGCAGACCCTGTGTGCAGAGACACAGCGGTGGAAGTCACGGACTAGGACTGAGTCAGGAGTGGTGAGAGAGCACCTGCTCACAATAATAGCCGAGTACTTTTGTTTAGGCCTATTGACTGCCTAGGCCCATCGTGCTATACTTGCTATCCTGACCAAAGACTAGTTCCAGAACTGAGTTATATAGTCTCCGGGGAGTTGTTCCCATTACCATAAACCGTTATTTGGGTTTACAAATTGTTGTTCCTGTATGTGCACCACGGATCAGCTGGCATGCGAAGATTCCTCACCTTAAGACTGAGCTTTAACTAAGTCAGGCCTGACTGGGGGGGTAGAACTTTGCTGAGCGCCATATTGCTCACGGGGAGAATAGCTGCACGCGGTGTATGATCTATTTCTATACAGTAGTTGAGTAGTGTCATTATTACTGCAGGGCTCTGCATGTATGTGATGTATTGTATTGACCGTTACTTTTATAGTCAAAGTAAATCTGATATAGTTAATCATTCCGGTATTAGTGTCAATTACTATATTTTACAACCGTTTGCATTACTGTGGGATTGGTCTTAGACTGGTACAGAGCTATACTAATACCTTATTCCCTAGACTAGCTGTGCCAGAGGAGGGTCAAGTAGATTGCCGGGGGTTGGCAGCGTTGTGTACAGGGCCCGAAACAAAACCAGCGGCTCTCTTAGTTTGGGGGTATCGCTATATATATATATATAATGTGTAGCGGTCCTTCCCCAACTTCTCCCCTCTCTTCACAGCTGGTTCTACTTGTCTAGGGGTATCTGGGAGAAGGGGGAAAGATGCACACCACCAGCTCGGCTCTCTGATGTAGGATGCAGAGATATGAGCTAACCGTTTACCATCGGGTCTGCGCTTTAGGCCGGAACCTCAGCTTCTCCTATGGAGGATGATTGTCACTGTCACTGACAGGGACACTTAGCTTCCAGTAACACAAGTTCCACACCAACAAAAGTCCAACACTGGTTGACTTTTAAAAGAACAGACAAGGTGTAGGGAAGAGTAGGTCCAGGCACAACTAATGAATAAAGTTTCTTCTGTCCCGTTCAGTGCAAACAGGCTTGGCACACAGTCGCTGCCACCGACCGTGAGTTTGGTCACTGCCACTGACCTGGGTGACAGTTGAGGCCCCTGCCACAGGCCTTGGATGAGGCCTGCCACTGACCTGAGAAAGATGGGTCCCTGCCACAGACCATGAGAAACATGAAGTACCTCCTTTAGAACAAACGACCCCTGTCAGAGGAAGACATCCATCCGGACAGTCACTAGAGGCCTCCACCGTCACCAGCAAATGCTGCGCTGGCTCTACGGGGAGGTAACGTCTCCGGTCCCTTACGCCCAGGATTCAGGCACCCAATACCGGGGGGCACCTTAGGAAAGCTTCGCCCTTGCGGGACCCAGTCGAAGGTACTGGGCCCCAGGCCTCCTGATGTAGTACCTCACCCCAGGCTGAAGGTGCCTGGGATGGAACTCGACTCCACGCGCCCAGGCCAAGGGCGCCTGGGCACAGACGAACCACAGCAGCCCCCAGGCCGAAGGTGCCTGGGGAATGGACCTTGTGCGCAACATGTCAGCCCCCTTTTATATCCTCTCCCAACAGGCACAGCGGGTTCCCCGCCCCGCGCACTACTGCCGAGAGAGGACAAAAAGGCACGTCTCTAGAATGGTAGTTCAACCCCGGTCCCAGGTGACAGCGCCACCCAGGGACCACAATGAACATGACACCATTCATACCTCCCACACTCCAAAATGTCCATAAATCCCTAAGATTAATGTATCTGGGCCATCTACTGCCCAGATACACCCCACTAAATTTAACACCCGCTACATATATATATATATATATATATATATATATATATATATATATATATACACTGTGTGTGTGTGTGTATATATGTATGTATGTGTGTGTGTGTATGTATATATATATATATATATATATATATATATATATATATATATATATATACCCACTGCCTTATATACCCACTGCATTCTAGTCTAGCCAAGCCTATACCTGCCTACAGGCCATTCCTGGTGTCCATATTAAAATACACTTTCAGGCAGGCAGGCCAGGCAGGTGATTCAGTGATCTGCAGTGCATAAAATATATACCGTCTCCTACATATATATCCACTGCATTGTACTGTAGCCAAGCCTATACCGGACTGCAGGCCATTCCTGGTGTAACTTTTCTAGTAAACTTCAGGCGGTGTTTTGCTAATCCAATCTTACAGCATGTCTGGAAGGCCACCAAGGAAAGGCAGATGCTCACAGGCCACTAAAAGAGGGCAAGCAGGCTCTGTGTCTACAGCCAACAGTGCTGGTGCAGCCAACATCTGACTTACAAATGACTCCTATTTACAAACGGAGAAAGACAACAGGAAGTGAGAGGAAATCTACCCCTAGGAAGGGAATTCTCTCCTGTAAGAGTTAATATGGGAAAAAGGTGTCTCCACTGATGCTTTATCACCGATCCTTGTTTCCCTAATAACCCCAAATTTTCAAAATCCAATTGTCATTGGGACAGAAAGTGAGGTGAAATCCTCTGAACAGGGTCACAGACAGCAAAACAAATGTTGCAGGGGTGATAACCCTTCCTTATGTTATCCAAAAAGCTTTCAAATTGATTTTTTGGCTTGAGCTACACTTACAAAATGTACCTGTTCCAAATTACAAACAGATTCTACTTAAGAACAAACATGCCGTTTTTCTCAATGATTTTCATCCATATTGCCGGGACCCGACATTACATTAAAGCCGCAAGCAGTTTTAAATTACTTTTATTCCTTTTAGAAATGTCATTTTGTGCAGGGACTGTTCTAAACACGGGAAACACGCGCCACTTCACAGGCATACTATAGACACCCCCCAGGTACGATCTTTAAAGGAATATTTTTTTCACTTTAAGCATCATTAAAATCACTGTTTCCGAAAAAACTTCTGTTTTTAAAACTTTTTTTTGCATTGATACATGTCCCCTGGGGCAGGACCCGGTTCCCCAAACCCTTTTTAGGACAATAACTTGCATATTAGCCTTTAAAATTCTCACTTTTGATTTCTCATGTTCGAGTCCCATAGACTTTAACGGTGTTCCAATGTTCGTGCAAACTTTCGGTCCGTTCGCATGTTCTGGTGCAAACCGAAACGGGGGGTGTTCGGCCCATCCCTATTCTTTAATATATATTACAGAATTTCATGTGTAGCACACCCCTCGTAAGAGCTGTTGAGTTGGGTTTCCCCACTGCTGCACAGCCAGGCACTTAGCATTTGCTTCATTCACTCAGACACAGAAATCAGTCTTTGGCTTGTTTTTTGTTGTTTTATTAGGGGATGATAGCGTGGATGGGGTAGGAGATTTTGGAATGCCCAACTTGAAGAATGTATAAACACAGAACAAAGGGACAACTTCCTCCCTTTTTACACAGATCTTATTCTTTCTTCCTCCTGCAAAAACTTGTTTTTTTTGTACAGCTCCTGGCACACCGCGGTCTTCAAGAGATCACTGTTCCAACTGACAGTCTACTCCCTTGTGTTGTCCCTGCACCATGCTGATCTACTCACTGTATTTCCTTGCTCTCGCCCACTGCCTCTCTCTGGCATAAATCCCTCCCACTGCCTCCTGTGGTGGGATCCTTACAAAGGCCACCGACAGCCTCTCTAAGCACTGCTCCTCCATCTTCCACCTGACTCCCCTGCTGGAATGGCCCATGTCTAGGAATGAGCTTCATGTTCGAGTCGAACTCATGTTCGACTCAAACAACGTCTGTTCGGCCGTTCGCCGAATTTCGAACAATATGGGCTGTTCGCGCCAAATTTGAGTGGCACGTCACGGCCCATAATTCACTGCGTCATCGCAGTGCATTGCTGGCTGATGATTGGCCAAGCATGCACCATGACCCGAATTCTTGGCCAATCACAGTGCCGTCAGTACAGAGAGCCATAATTGGCCAAAGGAAGGGTACCTTTGGCCAATCATGGCTCAGGGGAGTAGGTACACGGCCCACACTATCTAAGGCCGCCTGTGTGTCGGCCTTGTGTAGTGTGTTGTGGCATTGTGACTTGTGAAAGTCTGAGAGAGAGAGTCAGAGTGTCATTTAATTTCAGTTAGATAGAGCAGGCAGGCGATTCAGGTAGCTGCAGTCAGTGTATTTAGTGTATATATATATGCATCCTAGGAGTTTGTGTGTGTGTGTATATGTATATGTATATATGTATATATGTGTGTGTATATATATATATATATATATATATATATATATATATATATATATATATATATATATATATATATATATAATATACCGTATTTATCGGCGTATAACACGCACTTTTTTCCCCTGAAAATCAGGGGAAAATCGTGGGTGCGTGTTATACGCCGATACTGACATCCCTGAGCTGTCTCCGCTGACTGAGCGGAGCGGAGCGAGATACACACACATGGACACTGACAAGGCTGCATTTAAATGTAAGTTATTTTTCCTTAAACTTCCCTGCTAAAAGTTTTTTTCCCTAAAATTTCCTCCTAAACTTGGGGTGCGTGTTATACGCAGGTGCGTGTTATACGCCGATAAATACGATATATATATATATATATATATATATATATATATATATATACTGTATTTAGTTTAGCTAGATCTCACTTTAGAGTGTTCCTGTTATTCTCGCTGCAGTATATTAAGTCCGTGTAGTGTATACTGGGCTCAGTGTGCACGTAAAGCTCACTGCAGACTATTGATTTTCTATTACTGATAATACAAGCAGTTGATTGAGCTAACCTGCAGTTTCTTAAATCAGTGTAGTGTATACTGGCCACAGTATGCACATAAATCACTGCAGACTAGGGATGAGCTTCGTGTTCGAGTCAAACTCATGTTCGACCGTTCGCCGAATTTCGAACATTATGGGCCGTTCGCGCCAAATTCGAGTGGGGCGTCACGGCCCATAATTCACTGCGGCATCGCAGTGCATTGCTGGCTGATGATTGGCCATGCATTCACTATGATCCGCATGCTTGGCCAATCACAGCGCCATCAGTACAGAGAGCCGTAATTGGCCAAAGGAAGGGTGCCTTTGGCCAATCATGGCTCGGGGAGTAGGTACACGCCACCACTATATAAGGCCGCCTGCGTGTCGGTCTTGTGTTGTGTGTTCCGGGTGCTGAGATAGATAGAGAGAGAGAGAGGGACAGTGTCAGTGTCATTTCATTTGAGTTAGATAGAGCAGGCAGGCAGTTAGCTGCAGTTACAGTGTATGCAGTATATATATGCATCCTAGGAGTTGTGTGTGTGTGTATGTGTATATGTATATGTATGTGTGTGTGTGTGTGTGTGTGTGTGTATATGTGTGTATATATATATATATATATATATATATATATCTATATATAATATATATATATATATCGTGTGAAGGACTAGCATCAAATGTGGAACTTGAAGGACACCGCCACTCGCTGGTTCTTCTTTTTAAGGGCTTTGTTTGCCCATTTTTATTAAAAGAAGTTCAAAACAAAATGAAAGGTTTCCCTCGCAGGGGTTTCAGCACTCCTATTCATCAACAAAATGTCATTTAGCCTGCTGGCTTATACATACAGCAGTGCTGCTCAGGCCTTCCACTTCAGGCTTTCATCTGTCTCCTACAGACTTTTCCCTTGGCAACACCATCCATTTAGATAGCAGCCCCTCACTGCTCTGATCCTCAGACTTGGGTCCACTGTTCTGACCCTCAGACCTGGGTCTCTGGCTTCCAGTGTGCAGACAAGCACTCTCTGGCTTCTCCAGTGCACACTTGCACTCTGTGGCTTCTCCAGTGCACACCTGCACTCGTCGGGAGGGTGGAGCCCAGAATGCTGGTCCTGATTCTACTATCAGGCCCACACACACCTGAACAATTAGTGTGCAGTTGAGTCTCAAAACCCGAATCCAGGACTAGGGATTTCATCCCACCCGGATCTCTAAGAAATCCCCAAGCTCCAGGTCCCAAAGTGGACTTTAGGAAAACATGAGGAAATTGAAAAGCCAGTTTCCTCCAAAACAAGCAAATACCCTGGAGCCCCTCAACCTGCCTGGTTGAGAATCCTGTATTTATACACTGGTGGGGTACCACACTACCACAATATATATACTGTATTCAGTTTAGCTAGATCCGTTCCTGTTGTTCTCTTCTTAATATACTGACAGGCAGGCAGCAGCAGTATTTTCAGTCCATGTACTGTTTCCTGTGCACAGTGTGCAACTAAAGCTAACTGCAGACAACTGCTGGTGTTCTCTTCCTAATATACTGACAGGCAGGCAGCAGCAGTATTTTCAGGCAGTGTACTGTGTCCTGTGCACAGTGTGCAACTAAAGCTAACTGCAGACAATTGCTGGTGTTCTCTTCCTAATATACTGACTGGCAGGCAGCAGCAGTATTTTCAGTCAGTGTACTGTTTCCTGTGTACAGTGTGCAACTAAAGCTAACTGCAGACAATTGCTGGTGTTCTCTTCCTAATAATACCACAGGCAGGCAGCTGCAGTTTTTTCAGTCAGTGTAATGTATACTGGCCACAGTGTGCAGCTAAAGCTGACTGCAGACCATTCCTTGTGTACCTACCTATTCCAATACATCAAATAAAGTATGTCTGGAAGGCCAACAAGGAGAGGCAGAAAGTCACAGGCCAATAAAAGAGGGCAAACAGACTCTGTGTCTAGAGGCAACAGTGCTGGTCGTGGACACGGTGCATCCTCATCAGCACGTGGCCGTGGGGCACGCTTGTCCTTTTTTTTTGGCAGCTGGCCGTGTTGAGCCGCAACATGCCGAAGACTTGATAGAGTGGATGACCAAGCCGTCCTCATCCTCCTCATCCTCTCACCCAGGCTCAGGGTACTTTGTCTGGCAAAGCGGCCACTTCCCTTGGCTCAATGGTATCGAGCCCCCCAAACTGTTTGACCACAGTGTTGGGTACATGCTGCAGGAGGATGTGCAGCGTTTTGAAGGCTCCGATGATGGAACCCAGCTAGAGGAAGGCATTAATGTGAGCCCAGAGAGAGGGGGTGCCCAAGAAGGACAGCAAACTGGCAGTCATGTTCCCCCCAGCTGCAGCATACTGCCAGGCTTGCTCCAGTGATGAGGAGGGAGGGGATGATGAGGTCACTGACTCTACGTGGAAGAAAATGAGGTTACCCCTAGGGGTTTTGAGTTGCAGCGATAAGTAAGAGATTAGATTTGTTTATAAAAGTATAAATTTTTATTTGGAGAATTGACATGATTGTTGGGAGTCAGGACATGAGCTCCAATTTACATATTGACAATAAGTTACACATTTATCTAAAACATCCGATTAGAGTGTGATACCACAGGGAAAATATTGGTAAAAGGAGCGCAAAAACACAACGCGTTTCGACCTTGACAATAGTAGCGGTCTTCTTCAGGGGGAATACGCTTTGCGCACTTAGTTTCTATAATAAAACATATATAAGTCAATAGAATATAATACAAAAGACCATTAGTATAACCAAGAAACACCTTGCAAATGACACCAATTGGGTGTGCTGCTGGTGCTAGGTATATACGTTCCAAGTATTCATAGTATTAAAGGTCATGCAGTACATACCCAAGTAGGCGTCAACAGCCTGGACTAGTGATCACCAGGTGACTCCACCGTCAAGAAACCATCAGCGGGGGCTCTCCTGACCTGGCAAGGAGAGGCGATCTCCTTGCCAGGTCTATTCCATACGGCCAATTCCATACGGCCAATATTTGCGTGTCCGTAGGAATTGTTTCAACACAGATACCTTTAAGCTTGAAGCTGCAAAATTACAACTTGGACTCCTTGAAAGAGGCTACAGCAGGTCGTGTCTAAAGAAGGCCTACAATAAGGCGGTCATAAAATCTCGGAGTGATCTCCTCTTCGGCACTTCGTCGAAGGGGATCCCACAAAACAGCAATACTAGAATTCTCATGCGATTTTCTAGACAAGAAAAACTAATCAGAGAAATCCTAAAACGACACTGGTCCATCTTAACTGATGATCCAAAAATCAACAAATTTGTCACCGATTCTCCTTCCATTACCTTCAAGAGAGCCATGTCTCTAAAGGACAGACTAGTCCAGAGCGAATTTAAGGGAGTAACTCAAAAAAATCACTGTCCTGCACGAGGTACATTCCCATGCGGATCTTGTTCCTACTGTTCCTTGATGCGTAAAGAAAAATCTTTCACACTCCCCAATGGGGAGATGTTTAAACCCTCTCATTTTGCAAATTGACAAGACGAAAAAGGGAACGGCGCCCTCTAAATGCAGCAAGTAAAAACAGTTTTTAATTAAAGGGTTAAAATACACTCACATTTGAGCAGTGGTAATCGAGCGTGTCAGGGGTTGACAGGAACTTCATCCGCAGATCCTCAGGGGTGATGGTGGTTTCACGGGCAGTTGGGCTGGAGTCCTCGATCCTGTGTCTCTTCCTGCACTGGATGTTGAGCAGCGCCGGCCGGAAACTTCGATCTGGACTGTGTGTGCTCCGTGGGGTCCTGGGGTCATCACTTCCGGGTCAGAGGTATGCGGGAGGTGCTTCGCGTTCAGGACATGCGTGTCCCTTCATCAGGCTAGTATGGCGGCCATCTTTGATGTGGTAATTTATACCAGAGTGAGGATAGGTGGGCAGGTTTGTCTTGTATTTTTTGTATTTTTGGCAACCATGGTAACCGCGCAAGCTGGGACATGCTGTGTGCGGCGGGGATCATACTGGGCTGATAGGTCGTGACACTCCAGGGAGGCAATGGCACAGGATGAGCCCAAGAAAATATACACATATATAGAGAATAGCTTAGGCTGTGTATTTCGTGTGTTATTAAGAATTATACATAGTAGACTGTATACTATAAATTATACTACATAAAACAGAACAAACTATAAACTATATTCTGGTTTTATATTGATACTTACGGCCAAATACTGGGAATTTAATAGGAATCGTAGGGATATGATAAGAATATCTATATAGAGAAATAAAAGGTTACGTTTTTAAAAAAAAAGGGGGTTTCTTTACAGAATTATACTAATAATGAAGAAGATAACGTTAAAAATAAATAATAATTAAATAAAGATAAAAATATATATAAAAATAAAAATATATATAATAACTAATAAATATAAATATAAAAATGAAAATGGAATTAGAATGGAATTAAAATAGGATGTGATATATGAAATATGATATAGGATCTGAAAAAATGAATCTAATGGTGCTGGGGGAATGTGTATACATATGTACTTGGATTATGGCACTGGGGGTGTGTACGTGATGGATACACGCAGGACTATGTGCATGCATCCATATCAGCTGCATATATTCATATGGACGCATGCCCACAAGAACATATGGGTGCATAAATCTAGAATATTGGGGAAATATAGATTAATAGGGTAAAGTATACATATACATTAATTTGATAGGTACATGAGGATATGCACCTGCAATTACTTTTAAGGCAATAGGGGAGTATTGGGTCACAGCAGGATGTTTATTTCTATGCCCTCATTGAGGCCTCCAGGCGATAAAGTATCCAAAGTATAGATCCAATAGTTCTCTCTCTCGCATAGTCTCTTGTATCGTTCAGCGGTGGGGAGGGTGTGGGGTATTGATTCAATCACCACTACTTTTAGTCCTATAGAGAGTTGTTTATGATATTGCTTGAAATGTCTGGGTACACTATGCTTATCCGAGCCCTTCTCCACTAAATTTCGGTGCTCTCCAAAACGTTTTCGCAGTGTTCGTATGGTGCGGCCTACATAGAGCAAGCCGCAGGGGCATGTGAGGCAGTATATCACGTACTCTGATCCACAATTATAGAAATCTGGAATGGTATATAGTTTTCCATTATGGGTGAAGTTTTTTTGTCTATGTGTGACGTGTGAACAGGTAAGGCAGAGGCGTTTTCTACATTGGTACATGCCTTTAATGTCAAAGAACATGGATGGTGCACTAGCCGTAGGGCGCAGTGGTTTGAGTTTGCTTGGGGCTATTTGGGTTTTGATGTTTTTGGCCCGCCTGTAAGTTACTAGGGGTTTTTCACTGAGGACGGACTTAAGGTGTGGATCTTCATTAAGAATAGACCAGTGCTTTGCAAAGATTTTTTCCATTTTTTTGAATTTGTTGTGAAACTGAGTCACAAATCTGACTGGTTGTGTAGTGTCTCCTGTGTTTTTGTTGGTTGACTCCTCTTTGGTGGTCAGTATATTGGCAGTTTGATAGTGTTTGTAGGCTTCATCTACACCTTAAGTCCGTCCTCAGTGAAAAACCCCTAGTAACTTACAGGCGGGCCAAAAACATCAAAACCCAAATAGCCCCAAGCAAACTCAAACCACTGCGCCCTACGGCTAGTGCACCATCCATGTTCTTTGACATTAAAGGCATGTACCAATGTAGAAAACGCCTCTGCCTTACCTGTTCACACGTCACACATAGACAAAAAAACTTCACCCATAATGGAAAACTATATACCATTCCAGATTTCTATAATTGTGGATCAGAGTACGTGATATACTGCCTCACATGCCCCTGCGGCTTGCTCTATGTAGGCCGCACCATACGAACACTGCGAAAACGTTTTGGAGAGCACCGAAATTTAGTGGAGAAGGGCTCGGATAAGCATAGTGTACCCAGACATTTCAAGCAATATCATAAACAACTCTCTATAGGACTAAAAGTAGTGGTGATTGAATCAATACCCCACACCCTCCCCACCGCTGAACGATACAAGAGACTATGCGAGAGAGAGAACTATTGGATCTATACTTTGGATACTTTATCGCCTGGAGGCCTCAATGAGGGCATAGAAATAAACATCCTGCTGTGACCCAATACTCCCCTATTGCCTTAGAAGTAATTGCAGGTGCATATCCTCATGTACCTATCAAATTAATGTATATGTATACTTTACCCTATTAATCTATATTTCCCCAATATTCTAGATTTATGCACCCATATGTTCTTGTGGGCATGCGTCCATATGAATATATGCAGCTGATATGGATGCATGCACATAGTCCTGCGTGTATCCATCACGTACACACCCCCAGTGCCATAATCCAAGTACATATGTATACACATTCCCCCAGCACCATTAGATTCATTTTTTAAGATCCTATATCATATTTCATATATCACATCCTATTTTAATTCCATTCTAATTCCATTTTCATTTTCATTTTTATATTTATATTTATTAGTTATTATATATATTTTTATTTTTATATATATTTTTATCTTTATTTAATTATTATTTATTTTTAACGTTATCTTCTTCATTATTAGTATAATTCTGTAAAGAAACCCCCTTTTTTTTAAAAACGTAACCTTTTATTTCTCTATATAGATATTCTTATCATATCCCTACGATTCCTATTAAATTCCCAGTATTTGGCCGTAAGTATCAATATAAAACCAGAATATAGTTTATAGTTTGTTCTGTTTTATGTAGTATAATTTATAGTATACAGTCTACTATGTATAATTCTTAATAACACACGAAATACACAGCCTAAGCTATTCTCTATATATGTGTATATTTTCTTGGGCTCATCCTGTGCCATTGCCTCCCTGGAGTGTCACGACCTATCAGCCCAGTATGATCCCCGCCGCACACAGCATGTCCCAGCTTGCGCGGTTACCATGGTTGCCAAAAATACAAAAAATACAAGACAAACCCGCCCACCTATCCTCACTCTGGTATAAATTACCACATCAAAGATGGCCGCCATACTAGCCTGATGAAGGGACACGCATGTCCTGAACGCGAAGCACCTCCCGCATACCTCTGACCCGGAAGTGATGACCCCAGGACCCCACGGAGCACACACAGTCCAGATCGAAGTTTCCGGCCGGCGCTGCTCAACATCCAGTGCAGGAAGAGACACAGGATCGAGGACTCCAGCCCAACTGCCCGTGAAACCACCATCACCCCTGAGGATCTGCGGATGAAGTTCCTGTCAACCCCTGACACGCTCGATTACCACTGCTCAAATGTGAGTGTATTTTAACCCTTTAATTAAAAACTGTTTTTACTTGCTGCATTTAGAGGGCGCCGTTCCCTTTTTCGTCTTGTCTGTTCCAGAGCCTCTTCTAGCTTCCAATCTGAACTGGCAGCCATCTAATCATTTTCAGCAAATCTCGCCCTAAACTTTTCTTCCATACATGGACATACATATTTACTACTGAACTATTAATAACTGAGCTTTCACAACTCCACCCAGTGCATTACCCCTCCCCCCTCCTTTCCTTCGTTATAGACCTCTATACAGCCCTTTCCAAAGAGCGCCATACCAAACAAAACTTTGTCTTGTTTTCATTTTGCAAATTGCCAGACTTGTGGCATTGTATATTTGATGCTATGCGAATGCAAGGCATTCTACGTGGGAAAGACAAAAAATGAATTTTGGCGTTGTATCGCCAAACATGTATACAACATGAAAATTGGCAATCGCTATTTGTCTTTAGGCAGACATGTGGTCTATAAACACAATTACAAAATGACGAAAATTTCTTTCGTCGCCATTGACCGGATACATATACCGGTCAGGGGCGGCGATTGGAATAAATCTCTTCTCCAATGCGAACAAAAATTTATATGTCGGTTACAAGCCACTGTATACCCAGGCTTGAACGAATCCATTTCCTTTTCTCCCTTCCTTAAGGGATTTGCATCAGGAAAAAGACAATATATAGAGACTCGTTCCCAATAATGGAATGATCATTTCCCTTTCTTTCTATTATATTCCGCCATTTTTTCCAACCACCATATTCTTGTCTATTCATATATTCCGACAAGATATAGATTTCTTCGCTGTATGTTCTTTGACAAAACTCTCACTTTTTGTTCTTTGTCCTTGATTATTATGTTTTGCATTACCAATTATGTATGAAATATGTTTTTTCTAAGATGTTTGTTTTTGTTCTGTATGATGTATTTACACATAATAATTCATATATGTCCTATTAGATATTATCTAAAAACCCCTTTCTCGTGTGTGTTTTCACCCTAGGGACGTCACTCAGTCAATGGACAGTGAGACTGCCACGGTCTCTCCGCCGTCGACCACCAGCCTCTGGATCCCACCATGGACCGGTAAAAGACGGCATCCCTATGCATCCCCAGGCCTCACGGCAGGCAGGGGGGCTTGGGACCCAGGCTTGGTGCTTTGGATCCCTATTAGCCCACACTCCCTGGTGCCTTTTTTGTTTTTAGCCACCAGGGGGAATGCCCAGCCTGCCAGCGGCATCCCGAGATCTTTGGAGACCGAGCCCGCTCCTCTGCGCATGTGCGCGCCACGCGTGAGGAGCGTGGTGATGTCACGCCACCTCAGACGGCGCCACTGATAGCGATTGCCAGGGATGCTATGTCCTTCCGGAATGCCGGGGAGACCGCGCGGTGGCCGCCTTCATGACGGCCACAGCTTCCCCCCTCACTGATGTTGGTCTTCGGGGGGGTTGGAGGGAGAGTGGGAGGGAACTATTACAGCTCACATGCGGGGTAATTTTCCCGCCACTAGGACCTGGAGGGAGGATACGTATTTGCAGGAGGGAGGCGGAACAAACACACACACCAGTCCCATTGGCTCTCTTGATATACAAAATACCTAGCTCCTGAGCATAGTTTTACTCAGAGTCTCCTGGTGATACAGACGGAGGTGCATGTAGACTGTAGGTCCGCAATTGTAAGTATAACAGCCTCACTGACTTGGCAATCTTACTATGGATCCATACCTCTGTTTCATCTAACAAATACTGAAATTTTTCCTTTCATGTGTCAGCATACTACTAATCCGTGTATGCTTTGAATACCTCGGCATCACAGCAAAGCCTATGGGATTTCTTTTCACTTCATCTATCAGCACGATTCCACACACACGTTTTTCCCTGCTTTAATAGGTAATATAACAACAACGAGAACTTTTTCTTCTTTCCCCTTTTTTCCCCTTTTCTTTCTTTTCTCTCTTGTTAGTCTTCACTTACCATCACATTCTCCACATTCCTTATACACTTTACATACAAGCTGCATTTTTTTGAGTTTCCCAGCTTCTATTATTTATTGTTTTTCTCACTTTTCAGACACAGCGTCATCATTCACATCATACACTCATTCACCAGTCACTCAATTTGTTCACACTCACCTCCCTTCACATGCATGACATTCTTTGCATTTCTTTCCCTTCCCCTCTTCCCCCCCTCCTGTTCCCCAGGCATCTTTCTCCCTCCTTTTCCCCTTTCCCTTCCCATCAAACAATCTTCCCCTTCCCTTCCCCCCCCCTCCTTTTCCCCTCTTTCCTCCATTCCTTTCCCCACTCCCCCTTTCCTTTCCTGCCCACTCCCTCCCTTTCCCCCTTTCCCACTCACAACGTCCTCCACCCCCTCTTTTCCTCTTTCTCTCCCTCCCCCTCTTCCTCACATGCAGTTTTTCTACACATGTATCAACATATGCTAGTCTATATCTTCATTTTTTTTTTTTTTCATTTTTCCACAGTTTTCTCACTTTTATATACTTGCAACACATACAACACCTTTTCTCCCTTCACTCTCTTCTTCTTTTCCCTCTTTTCCTTTTCTCCTTTCCTCATAGGGATAATTCATTAACTAAATAAATGTCTCCTTTTTTGATTTTATTTTACTATACTAATCTTACTTTTTTGGATATTTTTGTAGGGCCTTTTTTCGATTGGTCTGTTGAGACCCCTTCCCGGGGCTCCCGCCCCCCCCCTAGTTCCTTTCCTCCCATCCCTACCTGCCATCTTGGGCAGGTTGGGTTTGGGTGTGTATAGGATCACCCACTCAGCTCCTCCCTCGTTGGCCCCTGTTTGTTCTCCCCTCCCCCTTCCCTTCCTTCATTCCCTCCTCCTGAGGTGGAGGATTGAAAGTCGCGACCTCTCGTAGGCCTGTGTGATTTTGCAAATCCGGGCTGCCGTCCCTGCAGCTTCCTAGGTATTCCACCTGATCCCCTCTCCTTGCCAGGTCAGGAGAGCCCCCGCTGATGGATTCTTGACGGTGGAGTCACCTGGTGATCACTAGTCTAGGCTGTTGACACCTACTTGGGTATGTACTGCATGACCTTTAATACTATGAATACTTGGAACGTATATACCTAGCACCAGCAGCACACCCAATCAGTGTAATTTGCGAGGTGTTTCTTGGTTATACTAATGGTCTTTTGTATTGTATTCTATTGACTTATATATGTTTTATTATAGAAACTAAGTGCGCAAAGCGTATTCCCCCTGAAGACCGCTACTGTTGTCAAGGTCGAAACGCGTTGGGTTTTTGCACTCCTTTTACCAATATTTTCCATGTGGTATCACACTTTAATCGGTGTTTTAGATAAATGTGTAACTTATTGTCAATATGTAAATTGGAGCTCATGTCCTGACTCCCAACAATTATGTCAATTCTCCAAATAAAAATTTATACTTTTATAAACAAATCTAATCTCTTATCGCTGCAACTCAAAACCCCTAGGGGTAACCTCATTTTCTTTCAAATTCTATCAGGGGTGTGCAGCACTTCAATCCACAATAGGCATCGCCCTTCCTTTGCTACTGACTCTACGTGGGTGCCTGATAGGAGAGAGGAGGCACATCTCCAACGAGGCAGGGTGCCCTCCAGGGGCCAGCTTAAGGGCAGCACACCGAGTGCATCACACCACAGAGCTCCGCATGTACAGGGCGCTGCTGTTTCTGCACGTTATTCCAAAAGTTCTTTGTTGTGGGCCTTTTTTGAGACATGTGCAGCAGATCGCACCTTTGCCATTTGCAACATATGTCTGAAGCGTATCTCACGTGGCCAAAACAGCAGCCACTTGGGCACCACATGCTTGACCAGACATATGTCGACCTGCCATGCAGTCCGTTGGCAAGCGTACAGAAAAGACCCACACCAAAGAACAAAGCAGACCTCTCCTTGCTTCTCATCAGCTGGGATCTCCAACCCCACCATACCTTCAGTCCTCTCTGAAACCTGCACTGAGAGGAATGAAGGTGTAGAATTAGGTGTGTCACAGCCAAGTACTTGCGTGCAATCTGCTATCGGTACACCAACATCAGATTGTTATAGGCAAATTTCCCTGCCCCAGCTGCTGCACCCCCGAAAGAAGTTCTCTCCCAGCCATCCACATGCCCAGCGGTTGAATGCTAGCTTGGCTAAATTGCTAGCACTTCAACTGCTGCCTTTTCAGTTGGTAGACTCTGCCCCCTTCCGTGAGTTTGTGGAATGTGCGGTTCCTCAGTGGCAGGTTCCCAAATGCCACTTTTTTTTCACGGAAGGCGATTCTGGCCCTCTACCGGCATGTGGAAGGCAATGTCTTGGCCTCGCTGGACAGGGCGGTCAGTGGTACGGTGCATATTACCACTGACTCATGGTCCAGCAGGCATGGACAGGGACGTTACCTATCTTTCACGGTGCATTGGGTGACTCTGCTGGCTGCTGGGAAGGATGCAAGACTAGGTGCAGTAGTGTTGGAGGTTGTTCCGCCACCACGCCTCCAAAATGCTACTAGTGGTGATTTTGACACACCTCTCTCCTCTACCCCCTCCTCTTCTTCTTCCTCCATGGCCTCTTCCTCTTCTGATTTGTTCTCGGAACCAGCGGTGCTCCGTAGGCGTTCATGGGGCTATGCAAGTACGCAGGCAAAAAGATGCCATGCGGTGCTTGAGCTAGTGTGCTTGGGGGACAGGAGCCACACTGGGGCAGAGATTCTGTCAGCTCTGCAGGGGCAGGCTCAGAGGTGGTTGACGTCATGCCAGCTTAAGCCAGGAATGGTGGTTTGCGACAATGGCACCAACCTCCTCTCCGCCCTCTGACAGGGAAAGCTGACCCATGTGCCCTGTTTGACTCACATCCTTAACTTTGTGGTGCAGCGGTTCTTGGGTAGGTACCCGGGCTTACAGGATGTCCTGAGGCAGGCCAGGAAAGCCTGTGTGCATTTCTGCCAGTCATATAATGCCAGTGCTCGGCTGGCTGACCTGCAAAAGGAATTTAACCTGCCCAAGAACCGCCTAATCTGTGACATGCCCACCAGGTGGAACTCAACATTGGCTATGCTGCAGCGGCTGCACACGCAGCAGAGGGCCATCAATGAGTATCTGTGCCAATATGGCATGAGGACAGGGTCAGGGGAGCTTGTTTTTTTTTTTGCCACGCCACTGGGTCATGATCAGGGATGCATGCCCTGTCCTGTCACCATTTGAGGAGGCCACGAGGATGGTGAGCAGTGACAGTGCATGCATCAGTGACACTGTCCCTCTTTTCCACCTGTTGGAGCACACGCTGCACTTGAGGCAGAACAGAGGGAGGAAGAGGAGGACTTCCTTATCTCTCAAGGCCCCCTTTATCCAGACAGTGTTCCTGCTGGTCGCCTATCACACAGGAAGAGGAGGAGGAGGAGGATTGTGTCAGCATGGAGGTGGAGCCTAGCACTCAGCTTCAGCAGCAGTCTTCAAGGGATCAATTACAGTCCCAAGAAACCCATGGACTTGTACGTGGCTGGGAGGAGGTGGCTGCAGATCATGTCGTCCTTAGTGACCCAGAGGACTCCGGACCGAATGCCTCAGCAAACCTACGCGGCATGGCCTCCCTGATCCTGCAAAGCCTGCGGAAGGATACTCGTATTCGTGGTATCAAGGAGAGGGATCATTACTGGCTGGCAACCCTCCTTGATCCACGTTACAAGGGTAAGGTTGCGGACCTTATCTTGCCGTCGCAGAGGGAGCAGAGGATGAAACATCTTCGGGAGGCCTTGCAGAAAGCTTTGTGCAATGAGTTCCCAGAGCCTGGGAGGTTACAAATTCCTGGTCCTGGACAATGTGTTGCTGAGGCTTCGGTCAGTCACGGAAGGAGCGGTGGAGATGGTGGCCGTCTGACCGATGCGTTCAGACAATTTTTTAGTCCGCAGCCCCAAGGTATGATCGGTTCCAGCAACCATTGCCAGCGTCTGATTTACATGGTGCAGGAATACCTAGGGGCAAGATCAGACTTGGACACCTTTCCCACCAAAAATCCTCTGGGTTACTGGGTCTTGAGGATGGATCACTGGCCAGAGCTTGCACTGTATGCAATTGAGCTACTGGCCTGTCCTGCATCCAGCGTTCTTTTGGAACGCACATTCAGTGCTGTTGGAGGCTTTGTAACTGATCACAGGGTGCGCCTGTCCACTGACTCGGTCGATCGGCTGACCTTCATAAAAATGAATCAGTGTTGGATCACTACCAGCTACCAAGCACCTAATGCTGATGTAACCAAATTTTTTTTTTTGAATGTCAGATCCCTTCAAGACTGCCTATGCTGATGCTGAGTGACTATCCTCTTCCTCCTCAATGATCATGCTGATAGCTTGTAAGAACATTTTTGGTTCTGGGCACAGTCACCCGTGGCTAAGGCCCAATTTTTCTGCCCCTGTTTAACAGGGACGTGTATATACAATTTTTGCTGCAATACTTTGCAGCAGGACTCATTCCTGCGCTCCAACTAGAGTATCTGTGAGGGGTTGCAGTGTTGTGGCACCAGTGCCTAAGGCCCAATTTTTCTGCCCCTGTTTAACAGGGACGTGTAATTACAATTTTTGCTATAATACTTTGCAGCAGGGCTCATTCCTGTGCTCCAACTACAGTATCTGTGAGGGGTTAAAGTGTTGTGGCACCAGCACAAGTGCCTAAGGCCCAATTTTTCAGCCCCTGTTTAACAGGGGCATGTAATTACAATTCTTGATCTAATATTTCACAGCAGGGCCCGTTCCTGTGCCCACCAAGAGTAACTGTGAGGCCTTACAGTGTTGTGGCAACACCAACACCTAAGGCCCAAATTTCTGCAGAGTATATAGGGCAGGCCCCTACTTTCAAACATCCAACTTCCATACAACTCCTACTTGTAAACGGAAGGAGACAACGGGAAGTGAGAGGAAATCTACCCCATGGAAAGGAAATTCTCTCCTGTAAGAGTTCATTGTTTCACTAAAAACCCCAAATTTTTCATTGGAACAGAAAGTGAGATGAAATCTTCTGAACAGGTGCACAGACAGCAAAATAAATGTTACAGGGGTACACTTTAACCACTTAAGGACCGCCTCACGCCGATATACGTCGGCAGAATGGCACGGCTGGGCACAAGCATGTACAGGTATGTTGCCTTTAAAAAGCCGAGCCATGGGTCGCACGCGTGCCAGCGACCCGGTCCTGAGCTCCGTGACCACGCCCGCGAGACCCGTGGACGCGATCGCCGCCGGTGTCCCGCGATTGGGTCACAGAGCTGAAGAACGGGGAGAGGTAAGTGTAAACAAACCTCTCCCCGTGCTTCCTAGTGTGAGTGTCACTGATCGTCTGTTCCCTGTCATAGGGAACGACGATCAGTGACAGCACACGCCAAGCCATGCCCCCACACAGTAGTAATTACACCCTAGGAAACACTTAACCCCTTCAGCGCCCCCTACAGTATAACCCCTTCTCTGCCAGTGTCATTTTCACAGTAATCAGTGCATTTTTATAGCACTGATCGCTGTAAAAATGACAATGGTCCCAAAATGGTGTCAAAAGTGTCTGATGTGTCCGCCATAATGTCACAGTCATGATAAAAATCGCTGATTGCCGCCATTACTAGTAAAAAAAAAATATTAATAAAAATGCCATAAAACTATCCCCTATTTTGTAGACGCTATAACTTTTGCGCAAACCAATCAATAAACGCTTATTGCGTTTTTTTTACCAAAAATATGTAGAAAAATACGTATCAGCCTAAACAGAGGAAAAAAAAATATTTTTATATATTTTTGGGGGATATTTATTACAGCAAAAAGTAAAAAATATAGCATTTTTATCAAAATTGTCGCTCTAGTTTTGTTTATTAAAAATTAAAACAGCAGAGGTGATCAAATACCACCAAAAGAAAGCTCTATTTGTGGGAAAAAAGGACGTAAATTTTGTTTGGGAGCCACGTCGCACGACCGCACAATTGTCAGTTAAAGCAACGCAGTGCCGAATCGCAAAAAGAGGCCTGGTCCTTTAGCTACAAAATGGTCCGGGGCTTAAGTGGTTAAAAATGTACCAGTTCAAAATGACAAACAGATTCTACTTGAGAACAAACCTACAGTCCCTGTCTTGTTTTCACCACCTGTATACTGCTGTTCATAGTATATAGGGCCTGGGGTACCCATGCCGTTTTTCTCAATGATTTTCATCCATATTGCCGGGACCAGACATTACATTATAGCCGCAAATGTTTTAAAAGACTTTTATTCCTTTAGAATTGTCATTTTGTGCAGGGACTGTTCTAAACACGGGAAACACGCGCCACTTCACAAGCATACTATAGACACCCCCCAGGTACGATATTTAAAGGAATATTTCACTTTTATTTTTTCACTTTAAGCATCATTAAAATCACTGCTCCCGAAAAAACATGCGTTTTTAAAACTTTTATTTGCATTGATACATGTACCCTGGGGCAGGACCCGGTTCCCCAAACCCTTTTTTAGGACAATAACTTGCATATTAGCCTTTAAAATTCACACTTTTGATTTCTCACGTTCGAGTCCAGTAGACTTTAACTGGGTTCGAAAGTTTGTGCAAACTTTCGGTCCGTTCGCATGTTCTGGTGCGAACCGAACCGGGGGGTGTTCGGCTTATTCCCTACCCATGTCTACTTATGGTATTTCCTTAGTTTTCTTGCTAGGTCTACTCTTGGGGATTGGTCAAGGGCCCACAAATATTCAAGACAGCACCTCCTCACTCCCACCCACTAGTTCCATAACATTCTCCAATGTTCTGGAAACAGGGGGGAGGTATCAGAGAGATGCCAGGATGAGTCATCCACCCCTGGCATCTAGTGCTCCTGACCCAATTCAGTGACTCAGGTCTAGCCCAGAGCCAGCTATATTTTCCCTACACTGCCACTACTAGTAGCACACACTGTTTGTATTCCCCCAATTTGTGATGATCTACTACATGGAGTCTTTTAAAGGGAATAGTGTATTGTGAAGTAAAGTATGGATACCATATGCCAGCTGGTCACTGAGATTTAGTACAATGTAACCGACCATATGCATAGAGATCAATTCCTAAGGGTGAGCTGCTTTCTAATTTTGGGTGGAGGGCTATCAGAGAGGATTGTTTTGAAAGTGGGTTTTAAGGATTTAAGCACCTTTATATTATGCTGGGGACTGTTTCCCAATTATTTTATATATGATTTTTTTAAACTCTAATGCCGCGTATACATGATCGGACATTCCGACAACAAAACCGTGGATTTTTTTCCGACGGATGTTCGCTCAAACTTGTCTTGCATACACACGTTCACACAAATGTTGTCGGAAATTGCGAACATCAAGAACATACAAAACGACGACGAGCCGAGAAAAATGAAGTTCAATGATTCCGAGGATGCATAGAATTTTTGTGCATTGAATTGTGTACACACAGTCGGAATTTCCGTCAAAAACTTTTGTTGTCGGAAAAATCGAGAACCAGTTCTCAAATTTTTGTTGTCGGAAATTCCGACAGCAAATGTCCGATGGAGCATACACACAGTCGGATTTTCCGACAACATGCTCACATCGAACATTTGTTGTCGGAAATTCCAACTGTGTGTACGCGGCATTACAGTGTTTATTGTCAATTAGAGGTTTGTTTTACTTGTTTTTTTTTTTTCCATCCACTGTTTTCTACCACATTTTTTGGTTTAGAAATGATATGGTGTGTAGCACACGGACCTTTTCCTGCCTTCGGCTCACTTGCAAGTCGAGGCACACCGTGCTATATGCCCGTACCCTGCTGTTTGAGGAGGTTGAGCGGTGTTAACAATTTTGGGTCCTGCAGCAGGTTCTCCCAGCAGACTGGTTCTCATCCCCTAGAGTATAGGGACAAGTCTCTATTATTCCCCAGTAAGGCCAATGTCAACACCACTTTAACTCCAACGCTGAACTTATTTCACAAGCAAGTTCAAGTTCAGCAGACAGGAAAGGTGGATGAGAGGACAGCAAGGTTTGGGAGATAGGTCCAGGCACAAACTGGTATGATAGTCGCTACTCGATTCCGAGTAGGTTTAGCTCACCCGGATAGTCTGATGTAAGAGCGGATCCTAGCATTCACTTTAGGTTTTCCTTGAGATACGATCGGGAGATCCTCTGCCACAGAATCTTTAAGTCCCAAACTTCTCAGCTGTTGCAACACAAGGACAGGTGCCAGTGATAGAACGTTGCAAGGCCTTTGGTGGATCTTTGAATCCATCCAGAAGGTAACCAGGCCTCTCTTTTACTGTGAACTCTCACCGGTCCATCAGAAAGGTCCTTCCCCGATCTCCTCTTCTTAGAGCGGGTCCACCCTTTCCCGGGTACCCTGGGATTCTTCTTTTGGAGGTAGGCCCCAGCTAAAGGTGCTGGGCCTACTAGTGGAGTTGCAGCCCCAGGCTAAAGGTGTCTGAGACCCATGCACGCGCTCACCCCTGGCCTGGAGGGCCAGACCGCTCACACTCCAGACTCCCACTGACTCGACTCCCCAAAAGAATGGCGTCTGCCCCTTATGTATCCTCTCCCAGCATGCACAGAAGGCCAACTACGCCCACCATACTGCTGCCGAGAGAGGACACCCTAAGGCATAGCAATGTCACCCACGGTTCAACCCTGACCTGATATGGCAGTGCCACCTACAGGCCACAGGGAACTGTGCGTCAGGCTACATCACACAGGCAGAAGCGAATGCTAACAAATCAAAAGTGGTCTGAGCCTCGCTACTAGCTCAGACCAACCACTAAATTTAAGCACATAGCACCCCTGAAAAGTAAAGGGGCGCTACAAGGTGTAATGTTTTGTTTTTTTTGTAGATAGAAGCAGGATATATTTAGGGGGGGTCATCTGTAGAACGGACTTGGCTCTGGGTTATGCACACAGCCCGAAGGTAAACAGGTGTTGGCTTTCACCTCTACACATTAGAGGACATGGGCCGTAGTGTACCGCATCCCTCCTCCCTGATCCCCCTAGACCAGACAACAAGCCGAGAAGAAGAAGGGGTGAGAGGGGTGAGGCCGCTACATTGGTATAAATGAAATTAACCATTTTTCAACCAATTTAATCACACCTAGAATAATGCATAAAACTCTTAAGAAAGGAAATACCTGCTCAGTTAGGACTCAAGCAAATATTATAACTTTAAAACTGTAAGTCGCCACCAGCCAATCCTGTTGTAAGCACGATTGGCCTATCCAACAGCTGCGGCCATTTCCACACAGGATTGAAGGCCTAGATTGAGCAGATTGTTCCCCACTTTGGACAAATGAATGGAGTCAGACCTATACAAATCAGGGATAGCACCTTGAGGCAAATTAGTTTGCATTTGTAGTGCTATACAAGTTACTCACACTCACTCACACTCACTCACTCACCTTCCAGGTCAACGTGACAATATGAAAAACCACCAATAGAAGGCATACATTTTTCCAGAGACCTGTTGAATTGCCTTCTCACCCTCTCCAGGGGCTTTAACAAGGGGAGGAGAACCAGAGAAGGCGAGGAACTATCTCAGAAAAAAAAAACGTACAAAACTGGAAAGACCGCTTAAATTGTTGAAAATCTTGCTTCATTGTGAACATTAAATCAAGAGATTGTTGATGACCAATATCATTACCTCCTGCATGAATTATAATTATTGAAGGTGGAAGCCAGTGTATGCAAAGCTGAGACAGCTGAAATGATAATTGACTCCAGCGCAAAGCTGAGATGCTCTCCTACGTGCCCAGAAAACAAAGGAGTGACCAAGGATCCATACAGTCCTGTTTAAACCTGAAGAAATTAAGTAGAAAGGTTAGGTCGAATCCGCTACCTAGTTAATCTGTTTTTGAGTGACGAATAAATAAACGAATGCCAGTACCCAAAACAGATCAACTAGGTAGCGGATGTTGGGTTCAACGTTACCCATGCAGGGATCCCATAATCTGCCCTTCGGTAGTCATCACAAAGTATCTGGCCCTCAGGCCTGGTTTGTCAGGCAATTTCCTAATACATCCTGAAGATTTACCTCTTACCAAATATCAGTTCTATTCAGTGTTTAAAAATTTTTTGCAGGTCATAGGTCTTTCTGATGTCTTGTTCTCGACCCATTCTTTTTCCATTGGCACTGCCACAGAAGCGGCCAGAATGGGCTTAAATGATGCAGTAATAAGAAGATTGGGTAGATGGGAGTCTGATAGGTTTTACTACTTTAGCCCCAGAAGGTTTTACCCCCTTAATGACCAGAGAATTTTTTGCGATACGGCGCTGCTTCGCTTAAACTGACCATTGCGTGGTTGTGCAACGCTTTCTTTTGGTGGCACTTGATCACCTCTGCAACATTTCGGAATCTCAACCCAGAAGTACCTGACTTATTAAGGGGTACCAATTCTGACACTTGAAGCGTGGCAAAAAATGCCACACAGAAATCCGCTTGAAAAAGAAGCTCCTCAAATTAATTATGGCACACTTGACGTGTAGATAGGCAAAGCTGTTTAAGCCTTTCAATGGAGATGGGCCTACCCTTGTCAGGGGCATAAGTGCATTTTCTGTATCCTTTCAAGGCTTGTTTTACCGAAAAGAATACATTCAATGAATGTAAGTTATGGAGTTTAAAAAAATAAACTCCAGCCAAAATTTTAATTATGTGGCTGTGGGACAGATGGTCGTGCATTAAAATGAATAAAAAATACAAAATTGCACCCTCCGAGTGTTGGTAACGATGAAAATTGAAGAATCTGCAGAAAACCAACCACCTATTCCAAGCAGCCGAAAAGTCAGACCATGTGTGAGGGGAGAGAGAATTTATAATCGCCATGGTTAAAGCATCTAGATCAAATTCCAAAAATGGTCCAGACAAACACATCCCTCGCGATTGCGCTTGAGGAAAAAGCTGCCGGAAACGTGAGATCTGCAAATGGGATAAAGCATCCGCAATTATGTTAGATTTCCCGGGAATGTGATGAGCTTTTACCCATACAGTGGGGAAAAAAAGTATTTAGTCAACCACCAATTGTGCAAGTTATCCCACTTAAAAAGATGAGAGAGGCCTGTAATTGTCATCATAGGTATACCTCAACTATGAGAGACAAAATGTGGAAACAAATCCAGACAATCACATTGTCTTATTTGGAAAGAATTTATTTGCAAATTATGGTGGAAAATAAGTATTTGGTCACCTACAAACAAGCAAGATTTCTGGCTCTCACAGACCTATATCTTCTTCTTTAAGAGGCTCCTCTGTCCTCTACTCATTACCTGTATTAATGGCACCTGTTTGAACTTGTTATCAGTATAAAATACACCTGTCCGCAACCTCAAACAGTCACACTCCAAACTCCATTATGGTGAAGACCGAAGAGCTGTCGAAGGACACCAGAAACAAAATTGTAGACCTGCACCAGGCTGGGAAGACTGAATCTGCAATAGGCAAGCAGCTTGGTGTGAAGAAATCAACTGTGGGAGCAATAATTCGAAAATGGAAGACATACAAGACCACTAATAATCTCCCTCGATCTGGGGCTCCACGCAAGATCTCACCCTGTGGGGTCAAAATGATAACAAGAACGGTGAGTAAAAATCCCAGAACCACACGGGGGGACCTAGTAAATGACCTGCAGAGAGCTGGGACCAACGTAACAAAGGCTACCATCAGTAACACACTACGCCACCAGGGACTTAGATCCAGCAGTGCCAGACGTGTCCCCCTGTTTAAGCCAGTACATGTCCGGGCCTGTCTGAGGTTTGCTAGAGAGCATTTGGATGATTCCGAAGAGGATTGGAAGAATGTCTTATGGTCAGTTAAAAACCAAAGTAGGGGGCCTTGGCGTGGCTCTGTGGCTCACGCATGCGTTTGCAAATGCGTGCGGACAAACCCCTGTTTTTAACGCATACTGTTAGACAGGTTAATTGGTTGTCAGCGAGCTGGTCGGTAAGTAGGCTTGGTTTTTCCCTGGGCATTCCCCAGGCCATGTTGTTAAAAACCAAAGTAGAACTGTTTGGTAGAAACACAACTCGTCGTGTTTGGAGGAGAGAGAATGCTGAGTTGCAACCAAAGAACACCATACCTACTGAGAAGCATGGGGGTGGCAACATCATGCTTTGGGACTGTTTCTCTGCAAAGGGAACAGGATGACTGATCCATGTACATGAAAGAATGAATGGGGCCATGTATCGTGAGATTTTGAGTGCAAAGCTCCTCCCATCAGCAAGGGCATTGAAGATGAAACGTGGCTGGGTCTTTCAGCATGACAATGATCCCAAACACACCTCCCGGGCAATGAAGGAGTGGCGTCGTAAGAAGTATTTCAAGGTCCTGGAGTGGCCTAGCCAGTCTCCAGATCTCAACCCCATAGGAAGGAGGGAGTTGAAAATCTGTGTTGCCCAGCGACAGCCCCAAAACATCACTGCTCGAGAGGAGATCTGCATTGAGGAATGGGCCAACAGAAAATGTTTGACCTCTGTCATTGCCAACAAAGGATATATAACAAAGTATTGAGATGAACTTTTGATATTGACCAAATACTTATTTTCCACCATAATTTGCAAATGCATTCTTTCCCAATCAGACAGTGTGATTGTCTGGATTTGTTTCCACATTTTGTCTCTCATAATTAAGGTATAAGTATGATGGCAATTACAGGCCTCTCTCATCTTTTTAAGTGGGAAAACTTGCACAATTGGTGGCTGACTAAATACTTTTTTGCCCCACTGTATGTTATGTTTTAAACGTAGTAATTAGGGATGGGCAAACAGTTCGACCCGAGCATAAGTTCAGGCCGAACTTTGGTTGTTCGGATGTTCGGCGAACAATATGCGGAATTCCAGACAAATTCGTAAGCCACGGAACGTCTATGGAAAACTAACATGAAAAACCAAAAGTGCTAATTTTAAAGTCTTATATGCAAGTTATTGCCATAAAAAGTGTTTAGGGACCCGGGTCCTGCCTGTCAGGGTCACCTGTGGCCAGGTGACAGATGCACACCGTAGGGGGACAGGAGTGCACCGCGAGGTAGTGAACCCTATGGCTGGCTTCTGCGGATAGGGAACTGGGTGGTTGTGGAAAGCGGGACCAGAGGAGCACAACCGGGATCCAAACGGAAGCTAGAGCCAAGATTCCCCAGGGCGCGGAGTCTAAGACCCAGCTGGTCTTCTCCAGGGCCTCTAGTGGTGAGGATGTTAGCTGCAGGCTGGGACCAGGTCGCGGCCCCTGGAGTTTCCTAGCTCACGCCCCGTAGGATAAGGGGGAAAAGAGGGGAAGCAGCAGCACACGATAAGAGAGAACCGAATAACAAGCTGAAGGTCAGGGGCCACAAGCAGACAAGGATAACGAAGAACGAGCCGAAGGTCAAGGGTCACGAGCAGACAGGGATAGTCGGGGACAAGCCAATAACGTAACAGAGAGACAGACGTAGCACACGGCAGGCAGGAACCCAAACACACAATGCCTAACAAACACGTTGATCAGCAAAGCAGGCTTGCAGTGCACAGGTTAATATAGTGTTCAGTGATAGGGCCTGGGGTGGAGTCAGGCTGGGAGGAGATTATAAAGGAAGCCAGGTGAAGGAGGTCTGGTCTCTAGATGAACACATGAGGAGGAAGGTAAGATGGCAGACAGACATTAATGCATATCCATGACAGTACCCTCCCTCTTACGAGACCTCCCCCTTCCCCGCCTGGGCCCAGGTTTAGAGGGAAACTTCAGATGAAACTCCTTTAACAGACGAGGTGCAAAGACCTCAGATGCAGTGATCCAAGACCTCTCCTCAGGACCAAACCCTTTCCAATGAACGAGGTACTGAAGAACGCCTTTACAGAGTCGGGAGTCTAGAATTTGACTGATCTCGTACTCCTGATTATCCTCAGAGACAGGCGCCACGGTAGGGAGAGGACGAGAGAATTTATTGAGGACTAAAGGCTTTAGAAGAGCAACATGAAAGGAGTTAGTGATTTTAAGGCTCTTAGGAATCTGGAGTTTGAAACAAACCGGATTCAGTTTAGCAGTTACCGTGTATGGACCGATGAATCGTGGAGCAAACTTCAGAGAAGGAACTCGGAGCTTGATGTTCCTGGTAGAGAGGCAGACTTTGTCCCCTGGCTGAAGAGAAGGCGGTTTACGCCTGCGGCGGTCGGCAAAGCCTTTGAATTTTTCAGCAGCTGCCCGGAGGGAATCATGAACATGACCCCAAACGGAATTGAGAGACTCCTGAACCGAAGCCAAAGCTGGAATGTCTGGAGAACAGATCATGGGAAGAGGAAGTTGAGGGTGTTTTCCATAAACTGTGAAAAAGGGTGTCTTCTGCAAACTGGTATTCACATGATTGTTATGGGAGAATTCTGCCCACGGGAGTAGAGAGGACCAATCGTCATGGTGAGAAGACACAAAGGTGCGAAGAAAGACCTCTAACTTCTGATTAACCCTCTCAGTCTGTCCATTGGATTGGGGATGGTAAGAAGAAGAAAAATCCAAGACAATATTGAGGGATTTGCAAAAGGCTCTCCAAAAACGAGATGTGAATTGGACTCCCCTGTCGGAAACAATATGAGAAGGGACCCCATGTAGGCGGAGAATTTCCCGAATGAAAATGGGAACCAAGGCAGGGGCAGAAGGAAGACCAGGAAGAGGAACAAAATGAGCCATCTTGGAGAATCGATCGATTACCACCCAAATGACTGTATTATTCTCAGACAGTGGGAGATCGGTGATAAAATCCATGGCAATATGGGCCCAGGGTTCCTTAGGAATGGGCAAGGGCATGAGGAGACCAGCAGGAGCTTGTGTGGAGGATTTGGACTGAGCACAGACATGACAAGCTTTAACGTAGTCTTTGACGTCTGAGCGGAGATTAGGCCACCAGTAGTGACGACTGATGAGTAGGAAGGATCGGAGGAATCCAGAATGCCCTGCCACCTTGGAATCATGTCCCCAACGAAGGATCTTAGCTCTTAGCTCAGTGGGGACAAAGGTCTTACCAGGCGGAATTTTTGACTTCAGGGTGGTAGAGTGGGCAACAATGCATGAGGTGGGAATGATCGGCTCAGGTTCAGGGGCGGACTCCTCGTCCAAAGTGTCAAATGACCTAGAGAGCGCATCAGCCCGACCGTTGCAGGAACCAGGTTTGTAGGTAATTGTGAAATTAAAACGGGCAAAGAAGAGACTCCACCTGGCCTGTCTAGGATTCAGACGTTTAGCATTCTGTAGATACTGTAAATTCTTGTGATCGGTAAAGATCGTTATGGAGTGAGGGGAACCCTCCAAGAGATGACGCCACTCCTCTAACGCCAATTTAATTGCGAGAAGTTCCCGATCACCGATGGCATAATTCCTCTCTGCCTGAGAATTTTTTTTGGAGAAGAACGCACATGGTTGGCGTCTCTTCTCAAAGATTTGAAGAAGCACAGCTCCCACCCCCATTGAGGAAGCGTCCACTTCAATAAAAAATGCATTCCCAGGATTTGGTCTCCTCAAGAGGGGGCCAGAAACAAAGGCCTGTTTCAGGTTGTGAAATGCAGAGACAGCTTCGGGAGGCCAGTCTCTGGCATTCACACCCTTCTTGGTCAAAGCGATAATAGGCACGGCAATGGAAGAGTAATTCCTTATGAACTGCCTATAATAATTAGTGAAGCCAAGAAAGCGCTGTGTGGCCTTGAGGCTAGCAGGAAGAGGCCAGTTGGTGATAGCCAAGACCTTCCCAGGGTCCATACGAAGACCCGAACATGAGACGAAGCACCCCAAAAACAGGACCTCAGAACATTCAAAGGAACATTTCTCTAGCTTGGCATAGAGATTGTTCTCTCTAAGACGTTGAAGTACAGTGCGGACATGGTTTCTGTGGACGAGCAGATTTTCAGAAAAGATCAGAATGTCATCCAGATAGATGACAACAAACTGGTACAGCAGATCTCTGAAGATTTCATTGACAAAGTTTTGAAACACGGCTGGAGCATTACACAGACCAAAAGGCATCACCAGATATTCGTAATGCCCGTCTCTAGTGTTGAATGCAGTCTTCCATTCGTCACCCTCCCGTATTCGAATGAGATTGTACGCGCCTCTGAGATCCAACTTGGTGAAAATGGAGGCACCCTTCAACCTATCGAATAGCTCAGATATTAAGGGTAAGGGGTATCGATTTTTAATAGTAACCGCATTTAAACCCCGATAATCGATGCAGGGTCTTAAGGTACCATCCTTTTTGGCAACAAAAAAGAACCCTGCCCCTGCAGGCGATGAGGATTTCCGGATGAAACCTCTCTCCAGATTCTCTGCGACATACTCCGACATGGCCTGGGTCTCTGGGATGGACAGAGGGTAGGTACGACCCCTGGGTAGAGTTGCTCCGGGGACAAGATCAATAGCACAGTCAAAAGACCTGTGGGGAGGAAGCACCTCAGCTGATTTCTTACAGAACACATCCCGGTAATCGCTGTATGCAGCAGGAAGATCAGAAGAAACAGAAGTGGCAGCAACCGGAAGACTCTCCTTGGGGGTCACCTTGAGAAGACACGACGAGAAACATGAGGAACCCCAGGCCAGGATCTGCCCAGAGACCCAGTCCACATGTGGAGAGTGAAGCTGTAGCCAAGGGAGGCCCAATACAACTGGGGTAGAGGCCTTGGGTAGAATAAGAAAGGATATCCACTCCTGGTGGAGAATCCCTACCGACATCCTAATGGGTAGCGTCTGGAAGCGAATAGGGCCCCCTGGGAGAACAGTGCCATCAATTGCCGAGACTACCAATGGGGTAGTGAGAGGTGAAAGGGTAAGCTTCATAGAAGAAGCAGTTCTCCAATCCATAAAATTGCCGGCAGCCCCGGAATCCAGGTATGCAAGGGTTGACTGAGGAGAAGTGCCTACATGAAGGAACACCGGCAAGAGCAGGCGAGAAGGTGATGTTTCTGGGTCCAATACTCCACCTTCCAAATGTATTAGACCCGAGCGTTTCCCGGACGAAGCGAGCAGGAGTCACGAAAATGACCCTTGCCCCCACAATAGAGGCACAAGCCCAGAGTTCTGCGCCTAGCACGTTCTTCGGGGGTTAGTCTGGTCCGGGCCAGCTGCATAGGTTCTTCAGCAGGTAGAGGATGCTCCACGGAATGAAGGGAGGGGAGCTCAGACTGGCTAGGACCCAGAGAGTGCTGGCGTTTTTTTTCTAAGGACCTCTCTTGAAAACGAATGTCGATCTGGTTGCATAATGAAATTACATCGTCCAGACCGACGGGAATGGCTCTTCCCGCTAATTCGTCTTTCACTCGGTCAGAGAGGCCATGTAAAAAGGTAGCGACCAGGGCCTCATTATTCCAGCTCAATTCAGCTGTGTGGATACGAAACTGAAGAGCATATTGCCCCACTGAACTAGATTCTTGGCGAAGACGTAAGACAGCACTAGCCGCTGAAGAAGCCCGAGCCGGCTCTTCGAAGATGTTACGAAAGAGCTTCAAGAAATCGGACAGACTGGAAACCACCGGATCGTTCCTCTCCCACAGGGGGGCAGCCCAGGCCAAAGCTTCACCGGAGAGGAGGGAAATGATATAGGCTACCTTAGCCCGGTCAGACAGGAAGCTTTGAGGCTGAAGCTCAAAATGAATTGTGCATTGGCTGAGAAACCCCCTGCAGGCCTTGGAGTCCCCAGAGAAACGGAACGGAGCTGGCAATCTTAGTGAGTGTGAGGCTGCAACTGGTGCGATAGGTACAGCCGCTGGTTGTACTTGGGGTTGCGGATTCGGGGTTCCCAAGGAGACCTGAAGCTGCTCGAATCGAGAAGCCAGATCCTGGAGGAATCGCATCACCTGAGTCTGATTTGATTCCTGGGTCTCAAGTCTGCGAACTATGCCCTGCAATGGATCATCCGCGGGAAGCGGGATGTCAGCCGGGTTCATGGCTGATCAAACTGTCAGGGTCACCTGTGGCCAGGTGACAGATGCACACCGTAGGGGGACAGGAGTGCACCGCGAGGTAGTGAACCCTATGGCTGGCTTCTGCGGATAGGGAACTGGGTGGTTGTGGAAAGCGGGACCAGAGGAGCACAACCGGGATCCAAACGGAAGCTAGAGCCAAGATTCCCCAGGGCGCGGAGTCTAAGACCCAGCTGGTCTTCTCCAGGGCCTCTAGTGGTGAGGATGTTAGCTGCAGGCTGGGACCAGGTCGCAGCCCCTGGAGTTTCCTAGCTCACGCCCCGTAGGATAAGGGGAAAAGAGGGGAAGCAGCAGCACACGATAAGAGAGAACCGAATAACAAGCTGAAGGTCAGGGGCCACAAGCAGACAAGGATAACGAAGAACGAGCCGAAGGTCAAGGGTCACGAGCAGACAGGGATAGTCGGGGACAAGCCAATAACGTAACAGAGAGACAGACGTAGCACACGGCAGGCAGGAACCCAAACACACAATGCCTAACAAACACGTTGATCAGCAAAGCAGGCTTGCAGTGCACAGGTTAATATAGTGTTCAGTGATAGGGCCTGGGGTGGAGTCAGGCTGGGAGGAGATTATAAAGGAAGCCAGGTGAAGGAGGTCTGGTCTCTAGATGAACACATGAGGAGGAAGGTAAGATGGCAGACAGACATTAATGCATATCCATGACACTGCCCCAGGGGACGTATCAATGCAAAAAAAGTTTTAAAAATGGCCGTTCTTTCGGGAGCAGTGATTTTACTAAAGCTTAAAGTGAAACAATAAAAATTCCTTTAATTTTCATGCCTGGGGGGTGTCTATATTATGTCTGTAAAGTGGCACATTTTTCCAGTGTTTAGAACATTACCACAGCAAAATTACATTTCTAAAGGTAAAAAAGTCATTTAAAACTGATTGCGGCTGTAATGATTTGTCGGGTCTCGGCAATATACACAAAACTCATTGAAAAAAACGGCATGGGTCCTCCCCAATCCATTACCAGGCCCTGTCGGTGAAAAGCTCCAAGTCGGCTGCAAAAATAAAAACATCTTGAAAGATTGATCGACCATTGTATTGGTCAAAAAATTGATTCCAAACCGACAAGTCTTCTTTCAGGTCTTGCAGATAAGCAGATGTGAGAAAAAGGCGACTTAAGCCTGGCTGTCGCCAGAGAGAGAGAGAGAGAGAGAATATACGACCCACCGGCATGACCCTTGAAGCAAAAGAATAAAAGACCAATCAGAGATTGAAGTTCCCACAATAACACTTTCCACCTGAGAAGCAAAGCAATCTAGCAATCTTGGCTTCAGGTAGCCTGAACTCCTTGGCCAAGGTGTCAATTGTTAAATATAAGTTTTAATAAATTTTTCAAAATACAGACAAATTTACATTTACAGAAACAGTAAGCAAATAAAGACAAAGACAGAAAAAAATAAAAAAATTAAATAAATAAAAGCCCACATACATACATTGGTCTTACATGGTATTTATGCAATTCTTATGCCGCGTACACATGATCGATTTTTTCGATGGTGAAAACAGTCGAGAAAATCAACGTTAAAAACGAGGAACAGCTTGTTCCCCCCACACACAGCCGTTTTAAATGACATTTTTTTTTTTGGTCGAAAAAAACGACCGTGTGTGGGCTCCCCAACAGTGTTTACCTATGGGAAAACTGCCGCTGCAAAAAACAACGGGAATCACGACGAGAAAAATTAGAGCATGTTCTAATTTTTCTCGTCGTGATTAATGCCGTTTTTCCTGTCGAGAAAAACTACAAAAAGCCCAAAGGGAAAAATGTAATTTTTCTCGACTGGAAAAATGATCGTGTGTACGCGGCATTACAATAGACATTATATCAAGTTAGAGTAAAAATCATTAGATAGTACTCCTGTTAACTCAATGTTCAAATTTTGGAGTGATGTAGTCCAATAGTTAATACGCCAATATAAGATTTTCAAATTATCATGGATATTTGGCCAAATAACTGACGGGGAAAAAAAAGACTAGTCTTCTAAAAGGCTTCAGAGGCTGTGGAAGAATCCATCAGCCATTTGGACCAAACCTTCTTATATTTGAGAAGACAACCTCTATTAATATAGGTCTTCTTATATAATGATAAGCTATTGTTAATGAGCCGTTTCCACATAGACAATGATGGGGGGGGGGTCGTTTTTTTCCAACTACGAACTATAGCTTTTGTGATGCCTAAAAAATAGAGAGAAACGGATTGTAAAATGGTCTTCTCGACTTCCAAGGGTATGCTGAAAAAGTTAGTGATACTAGAAAAGAGCTTCAGAAGGTAAAAAAAAAGGGGGGAACCTGCTTGACCAAAAAAGAGGAAATCATCAAGGTAATTTATAATGCTATCAAAACCAGACTCAAAAGACACAACCCATTGTAAAAAGGAGGCAAAAGATTTGAAATAAGAGCAAGATAAGGAACAATCCTATAGGGAGACACATATCGAAAAAATAAAGATCATCGAGACAGAAGCCGAGTGAGTTATAGGATGATGGGGAAATTGGTAACAATCTTTTTTTTTTTGTACTTCATTTCTTTATTAAGGCATTTCTCTTATTTTTACAATATACAACAAGACAGTCACCCCCACATAGGCCCCATCCCATCTCCCATTCTTCCCACCCCCAAAAGAGAAGAGAAATTGCTAGGTCATAAAAATCCTGGGAGAGTCGTGGGTGGAGATTGGGGTCATGCGGGTGGACCTATCTGGTAGTCCAGTTAAATCTTCATTCCTTCACAATCATTACCCCCTCTCATCCACGTTCCTCTCTATTGGGTCACCTCTCATAATTTAAGTTATTTTCTGCTCTATTGATATTCAGATATTATTTGATTGTGAAAAAAAAAAGATATTCAGATATTAGTCCCTCTTGCTTCCCACCAGGGTTTCCAGATGTTATTATATTTTTTTTAAAGCCCCTTGCTTTACGTATACCGATTTCTCCTTGAGAATTACCACACCCGACTGCCACCTCAAGGCAATCAGCTTCCTTGCCTGAAATAGGCATCTCAGAACCATGACCTGAGTGTTTCCTGGTTTTCCCCCACTGACCACTAGTCCCAGGAGGCAATGCTTCGCTTCCAGCTCTATAGAGGTTTCAAACACCCGGTCAATGGTTCGTATCACCTCCGTCCAGTAGCGGAACAGCTTCGGGAATCTCCAAAACATGTGGATCATGTCCCCCTCTAAATCCCCACACCTAGGACAACTTGCATCCAGCCTATGGCCAAACTGGAAGAGTTTACGTGGGGTGTAGTAGGTTCTATATAATAGAAACAGATGTGACATCCTCTGAGTGCGGGACACCGATACCAATAGGGCGAGTTCCAGAATTCTATTCCACTGTGTTTCAGAAATATCACCCACATCTTTTTCCCAGTTTCTCTTGTACTTGGGGGGCTCTATCCCTCTCATTCTCCTATTGTTTAAATGTGGATATATTTTCGAAATTAAACCTTTCCCTGTTTCAGCATTAATAATATTTTCCAGTACTGTAATATAATGGCTTACTGAACTAAGAACCGCTCAGGCCATGTGTGGGGAGGAGCGTGGCCGAAAGTGGATGCAGTCGCTGATGTGAGAGCGTGAGCGCTCTCCCCCTCTCCTCTCTTCTGTCTAACCCGGTCCCCACCCCCTGGCCAGGGGGAGCTTTGGACACTGTGGGCCGACAAGGAGCCGACGATCGGCTGATGTGCATGCCGTTTGCATGGTCCTGGGAGCCCGGTCCTGTACAGCCTTTTAAATGCGGACCTTTGCTGGCGGTGTAGCGACGGAACTCCCCTGATATGAGTAGCTGGGACTTCATCCATGACCGTGTAAGGATGAAGTCCCCTCCCAGACTCCCTGGCATGCCTCCGCACCCAGCACTCCACTGTGGTATACACACTGACCTTCTCCTGCCCCAAGTCCATGATGGAGAACTTTATCCAGACATACGTTCCAGCAGCATCTCCTGCCCCTCTGCTCCAGGAATTCCTCATTTGTGACCGTGTACAGAATCGGACCTCATCCATGACCATGTAAGGATGAGGTTCCCTCACAGCTCTCTCCGGGCCACTCCGCGGCCTAAAGCAACTGCCTAGTATTCCATCATCCACTTCTCTCGGTCGACAACCCTCCTCAGCAGCATGTGACCTCAGCTTATATGAGAGGCCTGCCCCCTGCCAATACCAAGTGGGGATTGGTCAGGGCTCCTCACATGAGCTGCCTGCCACTCCAGCACTAAGCCCTGCCTCTCTTCCAGAACAATCTCCCTGGAAGCAGGGTAGGCGCCTCAGAACCAGAGCACAGGTGGTCACACCCACTGCTATACTAACCACTCTTAGCCCCAGATAAAAACAAACAAGCCCAACCTAAAGCATAGGCCTGTTTAAATTTGCCTGTACTGACAGTTTCCCTAGAAAAATCCTATTTGAGCACCTACCTATGGTAGAGAGTGCTACATGTACAAAGGAACCAAGTTTGTGCAGGTGTGAGGAAGAAGTGTTAGTTGTCCCTGGTTTTGATTGGACATTTTTAGGTTGGGCATCCCATGATCCCTTACCCCATTCAAGTTATCATCCCCATCCCCTAATAAAATAACAAAAACAAGCCAAAGCACTGATTCCTATATCTGTTGCAAGAAGGAAATGCTGTGTGACTGCCTGTGCAGCAGTGGGGAATCCTGACATCAACAACTCCTATGTGGGTAGTGCTACACCCCTAAAATTCTGAAAGTGTTTCTTTGAATTTGGGCCCCTCTATGTGGCTAGGTTGTGAAAAAGTTTCACCTATATGTTATTGTCTTACTTGGGAGGAGAAGCAGAATGGGTTTTGGGTGCAATTCTAAGTATACCCATACTGTGTATTAGGAAATCTTAATAGTTTGTATTTTTTTTTCATTTTCCAAAAAAAAGTGTTGCAAGAAATGATATATTCAAAAGACTCATGTCTCCTTAAAAATACATTTGCATGTTTGCTGTCCAAAATGCGGTCATTTTGTCTGTCCTGGTGCTCTAGGACCTTCAAGCATGATCGGCAGTCAGAAAATTAGATGCCCCCTGAAATCTTGAAGGTGCTTCTTACATTTTTAGATTTTGGGCCTCTTTAGGCTGCAAAAAATTCTCATGCTGCATACACACGGTCGGAATTTCTGACAAGAAAAGTTCGATGTGAGCTTTTCATCGGAAATTCCGACCGTGTGTAGGCTGTGTGTAGGCTCCATCTGACTTTTACTGTCGGAATTTCCGAGAAGAAAAATTTAAGAGCTGGTTCTCAAATTTTCCTACCAAAAAAATTCCAATCGGAAATTCCGATCGTCTGTAGCAATTCAGACGCATGCTCGGAAGCATTGAACTTAATTTTCTCGGCTCGTCGTAGTGTTGTATGTCACTGCGTTCTTGACGGTCGAAAGTTCAGGGAACTTTTGTGTGACCGTGTGTATGCAAGGCCAAACTTGAGCGGATTTCCGTCGGGAAAACCATCCAAGGTTTTTCCAATGGAAATTCCGATCGTGTGTACGTGGCATTAGATATGTGATATTTCTGTATTTGGGAGGAGTAGCAGAATGTGTCCTGGGGTGTAATTCATAGTATGTCCATGCTGTGTGTGGGAAGTTTCTTATTAAATTCACAACTTTGTATAAAATAGTTTCTTTCTTCATTTTTAAAAAACTTGTAGCAGAAAATATTATCTTCAAAATACTTAGAGGAACTGTAGTCTGCTCACATAGTTTGTAATAAAAACATCTTTGCCACTCTGAAGCTTCCCTTCAACCCCTTTCCATATAATTACTGTGTGTATATGTATATATATAATATATATGTAGCGATACCTTCAACTAAGAAGGCCGCAGATTTAGTTTGGGCCCTGAAGACAGCTCCGCCAACCCCCGGCAATATGCTCTACCCCCTACTGGCACAGCTAGTACTGACAGTAAATTGTATATCTTATACTGTATGAATAACTGAGCATTGAGACAATACTAAATTGAAATAAGTATAAGATTTTACTTAAGCTCTTGGTAATAAAAGAGGTAACATTAATAACAGTTTACATTACTTGTAATGCAGAGCCCTGCCACACAAACACACTATAGGGTTAACACACAACAAGTGCGCCACACGGGCGACAGTTAGCTAAGTGCCCTATGGCGCAGTAACCAAAACACATTAGAAACCCCACCAGGCCTGGTTCTGATATCTACAACTTAGTCCTTTTTCTTCACCGGCAGATCTTTAACGGTGGTGCACATAAACAGAGTACAAACTTTGTAATCCAATGGGGTAGGTAAAGATGGGGTAGAAACTTGACTATACAAACGGTAGGTTCAGCTCTGACAAGGGGTCTTCGATAAGAGCACCAAGAACAACTCGTAGGCCACGGCAGTCTATAGGCCTATATGCAATAACAGTATATCGGTTTGGGCATATGCCCTCTCACCCGCCCGGACTACGGTTCCAGTCCGGGAACTTCCACCAACTGTGTCCCACACACACTCAGTCTCTTCAGCGATCGGGTCCCCGATCCAACAAGGCTGTAGTAAAGCGAAGTCAGATGCCACCCAGGCTCGCAGAGGGGTGAAGGCTCTTTGGTGCTGCGCAAGGCCTCAGGCTTCAGGCCTTGCACTCCGACACATCTGCACAGGAGGATCAGTCTCTGAAGTCTCGTGTCCCAAAGAGGCCGAGCCCAGCCTCGCCTCCTCCTTTTATAACCCCTCCCGTGAGTCTCTGCGGTGGAAACACTGCCGAATGGGGTTCTGGGTAATGTAGTCTCACTGCATTAAAGGGGAACACCCCGCTACACACTCCCCCCACTTGAACTCTTTAGTCCCCAAAGATAAACCTTAACAAAAGCTATGTACAACTCTAGACAATTCTGCAAACGATGTTGGCATAGGGAATTCCCACCAAAACTGAGGGGTAGAATTCCCTTGCCTACAGGTCACATTATCATGGGTGGCCTGCCTAACTGTGCCAGAGAGTGAGCTGGGGTTGCCCTCCACTAAATGGACGGTGGAGGGATCCGGATTTTCAGCATTCCTCCTAGCGGTAACTACAGAGTCCTCTGAGCTATTCCCCATTTGTGGGTAGGTCAGCTTCCTAGGAGGCCAGATGACCCTTCGAGCCCTTTGCTCTCTTGGGGTTTCTGGCTCTGGTGCCACAGGCTCCTCTTCCTCTGAGCAACCATCATGGGCATCTTCCCAGTAATCTGCTGAAGGACTAGATGGGATGAACTCTGTGGCTTCTGGGTTCAGTGTTCCATCTGGAGTATCTTCAGTGGTTGGAAGATCTATAGTGGACGTCCCTGGAGTTGGGGAAGGCCACAACCAATCAAGTTCTCCTTCTTCATTTTCACTAAGTTGAGAGGCCTCCCCATCTTCGGCTCGGGAGGCCTGTGACCGAGTGTTCGGCCTAGGAGCATCCAGGATAGAGGCCGGTTCAGGGGAGTCTCTCACGGGAGGTATTCTGACTGCCTCAGCAAGTGGGAGCAGGTGGTTTCGATGCCACGTCTTCAGGGGGCCCACCTTTCCTTCTGGCTTCAACTTATAGACAGGTAGGCCCGGCAGCTTCCTGCAGATGACATAGGGTTCAGATCTCCATCTGTCTGCAAGTTTGTGCTTCCCAGGGACCCCCAGATTGCGTAACAGTACTCGATCCCCGGGCTGTAGGTCTTGTACCCGGACCTTCAAGTCGAAATTTCTTTTGTTTCGAGCTCCCCTTTGATCTGAGGCCGCTTGAGCTTGTTCATAGGCTACTTTCAGGCTGTGTCTGAGCCTGTCCACATATCCTTTGTGGGATGTGGCTGAGGAATGGTCCAGAGAGGTGCCAAAGGCCAAGTCTACAGGTAGTCTCGCCTCTCTCCCAAACATGAGTCGATATGGGGAGTAGCCTGTCGCATCACTAATGGTGCAGTTGTAAGCATGTACTAGGGCTGCTATGTGTTTGCTCCAATGTTGCTTTTTCTCACTTTCCAGAGTCCCCAACATGTTGAGCAAGGTTCGGTTAAACCTTTCCGGCTGAGCATCTCCTTGTGGGTGGTAAGGTGTAGTTCGAGTCTTCTTGATTCCCAACGAATCCAGGAGTTTCCGGATCAGTTTACTCTCAAAGTCCCTTCCTTGATCTGAATGAAGTCGCTGTGGCAGCCCATAATGGACAAAGTACTTCTCCATAAGTACCTTGGCTACGGTGGAGGCCTTCTGGTCTTTGGTTGGGAAAGCCTGAGCATACCGGGTGAAATGGTCGGTTATCACCAGAACATTTCCTTGTCCACTCAGGTCGGGTTCGAGGCAGAGAAAATCAATGCATACCAGGTCCATTGGGCCTTGACTTTGTAGATGGCCCATTGGGGCAGCTTGATGGGGTAAAGTCTTCCTCTGGATGCATCGTGCACATGAGTGGCAGTACTCTTCTACCTCTGCCCTCATGCAGGGCCAATAGAACCGACTTCTGACAAGTTGGAAGGTCCTTTCAGCTCCTAGGTGGCCATGATTGTCGTGCATGGCAACTAGAACAGTCTCTCGATGTTTCTCTGGGAGGAACAGTTGCCATTTATCTTCCGAGTCATCAGAGGGGCCCCTTCGGTAGACCACTCCCTGATGTAACTGCAACCTGTCCCATTCTTTCCTCAACAGGTGAGCTTCCTTTGAGGGGTGACGCAGAAGTCTGCTTGGATCCTGATTCTTCAGAGCCTCCAAGACCAATCCCCTAATGGGGTCTTCCAACTGGTCACACCTCAACTCCTTCTTGGACAGTCTCGGCAGGTTGTCCTCTTCCAGTTGAGCTACTCCACAGTAGTGTTTGGGGACTCCCACCATGGTAACTCCTATTTCCTCTGCTCTGGAGCCTCCTCTGGCTTGGAATTCAGCTCCTTGACAAAGGGCCCGCACCCCGTCCGGTGCCACTTGGGTCTAATCTTCTACGTCACTGGTGGGGGAATGAGATCTCCTGGACAGAGTGTCTGCGTCTCGATTCCCGGCCCCTGGCCTGTACTTTAGGCTGAAGTTGAACCCAGACAGTTCGGCCAGCCACCTGTGTCCAGTGGCATCCAGCTTGGCCGTGGTGAAAAGGTAGGTAAGGGGGTTGTTGTCAGTCTTCACAGTGAACTCCGCCCCAAACAGGTAGTCTTTGAGCTTGTCTACTACCGCCCACTTGAGGGCCAGGAACTCCAGCTTGTGGGTTCGGTAGTTCTTCTCAGAGGGGGTCAGGCTTCTACTCACGTAGGCAACATGCCGCAGTTGTCCTTCGTGTTCTTGATAAAGAACTCCTCCCAGACCGTCATGACTAGCATCTACATGTAGTTCATAGGGTTTGGTTGGGTCTGCGTAGGCCAAGACTGGAGCAGTGGTCAGGCTCTTCTTCAACGCCTGGAAGGCCTCTTCACACTTCTGATTCCACTGATCCCTGATAGACTCTCCCGGCTTCCTGGGACCTGAGTCATCCTCTTCCCCCTCAGTCTTGAGCAGTTCATTCAATGGTCTAGCAATTCAGGCGAATCCCTCCACAAACCTCCTGTAGTAGGAGCAGAAGCCCAAGAAGGATCTGAGTTTCGTTACTGTGGTGGGTCGTGGCCAGGAGGTAACTGCCTCCAATTTCTCGGGGTCTGTGGCCACCCCTTCTTCAGACACTATGTGCCCCAGATAGTTCACAGAAGACTGGTAGAACCGACACTTCTCAGGCGAAAGCTTGAGTCCTTCCTCACTGAGTCTTCGCAACACTTTTTCCAGCCTCTCTTCGTGTTCTTCCAAGGTTCTCCCAAAGACAATGACATCGTCCAGGTATACAAGGACTTCAATAAGGTTCATGTCTCCTACAGTCTTCTCCATGAGACGTTGGAAAGTAGCTGGGGCTCCAGACAGACCTTGGGGCATCCGGTCGAATTCAAAGAACCCCACTGGGGTTATGAAAGCGGTCTTCTCCTTGTCTTCTGGATGCATAGGGATCTGATAGTACCCACTCTTGAGATCCATAACGCTGAACCATTTGGCTCCAGACAAGCTCTGTAAGGCATCTTCTATCCTCGGAGTGGTGTACTGGTCGGGTATGGTTCTCCTATTAAGAGTCCTGTAGTCGATACAGAGCCTCAAGGATCCATTCTTCTTTCTGACCACCACTATGGGAGAGGCATAGGGGCTTCTGGACTCCCGTATCACCCCAGTCCTCTTGAGTTCTGCAAGTTGTTGCCTTAGATCCTCCAGATCTGCTAGGGGGACCCGCCTGACCCTCTCTCGGAAGGGCTTGTCCTCCTGAAGGCGGATCCGATGGGTTGCACTCCCTGCACACCCCACATCGAACTCATCCTTAGAGAAGATCTTCTCCCATCTATTCAACTGGGCCTTGGCTCTCTCCTTCCAAGCCCTGGACAGATTCGGGTTTTCCATGGATATCTTCTCCCAAGTGTCTCCTCCTTTGCCCACCTCTGACAGGCTGACAGGGGCAGCGGGGCTCACTTGGCCCAACAGCATCCTGGCTGGGATTTCCATGGGGCCATCTGTATTGTTCCTAACACTCACTGGGACTCTACAATGGGCCTTCGTCAGAGCCTTCAGCGGAATCACTTCTGGTATCACTTCCAGACCGTGGGCCCCTTCTCTTGGGTCAGATTCCAACATGACAAAGGGTCCAGGCTGCTGCCAAGCAAGCTTCACAGTGGCTCTGAGATAGGTTACTTGGCCGGGCTGCAGTACTGTCCCCCCTCTTCCAAGTCTCCACACCTTCCCTATCCCTTCTCCTGGGGTCTTCTGCTCCAAGACCAGCCGTTGGTAAGCCGTCCTCAGCATGGGGTGGATCTTGGTGGCCGCATCCCCTTCTTCCTCACAATCTTGCACAGCAACCTGTTCAGTCTCCTAACATACTCGGAAAGTTTCTCCTCTGGTTTTTGGAAAGTGTGTTCGAATTGGTAGACCATCTCTGTCACCTTTTCCAATTGACCAAACTCTTCCTGCAGCATGGCTAGACAGTCTTGAGCCGTGCAACCTGCATTCCCAAACCGAAAACTTTTCACTGCTTCTGCTGCTGCGCCTTTAAGGCTTTCTATCACTCGCTGCCTCTTCTGTGCTTCAGGCACCTCCCTTGCCTCCACTGCCTGTAATGCCTGCTCCACCCAGGTATCAAAATCTTCTTCCCCTGCCGGGACAGGGAGCTTCCCTGAGAATGTCTTTAGTCTCCGGTAGCTGGTTTCTACATGCACCGTACTTGTCTTCTGACATTTGGTCAGCAGATCCCCTATTGCATTTATCAGTTCTGGTGATATAGCAGTGGCAGGTGCAGGCGCCACCGGGGGTGTCGCCCTGTCTTCTCTTTCCGGTGAGGCACTGGCCGCAGCCTGCGGTGATCCCGTAGGGGATGGTTCCTTCTCTACAGTTACTGCGTGCGCCAACCTATATGTTCTGTTGTCTGGCGTCCGCACACACTTGCGCCTACAGGCCTCTGGCATCCCGCCCCAGTATTCAACTAATGCATATTGATATGAGATGTCTGGGTCTGTCTTTATGTCCATCACCCATGGTGTGTGATCTGGAGTCACTGATTTCATTAGTTCTTCTATCGTCTCACTCGACCATTTCTCCCCAGGGAGGCTAATGGCTATCGACTGCTTTGGCTCTGTTTTAGCGGCTTTGCACCACTCTTCTACCGCTCGTGGATCCATGGGGTCCATGCCGGCACCTCTGGCGTTCACTTGCTGCATCAGGATCCCGGACGAGAACCCCCACGTGTAGCGATACCTTCAACTAAGAAGGCCGCAGATTTAGTTTGGGCCCTGAAGACAGCTCCGCCAACCCCCGGCAATATGCTCTACCCCCTACTGGCACAGCTAGTACTGACAGTAAATTGTATATCTTATACAGTATGAATAACTGAGCATTGAGACAATACTAAATTGAAATAAGTATAAGATTTTACTTAAAGCGGAGCTCCGCCGGAAAAAATATTAAAAGCCAGCAGCTACAGCTACAGCAGCTGCTGGCTTTTAATATTTGGACACTTACCTGTCCTGGAGTCCAGCGACGTCCGCAGCAGAGGACGAGCGACCGCTCGTCGCTCTGCTGCTCCCTCCGCCATCCTCGCTGAGGGAACCAGGAAGTGAAGCCCTGCGGCTTCATGCCCGGTTCCCTACGGCGCATGCGCGAGTCGCGCTGCGCCGTTCTGATTGGTGCTCCTGTGTTCTGGAAGCCGAGTGTCTCCCAGAACACCAAGGGAAGTCTGCGGGAAGTGACGTAACTCCCGCAGATTCCCGGAGAGAGGACTCCCGGATGTGGGTGAAAATACCTGTCTTAGACAGGTATCTTCACCCCCCTCCCCCCTGAAAGGTGTCAATTGTGACACCGGAGGGGGGGAGGAATCCAAATAGCAAAAGTTGCTATTTAGGGTGGAGCTCCACTTTAAGCTCTTGGTAATAAAAGAGGTAACATTAATAACAGTTTACAGGATAATCACTAATGCAGAGCCCTGCCACACTAACACACTATAGGGTTAACACACAACAAGTGCGCCACACGGGCGACCGTTAGCTAAGTGCCCTATGGCGCAGTAACCAAAACACATTAGAAACCCCACCAGGCCTGGTTCTGATATCTACAACTTAGTCCTTTTTCTTCACCGGCAGATCTTTAACGGTGGTGCACATAAACAGAGTACAAACTTTGTAATCCAATGGGGTAGGTAAAGATGGGGTAGAAACTTGACTATACAAACGGTAGGTTCAGCTCTGACAAGGGGTCTTCGATAAGAGCACCAAGAACAACTCGTAGGCCACGGCAGTCTATAGGCCTATATGCAATAACAGTATATCGGTTTGGGCATATGCCCTCTCACCCGCCCGGACTACGGTTCCAGTCCGGGAACTTCCACCAACTGTGTCCCACACACACTCAGTCTCTTCAGCGATCGGGTCCCCGATCCAACAAGGCTGTAGTCAAGCGGAGTCAGATGCCACCCAGGCTCGCAGAGGGGTGAAGGCTCTTTGGTGCTGCGCAAGGCCTCTCTGCGGTGGAAACACTGCCGAACGGGGTTCTGTGTAATGTAGTCTCTCTGCATTAAAGGGGAACACCCCGCTACATATATATATATATATATATATATATATATATATATATATATATATATATATATATATATATACTGTCATTCTGTACTTTTATTCTGTACTCTGTACCAAATATGCTGCAGAAATCTCCCTCCTCTGAGTCTGCCTGCAACCATTTTACCTGTGGGCAGCTGAGACTGCTGCCTGTTCACTTCCTGGATTTATACAGACACACAGAGGCACACCTCCAGCTCTGCAGCTCTCATTGGCCCTCTTATGACTCATCCCCTTCCCTTCCTGGTAAACTCTCACAAGAGTAAGAGAGATGTGCATGATGTCATAAGCCTAGGCTTTTTACCAGACAAGAAACAGGAAGCGGCCTCACCCCGTCTCCTTTGTCTAGGGGTATGTCACACGACAGGGTGAGATGCGCTACGGCCCATGTCCTCCCCATGGCTGTGGGTGAGGTGAAGGCCAGTATCAGTATCTTCCTCGGGCCAATGTGCTTTAGTTATGAAACTCAGTCCTGCTATGCTGGCACCCTCCTTTGCTCCCATTAACCAGAGTCCACACACCGATCACTGTCCAACTTTTGCTTTATTGTAAGCTCCACAATAAACAATGCTTCTGTAGCCAACTGGTTGGAACGTTTTAACAGCCTGATACGGTGGGATGAGCAGGTCGAGGCACTATCCTAATTTCAATCTAAACCACTGTGATTTCACCAGCGGTTATCATAGCCTTGATTAGCACAGAACATGGAACTTGTGAGTCTCTACCAGCAACTCAAGAGAACGTATTTAGGAGTACCTTCGCTGCCCTGTGGCCCCTATCAGGGGAAGATGTCCCTCTAAGGGAGTTACCGGAGGCCCATCCGTCACCGGGTTGATGCTGCTCCGGACGGGTGACCTCCCCAGCCTCCTCACCTCAGATGCGGGTCCCGTCCACCTCGGGGACCCTCGGATCACTTCGCCCTTGCGGGACCCAGTCGAAGTTACCGGGCCCCAGGCCTACGATCTAGTACCTCACCCCAGGCTGAAGGTGCCTGGGATGGACTCCAACTCCATTCCGGCCAGGCCTAGGGCACCTGGGCCAGAACTCCAAACCGCCAGCACCCAGGCCTAAGGTGCCTGGGTGCGTGAAGAGAAGATCCTCGAAGACCTCGTGGCGAGGGCGTCTCCCCCCTCCATCCCCTCCCATCGACACCACGGCAGGTTCCCCGCCCTCGCCGCACCGTCTCCGGAAAGGGACAAAAAGGGCAGCACTGCGGCAGTGATTCCACCCCGAGCCTGCAGGTACACCGCCACCCACAGGCCAAGGAGAACAATACACCACCCAATCCTCCACGAATACAAAGGGGTCCAAAACCTCTCACAATTACACACCTGGGTCGTACTACCACCCAGGTGTACCCCAACTAAATTTAAAGACCCTGCTACAAGGTATTTACTGGCAGAAAAAATAATTCATACTATCTGTGACAGACTCACCCGGGACAGAGGCTTTTGGAGGGGACTGAATGCTGGCCTCTTGCCTACCGACTATGGGCCCTGGCATTTGGGGGAATGGTGCTCTTTGTGAGCTGTATGCCTGGGGACCCTTGAGGTGGTGTTACTTTGGATTCAGGTCCATGCCCCCCCCCCCGCCAAGAGACACAGACTCTGGGAACCCTGTATATGCCATATTAGAAATAGTGACTGATTCATCTTGGGACGCATACTGTTGAAGATGCTGATGTCAGCTCCAGCCACATGTCTGTCTGTTGTCTGCTATACACGATCGGTTTGTCCGATGAGAAATGTCCATCGGACTGTTTTCATCGGTAAAACCGATCGTGTGTGCACGGCATAACTGTATATAAGACTTGTAGACTTGTATTCTTGTTCTAATAAACAGTCCATGTTCAGCAACCAAACGAGTATCGTCTTGTTTTGAGCTTGTTAGCAGTTGGAATATCTGATATCTTTATTCAGACTGGAAGGAAGCGGTATACGATGAAAGCACTCAAGTGGAGTGTGGGACATTTTGTTACTCTCCAAAGATAAAACAACAAGTGCAAAAGATTTAATAGATGTGTAGCGGGGTCTCTAAATTTAGGTAGGACACTCAGGTGTGTAAGTATGGGAATAATGGACCATTTGTGTTCGTGGAGGATTGGACGGTGTAATAATCTCTTTGGCCACTGGGTGGCGGGGTACCCATAGGCCCAAGGTAGATTGGCCGTCACAGTGCTACCCTTTTTGTCCCTTTCCAGAGATGGTACGGCGAGGGCGGGGAACCTGCCGTGGTGTCGATGGGAGGAGATAAAAGGGGGAGACGCCCTAACCAGGAGGTCTTTTGGAGGATCTTCACGCGCCCAGGCACCTTAGGCCTGGGTGCGGGCGGTTCCGGATTCCGGCCCAGGTGCCCTAGGCCTGACCGGAATGGAGTTGGAGTCCATCCCAGGCACCTTCAGCCTGGGGTGAGGTACTAAACCAGGAGGCCTGGGGCCCAGTGACTTCGAGGGTGGAGAAGTCCGAGGGTCCCTGAAGTGGATGGGGCCCATGTCTGAGGTGAGGAGGCCGGGGAGGTTACCCATTCGGAGAGTCTGGAGCAGCATCAACCCAGTGACGGATGGGCCTCTGGTAACTCCCTTGGAGGGACATCTTCCCCTGACAGGGGCCGCAGCGCAGCAAAGGTACTCCTATCTATGTTCTCTTGAGTCGCTGGTAGAGACTCTCAAGTTCTAAGTCCTTTCTAGCTAAGGCTATAGTAACCGCTGGCGAGATCGCAGTGGTTTAGCTGACAACCAGGATAGTGCCTCGACCTGCTCATTCCCCGTATCAAAATGTTATCAAGTCGCAACCAGTTGGCTACTGAAGCACTGTTTATTGTGAGATATGCAATAAAACAAGAGTTGGACTGTGATCGGTGTGTGGAACTCTGGTTAATGGGAGCAGAGGGAAGTGTTGGCACAGCAGGACTTGATTCTAGACAAAAGCACACAGGCCCGAGGAAATATCTGGTACTGGCCTTCACTTCACCCACAGCTATGGGGAGGACATGGGCCGTAGTGCATCTCACCCTGTCGTGTGACATACCCCTAGACAAAAGAGAAGGGGTGAGGTCGCTACAGATGGAAAAATGACTGAAGTTCCACTTTACCATGTCTCTGGAGTGTCTTCTTTGTATAATGTAGTCATTTTGGAAATGTTTCTCCAGCCCTGGCACTTCAGGGTCTCAAGAAATATGATAGGAATCTTTTAGATTGTAAGCTCTAATGAGCAGGGCCCTCTGATTCCTCTTGTACCAAATTGTATTGTAACAGTAATGTCTGCCTTCATTTTCTAAAGCGCTGCACAAACTGTTGGCACTATATAAATCCTGCATAATAATAATAGGAAGTTAGGATTCAGCTGCATTATTTTTTGGCACTTAAAAGCCTGAAGGTGCTCCTCGGATTGTGGGCTCACTCACTCTCAGGAGAAGTAGAAGAAGTTGTGTTTGGAGTGTAATTGTAAGCATGCCAATGCCATAAGTGAGAAATTACTTGTTAAAATTACAACTTTGAGAAATAAAATCTAATTATATTAACTTTCTTAATTTTTTTTTTAAATTGTGGAAAAAAGGTAAAACCTCAGAAAGCTCACCATGCTGCTTAATTAATACATTGTATGACACACATACAATCTAGGTGTGTACTAAATCAAACAATTAGTCAATCGCCAAACAAGATGTGATATGTTATTTCTTGTATGATATGCAGGAAACAGTATGTTGGTAAGACAACAAGATGATTGTAATGTGGGGGATAATTTTTTCAACATTAGGACACAAAAAATACTAACGTAGCAAAACAATTTGTAGAACATTATAAATCTGGTGTGGAATTCTTTAACCACTTCAGCCCCGGAAGAATTTATTCCTTCCCTGACCAGAGCACTTTTTGCGATATGGCACTGCGTTGCTTTAACTGACAATTGCGCAGTCGTGCGACGTTGCACCCAAACAAAATTGACGTCCTTTTTATCCCACAAATAGAGCTTTCGTTTGGTGGTATTTGATCACCTCTGCGGTTTTAATTTTTTGCACTATAAACAAAAAAAGAGCGACAATCTTTTAAAAAAAGCAATATTTTTTACTTTTTGCTATAATAAATATCCCCAAAAAATATATAAAAATAATAATTTCTTTCTCAGTTTAGGCTGATATGTATTCTTCTACATATTTTTGTTAAAAAAAAATCGCAATAATCGTATATTGATTGGTTTGCGCAAAAGTTATAGCGTCTACAAAATATTGGATAGATTTATAGCATTTTTTTATCATTGTTTTTTATTAGTAATTACGTCGATCTGCGATTTTTGTAGTGACTGCGACATTATGGCGGACACATCGGACACTTTTGACACTATTTTGGGACCATTGTCATTTATACACCAATCAGTGCTATAAAAATGCACTTATCACTGTGTAAATGACACTGGCAGGGAAGAGGTTGAACACTAAGGGGCGATCAAGGGGTTAAGTGTGTCCTAGGGAGTGATTCTAACTGTGGGGGGGATGGGATACCACTGACATGACAGCGAGCACTGCTCCCGATGACAGGGAGCAGTAGATCCCTGTCATGTCACTAGGCAGAACAGGGAAATGCCTTGTTTACATAGGCATCTCCCTGTTCTGCCTCTCGGTCTCACGATCATGGGCCGCCGGGCGAACATCGAGTTTGCGGGACCCGCAGGCATGTCCCCACGGCCTGCAAGGCGGCAAATTCAAAGGGACGTACCTGTACACCCATTTGCCTGCCTGTGCCATTCTGCCGACATATATGTGTGTGCAGCGGTCGGCAAGTAGTTAAGGTACAGGTGACTGAAAAAATTGATTGTCCCATCAGAGGTGATTATTTTTCTTTGCTGACCATCAAAAAGTATTTTGGATACTTACAATAGACGCTCACATCTCTAAGGAATAGGACGTGACACATTATTATGAGTAGAGTCATCTTCTATTCCTTTATCTATACTCCTCCCCACTTCCCTCCTCCCCCTTCCCTACACCCCTCCTCTCCCTTTCTCCTCCATCAACCTGCCCCCCCCTCCCCTTTAACTTCTTTGCCCACTTCTTTCCCTCTGGTCTGTATTTTTATTTTATTTTTCTTATTAAGGGCTTACTATGGAAGTAAACTTCCAACATAAAATGTTCCCTCTACTTTAGCCTATAATAACGGGGAGAGGAGTCACGTTTGACGTCACCCGCGGCCATCTTTCAGTTTGGAAACAACAATACATGCTTGTGCAATCAGCATTCGTTAATGAGTGCTTTCTTTGTGAGTAGTTTTTTATATATTTTATGGATCAATAAACCAAGTTTATACAGAGAGCACTAAATTGTCCCCTTCCTCTCTTTTACTATTATCACATGCTGTGGATATACAACGGCTTATCGATCCAATCATGTCATGACCTTGCAGTAATACTTTCATGACCTGTCTGTCTCTTACCTGGTCTGTGTATCAGCCTTAGGGCTTGCTCTCTCACACCTGCATGGTTAAGTAATCTTCCCTCAGTGTGGCTCCACCCTAGCCTCAACAGGAACCACTATTTAACACTGTGTTCTCCAAGCCTGCCTTGCCGTGCAATATTGTGTGTTTGGTTTCCTGCTTGCCGTGTGCTCTACATTTGTCTATGTTACCGATCTTGGCGTGTTCCAGACCATCCCCGCCTCCTTGTGACCCTGATCTTTGGCGCGCTTCTCGACCATCCCTGCCTGCTTGTGACCCTTGACCTTTGGCTTGTTCTCCGTTTCCCCTTGTCTGCTAGTCGCCCCTGACCTGTAGCTTCCTCCTATAGCCTACCGTGAGCGTGAGCTGGGAAACTCTGGGGGCCGCGACCTGGAGTCAGCTGTAGCGTAGTCCATCCTCACCACTAGAGGCTCTGGTGAACACCTGCTGGCTCTTAGACTCTGCACCCTGGGGAATCATATGTTCTAGCTCCCCGTGGGATCCGTGTTGGTGCCCCAGTGGACCTGCCTTCCTGTACCACCCAGGGTTCCATCCGCAGCAGATAGCGGTAGGGTCCACTATCATAGCGGTGCACTCCTGACCCCAACGGTGTGCATCTGTCACCTGGCCTCAGGTGACCTGACACATCATCACCACCCCAGGAGTGGGCTGTTTTGGCTTAGTGACCTGTCTCAGGTTGAATCAATGAGGTGAGAAGCTATATTGTCTGTGGTGGAGGGACCTGGATCACTGCTTCATTGTTCTGTCTGCCGTTTCACTCGTGGGATACTGGTGTGCTTTGCTATACCATATGTGCATGAAAGTGAGAGTCTTGGATGTTATTGGATTATTTTACCAAAAAGTGGCATCTCTGGATGATTACACATGGACTGTTTCACTCTAGTTATGAATTTTCTGACTTTTTTATAATAAGGCTTACCTATAGGTAGGGTAAATATCTCTTAAACGTGCACCGTTTAGGAAATATTTACTGTACATGCAGTCAGTGGCATCACTGAGCCATGTGCCGTGAATGGCGGCTCTCATGCATGTGCGGGAGTGACATTGTGGCTCTGGCCAATCACAGAGCCGGAGTCCGCGAACCCGGCAGCAAGACGGGTGAAGATGGAATGCTTTGTTTTCTTTTTTTTTTTTTCACAATCAAAGTTTTATTGAAAGATAATTATTACAAAATATTAACAATGGTAATACATCAGCAAAGTTCTGGACTCAACATTTAAGTTCAGATTTCCAAATGCAGAGAAAAAAAAAATTAAGAGGTAAAGAGTACTTACAGTGTAGGTAGGGGCAGTAATTCTATCATACTAATCCTTATTTATAGAGGGAGGAAAGGGAATGGATAGAGAGGGGGGATAGAGGGTCAGATTTAGAGAGAAGGGGGGGGAATGAGAAGAGGGAGGGGGGATAAGGGGGAGGGAGAAGGGGGGGAGAGCTATTAGGGTAGAGGACTTCAGGGAAGCAGGAAATGTATTGATTCAATGTCTGAATACCCTCTAGCTATATTAATGGTAACACAACAGTCCAGAATACAGTCTGTCACAGGGTACAATATGATTGTGTCATTATGCAGGGAAAAAAAATAATATAACAGAATAGATTCCCAGAAATGTAAATCTATGAGCATCTTATTTCATCAGAGTTTGGAATTCAGCAGAGTACAGGAATAGAACCCAAGGTTGCCAAAGTGCGTGGAAACTTTCAGTTGTTTCTCTTTTCATTGCTACAATTTCGTCCATTTTGTGTATGAACATTACCCTGTCCAACCAATCCTTGACTGTCAGTGTGTTAGTGGTTCTCCAATGCAGTGGAATAAGTGTTTTTGCAGCTGTTAATAGATGCCTTGTTAACGCATTTTTATATTTGCTCATTTTAAAGTGATTAATATGTAGAAGGCATGCAGCTGCATTTAGGTCGATCTTAGTGTCTGTAATGTGTTTTATCCAGAATTTTACTTGAGACCAATAGTCAAGGATAGCGGGACAACTCCACCAAATGTGCAAGAAGGAGCCGGGCTCCCTATTGCACCTCCAACATATATCTGATGAGGTGTTTGACCATTTTTTGGATTTCACCGGGGTCACATACCACTGGGTTAATAGTTTATAAGAAATTTCTTGGTATCTCGTGCTCAGAGAGCATTTATGGGCAAAAATGCATGCCCTTTCCCATTGTATGTTGCTGAGTGTAAGACCTAGATCTGTTTCTCATTTGTTTTTATGTTTGTTGCATGTGTCTGTGTATGACTCAGCCAGGAATATGCCAAGGATGTTGTCTTAGTGATCTGGGATCTTGAAAGACAGATATTCTCCAGCTGGGTCAGGTTCTTACAGTATGCATTTTTATGTTTGCTATTGATCAAAAAGTCTTTCAGCTGTAAATAGGACCAAGGTTTGAGTGATGGTTCACCAAATTCGTTTCTTAGAGCATCTGAAGGTTTGACCTGTTGTCAGTCAAGCAAGGGGTGACCAACAGTTTACAAGTAGTAGTGGGGATTGGAAGTCTCAGTTGGTTTTCTCCTGGTGGGAAGTCTGGGTTGTCTGCAATCTGTGTCAATGGGCCAGGGATTGTGGCTAGTTTGTAAGGTGTAGCTATTTTGTGCCAGATATCAAGTGTGGTTGCTACGAAGGGGTTAGTTATTTTTCTGGTGTATTTGGAAGAGGCTGACCAAGGGAAATATAGGATGGGTTTCTTGTTGTGATCTCGCGCTAGTTGTACCCAATCTTTGTGAGTGTTGTGGCAATGCCAATCTATCAGTCTTGATATATGAGAGGCTATATGGTATTTCTTATAGTCAGGTAAACCAATGCCCCCCTTGTTCTTTGGAAGTGTAAGGAGTTTCAGACTGTTTCTCTGTTTTTTCCCAGCCCATAGGAAGCGTCTTTGGATGTTTTGTAGCTTCGAAAAGAAGGAGGAGGGCATCTTGATTGGTAAGGCATTAAAAAAGTAGAGCAGTCTCGGAAGGATAGTCTTTTTTAGAATGGACACTCTTCCAAACCAGGAAAAGAGCTTGGGGGTCCATTTTTGTAGGTCTGCAGTGATGGAATGTAGTAGGGGAACAAAGTTTGCTGAGAAGAGACTATCAATAGATGGGGTCAGCTTGATTCCTAAATATTTAAGGGTATTCGATTCCCATTTAAATTTGTGGTTACTCTTGAGTAGGTCATAATTTTTGGGGTCTAGATTCAGATTAAGAGCCTCAGATTTTGTTTGGTTGATCTTGAAATTAGAAATAAATCCAAAAGTTTTAAAAATCTCTGTAAGGTTAGGGATAGATATGTGTGGTTGCGTGATAAAAAAGAGAAGGTCATCTGCATATGTAGCTACTTTGTATTCGTTCTCCAGTACAGTAAATCCTCTAATGTCATGTGAGTTATTTATGGTCCTAATAAGGGGTTCCAACGATAGGATAAAAAGCAGGGGGGGAAAGGGGACATCCTTGACGAGTGCCATTGTGTATTTTGATTGGGTCAGATAGAACGTTATTAATTTTGATCTTTGCCTGGGGGTTGACGTAAAGGGTCTGAATCCAGTTCAGCATATTCTCCCCAAGGCCTACATGAGAGCAAGTAGCCAGCATATAATCCCACGAGACCCTATCAAAGGCCTTCTCCGCATCAGTAAACAGGAGAAGGCCCTCGATCTTCGCGCATTTCGCCTGATGAATAAGGTTAAGGGATTTGGTGATATTGTCTCTGGCCTCCCTACCCGGCATAAAGCCGACTTGTTCTGGGCCAATTATTTGGGAGAGTAAAGGTTTCATTTTATTAGCTAGAATTTTTGCCAGCAGTTTAATGTCGACGTTCAGCAATGAGATTGGCCTAAAATTAGTGCAATCAGAGTGGTCTTTGTCGGGTTTTGGGACTACCGCTATGTGTGCGTTAAGTAGTGTGTTGGAATCATGCTTATTTTTGGACAGATAATGCCTTAAGTAGGGGATTTGTTAGAAGCTGAGTAAAAGTCTTATAATACTGGGATGTAAATCCATCTGGACCTGGGCTTTTCCCTGTTTTCAAATCTTTGATTGCTCCCTGTATCTCAACTATTGTGATGGGTTCTTCCAGAGAGGAGATGTCCTTGCTAAGAAGGGAAGGTATCTTGCTATTTATTAAGAAGTCCTTGATCGTCTCCTCCCTGGGAGCCACAATGTGGGGAGGTTTGTGTTGGGCGGGTAGGTTGTAGAGTTTGTCATAGAAGTTATAGAATATTTTTGCAATATTTTCCGGTTCGTGTTCTAGTATACCTTGTTTGTTGCGAATGGCATGTACATGGTTCGCTGTCTTAACATCTTTCAGCTTTGGCCAGGTATTTTCCACTTTTGTCCCCGTGTTCATAAAAATATTTTTTTTAAACAATGTTTTTTGGGTTTGTAAGTCTAATATGCGTTTCAGGGATTGCCTATTGTGGTTAAGTTCTGCTTCTACTTTGGTGGACAGCGATTTTTTATGCTGTAGTTCTAGTCTAGCTATTGTGTTAGATAATTGAGATATCTCATTTTCTCTGTCTCTTTTCTTCCTGACTCCCCATTTCATCAGTTCACCCCTGATCACCGTTTTATGCGCCTCCCAGTTATTTAGGGGGTTGGTGTCTGAGTCAAGATTATTTTGGAAGTAAGTCCGAATGGAGTCATGGATGCTATCATGGATTGATTGGTCAGTCAGTAGGGCTGCATTGAGTCTCCAGTTGAATGTCGAGATTTTGGGTGGGTTAAATTGCATTGTAATTGCAGTAGGAGCATGGTCAGATAGGGAGATGATACCTATCTCTGCTCTGATCAGGTTGGAGATCTCTTTGTGTGATGAAAATTAAGTCAACTCTGGAGTATCCCTTGTGGGGGACCGAAAAGGAGTAATCCCTGTCAGTAGGGTGGGTCGATCTCCATGTGTCCACTAATGTCAAGGATTGCAATAATGCCTTAATGCGTTTCAGTATTCTGTAGGAGACATGTGAGTGTCCTGTGGATGTGTCATGAAGTGGTGAAAGGGGTACATTAAAGTCTCCACCAAGGATTATGCAGCCTTCTGCAAACCACTTCAGTTCATTTATTATTTTACTGCAGAATGTGATATGAGATTTGTTTGGGAAGTACACATTAGCTAGCGTGACCGGTGACCCTTCCCAAGAGCCTTTTAATATGATGTATCTGCCTTCAGGGTCTGTCAGTTGGTGTTTGATTTCGAATGGGGCGTTTTCATTAATCAGTATTGAGACACCTTTCGTCTCTGCTAGGGGGTTTGTTGCATGGTAGGCCACAGTGTATAGATTGTCAGTTATTTTGGGGATGTTCTGTCCTTTAAAATGTGTTTCTTGTATAAATATAACTAGGGGTTTGACCTTTCTGAGTTCCTTGAGGAGTTTGGCTCGCTTTTCCGGAATGTTGAGACCGTTAGCGTTATGTGAGACTATTGTGGGCGAGATACCTAGAAAGAAGGACATTTTGTACGTCTTTGGTTATATAGTAAATAGCTCTCAGGTAGGGACAATTGGGATTTAGAGAGAAGGGAAGGGGGGAAGGAAGGTTTGTGGAAAGGAAAGATTATATTTCCGTCAACTATATAGTCGTCAAACCCGTTAGATGGGTCTGATGTAACAATGGCTAAAATGAGTCTGAGCATATTTGAAATGGGAATGTCATTTGTTTTATTCTTCTTTGCCGTTTTATCAATTGTTTATGAAATTATGAAAGAGCTAATAATATGGATAAAGACTTCTATGCAGATATTACGTTCTTACATCATAACAGAATTATGCACAGTGGATAAGATTAAGATTCTGAGAAATAAAGTAAATAGAGTACTCAAAATATTGTGATGCATAGCTTACATGTGTTTGCGCTCAAATCCTCCCTATATAGCTAAATGCTAAGCTGAAATCACTTCCCCAGATCCCTATATTTCTTTATTAGCTATCAATATATTTTTTCAAAACAATGTATTACAGGGTGCTTTTTTGGTGCTGTTGGTTCAGTATCTAAAAGAACATGAGTGTAGTTTTCATATTTGTGTAAGAAAGAAAATCACCCTTTTTCTCTCCATCTTTCTTTTTTTTGTTTTTCTTTTATTTCAACCTTCAATATTCAGAAAAACAAAAAGAGATTATATAAACAATTTGATTACAGTGTATACTTGAGTATAAGCCGACCCGATCATAACCCGAGGCACCTAATTTTACCACAAAAAAACTGCGAAAACGTATTGACTCGAGTATAAGCCTAGGGTGTCCATCTGCATGCCTTACTGTGCCTAACTTTGCCTAACTGTGTCCATGTGCATGCCTCACTGTGCCCATGCCTCACTGTGCCCATGCCTCACTGTGCCCATGCCTCACTGTGCCCATGCCTCACTGTGCCCATGCCTCACTGTGCCCATGCCTCACTGTGCCCATGCCTCACTGTGTCCATGCCTCACCGTGCCCATGCCTCACTATATCCATGACTAGACTGACGTTTAGCATGGGAGTCTATGGAAGGGGTGCCCGGCTTTGAAAAATCGGTGCTCTCCGGACGTAGGTCCCCTAGTCAAAACACTTTGCACACTTTTATAGAGGAGAAATTGTGCTACATGTGTGCCAAGTTTCAGGTCCAGAGGACCTACTACCAGCCGGTACCGGGTCCCCAAATTTACCAGAGAAATTACAGTTTAACATGGGAGTCTATGAAAGGGGTGCCCGGCTTTGAAAAATCGGTGCTCCCTGGCTGTAGGTCCCCCGGACAACAAACTTTGCACACTTTTAGAGGAAGAGTGGGGCTACATGTGTGCCAAGTTTGGGGTCCAGGGGCCAGTACTGGGTCCCCAAAGTCCGGGAGATCAGGCGCAAAAAGGTGACTCGAGTATAAGCCAAGGGGGGCATTTTCAGCACAAAAAAATGTGCTGAAAAACTCGGCTTATACTCGAGTATATACGGTATATAAATTTTTTACTTTTCTCCTTATTATGCAAAACGTATTAAGGTACTGTATATGACTTTGTTATATCTTTCTATATTTTTATGGTTGTTATAAAGAAAATGTTAGTTTTGTTTTGCTTTACAGTATAGGCAAGAATAATAGTTTAGTTCATATAGTATATTTTAAGTGGACTTTCATATACTTCTATTTTGCATTAAGATCTCTTATAATGGGCTGTAACTATATTCTTTATTTCTCTCTCATATGCAGCCTGCTTTCTGGACTCAATGGCAACTCTTGGACTTGCAGCATATGGCTACGGTATCCGATACGAGTTTGGAATTTTCAACCAAAAGATTAGCAATGGCTGGCAGGTTTGTAAGAATTATTTAACAAATAGCTTAACATATAGGTATAAAGCTTTATAAATGCATAACAGGACTTTTTTTTTGTCAGAGAACGGGTACTTACTCCCCATACCCCAGGACCCCTTGTCTTCACTTTCTCCCAGCACCCCTTCCTTTTGGAGATCTTATTTTCATCACAAGTCGAGGCTCGACTCTGTTCCTAAAAGCCAGTACATAAGAATGAGACGCAATTGCTCGCGTAGCGAAGTCTTCAAGGTTCATTCTAAGATCCTCATGCATAGACTAGTAGATAAGGGGTATAAGGCCCCTTTTTTAAATCATAAGCTTGAGGAGGTGCATGTGTTGGACCGCAAACTTTTGCTGGCTGACAAAACTGTGGTATATGGACACGAGAACAATATTAATTTCTCCTGTGTTTTTATCACAGGGTACTCCCATCAACATTTCTCAAGAAAAAAACGTATGCGTAAACATATAGGTATATATATATGGCATATAGTCAAAAACGACTGGGTGCTTGGATCCGCCCCTTCCTGACATACCTCAGGTAGTCTTTAGAGGAGTCCCTTCAATTAAATCACTTATAGCTCCCATAGGTCTGTTAGTAGGGGGATCCCTACTTACAGACATATGTTCTTCCAGAATTTAGTAGGCTATAATAGATGTAAAAACTGTGCGGTATGTTCTATCAATGCTATCAGGGATAAGAAGATCACACATTTTACTTCCCTGAGCACCTCACATCTATCTCCTGACTTGCCCGTGTGGGCTTCAATACGTGGGACGCACTGTTCGACTGTTACAGGTTAGATTGAACGAACACGTTGGAAATATCAGGAGAGGATTCAAAGGGCACCCCGTTTCAAGACACTACTTAGAAGTACACAAACAGGACCCTAAGGGGACTTTGTTTGTTGGTATTGACAGATTAAAACTACCTTGGAGAGGAGGGCCTAAGCGGCGTGCGATTTCTAAGTTAGAAATGAGCTGGATATACAAAATTAGATGCCTCAGGCCCCTTGGGTTAAATGTTGATATAGAGATCAATGCTTTCATAGATAACGCATGATTTTTCCTTTTCCGTCTATGTATACACATTTTTTATAATTTGCAAAGTGTCAATCTATACTGTGTTTTTTATGCATGTTTTGGGAGAATATCACCTACGATATGATGTTAGTCAGTTAACATACCCATTACCCATTGTAAATTTTAGTTAATAGGATGTATTATTCCTATTAGTTTTTGCTCTGGATGCTGTCTTTTGGGCATCTACGGCAGTTTTTTGGTTGGTATATGTATTATTTTGCTTTTTTACTTCTCCAGATTCTGCATATATGCTCCTTATTGATATGGGTGACTGTATTGTGGCGTAAATTTCAAATACACTTATACCTATTCATATTGATTAATTATTTTTTCCTTTTCCAAAGTGCTCTTTAGTAGAGATGTACAGAACTATTCGCCGGCGAACAGTTCCCGGCGAACATAGCTTGTTCGCTTTCGCCGCGGCCGGCGAACATATGCGATGTTCGGTCCGCCCCCTATTCATTATCATTGAGCAAACTTTGACCCTGTACCTCACAGTCAGCAGACACATTCCAGCCAATCAGCAGCATACCCTCCCTCCCAGACCCTCCCACCTCCTGGACAGCATCCATTTTAGATTCATTCTCAAGCTGCAGTCTTAGCGAGAGGAGGGACAGTTTAGCTGCTGCTTATTTTATAGGGAAAGCTAGGCTAGGCAAGTGTATTCAGTGTTCACTCCACTCCTGAAAGACTCATCTGATCTCTGCTGTAAGCACAGCGTCCTGACAGCACCCCAAAAAGCCCTTTTTAGGGCTGGTAAAACACCAGTCTGCTTTTTTGTTTTTTCCTGGACAGCATCTATTTTAGATTCAGTCTGTACTTAAGCTGCAGTGTTAGCCAGAGGAGGGACAGTTTAGCTGCTGCTGATTTTATAGGGAAAGCTAGGCTAGGCCAGTGTATTCAGTGTTCACTCCACTCCTGAAAGACTCATCTGATCTCTGCTGTAAGCACAGCGTCCTGACAGCACCCCAAAAAGCCCTTTTTAGGGCTGGTAAAACACCAGTCTGCTTTTTTGTTTTTTCCTGGACAGCATCTATTTTAGATTCAGTCTGTACTTAAGCTGCAGTGTTAGCCAGAGGAGGGACAGTTTAGCTGCTGCTGATTTTATAGGGAAAGCTAGGCTAGGCCAGTGTATTCAGTGTTCACTCCACTCCTGAAAGACTCATCTGATCTCTGCTGTAAGCACAGCATCCTGACAGCACCCCAAAAAGCCCTTTTTAGGGCTGGTAAAACACCAGTCTGCTTTTTTGTTTTTTCCTGGACAGCATCTATTTTAGATTCAGTCTGAACTTAAGCTGCAGTGTTAGCCAGAGGAGGGACAGTTTAGCTGCTGCTGATTTTATAGGGAAAGCTAGGCTAGGCCAGTGTATTCAGTGTTCACTCCACTCCTGAAAGACTCATCTGATCTCTGCTGTAAGCACAGCGTCCTGACAGCACCCCAAAAAGCCCTTTTTAGGGCTGGTAAAACACCAGTCTGCTTTTTTGTTTTTTCCTGGACAGCATCTATTTTAGATTCAGTCTGAACTTAAGCTGCAGTGTTAGCCAGAGGAGGGACAGTTTAGCTGCTGCTGATTTTATAGGGAAAGCTAGGCTAGGCCAGTGTATTCAGTGTTCACTCCACTCCTGAAAGACTCATCTGATCTCTGCTGTAAGCACAGCGTCCTGACAGCACCCCAAAAAGCCCTTTTTAGGGCTGGTAAAACACCAGTCTGCTTGTTTTTTTTCCTGGACAGCATCTATTTTAGATTCAGTCTGAACTTAAGCTGCAGTGTTAGCCAGAGGAGGGACAGTTTAGCTGCTGCTGATTTTATAGGGAAAGCTAGGCTAGGCCAGTGTATTCAGGGTTCACTCCACTCCTGAAAGACTCATCTGATCTCTGCTGTAAGCACAGCGTCCTGACAGCACCCCAAAAAGCCCTTTTTAGGGCTGGTAAAACACCAGTCTGCTTGTTTTTTTTTCTGGACAGCATCTATTTTAGATTCAGTCTGAACTTAAGCTACAGTGTTAGCCAGAGGAGGGACAGTTTAGCTGCTGCTGATTTTATAGGGAAAGCTAGGCTAGGCCAGTGTATTCAGTGTTCACTCCACTCCTGAAAGACTCATCTGATCTCTGCTGTAAGCACAGCGTCCTGACAGCACCCCAAAAAGCCCTTTTTAGGGCTGGTAAAACACCAGTCTGCTTGTTTTTTTTTCCTGGACAGCATCTATTTTAGATTCAGTCTGAACTTAAGCTGCAGTGTTAGCCAGAGGAGGGACAGTTTAGCTGCTGCTGATTTTATAGGGAAAGCTAGGCTAGGCCAGTGTATTCAGTGTTCACTCCACTCCTGAAAGACTCATCTGATCTCTGCTGTAAGCACAGCGTCCTGACAGCACCCTAAAAAGCCCTTTTTAGGGCTGGTAAAACACCAGTCTGCTTGTTTTTTTCCCCCCGGCACAGTAGCTTACATAAAAAAAAACACAACAGTTTTGACTGCAGTAGATGAGCAGTCAGTTGCCTGCCAGCGTGTGTGTCAGACCTACAGTGTCTACTGTGCCAACTTCTGCCAGTGCACAGTGCCACTCATATCTGGTGTCACAGTAGCTTGCACGCATAGTACAACTAAACTAATCTAAAAAAAATGACAGGCAGAGGCAGGCCACCCCGCAGGGGCTGTCGTGGTCGTGGTGCTGTGATTCCCTTTGGCCCAAGAATAATGCCCAGTGTTCAGGGGCCACGTACCCTGAACTCGAAAAGTTCTGAGGACATAGTTGACTGGCTAACACAGGACAGCCAATCTTCTACAGCTTCCGCTCAGAACCTTGACGCACCATCCTTCTCCAGCTCAGCTTTGGGCACCTCTCAAGTTACCACTCGCCCGCCTGCCGCCACCACCAACACTAGCACCACAGTTGCTTCACTTGATCTGTCAGAGGAGTTATTTACACATGAGTTGGAAGAAATGAGTGATGCGCAAACATTATTGCCAGAGGATGTAGATAAAAGGGATATGTCTCAGTCAGGCAGCATTACACACATGGATGTACGGTGTGATGATGATGATGTTGTACCCGCTGCTGCTTCCTTTGCTGAGTTGTCAGATACAAGTGAAGCGGTTGATGACGATGTGGATGTCACGTGGGTGCCCGCTCGAAGAGAAGAAGAACAGGGGGAAAGTTCAGATGGGGAGACAGAGAGGAGGAGGAGACGAGTTGGAAGGAGGGGTAGGTCGTCGCAAGGAGCTAGTGGCACAGTCAGACAGCATGTATCGGCACCCGGGGTCAGCCAGACAGCACGCCAATCAACGCATGCTGTTGCCACCACCAGAATGCCGCCATTGCAAAGCTCAGCAGTGTGGCATTTTTTTTGTGTGTCTGCCTCTGATAACAGCGATGCCATTTGCAACCTGTGCCAAAAGAAACTGAGTCGTGGGAAATCCAACACCCACCTAGGTACAACTGCTTTGCGAAGGCACATGATCTCGCATCACAAACGCCTATGGGATCAACACATGATGACGAGTACAAGCAGCACACAAGCTCAAAGCCACCATCCTCCTCCTGGTCCAGCATCTTCAGCCACGTCAACCACTGCTGTCCTCCTTGCCCCCTCTCAACCATCTGACACTACGTCTCTCGCCTTGAGCAGTTCCTGCTCATCTGCCCACAGTCAGGTGTCTGTCAAGGACATGTTTGAGCGTAAGAAGCCAATGTCACAGAGTCACCCCCTTGCCCGGCGTCTGACAGCTGGCTTGTCGGAACTCTTAGCCCGCCAGCTTTTACCATACAAGCTGGTGGAGTCTGAGGCCTTCAAAAAATTTGTAGCTATTGGGACACCGCAGTGGAAGGTACCCGGCCGAAATTTCTTTTCACAAAAGGCAATCCCCAACCTGTACTCTATTGTGCAAAAGGAAGTCATGGCATGTCTGGCACACAGTGTTGGGGCAAGGGTCCATCTGACCACTGATACCTGGTCTGCAAAGCACGGTCAGGGCAGGTATATCACCTACACTGCTCATTGGGTAAACCTGCTGACGGCTGCCAAGCATGTAATGCGTGGCTCTGCAGAGGAGTTGGTGGTGACACCACCACGACTTGCAGGCAGGCCTGCTGTCACCTCCTCTACTCCTCCTACTCCATCCTCTTCGATAACCTCCTCGGCTGAGTCCTCTTCTGCTGCTGCGTCTTGCTCCACATCAACAGCACCCCCCCAGCTCCCCAGGGGCTATTCCACATCCCGGATACGACAGTGTCACACTGTCTTGGGGTTGACTTGCCTGAAAGCAGAGAGTCACACCGGACCAGCACTCCTGTCCGCCCTGAACGCACAGGTGGATCAGTGGCTGACTCCGCACCAACTGGAGATCGGCAAAGTGGTGTGTGACAACGGAAGCAATTTGTTGGCGGCATTGAATTTGGGCAAGTTGACACATGTGCCGTGCATGGCACATGTGTTAAATCTGATTGTACAACGCTTTGTGCATAAGTACCCAGACTTACAGGATGTCCTCAAGCAGGCCAGGAAGGTGTGTGGCCATTTCAGGCGTTCCTACACAGCCATGGCGCACTTTTCAGATATCCAGCGGCGAAACAACATGCCAGTGAGGCGCTTGATTTGCGACAGCCCGACACGTTGGAATTCAACACTCCTAATGTTCGACCGCCTGCTCCAACAAGAAAAAGCCGTCAACGAGTATTTGTATGACCGGGGTGCTAGAACAGCCTCTGCGCAGCTGGGAATTTTTTTGCCACGTTACTGGACGCTCATGCGCAATGCCTGTAGGCTCATGCGTCCTTTTGAGGAGGTGACAAACCTAGTCAGTCGCACTGAAGGCACCATCAGCGACATCATCCCATTTGTTTTCTTCCTGGAGCGTGCCCTGCGAAGAGTGCTGGATCAGGCCGTAGATGAGCGTGAAGAGGAAGAGGAAGAGTTGTGGTCACCATCACCACCACCAGAAACAGCCTTATCAGCATCGCTTGCTGGACCTGCGGCAACGCTGGAAGAGGAGTCTGAGGAAGAGGAGTCAGAGGAGGAATGTGGCTTTGAGGAGGAGGAGGAAGACCAACCACAGCAGGCATCCCAGGGTGCTCGTTGTCACCTATCTGGTACCCGTGGTGTTGTACGTGGCTGGGGGGAAGAACAGACCTTCAGTGAGATCAGTGAGGACGAGGAACAGGACATGAGTAGCTCGGCATCCAACCTTGTGCAAATGGGGTCTTTCATGCTGTCGTGCCTGTTGAGGGACCCTCGTATAGAAAGGGTGAAGGAGAACGACCTGTATTGGGTGGCCACGCTACTAGACCCCCGGTATAAGCAGAAAGTGCCAGAAATGTTACCGAATTACAGGAAGTCGGAAAGGATGCAGCAGTTCCAAAATAAATTAAAAAGTATGCTTTACACAGCGTATAAGGGTGATGTCACAGCACAACGGGAATCTAACAGGGGAAGAGGTGAAAGTAATCCTCCTCCTACCACGACCATGCCGGCAAGGACAGGACGCTTTACAGACGTATTGTTGATGGAGGACATGCGGAGCTTTTTAAGTCCTACGCATCGCCACAGCCCTTCGGGGTCCACCCTCAGAGAACGACTCGACCGACAGGTAGCAGACTACCTCGCCTTAACTGCAGATATCGACACTCTGAGGAGCGATGAACCCCTTGACTACTGGGTGTGCAGGCTTGACCTGTGGCCTGAGCTATCCCAATTTGCGATAGAACTTCTGGCCTGCCCCGCTTCAAGTGTCCTTTCAGAAAGGACCTTCAGTGCAGCAGGAGGTATTGTCACTGAGAAGAGAAGTCGCCTAGGTCAAAAAAGTCTAGATTACCTCACCTTTATTAAGATGAATGAGGCATGGATCCCGAAGGGACTGACAGTGGGCGATACATTTGACTAAAAAAGGCCTGATGAGATGAGCTGCCTTGGGCTAAAAATGGTCCACAAGCCGCAATGTTTTAGGGCACTTTCTGCCTGAAAAACATAATTTTTTCTGGCCGCTGCTACAGCAGCGGCTGCAACAATACCTAATTTTACAGGCATGTGTACATGCCTAATTTTTCTGGCCTCTGGTGCTGCACTGTGGCTGCAAAAAAAACAAACAAAAAAACACATACCTGTGTCAATTCCCCTTCGTGATCGTTACCTTGTTGTGGTGAAGGGGCTTGCGTATCACAATGAAGCGACCACCTCTATGAGTGTGTTGGCAATGGCGTTGTTGGCACACCCCAGATGGTAAGGTCGTTGCTTCATTGTGAACAGACCAAAAGCGATCGGCTTGATAATTTTGCATAGAAAAAACATAAATTTTCTTTGTGATCATCTAAGGTGATCATTAAAGCCTTGCGGTTGTGCAAATGGACTGTTTGCAGTTGTTTGCGGTGCGTTAAACGGGGAGTTTGGTCTGTCCGAGTTTGGTCTGTCACTGTGAAGCGGGCGTAACCCTTACACTACCTGATCGATACAACATCATACCTGATGTTTTAAAGCACGTTATTCCAAACACATTAGGAATGTTAGGTGATTTATGCCCTTTATGGATTAAAACCCGACTCTGCGTCAACTACGTAATTTTCCATGGGAGTTTTGCCATGGATCCCCCTCCGGCATGCCACAGTCCAGGTGTTAGTCCCCTTGAAACAACTTTTCCATCACTATTGTGGCCAGAAAGAGTCCCTGTGGGTTTTAAAATTCGCCTGCCTATTGAAGTCTATGGCGGTTCGCCGGGTTCGCCCGTTCGCGAACGTTTGCGGCAGTTCGCGTTCGCCAACGGAAAATTTTATGTTCGCGACATCACTACTCTTTAGCTGCTGTGTACATCATATTGAGGTCTAGTGTTCTCTCATGCAGTGGTTTTAATTATGTTCCACAAGATGGCGCCCAGATGAAAACAAGGTCTGGTTTCTGTCTTGTGGTATAAAGGTGATGGGTCAGCATGTCGCCAGTGCCCCAGGAAGACGTCACATCTGGCGAAACATGTAGGGCGGTGCTACGACGTGCTGACGCCATTACGCCCCACGTGACCCCGGTACACGGGCATTCGTATCTTGTTTGTTTTTAAACTTGCCGGCTATTTTTAATGTATTTTGCGGTCGTTTCCGCTTGCTTACTAATTTTAAAGCAATAAAGGCTTTTTTATACTTACCTTACTACACCATTGGAGTTTCCTGTCTCTTTATACTCACGGCCTTCCGGCCAAGGAGTGTTACCCCCAGATTGGAATTCCAGCTACTCTTTTCCACTGAACACCATGGATGTCTGAATACAGCACGGAGAGTCTGGCGATATAGGAGATCTATTTGTCCCTGCAAAGGGCTGAATCTGCCTGCGCATAAGACCTTGCTATTCAGGAGGTCCACCGTATCCAGTAAGGGAACTCACTTGCAGAGTGGGATCCATCTTCATTTGTGGACTCTCTTACATCTCCTCTTCCCCCTCCTTTCTTCCTTGGTGAAAGTGGATGAATCTTAGATTTTCGTCTTCTCATTGGACTTATTTACCTCCCATCAGTGTTTTCTTCTTTCCCAATTGTGTTTTGGACTCAATTATTTTACCAATTCACATTTGTTCTCATTACTTTGATGTCACATTTATAAAGTATATCACTAGCGCAACTTATGTTTTTTACAATTTTGGTTCACCATAGAGATATTTGATGGTTTTTGTTGCAGCTGCTGTTTGTTTTTCTTTGTATTTTAGCGCGGTATTAACCCCTTTACATTTACACTTAAGCATCTCAAGTGACAGGTCAGGTCATCTTTACATATTTCCAAACAAAATAAAGTTGCCAAACAGGAGCACTTCAACGGCAGATACCATAAGCCAAATTACCTAGACATACAAGACCTGTGAATACGTTTGCTGACAGTTTAGGAATAGCTTTGTATATACGTTTATCTTCAGCGAAGCTGAGGGACCTGAAGGCCCCTAAGTACACATATTCAAATATAATGAGGTCAGGTGTTTAATAGTGGTTGTTACCTCCTAACAGAACCAAAAAATTAAAAATAACGTTTAAGGGGAGGCCCTATCCATCTTGTGTAGTATGTAGGGGACTCCATAACATCAGGATAGGATTTTGTACCCGAATTGGTTCGCTAAGGAGGATTTGTGAGCTAAGAGGAGAATTTTTTCCACCTGTCGTGGTGTAAACTGAGTATCCAAGTCAATTTCCCACTGGCGAACAAAAGTCGGGGTCGGATCATCCGCAAGAGCTATCAAATAGCCATATATCAGGGTTAATGTGTGTCTAGAGGATTCCCCCATCTTGCACAGGGATTCAAAGGGAGTGAGATCCCGTGTGTTATAATGTGCTTTCTGAAGGGACAGGAGGAAATGTTGGTTTGTACTCCTCCTATCCAATGGAGGAAATGAGAGCCTGGAAATGTCTGCAGGGGAGGGGAGTCCACCCTGTGACCACATGTCCATTATACGATATTTCCCTAGGAGGGCCAGCCTCTGCAAACTTCTAGTAAGTCCGGGTATGAAGTCAGGATTTCCTATGACAGGGGTCATGGGGGAGGATAACGGAGAGAGACCCGTTTTGCGGAAGGTCGACCTAACCACTGCGAGAGTGGCACCTATCAGGGGATGATCCCGCAAGTCCTCTGGGGGTAAGGAAATGAGCCATAGCGATGTCAAGAGAGGGATAGAAGCGTCCTCGATCTCCATTTCCACCCACTGCTTGGACTCTGCATTGCAATGTCAGTCCACTACCCTTGAAAGGTGCACTGCCCTGTAGTACTGGAAAAGGTCGGCGAGCCTTATACCCCCTTTCGCCTTAGAAAAAGATAATACATGCATTTTTATCGTTGGCGACCTTTGGGACCAAATGAAGTCCCTAAATATCGCTCGAAGCTGTTTAAAAAATGCCAAGGGGACACGGATTGGCATAGCTTGGAGCAGATACAAGTAAGTGATTTTTCATAAAATTATTTCCTACTATGTTTTTCTGCCTACTTGTAACATTCATTTTTCCCTCACTTCCATTTGTATGGAAGGAGCAGTACACATTATTTGTGGTCTTGTAAACTGCTCAATTCTATTGTTAAAAATGCACACTTGAAAAGTATTTTATTTTTTTAAATTAGAGTTTAGTCTCACTTTAATATCAAATCAGACAGACCTTTGCGCTACATAGTTAATGGTAGCTCTAAAGGAGAATGTATAGTGTATGGTCAGCCTTAACAGCTTGCCGACCGTGTCCTGCACATATACGTTGGCAAAGATTCAACGGCTGCGCAAAGTAACGTGTATATATATGTTACTTTGAATTTCACGCCGTGCAGGCGCACGCGCCCCTGCCGCAAGCTCCGTGACCTTGCCCGCGGGACCCGCGGACTTAATGCCTGCCGGTGTCCCGCGATCGGGTCACAGAGCTGCAGAACGGGTAGAGGCCAGTGTAAACAAGGCATCTCCCAATTCTGCCTAGGTGACAGGACACTGATCGTCTGCTCCCTCTTATCGGGAGCAGCGATCAGTGTCGTGTCACAGTAAGCCCCGTCCCCACACAGTTAGAATCACTCCCTAGGACACACTTAACCCCTTCCTAGCCCCCTAGTGGTTAACCCCTTCCCTGCCAGTCACATTTATACAGCAATCAGTGCATTTTTATAGCACCGATCGCTGTATAAATGTGAATGGTCCCAAATTGGCGTCAAAAGTGTCCGCTGTGTCTGCCATAATGTCGCAGTCACGATAAAAATTGCGCAAACCAATCAATAAACGCTGCTTGAGATTTTATTTTACCAAAAATATGTAGAAGAATACGTATCGGCCTAAACTGATGAAAAAAACGTTCTTTATATATATTTTTTTGGGGATATTTATTATAGCAAAAAGTAAAAAATATAGCTTTTTTTTTCAAAATTGTCTCTCTATTTTTGTTTATAGCACAAAAAATAAATACCACATAGGTGATCAAATACCACCAAAAGAAAGCTCTATTTGTGAGAAAAAAAGGACGTCAATTTTGTTTGGGAGCCATGTCGCACGACCGCGCAATTGTCAGTTAAAGCGACACAGTGCCAAATCGCAAAAAGTGGCCTGGTTATTTGGCAGCCAAATCCTCCAGGGCTGAAGTGGTTAAAGTGGTTGTAAAACCCTATTCATGAAATTTAAACTGAGTGCATACAGTGCCTTGAAAAAGTATTCACACCCCTTGGAATTTTTAACAATTTGTCATGTTACACCCACAAACATAAATGTATTTTATTGGGATTTTATGTGATAGACCAACACAAAGTGGCACATAATTGTGAAGTGGAAGGAAAATTATAAATGGTTTTCCACATTTTTTACAAATACATATCTGAACAGTGTGGCGTGCATTTGTATTCAGCCCCTTTACTCTGATACCCCTAACTAAAATCTAGTGGAACCAATTGCCTTCAGAAGTCTTCTGTGTGGTATTTCTTTTTTAAAGATATCATTTTTATTGTTTACATACAAACAAACAAATACACAAATGCGTATTTAGCATTAAAGGAGCAAACAGTGCTCACTCAGCAATGAGGTACAGTTACATGGTATCCAGTTAGACAGTGAGTACAGATTAATAGAGGAGTTTCATTGTTACTGTCTAAATTCCAGTATGACGACTAGACGTCAATTAACATTTTCAAAGAACTCGAGGAACAGGTGGTATAGTGCAATCTGAACTAACCCACGGATTCTAGATCTTGTGAAACTTTTTTGGGCATACGCTGGCCTCATACGTCAATTTGTATAAAGGTATAGCTTGATTGACTATAGTGAGCCAGAAGGCTATAATAGGTGAGGATTGGGATTTCCATTGCATAGTTATCATTTTCTTTGCATAAAACAGGATAATTCTTAGAAAGGTTTGTACATTCTTAGATATCCTTATCGTCTATGTGACAGGAGTGACTTTGGGTCAAGGGTTTGTGGGACTAATGTGTGCTGTATATATGTATATATAATGTGTGCTGTGCCATGATGTTGGACTATTTGCTGTGATGAAATAGGAGAAAAAGGGTGGGACTTTATGTGAGGCAATACCTAAGATTGGCCTCCATCCCCAATGCTTGTAAACAAAAGAAAATTGGGACTTTATATGAAGCAACACTGCTTTTAAAATGAATCTATCAATGTAAACATTGTTTATTTAGTGCAAAAAGGCATATATACATCATGAAATAGTAAAAAGCATTATAATGAATAGTAATAACATAATCATATAGTTAATAATGTAATTATTAAATAGTAACAATATAATTATTATCTCAATATAATATGCAGAACACTAGAAATATAGAATACAGAGAGGGAGAAGGGAAAACTTCCAATCAGTCTCACCTCATTGTAGTCCAATGGTAAATAATTGGTAGTGTTCATAGTAAAAGGGGTTGTTTTATATAGATAGCGTCCTCCCTGGGAGCTGAGGTGGTATAAACCACAGGCACATGGGTGGCAACAAGTAACCAAAGTGAGAGTGTAGATCTCCAGTGATCAGCTGTAGTTGGGACGCTATCTATATAAAACAACCCCTTTTACTATGAACACTACCAATTATTTACCATTGGACTACAATGAGATGAGACTGATTGGAAGTTTTCCCTTCTCCCTCTCTGTATTCTATAGTTCTTATTACCAATATATAAATTTGATTATTTTATCTTTATCTTTATTTTAATTTTTATTATAGATTCAATTAGCATCAGCTCCTGATGAGTGGTATATTAACCATGAAACGCGTAGAGATTTCTATGATGCGATGTCACAGTTCCCTGATTCGTACCCTTTTATAACCCATCATAATGCATCTATCCATCATTGTTTATATGTTTATATATTATTACGTTTGCCATCCTGGTCTGTGTGCCCCATGTCTAGTGTTCTACATATTATACTGAGATAATCATTATATTGTTACTATTTAATAATTACATTATTAACTATATGATAATGTTATTACTATTCATTATAATGCTTTTTACTATTTCATGATGTATATATGCCTTTTTGCAATAAATAAACAATGTTTACATTGATCGATTCATTTTAAAAGCAGTGTTGCTTCATATAAATTCCCAATTTCCTCTTGTTTCCAACGATTTGCTGTGATGGTTTGGGGTGTGACTATTCTATTGTCTATTGTGGCTGGCTGCCTCAACTATTATGGGATGTGCAGGTGTGTTTTCTGTGAGGAAAAAGGGAGGGGGGATTCCTCCAACCCCCCTGCTGATAAGACTGTGTACTGAGAAGTTAAACACACCTGACCTGTATCACCATTGTCATTGGACAATTTAACCCTCCCTGTTTTCCAAGGGTGGGAGGGAAGTGATGTGAAGAGAGATATCTGTTAACATGTGCTTGAATAAAGCAGTTTGTGGTTTTACCCTACACTGAGGTGTTGTGTCTGTGGACTGGGGGGCTAAAGAAGCTTGGACGGTGCTGGATCTGAACAGAGGAAGCATTGATGGCGGACCTGGATCTGTTTGAGGACAAAGGGTTCATCACAGTCTATATTTCCTAGCAGGCATCTCAGGGGATTACAAATGTTAGGCAAATTAGTGAGGGAGATGATAAGGACCGTGACTCCCGACCAGAATTTCCTAATTGGCGGGCACTCCCACATTAAGTGGAAAAATGTGATCACATCCATGAGGCCGGCCGGTGCCATTTTGCTGCGGCTCACATGGAGAGAGCAGTAGTGGGAATTTGGCGATATCCTCCAGCCCGGGGCCGTATTTCACCATCCTCAGGTGTTCCCGGTGGTCTCAGGGGGTAAGAAGGCTGATGGGTTCCCTCAGGGGCGATCGGGTCAGCAGGATCAGGCTAAGATAGGAGCGAGACAGATGGAGATCAGGCAAGCTGCTTCCTCACATAACGGTAGTTGGCCACGCCCCTCGACGGGTGGTAATCTGACAGGTGGCAAGGGAGCTCTGGTGACCAGAGAGCAAGGGTCAGACTCCAGACTCCGAGGAGACAGGGAGGCTAATAAGAAGTGCTGTGGTGTAGCAAGATGGTCGCTACTCACAGAGCTGGTGCTGTGAATTGTCTGCCAGGCGGTTGTGGAAGCAGAGGAATGCTTCTATGGAAGCTACAGGTAGCAGTTTGACAGGCTGAGCAACTCCAGTGGCAGTGTAGGGAGTGAGCCGGGTGCAGAGGAGGAAAGGAGATCAGGACAGAGTGTTGACACTGTAGCAGGGTGGAGCAAGATGGCCACTACACTCTGGAGCTAAGACTAGGGCTGCGGCCCCAACTCGTGCCACAGATGAAGATAGACCCGGTGCTCTGACTTCCATAGGTGGCTTGGAGCAAGTGTAGAGGAGTCAGGAAGGCCGAAAGCGAGTGTTGGGATGTAACAGGATTGCCGTCACTCCCAAGGCCGGATCCGATATTCTTCCTGCAGGCCACTGTAAAGGAGCGTCACCAAGTGCTGCAAGTAGGTGAACAAGGTAGCAAGCAGGTGAACTCTGATGGCTGTGTAGAGAAACAACCAGGTGCAGGGTGGTCAGAGAGGCTTGGAGTAAGCACTGGTACCTCAGCCGGATGAAGCAAGATGGCCACCACTCCCGGAGCTGGACCCGAGCCACGATATGTCCCCCAGGCGGCTGCAGACACGGAGAAGCGCCACGCTGTCGGCCTTGAGCGGCACGCTGACCGTCTGGTGAGCCCTGAGTGCTGTGGAGGGAACAAGGTGGGTCTGCTGGAGAAAGAATGCCAAGGATGTATATCAGGATGGCAGGAGCTCTTCACAAACAAGTCCTATTCAGACTACCATCAAGCCACGCCCATACACCTGTGTGTAATTTAAGCTCAGTATAAATACAGCTGTTCTGTGAAGCCCTCAGAGGCTTGTTTGAGAACCATAGAAAACAAACGGCATCATAAAGGCCAAGGAACACACCAGACAGGTCAGTGATAAAGTTGTGGAGAAGTTTAAAGTAGGGTTAGGTTATAAAAAAAATTCCCAAGGTTTGAACATCTCAGGGAGCACAGTTCAATCCATCATCCGAAATTGGAAAGAGTATGGCACAACTGCAAACCTACCAAGACATGGCCATCCACCTAAACTGACAGGCCAGGCAAGGAGAGCAAAAGTTTTATTTGCAGTTTGCGAGAAGCCATGTGGGGGGCACAGCAAACGTAGAAAAAGGTGCTCTGGTCAGATGAGACCAAAATTTAACCTTTTGGACTAAAAGCAAAACTAACACTGCACATCACCTTGAACACACCATCCCCACCATGAAACATGGTGGTGACAGCATCATGTTGTGTGGATGATTTTCTTCAGCAGGGACAGGGAAGCTGGTCAGAGCTGATGGGAAGATGGATGGAGCCAAATACAGGGCAATCTTAGAAGAAAACCTGTAAAGCCTCGTACACATGGCCGGGTTTCCCGACGGGAAAACTGCGAGGAGAGCTTTTGGCCGGGAATCCCGCCGTGTGTATGCTCCCTCGCAGTTTTTCCGACAGGAAAACTGCCAAAACCGCCGGACAAAAAAAAGAGAACCTGCTCTCTTTTTCCGGCGGGTTTCCCAACAGACTTTTATCCGTCAGAAAACCAGGCCGTGTGTAGCAAAAACCGGCCATTTTTGACAGTTTTCCTGTGGGAAAAACTCAGATGAAGCATAAAACACGGTCGGGATTCCCGAGAAAAAGCTCTCATTGGAGTTTTCCCAACGGGAAAACTGAGCGTCTGTACGGGGGAAAAGTAGAGAGCAGTCTCTTGGCTTTCCCCTCGGGATTTTCGACTGACCTTTTCCCGGTCGTGTGTACTAGGCATTAGTGTCTGCAAAAGACTTGAGACTGGGGCAGAGGTTCTCCTTCCAGCACGACAGCGACCCTAAACATACAGCCAGAGCTACAATGGAATGGTTTAGATCAAAGCATATTCATGGGTTAGAATGATCCACTCAAGTCCAGACCTGAATCCAATTGAGAATCTGTGGCATGACTTGAAAATTACTGTGTCTAGGATGCTCTCCATCCAATCTGACAGAGTTTGAGCTATTTTGCAAAGAAGGGCAAAAATTTCACTCTCTACATGTGCAAAGCTGGTAGAGACATACCCAAAAAGTCTTGCAGCTGTAATTGCTCTCAGGGGGGCTGAATACAAATGCATGCCACACTTTTCACATATTTATTTGTAAAAAATGTTTCAAACCATTTATCATTTTCCTTCCACTTCACAATTATGTGCCACTTTGTGTTGGTCTAGCAAATAAAATCCCAATAAAATACATTTACGTTTTTGGTTGTAACATGACAAAATGTAGAAAATTTCAAGGGGTATGTATACTTTAAGGCACTGTGTGTGTGTGTGTGTATGCATATATATATATATATATATATATATATATATATATATATATATATATTGTGACAGAATGCAGGTAAAATCACCAGGGTGCGTCCAGGATGGAAGGTATATATGTCCTAGGTTCAGGCTTTATGCCGATTTATACCACTAGGGGGAGTGCGGGGAGTCTTGCAGGGGAAGAGTTAATGAGCCCAGCTGAAGTAAGTGGGCTCGTTAGGGCCTCTACAAGAACTCCCAGCATACTAAGGGAGATGCTCCAGCCTGGAACCAGATCTGTGTGGATAATCTGGGGAGTGTGATTTCTGTTTGGTGAGACAAAGCCTGTGTGGCTATTACTAAGAACTTTAAAACAGGGACTTAAAGGAGTAGTAAAGTTACATGTTTTTTCACCTTAATGCATCCTATGCATTAAGGTGAAAAAACATTCGACAATACCGCCCCCCCCCCCGAGCCCCCGTTTTTCTTACCTGGCCCCTCGAAAGTCCCATGCTCGTCCCCGTCATCCTCTTCGTTTTTCAGCCTGGCCGCCGATTGGCTACACTGGATGGATTGAAAGCAGTGCAGCCATTGGCTGGCGCTGCTGTCAATCACATCCAATGACGCGGCACGCCGGGGGGCGGGGCCGAGTGATACAGTCGGCGGCTATGGCCGCCGCTGTATCACGGGAGCGCGCCCGCAATCACTCCACACCATGCGAGCTCACTCGCATTAAGGTGTGGAGTCCTTGCGGGGAGGAGCCAAGACAGCCGCCGAGGGACCCCAGAAGACCAGGATCGGGGCCACTGTGTGCAAAACGAGCTGCACAGTGGAGGTAAGTATAACATGTTTGTTATTTTTAAGCAAAAAAAAGGGAAGCTTTAGTGCTCCTTTAAGGACTGGGGCAGCACAAGGCTGTACCCAGTTGTTAGTTAGGGACACCAATGTGTGTAGTAAGCGGTCAAGCTGACCAGGATTTCTTTTTGTTTGTTTCTTTTTGTTTTACTGTTTTTCCCCTGTAAATAGTGTAAATAAACCGCACCTTTTGTTTTTGCAACTACAAACTCTGTCTGCTGTGCCTGTTTTTGTGTGGTGAACCCATCCAGGGGGTCACACACACCCGCTGCCGAGCGAACCCCCTCACAGTATGTATGTACAGTGGGTACGGACCCCCTTACATTTTTCACTCTTTGTTAATACATTAATGAGGAAAAAAAATGAACTTAAATGATTTTAGCAAATGGCTGCAATATAACAGAGTGAAAGATTTAAGGGGGTCTGAATACTTTCCATACCCACTGTATATATGTGTGTGTGTGTGTGTGTGTATGTATGTACTGTATGTATGTATATGTAGTGGGTTGTTCAATTTAAGGGTAGTGTCTGAGTGGTAATTAGGCTCAGACACATTGATTGTTAGGGTTAATGAACCATTTTTGTTAATGGGAGATACTGTTGGTGCACAGTTCCCTGTGGTCTACAGGGGGCGTTGTCGCCATGGGCAAGGGTTGAACCGCCAATCCAGGGCTGCGCCTTTTGTCCCCCCTCTCGGCAGTAGCACGGCGGGGCGGGTAACCTGCTGTGCCTGTCGGGAGAGGGTATAAAAGGGGGCAGACATCTTCCATTGGGGTTAGTTCGTCCACGCCCAGGCACCTTCAGCCTGGGTGTGTGTGGTTCGTCCACGCCCGGGCACCTTCGGCCTGGTCTGAGGAGGGTCGTCTCCGGGTGCTTTAGGCCCAGAGGTGGAGTTCCTGTTCCATCCCAGGCACCTTCAGTCTGGGGTGAGGTACAATTTTGAAGGCCCGGGGCCCAGCAACCTTCGGCTGGGGTCCGCTAGGGATCGAGAGCTCCCTGGGTGCCGCCTTGCGAGGGGACCCGTATCTGAGATGAGGAGGCCAGGGAGGTAACCCTTTCCGAAGACCCAGCGCAGAGTCGTGGTGACGGTGAGGGCCTCTGGTAACTCTCCGGAGGGATGTTTTTCTCCTTGACATGGGCCAAATACCTTAAGAAAGAAGTTCATCAGGTCAGTGGCAGTGACCCTACTCGTTCAGGTCAGTGGCAGTGACTTCATAGGGCAAGGCCCTATTCATTAGGTCAGTGGCAGTGACTTTATTCCCCCGGTCTGTGGCAGAGACCAACCTCACGGTCTGTGGCAGAGATTGTGCGCCAAAGCTGTTTGAGACACCTAAACAGTCTAAAGAGTTAAGCTACGTTTGTGCCTGGACCTCCTCCACAGCTAAGCTGTCCTGTATCTTCGCTCCAACCTGTCTGCTCTCAAAGAGGCTGTTTATTATCCTGTGTGAAATAAATGTTGAGTTGGACTTTCAGCTAGTGTGGACATTCACATTCCTGGGGAAAACGAGAACTTGCATCTATTTAAAGTAGAGGTGAGATCATTCTTGGGAGGACTTTGACTCTGGCCGCAGACAAGGCCCAAAACTAACACCGCTCAACCTCTTTACTCAGGAGGGTACGGGCTTGTGGTGCGGTGTGCCTCTATGCCTGCGAGGAGCCTAATTGAATGCAGGTTGGGGAGAGGTGGGTGCGCTACCCATATATATATATATATATATATATATATATATATATATATATATATATATATATATATATATATATATATGTGTGTGTGTGTTTACTTGTCTCTCTCCAACGCTCTAGGTGTCTTTTCTCTCTGGTGCTTCCTCCCTCTGTTATCAGCATGGGTCACAAGTTCTCCAACACATGAGATAACATGAGCTAAAAATTTGTGTTTTGTCTCATCTGAGGCTATTTACTTCACTGGGTATATGTGAGGGTTTACAACTAGGGATGAGCTTTATGTTTGGGTTGAACATGAGTTCGACTCGAACGTTAGCTGTTCGATCATTCGCTGAAATTCGAACATTATGGGGCGTTCGCACCAAATTTGAGCAGTACGTCACGCCCCATAATGCACTGCGACATCGCAGTGCATTGCTGTCTGATGATTGGCCAAGCATGCACTATGACCTGCATGCTTTGGCCAATCACAGCGCCGACCTCAAAGAGAGCCATAATCTTGTGTATGTGTATGTATGTATGTGTGTGTGTGTGTGTATATATATATATATATATATATATATATATATATATATATATATATAACCACTGTATCCAGTGTAGCTAGATCTGACTGCAGGCTGTTCCTGGTGTACTTTTTCTAATATACTGTCAGGCAGGTGATTCAGTGAGCTACAGTGCATTTAATATATTTATACAGTCTTGTGTGTGTATATATATATTGTACAGGACGCCGTGGCTGGGTCCGGGAAGGACGCTATATTTCCCCTCTGTTTGGGCTGTGGTTCCTTTAAGGGAACAGAAAGGGTTAACACACCTGTCCAAGGAAGTGGTTTAAGAGAGACAGGAAGTTTTAGGTGAGAGAAAGGAGTGTAGTGATGTCTGTGCATGGTGAATGGTGGACATTGCAAAAGCTGTGGAGGCTGTGAAAAGCTCTGGAAAGCTGTGAATGTACATGGCAGTGGCCTGCATGGAAGCCTGCTAGCTGGGAAACTTACCTGCAACACCAAGTAAGGACTGTTTAACTGCAACAGCAGTTATAAGCTCTACAAGTCGGTGAGACTGTTATTTCTTTTTGTTTTGCTGCTGTGAAGTCATTTTAAGTTTAATAAACGTCCTTTTGTTTGAAAAGCCTGTGTCCTGCGATCTAGCTGGTTCCCCGAACGCTACACTGGTGCTCGAATGCGGGCAGGACAGAATAACAGGCATAAGAAGAAAAAAAAAAAACTTTTGCATTGAACTTGACATTGAACAGTTAAAAGGGACAGTACATTGGATATATGTCCTGGGTTAAAGCTGCACAAACGTTGAAAGCTGAAGCAATGGAGGAGCTAATTAAACAGCTGTCCCTGGCTAATATGCAAGCGCAAACTCGCCATGAGGAAGCAAATCAGCTGCAGCAAGAAAATACTCGCCTGTTGGTGACCCAGTTGGCAGCCCAGCAAGCAGCCCAACAAGAGGTTATGCAGGCTCAGGTGGCTGTCTTAAAGGAAGCAGTGCAGCAGCTACCCAGGTTCGGGAGCAAGCGGCTGTTGCCCCTGGCAACCAGGTGACGGTGAGGGCAAGCCATTTTTTGCAGAAATTGTCCCTGAGCGATGATGTAGAGGCATTTCTTGCTACATTTGAGAGGACGGCAGAGAGAAGGGTGGCCTCAGGACCAGTGGGCCGGCCTCATTGCCCCTTTTCTCACTGGAGATCCTCAAAAAGCCTACTTTGACCTGCCACCCGATGATGCTAAAGACTATCAAAAGTTAAAGGCAGAAATTCTGGCTCGTCTGGGGGTGACTACGGCCGTTCGGGCCCAACGAGTACACCAATGGAAGTATCGTCCAGATCAGCCACCTCGGTCTCAAATGCATGACCTGGTGCAACTGGTAAAAAAATGGCTGCAGCCTGAGGTGTTGTCGGGTCCCCAAATCGTGGAACGAGTTGTGCTGGACCGATACCTGAGATCCCTGCCAGACGACCTTCAACGGTGGGTCAGCCATGGAGACCCCAAAACAGCAAACCTCCTTGTCGAGATGGTGGAACGATATACAGTGGTGGAGGACCTGCTCGGACCTACCAAGCGCATAGGCCCCAGTCTACCATGGCCTGTTCGACCAACTGCTGCCCTTCGAAAGGATGTTCCAAGGAGTCCTGGAGCAAACACCCCGGAAGGTCAAGAGTCACTCCCGGTACCTCCTCAGCGTTCTGTTCCTGTTCGGAGAGGAGGGGATGTACAATGTTGGCGATGTCATCCCTGGGGTCATACCCGGGCACACTGCCCACTGCAAGAGGAGCCCATGGAATGCGGGGTTCTTCGAAGGGGGTCTTTTTATGCCCATAAAGTATGCACCACACAGCTCGACCTGGGTGAGGAAAAATTTGAGTGTGAAGTCCAAGTGAACCATCTCCCTGCCCGGGCTTTGTTGGACTCCGGAAGCATGGTAACCCTGGTTCATCCTAGAGTAATTGGGAAGATTGGTCCGGTAAGAAAAACCTTACGGGTGGTGTGCATTCACGGGGACACTAGAGAGTACCCTCTCATCTCGGTGACCATCTCCTCAGCATGTGGCACTGGTACTCAAGAGGTGGGGGTGGTAAAGAACTTGGTACATGATGTTATAATAGGACGAGACTGTCCGTTGTTTACAAAACTGTGGGAACAAGGAGAACAGTTCAGAGATTGGGGAGAAACTAGCCTCCCTGTTCCTGCTGCTGAGAGGAATAACCCTGAACTACCAAATGTTCTTAATGTGGATCCAAATGATGAAATTGCTAATGGTTGGGTTAATGGTGATGAAAGTAGAGCTGATACTGTTGAGAATGTCAAGATATGTGGTCCACAGACCTACCAAAACACTGAGGGGGGAAGACCTTCCCCACTTCAGGTAATGCTGGGGGAAGAGGACGAGAAAGTGGCCTCTACCCCTGCCCTGCCAGATTTGGGTGTTCCCCAGGGGGCGTTTGGTACTGCTCAGATGCAGGACCCCACTTTGGCCCATGCATGGGAACAAGTTGTAGTAGTAAATGGGGTTCCCCAAGAGCCAGGTGCGAATGAGCGGTGGCCACACTTCGCAATATATAATGAGTTATTGTATCGGGTTACCAAGGTGAGAGAAAATGTGGTTAAACAATTGTTGGTACCCCAACAATATAGACGAAAGGTTCTAGACCTGGCCCATGACGATGTGTTAGGGGGACACCTGGGAGTTGAGAAGACGGAGGCACGGATCACCGACCGGTTTTAGTGGCCAGGTCTGAAAGCAGAGGTAAAGAAATACTGTACCTCTTGTCCCACCTGTCAGTTGACCGCTCCGGTGACCCACTTCCGGAGCCCTTTGATCCCTCTGCCCATAATTGAGGTCCCGTTCGAGAGGATAGCCATGGATATAGTGGGTCCCTTGGTAAAGTCAGCTCGAGGTTACTCCTACATATTGGTGATTCTTGACTATGCCACCCGATATCCTGAGGCGCTTCCCCTTCGGAATACTTCCTCTAAGGCTATTGCCCGGGAATTGTTCCAGTTGTTTACACGGACTGGTTTTCCCAAGGAAATACTCACAGACCAGGGCACCCCGTTTATGTCAAGAGTTATGGCCGATGTGTGCAAGCTGTTCCGGATTAAACAGCTGCACACATCGGTCTACCATCCCCAAACGGACGGGTTAGTGGAACGCTTTAATAAGACCCTTAAGTCTATGCTCAAGAGAGTGGTACAAAGGGATGGGAAAGACTGGGACTGCCTGTTACCAGCTCTCCTGTTTGCTATCAGGGAAGTGCCCCAGGCCTCCACGGGATTTTCGCCCTTTGAGTTGGTATATGGGCGGAGACCTCGCGGACTACTTGACTTTGTTAAAGAGGAATGGGAAAGTGAACCTGTTCCGCATAAGAGTGTTCTTGAATATGTCTCCCAAATGCAGGAAAGGATCCAAACTGTGATGCCACTAGTCAAGGAGCATTTGCAGAAAGCCCAGGAGGCTCAACAACGGGTCTATAACAGGGCTGCTAAAATAAGGCACTTCCAAGTGGGGGATCGAGTAGCGATGCTAATTCCCACTGTGGAAAGTAAATTCTTGGCCAGATGGCAAGGTCCCTTGAAGTTGTGGAAAAAGTGGGAGAGGTAAATTATAGAGTCCACCAGCCAGGCAAGAGGAAACCGTATCAAATATATCATGTCAACTTGTTAAAGCCCTGGGCTGACAGGGAACCGGTGACCTCCCTGGCTAGTGCAAGACTTGAGCCTCAGGTTGGGGTGGAGAGTGTCCAAGTAGCAAGTACCCTGTCTAAAATCCAAAGTCAGCAGGCAAAGGAGTTCTTGCAGAGAAATAAAGAAAAGTTTTCAGACTTGCCAGGGCTAACTAGTGTTATAGAACATATTATCACGGAACCTGGAGTCAAAGTTTTTGTCCGGCCCTACCGCATCCCAGAGGCTCAAAGGAAGGCCGTTTCAGAGGAAGTGAAGAAGATGCTAGACCTGGAGATCATTGAAGAATTGCAGAGTGAGTGGTCGAGCCCGATTGTGTTGGTGCCAAAGCCCAGCGGGATTCTGCAATGATTTCCGGAAACTTAATGAGGTTTCACGGTTTGATGCCTACCCCATGCCCCGGGTAGATGAGCTTATTGAGAGACTGGGTCCAGACAGGTATATCACAACATTAGACCTTACCAAGGGGTATTGGCAAATCCCGTTGACTAAGGCTGCTAGAGAGAAAACTACTTTTTCTACCCCAGAGGGGAGTTTTCAGTACAAACTAATGCCTTTTGGACTGCAAACTGCTCCAGCCACTTTCCAGCGAGCAATGGATAGGATTTTACGACCTCACCGGGAGTATGCCTCAGTGTACTTGGACGACATAGTCATTTTTAGCAGAGACTGGGAATCACACTTGCCCAAAGTCCAGGCAGTACTGGACTCTCTTTGGAAGGAGGGGTTTACAATAAACCCTGAAAAATGTGCTTTGGGAATGGAGGAGGTGAAATACCTGGGCTATATTGTGGGTAGAGGGGTGGTGAAACCTCAGGTTAGCAAGGTAGAGGCTATACAGAATTGGCCCCGCCCCTCACAAAAAAGCAGGTACGTGCATTCCTGGGCATGGTGGGATACTACAGGAGATTCGTACCCAACTTTGCCACATTGGCGGCTCCATTGACGGGTCGGAAATCGGTCATGGTGGAATGGAATGCAGATGCGGACAAGGCTTTTTTGGAGCTCAAGTCAGCACTGTGCCAACACCCTGTCCTTATAGCACCCAATTTTTCAAACGAGTTCGTTGTCCAGACTGATGCTTTCGATGTAGGATTGGGAGCTGTGTTGTCACAGGTTGTTCATGGGGAGGAGCACCCAGTAGTCTTCCTCAGTAGGAAGTTGACACCAGCGGAAAAAAACTATGCTATAGTTGAACGAGAATGTCTGGCCATTAAGTGGGCTCTGGAATCCCTCAGATATTACCTCTTGGGAAGGAAGTTTAGGTTGATTTCTGACCATGCCCCTTTAACATGGATGAGGCAAGGTAAAGGGACTAATGCCAGGATTACACGTTGGTTCCTGGCGCTCCAGGAATTTAAATTTGTAGTGGAGCATAGGCCCGGGAGACTGCATCAAAATGCAGATGCCCTCTCCCAGGTCCATTGTTTTAGCTCCACTGTTGCCTCCACCTCCTTGGCGTTGGGGCATAGGGGGGGGATATGTACAGGACGCCGTGGCTGGGTCCGGGAAGGACGCTATATTTCCCCTCTGTTTGGGCTGTGGTTCCTTTAAGGGAACAGAAAGGGTTAACACACCTGTCCAAGGAAGTGGTTTAAGAGAGACAGGAAGTTTTAGTTGAGAGAAAGGAGTGTAGTGATGTCTGTGCATGGTGAATGGTGGACACTGCAAAAGCTGTGGAGGCTGTGAAAAGCTCTGGAAAGCTGTGAATGTACATGGTAGTGGCCTGTATGGAAGCCTGCTAGCTGGGAAACTTACCTGCAACACCAAGTAAGGACTGTTTAACTGCAACAGCAGTTATAAGCTCTACAAGTCGGTGAGACTGTTATTTCTTTTTCTTTTGCTGCTGTGAAGCCATTTAAGTTTAATAAACGTTCTTTTGTTTGAAAAGCCTGTGTCCTGCGATCTAGCTGGTTCCCCGAACGCTACAATATATATATATATATATATATATATATATATATATATATATATATATATATATTCACTGTATCCAGTGTAGCTAGATCTGACTGCAGGTCGTTCCTGGTGTACTGTTTCTAATATACTTCAGACAGGCAGGTGATTCAGTGAGCTGCAGTGCATTTAATATATATATATACAGTCTTGTGTGTGTGTGTGTGTGTGTGTGTGTGTATATAATAAAAAAATATATATAATATATATATTTATCTCCAGTGTAGCTAGATCTGACTGCAGGCTGTTCCTGGTGTACTTTTTCTAATATACTGTCAGGCAGCCAGGTGATTCAGTGATATGCAGTGCATTGAAAATATATATACAGTCTCCTACATTTTATATATATATATATATATATATATATATATATATATATATATATATATATATATATCTCCACTGCATTCTAGTCTAGCCAAGCCTATATCTGACTGGAGGCCATTCCTGGTGTACGTTTTCAAATACACTTTCAGACAGGCAGGTTATTCAGTGATCTGCAGTGCATTAAATATATATACAGTCTATATATATATTCACTGCATTCTAGTCTTACTCAGGTGCCGATGCGCGTGCCTGGCGGCCGCGATGTCCGCCATTTACCCGCGATTGGCAGTCACAGAGCCAGGGACGTGGATCTCTGTGTGTAAAAACAAAGATCCACGTCCTGTCAGGGAGAGGAGACCGATGGTGTGTCCCTTGTACATAGGGACACCAATCGGTCACCTCCCCCAGTCAGTCCCCTCCCCCCCACAGTAAGAATCACCTAGAAGGGCACACATTTAACCCCTTGATCGCCCCCTAGTGTTAATCCCTTCCCTGCCAGTCACATTTATACAGTAATCAGTGCAGTTTTATAGCACTGTTCGCTGTATAAATGTGAATGGTCCCAAAAATGTGTCAAAAGTGTCTGATATGTCCGCTGCAATATCGTAGTCCTGACAAAAATATCACAGATAACCGCCATTACTAGTAGAAAAAAAGAAATAAAACAATGTCATAATTCTATCCCCTATTTTGTAGGTGCTATAACTTTTACCAAAAATATGTAGAAGAATACGTATCAGCCTAAACTGAGGGAAAAAAATGCTTTTTTTTAAAAAAAATTGGGATATATATTATAGCAAAAAGTAAAAAATATTGTGTTTTTTTCAAAATTGTCAGTCTTTTTTTGTTTTTAGAGCGCAAAAAATAAAAACCGCAGAGGTGATCAAATACCAACAAAAGAAAGCTCTATTTGTGTGAAAAAAAGGACGTCAATTTTTTTTGGGAGCCACATCGCACGAACGCACAATTGTCATTCAAAGCGTGAAAGTGCTGAAAGCTAAAAATTTCGCCTGGGCAGGAAGGGGGTATATGTGCCCAGTAAGCAAGTGGTTAAATATATATACAGTCTCCTATCTATATATATATATATATATATATATATCTATATCCACTGCATTCTAGTCTAGTCTAGTCTAGCCTATATCTGACTGCAGGCCATTCCTGGTGTACGTGTTCAAATACACTTTCAGGCAGGTGATTCTTTTTTTTTACAATCATTTTATTTTATTATAAACTTCAACATTTCCATTCAGTATTGTACATTCTTATATTCCATCATTTACATAAAAGACACAAATGAACATTACAGAAAAGAACTAGGTACAAAATTGTCTTATCAAAAGTTTATCAATTATACTACCCCCCCTCCCCCCCCAAGAGAAGGAAAAAAAGAAAAGAGAAGACATGGAAAAGTGATTCCCCCACCCCCCCCCCCTTTCACGCCATCCCTGGCTGCAGTGGAGTAAGTCTGCTCTGTCCCTACCCACTCCATTCCTTCTACTTGAGTCGTGTGTTCTCCTACTGTGCCCTTCTGTGTCACTTAAACAAAACCCCTTCCTACTTCCAAAGAGGCCACTGATGGCCATAGTGACTATTCTCTTTAAGTGTGTAAAAAAAAAAAAAAAAAAAAAAGATATGTATATTGTGCCTCATGGTTAATATTAATTACCCGTAATTATGTGTAGCGGCCCCCATGGCCTGAATCCCCAACTTAAGTAAAAGCAAACAAACTTAAAAAAAAAAAAAAGGGAATTAAGGAGGGGGGGGGATCCCCTCTCCTACTTCCACATGTTTATTTATTAATTCCCCCTCAACCAAAACCTCATAAGAGGCCACCAATGGCCATGGTGTTGAAAATAGATAATTGTACCTTGTGATAAAAGAAAAAATAAATAAATAAATTTCTTCGCCCGTGTTTGCATTCAAACGATCCTCCTAACCCACTCTTCCCCCACCTTTAAGTGACAGGCCCATAATTCCCCCCAAAAAATAAAAAAAATAAAATTATTTTGATATCCTCACAGTGTACAATCTCTGTCCTAATTCTACTTTAAGTCCCTCCTCTCCGGTGTGTGCCCTACTCCTTATCCTCCACCTTCCTTCCCATCCCCCTTCCCATCCCTCCCCTCACTATTTCAACGTGACTTAACTCCCTTTCTCTCTCCTAATTAGGGGCAGACATCCTACTCCACACTATCAAAGCAGTAAGAAATTGTAAGGGAGGTCAATCAGAAAAAAAAAAAAAAACAACAACAAGGAAAATATAAATATATAAATCCTGGTCAAGATTCATGGTTCGGCTCCTTATTCTTTTATAGCTAAAACCATAAGCAACTATACTGTGGTCCTTATTGATGTACTATGCCCTCTGCTTTTCCACTCCATGTCTCTTCTCCTCAGCCCATCTCAGGTACACACTGTATCCAGCCTGCCCATGTCTTCTCAAATTCCTCTTTTTTGTCCTTCACTACTTGAGTCCACCTTTCGGCTTCCATTATCTGGTTAACTTCCTTTTTCCAGCCCGCTAGTGTTGGGCAGGTGGTCTGTTTCCAAAATCTGGGGATCAATATTTTAGCTGCATTCAATAAGTGTGGTGTAATACTCTTCCTATAGGCTTTAATGGAACCGGGCGCTACATGGAATAGGAAGCACAGGGGCGTAAATTCCATAGGTCTAGGGGTCAACCTCTCAATCAATGGTGCGATTGCTACCCAGAATATTTTAACCCTGGGGCATTCCCACCACAAGTGGAGAAATGTACCCCTCTGCTCACATCCTCTCCAACACTGGCCATCAGCCGCTGGGTACATCTGAGTTAATCTTACTGGTGTCCTGTACCACCTTGTCATGAATTTATAAGCCATTTCCTGAACGTACGAACTTATGGATGTAGAATAGGTTGATTTAATAACTTTTTTAATTTGTTCCTCTGACAGTTCTTTATTTAATTCTCTTTCCCATTCCCTGATGAAATATGGGACTGTACTCTTTTGGGCTCCTAGTATAAATCTGCACATGTGAGATAACAGATGCCTAGCGTCCCTCAATCTCACCCACTGGCCCTCAAACACTGTAATTGAGTTTAATGATCTCTGTAGGGGTTTCATCTTGCTAAAGAAGCCTGTCATTTGATAGTATCTACATCCTGATGTGGGTATATTCCCTAGGGTTGTAACCAGCTCCGAATAGGTTGCTAGGGTTCCCCGCAAGGCGAATTTACCACACGTGGTATCTCCATCCTGGCCCCATTCCCCCAGGAATCCCCCTCCCTCCCCCGGTGGGAACCATGGGAATCCCTTTAGTGGAGCTAGGGGGGAATACTCTGTTTTACTCAACTTGTCCCATATTAACAAAGAGTTCCAAGTCAGGGGAAATGTCCATTTAGAGAGTCCCCTTGACGTACTTGGGATCCAAGGGGCCCCTGCAAGGTTCCTCCCCGCTATTGTTTTTTCTAGTGGGACCGACATTTTACTAGAGGAGTCATGGCACCAGTTCAAAATTCGAACCAGCGACAATGCCTTGTAATATACTGATATGGAAAAAAGAAGAAAAACTGCGCTAATTCAAAAATTGGATAGCCGCGAATGGCGTCACGGTTGTGGAAATGGAGCTGCGACTGACATGTAAACAAAAATACAAGAAACAGTAATAGAAAAAGAAAACAATCGCGCTATCCCATTAGCAGACATCACCTCGAGCTCCATACGATCGTAAAGGGACGGGTATCTGTATGTGTACCGGCCGACACATCGGATTTAAAGGCTGTCTTTTTTATCAACACAATTGTAAGTGCAATGTGTTAGATTTTTAATAAAGGTTTTATAACGTTAATACACTATGTGGAGTGTTTCATATATTTTCCATATTGGATGTCTGCTGATGACCTGTTGATTGGGCATTACCTATTATCACGTATCTGCATCTGCTGATTGGTGGGGAGAGTGGACCTGTTATATGCGGTTTTTGATTCTCTGTTATGGGGGATTAACACCAGCTGGTAAGAGGCAACTTCTACTAAATGGTGGTGGATCTACACGTTTAATTTGGATGCAGTCACTATATGGACAATTTCTTCACAGAGCACTGGTGTTTTGATCATAATTTAAATTACGGACATTCATTGCTGTTTCTTATTTGGACACTGTTTTGTTGCTCACTAATGAATTTACACAAGTTTTTTTCATTATATGTTAACCACTGTTCATTAATGGTATGTTTTCAAATGTGGTAAATATTAATTTAAGGTATTTAGAGTTGATCACATTTTTGGTTTACTCACTGGTGTTATAATTTATATATACATTTTTAAGTTTAAACACCATTGTAGAGGTCTATGGAATAGCGCGATTGTTTTCTTTTTCCATAATATACTGATATGTCTGGCAACCCCATTCCTCCCTCTGCTTTACTTCTGCGCAGAATGTCATAGGCCAACCTTGGTCAGTTGTTATTTCACACAAATGCTACAAAAGCCTTCCGTATCTGTTTAAAAAAGGTTTCTGGTAATTTAATCGGGACCGTATATAATATATAGATAATTCTAGGTAGTATACACATTTTAATGGCACTCACTCTTCCAAACCATGTTGGGTATTGTCCAGTCCATTTCTTTAAAGTGGTGTTCCGGCCGAAATTACACTTTTTAAATGAAAATACCTCTATAATACACAAGCTTAATGTATTCTAGTAAAGTTAGGGCTCTTTCACACGGGACGGATCAGTCATGATCCGCCCCGTGAAGCTCCGCTTGCTCAGCGGGGATCGCTCAGTTGATCTCTGCTGAGCCGGCGGATGACTGGGCGGTCCCCGCACACTGTGCAGGGACCGCCCTGTCAGAGCGCCACTCTCCCCTATGGGGAGATCGGATGAACACGGACCGTCTGTCCGTGTTCATCCGATCCGCTCCGCGGACGGAAGGAAAATAGGGTTTTCCTCCGTTACACTTTGGCGGAGCGGATGTCAGCGGACATGTCACCGCTGACATCCGTGGCTCCATAGGGCTACATGGAGCGTCCGTCCAGGTCCGCCTAAAAAACTGACAGGCGGACCTGAACGGACCCTCCGTGTGAAAGGGGCCTTAGTCTGTAAACTGAGGTCCGTTTTTTAGGTTATTACAGCATATTGAACGTTTATAAACTAGAAATAGAACGTGGCCATCTTATGTGTGGGCATCTGAAGCCAGACTGTATTATTTCCTGGATTTCAGTACTGCAGATCTCGCACATGCTCAGTGCTACACAAGCACAAGCACAGGTTTAAGGTCAGGTTTCCATAGCAACGGCAGTGTCAGAGGAAGTTGACACTTTTCTATGCAAACCTCTCCTCCCTGCAGGAAACAGTACATATACTACATGTTCAAGACATTATATATATATATATATATATATATATATATATATATATATATATATATATATATACACACACACACACACACTACTTTACAACTTTTCATTTTAAAAAAAATACTAATCTCATCAACCAAATTCATTTATGCATCTAGATTGCATCACCCCCCGCCCACAACGAATCGCATCAACCCCCACCCACAACAAATCGCATCAACCCCCACCCACAACAAATCGCATCACCCCCAAAACAACAAATCGCATCACCCCCAAAACAACAAATCATATCAACCCCCACCCACAACAAATCGCATCAATCCCCACCCACAACAAATCTCATCACCCCAGCACAACAAATCGCATCACCCCACCCACAACAAATCGCATCAACCCCCACCCACAACAAATCGCATCAACCCCCACCCACAACAAATCGCATCAACCACCACCCACAACAAATCGCATCAACCCCCACCCACAACAAATCGCATCAACCCCAAAACAACAAATCGCATCAACCCCCTCCCACAACAAATCGCATCAACCCCCACCCACAACAAATCGCATCAACCCCCACCCACAACAAATCGCATCAACCCCCACCCACAACAAATCGCATCAACCCCAGCACAACAAATCGCATCAACTCCACCCACAACAAATCGCATCAACCCCCACCCACAACAAATCGCATCAACCCCCACCCACAACAAATCGCATCAACCCCCACCCACAACAAATCGCATCAACCCCCACCCACAACAAATCGCATCAACCCCCAAACAACAAATCGCATCAACCCCCACCCACAACAAATCGCATCAACCCCCACCCACAACAAATCGCATCAACCCCAGCACAACAAATCGCATCAACCCCAGCACAACAAATCGCATCAACCCCAGCACAACAAATCGCATCAACCCCAGCACAACAAATCGCATCAACCCCAGCACAACAAATTGCATCAACCCCCACCCACAACAAATCGCATCAACCCCAAAACAACAAATCGCATCAACCCCCACCCACAACAAATCACATCAACCCCAAAACAACAAATCGCATCAACCCCAAAACAACAAATTGCATCAACCCCCACCCACAACAAATCACATCAACCCCCACCCACAACAAATCGCATCAACCCCAAAACAAAAAATCGCATCAACCCCCTCCCACAACAAATCGCATCAACCCCCACCCACAACAAATCACATCAACCCCCACCCACAACAAATCGCATCAACCCCAAAACAACAAATCGCATCAACCCCAGCACAACAAATCGCATCAACCCCAGCACAACAAATCGCATCAACCCCCACCCACAACAAATCGCATCAACCCCCACCCACAACAAATCGCATCAACCCCCACCCACAACAAATCGCATCAACCCCAAAACAACAAATCGCATCAACCCCAAAACAACAAATCGCATCAACCCCCACCCACAACAAATCGCATCAACCCCCACCCACAACAAATCACATCAACCCCCACCCACAACAAATCACATCAACCCCCACCCACAACAAATTGCATCAACTCCAAAACAACAAATCGCATCAACCCCAAAACAACAAATCGCATCAACCCCAAAACAACAAATCACATCAACCCCAAAACAACAAATCGCATCAACCCCAAAACAACAAATTGCATCAACCCCCACCCACAACAAATCACATCAACCCCCACCCACAACAAATCGCATCAACCCCAAAACAAAAAATCGCATCAACCCCCTCCCACAACAAATCGCATCAACCCCCACCCACAACAAATCACATCAACCCCCACCCACAACAAATCGCATCAACCCCAAAACAACAAATCGCATCAACCCCAGCACAACAAATTGCATCAACCCCAGCACAACAAATTGCATCAACCCCCACCCACAATAAATCGCATCAACCCCAAAACAACAAATCGCATCAACCCCAAAACAACAAATCGCATCAACCCCCACCCACAACAAATCGCATCACCCACAACAAATCGCATCAACCCCCACCCACAACAAATCGCATCAACCCCAAAACAACAAATCGCATCAACCCCCTCCCACAACAAATCGCATCACCCACCCACAACAAATCGCATCAACCCCCACCCACAACAAATTGCATCAACCCCAAAACAACAAATTGCATCAACCCCCACCCACAACAAATCACATCAACCCCACCCACAACAAATCGCATCACCCCAGCACAACAAATCGCATCAACACCACCCACAACAAATCGCATCAACCCCTCCCACAACAAATCGCATCAACCCCCTCCCACAACAAATCGCATCAACCCCCACCCACAACAATTTGCATCAACCCCAAAACAACAAATTGCATCAACCCCCACCCACAACAAATCACATCAACCCCACCCACAACAAATCGTATCACCCAAGCACAACAAATCGCATCAACCCCAGCACAACAAATCGCATCAACCCCACCCACAACAAATCGTATCACCCAAGCACAACAAATCGCATCAACCCCAGCACAACAAATCGCATCAACTCCACCCACAACAAATCGCATCAACTCCACCCACAACAAATCGCATCAACCCCCACCCACAACAAATGGCATCAACCCCAAAACAACAAATCGCATCAACCCCAGCACAACAAATCGCATCAACCCCAGCACAACAAATCGCATCAACCCCCACCCACAACAAATCGCATCAACCCCCACCCACAACAAATCGCATCAACCCCCACCCACAACAAATCGCATCAACCCCAAAACAACAAATCGCATCAACCCCCACCCACAACAAATCGCATCAACCCCCACCCACAACAAATCGCATCAACCCCCACCCACAACAAATCACATCAACCCCCACCCACAACAAATCACATCAACCCCCACCCACAACAAATTGCATCAACTCCAAAACAACAAATCGCATCAACCCCAAAACAACAAATCGCATCAACCCCAAAACAACAAATCACATCAACCCCAAAACAACAAATCGCATCAACCCCAAAACAACAAATTGCATCAACCCCCACCCACAACAAATCACATCAACCCCCACCCACAACAAATCGCATCAACCCCAAAACAAAAAATCGCATCAACCCCCTCCCACAACAAATCGCATCAACCCCCACCCACAACAAATCACATCAACCCCCACCCACAACAAATCGCATCAACCCCAAAACAACAAATCGCATCAACCCCAGCACAACAAATTGCATCAACCCCAGCACAACAAATTGCATCAACCCCCACCCACAATAAATCGCATCAACCCCAAAACAACAAATCGCATCAACCCCAAAACAACAAATCGCATCAACCCCCACCCACAACAAATCGCATCACCCACAACAAATCGCATCAACCCCCACCCACAACAAATCGCATCAACCCCAAAACAACAAATCGCATCAACCCCCTCCCACAACAAATCGCATCACCCACCCACAACAAATCGCATCAACCCCCACCCACAACAAATTGCATCAACCCCAAAACAACAAATTGCATCAACCCCCACCCACAACAAATCACATCAACCCCACCCACAACAAATCGCATCAACCCCCACCCACAACAAATTGCATCAACCCCCACCCACAACAAATCGCATCAACCCCACCCACAACAAATCGCATCAACCCCAAAACAACAAATCGCATCAACCCCCACCCACAACAAATCGCATCAACCCCAAAAAAACAAATCGCATCAACCCCCACCCACAACAAATCACATCAACCCCAAAACAACAAATCACATCACCCCAGCACAACAAATCGCATCAACCCCCACCCACAACAAATCGCATCAACCCAAAACAACAAATCGCATCAACCCAAAACAACAAATCGCATCAACCACCCACAACAAATCGCATCAACCCCCACCCACAACAAATCGCATCAACCCCAAAACAACAAATCGCATCAACCCCAAAACAACAAATCGCATCAACCCCCACCCACAACAAATCACATCACCCCAGCACAACAAATCGCATCAACCCCAAAACAACAAATTGCATCAACCCCAAAACAACAAATTGCACCAACCCCCACCCACAACAAATCGCATCAACCTCCACCCACAACAAATTGCATCAACCCCCACCCACAACAAATCGCATCAACCCCCACCCACAACAAATCGCATCAACCTCCACCCACAACAAATCGCATCAACCTCCACCCACAACAAATTGCATCAACCCCCACCCACAACAAATCGCATCAACCCCCACCCACAACAAATCGCATCAACCCCCACCCACAACAAATCGCATCAACCCCCACCCACAACAAATCGCATCAACCCCAGCACAACAAATCGCATCAACCCCACCCACAACAAATCACATCACCCCAGCACAACAAATCGTATCAACCCCAAAACAACAAATCGCATCAACCCCCACCCACAACAAATCGCATCAACCCCCACCCACAACAAATCGCATCAACCCCCACCCACATCAAATCGCATCAACCCCCACCCACAACAAATCGCATCAACCCCAGCACAACAAATCACATCAACCCCACCCACAACAAATCACATCACCCCAGCACAACAAATCGCATCAACCCCACCACAACAAATCGAATCACCCAAGCACAACAAATTGCATCAACACCACCCACAACAAATCGCATCAACCCCAAAACAACAAATTGCATCAACCCCCACCCACAACAAATCGCATCAACCCCCACCCACAACAAATCGCATCAACCCCCACCCACATCAAATCGCATCAACCCCCACCCACAACAAATCGCATCAACCCCAGCACAACAAATCACATCAACCCCACCCACAACAAATCGCATCACCCCAGCACAACAAATCGCATGAACCCCACCACAACAAATCGAATCACCCAAGCACAACAAATTGCATCAACACCACCCACAACAAATTGCATCAACCCCAAAACAACAAATTGCATCAACCCCCACCCACAACAAATCGCATCAACCCCCACCCACAACAAATTGCATCAACCCCCACCCACAACAAATCGCATCAACCCCCACCCACAACAAATCGCATCAACCCCCACCCACAACAAATCGCATCAACCCCAAAACAACAAATCGCATCAACCCCAAAACAACAAATCGCATCAACCCCCACCCACAACAAATCGCATCAACCCCAAAACAACAAATCGCATCAACCCCCACCCACAACAAATCGCATCAACCCAAAACAACAAATCGCATCAACTCAAACAACAAATCGCATCACCCACCCACAACAAATCGCATCAACCACCACCCACAACAAATCGCATCAACCCCCACCCACAACAAATCGCATCAACCCCCACCCACAACAAATCGCATCAACCCCCACCCACAACAAATCGCATCAACCCCCACCCACAACAAATCGCATCAACCCCCACCCACAACAAATCGCATCAACCCCAGCACAACAAATCGCATCAACTCCACCCACAACAAATCGCATCACCCCAGCACAACAAATCGCATCAACCCCCACCCACAACAAATCGCATCAACCCCCACCCACAACAAATCGCATCAACCCCCACCCACAACAAATTTCATCAACCCCCACCCACAACAAATCGCATCAACCCCCACCCACAACAAATCGCATCAACCCCCACCCACAACAAATCGCATCAACCCCCACCCACATCAAATCGCATCAACCCCCACCCACAACAAATCGCACCAACCCCACCCACAACAAATCACATCAACCCCACCCACAACAAATCGCATCACCCCAGCACAACAAATCGCATCAACCCCACCCTCAACAAATCGCATCACCCAAGCACAACAAATCGCATCAACACCACCCACAACAAATCGCATCAACCCCAAAACAACAAATCGCATCAACGACCTCCCACAACAAATCGCATCAACCACCTCCCACAACAAATCGCATCAACCCCCACCCACAACAAATCGCATCAACCCCCACCCACAACAAATCGCATCAACCCCCACCCACATCAAATCGCATCAACCCCCACCCACAACAAATCGCATCAACCCCAGCACAACAAATCACATCAACCCCACCCACAACAAATCGCATCACCCCAGCACAACAAATCGCATCAACCCCACCCACAACAAATCGAATCACCCAAGCACAACAAATTGCATCAACACCACCCACAACAAATCGCATCAACCCCAAAACAACAAATTGCATCAACCCCCACCCACAACAAATCGCATCAACCCCACCCACAACAAATCGCATCACCCCAGCACAACAAATCGTATCAACCCCAAAACAACAAATCGCATCAACCCCCACCCACAACAAATCGCATCAACCCCCACCCACAACAAATCGCATCAACCCCCACCCACATCAAATCGCATCAACCCCCACCCACAACAAATCGCATCAACCCCAGCACAACAAATCACATCAACCCCACCCACAACAAATCACATCACCCCAGCACAACAAATCGCATCAACCCCACCACAACAAATCGAATCACCCAAGCACAACAAATTGCATCAACACCACCCACAACAAATCGCATCAACCCCAAAACAACAAATTGCATCAACCCCCACCCACAACAAATCGCATCAACCCCCACCCACAACAAATCGCATCAACCCCCACCCACATCAAATCGCATCAACCCCCACCCACAACAAATCGCATCAACCCCAGCACAACAAATCACATCAACCCCACCCACAACAAATCGCATCACCCCAGCACAACAAATCGCATCAACCCCACCACAACAAATCGAATCACCCAAGCACAACAAATTGCATCAACACCACCCACAACAAATTGCATCAACCCCAAAACAACAAATTGCATCAACCCCCACCCACAACAAATCGCATCAACCCCCACCCACAACAAATTGCATCAACCCCCACCCACAACAAATCGCATCAACCCCCACCCACAACAAATTGCATCAACCCCCACCCACAACAAATTGCATCAACCCCCACCCACAACAAATCGCATCAACCCCCACCCACAACAAATCGCATCAACCCCAAAACAACAAATCGCATCAACCCCAAAACAACAAATCGCATCAACCCCCACCCACAACAAATCGCATCAACCCCAAAACAACAAATCGCATCAACCCCCACCCACAACAAATCGCATCAACCCAAAACAACAAATCGCATCAACTCAAACAACAAATCGCATCACCCACCCACAACAAATCGCATCAACCACCACCCACAACAAATCGCATCAACCCCCACCCACCACAAATCGCATCAACCCCCACCCACAACAAATCGCATCAACCCCCACCCACAACAAATCACATCAACCCCCACCCACAACAAATCGCATCAACCCCCACCCACAACAAATCGCATCAACCCCCACCCACAACAAATCGCATCAACCCCAGCACAACAAATCGCATCAACTCCACCCACAACAAATCGCATCACCCCAGCACAACAAATCGCATCAACCCCCACCCACAACAAATCGCATCAACCCCCACCCACAACAAATCGCATCAACCCCCACCCACAACAAATTTCATCAACCCCCACCCACAACAAATCGCATCAACCCCCACCCACAACAAATCGCATCAACCCCCACCCACAACAAATCGCATCAACCCCCACCCACATCAAATCGCATCAACCCCCACCCACAACAAATCGCACCAACCCCACCCACAACAAATCACATCAACCCCACCCACAACAAATCGCATCACCCCAGCACAACAAATCGCATCAACCCCACCCTCAACAAATCGCATCACCCAAGCACAACAAATCGCATCAACACCACCCACAACAAATCGCATCAACCCCAAAACAACAAATCGCATCAACCACCTCCCACAACAAATCGCATCAACCACCTCCCACAACAAATCGCATCAACCCCCACCCACAACAAATCGCATCAACCCCCACCCACAACAAATCGCATCAACCCCCACCCACATCAAATCGCATCAACCCCCACCCACAACAAATCGCATCAACCCCAGCACAACAAATCACATCAACCCCACCCACAACAAATCGCATCACCCCAGCACAACAAATCGCATCAACCCCACCCACAACAAATCGAATCACCCAAGCACAACAAATCGCATCAACACCACCCACAACAAATCGCATCAACCCCAAAACAACAAATTGCATCAACCCCCACCCACAACAAATCGCATCAACCCCACCCACAACAAATCGCATCAACCCCCACCCACAACAAATCGCATCAACCCCCACCCACAACAAATCGCATCAACCCCCACCCACAACAAATCGCATCAACCCCCACCCACAACAAATCGCATCAACCCCCACCCACAACAAATCGCATCAACCCCCACCCACAACAAATCGCATCAACCCCCACCCACAACAAATCGCATCAACCCCAAAACAACAAATCGCATCAACCCCCACCCACAACAAATTGCATCAACCCCCACCCACAACAAATCGCATCAACCCCCACCCACAACAAATTGCATCAACCCCAAAACAACAAATTGCATCAACCCCCACCCACAACAAATCGCATCAACCCCACCCACATCAAATCGCATCAACCCCACCCACAACAAATCGCATCAACCCCCACCCACAACAAATCGCATCAACCCCCACCCACAACAAATCGCATCAACCCCCACCCACAACAAATCGCATCAACCCCCACCCACAACAAATCGCATCAACCCCCACCCACAACAAATCGCATCAACCCCCACCCACAACAAATCGCATCAACCCCAAAACAACAAATCGCATCAACCCCCACCCACAACAAATCGCATCAACCCCCACCCACAACAAATCGCATCAACCCCCACCCACAACAAATCGCATCAACCCCAAAACAACAAATTGCATCAACCCCCACCCACAACAAATCGCATCAACCTTAAAACAACAAATCGCATCAACCCCAAAACAACAAATCGCATCAACCCCCACCCACAACAAATCGCATAAACCCCCACCCACAACAAATCGGATCAACCCCCACCCACAACAAATCAGATCAACCCCCACCCACAACAAATCGGATCAACCCCCACCCACAACAAATTGCATCAACCCCCAAAACAACAAATTGCATCAACCCCCACCCACAACAAATTGCATCAACCCCCACCCACAACAAATTGCATCAACCCCCACCCACAACAAATTGCATCAACCCCCACCCACAACAAATTGCATCAACCCCCACCCACAACAAATTGCATCAACCCCCACCCACAACAAATTGCATCAACCCCCACCCACAACAAATTGCATCAACCCCCACCCACAACAAATTGCATCAACCCCCACCCACAACAAATCGCATCAACCCCCACCCACAACAAATCGCATCAACCCCCAAAACAACAAATCGCATCAACCCCCACCCACAACAAATCGCATCAACCCCACCCACAACAAATCGCATCATCAACCCCCAGCACAACAAATCGCATCAACCCCAAAACAACAAATCGCATCAACCCCACCCACAACAAATCGCATCAACCACCAGTACAACAAATCGCATCATCAACCCCCAGTTGCTGCGACTGTGACACTTTGCCCCATCAATAGCTGCCAGTGTCATTTGCCGCTATTTGTCACCTCATCATCTGCTAACCTTTTAATCTGGACTCTCTGTCACTCTGGTCTGGTTGGACAGACTTCAGCCGGTCTTCTTCTCTTCTTGGTTCTCTGGTCCAGGCACAGGCAGGCAGTCGGGCCGCTTGGGCGGGAGGAGGAGGAGCATGGAGGAGGTCGGATGTCGTGCAGACACGGGCTGCAGCCTGAAATGCACTGCGGGTGGGAGCGGGAGGTCGGGATGGACCAGTGGATCTAAGGCACTGCAGAATGCCGCCGCCCGCGAGGTCAGTGGACTGGAGGTGGTGGTCTGGTCGGAGGTCCTGAGTGACTGGTGATGCTGGCTGCGCTCTCTGCCAGTGCTGCTGCAGCCGGAGGAGAGGAGAGGAGGTGGGTTAGGAGTGGAGTCGAGTCTTAGAGCACAGTTCAGGCAGCACTGTGACTGGGTAAAGGCCTGTTCCCTCTGGCCGGCCGCCTCCCTCTGCTCTCATTCTCTGCATGTGTAATGCCTAGATACTCCTGGGAAATTAGTGTAATCATTTCCCAGGAGGCAATCCGTGTTAGGACAGGAAGTTCTATCACCGCGGACTAGGAACTAGGCAGAAAACGAATTCTGCCTAGCAACAGATATATATAGAAGTGTCAAAAAATATATATATATATATATTTTTATTAAAATAAAGCTGTTCATGAAAAGTTTTTTTTAGGGTGGACCTCCGCTTTAAGTCCCCCACTATTTTGTCCATTAGGGATGCATAATTTAGGTCATATAACATTTTTTGATCTGAGGTGATATGTACCCCCAAATAGAACAAGGAGTCCTTCTTCCATACAAAGGTGTACACCCTCCTCAACATCCTTGCCATCTCTTGAGGTACATGGCTGGATAAAAGTATTGATTTTTCAAAATAAATTTTAAAGTTTGATACCCGTATCTGTCCACTTCCTGCATAAGAGCTGTCAAGGATGTTTGTGGTGTCGAAAGATAGAATTATAAGTCGTCAGCGTAGGCCGATACTTTGTGTTCCACATCCCCAATACATGTCCCTGATATCTCCCCATTGCTTCTGATCTTACAAAGAAATGGCTCTAATATTATAGCAAATATCAATGGTGAAAGTGGGCACCCCTGTCTTGTCCCATTTCGTATGTTAAGAGTCTGATATTGTGCCATTTACTTTAACCCTAGCTCTTGGGTTAGCATAAAGGGCCATTACCCAATCCCATCATGCGGTCACCCAGGCCCACCCCCGTCAAGACTTCACTCATAAAGCCCCAGTTCACCCTATCAAAAGCTTTTTCAGCATCCATTGATAGTACGATCTTTGGGGCTTTCTCTGGGCTATATTGCATTCAATGAAGAAGGTGAAGTGCCCGGATGGTGTTATCCCTTGCCTCACGTCCCTTCATAAAGCCTGTCTGATCTGGATGCACTAGCTCCCCGATATGTTCTTGCAATCGCAACGATAGGATTTTGGCCAGCAGTTTAGTATATGAGTTGAGCAGAGAAAAAGCCCTGTAATTGGCACAGTACTGTGGTTCTTTCCCTTCCTTTGGTAGTACAGTAATGTACGCCAACGGGGCTTCTGAAGGCAACGGATTAGTCGCATTAATTGTATTAAAGTAATTGCATAGCGGTCTTATCAACTCAGAGGATTTTTTTTATAGTAAATTTTTGTCAAGCCATCTGGGCCAGGACTTTTCCCTATCGACAAGGCTGCTATTGCTCTGCTCAACTCTTCTACTGTAATTGGATGTTCCATTTCTGCTGTAACGATCTCCGATAAGGCATTGATGACTCCCTAATATAATCTCATATCTCTTCCCTTCTTTGGTCCTTCCTATCTTCTATTTGTGAAGTCTCGGGTGTCTGGATATTATATAGTGTTTCATAGAATCTGTGAAATTCTTTTGCTATGGCATGGGTTTCCACTATCTTTTTTTTTTTTAATTAATAGGTTATGGACATGTCTGGATTCTTGTTGCTTTTTAAGTTGTTTAGCCAGTAGCTGACCGCATTTGTTCCCTTGCTCATAGAACCTATGAGCAAAGTATCTACATTTATTGTTAATTTTTCGATCAAGACATTGTGCAAGTTCTGCTCGAAGGTTCCCTAGTTGTTGGATCTCTATGGGGTCGAGGGTTTTTGCATGTTTAATCTCCAGTACATTAATTTTCTCTAATAGTTCTGTCACTTCCTTCTTTATTTCTTTCTTGATTTGAGCACCAAAAGCTATTAGTTCTCCTCTTATAACCGTTTTATGAGCCTCCCACACTGCCTGATCTGACACCTCACCTGGTGTATTCCTCTAAAAATAGTCCCTTATTTTAACTAACAATTCCTTGGTTATCTTTTTGTTATCTAGTATTGATTCGTTCAATCTCCAAGTCCGTTCTATATAGCCTGCCTGGGTCGGAGAGAGTGTCAACGTTATTGGGGCATGATCTGCGAGGGTTATGGACTCAATGGTACAATTTCGGACCCTTTCTAAATAGAATTGATCTACCATAAATACATCAATACGCGAGTACATTTTATGTGTTTTAGAGTAATAACTGTAGTCCTTTACTCCATTTGCATTACCCGCCAGCTATCAACCAAGTTTTGAGTGCGTAGATGTTGTTTTAAATGCTTTAAAGCTCTAAAGGATAGAGATGTTTTCCCTGATGTTGTATCCAAACTTGGGTCCAGCACAATATTGAAATCTCCGCCCAAGATCAAACAACCTTCCCTAAATTTCTCCAGCATCCTCAACATTTTAGCAAGAAAATTAATTGTCCCTGTATTTGGTGCATAAATTGCAGCAAACGTATATCGCTGGCTATGTATTGTACCTTTAACAAATAGAAAGCGACCTTCTCTGTCAGCTTGTACAGACATCAATACCCATGGGCAAGTTTTCCTGAAAGCAATTGTAACCCCCCTTGCTCTAGCAATAGGCGATGTTGCATGGTACCAGTGATTGAACATGTGTCCAGACATAACAGGTATAGACCCCTCCCTGAAATGCGTTTCTTGTAAAAACGCTATGTCCGCAGCATAATGATGCAGTTCATGCCAGAGGTGGCCCCTTTTATGCTGTGAACACAGTCCCCTCACATTGTACGATACAATTTTTAATGGTGTAGTCATCTCTCAAAATACCAGCCATATCTTGTGCTCCTTGCTCTTGACCAGAAGAAGAAAAAAAACAAAAAACAAAAAAAAACAAATACAAGAAAAGCTCCCCTCCCCAAAGATACCCCGAGTATATCTCCCCCTCGGAGCGTCCCAACTAACTGGTAGAGGGGTCCGCGCACACGCCCTGTACCTCGACCTCTCCACCCCCTCACTGATACCAGTTCAACCAATCCCATTATATCGGGACCGTCCTAAAAGACCAGGATATCCCTGAGTACCCCACTCCAGTTCCCTCTGCCCCAGACACTATTCACTTATGTTCGCCCAATATCTAAGTCTTCTAACTATAACATCCAGAAACCTTTTTTTAGATTGAGATGCCCCCTATATCCTCCCCCCATACTATAACTTTTTATGCTGGCATAAATACATATTTCCCCCCTGCAGCAAAAATTTGTTTCTTCCACACGCGCATATTTACATATACAGCGCGTATAACATATACCAGGGGTCGCGGCCCATCTCACCCATTATATCTGTTCTCCTGGGTTTTTAATCCCATATTCCCCCTTGCCGGAACAAACCAAAAAAAGAAAAAAAAAAAAGAAAAAATTAGGGTCCCATTGCCATATATAAATTTTGCCCCATCATTCAAAAAAGGAAAAAAGAGCTGCGCAAACCTGTATAGAGTGAATATACAATCTAACAATAATCTGGAAATATTGTGCAATAACTATAACTTAATATAGTGACAAAAAAAAATGTATACATAGTGCCTCCCTGTGGGAGGTTGACGCGCTGATGTCATCGCTGAATGGGAGACTGCATGCCGGCCGGCTCTTCCTATGTTTTTATGCCTGAATTTTACCTACTTGATGTAAGTTACCACCTTTTTATTTGAATAAATGCTGTTTGGACGATATACACTATGTGGTTTCCCCTTCTCATTTTTATGACTGGTGAATACTGAGTTCCAATATCGCAAGAGTCCTTCTCCATCCTTGGATATCCATCTACTGCAAGGAAGCGAGTGATTCATAGTTTGGCATTCCAATAGCTTGCCTCTGGTAAGCACATTATTTTGGTGGTGGTGCACGTGTGCATTTTTTTGGTGCAATTTGGGAGTTCACCCTTCTTCCAATGTGCATTGCAATTCGTTTATGTTCAGAATTTATATGGACATTTATATAACCGTTATTCCTTTCGGGTCAAACTCGATTAATGTGTCGGTTTATCATATCATACCATACATTATATAAACATTTTTTTTTTTTTTGGCACTATGCATAAAAAAAAATGTTTTCACTATATTAAGTTATAGTTATTGCACAATATTTCCAGATTATTGTTAGATTGTATATTCACTGTATACAGGTTTGCGCAGCTCTTTTTTCCTTTTTTTCTGCATATTGGTGTTTGGTCTACACGTGTGAGTTTGCTGCATTTTTAGGGTTCATCAATCCATTTATTCAATCATTTTTATTACTCTTTTATTACTCTTTATCCATTTTAGCACGGTATATCCTCCTTCCCACATCATTCAAAAAAGGGGAGAAAAAAAAAAGGGGAATAACCGCACGCCCATTCTTAAGACCCTCATTCAGTAAGTCATCTGTTTTCCCCTTTCCCCTTTTTTTCCCCTTTTCCCCTTTCTATCCAGAAAGTAAGTCATCTGTTAGGCCGTCTCATCTTTTATGTGGGTCTATGTCTCCCTTGACAATTTCTGCGTTGGCCCCTAGGGGAAGCTTGTTGCCACTGTTCCGGCCGCTGTACAGGGATCCCTATTTTATGTGTCCTCCAGTCTGCAAAGTCTACTAATGGGAGATCCAATGTTTCAACAAAAAACTGCAGATCGTCTTTAGTCCGTAATGTTGCTGTTCTGCCATTCCTAGAGGCCGTCAAGCTAAATGGAAACCCCCAGCGATAATTAACCCCCTTTTGAACGCATGACTTCCAACAGAGGTTGAACTGCTCGTTGTTGGTACAGGGTCCTGCATGTTAAATCCGGGTACAATGATAGATTCATACCCTCAAGGGAAATTTCAGGACTACTGCGGGCCATTTTCATAATAGTTAACCTTTACTGCATATTTGTGTAATCTACGTATAACATCCCTTGATTTCTCCATATTTTGAGTAATGTACGTGGGGACTCGATGTATCCGATCTATCTCAATACATTTAGGTGTAGAGGCCCCCATAATCTGGCCAAATATTTTTTGGACTACTGAGACTCGTTCGGATGTTTAAAGTGTTTCGGGTAGCCCTTTTATACGGATGTTCTGCCTTCTGTCTCTATTCTCATAGTTGTCCAATTGATCCTTGTATGAGTTTAGGGCGTCCTCATGTAGAGTCTTGCACCTCTGCCATTACCTGTACCATTACCTCCTGGCTCTCTTCCACACTTTCCACCCTATGCCCCAGTGCCTGTGTGTCTTCTCTCAAGCCAACTACCGCTTGCTGGCAGGACTAATTAACTGCTGAATGTCAGTCTTTGTAGGAAGGGCCCTCGTTAGTTCCCTAATTTCCCTGATTTCCATCGCTGCATCCCCCACCCCCCCTTAACACCGGGTCCGCTTCTCCCCCTCTTCCAGTGAGGGGCTTGTGGGGTTTGTGACCTGTGGATTCAATTTCTCTCCTTGTATCCTAGGGTTATGACTGGGACCAACCATTACTTGGTTCTCCACCCCCCGCTGCCATTTCCTCCTCCAATGTCAGGGTTCCTCTCTCCACTGCTACCGGGTCCCCCTTTGGGAATAGAACATCTAGTGCCATTCCATTTGAGAGTTCATGGGGGCTATCTTGGACAGTTTCCACCCTTTCCCCAATGGGGCTCCCCTCTTCAGGTATCAAACAGCCTTGCCCCCGCACTGCAGTTTCTTTTCTCTCACTCAAGGGGTATTGTTCTATATTGGGAGTGCCCCTCTCAGGAAGCTTCCTCCCCAGTCCTTTTGTCAGTGATCCCCTCCCATACTCTGCATGGGCCCGTCCAGCTGCTTGGACACCGAGACTTGGTGTCAGGGACTTACGGTCCATTCGCTTCCCACTATCTCTATTAGTGTCCATAGCCCCATGTCTCCTCTCTTCCTGTTTTCTTATATGCAGCCCCTGCTCTGCACGGGGGGAAATGTACGCTCGTAGCCCTCCTGTCTCATTCCGGCTTCCCTTAGCCGGCTGCTGCACAGCTTGTCGGCGTGTAGTCATTGCAAATTTCAATGTTTCTTAAATAACACTTCTGGGCAGTCCAATAAGAGGGGCAACATCCGTATGATTAACCTGATACCCGTTGCTGACTCTGGCTTGCCCTGACGCTTCTCTGGACTCTGATTATTTGCTGACTTATGGTTCCTGATCCCGGCTTCCTTGACCCTGCTACTGCTTTCTCCTTGAACTGCGCTGTCTGCCTGTTGCTGAACCCGGCTACCCTTGACCTCTGTTCCAGTTTGCTATGTTCCAGAATCTGCATGTGGGTTGGAGTTCCCCTTTACACCTGCTCTTCCATAAAAGTGCCTGGAACCTGTCTATCCATCGGGATCTCCAAGTTTCACCTGCCCCTGCAACTTCTGCTAGCAACCTCTACTGGCACTCGTGTTCCTCCTAGCCTTGCCACCATCTGTTCCACCCTCAGTGGGGCTTGGACTGGAGATACAAGAGAGGCCGACCTCATCATATCAGACTCCTACCAGGTACGTGACAGTCAGGGAAGCTTGGCTTTTTTACGCCACGCCAGTGGCTACTGATCAAGAATGCATGCACTGTCCTGTCACCATTTGAGGAGGTCACAAGGATGGTGAGCAGTGACAGTGCATGCATCAGTGATACTGTCCCTCTTGTCTTCCTGTTGGAGCACACACTGCGTGGAATAATGGACAGGGCACTTGAGGCAGAACAGAGGGAGGAAGATGAGGACTTCCTTACCTCTCAAGGCCCTCTTTATCCAGACAGTATTCCTGCGGGCCCGCCGATCACACAGTAAGAGGAGGAGGAAGATGAGGATTGTGTCAGCATGGAGGTGAAGCCTAGCACTCAGCATTAGCAGCAGTCTTCAAGGGATCATGTTCAGTCCCCAGTAACCCATTGACTTGTACGTGGCTGGGAGGAGGTGGCTGCGGATCATGTCTCCCTTTGTGATCCAGAGGACTCCGGATCGAATGCCTCAGCAAACCTACGATGCATGGCCTCCCTGATCCTGCAAAGCCTGCGAAATGACCCTCGGATTTGTGGTATCAAGGAGAGGGATCATTACTGGATGGCAACCCTTCTTGATCCACGTTGCAAGGGTAAGGTTGCGGAACTTATCCAGCCTTCGCAGAGGGAGCAGAGGATGAAACATCTTCGGGAGGCCTTGCAGAAAGGTTTGGGCAATGCGTTTCAAGAGCCTGGGAGGTTACAATTTCCTGGTCCTGGACAACGTGTTTCTGAGGCTTCATTCAGTCACAGAAGGAGCGGTGGAGAAGGTGGCCGTCTGACCGATGCGTTCAGACAATTCTTTAGTCTGCAGCCCCAAGGTCTGATCGGTTCCAGCAACCATCGGAAGTGTCTGATTTACATGGTGCAGGAACACCTAGGGGCAAGATCAGACTTGGAGACCTTTCCAATCAAAAATCCACTAGGTTACTGGGTCTTGAGGATGGATCACTGGCCAGAGCTTGCACAATATGCAATTGAGCTGCTGGCCTGTCCTGCATGCAGCGTTCTATCTGAACGCACATTCAGTGCTGCTGGAGGCTTTGTAACCGATCACAGAGTGCGCCTGTCCACAGACTCAGTTGATCGGCTCACCTTCATAAAAATGAATCGGTCTTGGATCACCAGCTACCAAGCACCTGATGCTGATGTAACCGATTAAATTTTTCTATGAATGTGAGATCCCTTGAAGACTGCCTATGCTGATGCTGATTGAATATCCTGTTATGCTAAGTGACTATCCTATTCCTCCTCAATGTTCATGTTGTTAGCTTATAAGAACATTTTTGTTTCAGGGCACCACCTCCAGTGCCTAAGGCCCAATTTTTCTGCCTCTGTTTAACAGGGGTGTGTAATTACAATTTTTGCTGTAATATTTCACAACAGGGCTCGTTCCTGCGCTCAACTAGAGTATCTGTGAGGGGTTGCAGTGTTGTGGCACCACCACCAGTGCCTAAGGCCCAATTTTTCTGCCCCTGTTTAACAGGGGCATATCATTACAATTTTTACTGTAATATTTCACAGCAGGGCTCGTTCCTGCGCTCAACAAGAGTATCTGTGAGGCTTTACAGTGTTGTGCCACCGCCTAAGGCTCAAATTTTCTGCCCCTGTTTAACAGTGGCGTGTAATTACAATTCTTGATATAATATTTCACAGCAGGGCTCGTTCCAGCGCCCACCAAGAGTAACTGTGAGGGCTTACCACCAACAACTAAGGTCCAATTTTCTGTAGAGTATATAGGGCAGGACGTATAGTATATACAGGCGGCCCCCTACTTTCAAACATCTGACTTAAAAACGACTCCTACTTACAAATGGAGGGAGACAACAGGAAGTGAGAGGAAATCTTCCCCTAGGAAGGGAAATTCTCTCCTGTAAGAGTTAGTATGGGAAAAAGGTGTCTCCATTGATGCTTTATCACCAATCCTTGTTTCCCTAAATAACCCCAAATTTTCAAAATCCAATTGTCATTGGGACAGAAAGTGAGCTGAAATCTTCTGAACAGGGGCACAGACAGCAAAACAAATGTTACAGGGGTGATGATAACCCTTCCCTATGTTATCCAAAAAGCTTAAAAATAGATTTTTTTGGCTGGAGCTACTCTTTTATAAAATGTACCTGTTCCATATTACAAACAGATTCAACTTAAGAACAAACCTACAGTTCCTGTGTTGTTTGGACTGCCTGTTTACTGCTGTTCAGAGTATATAGGGCCTGGGGGCCCCATGCCTTTTCTTTTTTGAAATTTGGGTGCGGGATTCCCCTTAATATCCATACAAGACCCAAAGGGCCTGGTAATGGGCTGGGGGGGGGTACCCATTTGCACTTAAAACTATAATTTTGTAACTTTTTAAAACGTCAGTAAAAACTTGGCCGTGTCAGTAAATTTCAGTCTGGTAAGTTGGCAACACTACTAGGCACTCAGATGGTCTCAGCCAGCTCCAGAATCGAAATGCACATGCGCAGTTCCAAGTCGAGCATCACAGCCATATTTTTTACTGGCAACCTTTTTCTCTTACTGACATTTACTGGCAGGATAAAAAGTCCCATTTTTTTACTGGCTGCCAGTAAAAATACTGACGGTTGGCAACACTAGTGCCTACTACAGCCGCTGTACCTTAGTTAGTTCCGGCATTGATATGCACTCCTGTGTCAGTAAACATGCAGAGCCTGTAACTGCTCCACCCCTCTGCTGCCTCCTCAGCCAATGGGAAGGGCACTGTCCCCACTCCCTTCCACAGCCTGCCTTATTTGACTTCTAAGCCGTACAGGAAGAGGTGTTGGCAGCTGGATCAGGCGAGAAGAGAGAACACAGCCTGGGGATGAGCTTCAGGAGGCAGAGAAATACCTAAGCACCTGTAATGAGCCACATGAGTTTAAGTTTTCTTACACATGATCTTAAGTCAGGGCACAAGCAGCTTCTGCCAGCATGCAGAGAGCAGGCTATACAGTGTTGGGATACAGAAGGTTGGAATAACAGCATCAGAGGACAGGTTCATTTTCTCAATCTATTCATGCTGCATTGTGACACCAGCAAGGCTTTTGGGTAAGATCCTCAGTGGGACATACAGGAGACTTAATGCTTGCTCTGATGAAGCTTTCCTTAAAGCGAAACATGTAAGCAGCTTGCCGCTACACTAGCTGTAGTTTTGAACATGGGTGCCCGACCCATACGACCAAATACCTAATGATTCACAGAAATGATCATCCACTACTCGTTGCCTGGACATCGCCACAGTTGAAGGCTGACAACATTTCACTGTCCCGGACACATCTGGACTCCTGATACAACTCTCCCCATATTTGCCATATGGACTCAAAGTGAACTGACGGGAATGAACTAATCCCTGCTCATATATATCCGTTGAATTGAGCCGTAACAGTACTGACCGAACATGCTAAGAACCGGTCAGTGTTTATTTATATTTCTCCCTATACGGGACTGTATGAAAACCAGAAGGACACATGACCGAACGGTTGAGCGACTTTTTCAAGACCCAAATGATGAGCTATAAAATCTGACTCTTTACTGTCAAAGCTCTGCTGGATGGTTGTATTTTATGGAAAAGTGAGGCACGTTTCATGATACCTCCACCGGTCGAATATGCATGAGATTAAGCCAGTGTGTTTACGGTCTGTCAGCAATTAAACGAATGAACGCTATCCTGAGATCTATTTGCAGTTCTATATGCTTGACTTTATATTATACTCATTCGTTTTTCCCAGGACATATAAACTAAATGAATGAATATTAAAAAAACTGGAAAATACCTGAATTGCAAATATTTGCAAGTGAATTTAGTTGTGGATGAATGAATGTGGTGTGTATGGCCGGTCGGGTGGCCACCCTTGTTTATAGTTTTTGACTAGTCATATTTTAAATTAGGTGGAAAGGAGGGAATTTGGGACTTTAAATTAAGTTCAAGACATGGTAGGGGTATGTTAAAGGAAACACATGTTTTATTGACATGTAATTGGAAATGGTACAGTATCTGGATAGTGGGAGTTGCACACAAAAATACGCACATGTCGTGGACACTGAGGACACAGGTTCATATCAACTTGGAAACTCATGACATTATGGCAATACATATAAAACATGGACATCAAGGATACAAAATAATATCAACTGAAATTACACGACGGTGTGGAAAATGGATGGGCAGCTCCCATGAATACACACATACATATACATGAATCCTTTGGGCGGCACAGTGCAATGAAATGGCATGATGTAAAAAGTTGTAAACATGATGCTGGTAAGACAATAAATAAATCAGTTGCTGATATGGGAGTGTAGTAGCATCCTATATTGTCCGACGCGTTTCGTGTTGATACACTCATCAGGGGGGGATGCTCCCAAACAGGAGATCTATAAAGATTAAAAATATTTAGTCTAAAATTGCAATAGACATAGCAGGAAAGGACATATGCCAGTCCTGAAAACTTGCATGCCTGGAGTGAATGATGGGGATGTGTGGAGTGTTGGACCAGGGCCAAAAGGAGGGTGTCCATTCCGGAAGCTGAGGCAAAGGGGCCAGGTGCGGCTGGGGCGTGAGCATATGGTTTCCCAAAGGAAGAGATGACCAATCTTGGTACTGCACCATAATGATGATGAAGTGAGGAGGACGCCATAGGATCTGTATTGCATAGATAAGGTAAGTATATGGTATACAGGTAACACCAGACATAGTCTAGTGGCATGATCGAATAATGGAAATTTACCTGAAAGTTTATACAACAAGAGATAGAAGATCCATGTGCAGTATGGCGTGCTCCACGTTAGCACAGTGAACACTGTGTGCAGGCGGCATAATATACCCCGCACACACGCCGCCGCACGTTGGCTCCCACCAACGTCACGCCGACTTGTCACATGAGAGGAGGGGCTCTGGCCGGGCGGTAAACACCGCCCACCTGATAGCTGACCTCCATGGGTTGTGGCAGCTATGATGGTAATGACGCGTCCCGCGTCATGATGCCAAGATGACGTCACTCGTGGGGCACGGAGCGTGGCGTCAATGCGCTGAGGATCCCGCCCAATCCCCTGGAACATCCCGCCCAGTGGGGCGGAAGGAGGGGGTGGAGGGCGGGTATGCAGAGCGTATCGCAGCTTCCGGGCATGTAACAACAACAAGAGGCTGCCGATAACAAACACAACAGTCCCCATTGCACTAAAAGGCCAGAACAAAACAAACAACTACCGCACTCTATATGGACATGATGAACATGTCCAGGGCCTCAACTGTGATCTGGCCACAGAGGGAAAACCCAAACCACCCACACAGGCGACAGGGGAACACTGCCGACTCAGTCATAAAACCTCCATCCCCATCAGAGCAAAAAAGAGGGGGCTGTGCATACGCACAGGTGGGACTTTGAATGAGGCACATAACTATGTGCTTCCATCCCTGGTACACAATGTGGAAAGGAGGGAATTTGGGACTTTAAATAAAGTTCAAGACATGGTAGGGGTATGTTAAAGGAAACACATGTTTTATTGACATGTAATTGGAAATGGTACAGTATCTGGATAGTGGGAGTTGCACACAAAAATACGCAAATGTCGTGGACACTGAGGACACAGGTTCATATCAACTTGGAAACTCATGACAATATGGCAATACATATAAAACGTGGACATCAAGGATACAAAATAATATCAACTGAAATTACACGACAGTGTGGAAAATGGATGGGCAGCTGCCATGAATACACACATACATATACATGAATCCTTTGGGCGGCACAGTGCAATGAAATGGCATGATGTAAAAAGTTGTAAACATGATGCTGGTAAGACAATAAATAAATCAGTTGCTGATATGGGAGTGTAGTAGCATTCTATATTGCCCGACGCGTTTCGTGTTGATACACTCATCAGGGGCGGATGCTCCCAAACAGGAGATCTATAAAGATTAAAAATATTTAGTCTAAAATGACACTAGACATAGCAGGAAAGGACATATGCCAGTCCTGAAAACTTACATGCTTGGAGTGAATGATGGGGATGTGTGGAGTGTTGGACCAGGGCCAAAAGGAGGGTGTCCATCCCGGAAGCTGAGGCAAAGGAACCAGGTGCGGCTGGGGCGTGAGCATATGGTTTCCCAAGGGAAGAGATGACCAATCTTGGTACTGCGCCATAATGATGGTGAAGTGAGGAGGACGCCATAGGATCTGTATTGCATAGATAAGGTAAGTATATGGTATACAGGTAACACCAGACATAGTCTAGTGGCATGATCGAATAATGGAAATTTACCTGGAAGTTTATACAACAAGAGATAGAAGATCCATGTGCAGTATGGCGTGCTCCACGTTAGCACAGTGAACACTGTGTGCAGGCGGCATAATATACCCCCCACGCACGTCGCCGCACGTTGGCTCCCACCAACGTCACGCCGGCTTGTCACATGAGAGGAGGGGCTCTGGCCAGGCGGTAAATTAGGTGTTTATAATTGTGTGTTTTTTTCTATAATTCATTATAATATCTCAACTATTTAATAACGGTTTACCATTAAAGTTTATATAATTATTAGTGCCTTTTTGAAGAATTCTTTCTTTGGAGGACTTCACGTCCCCAAAATTCCTTTCCCCCTTTTTGTATGCTGAAACTAATTCAGAGGCACTAAAATCGGGTGTATCTTCTGCATTATAGGTACTCCTTTTAATTATGCTTGGCCCATTGCCGACCTTTCATGGGAGATATAAGCCGTACTAAAGAATCAGATCCCCGGAAAATTATATATTGGATGAGCTCCCCATATACCTATTTTCTTGTTTTTTTGTAGGACACAGACTTCATGCATTACCTTCTGGCAGCAGAAAATTTGATAAAATGTACAATAACCGCTTTAGATAATACTATAAATGCGTTCTTTCTATATTATTGCATTACCTGATATCTCATACAAATACCTTGCAAACCAAAGTTAGTTGCCAGCTATTACCTTTTGAAACAAATTTCTTCAATAATCTTAATATGTTTATATGCAATGGCTTCATATATTTAAAAAAAAAAACACCATCAACCAGTCCATGTAAATGTGCAAACCCAGTTCCAGTGTTTTTTGTTTTGCACACAGTCCTAGTATATCTTTTTATCTGAGACACAGAGGTTCACCTAAAGCATTGACTCTGTACGTAGCAAACTCCTAAACACTGCACTCTGTACATAGCGTACTCCTGAATGCTGCACTCTGTATATAGTGCACGCCTGAATGCTGCATTCTGTACATAGCGCAAAAAGTAGTCACTTGGTATCCACTTTTAATGTACAGAGAGGAAGAGGTGGAGCTCTAAGAGGAAAAAGTGGAGCTGTAACGCTTCAGGCAATGTTACTATAAAGTTTGGTGTGGATCACAGCTTCGAAGGTATATATGATATACTTAACAGTTAAATATAAGTATACAGAAATTAGATAGGGAGACTCAGATAATTTGGGAATACTAGTGGTTTTATTTAGTTTGGTAGTACACAGTCATAACATGGAGTTCCAGAGGAAACGTAGGTGAAGTAGCAGTACATAGGATAATAGGTTATAGTATACGGAGGAATTCTTGCTGAGAGAGGACTGGGGCTCTGTCTGGCCCAAAAGCTGGAAGTCGGAGGGGCTCTGACCAGCCCAATAGTGAGAAGGCAGCTGGACTCTATCCGGCCCAATAGTGAGATGGAAGTCGGGGCTCTATCCGGCCCAATAGTGAGATGGAAGTCGGGGCTCTATCCGGCCCAATAGTGAGATGGAAGTCGGGGCTCTATCCGGCCCAATAGTGAGATGGAAGTCGGGGCTCTATCCGGCCCAATAGAGAGATGGAAGTAGGGGCTCTATCCGGCCCAATAGTGAGATGGAAGTAGGGGCTCTATTCAGCCCAATAGTGAGATGGAAGTCAGGGCTCTATCCGGCCCAATAGTGAGATGGAAGTGGGGGCTCTATCCGGCCCAATAGTGAGATGAAAGTCGGGGCTCTATCCGGCCCAATAGTGAGATGGAAGTCAGGGCTCTATCCGGCCCAATAGTGAGATGTAAGTCAGGGCTCTATCCGGCCCAATAGTGAGATGTAAGTCGGGGCTCTATCCGGCCCAATAGTGAGATGAAAGTCGGGGCTCTATCCGGCCCAATAGTAAGGTGGAAGTAGGGGCTCTATCCGGCCCAATAGTGAGATGGAAGTAGGGGCTCTATTCGGCCTAATAGTGAGATGGAAGTCAGGGCTCTATCCGGCCCAATAGTGAGATGGAATTCGGGGCTCTATCCTGCCCAATAGTGAGGGAGGACGGTCGTCAGCTGCTGGCGCTATTTACCTGGTGTCAGGTTCCTAGCACGAACACCAAGCAAAGGGTGTCGGCCATTTTAATTAGGCAGAAGAGGTGGAGCCGGGTGATGTCGCACAGTCATCGGACTGTGACGGAGTTGGTTGAGATCTCGGAGCCCCGGTGGAGAGATAAGAATATTACAGGAGTCTCGGGGGAGAGATAAGGACATTACATAAAGAGCATGTTGGCTTATTTTCATGTGATGAGAAGAACATCTCTGAACATGGGAACAGTGATACACACTTCTTACTAGCTGTTCAATACAACAAATGAAAGAATTCAGAGGATAGATGAAAAGCACTACACCCCCTCTCTCCCTGCTTGCTGCAGAGCCGCGCACACACACTGCTAGAGTCCTTTCCCCCTAACTCCCCCCTAACCAGTGAGATCTCCTGAGTCCCGGGCGCATCCTCCTGACCTCAGGTTGTTGCGTTGTCGGCACTGCAGGGCGGAATCTGGGAGGCGGCACTCAGAGGCGGAGCAGGGAGGAAAAAGCTACCTCCTCCTCCTCTGTCTGGGACGGTCCTGGCAAATACTTTTCTCGAACAAAGGGCAGTGGTGGGCTGCGGAAGCCCCGCGGTGGCAGCGGGGAGGTCTTGTTTAAAAACAGTGGGGTTAATCCAGCCCCGATGCTACCTCTATAGTTGTGGCTATAGCATCCCTGACAGCAGGCGGCAGAGTGATATTCAGCTGTCAGGGATGCAGTAGCCGGAACTATAGAAGTAGCGTTGGAAAATACGTCCGCTTGCCTGCTCACTCCGCGTTCAGTGGCTGCACTCACAGGAGTTATACAGCCAAATGAAAAACAGTCCCACTCGCATAGTCGCAACGTTCCCATTGTCCATCAGCAGAGGTGCCAGATTGGAGATCCTGCCAGTAAAAAAGCCCTGGGGTGTGCCTGGGCATTAGGGTGTGCCAGGCACACCCGGCACACCCCGTGCTCACGCCTATGATCAGATAAACAGTGAACCTGACTAGGCAGCATGTGTGTGGACCACACCAGGGCAGACATGGACATATCTCAAAGTAGAACCAGAAAACAGGCCAGAGGTCAGGAAAGGCTGCAGACAAGCGAATCTGAAAGTTTGCAGAGTTCGTTATCACAAAAAGTCAATCCATGGTTGAAGACAGGCTGTAAACTTTGTAGGAAAAGCTTTGTAGCAGGAAGTTACAAGCTAGGAAAGAATTAAGTAATAATGAGCTCAACAGCGTAGTCATTGCTTATTTGTTCCCGCAAGAATTTGTCAGCCAATTTAGTATGATATTTTTACTGACTTTACCAGTACTGTTTCTATGACATTTTTATTTTGTTAATTAGGTGGAAGAGGCAGATGACTGGCTGAGGTATGGAAACCCCTGGGAAAAAGCCCGTCCAGAATACACGATTCCTGTGCATTTTTATGGCAAGGTTCAACATACTCCACAAGGAACTGAATGGATTGATACACAAGTAAGTGTTCTTTTATAGTCTATTCTACAACTGCACATCAGTGCTAGACTTGTCATAAATTAAAAACGTATGATTGTGGTACAATTCTTTCAATTCCTTCCAGCTTTAGCTATTATTTTTTTTTAGATAGAGTGAGAAAGTCTTAGAATCTGACAGAATTTAAATTGCAGGACTTGGTAAGTTACCAGCTTTCCAGGAGGCCCAATTTCACAAAAAATCTTCTCAAGGGGAAAAAAATCCCCAGGACTAGGGAAATAATGAATGAATGAGTGACTTGTATAGCGCTCACATGCGAACTGAAACGCCTCTAGGCGCTTTTTACAGCCAGTGTCTGCTTGGCTGATGCGGTCATTTTACCCTGTAGGATCTTGACACGCTTGGGACTTAGTCGTACACACATATATACTAGGCCAATTTGGACAAGATCCAATTAACCTAACAGCATGTCTTTGGAGTGTGGGAGGAAACCGGAAACCCACGCAGACACAGGGAGAACATGCAAACTCCAGGAAGATGGTGTCGTGGTCAGGATTCGAACCAGCGACCCTTTTGCTGCCAGGTGAAAGTGCTAACCGCTACACCACTGTGCTGCCCCTTGAGTCCAAACTATAAAAGTGAGAGCAACAATGTATGAAGAACTTCAGGTGTTCCTTTAAATAATAAAGCACCAAGTACAAAATCAATCTCATATACCTAGAATTAGTGCTGCAATGGATTGGTGGTCATTCGTGATCCGAACGGGTCACCGTGTTCGGATCGGATCACCACGCGATCCGCAGAGCGATCCACGGCCTCGGCCTTAGGAAAGGCCGTGGCTTCGGCCTAGCTCCGGAGCCGCGGCTATCTTGGTACACCCAGCGGCGGCTGCCTTATGCGCGTTGAGCGCCGCTGATGTCATCACCCCTCACCCTCGCTGCTCAACTGGCCGGTGGGAGAGATTAAAGTAAGTGGGGGTGATGCCTATTACAGAGATTGGGGGAGATGCCTGACTCAGTGGGAGAGATTGTGGATATTACAGTGGGGGAGATGCATATTACAGTGGGAGAGATTGTGGATATTACAGTGAGTGGGGGAGATTGTGGATATTACAGTGGGGGGGGGGGGTGACGTGGATATTACAGTGGGGGAGATTGTGGATATTACAGTGGGGGGGGTGACGTGGATATTACAGTGGGGGAGATTGTGGATATTACAGTGGGGGGGATGACATGGATATTACAGTGGGGGGTCTGGGGGAGATTGTGGATATTACAGTGGGGGGATGATGTGGATATTTCAGTGGGGGAGATTGTGGATATTACAGGGGGAGATTGTGGATATTACAGGGGGAGATTGTGGATATTACAGTAAGTGGGGGAGATTGTGGATATTACAGTGAGGGAGATGACGTGGATATTACAGTGAGTGGGGGAGATTGTGGATATTACAGTGGGGAGATTGTGGATATTACAGTGGGGGGGGGATGACGTGGATATTACAGTGGGGGAGATTGTGGATATTAGTAAATTTTTATTTATTTTTTTGCCGATCCGAAAATGATCCGATCCGAGGATCGATCCGATCCGTGAGTTTTTTGATCCGTTGCACCCCTACCTAGAATAATACAGTCTAATAGGTTTTAATAAAAAAAGGAAATATTGCACTTACATAGACACGCTAAAAGTTAGCATAATCAAATCGAAGCCGGCCGGCAAAACAATCGGAAGCCCGTTCTTTGCTTGAAGTCACTGTGGTGCCATTGAGAAGAGGATTAATTTCCCCAACACGGAATACTAATATGCCATTCTCTGTATTGATTGGGACTCTGTAGCGCAGCTTCTCTCTTTTTTTATTCTATTTGTACTGTGTGTATCTCACTTCAAGCTGCTGCTTTATGTTTTTTTTTTGTTTAATTTGATTTATGTTAGACCTCTAGTGCGGTTTCTTTCGCTTAAAAATTATTCATATACAGTAACTGCACCCATAAAACCTAACCCATAAATAAATATAATTAAAATGATTACATGCCCTCTAAGGAACTGATGAGTAGAATTATGGCAGTCAAAATAAAAATTAAATAATGCCATATAAATGCCATCTGTGTTCCTGTTGAGAAAATTGGCCCTTGTTTCTTTTTTTTTCCTGGCTAATAAAATACAATAAAATACAAATACAAAGCACTTCCTGTTCTGTCAGAGTTAGGCAAAATTCTAAAACAGGCACAGAGATAGCAATAAGAAGTTTTTATAGGTATATGAGGTTGCCTGGACTGATTGGTTTAGATTGTGTTGAATAGGGATGAGCCGAACACCCCCCGGGTCGGTTGGCACCAGAACCTGCGAACGGATCGAAAGTTTGCGTGAACTTTAGAACCCCGTTAAAGGACTCGAACGTTCAAAATCAAAAGTGCTAATTATAAAGGCTAATATGCAAGTTATTGTCCTAAAAAGGGTTTGGGGACCCGGGTCCTGCCCCAGGGGACATGTATCAATGCAAAAAAAAGGTTTAAAAAACTGCAGTTTTTTTGGGAGCAGTGATTTTAATGATGCTTAAAGTGAAATATTCCTTTAAATATCGTACCTGGTTGGTGTCTATAGTATGCCTGTGAAGTGGCATGTGTTTCCCGTGTTTAGCACTGTCCCTGCACAAAATGAAATTTCTAAAGGAAAAAAAGTCCTTTAAAACTGCTTGCGGCTTTAATGTAATGTCTGGTCCCGGCAATATGAATGAAAATCATTAAGAAAAATGGCATAGGTACCCCCCTCCCCAGCCCATTAGCGGCCCCTTTGGGTCTTGTATGGATATTAAGGGGAATCCCGCACCAAAATTTTAAAAAGGAAAGCTGTGGGGCCCCCAGGCCCTATATACTCTGAACAGCAGTATACAGGCGGTGCAAACAAGACAGGGACTGTAGCAGTGGCGGCTGGTGCTCAAAATTTTTGGGGGGGCGCAAACAAACTGAAAAAAAAATCAATTGCCGCCACTGTGCCCATTAAACGCAGCCACTGTGCCCAAACGCCACCAGTTTGCCCCCTCAAATACAGCCAGTTTGTCCCCATATACAGCCAGTGTGCCCCCATATATACAGCCAGTGTGCCCCCCATATACAGCCAGTGTGCCCCCCATATACAGCCAGTGTGCCCCCCATATACAGCCAGTGTGCCCCCCATATACAGCCAGTGTGCCCCCATATACAGCCAGTTTGTCCCCATATATAGCCAGTTTGTCCCCATATATAGCCAGTTTCTCCCCATATACAGCCAGTGTGCCCCCATATATACAGCCAGTGTGCCCCCATATATACAGCCAGTGTGCCCCCATATATACAGCCAGTGTGCCCCCATATATACAGCCAGTGTGCCCCCATATATACAGCCAGTGTGCCCCCATATACAGCCAGTGTGCCCCCATATATATAGCCAGTGTGCTCCCATATACAGCCAGTTCCCCCCAAATGCAGCCAGTTTGTCCCCCATATACAGCCAGTTCCCCCCATATTCAGCCAGTTTGTCCCCCATATACAGCCAGTTCCCCCCAAATGCAGCCAGTTTGTCCCCCATATACAGCCAGTTCCCCCCAAATGCAGACAGTTTGTCCCCCATATACAGCCAGTTCCCCCCATATGCAGACAGTTTGTCCCCCATATACAGCCAGTTCCCCCCAAATGCAGCCAGTTTGTCCCCCATATACAGCCAGTTCCCCCCAAATGCAGCCAGTTTGTCCCCCATATACAGCCAGTTCCCCCCCCCAGCCCTGCACTTACCTTCCTCGGTCCGCGCCGTCCTCGATGTGTTCTCCCGCCCTCGATGTCGCTTCAGCCAATCAGGTTACCGGTAACCAGATCCGGTGAACCTGATTGGCTGAAACCTCCACAGTCTTCTCCAAGGAACGCACCCCCGTGCGTACCTGGGAGGAGTTTTTGGAAGCCGAATACCGTGTGAGAGCTGTATTCGGAAAGCCTATCAGAGCCGCTGGCTCTGATAGACACTTCCAGAACACACCCACCGCCGGCCGCCGCTCTAATTCATATGGCCGGCGCTCACCAGGAGGCCGGCCATATGAATAGTGGGCAGGGCGGCAGCGGTGACAATACACAGATTCATGCAATGCATGAATCTGTGTATTGTCTTTCAGTGGCGGTGCGGGAGCGAGAGGGGGCGGCGCTCCGGCGCCCTCTATGGACGCACCGCCACTGGACTGTAGGTTTGTTGTTACATAGAATCTGTTTGTAATTTTGAACTGGTACATTTTTAAAGTGTAGCTCCAGCCAAAAAATCTATTTTTAAGCTTTTTGGAAAACATAGGGAAGGGTTATCACCCCTGTAACATTTGTTTTGCCTGTCTGTGCACCTGTTCAGAACATTTCACCTCACTTTCCTTCCCAATGACAAATGTTTTTTGAAAATGTGTGGTTTTTAGTGAAACAAGGACTGGGGAGCATCAGCATCAGTGGAGAGGAGACACATTTTTCCCATATTAACTCTTACAGGAGAGAATTTCCCTTCCTAAGGGTAGATTTCCTCTCACTTCCTGTTGTCCCCTTTCGTTTGCAAGTAGGAGTCGTTTGTAGTTTGATAGTAGGGGCCTGCCGTGTATACTCTGCAGAAATGTGTCCCTTAGGTGTTGGTGTTGCCACAACACTGTAAGCCCTCACAGTCAAGCCTCGTACACACGGCCGAGAATCTCGTCGCCAAAAAAAACGTTGTTTTTCTCAAAGGGGTTCTTGTCAAGCTTGACGAGATTCTTGTCAAGCTTTCCTTGCATACACACTGTCAATCCAAAATATCGTCATTGTAAAGCGCGGTGACGTACAACACGTACAACGGCAATAAAAAGGGGAAGTTCCATTCTCATGGCGCCACCCCTTGGGCGGCTTTTGCTAATCTTGTGTTACTGCGTGTTAGTAAAAGTTTAGTGAGAGACGATTCGCGCTTTTCAGTCTTCGTGCTTTCAGTTCGTTACAGCGTGACGAATGTGCTATCTCCATTACGAACACTAGTTTTACAAGAAGGTGCGCTCCCGTCTCATACTTGATTCTGACCATGTGCGGTTTTTGAAGACTCGGAAAAGCATACACACGAACTGTTTTCTCATCCAAATACAGTCTGACGAAAATCACAACGAGAAAAATGAGACTCCCGACGAGAAAAAAGAAAGCAGGTCTTCTTTTTTGATGGTGCTGGTGCCACAACACTGTAAGTCCTCACAGTTACTCTTGGTGGGTGCAGGAATGGGCCCAGCTGTGAAATATTAGATCAAGAATTGTAATTACATGCCCCTGTTTAACAGGGGCATACAAATTGGGCCTTAAGCACTGGTGCCACAACACTGCAACCCCTCACAGATACTCTAGTTGGAGCGCAGGAATGAGCCCTGCTGCAAAGTATTGCATCAAAAATTGTATTTACACGCCCCTGTTAAACAGGGGCTGAAAAATTGTGCCTTAGCCACTGGTGGCGGTGCCCAAAACCAAAAATGTTCTTACAAGCTATCAGCATGATCATTGAGGAGGAAGAGGATAGTCACTCTGCATAACAGGATAGTCCCTCAGCATCAGCATAGGCAGTCTTGAAGGGATCTGACATTTAAAAAAAAATTATTCGGTTACATCAGCATCAGGTGCTTGGTAGCTGGTGGTGATCCAAGACTGATTCATTTTTATGAAGGTCAGTCGATCGACCGAGTCGGTGTCTCCAGCAGCACTGAATGTGCATTCGGAAAGAACGCTGGATGCAGGACAGGCCAGTAGCTCAATTGCATACTGTGCAAGCTCTGGCCAGTGATCCATTCTCAAGACCCAGTAACCCAGAGGATTTTCGGTGGGAAAGATGTCCAAGTCTGATCTTGCCCCTAGGTACTCCTGCCCCATGTAAACCAGACGCTGGCGATGGTTGCTGGAACCGATCATACCTTGGGGCTGCGGACTAAAAAATTGTCTGAACGCATCGGTCAGATGACCACCTTCTCCACCGCTCCTTCTTTGACTGACCGAAGCCTCAGCAACACGTTGTCAAGGACCAGGAATTTGTAACCTCTCAGTCTCTTGGAACGCGTTGCACAGACCTTTCTGCAAGGCCTCCCGAAGATGTTTCATCCTCTGCTCCCTCTGCAATGGCAAGATAAGGTAGGTCCGCAACCTTACCCTTGTAACGTGGATCAAGGAGGGTTGCCAGCCAGTAATGATCCCTCTCCTTGATAGCACGAATACGAGGATCCTTCTGCAGGCTTTGCAGGATCAGGGAGGCCATGCAGCGTAGGTTTGCTGAGGCATTTGGTCCGGAGCCCTCTGGGTCACTCAGAACGACATGATCCGCAGCCATCTCCTACCAGCCACGTACAAGTCCATGGGTGTTTTGGGACTGTAATTGATCCCTTGAAGACTGCTGCTAATGCTGAGTGCTAGGCTCCACCTCCATGCTGACACAATCCTCTTCCTCCTCCTAGAATCCTCTTCCTGTGTGCTAGGCGGGCCAGCAGGAACACTGTCTAGATAAAGGGGGCCTTGAGAGGTAAGGAAGTCCTCCTCTTCCTCCCTCTGTTCTGCCTCAAGTGCCCTGTCCATTATTCCACGTAGCGTGTGCTCCAACAGGTGGACAAGAGGGACAGTGTCACTGATGCATGCACTGTCACTGCTCACCATACTCGTGGCCTCCTCAAATGGTGCCAGGACAGTGCATGCATCCCTGATCATGACCCACTGGCGTGGCAAAAAAACAAACTCCCCTGACCCTGTCTTGGTGCCATATTGGCACAGATACTCATTGATGGCCCTCTGCTGCGTGTGCAGCCACTGCAGCATGGCCAACGTTGAGTTCCACCTGGTGGGTATGTCACAGATTAGGCGGTTCTTGGGCAGGTTAAATTCCTTTTGCAGGTCAAGTTAAGGACGTGAGTCAAACAGGGCACATGGGTCAGGTGTCCCTGCCGGAGGGCGGAGAGGAGGGTGGTGCCATTGTCGGAAACCACCATTCCTGGTTTAAGCTGGTGTGGCATCAACCACCTCTGAGCCTGACCCTGCAGAGCTGACAGAATCTCTGCCCCAGTGTTGCTCCTGTCCCCCAAGCACACCAGCTCAAGCACCGCATGGCATCTCTTTGCCTGCGTACTTGCATAGCCCCTTGAACGCCTACGGAGCACCGCTAGTTCCGAAGACAAAGCACAGGAAGAGGCCATGGAGGAAGAAGAAGAAGAAGAGGAAGGGGTGGAGGAGAGAGGTGTGTCAGAATCACCAGTAGTAGCATTTTGGAGGCGTGGTGGCGGAACAACCTCCAACACTACTGCACCTTGTCCTGCATCCTTCCCAGCTGCCATCAGAGTCACCCAATGCGCCGTGAAAGATAGGTAACGTCCCTGTCCATGCCTGCTGGACCATGAGTCAGCGGTAATATGCCCCTTACCGCTGACTGCCCTGTCCAGCTTGGCCAAGACATTGCCTTCCACATGCCAGTAAAGAGCCGGAATCGCCTTCTGTGAGAAAAAGTGGCGTTTGGGAACCTGCCACTGAGGAACCGCACATTCCACAAACTCACGGAAGGGGGCAGAGTCTACCAACTGAAAAGTCAGCAGTTGAAGTGCTAGTAATTTAGCCAAGCTAGCATTTAACCGCTGGGCAAGTGGATGGCTGTGAGCAAACTTCTTTCGGCGGTGCAGCAGCTGGGGCAGGAAAATTTGCCTGGTACAATCGGACGTCAGTGTACCGATAGCAGATTGCCCACAAGTACTTGACTGTGACACACCTAATTCTACACCTTCATTCCTTTCAGTGCAGGTTTCAGAGAGGACTGAAGGTATAGTGGGGTTGGAGATCCCAGCTGATGAGGAGCAAGGAGAGGTCCACTTTGTTCTTTGGTGTGGGTCTTTTAGGTAGGCTTGCCAACGAACTGCATGGCAGGTCAACATATGTCTGGTCAAGCATGTGGTGCCCAAGCGTGTGATGTTTTGCCCACGCGAGATACGCTTGAGACATGTTGCAAATAGCAGCGGTGCGATCTGCTGCACACGTCTGAAAAAAGGCCCACACCAAAGAAATTTTGGAATAACGCACAGAGACAGCAGTGCCCTGAACATACGGAGCACTGCAGTGTGATGCAGTCGGTTGGCTGCCCTTAAGCTGGCCCCTGGAGGGCATCCTGCCTTGTTGGAGATGTGCCTCCTCCTCCTCCTCCTCCTCTCTCCTATCAGGCACCCATGTGGATTCAGTGACCTCCTCATCCCCTCCCTCCTCATCAATGGAGCAAACCTGGCAGTATACTGCAGCTGGGGGAACATGACTGCCAGATTGCTGTCCTTGTTGGGCACCCCCTCTCTCTGGGCTCACGTTACTACCCCCTCTCTCTGGGCTCACGTTACTGCCTTCCTCTAGCTGGGTTCCATCATCAGAGCCTTCAAAACGCTGGGCATCCTCCTGGAGCATGTACCCAACACTGTGGTCAAACAGTTCAGGGGACGCCTCAGGAGGACATGGTGGGTCTAGGGAAGGGGTGACTGATGCCATTGAGCCGAGGGAAGAGGCCGCGTTGGCAACTGCTTTGCCAGACAAAGTACCCTGAGCCTGGGTGAGAGCGGATGAGGACGGCTTGGTCATCCACTCTACCAAGTCTTCGGCATGTTGCGGCTCAACATGGCAAGCTGCCGAAAAGAAGGACAAGCATGTCCCACGGCCACGTGATGATGAGGATGCACAGTTTCCACGACCAGCACTGTTGCCTCTAGACACAGAGCCTGCTTTCCCTCTTTTATTGGCTTGTGACTGTCTGCCTCTCCTTGTTTGCCTTCCAGACATACTAATGGCCTGCAGTGAGATGTAGCTGCACAAAGGTGGGATATATATATATATATATATATATATATATATATATATATATATATATATATATGTGTATATATATACTGATTATACTGCAGCAAGCAGAATCAACTGCCTGCTGTGGTATTAGTATGAGAACACCAGCAATTGTCTTCAGTTCGTTTTAGGTGCACACTGTACAGAGGACACAGTACACTAACTGAAAATACTTGCAGCTCCCTGCCTGTGGTATTAGTATGAGAACACCACCAATTGTATTCAGGTACCTTTTAGGTGCACACTGTGCAAAGGACACAATACACTAAATGAAAATAATGCAGCTCCCTCCCTGTGGTATTAGTATGAGAACAGCAATTGTATTCAGGTACCTTTTAGGTGCACGCTGTGCAAAAGATGCAGTACACTAAATGAAAATAATGCAGCTCCCTGCCTGTGGTATTAGTATGAGAACACCACCAATTGTATTCATGTACCTTTAGGTGCACGCTGTGCAAAGGACACAGTACACTAAGTGAAAATACTTGCAGCTCCCTGCCTGTGGTTTTAGTATGAGAACACCACCAATTGTATTCAGGTACCTTTTAGGTGCACGCTGTGCAAAGGACACAGTACATTAAGTGAAAATACTGCAGCTAGCACAATCACCTGCCTGCCTGTCAGTATAGAGAATAACAGGAACGGATCTAGCTACACTGAATACAGTGTGTAAATATATATATGCAACACCTAGGATGCATATATATCCTCTACACACTGATACTGCAGCTAACTGACTCTCCTGCCTGCTCTATCTAACTCAAATCAAATTACACTGTCTCTCTCTCTCTCTGTCTTCTAACCAACGCCGCAACACACTACACAAGGCCGCCACGCCAGCGGTCTTATATAGTGTGGGGCGTGTACATACTCCTCTGAGCCATGATTGGCCAAAGCCACCCTGGCTTTGGCCAATTACGGCTCTCTGTACTTATGGCGCTGTGATTGGCCAAGCATGCAGGTCATAGTGCGTGCTTGGCCAATCATCAGCCAGTAATGCACTGCAATGCCGCAGTGAATTATGGGCAGTGACGCACCACTCAAATTTGGCGCGAACGGCCCATAATGTTTGAAATTCGGCAAACAGCTGAACAGGCGATGTTCGAGTCGAACATGGGTTCGACTCGAACTCGCAGCTCATCCCTAGTGTTAAATAGTTTTACCAGAGAGGATGTGAGGAAAAATCATAGAAATTAAAGCAGAAGGCAAAACTTTTTTTTCTCATTCTAAATAGAGTAAGGGAGGGCTATAACCCCTACCATCTATGTCCCATTGGGGAGATTTCACTTCATGCCCTGTCCCATAAAGACAACAGGAAGTAAAAGAAAATTCCTCCAGATTGGGGGAATTCACTGGTAGTCACCAAAGTCACCACAACTAGTGTCCTCGTTGAAAGATTCCCTGTCTATTATGGAGACTAGGGATGATCCGAACACCCCCCGGTTCGGTTCGCACCAGAACCTGCGAACGGACTGAAAGTTTGCGCAAACTTTAGAACCCTATTAAATACAATGGACTCGAACGTTCGAAATCAAAAGTGCGAATTATCATGGCTAATATGCAAGTTATTGTCCTAAAAAGGGTTTGGGAAACCGGGTCCTGCCCCAGGGGAAATGTATCAATGCAAAAAAAAGTTTTAAAAATGGCAGTTTTTTCGGGAGCAGTGATTTTACTGATGCTTAAAGTGAAAAAAAAGTGAAATATTCCTTTAAATATCGTACCTGGTGGGTGTCTAAAGTATGCCTGTGAAGTGGCACGTGTTTCCCGTGTTTAGAACTGTCCCTGCACAAAATGACATTTCTAAAGGAATAAAAGTCCTTTAAAACTGCTTGCGGCTTTAATGTAATGTCTGGTCCCAGCAATATGGATGAAAATTGTAACAGCACCCCAAGTATGAAAGGGGTTCACGACGTTAGGATAATCCCTTTCCGACCACACGACAGCCACCAGACACCCCAACCAGCCGAATAAGACCCCATACTACTACTCCCTCCACAGACGAGACAACCACTCTGTATGAGGTTTCCAACTGGTCTGACAATCTTTTAATGAGAGCAGGCTCTTTTTATACACCAAAATAATACTGCATTAATCTAAATGAACAATGGTCCAACTCCACCCACAACATAACACAATGGTTACATAACAAGCTCCCAATACACATATTCTGACATCTCTTAGACAACAGGTGAGTTCATTAGCTAATCCCTTTACATCTTAAATGACTATGCATAACCTTTATGTTCCCCAGACTGTCTGTCTGCTACTTTACAATACACACATGTACATAGTTAATTATCACTATTCACAATGAAAGGATCTTCAGAAGCCATCCTAGATTCATTTACATCACAACAGGCAGGTGGGTGATTGAAGTTGAACACATCAGCCCTTTCAATTAACCTGTTGGGTTCAGGATCAACAAACAGTAAATATTGTGGATTAATATTACTATCCCATTTTAGGTAGTCCAAGATATATTCTTAATGTCCATTATTTTCTTGCTCACCCTGTGCCCAAAGTGACCCCTGTCACACATCTCCCCTTTCGGCAGGAGACTAACACAGGAGGAGACCCCAGATGTGTTGACTCCAAAGTTAGTCCATAGTTCCATTCCTCTAATGCCTGGACAACCCATCAGCATTGCCATTTTGCTTACCGGGTCAGTAGCTGATGGGGAAGTTGTAAGGTTGTAGGGCGAATAATGGAATTCAGTTCTGGAACAGTCACTTGCTTTGCTCTCTCAATGGCTCCCAAAACTTGTTGCTGATGCTCTTGGGAAAGGTAAGGCAAAACCTTGGCGCAAATCCCATTTAACCTTTTGATAATTTCAGCCTGTTTGTGCATTTCAATGTTCAAGCCATGGGACATTTCATAATACATGACGTAGTGTCATTGCATCTCCGATTTCTCCCTGGCCATCTTGTCACATTCCAATTTTAGACTGTGATATTTTGACTGATCTAAGGTACATGTCGGGGGAGATAGTCTTACCCAGTTCTCAGCCGCAAGAGGGCCGGTTCCAGCAGCATGGGTCTGGGCACAGGTAGTCACTGGGTTGGCTTCATCGGGGCGTAAGCTGAAACGAGGGGGGCCAAATCATTCCCCAGTAGTACATCCGCTGGCAAATCCTTCATCACCCCCACATTCACGTGTCCCGAACCAACCCCCCAATCCAGGTGAACACGGGCAACGGGTAGCCGGAAGACGGTGCCTCCCGCTACTCTTACGGCTACAGTGTCTCCGGTATGTTGGCTCTCTGGGATGAGGTTCTTCTGTAGTAGGGTCATGTTGGCGCCAGTATCACGTAGGCCCTTGGCTACCTTTCCATTGACTCAGACAGTCTGCCTGTGCTGCTGCCTGTTGTCCCAGTTAGCTGCTTGAATTGGATCAGCCTCGTGCAGGATGCCCCAAAGTTCTTCCTCCTCAACGCAGTGGGCCGCAGGCATGGATGTGTGGGGGTTCCCCCTTGCTGGCTGTCTCCATGACTGGGACTGCCTGGCTGGATTCAACGGACAGTCTGGCTTTTTGTGCCCTAGCTGTTTACACCCGAAACACCTGATGGGTTGTGAGTAGTCCTGGGAGTTGAACCTGGGCTGCTGAGGATAAGTGGCCGCTGGAGGTGGTGCTGTAGGGCGGTACGACTGTGGTTGGTAGGCGATAGCCGGAGGGGGTGCCGCTGATCGATAATCCACCCGAGCTGTTGTCTTGACCCACAGGGTTATCCAGTTTGCGAACGTCTGTGTATTCGTCCGCCAGGCGAGCTGCTTCAGGCAAGGTGAAAGGTTTTCGGTCCCGGACCCCCTCTCTGACTTCCAGGGACAATTTTTCAAAGAAGTGCTCAAGCAGGAACACCTGCAGCACCTCTTCCCCGGATTCTGCTTGGCATCCAGTGACCCAGTGGGATGCAGTGCGGTGTAGGCGGCATGCCCACTCGGTATACGAGTCACCAGTCTGCTTGCTCGTCTCTCGGAACCGCCTCCGGTATGCCTCCGGTGTGACGGCATACCTGGCCAAAAGTGCTTCTTTTACCAGTCCATAGTTCATAATATCCTCATCTGGGATGGCCCTGAACGCTTCACTGGCCCGGCCGGACAGTTTCCCAGACAAAATGGTAACCCATTCCTCTGTGGGCACCCGGTGTAGGGCACATTGCCGTTCAAAATCAGCAAGGTACCCATCAATCTCCCCTTCGGTTTCAATGAAAATTTTAAAAGCAGCAAAATGTATCTTTCTCCTTTCAGTTGGTGCTGCTCTGACTTCTGCTGCTGCAGAACGTCTTTGCTGTAGCCAATTTGCATCCACAGCCGCTATAACTCGGTCTATGATCTCCGCTGGAGGGTTAGGACCATAATGTGCCAGTCTTATGTTAACAGCCCGATCAAAACTTGCCTCTTCGGGTGTCCTGTCTGTTACGCTGGGCCTTTCTGTTATGTTGGGTCTTTTAGCTCCATCCATTTCGACTCGTTCTGCGATTTAATGTCCCTCTTTTTACGGTTGTTAGAAGGTCTGCCCCGGTTCTCCAGTAAGTCCTTGAGGGAAGAGAGCTTTAGCCGTCCCTACTGTGCTTCCATTGTCCTGTGTCCTCTTGTAGCTGTCCTTATAGGCTGTGGAATCATCCCGCTGCTTGCCACCAATTGTAACGGCACCCCAAGTATGAAAGGGGTTCACGCCGTTAGGATATTCCCTTTCCGACCACACGACAGCCACCCCAACCAGCCGAATAAGACCCCATACAAATACTTCTCCCTCCACAGACGAGACAACCACTCTGTATGAGGTTTCCAACTGGTCTGACAATCTTTAATGAGAGCAGGCTCTTTTTATACACCAAAATAATACTGCATTAATCTAAATGAACAATGGTCCAACTCCACCCACAACATAACACAATGGTTACATAACGAGCTCCCAATACACATATTCTGACATCTCTTAGACAACAGGTGAGTTCATTAGCTAATCCCTTTACATCTTAAATGACTATGCATAACCTTTATGTTCCCCAGACTGTCTGTCTGCTACTTTGCAATACACACAAGTTACATAGTTACATAGTTAGTCAGGTTGAAAAAAGACAAAGTCCATCCAGTTCAACCATAAAAAAATAAATAAATAAAATAAAAAATATCGTACAATCCCATATACCCAATTCTATACCCACAGTTGATCCAGAGGAAGGCAAAAAACCCCAGCAGAGCATGATCCAATTTGCTACAGCAGGGGAAAAAATTCCTTCCTGATCCCCCGAGAGGCAATCGGTTATTCCCCGGATCAACTTTACCTATAAACGTCAGTACCCAGTTATATTATGTACATTTAAGAAAGAATCCAGGCCCTTCTTAAAGCAATCTACTGAGCTGGCCAGAACCACCTCTGCAGGGAGTCTGTTCCACATTCCACATTTTCACAGCTCTTACTGTGAAAAAATCACCAATAAAATAGAAACAACAAAAAATATAAAATAAAATAGACAAAAAAAACAAAAATATATGTGTATATATCACTATGGACCAATCAACACTAATGTAAATTAAATGGTCTAGATTAATCAAGCACATTATACACATTTTTCATTGACAATTTTATTGACAATTTTCAATTTATATTTTTTATATTTTTTATTAATCAATACATGTTTTTATTAGATATCCTTTCATTTCACTACCACACACTTTATATTTTACACATACATCCTTACATATATTTTTCACAAGATTGCATGCATGGTGAGGCACTTTTTTTGGTTTTCCTTTCACTGTGGTTAGTGAACCACACCTATTTCACCTGAATCACCTCACGTCCATCAATCTTTAATCAATTAATTATTTTCACCTTGGGGTTGGATCCTATGACTTCCCCTGTTTCAGGGTATATCTTAGGTAACATTTGTACAATAATCAGCTATGAGTAAGCACTACAATAGTGTGAAACGCGTTAGCCAGGTGTGATCAGTTTGCTGTGTCGTGCAGTGTGTTTTGTTTCCTGAACCTTTTTGGAATAAAGGCTTTTTAATCGGAGTGCTGCTTCCAGAAGTCACTTTATTCTCTTTTTGATTACAATTGCATTTGCCTGCACCCTTGGCTGCTGGGAGGAGGTATTTTCAGGGATTCCCACACCTGAGCGGCTCCCTCTTTCCCGTCTCTTCAATTTTCTGGATCTTTGCTACCCAGTGTTGACCAGCTCGGAGTGGATTCCCACCTTCCTATTCACTTTCATCTGAATTTAGTTTATTCCAGCAACCAGCCTGTCATGGATATCAATACACCAAACACATCTGCTAACGAACCTGGTCACAGTAGAACTTTTATGGCACCCTCTGACAACCCCCTCAGGTCGGGACTGCAGGCTCTACAACTCCAGCCCACAGACGACAGAATTGTTTCCCTAACAAGTACCTTCAGGAAACTTGAATCAGTGATGGCTAAGGAAATTCGAATTTATTGGGACATCAATTCGCTTTCTGAATATGTGGCACTTTCACGCATCCCCCGAGGTCTCAGAATCAAGAAGTTCCCCACGTCTGACCTCTTGAATGAGGCTTTAAAACAAGAATGGACAGACACACTTAGCTCATGTTCTCTTAAATTAATGGAGATACTCCTTAAATCAAAGAGCCAAGAAATAAGTACCATACAATTAGAAATGGCAGACATTCAGAGCAGCCTCACGGAACTACAGACACATCCTGAGTTTGCGGAACTAGATAGCCGCTTGAACAAAAGACTGGATAAATTGGAAAGGCATGTCATCTCCACCAAAACCACCAAAATGACCCGAGATAAGGTCGATTACGAAAGCGGGAATGTATACACATGGAAGAAGATGCGTTTTCAATCTGGTCGATCACGGAAAAACCAGCCCAAGAGAGTTAGCTTTTCCGATTTAGAACATGATCCGGGCAATGACACCATGGCTACATCCGCATCGGATTCCTCACTCGAACGTCCGCTGAGGTCTCCCATTCTGGATCATTCACAAGACGGAATTCCATCTGGAAACCCTCGGGGGTCCCACACAAAAGCCAAATCGAAGGGCGCAACAAGAAAACCCGGAGAGGAGGGAAAAGACATTCGTACAACAAAGAAAACTCCATACATTTTGCGGGGGAGAAAGAAATAGAGGTCACCAACGTTATTAACATCTCGAATAGAACTTTAAGTGACGAAGAGAAATGCATTTTATCCAAGGGACTAAACTTTTGCCCTACCAGGCATTTTGACCTTTTTAACACCCTACTGGACGTTAACAAGTTCTCCCGCAGCTTAACGCTCAAGAAACACTACCTTAATCTCTCCACGGAAACAGAAGACACCTCCTCCGGCGATCGAGATATGGGTGAGTGTCCTTCTTCCCCAGTGCTGTTTTCTGAAGTATGCGCCCTCCAAGAGCTTGTGGATTTGGCCACTGAGTCCAGTCCTTGCCCGTTGACCCCACTGATGTCCCTAACAGCATTTCATTTAAACTTAGATCGGACTTTTATCCGGTGGAGTCGCGGGGCAGGGATCTCGACCTTTTTCAGCGAATGGTCGAGAAGGATCTCACCCATCTGGCTCGCGATTGCCGTAGGAGGTCTGTTTCCCACAGCCTGTCTCCATTAGAACATAAGGCCCTTAGGAATTTAGAAATGGACAGGAATATTGTCATTCGTAATGCGGATAAGGGTGGGCTGGTGGTGGTTCTTGATTCTGACACTTATCAAAGTGAGGCTCTACGCCAGCTGTCCGATAGCAATACTTACTTACACTTCACTCAAAGGTGACCCCACCATCACTTTCTCTGCTAAATTTTCCTCTTTGTTGGACTTAGCAGTCCATGCAGGAATTTTTTCAGAGAAAGAAAAACTGTTATTCATTCCCGTTAACCCCGTGATGCCAGTGTTCCATCACCTGCCAAAAGTTCACAAAGGCCTGGACCCACTCATGGGCAGGCCCATAGTGGCAGGTATTGGATCGCTTAACGAGCGCCTGGGAGAGTGGATCGATGGCCAACTTCAGCCATTGGTAGTCAACCTCCCAGGGTATCTACGTGACACCAAACAACTACTTATAAAACTTAGGGACTTCCAGTGGAAAGCAGAGTACAGGTGGATCACATGCGATGTCACTAGTCTTTATTCGAGTATTCCTCATGACCTGGGTGTTTTGGCTGTGTCCACTTTTCTTAAAGAATCCGGGAGGTACTCATTGGCATTACAGGAGTTCATCTTATTTTCATTGAACTACCTACTTACACACAATTTTTTTATGTTCGACGGGGGATATTATCTCCAAAAATGCGGGGCCTCTATGGGAGCGAAATTCTCGCCCTCCCTGGCCAATCTCTACATGGGATTTTGGGAGAGGTCCCGCATTTTTGGACACGACAGCCCCCGTCGTTCAGACACGGTTTTCTTTTGCAGGTTCATTGATGACCTCCTGTTCGTTTCCTCCCATGAGGAGACAAACTTACAGGATTGGTTGGATTACTTTTTTTTTTTTTACAAGAAGAAAGGTTGGATTACTTTAATGACAATTCCATGAATCTTCGTTTCACGGGGAAATTAGGCATTACTTCCATAGATTTTTTGGATGTCAATTTGTCGGCTGCCAATGATGTGGTAGTCACAGGTGTAGCAAAATACTGAAACTGAGAATATGGTTTGGATCACTTCAGAGGTGACAGCAAAGATTCATTCCAGGAAATGTAGAGACAGAATGTCTACTGATGTCTGAATAAGTAAATTGGGTTAATTGGGGGTCTGAGGTAGCGTTCCATTCATCTATTGTCAGTATGTTAATGACCATCTATTATCTGCTACGGGATGTAATTACACTCCTAGTAATGTGTCTGGCACGGTTTCATTGTTATGGGTAAATATGCAGAGACCAACGTCTCACACATCCCAGGTGGTTAGAAATAGTCCCAGGTAATTAAATCACTGTCATATGTTAAAATGAGTTAAGAAAACCCTTGCATGGGAAATGATATAAAAAGCCAGCCTGGGCAAAATAAAGTGTTGATTTTACTCCCAGAACTGTGTGTCGTTCAGTTACTGGGGGGGTAACAGGTTGCCTTGGATAAGTCAGTACTTCCTCAGCTTCAAGGATTTCCCAGCGGACGCTGGAGCTCCGCAACACTGGTGGCAGCAGTGGGATTAAAGCCTTGCAGCAAGAGGAAGCAGCGTTCATGCAAATTCGGCTACACGAATGGAAGTGTGAATGGAGACAAACTATGCTGGATTAAAACGAGCGACGTTAAAGGATTTGCTGGAAGCAAGAGGGAAGAGCGCCAGCACTAAAACCAAAGCAGAGCTGATTGCAGAACTGACCGAGGGAGATCGGGCACACAGTATTGCTACAGAAGCCATGGAGACCGAGTTTAACCAAGAAGTGAAACGCAGGCTAGCGTTTTATGGAGAAAACCCCTCCACCGAGCTGGTACAGGCAACGTTAGCCCAAGTGGATGCCTTTATCACGGCGAGAGAAGAAAGGGAGACCCAACTCCGGCTGGCGGAACAGCATGCCTCTGAGAGACTGCTAACAACTACACCGGCACCAGAGACAAAACTAAAAGTACCCCATGATGCCTTTAAAAAGTTTATGGAAGCAGAGGAAGAGATCGATAGCTTCCTGCAAGATTTTGAACGGCAATGCAAGCTGTACCAGGTACCCCAGACAGACTGGGTACGGATCTTACCTGGTAAGCTGTCAGGCCGTGCAGCAGAAGCCTACAGAGCCGTGCCAGAGGAGGAAATCGCAAGCTATAGCCGGGTAAAGGAAGTTATTTTGGCAAGGTTTGCCATCACCCCAGAAGCATACAGGAGACGCTTCCGGGACACAAACAGGAGAAGGACTCCAACACCGAATGGGCTTGCCGAATGCAGAGGGCAGCCCTAGCTTGGCTACAAGCCAGTCAGGCAACCACAGCAGACGCGATCACCCAGCTGATTTTACTGGAGCAATTCTTTAATGGACTAAACCCAGAGGTACAGGAGTGGGTAAGGGATCGCAAACCTACCACTCTCTCGGAAGCGGCCAGGCAAGCTGATGAATATCAAGATGCCCGCCGGCCATCACAGACTAGCTTCCGACCAAGCACCAGACCACTGAACCATAACCCAGGGCCCCCAGCTACACAACGACCCGGGCTAATCCCTAACTCCCCTGCAAATCGATACCTTGGGCGCAAGGGAGTGCAGTGCTATTCATGCAAGCAATTTGGGCACGATCAGAGAGACTGCACTCAGAACCAGGACCAAGCTGCATGGATTCGACCAGGGCCACCCCCTCCAGCACGGGCTGCCGCTCATTGCTATCACACGGAAGCGGCCCCGGTCAACCGAGGAGCAGGAGAATTGGAGGAACACTGGAGTATCCTACACGAGGCTGACCCAGTACAGGCGGCTACCGACAACAGGCAACACCATCGCCAGTCAGTACAGCTGAACGGGAAGACTGCTCAAGGTCTACGAGATTCCGGCGCCACCCTCACACTGGTCAAACGTCACCTGGTTCCAGAGGCCGACCACACCGGGAGTTCCGTAGTTGTGCGGGTTGCAGGGGGAGCAGTACACAGGCTACCCACGGCAAGAGTACACCTGAACTGGGGTGCCGGCTCCAGATTAATTAAGGTGGGGTTGATCCAGGAACTTCCCGCTGATGTCCTGCTGGGGAACGATCTTGGCCAGTTGACTTCTGCTTTTGCATCAGCCCCGGTTACCAACGAGATCTACCCCGTTACCACCCGGTCCCAGGCCCACACCACGGAAAACAGAGCATCCTCTGAGGCTCGGATGCTTCAATGTTTGGATTGGGCGCGGTATTGAGCCAGGTTGGAGCAGATGGCGGAGAACACCCCGTAGTTTACTTGAGCAGGAAGCTTCTCCCCAGGGAAGTGAGCTACGCCGCCATAGAAAAAGAATGCCTGGCTGTGGTGTGGGCCCTAAAGAAGCTTCAGCCCTACTTGTACGGACAACAGTTCACCCTACTCACAGACCACAACCCGTTGGTATGGCTAAATCGAGTGGCAGGGGACAATGCCCGGTTGTGGCGCTGGAGTCTGGCGTTACAACCGTATGACTTTACTATCCACTACCGCCCCGGGAAACAGAACGGCAATGCTGACGGATTATCGCGGCAAACTGAACTGGAAAAGTGATCCGTGAGTACTCCCCGGACATCCCCAAGCCGATCCGTTAAGGATCAGACTGTGTATGCCGGCTTGTGGGTAAGGGGGAGCAGTGTAGCAAAATACTGAAACTGAGAATATGGTTTGGATCACTTCAGAGGTGACAGCAAAGATTCATTCCAGGAAATGTAGAGACAGAATGTCTACTGATGTCTGAATAAGTAAATTGGGTTAATTGGGGGTCTGAGGTAGCGTTCCATTCATCTATTGTCAGTATGTTAATGACCATCTATTATCTGCTACGGGATGTAATTACACTCCTAGTAATGTGCCTGGCACGGTTTCATTGTTATGGGTAAATATGCAGAGACCAACGTCTCACACATCCCAGGTGGTTAGAAATAGTCCCAGGTAATTAAATCACTGTCATCTGTTAATTGTTGAATGGAATGCCCCTGTAAAATGAGTTAAGAAAACCCTTGCATGGGAAATGATATAAAAAGCCAGCCTGGGCAAAATAAAGTGTTGATTTTACTCCCAGAACTGTGTGTCGTCCAGTTACTGGGGGGGTAACAGGTTGCCTTGGATAAGTCCGTACTTCCTCAGCTTCAAGGATTTCCCAGCGGACGTTGGAGCTCCGCAACAACAGGCATTTACAGAAAACCCACAGCTGGCAATGCCCTCCTTAGAGCAGATTCGGGTCACCCCAGCCATACCATTCGCGGGGTTCCGGTCGGACAATTCCTCAGGCTCCGTCGTTTGTGCAGCAGACCTGAGGATTTTGCCACTGAGGCAGCGAACATGACCCAACGTTTATCAGCAGGGGTTACACCCCTAACATTGTAACAAGAGCCTCCAAAGCTGCGAGTGCCATCCCTAGAGAGGCTTTACTTCGGAATCATCCGAATAAACATAAAAACCAAGTGGCATTGTCATTCAGTGGAATTCCGGTATTCTCTACACCGTACAGTTTTGAATTCCGTAAAATAAAATCCACAATCGAGAAATACCTTAACATTCTACTGAATGACCCTGCTTACCACAAAATACTCTCTAGGGGGGTTAAATCAGTGTCCCGTAGAGCCCCCACCTTGGGCAGTCGCCTTTCCCCCAGCCTTTTCTCAAGTAAATCTTCGGCCACCAATTGGTTGCACTTTCAGGGCACCTTTAGATGTGGAATGCCTCACTGTAACTACTGTAAACATATAAAAACAGGTGATATAGTTCAGTCAAGCACCAATCACAATTCTTTTGACATCAAGCAATTTATTAATTGCAATACCAAGTTTCTGGTATATGTGATTAAATGCGAACAGTGCAATATCCAATATGTCGGAAGAACAACCAGGAGACTTAAGGATAGACTGTACGATCACCTGTACGATATACAGAAAGATAGGAATACAAATGTTGCTAGGCATTGGGCATCTGTACATCAGAAAAATGTCTCATGCCTCTCCATACAAGGCATAGAAAAAATCAGTTTACCTGCAAGAGGGGGAGACAAGTTCAGGACACTGTGCAGGCGCGAAGTCTATTGGATCTTCTCGTTGGATACTAGGATACCAGCGGGCCTTAACTTTGAATGGGATGTATCCCACTACTATGACTAGTTCTCACGTCCTGCACAGTGTCCTTTTCAACGTCTGTCACCTATGCATGTCGGCTGAGGTTTGTCCTGTGTTTTGTCCCTACATATGACACGTCTATTGACGTGCATTTATACATTCGGAATGCTGTCAGAGGTTTCCATTTTATTTTATCTTATTTTATTCAGATACCATGATACTGATCGCTTGTTGCATGTTTTAATTTTCATGGTTTCTGTAACATAATTTACAATATTAATGTAACATGAAAGTTCCACTAGTTCATTGAGACCAATTTCTTTTCTTTTTTCCTCTTTTACTCCTTTTTTAGCATTGAATCATAATTCATATGGTTTTGAAGAAATAATATGGACTTGGTCTCTCATTTGCACAAATTATCATCTAGTGGTAGATTGTAACGATTAGGTTGTGTCATATATGTTCCACACATCCTTCTTGTTTTTTTGTTTTGAGTGTTCCATAGTCTCTTTTTCTATTCTTTTAACTTATGTTGGTACTGTTATGTCATTTTTGATAGTATGCACTGTTTTGGATTTATACAAATACAATTATGCATATGTAGGCAATATAACCATTATCTTCCATTTTGGAAGCTAAAAAACATATATATATGCAGGTAAATTGTATTTCAAATTGTATTTTGAACTATATCATAGATGCAATATTGCATTGGTATTTGTCGAGTGCCCATACATATGTCGGTATCATGCACGTTTATTCTGGTTAGGATCCAACCACAAGGTCATTGTTATTATTGTTATTACTTTTAAACAAACATTTTCACAGACACTTGCTCTAGTGTGAATTGTTTACACAGAACCATTTTGTGCATCTTTCCACACTCTGATTGGATACATTGACTTCCATCGAGATATCCATAGTTGGACGTGTACCTCAACCGATATACACAATTTTGGAACGACCACACACATGGATACATCTTTTTGGTGGACTATGTATGTGTGCACATTGATCTGTATGTTTATAATGACATATTCCTGTTGGTCTGGGATTCATATGCACTTTGTCCCGAAACAGACAGGCATGCATGTACACGCACTCTTTTTACCTTTACTATTCATTACTCATACATATGGGCATATTTATAGTTCTTATAGTTATTTTAGTTTGTCAGTGCATACTCATACCTTAAATTACAAAAAATATTTCACACACTGTTCCATCAAGACCTTTTATGTACGTTTCATATAGATTGGTTATGGTTATGGACATTGGTTGATTACAACCAATCCAAACCAGTTTGTCCATGCATGCGTGCCTATTTACCATGCACGTTGCATGGGCTCTATGTCCCTCTACACCATACTATATTTATATTTGCATTTACACATAATTCTAGTTTGTCTTATATATCCCGTTTGGAATATTTGCTGAAAAAAAAAAAAAAATTGTACTCAAGGCTCCAGGGGAAGTGAATATATCGAGTACTTTTGTGCAGTTTTAAAACAGACAAAAGAGACATACACTCATACACAAATACAATTTGTTCAGATATTGGTTTAATTTAAAACACTTGTTTTTTCTTCACAGTATTTTTATTCCACAAATCACCAATAAAATAGAAACAACAAAAAATATAAAATAAAATAGACAAAAAAACAAATATCACTATGGACCAATCAACACTAATGTAAATTAAATGGTCTAGATTAATCAAGCACATTATACACATTTTTTTATTGACAATTTTATTGACAATTTTCAATTTATATTTTTTATATTTTTTATTAATCAATACATGTTTTTATTAGATATCTTTTCATTTCACTACCACACACTTTATATTTTACACATACATCCTTACATATATTTTTCACAAGATTGCATGCATGGTGAGGCACTTTTTTTGGTTTTCCTTTCACTGTGGTTAGTGAACCACACCTATTTCACCTGAATCACCTCACGTCCATTAATCTTTAATCAATTAATTATTTTCACCTTGGGGTTGGATCCTATGACTTCCCCTGTTTCAGGGTATATCTTAGGTAACATTTGTACAATAATCAGCTATGAGTAAGCACTACAATAGTGTGAAACGCGTTAGCCAGATGTGATCAGTTTGCTGTGTCGTGCAGTGTGTTTTGTTTCCTGAACCTTTTTGGAATAAAGGCTTTTTAATCGGAGTGCTGCTTCCAGAAGTCACTTTCTTCTCTTTTTGACTGTGAAAAAACCTTTCCGTATTTGGAGGTGAAATCTCTTTTCCTCTAGACGCAGAGAGTGCCCCCTTGTCCTCTGTGTTGACCGTAAAGTGAATAACTGAACACCAAGTTCATTATATGGACCCCTTATATATTTGTACATGTTGATCATATCCCCCCTTAATCTCCTCTTCTCAAGAGTGAATAAATTCAGTTCCTCTAATCTTTCCTCATAGCTGAGCTCCTCCATCCCTCTTATCAGTTTGGTTGCCCTTCGCTGCACTTTCTCCAGTTCCCCAATATCCTTTTTGAGAACTGGGGCCCAAAACTGAACTGCATATTCCAGATGAGGTCTTACTAATGATTTGAACAGGGGCAAAATGATATCTCTCTCTCTGGAGACCATACCTCTCTTAATACAAGAAAGGACTTTGCTTGCTTTGGAAACCGCAGCTTGGCATTGCATGCCATTATTGAGCTTATGATCTACCAAAGTCACCCAATTAAACAGTGCATCGAGGTCAGCTTGTAATTTGGAGACATCCTGTAAGGACGTTATTCCACTGCATAGCTTGGTGTCATCTGCAAAGACAGAAATGTTACTTTTGATCCCAGACCCAATATCATTTATAAAGATATTAAAAAGTAAGGGTCCCAGCACTGAACCTTGGGGTACACCACTGATAACCTTAGACCATTCAGAGTAAGAATCATTAACCACGACTCTCTGAATTCTGTCTTTTAGCCAGTTTTCTATCCATTTACAAACTGATATTTCCAATCCTGTAGACTTTACCTTACACATGATCCATGTGTGCGGAACAAGTACAGTACAATTACAGAGTTAATTATCACTATTCACAATGAAAGGATCTTCAGAAGCCATCCTAGATTCATTAACATCACAACAGGCAGGTGGGTGATTGAAGTTGAACACATCAGCCTTTTCAATTAACCTGTTGAGTTCAGGATCAACAAACAGTAAATATTGTGGATTAATATTGCTATCCCATTTTAGGTAGTCCAAGATATATTCTTAATGTCCATTATTTTCTTGCTCATCCTGTGCCCAAAGTGACCCCTGTCACAAAAATCATTGAGAAAAATGGCATGGGTAAGTTGGATGTTTGAAAGTAGGGGCCTGCCGTATATACTCTGCAGAAATTTGGCCCTTAGGTGTTGGTGTTGCCACAACACTGTAAGCCCTCACAGTTACTCTTGGTGGGCGTTGGAACAACCTGCTGTGAACTATTATATCAAGAATTGTAATCATATGCCATTGTTGAACAGTGGTAGGAAAAATTGGGCCTTTGGTGGTGGTGCTGGTGCCACAACATTGTAAGTCCTCACAGTTACTCTTGGTGGGCGCAGGAATGGGCCCAGCTGTGAAATATTAGATCAAGAATTGTAATTACATGCCCCTGTTGAAAAATTGGGCCTTTGGTGGTGGTGTTGCACCTAGGTATTCCTGCACCATTTAAACCAGACGCTGGCGATGGTTGCTGGAACCGATCATACCTTGGGGCTGCGTACTAAAAATTTGTCCTCTGGGTCACTCAGGATGACATGATCCGCAGCCAACGCCTCCAAGCCACGTACAAGTCCATGGGTGTCTTGGGACTGTAATTGATCCCTTGAAGACTACTGCTGATGCTGAGTGCTAGGATCCACATCCATGCTGACACAATCCTCCTCCTGCTCCTCCTCCTCTTCCTCCTCCTGTGTGATAGTCGGGCCAGCAGGAACACTGTCTGGATAAAGGGGGCCTTGAGAGGTAAGGAAGTCCTCCTCTTCCTGTCTCTGTTCTGCCTCAAGTGCCCTGTCCATTATTCCACGCAGCGTGTGCTTCAACAGGTGGACAAGAGGGATAGTGTCACTGATGCATGCACTGTCACTCCTCAAATGGTGCCAGGACAGTGCATGCATCACTGATCATGGCCCACTGGCGTGGGGAAAAAATCCAAGCTCCCCTGACCCTGTCCTGGTGCCATATTGAAACAGATACTCATTGATGGCCCTCTGCTGCGTGTGCAGCCGCTGCAGCATGGCCAACGTAGAGTTCCACCTGGTGGACATGTCACAGTTTAGGCGGTTCTTGGGCAGGTTGTAATCCTTTTGCAGGTCAGCCAGCTGAGCACTGGCATTATATGACCAGCGGAAATGCCCACAGAGTTTCCTGGCCTGCCTCAGGACCTCCTGTAAGCCTGGGTACCTGCACCACCAAGTTAAGGACGTGAGCCAAACAGGGCACATGGGTGAGTTGTCCCTGTCGGAGGGTGGAGAGGAGGTTGGTGCCATTGTTGCAAACCACCTTTCCTGGCTTAAGCTGGCGTGGCGTCAACCACCTCTGAGCCTGCCCCTGCAGAGCTGACAGAATCTCTGCTCCAGTGTGGCTCCTGTCCCCCAAGCACACCATCTCAAGCACTGCATGGCATCTTTTTGCCTGCGTACTTGCGTAGCCCCTTGAATGCCTACGGAGCACCGCTGGTTCCGAGGACAAAGTACAGGTAGAGGCCATGGAGGAAGAAGAACAAGATGAGGGGGTGGAGGAGAGGGGTGTGTTAGAATCACCAGTAGTAACATTTTGGAGGTGTGGTGGCGGAACAACCTCCAACACTACTGCACCTTGTCCTGCATCCTTCCCAGCTGCCAGCAGAGTCACCCAATGCACCGTGAAAGATAGTTAACATCCCTGTCCATGCCCGCTGGACCATGAGTCAGTGGTAATATGCACCTTACCACTGACCGCCCTGTCCAGCGAGGCCAAGACATTGCCTTCCACATGCCGGTAGAGAGCCGGAAACGCCTTCCGTGAGAAAAAGTGGCGTTTGGGAACCTGCCACTGAGGAGCTGCACATTCAACAAACTCACGGAAGGGGGCAGAGTCTACCAACTGAAAAGTCAGCAGTTGAAGTGCTGGCAATTTAGCCAAGCTAGCATTCAACCGCTGGGCATGTGGATGGCTGGGAGCGAACTTCTTTCAGCGGTGCAGCAGCTGGAGCAGGGAAATTTGCCTGGTACAATCGGACGCCGGTGTACCGATAGCAGATTGCCCGCAAGTACTTGGCTGTGACACGCCTAATTCTACACCTTCATTCCTCTCAGTGCAGGTTTCAGAGAGGACTGAAGGAATAGTGGGGTTGGAGATCCCAGCTGATGAGGACCAAGGAGAGGTCCGCTTTGTTCTTTGGTGTGGGTCTTTTAGGTACGCTTGCCAACGAACTGCATGGCAGGTCGACATATGTCTGGTCAAGCACGTGGTGCCCAAGCGGCTGATGTTTTGGCCACGCGACATATGCTTTAGACATATATTTCAAATGGCAATGTGTGATCTGCTGCACACATCTGAAAAAAGGCCCACACCAAAGAACTTTTGGAATAACGTGCAGAGACAGCAGCGCCCTGCACATGCGGAGCTCTGCATTGTGATGCAGTCGGTGTGCTGCCCTTAAGCTGGCCCCTGGAGGATATCCTGCCTCGTTGGAGATGTGCCGCCTCCTCCTCCTCCGCCTCCTCCTCCTCTCTCCTTTCAAGCACCCACGTGGAATCAGTGACCTCATCATCCCCTCCCTCCTCATCACTGGAGCAAATCTGGCAGTATGCTGCAGCTGGGGGAACATGACTGCCAGATAGCTGTCCTTGTTGGGAACCCCGTCTCTCTGGGCTCACGTTACTACCCCCTCTCTCTGGGCTCACGTTACTGCCTTCCTCCAGCTGGGTTCCATCATCGGAGCCTCCAAAATGCTGCACATCCTCCTGGAGCATGTACCCAACACTGTGGTCAAACAGTTCAGGGGACTCCTCAGGAGGACATTGTGGGGCTAGGGAAGGAGTGACTGATGCCATTGAGCTGAGAGAAGAGTCCGCTTTGGCAGCTGCTTTGCCAGACAAAGTACCCTGAGCCTGGGTGAGAGAGGATGAGGATGGCTTGGTCATCCACTCTACCAAGTCTTGGGCATGTTGCGGCTCAACATGACCAGCTGACGAAATGAAGGACAAGCGTGTCCCACGGCCACGTGCTGATGAGGATTCACTGTGTCCATGACCAGCACTGTTTCCTCTAGACACAGAGCCTGCTTGCCCTCTTTTATTGCCTCGTGACTGTCTGCCTCTCCTTGTTTGCCTTCCAAACATACTAATGGCCTGTAGTGAGTTGTAGCTGCACAAAGGTGGGATGTGTGTGTATATATATAATCTGTACTGATTATAATGCAGCTATCAGAATCAACTGCCTGCTGTGGTATTAGTATGGGAAAAGCAGCAATTGTCTTCAGTTAGTTTTAGGTGAAAACTGTGCAGAGGACACAGTACACTAACTGAAAATACTTGCAGCCCTCTGCCTGTGGTTTTATTATGAGAACACCACTATTAGTCACTAATAGGGATGAGCTTCGTGTTCGAGTCGAACCCATGTTCGACTCGAACATCGGCTGGTCGCCGAATTTTGAACATTATGGGCCGTTCACGCCAAATTCGAGTGGCGCGTCACAGCCCATAATTCACTGCGGCATCGCAGTGCATTGCTGGCTGACAATTGGCCAAGCATGCACTATGACCCACATGCTTTGGCCAATCACAGCACGGTAATAACGAAAAGCCGTAATTGGCCAAAGCCAGGGTGGATTTGGCCAATCATGGCTCAGAGGTTTAGGTACACGCCCCACACTATATAAGGCCGCCTGGAAGTCGGCCTTGTGTAGTGTGTTGGCGTTTGTGAAAGAGAGAGTTACAGAGAGAGAGACCGTGTCATTTATATTTAGTTAGCTACTGTTACAGTGTGTAGAGGATATATATGCATCCTATGTGTTGTATATATATTTATACACTGTATTTAGTTTAGCTAGAGCCGTTACTGCTGTTCTCTATACTGTGACAGGCAGGCAGGTGATTGTGCTAGCTGCAGCAGAGTTTCACTTAGCGTACTGTGTGCTTTGCATAGCGTTCATCTAAAGCAGTGGTTCTCAACTCCTGTCCTCAGGACCCACTAACAGGCCAGATTTTAAGTATTACCTTGGTGAGATGCAGACTAAAATCCTGCAATCCCTGAGCAGCAAATTATATCACCTGTGATGCATTTCAGTTATCTTGCAAACCTGGCCTGTTGGTGGGCCCTGAGGACTGGAGTTGAGAACCACTGATCTAAAGCTTACCTGAATACAGTTAGTGGTGTTCTCATAATAAAACCACAGGCAGAGTGCTGCAATAATTTCATGTAGTGTACTGCAGTACTTCTGTCCTTTGCAGAGCGTTCACTTAAAGGAACCTGAATAAAATTTATGGTGTTCTCATAATAAAACCACAGGCAGAGAGCTGCTAGTATTTTCAGTTAGTGTACTGTGTCCTCTGCACAGTGTGCACCTAAAACTAACTGAAGACTATTGCTGGTGTTCTCATACTAATACCACAGCAGGCAGTTGATTCTGCTTGCTGCATTATATATATATATATATATATATATATATATATATATATACATCCCACCTTTGTGCAGCTACATCTCACTGCAGCCCATTAGTATGTCTGGAAGGCAAACAGAGAGAGGCAGACAGTCACGAGGCAATAAAGGAGTGCAAGCAGGCTCTGTGTCTAGAGGCAACAGTGCTGGTCGTGGACACGGTGCATCCTCATCAGCACGTGGCCATGGGACACGCTTGTCCTTTTCGGCAGCTGGCCATGTTGAGCCGCAACATGCCCAAGACACTTGGTAGAGTGGATGATCAAGCCGTCTTCATCCTCTCTCACCCAGGCTCAGGGTAGTTTGTCTGGCAAAGCATCTGCCAAAGCGGCCTATTCCCTCGGTTAAATGGCATCAGCCACTCCTTCCCTAGCCCCACCATGTCCTCCTGAGGAGTCCCCTGATATGTTTGAGCACAGTGTTGTGTACATGCTCCAGGAGGATGCCTAGCGTTTTGAAGGGTTCGATGATGGAACCCAGCTAGAGGAAGGCAGTAACGTGAGCCTAGAGAGAGGGGGTAGTAACGTGAGCCCAGAGAGAGGGGGTGCCCAACAAGGACAGCTATCTGGCAGTCATATTCCCCCAGCTGCAGCATACTGCCAGATTTTCTCCAGTGATGAGGTGCCTGATAGGAGAGAGGAGGAGGCACATCTCCAACAAGGCAGGATGCCCTCCATGGGCCAGCTTAAGGGCAGCACACCGACTGCATCACACCACAGAGCTCCGCATGTGCAGGGCGCTGCTGTCTCTGCGCGTTATTCCAAAAGTTCTTTGGTGTGGGCATTTTTTCAGACGTGTGCAGCAGATCGCACCGTTGCCATTTGCAACATAGGTCTAAGGCGTATCTCACGTGGCCAAAACATCAGCCGCTTGGGCACCACGTGCTTGACCAGACATATGTCAACCTGCCATGTAGTCCATTGGCAGGCGTACCTAAAAGACCAACACCAAAGAACAAAGCGGACCTCTCCTTGCTCCTCATCAGCTGGGATCTCCAACCCCACTATACCTTCAGTCCTCTCTGAAACCTGCACTGAGAGGAATGAATGTGTAGAATTAGGTGTGTCACAGTCACAGCCAAGTACTTGCAGGCAATCTCCTTTCGGTACACCGTCGTCTGATTGTACCAGGCAAATTTCCCCTCCCCAGCTGCTGCACCGCCGAAAGAAGTTTGCTCCCAGCCATCCACATGCCCAGCAGTTGAATGCTAGCTTTGTTAAATTGCTAGCACTTCAACTGCTGCCTTTTCAGTTGGTAGACTCTGCCCCCTTCCGTGAGTTTGTTGAATGTGCGGTTCCTCAGTGGCAGGTTCCCAAACGCCACTTTTTCTCACGGAAGGCGTTTCCGGCTCTCTACCGGCATGTGGAAGGCAATGTCTTGGACTCGCTGGACAGGGCGGTCAGCGGTAAGGTGCATATTACCGCTGACTCATGGTTCAGCAGGCATGGACAGGGACGTTACCCATCTTTAACGGCCCATTGGGTGACTCTGCTGGCAGCTGGGAAGGATGCAGGACAAGGTGCAGTAGTGTTGGAGGTTGTTCCGCCACCACGCCTCCAAAATGTTACTACTAGTGATTCTGACACACCTCTCTCCTCCACCCCCTCCTCTTATTCTTCCTTTATGGCCTCTTCCTGTGCTTTGTCCTCGGAACCAGCGGTGCTCCGTAGACGTTCAAGGGGCTACGCAAGTATGCAGGCAAAAATATGCCATATGGTGCTTGAGCTGGTTTGCTTGGGGGACAGGAGCCATACAGGGGCAGAGATTCTGTCAGCTCTGCAGGGGCAGGCTCAGAGGTGGTTAACGCCACGCCAGCTTCAGCCAGGAATGGTGTTTTGCAACAATGGCACCAACCTTCTTTCCCCCCTCCGACAGGGACAACTGACCCATGTGCCCTGGTTGTCTCACGTCCTTAACTTGGTGGTGCAGTGGTTCTTGGGCAGGTACCCGGGCTTACCGGAGGTCCTGAGGCAGGCCAGGAAAGTCTCTGTGCATTTCCGCCGGTCATATAATGCCAGTGCTCGGCTGGCTGACCTACAAAAGGAATTGAACCTGCCCAGGAACCGCCTAATCTGTGACATGCCCACCAGGTGGAACTCTACGTTGGCCATGCTGAAGCAGCTGCACATGCAGCAGAGGGACCATCAATGAGTATCTGTTTTAATATGACACCAGGTCAGGGGAGCTTGGATTTTTTTCTCCACACCAGTGGGCCATGATCAGGGATGCATGCCCTGTCCTGGCACCATTTGAGAAGCCCACGAGGATGGTGAGCAGTGACAATGCATGCATCAGTGACACTGTCCCTCTTGTCCACCTGTTGGAGCACACGCTGCGTGGAATAACGGACAGGGCACTTGAAGCAGAACAGAGGGAGGAAGAAGAGGACTTCCTTACCTCTCAAGGCCCCCTTTATCCAGACAGTGTTCCTGCTGGCCCGCCTACCACACAGGAAGAGGACAAGGAGGAGGAGGATTGTGTCAGCATGGAGGTGGAGACTAGCACTCAGCATCAGCAGCAGTTCTTCAAGGGATCAATTACAGTCCCAAGACACCCATGGACTTGTTTGTGGCTGGGAGGAGGTGGCTGTGGATAATGTCTTCCTCAGTGACCCAGAGGACTCCGCACCGAATGCCTCAGCAAACCTACGCTGCATGGCCTCCCTGATCCTGCAAAGCCTGCAGAAGGATCCTCGTATTCGTGCGATCAAGGAGAGGGATCATTACTGGCTGGCAACCCTCCTTGATCCACGTTACAAGGGTAAGGTTGCGGACCTTATCGTGGCATCACAGAGGAAGCAGAGGATGAAGCATCTTCGGGAGGCCTAGCAGAAAGGTCTGTGCAACGTGTTCCCAGAGAAAGGGAGGTTACAAATTCCTGGTCCTGGACAACGTGTTGCTGAGGCTTCGTTCAGTCAAAGACGGAGCGGTGGAGAAGGTGGCCGTCTGACCGATGCGTTCAGACAATTTTTTAGTCCACAGCCCCAAGATATGATTGGTTCCATCAACCATCGCCAGCGTCTGGTTTACATGGTGCAGGAATACCTAGGGGCAAAATCAGATTTGGACACCTTTCCCACAGAAAATCCTCTGGGTTACTGGGTCTTGAGGATGGATCAATGGACAGAGCTTGCACAGTATGCAATTGAGCTACTGGCCTGTCCTGCATCCAGCGTTCTTTCTAAACGCACATTCAGTGCTGCTGGAGGCTTTGTAACCGATCACAGGGTGCACCTGTCCACGACTCGGTCGATCGACTGACGTTCATAAAAATTAATCAGTCTTGGATCACCACCAGCTACCAAGCACCTGATGCTGATGTAACAGAATATTTTTTTGGGAAATGTCAGATCCCTTCAAGACTGCCTATGCTGATGCTGAGTGACTATCCTGTTATGATGAGTGACTATCCTCTTCCTCCTCAATGATCATGCTGATAGCTTGGAAGAACATTTTTGTTTCTGGGCACCGCCACCAGTGGCTAAGGCCCAATTTTTCAGCCCCTGTTTAACAGGGGCGTGTATTAACAATTTTTTATGCAATGCTTTGCAGCAGGGCTCATTGCTGCGCTCCAACTACAGTATCTGTGAGGGGTTGCAGTGTTGTGGCACCAGTACCTAAGGCCCAATTTCTCTACCCCTGTTCAACAGGGGCATGTAATTACAATTCTTGATCAAATATTTCACAGCTGGGCCCATTCCTGCGCCCACCAAGAGTAACTGTGAAGACTTACAATGTTGTGGCACCAGCACCACCACCAAAGGCCCAATTTTTCCTACCACTGTTCAACAATGGCATGTAATTACAATTCTTGATATAATAGTTCACAGCAGGGCGTTCCAGCTCCTACCAAGAATAACTGTGAGGGCTTACAGCATTGTGGCAACACCAAGACTAGGGCCGTTTGAAGGAATTTGGGGGCCCCAAGCACAATGGACAACAAATTTTTAAGTTGAGAAGCGGGGGGGTGCTACTGCGGGATATTGGAATTTTTTTTTTCAGGACACCAAGTTGTTTTGAGGGGGGGTGCTACCGTGGGACTTGGACACCAAATTGTTGAGCAGGGGGGGTGGCTGTCGCAGGACATTGACGCAGTTCTTTTTAGGACAATAACTAGCATATTAGACCGTTATAATTGGCACTTTTGATTTCGAACGTTCGAGTCCATTCTATTTAATAGGGTTCTAAAGTTTGCGCAAACTTTCGGTCCGTTCGAAAGTTCTGGTGCGAACCGAACCGGGGAGTGTTCGGCTCATCCCTAGTCACTAACTGTATTCAGGTAAGCTTTAGGTGAACGCTATGCAAAGCACACAGTACACTAAGTGAAACACTGACTGCACCTAGCACAATCACCTGACTGCATGTCACAGTATAGAGAATAACAGGAACAGATCTAGCTAAACTGAATACAGTGTATAAATACATATACAACACCTAGGATGCATATATATCCTCTACACACTGTAACTGCAGCTAACTGACTCGCCTGCCTGCTCTATCTAATTCAATATAAATAACACGGTCTCTCTCTGTAATCTTTCTCTTTAAACAACTCCAACACACTACACAAGGCCACCAAGCTGGCGGCCTTATATAGTGTGGGGCGTGTACTAAACCCCCTGAGCCATAATTGGCCAAAGCCCCCCTGGCTTTGGCGAATTATGGCTCTGTTCAGACGGCGCTGCGATTGGCCAAGCATACGGGTCATAGTGCATGCTTGGCCAATCATCAGCCAGCAATGCTGTCAGGAAAGGTTCCATCTGCTGGTGATATTTATTATTTGGCTTGCAGTACTGTGCTCCACCAGCAGGTGTCTGCTGTGGAACTGTCGGGAGAATTTCTCCCTGCTGGTATTATATTATCCTTTGGACGCTGTACTGGTCTCCACCAGCGGATGGATCCTGGCAGTGTGGAGCGAACTGCTCTTCCTGCGCTCAGGTGTGACTTAAAGCCAATTACAAGCCTTCCTATTTATACCCGGCAAGTACAAACACACCTTGCCCTGGTATCTCTCTCCCTGACCTTGAGCCTGCGATCCTAACTTTGAGCCTGCATCCTACCTGACCCGATCTGACCTGATCCCTATTCTGAGCCCATCCTGCACCTGTCCCTCCTGTCTCCTGATAACCACGGCCACCTGTCCTCCTGTTACCCGAGTACTTTTGATCCCTGCTCTGCAGCCTACCCTTCTATCCCCTCCCTGTTCCTGTTTGTCTCCCGTCCTTACCCATCTGCTGACATCCCCTTGTGTATGACCTCGGCCTGGCTTTACTACGATTCTGGTATCTCCCATTATTGTACATATTGTCTATAGTCACTGTTTATTGGTTGATTTATTGCACAATGTTCTGTTGGAGGTGGTTGTGTGCTTGTTCATTGATCTTAATAAATTATTATATTTTCACCTACATCCATTTGGTCTCCTCTGTGCAGTCACACAGTCTGGTGTACTAGCTTCTCTGACAGTATACCAGGGCCATCCCTAAACCAGACGTGGCTGCATTGAGGAACCATCCTGGTTTGTTAAGTCCTGTTAATATGAATATCAATTAAACCATTTATTATTCTCTGCTGGCAGCAGAGGATGGTGAATTTTGTCATCAGATTTTAAAAGATTGGACCAGTGTCATGGATATGCAGTAGTGTTTGTCTTACCTTCCTCCTCATGTGTTCATCTAGAGACCAGACCTCCTTCACCTGGCTTCCTTTATAATCTCCTCCCAGCCTGACTCCACCCCAGGCCCTATCACTGAACACTATATTAACCTGTGCACTGCAAGCCTGCTTTGCTGATCAACGTGTTTGTTAGGCATTGTGTGTTTGGGTTCCTGCCTGCCGTGTGCTACGTCTGTCTCTCTGTTACGTTATTGGCTTGTCCCCGACTATCCCTGTCTGCTCGTGACCCTTGACCTTCGGCTCGTTCTTCGTTATCCTTGTCTGCTTGTGGCCCCTGACCTTCAGCTTGTTATTCGGTTCTCTCTATCGTGTGCTGCTGCTTCCCCTCTTTTCCCCTTATCCTACGGGGCGTGAGCTAGGAAACTCCAGGGGCCGCGACCTGGTCCCAGCCTGCAGCGTAACATCCTCACCACTAGAGGCCCTGGAGAAGACCAGCTGGGTCTTAGACTCCGCGCCCTGGGGAATCTTGGCTCTCGCTTCCGTTGGGATCCCGGTTGTGCTCCTCTGGTCCCGCTTTCCACAACCACCCAGTTTCCTATCCGCAGAAGCCAGCCATAGGGTTCACTACCTCGCGGTGCACTCCTGTCCCCCTACGGTGTGCATCTGTCACCTGGCCACAGGTGACCTTGACAGTTTGATCAGCCATGAACCCGGCTGACATCCCGCTACCCGCGGATGATCCATTGCAGGGCATAGTTTGCAGACTTGAAACCCAGGAATCGAATCAGACTCAGGTGATGCGATTCCTCCAGGATCTGGCTTCTCTCTTCGAGCAGCTTCAGGCCTCCTTGGGAACCCTGAATCCGCAACCTCAAATACAATCAGCGGCTGCACCTATTGCACCAGTCGCAGCCACACACTCGCTACAACTGCCAGCTCCGTCCCGTTTCTCTGGGGACTCCAAGGCTTGCAGGGGGTTCCTTAGCCAATGCACGATTCATTTTGAGCTCCAGCCCCAAAACTTCCTGTCTGATCGGGCTAAGGTAGCCTATATCATTTCCCTCCTCTCTGGTGAAGCTTTAGCCTGGGCAGCCCCTCTGTGGGAACTGAATGATCCAGTGGTTTCTAGCCTGTCTGGCTTCTTGAAACTTTTTCGGAATATCTTCGAAGAACCGGCTCGTGTCTCTTCAGCGGCCAGCGCCCTTTTACGTCTCCGCCAAGAGTCTGCTTCTGTGGGACAGTATGCCCTTCATTTCCGCATACTGTCGGCTGAGTTGAGCTGGAACAATGAGGCCTTAGTCGCAACCTTTTTGCATGGCCTGTCTGATAGAGTGAAGGATGAATTAGCTGGAAGAACCATCCCCACTGATCTGGCCGGCGTTATCTCCTTGTGTAACCAGATCGATATTCGCTTTCAGGAGAGGACCTTAGAAAAGCAACGCCAGCACTCCTTGGTTCTTAGTCAGCCTGAGCTCCCCTCTCTTCGACCCGTAGAGCATCTCCTACCAGCTGAGGAACCCATGCAGCTGGGTCGGACCAGGCTATCCCCCGAGGAACGTGCTAGGCGCAGAACTCTTGGTCTGTGTCTTTACTGTGGGGGCAAAGGTCATTTTCGTGACACTTGCTCTCTTTGTCCAGAAAAACGTTCGGGTCCACTTCATCTGGAAAGTGGAGTATTGGACCCAGAAATATCACCTTCCCCTTCTCATCTTCTGCTTTCTGTGTTCCTTCATGTTGGTGCTTCTTCTCATTCGGTCTCAGCATATCTGGATTCCGGAGCCGCTGGTAATTTCATGGACTGGGAAATCGCATCGTCCATGAGACTTACTCTTTTGCCCCTCACCACGCCATTGGTGGTCTTGGCGATTGATGGTACTGTTCTCCCAGGGGGACCTATCCGCTTCCAGACCCTCCCTGTTAAGATGTCGGTAGGGACACTCCACCAGGAGTGGATATCCTTCCTTATCTTACCCAAGGCCTCAACGCCTATAATTTTGGGTCTCCCATGGTTACAGCTCCATTCTCCTCATGTGGACTGGACTACTGGACAGATCCTGGCTTGGGGTCCCTCCTGTTCCTCGTCCTGCCTACCCAAGGTTGCCCCCTGTGAATCTGAGCCGGTCATTCATTCCAGGTTGCATAACCATTTACATTTCTCTGTCCCTAACCACCCTTGGACGCACAGCCAGGCTAGCTTGTCTACAAGTCCTGCAGTCGCTACGTCTTGCGATGCGATTCAGGTAGTCGCTACACCTGACTCAGCTATTCACTCTGCCTCTGTACTAGTTATGCCAGTCCAGCCCATGCCCAGTGAGCCTCTCACTTTTTCTTGTTCGGGACATTCTGCTTGTCCTTCAGCTATTCAGCTCGACTCCGGCGACATGTCACCTTCTAACCAACCTGACTTCAGGGTTCCACTGACATCTGCCCAGTCTGATGGTCCTGTGCAAGATGACCAGTTCCCCTTTAAGGGTCTAGGGGACCCTCCTCAGATTCCTGTTGATCCTCTCATGCCCTTGCTTATTCCTAGAGAGCCTTTGGTCCTCAATAGATCTTCTTGTCATCTCCCTACCTCGTTTTCGGTCTCTGAGGATAATTTTAAGTACAAGGTTAGACAAGTTCTGGATTCTCGGCTCTGCAGAGGCATTCTTCAGTACCTTGTGCATTGGAGAGGTTTTGGTCCTGAGGAGGCGTCTTGGATCGCTGCATCTGATGTCGCTGCACCTCATCTGTTGAGAAGGTTTCATCAGAGATTTCCCTTTAAGCCTGGGTCCAGGCGGGGGAGGGCCCATAAGAGGGAGGGTACTGTCATGGATATGCAGTAGTGTTTGTCTTACCTTCCTCCTCATGTGTTCATCTAGAGACCAGACCACCTTCACCTGGCTTCCTTTATAATCTCCTCCCAGCCTGACTCCACCCCAGGCCCTATCACTGAACACTATATTAACCTGTGCACTGCAAGCCTGCTTTGCTGATCAACGTGTTTGTTAGGCATTGTGTGTTTGGGTTCCTGCCTGCCGTGTGCTACGTCTGTCTCTCTGTTACGTTATTGGCTTGTCCCCGACTATCCCTGTCTGCTCGTGACCCTTGACCTTCGGCTCGTTCTTCGTTATCCTTGTCTGCTTGTGGCCCCTGACCTTCAGCTTGTTATTCGGTTCTCTCTATCGTGTGCTGCTGCTTCCCCTCTTTTCCCCTTATCCTACGGGGCGTGAGCTAGGAAACTCCAGGGGCCGCGACCTGGTCCCAGCCTGCAGCGTAACATCCTCACCACTAGAGGCCCTGGAGAAGACCAGCTGGGTCTTAGACTCCGCGCCCTGGGGAATCTTGGCTCTCGCTTCCGTTGGGATCCCGGTTGTGCTCCTCTGGTCCCGCTTTCCACAACCACCCAGTTTCCTATCCGCAGAAGCCAGCCATAGGGTTCACTACCTCGCGGTGCACTCCTGTCCCCCTACGGTGTGCATCTGTCACCTGGCCACAGGTGACCCTGACAACCAGTGACCAACTGATGGAAACTATCCAATCAGCTCATTCCCTAGTGGATCAGGGTTACATGTCTTTTGAGGATGTTCAGCCGTTAATCCGGTTATGTGTAAAGCCAGCCCTGTCATTTATTCCCGATGGGAGTGACTATTTTTCGCCTCCTTTCAATTACGACCAAGTTTAATCTTTGGTATGGTTATTAGAGGATGATCCAGCCTATTTTAGTGAACGTTATTCCTCCTGTTCCCAGCAGGTGTTGTCCGATTGCATCCATCCAGTGCAATCCCTGGTCAGACAGGCTGTGTGTGAACCAATGTTTGTTCAACCTGTGCTAGAGGCATGGTCGGATCTCCTGAATTAACCAAACCACAAAATTCCAACCCTGCCATTAATCACCTGCCTTCCCAAGAATCTATCCGCCCATCGCCTATGGCAAACCCAGCTACAGCCCAGTTTACACAGCTTCCTACCAAATATTATTACCTAGTCACCTACCCTGCCTTCAATCCACCTGCTTCTTCCCTTCCACTTGTAAAAAATCCACAATAACCTCCTCCAGCCACTGTTCCCGTGTCTCTGCCGCATTCCAGTCCTTCCTCTTACTCAATTCCATCCTTTTCATACATCCCTCTCGCTATTTACAAATCTGCAGTGACTAAGCCTAAAAAGAAGCGGAAGTACTTTCCGACCCACACAATCCTACCAGTAACCCAACCTGCCTCCACACCCACCAACCTGCTCCGGCCTGCGTTCATGCCAGTTGAACCTGATGACCCACCTAAATCTGCCAACTCTACCTGCTACCCAGTCTGACGTCCCAGTGCCTTTTACCCAGTCTGACGTCCCAGTGCCTTTTACCCAGTCTGACGTCCCAGTGCCTTTTACCCAGTCTGACGTCCCAGTGCCTTTTACCCAGTCTGAAGTCCCAGTGCCTTTTACCCAGTCTGACGTCCCTGTGCCTTTTACCCAGCCTGACGTTCCTGTGCCAGTCTGCCGGCCTGAAGTTCCTGTGCCAGTCTGCCGGCCTGAAGTTCCTGTGCCAGTCTGCCGGCCTGAAGTTCCTGTGCCAGTCTGCCGGCCTGAAGTTCCTGTGCCGGTCTGCCGGCCTGAAGTTCCTGTGCCGGTCTGCCAGCCTGAAGTTTCTGTGCCAGTCTGACGGTCTGAAGTTCCTGTGCCAGTCTGCCGGCCTGAAGTTCCAGTGCCTGCCTTCCAGTCTGATGTCCTGGGGCCAGTGTTTCAGCCCGAGATATCAGTGTTTCAGCCCGAGATGTCAGTGTTTCAACCCGAGATGTCAGTGTTTCAGCCCGAGATGTCAGTGTTTCAGCCCGAGATGTCAGTGTTTCAGCCCGGGGTGCAAGCGTTCCAGCCTGAAGAACCAGTACCAGCATTTCAGCCTGAAGAGCTAGAGCCAGCGTCCTGGCCTGAGGTTGTGGTGCCCGTTTCCCAGCCTGAGGTTGTGGTGCTCGTTCCCGGTCTGAGGTTGTGGTGCCCGTTTCCCGGCCTGAGGTTGTGGTGCCTGTTTCCTGGCCTGCGGAGCCTCTATCTGCTGCCCAGCTCGATGACCCGGAGCCTGCTGCCCAGCTCGATGACCCGGAGCCTGCTGCCCAGCTCGATGACCCGGAGCCTGCTGCCCAGCTCGGTGACCCGGAGCCTGCTGCCCAGCTCGATGACCCGGAGCCTGCTGCCCAGCTCGATGACCCGGAGCCTGCTGCCCAGCTCGATGACCTGAAGCCTGCTGCCCAGCTCGATGACCTGAAGCCTGCTGCCCAGCTCGATGACCTGGAACTTGCTGCCCAGCTCGATGACCCGGAGCCTGCTGCCCATCTCGATGACCCGGAGTCTGCTGCCCAGCCTGGTGTGTTCCTGTCTGCTGCCCAGATTGATTTGCCCCTGCCTGCTGCCCAGCTTGATCTCCAGGAGCCTGCTGCCCAGCTTGATCTCCCGGAGCCTGCTGCCCAGCTTGATCTCCCGGAGCCTGCTGCCCAGCTTGATCTCCCGGAGCCTGCTGCCCAGCCTGGTTTGTTCCAGCCTGCTGCCCAGCCTGGTGTGTTCCTGTCTGCTGCCCAGCTTGATTTGCCCCTGTCTGCTGCCCAGCTTGATTTGCCCCTGTCTGCTGCCCAGTTGTGCCTGCCTTCCAGTCGGATGTGCCCGCTGTCTGCCCGGATGTGCCCGCTGTCTGCCCGGATGTGACTTTGCCTGTTGCCCAGCTTGTTGCCATGAACTTTCCCCAGCAACAGTTAGTTGGAGCGTCCGGAGGCCACTCCTTTGAGGGTGGGTACTGTCAGGAAAGGTTCCATCCGCTGGTGATATTTATTATTTGGCTTGCAGTACTGTGGTCCACCAGCAGGTATCTCCTGGCAGTGTGGAACTGTCAGGAGAATTTCTCCCTGCTGGTATTATATTATCCTTTGGACGCAGTACTGATCTCCACCAGCGGATGGATCCTGGCAGTGTGGAGCGAACTGCTCTTCCTGCACTCAGGTGTGACTTACAATTACAAGCCTTCCTATTTATACCTGGCAACATAGGCGTGCGCAGCCTATTGCATTAGGGTGTGCACCTCAAACCAAAGCTCAAAAACACGTGCATCTGTGTGTGTGTATATACATATATATATATATATTCTCTCTCTCTCTCTCTCTCTCTCTCTCTCTCTCTCTGTATATATATATATCTGTATATATATATATATATATATATATATATATACATACACACACACACTCTTATAAATAAATGTTAACAAACATTTTAAAATGTATTAAAACATTTTTAATTAAAAAAACATTTATGAATGTAAACAAACATATTTTTTTTTAACTTATTAATGAAATAATCTTTTAACATAAACAAAGCTTTTAAATAAATCTCTAAATCAAATAAGCAATTTTAAAAACTGAACGGTTAGTAGGATTTTTTTTTTAATAAGTGTCATGTTTTATTATCCTGAATTGTATTTACTGCTTTAAATAAATTTGTTAGATTCCCCCAGCAACAATAGATTCCCTCAGCAACAATAGATCCCCCAAGAACAAGACATCTCCCCAGCAACAATAGATCCCTCACGGCAACTATAGCTTCACCAGCAACAATAGATCCCTCTCAGCAACAATAGATCCCTCTCAGCAACAATAGATCCCTCCCATTAACAATAGATCTCCCCCGCACAATAGACCACCCCCAGCAATAATAGATCTCCCAGCATCCAGTATCAATATACTCTCCAGCAGCCAACAACATAAGCCCCCTCCCTCAACAGTAGTATTCTCCCATCAACAATTGACCCCCCAGAAACAATAGATCTCACCAGCAGTAATAGACTTCCCCAGCATCAATAGATCACCCAGTGACAATAGAGACCCCATCAGCCAACATCAATAGACACTCCAGCAAATCCCACCACCACTTGGCATATACATTCAGTGCTGAGGTGCCGGAACTGTGTTCTCCCGCATTCCTACTGAAAAAAAGCCCAGCGGCAATGTGATTCACTGTGTCCAGGCCACACCTCGATCGCAGGGCTCCCAGTTGCACGCTTTGTGAGCCACACAGGAGTCTCCAATGCAGTGGCGGTGCATCCATAAGGGGCGCACGGGCGCCGCCCCCTCTCTCCTGCTACCTCTCTATCACCATAGATAGATTCATGCATTGCATGAATCTATCTATGATCGCTGCTGCCACCCCCTATTCAGGTGCCTGGCCCCTTTTCGGGCGCCGGGAGCCTGAATTACAGTGGCGTTTTTGGAAGCACCTGATTAGAGGCGTAGGCTCTAATAGGCGTCCAAAAAGGTGAACAGCGGGTGCAGTTTACTCAGTGTTATGTTAGGAAAGGGAATGATTATTCCCTTTCCTAACACTGAATCGCCTCTCAGCCAATCTGGTGCTCGGGTCTGTTACCTGTCACCTGATTTGCTGAAACGACAGGCGCTCTGAATGGATGCCTATCAGGCGTCCAATCATAGCATAGGAAGGGAAGAGAGGACGGGAGAAGACATTGAGGAGCGTGCAGGACCCCGCCGCCGTGACCCGCTGCCCCTCCAAGACAAGTAAATGCTGGGCGGGTGGGGAATGCACACTGGCAGCATTTGATAGGCACAGTAGCGGCAATTGATGGGCACAGTGTCAGCAATTGATGGGCACACTGGCAGCAATTGATGGGCACAGTGTCAGCAATTGATGGGCACACTGGCAGCAATTAATAAGCACACTGGCAGCAACTGATGGGCACAGTAGCAGAAATTGATGGATACACTGGCGGCAATTGATGGGCACAGTGGCAGCAATTGATGGGCAAACTGGCAGCAATTGATGGGTACAGTAGCTGTGTTTGATGGCACAGTGGCGGAAATTTATGGGCACAGTGGCTGCGTTTGATGGCACAGTCGCGGCAATTTATGGGCACAGTAGCTGCGTTTGATAGGCACAGTGGCTGCAATTGATGGGGTTTTTTTTCAGCTTGTTTGCGCCCCCCCAAAAAATGTTGAGCACCAGCCGCCACTGCTCCAATGTGGGCTGACGTACAGGTACGTTAACCCACATTTGGCACTGCTTTCCGTACGCCATATATTGGGGCTGTGGGCATATGGGAAGTGGTTAATATACACTTGGGATATATATTTTTTATACCAAAGACATGTAGTATATATATATATATATATATATAACATACTTTTTCGCTGACAATTGTATATGTGAGATTATATATCTATATATATATATATATATATATATATATATATATATATATATACCAATATTTACACAATATATATCTATAATATATAGATATATATATATAGATATATATTGTGTAAATATATATATATCACAATTGGCTTGTCAGCGAAAAAGTATGTAATATATATCACATATACAATTGTCTTGTCAGCGAAAAAGTATGTAATATATATATATATATATATATATATATATATATATATATATATATATATTACATACTTTTTCGCTGACAAGACAATTGTATATGTGATATATATATATATATATATATATATATATATATATATATATATATATATATATATATATATATATATATATATATATATTTTAGTTAGTGACAAGCCAGGGTAAGGTAAGGTTTATCAATTGGTTGGCTGTTTTGGCAAAAAAAAATTTTTTCATTTGTGCACAGACCACAGTGCTGTCTCTCTCACACTCGCTCTCACCTTGATTAAACAGGCTGCCTGCCCAAAGCCACTCGTCTGCCGCTGCCGCTATCCAGGCTACTCCGTTGCTTCTGATGGAGTCAGGAGAGAAAGGCCGGAGGGGGGGGGGCAGAGTGCAGAGTTAGATCACTCCGCCGGCGCCGGCGGGACCTGCAGCCGGAACTATAGAAGCTGCATCGGCTTATGCGGCTCCCGGCTGTGTTACTCCGCAGCTAGTTCCCTCCCTGCTCCTTCCTCTTACTCGCAGCAAACAGCTGTATTTGCCAGCCGGCGGCAGGACATTACCCCAGGCAGTGACTGAGTGACTGGTACACACAAGTATGTACATTGCAGGCACAGTCATTGCAGAAGAAGGGCACAGCAGGGATGATTAGGGTGTGCCTGGGCACACCCGGCACACCCCGTGGGCACGCCTATGCCTGGCAAGTACAAACACACATTGCCCTGGTATCGCTCTCCCTGACCTTGAGCCTGTGATCCTGACTTTGAGCCTGCATCCTACCTGACCGGATCCGACCTGATCCCTATCCTGAGCCCATCCTGCACCTGTCCCTCCTATCTCCTGATAACCATGGTCACCTGTCCTCCTGTTACCTGAGTACTTTTGATCCCTGCTCTGCAGCCTACCCATCCGTCCCCTTCCTGTTCCTGTTTGTCTCCCATCCTTACCCATCTGCTGACATCCCCTTGTGTATGACCTCGGCCTGGCTTTACTACAATTCTGGTATCTCCCATTATTGTACATATTGTCTATAGTCACTGTTTATTGGTTGATTTATTGCACGGTGTTCTGTTGGAGGTGGTTGTGTGTTTGTTCATTGATCTTAACAAATTATTATATTTTCACCTACATCCATTTGGTCACCTCTGTGAAGTCACACAGTCTGGTCTACTAGCTCCTCTGACAAATGCACTGCGATGCCGCAGTAAATTATGGGCCGTGACGCGCCACTCGAATTTGGCGCGAACGGCCCATAATGTTCGTAATTCGGCGAACAGCCGAACAGACAATGTTCGAGTCGAACATGGGTTTGACTCGAACACGAAGCTCATCCCTAATGGTGACCATCAAAAATTGGGGATTTTCTTCAACTTATGTTGATAATAGTCAATAGGATATATAGAAAGTGTAAATCTCCCTAATTGGGACAAAGGCCGCAACAAAAACCAATCAAGGGTTCCAATCACTCTCCACTCTATCCAAAACAAAAAGAATGCCTTTTCTTTTTCGTACATCACGGGACACAGAGCGACTTAGTCATTACTAATGGGTTATATAGTTTACCTTCAGGTGTTGGCACTGGCCAATTCCAAACCGGAAGTACCCTCCCCTATATAAGCCCCTCCCACCCGGGAGCACCTCAGTTTTTTTTGCCAGTGTCTAAGGTGTTGGCCAAAGAGTAACATGTGTTTTCACTGGGCTTGCGTACAGGTTCTTTTGGGCCTTAGTAAGCTGTTCCGGATCCCACCAAAAAAAGCTTCATAGCTAAACGGTCGGTACCCGGGCCTTGCAGCAGAAGAGCAAGGTTTTGCCTGTAATGCTTCTCTTAGGAGGGCTGGACCCTGGGATCCAGAGCTCTGGTCATACCCACGACCAAGACGCTGTCTGTGCAGGGTGCTATACAGGTCCAGGGGAGTGGAATCCTTGGGAACCCGGTCCCTGAAGGTTTAATTACAATGCCTGCCGTGATAGGTGAAGTTTGGACTTTTGTGGACCAAACAAAGTCCTGCGGCGGGGATCAGGTAAGTGGGGGCCCTCAGGAACTTGGTTCTATTGGGGGACCCCCAAGCCTAATTTGTCTTTCTGTCTGTTACCTAACGGTATTCCCGCTAAATATCTGTGTTTGCCTATAACTACTGAAAATGTAAAATTTTAATAGTAGTCAAGAAAAAAAAAAAACAGGGACCGCGGTACCTGTGTTAAACCACTAGAGGCCGCTGTAGTCCATTTTTCTTGTAAATGTGGATCTTTGGTTTTCTCAACTCAAAAGATCCAGGCAGCTGGTAAGTTTCTCTGAGGGAATCCACTTCCTCTGCCCTGTTGCTGCGTTCATCCACCGCACAGGCCCTCCGGCAAAAAGGGCCCTGGCTCCTAGTCCTCTGTTGGTTTTCGAAAAGGGCGCCATTGGCGCACGGGCGCGCGCGCGGGCGCGTGCACGCGCCTCCTATGAAAAAAAAGGGGCGGGGCGGGTGGATGACGCTCGATGCGCGCCGCGGCGCTTCTGCGCATGTGCGGGCGTCCCAGCATGGTTAAAAGACACAGTACAAGTGTCAGCTGCATGCAAACAGAGCTAGCAACAAACAGTGGCACACAGAGGCGGTTGATGCAGGCATCCCCATAGAAAGGCACTTTAGTGGACACCAGCTGGTATATAGCAGCACCTGTGTTAGACTATTACCAGCAAAAATTGGTGTATGACGACGGGAATACCTCAGCTTTGTGCTTAAAGGATATGTCGTCCAGACGCTCCGGAAATAAATCTTCCAGGAAGCCAAAGGGGTCTCCATCGGGCTCTGAGGATATTGGGCATGCTTGCACTGCACCAATCTCCCCTGAGAATGCAGAGGTCAGTAGCCGTAGAAACCCCGCAGGAATGTCTGGTGCTGCGGCTGTCCCCAGTCCACCTGCTCCTGTATATATAACAGAGGAGGTTTTATCCTCAACTCTGGGAGGATTGGAAGAGAGATTAACAGCATTGATCGCTGCTTCCCTGTCACAGGAAAAGCGCGTCCGATCTCCGTCTCCTCCTTCAGAGTGCCTGTTAGTGGAGGAACAGCCCCACACAGAGATCGACCTACCTGAAGGGGATCAGGATGAGGTTGATTCACTTATAGAGGAATCAACAGTGGAAGAACCTTTCTCAGCTTCTCAGGCTGAAAGATTATGGGTTCAGTCTCTGACTAACATGGTCCGATCAGCATTTAAAATGCCTCTGGCGGAACCACCATCCACTACGGTTTCCTCGCTGGGGTCGCTAAAAGCTCCCCAGGCGGTCTGTTCCTTCCCAATCCACCCTTTATTAGAAGGGCTTATTTACCAGGATTGGGAGCATCCTGATAAAATATTTGCTCCCCCCAAGAGATTTCCGGTGATCTATCCCATGGAGGATAAGTTCATAAGAAAATGGAGGGTCCCTATAGTGGACGCAGCCATCTCTTCTGTTAACAAATCACTGACATGTCCAGTAGATAATGTTCCAATGTTCAAAGACCCAATAGATAAAAAATTGGAGTCTTTACTAAAATCTGCTTTCTCTACAGCAAGTATGGTGACACAACCTGCGGTAGCAGCGATTGGAGTCTGCCAAGCAGTGAAAGATCAGTTGAAACAAGTCTTAAGGGACTTACCAGATCAGCAGGCTCATGCCCTAGCTGACCTGCCTAGAGCCTTGTGTTTTGCGGTGGACGCCATAAAGGATACAATCCAACAGGCCTCCCGCTTTACGCTGTCTATAGTACATATGCGTAGGCTTTTGTGGCTCAAAAACTGGTCTGCTGAAGCTCCCTGTAAAAGACTGCTGGTTAGCTTCCCATTTCATGGAGAACGCTTATTTGGAGAAGATCTGGACAAATATATCCAGAAAATTTCTGCCGGTAAAAGTTCACTCTTACCGGTTAAGAACAAGGGTAGAAGTCCTTCTTTTAAGAGGCCTACCTCTCCAGTCCCGGGCACATCGGCTGTGAAGCAGTTCCGACGGCCTCCGCGGTCAAATTCAGGGGGCAGAAATCAGGGACAATCACAGGGTAACAAGAAGCCCTGGATCAAGAGAGGTACAAAACCTCCCCCTAAGGCATGAAGTATTGCCCCCGCTCAATCGGGTGGGGGGAAGACTTCAGTTGTTCACAGAGACCTGGCGGGACACCATCAGAGACAGATGGGTGCTCTCCGCAGTAAGTCTGGGATACAAGCTGGAGTTAAAAGGCACTCCTCCTGCCCAATTTATGAGGTCAAACGTGCCAAGAGATCCCCAAAAGAGAGGATCCCTCCTTCTGGCACTAGAACAACTATTGCTCCAAGGGGTAATCATGAAGGTTCCCCTGGAAGAAAGCGGATTCGGGTTTTACTCGAACCTTTTCACAGTCCCCAAACCAAATGGGGACGTGAGGCCCATATTAAATCTAAAAGGGCTAAACAAGTTCCTAAATATCAGGACCTTTCGGATGGAGTCGATCCGATCAGTGGCCACCGCCCTACAAGGGCAGGAATGGCTAGCCTCGATCGACATAAGGGATGCTTATCTGCATATTCCCATCTTTCCGGCCCATCAGAAATTTCTACGCTTTGCAGTAGAAGGGCGCCATTTTCAGTTCAGAGCCTTACCTTTCGGTCTGGCCACAGCACCACGAGTGTTCACAAAAATTCTGGCCCCATTATTGGCCAATCTAAGAACACAGGGTGTAACGATAATGGCATATCTAGACGACCTGCTACTAATAGACCACTCAGTGGAAAAGCTGGAAGTAGCTATTCACAAGACAATCGAGTATCTGGAATATCACGGTTGGATTATCAACCGGGACAAGTCAGCTCTAAGACCAGTCAAAAGTCTGGAATACTTAGGGCTAAGGCTGGATTCAAATCAGAGAAAGATTTTTCTTACCTCCAGAGAAGGTGTCGTCTTTAAGAAATTTGACCCACTTAGTGGGTACAAAAAGAAAACCATCCATACGTCTCTGCATGAGGCTGCTGGGAAAGATGGTGGCTTCATTCGAAGCGGTACCCTACGGTCAATTCCATTCAAGGAATTTGCAAAGGGCCATACTGTCAGCCTGGAACAAAAAAGTTCAGGCTTTAGACTTACCAATGTCCCTGTCCCCTTCCGTTCGCAAGAGCCTCCATTGGTGGTTGGTGCCCCAGAATCTGGAAAGAGGGAAACCCTTCAGTCCGGTTTCTTGGAAGGTGGTCACTACAGATGCCAGCCTCATCGGCTGGGGGGCAGTGCTGGAGCAATGGTCTCTCCAGGGCAGGTGGTCAGAAGCAGAGAAGGCCCTGCCCATCAATCTCTTAGAGATACGAGCAGCCCGGTATGCCCTAGTAGCATGGACATCCAAACTCCAGGGGTCCCCTGTCAGAATTCAATCAGACAATGCCACGGCAGTGGCATATATCAATCATCAGGGTGGCACCAAAAGTCGTGCAGCCCAGAAGGAAGCAAATTGCATCCTGGAGTGGGCAGAAAGATATGTCCCAGCCATATCTGCGGTTTTCATCCCAGGAGTGGAAAATTGGAGAGCGGACTTTCTAAGTCGCCAACAATTATGCCCGGGGGAATGGTCTCTTCACCCCGAGGTTTTCCAGGCAATATGCCAACGGTGGGGAACACCGGATGTAGATCTGCTAGCATCCAGATTCAACGCAAAGGTGGACAGGTTTGTGTCTCGCACAAGGGATCCCCTAGCTTGCGGCTCGGATGCCCTAGTGTTCCCTTGGGATCGGTTCAAGCTGATATATGCATTCCCACCGCCACAATTGTTACCGCGATTACTCCGCAGAATCAGGGTAGAAAAGAAACCAGTGATTCTGGTGGCTCCAGCGTGGCCCCGAAGGGCATGGTACGCGGAGATGGTAAAAATGTCAGTGAGGAGTCCTTGGACCCTCCCACTTCGTCCGGACCTGCTTTCGCAGGGACCGATATACCACCCTTCCTTACCAGCCCTAGGTTTGACGGCCTGGCTATTGAAGCCCACATTCTGAAAAAGAGAGGGCTCTCTAATTCTGTGGTATCTACCATGATCAATGCCAGGAAACCGGTATCCAGGCAGATCTATTATAGGATCTGGAAAGCGTACATTACGTGGTGTGAGACCAAGAAATGGCATCCACGTAAGTACATGATAGGGAGGATTCTGGACTTCCTACAGTGGGCTGTAGATAGGAAACTGGCCTTGAGTACTATCAAGGGTCAGATTTCGGCCTTGTCAATATTTTTTCAAAGGCCCTTGGCTTCGCATTCACTAGTCAAAGCCTTTATACAAGGAGTGATGCGTATTAGCCCTCCGGTTAGTATTCCCATATGTCCTTGGGACTTAAACCTGGTTCTGTCGGTTCTACAGAAACAACCGTTTGAACCATTACAACACATTTCCTTGGTTCTTCTCACCAGGAAATTGGTTTTCTTAGTAGCCATTTGTTCGGCTAAAAGAGTGTCGGAATTAGCCGCCTTGTCCTGTAAGGAGCCATATCTGGTTGTCCATAAGGACAGAGTAGTATTACGTCCTCATCCAGCCTTTCTTCCTAAGGTGGTATCGAGGTTTCATTTGAACCAAGATGTGGTTCTTCCTTCTTTTTTCCCCAAACCTAGCTCAGTAGAGGAAAAGTTATTACATTCTTTGGATGTAGTAAGAGCAGTTAAAGCTTATCTAAAAGCCACTGCTCAGATTCGCAGAACGGATTCTTTGTTTGTTCTGCCGGAAGGCCCCAGAAGGGGTCAGGCAGCATCAAAATCTACTTTAGCCAAGTGGATTCGACAGGTCATAATACAAGCCTATGGCTTGAGAAAGAGACCGCCTCCGTTCAAAGTTAGGGCGCACTCCACAAGAGCGGTTGGAACTTCATGGGCAGTGCATCACCAGGCCTCCCTGGCTCAAGTATGTAAGGCCGCAACATGGTCTTCGGTACACACGTTTACTAGATTCTATCAGGTAGACGTTAGAAGTCAGGAGGATGTCGCCTTTGGGCGCAGTGTGTTGCAGGCCGCAAAAGATCCTCATGCCTGATGGCGCCCAGCTTATGTACCCCCCCCTCATTTGGCATTGCTTTGGGACGTCCCATTAGTAATGACTAAGTCGCTCTGTGTCCCGTGATGTACGAAAAAGAAAAAGGGATTTTTATAACAGCTTACCTGTAAAATCCTTTTCTTGGAGTACATCACGGGACACAGAGCTCCCACCCCTCTTTTTGGGACACTTATTGCTTGGCTACAAAACTGAGGTGCTCCCGGGTGGGAGGGGCTTATATAGGGGAGGGTACTTCCGGTTTGGAATTGGCCAGTGCCAACACCTGAAGGTAAACTATATAACCCATTAGTAATGACTAAGTCGCTCTGTGTCCCGTGATGTACTCCAAGAAAAGGATTTTACAGGTAAGCTGTTATAAAAATCCCTTTTTTAGCATTTCCCTACTTTATCAAAAAAATTCTTTCCAGGACAGGCTAATGACAGATGATTGGTTCTTCCCTCTTAGACACAATCCAACAGAATAAAAATCCCCTCTCACCGCCTTGACCCACAGTTCAGTTTGTGTTTCTTACTGTCTAAGAGTACACTGACATTTTTTATACCTATTGGCTGTTGGGTCAGTGGTCCCATATTCGCTATGGTCCATCTGAAGATTTTGTCTGGAGGGTTCTCCTTGTTATTCAGCAGACTTGCCCATCCCAGGACCTTGTCTCACTAGTTAGTAAGGGGAGACTCCTGCAGCGCTCAGTGTCTACCTCTATCTGGTGATCATTTTTACCCCCATGCTGATTGTTAGATGTTTAAAGGGTTAAACAGTCTGGATTGTAGGTTTATCCACATGTGCATTGGTGGCACAGCTTCTAGGACCATCTTCTCTTCCTGGTGCCATTCTGGGATCAGTGTCTCACAGAACACGTAGAGGGATAGGTACGATGGTGAAGGGAGGAGCCAGTTCTCTTTTAACCACTTGCTTACTGGGCACTTAAACCCCCCTCCTGCCCAGACCAATTTTCAGCTTTCGGTGCTCTCACACTTTGAATTACAATTACTCAGTCATGCAACACTGTACCCAAATGATTTTTTTGTCACAATTTATACTGCTACATATACAATCCTTGCACCCGTGCAGAAAAAAAAGTTCCTTAATGGAATTAATCCATAAGTACAAACTCTTCAAAAGTTTTAGGAAGAAGCTATTGTGAAGTCCACCACCGAATTTGAAAAAAATGCCTCCTTACCAGAGCTCCGTGACCCCCCGTGAAAGAGGATTCGGAGAAGCCTTGGTTGAAAAGCACGGTTTGCTCCAAAGATACCCAAAATGGACAGCAATCTCACTCAGCACACTCCGTAGTCACTCAATGGATCTCAGACACTTGTGTATATGCCATGCAAAAGATACAATGCCTCCATAGTGTAAAAAAGCTTTGAGGTTTATTAGAATAAAAAAGTAGCACACTTAGTTAATACAGCGTTAAAACAGCCTTAAGCCTGTTGTGCCGGCCAGACACAAACAGGCAAACCCGTCCTTCTGGATACACGAGAGTAATGGGTGATGACGTCAGCGCGCCACTCCGCTCCGCCCTACGTCGTTTCGAAACAGAATTACATCTTCCAGGGGCACGGGCGGCACGTCATGTCACCTCCCTAAATACAGGAACAATTTGGCCGAGCCCCGCCTAGAGCCACAGTGCGCAAGCGCACTCGTCTTACAACCAAGCCTCCTTCTGAGCCGCTGTCCGCAAACTTATCAAAGCAGCACCAACATCACGGTCACATGGAAGTCAGTGATCATTGTAATTAGAATGCGATGTAGGTAGACACAGAACATCCAGGATTAGCCTAACAGCACAGTGGACCCTACGGACTCTGGTGCCACATATACAGAGCAAAAAATAAAAATATATAAAACTAAAAAAGGACCTCTAGTCATACAATGATAGAATTATAATAAAAATAAACTATTAGTAAATAGCAATTTGTCAAACATTATCTAAGTGGCCCAGTAATTAAAACATGGGCACAAAAAGGAGATAACAATGTTAAAAAAAACACAACTTCCTACATTTGCGGCCGGAAGTGTGTTACTTGTCCACACAGGTGTCACCTCCAGCGATCGAGCGCCGCGACCCCCAGTGGACAACAAAAAAATTACAATCAAAAAACAAAAAGGGGAAAAATCCTAACTTAAAATGCTTTAAACAATGTTACAATAATGTCCCTATAAAGGAGATCAATAAATCTTAACCAAAATTCTCTTTAACACTCAACAAAACCATTAAAGATAAATAAAATCTAAAACTAACAGATATTTCTCCTCAAGTTGTTAAACGAGAGGAAGTCCACGGATGCCCTAATTATTAGAGCTTCTGAGTGACATCTAGTGGACTGAACCAAAATATCACCTTGAATTAGAAAACAAAAATGCTACTGTTTTAAGTGAATCATGAATAAACAGCAAATAGATGTTCTCTAAGGAAGTTAAAAATCAATCATAAAATTGATCAAATGCAATAAAAAATTGGTAATATGGGGCGGACAGAGACTCAGAAACCGAGAGCATTACCAATCCCATATTTTGCACATTCATATTCAGGAAAAAAAACACAAGGCCCATATAGATTTTTGGGAATTAAATCACTAACCACAACCAAACCTCAACAACTTACTATATAATCTCTAGGGCTCTGGAATGTAGAATATAAGTCTTGCTCTACTACAATGATGTTGGCTGAACAGATGTTATCGACGTTGAGGCCAAGCAGAACTTAAGTTTTGAGACGATAAATCAAAGCCATTTCCTGCTTAGAAATTTCCCTGACTAGGGAGGTACCTCTCCAATGGGGCTTATATTTGTCTATCCCTATAAATAATGTATTGGAGGGATCTCTCTTGTGCACTTGGTCATAATTCCTAGACACAGAGTGCTTATCAAAGCCTCTCCTAATGTTACCACTTAGTGCCATTTTGGTCCTCCCAACATATTGCAGTCCACAGGGACTTGTGAGCACAGAAGGAATCTAAACCAGCTTCAAGATCCTTCTGCATTTTTATTTTTTTTAAGGTAAAAAACATCAAAATGCAGAAGGATCTTGAAGCTGGTTTAGATTCTCTCTGTACTAACAAATTACTGGTCATCAGACCGGCTGATAAGGGGGGAGGGATTGTGATCCTAGATCGGTGCGATTACTTAACAGAAATGCATAGGATTGTGGATGACAGCGAGACCTACACAGTATTGACCAGAGATCCAGTTATTAAATACAAAAAGGAACTAGAAGTCATTGTAGATCGTGGTCTGAATATGGGTATTTTAAACAAAAAAGAAAAGCTTTTTTTGGTTCCCAATGCTCCTCGCACACCTGTAATCTATTACCTTCCGAAGATCCACAAAAGCCAGACTTGCCCCCAGGGACGTCCCATAGTGAGTGGGATTTATTCTCACGTCCCGGGTGGGCAAGTACATTGACCACTACCTGCAACCATTGGTTCAAAAGGTCCCATCATACATCAAGGACACCAAGCAGGTCATCAATATGCTGACTACCATTACTCCCAAACCATCTTGGTTTGGAAGCAGTGAGACTACATCTAACAAGAGGGTCTGATTTGGTGTCGTCACAGATTGATTTCATCATGGAGCTTTTGAACTATGCTGCCAGCCACAACTATTTCTGGTTCAACCAGCAGTTTTACCGCAAGGATAGGGGTGTGGCAATGGGGGCTAAATATGCCCCTAGCCTGGCCAATTTATTTATGGCCAAATAGGAGGAGGACGTCGTCGACGCCCATAATAGACCGCATGTGGTCTTGTGGGCCAGGTACATCGAAGACGTCCTCCTCCTATTTGATGGCAGCGAGTCTGACCTATATGACTTTGTCATTTCTTAATAATAACAATAGAGGCATTAGACTCAACTTTGAGGCGAGTCTGGAAGAAATCAGCTTCCTTGATTTGAAGATTTCTGTGCAGGAGGAGAGATTTGTGACGTTGACTTTTTTTAAGTCAACGGACAGGAATTTGTATATTCCGTTGGACAGCTGTCATTATAATCCTTGGTTGAGAGCAGTCCCTCAAGGACAGTTCACACGTCTGAGGCGTAATTGCACAGAGGTGGAGAGTTTTGACAGCCAGGCAGCGATACTTTCCGATAGATTAATCGAAAAAGGTTATGATCAGACTCTGCTGTCCCAATTAGTGAGCTCCACTCGGGAAACCGATAGGGACTCCCTTTTGGATGACAAATTTAGAGTCAATGCTGATTATAAGATTTCTTTACCTTTTATCACTACCTTTTCGATACAACATCAAAGTATCAAGAGCCTGATTCAAAAACACTGGCATGTTCTGGAAAGTGATCAGCTTCTGTTTATTGTTTTACCAGCAAGGCCCCAGATAGTTTTCAAAGGGGCATCCTCCTTGTCCAATAGGATTGCACTGAGCGTTCAGGATTCACCAAAGGAGAGAATAGATGCTTTTTTCAGAATCTCACGGGCTATTATAGATGTAAAAACTGTCATGTGTGTTCTCTCAATAAGTGCAAGGATAAGAAAATTTGCAATTTTGTGTCCACCAGCTCCTTGCGGTCCTATGAGGTAGAGGCCTTCATCACCTGTTCATCTGAGGGAGTGGTCTACCTCATTCAATGTCCCTGTGGACTGCAATATGTTTGGAGGACCAAAAGGGCACTACGTGTCCGATTGAATAAACACATTGTTAACATTGGGAGAGGCTTTGATAAGCACTCTGTCTCTAGGCATTATGACCAAGTGCACAAGAGAGATCCCTCCAATACATTATTTATAGGGATAGACAAATATAAGCCCCATTGGAGAGGTAGCTCCCTAGTCAGGGACATTTCTAAGCAGCAAATGGCTTGGATTTATGATCTAAAAACTTATGTTCCGTTCGGCCTCAACGTCGATACAGATGTAAATGCTTTTATTAACAACTCATAACATCTGTTCAGCCAACATCATTGTAGTAGAGCGAGACTTATATTCTACATTCCAGATCCCTAGAGGTTATATAGTAAGTTGTTGAGGTTTGGTTGTGGTTAGTCATTTCACTCCCAAAAATCTATTCAACTGTATGGGCCTTGTGTTTTTTTTCCTGAATATGAATGTTGCAAAATATGGGATTGGTAATGCTCTTGGTTTCTGAGTCTCTGTCCGCCCCATATTACCAATTTTTTATTACATTTGATCAATTTTATGATTGATTTTTAACTTCCTTAGAGAACATCTATTTGCTGTTTATTCATGATTCACTTAGAACAGTAGCATTTTTGTTTTCTAATTCAGGGTGATATTTTGGTTCAGTCCACTAGATGTCACTCAGAAGCTCTAATAATTAGGGCATCCGTGGACTTCCTCTCGTTTAACAACTTGAGGAGAAATATCTGTTAGTTTTAGATTTTATTGACCTTTAATGGTTTTATTAGGTGTTAAGAGAATTTTGGTAAGATTTATTGATCTTCTTTATTGGGACATGATTGTAACATTGTTTACAGCATTTTAAGTTAGAATTTTCCCCCTTTTTGTTTTTTGATTGTAAATTTTTTTGTTGTCCACTGGGGGTCGCGGCGCTCGATCGCTGGAGGTGACACCTGTGTGGACAAGTAACACACTTCCAGCCGCAAATGTAGAGTTTGTGTTTTTGTTAACCATTGTTATCTCCTTTTTGTGCCCATGTTTTAATTACTTGGCCACTTAGATAATGTTTGACAAATTGCTATTTACTAATAGTTTATTTTTATTCTATCGTATGACAAGAGGTCCTTTTTTAGTTTTATTTCATTTTATTTTTTGCTCTTTATATGTGGCGCCAGGGTCCGTAAGGTCCACCGTGCTGTAAGGCTGATCCTGGATGTTCTGTGTCTACCTACATTCCATTCTAATTACAATGATCACTGACTTCCGTGTGACCGTGATGTTGGTGCTGCTTTGATAAGTTTGCGGACAGCGGCTCAGAAGGAGGCTTGGTTGTAATACGAGTGCGCTTGCGCACTGTGGCTCTAGGCGGGGCTCGGCCAAATTGTTCCTGTATTTAGGGAGGTGACGTGACGTGCCGCCCGTGCCCCTGGAAGACGTAATTCTGTTACAAAACAACGTAGGGTGGAGCGGCACGCTGACGTCATCACCCATTACTCTTGTGTATCCAGAAGGACAGGTTTGCCTGTTTGTGTCCGGCTGGCACAACAGGCTTAAGGCTGTTTTAACGCTGTATAACTGTAAGTGTGCTACTTTTTTATTCTAATAAACCTCAAAGCTTTTTTACACTATGGAGGCATTGTATCTTTTGCATGGCATATACACACACGAGTCTGAGATCCATTGAGTGACTATGGAGTGTGCTGACTGATATTGCTGTCCATTTTGGGTATCTTTGGAGCAAACTGTGCTTTTCAACCAAGGCTTCTCCGGATCCTCTGTCACGGGGGGTCACGGAGCTCTGGTAAGGAGGCATTTTATTCAAATTCATTGGTGGACTTCACAATAGCTTCTTCCTAAAACTTTTGAAGAGTTTGTACTCATGGATTAATTCCATTAAGGAACTTTTTTTCTGCACGGGTGCAAGGATTTTATATGTTTCAAAACTTATGAACTTTGATCCACGGAATATTCATTTTTGTTTTTTCACTTATGAACTTTTTCACTTTAAAATATGATCTACCAGTCTTATTGGTTTATTTTCAGCTAGATATCGTTGTTGGATTATTCTTTCATATATTTACGGTTCACATTCATTTGCCATTCATAAGTGTGTTTCTTTGGATTGTTCACAATTTTTCATTTGAAGTGTTGATATATTCACAATGTTAATTTTAGTTTTGCACTTAGTTGTGAAATCTGCGATCACAGATATTCTTATATTTTGTTCACTGTATGTTGTTTTGCTGCTTTCCACCAATTTTTAATTTAATTCCATCTACAGTAATTCTTGTGACCGACAAGTTTGCCTACTTTTAATTACCATCTTAGCGCAGTTTCTCCCCCATTTTTTTCATATTGCTACATATCTTTGGTAAAAATAAGCCAAAATTTGTGGAAATGATTTGGTCTGTGTGAAATTTTGAGTCTACAAGCTATGGTGCAAATCATAAAAAAATGTATCACATCTGATGTACTGGCTGCCTATCCCATTTATTGAGACCCTAACAAGCCAGGAAAGTACAAATGCCCCCCAAATAACCTCTTTTTGGAAAGTAGACATTCAAAGGTATTTAGTAAGAGGCATGGTGAGTTTTTTGAAGTTGTAATTTTTTCCCACAATATTTTGCAAAATTAAGATTTTTATTTTTTATTTTTATTTTTTCTCAAAATTGTCATTGTAATAGCTTATTTCTCTCACATGGCATTTTCATACCACAAATGACACCCCAAAATACATTCTTCTACTCCTCCTGAGTATTACAATACCACATGTGTGGGACTTTTTCACTGCCTGGCCACATACAGAGGCCCAACATGCAGGGAGCACCATCAGGTGTTCTAGGAGCATAAATTACACATCTAACTTGTTGACTACCTATTACACTTTTGAAGGCCCTGGAGCACCAGAACAATGGAAACACCCACAAAATGACCTCATTTTGGAAAGCTAACACCCCAACGTATAATCTGAGGCATAATGAGTCTTTTGAACGGTTCATTTTTTTCCAGAAGTTTTTGGAAAACGTGGAAAAAAAATGAAAACGCATTTTTTTTTTTACACAAAGTTGTCCATTTATAAGATATTTCCAACACATAGCATTTAGATAGCAAAAATGACACCCCAAAATACATTGTTACTTCTCCTGAGTACAACGATACCACTTGTGTGAGACTTTTTACACAGCCTGGCCACATACAGAGGCCCAACATTGAAGTAGCACCTTTAGGTGTTCTAGGAGCATAAATTACACATCTCATTTCTCAACCACCTATTACACTTTTGAAGGCCCAGGAGAACCATAACAATGGAAACACAAAATGACCCCATTTTGGAAAGCTAACACCCCAACGTATAATCTGTGAGGCATAATGAGTCTTTTGAACGGTTAATTTTTTTCCAGAAGTTTTTGGAATATGTGGAAAAAATATGAAAACACTTTTTTTACGCAAAGTTGTCCATTTATAGAATATTTCCAACACATAGCATGCACATAGCAAAAATGACACCCCAAAATACATTCTGCTACTCCTCCTGAGTATGGCGATACCAAATGTGTGAGACTTTTACACAGCCTGGCCACATACAGAGGACCTACATTTGAAGTAGCACCTTTAGGCGTTCTAGGAGCATAAATTACACAGCCTTGCCACATACAGAGATCCAACATGCAAGGAACACCGTCAGGTGTTCCAGGGACACATAGCATGAACATACCAAGAATTACACCCCAAAATACATTAAGCTGAGCAAAGCGTAAACAAAAGATTACCTGTGGTTTTAGTAGCGCAGTTGTACACATGAGGATAGCACTGGTCCAGGCAGCAGGCAGGGACTTGGTCAGCAACGGCATACACAATTGTCCAGGCAGCAGGCAGGGATACTGTCCATATAAAGTCCAGGGTCAGTGCAGGCAGCGATATTGTCAGCAATGCCAAAAATATTGGTCCTGGTAGTAGGCAGGAACATGTGGTGTGGTCAGGGCGACAGGCAAAGACATAATGGCAGTAAGTCCTACAGGCAGAAGTAGGCCCTCGTTCAGAACAGAATGGGGACAGGGGTAGAGGCTTCTCCCACCCAAATCTCTTTTGAAGCCTCTGAGTCTCCAGACCCTAATCTAGGATGAGAAAACAAAAATTCAAGTTAGACTTACCGGTAACTTGTTTTCCAAGAGTCTTTCAGGACAGCACATGAGAGAGTGGCTCCACCCACTAGGAAACAGGAAACACAATCTCCACCATTTTAAAAGGAGGCGACTCCCCACATCTCGTCAGTTGTAGTAGAGTACCTCCGGCCCAAGCTGGAACACATAATCAGAATATGGTTAATCACAGCATGTATGTACATATATATATATATATATATATCTCAATATATTGTGAGGGGGTTAGCTCGGCAGCGGGTGTGTGTGACCCCCGGGATGGGCTCCCCACACAAAACAGGCCCAGCAAACGGAGGTTGTGGTTTTCAAAATCAAAAAGGTGCGGTTTATTTTCTATTTACAGTGACAAAACACAGCAAAGCAAAAGAAACATAACCAAAATAAATCCTGGTCAAGTTGACCTCTGACTAAACATACAGGTTTCCTAACTAACAACTGAGATCAGCCTAGTGCTGTCCTAGTCCCTAAGTCCCTGGTTTTAAATGTCCAAGCAAATAGCCACACAGGCTTTGTCTCACCGCACAGGGGTTCACTCTCCCTAGACAGTCCACACAGGTCTGGTTCCAGGCATGAGCTAACATCTAATGAAGCTGGGAGTTCTTATAGAGGCCTAAATGAGCTGACAAGCTTCAGCTGGTCTCATCAACTCCCTGTCTGCACGACGCCCAGCACTCTCCCTAGAGGTATGAATCATCCTTGAGCCCACTAGCCTTATACAACTCTCCACCTAGTTGTATAAGTCGGCGTAAAGCCTGAATCTGGGCGAAATATATCTACCCCCCTGGATGCAACCAGGTGACTTTACCTTCCTGCTGTCACATACCCCCCCCTCTTGTTTTAACCTCGGGGTTGGAACACCAGCAATCAGGCATTCATGTACTCGAGACAAAGCATCCACATTCCCCATTTGAACGCCAGGGCGATGCTTTACTGTGAAGTTGAATTCCTGGAGGGCCAGGAACCACCTATTCACTCTTCTATTTGTTTCCTTGTTTTGAGCCATCCACTTTAACGGAGCGTGATCCGTAACCATGTCAAAGTGCCTACCTAGCAGGTAGTACCGAAGGGAATCTAGAGCCCACTTCACCGCTAAACACTCCTTTTCAACGGTGGCGTAATTTACCTCATGGGACTTCAACTTCCTGCTGAGGTAAATGACTGGGTGCTCTTCCCCGTTCCAGACCTGGGACAATACTGCTCCTAACCCCACATCTGACGCATCACTTTGTACGACAAAGTCTTTAGAGAAGTCGGGTGAGTACAACACTGGCTGGCTACATAAGGCTTGTTTCAAGAATTGGAATGCTGCCTCAGCCTCGGGGGTCCATTTAATCATGACCGACCCTTTCCCCTTCGTCAGGTTGGTTAGGGGCACAGCCTTAGAAGCAAAGTGGGGAATGAATCGCCGATAATACCCAGCGATTCCCAGAAAGGCTCGTACCTGCTTCTTGCTGTTGGGACGTGGCCAACTCTGGATGGCCTCGACTTTGTTGAGTTGGGGTTTTATTACTCCCCTCCCAATGGTGTACCCAAGATATTTGGCCTCCTCCTGCCCAATGGTACACTTCTTGGGGTTAGCCGTAAACCCCGCTTCCCGAACAGAGTCCAGGACTGCTTGCACTTTTGGCAGATGTGAGGCCCAATCTGTGCTATGGACAATTACGTCATCCAGGTAAGCCGCAGCATACTTCCGATGGGGCCTCAGCATCTGGTCCATTTTCCGCTGGAATGTGGCCGGCGCATTCTGTAACCCGAACGGCATTCTTTTATATTGGAACGCCCCGTCTGGGGTTACAAATGCGGTTTTCTCTTTGGCCGACTTGGCCAGGGGGATTTGCCAATACCCTTTTGTGAGGTCAAGAGTCGTCATGTATCGGGCTGTTCCCAGCCGGTCGATCAACTCATCTATACGTGGCATGGGGTAGGTGTCAAATTTTGTAACTTTGTTCAACTGACGAAAATCGTTACAAAATCACCAGCTCCCATCCGGTTTAGGCACCAACACGATGGGACTAGACCAATCACTTTGGGACTCCTCTATCACCCCTAAGTTCAGCATTTTCTGTACTTCCTCCCGTATTGCCTCCCGTCGAGCCTCTGGGATCCGATAGGGTTTTAACTTCACCCTTTCACCGGGCGGGGTAATGATGTCATGCTCTACCCCAGATGTTTGTCCCGGCAGCTCAGAGAATACCTCCTTGTTGCGAAGCACAAACTCCTTAACCTCCTGTTGTTGGGGTTGTGACAAGGTGGCTGCTATTCCAACCTCAGGAATCACGCAACCAGTTTGAGCTGGTGACCAAGTGTCTGCGACTAGGGACTCTCTATCCCTCCAGGCTTTCAACAGATTAACGTGATAGATCTGTTCGGGCTTTCGCCTTCCTGGTTGTCTGACCTTGTAATTCACTTCGCTCACTTTTTCCATTATCTCGTAGGGGCCTTGCCATTTGGCAAGGAATTTACTTTCAACCGTAGGGACAAGTACCAATATCCTATCCCCCGGGGAAAAGGTACGGGTCTTGGCTCCACGGTTGTACACTCTCTGCTGTGCCAACTGCGCTTGGGCCAAATGTTCCTTCATCACCCCCGGCCAATAGAATCTCTGTAATACCCTCTCTCGGGTTTTCTCTGTCCCCAGGTGACCTCCAAGAATGTGCCCATGGGCCAACTCCAACACCAACTTCCTGTAAGGTTTGGGCACCACAAGCTGCTCAACGGTTTCTTCTGCCCTTTTTGCCACCCGATACAGTAGGTCCTTCTCTACGCTGAAGTATGGGTAAGTGCAGGTATTATCTGGGTTCACTAACTCGCCATCTATTTTCACTACGTTTTCCCGGGCCTTTATTAGGGCAGGGTCTTTCAACTGTTCTGTGGCAAAGTTTTCCCTGTGAACCTCAAGATCAGAAAACTCCACAGACGGTAGGTTTTCGTCTGAGGAGGTGGGCTCCTCTCCAGTTTCTTGAGTCTCCCCTGCCAATACTGATAAGGGAAATTCCGGAGAGTCCTCACCACTCTCAGGGGAGTTCTGGCTATCACATTCCTGGTACATAGGGGGCACCAGTGAGGGGCTCAGGATCATCCCACAGTTCCCAGAACTTCGGAAAATCCCTTCCCACAATGGCGTCATGCGGTAACTGAGATACTAAGCCCACTGGATGAGAGAGGGTACCTTTGGGGGTCTCGAAACACACTGTAGTCACTGGATACTCTCGGGTGTCCCCATGCACACAAATAACAGCTACCTTGCTATTCCCAGAGACCTCTGTTTTAACTAACTCAGCCTTTATCAGGGTCACAAGGCTACCTGAATCCAGCAATACCACAACATTTCTACCATTAACACACATTTTGCATAAATGTTTCTCAGTTCCTCGAATGGCAGTGCATGCGACTGTCGCACACAGCGACTGACGTCTGCCCGTCAGAAAGTCACACTGCATGGGTTCCTCCACAACCGGGCAATTGGCTGCAATATGTCCCGCTTGCCGGCAGCGGTAGCAAACGATCCTTCTTGCCGCCTCTTGAGCCGCTGATTTCCCAGGCTGTTCTCGCCAAACTTGGGGTAGAGCTCCCACCCTCTCACTCTCTCCACCCTCACCCCTTGGAATCCTCTTATCCGCCCCTGGGGATGGTCTGGTCTTAGGGTGGAAAGTCCGAGTGTCTCTGGAAGAGGCCGTCAGGTTCTCTGTAGCCAAGTATTTCTCCACACGATCCACAAGACCATCGGCCGTCTCTGGGTCTCCATGGCTTACCCACTTTTGGATGGCAGTAGGAAGAGCTCTCAAAAACCGATCCATTACAACACGTTCCACAATCTTTGGTGCGGACAAAGTCTCTGGCTGTAGCCACTTTCTGCTCAGGTGAATGAGATCATACATTTGAGACCTGGGGGGTTTTCCAAGCTGGAAAGTCCAGTTATGCACACGCTGAGCCCGGACAGCCTGGGTGACACCCAGCCTTGCCAATATTTCAGCTTTTAGCATCACATAGTCTTTTGCTTGGTTAGGCTCTAGGTCATAGTAAGCTTTCTGCGATTCACCAGTTAACAGAGGAGCCACCAGTCCAGCCCACTGCTCCTCAGGCCACTTTTCTCTTTCAGCGGTCCTTTCAAATGTGGTCAAAAATACCTCTGGATCATCCTCTCCAGTCATTTTTGTCAATAAACGACTCACCCCAAAGGACGCGGTATTAGTGGGACGGCTTTCCTCACTGGTCTGCGGACGTTGCTGCATTACTGCTTCCATCTGTTGTTGTAGTCTCTGCTCTTGCTTCTGCAACAGGTCTATGAAGCGGGCCTCAGATTGCTGCTGGGCTCGTTGCTGAGCCTCCAGACTCTGTTGCAAAGTTGCGTTTGTCTGCTGCTGGGCTGCAAGGCTCTGTTGATGAGCTTGCTGCTGGGCTGCGAAGTTCTGTTGTTGAGCTGCAAGGCTCTGTTGATGAGCTGCAAGGCTCTTTTGCAAACCTGCATTTGTCTGCTGTTGATTGGCATTTGCTAGAGCCAGCTGCTTCAGTATCTCCTCCATGCTGGCTTAAAAAAAACTGCCACTGGTTCTCCACCAACTGTGAGGGGGTTAGCTCGGCAGCGGGTGTGTGTGACCCCCGGGATGGGCTCCCCACACAAAACAGGCCCAGCAAACGGAGGTTGTGGTTTTCAAAATCAAAAAGGTGCGGTTTATTTTCTATTTACAGTGACAAAACACAGCAAAGCAAAAGAAACATAACCAAAATAAATCCTGGTCAAGTTGACCTCTGACTAAACATACAGGTTTCCTAACTAACAACTGGGATCAGCCTAGTGCTGTCCTAGTCCCTAAGTCCCTGGTTTTAAATGTCCAAGCAAATAGCCACACAGGCTTTGTCTCACCGCACAGGGGTTCACTCTCCCTAGACAGTCCACACAGGTCTGGTTCCAGGCATGAGCTAACATCTAATGAAGCTGGGAGTTCTTATAGAGGCCTAAATGAGCTGACAAGCTTCAGCTGGTCTCATCAACTCCCTGTCTGCACGACGCCCAGCACTCTCCCTAGAGGTATGAATCATCCTTGAGCCCACTAGCCTTATACAACTCTCCACCTAGTTGTATAAGTCGGCGTAAAGCCTGAATCTGGGCGAAATATATCTACCCCCCTGGATGCAACCAGGTGACTTTACCTTCCTGCTGTCACAATATACAAACCAAGAAGGGCGGGTAGTTTGCTGTCCTGAAAGACTCTTGGAAAACAAGTTACCGGTAAGTCTAAAGCCCCGTACACACGATCGGTTTGACTGATGAAAACCGTCCGATGGATGGTTTTCATCAGACCAACCGATCGTGTATGGTACCCATCGGTCTTTTTTCCATCGGTTGTAAAAAATAGAACTTGTTTTAAAATTTTCCGATGGATAAAAAACCGATGGGAATTTCCGATCGTCTATGGGCAAGTCCATCGGTTAAAAAACCCACGCATGCTCAGAATCAAGTCGACGCATGCTCAGAAGCATTAAATTTCATTTTTCTCGGCTCATCGGAGTGTTTTACGTCACCGCGTTTGGAACGGTCGGTTTTTTGACTGATGGTGTGTGGCCAAGACTGATGAAAAACAGTTTCATCGGATTTCCGATGGACAAATCCATCGGACGAAAATCCATAGGTTATCCGATCGTGTGTACGGGGCTTTACTTGAATTTTCCCTTATCGTCTTTCAGGACAGCACATGAGAGGATAATCGAGACTTACCAACTAGGGAGGGACAACAGCCTGCAGGACCTTTCTGCCAAATGCCTGATCATCGTCTGACAGCAGGTCCAGTCTGTAATGATGGACAAATGTCAAATAGCTTGACCACGTAGCCGCCTTACAGATCTGATGTAGGGTGGCACCAGCTTTTTCTGCCCATGTAGTGGCTAGAGCTCTAGTAGAGTGTGCTCGTATTCCCTGTGGAGGAGACAAACCAGTCTGGGAATAAGCCTCAGAAATAGCCAGCCTTAGCCATCTAGCAATTGACCCCTTTGATGCTTGGCGTCCCTTTCTGTTGCCAGAAAAAAGAACAAATAAAGAGTCCGAAGACCTAAAGTCCTTTGTTATTTCCAAGTAGTGTAATAAAATTCTAATTACATCTAAGTTATGGAATGAAGTCTCCCTTCTTTCTGAAGGATTTGAACAAAAAGTTGGCAGGATAATTTCCTGCGATCTGTTATGAACTGATGCCACTTTTGGCAAAAACCCCGGATCTGTTTTAAGCACAATCCTGTCTGGGTAAATCAACATAAAAGGTTATTTTATTGAAAGAGCGTGTAGTTCACTGATTCGTCTCGCAGTCGTAACTGCAACTAAGAATACCCTTTTAAGAGTCAAATCTTTCAACGAGATTGTCTGTAACGGTTCAAAAGGTTCTTTCGTGAAGGCTTGCAAAACTACTGACAGGTCCCATTTAGGAAAATGTTTAGTAGGCACTGGTCTGGCTCTAGTAAGTGACCTAAAGAATCTTGTGATCAAAGGAACCGAGGAAATAGGTTTTTCTAGGTATACTCCCAGGGCAGCCACTTGCACTTTGAGAGTGCTAATTGCAAGACCTTTGTCCACACCATTTTGTAGAAACTTCAGAATCGACACAATGTCTTCTAGGGTTCGGTTTGATGAGTGACACCAACAGTTGTAAACCTTCCAAACTTTTGCGTAGATATCTCTAGTTACTCTCTTTCTACTGGCGAGTAGAGTGGATACTAGAGGCTCTGACAGTCCTTTGTTCCTTAGTAACTGCTCCTCAGATACCAGGCGGTGAGGCTTAGTCTGGCTACATCCGGGTGGTATACTGAGCCCTGTCTGAGAGGAAGCTGCCAGAAAGGTTTGATCATCATTTGTAGGATGGAGGAAAACCAGGCTCTTTTCGGCCAGAACGGAGTTATCAGGATTACTGATACCTTTTCCTTTTGTATTTTTCTCAATACAAGAGGGATTAGCTGAAAAGGAGGGAAGGCATAACCCAGATGGAAGTTCCAGGGATGTGCCAAGGCATCTATCCCTATTGATCCGCTGTCTCGGTGCAGAGAGAAGAATTGAGGGAGCTGGGCCTTGTCTTTTGATGCGAACAGATCCACCTGAGGACATCCCCACATCTTGGTGATCAGTGGGAATATCTCCGGATTCAGGCTCCACTCTGCCTCTTGAATTCTTTGTCTGCTCAAGAAGTCTGCTACTTCATTTAGCGTGCCCCTAAATTGCACTGCCGACAGGGAGAGTAAATGCTTCTCTGCCCACTCTAGGATTTCTGATGACAGCAACAGTAGAGCTTTGCTCCTTGTGCCCCCTTGTTTGTTCAGGTATGCCACTGTGGTGACATTGTCTGAAAGAATCTGCACATGGGACCCTTGGAGGTTTGGAGAGAAGGCAGCTAAGGCTAGAGCAACTGCTTTTAATTCCCTCCAGTTTGAGGACCTTCCTGCTTCGGATCTGGACCAAACTCCCTGTGCTATGTTTTGATCCCAGTGGGCTCCCCATCCCCAACTGCTGGCATCTGTCGTGACCCTTACTTCTGTCGGGAAGGACCAAAGCAGGCCCCTTGACAGAACTGCCTGATTCCTCCACCACCACAGAGTCCTCTCCTTGGTGGGAAGCTTTACCTTTGTGTCTAAGGTTTCTGGGCTGTGATCCCATACCTGTAAAAGAAAACTCTGGAGGGGCCTGAAATGGAGCCTCGCCCATTGAATGGCCGGCATTGTTGAGGTTAAGGTTCCCAGGACTGACATAATCATCCTGATTGACAATTCCTGGTTTGTCTGAAGACTGGTTACTACCCTCAAGACCTTGTCTTTCTTCTCTTTTGGGAGAAAAATCCTTTGCTCTACAGAATCTATCAGATAACCTAGAAACTGAACTCTTTGAGCAGGATCGAAATTAGATTTTTGAGTATTTACAATCCAGCCCAAGGCTTCCAGATGACTGCGGGTCTTAGTTAGATCTACCTGCAACCTCTCTCTGGAAGGGGCAAAAATTAGGAGGTCGTCCAGATAAGGGATGGCCGAGATTCCCTGTAGACGGAGAGGAGCTAGAGCTTCCGTCATTATCTTGGTAAATATCCGCGGAGCAGATGACAGACCAAACGGGAGGGCCTTGGACTGTAAATGAAGCACCTCCTTCCCCATATTTATTGCCAACCTGAGGTATTTTTGAGACTGAGGGGCTATGGGCACATTCAGGTATGCATCTCTTAAGTCGATTGATGCCATGAAGCATCCCTTGACCAAGAGATTTCTCACCGAAAAGATGGAGTCCATGCGGAACCATCTGTATTGGACTGACCTGTTTAACGGTTTCAGATTGAGAATGAGACGGAAGCTTCCTGATGGTTTCCTTATCAGGAATAGGGATGAGCTTCGAGTTCGAGTCAAACTCATGTTCGACTCGAACATTGCCTGTTCGTCCGTTCGCCGAACAGCGAACAAATTGGGGTGTTCGTGGCAAATTCGAAAAATCTATGGGAGAAATCTAAAGTGCTAATTATAAAGGCTTATATGCAAGTTATTGTCCTAAAAAGTGTTTGGGGACCGGGGTCCTGCCCCAGGGGACATGTATCAATGCAAAAATAAGTTTTAAAAACGGCCGTTTTTTCGGGAGCAGTGATTTTAATAATGCTTAAAATGAAAAAATAAAAGTGAAATATTCCTTTAAATTTCGTACCTGGGGGGTGTGTATGATATGCATGTGAAGTGGCGCATGTTTCCCGTGCTTAGAACTGTCCCTGCAAAAAATGTCATTTTTGAAAGAAAAAAAGTCATTTAAAACTGATTTGCGGCTATTAATGAATTGTCGGCTCCCGGCAATACATACAAAAGTCATTGATAAAAAAAAAAAAAAAAAGCGTGGGGGTTCCCCAGAATTCAATTACCAGGCCCTTCAGGTCTAGAATGGATATTAAGGGGAACCCCGCCGCAAATTTAAAAAAAAATTGACGTGGGGTTCCCCCAAATATCCATTCCAGGCCCTTCAGATCTGGCATGGATTTTAAGGGGAACTCCACCCCAAATTTAAAAAAAAAATGGCGTGGAGTCCCCCTAAAAATCCATACCAGACCCCTTATCCGAGCACGCAACCTGGCCGGCCGCAGGGGAAAAGGCGGGGACGAGAGAGCGGCCCCCCCTCCCTCCTGAACCGTACCAGGCCACATGCCCTCAACATGGGGAGGATGTCCCCATGTTGATGGGGACAAGGGCCTCATCCCCACAACCCTTGCCCGGTGGTTTTGGGGGTCTGCGGGCGGGGGGCTTATCGGAATCTGGAAGACCCCTTTAACAAAGGGGACCCCCAGATCCCGGCCCCCCCCCTATGTGAATTGGTAAGGGGTACATTGTACCCCTACCATTTCACGAAGAAAGCGTAATTTTTTTTAAAAAAAAACACACAAACACCTTGAAAAAGTCCTTTATTTAAAAAAAAACAAAAAACATTCCAGCGGTGAAATCCAGTGTCCCGCGGCGATCCCGATGTCCAGCGCTGTCCTTCATTGGTTGTGCCTGAGCGGACCTGATGGGGAACTCCCTCTCAGTATTTTAAATGTATAGACCCGCCCCTTCTAAAGTTCCCCATCAGGTCCGCTAAGCGGACCAGATGCGGAACATGAGAAGGGGCGGGTCTATACATGTATTACCAAAGTGAGAGCAGTTCCCCATCAGGTCCGCCCCCTCGGTATGTCGGACCCGCCTACGTCATTGTCTTGAGCGGGGAACTTCCTTCACTGTGTAATTTAAATTTACATAGTGAAGGAAGTTCCCTGCTCAAGCCAATGACGTAGGCGGGTCCGACATACCGAGGGGGCGGACCTGATGGGGAACTGCTCTCACTTTGGTAATACATGTTCCGCATCTGGTCCGCTTAGCGGACCTGATGGGGAACTTTAGAAGGGGCGGGTCTATACATTTAAAATACTGAGAGGGAGTTCCCCATCAGGTCCGCTCAGGCACAACCAATGAAGGACAGCGCTGGACATCGGGATCGCCGCGGGACACTGGATTTCACCGCTGGATTGTTTTTTTTTTTTTTTTTTTTTTAAATAAAGGACTTTTTCAAGGTGTTTGTGTGTTTTTTTTTTAAACATTTTTTTACGCTTTCTTCGTGAAATGGTAGGGGTACAATGTACCCCTTACCAATTCACATAGGGGGGGGCCTGGATCTGGGGGTCCCCTTTGTTAAAGGGGTCTTCCAGATTCCGATAAGCCCCCCACCCGCAGACCCCCACAACCACCGGGCAAGGGTTGTGGGGATGAGGCCCTTGTCCCCATCAACATGGGGACATCCTCCCCATGTTGAGGGCATGTGGCCTGGTACGGTTCAGGAGGGAGGGGGGGCCGCTCTCTCGTCCCCCCCTTTTCACCTGCGGCCGGCCAGGTTGCGTGCTCGGATAAGGGGTCTGGTATGGATTTTTAGGGGGACTCCACGCCATTTTTTTTAAATTTGGGGTGGAGTTCCCCTTAAAATCCATGCCAGATCTGAAGGGCCTGGAATGGATATTTGGGGGAACCCCACGTCAATTTTTTTTTAAATTTGCGGCAGGGTTCCCCTTAATATCCATTTCAGACCTGAAGGGCCTGGTAATTGAATTCTGGGGAACCCCCACGCTTTTTTTTTTTTTTTTTTTATCAATGACTTTTGAATGTATTGCCGGGAGCCGACAATTCATTAATAGCCGCGAGTCAGTTTTAAATGAATTTTTTTCTTTCAAAAATGACACTTTGTGCAGGGACAGTTCTAAGCACGGGAAACATGCGCCACTTCACATGCATATCATACACACCCCCCAGGTACGAAATTTAAAGGAATATTTCACTTTTATTTTTTCATTTTAAGCATTATTTAAATCACTGCTCCCGAAAAAACGGCCGTTTTTAAAACTTCTTTTTGCATTGATACATGTCCCCTGGGGCAGGACCCAGGTCCCCAAACACTTTTTAGGACAATAACATGCATATTAGCCTTTATAATTAGCACTTTAGATTTCGAACGTTCGAGTCCATTGTATTTAATAGGGTTCTAAAGTTTACACGAACATTTTGTCTGTTCGCAGGTTCTGGTGCGAACCGAACAGGGGGGTGTTCGGCTCATCCCTGATCAGGAAGATATGGGAATAGAAACCCCGGTAACGTTCCTCTGGAGATACCTGAGCCACAACACTCTGTCTCATCAGATCCCCCAACAGGTTTCTCATGGCTAGGGCCTTTGTTGTGTCCCTTGGCAGGTCTGTTACACAGTATCTTTCTGGAGGAAGATCCGAAAGCTCTATTTTGTATCCCTGGGCCAGCGTGTCCAAAATAAATGTGTTTTCCATCATGCTTGCCCAAAGAGGAAGGAATTTTTGAAGCCTTTCCCCCCACAGGCAATGACAAGTCATTGCGTTTTATTGGTTGGCGCAGGAGGATTGAAGAGGACATTCCCTCTGGCTTTACCTTTTTTGCGCCGACCAATTCCTTCTTTTTTCTTGGGGCCTGCTTCCCTGATCCTGATTTTTTTTGAGCTAGAAAAAAACGCTTAACTGGTTGTTTTTACTTTTTAACAGGAAAGGACTTCTTTTTGTCCGCTGTCCTATCTAAAACAGAATCCAGATCAGGACCGAACAAAAGATCTCCAAAAAAAGGAATTCCACATAATTTATTTTTGGAAGCTGCGTCCCCTGGCCATGTCTTAAGCCAGAGAGCCTTCCTGGCTGAGTTGGTTAAGGCCCCAGATCTGGCTGACATCCTTATTGATTCTGCAGAAGCATCAGAAATATAAGCTACGGCTGCTGCTAGAGTAGAAAAAGAATCAAGGATCTCCTGCTTAGGTGAGTCTGCTATAATATGGGCTTTGAGCTGATTCAGCCAGAACTCCATGTTCCTGGAGACACAGGTAGTAGCCATAGCTGGTTTAAGGTTACCCATGATGGATTGACAAGCTTTTTTAAGCTGCTGATCCATCCTTTTGTCCATGGGATCTTTGAGTATACCCATGTCTTCAAATGCCAAGTCGGTTGACCTGGAAACTTGTGAAAACGCTGCGTCTAATTTTGGAATTTTATTCCAAAGTGCATCTGGATCTTCACTGAATGGAAAGCGTCTTCTATGCGCTCTTGGGAAAAAAGATTTTTCTCTGGATCAGCCCATTCCTTTTTAATGGCTTCCGAGATTACTGAATGCACAGGGAAAGTGTGACTGCATACATTCGGTCATGCAGCGATAATTCTTTCTTTTCTTAATCTATTCCCAATGTTGCATATATTGCTTTCAACAAACTATCTACTTGCTCTAAGGACAGTTTGTATCTTGAAGATGCATCTCCTGCCTCTTCTTCTTCTTCCTCCTCCTCATCTTCCCTGGAGTGAGAGGGGGAATGCTCCCCTTGGGTAGGAGGGCCAGCTTCAGCCTCTACCCCTGGGATTAATTGTGAGCCCTGAGAGGATCCTGAGGTAGTTGGCTGACTCAGGGATGGTGTTGCAAGAGAAGAGCAAAAAGATTGTATGGTAGCATCTAGCTCTTTCTTGACCTATGCGATTAAATCGCTGCATGCAGAAGAAGCTTCTTCCTTCACTAAAGAATCAACACAAATTTGGCATAAAGCTTTCTTCCAGCCCTCTGGTAACTTTGCTTTACATGAGGGACATCTCTTTTTGATAGGATGGTCAGAGCTCTTAGCCTGCCACACAAAAAAGACAAAAAGAGAAAAAAACACCAGCATCCCTTTTTAGTTTGTCAAACTTGCCTCCTAACGAGCTCACCCAGGAGCACAGTTAGTATAAAACCCAACACCCTGTGCCCAGACAGGCCCCAGCCACCAGGGGGAAATAAACATATAGAGAGAGGCACCTACAGTATACAGGGTAGATCCCACATACCCCCTTACCTGGGCCTTGCTGGTGCCTGTGCCTGTCCCACTCGCTGCTGTCAGTCTCCATCGTGGAGCACGCTCGTACTGTGGCTTCCAAACGACGATTCCTGAGTCCAGAGACGCCGCTGCGCCGGACCGGAACCGCAATTATAGGCACCAGGACCTCTCCTCCCCTCTCACCCTGCGCGAGTTCCGCCGGAAATGACGCTGCGCCTGATCCAAGTGCCGCCCCTTGCAGGATACCTCACTTTCTGCTAGCCGAGTCTCTACTCAGCCACCAAAAAGATGGCGGCGACATGCGGTTAAAAAAAAACCCGGGAACGGCTGCCGCCGCCTAAGGAGCGGCTCCAGTAACAGTCTCTGAGCTGAAGAGGGAGAAGAAGCCCACTTACCTACTACCCTGTGGCGCGGTGTGGGAGGATCGGACACTCTGGAAAAAGAAGGTATGGTGGGGTAGGCAGCCTGGCCTCTCAGGACAGCACCTTAAGAGACCTGACTCCTACTAGGTGTTCCCTTGCCGGAGAAAACACAAAAACTGACGAGATGTGGGGAGTCGCCTCCTTTTAAAATGGTGGAGATTGTGTTGCCTGTTTCCTAGTGGGTGGAGCCATTCTCTCATGTGCTGTCCTGAAAGACGATAAGGGAAAAAATTGTTTTCTTCATCCAGAAAAACTTTTCCTGGAGCCCCTCACATATGTGAGACCCCTGTGTTGAATCCCACTAGTCCAGTAGCAGGGTACAACATCAATCCAAGAGGCAGGCAAAAAACATGGTCAAACAGTCCAAGGTCAGTTCTAGATCAGGCAGAGGTATGTACAGAATCGGTAGGCAGAAGCATGGTGTCAGGAAAGACGTTTCTGCAACCTTCCCAGTAGGGATGAGCTGAACACCCCCGGGTTCGGTTCGCACCAGAACCTGCGAACGGACCGAAAGTTTGCACGAACGTTAGAACCCTATTAAATACAATGGATGCGAACGTTCGAAATCTAAAGTGCTAATTATAACGACTAATATGCATGTTACTGTCCTAAAAATGGTTTGGGAACCCGGGTTCTGCACCAGGGGACATGTATTAATGCAGTTTTAAAAACGGCCGTTTTTCGGGAGCAGTCATATTAATGATGCATAAAGTGAAAATAAAAAAAGTCAAATATTCCTTTAAATATCGTACCTGGGGGGTGTCTAAAGTATGCCTGTGAAGTGCCACGTGTTTCCCGTGTTTAGAACTGCCCCTGCACAAAATGACATTTCTAAAGGAAAAAGGCCATTTAAATCTGCTTGCGGCTTTAATGTAATGTCTGGTCCTGGTAATATGGATGAAAATCTTTGAGAAAAATGGCATAGCTACCCCATCACCCCCCCCCCACCCCAGCCCATTACCAGCCCCTTTGGGTCTTGTATGGATATTAGGGGAACCCCGCACACAAAATAAAAAAGGCCCTATATACTCTGAACAGCCGTATACAGGCGGTGCATACAAGACAGGGACTGTAGGTTTGTTCTTATGTAGAATCTGTTTGTAATTTTGAACAGCTGCATTGTTTAAGTGTAGCTCCAGCCAAAAAATCTATTTTTAAGCTTTTTGGAAAACATAGGGAAGGGTTATCACCCCTGTAACATTTGTTTTGCTGTCTGTGCCCTTGTTCAGAACATTTCACCTCACTTTCCGTCCCAATGACAAATGTTTTTGAAAAGTGTGGTTTTTATTGAAACAAGGATTGGTGATAAAGCATCAGTAGAGAGGAGACACCTTTTTCCCATATTAACTCTTACAGGAGAGAATTTCCCTTCCTAGGGGTAGATTTCCTCTCACTTCCTGTTGTCTCCTTCCGTTTGCAAGTAGGAGTCGTTTGTAAGTTGGATGTTTGAAAGTAGGGGCCTGCCGTATATACTCTGCTGAAATTTGCCCCTTACATGTTGGTGTTGCCACAACACTGTAAGCCCTCACAGTTACTCTTGGTGGGCGCATGAATGGGCCCTGCTGTGAATTATTAGATCAAGAATTGTAATTGCATGCCCCTGTTGAACAGGGGCTGAAAAATTGGGCCTTTGGTGGTGGTGGTGATGGTGTTGACACAACACTGTAAGCCCTCAGTTACTCTTGGTGGGCGCATGAATGGGCCCTGCTGTGAATTATTAGATCAAGAATTGTAATTGCATGCCGCTGTTAAACAGGGGCTGAAAAATTGGGCCTTCGTGCTGGTCCCACGACACTGCAACCTCTCCCAGATACTCTAGTTGGAGTGCAGGAATGAGCCCTCCTGCAAAGCATTGCATAAAAAATTGTAATTTACATGCCCCTGTTAAACAGGGGCTGAAAAATTGGGCCTTAGGCACTGGTGGCGGCCCCCAGAAACAAAATTGTTCTTCCCAGCTATCATCAATCGGATCATTGAGGAGGAGGAGGATAGTCAGTCAACATAACAGGACAGTCACTCAGCATCAGCATCAGTCTTGAAGGGATGTGTCATTTGAAAATAAATTAGTCTGTTATATCAGCTTCAGGTGTTTGGTAGCTGGTGGTGATCCAAGACTGGTTCATCTTTATGAAGGTCAGTCGATCAACCGAGTCGGTGGACAGGCGCACCCTGTGATCTGTGACAAATCCTCCAGCAGCACTGAATGTGCGTTCTGAAAGAACGCTGGATGCAGGACAGGCCAGTAGCTCAATTGCATACTGTGCTAGCTCTGGCCAGTGATCCATCCTCAAGACCCAGTAAGCCAGAGGATTTTCGGTGGGGAAGGTGTCCAAGTCTGACCTTGTCCCTAGGTATTCCTGCACCATGTATATTAGACGCTGGTGATGGTTGCTGGAACCGATCATACCTTGGGGCTGCGGACTAAAGAATTGTCTGAACGCATCGGTCAGACGGCCACCTTCTCCACCGAAACCTCAGCAACTCGTTGTCCAGGACCAGGAGTTTGTAACCTCCCAGTCTCTGGGAACGCGTTGCACAGACCTTTCTGCAAGGCCTCCCTGAGTTGTCTCATCCTCTGCTCCCTCTGCGATGGTAAGATAAGGTCCGCAACCTTACCCTTGTACCGTGGATCAGGGAGAGTGGCCAGCCAGTAATGGTCCCTCTCCTTGATCCGAAGAATACGAGGATTCTTCCGCAGACTTTGCAGGATCAGGGAGGCCATGCAGCGTAGGTTAGCTGAGGCATTCGGTCCGGAGTCCTCTGGGTCACTAAGGACGACATGATCCGCAGCCACCTCCTCCCAGCCACGTACAAGTCCACGGGTTTCTTGGGACTGTAAATCACCCCTAAAAGACTGCTGCTGATGATGCTGAGTGCCAGGCTCCACCTCCATGCTGACACAATCCTCCTCCTCCTCTTCCTGCGCGATGGGTGGGACAGAAGGAACACTGTCTGGGTAAAGGGGGCCTTGAGAGGCAAGGAAGTCCTCCTCTTCCTGCCTCTGTTCTGCCTCAAGTGCCCTGTCCATTATTCCACGCAGCGTATGTTCCAACAGGTGGACAAGAGGTACAGTGTCACTGATGCATGCACTGTCACTGCTCACCATCCTCGTGGCCTCCTCAAATGGTGCCAGGACAGTGCATGCATCCCTGATCATGCCCCACTGGCGTGGGGAAAAAAACCTGAGCTCCCCTGACCCTGTCCTGGTGCCGTAGTCGCACAGGTACTCATTGATGGCCCTCTGCTGCGTGTGCAGCCGCTGCAGCATGGCCAACGTTGAGTTCCACCTGGTGGGCATGTCACATATAAGGCGGTTCTTGGGCAGGTTCAACTCCTTTTGCAGCTCAGCCAGGCGAGCACTGGCATTATAAGATCTGCGGAAATGCACACAGACTTTCCTGGCCTGCCTCAGGACATCCTGTAAGCCCGGGTACCTGCCCAAGAACCGCTGCACCACCAGGTTAAGGACGTGAGCCACACAGGGCACATGGGTCAGTTGTCCCTGTCGGAGGGCGGAGAGGAGGTTGGTGCCATTGTCGCAAACCACCATTCCTGGCTTAAGCTGGCGTGGCGTCAACCACCTCTCGGCCTGCCCCTGCAGAGCAGACATAACCTCTGCCCCAGTGTGGCTCCTGTCCCCCAAACACACCAGCGCAAGCACGGCATGGCATCTTTTTGCCTGCGCACTTGCGTAGCCCCTTGAACGCCTACGGAGCACCGCTGGTTCCGAGGACAAAGCACAGGAAGAGGCCATGGAGGAAGAAGAAGAGGAGGGGGTGGAGGAGAGGGGTGTGTCACAACCAGTAGTATTTTGGAGGCTTGGCGGCGGAACAACCTCCAACACTACTGCACCTTGTCCTGCATCCTTTCCAGCAGCCAAAAGAGTGACCCAATGGGCCGTGAAAGAAAGGTAACGTCCCTGTCCATGCCTGCTGGACCATGAGTCAGCGGTAATATGCACCTTACCGCTGACCGCCCTGTCCAGCGAGGCCAAAACATTGCCTTCCACATGCCGGTAGAGAGCCGGAATCGCCTTCCGTGAGAAAAAGTGGTGTTTGGGAACCTGCCACTGAGGAACCGCACATTGCACAAACTCACGGAAGGGGGCGAGTCTACCAACTGAAAAGGCAGCAGTTGAAGTGCTAGCAATTTAGCCAAGCTAGCATTCAACCGCTGGGCATGTGGATGGCTGGGAGTGAACTTCTTTCGACAGTCCAACAGCTGGGGCAGGGAAATTTGCCTGCTAGAATCGGACGTCGGTGTACTGCTAGCAGATTGCCCGCAAGTACTTGGCTGTGACACACCTAATTCTACACCTTCATTCCTCTCAGTGCAGGTTTCAGAGAGGACTGAAGGTATAGTGGGGTTGGAGATCCCAGCTGATGTGGTGCAAGGAGAGGTCCGCTTTGTTCTTTGGTGTGAGTCTTTAAGGTAAGCTTGCCAACGAGCTGCATGGCAGGTCAACATATGTCTGGTCAAGCATGTGGTGCCCAAGCGGCTGATGTTTTGGCCACGCGAGATACGCTTGAGACATATGTTGCAAACAGCAGCTGTGCGATCTGATGCACTCGACTCAAAAAAGGCCCACACCAAAGAACTTTTTGAATAACGGGCAGAGGCAGCGTCCTGCACAGGCGGAGCTCTGCGGTGGGATTCAGTCGGTGTGATGCCCTTACGCTGGCCCCCCGAGGGCATCCTGCCTCATTGGAGATGTGCCTCCTCCTCATCCTCCTCCTCCTCCTCTCTCCTATTAGGCACCCACGTGGAGTCAGTGACCTCATCATCCCCTCCCTCCTCATCACTGGAGCCAATCTGGCAGTATGCTGCAGCTGCTGGAACATGACTGCCAGATTGGTGTCCTACTTGAGCATCCCCTCTCTCTGCTCTCACGCTACTGCCTTCCTCTAGCTGGGTATCATCATCAGACCCTCCGAAACGCTGGGCATCCTCCTGGAGCATGTACCCAACACTGTGCTCAAACAGTTCGGGGGACTCCTCAGGAGGACATGGTGGGTCTAGGGAAGGAGTGACTGATGATGACATTGATACCAGGGAAGAGGACGCTTTGGCAGCTGCTTTGCCAGTACCCTGAGCCTGGGTGAGAGAGGATGAGGAGGATGAGGAGTGCTTGGTCATCCACTCTACCAAGTCTTCGGCATGATGCTGCTCAACACGTCCAGCTGCCGAAAAGAAGGACAAGCGTGTCCCATGGCCATGTGCTGATGACAATGCACCACGTCCACGGCCAGCACTGTTGCCCCCAGATACAGAGCCCCTTTTATTGGCTCGTGACTGTCTGACTCTCTTTGTTGGCCTTCTAGACATAGCAATGGCCTGCAGGGAGATGGGAAAACCAGCAATAAGGGGTAGCTTCAGGTGTATATTTTGCAGGAAGCACACAACACCCGCTGTAAGTGCTGTAGATAACTGCCTGTGTTACACAACAGGAAAAAACAGCAATAAGGGCTAGCTTCAGGTGTTAATTTTGCAGGAAGCACACTCCGTCCGCTGTAAGTGCTGCAAATGCCTGTTAGTGTAACACAAAAGAAAAAAAGCTTGAGCAATAAGGGCTAGCTTCAGGTGTATAATGTGCAGGAGGCACACTCCGCCCGCTGTAAGTGCTGCAAATGCCTGTTAGTGTAACACACCAGGAAAACACAGCAATAGGGGCTAGCTTCAGGTGTATATTTAGCAGGAAGCACACTCCGCCCGCTGTAAGTGCTGCAAATGCCTGTTAGTGTAACACTCCAGGAAAACACAGCAATACGGGCTAGCTTCAGGTGTATATTTAGCAGGAAGCACACTCTGCCCGCTGTAAGTGCTGCAAATGCCTGTTAGTGTAACACACCAGGAAAACACAGCAATACGGGCTAGCTTCAGGTGTATAATGTGCAGGAGGCACACTCCGCCTGCTGTAAGTGCTGCAAATGCCTGTTAGTGTAACACTCCAGGAAAACACAGCAATACGGGCTAGCTTCAGGTGTATATTTAGCAGGAAGCACACTCCGCCCGCTGTAAGTGCTGCAAATGCCTGTTAGTGTAACACACCAGGAAAACACAGCAATACGGGCTAGCTTCAGGTGTATAATGTGCAGGAGGCACACTCCGCCTGCTGTAAGTGCTGCAAATGCCTGTTAGTGTAACACTCCAGGAAAACACAGCAATACGGGCTAGCTTCAGGTGTATATTTAGCAGGAAGCACACTCCGCCCGCTGTAAGTGCTGCAAATGCCTGTTAGTGTAACACACCAGGAAAACACAGCAATACGGGCTAGCTTCAGGTGTATAATGTGCAGGAGGCACACTCCGCCTGCTGTAAGTGCTGCAAATGCCTGTTAGTGTAACACTCCAGGAAAACACAGCAATACGGGCTAGCTTCAGGTGTATATTTAGCAGGAAGCACACTCCGCCCGCTGTAAGTGCTGCAAATGCCTGTTAGTGTAACACACCAGGAAAACACAGCAATAAGGGCTAGCTTCAGGTGTATACTGTGCAGGAGGCTTAGCAACAATGACACTGACACTGTCCCCTGCCTATCCTTCTCTCTCCCTGCACACAAGGTTTATCAAAGAATATGACACTGACACTCTCCCTGCCTATCCTTCTCTCTCCCTGCACACAAGGTTTAGCAAAGAATATGACACTGACACTGTCCCCTGCCTATCCTTCTCTCTCCCTGCACACAAGGTTTAGCAAAGAATATGACACTGACACTCTCCCTGCCTATCCTTCTCTCTCCCTACACACAAGAATAGCGCAGAGAATAGCACAATGACACTGTCCCTGCCTATCCTTCTCTTTCCCTGCGCCGCAACACACTACACAAGGCCGCCGCGCTGGCGGCCTTTTATAGTGTGGGGCGTGTGCTAAACCCCCTGAGCTATAATTGGCCACAGGCACCTAATGACACACTTGGCGCCAAGAAAGCCTATTTAAAGGGAGCTGTCACTTTGCTGCCTTGCTGTCCGGTCTACAGCGTTCCTGAGACCCCTGCTACCTGCACTTCTGATTATTTGACTTGTTACCTGATCCGGCTCTCCTTTGACTACTCCTGCTTGCTGCCTGCCTTGATCCCGGCTTGTCCTGACTACGCTCCTGCTTATCCTTTAAACCTGGTTGCTGCCCGCCTGATGAACTGACCCGGCCTGGACGTTGACTATTCTTTGGATCCTGCTTCTGCAACTGACCAGCCTGCCTGTGTTTGACCCAGCCTGTCCTCACCTGCTAATCTCCTGATCCACGGGTGTCCCGCTGCGGACTACAGTACACCTCCCTGCTGCTGCTTCCTGCTGCGGACTACAGTGCACCTCCCAACTGCTGCACCTAGCCCTCTACACCAGCTTACCTTTCAGGCGTTGTGCCCCTTTGCCCTCTCGAGCTCCTGTCTGCTCTACCAGGGGTTCTTGAGCCAGCGGTTTACGAGAGACCGCTCCCTGCACTTTGGGCTTCACTACCAGGTACGTGACACATGGTCAAATAACAGTCCAGGGTCAGTTCCAGATCAGGCAGAGGTATGTACAGAATCGTCAGGCAGTAGTGTGGTTGAATAACAAGCCAGGGTCAGTTACAGAGCAGGCAGTAGCACAAGGGGTGTGAAGGTGTGTGAAGGCAGGAACTGAGGATTATGTTTACCATACTTCACTAATAATTTAGTGAAGTATGGTAACCGCGAAAACAGTCACCTATGCAGAGACCTGGTTGGGAAGGACACTGGGCACAATAATAAGTTGTGTCTCTTCTGACTCCTCCACTGGTACACACCTTACATCTTTTTTTACGTCGTTGGCCTGTTGGTCTGGGAGGGATTTTATCGAGAAAGTGGCGTTCGGAGAGTCGACTAAGAACATCTGATCGGATGTTTTCTGGTGGGCCATTCTGGAATATAAGGGCAGTGACAATTTCCTCCTGGTAGCCAAGGAAGGGTTGGGGGTTTTGAGTGGAGTTGCAGTAAATAATATAGGAGTTGTATATGGGCAAATTAAAAAAATAAATTGCTACTTTTTTATACCAATGGTATGTCCATCTTGTGGCAAGGTAGGGTTCGAGCGTTTGGTCGTTGAAGTCGACTCCCCCCATGAACAAATTGTATTGCTGGATGCATGTGGGTGCTTTTGGATGGGGCCATTCCTTCTGGGGATTTCCACAAAGGTATTATTGTGGATCAAAGACAACATGTAGACATCCCTTCTGTCTCTCCACTTCACTGCCAAAATCTCCTTGTTTCAGAGACTTGCCGATTCTCCTCTTCTCAACTTCTTATTGACAAGACTTTGAGGAAAGCCCTTCCGGTTCTTTCTTACGGTGCCACATGCTGGCGTCTTCTTCCGGTGAAGGTTGTGGAACAGGGGCAGAGATGTGTAGAAGTTGTCTACGTACAAGTGGTAGCCTTTCTCCAGGAGTGGGTTTATGAGTTCTCAAACAATTTTCCCGCTTGATTCCAAGTAGTCTGGGCAATTGGGGGGATGCAGCTGGGTGTCCTTCCCTTCGTACACTATGAAGGCATATATGTACCCTGTGGCTCGGTCACATAATTTGTAAACCTTCACCCCACAGCTGGCCCTATTGCTGGGGATAAATTGCTTGATTTTAAGCCTACCACTTAATTTCACAAGGGACTCATCCACACATATGTGTTGGTCCGGGGTAAACAGCTGGGGGAATATTTCTGAAAAATTATTTAGTAATGGCCGAATTTTGAAAAGCCTGTCATAATTTGGGTCATTTCGGGGAGAGCACTGGGTATTATCATTGAAATGGAGGAACCTCATGATCATGAGGTTATCTGGTTCTGGGCATTGCCTTGGAGAAGATTGGCATGTGGTAGATAGGGCGTTTTGACCAATAGGATCGCAATTAATTTTTTTTGTTGAGTCCCATAAATGTGAGGCCCAAAAAACTCTCTCCACTCGAAGGGACGGGCATAATATGATGTTGGATTATTCAAAATAAATTGCTGTGCATACAGGTTGCATTGGGCCACAATTCTAGATAGCATGTCCTCAGTAAAAATTAAATCAAAAAAATTGATTGGGGAAAAATTCTCCATGTCCACCTGGACTCCTGGCTGGGCAGTGAAAGGGGGAATGTTGGCTTCTCCTGAATTAGGAGGAAGCCACAGGGGGATCTGAAGGGCATAGGGAAGGCTGGCATGGGTCCTTTGCCTTTCTTGCCGAGGTACTGTGGTGCTGGTGGATGGTACTGTGGTGCTGTTGGATGGTACTGCGGTGCTGGTGGATGGTGCTGGTGGATGGCACTGCGGTGCTGGTGGATGCCACTGCCCTCACCAGAATGCCTTTGTTTGGCGGGCAGATCTTCCTCCTCTGAGCCTGTCGGTGTTCCACTACTGAGGACTGGTTCATATTTTACATCCGACTCGGAATCCGAATTTGAAAGGGAATCCGAAAAAGAGCTCCCCGTTGCTCTCGTCAGGCGTGGAAAGTATTTGGTACGCCTTCTCTGTGGAAAAGCATCTTTTGGACATGGTTGCTGGTGTTGATGCCTAATCACCTAGTGCACATTAGCATTATTTCTCTGAGTGCCGGCAGGGAGATGGGAAAGATCTCCCTCTTGCCTGCTCTGCCATAAGAGAAGTACTTACACACTTCTCTTTCACCCTGCCAGCAGCGACAATAATCTACTGGGCCATATACATATAGACACACACATACACATATATGCATGTGTGTTTGAGCTTTGGGGTGCACACCCTAATGATATAGGCTGTGCACACCTATGATGCTAAGCCTGCACTGATGGGTACTGATCAGCCTGCACAGATGTGTGCTAATAAGCCTGCACTGATGGGCACTGATGAGCACTGATGTGCACTGATGAGGCAAAACTGATGGGCACTGATTGACTGCACAGATGTGCACAGATGAGGTGGCACGGATGTACACTGATGGCACAGTGATGAGGCGGCACAGATGGGCACTGATGAGGCGGCACAGATGGGCACTGATGAGGTGGCACAGATGGGCACTGATGAGGCAGCACAGATGGGCCCTGATTGATTGCACGGATATGCACGAATGAGGTGGCACAAATGGGCACTGATGAGGTGGCACAGATGGGCACTGATGAGGTGGCACAGATGGGCACTGATGAGGTGGCACAGATGGGTACTGATGAGGTGGAACAGATGTGCACTGATGAGGCGGCACAGATGTGCACTGATTGATTTCACAGATGTGCACTGATTGATTGCACAGATGTGCACTGTTGAGGCGGCACAGATGGGCACTGTTGAGGTGGAACAGATGGGCAATGTTGAGTTGGCACAGATGGGCATTGATAAGGTGGCATAGATGGGCACTGATGAGGTGGCACAGGTGGGCACTGATGAGGTGGCACAGGTGGGCACTGATGAGGTGGCACAGATGTGGGGGTGCAGATGTGGTGGCACAAATGTGCACTGATTGCACAGATGTGCACTGAGGCAGCACAGATCACTGATCACAGATGGTACAGGTGGGCACATATGGTACATGTGGGCACAGATGGCACAGGCGGGCACATATGGCACAGGTGGGCACTAAGTGTGATTACACTGACACACCCAACTGGCACTGATTTAGCACTGATTGAGCACGTTTTTTCTTTTACATAGTTACATGGTTACATAGTTAGTCAGGTTGAAAAAAGACACAAGTCCACCCAGTTCAACCATAAAAAAAAAAAAAAAAAAATATCGCACGATCCCATATACTCAATTCTATACCCACAGTTGATCCAGAGGAAGGCAAAAAAAAAACCCAGCAGAGCATGATCCAATTTGCTACAGCAGGGGAAAAAATTCCTTCCTGATCCCCAGAGAGGCAATCAGATTTACCCTGGATCACCTTTACCTATAAATGTTAGTACTCAGTTATATTATGTACATTTAGGAAAGTATCCAGGCCTTTCTTAAAGCAATCTACTGAGCTGGCCAGAACCACCTCTGGAGGGAGTCTGTTCCCCATTTTCACAGCTCTTACTGTGAAGAAACCTTTCCGTATTTGGAGATGAAATCTTTTTTCCTCTAGACGTAAAGAGTGCCCCCTTGTCTTTTGTGTTTACCGTAAAGTGAATAACTCAACACCAAATTCCCTATATGGACCCCTTATATATTTGTACATGTTAATCATATTCCCCCTTATTCTCCTCTTCTCAAGAGTGAATAAATTCAGTTCCTCTAATCTTTCCTCATAGCTGAGCTCCTCCATGCCTCTTATCAGCACTTTCTCCAGTTCCCCGATATCCTTTTTGAGAACTGGGGCCCAAAACTGAACTGCATAGTCCAGATGAGGTCTTACTAATGATTTGTACAGGGGCAAAATGATATCTCTCTCTCTGGAGTCCATACCTCTCTTAATACAAGAAAGGACTTTGCTCGCTTTGGAAACCGCAGCTTGGCATTGCATGCCATTATTGAGCTTATGATCTACCAAAACCCCCAGATCCTTCTCCACTACGGACCCCCCCAGTTGTACTCCCCCTAGTATGTATGATGCATTCATATTCTTAGCCCCCAAGTTCATAACTTTACATTTATCAACATTAAACCTCATCTGCCACATAGTCGCCCAATTAAACAGTGCATCGACGTCAGCTTGTAATTTGGAGACATCCTGTAAGGACGTTATTCCACTGCATAGCTTGGTGTCATCTGCAAAGACAGAAATGTTACTTTTGATCCCAGACCCAATATCATTTATAAAGATATTAAAAAGTAAGGGTCCCAGCACTGAACCTTGGGGTACACCACTGATAACCTTAGACCATTCAGAGTAAGAATCATTAACCACGACTCTCTGAATTCTGTCTTTTAGCCAGTTTTCTATCCATTTACAAACTGATATTTCCAATCCTGTAGACTTTACCTTACACATGAGCCGTGTGTGCGGAACAAGTACAGTACAAGTACAGAGTTAATTATCACTATTCACAATGAAAGGATCTTCAGAAGCCATCCTAGATTCATTTACATCACAACAGGCAGGTGGGTGATTGAAGTTGAACACATCAGCCCTTTCAATTAACCTGAGTTCAGGATCAACAAACAGTAAATATTGTGGATTAATATTACTATCCCATTTTAGGTAGTCCAAGATATATTCTTAATGTCCATTATTTTCTTGCTCACCCTGTGCCCCTGTCACAAAAATCCAGATGAGGTCTTACTAATGATTTGAACAGGGGCAAAATGATATCTCTCTCTCTCTCTCTGGAGTCCATGCCTCTCTTAATACAAGAAAGGACTTTGCTCGCTTTGGAAACCGCAGCTTGTCATTGCATGCCATTATTGAGCCTATGATCTACCAAAACCCCCAGATCCTTCTCCACTATGGATCTCCCCAAATGTACTCCCCCTAGTATGTATGATGCATGCATATTCTTAGCCCTCAAGTGCATAACTTTACATTTATCAACATTAAACCTCATCTGCCACATAGTTGCCCAATTAGACAGAGCACTGAGGTCGGCTTGCAAATTGGAGACATCCTGTAAGGACGTTATTCCACTGCATAGCTTAGTGTCGTCTGCAAAGACAGAAATGTTACTTTTGATCCCAGACCCAATATCATTTATAAAGTTATTAAAAAGTAAGGGTCCCAGCACTGAACCTTGGGGTACACCACTGATAACCTTAGACCATTCAGAGTAAGAATCATTAACCACTACTCTCTGAATTCTGTCTTTTTTAGCCAGTTTTCTATCCATTTACAAACTGATATTTCCAATCCTGTAGACTTTACCTTACACATGAGTCGTGTATGAGGAACTCTATCGAACAACTTTTGCAAAATCCAAGTATACCACGTCCACAGCCACCCCTCTGTCCAAGGTTTTACTTACCTCTTCATGAAAAGAAATCAGGTTTGTCTGACAACTTCTGTCTTTCATAAATCCATGCTGTCTGTTGCTTAACCACTTAAGCCCCGGACCATTTTGGCTGGTTAAAGACCAGGCCCCTTTTTGCGATTCGGCACTGCGTCGCTTTAACTGACAATTGCGCAGTCGTGCGACGTGGCTCCCAAACAAAATTGACATCCTTTTTTCCCACAAATAGAGCTTTCTTTTTGTGGTATTTGATCACCTCTGCGTTTTTTATTTTTTGCGCTATAAACAAAAATAAAGCGACAATTTTGAAAAAAAATGCAATATTTTTAACTTTTTGCTATAATATCCCCAAAAAATATATTAAAAAATGTTTTTCCTCAGTTTAGGCCGATACGTATTCTTATACATATTTTTGGTAAAAAAAATCGCAATCAGCGTTTATTGATTGGTTTATGCAAAAGTTATAGCGTTTACAAAATAGGGGATAGTTTTATGGCATTTTTATTAATTATTTTTTTTACTAGTAATGGCGGCGGTCAGTGATTTTTTTTTTTGTGACTGCAAAATTATGGTGGGCACATCGGACACTTTTGACACATTTGTGGGACCATTGTCATTTTCACAGCGATCAGTGCTATAAAAATGCACTGGTTACTGTGAAAATTACACTGGCAGTGAGGGGGTTAACCACTAGGTGGCGCTGTAGGGGTTAAGTGTTCCCTGTATTGTGTTTCTAACTGAGGGGGGTTGGACTCTGTGTCACATGACACCAATCTCCACTCCGAGTACACAGAGCTGAGATCCGTGTCATTGTCACTAGGCAGAGCAGGGAGATGCTTGTTTACACATCTCCCTGCTCTATGCCTCCGTGAGACGATCGCGGGGATACCTGCGGCGATCGAGTCCGCGGGACCCGCGGTCCGACTCACGGGGAAGGCAGCAGGGTCGCGAACGCACCGCTGGCGGCGCGTGCGCGACCCCCACATCAGGCAGTTAAAGGGGACGTACAGGTACGTGGATGTGCCTGTACGTGCCATTCTGCCGACGTATATCTACAGGAGGCGGTCGGCAAGTGGTTAAATCATTTTTTTCCAGCAAGAACTTATCTATGTGGTCTTTTATTAAACGCTCCAGTATCTTCGCAACTATAGAAGTTAAACTAACAGGTCTATAGTTACTTGGTAAAGACTTTGTTCCCTTTTTAAATATAGGCACCACATTGGCCCTGCGCCAGTCCAGTGGTACTATTCCCGTCTTTAATGAGTCCCTAAAAATGAGATACAATGGCTTTGAAATTGCAGAGCTTAATTCTTTTAGGATCCGTGGGTGTATGCCATCTGGTCCAGGTGCTTTATCCACCTTTATTCTAAATATTTCTGGACCATATCACTTTTGAGCCATTGTGGATTTGGGGCTGTGTCACTACCACCCCCATTATGGACATGAGCTCCCCCATGCTCCATTGTTTACACAGAGCAGAAGAAAGTATTTAATAAATTAGCCTTCTTTTTGTCCCCAGTCACCCACTCTAGATGTTTTTGTAAAGGGCCTACATGCTCAGACCTGTCCTTTTTACTATTAATGTATTTGAAGAATTTTTGGGGGTTTGTCCTACTATCTTTTGCAATCTGTCGTTCGTTTTGAATTTTTGCATCCTTGATTTCCTTTTTACATATTCTGTTATATTCTTTGTAACATTTAAACGACACTAGTGTTCCTTCATTTTTATATTTTTTAAAAGCTCTTTTTTATTGTTTATAGCTTTTTTAACTTTGACCGTGAGCCACATAGGTTTTATTTTTAGCCTTTTAAACGTATTGCCCATGGGCATATACTTATTGCCCATGGGAACGAAGAAAGGGGAGGACGTCTATTGACGGCCTCCCCGCATTTCAGGTCCGCGCTGTAGCCGTCATTCGGCTATGGCGCGGATGGGAAGTGGTTAAGGAGGTAATAATTTCTCTGGCAGCTGCAACCTGGAAATGTCATATTTATATGCTGTCCTGTTGTCGGTCAGGTACAGATGCCAGCATCAGACATAGAGAGGGGATCCCTTACACCCTGCAAAATGGAAAGTGGGGAAGTGATGGAGCGTAAATCCACTTCCGGGAATAAATCTGAATCCGATAAGTAATGTTTATCTTTCTTTATCCATATGGGACTGTGACAGGAGGGTCACTTCGGACACAGGGTGAGCCAGGAAATAATGGACATTAAGAAATATATCTTGGACTACCTAAAATGGGTCTGTAATATTTATCCCCCATATTCCCAAGGATATCTGTAAAGGACTATTTACTTATTCTGAACTCAACAGGTTAATTGAGAGATACTGAGGTGTTCAGCCTCAATCACTTGTCTGCCTAGTGTAATGCTAATCCCAGCTTCTAGAAGACCTGTTCATTGTTTGTGGTGATTTACATTCTATTGTCCATTGTGGTTTGGGGGAATTAAGCCTATAATTATAGGTTGTGGAACTAGCAGCAGACGGGTTAATTGAAGAGATGTTGATGAATCACCTGCATACTTGTGTGTATTGGGTCTGTTATGTTGTGGGTGGAGCTGGACCATTGTTCATTTTAGGTTAATGCAGTATTGGATGGGTATAAAAGTTACAATGTTTTTCTCAATAAAGTCATTCGATCCTAGGAAGATACAGAGTGCGTCTCGTTCTTCCAGAAGGATTAATTCCTATGGGAAGTGGTCGTCTGGCTGTGGAGGATCGGCAGCGAATGTGTGTCCAGGAGAGGGAAGATATCTAAACGGCGTTACCCCCTTTCGTATTTGGGGTGCCGTTACATTGGTGGCAGCGGTGGGATTTTCCCTCCAGTTCCTGGGACACTCCAAACCACCACAGTGAATGACCAGCTATGCAGCCGAAGGAGGGTGATGCAGGACCCCGGTCAGTTGAAGACTTGTTTCAGCAACGAGTTCGACAGCGGTTGGCATTGTACGGTGCTAGCCCATCAGAGACCGCCACACAGGAAGCCATTAGAGAAATCGAGCGGCAGGATGAGTGGCAACATGAGCAGAGAATGACGGAAATACGGCAATCGGAGACAACACCTAAAGAAGCAGCACCAACTGAAAGGAAAGGAGAGGAGAGATACAGATACCAGCCGACATGGAAAAGGAATTCAGAAGGAGGTTGCGAGAGATGCAGATACAGCATAGAGGACCAGTATCAGAGGAGGTCCTGCTGGGATGGTCTGATTCAATCCGCTGCGAACTCTGGAAGAAAGTGCTAGCTCTCGAGCAGCAACACCAGGGAAAAGTTCTCCCCTCCATCCATGTAAGGTACTGGTCGCAGTATGAAGTACGAATGCTGTTATTGGGGGAACAACCGAAGCAGGAGTGGACAGCGGAGTTAAGCAGGCTGATCCGGGCAGAGATGCGGTTGGACGAGAGCTACAGAGCCCTCCGGTGGTATGTAGCCCAAGAGTGTCAGTGGTCAGTGGATGACAGCCCCACAGAAGGCTTTGACTATAATGGCCTGGGATTGTTGTATTGGAGGCTTTCCGAGGACCCTGACTTTGGGAGTGATCGGGAGTGGCGTTTGGAGGAAATAATGGAGCACAGAGAGCAAAGACTGAATGTCTCGGAAGGGCACTGGGCACAGGAAGATTTGGAGTTTCTGGCCATTCAGGAATGGGAGCTGGAGGTTGCCTACAAACAGCTGCTAGACTCTGCTCAGCAGCAGGGTGGGGCTCCCTTTGCCTGGGACGATCAGGAAATACCAGTTGACAACTATGAAATCCTGGCTGAAGAATCGGCAGTGGAAAATCTGAAGATTACCATCCCTAAAGCCGAAGTGGATGATATGGAGTTCCAGGGAGCTAGGGCAGTTGGCTCATCTCCCCAGCCACAGATTACAGAAGGTATGGACTTAAGGGACTGTTCAGAGGATGTTATGGATTATGCATCGCCTGCTCAAGTACTGGCAGCAGGACAAAGTACTACAGACCCCTGCTCTACACCCGTGGCAGTTTTGGAGGCCCGAGGTGAGAAGGTGATGGTTCCTCTTTCCCAGGGGATTTCAGAGATGCAGGGAGGAGAAGCAGCCATTTTCCCTCCCCAACAGTTAGCCAGAGCAGATGGTGTGGAGGCCCCAGCAGAAGTGCTGGCAACAGGGCAGAGTGCTAGCAACCTCTGCCCAGCACCGGAAACAACTGTGGAGTTTCAGGGAGCCGGGGCAGTTGGCCCATCTCTCCAGCAACAAGCTGAGGTGGTAAAGCTTTTACCCCCAGCTGAATCACTGGCAGCAGGGCAGAATGCTACTGGCCGCTGCACACAACTGCCACTTGAGCGGATATCGGTGGATGGAACTACGGTCTCCACTCACAGCAACCCAGCGGAAGAGCTGGCAACAGAGCAGAGTGCCGCGGGCCTCTGCTCTCAACTAACAGAAGAGGGAGTTCCTGTGGTACTGGATGGGACTTCGGTCTTCACTGACCCAACCCCAGAAAATGGTGTGACACTGAGACAGGAGGATGTCAGCCTTGCTTTGCAAGCACTGGGGGATTTTCACCTACCACAAGTGGATGGGACTTCAGTCTCCACTTGTATACCCCAGAGATGCTGGGCAGTCGGCCCAGATCCCCAACAGCATGAAAGACTGAGCCCAGTCACCCTGCCTTCTCCCCAGCGGCAGGTATGTTCTCTGAGAGAGGCAGAGGTTGGCTGGGTAAGTAATGCTCTGTTTGGAGCAATTTATTTGGGGTACTGTGTGGATACCGGCATTAGAAGAATGGACCTATGGACTAACTTCGGAGTCAACCCATCTGGGGTCACCTCCTGTGTTAGTCTCCTGCCGAAAGGGGAGATGTGTGACAGGAGGGTCACTTTGGACACAGGGTGAGCCAGGAAATAATGGACATTAAGAAATATATCTTGGACTACCTAAAATGGGTCTGTAATATTTATCCCCCATATTCCCAAGGATATCTGTAAAGGACTATTTACTTATTCTGAACTCAACAGGTTAATTGAGAGATACTGAGGTGTTCAGCCTCAATCACCTGTCTGCCTAGTGTAATGCTAATCCCAGCTTCTAGAAGACCTGTTCATTGTTTGTGGTGATTTACATTCTATTGTCCATTGTGGTTTGGGAGAATTAAGCCTATAATTATAGGTTGTGGAACTAGCAGCAGACAGGTTAATTGAAGAGATGTTGATTAATCACCTGCATACTTGTGTGCATTGGGTCTGTTATGTTGTGGGTGGAGCTGGACCATTGTTCATTTTAGGTTAATGCAGTATTGGATGGGTATAAAAGTTACAATGTTTTTCTCAATAAAGTCATTCGATCCTAGGAAGATACAGAGTGCGTCTCGTTCTTCCAGAAGGATTAATTCCTATGGGAAGTGGTCGTCTGGCTGTGGAGGATCAGCAGCGAATGTGTGTCCAGGAGAGGGAAGATATCTAAACGGCGTTACCCCCTTTCGTATTTGGGGTGCCGTTACAGGGACCTTCCTAAATTTCACATTGCCCCCTGTTGTCCAACACTCCATTAGCGACTGTTCTACCAACTGACCTTTTCCAACACATTTTTGTACACGAGTTTCTTTAACCATTTCTGTGTCCTTTGGTACTTTAATCTGCACCTGCGGGTGCTGGACATAATTCCCGCTACTGTCGCGTCTGTTCTGGGCCCTTCCTTTACATGAGGTCTAGTGGGTTAGATGGTATACACATCATGTACCAACCACTGTTCAGCGGGACCTCAGACTACACCAGCAGAAATGCATCCCATCACACCATTATACGGAGACTTCTAACATGTCTGCCATTTCTGTTTTCTCTGGAGCGCCTTTCGCACAAAACAGCTGCTGGAAGTACTCTCGCCGAGAAATGTGAGACCACTTTCCACACAAGTAACCAACATTGCAGTAACGTCGCCTGTACCACCAGTCTGCATTTATTGGTACTATGCAGTACCAGGCTGTCCATCTGTGGTGGATACACGCAAGTGTACAGAGAAAGGGTTTTCACCTATTCCAACATTTCCCATAACATCTCTGTTATTTCGAAACATCCCACATCTAAACACAGAAATTTAGGGACTCTTCTCTTATTTGAGACATGGAGGGGCTCATTTGCTAAGGCTCCAAAGGCTGAGACACAGAGACCTCCACCTCAGAGGTAACTGACACAACTTGAGCACTGCCAAATGCATGTGTCATACTCATCCTCTCATTTTCAGCAATACTAATCCTTTCCAAGTCATTTTCCAGTACACTGTCACTCTAACACTAAACATTACTCATTTGTTTTGATGTGTACAAAGCATCAGCCATGTATGCGCGCTTATCCGATCCTTCTGACTAGAGGGGTTTAAACTTCTGCAAAACAGCCAATGCACCAGTGATTACAGGCTCTGCAGACTCTCCATTTACCACAGCAGCAATAGTGTCCACCTCCCTATTATCTTCAGAATTTTTTTCCACCACTCTAATACCTTTTATGGCCAGACTATCCCAGTCTATCATGTCTGTGCTCCAATTACCAGCACTCCATAGCACTGCTCCATCTGCCCGAAGAGACACAGGCCGACAGAGTGGCTTGGCAGCAGACATCCTGTGCAAGTTACCGTTAACAAGCTCGGACTGTGATAATCCATGCCTACACACAAGCAGTATCAGAGCTGTCCTGGTCAACCACTGGCTCTAACACAGGGAGTTCTCGTAGTTTTTCCAGGGACAAATCTACGGCACTGCCTGTAGTTGCCATGGGAGACATCCAACCATCATTATCAACATTGTCAGTAATACATTTCCCAACATCATCCTCAACATTCCTGCCTTGTATAAGCTCCCTTAGTACATTAGCAGTTGGAGACTGTAGGATACTTAGTAGATAACTTTTCACCTCATATGAAACAAACATGCCTGTTGGGGCGGCCCCACAGTTGTCCCGGGAAACCTCAACCCCAGGTACCCTGAGTGCCTGTGAGGTCTCCAGAGACATCTCTGTTGCACCTGTCATGGTTGCTAGGGGCAATGGCACACATCTCTCAGTGGTCACCCCTGACATATCTAGATTCAACGCCACACTTTCACCACCGTACACTGAAAATGCTTCATTAGCTGCATAAGACTCATGCTGTTTCAGTCTTGGCAGGCTGCATTTACCCATTATTTACCTCAGCATTTTTAATCAGCTTAGTGTACCACACATTATATTCATTTTTATCACTTGCCTTCTTGCTACACAGCACACTGCCTGAAGACAGGTCCTTATCTGACCTCAGGCTTGCTGCGGGTTCAGCATTAACCCGAGCAGCAAGTCCCTCTTGAAAGTGGATCTCCTCACCAAATTCGCCACCACTTCACCGGTCTTAAACTCAGTCTCTCTCATACACCAAATAAGAACAGTCTTACGATTCCTGTTGGCAGGTGTTGAACACTTCAGTTGAGGGCGTAGTCCGTTCTCGGCTGCACTCTTACAGGCTAATGCCCCCGTATGGTCGCAGGGCAATATTGCAGCCTTATTAAACTCTCCAATGTCTCCTGTAGGCAAAATGGATTCCCTGTCGCCAATGGTAACCGCCAAAAGTCTTTTCCTCAAAACCATTATCTTCTGCTCTATTTCAAATTCTGGGGCAACTAAACACACCATGCCCCAACTGACCTCATTCCAGGCATGGAACAATTTCACTCCCTTTTTTATGGAAAAGTGGAATCACTTCTTTGCTGTAGCTCCTCCTTTTGGGCAATACTTTTGCACTTGTTGCCATGGGAGAACACACTCTCACAACAAACTTTTCCAGCGCTCTCCAACTACTTGCACAGGCTCCTCTTGACTCTTGTCAGGAACACTCCAACATGATCCACAGATCCCATGATTGAGCTTTGCTTTGTTGCTATGGGCATTCCTGCAGACCATCACACCTGTCCCCAGCCCTGAAGACCATCACACCTGTCCCCAGCCCTGCAGACCATCACACCTGTCACTCCTCTCCTATCCCTGCAGAACATTTACACCTGTCACCCCTCTCCTAGCCCTGAGGAACATCACACCTGTCACTCTTCTCCTAGCCCTGCAAAACATCACACCTGTCATCGCTCTCCTAGCCCTGTAAACCATCACACCTGACTCCCCTCTCCCAGTTCTGCAGACCATCACATCGGTCTCCCCCCCTCTTAGCTCTGCAGACCATCACACCTGTCTCCCCTCTCACAGCCCTGCAAAACATTAGAAGAGTGGAGAGATGTTCTGCAGGGCTGGGAAAAGGGAGACAAAGCACTGTGTCAGTAAACTAAGGAACCTGCCATAGTTCTTACCTTGCTACTGGGCCCCCCATACCATGGAGCTCTCCAGATCTGCCACCACATGGCTGTAATGGCTCTCAGTCGAAGCTCTATACTTTAGCAGCCTGACCAGCCTCTCCACCTGCAGGACAATGTAGGAACAGCAGCAAACCAGAAGTGAGGGAAAAGGCTGAGTCCAGAGCAGGAATAGAATAACAGGCAGAGCAGAGGAGTCAGACTGCCCTGCACCTTGGCAGTCTGACAACGCTGAGGCAGGAGACACCACATGTGCTCTCTGTAGCAGGGCGTCGGAAGCAGTCAGTGTTGGATGTTACCTCCACTCATCCTGGTGCCAGCCCAGCTTCAGACATTCCTGGGCAGCGTGGTATCAAATAGGCAGCTGCTTTAGGCCCCAAAATAATTACAGTGCCCAGGGTAGCTGCCCCTTTTGCCCCATGTTAAAGAAGGCCCTGCCTCCAGGAAGGGGTTCTTACGTGTGTTGTGGGAGATGCTTTCAGCACCCGAGCCCTAGACCTGAGGTCACCCCCCAGACTAGGGGGCATCCTCAAGGGCCACGGACAGCCTCCTCAGCACTCCATCTCCATCTTCCACCCAACTGCCCTTGCTGGCATGACTCATGCCTATTTATGAGGTGTGACCTGTGAAATGTATGTGTGCCACTCAGGCTGGGTAGAGAGGGGGGCATGTAGACAGCTCATCCGCAGCTGCTGCTAGAGTGCTGACGGGGGATGGAACCCATTCTGGCTCCTGTGAAAATTCAAGAGAAAAAGGGGGTAGCCCTGAAAGTCGCACAACTATGGTATCCTTGAGAGGTGAATGAAGTGGCAACCTCAGCCCCAATGCGTTTCACTCCGCCCCCCGGAACTTAGTCATGGGGATAGGGAACTCATGCGTGTGGAGAGTATTTAAGCATCATTGGTAGTTACTCAGGTGTAAAGAAGTAGCATGTGTGTATGATTCATTGTGATGGGTATTTATAGATCTGTCCGTGCAATTTAACCTAAAGTGCTACTCCCTATACAATGCATAAAATTGTGAGTGCAAAAAAAGAATATCTAGGTGCTAGTACTCCCAATAAGACTAATAAGCTAGAAAACAAAAAACTTTATTAATATGTGTATAGGTAAAAATAAATGTTTTTTTTATGTTTTATCATTTATTTTTTCGTTTATTCATGGTTAAAACTGTTTACAAGAAAAAAAATATTATTGTCTGCAACTTCCTATAGAAAATAAAAGTGGAAATTAACTCCCTAAGAGTTCCAATAGACACTCAAGATTATACAGGAATGATCATATGTTAATCCTGTACATAAGAGTATATTTAATGTATAAATTTATAAATGTATAGTCATTCCAATTTATGCATAGATAGCAGAGGCAAGTCATTGTATCAATATATTTGTGATTATAGCACTGTTAAAGAGACACTTATTCATAGTAGTGGGTAATGTCCCACTCATACTTTAAGCCCTTGAGAATTCTTGTATCCATCCTAAAGATCCAATAGACCTCCCTTTTGCAGAGAAGAGAAAAATGATCACCACCACGGATAGGGCAATTGACTTAAATTGTTTTGAACTTTAAGAGTCTGTGTATTCCCTTGGAGGAATTGGTAGAAATGTTTTGCTATGTTCGTGTTTTTGTTAGTTCTAATGTCTGACAAATGGTCTGTGATTTTGTCACTGAGGCATCTGGTGGCTCTGCCTATGTATTGGATTTTGCACACAGTGCAGGTAATGATGTTGATTACATATTTCATGTGACAATTGACAAATTGTTTGATGGTTAAAGAAAAGTCATTAGAGCATGAGATTATAGTATGGGTATCACCTAACAGGTGGAACACCTGGTGGCATTACATCTAAACAATCCAGTGGTGTTCAACCAAGTGTATATGGTTGTGTTGGAGGTATACATACTAAGGGAGATCATGTTGCCTATTTGTGTTTTTCTTGCAACATATCTGATCCCTTTTTTAACCATTAACCTCGTTCACAGAGTCTTTGTTTGAGTAGACGTGATTCTTTGTCATAGTCAGATTAGAGCAATTTCGTCTTATTAAAATAAATTGACCTTGCGGTATTGCTTTGATGGTGTGGGGAGCGTGACAGCTGGTTGCGTGCAGGAGAGAGTTCTTGAAGGTTGTTTTCCTAAATGAGCATACTTTGACAGTCTTATCCTGGATAGATCCAGATAGAAACTGATTTCTCAGATCTTACTCTATCTGATGTTCCTCTGTGGTAAATTTTAAGGTCAGATCATTCATGTTGAGATTCTAGAACTCGGTCGTTGGCAACTCGCATTTGGTGATAAAAATCAAATCATCGATGTATCATAAATATGAAACAATTTTGTTTCTATGGGGATTGTCGGCATTGTAGATGTGAAGCTCCTCCCACCAACCCATGTATAGATTTGCATATGTTGGTAATAATCTGGCTCCCATAGAGGAACCTTGTCTTTGTATGTACCATTTGGAATTGAAAATAATTGTGATGTAAAAGATATGAAACAGCTTCCAGGGTGAACCATTTTAATTCTGATAAATATACTCTATATAGGTCCATGTGTTTTTTTAAGCCATTGTAATCTTTGGTTGTGGGGTATACATGAGTATAAGGACTTTATGTTGCATACTATCCATTTGCAGTTGTTCTCCCATGAATATCCTTTTAGAGCTTGTATGGTATGTTTAGTATCCCGGAGATGGTAAGGTATCCTGATGACTAGGGGTTGTAGCAAGGTGTTTATAAAGCTGCTCAGTGGTTCTCCAGGGGAGCCAATGCTAGCTACCATGGGTCTCTTGAATGGGGACATCATTTTTGTGACTCTTGGGCAAATAATGGAATATGGTTGTAACTGGGTATATAGGGATGATGGTTGGTGGTAGGGATGAGCTCAGCATTCGAGTCGAACATACGTTCGACTCGAACATCGTGTGTTCGATTGTTCGACGAAGATCGAACGTTTTGGGTCGTTCGCGCCAAATTCGAGTGACGCGAATGGCCCAAAATCCCGGCGCTGTGATTGGCCAAGCATGCACTGTGACCCCGCATGCTTGGCCAATCACAGCGCCGGCAGCGAGGAGAGCCATAATTGGCCACAGGCAGGATGGCTGTGGCCAATTATAGCTCAGGGGGGTTTAGTACATTCCCCACACTATAAAAGGCCGCCAGCGCGGCAGCCTTGTGTAGTGTGTTCCGGCGTGCAGGGAAAGAGTGACATAGGCAGGGACAGTGTCAGTGCTATTTGTACTTTTACCTTGTGTGTAGGGAGAGAGAAGGATAGGTAGGGACAGTGTCAGTGATATTCTGCTAAACCTTGTGTGTAGGGAGAGAGAAGGATAGGTAGGGACAGTGTCAGTGATATTCTGCTAAACCTTGTGTGCAGGGAGAGAGAAGGATAGGTAGGGACAGTGTCAGTGATATTTTTGCTAAGACTCCTGCACAGTATACAGGTCCTTCTCAAAAAATTAGCATATTGTGATAAAGTTCATTATTTTCTGTAATGTACTGATAAACATTAGACTTTCATATATTTTAGATTCATTACACACAACTGAAGTAGTTCAAGCCTTTTCTTGTTTTAATATTGATGATTTTGGCATACAGCTCATGACAACCCAAAATTCCTATCTCAAAAAATTAGCATATCATGAAAAGGTTCTCTAAACGAGCTATTAACCTAATCATCTGAATCAACTAATTAACTCTAAACACCTGCAAAAGATTCCTGAGGCTTTTAAAAACTCCCAGCCTGGTTCATTACTCAAAACCGCAATCATGGGTAAGACTGCCGACCTGACTGCTGTCCAGAAGGCCATCATTGACACCCTCAAGCAAGAGGGTAAGACACAGAAAGAAATTTCTGAACGAATAGGCTGTTCCCAGAGTGCTGTATCAAGGCACCTCAGTGGGAAGTCTGTGGGAAGGAAAAAGTGTGGCAGAAAACGCTGCACAACGAGAAGAGGTGACCGGACCCTGAAGAAGATTGTGGAGAAGGACCGATTCCAGACCTTAGAGGACCTGCGGAAGCAGTGGACTGAGTCTGGAGTAGAAACATCCAGAGCCACCGTGAACAGGCGTGTGCAGGAAATGGGCTACAGGTGCCGCATTCCCCAGGTCAAGCCACTTTTGAACCAGAAACAGCGGCAGAAGCGCCTGACCTGGGCTACAGAGAAGCAGCACTGGACTGTTGCTCAGTGGTCCAAAGTACTTTTTTCGGATGAAAGCAAATTTTGCATGTCATTCGGAAATCAAGGTGCCAGAGTCTGGAGGAAGGCTGGGGAGAGGGAAATGCCAAAATGCCTGAAGTCCAGTGTCAAGTACCCACAGTCAGTGATGGTCTGGGGTGCCATGTCAGCTGCTGGTGTTGGTCCACTGTGTTTTATCAAGGGCAGGGTCAATGCAGCTAGCTATCAGGAGATTTTGGAGCACTTCATGCTTCCATCTGCTGAAAAGCTTTATGGAGATGAAGATTTCATTTTTCAGCACGACCTGGCACCTGCTCACAGTGCCAAAACCACTGGTAAATGGTTTACTGACCATGGTATTACTGTGCTCAATTGGCCTGCCAACTCTCCTGACCTGAACCCCATAGAGAATCTGTGGGATATTGGGAAGAGAAAGTTGAGAGACGCAAGACCCAACACTCTGGATGAGCTTAAGGCCGCTATCGAAGCATCCTGGGCCTCCATAACACCTCAGCAGTGCCACAGGCTGGTTGCCTCCATGCCACGCCGCATTGAAGCAGTCATTTCTGCAAAAGGATTCCCGACCAAGTATTGAGTACATAACTGAACATAATTATTTGAAGGTTGACTTTTTTTGTATTAAAAACACTTTTCTTTTATTGGTCGGATGAAATATGTTAATTTTTTGAGATAGGATTTTTGGGTTTTCATGAGCTGTATGCCAAAATCATCAATATTAAAACAAGAAAAGGCTTGAACTACTTCAGTTGTGTGTAATGAATCTAAAATATATGAAAGTCTAATGTTTATCAGTACATTACAGAAAATAATGAACTTTATCACAATATGCAAATTTTTTGAGAAGGACCTGTACACCTTAAGCTAGCCCTTATTGCTGTGATTTCCTGTTGTGTAACACAGGCAGGCATCTGCAGCACCTAAAGCAGGCGTAGTGTGATTCCTGCAAAATGTACACCTAAAGCTAGCCCTTATTGCTCGTAGTTTTTTTTCTTTCGTGTTACACTAACAGGCATTTGCTGCACTTAAAGCAGGCGTAGTGTGATTCCTGAAAAATATACACCTGAAGCTAGCCCTTATTGCTGTGTTTTCTTTCTCGTACATCACGGGACACAGAGCGGCATAGTCATTACTATGTGGGTTATATAGTTTACCTTCAGGTGCTGGCACTGGCAACTTCCAAACCGGAAGTACCCTCCCGTATATAAGCCCCTCCCATCCGGGAGCACCTCAGTTTTTTGCCAGTGTCTAAGGTTTTGGCCAAGAAGTAACATGTGTTTTTCACTGAGCTTGCGTACAGGTTCTTTTGGGCCTCAGTAAGCTATTCCGGATCCGACCAAAAAAGCTTCATAGCTAAACGGTCGGTACCCGGGCCTTGCAGAGAAGAGCAAGGTTTTGCCTGTAATGCTTCTCTTAGGAGGGCTGGACCCTGGGATCCAGAGCTCTGGTCATACCCACCACCAAGATGTTTTCTGTGCAGGGTGCTATACAGGTCCAGGGGAGTGGAATCCTTGGGAACCCGGTCCCTGAAGGTTTAATTACAATGCCTGCCGTGATAGGTGAAGTTTGGGCTTCTGTGGACCAAACAGAGTCCTGTGGCGGGGAAAAGGTAAGTGGGGGCCCCTCAGGAACTTGGTTCTATTGAGGGGACCCCCAAGCCTAATATGTTTTTCTGCCTGTTACCTAACGGTATTCCCGCTAAATATCTGTGCATGCCTGTAACTACTAAAAAATGTAATAATTTTAATAGTGGTCAAGAAAAAAATAAATAATAATATATAGACTGCAGTACCTGTGTTAATCCACTAGAGGCCGCTGTGGATCGTTTCTTGTCATGTGGACTGTTTTCTTTTCATCAGAGCAAGTCCAGGCAGATGGTGAGTTCTCTTGTGGGAAACTGCTTCCTCTGCCATGTTGCAATGTTCATCCATCCCCCGGCCTGCGGCAAACATGGCCCTGTCTCCTGTCCCTAGTTTCCCTTTTCAAAAAAGAGCGCCGAAGGCGCACGTGCCTGCGCGCGTGCACGGGCACGCGCCTCTCTATATAGAGGTGAGTGGAAAAGGGGGCGGAGCTTGGTGGATGACGCTCTGTGCGCGCCGCAGCGCTTCTGCGCATGTGCGGGCGTCCCAGCATGTTAAAAGGCACAATTATGTGTTGTGAGCTGGCTATGGTGCAGAAACAGAGCTGGCAACATTTAAAGAAAGGCATACAGCAAGCGGTTGATGCAGGCATCCCCATAGAAAGGCACATTAGTAGACACCAACTGTTTATATAGCAGCATTTGTGCTAGACTATTGTCAGTAAGTGGTGTATTTCGGCTGGAATACCTCAGCTTTGGGCTTAGGAATATGCCGTCTAAAGTCTCCGGGACTAAGAATCCCAAGAAGCATAGGGGGTCTCCATCGGGCTCTGAGGATCATGGGCATGCTTCGGCTGCACCAATCTCCCCTGAAAAATCAGAGGTTAGTGACCGTAGAGCACCCTCAGGAGTACCTGGTACTGTGGCTGTCCTCAGTTCACCTGCTCCTGTGTATGTAACAGAGGAGGTTTTTTCCTCAGCTCTAGGAGGGCTGGAAGAGAGATTGACAACATTGATCGCTGCTTCCCTGTCAGAGGGAAAGCGCGCCCGATCTCCGTCTCCTCCCTCAGAGTACCTGTTAGCGGAGCAACAGTCCCATACGGGGATCGACCTACCTGAAGGGGATCAGGACGAGGTTGATTCTGTTGTAGAGGAATCAACAGTGGAAGAACCATTCTCAGCATCACATGCTGAAAGATTATGGGTTCAGTCCCTGACTAACATGGTCCGATCAGCATTTAAAATGCGCCTTGCGGAGCCATCATCCACTTCTGTCTCCTCGTTGGGGTCGCTAAAAGCCCCCCAGACTGTTTGTTCCTTTCCAATCCATGCTTTACTGGAAGGGCTCATTTACCAGGATTGGGAACATCCTGATAAAATATTTACTCCTCCCAAGAGATTTCAGGTGGTCTATCCCATGGAGGATAAGTTCATCAAAAAATGGAGGGTCCCTACAGTGGACGCAGCCATCTCTTGTGTGAATAAATCACTGACATGTCCAGTAGATAATGTCCAAATGTTCAAGGACCCAATAGATAAAAAATTGGAGTCCTTATTAAAATCTGCTTTTGCTACAGCAGGCTTGATGACACAACCAGCAGTGGCAGCTATTGGGGTCTGCCAAGCAGTGAAGGATCAGTTGAAACAGGTCTTAAGGGACTTGCCAGATCAGCAGGCTCTTGCCCTAGCTGATCTACCTAGAGCCTTATGCTTTGCGGTTGACGCTATAAAGGATTCAATCCATCAGGCCTCCCGCCTTACGCTGTCTGTAGTACATATGCGCAGGCTTCTGTGGCTCAAAAACTGGTCTGCTGAAGCTCCCTGTAAAAAATTGCTGGTCAGCTTCCCATTTCATGGTGAACGCTTATTCGGGGAAGACCTGGACAAATATATCCAGAAAATTTCCAGCGGTAAAAGTACACTCTTGCCGGTTAAAAACAGAGTTAGAGGTCCCTCTTTTAAGAGGCCTGCTTCTCCAGTCCCTAGGACATCGGCTGTGAAACAGTTCCGATGGCCTCCTCGGTCAAATCCCAGGGGTAAAAATCAGGGACAATCGCAGGGTAACAAGAAACCCTGGGTCAGGAGAGGTACAAAACCTCCCCCAAAGTCAAATGCATGAAGGGTTGCCCCCACTCAATCGGGTGGGGGGAAGACTTCAGTTGTTCGCAGAGACCTGGCGGGACACGATCAGAGACAGATGGGTGCTCTCCGCAGTAAGTCTAGGATACAAATTGGAGTTAAAAGACTCCCCTCCTTCCCATTTTATAAGGTCAAACGTGCCAAGGGATCCCCAGAAGAGAGGATCCCTCCTGTTGGCACTAGAACAATTATTGCTCCAAGCAGTAATTATAGAGGTTCCCCTGGAAGAATGGGGGTTCGGGTTTTACTCAAACCTCTTTACAGTCCCGAAGCCAAACGGGGACGTGAGGCCCATATTAAATCTAAAAGGGCTAAACAAATTCCTACATATCAGGACTTTCCGGATGGAGTCGATCCGATCGGTGGCCACTGCCCTACAAGGGGAGGAATGGTTAGCCTCGATCGACATCAAAGATGCTTATTTGCACATTCCCATCTTTCCAGTCCACCAAAAATTTATACGCTTTGCAGTAGAAGGGCGCCATTTTCAGTTCAGAGCCTTACCCTTCGGTCTGGCCACAGCACCACGAGTGTTCACAAAAATTCTGGCCCCATTATTGGCCAATCTAAGAACACGAGGTGTAACAATAATGGCATATCTAGACGACTTGTTGCTGATAGACCACTCAGTGGAAAAATTAGAAGTGGTTGTTCACGAGACAATCGAGTATCTGGAATCTCACGGTTGGATTATCAACCGAGACAAGTCAGCCCTAAAACCAGTCAAAAGTCTGGAATACTTGGGGCTAAGGCTGGATTCAGACCAGAGAAAAATTTTCTTGCCTCAAGAAAAGTTGTCGTCTTTGAGAGATTTGATCCACCTAGTGGGTACAAAAAGACAGCCATCCATACGCCTGTGCATGAGGCTGCTGGGAAAAATGGTGGCATCATTCGAAGCAGTACCCTACGGTCAATTCCATTCAAGGAATCTGCAAAGGGCCATACTGTCAGCCTGGAACAAAAGAGTTCAGGCCCTAGATTTACCAATGTCCTTGTCCCCTTCCGTGCGCAAGAGCCTCCGTTGGTGGTTGGTTCCCCAGAATCTGGAAAAAGGGAAATCCTTAAGTCCAATTTCTTGGAAGGTGGTCACTACAGATGCCAGCCTTATAGGCTGGGGAGCAGTACTGGAGCAATGGTCTCTCCAGGGCAGGTGGTCGGATGCAGAAAAGGCCCTGCCCATCAATCTCTTAGAGATACGAGCAGCCCGGTATGCCCTAGTAGCATGGACATCTAAACTCCAAGGGTCCCCTGTCAGAATTCAATCAGACAATGCCACGGCAGTGGCATATATCAATCATCAGGGTGGCACCAGGAGTCGTGCAGCCCAGAGGGAAGTGAATTGCATCCTGAAATGGGCAGAAAGATATGTCCCAGCCATATCCGCAGTATTCATTCCAGGAGTGGAGAATTGGAAGGCGGACTTTCTAAGTCGCCAACAATTATGCCCAGGGGAATGGTCCCTTCACCCCAAGATTTATCCGGACAATATGTCAGCGGTGGGGAACACCAGATGTAGATCTTCTAGCATCCAGATTCAACGCAAAGATGGACAGGTTTGTCTCTCGGACAAGGGATCCCCTAGCTTGCGGCTCGGATGCCCTAGTGTTCCCTTGGGATCAGTTCAAGCTGATATATGCATTCCCACCGCCACGATTGTTACCTCGATTACTCCGCAGAATCAGGGTAGAAAAGAAACCAGTGACTCTGGTGGCTCCAGCGTGGCCCCGAAGAGCATGGTACGCGGAGATTGTAAAAATGTCTGTGGGGAGTCCTTGGACCATCCCACATCGTCCGGACCTGCTTTCGCAAGGACCGATATACCACCCTTCCTTACCAGCCCTAGGTTTGACGGCCTGGCTATTGAAGCCCACATTCTAAAAAAGAGAGGGCTCTCTAATCCTGTGGTATCTACCATGATCAATGCCAGGAAGCCGGTATCCAGGCAGATCTACTATAGAACCTGGAAGGCGTACATCGCCTGGTGTGAGGCCAAGAAATGGCATCCACGCAAGTACGTAATAGGTAGGATTCTGGACTTCCTACAGTGGGCTGTAGATAGGAAGCTTGCCTTGAGTACTATCAAGGGTCAGATCTCGGCCTTGTCAATATTTTTTCAAAGGCCCTTGGCTTCGCATTCACTAGTCAAAGCCTTTATACAAGGAGTGATGCGTATTAGCCCTCCGGTTAATATTCCCATATGTCCATGGGACTTAAACCTGGTTCTGTCGGTTCTACAGAAGCAACCATTTGAACCATTACAGCATATTTCCTTGGTTCTTCTCACCAGGAAATTGATTTTTCTAGTAGCCATTTGTTCGGCTAAAAGAGTGTCGGAATTAGCGGCTATGTCCTGTAAAGAGCCATATCTGGTTATCCATAAGGACAGAGTAGTGTTACGTCCTCATCCAGCCTTTCTTCCTAAGGTGGTATCGAGGTTTCATTTGAACCAAGATGTGGTTCTTCCTTCTTTTTTCCCCAAACCTAGTTCAGTAGAGGAAAGGTTATTACATTCTTTGGATGTAGTAAGAGCAGTTAAAGCTTATCTAAAAGCCACTGCTCAGATTCGTAGAACGGATACTTTGTTTATTCTGCTGGAAGGCCCCAGAAAGGGTCAGGCAGCGTCAAAATCTACTTTAGCCAAGTGGATTCGACAGGTCATAATGCAAGCCTATGGCTTGAGAAGGAGACCGCCTCCGTTCAAAGTTAGGGCGCACTCCACGAGAGCAGTTGGAACTTCATGGGCAGTGCATCACCAGGCCTCCCTGGCTCAAATCTGTAAGGCCGCAACATGGTCTTCAGTACACACGTTTACTAGGTTCTACCAGGTGGACGTTAGAAGTCAGGAGGATGTCGCCTTTGGGCGCAGTGTGTTGCAGGCCGCAAAAGATCCTCATGTCTGATAGCGCTCAGCTTATGTATGGTGTATCCCCCCCCTCATTGGGCATTGCTTTGGGACGTCCCACATAGTAATGACTATGCCGCTCTGTGTCCCGTGATGTACGAGAAAGAAAATAGGATTTTTATAACAGCTTACCTGTAAAATCCTTTTCTTGGAGTACATCACGGGACACAGAGCTCCCACCCCTCTTTGGGGACACTTATTGCTTTGCTACAAAACTGAGGTGCTCCCGGATGGGAGGGGCTTATATAGGGGAGGGTACTTTCGGTTTGGAAGTTGCCAGTGCCAGCACCTGAAGGTAAACTATATAACCCACATAGTAATGACTATGCCGCTCTGTGTCCCGTGATGTACTCCAAGAAAAGGATTTTACAGGTAAGCTGTTATAAAAATTCTATTTTCCTGTTTTGTAACACAGGCAGGCATCTGCAGCACTTAAAGCAGGCGTAGTGTGATTCCTGCAAAATATACACCTGAAGCTAGCCCTTATTGCTGTGTTTTCCTGTTGTGTAACACAGGCAGGCATCTGCAGCACTTAAAGTAGGCGTAGTGTGATTCCTGCAAAATATACACCTGAAGCTAGCCCTTATTGCTCGTAGTTTTTTTTTATTTTGTGTTACACTAACAGGCATCTGCAGCACTTAAAGCAGGCGTAGTGTGATTCCTGCAAAATATACACCTAAAGCTAGCCCTTATTGCTGTGTTTTCCTGTTGTGTAACACAGGCAGGCATCTGCAGCACTTAAAGCAGGCGTAGTGTGATTCCTGCAAAATACACCTGAAGCTAGCCCTTATTGCTGTGTTTTCCTGTTGTGTAACACAGGCAGGCATCTGCAGCACTTAAAGCAGGCGTAGTGTGATTCCTGAAAAATATACACCTGAAGCTAGCCCTTATTGCTGTGTTTTCCTGTTGTGTAACACAGGCAGGCATCTGCAGCACTTAAAGCAGGCGTAGTGTGATTCCTGCAAAATATACACCTGAAGCTAGCCCTTATTGCTGGTTTTCCCATCTCCCAGCAAGCCTTTAGAATGTCTGGAAGGCAAACAAGGAGAGGCAGACAGTCAGGAGCTAATAAGAGGGCAAGCAGGCTCTGTGTCAGAGAGACAACAGTGCTGGTCGTGGACGCGGTGCATCGTCATCAGCACGTGGCCATGGGACACGCTTGTCCTTATTTTCGGCAGCTGGACGTATTGGGCCGCATCATGCCGAAGACTTCGTAGAGTGGATGACCAAGCCCTCCTCATCCTCCTCATCCTCTCTCACCCAGGCTCAGGGTACTGGCAAAGCAGCGGCAAAAGCGTCCTCTTCCCTGGTATCAATGTCATCATCAGTCACTCCTTCCCTAGACCCACCATGTCCTCCTGAGGAGTCCCCCGAACTGTTTGAGCACAGTGTTGGGTACATGCTCCAGGAGGATGCCCAGCATTTCGAAGGGTCTGAAGATGATACCCAGCTAGAGGAAGGCAGTAGCGTGAGAGCAGAGAGAGGGGATGCTCAAGAAGGACACCAATCTGGCAGTCATGTTCCAGCAGCTGCAGCATACTGCCAGATTGGTTCCAGTGATGAGGAGGGAGGGGATGATGAGGTCACTGACTCCACTTGAGTGCCTGATAGGAGAGAGGAGGAGGAGGAGGATGAGTAGGAGGCACATCTCCAATGAGGCAGGATGCCCTCCGGGGGCCAGCGTAAGGGCAGCACACCGACTGAATCACACCGCAGAGCTCCGCCTGTGCAGGGCGCTGCCTCTGCCCGTTATTCCAAAAGTTCTTTGGTGTGGGCCTTTTTTAAGTCGAGTGCATCAGATCGCACCGCTGCTGTTTGCAACATATGTCTGAAGCGTATCTCGCGTGGCCAAAACATCAGCCGCTTGGGCACCACATGCTTGACCAGACATATGTTAAACTGCCATGCAGCTCGTTGGCAAGCCTATCTTAAAGACCCACACCAAAGAACAAAGCGGACCTCTCCTTGCTCCGCATCAGCTGGGATCTCCAACCCCACTATACCTTCAGTCCTCTCTGAAACCTGCTCTGAGAGGAATGAAGGTGTAGAATTAGGTGTGTCACAGCCAAGTACTTGCGGGCACTCTGCTAGCAGTACAACGACATCCGATTCTAGCAGGCAAATTTCCCTGCCCCAGCTGCTGGACCGTCAAAAGAAGTTCACTCCCAGCCATCCACATGCCCAGCTGTTGAATGCTAGCTTGGCTAAATTGCTAGCACTTCAACTGCTGCCTTTTCAGTTGGTAGACTCGGCCCCTTCCGTGAGTTTGTGCAAGGCGTTCAAGGGGCTACGCAAGTACGCAGGCAAAAAGATGCCATGCCGTGCTTGCGCTGGTGTGTTTGGGGGACAGGAGCCACACTGGGGCAGAGGTTCTGTCAGCTCTGCAGGGGCAGGCCGAGAGCTGGTTGACGCCACGCCAGCTTAAGGCAGGAATGGTGCTTTGCTACAATGGCACCAACCTCCTCTCCGCCCTCCGACAGGGTCATTTGACCCATGTGCCCTGTGTGGCTCACGTCCTTAACCTGGTGGTGCAGCGGTTCTTGGGCAGGTACCCCGGCTTACAGGATGTCCTGAGGCAGGCCAGGAAAGTCTGTGCATTTCCGCAGATCATATAATGCCAGTGCTCGGCTGGCTGAGCTGCAAAAGGACTTGAACCTGCCCAAGAACCGCCTTATATGTGACATACCCACCAGATGGAACTCAACGTTGGCCATGCTGCAGCGGCTGCACACGCAGCAGAGGGCCATCAATGAGTACCTGTGCGACTACGGCACCAGGACAGGGTCAGGGGAGCTCGGGTTTTTTTCACCACGCCAGTGGGGCATGATCAGGAATGCATGCACTGTCCTGGCACCATTTGAGGAGGCCACGAGGATGGTGAGCAGTGACAGTGCATGCATCAGTGACACTGTACCTCTTCTTCACCTGTTGGAACATACGCTGCGTGGAATAATGGACAGGGCACTTGAGGCAGAACAGAGGCAGGAAGAGGAGGACTTCCTTGCCTCTCAAGGCCCCCTTTACCCAGATAGTGTTCCTTCTGTCCCACCCATCGCACAGGAAGAGGAGGAGGAGGATTGTGTCAGCATGGAGGTGGAGCCTGGCACTCAGCATCATCAGCAGCAGTCTTTTAGGGAGGATTTACAGTCCCAAGAAACCCGTGGACTTGTACGTGGCTGGGAGAAGGTGGCTGCGGATCATGTCGTCCTTAGTGACCCAGAGGACTCCGGACCGAATGGCTCAGCTAACCTATGCTGCATGGCCTCCCTGATCCTGCAAAGTCTGCGGAAGGATCCTTGTATTCTTCAGATCAAGGAGAGGGACCATTACTGGCTGGCCACTCTCCTTGATCCACGGTACAAGGGTAAGGTTGCGGACCTTATCTTACCATCGCAGAGGGAGCAGAGGATGAGACAACTCTGGGAGGCCTTGCAGAAAGGTCTGTGCAACGCGTTCCCAGAGACTGGGATGTTACAAACTCCTGGTCCTTGACAACGAGTTGCTGAGGCTTCGGTCAGTCAAAGAAGGAGCGGTGGGGAAGGTGGCCGTCTGACCGATGCGTTCAGACAATTCTTTAGTCCGCAGCCCCAAGGTATGATCGGTTCCAGCAACCATCGCCAGCGTCTGATATACATGGTGCAGGAATACCTAGGGGCAAGGTCAGACTTGGACACCTTCCCCACCGAAAATCCTCTGGCTTACTGGGTCTTGAGGATGGATCACTGGCCAGAGCTTGCACAGTATGCAATTGAGCTACTGGCCTGTCCTGCATCCGGCGTTCTTTCAGAACGCACATTCAGTGCTGCTGGAGGATTTGTCACGGATCGCAGGGTGCGCCTGTCCACCGACTCGGTTGATCGACTGACCTTCATAAAAGATGAACCAGTCTTGGATCACCACCAGCTACCAAGCACCTGAAGCTGATATAATAGACGAATTTATTTTCAAATGTCACATCCCTTCAAGACTGATGCTGAGTGACTGTCCTGTTATGTTGACTGACTATCCTCCTCATCCTCAATGATCCGATTGATGATGATAGCTTGGAAGAACATTTTTGTTTCTGGGCTAAGGCCCAGTGGCTAAGGCCCAATTTTTCAGCCCCTGTTTAACAGGGGCATGTAATTACAATTTTTTATGCAATACTTTGCAGCAGGGCTCATTCCTGCACTCCAACTAGAGTATCTGGGAGAGGTTGCAGTGTCGTGGCACCAGCACCAGTGCCTAAGGCCCAATTTTTCAGCCCCTGTTTAACAGGGGCGTGTAATTACAATTTTTGATGCAATACTTTGCAACAGGGCTCATTGCTGTGCTCCAAGTACAGTATCTGTGAGAGGTGGCAGTGTTGTGGCACCAGTGCCTAAGGCCCAATTTTTCTGCCCATGTTCAACAGGGGCATGTAATTACAATTCTTGATCTAATAATTCACAGCAGGACCTATTCCTGCGCCCACCAAGAGTAACTGTGAGGCCTTACAGTGTTGTGGCAACACCACCACCACCACCAAAGGCCCAATTTTTCAGCCCCTGTTCAACAGGGGCATGCAATTACAATTCTTGATCTAATAATTCACAGCAGGGCCCATTCATGCGCCCACCAAGAGTAACTGTGAGGGCTTACAGTGTTGTGGCACCAGCACCACCATCAAAGGCCCAATTTTTCCTACCACTGTTCAACAATGGCATGTAAATACAATTCCTGATATAATAGTTCACAGCAGGGCGTTCCAGCGCCCACCAAGAGTAACTGTGAGGGCTCACAGTGTTGTGGCAACACCAACATGTAAGGGGCAAATTTCAGCAGAGTATATACGGCAGGCCCCTACTTTCAAACATCCAACTTACAAACGACTCCTACTTGCAAACGGAAGGAGACAACAGGAAGTGAGAGGAAATCTACCCCTAGGAAGGGAAATTCTCTCCTGTAATAGTTAATATGGGAAAAAGGTGTCTCCTCTCTACTGATGCTTTATCACCAATCCTTGTTTCAATAAAAGCACCACTTTTCAAAAACATTTGTCATTGGGACAGAAAGTGAGGTGAAATGTTCTGAACAAGGGCACAGACAGCAAAACAAATGTTACAGGGGTGATAACCCTTCCCTATGTTTTCCAAAAAGCAAAATTGTTCATGTCTATCAATGTAGAAAATAAATCAAAATTGGTAGTGGGTGCAAAATTCAGACCACGGGACAGAACCTTCAATGTTTCCTTAGATAGTGTTTTTGATTGGAGAGATTCAAAACAATAGAAGTACTAGGGTTTTTTGGAAATAGTCTTTCTAACTTGCCGAAAGAGTGGTTCATAGTTTTTTTTTTTTATCAAGTTGTTCAGTGCCAAAAACTGACCTGCTTCTGCTAGTTCTATCCAAAAGTCTGTGTGAGTGTGTAGTGGAATTGGAAGCCAAAGAAGGAGACTGTGGTCAAATGTCTGGTCAGAATCTAACCTAATTGATGAGGGGGTGGGTAAACTAAGATAGTAATAATGACACTGAGAAGTGGAAGAGTGGGAATAGAACCAAAAATGCTTTGATCCTGAAAACTATGTGTGAGATGTAGTGAGCAAAGCCATAATAAGTTCCGTTATATGTCCAGGTAAGAATGAGGGCTGACACTTATAGTGTTACTAAACCCAGAACCTGCATTCACTATATCTGGTCTGCCACAGTACACAGAACATGGAAATGCAGTAGTTTTAGTAAATATAATGTAGCGCTTGGTTGCTACTAGTAACTAACATCCACCATATAACCCTGCTGTCAGACCTCCATCTATCACCTCAGAGACAATGAACAGTCATTTGCAATGTTTTGTTTTTGTTTATTGGGTGGATATAACTTGGTTGGGGTAAGGGGGATATGGAATGCCCATAGAACATGTTGCTTTGCCATCATATTTAGTGAACATTGATAAGTCGGTTTAGCCTTGAAGAACTGATGTACTTCTAACATTTACAGTCTCTTCCCCTGCATATAACCATGCAGACTATTGCTCCTCTTCCTCTGCATTAACTCCTGCAGACTGTTGCTCCCAGGACCTCTCTCCTCCTGCACAAAGCTTCCACTGTAAAACTACTATATCACTGTAAGACTACTATATCCACTGTAAAACTATTAGAACCCGTCCCATCATCTTCATTATGGAAAAAGAGATCACTCTGAATAATCCCATATGCTGGCTGTATTTGCTGCGTGATTACTAGGCCAGAGGCCTGCAGTACCTCTTGGGGTACCGCATTGGTTATTCTCCGGCAAGCGGGGAAAGCTGGGGCTTACCCTATGATGTGACGGGTGACCCCACCCCCTCGTACGTCATGGGGGTTTCGTGTGGAGTGGAGACTGGAGGAGTCTGCAGCACTGGACATCGGATCACCGCAGGACATAGAGAACAACGCTGGACAGACTGGATTACATCGCTGAAATGGGTTTTTTTTTTTTTTTAATAAAGGACTTTCCCAACGGTGTCTGTGTTTTTTTTTTACACTTTCTTTGTGAAATGGAAGGGGTACAATGTACCCCTTACCAATTCACATAGGGGGGGGTCGAGATCTGGGGGTCCCCTTTGTTAAATGGGGTGTTCCAGATTCCGATAAGCCCCCCGCCCGCAGACCCCCACAACCATCGGGCAAGGGTTGTGGGGATGAGGCCCTTGTCCCCATCAACATGGGGACATGGTGCTTTGAGGTGTCACAGACCCCCAAAGCATCCTCCCCATGTTGAGGGCATGTGGCCTGGTACGGTTCAGGAGGGGGGGCACTCTATCGTCCCCCCCTCTTTTCCTGCAGCCTGCCAGGTTGTGTGCTCAAATAAAGGGTCTGGTATGGATTTTTTGGGGGAACTCCACGCCATTTTTTTTTAATTTGGTGTGGAGTTCCCCTTAAAATCCATACCAGACCTGAAGGGTCTGGTAATTGAATTTGGGGGGACCCCCACACATTTTTTTTTTTAACAATGAGTTTTCTCTGTAGTGCCGGGAGTCGACAATTCATTATAGCCGCGAGTCCTTTTAAATTACTTTTTTTCCTTCAGAAATGACACTTTGTGCGGGGACAGTTCTAAACACGGGAAACACGTGCTGCTTTACAGGCATAATATACACCCCCCCCCCCCCCCCAGGTACGAAATTTAAAGGAATATTTTACTTTTATTGTTTCACTTTAAGCATTATTAAAATCACTGCTCCCGAAAAAACAGCAGTTTTTAAAACTATTTTTTGCATTGATACATGTCCCCTGGGGCAGGACCCGGGTCCCCTAACACTTTTTATGACAATAACTTGCATATAAGCCCTTAAAATTGGCACTTTAGATTTTTCATGTTCGAGTCCCATAGACTTTAACGGTGTTCGGATGTTCGAACAAATTTATTGCCTGTTCGCAAGTTCTGGTGCGAACCGAACTGGGGGGTGTTCGGCTCATCCCTAATGCAGAGGATTAACCCCTAAGGGGTATACCAAGCATGCTTTACTGCATATAAGGACTGATTTTACTGTTGTGGGTTTAGTAACACTTTAATCATTCACCTAGGGTGACATCTTTATTGTTAACATAGTGTTCAATATGCCCCCATCCACAGACCATGTTACCCACCAGCACACATTTGTGGGGAAGAGACCCTTGTCCTCTCAACATTGTAATAAGCTGTAGTGTGTTAGAAAGGTTGCAGTGGGGTGGTAGGAGGGTGAGGATGACAGGGGGTAGTGTGTTAGCAAGGCAGCAGTGGGGTGCCAGGTGTGATAAGGATGACAGGGGGTAGGGTGTTAGTAAGGTGGCATTGGGGTGGTAGTTGTGATGAGTATTATAGGAGGTAGGGTGTTGGCAAGCTGGCAGTAGTGTGCCAGGTGTGATAAGGATGAGGATTACAGGGGTTAGGTTATTAGCAAGGTTGCAGTGGGGTGCCAGCATAGTTGCCAACGTTCTGAAAAAATTAATAGGGACACATTTTTTGTATGTAGGCGGAGTCTTATTTGAATTAGGGGCTGGGCATTCATTTGTAGGTGTGGCTTAGCAATGAGATGAAAGAGGGATGGAGGGAGAAGGAAGAGGGAGAGAAAGAAAGGGAGAAAGAGGGAGAGAGAAAAAGAGAAGGGGAGACGGTCAGAGAGAGTGCGGAGATGGTACAGGAGACTGTCCTAAGATGTGTGGAGATGATACAGAAGACTGTCAGAGAGGGTGCGGATATGACACAGGAGAGGGTGTGGACATGGTACAGGAGAGGGTGAGAGATGCAGACATGGTGGTTGAGAGGGTGCAGACATGGTACAGGACATGTGCACCTCCAACACAGCGCTCTGTACCCCCCAACACACAGAACGTCCAGCAGATCATCACCACAGGTATGGCCACTCACCTGCAGCATCCCCCCTGCACCTCCGGTTGTCAACTCACTGAAAATTGAAGGGGGTGGGGCAAATAGCAGCTCTGTGGTGGCCGCGGGATCTTCATGTGGCTAACAGGTCTCTTCCATGTGTAGGGGAGGGCCTCCGAATGGGCAGCTAATCGGCTGCAGTGTACAAGTGAATTGATCTACTTGTACACCTGAAGAGAGATGCCGATTAGCTGCCTGGGTTGGAGGCCCCTCCCCTCTCCACTGTACACATCGAAGTGACCTGCTAGCCGCATGTTTTCATAGCCGAGAGCTGTGGCCGGTCATGGTGGTCGGCCGGGGACGGACGGTTTGGCGGGACAATGCCAATTTCCCGTGATTTTTTCCGGGACACAGACAGACTGGGAAAATCTGGACTGTTGGCAGCTATGTGCCAGGTGTGATAAGAATGAGGATGACAGGGGGTGGAGTGTTAGCAAGGTTGCAGTGGGGTGCCAGTTGTGATGAAGATAAGGATGACAGGGGGTGGGGTGTTAGCAAGGTTGCATTGGAGTGCCAGGTGTGATGAGGATGGCAGGGGGTAGTGTGTTAGCAAGGTGGCAGTGGGGTGCCAGGTGTGATGAGGATGAGAGGGGGTTGGTAGTTAACAAGGTTGGAGTGGGTTGCCAGGTGTGATGAAGATGAGGATGACAGTAGGTGGGGTGTTAGCAAGGTTGCAGTGGGGTGCCAGGTGTGATGAGGATGACAGGGGGTGGGGTGTTAGCAAGGTTGTAGTGGTTTGCCAGGTGTGATGAACATGAGGATGACAGGGGATGGGGTGTTAGCAAGGTTGTAGTGTGGTGCCAGGTGGGAGGAGGATGACAGGGGGTAATGTGTTAACAAGGTGGCAGTGGGGTGCCAGGTGGGACGAGGATGACAGGGGATGACAGGGGAGAGAGAAAAAGAGGAAAGGCAAAGAAAGAGAGAGAAGGATCACATATATGATTTTTTTTTAAAAAAGTTTAGAAGTATCTATTACCTCAATATTCACGTATGCAAGCTGTAACTGATGCTGCAAAAACATGTACAGTGGTGATATCTCGTTTATGGAAATAACTGCCTCTTGAAATCCACTACATGTGTGATGTCATTATCATGTGAACTGAAACAAATACAAAAATTTCCGCGCTGCTAGTGAAAAAAGTAAAGCAGCTACAAAACCAATAAACAAAAGGTGTATATATAAAAAATAACAAATCAAATTGTAGTGCTGGTGAATGTGAATAAACAAATAAATGAATATCCCCTAAAGAAAGTAAAATGTTAATAGTCCATCATAGTAAAAAACCAACAGAAACGTCTCTGGTGAATAATATCAAAATAAGTTTGTGATGGTATGAATATTCAAATGATGTTCCAACAATACTCCAATATGTGTTCGTAAATGATTAACCAGTGCCAAACAATCTTGAATGAATATGTGAAGAAAACCACCACCAATGAAGAAGAGGCTTACCGGACTCAGTGGACCCTGTTAGACGTACGTCTAGAGGGTCAACTTAGACTTTGGATGTATATCCCTGAAAGATCCACAGCTGATGATTCACTCAAGGAGCGTTGCTCACAGCAACTCACAGTAGGAAAATGAATGGAAGCTTGAAAGATGATGGCCCAATGATGGTGTGCCAAAATGAAAGCCAAATAAGAAGGAAAATGAAGGGCACACTTACATTCTGGTGGTCTTAAAAAGCGCTTCATAAAATATCAGTGGCAACAGTGGAATGTCCCGACGCATTTCGCAAGAGGTTGCATCGTCTGGGGTATGCATCCACTGCTGCCTCCACAAAATATATAGACAACAAGACCCCCCTTAATTGAGTGAAAGAGACCTCACCTGGGGATTCATCTTATGAGCAACTAGTTCCTAGGTCATCCAAGATGGCGCAACGGCGTGCGCTCCACGCCTCCATATGATGAAATGGATGACACCATGATGGTGCCTTTAGATACATGGGGGTCTGGTGTATATTAAAATTAAAGCAATACATAGAAATAGCGGAAGAGGGACATTGATTAAATCCTGCATACCCCTATACATATATGCCTATGTGAAACTAATAACTAGCCCAATGTGCATGTGGGCAAGCTAAAAGGAAAGTGTACTGGTACTTGTCCTGTATGAGTGAGATAGTTCATGGTGGATCACGCTAATAAGTATGTGATGTTCCTCAAAGGCATGGGAAGTGAGTGAATTGCCTCACAGGGTATCCGTGACTACAAGGCGCTCAATGCGCCAAGCCGTATTCTTGCGCTTGTCACGTCGATCGTAAACATGTGACGCACACAGCGCCACGCACAATCACGTGATGCGCTCCAACGCGCAATCACGTTATGCCTTTCATCCGGAAAACCAAGAATGCGATCCACCTAAGTCACTCCCGGTAATATGAAGCACCCAGCGTCATACACAAACACGTGATGCGATTCAAATCGCAATCACGTGATGCGTTCCACTCGGGAACAACACAGATGCTCCCCGTCTTAAAGTAAACAGGAAATGTGTATATTCGTCCGTGTCCTTGGGCAGACCGAAGGAAGAATATCACAAATAAGTGCCAAATTATAAAGATAATTACGTGAATAGACCTTGATGTGTGTACCCCTAAAAAAATATATGTATGACACAAATTTAATAGAGAAATTTACATTATTTTAAAATATAAGTATAAGTAAAAAGGTCAGAATGACAGATACCTCAATAACATGCTACTGACAACTGAGGTCAAATGTAACATGTAATACATATATACGTGAGGTACTGTACATATATAAAAAACTTAAAAACTATACACATGACGTAGAGTGTGTGGGGATATTTTAAAGTATGCTCAAAGAAGGAAAACGGATAGTAACTGGCAAAAAACTATGCAGGTGGAAACCTCACATGGATGTTGCTCACTAGATGAATCCAAAACCTTGAGGACCCCTCAAACTAAACATGTGTTAGACTAAATACATATAAAAATAAAAACATACACATGTACAACCTATAATGCCTGGGGGCAGTGATGAAACATGCTCACCCACCTATACATTACTATCTGAACATGTGTATTGAGTTAAAATAAAGACTGATCATTGATATAAACTGGAGAAAAAGGTCAAGTATCCACATTATAGGACAAAAATAATTAAGCTGATATAAACAGGTATTATAACCATTAGGACTTATTTATTAAAGAGTTGATGTCCCATTCAACATTTAAACCCAAAGGCAATATTAAAGCAAAATTAAAGCAATACATAGAAATAGCGGAAGAGGGACATTGATTAAATCCTGCATACCCCTATACATATGTATTGCTTTAATTTTGTATATATGTATTGCTTTAATTTTGCTTTAATATTGCCTTTGGGTTTAAATGTTGAATGGGACATCAACACATAGGTGTCTGAAGTTCATAGATCCAATAGGTTTCGAGTTGCGAAACACCCCTGGTTTTAGCCCCACCCCTCCATGGAGGTATAAAATGGTCAATAATAAAATATTGTGTGCCAGCCGGGTTCCTATTATGACATAACCTGTAATGTCTGGGTACAGTGTGATGAACATCGGCACCCAAAATCAGGGAAACATGCTCACCCACCCTTACCGAGAAGGTTCGAATAGTGCAGCCCACATATTGTTTGCCACAAGGGCATGTGATCAAATATACAATGTGTGTGGTGGCACAAGTACAAAATTGTTTAATAGGGTAGGTCCTTCCCGTAACTGTCGACCTAAATGTCAAGGATTTCGCCCTCCCGGAGGTGTTGTATTTGCACACATTGCACCTTTTACAGGGATGGAAACCAACTAATTGGTGAAAAAAGAGGGGCGCACAGGAGGGTTGATAATGTTAGGGGCTATCTTACTCTGAAGGGTTGGTGCACCTCTAAACACTATCTTAGCCTGGTCCGGTAGAATGGTGTTTAAAACACTATAATTTTTTAAAATCCCCCAATGTCTAGACATAATGGCTTTCACCTGTTTATGCTGGGTGGAGAAGGAGGTGACCATAGACCATTTAAAGCTATCATCGGGTTCTCGCTTGGGTTTGATCTCCAATAGAGAACTTCTTTCAGTTTCCAAAGTTAGCTTGAGATCTCTATCAATAATTGTAGGATCGTAACCTTTATCAATAAATCTATTTTTAAGAATTTCTGCCTGGATGATAAATGTGTCAATGTCAGTGCAGTTTCTACGCAGTCTGATGAATTGACTGCGGGGAACTGAATTAAGCCAAGATCGATGATGGCAACTATCATTGGGGATGAAGCCATTGTGGTCAATCTTCTTAAAAAAAGTTTGGAACTGAAACTGACAATCAACGATGCTAATTTCCAGATCTAAAAATTGAATCTTATCATGGCTAGCTGTATAGGAGAGAGAAATACCTCTGTCATTTGAGTTGAGATGGTTCATAAAAATCTACAAAGATGTCATGTTACCATCCCAGAGGAGGAGGATGTCGTCTATATATCTGGCCCATAACACCAAAGATGTGGTGTCATAGGTGTAGACGACATCCTCCTCCCACTTGGCCATGAAGAGGTTGGCCAAACTGGGGAGCATATTTAGCCCCCATGGCCACACCCCTCAATTGCAAATAGAAATCATCATTGAACCAAAAATAACTACTCTTGGTGGCAAACTCAAGCAATTCCATAATGAATTCCCTCTGAAAGGGAGCTAAAGATTACTCCTTTTTCAAAAAATACTGTACAGCCTCTAAACCTTGATGGTGTGGTATACAGGTGTATAACAAGGCAACATCAGCTGTTACCATGATAAAATTACCCCGTATAGCTAGATTCTCTAGCTTTCTAATAGTGGCACCTGTGCCACTCAGGACGGTACACGTCTGACCAGAGGTTGTAGATAATGGTCGATGTACTGACCGATTCGGGATGTGACCGAATCGATCCCACTAACAATGGGTCGTCCTGGAGGATTAACAGGGTCCTTGTGAACTTTGGGTAAATAATAATAATATATTGTGGGTATCCTAGGGACTGTGGGCACTAAAAAAGCTTTCTCCTTTTTATTCAATATACCTCTATCATAACCACTATCCACCAAATTCTGAAGTTCCCCTTTGAAGCGAGAAGTAGGGTTGGTGAATAACATTTGATATGTATTAGGTTCCTGAAGAATCCTAAACATTTCCTTCTCATAATCAGATTTATCCAAGACAACTATGCCGCCGCCTTTGTCCGCTGGGCGGATCACTAAGTCCTTGTCTGAACACAAGGACATGAGACCCACCTTGTACAAGGTTTGGCTATGTTTATAACTATCAGGGATCTCGGCCAGATCTTTGAGAACTAGGTCCCTGAAATTGTTAACAGCGGGTGCTGCTGGGACAGGCGGGTTGAATAACGAAGGGTTAGACAAACCTGAATGTACTGTCCCAGATGTAGCCGCCCTACACTCATTTCTAATGGGGTTAGTAATGAGATAGCCCTGTATGTTAATTTTACAAATGTATTTGTGTATGTCAATAAATATACCGAATTTATTCAGTTTCTTTGCAGGGGCAAATTTAAGGCCCTTATCCAAAACCGACAATTCATCTGGTGTAAACACTTTGGTACTTAAATTGCACACCCTGAACCTTTAGGTGAGCCTTCTTTTTCCTCTTATGAACTCTCTGCCCCCTCTGGTCCCTCTCTTGGGTCTGGACCCCTGTTGTGAAATGATGGGTCCTCGTGAAAATCCGGTCCACCATGTGCCTGTGGATTAGACTGGTCCTGACTGTAATAGGATAAGTCATGGGGATTTCTAATGCGTGTCTGATAACTACCATCATTGCGCATTTCACCCAGATGAGAAAATCTATTATGAGTGGAAATGGGGGGAGGACCATAATAAGGGGAATAGTCACGACGGGGACCTGAACGATCCCTATGCCGAGCAGGGGAGTGATCATAATAAAGGTCATCATAATCATGACGACGCTGAGCACTAGAATGATAGAAGTTACCTCTCAATGAACCCCTCCTTCCTCTGTTCCCTCTAGATTTTACTCTACCCCATTGTTGTTGATGGGGGGGTACGTTGACTGGACTGATGGACTCTCAATTGAGGTGTCTGGGAGTAATTACCCTGTCCATTCCTTGAAGTAGAAGCTGCCACAGGTGCAGCTAAATTTTGACTCATTGCTGGACCTTTGACCTTCGCAACTCGAAACCTATTGGATCTATGAACTTCAGACACATAGGCCTTTGGGTTTAAATGTTGAATGGGACATCAACTCTTTAATAAATAAGTCCTAATGGTTATAATACCTGTTTATATCAGCTTAATTATTTTTGTCCTATAATGTGGGTACTTTGACCTTTTTCTCCAGTTTATATCAATGATCAGTCTTTATTTTAACTCAATACACATGTTCAGATAGTAATGTATATGTGGGTGAGCATGTTTCATCACTGCCCCCAGGCATTATAGCTTGTACATGTGTGTGTTTTTATTTTTATATGTATTTAGTCTAACACATGTTTAGTTTGAGGGGTCCTCAAGGTTTTGGATTCATCTAGTGAGCAACATCCATGTGAGGTTTTCACATGCATCATTTTTTGCCAGTTACTATCTGTTTTCCTTCTTTGAGCATACTTTAAAATATACCCACACACTGTACATCATGTGTATAGTTTTTAATTATTTTATATATGTACCTCACGTATATATGTACTGCATGTTACATTGACCTCAGTTGTCAGTAGCATGTTATTGAGGTATCTGTCATTCTGACCTTTTTTTAACTTCAATACATTTTTATTGTAAAGTCAGGTTCATACAATAAACAACTCAATGTACTTTGCCATCAACATTTGAGCATCTATGTTATGCACTCATACAGCGAATATGTTCATGACATAAAATGAAAGAAGAAGGGATATGGAAAACATTCAGAAATTGGCATGTAACTTCTACCAAGAACAGTAATATGAAAATATCGTAAATTGACTGTATATCAGAGGTCAAGTGTGAATTTACTCAGGTTTTCCAATTTTGTTTAAACCATACATCCCAACTAGACCATTTGTCTCTTAACCTTAGGTAGTTGCCCTGGGTCGCTGCGAACATTAACTTGTATGTGGCGTGGGTGTTAGTCGTCTCTATTACTTCTTTAAATGATGGTGGTTTGCTGCCAGCCAGTGACGCAGAATCACCAATCTAGTACTGAGGAGGATATGTGTAACTATGGTTCTTGTTTGTGGCGCTATTTGTTCTATACCTAATGATAGTACGGCTAGTGCTGCGTTGGGGGCGATGTGCGACCCTGCAAATCCAGAAATTAAGTCAAACACTTTGGACCATAGTGAGTGCAGGGCAGAACAGTTCCACATGATATGGTGCAATGTACCCGTTTTTCCACATTTCCTCCAGCAAAGAAAGGAGGTTGAAGGATTAAATTTGGACACTGAGTGGTGTAAGGTACCACCGTAGCGTAATTTTATGAGTTACTTCCCATAGATTGGAGCTTTTAGTCGGAGTAAAGTTATGTAGTAGAGCTTTCTGCCATTTGGAGTTCAGAGTACCTTGCACCTAGTTCCTGTTCCCAGGCTACGATATTAGTGGATGTTTCAAATAAAGTTTTAGAGTTTGGAAGACAATAAAACAAGGAGATGCTTTTAATATTGGTGCAACTGTTCATCAGGAATAGCAGTGATCGTCATGGCAGCAGCGTTTTAAATTTGGATGTTGTTTTAAGGAAGTGAACTATTTGCAGGTATCTATATTGGTCACTATCTTCAAGGTTATATTCTATTTGCAATGTTCTAAATGTTTTAGGGGCAGGGCCTACCATCAAGTCCTGCACTGTTTTGATACCCCTGGTCACCCAGTGTGTTATGGACAGGTCTGGGATTGTCAATGATAGACAAGAAATGTTAAGATGTAAGGGTTTTAGAATTTGATCTGGAAAGTCTAGAGATGAGAACATTTTCCATGTTTGTAAAGTAGCCTTCATAGTGATAGACAGGTGCGAGTGTGCCTGAGGTAAAATGTTACAGGTTAGGAGAAGATCAGCCAGCTTGTGCCCAAGAGTTTGGGCTGATTCTAGTTCCAACCATCTAGGGCCTTGGTGTTGATAAAACCAAACTCTGGTTTGGGAAAGGATAGCGGCTGAGTGATAGTCTTTCAGTAGGACATGGCCTATTCTTCCTGCACTTCTGGTCTTTATCAATTTTTTGAAAGCGCACCTAGCTCTCTTTCCCCGCCACAGGAATCTATTCAACATAGACTGATCTTTGGTAAAAAAGGAGTTAGGGATTGGAATTGGCAGTGTTCGGAAGAGGTATAACAGTTGTGGTAAAACTATCATTTTAAAAGACGCTATCCGCCCTGTCCAGGATAGTTCCACCCTAAGTCCTGTAGTTTATTGGTCATCATATTTAGAAAGGGAGTATAGTTGGCTGTAAATAGGTCTTCAGTAGTCGCCGTGAGAGTAATCCCTAGGTATTTTATCCCATCTTGCTTCCATGTATATGGAAAACGTGCGCTAAGTCGCCTTTGAACAGATAAGTCTATACCCAGTCCCATTATGTAGGACTTACTTTCATTGACCTTACAATAGGACAGTTGATTAAACATAGCTAAAGCCGAGTGTACCAAAGCCAGGGAAGTTTCCACATCAGTGAGAATCATTATAATGTCGTCTGCGTATAAGCTGATCGTATGGGTAGAGTCGGGCATGGGGTAACCTTTGATGTTGGGGTGAGATCGTATATAGATGGCCAGCGGTTCCATTAGAAGATTAAATATCAGGGGGGATAAAGGGCACCCCTGTCTAGTGCCATTAGTAATGGTGAATGATTTGGACAGCACCCCTGAGGTGTAAACCTGAGCCGAGGGATTAGAATATAGGGCTAAGATTGCTTACAGTATACTACCCGAGAAGCCAAAACGCTGTAGCACTCGGGTGAGATACATCCAGTGAATGCGATCAAAGGCCTTCTCTGCGTCCAAAGCCAGCAGCAGAGAAGGCCGTTTGTGTAGCTTAGGTGAATAATGTTAGTCAGTCTACGGGTGGCATCGGACTTTTGGCAGCCTTTAGTAAAACCCGTCTGGTCCGGGTTGATAATAAGGGGAAGTATGTCTATTAATCTATAGGCAACAATTTTGGCATAGACCTTTAGGTCGATGTTGAGAAGTGATATGGGTCTAAAGTTTGGAGGGGAATTAGGCTCCTTCCCTGGCTTCGGCAAGGCCACAATGACAGCGTTCAACATTTCAGGGGGGAAGGAGGCCGAGGCAGCGGCAAAGATTTGTTCCATATATGGTGTCAGTAAATGTTTGAAGGATTTATAATAATCGACAGAAAATCCATCTGGACCCAGAGATTTATTAATCGGAAGTGAGTCTATTGCCCTGTGTATCTCTACAGTACTGAATGGCTGATTGAGAGTCAGCAATTGCTCCTGCGAGATATTAGGAATGTCTAACTTTCCAAGAAACAGATTAATTGCGTCAACATTTGGTTGGATAGTATTTGGATCATCTTTCAAGTTGTAAAGGGAGCCATAGTAATGGCTGAAGGCATCCGCTATTTCCTGGGGGTGATAAAGTTTATGTTTGGTGAGGGGATGTATTATGTACGGAATCCTAGTTTTTGTCTCATGCCCTTTACCCTTTGTGCTAATTTTTTACCCGCTTTGTTTCCCATGGCGTAGTATGTCATCCTAAGTTTTTTTGATGCTTTTTCAAAGTTCTCCAATAGTAGTAGCCGCAGGTCATATCTCAGTTGGGTAATTTGATTCAAAATTTTGGGGGAAGATTTTTGCTTGTTACTAGTCTCTAACAGAAATTTTTTGTCAGTAATTTCTTTTATTTGCCTATGCCGCTGCCTCTTGGCCCTCGCCCCCAACTGTATGAAAATGCCACGAATAAAAGCTTTGTGTGCATTCCAAAGTACAAATTTATCTTGTACAGAGGATTCGTTATTTAAAAAAAAAATCATTTAACTGGCTTTCAATGACTGATTTAGAGTCCGCTTGTTGCAAGAGAAATGAGTTCAATCTCCATAATGGAGGCGCTTTGCTGGGTGTCGCATCCGCCAGGGACAGGGTGATAGATGCGTGGTCAGACCACGTGATGACGTTGATATGCGTGGAAGATACATTGGCTAAAGTTTGCTGGTCAACAAGAAAAAGGTCAATGCGGGAATAAGTCCTGTGCGGTGGTGAAAAAAACGTAAAGTCTTTCTCTCCCGCGTGTAAACACCTCTAGGCGTCAAACAAGTCGTGTTTGTGAATTGAGGGTAGTAAGGACGGGCTAGAACGTTTGACGCCAGAGGTAGAGTCCATCTCAGGATCTGGGGTAGCATTGAAATCACTGCACAGTATTAAAGCGGAGCTCCGCCGGAAAAAAAAATATTAAAAGCCAACAGCTACAGCAGCTGCTGGCTTTTAATATTTGGACACTTACCTGTCCTGGAGTCCAGCGACGTCCGCAGCAGAGGACGAGCAAGCGCTCGTCGCTCTGCTGCTCCCTCCGCCATCCTCGCTGAGGGAACCAGGAAGTGAAGCCCTGCGGCTTCATGCCCGGTTCCCTACGGCGCATGCGCGAGTCGCGCTGCGCCGTTCTGATTGGTGCTCCTGTGTTCTGGGAGCCGAGTGTCTCCCAGAACACCAAGGGAAGTCTGCGGGAAGTGACGTCACTCCCGCAGATTCCCGGAGAGAGGACTCCCGGATGTGGGTGAAAATACCTGTCTTAGACAGGTATCTTCACCCCCCTCCCCCCTGAAAGGTGTCAATTGTGACACCGGAGGGGGGGAGGGTTCCAAATAGCAAAAGTTGCTATTTAGGGTGGAGCTCCAATTTAATCTCCCCCTATGATATTTCCTGACCTTTTTCAACAGATTATGAAAAAAATGAATCTGGCGTTGGTTCGGTGAATAGACGTTTACTAAAGTATACGTGATTGAGTTAAGGTCACACACCAGGATGAGATACCGGCTTTTGTCATCTTTAATTTCTTCATGAAGGGTGAAAGCCACAGAGTCTCTTATTGCTATGAGGACTCCTTTAGTTTTATTGTGGGCATTAGCAGTATAAAGATGTGGGAAGTTTCTGTGCGAACATTTAGGTGGGGCTGATGCAGAAAAGTGTGTCTCTTGAGCACAAAGTATATCAGCTTTGTTAGAGAGGGCCTCTGTCCATAAGGATCTCCTTTTAGCAGGATGATTTAGTCCTTTAGAGTTAATATAAATCATTTTTATACCTATATTTGAAGAAGTTTGTGCCGTGTTTCTGCTTCATAATAATTTTTGAGGCAATGTCTCCATCTTGTGGTTGTTTTTGGTATGGCGGTGAAAAAAATAGAAAATGTGATGTATAGGTTCAGAATGTACTCACTATTTGGTGATGAGGATAGAATTTTTCCAGTTCGATTGTTGGACCAAGTTGAGTGGCAGTTCTGCATGGTAGGCCCGGTTGTAACTACATGAACTCCGGCTTGTACATCTTTTAACAATAAAAACAAGAAAACTGAGAGACAAAAGAAAAACATAGAAAATGTATAACCAAGCAACTGATAGAAAACAACAGAGTGGTCCCAGCCCTCAGTAGAGCACTAGAACCAGAATACCCGTATGCAGCGGTTTGCTGCCCAAGTTGGGTGGGGGTAAATTTCAGGCCTAATGGCTCTCCTGAACATCCCTCCAGGGATTAGTAGTAAAGTGTTACCCATCCGGGTTAATTGTGCGTTCCTGTTAGTAACAGTTTTCCAATCGGGTTCTGCAGACCTCCTTGGTTTAACAGCAGGGCAGTCATCTGATTGCTCAGGCAGTATTCCCCATTCCTCCAGGAGAGAAAGGCCTTACTCCAGAGAATCTATTGTGTATGTTCGGCCATCTTTAACAATAGATAACTTTTGTGGGATAACCCCACCTGTAGACAATTTTATGATTCCTAAGTACCTTGGTGATGGTATTCAGGTTCTTTTGTTTCTGAAGGGTATATTGCGACAGGTCTGCATAGAACTGTAGATTTTGATATTGTGCAGGTATTTTCTCACCTTTGCGCATCGTCGCCATCAGCAGCTCCTTTGCATGAAAGAAATGTAGGCGCAATATTACATCTCTAGGGACCTGCTCTGGTAAGAACGACGGTTTAGGTAAGCGATGGATTCTGTCGATCGTTAATTTAAGATCAGAAAGATTAGGGGTGAGCAATTTAAACAGTGAGGAAGCATAGTCACGCAAGTCAGCTGGCTGGACCGACTCTGGGATCCCCCTGATTTTCATGTTGTTCCTCCTATTTCTGTCTTCAAAATCTGTGAGCTTAGCCTTAACCCATTCCGTGTCCCCTTCTCTTTCCTCATGTGAGTCTACTAGGTCATTAATGGTTTCAGCAAAATCCCCCATTTTTTGCTCAATGTGCTCAACCCTCGATTCCACTGCTTGAATGTCAGTATGGAACCTATGCATGCACTGTGCCATATCAGATTGCAATGAGCTCCTTAATCAGTGGCGGTGCATCCATAGAGGGCGCCGGAGCGCCGCCCCCTCTCACTCCCGCACCGCCACTGAAAGACAATACACAGATTCATGCATTGCATGAATCTGTGTATTGTCACCGCTGCCGCGCTGCCCACTATTCATATGGCCGGCCTCCTGGTGAGCGCCGGCCATATGAATTAGAGCGGCGGCCGGCGGTGGGTGTGTTCTGGAAGTGATAGGCTGGCTCTGATAAGCTTTCCGAATACAGCTCTCACGCTGTATTCGGCTTCCAAAAACTCCTCCCAGGTACGCACGGGGGTGCGTTTCTTGGAGAAGACTGTGGAGGTTTCAGCCAATCAGGTTTACCGGATCTGGTTACCGGTAACCTGATTGGCTGAAGCGACATCGAGGGCGGGAGAACACATCGAGGACGGCGCGGACTGAGGAAGGTAAGTGCAGGGCTGGGGGGGGGACAGGCTGCATTTGGGGGGAACTGGCTGTATATGGGGGACACACTGGCTGAATATGGGGGGAACTGGCTGTATATGGGGGACAAACTGGCTGTATTTGGGGGGAACTGGCTGTATATGGGGGACAAACTGGCTGCATTTGGGGGGAACTGGCTGTATATGGGGGACAAACTGGCTGAATATGGGGGCACACTGGCTGTATATGGGGGCACACTGGCTGTATATGGGGGCACACTGGCTATATATATATATGGGGGCACACTGGCTATATATATGGGGACACACTGGTTGTATATGGGGACACACTGGTTGTATATGGGAGCACACTGGCTGTATATGGGGGGCACACTGGCTGTATATGGGGGGCACACTGGCTGTATATGGGGGGCACACTGGCTGTATATGGGGGGCACACTGGCTGTATATGGGGGGCACACTGGCTGTATATATGGGGGGCACACTGGCTGTATATGGGAGCACACTGGCTGTATATGGGGGGCACACTGGCTGTATATATGGGGGCACACTGGTTATATATATATATGGGGGGCACACTGGCTGTATATGGGGGGCACACTGGCTGTATATATGGGGGCACACTGGCTGTATATGGGGACAAACTGGCTGTATTTGAGGGGGGCAAACTGGTGGTGTTTGGGCACAGTGGCTGCGTTTAATGGGCACAGTGGCGGCAATTGATTTTTTTTTTTCAGTTTGTTTGCGCCCCCCCAAAAATTTTGAGCACCAGCCGCCACTGTCCTTAATGATAGCAGCATGTCTTTCAAAACAGTATCTATCACAGGCTGATGCATGGTTGGAAAGGATTCTATGGAATCAGGGAGATCATGTGTCTCATCCCCAGAGTCAGTAGCATGGCTGGCCTGAAGGCTGTATCCCTCTCCATCCAGTCTAAATCTCGCTTTAGCTAGGCTGCCAGAGATAGGGGAGGGAGAGTGCTGCTGTGAGCTTGCAGGGGAGTTAATATTTTGGTGCTTCTTGCCTTTATCAGGCATGTTGCTGGCCGTTTTGTCTACAGGGGTAGATGATGGCCGGGGGCCATTTTGCCTACCTTCATGTGGCTTGTGGGGATAAAATTCCGTCAGGCGCTGCGGCTTGCGGAGCACCTTTCTCTTCCTGGACATGCTGCAGGAGTAATCCAGAGGTGGAACGCCTTGTGGGGGTGATATTTTGGGGTCCCGATGGGGTGATTCGTGCCGCTGTTCCCTGTGCGTTACAGGAGCTCTGGTTCTATGCTGCCATCCAGCTCGCGCGCAGGCCACGCCCCCCTTACCCATTCTGACCTTTTTACTTATACTTATATTTTATAATAATGTAAATTTCTCTATTAAATTTGTGTCATACATATATTTTTTTAGGGGTAGGTCTATTCACTTAGTTATCTTTCTAATTTGGCATATATATATATATATATATATATATATATATATATATATATATATATATATATATACACACACACACACACACACACACCTGTCTGCCCAAGGACACGGACGAATATACACATTTCCTGTTTACTTTAAGACGGGGAGCATCTGTGTTGTTCCTGGGTGGAACGCATCACGTGATTGCGATTTGAATCGCATCACGTGTTTGTGTATGACGCTGGGTGCGTCATATTACCGGGAGTGACTTAGGTGGAGCGCATTCTTGGTTTTCCGGATGAAAGGCATCACGTGATGGCACGCTGGAGCGCATCACGTGATTGTGCGTGACGCTGTGTGCGTCACATGATCACGACCGTCGTGAAAAGCGCAAGAATACGGCTTGGCGCATTGAGCGCCTTGTAGTCACGGATACCCTGTGAGGTGATTCATTCACTTCCCATGCCTTTGAGGAACATCACATACTTATTAGCGTGATCCACCATGAACTATCTCCCTCAAACAGGACAAGTACCAGTACACTTTCCTTTTAGCTTGCCCACATGCACATTGGGCTAGTTATTAGTTTCACATAGGCATGCATGTATAGGGGCATGCGGGATTTAATCAATGTCCCTCTTCCGCTATTTCTATGTATTGCTTTAATTTTAATATACATCAGACCCCCATGTATCTAAAGGCACCATCATGGTGTCATCCATTTCATCATATGGAGGCGTGGAGCACACGCCGATGCGCCATCTTGGATGACCTAGGAACTAGTTGTTTATGAGATGAATCCCCATGTGAGGTCTCTTTCACTCAATTAAGGGGGGTCTTGTTGTCTATATATTTTGTGGAGGCAGCAGTGGATGCATACCCCAGACGATGCAACCTCTTGCGAAACGCGTCAGTACATTCCACTGTTGCCACTGATATTTTATAAAGAGCTTTTTATGACCACCAGAATGTAAGTGTATCTACCTACATTAAAATTGACTTTTTAAGCAGTATTACGCTATGTGCCCTTCTTGTTCCTTCTTATTTGGCTTTCATTTTGGCACACCATCATTGGGCCATCATCTTTCAAGCTTCCATTCATTCTCCTACTGTGAGTTGCTGTGAGCGACGCTCCTTGGGTGAATCATCAGCTGTGGATCTTTCAGGGATATACATCCAAAGTTTAAGTTAACCCTCTAGACGTACGTCTAACAGGGTCCACTGAGTCCAGTAAGCCTCCTCTTCATTGGTGGTGGTTTTCTTCACATATTCATTCAAAATTGTTTGGCACTGGTTAATCATTTACGAACACATTTTGGAGTATTGTTGGAACATCATTTGAATATTCATACCATCACAAACTTATTTTGATATTATTCACCAGAGAAGTTTCTGTTGGTTTTTTACTATGATGGACTATTAACATTTTACTTTCTTTAGGGGATATTCATTTATTTGTTTATTCACATTCATCAGCGCTACAATTTGATTTGTTATTTAATATCATGTGAACTGACTAGCTCAGCTCAAACAGGAAATATTCTCTCCAGCAATATAGACCAAACTGAGCATGTGCAGCAGGCCTACTCTGACTGTGTCTTATCTGGACTTGTCCAGTGTGACCCTATGGGAGGAGGAGGATCTGTGCATACAGGATCAAACAGCCTTTTTACACAATGTAGAGGAATAATCACTTAAAGCGGAACTTCAGTAATTTTTTCATCTTTCTATCTATTAAATCTTCTGCCCTTGTTGTTTCAACTTTGGATAGTAAAACATTTTTTTTTTCTGCCAGTAAATATCTTATACAGCCCACTTCCTGTTTCTTGTCTGGAAAAAAGCCTAGGCTTACGGCAACATGCACAGCTCTCTCTCACTCTGGTGAGAGTTTGCCAGGAAGGGAGGGGGTGAGTCATAAGAAGGCCAATGAGAGCTGCATAGCTGGAGGTGTGCCTCTGTGTGTCTGTGTAAATCCAGGAAGTAAACAGGCAGCAGCTTCAGCTGACCACAGTTAAAATGGTTGCAGCCAGATTCAGTGGAGGGAGATTTCTGCAGCATATTTGGCAAGTATAGAATCACAGTATATATAAAATAATATGCAAAGTGGTTGGAGGGAAGCTTCAGAATGGCAAAGATGTTTTTATTACAAATTATGTGAGCAGACTGCTGTTCCTCTTTAAGTTCCACAGTGAGTATAACAAGCATGCTATTCTGCATATACAGACAGATTTTACTGTTGTGAGTTTAATAACACTTTAAAGCTTCCCAATTTATATATGTAGCGCCCTCCCCAAAAGGTTGGAACGCTATCCAAAATTTAGAGGGATGTCTGAGCCAGTAGCTGGGCTCAGACTGTTGAATCACATTGAGATTTGCTTCTGTTCTAGCTGTGGTTCGCCCGATGGTAGTTTCCCTATTTGCCTGAAGGTGGCGTTACCACCTCAGGCACCTGTTGGAATACGGACAGACCATGGTGCATTGAGTGACCCTTCTCGGCAACAGTACAGTGGGAGTGGTCGCCCACCTCTGTGCTTGCTGGGAGGGGATACTTAAGGGGCAGACGCCATTATTCGGGGTCGTTTTTTCGAGTTGTGTGTGTATGGTTCTGATCTCGGGGCCAGGTTGGCCCGAGGCTGCATCGCTACATAGTGGGCCCAGCTAGTCTGGCTGGGGCCTGCATACTGAGGGGGGATCCCAAACTGTCCGTCCAAATGGGGAGGAAGCTATCTTAATGAAGGAGACCAGGGGAGGACCTGCCCTGGAGGAGACCGGCAGAGTGCTGACATATTGGGTGAGGCCTGGTAACTTTATTGAGGAGGGATCCATCAGATCACAAGCCCTGCAGTTCGCCGGATTGGCTTGAAGGCTCTTTTCACTGGACGGCTGGAAGTTTGGGTCTTTGAAATCCTGTGGCAGAGGATTCCTGAACTATCCATTTTCTCAATTTCAGAAGGTCTGTGGCAGAGACTTTGTTCATTTCAAAAGGTCTCTGGCAGAGACCTATTTCATTTTGGGCAGTCTGTGGCAGAGACTGCCCTGTTGCTGGTTCGTGTGTTACTCCGGCTGCTAGGCCATGTGAGATGGGACTATCTGGGTGACCAATACCCACTCTAACATTCAGAGTGGAGAGTGACTTTAAACTGATACCTCTGCATAGTTGTGGCGAGTATCTGAACCTTCCCCTGCTCTTCTCTACCTTCTACTTTCTCAACGTTTACTGCATAAGAAAATAAAGCCTGACTGTTGAAGGGTTTACATCTGTGTGGACATTGCATTACTACAGACTTTCCTACCCGGACAACGAAGCTGAAGAGGTAACGTACAAAACCCAAAACTAACCAGCAGCTCCTACGGGGGTAGTGCTACATATATAAAGAATGGTGCAGCGCTAAATAAAAGAATAGATCAAATTCATGAACCTAGTTCATAAATTAACCAAATGAATGATTGCTGAAGATGGTTCAAAAACAAACAGGTGAATAGAATGATATAGCACACTAAATGGATAGATCAAATTAATGAATGAACAAAGTCCATAGAAGAACCAAATGGATGATTGTTGGAGTAGGATTCAAATATCACAGATGTGAAGAAACCGCCACCATCACCCAAACACACTGCCTCTTACCCTCAGGTAGATAGTAGTACGCATAGGTACCAAACAAATGGTAGCTCTCAGCGGCAAAGGGATATGTTCAGCAGTTCCACCGCAACACCCGATACTCAGTTTAAAAAGAAAAGAAACTCCTCATAGTGCAGACATCCAAGTAAACGATTTATTGATGAAATCCAAAAAAGGAAAGGTTTCACTCACATTTACAGAAAGACAAACTCGCATTGAAGGACACGTCCAGCGTTTCCAACCCACAAAATGGCTTCTGCGTCCCGGCAAACAAGTTGCGTCACACGTCTCCGACTCCTCCCAAATTATATACTAGATACTGGTGTGTAAGGTGTATTGTTGGGGGTATATATATATATATATATATATATATATATCTATATATATATACACATACACATACACAGTGGGTACGGAAAGTATTCAGACGCCCTTAAATTTATCACTCTTTGTTATATTGCAGCCATTTGCTAATATCATTTAAATTCATTTTTTTCCTCATTAATGTACACACAGAACCTCATATTGACAGAAAAACACAGAATTGTTGAAATTTTTGCAGATTTATAAAAAAAATATGAAATATCACATGGTCTTAAGTATTCAGACCCTTTGCTCAGTATTTAGTAGAAGCACCCTTTTGATCTAATACAGCCATGAGTCTTTTTGGGAAAGATGCAACAAGTTTTTCACACCTGGATTTGGGGATCCTCTGCCATTCCTCCTTGCAGATCCTCTCCAGTTCTGTCAGGTTGGATGGTAAATGTTGGTGGACAGCCATTTTTAGGTCTCTCCAGAGATGCTCAATTGGGTTTAAGTCAGGGCTCTGGCTGGGCCATTCAAGAACAGTCAAGGAGTTGTTGTGAAGCCACTCCTTCATTATTTTAGCTGTATGCTTAGGGTCATTGTATACAGTGGGTACGGAAAGTATTCAGATCCCCTTGAATTTTTCACTCTTTGTTATATTGCAACCATTTGCTAAAATCGTTTAAGTAAATTTTTTCCTCATTAATGTACACACAGCACCCCATATTGACAGAAAAACACAGAATTGTTGACATTTTTGCAGATTAAAGAAAAAATAAAAACTGAAATATCACATGATCCTAAGTATTGAGACCCTTTGCTCAGTATTTAGTATTTGCACCCTTTTGATCTAATACAGCCATGAGTCTTTTTGGGAAAGATGCAACAAGTTTTTCACACCTGGATTTGGGGATCCTCTGCCATTCCTCCTTGCAGATCCTCTCCAGTTCTCTCAGGTTGGATGGTAAACGTTAGTGGACGGCCATTTTTAGGTCTCTCCAGAGATGCTCAATTGGGTTTAAGTCAGGGCTCTGGCTGGGCCATTCAAGAACAGTCACGGAGTTGTTGTGAAGCCACTCCTTCGTTATTTTAGCTGTGTGCTTAGGGTCATTGTCTTGTTGGAAGGTAAACCTTCGGCCCAGTCTGAGGTCCTGAGCACTCTGGAGAAGGTTTTCGTCCAGGATATTCCTGTACTTGGCTGCATTCATCTTTCCTTCGATTGCAACCAGTCGTCCTGTCCCTGCAGCTGAAAAACACCCCTACAGAATGATGCCACCACCATGCTTCACTGTTGGGACTATATTGGACAGGTGATGAGCAGTGGCTGGTTTTCTCCACACATACCGCTTAGAATTAAGGTCAAAAAGTTCTATCTTGGTCTCATCAGACCAGAGAATCTTATTTCTCACCATCTTGGAGTCCTTCAGGTGTTTTTTTAGCAAATTCCATGCAGGCTTTGATGTGTCTTGCACTGAGGAGAGGCTTCCGTCGGGCCACTCTGCCATAAAGCCCTGACTGGTGGAGGGCTGAAGTGATGGTTGAATTTCTACAACTTTTTCCCATCTCCCATCTGCTTCTCTGGAGCTCAGCCACAGTGATCTTTGAGCTCTTCTTTACCTCTCTCACCAAGGCTCTTCTCCCCCGATAGCTCAGTTTGGCTATACAGCCAGCTCTAGGAAGGGTTCTGGTCATCCCAAACATCTTCCATTTAAGGATTATGGAGGCCACTGTGCTCTTAGGAACCTTAAGTGCAGCAGAATTCTTTTTGGAACCTTGGCCAGATCTGTGCCTTGCCACAATTCTGTCTCTGAGCTCTTCAGGCAGTTCCTTTGACCTCATGATTCTCATTTGCTGTGACATGCACTGTGAGCTGTAAGGTCTTATATAGACAGGTGTGTGGCTTTCCTAATCAAGTCCAATCAGTATAATCAAACACAGCTGGACTCAAATGAAGGTGTAGAACCATCTCAAGGATGATCAGAAGAAATGGACAGCACCTGAGTTAAATATGAGTGTCACAGCAAAGGTTCTGAATACTTAGGACCATGTCATATTTCAGTTTTTCTTTTTTAATAAATCTGCAAAAATGTCAACAATTCTGTGTTTTTTCTGTCAATATGGGGTGCTGTGTGTACATTAATGAGGAAAAAAAAATGAACTTAAATGATTTTAGCAAATGGCTGCAATATAACAAAGTGTGAAAAATTTAAGGGGGTCTGAATACTTTCCGTACCCACTGTATATATGTATGTATGTGTAGTTGAAAACCATAGAAGCATTCAATAAGAAAAATAACAATGAGTGAACACTGAATGTGAATGGAAATCTAGTACCATTTAGCAATAGGTTAATGACTGTGGATCAGTGAAAGTAAATTGGATTACAAGTGCCAAAGTGAATCACTCTCTGAAAAAAAAAAAACTATAAATAAAGTTAAATAAGTGGAATAAGTGTTGTGGTGGAGGCCACAGATAATGCTTTATTGAATGAAAAAGTCCTGGAAATGGGAGGAGGACTTGGAATATGTCCTAAATTAGGCAGAATGGTTAAAAATTTGGTCCACAATTAAATCTTCCTCCCCTAATGTAATAGCTATGGAAACCAACTATAAAGTACTAACTATATGGTACTTAGTACCAGCCAAAATTGCAAAATTTACCCCCGAATATCCTAGTTATTGTTTCCGCGGCTGTACAGAAGAAGGTACATACAAACACATTTGGTGGTCCTGTCCGACAGTACAAACATTTTGGAAAGAAATATATATATTTGCCTCCAAAATGTTTAATGTAACCCTCCAACCCAATCCTACTACGACATTACTTAATCTCAAACCAGATAGTCTAACTCATGCCCATTTTAAACTTTTTATATTTTTGCTCACAGCAGCAAAACAAACTGTGGCGAGAGCTTGGAGAACTCCCTCTTTGGCATTGGCCGAGACAAAACAAAGAATGAACAACGTTATAATACACGACAAAATGGCGGCTATTGAACAAAACGAAATTCCGTAAATTATGGCAACCTTGGATAGAACATTTCTTACCGACAACATTTAATGACTCTGTTTTAATGCCATGGTAGATGATTTGAAGTTATACTGATCATACAGGTCTGACTGTGACTACTGGATCGACCCGGTGGACCACTCCCCAGTACTTCTTCTTTACTCTTTACTCTTCGCTTTTATTTTCTACTCTGTCTCTCCTTATACCTTATGATTTTGAAGTTCCATAGGTTACGAATATAGTACCAGTTTTGACAATCAATTAACCCAAGTTTGCTCAGGAAATCTTTATTCAGTTACTCATAGCTATTAGAATCATTTACTATTTGGATTTCTACATCTCCTTAGGTTGAACACATAATTGTTAATTGCTTTAACTTTTCACACTTCCTTATATCCTAATCAACACTATATTTGTAACCACATATGAATACTATATAATAATTCTGAATTGTATAATGTACAGTACTTAATTTATTTTATTTAACTTACTGTAATTAATAAAATATTTTTGACAAGGAAAAAGTCCTGATAGGTGCTTATGGTATTTATTGTGGCTGGTGTCTAACTTTTGAACACAAGGGGGTTGATTTACGAAGAATACTGGGAAGTAATGGTCGCTCTACATTTAATAGCACCCATTTCAGGCAATTAAAAGTTCAACTAGCCGAACGTGCGAATGAAAAAAATTCCGCCATTAGCGGCGAACCCGCTAATTAGGGGATTACGCGGATCTGCAAGTGCCAATTGCTACCAAGTTATTATATAGCACTGCACTGCAACCATGATCCATGTATGTGAAGAAAACATTTCTATTTGAGATGTGCTCTACCTCATGTGCATCTATTGATGTGTATTGCAATTAGTATTCCTAGTTTCTTTTCTTCTTTTGCTAATGAATGCAGTTATGAATGGGTATTGTAGAGTAATATCTGCTATTGTATAAAGTTACATGTATTGAACATTTACAGTTACATATCTGTTTTATGTTATTTTTTTCATGTTATTTTTTATTTTATTTAGGGGACTATAAAGAAGTAATTATTTATGTTCATTCTTTAATCATATTACACTGTTATGCAGGTCTCAGCATACTTAGCACAATGGCTTGGTGGTTTGCTCAGATGTCTCCAAAGCACTCAAGTTATGAGTTCAAATCCCAGCCAACCTACCACCCATCTAAGACAGCTGAGTTTATTTTTCCATTGCACAAGCAAATTAAAATAAACAAACAAAAAAATGTAAACTGCCCATTAACTAGTGTGTGCTGTTTGGAATTCCACACCATAATATTATTGAATACTTACAGTGTACATACCATTGCATGCATGCAATGCAATAATAGAATCAACCAAACTAAAAGTGCATTAGCTAATTGGCCTTCGCCTATTTTCAGCATATGCTTTTGCTTTTCAGATTGTACTTGCTCTTCCATATGATACTCCTGTGCCAGGATTCAGGAACAATACCGTTAATACTATGAGGCTGTGGTCAGCAAAGGCACCAAATGAATTCAATTTGAAAGACTGTGAGTATATCTATTGGTAATCAGTGAAGAAAGTGTTCATATTTAGAAAGTTTGAGATTCTCATATTAAAAAATGTGTGAAACTAGTACCTTATTATAAAAATGCTAAATTGCCTGTCTATTATGATATTATGACTCTTGACTGTACAGCATATGGTGACTGAATATTTATCAGATCTAGCCATATGACCACATGCACAAAGCCCCCCATAGTTTTGCTCCTGATGACACCAGCACTGGCACTATTGCATTTTTCCTTCCACTCACCACTGACACGGGGGCATTTTTTTGCTGCCACTGACCATCTACACCATCTTTTGCTACAACTGATGGACGGTCATTTTTACTCACACTGACTGCCAGGGTATTTTTTTTTATATCATCAAAGTTTATTAAATAATCAAAGAAAAGTACAAAGATGGAGTCGCAGCTCCATATGGGTAAAACAGAAAGTAATCGGATTGTGGTTGACAAAACATTTAAGCAATACAAAGGGATACAGTGTAGAATGTTTTTGCTGATACAACGGGACCTTAGGGGCGTTCTAAAGGGTGTGTGTTCACCCCATATACCGATAATGTCATATTTAGTGACCCAGGTCAAACATAATGAGAATCCAACTAAAGCCTCGTACACACGATCGGATATCCTATGGATTCTGATCCAATGGTTTTGTCTATCGGAAATCCGATGAAGCTGACTTCCATCAGTCATGCCTACACATCATCTGAGCATGCGTCGACTTGATTCTGAGCATGCGCGGGTTTTTTTTCCGATGGACTTTCCCATAGACGATCGGAATTTGCTATCGCTTTTTGATCCATCGGAAAAATTTAAAACATGTTCTATTTTTTAAAACCGATGGAAAAAAGACCGATGGGTCCCATACACGATCGGTTTGTCCGATGAAAAAAGTCCATCGGACTTTTTCATCGGTAAAACCGATTGCGTGTACAGGGCTTAAGAGTTGAGTCTAATTCTAAACATAACAGAAAAGATAAGAGAGAATTAAGTTCTAATAGAATTGATAGTGAGAGAAGGTGAGATACAGGGCTAGTAAATTAGGTATAATAATTTTTCTTCCTAAAAAAAAAAAAAAAAAAAAAAATGTGCTAAGTCATTAAGTGAATAAATCCAGATATTCGTTCATATTTACTTCCGCAATCGCAGATGAATTACAGAAAACCTGATGTCGATAGCATCACTATTGAGTACTGGTGAGATCTAAGTATGCCTGTGAGCAGGGATGAGCCGAACACCCCCCTGTTCGGTTCGCACCAGAACCTGCGAACAGACAGAATGTTTGCGCGAACTTTAGAACCCTATTAAATACAATGGACTCGAACATTCGAAATCTAAAGTGCTAATTATAAAGGCTAATATGCAAGTTATTGTCCTAAAAAGTGTTTGGGGAGGCAGCCTGATTGGGTTCCTTGATGGACCTGCGAAACCTGATATACAGAGGGGCAAGGGCATATTCTATGGTTCCGGCCCCCACCAAAACTACCCTTAAGGTTTGGGCAGCTGCTAGGAAAAGGTTCTCCCTGCCCAATAGATGGGCCCCGGCTCAGCCATTGTGGGCCATCCTGGACTGCCGCACTTTAGATCGATTCCTGATCCACAGGTCTGGGCCAGATTCGGGGTTAAAACACTGCAGGACATTATGCCAAATGGGGTACTTTTAACCTTTGCACAGCTTAGCAGGCAGTTTCAGGTGCCGGGATGGATGCTCTTCCGATATCTCCAACTACGCCACGCTGCTAGGGCGCAATTTTCCACTAGACCCCTGTTAGAATTTGACCCTGTTGAGTCGCTCTTGGTACAGGAGGACCTCAAAAAGCCACTCTCTGTACTATATGGGACACTGCTCAAACCAGATACCCCGAGACTGGACAGGCTTTGGGATAGGTGGAAGGCGGACGTCCCATCCCTGGGGAAGGAGGAGTGGGAGGACGCGTTGGAGGAATGTCCCAAGCTGGTGATTTCCTCCCGGGACAAACTGACACAAATCAAAATGCTGCACAGGGTGTATTATACACCGGTTAGGCTCCATAGGATATACCCTGACAGAGACCCCTGCTGCGTAAGATGTCGGACCCACCCTGGCACCCTTATACATCTACTTTGGGAATGCCCTAAGATACAGGTATTCTGGAGAGGGGTGTTTGAATTGATCAATCTGAAACTGGACTTGGAGCTTCCCGTGTCGCCAGAGCTGGCCTTGTTTGGGGTCCAAGATGATGAGCAGAGACCCCGCCATAGGAAACAGTTGATTGCGTATTTGTTATTTTATGCCAAAAAGTCTATTATTTGCAAGTGGATATCCCCTAGCTCTCCGTCAGTGTCCTCCTGGCTGGCCATGGTTGATGCTGCAATACCAATGTACAGGCTGACGTATATCAGCAGAGGATGCCCCTGGAAGTTTGACAAGGTGTGGTTGCCCTGGATATCGCCTTGATTGGTCCTACAACCCCCTTCTAGACCCTTGCGCCCGGTTGAGATAGGATGGCCGGTTGGGTGGGCAGGGGCCCCCCCCCCAGAAGTTATATTCTTTACATTATCCCTTACATGTCGCTGTTGCCTGCTGAATACACTGATTTGTATGTCACAAGTTGTAATGTCATATTCCTCGGCTATGTTGGCCGAGCTCTGTTTATATGTTCATGTATATATAACTGCTCAATAAACACAACCTGATTGTAAAAAAAAAAAAAAAAAGTGTTTGGGGACCCGGGTCCTGCCCCAGGGGACATGTATCAATGCAAAAAAAGGTTTAAAAAATTGACGTTTTTAACGGGAGCGGTGATTTTAATAATGCTTAAAATGAAAAAATAAAAGTGAAATATTCCTTTAAATTTCGTACCTGGGGGGTGTGTATGATATGCATGTAAAGTGGCACATGTTTCCCGTGCTTAGAACTGTCCCTGCACAAAGTGTCATTTTTGAAGGAAAAAAAGTCATTTAAAACTCACTCGCGGCTATTAATGAATTGTCGGCTTTTATCAATACATAGAAAAGTAATTGATTAAAAAAAATAAAAAAAGCGTGGGGGTTCCCCCAAATTCAATTACCAGGCCCTTTAGGTCTGGAATGGATACTAAGGGGAACCCCGCCGCAAATTTAAAAAAAAATGGCGTGGGGTTCCCCCTAAATATCCATACCAGGCCCTTGAGATCTGGCATGGATTTTAAGGGGAACTCCACCTCAAATTTAAAAAAAATGGCGTGGAGTCCCCCCAAAAATCCATACCAGACCCTTATCCGAGCACGTAACCTGGCCGGCCGCAGGGGAAGAGGGGGGGGACAAGAGAGCGCCCCCCTCCCTCCTGAACCGTACCAGGCCACATGCCCTCAACATGGGGAGGATGTCCCCATGTTGATGGGGACAAGGGCCTCATCCCCACAACCCTTGCCCGGTGGTTGTGGGGGTCTGCGGGCGGGGGGCTTATCTGAATCTGGAAGACCCCTTTAACAAAGGGGACCCCCAGATCCCGGCCCCCCCCTATGTGAATTGGTAAGGGGTACATTGTACCCCTACCATTTCACGAAGAAAGCGTAAAAAAATGTAAAAAAAAACCACACAAACACCTTGAAAAAGTCCTTTATTAAAAAAAAAACAAAAAAAAAACATTCCAGCGATGAAATCCAGTGTCCCGCGGCGATCCGATGTCCAGTGCTGTCCGTCGTTGGTTTTGCCTGAGCGGACCTGATGGGGAACTTCCTCCTCAGTGTTTTAAATGTATAGACCCGCCCCTTCTAAAGTTCCCCATCAGGTCCGCTCAGCGGACCAGATGCGGAACATGAGAAGGGGCGGGTCTATACATGTATTACCAAAGTGAGAGAAGTTCCCCATCAGGTCCGCCCCCTCGGTATGTCGAACCCGCCTACATCATTGGCTTGAGCGGGGAACTTCCTTCACTGTGTAATTAAAATTTACACAGTGAAGGAAGTTCCCCGCTCAGGCCAATGACGTAGGCGGGGTCCGACATACCGAGGGGGAGGACCTGATGGGGAACTTCCTTCACTGCGTAATAAATGTATAGAGTCTATAGCAGTGAAGGGGTCTATAGACTCTATACATGTATTACGCAGTGAACGAAGTTCCCCATCAGGTCCGCCCCCTCGGTATGTCAGACCCCGCCTATGTCATTGGCCTGAGCGGGAAACTTCCTTCACTGTGTAAATTTAAATTACACAGTGAAGGAAGTTCCCCGCTCAAGCCAATGACGTAGGCGGGTCCGACATACCGAGGGGGCGGACCTGATGGGGAACTTCTCTCACTTTGGTAATACATGTATAGACCCGCCCCTTCTCATGTTCCGCATCTGGTCCGCTGAGCGGACCTGATGGGGAACTTTAGAAGGGGCGGGTCTATACATTTAAAACACTGAGGAGGAAGTTCCCCATCAGGTCCGCTCAGGCAAAACCAATGACGGACGGCGCTGGACATCGGGATCGCCGCGGAACACTGGATTTCATCGCTGGAATGTTTTTTTTTTTTAATAAAGGACTTTTTCAAGGTGTTTGTGTGTTTTTTTTTTAAAAAAATTACACTTTCTTCGTGAAATGGTAGGGGTACAATGTACCCCTTACCAATTCACATAGGGGGGGCCGGGATCTGGGGGTCCCCTTTGTTGAAGGGGTCTTCCAGATTCCGATAAGCCCCCCGCCCGCAGACCCCCACAACCACCGGGCAAGGGTTGTGGGGATGAGGCCCTTGTCCCCATCAACATGGGGACATCCTCCCCATGTTTAGGGCATGTGGCCTGGTACGGTTCAGGAGGGAGGGGGGGCGCTCTCTCGACCCCCCCCTTTTCCCCTGCGGCCGGCCAGGTTACGTGCTCGGATAAGGGTCTGGTATGGATTTTTGGGGGGACTCCACGCCATTTTTTTTTTAATTTGGGGTGGAGTTCCCCTTAAAATCCATGCCAGATCTCAAGGGCCTGGTATGGATATTTGGGGGAACCCCACGCCATTTTTTTTTAAATTTGCGGCGGGGTTCCCCTTAATATCCATTCCAGACCTGAAGGGCCTGGTAATTGAATTTGGGGGAACCCCCACGCTTTTTTTTTTTTTTTTTTATCAATGACTTTTGTATGTATTGCCGGGAGCCGATAATTCATTAATAGCCGCGAGTGAGTTTTAAATTACTTTTTTTCCTTCAAAAATGACACTTTGTGCAGGAACAGTTCTAAGCACGGGAAACATGCGCCACTTTACATGCATATCATACACACCCCCCAGGTACGAAATTTAAAGGAATATTTCACTTTTGTTTCACTTTAAGCATTATTAAAATCACTGCTCCCGAAAAAACTGTCGTTTTAAAAAAAAATGTTTGCATTGATACATGTCCCCTGGGGCAGGACCCGGGTCCCCAAACACTTTTTAGGACAATAACTTGCATATTAGGCTTTATAATTAGCACTTTAGATTTCTCCCATAGACTTTTCGAATTTGCCGCGAACACCCCAATTTGTTCGCTGTTCGGCGAACAGGCAATGTTCGAGTCGAACATGAGTTCGACTCGAACTCGAAGCTCATCCCTACCTGTGAGTATTTGAAAATATGCCAAGGCGACCAAGTTTTGTGGAAACGATCGGTGTTGTCGCTCGACTGAGCAACAGTGTTCTCCATTTCACAGATCTCGGACACTTTGCATAACCATTCCTGAATGGTTGGCATCCTTGATGATTTCCAAAAAAGTGGTATGAGTTCTTTTTGCTGCATTCAATAGATGTTTGGAGAGGGAATGTTTGTATTTTTTAATAGTGAAATCTGTGACATGGAGAAGGCAACCCTTCGCATCGAGCTTCAATTTTGTTTCTGTGATCTGAACTATTAGTTTTCTTACCTCTGACCAAAAAGGTTGTAGCACTGGACAATGCCACCAGATGTGCAGCAGCGTACCTTTGTCGCTATTACAGCGCCAGCATGAGTCCGGGGTTTGAGGAAACCAGGCGTGTAGCTTCACAGGGGTAGCATACCACCAAGTTAACAGCATATAAGCAGTTTCCTGGGTTCTGGTGCTGAGAGAGCATTTGTGAGCAAAAATGCACGCCTTTCACCACTGTTTATCCGTGAGTACAAAACCAAGTTCAGCTGACCATCTCTCTCTGAGTCCGCTCTCCCCGGAGCCCTCGCCCCCCCGAATCCAACCATAAGTAAGTGACGTTGCTTTGGGGATTTGTTTGTCTGCCAGGCAAACTGTTTCCAGTTCAGTCAATTGTCTGATAAACTTTGTCTTTCCGGGAGTCTGGTTGAGATAGCTGCGGATTTGAAAATATATCCACATTGGCATAGCGGGTAAGTTGTTGTCCGACCTAATGGCTGTAAGGTCTTTAATCTTGTCATCATTAAAACAATGTAAGGCCAAACGGGGTTGTTAGTGTCAGGGAGGTGTAGGGTGTTGTTTCCTATTCCTTGTATAAAGTCAGGGTTGTTGTGTAAAGGTGTTAGTGGGCTTAGGTGCGAGGAAAAATTGTGTAGTTTAGTTAAATTGTGGAAGATTGCTAGTATGGTTCCTATGAGTGGGTGCCGCCTTAGAGCTACTGGGTGGCTCGTCCAAGGAATCCAGGGTGAAAATCGTATGGGTATAGGACTTATTGCGTTCTCCAGCTCCACCCAATCTTTAAGTTTGTAGTGACTGTGCCAGTCTATTATCCTGGTAATGTGTGAGTCTGAATAATAATGTTTGTAATTGGGAATACCCATCACTCCTCTTTCCCTGGTCTGGGATAGCAAGGCGAACTTTACCCCAGGATGTTTGTGGGCCCAAATGAATTTCATTTGGGTTGAATGAAACCTTTGGGGTATCTTAACTGGGAGATTCCTGAATAAATACAGGACCCTCGGCAGTAAAATCATCTTGCAGATCGCCGCTCTCCCAAACCAGGAAAAGTGTCGTGTGTGCCAGGTTTGGAGATCTGAGCTGATCATTTTCAGTAGGGGAACATAGTTGCGCTCGTATATCTGATGTAGAGTGGGGGTCAACCAAATCCCTAAGTATTTAAGAGCGGAGTCCACCCACTTAAAAGGGACATATAGATTTTATTAAATTGAGGGAATCTACGGGAATGGAAATATTCATCACCTCCGACTTGGAGAAATTTAATCTTTAAATTAGACACAGAACCAAACAGGGAGAACTCTTTTAGTAAGGAGGGAAGTGAGGTGTGTGGGTTTGTTACGAGGACCAATAGGTCATCGGCGTAGGCTGCTACCTTATATTCCTTTTTGGCCACAACAAAACCTTTAATTGAACCTTCCACCATAATTCTTCTGATGAAAGGTTCAAGTGTTAAAATGAATAAAAGGGGCGAAAGGGGGCAGCCCTGTCTCGTTCCATTGTTAATTTTGACTGTGTCAGATAGAGAGCCATTAATCTTGAGCTGTGCGGTAGGATCTGTGTATAGAGACGAAATCCAGGCCATCATATTTGTTCCCAAGCCGATGAACCTGCATGTTTCAAGCATGAAATCCCAAGCCACTCGATCAAAAACCTTCTCCGCATCCGTAGACAGGAGAAGGCCTTCAATACCACCCGGCCTGGCCGCATAAATTAGGTTAAGTGCTTTAATTACGTTGTCCCGTGTTTCTCTACCAGGCATGAATCCAGCCTGCTCAGGGCCTATTAAGGTGTGTAGCAATGGTCTCAGCCTGTTGGCAGTAATTTTTGACATGAGTTTTACATCTAAGTTAAGCAAAGATATTGGTCTGTAACTGGCGCAATCTATTGGGTCCTTATTCGGCTTGGGAAGAACTGTAATGTGTGCTGAAAGAAAGGTTGGTGGGATCTCCCTAGGTTTTGGCATAGAATTCAAGGCTTCTAGCAGCGGCCTGAGCAAAGTGGTCTGGAAAGTTTTATAGTATATAGCTGTAAAGCTGTCTGGGCCTGGACTCTTCCCAGTTTTGAGATCTTTGATAGCCTGTTGAAGTTCTATGGCTTTGATAGGGCATTCTATTAATTCTATTTCTGCATTTGTCAGGGTTGGTAGGTTAGATTCTTTTAGGTAGTTTAGGATGAAATGTTGTCCATCGTACTGGGTGTGGCCTATTTTGTTTTGTTCAGGAAGATTATATAGGGAGGTGTAGTACTCATGGAAATGGCTTGCTATTTGAGTAGTGGACACATCAATTTTCCCTGTTTTCGACCGTATGCCAAATATGTTTTGTTTTGAGTGAGCAGTTCGTAGTGCTCTCGCAAGGAATCTCCCGGTTTTGTCCCCATCTCGTAGTAAATCTCTTTTTTTTAAATAGGAAGCGTTTGGTCCTAGCGTCAATTATCTGCTGGAGAGCTCTCCTGGTTTCTAAAAGCTCTAGAGCAGATTGTTCAGATAGGGTTTGTTTGTGTTTCTTTGCCAATGAATGGATTTTTTCTGTTAGGCGCTTAATTTCCTTATCTCTTTTTTGCGTCAGGATCCCATTTTGATAAGGTCGCCTCTAATAGTACATTTGTGTGCCTCCCAGACTGTCATGGGATCTATTCCTGGTGTGTTGTTAAACGTGAAAGGTGGCTATTTGTGGTAGTAGTATAGGGTCTGTTATCAAAGAAGAGTTTAACCGCCAAGTATTGGATTTAGGAGGAAGTGCCATCAGGTCTAAGGTCAAAGAGACTGGGGCATGGTCGGAGATGGTTTGGATCCCTATGTGGGCTCCCGAGATCCTGTCCAGGTCTCTCTGTGATATCCTCGAGTAACGACCGTGGGGTATGGAATAGAAAGTAAAGTCTCTGTCTTCCGGGTGGAGAAAACGCCACGTGTCTATCAATTGAAGTGACTGTAACAATAGCTTAATTCTCTTAAGAATTTTGTACTTAATATAGGTTTTGCCTGTGGATGTGTCTGAGAGGGGGTTCAGCGGCACATTAAAGTCACCCCCTAGTGTCAGGTATCCCGAACTGAAGCCGCTAAGCTCATCAATCATATGTCTACAAAAGGTCAAGTGGGAAGTATTAGGGAAGTACACATTAGCCAATGTGATGGGGGTGCCGCTGCAAGTCCCTTTCAAGAAGATGTATCTGCCGTCTGGATCGACTAGCTTGTCTGTGAGATCAAAGGAGGCGTCCCTAATGATAAGTATGGAAACTCCCTTGGATTTAGAAAGGTCATTAGTCGCGTGATGAGCTTCTGTGAAAAAGGAATCTGTCAGTTTAGATACTTGGTGAGTTCTGAAATGAGTCTCCTGCAAAAAGACAATGCGTGGCCTACCTTTCTTCAGTTCTTTCAGAAGGGCGGTACGTTTTTCCGGGATATTCAGGCCTTTTGCATTGTAAGAGATCACCGTGGGGTTGTGTCCCAAAGATGAGTATGCCATGTTGCGAACTCAGAGAGAGACGGTGCACCAACACCTGGAAGTAAAGCTTACGAGTCTGTTAGAATATGCGCAATATATTACAAAAACTAATTCTTATGTGAAAAACGGGAGAGGATAGGAAATTAGGTAGGAAGAAAGAAAACAAGAAAAAATGTAGAATGAGAATCTGTAATCTCCTTAGGATACAAAGTTCCTAAATTATAGAAATTAGTGTTCCCCGAAGGGTTAAAAATTCCCTGCAGGGAAGACTTTGTGGGGATGTGAGTCTTGGCCTATCTAGACGGTCCCAACCAGTTATATTATGGTAAAGTAACAATCTGAGGTACGAGCCCAGACAGGCAGCAGCTTATAGAAAACATATAATCAGATGAAGATATCTTTCTGCACCTTCAGTGTCGTAAAGACACCAGTAACTTTTATTTGAAAGAAACACTTAAAATAGAACAGGTAACTTTTAGTGGACCCCGCCCCATATGAGAACAGGAGATCCCACTGTGTAAACCAGAGTATCTCTCTTCTCTCTTCTGGTGACACAGGTATGAGTGAGTTCTCCCCTTCATGAAGGAGCTACATCTGATGCCAGTCAACACAATTGCTAATAACCTATATAGAGTAGTGTACCATCATTTACCCTACAATGAAACAGTACTTCCATGTACATGCTATTCTAAATCTAAATCTCTGCAAAGTCTATATCATGCATCATAAGGCGTCCATAGGAACCTGTGTGAATAAAGAGGTCATCGCTCTGGTGATCAGGATCCTGGTCCAGGTGTGGAAAGTTAGAGCAGGTAGTTCTGCCATATCATCTTGTATCATGCATAGTGATAGTACTTAATCTGCAGAGGAAGAACAAGTGCCATTGTGAAATTCTGCAAAAACTGCAACAGGCAGCAAAGTGTTGTTGAAGGATCTTCAGAGTCGCAAGTATCTCAGTAATTATAGTATCCAACTAAATCAAATGCGGAATGTCTCTTAGTCCGCTCTGAGAAGGCAGCATGTAAAGCTAAGGGCTGTAATGGTAATGATAAAGAAGTAATTTGCAGTCAGTTTGTTGACCGCCTGGCTATCGGTTTCTGCATTTAAGCTTCCTCGCATCCCCCTTGGCGTTCCTGCTTGTGAGCCGCCAGTACGGGAGGGCTTCATCTTTTTAGCTTGGTGCTTATCCGGGGAGGCAAACGGAGAGCCAGGCTGGAATCTTTCCACCGGGGGTAAAGTGAATTCCTGGTACCATTCTGGTAAATTCACCTGGCCCAGTTGGAGTGCCTGACAGAACTCATGAAGCTCATCTTGTGAGTGTAAAGTGTGCTGTTTCCCATTATGATTAGTAGAGCAAATGGGAATCGCCATGTATAGCGCAAATCTTTTTATCTCAGTCTCTCCAGTAGGGGTCTCAGGGCTCTGCGGTTCTTTAAAGTAATCTGGGACAGGTCATGGAAGAGCATAATAGTCTCGCCATTAAAGATCATCTGGTCATTCCTGCGTGCCTTTCTCATGATATCCTCTTTCAGTGAGAAGTTCTGTAGGCAGCATATTATATCCCTAGGAGGGATATTATCTGGTCCCTTTGCTCTGAGGGCTCTGTGTTCTCTTATAAACTCAATAGCAGTGTCTTCAGGCCTTTCCAGAAGGCTATTGAAAACCCTCTCCAGGGCTGGAGTAATTTGGTCAGCTTCCACTGATTTGGGGATCCCCCTGACCCTAATATTTTTCCTCCGCCCCCTGTTGTCCAAATCTTTGAGGTGCCTGTTAATGTCAATAAGATGCTGTGTTTGGGAGCAGGTCACCCTCTCCAGCCTGTGGATCGCTTTATCCCTGTGTCTCCCCGCCGCCTCAGCGGTGGCCATCTTGTCTGTTAGAACAAGAATGCTGGAATTACGATCAGTTATAGCAGCGGAAAAGGTTGCCTTGATGTCAGCTGCAAAGCCTGACATTCCTGCATAAGTGAGGAAGAGGTCAGGGTGGGGTATTCCGCTACCGTTATCCTCAGTTGCTGATTGTGAGTCTTCACTGAATTCCTCCTCCGCATGTGACACCACCATCTTGCCTCCAGACATGCTGCTCCGGGCCGCCGGTGGATTTCTGAAGAGGTCTGTGATGTTCCGACCCTGGTAAGTGGCAGATAGCCTCCGGGATCTAGTGCGGGGTGTGCCATGGTGTTTCTTGCGACCACTGATCCCAAAGCATTTTTCCCTCCTAACCACTTGTGTGTAAATACAGTACCTATTCCTTCTGATAGAAACGAGTACACAAATCAAAACAGATGCCTAACCATTATATGGTTATTAAAGCCTGGATGACTCTACTCTCCAACATATCTCTACGAACAAGTATATAGCTATCAAACCATCGCTGCTACTTGACCAACCAAAGTACCTGAAATTGAATAAATCTGGTTAAATCAACACAAAAATAAGGAGAAGGGTAGTGATTGCCTCCCACATGTCAGGGAATTGGCCCAATGGAGGAAGTGCCCACCCCAAAGGAAAGAGTTTGTTACTGACAAGAAAATAAATACTGAAAATAAAAAAAGAGTAAAACGAATAGGATAAAGTAGAAAGAGAAGATAAAAGTCCAAGAGAATGACCACACAGGAAGGGGAGTAGGAAGAAAGGAAGATAGGGAAAGGGAAACAAGGATGTGGGCAATCTAACGGGAATTGCTTGCATTAAGTATAAGCATCTTGGAATTACATTCCTATTCAATGCTGCAGTCCTTCCAAACCAAGACAGACCTGTTTTGGTTATGTCTTGTTTTTATCCCTGGAATAAGGGTAGAACGTTTTGTACATATAATTTGTTAAGATCAGTGGGAAGTTGAATGCTGAGATAAGTAATCACATCCATCTTGAATGTGAATTCCTATTGGCAACAAGAAACCGCATCCCGCAGTAAAGTAACCTACTCAACCAGGGTTCCGTGGAACCCTAGGGTTCTTCCAGACATTGCTAGGGTTTCCTTGAGTAATAAGCAATTTCTACTTCTCAGATGAGTAACCACTGACACCAATAAACTTTTTAGCTATCTGTAGGGGGGAATCTTCCCAATGACCACAAATGTAAGGAGCATTATTCCCACTGACCATAACACTAATGTACTGGGGAGCTGTAAATAATTTTTAGCAGAGGTTCCCTGAAGCCAAAAAGTTATTTCAAGGGTTCCTCCAAGTTAAAAAGATTATTAGAGCATACAATTTAGTTAGGTTAAATTTAAGGGTAACTCCACTTTCGTGGATAAAAAAAAATATAGCAAATAAAAAAATAATATAGCATATACAATTGCGACACAAGTCATATTGTAATTGAATGTTATGAAAAATTCTTTACTTTTCAATGTACATCTCTGTAATTTTCTGAAAACGCAATGCAATATGGCTACCTATAGGCGTTTTGTGCACAAAATGTGTACAGAACGCCTCCCCAGGAAACATCATTTCTTGGCTTGTGTGATTGGCTCACTGATTTTCCCAGAAGTCTGCCCTAAGATTCAAGCCAGATTTCAGGCACCCCTACTTCCAATAGGAAATCACGTCTAAAGTGATGCAAGCCCAGCAGCTTTCCTCAGAGCTCTGCAGGTGCACAGCTGACTCCTCTCCTCTCTTCTGTCTCAGCTCACAGCTGCAGTGGGCGGGGTCAAGCCGCCCCGCCGACATCAGCCGGGGAGGAGGGGGAGCGAGGAGAGAGAGAGCCGACAATCAGCTGAGTGCCTGGAGCCGCGCTCATACAAGGTACAGATCGGCAGATTTTTTACATTACACAGGGACACATGTTAAAGGTACAGAGGGGATAAGAAGATTTCATAGCAAATACGAGAGGAGCAGGAGCTGGGGGGGGGGGCAGGCAATGGTACAAGCAGGGAGGGGGAGGAGGATGGAGGAGACACAACACAGGAGCTGGGCTGCGGCTGACGGAATCACACAAAAGGACAATGATGTCAGGGCTCAGCAGCATGATTATCATAGTCTGTTTGCAGAGGGGGCGGGTATAGCCAGGCAGGATCAGCCACGTTTTTTAGGGTATACCGGGGGCCAAATGACACAGCACAAGCACTGTGTTGTATAAAAAGGGATTTTTATAACAGCTTACCTGTAAAATCCTTTTCTTGGAGTACATCACGGGACACAGAGCGACTTAGTCATTACTAATGGGTTATATAGTTTACCTTCAGGTGTTGGCACTGGCCAATTCCAAACCGGAAGTACCCTCCCCTATATAAGCCCCTCCCACCCGGGAGCACCTCAGTTTTGTAGCCAAGCAATAAGTGTCCCAAAAAGAGGGGTGGGAGCTCTGTGTCCCGTGATGTACTCCAAGAAAAGGATTTTACAGGTAAGCTGTTATAAAAATCCCTTTTTCTTTTTCGTACATCACGGGACACAGAGCGACTTAGTCATTACTAATGGGACGTCCCAAAGCAATGCCAAATGAGGGGGGGGTACATAAGCTGGGCGCCATCAGGCATGAGGATCTTTTGCGGCCTGCAACACACTGCGCCCAAAGGCGACATCCTCCTGACTTCTAACGTCTACCTGATAGAATCTAGTAAACGTGTGTACCGAAGACCATGTTGCGGCCTTACATACTTGAGCCAGGGAGGCCTGGTGATGCACTGCCCATGAAGTTCCAACCGCTCTTGTGGAGTGCGCCCTAACTTTGAACGGAGGCGGTCTCTTTCTCAAGCCATAGGCTTGTATTATGACCTGTCGAATCCACTTGGCTAAAGTAGATTTTGATGCTGCCTGACCCCTTCTGGGGCCTTCCGGCAGAACAAACAAAGAATCCGTTCTGCGAATCTGAGCAGTGGCTTTTAGATAAGCTTTAACTGCTCTTACCACATCCAAAGAATGTAATAACTTTTCCTCTACTGAGCTAGGTTTGGGGAAAAAAGAAGGAAGAACCACATCTTGGTTCAAATGAAACCTCGATACCACCTTAGGAAGAAAGGCTGGATGAGGACGTAATACTACTCTGTCCTTATGGACAACCAGATATGGCTCCTTACAGGACATAGCTGCTAATTCCGACACTCTTTTAGCCGAACAAATGGCTACTAAGAAAACCAATTTCCTGGTGAGAAGAACCAAGGAAATGTGTTGTAGTGGTTCAAACGGTTGTTTCTGTAGAACCGACAGAACCAGGTTTAAGTCCCAAGGACATATGGGAATACTAACCGGAGGGCTAATACGCATCACTCCTTGTATAAAGGCTTTGACTAGTGAATGCGAAGCCAAGGGCCTTTGAAAAAATATTGACAAGGCCGAAATCTGACCCTTGATAGTACTCAAGGCCAGTTTCCTATCTACAGCCCACTGTAGGAAGTCCAGAATCCTCCCTATCATGTACTTACGTGGATGCCATTTCTTGGTCTCACACCACGTAATGTACGCTTTCCAGATCCTATAATAGATCTGCCTGGATACCGGTTTCCTGGCATTGATCATGGTAGATACCACAGAATTAGAGAGCCCTCTCTTTTTCAGAATGTGGGCTTCAATAGCCAGGCCGTCAAACCTAGGGCTGGTAAGGAAGGGTGGTATATCGGTCCCTGCGAAAGCAGGTCCGGACGAAGTGGGAGGGTCCAAGGACTCCTCACTGACATTTTTACCATCTCCGCGTACCATGCCCTTCGGGGCCACGCTGGAGCCACCAGAATCACTGGTTTCTTTTCTACCCTGATTCTGCGGAGTAATCGCGGTAACAATTGTGGCGGTGGGAATGCATATATCAGCTTGAACTGATCCCAAGGGAACACTAGGGCATCCGAGCCGCAAGCTAGGGGATCCCTTGTGCGAGACACAAACCTGTCCACCTTTGCGTTGAATCTGGATGCTAGCAGATCTACATCCGGTGTTCCCCACCGCTGGCATATTGCCTGGAAAACCTCGGGGTGAAGAGACCATTCCCCCGGGCATAATTGTTGGCGACTTAGAAAGTCCGCTCTCCAATTTTCCACTCCTGGGATGAAAACCGCAGATATGGCTGGGACATATCTTTCTGCCCACTCCAGGATGCAATTTGCTTCCTTCTGGGCTGCACGACTTTTGGTGCCACCCTGATGATTGATATATGCCACTGCCGTGGCATTGTCTGATTGAATTCTGACAGGGGACCCCTGGAGTTTGGATGTCCATGCTACTAGGGCATACCGGGCTGCTCGTATCTCTAAGAGATTGATGGGCAGGGCCTTTTCTGCTTCTGACCACCTGCCCTGGAGAGACCATTGCTCCAGCACTGCCCCCCAGCCGATGAGGCTGGCATCTGTAGTGACCACCTTCCAAGAAACCGGACTGAAGGGTTTCCCTCTTTCCAGATTCTGGGGCACCAACCACCAATGGAGGCTCTTGCGAACGGAAGGGGACAGGGACATTGGTAAGTCTAAAGCCTGAACTTTTTTGTTCCAGGCTGACAGTATGGCCTTTTGCAAATTCCTTGAATGGAATTGACCGTAGGGTACCGCTTCGAATGAAGCCACCATCTTTCCCAACAGCCTCATACAGAGACGTATGGATGGTTTTCTTTTTGTACCCACTAAGTGGGTCAAATTTCTTAAAGACGACACCTTCTCTGGAGGTAAGAAAATCTTTCTCTGATTTGAATCCAGCCTTAGCCCTAAGTATTCCAGACTTTTGACTGGTCTTAGAGCTGACTTGTCCCGGTTGATAATCCAACCGTGATATTCCAGATACTCGATTGTCTTGTGAATAGCTACTTCCAGCTTTTCCACTGAGTGGTCTATTAGTAGCAGGTCGTCTAGATATGCCATTATCGTTACACCCTGTGTTCTTAGATTGGCCAATAATGGGGCCAGAATTTTTGTGAACACTCGTGGTGCTGTGGCCAGACCGAAAGGTAAGGCTCTGAACTGAAAATGGCGCCCTTCTACTGCAAAGCGTAGAAATTTCTGATGGGCCGGAAAGATGGGAATATGCAGATAAGCATCCCTTATGTCGATCGAGGCTAGCCATTCCTGCCCTTGTAGGGCGGTGGCCACTGATCGGATCGACTCCATCCGAAAGGTCCTGATATTTAGGAACTTGTTTAGCCCTTTTAGATTTAATATGGGCCTCACGTCCCCATTTGGTTTGGGGACTGTGAAAAGGTTCGAGTAAAACCCGAATCCGCTTTCTTCCAGGGGAACCTTCATGATTACCCCTTGGAGCAATAGTTGTTCTAGTGCCAGAAGAAGGGATCCTCTCTTTTGGGGATCTCTTGGCACGTTTGACCTCATAAATTGGGCAGGAGGAGTGCCTTTTAACTCCAGCTTGTATCCCAGACTTACTGCGGAGAGCACCCATCTGTCTCTGATGGTGTCCCGCCAGGTCTCTGTGAACAACTGAAGTCTTCCCCCCACCCGATTGAGCGGGGGCAATACTTCATGCCTTAGGGGGAGGTTTTGTACCTCTCTTGATCCAGGGCTTCTTGTTACCCTGTGATTGTCCCTGATTTCTGCCCCCTGAATTTGACCGCGGAGGCCGTCGGAACTGCTTCACAGCCTATGTGCCCGGGACTGGAGAGGTAGGCCTCTTAAAAGAAGGACTTCTACCCTTGTTCTTAACCGGTAAGAGTGAACTTTTACCGGCAGAAATTTTCTGGATATATTTGTCCAGATCTTCTCCAAATAAGCGTTCTCCATGAAATGGGAAGCTAACCAGCAGTCTTTTACAGGGAGCTTCAGCAGACCAGTTTTTGAGCCACAAAAGCCTACGCATATGTACTATAGACAGCGTAAAGCGGGAGGCCTGTTGGATTGTATCCTTTATGGCGTCCACCGCAAACACAAGGCTCTAGGCAGGTCAGCTAGGGCATGAGCCTGCTGATCTGGTAAGTCCCTTAAGACTTGTTTCAACTGATCTTTCACTGCTTGGCAGACTCCAATCGCTGCTACCGCAGGTTGTGTCACCATACTTGCTGTAGAGAAAGCAGATTTTAGTAAAGACTCCAATTTTTTATCTATTGGGTCTTTGAACATTGGAACATTATCTACTGGACATGTCAGTGATTTGTTAACAGAAGAGATGGCTGCGTCCACTATAGGGACCCTCCATTTTCTTATGAACTTATCCTCCATGGGATAGATCACCGGAAATCTCTTGGGGGGAGCAAATATTTTATCAGGATGCTCCCAATCCTGGTAAATAAGCCCTTCTAATAAAGGGTGGATTGGGAAGGAACAGACCGCCTGGGGAGCTTTTAGCGACCCCAGCGAGGAAACCGTAGTGGATGGTGGTTCCGCCAGAGGCATTTTAAATGCTGATCGGACCATGTTAGTCAGAGACTGAACCCATAATCTTTCAGCCTGAGAAGCTGAGAAAGGTTCTTCCACTGTTGATTCCTCTATAAGTGAATCAACCTCATCCTGATCCCCTTCAGGTAGGTCGATCTCTGTGTGGGGCTGTTCCTCCACTAACAGGCACTCTGAAGGAGGAGACGGAGATCGGACGCGCTTTTCCTGTGACAGGGAAGCAGCGATCAATGCTGTTAATCTCTCTTCCAATCCTCCCAGAGTTGAGGATAAAACCTCCTCTGTTATATATACAGGAGCAGGTGGACTGGGGACAGCCGCAGCACCAGACATTCCTGCGGGGTTTCTACGGCTACTGACCTCTGCATTCTCAGGGGAGATTGGTGCAGTGCAAGCATGCCCAATATCCTCAGAGCCCGATGGAGACCCCTTTGGCTTCCTGGAAGATTTATTTCCGGAGCGTCTGGACGACATATCCTTTAAGCACAAAGCTGAGGTATTCCCGTCGTCATACACCAATTTTTGCTGGTAATAGTCTAACACAGGTGCTGCTATATACCAGCTGGTGTCCACTAAAGTGCCTTTCTATGGGGATGCCTGCATCAACCGCCTCTGTGTGCCACTGTTTGTTGCTAGCTCTGTTTGCATGCAGCTGACACTTGTACTGTGTCTTTTAACCATGCTGGGACGCCCGCACATGCGCAGAAGCGCCGCGGCGCGCATCGAGCGTCATCCACCCGCCCCGCCCCTTTTTTTTCATAGGAGGCGCGTGCACGCGCCCGCGCGCGCGCGCCCGTGCGCCAATGGCGCCCTTTTCGAAAACCAACAGAGGACTAGGAGCCAGGGCCCTTTTTGCCGGAGGGCCTGTGCGGTGGATGAACGCAGCAACAGGGCAGAGGAAGTGGATTCCCTCAGAGAAACTTACCAGCTGCCTGGATCTTTTGAGTTGAGAAAACCAAAGATCCACATTTACAAGAAAAATGGACTACAGCGGCCTCTAGTGGTTTAACACAGGTACCGCGGTCCCTGTTTTTTTTTTTTTTCTTGACTACTATTAAAATTTTACATTTTCAGTAGTTATAGGCAAACACAGATATTTAGCGGGAATACCGTTAGGTAACAGACAGAAAGACAAATTAGGCTTGGGGGTCCCCCAATAGAACCAAGTTCCTGAGGGCCCCCACTTACCTGATCCCCGCCGCAGGACTTTGTTTGGTCCACAAAAGTCCAAACTTCACCTATCACGGCAGGCATTGTAATTAAACCTTCAGGGACCGGGTTCCCAAGGATTCCACTCCCCTGGACCTGTATAGCACCCTGCACAGACAGCGTCTTGGTCGTGGGTATGACCAGAGCTCTGGATCCCAGGGTCCAGCCCTCCTAAGAGAAGCATTACAGGCAAAACCTTGCTCTTCTGCTGCAAGGCCCGGGTACCGACCGTTTAGCTATGAAGCTTTTTTTGGTGGGATCCGGAACAGCTTACTAAGGCCCAAAAGAACCTGTACGCAAGCCCAGTGAAAACACATGTTACTCTTTGGCCAACACCTTAGACACTGGCAAAAAACTGAGGTGCTCCCGGGTGGGAGGGGCTTATATAGGGGAGGGTACTTCCGGTTTGGAATTGGCCAGTGCCAACACCTGAAGGTAAACTATATAACCCATTAGTAATGACTAAGTCGCTCTGTGTCCCGTGATGTACGAAAAAGAAAATGCTTTAAAGGAACAGTATCTGTTTTTTTTTTTTTTTTTTTGGTGGGTTAACAAACGCTTTAATAATTATTATTGCTTGAAATCGTTTTCTCTACAGCCTTGCCATCCCTGCCCAAGGATTATTACAGGATGTTTGTTTCCTAGTCCAATCTCTATGATGTTGAGGACCCGCTTACGGCTTTGCAGCCCCCATCAGACTGGAGAAATCTTTAATATTAGATGAACGATAAAGAAAGAAAAGAGCACACAAGTGTAGCTTCTTAGACACCAAGAGGCGCTCTGAGGAAGAGGGCTTGTCCTTCGAAACATGCCAGTCTACTTACACTTATTACTTGTTGTTATGGTGTGCTGAAGAGGTCTTGTCCAATGATTGTGGGAGTGCTCAGAAACCCTGGTATTGGATTTGATAAATGCTTGTGTTTTAACACTTTCGTGAACATTTTAACCTATTTTATAAAAAAAAAAATGGTGTCTAAGATACTAGGCCAGTGCGCTCTGTTCTTTCTTTGTTGCCCACTCCACTTGAGCCAAGAATGTTTCTGAAAGGAAGTGTTATTTTACCTTATCTATAATCAAAAATGTAATTTTTATATATTTGGCAATTGTTGCACTTGGGTTCATAAACTGACATTAAGATGGTAATTCAATTGACATACTTTGAAAGTCTACCTGCCTTCACAATTACATTATTGCAGGTTTTTGCCTGCAATATAATGGAATATGCTTTTTACCTCTTAGAATGTTGACTTGCAGCAAACTTTATTGATAAAAACGTAGGTAAACCCTGGGAGATTGAAATAAGTAACCAGTTCCACTTCTTATTACTGTTGATATCATTGTCTTTTTACCTTACCTTGGGAGGTCTGCTTCAGTTGCTGCCATTTTACTTTCTGTACTAAAGGTTTATATATTGTGTACCCTGTTGATGTATAATTTTAAAGCTCTTTCATTGTTTGCTATGTGAGGTTTCACTTGTAGAATTATTTCAAACACTAAAAATAAACCAGTCTTTGTATTTTTCCTTTTCCAGTCAATGTAGGTGGTTACATCCAGGCTGTTTTAGATCGCAACCTTGCTGAGAACATTTCACGAGTCCTTTATCCCAATGATAATGTAAGTAGCTATTCTTTACGCAATGGTCAACATAAAATGCTTTAAAACAGGCTCATTGTAAAATAATTTTAATATTGCTGCAGTTTAGATCAGTTCTAAGCCGTTTTTCTCTTTAGTCTGTGCAGCAAAGGAGGGAGTATATGTTTATTTGTATTTTTTAAATGTACCTGCCAGAATACATGTTAGGAAACAAAAATTAACAAGAATTACCTCTATTGCATCACATACAGAATTGAGATCAACCAATCAGCTTCTAGGTTTTATTGTCAAAAGCTTAACCGAACAAACTGAAGTTAGAAGCTGATTGGTTTCTATGCACAGCTGCACCAGAAAGTGTGTGCACAGTTTTAGTAAATACATGTTTCTTTATTATTAGGTTTTAATAATCTGTTAGGGGACTATATATTTTAGAATTTCTATTATATTTTACCATTGTTTGTTACTTGTGTATGCATGTGTTCTCTCTAAGTGTAAGTTCACCTTTTTCTTTCAATAAATTTTATTCAAGTTTTCAATTTTTTTCACAATAAAAATACAATATGTGCAATAGCGCTCGTGGTGAATACACATAGTAACAAATATAAACTTATTGGGGCTGATTTACGAAACGTTTGCGCCATTGGTATCGGCACATCTGCGTGCGCAACACCAGTTTTGGTATTTACGAAACATTAGCGCCGGTAACGCAGCGCTATTCCCTATTTACTATAGTGTTCTCGGCGCACGGGAGGAGGCGCTCAGTGCGCCACTTTGGACCTGGCACACGGCATCTTCGAATAAAAATATAAAGAAGCTGGAGGTGCCAATATAATGGTGTGATGTGCAGTGATGTGAGGAAGTTTAGTGACAACTGCCCAAGTAACAACATTGCCCAAAATAGAATGAGAAAGTAACTTTTTCTGAACCAGCCTGCTGCGCCGGCAATTACATTTATAAATGCAAGCTATCTTTTTGTGCTCTGCGTGGCAATTTCACTCGTTCAAATGCGCCAGTTCACTGCGCTGGCAAAATCTTAGTAAATGTCAAGTCACGTAAATCAATTTGCATAAGTTGAACAGGCGCACCTACTAAACTTACCGTTATATAACAGTCCGACAGCAAAATGACGTTTCTAAAGGAAAAAAAAAGGCATTTAAAAGCACTCGCGGCTATAATGAATTGTCGGCTCCCGGCAATACAGAGAAAAGTCATTGAAAGTCTTTGAAAAAAAATAAATAATGCGTGGGGTCCCCACAAATTCCATTACCAGGTCCTTCAGGTCTGGTATGGATATTAAGGGGAACTCCGCGGCAATTAAAAAAAAAAATGACGTGCGGGTCCCCCTCAAAATCCGTACCAGACCCTTCAGGTCTAGTATGGATTTTAAGGGGACCCCCGTGCCAAACTTAAAAAAAAATGGCTTGGAGTCCCCCTAAAAATCCACACGAGAGAGCGCCCCCCCTCCTGAACCGTACCAGGCCACATGCCCTCAACATGGGGAGGATGTCCCCATGTTGATGGGGACCAGGGGCTCATCACCACAACCCTTGCCCGGTGGTTGTGGGGGTCTGCGGGCGGGGGGCTTATCGGAATCTGGAAGCCCCCTTTAACAAGGGGGACCCCCAGATACCGCCCCCCCTGTGTGAAATGGTAATGGGGTACAAATGTACCCCTACCATTTCACAAAAAAAGGGTCAAAAATGTTAAAAATGACAATAGCCGGTTTTTGACAATTCCTTTATTAATGTCTTCTCCTTTCTTCCATCTTCTTCTTTCTTCTTCCACTTTCTTCTTTTCTACATTCGGGTTTCTTCCTTCATCTTCATCTTCATCTTATCCTTCTTCCTTCGGTATTCTCGTCCACATCTTGCTCCGGCTTCTTGTTCCCCTCTCTCTCCGGCCGCTCCACTTGAATTAGAGGTTTCCGCTGTGTGACGCTTCAGTTCATCAGTTCTCCTCTGGGTCCGCTGCCACCCGGTGACCCCACCCCCCTCTGACACCACAGGGAAAGTCCCCGTGAAACCCATGTGCATCAGGGGGGGGGGCATGGTCACCGGTTGGCAGCGGACCCAGAGGAGAACTGATGAACTGAAGCGTCACACAGCGGGAACCTCGAATTTAAGCGGAGCGGCCGGAGAAAGAAGAGGGGAACAAGAAGCCGGAGCAAGATGCGGAATGCGGACGAGAACACCGAAGGAAGATGAAGATGAAGAACAAGATGGAGGAAGAAACCCGAATGGAGAAAAGAAGATGGAAGAAGAAGGTGGAAGAAGAAGAAGGAAGAAGATGGAAGAAAGGAGAAGACATTAATAAAGGAATTGTCAAAAACCGACTATTGTAATTTTTAACATTTTTGACACTTTTTTTGTGAAATGGTAGGGGTACATTTGTACCCCATTACCATTTCACACGGGAAAGGGATCTGGGGGTCCCCTTTGTTAAAGGGGGCTTCCAGATTCCGATAAGCCCCCCGCCCGCAGACCCCCACAACCACCGGGCAAGGGTTGTGGGGATGAGGCCCTTGTCCCCATCAACATGGGGACGTGGTGCTTTGAGGGGTCACAGACCCCCAAAGCATCCTCCCCATGTTGAGGGCATGTGGCCTGGTATGGTTCAGGAGGGGGGGCGCTCTCTCGTCCCCCCTCTTTTCCTGCGGCCTGCCAGGTTGCGTGCTCAGATAAGGGTCTGGTGTGGATTTTTAGGGGGACCCCCACCCCATTTTCTTTAAGTTTGGCGCGGCAGTCCCCTTAATATCCCTACCAGACCTGAAGGGCCTGGTAATGGAATTTGGGGGAACCCCCACGCATTATTTTTTTTAAAAAAGACTTTCAACTGTATTGACGGGAACCAGCAATTTATTACAGCCGCGAGTACTTTTAAATGACTATTATTTTACTTTAGAAATGTAATTTTGCTCTCGAACTGTTATAAACATGGAAAACATGTGCTACTTTACAGGCATACTATAGACACCCCCTAGGTATGATATTTAGGGCCAGTTCACACCGGATGCAGTGCAGTGCGTTTTTTTGATGCATGAAAAATGCAAAGAAAGTTGATCACATTAATGCCCATGGCATAGTTCACACCACTGCAGTCCGTTCCAGTGCGTTTCAGAAAGGAAAAAAATTATTGTTCATGCTGCATTTTTTATGTACAGAACTGTACTGGACCACAGTAAAACACATCAAAAACGCTAGGGAACGTACCAAAAATGCACTGGAACGCACCGGAATGCACCAAAGATGCACTGCAACACACTTGTCCTAGGTGAAAAGAGGGGGAAAAAAGCACTGGACTGCATCAAAAACGCACCAAAAACGTATCAAAAATGCACTGGAACGCTTCAAAAATGCGCATGCAAAAAAGCACCTGGAACACATCCGGATTGCGATTCTATGGTGTGAACTGGCCCTAAGGGTGCTTTTTTGCATGCGCATTTTTGAAGCTCTTCCAGTGGATTTTTGATGCGTTTTTGGTGCATTTTTGATGCAGTCCAGTGCTTTTTTCCCCCTCTTTTCACTTAGAACAAGTGTACGTTTTTTGGTACGTTTTTGATGCAGTCCAGTGCTTTATTTTCACCCCTCTTTTTTATTAACCATAGATAAGGACAAGTGTGTTGCAGTGCGGTTTTAGTGCATTTAGGTGTGTTTCGGTGCGTTCCAGTGCGTTTTTGATGCGTTTTGCAGCGTTCCAGTACAGTCCAGTGCAAGTAAAATGCAGCATGTTCTACTTTTTTTGTGGAACTGGAACAAACACTGCCATTTAGAGCCATATAACCAACTTTCCATGCATTTTTGATGCATAAAAAACGCAATGCACTGCATGTGGTGTGAAATGGCCCTTAAGCAATTTGGCATATTTAAAGGCACTTCTCCTTGTTTTGTTTTTGGTGTTGTCCAAATTGGTGACATTGATATATGTCCCTTAGGGTGGGACCTGGGCCCCCATTTTAAGGCCAATAACTAGAAGATAAGCCAGCCAAGTGGGGACTAGCAAAATTAACAAGTCAGTTCCCATAGACTGCAATGGTATTTGTTGTATAACTTTTGCTCATGTTGCATTTTGGGTGTTTCATGGACTGTGCATGTGTTTTCAATTGCCTCATAAGCACACAAACCTATGGTATATAAAGCTTGCAGATAGCATTCTCTCCCTTGCCCTGAAAAGATGCAAGATTGTGTGTGAATGTGGCTGGCCGGCAAAAAGAAAATTTTGGTGTCCTTATCAAGTTTGTAACACATGCATTTTATTTGTTATGTCTTTGCAAAACAGATGTTTGTTTTACTTTTGTTGATTGTTTTTTTTTGTGTGTGGGGGATATGTTCCCCTGAAATATTTTTGATGTTGTTAATGTGTGTCCGCTTTGATTTAATTGTCTGTGCTGCATTATTTTGCTAAATCTTTCTCAAGATGTGACTAATGTTTCAAATCTACATTCATGTCTTTTTTTTTTTTTTTTGGTTCCCTTTGTGTTTTCCAAGTCCTGTTTTGTTGACCAATAAAATTTGATGCAAAGTTTGATGTTTGTTTTTTGTTTTCTATGCAACAAATGTGACAGCTGTAGCTTAACTATGCTTATTGGCATGTCAAAACAAAACAGGTGTGATTTGTCTAACCTGGTGCCTTCATGGTAGCATATGCATGTATTGTGTGCTGCCATGGATAGTCACCAGGAAATAAAAAATAAAGAGCGGTAAGTATTCAATTTTCCTTTTTACTGCAGTGGTTCTCAGCCTCAGTCCTCAAGTACCCCCAACAGGACATGTTTTGTGAATTTATCTTATCGATAATTGCTGTTCAAAATACCAAACCATTGACTGTGATTTAAAGCACATGTGCAAGATGAAGGAAAACCTGCAAACATGGCCTGTTGGGGTTACTTGAGAAACACTGATCTAGAGCACTGCACTTAAAATTAGCTCAAGGCAATACAATTCTAATTGTGGGCATTTTTTGGGAAACCAAGTAAGTGTTAGAACCCCTGCTTGTTTTTTTTGTTTTTTTAGGTTGGGCTTTGTGTTCCTTTTAGTAAAATTGGCTTCACTTCCTGTCACACAGCTAAACAGGAAGTGAAGGTAAAACCCTACTAATGTCTTTTCTTGGGGGGACACAGATCAATCTAACTAGTGTCCCCATTAAGAAAATTGCACTCTAGCACTTTGTTGTGTACACCCCAAATCATTAGGTAGTTTGGGGTTTAGTAAAGGCAAATCCACTCTGCAGTACAAGTGTAGTTGCTGAAAATCTGAGGGGAAGCACTGGTGATTGTAACATCCAATCATGTAGAAGCATGGTGTTTTTTTTTTTGTCCTTAATAATTTGGGGTGTGCCCAGCAAAATGCTGGAGTGCAATATACATAATGGGGAAAGTATTTAGATTGACCTGTGTGTCCCCAAGGAAAGACATTGGTAGGGATTTACCCTCACTTCCTGAGCGGCTATGTGACAGGAAGTGAATCATTTGTAAGGATGAAGTGGCCAAATTTGGGAGTTGTCTTCACCCTATCAGGGGTGCAGACATCCCCAAAAACTGTCTAGACTTCTAATCCATCTGCACTCTATCCCCAAACAAAAATAGGAAAAAGGATTTAATTTAGTTTAACTTTGTAAAGACACATTCCTAAGTTAGTATAGTAGATATCATCTATCAATTATTTATTATGAAATGTGTAATATAAGGAAGATTAAGTGAGAGGAATAAACAGAGGGGGGGGGGGAGGGAAAAAAAGAAAAGGAAGAGAGTAAAGGGGAAGGAAACAGAGTGTATATAATTAAATGGTGATAAATGGACATACAGAGTATCAGAAGAAGAGGGGGAGGGAGAACAAAAGGGGGGAAAAGAGGAGGTATGGAAGAGGGGAGGAAAGGAAGAGGGGAAAGGAAAAGGGAGGGGGGATTAGAAGGAGAGGAGGGGGGGAAGGAAAGACAGGGGGGGGAGAGAAGAAAGAGAGGGGAAGGGAAGGATGGGGGGAAAAAGAGAAAGACGGAAAGAAGGAAGGAAGAAAGTGAGGGGTGAAGGGGGGAAGAAAAAAATTTAAATAGAGAGGAGAAGAGAGGACATATGTGGATGGGGATGAGCCGAACACCCCCCGGTTCGGTTCACTTCAGAACCTGCGAACAGACCAAAAGTTTGCGCGAACTATCGAACCCCGTTAAAGTCTATGGGACTCGAACGTTCAAAATCAAAAGTGCTAATTTTAAAGGCTAATATGCAAGTTATTGTCCTAAAAAGGGTTTGGGGGACATGTATCAATGCAAAACAAGTTTTAAAAGGAGGCGCATGCACGCGGTTAACTAAGCAGGACATAGCTGCTTAGACCTCCATGAACACCGGGACCCGTTAGCCTCATAAAGCGTGTCATAAGCCGAAATTTCGTTTCCACACGGTAATTATATTGCTACTAGAACTCTTGGGCACAATTCAATATTATGTACTGCGGGGGAAAAAAACTAAGCCGGGAAAGAATCTAGACACTCTGACTAGAACTGCATCTAAAATGGCGTCAGCAACCCGCTCAGCCCTGTCACAGAAACAGTCACAATCAAGGATTTCTTTCTCGTACATCACGGGACACAGAGCGACATAGTCATTACTAATGGGTTATATAGATACCGTCAGGTGCTGGCACTGGCAACTTCCAAAACCGGAAGTACCCTCCCCTATATAAGCCCCTCCCATCCGGGAGCACCTCAGTTTTTTGCCAGTGTCTAAGGTGTTGGCCAAGAAGAAACATGTGTTTTTCACTGAGCTTGCGTACAGGTTCTTTTGGGCCTCAGTAAGCTATTCCGGATCCGACCAAAAAAGCTTCATAGCTAAACGGTCGGTACCCGGGCCTTGCAGAGAAGAGCAAGGTTTTGCCTGTAATGCCTCTCTTAGGAGGGCTGGACCCTGGGATCCAGAGCTCTGGTCATACCCACGACCAAGATGTTTTCTGTGCAGGGTGCTATACAGGTCCAGGGGAGTGGAATCCTTGGGAACCCGGTCCCTGAAGGTTTGATTACAATGCCTGCCGTGATAGGTGAAGTTTGGGCTTCTGTGGACCAAACAGAGTCCTGCGGCGAGGAAAAGGTAAGTGGGGGCCCTCGGGAACTTGGTTCTATTGAGGGACCCCTAAGCCTATTTTGTCTTTCTGCCTGTTACCTAAGGTATTCCCGCTAATATTCTGTGTATGCCTGTTACTACTGAGAAAATGTAAAAATTTTAATAGTAGGCAAGAAAAAAAAAAAAAAAATGTAAGACCGCGGTACCTGTGTTAGACACTAGAGGCCGCTATGGTTCTTTTTCTTGTAATGTGGATTTTTTTCTTCCAGAATCAAATCCAGGCAGTTGGTATGTTCTCTGCTGGGAAGCTGTCTCCTCTGCCCTGTTGCTGCGCTCATCCATCCCCGGGCCCTGCGGCAAAGGGGGCCCTGGCTCCCATCTAGCTCCTTATTGTTTTTAAAAAAAGGCGCCGAAGGCGCACGTGCCCGCGCGCGTGCGCGTGCACGCGCCTCTATTCATAGAGGCGATCTGAAAAAAGGGGCGGAGCGGGTGGATGACGCTCAGGTGTGCGCCGCGGCGCTACTGCGCATGTGCGGGCGTCCAGCGTGTTTTAAAGCACATTATAGCTGGCTATTGAATGCACAGACAGAGCTAGCAACAGATAAAGGCACACAGAGGCGGTTGATGCAGGCATCCCCTAGAAAGGCACTTTAGTAGACACCAACTGTGATATAGCAGCAATTGTGCTAGACTATTCTCAGTAAAAGTGGTGTATTACGGCTGGAATACCTCAGCTTTAGGCTTAGGAATATGCCGTCCAGAAGCTCCGGAACTGAATCTTCCAGGAAGCGAAGGGGGTCTCATCGGGCTCTGAGGATCTTGGGCATGCTTCTGCTGCACCAGTCTCCCCTGAAGTTCAGAGGTAAGTGACCGTAGAGACCCCACAGGGGTACTTGGTACTGTGGCTGTCCTCAGTTCACCTGCTCCTGTGTATGTAACAGAGGAGGTTTTTTCCTCAGCTCTGGGAGGATTAGAGAGAGATTGTCAACATTGATCGCTGCCTCCCTGTCAGGGAAAGCACGCTGATCTCCGTCTCCTCCTTCAGAGTGCCTGTTAGCAGAGCAACAGTCCCATACAGGGATCGACCTGCCTGAAGGGGATCAGGATGAGGTTGATTCTGTTATAGAGGAATCAACAGTGGAGGAACCTTTCTCAGCAGCTCAGGCTGAAAGATTATGGGTTCAGTCTCTGACTAACATGGTCCGATCGGCATTTAAAAATGCACCTTGCGGAACCATCAACCACTACTGTATCCTCGTTGGGGTCGCTAGAAGCCCCCAGACTGTCTGTTCTTTTCCACTTCACCCTTTACTGAAAGGGCTTATTTACCAGGATTGGGAACGTCCTGAGAAAATATTTATTCCCCCAAGAGATTTCCGGTGGTCTATCCCATGGGGATAAGTTCATCGGAAAAAAAAAAAAAAAATGGAAGGTCCCTACAGTGGACGCAGCCATCTCTTGTATGTATAAATCACTGACATGTCCAGTGGATAATGTCCAAATGTTCAAGAACCCAATAGATAAAAGATTGGAGTCCTTATGAAAGTCTGCTTCTTTCTACAGCAAGCTTGGTGACACAACCAGCAGTAGCAGCTATTGGGGTCTGCTAAGCAGTGAAGGATCAGTTAAAACAGGTCTTGAGGGACTTGACAGATCAGCAGGCCTTGCCCTAGCTGATCTACCTAGAGCCTTAGGCTTTGCGGTTGACGCCATAAAGGATTCAGTCCATCAGGCCTCCCGCCTTACGCTGTCTATAGTACATATGCGTAGGCTTCTATGGCTCAAAAACTGGTCTGCTGAAGCTCCCTGTAAGGAATGGCTGGTTAGCGTCCCATTTCATGGTGAACGCTTATTCAGGGAAAACCTGGACAAATATATCCAGAAAATTTCCAGCGGTAAAAATACGCTCTTGCCGGTTAAAAACAGAGTTAGAGGTCCCTCTTTAAGAGGCCTGCTTCTCCAGTCCCTGGGGCATCGGCTGTGTAACAGTTCCGACGGCCTCCTCGGTCAATTCCCGGGGGTAAAAAACAGGGACAATAGCAGGGTAATGAGAAACCCTGGGTCAGGGGAGGTACAAAACCTCCCCCAAAGTTAAATTCATTGAAGGGTTGCCCCCACTCAGTCGGGTGGGGGGAGGACTCCAGTTGTTCACAAGAGACCTGGCGGGACACGATCAAGACAGATAGGTGCTCTCCGCAGTATGTTTGGGATACAGATTGGAGTTAAGAGACTCTCCTCCTTCCCATTTTTTGAGGTCAAACGTGCCAAGGGATCCCCGGAAGAGAGAGTCCCTCCTGTTGGCACTAGAACAACTATTGCTCCAAGGAGTAATTATGGAGGTTCCCCTGGAAGAATGAGGGTTCGGGTTTTACTCAAACCTCTTTACAGTCCCGAAGCAAACGCAGACGGGAGGCCCATATTAATTCTAAAAGGGCTATACAAATTCCTGTATATCAGGACTTTCCGATGAAGTCGATCCGATCGGTGGCCACTGCCCTACAAGGGGAGGATTGGTTAGCCGCGATCGACATCAAAGATGCTTATTTGCACATTCCCATCTTTCCAGTCTACCAAAAGTTTCTACGCTTTGCAGTAGAAGGGCGCCATTTTCAGTTCAGAGCCTTACCCTTTGGTTTGGCCACAGCACCACAAGTGTTTACAAAAATTCTGGCCCTTTATTGGCCAATCTAAGAACACAAGGTGTAATGATAATGGCATATCTAGATGACTTGTTGCTGATAGACCACTCAGTGAAAAAAACTAGACGTGGTCGTTCACAAGACAATCAAGTATCTGGAATCTCACGGTTGGATTATCAACCGAGACAAGTCAGCCCTAAAAACCAGTCAAAAGTCTGGAATACTTGGGGCTAAGGTTGGATTCAGGCCAGAGAAAAATATTCTTGCCTCGAGGAAAGGTGTTGTCTTTGAAAGATTTGATCCACTTAGTGGGTACAAAAAAGACAGCCGTCCATACGCCTGTGCATAAGGCTGCTGGGAAAAATGGTGGCATCATTCGAAGCAGTACCCTACGGTCAATTCCATTCAAGGAATTTGCAAGGGGCCATACTGTCAGCCTGGAACAAAAAAGTTCAGGCCCTAGACTTACAATGTCCTTGTCCCCTTCCGTTCGCAAGAGCCTCCGTTAGTGGTTGGTTCCCCAGAATCTGGAAAAAGGGAAATCCTTCAGTCTGATTTCTTGGAAGGTGGTCACTACAGATGCCAGCCTTATAGGCTGGGGAGCAGTACTGGAGCAATAGTCTCTCCAGGGCAGATGGTCGGATGCAGAAAAGGCCCTGCCCATCAATCTCTTAGAGATACGAGCAGCCCGGTATGCCCTAGTAGCATGGACATCCAAACTCCAAGGGTCCCCTGTCAGAATTCAATCAGACAATGCCACAGTAGTGGCATATATCAATCATCAGGGGGGCACCAGGAGTCGTGCAGCCCAGAGGGAAGTAAATTACATCCTGAAATGGGCAGAAAGATATGTCCCAGCCATATCTGCGGTATTCATTCCAGGAGTGGAGAATTGGAAGGCGGACTTTCTAAGTCGCCAGCAATTATGCCCAGAGGAAGGGTCCCTTCACCCCGAGGTTTTCTGGACAATATGTCAGCGGTGGGGAACATCGGATGTAGATCTGCTAGCATCCAGATTCAACGCAAAGGTGGACAGATTTGTGTCTCGCACAAGGGATCCCCTAGCTTGCGGCTCGGATGCCCTAGTGTTCCCTTGGGATCAGTTCAAGCTGATATATGCATTCCCACCGCCACAATTGTTACCGCGATTAATCCGCAGAATCAGGGTAGAAAAGAAGCCAGTGATTCTGGTGGCTCCAGCGTGGCCCCGAAGGGCATGGTACGCGGAGATTGTAAAAATGTCAGTGAGGAGTCCTTGGACCCTCCCACATCGTCCGGACCTGCTGTCGCAAGGACCGATATACCACCCTTCCTTACCAGCCCTAGGTTTGACGGCCTGGCTATTGAAGCCCACATTCTGAAAAAGAGAGGGCTCTCTAATCCTGTGGTATCTACCATGATCAATGCCAGGAAGCCGGTATCCAGGCAGATCTATTATAGGATCTGGAAGGCGTACATTACATGGTGTGAGGCCAAGAAATGGCATCCACGTAAGTACATAATAGGTAGGATTCTGGACTTCCTACAGTGGGCTGTACATAGGAAGCTTGCCTTGAGTACTATCAAGGGTCAGATTTCGGCCTTGTCAATATTTTTTCAAAGGCCCTTGGCTTCGCATTCACAAGTCAAAGCTTTCATACAAGGAGTGATGCGTATTAGCCCTCCGGTTAATATTCCCATATGTCCATGGGACTTAAACCTGGTTCTGTCGGTTCTACAGAAACAACCGTTTGAACCATTGCAACACATTTCCTTGGTTCTTCTCACCAGGAAATTGATTTTCTTAGTAGCCATTTGTTCGGCTAAAAGAGTATCGGAATTAGCCGCCTTGTCCTGTAAGGAGCCATATCTGGTTGTCCATAAGGACAGAGTAGTATTACGTCCTCATCCAGCCTTTCTTCCTAAGGTGGTATCGAGGTTTCATTTGAACCAAGATGTGGTTCTTCCTTCTTTTTTCCCCAAACCTAGCTCGGTAGAGGAAAAGTTATTACATTCTTTGGATGTAGTAAGAGCAGTTAAAGCTTATCTTAAAGCCACTGCTCAGATTCACAGAACGGATACTTTGTTTATTCTGCCGGAAGGCCCCAGAAAGGGTCAGGCAGCATCAAAATCTACTTTAGCCAAGTGGATTCGACAGGTCATAATACAAGCCTATGGCTTGAGAAAGAGACCGCCTCCATTCAAAGTTAGGGCGCACTCCACGAGAGCAGTTGGAACTTCATGGGCAGTGCATCACCAGGCCTCCCTGGCTCAAATCTGTAAGGCCGCAACATGGTCTTCAGTACACACGTTTACTAGGTTCTACCAGGTGGACGTTAGAAGTCAGGAGGATGTCGCCTTTGGGCGCAGTGTGTTGCAGGCCGCAAAAGATCCTCATGTCTGATAGCGCTCAGCTTATATATGGTGTATCCCCCCCCCCTCATTGGGCATTGCTTTAGGACATCCCATTAGTAATGACTATGTCGCTCTGTGTCCCGTGATGTACGAGAAAGAAAATAGGATTTTTATAACAGCTTACCTGTAAAATCCTTTTCTTGGAGTACATCACGGGACACAGAGCTCCCGCCCCTCTTTGGGGACACTTATTGCTTTGCTACAAAACTGAGGTGCTCCCGGATGGGAGGGGCTTATATAGGGGAGGGTACTTCCGGTTTTGGAAGTTGCCAGTGCCAGCACCTGACGGTATCTATATAACCCATTAGTAATGACTATGTCGCTCTGTGTCCCGTGATGTACTCCAAGAAAAGGATTTTACAGGTAAGCTGTTATAAAAATCCTATTTTCTCCTTCTTCACAGAAAGGTGAGCTAAAATTTGACTTTGGGATGACTCCTATTACATTACAGAATTCTCCCCCTGGCTCTGACGTTCTCTGTCAGTTTGAGAAGGTTCTACAAAAGGCATTACAAAACACCTCAGATACCATTACTGAAAAGCTCACAAAAGAGATTCATGAGCTGAGACGCCACACATCTGTTTTGGAACAGAAAATGGATGAACTTTATGTTATCACAAATAATCATAATGATGAACTGGAAGCCCTTAGGGAGGAAAACTCTACCCTCTATTCCCGTCTTGAAGACTTTGAGAACCGGGCCAGGAGGTCTAATCTCCGTGTCCGTGGCATACCTGAGTCAATAGAAGACCACCAATCTACCATTACGGTACTCTTTCAGGAACTGGCTCCATCAATACCCATAGAACGCCTAGAAATGGACAGGATTCATAGAACTCTGGCTCCCCCAGGGATATAGTAATAAAACTACATTACTTTTGCACTAAAGAAAAGTTAATGGAAGCTGCCAGCAATAAGGATTCTTTAACCTTCCAGGGATACCGCTACCAAATCTTCCAGGATCTCTCGCAGCAAACACTATTGAAAAGAAAGGCTATGAAATCCCACTTGCAGACTCTTCAACATCATCACATTTCTTATCGTTGGAGCTTTCCCTCTGCCATCTGCTTTGCCCATAAGGGGATCTCTTATAACTGCAAAACTGTAGATGACCTTATTGAAGTGATACAGGATCTTCGTTTGTCAACACCTGAAACAACTATGGAGGGATCCAAACGCCAAGCAAATTCGGGTTCTCTCAAGAACTCCCAGAACATTCCTGATCCACAAGGACATTCCAGTACCTACAAGAGGAGTCAGTTTGCCTCTCCACCAACAGCCCCAGAAGAAGTGATGGACTGATGTTTACTTCTAGGTGATGTCTGACCTTACAGTTTAAGCTCTCTTCTTTATTTTCACACGTGCTGTGAAATAATTTACACTATGACAAGCCTTAATGTTTGTCACAAATACTGATGGTAAAGATTACAATTTTATGTTTTTATATATATATATATATATATTTTATCTTTTTTTTTTTTTTTTTTTATTATTGCCTGTGCCAGCGGAGCAGGGTTTTAATGCTCTGGACTGCATACATTTGGAGGATGGAGTTTGCTACTAAGTTCCCCTACAACCTTCACTCATAGCCCTTTCTACAGCCTCCTGCTGTGAGTTTGGTTGTTGCTCCTCACTTATTTTAACCCACCAGTTCCCTGCCCCTTTGCATTGATCATTACAATTGATTAATACAGTAGTAACAACTCGCTTGCAGGGCAACCACTAAGTTTGTAACATGTTGTTCTTTGCCTTACCTAACATTGTTAGATTGTTTTGTTGCTTTTTCTAAATTATAGCACTAATAATGACTCGCTTGCTATATTGTTAGCATAACTTCAGTCATGGCTGTTGTAAGTCCCGTAACAGCCCACTGTGCCTCTCATTTGATCCTCTAGTACCCGACATTGTTATTTGGACTTTAGGTATCCATTGGCTGGTGATTTTTCAACCATCCATTGGATACACGCTCCACATAGGAGCTACTATTTTTCTTTTTTTGTTGGTATTGTTACAGAGCTTCTCTTAATACCTTTAACTACCAAGTATTACTTATACCTTTCAGTCTCTACCTTACTGAACTTTAATTTTATTCCTTAATCCCCCCCCCCTACTTCCCTGTTCCTTCAGATAATTATTTAAACTATAACTACAAGACTCCCTAATCCTAAACATACTAAATAGAGATGGCTTTAAATGTTCTTACTCTTAATGTACAGGGTCTTAATTCTCCTCCTAAAATAATTAAGGCTTTCCACTCCTTTTCTACACTCTCAGCACATGTGGTATGCCTACAAGAGACACATTTTTCATTTCAATCCTTCCCCAAATTTTTTAATTGCAAATACCCCCAGGTTTATACGGCCTCGGCCTCCACCAAACAAAGAGGGGTTTTAATTGCCTTTCATCATACTACGCCATTTACTCTTCACAAAGAAATTAAAGATCCTGAGGGGCGATACCTACTACTCACTGGTCTCCTACTAGATAATAAAATTACAGTTATATCATATTATGCCCCCAATAAAAACCCTCTGTCCTTTCTCTCCTATTTGTTCTCCATGGTGGAATCTCACAAACAAGGAACCCTTATAATATGTGGCGACTCTAACCAAACAATATATCCGATACTGGATGAATCACGACACCTATTAATGCCCAACGCCTCAACTATCAAAAGCTTCTCAACCAGCACCCCCTACTCGACATCTGGCGTGAACATAACCCGACAAGGAAACAATACACACATTATTCCTATCCCCACAAACAATTTTCCCGTATAGATCGCCTCTTTGTAAATATAGGCACCTCACCCTAATTCTTGACTCTTTAATCATACCGTGTTTCTGGTCATGACAACCTTTTCCTCTCTGGTTCCAAGAACCGACTCCAGATCATGGTGTATGAACAACAGACTACTCACTAACCCAAATTATAGACAAAACATAGAAAAAGCTATTCAGGACTACCCAACAAATACATCTACTGAAATTGATCCCCTAACACTATGGGAAGCCCTTAAGCCATCCATCAGAGGGGTATGTATCAGCCAAACGTCACACCAACGTAAATTACAGAAGCAACTACATAAACAACTTGACAAAGCATTTTTTAAAGCTTCTGAGAATTTTCAAAACTTGCCCTCTCCGTCTAATAAACGAATCTATGAAAAAGCTCGCTTAGAAATCGATCTATTTCTGACGGATTCGGCTGAGAAAATTCTCCGTAAATCTACACATTCTTTCTATATGAAAGCGAATAAGCCGAACAGTTTCTTAGCATTAGCCTTACGTAAAGCTGACTATATCCCTAAACCAATTCGACTTTAACTTAAAGACACCTTTACCAGTAACCCCAGAAAAATACTCCAGGAGTTCCGTAGAGGACTCCCTAACTTGTATCGGGATACTCATAAATATGACCAAAAACATTTTGATACCCTACTATCCTCCATTCAACTCCCTTCTTTATCGGCTGCCCCAAAAAGATTTACTGGATCGGCCAATCTCTGATTTAGAAGTCCGTACAGCAATTAAAACTTTAAAACCTCGTAAACGACCAGGCCCTGATGGCTTCTCAGCAACCTACTATAAAAATGTTGCTACTATACTATCCCCCATTATGGTTGACGCCTTCAATTCCCTCCTCTCAAACCATTCCTTTCGATCTGAATCCCTCCTAGCATCCATTGCTATGATACCTAAACCTAATGCTGACAACACATCCTTGTCCAACTACAGACCTATATCAATTCTCAATTTACATATAAAGATACTAGCTAAAATTCTTTCCAACAGACTTAACCCAATAATAGGATCCTTAATTCATAAAGACCAGACTGGGTTTATCCCATCAAGACAAGCGGGAGACAACATACGACGCTCTACCCTTTTAGCCCATATGGCGCGTTCCTGCAACATCCCCACCTGCTTCCTCTCCATTGACATCCAAAAGGCATTTGATTCGCTTTCTTGGCCATATCTAAACTCAATCCTATGCAGGTGGGATTTTGGAACACATTTTATACAATGGATCACCTCTTTATATCAAAACCCTACGGCATACGTCTCCTATTCTGGATACCGCTCTGACCCCTTTGTCATTGACAGAGGAACTAGGCAGGGGTACCCCCTTTCCCCGCTTCTATTTGCTTTGGCAATAGAGCCCCTAGCCCAATTGATACGTTCTAATGAGAATATAAAAGGCCTTGAACTCTGAGGTTATCAACATAAATTGTGTATGTTTGCGGACGATGTCCTAATATTTCTCACTTCACCCCTCATATCGGCTCCGAACCTCATCGAAACTCTTACCAATTTTGGATTGATTTCAGGACTCAAAATAAATCCCCATAAGTCCAAAGCCCTAAACATCTCCATTCCACCTGATTTACAGACCCTTCCATTCACCTGGTCATCGACACAACTTACTTATTTAGGAATCACATTCACAGCGAATCCAGCCAATCTATATGCAGCTACCCACCCATGCTAACCCGACTCACTAAACTTATGAAGATCTGGTCTTCCTTACCGTTAGCATGGATGGGTAAAATCACAGTTATCAAAATGTCTATTTTACCTAAAATTCTATATATTTTTTAGAGTACTCCCGATACAGGTACCGGCATATTTTCTGCGTATATTACAAAGAAAAGCGCACCAATTCATTTGGGGAAAAATTAAACCCGTCTTCCACTTCCTACACTATATGCACCCCGTATTAGAGGTGGATTAGGTGTCCCCAATTTCTCCAAGTATTACTATGCAGCCCAATTAGCCCAACTACCAAAATACCATGCCACTAAAGAAACTACCTTTTGGGTAATGATAGAATCTGTCGATTGTGACCCCCTATCTGTAGCAAATTTCGTATGGCTTTCACCGACACAAAGCCGAACAATAACAAACCCCGTCACGAAGCTTAGTCTCTCAATCTGGGATAGATTACAAACTCGTTTTGGTCTTCAATCTAGTCATAATCCCCTTTTTTCTTTCCTTCTATCGCACAATCCATTAGAGGTGGATTAGGTGTCCCCAATTTCTCCAAGTATTACTATGCAGCCCAATTAGCCCAACTACCAAAATACCATGCCACTAAAGAAACTACCTTTTGGGTAATGATAGAATCTGTCGATTGTGACCCCCTATCTGTAGCAAATTTCGTATGGCTTTCACCGACACAAAGCCGAACAATAACAAACCCTGTCACGAAGCTTAGTCTCTCAATCTGGGATAGATTACAAACTCGTTTTGGTCTTCAATCTAGTCATAATCCCCTTTTTTCTTTCCTTCTATCGCACACATCTGCTTCCCCCTATCTTACATTGCAAAATGGGAAACTGATTTAAACCTTCAACCAGACACACTAAATTGGACCCAAATTGGCAAAATACTAAAACAGCCACTCCAAATATAGTGGCCTTAAGCCCTGTACACACGATCAGATATCCTATGGATTCTAATCCGATGGTTTTTTCCATCGAAAATCCGATGAAACTGTCTTCCATCAGTCTTGCCCACACACCATCAGTCAAAAAACCGACCGTTTCAAACGCGGTGACGTAAAACACTCCGATGAGCTGAGAAAAATGAAGTTCAATGCTTCTGAGCATGCGTCGACTTGATTCTGAGCATGCGTGGGTTTTTTATCTGATGGAGTTCCCCACAGACGATAGTAATTTGCTATCGGTTTTTTAACCATCGGATAAATTTAAAACATGTTCTATTTTTAAACACTGATGGAAAAAAGACTGATGGGGCCCATACACGATCGGTTTGTCAGATGAAAACAGTCCATCGGACTGTTTTCATCGGTAAAACCTATCGTGTGTACACGGCTTAAGAGACCAATTACAAGGCGCTCACCAGATGGTACCTAGTACCGGCCAGGATCGCAAAGTTTTCTCCCCAATACCCCTCTCATTGTTTGAGGTTGCTCTGACCTGGGCACACATTTACATATTTGGTGGGACTGCCCCAAAGTCCAAACCTTTTGGTTAGAAATATTCAAGATTCTCTCCACCATATTTAAAACCAACTTACCTCCTGACCCAATGGTAGCAATCCTGAATAATAAACCGCAATCACTAACACACCGCCAGTTCAAACTTTTACTCCTAATCACCACAGCTGCAAAACAAACCATTGCAAAAGCTTGGAAAACATCTACACTATGCACAGCTTCTGTTAATCATCGAGTAACACAAGCAATTATCCATGTTAAAACAGAAGCACTCTTACTTGACAAACTAACCAAGTTTGAACTATTATGGCTCCCATGGATCAAGCACTATCTTCCACCTGATCTTGATTTTTTCTTTATATTGTCCTGAGGATATATATCCACCATACATAATGTCTCTAACCCAACGCTATTGATATACTGAACAACTGACACCGTTTGAAGATACATGCCATCCCCTTTCTTTCTCCAAGTCCTTCCTGTCCCTCCCCTTCATTACATATTGAATTTTTTTATATACTGGTATTTTAATACAAATTTCATTTACTCATTATATATATGTAGCGGCCTCACCCCTCTCCCTTTCCTTATCGGTTATATGGCTGTTGTCTAGGGGTACCTGGGAGAGAGAGATGATACACACACCACGGCCCATGTCCTCCCGTAACTAGGAGGTGAAGGCCAGAGATTGGGCTTTGGTGTAGGTGTCCTAGAGCCAAGTCCAGTCCTTCGTCCCTGACTCCTTTGCTTAGTAACCCAAGTTCCACACAGTGAATAGGTACAACTCCGTTTTATTCTTCTTGCCAAGCAATAAAACAGTCTTTCTCCTTATGAATAATGGGGGGGACAGATCGAGGCACAATCCTTTCCCTTTTTGCTGCTACCCACTGTGCTGTCACCAGTGGTGAATAGTCACTGCCACTAACTAGGTAATATAGAACGTGAATTACCTTCGCTCACTTTGCCCCTGTCAGGGGAATAAATCCGTCCAAGGGAGAAGTGGAGGCCTCTCCATCACCAGCGATGCTGCGCTGCACTCTTTGGAGAAGTTACTGCGCACCAGTCCTCACAAACTCACACGGGCACCCAAGGAGTTAGGGCCCCCTCCGATTCCTCCACCCTCGCGGAACTCAGTCGAAGGTACTGAGCCCCAGGCATCCGCCATAGTACCTCACCCCAGGCTAAAGGTGCCTGAGATGGACTCCATCTCCGCTCCAGCTAGGCCAAGGGTGCCTAGTCCTGGAACACTGGAACGCCAGCACCCAAGCTAAAGGTGCCTGGGTGCGGCCACATCCTCCAACTCTTTCCAAGGTTAGGGCATCCGCCCCTCTTTTGACCTCTCCCTTTGCGTCACAGCGGGTTCCCCGCCCCGCTGTACCAGCTCCAGGGGAGGACAAAAAGGCACGGTTCGCAGTGTGAGTTCAACTCCGGCCCCGGGCAACAGCGCCACCCAGGGACCCCAAGGAACTTCACACCACCAGAGTCCTCACGTAATTCAAATACCCGCTACATATGGAATATTTCAAGTTAGGAGACTTATGGGATTGCTAGGTCACTATTCTTTCTCACCAGGATAAGCCAAGCTACATGGTTAGATCTTGGCCCTGGATTAGAAACATGTTTTACCTCTATCCCTTTTATATATAACAATTTATTTTTCAAACTATGGTAAACCCGGTCTCCTCCACATTTAACTAGGTAAATTATTTTATATGGTCTAAATTTTGATGTTTCAATTAGTTTACTTAGTTTATTGGTCTTGATCCACTACTTATTTTTTATTTTATTTTTTTTATTATATTTTGAACAATATAAGTAAACAAAATATATACTTTCTGTTTATGCTTTTGAGAAGCCCTGTCTTTGTAATTTATATATCTTGTATTCATACAAAACGTTGTATAAATAACTTGTACTGTATTATTCTCAATAAAATATTTAACCACTTGCTTACTGGGCACTTAAACCCCCCTCCTGCCCAGACCAATTTTCAGCTTTCAGTGGTCTCACACTTTGAATGACAATTACTCAGTCATGCAACACTGTACCCAAATGATTTTTTTGTCCTTTTTTTTCATACAAATATAGCTTTCTTTTAGTGGTATTTGATCACCACTGGGTTTTTAATTTTTTTGTGCTATAAATGAAAAAGAAAACAAAAATTTTGAGAAAAAATGAATTTCTTAGTTTCTGTGATAAAATTCATAAATTCTGGCCACAATTTATACTGCTACATATCTTTGATAAAAATAACCCAACATTTTTGGAAATTATTTGGTCTGTGTGAAGGTTTTAGAGTCTACAAGCTATAGTGCAAATCATAATTTTTTTTATCACATCTGATGTACTGGTGGCCTATCTCATTTCTTGAGACCCTAACAAGCCAGGAAACTACAAATGTCCCCCAAATAACCCATTTTTGGAAAGTAGACATTCACAGGTATTTAATAAGAGGCATGGTGAGTTATTTGAAGTTGTAATTTTTTCCCACGATTCCTTGCAAAGTTAAGATTTTTTTTTTTCCTCAAAATTGTCATTGTAATAGCTTATTTCTCTCACATGGCTTGTCCATACCACAAATGACACCCAAAATACATTCTGCTACTCCTCCTGAGTATTGCTATACCACATGTGTGGGACTTTTTTACTGTCTGGCCACTTACAGAGGCCCAACATGCAGGGAGCACCATCAGGTGTTCTAGGAGCATAAATTACACATCTAACTTGTTGACTACTTTAGGGATGAGCCGAACACCCCCGGGTTCGGTTCGCACCAGAACCCGCGAACGGACCGAAAGTTCGCACGAACGTTAGAACCCTATTAATCACAATGGATGCGAACGTTCGAAATCTAAAGTGCTAATTATAACGACTAATATGCATGTTATTGTCCTAAAAAGGGTTTGGGAACCCGGGTTCTGCACCAGGGGACATGTATCAATGCAAAACGAAGTTTTAAAAACGGCCATTTTTCGGGAGCAGTCATTTTAATGATGCATAAATTGAAAAAACAAAAGTCAAATATTCCTTTAAATATCGTACCTGGGGGGTGTCCAAAGTATGCCTGTGAAGTGGTACGTGTTTCCCGTGTTTAGAACTGTCCCTGCACAAAATGACATTTCTAAAGGAAAAAAAGCCGTTTAACACTACTTGTGGCTTTAATGTAATGTCTGGTCCCGGTAATATGGATGAAAATCTTTGAGAAAAATGGCATAGCTACCCCATCACCCCCCCCCCCCCCCACCCCAGCCCATTACCAGCCCCTTTGGGTCTTGTATGGATATTAAGGGGAACCCCGCACACAAAATAAAAAAGGCCCTATATACTCTGAACAGCAGTATACAGGCGTTGCAAACAAGACAGGGACTGTAGGTTTGTTCTTAAGTTGAATCTGTTTGTAATTTTGAACAGGTACATTGTTTAAGTGTAGCTCCAGCCAAAAAATATATTTTTAAGCTTTTTGGAAAACATAGGGAAGGGTTATCACCCCTGTAACATTTGTTTTGCTGTCTGTGCCCCTGTTCAGAACATTTCACCTCTCTTTCCGTCCCAATGACAAATGTTTTTGAAAAGTGGTGTTTTTATTGAAACAAGGATTGGTGATAAAGCATCAGTAGAGAGGAGACACCTTTTTCCCATATTAACTCTTACAGGAGAGAATTTCCCTTCCTAGGGGTAGATTTCCTCTCACTTCCTGTTGTCTCCTTCCGTTTGCAAGTAGGAGTCGTTTGTAAGTTGGATGTTTGAAAGTAGGGGCCTGCCGTATATACTCTGCAGAAATTTGCCCCTTAGGTGTCGGTGTTGCCACAACACTGTGAGCCCTCACAGTTACTCTTGGTGGGCGCTGAAATGCCCTGCTGTGAACTATTATATCAGGAATTGTATTTACATGCCATTGTTGAACAGTGGTAGGAAAAATTGGGCCTTTGGTGGTGGTGGTGGTGGTGTTGTCACAACACTGTGAGCCCTCACAGTTACTCTTGGTGGGCGCATGAATGGGCCCTGTTGTGAATTATTAGATCAAGAATTGTAATTACATGCCCCTATTGAACAGGGGCAGAAAAATTGGGCCTTAGGCACTGGTGCCACAACACTGCAACCCCTCACAGATACTGTACTTGGAGCACAGCAATGAGCCCTGTTGCAAAGTATTGCATCAAAAATTGTAATTACACGCCCCTGTTAAACAGGGGCAGAAAAATTGGGCCTTAGGCACTGGTGCTGGTGCCACGACACTGCAACCTCTCCCAGATACTCTAGTTGGAGTGCAGGAATGAGCCCTGCTGCAAAGTATTGCATAAAAAATTGTAATTACATGCCCCTGTTAAACAGGGGCTGAAAAATTGGGCCTTAGCCACTGGTGGCGGCACCCAGAAACAAAAATGTTCTTCCAAGCTATCATTATGAATCAGATCATTGAGGAGGAGGAGGATAGTCAGTCAACATAACAGGACAGTCTCTCAGCATCAGCATCAGTCTTGAAGGGATGTGACATTTGAAAATAAATTATTCTGTTATATCAGCTTCAGGTGCTTGGTAGCTGGTGGTGATCCAAGACTGGTTCATCTTTATGAAGGTCAGTCGATCAACCAAGTCGGTGGACAGGCGCACCCTGTGATCCGTGACAAATCCTCCAGAAGCACTGAATGTGCGTTCTGAAAGAACGCTGGATGCAGGACAGGCCAGTAGCTCAATTGCATACTGTGCAAGCTCTGGCCAGTGATCCATCCTCAAGACCCAGTAAGCCAGAGGATTTTCGGTGGGGAAGGTGTCCAAGTCTGACCTTGCCCCTAGGTATTCCTGCACAATGTATATCAGACGCTGGCAATGGTTGCTGGAACCGATCATACCTTGGGGCTGTGGACTAAAGAATTGTCTGAACGCATCGGTCAGACGGCCACCTTCCCCACCGCTCCTTCTTTGACTGGCCGAAGCCTCAGCAACTCGTTGTCCAGGACCAGGAGTTTGTAACCTCCCAGTCTCTGGGAACGCGTTGCACAGACCTTTCTGCAAGGACTCCCGGAGTTGTCTCATTCTCTGCTCCCTCTGCGACAGTAAGATAAGGTCCGCAACCTTACCCTTGTACCGTGGATTAAGGAGAGTGGCCAGCCAGTAATGGTCCCTCTCCTTGATCCGAAGAATACGAGGATCCTTCCGCAGACTTTGCAGGATCAGGGAGGCCATGCAGCGTAGGTTAGCTGAGGCATTCGGTCTGGAGTCCTCTGGGTCACTAAGGACGACATGATCCGCAGCCACCTCCTCCCAGCCACGTACAAGTCCACGGGTTTCTTGGGACTGTAAATCATCCCTAAAAGACTGCTGCTGTTGATGCTGAGTGCCAGGCTCCACCTCCATGCTGACACAATCCTCCTCCTCTTCATGTGGGATGGGTGGGACAGAAGGAACACTGTCTGGGTAAAGGGGGCCTTGAGAGGCAAGGAAGTCCTCCTCTTCCTGCCTCTGTTCTGCCTCAAGTGCCCTGTCCATTATTCCACGCAGTGTATGCTCCAACAGATGGACAAGAGGTACAGTGTCACTGATGCATGCACTGTCACTGCTCACCATCCTCGTGGCCTCCTCAAATGGTGCCAGGACAGTGCATGCATCCCTGATCATGCCCCACTGGCGTGGTGAAAAAAAAACGAGCTCCCCTGACCCTGTCCTGGTGCCGTAGTCGCACAGGTACTCATTGATGGCCCTCTGTTGCGTGTGCAGCCGCTGCAGCATGGCCAACGTTGAGTTCCACCAGGTGGGCATGTCACATATAGGGCGGTTCTTGGGCAGGTTCAACTCCTTTTGCAGCTCAGCCAGCCAAACACTGGCATTATATGATCTGCGGAAATGCACACAGACTTTCCTGGCCTGCCTCAGGACATCCTGTAAGCCCGGGTACCTGCCCAAGAACCGCTGCACCACCAGGTTAAGGAAGTGAGCCACACAGGGCACATGGGTCAGTTGTCCCTGTCGAAGGGCAGAGAGGAGGTTGGTGCCATTGTCGCAAACCACTATTCCTGCCTTAAGCTGGCGTGGCGTCAACCACCTCTCGGCCTGCCCCTGCAGAGCTGACAGAACCTCTGCCCCAGTGTGGCTCCTGTCCCCCAAACACACCAGCGCAAGCACGGCATGGCATATTTTTGCCTGCGTACTTGTGTAGCCCCTTGAACGCCTACGGAGCACCGCTGGTTCCGAGGACAAAGCACAGGAAGAGGCCATGGAGGAAGAAGAAGAGGGGGTGGAGGAGAGAGGTGTGTCACAACCAGTAGTAGCATTTTGTCCAGTGAGGCATGGACATTGCCTTCCACATGCCGGTAAAGAGCCGGAATCGCCTTCTGTGAGAAAAAGTGGCGTTTGGGAACCTGCCACTGAGGAACCGCACATTGCACAAACTCACGGAAGGGGGCCGAGTCTACCAACTGAAAAGGCAGCAGTTGAAGTGCTAGCAATTCAGCCAAGCTAGCATTCAACCGCTGGGCATGTGGATGGCTGGGAGTGAACTTCTTTCGACGGTCCAGCAGCTGGGGCAGGGAAATTTGCCTGCTAGAATCGGACGTCGTCATACTGCTAGCAGAGTGCTCGCAAGTACTTGGCTGTGACACACCTAATTCTACACCTTCATTCCTCTCAGAGAAGGTTTCTGAGAGGACTGAAGGTATAGTGGGGTTGGAGATCCCAGCTGATGCGGAGCAAGGAGAGGTCCGCTTTGTTCTTTGGTGTGGGTCTTTAAGATAGGCTTGCCATCGAGCTGCATGGCAGGTCAACATATGTCTGGTCAAGCATGTGGTGCCCAAGCGGCTGATGTTTTGGCCACGCGAGATACGCTTGAGACATATGTTGCAAACAGCAGCGGTGCGATCTGATGAACTCAAAAAAGGCCCACACCAAAGAACTTTTGGAATAACGGGCAGAGGCAGCTCCCTGCACAGGCGGAGCTCTGCGATGTGATTCAGTCGGTGTGCTGCCCTTACGCTGGCCCCACGAGGGCATCCTGCCTCGTTGGAGATGTGCCTCCTCCTCCTCTCTCCTATCAGGCACCCACGTGGAGTCAGTGACCTCATCATCCCCTCCCTCCTCATCACTGGAGCCAATCTGGCAGTATGCTGCAGCTGCTGGAACATGACTGCCAGATTTCTGTCCTTCTTGAGCATCCCCTTTCTCTGCTCTCACGCTACTGCCTTCCTCTAGCTGGGTATCATCATCAGACCCTTCGAAACGCTGGGCATCCTCCTGGAGCATGTACCCAACACTGTGCTCAAACAGTTCGGGGGACTCCTCAGGAGGACATGGTGGGTCTAGGGAAGGAGTGACTGATGATGACATAGATACGAGGGAAGAGGACGCTTTGGCCGCTGCTTTGCCAGTACCCTGAGCCTGGGTGAGAGAGGATGAGGAGGATGAGGAGGGCTTGGTCATCCACTCTACCAAGTCTTCGGCATGATGCAGCTCAACACGTCCAGCTGCCGAAAATAAGGACAAGCGTGTCCCATGGCCACGTGCTGATGACGATGCACCGCGTCCACGACCAGCACTGTTGTCTCTAGAAACAGAGCCTGCTTGCCCTCTTTTATTGTCTACTGAATGTCTGCCTCTCCTTGTTTGCCTTACGGACATTCTAAAGGCCTGCAGGGAGATGGGAAAACCAGCAATAAGGGGTAGCTTCAGGTGTATAATGTGCAGGAGGCACACTACGTCCGCTGTAAGTGCTGCAGATGCCTGTTAGTGTGACACACACGGAAAACACAGCAATAAGGGCTAGCTTCAGGTGTATATTTTGCAAGAAGCACAATACGCCTGCTGTAAGTGCTGCAGATGCCTGCCTGTGTTACTCAACAGGAAAACACAGCAATAAGGCCTAGCTTCAGGTGTATATTTTGCAAGAAGCACAATACGCCTGCTGTAAGTGCTGCAGATGCCTGTTAGTGTAACACAAAAGAAAAAAAACTACGAGCAAAAAGGGCTAGCTTCAGGTGTATATTTTGCAAGAAGCACAATACGCCTGCTGTAAGTGCTGCAGATGCCTGCCTGTGTTACTCAACAGGAAAACACAGCAATAAGGCCTAGCTTCAGGTGTATATTTTGCAAGAAGCACAATACGCCTGCTGTAAGTGCTGCAGATGCCTGCCTGTGTTAATCAACAGGAAAACACAGCAAAAAGGCCTAGCTTCAGGTGTATATTTTGCAAGAAGCACACTACGCCTGCTGTAAGTGCTGCAGATGCCTGTTAGTGTGACACACACGGAAAACACAGCAATAAGGGCTAGCTTCAGGTGTATACTGTGCAGGAGGCTTAGCAAAAATATCACTGACACTGTCCCTGCCTATCCTTCTCTCTTCCTACACACAAGGTTTAGCAGAATTCACTGACACTGTCCCTACCTATCCTTCTCTCTCCCTACACACAAGGTTTAGCAGAATTCACTGACACTGTCCCTACCTATCCTTCTCTCTCCCTATACACAAGGTTTAGCAGAATATCACACTGACACTGTCCCTACCTATCCTTCTCTCTCCCTACACACAATTTCACTAACACTGTCCCTGCCTATGTAACTCTTTCCCTGCACGCCGGAACACACTACACAAGGCCGCCGCGCTGGCGGCCTTTTATAGTGTGGGGCGTGTACTAAACCCCCCCGAGCTATAATTGGCCACAAGCATCCTGCCTGTGGCCAATTATGGCTCTCCTCGCTGCCGGCGCTGTGATTGGCCAAGCATGCGGGGTCACAGTGCATGCTTGGCCAATCACAGCGCCGGGATTTTGGGCCGTTCGTGTCACTCGAATTTGGCGCGAACGACACAAAAAGTTCGATCTTCGTCGAACGATCGAACACACGATGTTCGAGTCGAACGTATGTTCGACTCGAACACGGAGCTCATCCCTACTTATTACACTTTTGAAGGCTCTGGAGCACCAGAACAATGGAAACACCCACAAAATGACCCCATTTTGGAAAGCTAACACCCCAACGTATAATCTATGAGGCATAATGAGTCTTTTGAACGGTTCATTTTTTCCAGAAGTTTTTGGAAAATGTGGAAAAAAATTAACACATTTTTTTTTACACAAAGTTGTCAGTTTATAAGATATCTCCAACACATAGCATGTACATAGCAAAAATTACACCCCAAAATACATTCTTCTACTCCTCCTGAGTATGGCAATACCAAATGTGTGAGACTTTTACACAGCCTGTCTACATACAGAGGACCTACATTGAAGTAGCACCTTCAGGCGTTCTAGGAGTATAAATGACACATCTCATTTCTCAATCACCTATTACATTTTGAAGGCCCTGGAGCACCAGGACAATGGAAACACCCACAAAATGACCCCATTTCGGAAAGCTAACACCCCAACGTATAATCTATGAGGCATAATGAGTCTTTTGAACGGTTCATTTTTTCCGGAAGTTTTTGGAAAATGTGGAAAAAAATGAAAAGGCATTTTTTTTACACAAAGTTGTCAGTTTATAAGATATCTCCAACACATAACATTAACATAGCAAAAATGACACCCCAAAAAAAATTCTGCTACTCCTCCTGAGTATGGCAATATCACATGTGTAAGACTTCTACACAGCCTGGCCACATACAGAGATCCAACATGCAAGGAACACCGTCCGGTGTTCCAGGGACACATAGCATGCACATACCAAGAATTACACCCCAAGATACATTATGCTGAGCAAAGCGTAAACAAAAGATTACCTGTGGTTTTAGTATCGCAGTTCTACACAGCAGGATAGCACTGGTCCAGGCAGCAAGCAGGGACTTGGTCAGCAATGGCATACACAATTGTCCAGGCAGCAGGCAGGGATACTGTCCATAAACAGTCCAGGGTCAGTGCAGACAGAGATATTGTCAGCAGTGACAAAAATATTGGTCTTGGTAGTAGGCAGGAACATGTGGTGTGGTCAGTGCGACAGGCAGAAACATAATGGAAGTAAGTCCTACAGGCAGCAGGCAGAAGTAGGGCCTCGATCAGGACAGAATGGGGACAGGGGTAGAGGCTTCTCCCACCCAAATCTTTTTGAAGTCTCCGAGTCTCCAGACCCTAATCTAGGATGAGAAAACAAAAATAAATCTTTTCTGGAGCCCCTCACATATGTGAGACCCCTGTGTTGAATCCCACTAGTCCAGTAGCAGGGTACAAGATCAGTCCATGAGGCAGGCAAAAACATGGTCAAACAGTCCAAGGTCAGTTCCAGATCAGGCAGAGGAATTACAGAATCATTAGGCAGAAGCATGGTCGAATAACAGTCCAGGGTCAGTTCCAGATCAGGCAGAGGTATTACAGAATCGTTAGGCAGAAGCGTGGTCGAATAACAAGCCAAGGTCAGTTCCAGATCAGGCAGAGGAATTACAGAATCATTAGGCAGAAGCATGGTCGAATAACAGTCCAGGTTCAGTTCCAGATCAGGCAGAGGTATTACAGAATCGTTAGGCAGAAGCGTGGTCGAATAACAAGCCAGGGTCAGTTACAGAGCAGGCAGTGGCATAAGGGATGTGAAGGTGTGTGAAGGCAGGAACTGAGGATTACATTTACCATACTTCACTAATAATTTAGTGAAGTATGGTAACGGCGAAAACAGTCTACTACACAGAGGCCTGGTTGGGAAGGGCATTGGGCACAATGATAAGCTGTGTCTCGTCTGACTCCTCCACTGGTACACACCTTACATTTTTTTTTACGTCGTCGGCCTTTTGCTGTGGGAGGGACTTTATCGGGAAAGTGACGTTCGGAGAGTCGACTTAGAACATCTGATCGGATGTTTTGGGGTGGGCCGTTCAGGAATATAAGGGCAGTGATAATGTCCTCCTGGTAGCCAAGGAAGCGTTTTGGGTTTTGGGTGGAGTTGCGGTATATGATATACGAGTTATATATGGGCAATTGAAAAAAATAAATTGCGACTTTTTTGTACCAATGCTATGTCCATCTTGTGGCAAGGTAGGGTTCGAGCATCTGGTCTGGATCTGGTTCGATCTTGAAGTCGACTCCCCCCATAAACAAATTGTAGTCCTGGATGCATGTGGGCTTTCGGATGGGGCCATTCCTTCTGGGGATATACACGAAGGTATCATTGTGGATGGAAGATAACATGTATACATCCCTTCTGTCCCTCCACTTCACTGCCAGAACATCCTTGTTTCTCAGACTTGCCGATTCTCCTCTTCTCAGCTTCTTATTTACAAGACTTTTAGGAAAGCCCTTCCAATTCTTTCTGATGGTGCCACATGCTGGCGTCTGCTTCCGGTGAAGGTTGTGGAACAGGGGAAGTCATGTGTAGAAGTTATCTACGTACAGATGGTAGCCTTTTTCCAGTAGGGGGTATATGAGGTCCCAAACTATTTTCCCACTTGATCCCAAGTAGTGTCATGGAAACCCTGTCAGGAACAGACGCCCTGGACTTCCTGGTTCCCGCCCCCGCAGGTGACACCCGAAGGGCTATTTAAACTCCTCACTTGCAGACAGTCCCTGCTGTCTGCTCTACAGCGTTTATCCCAAGTGACCTGATCTGCCTTGTTTACCTGTATCTGACCCGGCTTCCTGTGACCCTCCTGCTATCTGCCTGTACCTGACCATCGGCCTGTTTTCTGACTTCGGTATTGCCTGATCCTTTTGTGCCTCGCTGCCTGCCAGTTTACCCGACCCCGGCTTGTCTGACGATCCTGCCTGACCTTGGCTCTTGTTCACCTGCTGCTGCCTAGTGGTTCCAGTTTACCTGCTGTGCCTCCCGGTCCGGGTCATCTGCTGAGTTCCTGGTTCCTGTCTGCTCATCTGCTGGTTCCTGTCTGCTCATCTGCTGGTTCCTGTCTGCTCATCTGCTGGTTCCTGTTCACCTGCTGCTGCCCAGTGGTTCCAGTCTACCTGCTGTGCCTCCGGTCCGGGTCATCTTCTGAGTTCCTGGTTCCTGTCTACTCACCTGCTGTAGTTCCTGGTTCCTGTCTACTCACCTGCTGTAGTTCCTGGTTCCTGTCTACTCACCTGCTGTAGTTCCTGGTTCCTGTCTACTCACCTGCTGTAGTTCCTGGTTCCTGTCCACTCACCTGCTGTAGTTCCTGGTTCCTGCCTCCTCACCTGCTGGTTCCTGATCACCTGCGGTAGTTCTTGATCCTGCCAGGCACTCGTACCCCTTCCACCTCCGTGCTTCCTGTTATACCACCAGGGGCCGCCGGTGGGAGCCGTAAGGGAGGCCTCCCTCTGCTAACTGGGCTCGTCACCGTCAGGTACGTGACAGTAGCAGACAGCCATGTCTGAGCCCGAGCAGGGAGCCTCACCTATGGAGGAACTATGCCGACACCTGCGGGACTGACCGAGGCCGTTAAGAGCCTCCAGCAAGGCTACACTCACCTGGAAGGACAAGTGCGGGCCCTCACCAACCCCGATGGAGCTCAAGGAGGTCCACGTGCCTCCACTTCTTCCGCCGGGGCAGGAGCTGTGCCCACGGTGGTCATGCTTCCCCCTGAACCCAGGGTCCCTACACCCGAAAGATTCTCCGGGGACCGGAGCAAGTTCAGGGCTTTCCGGAACTCTTGTGAGTTGTACTTTGCCTTACAGCCCCGCACCTTTTCCTTAGAAGCTACCAAGGTGGGCTTTGTAATTTCGCTGCTTTCCGGAGACCCACAGAACTGGGCCCACCGCCTGCTAGAACGCAAAGATGCGTCCTTGGACAGCCTTACACTTTTTTTTGACGCCATTGCCCAATTGTACGAGGACCCTCAGCTCTCGGTCACTGCAGAGAACGCCCTGCGGACCCTTCAGCAGGGACGCAGAGCAGCGGAAGACTATGTAGCTGAATTCAGGCGCTGGAGCGCAGACACCAGCTGGAATGACGCTGCCCTCCATCACCAGTTTCGTATAGGCCTTTCTGACCCCCCTGAAGGACGAACTGGCTAGGGTAGGAATACCAGAAAATTTGAACCTACTGATCGATCTGACAATTCAGATCGACCGACGCCTGAGGGAACGGAGGGTTGAGAGGGCCACGGGCTTCACCCGGCCGACCTGGATGCTTCCCCGGGTCCCCAGTCATCCGCACCCAGCTTCTGCAGCATCCTTGACCCCCTCGTACGATGCTCCTGAACCCATGCAGCTTGGGGTCCTCCGCCCTTCCCTTACTCCGGAGGAACGCCAACGCCGACGCGCGCACAACCTGTGCCTGTACTGCGGGGAGCCCGGTCACTTCGTTAGGAACTGTCCCCTGAAGTTCCGTAAGTGCTTGTCAGTATTCCCTGCTGTGATCAACCCTCAGACTAAATCCTCCTCTCACTTCGCTCTTTCTATCTCCCTGCAGCTCCCAGGAAGGACCCTGCAAGTCGTCGCAATTATTGACTCTGGGGCTTGTAGTTGCTTCATGGACTCAACTTTTGCCCGTACTCAACTTATTCCTCTACTTCCTAAGACCCATGGACTACGGGTTCACCTGGCTGATGGGTCCCTTATCAAGTCGGGGCCCGTGGTCGAAGAGACGGCTCCCCTACCTGTCACTGTCTTCTCCTCTACCGGGGTGCACCGAGAATATCTACGGCTGGATATTATCTCCTCTCCACTGTTCCCCATAATTCTCGGTATGCCCTGGCTACAAGCCCATAATCCTACCATTAACTGGGTCACGGGGGTGATCACGTTTCCTTCCTCCTACTGCCAACGGTCCTGTGGCTCACACAAACCCCCTGGGCCTGCCACCTTAATGTGTACCGACACTGAGGCCGGAATACGTCAGGCCATCCCTGACACTTACCTGGACTTTCTGGATGTGTTTAGTAAACAGGGGGCAGAGACACTACCACCCCACCGAGCCTACGACTGCCCCATTGATCTACTTCCCGGAGCAGCTATTCCTTTCGGTAGGATTTTCCCTTTAACGGAGGTGGAACAGGGGGCCCTGAAGGACTACATCGATGAGAACCTTTTTAAAGGGGTTCATTCGCCCCTCTACGTCGCCAGCAGGCGCAGGCATTTTCTTTGTAGAAAAGAAGGACCATACCCTCAGGCCATGTGTGGACTACCGTGCACTAAATAAGGTCACCATTAAAAATCGTTATCCTCTTCCTCTGGTACCAGAGTTGTTCCAAAGATTGGGAGCTGCCGTTATTTTTACTAAGCTTGACCTCCGGGGAGCCTATAACCTGGTCCAAATCAAGGAGGGCAATGAGTGGAAAACCGCCTTCCGCTCCCGGTTCGGACATTTCGAATATTTAGTGATGCCCTTCGGGCTGTGCAATGCCCCTGCCACCTTCCATTATTTAATTAATGATGTTCTTCGGGACTTTTTAGATCTCTTTGTGATTGCTTATTTAGATGACATACTAATCTTCTCTTCCTCCCTTGACTCTCATCGCAGGCATGTCAGAAGTGTGTTAGACCGGCTTCGGCAGCATAAACTATATGCGAAGGCTGAGAAATGCGAGTTTGAGCGGGAGAGCATAGCATTTCTGGGATTAATCATCTCTGGCGAAGGCATCAGGATGGACCCACAGAAGATCACCGCAATCTTGGACTGGCCAGCGCCAGTGGATAAGAAGGGAATCCAACGGTTCGTTGGATTCGCCAACTTTTATCGTAAATTCATCCGGGGGTTCTCCGCCATCATTGCACCCATTACTCAGCTAACCAAGCAAGGTACCCGCTTCCACTGGTCCCCTGAGGCCCAAAAGGCCTTTGAGGATCTCAAAGGGCTCTTCACCTCTGCATCCATCTTAAAACACCCAGATTCCTCCCTACCATTTGTACTTGAGGTAGATGCTTCTGAGGTTGCAGTAGGGGCAATATTGTCACAGAGGCAAGGAACCAAAGCTTTGCTTCATCCGGTGGCTTTCTTTTCTCGCAAATTATCTGCGGCAGAAAAGAACTATGACGTGGGAGACCGGGAACTCTTGGCGATTAAGTCCGCCCTGGAAGAATGGAGGTACTTACTTGAAGGTGCTGCTCACCCGATCTTAGTATTCACCGACCATAAGAACTTAGAGTACCTGAAAACTGCAAAAAGACTAAAACCACGGCAAGCCAGATGGGCCCTGTTTTTTTCCCGGTTCTCCTTCCATGTGACATACCGCCCCGGTGCCAAGAACACTAAACCTGACGCCTTGTCCCGAATGTTTCATGGATCCAAAGAACTCTCCTCACCCGATACAATCCTCGCTCCTGGGAATTTTCTCCTACTTCAGGAGGACCTACTCTCCCGGATCAGACAAGCCACCACTAGACAGGAACCCTCTCCTGAACTGGATCTGCAAACCAAGGATGGATTACTCTGGCACCAAGACAGGATATTCATACCAGAAGAACTAAAGATAACCGTGCTAGAGCTCTGCCACGATCATGCCCTTGCTGGGCACTTTGGCGTGGCTAAGACCACTGAGTTGGTACAACGTACCTTCTGGTGGCCTCGATTACGCGAGGATTGCAGGAGGTTCGTGGAGTCCTGTACTACATGTACACGGAATAAAGGGTCCAGATCCAAAGCCTGGGGACTACTGAAGCCCTTACCCGTTCCAGAGAGACCGTGGAAAATGCTTTCTATCGACTTCATAGTTGAACTCCCCCCGGCTGAGAATCACACCACCATCTTTGTGATTGTGGACCGTCTGTCCAAGATGGCACATTTTGTTCCTATGAGAGGGACCCCCTCGGCACCGGAAACTGCACAAATGTTCATTAAAGAAGTCGTCAGGCTCCACGGGGTACCTGCTAATATAGTCTCCGATCGGGGGGTACAATTTACCTCCCGGTTCTGGAGGTCCCTCTGCAAGACTCTGGGAATAGAGCTATCATTCTCTTCGGCTTACCACCCTCAAACCAACGGACAGACTGAGAGAACAAATCAGACCCTCGAGCAATATTTGCGTTGTTTCTCCTCCTTTGCTCAGAATGACTGGCTCTCCCTGCTTCCGCTAGCGGAGTTCTCCTACAATAACTCCATCCACTCCGCAACTAACCAGACCCCATTTTTTGCGAACTTCGCGTTTCACCCCACATTTCTGCCCAACTCTCTCCCTGAGTGCTCAGGGCCCGCAGTTCTGGAAAAAGTGAATTTCTTCTCCTCTAGCAACCAGCTTCTACGCGAAGCCATGGCAAGAACTCAGGAGTATAACAAGACGATCTACGACAGGAGGAGACTGGGTGAATTAGCGCTGGCACCGGGCGACCAAGTATGGCTTTCAACCATCAATCTAAGATTGGCTTGCCCGTCCAAGAAATTGGGCCCCAAGTTTCTAGGGCCTTTTCCTATCAAAAGGAAAATCAACGAGGTGGCCTACGAGCTGGAGCTCCCCGACTCCCTGAGGGTCCACCCTGTTTTTCATGTTTCTCTATTGAAACCGTCAGTCTCCAACCCATTCCCAGGTCGGACCCCGACTCGCCCTGATCCCGTCATCATAGACGGGGAACAGGAATTCGAGGTAGAAGCTATTTTAGACGCACGAAGAAGAAATAGCCAGAGTCAATTTTTAATAAAATGGAAGGGTTACGGACCAGAGGAGAACTCCTGGGAACCCGAAGAGAACATTCACGCCAAAGACCTGATACAAGCCTTCAGGAGGTCTCACCCCGAGAAGCTTGCTCCTAGGGGCATCCGGAGGCTGCCCCTTGGGGGGGGCAATGTCATGGAAACCCTGTCAGGAACAGACGCCCTGGACTTCCTGTTTCCCGCCCCCGCAGGTGACGCCCGAAGGGCTATTTAAACTCCTCACTTGCAGACAGTCCCTGCTGTCTGCTCTACAGCGTTTATCCCAAGTGACCTGATCTGCCTTGTTTACCTGTATCTGACCCGGCTTCCTGTGACCCTCCTGCTATCTGCCTGTACCTGACCATCGGCCTGTTTTCTGACTTCGGTATTGCCTGATCCTTTTGTGCCTCGCTGCCTGCCAGTTTACCCGACCCCGGCTTGTCTGACGATCCTGCCTGACCTTGGCTCTTGTTCACCTGCTGCTGCCTAGTGGTTCCAGTTTACCTGCTGTGCCTCCCGGTCCGGGTCATCTGCTGAGTTCCTGGTTCCTGTCTGCTCATCTGCTGGTTCCTGTCTGCTCATCTGCTGGTTCCTGTCTGCTCATCTGCTGGTTCCTGTTCACCTGCTGCTGCCCAGTGGTTCCAGTCTACCTGCTGTGCCTCCCGGTCCGGGTCATCTGCTGAGTTCCTGGTTCCTGTCTACTCACCTGCTGCAGTTCCTGGTTCCTGTCTGCTCATCTGCTGGTTCCTGTCTGCTCATCTGCTGGTTCCTGTTCATCTGCTGCTGCCCAGTGGTTCCAGTCTACCTGCTGTGCCTCCCAGTCCGGGTCATCTTCTGAGTTCCTGGTTCCTGTCTACTCACCTGCTGTAGTTCCTGGTTCCTGTCCACTCACCTGCTGTAGTTCCTGGTTCCTGCCTCCTCACCTGCTGGTTCCTGATCACCTGCGGTAGTTCTTGATCCTGCCAGGCACTCGTACCCCTTCCACCTCCGTGCTTCCTGTTATACCACCAGGGGCCGCCGGTGGGAGCCGTAAGGGAGGCCTCCCTCTGCTAACCGGGCTCGTCACCGTCAGGTACGTGACAAGTAGTCTGGGCAATTAGGGGGATTCAGCTGGCTGTCCTTCCCTTCGTACACTAAGAAAGCATACGTGTACCTTGTGATTCGGTCACATAGCTTGTACACCTTCACACTATAGCGGGCCCTTTTGCTGGGAATGAATTGTTTTATTTGAAGCCTGCCACTACATTTAATAAGGGACTCATCCACACATATGTGCTGGTCCGGGGTATACAACTGTGGGAATTTTTCTGAAAAATAATTCAGTAAGGGCCAAATTTTGAAAAGCAAGTTTGGGTGATTTCAGGGATGGCACTGGGTATTATCGTTAAAATGTAGGAATCTCATGATCATGAAGTATCTGGTTCTGGGCATTACATTGGAGAATATTGGCATGTGGTAGATTGGGCGTTTTGACCAAAAGGAACGCAAAGTGTTTTTGGCGTTGAGTCCCATACAAAATGTGAGGCCTAAAAAAATCTTCAACTCCTCCACCGTTAGGTCTCTCCACTCGTAGGGACGAGAATAATATGATGTAGGATTGTTCAAAATAAACTGTTGGGCATATAGGTTGCACTGGGTCACAATTTTGGATAGCATGTCCTCGGTAAAGATAAGATCAAAAAAATTGATTGGGGAAAAATTCTCCGTGTCCACCTGGACTCCTGGCTGGGCAGTGAAAGGGGGAATGTTGGCTTCTCCTGAATTAGGAGGAAGCCACAAGGGGTTCTGAAGGGCATAGGGAAGTATGGCATGGGTCCTTGGCCTTTCTTGCCGAGGCACTGCGGTGCTGGTGGATGGCACTGCGGTGCTGGTGGATGGCACTGCCTCCTCACCAGAATGCCTTTGCTTGGTGGGCCGACTAGCTTCCTCCTCTGAGTCACTCAGTGTTGCACTACTGAGGACTGGCTCATAATTGACGTCCGACTCAGAATCGGAGTTGGAAAGGGAATCTGAAAGAGAGAGCTCCACGTTGCTCTCGTCGGGCATGGAAAGGATTTGGTATGCCTCCTCGGCGGAAAATAATCTTTTTGACATTTTTTGCTGCTGGTGGTGCGACTACACAGGTGTGTGCCAAGCCTTCACTGATGGGCACTGATGAGGCGGCACTGATGAGGCGGAACAGATGGGCACTGATGAGGCGGAACAGATGGGCACTGATGAGGCGGAACAGATGGGCACTGATGAGGTGGCACAGATGTGCACTGACTGATTGCACAGATGTGCACTGATTGGCACAGATGGGCACTGGTGGGCACTGAGGTGGCACATGTAGGCACTGATGAGGTGGCACATGTAGGCACTGATGAGGTGGCACAGGTGGGCACTGATTGCGCAGATCACTGACGTCACAGGTGGTCACAGACTGGCACAGGTGGTCACAGACTGGCACAGGTGGGCACAGTGTTGCACTTGTATAATCACTCACTGTGGTTTACAATGTAACAGATTGCTCTCCCTCCTCACACACGGTCTCTGTGTGAGGAGGGAGAGCCGGCAATGAGAGATGATCTCATATGTTTACATTTGAGATCATCTCTCAGTGGCCGCACAGATCGCATAGTAAATGGCCACTCTGATTGGCCATTCACAGCGATCTGTGATTCGTTGTGTCCAAGGGACACGGGCAGCATACAATTTCCCTGCTGCGCGCACAGGAGCGCGCGCGGGGAACGAGGAAAGGGGAGGCCGTCTATTGACGGCCTCCCGGATTTTCAGGTCCGCGCTAAAGCTGTCATTTGGCTATAGCGCGGGCCTCAAGGAGTTAAAAGAAAAAAAAAGTTTTAAAAACTACCGTTTTTTCGTGAGCAGTGATTTTAATGATGATTAAAGTGAAAAAATTTTAAAATATTCCTTTAAATATCGTACCTGGGGGGTGTCTATAGTATGCCTGTGAAGTGGCACGTGTTTCCCGTGTTTAGAACTGTCCCTGCACAAAATTAAATTTCTAAAGGAAAATAAGTAATTTAAAACTGCTTGCGGCTTTAATGTAATGTGTGGTCCCGGCAATGTGGATGAAAATCATTGAGAAAATCAGCATGGGTACCCCCCTCAGCCCATTTGGGTCTTGTATGGATATTAAGGGAAACCCCGCACCCAAATTAAAAAAAGGAAAGGCGTGGGGCCCTCAGGCCCTATATAATCTGTACAGCAGTATAAAGGCGGTGCAAACAAGACAGGGTTTGTAATTTAGAACTGTTACATTTTGAAAGTGTAGCTCCAGCCAAAAAATCTATTTATAAGCTTTTTGGAAAACATAGGGAAGAGTCATCACCCCTATAACATTTGTTTTGCCGTCTGTGCACCTCTTCAGAAGATTTCACCTCACTTTCTGTCCCAATGACAATTGGTTTTTGAAAATTTGTTTTTTTTAGTTAAACAAGGATTGGTGATAAAGCATAAGTGGAGAGGAGACACGTTTTTCCCATATTAACTCTTATGCCGCGTACACACGATCGTGATTCACGGCGGTTAAAAAACCGCAGTGAATCATGACATGAAAAACGAGGGAACGGCTTGTTCCCCCACACACGGTCGTTTTTCCCGTCATTTTTTCTCTTGTCGAGAAAAACGACCGTGTGTAGGCTCCGTGGCAGTGTTTCCCTATGGGAAAACTGCAGCGGAAAAAAATGACGGGAAAAACGACGAGAAAAATTAGAGCATGTTCTAATTTTTCTCGTTGTTTTTAATGCCGTTTTTCACGTCGGGAAAAATTACAAAAAGACCACACACGGTCGTTTTTCTTGTTGAAATTTTTTTTTTTTTTTTTACGACGTGAAAAATGATCGTGTGTACGCGGCATAACAGGAGAGAATTTCCCTTCCTAGGGGTAGATTTCCTCTAATTTCCTGTTGTCTCCCTCCGTTTGCAAGTAGGAGTCGTTTGTAATTTGGATGTTTGAAAGTAGGGGCCTGCCCTATATACTCTGCAGAAATTTGGGCCTTAGGTGTTGGTGTTTCCACAACACTGTAAGCCCTCACAGTTACTCTTGGTGGGCGCTGGAACACCCTGCTGTGAAATATTAGATCAAGAATTGTAATTACATGCCCCTGTAGAACATTGGGCCTTAGGCACAGGTGCTGGTGCCACAAACCTTCAACCCCTCACAGAAACTCTAGTTGGAGCGCATGAATGAGCCCTGCTGCAAATTATTGCATCACAAATTGTAATTACACGCCCCTGTTGAACAGGGGCAGAAAAATTGGGCCTTAGGCACTGGTGCCACAACACTGCAACCCCTCACGGAAACTTTAGTTGGAGCGCAAGAATGAGCCCTGCTTCAAATTATTGCATCAAGAATTGTAATTACACGCCCCTGTTAAACAGGGGCAGAAAAATTGGGTGTTTGTGCCCAGAACCAAAAATGTTATTACAAGCTATCAGCAGCACTGAATGTGCGTTCCGAAAGAACGGTGGATGCAGGAGAGGCCAGTAGCTCAATTGCATACTGTGCAAGCTCTGGCCAGTAATCCATCCTCAAGACCCAATAACCCAGAGGATTTTCGGTGGGAAAGGTGTCCAAGTCTGACCTTGCCCCTAGGTATTCCTGCACCATGTAAAACAGACGCTGGCGATGGTTGCTGGAACCGATCATACCTTGGGGCTGCGGACTAAAAAATTGTCTGAACGTATCGGTCAGACGGCCACCTTCTCCACCGCTCCTTCTTTGACTGACCGAAGCCTCAGCAACACGTTGACCAGGTTTTTGTAACCTCCCAGTCTCTGGGAACGCGTTGCACAGACCTTTCTGCAAGGCCTCCCAAAGACGTTTCATCCTCTGCGACGGCAAGATAAGGTCCGCAACCTTACCCTTGTAACGTGGATCAAGGAGGGTTGCCAGCCAGTAATGATCCCTCTCCTTGATCACACAAATATGAGGATCCTGCTGCAGGCTTTGCAGGATCAGGGAGGCCATGCAGCGTAGGTTTTCTGATGCATTCGGTCCGCAGTCCTCTGGGTCACTCAGGATGACATGATCTGCAGCCACCTCCTCCCAGCCACGTACAAGTCCATGGGTTTCTTGGGACTGTAATTGATCCCTTGAAGACTGCTGCTTTTTTTTTTTCTAATCTTTCTTGATCTTTTGACAAAAATTACTTACATTTCAATACAGATACATTAACATTACATACAACACTATTTTGGTCTCAGTTTAGCCCCTACATGAGAACACGTTCATAACATTGTTGGTAAATATCCTACACAATCTGCTCATCTATGTAGCCTATGTCCAGCCATATAGCCCTTATGTTCTTTATCTGCTATTTTGGAGACTCCGTAGCCCAGAAAAAGAAGGGAGAAAGGGTAGGGGTAGTAAGAGATGGAGGGAGGAGGAAGGAGGGAGATGGGGGGGGAAGGGGGCAGGAGAGACCAGAGCAAGGGAGAGAGAGAAGACAGGACAAAGAAAAAAAAGAAAAAACACCTAGACACACCCATATGGGGTCCCCTAGTACTTGTGTTTTGTGCTGACCAAAAGTGGAAAGAGTAAATTAACCTATTATGTGTTGAAAAAATCAAGAAGGCTGGTATTTCCTGCCTAATATTAAGTGCCTAAAGAAAAATAGAGCACAAAAAAAAGGCTGATGCTGAGTGCTAGGCTCCACCTCCATGCTGACACAATCCTCCTCCTCCTCTTCCTGTGTGAAAGGCGGGCCAGCAGGAACACTGTCTGGATAAAGGGGGCCTTGAGAGGTAAGGAAGTCCTCCTCTTACTCCCTCTGTTCTGCCTCAAGTGCCCTGTCCATTATTCCACGCAGCGTGTGCTCCAACAGGTGGACAAGAGGGACAGTGTCACTGATGCATGCACTGTCACTGCTCACCATCCTTGTGGCCTCCTCAAATGGTGCCAGGACAGTGCATGCATCCCTAATCATGACCCACTGACGTGGCAAAAAAACAAAACAAGCTCCCCTGACCCTGTCCTGGTGTCATATTGGCACAGATATTAATTGATGGCCCTCTGCTGTGTGTGCAGCAGCTGCAGCATGGCCAACAGTGAGTTCCACCTGGTGGGCATGTTACAGATTAGGCGGTTCTTGGGCAGGTTGTATTCCTTTTGGAGGTCAGCCAGCCAAACACTGGCATTATATGACTGGCGGAAATGCACACAGAGTTTCCTGGCCTGCTTTAGGACATCCTGTAAGCCCAGGTACCTGCCCAAGGACCGCTGCACCACCAAGTTAAGGACGTGAGCCAAACAGGGCACATGGGTCAGTTGTCCCTGTCGGAGGGCGGAGAGGAGGTTGGTGCCATTGTCGCAAACCACCATTCCTAGCTTAAGCTGGCGTGGTGTCAACCACCTCTGAGCCTGCCCCTGCAGAGCTGACAAAATCTCTGCCCCAGTGTGGATCCTGTCCCCCAAGCATACCAGCTCAAGCACCGCATGGCATCTTTTTGCCTGCGCACTTGCGTATCGCCTTGAACGCCTACGAAGCACCGCTGGTTCTGAGGACAAAGCACAGGAGGAGGCCATGGAGGAAGAAGAAGAGGATTGGGTGGAGGAGAGAGGTGTGTCAGAATCACCACTAGTAGCATTTTGGAGGCGTGGTGGCGGAACAACCTCCAACACTACTGCACCTTGTCCTGCATCCTTCCCAGCTGCCAGCAGAGTCACCCAATGCGCCGTAAAAGATAGGTAACGTCCCTGTCCATGCCTGCTGGACCATGAGTCAGCGGTAATATGCACCTTGCCGCTGACAGCCCTGTCCAGCGAGGCCAAGACATTGCCTTCCACATGCCGGTAGAGAGCAGGAATCGCCTTCCGTGAGAAAAAGTGGCGTTTGGGAACCTGCCACTGAGGAACCACACATTCCACAAACTCACTGAAGGGGGCAGAGTCTACCAACTGAAAAGGCAGCAGTTGAAGTGCTAGCAATTTAGCCAAGCTAGCATTTAACCGCTGGGCATGTGGATGGCTGGCAGCGAACTTCTTTCGGGGGTGCAGCAGCTGGGGCAGGGAAATTTGCCTGGTACAATCTGACGTTGGTGTACCGATAGCAGATTGCCCGCAAGTTCTTGACTGTGGCACACCTAATTCTACACCTTCATTCCTCTCAGTGCAGGTTTCAGAGTGGACTGAAGGTATAGTGGGGTTGGAGATCCCAGCTGATGAGGAGCAAGGAGAGGTCCGCTTTGTTCTTTGGTGTGGGTCTTTTAGGTATGCTTGCCAACGAACTGCATGGCTGGTCGATATGTCTGATCAAGCATGTGGTGCCCAAGCGGGTGATATTTTGGCCACGCGAGATACGCCTGAGACATATGTTGCAAATAGCAGCGCTGCGATCTGATGCACTCGTCTCAAAAAAGGCCCACACCAAAGAAGTTTTGGAATAACGCGCAGAGACAGCAGCGCCCTGCACATGCGGAGGTCTGTGGTGTGATGCTGTCGGTGTGCTGCCCTTAAGCTGGCCCCTGGAGGGCATCCTGCCTCTTTGGAGATGTGCCTCCTCCTCCTCCTATCAGGCACCCACCTAGAGTCCGTGACCTCATCATCCCCTCCCTCCTCATCACTGTAGCAAACCTGGCATTATGCTGCAGCTGGGGGAACATGACTGCCAGATTGCTGTCCTTCTTGGGCACCCCCTCTCTGGGCTCACGTTACTGCCTTCCTCTAGCTGGGTACCATCATCGGAGCCTGTGGTCAAACAGTTCGGGGGATTCCTCGGGAGGACATGGTGGGGCTAGGGAAGGAGTGACTGATGCCATTGAGCCGAGGGAAGAGGCCGCTTTGGCAGCTGCTTTGCCAAAGTACCCCGAGCCTGGGTGAGAGAGGATGAGGAGGATGAGGACGGCTTGGTCATCCACTCTATCAAGTCTTCGGCATGTTGCGGCTCAACGCGGCCAGCTGCCGAAAAAAAGGACAAGCGTGTCCCACGGCCACGTGCTGATGAGGATGCATTGTGTCCACGACCAGCACTGTTGCCTCTAGACACAGAGCCTGCTTTCCCTCTTTTATTGGCTCGTGACTGACTGCCTCTCCTTGTTGTCCTTCCAGACATACTAATGGCCTGCAGGGAGATGTAGCTGCACAAAGCTGGGATGTATATATAAACTGATTACACTGCAGCTAGCAGAATCAACTGCCTGCCTGTAGTATTGTTAGTAAGAGAACACCAGCAATTATATTCAGGTAGCTTTAGGTGCACACTGTGCAAAGGACACAGTACACTAAATGGAAATACTGCAGCTCCCTGCCTGTATTAGTATGAGAACACCAGCAATTGTATTCAGGTAGTTTTAGGTGCACACTGTGCAAAGGACACAGTACACTAAATGAAAATACTGCAGCTCCCTGCCTGTATTACTATGAGAACACCAGCAATTGTATTCAGGTAGCTTTAGGTGCACACTGTGCAAAAGACACAGTACACTAAATGAAAATACTGCAGCTCCCTGCCTGTATTTTATTTTTTTTATAATCAAATTTTTTTTTTATTGTAAACTTTAAAGTATCCGTTCAATATTGTACATTCTTGTATTCCATACTTTATATAAAAAACACAAATAAACATTACAAGAAAGAACTGAGTACAAAATGATCTTATTGCCACTTCATCAATTAAACTACCCCCCCCCCCCAAGAAAAGAGAAAAAAAAATTAGAGGTTGATAGATAGTTCCCTCCCCGTCCCCCCCTCCACACCATCCCTAACTGCAGTGGAGCTAATCTGCTCTGTCCCTACCCATTCCATTGCCTCTACTTCATGTGTTCTCCTACTGTGAACTTCTGTGTCACTCAAACAAAGAGAAGGGGAAAAACAAAAACCTCCTACTTCCGAAGAGGCCACTAATGACCATGGTGTCTATTCCCTTTGTGTGGGAAAAGAAGAGAAAAAAAATTCTCTCCTTTTCTCCCCGTTTTCTCTTCCCTCCCCCTTCAAACATCGTGGTTAAATATTGATTACCCGTGATTATGTGTAGCGGCCCCCATGGCCTAATTCCCCAATTCAAATAACAACAAATAAAAGGGTGGGATCCCCCCTCCTACTTCCACGTGTTATTTATTGATATCCCCTCTACCAAAACCTCCTATAAGAGGCCACTAATGGCCATAGTGTTGAAGATAAATAATTATACCTAGTGATGAGAATGTTGCAACCATGTTTACATTGAAACACCCCTCCTAACCTACGCTTCCCCACAATTTAAGTGACAAGCCCATGATTCCCCCCCCCAAAAAAAATTGTGGTATCCTCGTGGTGACCGTGTACAGTCTCTGTCCTAATTCTACTTTAGGTCCCTCCTCTCCTGTGTGCACCCTACTCCTTATCCTCCACCCCCTTCCCATCCCTCCCCTCACTACTTCAACGTGACTTCACTCTCTCTCTTTCTCCCAATTGGGGGCAGACATCTTACTCCACACTATCAAGGCAGTAAGAAATTGGAAGAGAGGTTAAAGAGAGAGAGGGAGGGGAAAAAAAAGGAAAAAAAAGAAAACATAAATAGATCAATCCTGGTTAAAGTTCATGATTCGGCTCTTTATTCTTCTATAACTAAAACCCTAGGCAACTATACTAGGGTCCTTATGGATCTACTACGCCCCCTGCTTTCCACTCCATGTCTCTTCTCCTCAGCCCATCTCAGGTACACATTGTATCCAGCCTGCCCATGTCTTCTCAAATTCCCCTCCTTCACCACTTGAGTCCACCTTTCGGCCTACATTATCCGATTAACCTCCTTTTTCCAATCCGCTAGTGTTGGGGAGGCGATCTGTTTCCAAAATCGGGGGATTAATAATTTAGATGCGTTCAATAAGTGTGGTGTAATACTCTTCCTGTAGGCTTTAATGGAACCAGGCACTACATGGAATAGGAAGCATAGGGGCGTAAACTCCATAGGTCTAGGTGTCAACCTCTCAATCCATGGTGCAATTGCTACCCAGAATATTTTAATCCTGGGGGGCATTCCCACCACAAGTGGAGAAATGTACCCCTTTGCTCACATCCTCTCCAACACCGGGCATCAGCTGCTGGGTACATCTGAGTTAATCTTGCTGGTGTCCTGTACCACCTTGTCATCAATTTATAAGCCATTTCCTGAACGTACGAACTTATAGATGTAGAATAGGTTGATTTAATAATTTTTTTAATTTGTTCCTCAGACAGTTCTTTATTTAATTCTCTTTCCCATTCCCTAATAAAGTATTGGACTGTACTCTTTTCGGATCCTAGTATCAATCTGTACATCTGAGACAACAGATGCCTAGCGTCCCTCAAACGCACACACTGGCCCTCAAACACCGTAATTGAGTTTAATGATTTCAGTGGGGGTTTCATCTTGCTAAAGAATCCTGTCATTTGATAGTATCTCCATCCAGATGTGGATACATTCCCTAGGGCTGTAACCAGTTCTGAATAGGTTGCTAGGGTTCCCCACGAGGCGAATTTACCACACGTGGTATCTCTATCCCGGCCCCATGCCCCCAGGAATCCCCCTCCCTCCCCTGATGGGAACCATGGGAATCCCTCCAGTGGAGCTAGGAGGGACACCTGGGGGGGAATACTCTCCTGTTTTATTCAACTTGTCCCATATTAACAAAGAGTTCCAAGTCAGTTGAGATGTCCATTTTGAGAGTCCCCTTGACGTACTCGGGATCCAAGGGGCCCCTGCAAGGTTCCTCCCCGCTATTGTTTTTTTCTAGTAGGACCCACATTTTATTAAAGGAGTCATGGCACCAGTTCAGAATTCAAACTAGTGACATTGCCTTGTAATACACTGATATGTCTGGCAGCCCCATTCCTCCCTCTGCTTTACTTCTACGCAAGATGTCGTAGGCCAACCTTGGTAATTTGTCATTCCACACGAATGCTACAAAAGCCTTCCGTATCTGTTTAAAAAAGATTTCTGGTAATTTAACCACTTAAGCCCCGGACCAATACGCAGCATAAAGACCAGAGGTGTTTTTACAATTTGGCACTGCGCTGCTTTAACTGGAAATTGCGCAGACATGCAATATTGTACCCAAACGAAATTTGTGTCCTTTTCTTCCCACAAATAGAGCTTTCTTTTAATGGTATTTGATTGCCTCTGCGATTTTTATTTTTTGCGATAAACTGAAAAAGACAGAAAATTAAAAAAAAAATTGAAAAAAAAAGATATTTTCTACTTTTTATTATAAGAAAAATCGAATAAACTAAATTTTAGTCATACATTTAGGCCAAAATGTATTCAGCCACATGTCTTTAGTAAAAAAAATGTCAATAAGCGTATATTTATTGGTTTGCGCAAAAGTTATAGCGTTTACAAACTAGGGTACATTTTCTGGAATTTACACAGTTTTTAATTTATGACCGCCTATCTCATTTCTTGAGGTGCTAAAATGGCAGGGCAGTACAAAACCCCCCAAATGACCCCATTTTGGAAAGTATACAGCCCAAGGAAATTGCTGAGAGGCATGTTGAGCCCGTTGAATATATTTTTTTTTTGTCCCAAGTGATTGAATAATGACAAAAAAAAAATAAAAAATTACAAAAAGTTGTCACTAAATGATATATTGCTCACACATGCTATGGTTATATGTGGAATTGCACCCCAAAATAATTTTGCTGCTTCTCCTGAGCATGGCGATACCACATGTGTGGGACTTTTTGGGAGCCTAGCCGCGTACGGGACCCCGAAAACCAATCACCGCCTTCAGGATTTCTAAGGGCGCAAATTTTTGATTTCACTCCTCACTACCTATCTCAGTTTCGAAGGCCATAAAATGCCAAAATAGCACAAAACCCCCCCAAATGACCCCATTTTGGAAAGTAGACACCCCAAGCTATTTGCTGAGGGGCATGTTGAGTCCATGGAATATTTTATATTTTGCCACAACTTTTTTTTTTTTTTGCACAAAGTTGTCACTAAATGATATATTGCTCACACATGCCATGGGCATATGTGAAATTACACCCCAAAATACATTCTGCTGCTTCTCCTAAATACGGTGATACCACATGTGTGGGACTTTTTGGGAGCCTAGCCGCGTACCGGACCCCAAAATCCAAGCACCGCCTTCAAGATTTCTAAGGGCATACATTTTTGATTTCACTCCTCACTACGAGCGGTTTCACACTGGGGCGGTGGCGGTATAGCGCCGCTATACCGTTGGGATTGCTGAGGTATTCGGCCGCTAGCGGTGCGGTTTTAACCCCCGCTAGCGGGCGAAAAAGGGTTAATACCACCCGCAAACCGCGGCTACAGCCGCGGTTTGCGGGCGGTATTACCGCAGTGTCCCATTAATTTCAATGGGAAGGAGCGGTGGAGGAGCGGTAAACACACCGCTCCTCTCACTGCTCCAAAGATGCGGCTAGCAGGACTTTTTTCAAGTCCTGTTAGCACACCGCTCCAGTGTGAAAGCCCTCAGGGCTTTCACATTGGAGAGACAGCAGCCGCTGTTTAGGCTCGGTTTGCAGGCGCTATTTTTAGCAGAATAGCGCCTGCAAACCGCCCCAGTGTGATAGGGGCCTACCTATCACTACCTATCACAGTTTTGAAGGCCATAAAATGCCAAGATGGCACAAAACCCCCCCCAAATGACCCCATTTTGGAAAGTAGACACCCCAAGCTATTTTCCGAGAGGCATGTTGAGCCCATTGAATATTCTTTTTTTTGTGATTTAGTGATTGAATAATGACAAAAAGAAAAAAAAAATGTACAAAAAGTTGGCACTAAATGATATATTGCTCAAACATGCCATGGTTATAGTGGAATTGCACCCCAAAATACATTTTGCTGCTTCTCCTGAGTACGGGGATACCACATGTGTGGGACTTTTTGAGAGCCTAGCCGCGTACGGGGCCCCAAAAACCATGGATTTTTCAAACACATTTTTTGGGGAAAAAACACACTTTGTTTTATTTTTAATGCACTAAAACACACTATATTGCCCAAATGTTTGACGAAATAAAATAGATGATCTTAGGCCGAGTACATGGATACCAAACACGACATGCTTTAAAATTGCGCACAAACGCGCAGCGGCGACAAACTACATACATTTTTAAAAGCCTTTAAAAGCCTTTACAGGTTACCACATTAGGTTTACAGAGGATGTCTACTGCTAAAATGACTGCCCTCGATCTGACCTTTGCGGTGATACCTCACATGCATGGTGCAATTGCTGTTTACATATGACGCTAAACCGACGCTTGCGTTCGCCTTTACGCAAGAGCAGGGGGGGACAGGGGTGCTTTTTTTTTTTATTATTTATTTTGCTTTTTTATTTTATTTTTAAGCTGTTCCTTCCATTTTTATTTTTTTTTACCATTTTTATTGTTATCTCAGGGAATGTAAATATCCCCTATGATAGCAATAGATAGTGACAGGTACTCTTTTTTTGAAAAAAATTGGGGGGTTGGACCCTAGATCTTTCCTCTGCCCTCAAAGCATCTGACCACACCAAGATCGGTGTGATAAAATGCTTTCCCAATTTCCCAATGGCGCTGTTTATATCCAGGGGGGGGGACATTCCCTCCCACTGCTTGTAAAAATATATATGGCTACACTGGAGGTAAAATTTAATAAATATAAAAGGGAATGGGTGGTCCTGAGTCAATGTGACTACGCGTTTCATGCTTCAAGCGCTTTGTCAAAGTCCTTGGGGCCACCAAATTGCTATTCCGGATCTTCCCTCCTAGCCTCCAGCCGTCAATCACACTGCTGTTTCACTCTCATAGGCGGAGGTGCAAGCAGACGGAGTTCAGCTTACAGCGGCGGTGTCTCCTCTGCGCTGTTCACATTATAGATCTGCCTGAAGGCTCATACAGTCAGCACCCCCCCCCCCCCCCCACCGCATTCATTGCGGCCAGCTGGATCGGATTCCCTGACTGCCTCATTCCTTCAGAAGCAAGTCGTTCTCCTCACCCCACACCTTCGGGGGATTCCCCTCCCCCTCCCTCTCTCCTGCTGGATCATCACGCATTGACTCACGAGAGCCCCAGTGAGACAGCCGGCCGAGTTTCCTGTTCTCAGCACGCTGCAGCTTGGATTCAGCTCCTTTCTTCAGAGAAGTCAGGTTGTAATTTCAGTCTCATACACATTTTTTGAACTTTAGCTTTTTGCCCGGATTTCATTGCAACCATATATGCGTGATTACTTCTTTGTTATGATTTTATGTTTTATGGAACTTTATTAAAGGGCACTTATATTTGACTTTTAACCCATTGAGCGCTGGTTGTTGTTTTTGTATATATGTCGGAGCATGGGGGCATCCTCCCGCAAAAAAGTTATGCCGCGTACACATGGCCGGACTTTTCCACGGGCAAGCCTCCGTCGGAATTTCGACCGTATGTACGCGGCATTAGGAGCAAAATCGCTCCTCCGCCACTGCTGCCCCCATGCTTAAGCATATATGCTCTTTTTTTTAACTGTGGTGGTGAAATCACCTCCTACAGCACTGGAGTCACGGCTTTATGTATCGGGGGAGCAAACACTGTTGCTGTCAAGTTAAATAAATCCGCGCTGCAGCTGAATGGCGCACCTGAAAACAAAAAATTACATACCTGAAAAGCAAGCATGATAAAACATTGCAGAATAGAATACAGTAAAAAAAAGCAGAACAATAGAGAGAGAGAGAGAGAGAGAGAGAGTTGTAAAACAACAACTATTTTTGTTGTTTTTATTTTATATTTTTTTTGTATTTTTTTTTTTTTTTACATTATTCTTTTTTACACTTTTTTTTGTAACTTTAACAACTGTAATGGTTCAGGTCTCTCAAAATGCGATGGCATCTTAGGAGACCCTGTGTAAGTGTGTCCTAGTCTGTGAAATGCTGTACCCTATGCTAAAACTTCACTTTTGTCTAGTAGCGTTCAAAACATTTACCAATGCACAGACCAGGATTGTCAGGACAGAGTGGACAAAAATAACGGGTGTCACGCCTACATCCGCGCTTGCTACAGACACAACATCTTTTTTGGGGGGCTCGTTGGGTAGGGGTACTCTCGAGGACATACGGAAAATGCCTCTCATGCAGCCGGCTTACTGCATTTGGTTGGGGATGGTGAGGTGCAGAACCGCCTGGATACAGGAGGTCTGACTATCTCATCCTGGAATTTTAGGAAGGATAAAGTCCCGCCTGAAGCTCTGTATAGCACATGAGCATTCAGCAAAGCCAATTGAAATAAGGATAGAGACACTTTTTTGTACCAGCGTCTTGCCTTACGGGCAATGTGATACAACGCCAACAACTGGTCGTTGAGGTCCACCCCTCCCATATTTTGGTTATATTCGTGGACACAGAGGGGTTTCTCCACAACACCAGTCGCCGTACGAATTTGGACTGTCGTGTCTGCGTGAAGGGAGGTAAGAAGGAAAACATTCTTATTATCCTTCCACTTCACAGCGAGTAAATTATTACACTTCAAGCAGGCTCTCTCACCCAGCCTAAGACGGGAATCTACAAGCCCCTGGGGAAAGCCTCGGCGATTAGGTTGCACGTTGCCACATGCTCCAATCTGATGATCAAACAAGTGACTCAAAAGTGGCACGCTCGTGTAATAATTGTCCACATACAAGTGGTACCCCTTTCCGAATAAGGGTGACACCAAGTTCCACACTATCTTGCCAGCGCTCCCTATGTAATCTGGGAAGTTCTCCGGCTCTATCTGACTATCTTTTCCCTCATAAACCGTAAAGCTCCATACATAGCCTGTTGCCCTGTCACAGAACTTATAGAGCTTGACCCCGTATCTGGCACGCTTGCTGGGAAGGTACTGTTTGAAAGACAAGCGGGCAGAAAATTTAATCAGGGACTTATCAACGCAGACAACTTGATCGGGAATAAACAAGGCTGCAAAACGTTAGTTGAAGTGGTTTATGAGGGGTCGAATTTTGTAGAGCCGATCGTATTCAGGGTCTCCACGTGGACTACAAAGTTCATTGTCGTTGAAGTGCATGAACGCAGGATCTGCTCGTATTGTTTCCTGGACATGGAGGCAGAGAACACGGGCATATGGTCAATTAGGCACGCATTGACGAGAATTTATGTGTGCCCATGTTGAGGGAAAGGCCCAGAAAGGTTTTAAATTCGGAAACCGTAATTGGTTTCCAATCTCTGGCAATGGAAGGCAACTGGGGATTAGCGACGATGAATTGACCAGCATATAAATTACTCTGGTCCTGTCACGTACCAAGTGTGACCAGAACTGTGCAGCTAGCAACAGAGGAGCACCAAACACGTATAAGTGAAATATAAAGATTTATTAAAGATAAGTGAAATAATATATATATATATAACCACCTCCAATACCACACAGTGCACAACAACCAATACCAAACAGAACCCACAATTAATAACAGTAACAGACAAATATGTACAAGTAATGGGGGAACCAGAATCATAAACAGGGCCAGGCCGAGGTCATACACAGGGGGATCAGCAGATGGGGTAAGGATGGATCAGGACAGGGAGACAGGATCAAGCAGGGGGCAACCAGGCTGCAGAGCAGGGATCAGGGATAGGACGGACACAACAGGTTCAGGATCAGGTTACAGGTTCAGGATACAGGGATCAAGGTTCAAGCAGACAGGCTACAGGTCAGGGCACGAGGACGATACCAGGGCAGTGTGTGTATACACCTGCCGGGTATTTATAGGAATGCCTGATTAGCTTCAGGTCACACCTGATCAGAGGGAGGGCAGTCTGCTCCACACTGCCAGGATCCATCCGCTGGTGGAAACCAGTACTGCGTCCAAAAGATAATACAACACCAGCAGGGAAAGATTCTCCTGACAGTTACAAACTGCCAGGAGACACCTGCTGGTGGACCACAGTACTGCAAGATAAATAATGAATGCCACCAGCGGATGGAACCTTTCCTGACAGGTCCACAATAGATCTATAGAGATCTTCCGTGAAAAACAGCGAATAAAAATCAAGTGGCGTAAAATCAGCTGTTTCCACCTGAATACCGGGTTGAGCAGTGGATGGGGGAAGTACGGGTTCTGCAGAAGTGTTGGGCACCCAATCAGGATAGGCAAATTCTGCAGGAAGGGCACTATGGGCACGACGGGCCTGCCTTTGTCTTCTTCTTGGTGGCAGCGGGACACTACTTGTGCTTACCACCTAGCCAGCTTGAACTGCACTTATGGGACTCGCCACATCACCACGTGATACTGCAGTGCTGGATGTACGCCCAGGCTGTACTAGGCCGCTGGTGCTTGCCAGTTTACCAGAAGAAATGGCGGCGCTAGTACTATTATGCTCCATAATACGAGAGCCCTGTGGTTCTTGCTCCTCAACAACATCAGAAGATCAGGATCGGGTACGCCTGACCTTAGCAGGGACCTTATCATCTTCGTTGTCAGTGCTATCTGACATGGAGCCGCTGTCTTCTACGGGAATGTATTCTGAGCCTGAATCTGACAGATACGTGACCTCCTCTTCACTATCTGTCATGCTCAGAATCTCGTAGGCCTCTTTACTAGTGTACCTTCGATTTGCCATTTTGGGCTCTAAATTTAGTGGTACACTAGTAAGATTCACAGGTAAAAAATCATCTTACTGTCAGCAAATGTATCAAACGCTTGTCTCTGCGAGCGCTGCAGTTATGTGTGTTGTATTTGGTAAGTGACAGTGATCGATCGATACTGCACTTGGGTGGGCTGGGCTGGGCTGGGTGGAGGGGCTAAACGCAGGTGCTAGCAGGTATCTGGGCTGATCCCGCTAACACTGCATTTTTGGGAACCCTAAAGCGCTGGGGACGCTGGTATAGATCTGATCAGATACTATATCACTAAGGGAGGTGTATGCTTTACGCGTGGGTGTTAGCGTTACTGGCACTAACCCGACGCTGCCTGGGGCAGCGCAGACCCTCTCTGACGCTAAAACCTAATTAATATCACCCGCCGGGTGATCAGGGGGTTAAACCTTTATTGGGTTATATACGGCGGGTGCCCTGATTCTATAAAAAGCAAACTAACCAACCAGCATCACCCGTAACACTTATACAGTGATCACTGGTGAAAGGGTTAACTAGGGGCAATCAGGGGGTTAAAACCTTTATTAGGTAATATATGGGGGTACCTGACGCTATATAAAAACCTGACGGGTAACCTAAATAACTAACTGGCTAACCAGTGTCACCAGTGACACTTATACAGTGATCACTGGTGAAAGAGTTAACTCTAGGGGCAATCAGGGGGTTAAAATAATATATGGGGGTACCTGACGCTATAAAAACCTGCAGCGAACCTAAAAAAATAACTGGCTACCTAGGGGCACCACTGACACTAATACAGCGATTGGAAAAACGATCGCTTAGTGATGCTGGCAATAGGGGGTGAAAGGGTTACCTGGGGGGCGATCAAGTGGTTAAACCTTTATTAGGGGGGATTAGGGGGCTACCCTGGACCTAAAGGGGCCTAAACCTAACTGCCCTGCAACTTTTTACTGTCACAAATTACACTGATTGCAGTGATCAGTAAAAAAAATGACCACTGCAAACGGTGACACTGTGACTGGGGGTACTGGGGGTGATCTGGGGGGTGATTTGTATGCCTACGTGTACTGGTGTCAGTGGGCTGTTGGTGCAACTTACTGTGAGATGTCTTCTCTCCTCGCACCGGACAAAATGTCCGCCGCATGAAGAGATGACATCACTTCCTCTGCCTGTGTTTACATTACACAGGCAAAGGAAGAATGTCATTCACCGGGAGCGAGCGCGAGGGGGTGGCCAGAAACCAATGGCCGCCCCCTCATCCCGGATCGCCACGGAACGGAAAACCACCGCTCCATGTACCGGAGGGGGGTCCAATTGGACCCCCCACCCATACGAAGGAAGTCACGTACAGGTACGTGATTGTGCCTGTCCGTGCCATTTTGCCGACGTATATGTACATGGGGCGGTCGTTAAGTGGTTAATCGGGACTGTATGTAATATATAGATAATTCTAGGTAGTATACACATTTTAATGGCACTCACTCCTCCAAACCATGTTAGGTATTGTCCTGTCCATTTCCCCCCTATCCTGGCTATTAGGGATGCATAATTTAGGTCATATAACTTTTTTTGATCTGAGGTGATATGTACCCCCAAATAGAACAAGGAGTCCTTCTTCCATACAAAGGGGTACACCCTCCTCAACATCCTTGCCATCTCTTGAGGTACATGGCTGGGTAAAAGTATTGATTTTTCAAAATAAATTTTAAAGTTAGATAGATACCCATATCTGTCCACTTCCTGCATAAGAGCTGTTAAGGGTGTCTGTGGTGTCGAAAGGTAGAATAATAAGTCGTCAGCATAAGACTATACTTTGTGTTCCACATCCCCAATACATGTCCCTGATATCTCCCCATTGCTTCTGATCTTACAAAGAAATGGCTCTAATATTATAGCAAATATTAATGATGAAAGTGGGCACCCCTGTCTTTTCCCATTTCGTATGTTAAGATAGTCTGATATTGTACCATTTACTTTAACCCAGCTCTTGGGTTCGCATAAAGGGCCATTACCCATCCCATCATGCGGTCACCCAGGCCCACACCCCTCAAGGCTTCACTCATAAAGCCCCAGTTCACCCTATCAAAATCTTTTTCAGCATCCATTGATAGTACGATCTTTGGGGCTTTCTCTGGGCCATATTGCATCCAATGAAGAAGGTGAAGTGCCCGGTTGGTGTTATCCCTTGCCTCACGTCCTTTCATAAAGCCTGTCTGATCTGGATGCACTAGCTCCCCAATATGTTCTTGCAATTTCAAAGCTAGGATTTTGGCCAGCAGTTTAGTACCCGAGTTGAGCAGAGAAATAGGCCTGTAATTGGCACAGTACTGTCGATATTTCCCTTCCTTTGGGAGTACAGTAATGTACGCCAACAGGGCTTCTGAAGGCAATGGATTAATTGCGTTAATTGTATTAAAGTAATTGCATAACGGTCTTATCAACTCAGCGGAATTTTTTTTTATAGTAAATATTTGTCAAGCCATCTGGGCCAGGACTTTTCCCTATCGGCAAGGCTGCTATTTCTCTGCTCAACTCTTCTACTGTAATTGGATGTTCCATTTCTGCTGTAACTATCTCCGATAGGGTAGGCATTGATGACTCCCTAATATAATCTCGTATCTCTTCCCTTCTTTGGTCCTCCCTATCTTCTATTTGTGAAGTCTCGGGTGTCTGGATATTATATAGTGTTTCATAGAATCTGTTTAATTATTTTGCTATGGCCTGGGTTTCCACTATCTTTTTGTTTTGAATTAATACGTTATGAACATGTCTGGATTCTTGTTGCTTTTTAAGTTGTTTAGCCAGTAGCCGACCGCAATTGTTCCCTTGCTCATAGAACCTATGAGCAAAGTATCTACATTTATTATTCATTTTTCGATCTAGACATTGTGCGAGTTCTGCTCGAAGGTTCCATAGTTGTTGAATCTCTAAGGGGTCGAGTTTTTTTTATGTTTAATCTCCAGTACATTAATTTTCTCTAATAATTCTGTAATTTCCCTCTTTCTTTCTTGATGTGAGCACCATAAGCTATTAGTTCTCCTCTTATAACCATTTTATGAGCCTCCCACACTGCCCAATCGGACACCTCACCTGGTGTATTACTCTCAAAATAGTCCCTTATTTTAACTGACAGTTCCTTGGTTATCTTTTTGTTATCTAGTATTGATTCGTTCAGTCTCCAGGTCCGTTCTATATAACCTGCCTGAGTCGGGGAGAGTGTCAACATTATTGGGGCATGATCTGAGAGGGTTATGACTCGATGGTACAATTTCAGACCTTTTCTAAATAGAATTGATCTACCATAAATACATCAATATGCGAGTACATTTTATGTGTTTTAGAGTAATAACTGTAGTCCTTTACTCCATTGTGCATTACCCGCCAGCTATCAACCAAGTGTTGAGTACGTAGAAGTTGTTTTAAATGCTTTAGAGCTCTAAAGGATAGAGATGTTTTCCCTGATGTTGTGTCCAAGCTTGGATCCAGCACAATATTGAAATCTCCGCCCAAGATCAAACAACCTTCCCTAAATTTCTCCAGCATCTTCAACATTTTAGCAAGAAAATTAATTGTCCCTGTATTTGGTGCATAAATTGCAGCGGTATCAGGCGAGTACTCACCGAGGCCAAGATGCCGAGAGTGGTTCATCCTTGCACCTGAGCGCACTCCGCCCCCTGGAGGTGAGACAGGGAGAGGACGGCACAAGGGAGCACTGGCTACCAGCAGGTAGAGGTGTCTTGCTGGAGGATCTAGTGGTGATGGGTAGACTGAGAGCAGGCCGGGGGTCAAACACTAGGAGTAGACAAGTTCAGGTAGGAACCAGCAGCAAGTGAATAGAGTCCAGGCAAGAACTAGCAGCGGGTAAACAAGTCCAGGCAGAGACTAGAAGCAGGCCGAGCAAAGAGGTCCCAGGTACAGGCAGGGGGTCAAGGGCTGGAGACAACAGCAGATCCGAGTCACAGGCCGAGGGTCAAACACTGGGAGAGAGGTAGAAGTCCGTAGAGCAAGCCAGGGGGTCAGGTGCAGGGAAGGTAGTAGAGTAGTTAATCCGGTCCGGGTCACAGCAGGAGATCAAAACGTATTTTTCAGGCACTAGGAACACAGGAACGCTGACAAACCAGCAACCAGACTGTGTCACTGAGCTTGTTTAAATAGGCCCGCATGTAATCCCATTGGCACGCCATTGCGCACGCGCTGGAGCGACGTTCCACCGCGCATGCGCCAAAGCGCCGTTCCGCCGCACATGTGCGCTGGGCGCAGATTGGTGACACTAGATGGGGAATTTCCCTGACAGTGCCCCCCCGAGGGGCGGACTCCGGACCCCCAGACTGGCCATCAACTCCGGATGTTCCTGGTGAAAGGCTCTGATTAAGCGAGGAGCATGCAGGTTCCTGGATGGCTCCCAAGAGTTATCTTCAGGGGGTACCCCTTCCACTTTACCAGATATTGCAACTGTCTGCCTCTTTTCCTGCAGCCCATGATGGATTCCACCTCATATTCCTTTCCCCCATCCACCTCAACTGGTGGGGGAGGAGGCTCATCTCTTCCAGGAAAGGAGCTGGGAGTAACGGGTTTCAACAGAGATGAGTGGGACACTGGGTGAATCCTGTAGGAACCAGGCAATGCTAGTTCAAAGGCCACGGGGTTGATTGCCCATTTGATCTTGAAGGGTCCGATGAATCTAGGTCCTAGCTTCCGTGAGGGAATAGGCAATCGGAGATTGATGGCAGAGAGCCATACTTCCTCCCCCACTTTGAAAGCTGGGTTTTCCTTCCTTCCTTTCTCGGTCATAGAATTTCTTATAGGACTCTTGGGCATTCTGCATCATTCCCCGGAGTCTTTGAAAATTCTCCTGAACAGAGGTTACCCGATTCTGGACCACGGGGACAGAACTCTCTGGGATGTTTTCAGGGAGAAAGGAGGGATGGAAGCCTGAGTTGGCCCAGAAGGGGGTCTGATTAGTAGCGGAATGCACTGAATTATTGTAGGCGAATTCTGCATACGGGAGTAGGGATAACCAGTCGTCCTGAGAAGCGGAGTAGAAGCAACGGAGGTATTGTTCCAGAGTTTGATTAGTTCTTTCTGTCTGCCCGTTGCTCTGGGGGTGGTAGGCTGACAAAAGGCAGGTTTTTATTTCCAGGGACTTGCAGAGTTCCCTCCAGAATTTAGACGTGAACTGGACACCCCTATCGGAGGTGATGCTCTTCGGTACTCCGTGAAGCCTGGTTATCTCTTTGAAGAAGATTCTGGCGGTATCCGCTGCAGAAGGAGTCCCGATCATAGGTAAGAAGTGTGCCATCTTGGAGAGGCGGTCAAAAATGACCAGAATCGTGGTAAATTCTCCGGAGGGAGGCAGGTCAACGATGAAATCCATGGACACGTCTGCCCATGGACGTTCAGGGATGGGTAAGGGCTTGAGTAGACCCCAGCTTTTGGTGTTTGGCCCCTTATTGCGCAGACACTGAGTGCAGGAGGCGACGTATGTCTTACAATCCTGGCTCCAGCCTGGCCACCAGAAGGAGCGGGAGACCAGTTCCGTGGACTTACGTACGCCGAAATGACCGGCCAGCTTGAGGTCATGAAAAGTCCTCAAGACCCAGGGGTCTTGTTTCCAAAGGGACGAAGATCTTGTCCCGGGACCAGAACAAACCGTCGCGCTTTTCCAGGGATGAAGTGACAGGATCAGAACAGTGCCGGGAAGTGGCTTCAATGGAGGTTAGCAGGTCAGCCTGAGGAATCAACAGGAAGTTCTGAGCTGACAGGATGGTACCTGGTTGTGCTGACTGAGGGGTTTCAGGGAACATCCTGGATAGCGCGTCCGCCTTACCATTTTTGGAACCGGGTCGGTAAGAAATATGAAAGCTAAACCGGGTAAAAAAAGAGCCCAACGGGCCTGCCTGGGTCGTAGGCGTTTAGCTGTTCTTAAATACTCCAAATTTTTATGATCTGTGAAGATCATGATGGGGTGGACTGCCCCCTCCAGAAGGTACCGCCATTCCTCCAGAGTGAATTTTATGGCCAGTAATTCTCTGTCTCCTACATCATAATTTCGTTCCGGAGGAGTCAATTTTTGGGAAGCAAAGGCTACTGGGTGCAGAAGAGCCTTGGGACCTTGTCTTTGGGAGAGAATGGCCCCTATGGCTGTCTCGGAGGCGTCCACTTCCAAAGTAAAAATGGCAGTAAAGGATCCGAGTGCAGAAGTACCGGTGCTGAGGTAAAGGCGTCTTTCAAGTGCGTGAAGGCTTCCTGCGACCAGTAGAAACGGTTACCCTGCCGAGTAAGTTGAGTAATTGGTGCTACAATGGAGGAAAACCCCACAATGAATCTCCTATAAAAATTGGCAAAGCCTATGAACCGCTGTACCCCCTTTTTGTCAGTTGGAGCCTGCCATTCTTGGATTGCCTTCACCTTCTGTGGGTCCATCGCGACCCCTCCGATGGAAATGATAAAGCCGAGAAATTGCACGGTGGTTTTTTCGAAGTCACATTTCTCGGCTTTGAGGTAGAGTTTGTGCTCTCTAAGGATGGTGAGGACCTTCATGACATGAGTCCGGTGAAGTTCAATAGAAGCTGAGAAAATAAGGATATCAACCAAGTATACTACTAAAAAGTCGTCAAGATGTTGTCTGAAAATGTCGTTGACCAGGTGTTGGAAGGTTGCTGGAGCATTACAAAGTCCGAATGGCATAACCAGGTATTCGTAATGTCCGAAACGAGATCTAAAGGCGGTCTTCCACTCGTCTCCAGCCCTGATCCGGATGAGGTTATAGGCTCCCCGCAGATTCAATTTAGAAAAGATCCGAGCAGATCGGAAGCGCTGAAACAACTCCGGGATAAGGGGTAATGGGTACCTGTTTTTGATGGTTATTTTGTTCAGTTCCCGATAGTCGACGCAGGGTCGTAGGGAACCGTCTTTTTTCCTACAAAGAAGATCCCTGCACCGACTGGAGAGGAAGAGGGGCGAATGGATTTCTTCTCAAGGTTTTCATCAATATAGGCCTTGAGGGCCTTTAACTCGGTTTCAGACAGAGGGAAGATACGTCCGAACGGAATCTCTGAGCCAGGAAGGAGATTGATGGGACAATCGTAGGGCCGATGGGGTGGTAGATGATCGGCTTACTGTTTATCGAAGACGTCCCGGAACTCCAGATAAACTGGGGGAACATGCTGTAAATTGTCCGGTTTGGCGATCATGGAAGCACAGGTGGTAGAGGCTGAGGCAAGACAGTGCTGGGAACAGTAGGACGAGGTAAAGCTAACCTTTTTTTTTTACCCAATTTATGAGGGGCTCGTGCGCCTGCAGCCAGGGGAGACCCAGAATGATGGGGAACATCGGAGAAGGGATGAGATTTAACCGGAGGAACTCTTGGTGGCCTGAGTCTAAAACAGCAAGGATGGGTTTGGTTTCCTGTGTAACAAGCCCCAAGCGGGGTAGGAACCCATCTGCCAGGTGTATCTGGAGGCAGTGGTCCTTAGGTTGAATAGGGACATGAAGACTTGAGGCCAGTGAAGAGTCCAGGAAACAGCTGCAGGCTCCAGAGTCAATAATTGCCGGGAGGCAGATTGCCCCTTCCGGCAGCTGTAGAGAAATAAAGAGAATGACATAAATCTGAGGATTGCCAGAAACTTGATAATTCAGAATGTCTTTAGAAGTAGACTTACTGGGTCTCACTGGGCAGCTACGAACAAAGTGTCCGGTACCCCCGCAGTAGAGGCACAGGTTGGCTTGGCGCCTGCGCAGTTTTTCTTCAGAAGTAAGGGGAGGCCGCACCAACCCAAGCTGCATAGGTTCTGGTTCGGGAAGAGGTACTGCTGTGGGAGTAGCGGTAGGTGGGTAGTGAGGAGCAATTCTGGAAGGAGGCCATCTGGGACGAGGAAGCTGAAAGCGCTCCGCGCGCCACTCACGTAGGCGTCTGTCAAGCTGGGTGGCTGACTGAATCAAGTTCTCCAAGGAAGTGGGGGTTTCTATCCTGGCCAGCTCGTCCTTGAGAACCTCGGACAGTCCTTGGCGGTATTGGTATCTGAGGGCCGCCTCATTCCATCCGGTATCGGCTGACCACTTCCTGAACTCTGCCGTGTAATCTTCCACCGGCCTTCTCCCTTGGGACAGGCTATGAAGAACGGATTCAGCTGTAGCCGAACGCTGAGGGTCGTCCTACAGTTGCACCATGCTTGTAAAGAACGTGTCCACAGAGTCCAGTATGGGGCTCCGCTGCTCTATCAAACCATGGGCCCAGGCTTGAGGGTCATCAGCCAGGAGGGAGATGATGAACCCCACTTTTACTGCTTCTGAAGAGAAAGTTCTTGGTTGGAGGGCGAGATAAAGGGAACAAGCATTCTTAAAGGCCTGATATTTTTTGCGGACCCCCGAGAATCGTTCCGGGATAGGAACCCTGGGTTTAGGGGTAGCCATTACTACAGTTGGACTTGTTGATACTTGGGAGGCGGTGGCAACTTCGGCGGAGGTAGCAGCCGGGGTTGCGGGTCCTAACAGACCGGTGAGCTGTTGAAGCTGGCCATCTATTTGGGTATAGCCATCTTGTAGTTTTTGAACTGCGTCCGTTAAGGTGGAAACCTGCTGGCAGAGGGTGTCAAACGGGGAACGCACTCTGTCGGCCTCAGACATCTGGCTGGTTTGTACTATCAGGCGAGTACTCACCGAGGCCGAGATGCCGAGAGTAGTTCACCCTTGCACCCGAGCACACTCCGCCCCCTGGCGGTGAGACAGGGAGAGGACGGCACAAGGGAGCACTGGCTACCAGCAGGTAAAGGTGTCTTGCTGGAGGATCTAGTGGTGATGGGTAGACTGAGAGCAGGCCGGGGGTCAAACACTAGGAGTAGACAAAGTCAGGCAGGAACCAGCAGCAAGTGAATAGAGTCCAGGCAAGAACTAGCAGCGGGTAAACAAGTCCAGGCAGAGACTAGAAGCAGGCCGAGCAAAGAGGTCCCAGGTACAGACAGGGGGTCAAGGGCTGGAGACAACAGCAGATCCGAGTCACAGGAAGCTGAGTGTTCCGCCTATCACGGAACAGCACGAGGAGGAGGCGCGGCTTTTGAAAAATGGACGGCCGCGATCTGACTGGAGATTCTACATGCCAGGTACCGGCGTATAAGATGACCCCCGACTTTGGAGAAGATTTTTATGGGGTAAAAAGTCGTCTTATACGCCCGAAAATACGGTATATATTAATCAACGTGGAAAAGAGATATATTCTGGGTTGTTACATATTTATATAGAATTTATCAGTTAATGCTGATAACTCTGCGTCCGCTCATGGTGCCAGATTTGGCATCCAGTGCACGGTTAGCATAGAGTCGGCATATGTATATAAATGATGTTGAATATAGTGAGACTCACCGTTTGCTTTCCTGCATCCGAAAAACCCAGTGGAGCGGCCGCCATGCTGAGAGCCGCTCCCAGCGTCCCTATATGCCTCCAATCCAGCTGATGCTCATCAGCCGGAGATGCCGGCGGATGACATAGCTGGATCCGACTCTCCTCACTGCGCGTGTGCGAAAGTCGCGCACGCGCAGTGACCAACTACTGGACACGGCCAAGGCCATCATCCTGGTGGGGATTGATTATAGCTCTCTTAGGAGCATCACCATTCCCTGGAGAGGTGCTAAACCTCAAACTGTCTCACGCCACAATTAATCTAGAATTAGTTAGCTTACTAGCCAAAATACATACAAATATATATATATGAGGACACCAGTGATGCATAGTTCCCTGCGGCCCAGCAGGTGGCGCTGTCACTTTAGGCCGGGGTTGAACCATCGCTACAGTGCCGTACCCTTTGTGACCTCTCGCAGCGGTTGTACGGCGGGGCAGGGAACAAGCCGTGCATCCTGGGAGAGGGTATAAAGGGGGCGGACATCTTTGCCGCGAGGTTTGAGTCCCGGGCACCTTCAGCCTGAGGGCTGTCGTTGTAGTCGGTGTCCAGGTGGCCTAGGCCTGGACACTTGGAGTTCGTGTTCCATCCCAGACACCTTCAGTCTGGGGTGAGGTACTCAGCCTGAGGCCTGGGGCCCAGTACCTTCCGCTGGGTCCCACGAGGGAGGGATCATCCTAGGGGCCCCCTGGGAGTGGGGCACCTGAATCCAGAGGCATAAGGGACCAGAGGAGGGACTCACCCGAAGACCTGGTGCAGCAGATTGCCAGTGCCGGGTGAACCTCTGGAGACCGCCCGGAGGGATATCTTTCCCGAACAGGGGCCAAGTTCAAAGAGGAAGTTCAGTCCACGTTCAATGGCCGGTGGCAGCGGTCCAACTAGTTCAATCAGGTCAGTGGCAGGGGCCTGCTATTAGGCCTGTGGCAGGGGTCTCAACAGTTCATCCGGTCGGTGACAGAGACCAAAACTCACAGTCGGTGGCAGAGACCGTGCGCCAGGCCTATTCGCTAAGAAAGGAATAGGAGAGTTCAGTTGTGCCTGGGCCTACTTGTCCCCACACCCCCATGTTCGTCTGTTCTTGGAAGTTCAACTGAGTGTGTTCACCGTATTGTATGAGAAATAAAGGAGTGTTGGACCTTCGATTGGTGTGGGGCTCTATTATTGGCAGACACGTTTCTATGGAACAACTGAGGCTTCGTATGCAGTGGACAGACCCGGGAGATAGATCAATTAACTTTGCTCAACCCTCTTATACACAAGGGGAGAGCTTGGCGTAGTGTTCCTGCACTCTCCTCTCCCAGATACCCCTAGACACAAGCCATCCACAATAGGAAAGAGGGAGAGTGAAGTTCCGCTACACGTGGGGGCTCTGGTCCGGGATGTGTTCGTGCTACAATGGAGCTGGAATTGTTGGAATTTGAAAGTGTCTGCCCAAAAGAGTACCGAGTAGGTCGGCCATATTGGCCACTGCGCCATCAGGCACACCCTCCCTGCTCAGTTCATGGGCGTGACCCAGGGAAGGAGAAAGCCCGCGAACTGGAGTACAAGAAGGGAGGAGTCCAATCGTGTGAAGGATTACACGTGGGGACTTTGGCGCCAACAAGGCAGCGTGCAATGGATCAGCAGAGAGTCGCCATGTTCACTAACGCATCGTGGATTCCTATTCATCCCACTACGAGTCTGACTACCGCTGCTCCAATAACAGATACGGGGATTCGGCTATAGCCTCGGGGACGATTCGCCCTGTACTCATGCATGGACGTTGAGGCCCTGGGTTTGATTTGTCCCGGATGTTCGGGACTGGTGTGTCAGCTAAAGCCATTTGGACGCTGCGAGGCCTGAGGGGAGTTCTTATTTGAGGTGGAACCAACCATTGAAAAACCCAGAACCATCCACCTCAACCGCGCTACAGGCCACACCACTCATGAAGGAGGAATCGCTGCTATTACATCCATCCCTGTGCGCACTGCAGCGACCGCAGGGGAGGTTGCAATCACTGAGGTACGGAGAAATCCGAGGATGCTGACTCGGTCGCCACTGCTTCCCAGCGTCCACCGTTAAAGAGGAAGACCGGCTTGGTTGCCCCGTCCAGCGGTCGCGGTGGATCACCCTGCTTGCCTACGCCCGCCCCGGATGGATCCGGTAGGAAGAGTCCTGCACATCCCTTCTCAACTTTGGGCCGAGGTAAGCCGGACAAAGGGACTTGGTGTTGGGGCGGAGGTGTCGGGGAGTCACGGTCCTGTGTGCCCGCGGGAGGTAGCAATTCAGCCTCCACTACAGGCTACCTGCCCGCGGAAGAGTGTGACACCTCCGACCTAGAATCGCTCTCCGATCCGGGAGACAATGTCATCATAGATTAACTTTTCGCTAAGAAGGGCTGGGACAAGATGCCTCTCTCCTCGTCCCACAGAAATAGGGATCCACCCATGTCTACAGGGGATAGTACACCCCGAGTGGAGGCACCAGCGCCTGAGGAGGGATCCCGTCCCCAGTCTGCCCTTCTACCTCCGGTGCCTCCTGTATCTGGCACCGGGGAAAAGAGACTGTTGTTGCGGCCGCCTATGCCTAGAGTGGAGGTGGTCAAGGCACCTCGTCATCCGGACGCCATCGTCCAACCGGGTGAGGGAGACCGGGCCACTATGCCTCCGCTGGCAAGACTTCAGCGTCTTTTCGGCCAAAAAGTTGCTACAGAGTATGGGTGGGAGTACCCGTACTTACCTAAGGAGCTTCTGTATGAAGTGGAAGTCTGCCGGGACCGCTGGTACAACGAATTTGTGTGGACACACCTTCAGGTCCCACATGCCCGCAGGTACCTAGCGTGTTTCCCCAAAGCCTCTCAGCGGTTCAAGGACTGTAAAGCAGAGTGGATGTTGGGTCGGCACATCCATGCTGACAAAATGTTGATTCGACAGAAAAGAAGGGGAGGATGTTGAATATCACATAGAGACTGTGGATAAGCATTTCAAGCCCCTTGTCTTGCCGCATCCCAGGTTCTACTTGTAGGAGAAAAGTCTCTTTGCCTAGTGTTTTTTGCTGCTGAACTTTCCGGGGTTGTTTCCCGGGAAAACCCAGTGACTGTACCCGTGTTATGGGTGTTTGTGCTCTCTGGAGAAATTGAAGGACTGTTAAGCCCCGTACACACGATCGGATAACCTATGGATTTTCGTCCGATGGATTTGTCCATCGGAAATCCGATGAAACTGTTTTTCATCAGTCTTGGCCACACACCATCAGTCAAAAAACCGACCGTTCCAAACGCGGTGACGTAAAACACTCCGATGAGCCGAGAAAAATTAAGTTTAATGTTTCTGAGCATGCGTCGACTTGATTCTGAGCATGCGTGGGTTTTTTAACCGATGGACTTGCCCATAGACGATCGGAAATTCCCATCGGTTTTTTATCCATCGGAAAATTTTAAAACAAGTTCTATTTTTTACAACCGATGGAAAAAAGACCGATGGGTACCATACACGATCGGTTGGTCTGATGAAAACCATCCATCGGACGGTTTTCATCAGTCAAACCGATCGTGTGTACGGGGCTTTACTGTTGTTTGTTCTTCATTCTTCCATCCCGCAAAGTGATCATGGACTTTGGGGTAGTTAGAAAGTTCAAAGAGAGAAGAAGATCTTCAACCAGTGCAGTTACCGTGACACTGTCACCAGGTGGCAGTGTTGCGCATCGATATTCACTGTTCACTCACACACTAATGCCGCGTACACATGTCCGTTTTTAATGTCATTTTTAAAACTGACGTTTTTCTCGTTGTTTTTTTTCTTGTTTCCTCTCAACCCTGTCTTGCGTACACACGATCATGAAAGAAAACGCTCGAGCAAAGCGCAGTGACGTACAACATGTACGACGGCACTATAAAGGGGAAGATCCGTTCGAAAGGCGCCACCCTTTATGTTAATTAAAGTTTGTTGAGCGACGATTTGCGCTTTTCAGCCTCGTGCTATAAGTCCGTTACAGCGTGACGAATGTGCTATCTCCATTACGAACGCTAGTTTTACCAGAACGAGCGCTCCCGTCTCATACTTGATTCTGAGCATGCGCATTTTTTTCCCCTCGTAGAAGCATACACACTACCATTTTTCACGACGTTAAAAAAACAACATGAAAAACGACGTGAAAAAATAGAGTATGTTCGAAATTTTTAATGGCCGTTTTTCACGTCGTTAAAAATGCTTTGGAGCCTACACAAGATCGGTTTTAATGCCCATGTTTAAAAATGGAATTTTTAACGTCATGAAAAACGATCGTGTGTACGCGGCATTAGAGAAGGAAAGGGTTTCTCTACGGAGAGGTTCTTTCATTCTTACACAAACATATGTGTCAGGGATATGTGTGTCTAACGTTCTTTTTCCCCTCTGCAGGAGAACATCTCATCAAGACCATTGAGAATGGGGTGGGATTTAGTCAGGATGGGTGTAAGGGAATGTTGTTGTGAATATGGGATTCTGATAATGTGGTTATGTGTTGTTTGTTTCCTTCCCTTCCCTTTCATGTCAGGTTCAGGCACAACTGTTGGTTAGCTTTCAAAAGAGAAGAAAAACTTTTTATTTTTTTAAATTCGTTATTTGGTTTTTGGATCAGGCTATGATGGCCCTTTTGGACATGGTTTGCTCCAGACACTGGGGACCAGTGTCAAATAACGGGGGAGAGTGTAGCGGGTATGTACTTTTTTAAACTGGTGAGGACACCAGTGATGCATGGTTCCCTGCGGCCCAGCAGGTGGCGCTGTCACTTTGGGCCGGGGTTGAACCATCGCTACAGTGCCGTACCCTTTGTGACCTCTCGCAGCGGTTGTACGGCGGGGCGGGGAACCCGCCGTGCATCCTGGGAGAGGGTATAAAGTGGGCAGACATCTTCGCCATGAGGTTCGAGTCCCGGGCACCTTCAGCCTGAGGGCTGTCGTTGCGGTCGGTGTCCAGGCGGCCTAGGCCTGGACACTTGGAGTTCGTGTTCCATCCCAGACACCTTCAGTCTGGGGTGAGGTACTCAGCCGGAGGCCTGGGGCCCAGTACCTTCCGCTGGGTCCCACGAGGGAGGGATCATCCTAGGGGGCCCCGGGAGTGGGGCACCCGAATCCAGAGGCGTAAGGGACCGGAGGAGGGACTCACCCGAAGACCTGGTGCAGCAGATTGCCAGTGCCGGGTGAACCTCTGGAGACCGCCCGGAGGGATATCTTTCCCGAACAGGGGCCAAGTTCAAAGAGGAAGTTCAGTCCACGTTCAATGACCGGCGGCAGCGGTCCAACTAGTTCAATTGGGTCAGTGGCAGGGGTCTCAACAGTTCATCTGGTCGGTGGCAGAGACTAAAATTCACGGTCGGTGGCAGAGACCGTGCGCCAGGCCTATTCGCTAAGAAAGGAATAGGAGAGTTCAGTTGTGCCTGGGCCTACTCGTCCCCACACCCCCATGTTCGTCTGTTCTTGGAAGTTCAACTGAGTGTGTTCACCGTATTGTATGAGAAATAAAGGAGTGCTGGACTTTTGATTGGTGTGGGGCTCTATTATTGGCAGACACGTTTCCATGGAACAACTGAGGCTTCGTATGCAGTGGACAGACCCGGGAGATAGATCAATTAACTTTGCTCAACCCTCTTATACACACAAGGGGAGAGCTTGGCATAGTGTTCCTGCACTCTCCTCTCCCAGATACCCCTAGACACAAGTCATCCACAATAGGAAATAGGGAGAGTGAGGTTCCGCTGCATCTGCATTGATAAATCAATATTGTAATATTTAATAGTTTTGATTCTGTATTGGAATCAAGGGAGAAGAATTGAGTCAGTGTTTCTCACCAAAATGGCACTATTTGACCCGCAAAACAGGGGTAGGGACAGATCCAGCCTAGTCAATATACAAGGATATTTAGATCATGCTTTGTATATATGAGTTTCGTTTAACCGCTTGCTTTTTGTAGGATGACTATAAACGTCCTGTCTTTGAAGAGGAATACCGTTGTTATGGTAGCAGCTAGCTACCATAACCCTGGTATCCTCTTCAAGAGCCGGCGGTTCTCTTTCAGATAAAAGTGGTCTCTGCGGTGTATTCGCCGCAAGATCACTTTTATCAGCGGCGGGAGAGGGCCCGTCGGTAATGGCGGAGGCGATCCGGACCTGTCCTTAGCCTGACATGGAGAGGAGTGTGGAGAAGATGGCCTCCGCCCGTGTCCAAGTCATTGCAGGGCGGAAGCGATGTCAAAACGTCACTTCCGCCCATAGCTCTTAAAGGGACATTTTATTTTCATTTTTTTTCAAAACGACAACATTTATTTATTTATTTTTAATTGCATTTTAGTGTAAATATGAGATCTGAGGTCATATTTAAGAGGACCTGTCATGCTTTTTTTTATTACAAGGGATGTTTACATTCCTTGTGTAGCACACAGATCCCTGTCCTGCTTACCTCCACTTGAAGGATAGGACACACCATGCCACATGCCCACATTTCCTCTGTTGCAAAGAGGGTGAGCGGTGTTAACAGTTTTGGGTCCTGCAGCGAGTTACCTCCTTACGTTGGTTCTCATCCTTAGAGTGTAGGGAAAAGTCTATTTTCTCTAATAAAGTAGGACAATGTCCAGACAGTGTTAAACTCCAACAGACGGGTTTATTTTCTCTTTGCTAGTAACTTAGAAGGAGAAGTTGAAGAGAGAGATAGAGTTGGATAGGGAGGCAGGTTCAGGCACGCGGCACTTATTACCCTCGTCACCACTCAAGCCTGAGTGGGTTTTGCTCACCCGGATAGTTCCCTCTCACGGTCCTAGCAGCCGGAGTGGAGCACAAACAATTACTTTAGCTTGGTTTCTCCTAGGGACGTGTTAGGAAGATCCTCTGCCACAGAACCATTTAGCTTCTACGTCCCGAACTTTCCAGCACTTGTAACTAGAGACCATAGGTGCCAATGGGGCATGTTACAAGAGCTTAAGGTGTGTCACAGAATCCTTCCCTCTGACAGGTAACCAGCAGAGGTGGGGGACTTGAGTCACATGACTTGACTTAAGTCAGACTTAAGTCACCTGTTTGAGGACTTGCGACTTGCTTGACAGAATTCAATAAATGACTCGACTTGACTTTGACTTGTCACTAATGACTTGCGACTTGACTTTGACTTGGGCTATATGACTTGCAATGACTTGGCACCACTAACACTAACCGCAAGCCGCCGTCTGCCTACCTGATCAGCGTGTCATGCAGACAGATGGCGGCCATTGCAGTGTTCAAAAGCCGCGCCTCCTCGTCTGTGATAGGCGGAACACTCAATTTCACAGCAGGCAGTGTTCAGCCTATCACGGACATCCTCTTATCCTCGTCTGTGTTATGAGGATGAGCGGATGTCCGTGATAGGCGGAACACTGAATGCTGGGAAATTGAGTGTTCCGCCTATCACCGACGAGGAGGAGGCGTGGCTTTTGAATACTGGATTAGCCGCCGGGATGCCGCCGATCAGGTACACGGCTGACGGGCACAGTGAAGCATGGGCACAGTGAGACAGGGGCACAGTGAGACACGGGCACAGTGAGGCATTGGGCACAGTGAGACACGGGCACAGTGAAGCATGGGCACAGTGAGACACGGGCACAGTGAGGCATTGGGCACAGTGATAGTGCTGAGCTGATGGGAATGATATGTGATGTTCTGTGTCAGTAATGCTGGTTCTCAAATATCCAATATAAAATTACTAAAACTGGCATCCATAAATACTTATTGAGATAGCATAAAATAATAAAACATAAATATTGTGCCTTAATATACTCCTGTATTAGTAAGGTGCTTATATTACCAGCAAGTGCTGGAGCAATGATAAAGTGCAAAAGTGCAAATGATCCGTGACGCAGGAAAAATAAAATAACTGAGACAGTAGTAAAAGGTGCATGTATCCGTGGAGAGAAAAAATGGTACTAAGCAATACCTGTACCACCAGTAAGGTAAAGTGCAAAGGTGCATGAATCCGGGACACAAAAAGTTGTACTAAGCAGTAACAAATACTTGTGTAAACAATTGCTGTGTTCATACAATAAAATGACTGTCCTTTTTAAAATCTGTGAGAGAAAAAGCTTTAAAATAAACGTGCAACAGAGCAACTATGTTGCTGCGAGAATGTCCAAAAAAGGATTCCTTATGGACTGAAAGTGGTGCTGTGATAAGGTGCTAGGTGATGAGTGGTTTAAACTTCGTGCCTTCCACACTGACTCCTGTGGTATATGGATGGCCCCTTACCTCACTGCTGTGAGGTTACAGCATATAAGATAAACCCTCTGTTTGTCCAACCTCCTCCTGCCTGGATGGTCCCTTGGAACCTGGGGTAGTTGTGCTGCCTGGTATGGGGGGGGGGGGGGGGGCGAATCCTAGCCGTGGAGACTCCAAAGTAATGTACATAAATGGGGGGAAGAGCGAAGGAATCCCAAGATAGTGTAGTATTGTTATGCAAAAGGTTTTTCTTTCTCGTACATCACGGGACACAGAGCGACATAGTCATTACTAATGGGTTATATAGATACCGTCAGGTGCTGGCACTGGCAACTTCCAAAACCGGAAGTACCCTCCCCTATATAAGCCCCTCCCATCCGGGAGCACCTCAGTTTTTTGCCAGTGTCTAAGGTGTTGGCCAAGAAGAAACATGTGTTTTTCACTGAGCTTGCGTACAGGTTCTTTTGGGCCTCAGTAAGCTATTCCGGATCCGACCAAAAAAGCTTCATAGCTAAACGGTCGGTACCCGGGCCTTGCAGAGAAGAGCAAGGTTTTGCCTGTAATGCTTCTCTTAGGAGAGCTGGACCCTGGGATCCAGAGCTCTGGTCATACCCACGACCAAGATGTTTTCTGTGCAGGGTGCTATACAGGTCCAGGGGAGTGGAATCCTTGGGAACCCGGTCCCTGAAGGTTTGATTACAATGCCTGCCGTGATAGGTGAAGTTTGGGCTTTTGTGGACCAAACAAAGTCCTGCGGCGGGGAACAGGTAAGTGGGGGCCCCCAGGAACTTGGTTCTATTGGGGGACCCCCAAGCCTAATTTGTCTTTCTGTCTGTTACCTAACGGTATTCCCGCTAATATTCTGTGTATGCCTGTTACTACTGAGAAAATGTAAAAATTTTAATAGTAGGCAAGAAAAAAAAAAAAAAAAAAAAAATAAATGTAAGACCGCGGTACCTGTGTTAGACACTAGAGGCCGCTATGGTTCTTTTTCTTGTAATGTGGATTTTTTTCTTCCAGAATCAAATCCAGGCAGTTGGTATGTTCTCTCCTGGGAAGCTGTCTCCTCTGCCCTGTTGCTGCACTCATCCATCCCCGGGCCCTGCGGCAAAGGGACCCTGGCTCCCATCTAGCTCCTTGTTGTTTTCAAAAAAAGGCGCCGAAGGCGCACGTGCCCGCGCGCGTGCGTGTGCACGCGCCTCTATTCATAGAGGCGATCTGGAAAAAGGGGCGGAGCGGGTGGATGACGCTCAGGTGTGCGCCGCGGCGCTACTGCGCATGTGCGGGCGTCCAGCGTGTTTTAAAGCACATTATAGCTGGCTGTTGAAGTGCATAGACAGAGCTAGCAACAATATAAAGGCACATAGAGGCGGTTGATGCAGGCATCCCCTAGAAAGGCACTTTAGTAGACACCAACTGTGATATAGCAGCAATTGTGCTAGACTATTCTCAGTAAAAGTGGTGTATTACGGCTGGAATACCTCAGCTTTAGGCTTAGGAATATGCCGTCCAGAAGCTCCGGAACTGAATCTTCCAGGAAGCGAAGGGGGTCTCATCGGGCTCTGAGGATCTTGGGCATACTTCTGCTGCACCAGTCTCCCCTGAAGTTCAGAGGTAAGTGACCGTAGAGACCCCGCAGGGGTACTTGGTACTGTGGCTGTCCTCAGTTCACCTGCTCCTGTGTATGTAACAGAGGAGGTTTTTTTCCTCAGCTTTGGGAGGATTAGAGAGAGATTGTCAACATTGATCGCTGCCTCCCTGTCAGGGAAAGCACGCCCGATCTCCATCTCCTCCTTCAAAGTGCCTGTTAGCAGAGCAACAGTCCCATACAGGGATCGACCTGCCTGAAGGGGATCAGGATAAGGTTGATTCTGTTATAGGGGAGTCAACAGTGGGGGAACCTTTTTCTCAGCATCTCAAGCTGAAAGATTATGGGTTCAGTCTCTGACTAACATGGTCCGATCAGCATTTAAAAATGCACCTTGCGGAACCATCAACCACTACTGTATCCTCGTTGGGGTCGCTAGAAGCCCCCAGACTGCCTGTTCTTTTCCACTTCACCCTTTACTGAAAGGGCTTATTTACCAGGATTGGGAACGTCCTGAGAAAATATTTATTCCCCCAAGAGATTTCCGGTGGTCTATCCCATGGAGGATAAGTTCATCAAAAAAAAAAAAAAAATGGAAGGTCCCTACAGTGGACGCAGCCATCTCTTGTATGTATAAATCACTGACATGTCCAGTGGATAATGTCCAAATGTTCAAGAACCCAATAGATAAAAGATTGGAGTCCTTATGAAAGTCTGCTTCTTTCTACAGCAAGCTTGGTGACACAACCAGCAGTAGCAGCTATTGGGGTCTGCTAAGCAGTGAAGGATCAGTTGAAACAGGTCTTGAGGGACTTGACAGATCAGCAGGCTTTGCCCTAGCTGATCTACCTAGAGCCTTAGGCTTTGCGGTTGACGCCATAAAGGATTCAGTCCATCAGGCCTCCCGCCTTACGCTGTCTATAGTACATATGCGTAGGCTTCTATGGCTCAAAAACTGGTCTGCTGAAGCTCCCTGTAAAGAATGGCTGGTTAGCGTCCCATTTCATGGTGAACGCTTATTCAGGGAAAACCTGGACAAATATATCCAGAAAATTTCCAGCGGTAAAAATACGCTCTTGCCGGTTAAAAACAGAGTTAGAGGTCCCTCTTTAAGAGGCCTGCTTCTCCAGTCCCTGGGGCATCGGCTGTGTAACAGTTCCGACGGCCTCCTCGGTCAATTCCCGGGGGTAAAAAAACAGGGACAATAGCAGGGTAATGAGAAACCCTGGGTCAGGGGAGGTACAAAACCTCCCCCAAAGTTAAATTCATTGAAGGGTTGCCCCCACTCAGTCGGGTGGGGGGAGGACTCCAGTTGTTCGCAAGAGACCTGGCGGGACACGATCAAGACAGATAGGTGCTCTCCGCAGTATGTTTGGGATACAGTTTGGAGTTAAAAGACTCTCCTCCTTCCCATTTTTGAGGTCAAACGTGCCAAGGGATCCCCGGAAGAGAGAGTCCCTCCTGTTGGCACTAGAACAACTATTGCTCCAAGGAGTAATTATGGAGGTTCCCCTGGAAGAATGAGGGTTCGGGTTTTACTCAAACCTCTTTACAGTCCCGAAGCAAACGCGGACGGGAGGCCCATATTAATTCTAAAAAGGGCTATACAAATTCCTGTATATCAGGACTTTCCGATGGAGTCGATCCGATCGGTGGCCACTGCCCTACAAGGGGGAGGATTGGTTAGCCGCGATCGACATCAAAGATGCTTATTTGCACATTCCCATCTTTCCAGTCCACCAAAAATTTCTACGCTTTGCAGTAGAAGGGCGCCATTTTCAGTTCAGAGCCTTACCCTTCGGTTTGGCCACAGCACCACGAGTGTTTACAAAAATTCTGGCCCTTTATTGGCCAATCTAAGAACACAAGGTGTAATGATAATGGCATATCTAGACGACTTGTTGCTGATAGACCACTCAGTGAAAAAACTAGACGTGGTCGTTCACAAGACAATCAAGTATCTGGAATCTCACGGTTGGATTATCAACCGAGACAAGTCAGCCCTAAAAACCAGTCAAAAGTCTGGAATACTTGGGGCTAAGGTTGGATTCAGGCCAGAGAAAAATATTCTTGCCTCGAGGAAAGGTGTTGTCTTTGAAAGATTTGATCCACTTAGTGGGTACAAAAAAGACAGCCGTCCATATGCCTGTGCATGAGGCTGCTGGGAAAAATGGTGGCATCATTCGAAGCAGTACCCTACGGTCAATTCCATTCAAGGAATTTGCAAGGGGCCATACTGTCGGCCTGGAACAAAAAAGTTCAGGCCCTAGACTTACAATGTCCTTGTCCTCTTCCGTTCGCAAGAGCCTCCGTTGGTGGTTGGTTCCCCAGAATCTGGAAAAAAGGAAATCCTTCAGTCCGATTTCCTGGAAGGTGGTCACTACAGATGCCAGCCTTATAGGCTGGGGAGCAGTACTGGAGCAATAGTCTCTCCAGGGCAGATGGTCGGATGCAGAAAAGGCCCTGCCCATCAATCTCTTAGAGATACGAGCAGCCCGGTATGCCCTAGTAGCATGGACATCCAAACTCCAAGGGTCCCCTGTCAGAATTCAATCAGACAATGCCACAGCAGTGGCATATATCAATCATCAGGGGGGCACCAGGAGTCGTGCAGCCCAGAGGGAAGTAAATTACATCCTGAAATGGGCAGAAAGATATTTCCCAGCCATATCTGCGGTATTCATTCCAGGAGTGGAGAATTGGAAGGCAGACTTTCTAAGTCGCCAGCAATTATGCCCAGAGGAAGGGTCCCTTCACCCCGAGGTTTTCTGGACAATATGTCAGCGGTGGGGAACATCGGATGTAGATCTTCTAGCATCCAGATTCAACGCAAAGGTGGACAGGTTTGTCTCTCGGACAAGGGATCCCCTAGCTTGCGGCTCGGATGCCCTAGTGTTCCCTTGGGATCAGTTCAAGCTGATATATGCATTCACACCGCCACAATGGTTACCTCGATTACTCCGCAGAATCAGGGTAGAAAAGAAACCAGTGATTCTGGTGGCTCCAGCGTGGCCCCGAAGAGCGTGGTACGTGGAGATTGTAAAATGTCAGTGGGGAGTCCTTGGACTCTCCCACGTCGTCCGGACCTGCTTTCGCAAGGACCGATATACCACCCTTCCTTACCAGCCCTAGGTTTGACGGCCTGGCTATTGAAGCCCACATTCTAAAAAAGAGAGGGCTCTCTAATTCTGTGGTATCTACCATGATCAATGCCAGGAAGCCGGTATCCAGGCAGATCTACTATAGAATCTGGAAGGCGTACATCGCCTGGTGTGAGGCCAAGAAATGGCATCCACGTAAATACGTAATAGGTAGGATTCTGGACTTCCTACAATGGGCTGTAGATAGGAAGCTTGCCTTGAGTACTATCAAGGGTCAGATTTCGGCCTTGTCAATATTTTTTCAAAGGCCCTTGGCTTCGCATTCACTAGTCAAAGCCTTTATACAAGGAGTGATGCGTATTAGTCCTCCGGTTAATATTCCCATATGTCCATGGGATCTAAACTTGGTTCTGTCGGTTCTACAGAAACAACCATTTGAACCATTACAGCATATTTCTTTGGTTCTTCTCACCAGGAAATTGATTTTTCTAGTAGCCGTTTGTTCGGCTAAAAGAGTGTCGGAATTAGCAGCTATGTCCTGTAAGGAGCCATATCTGGTTATCCATAAGGATAGAGTAGTGTTACGCCCTCATCCAGCCTTTCTTCCTAAGGTGGTATCAAGGTTTTCATTTGAACCAAGATGTGGTTCTTCCTTCTTTTTTCCCCAAACCTACTTCGGTAGAGGAAAAGTTATTGCATTCTTTGGATGTAGTAAGAGCAGTTAAAGCTTATCTAAAAGCCACTGCTCAGATTCGCAGAACGGATACTTTGTTTATTCTGCCGGAAGGCCCCAGAAAGGGTCAGGCAGCGTCAAAATCTACTTTAGCGAGTGGATTCGACAGGTCATAATACAAGCCTATGGCTTGAGAAGGAGACCGCCTCCGTTCAAAGTTAGAGCGCACTCCACGAGAGCAGTTGGAACTTCATGGGCAGTGCATCACCAGGCCTCCCTGGCTCAAATCTGTAAGGCCGCAACATGGTCTTCAGTTCACACGTTTACTAGGTTCTACCAGGTGGACGTTAGAAGTCAGGAGGATGTCGCCATTGGGCGCAGTGTGTTGCAGGCCGCAAAAGATCCTCATGTCTGATAGCGCTCAGCTTATATATGGTGTATCCCCCCCCTCATTGGGCATTGCTTTAGGACATCCCATTAGTAATGACTATGTCGCTCTGTGTCCCGTGATGTACGAGAAAGAAAATAGGATTTTTATAACAGCTTACCTGTAAAATCCTTTTCTTAGGAGTACATCACGGGACACAGAGCTCCCGCCCCTCTTTGGGGACACTTATTGCTTTGCTACAAAACTGAGGTGCTCCCGGATGGGAGGGGCTTATATAGGGGAGGGTACTTCCGGTTTTGGAAGTTGCCAGTGCCAGCACCTGACGGTATCTATATAACCCATTAGTAATGACTATGTCGCTCTGTGTCCCGTGATGTACTCCTAAGAAAAGGATTTTACAGGTAAGCTGTTATAAAAATCCTATTATTTAAACAGTAAGGTTTGCAAGTACTCACATATAAAATGTATAAACAGGTATATCAAATACGAGCGCCGAGCTCGTCCGCGTCACCTCCGGCGCTTGTGTTGTCCCTACGCGTATCGTCATCAATGACGATACGCGTAGAGACAAACACAAGCACCGGAGGTGACGCAGACGAGCTTGGCGCTCGTATTTGATATACCTGTTTATACATTTTATATGTGAGTACTTGCAAACCTTACTGTTTAAATAAACCTTTTGCATAACAATACTACACTATCTTGGGATTCCTTCGCTCTTTCCCCCATTTATGTACATTACTTTGGAGTCTCCACGGCTAGAGGATTCGCCCCCCCCCCCCCCCATACCAGGCAGCACAACTACCCCAGGTTCCAAGGGACCATCCAGGCAGAAGGAGGTCGGACAAACAGAGGGTTTCTCTTATATGCTGTAACCTCACAGCAGTGAGGTAAGGGGCCATCCATATACCACAGGAGTCAGTGTGGAAGGCACGAAGTTTAAACCACTCATCACCTAGCACCTTATCACAGCACCGCTTGCAGTCCATAAGGAATCCTTTTTTGGACTTTCTCGCAGCAACATAGTTGCTCTGTTGCACGTTTATTTTAAAGCTTTTTCTCTCACAGATTTTAAAAAGGACAGTAATTTTATTGTATAAACACAGCAATTGTTTACACAAGTATTTGTTACTGCTTAGTACAAATTTTTGAGTCACGGATTCATGCACCTTTGCACTTTACCTTACTGGTAGTACAGGTACTGCTTAGTACCATTTTTCTCTCTCCACGGATACATGCACCTTTTACTACTGTCTCAATTATTTTATTTTTCCTGAGTCACGGATCATTTGCACTTTTGCACTTTATCATTGCTCCAGCACTTGCTGGTAATATAAGCACCTTACTAATACAGGAGTATATTAAGGCACAATATTTATGTTTTATTATTTATGCTATCTCAAAAGGTATTTATGGATGCCAGTTTTAGTAATTTTATATTGGATATTTGAGAACCAGCATTACTGACACAGAACATCACATATCATTCCCATCAGCTCAGCACTATTTCTTTATATCTATTCACACTCAGGGTCATGGATTATACCTTTCAGTGCTTTGCAGCAGATGATCTTTTTTATTATAGTAGCGCCTAGCGCGGAATTACTTTCGAAGCACAGGCACAGTGAGGCACGGGCACAGTGAAGCATGGGCACAGTGAGGCATGGGCACATAACCAATATTATTTATTATTATCCCTCCTATTATTTTTATACAGTATGGGGGAGATCAGTATTTTGACTTGATTTGTGACTTGACCAAAATAAATGACTTGACTTGACTTGCTTGACTTCTAGCAGAGACTCGACTTGACTTGCTTGCTTTTCGTCACAGTAACTTGGGACTTGCTTGAGACTTGAAGGTTAAGACTTGAGACTTGCTTGTGACTTGCACATGTGTGACTTACTCCCATGTCTGGTAACCAGGCCTCTCCCGAGATGGCGACATCCTTCATCGATCCCCTTAGAAAGGTCCTCCCCTGGTTGCCTATCCTTCAGAGCGGGTCACCCTCCCACGGGCACCCTGGGATTCCGCTGCTTGGTTGTAGGCCTCAGTTAACCACTTTCCTACCCAGCCATAGACAAATGACGTCCACAGATGGTATCTCCCATCCTGGGTGGACGTCATATGACGTCCTCGGCTTTGTAGGGGGATATCTGAATGATGCCTGCAGCTAGAGGCATCATTCAGATATCCTTTTGAAGTGCCGGCGATTCTGTGCACCATAAGATTGATCATAGCGGCGGTTCCACCGCTTGATCGTTCTTATAGGCGGCGGGAGGGGACACCTCCCGCCGCCATCCGGTGGTTCTCCGGGCTCCCCCGTGCGATCGGGGACCCAGAGCGAATCTTCCGGCATCGTTGGTGGAGTCACGTGATGAGCATAGAGATGACTGGAGACCAGATGGTCACCAGTTATCTCTATGATCGTCGGAGGCCCGGGCGCGATGTGATGACGTCACGCCCGGGCCTCAAATGTAAACAAAGCCGCCATTGCGGCTGTAAGTATGAGATCAGTGAAAAAATTTTCACTGATCTCATGCTTTCCAGCCTGGAGGAGAGATGTGGGGTCTTATTGACCCCGCATCTCTCAATAAAGAGAACCTGTCACACACATTCCTATTACAAGGGATGTTTACATTCCTTGTAATAGGAATAAAAGTGATAAAAAAAAAAAAAAGTAAAATCATTGTAAAAAAATAAATAAATAAGTAAAATAAATAAATAAATAATAAATAAATAAATAAAACGCCCCTGTCCCCGGTAGCTCGCGATCAGAAGCGAATGCACACGTATGTAAACGCCGTTCAAACCACGCATGTGAGGTATCGCCGCGTGCGTTAGAGCGCGTGCAACAATTCTAGAACTAGACCTCCTCTGTAATTCTAACCTGGTAACCTGTAAAAAAAATTAAAGCGTCGCCTATGGAGATTTTTAAGTACCGAAGTTTGGTGCCATTCCATGAGTATGCGCAATTTTAAAGCGTGACATGTTAGGTATCTATTTACTCGGCGTAACATTATCTTTCATATTTTCCCAAAAAATTGGGCTAACTTTACTGTTTTGTTATTTTTTAATTCATGAAACCATTTTTTTTTTTTTTAAAAAGGCGTTTGAAAAATTATTGCGCAAATATTGTGCAAGAAAAAATGTTGCAATGACCGTCATTTTATTCCCTAGGGTGTCTGCTAAAAAAACATGTATAATGTTTGGGGGTTCTGAGTAATTTTCTAGCAAAAGAATGATGATTTGTACATGTAGGAGAGAAGTGCCAAAATAGGCCCGGTATTGAATAGGTACAAAAAGCCCTGTATTGAAGTGGTTAATGGTACTGGGCCTACCTGGAACGATGGGGCCTCGGGCTAAAGATGCCCGGGACCCAGCACATTCACACGCACCCCTGGCCATGAGGGCCACTGAAGGTGGGGTATGTGCCGAGGACGAAGAAGGCCAATCCCAATGGCGTCTGCCCCTTACGTACCCTCTCCCAGCATGCACAGCAGGTAGACCACGCCCACTGCACACCTGCCGAGAGAGGACACCCAATCACACCACAATGCCAGGTCAAAGGGGAACTATACACCCAGGCAACATCACAGCAGAGCAGAGTCCAATTTAAGGAAATTCAACAGCCTGAGCCAAACTATTGCTCAGGTGACCCTCTCAATTTCAGGCATAGCGACCCCAAATTTGGAGGTCTGCTACACTTGTAATAGGAATAAAAGTGACACAATTTTCGCCGAGCTCGCGTGCAGAAGCGAACGCATACGTGAGTAGCGCCCGCAAATGAAATCGGTGTTCAAACCACACATGTGAGATATCGCCTCTATCGGTAGAGCAAGAGCAATAATTATAGCCCTAGACCTCCTCTGTAATTCAAAACATGCAACCTGTAGAACTTTTTAAACGTTGCCTATGGAGATTTTAAAGGGTAAAAGTTTGTCGCCATTCCACGAGCGGGCGCAATTTTGAAGCGTGACATGTCGGGTATCAATTTACTCGGCGTAACATTCATTTTTAAAATATAAAAAAAAATTAGGCTAACTTTACTGTTGTCTTATTTTTTAATTCAAAAAAGTGTATTTTTTCCAAAAAAGTGCGCTTGTAAGACCGCTGCGCATATACGGTGTGACAGAAAGTATTGCAACAACCGCAATTTTATTCTCTAGGGTGTTAGAATTTTTTATATATATATATATATATATATATATATATATGTGTAGCGGGGGTCCTAATTTAGGGGTGATTCGAGTGGTAGTTGGCTCGGATCTTCCAATTCTTATTAAACTCTGCCTTGCTGCTGTCTTCACCTGGCGTGCAGTTCCCCTTAGAAGTATGGGTGGCGCTGTCACTTGTACTCAGGGTTGAACCACAGGTGATGGAGTGGCGATTGGGTGTCCTCTCTCGGCAGCCGTGCGGTGGGTGTGGTCTGCCCGCTGTGCATGCCGGGAGAGGGTACAAAAGGGGCAGACACCTTTAGAGAGCGAGCAGTTCCCGGGGCCCATGCCCGGAGGGAGAACCTATGGTCCAAGTTCAAGTGCATGGCCCTCCAGGCCATGGGGCCACATGCGCATCAGTCCCAGGCACCTTTAGTCCTGGGACTGCAACTGCAACCCTGGGCCCAGCACCTTTAGCTGGAGCCCACTTCGGGGAGGAAGAATCTCAGGGTGCCGCCTTGCTAGAGGACCCGCATCTGGAAGACTCGAACATTGTCTGTTCGCCCGTTCGCCGGCAAATTCGTAAAGTCTATGGGAGAAATCTAAAGTGCTAATTATAAAGGCTTATATGCAAGTTATTGTCCTAAAAAGTGTTTGGGGACCCGGGTCCTGCCCCAGGGGACATGTATCAATGCAAATTTTTTTTTTTTAAACGCCCGTTTTTTCGGGAGCGGTGATTTTAATAATGCTTAAAGTGAAACAATAAAAGTGAAATATTCCTTTAAATTTCGTACCTGGGGGGTGTGTATGATATGCATGTAAAGTGGCGCATGTTTCCCGTGTTTAGAACTGTCCCTGAAAAAAATGACATTTTTGAAGGAAAAAAAAGTCATTTAAAACTCACTCGCGGCTAATAATGAATTGTCGGCTCCCGGCAATACATACAAAAGTCATTGATAAAAAAAAAAAAAAAAAAGTGTGGGGGTCCCCCAGAATTCAATTACCAGGCCCTTCAGGTCTGGTATAGATATTAAGGTGAACCCCGCCGCAAATTTAAAAAAAAATGGCGTGGGGTTCCCCCAAATATCCATACCAGGCCCTTCAGATCTGGCATGGATTTTAAGGGGAACTCCACCCCAAATAAAAAAAAATGGCGTGGAGTCCCCCCAAAAATCCATACCAGACCCTTATCCGAGCACACAACCTGGCCGGCCGCAGGGGAAGAGGGGGGGACGAGAGAGCGCCCCCCCCTCCCTCCTGAACCGTCTATAGAGTCTATACATGTATTACGCAGTGAAGGAAGTTCCCCATCAGGTCTGCCCCCTCGGTATGTCGGACCCCGCCTACGTCATTGGCCTGAGCGGGAAACTTCCTTCACTGTGTAAATTTACCGCGGGACACTGGATTTCACCGCTGGAATGTTTTTTTTTGTTTTTTTTTTTTTAATAAAGGACTTTTTCAAGGTGTTTGTGTGTTTTTTTTTTACATTTTTTTACGCTTTCTTCGTGAAATGGTAGGGGTACAATGTACCCCTTACCAATTCACATGGGGGGGCCGGGATCTGGGGGTCCCCTTTGTTAAAGGGGTCTTCCAGATTCCGATAAGCCCCCCGCCCGCAGACCCTCACAACCACCGGGCAAGGGTTGTGGGGATGAGGCCCTTGTCCCCATCAACATGGGGACATCCTCCCCATGTTGAGGGCATGTGGCCTGGTACGGTTCAGGAGGGAGGGGGGGGCGCTCTCGTCCCCCCCTTTTCCCCTGCGGCTGGCCAGGTTGCGTGCTCGGATAAAGGGTCTGGTATGGATTTTTGGGGGGACTCCACGCCATTTTTTAAAAAATTTGGGGTGGAGTTCCCCTTAAAATCCATGCCAGATCTGAAGGGCCTGGTATGGATATTTAGGGGGAACCCCACGCCATTTTTTTTTAAATTTGCGGCGGGGTTCACCTTAATATCCATTCCAGACCTGAAGGGCCTGGTAATTGAATTCTGGGGGACCCCCACACTTTTTTTTATTTTTTTTATCAATGACTTTTGTATGTATTGATAAAAGCCGACAATTCATTAGCCGCGAGTGAGTTTTTAAATGACTTTTTTTCCTTCAAAAATGACACTTTGTGCAGGGACAGTTCTAAGCACGGGAAACATGCGCCACTTTACATGCATATCATACACACCCCCCAGGTACGAAATTTAAAGGAATAATTCACTTTTATTTTTTAATTTTAAGCATTATTAAAATCACTGCTCCCGAAAAAACGTCCGTTTTTAAAACTTCTTTTTGCATTGATACATGTCCCCTGGGGCAGGACCCGGGTCCCCAAACACTTTTTAGGACAATAACTTGCATATAAACCTTTATAATTAGCACTTTAGATTTCGAACGTTCGAGTCCATTGTATTTAATAGGGTTCTAAAGTTCACACGAACATTTTGTCTGTTCGCAGGTTCTGGTGCGAACCGAACAGGAGGGTGTTCGGCTCATCCCTGGTAAGGAATTGCGTACTCGACTGGAATCAAGAATAAATGCCACTTCATATTCCTGACTATCCAACACATCCACAGGTTCTGGTTCATTTACTTGGAGGCTGGAATAAACAGGTTTCAACAATGAAACATGAAAGACAATTGGAATGCGCATGGATGGGGGAAGTTTTAATCTATAGGACACAGGATTAACAATCTCTGAAATTTCATAGGGCCCGATGAATTTTGGGCCAAGTTTTTTAGATGGAACATGCAGGGACAGATTCCTAGATGATAGCCACACTTTGTCACCAACTTTATATCCTGGTTCCTTTGAGCGCCTCTTGTCAGCCATTTTCTTAAAAGCCTGCACAGAGCGAGAAATAGCACGATTAACATCGGACCAGATTTTGGAGAAATTTTCAATCGTGGTGTTGGTATCTGGAACATCAGAGGGTGGAAGATCAAAGGAGCACACACGAGGATGCAACCCCTAAACACAGAAGAAAGGAGAGGTCCCTGTAGATGAGCTGGCACAATTATTAAAGGCAAACTCTGCCCATGGAAGGATGTTGACCCACTCCACCTCATCATTGGCCATCAGACAACGTACCATCTTCTCTAGAGTCTGATTAGTCCTTTCTGTTTGCCCATTTGTCTCAGGATGATATGCTGAAGAATACGATAACTTAATCCCCAGCTGAGAGCAAAGGGCCTTCCAAAACTGTGCTATAAACTGAGAGCCACGGTCTGAGACAATGTTAATTGGTGCCCCATGGAGCCTGAAAACATGTTTAAAGAATAAATATGCCAGTTCTTTTGCAGATGGCAGTTTCGAAAGCGGAACAAAGTGGGCCATCTTACTGAACCGGTCTACCACCACCCAGATCGTGGAACATCCCTGGGACGGAGGCAAGTCAGTGATAAAGTCCATAGATAAATGGGTCCAGGGACAGGTAGGTATTGGTAGAGGACGTAGGAGACCGGGGGGCTTAGAGGTTCTGCCCTTGCTTCTGGCACAAACTTCACAGGCCTGGACAAAGGCTAACACATCCTGCCTAATCGATGGCCACCAGAGGTTGCGAAAGATAATCTCAAAAGTTTGTCTAAACCCTGGATGTGCTGCAGGTTTTGATGCATGTACCTGTTGCAATACCTGAAAACGAAGAGCCAGGAGCACAAAAAGCATACCAGAGAGAGTGGAGGGAGGGGCTTCAGCCTGTGCAGGTAACGAGGCCTCAGAGATGTCAGTCTGGGTGAAAGCCAAAATCCTATCCTCAGAGATAATGGGTTGTGGAGGAAGCTGAGATGGAGACTCTGATAAAAAGCTGCGAGACAAGGCGTCAGCCTTAATGTTTTTTGGCCCTGGTAAATAAGAAATTGTAAAGTCAAATCTGGAGAAGAACAATGACCACCTGGCTTGACGTGAGTTCAGTCTTTTAGCAGAACGGATGTATTCAAGGTTTTTGTGGTCAGTCAGAACTATGAATGGATAGCGTCCTTCCTCCAGCCAATGTCTCCATTCCTCCAAAGCTAGCTTTATGGCTAACAGTTCTCTGTTGCCTATATCAAATTGCGCTCTGCTGGGGAATATTTACGGGACAGGAAGGCACTGGGGTGGATGGCGTAGAATTGGGGCAGAGGTAAAGGCTTTCTTCAACTGAGTGAAGGCCGCCTGGGCTTCAGTAGTCCATTTAAACGTAGTCTGAGTCTTTCTGGTGAGAGAAGTGATGGGATGTGCAATGGTGGCAAAGTAATTTTTTTAATTTTTTTCGTTTCAAATGTTTTTGATGAAAAGCAGTGTAACATAACAGAACATGACATATAATTGTGAAATCGCGGATGCAGCCGCTATGTAAAGTATACAGATAAAACAAAACAAAACCGTATCATTAATCAGAGGGGTATACAAACCCAGGAGAACAAAGCACAGCTTGAATTATGGGACAGTAGATGCATTAAAGATAAGGAAACATCATGTGGATATTCAATCAGTTAACTGTTGTAGGGGGTCAGCGAGTGCATTGGGGTGATGGATCTGATAGGTAAGTATCGGTGTGAGGACCCTACAATTAACAGTATCACATTAAAAATAAGTGGAGGTAAAACGGGAGAAAGGGGGAGGTAATGGCAGTGGGTGTTGGGATGGTGGCAAAGTTCTTAATGAATTTCCGATAGAAATTTGCAAAGCCCAGAAAGCTCTGAACTGCTTTCAGGTCTGAAGGGTGGTGCCCAGTATAAAATGGCTTGAATCTTGGCTGGATCCATGGTTAGGCCTGTGTTAGAGATTAGGTAGCCCAGGAACGGTACTTGTTTGACATGAAATAAACATTTTTCGGGCTTAACAAAAAGGGAATGAGCCTTTAATCGGGCCAATACTGAGCAGACGTGCCTCTGATGTGTTTCAAGATTGGGAGAGTATATCAAAATATCATCTAAGTATACAAGCATTAAGCGACCCAACAGGTCACGGAAAATGTCATTCATAAAGTTTTGAAAGACAGCTGGTGCATTCCTGAGACCGAAAGGCTTGACAAGACTTTCGTAATGGCCATCTTTTTTTGTTAAAGGCCATTCATCTCCTGCACGGATGCACACTAGATTATAGGCTCCCCTTAAGTCTAGTTTGGAGAAAACTTTTGCTCCCTGGATTTGGGAGAACAACTCTGTGATGAGAGGAAGAGGGTACCGATTGGGAACAGTTATTTTATTTAGCCCTCTGTAGTCAACACAAAGCCTTAGTCCCCCATCCTTCTTCGGGACAAAGAAGCAACCTGCGCCTGCGGGAGAAGTGGAGGGACGGATGAAACCCTTAGCTAGGTTTTCCTGGATGTATTCTTGCAAAGCAAGATTCTCTGGCTTAGACAGTGGAAAGACTCTCCCTCGAGGAGGTGTAGTGTCAGGCAAGAGATCAATGGGACAATCATAACTGCGATGAGGAGGTAAAGTGTCAGCAATCCCTTTAGAAAACATATCCTGAAAGTCCTTATAACAAAGCGGAATCTGTTCCATTCCCACTTGACAGGTAGCAAGTCGAACAGGGTGCTGGATGCTATTTTTTTTTACACTGATTGGACCAAGCCAGAATATTTCCTGTTCGCCAGTCAATTACGGGATTGTGCTTCTGAAGCCAAGGAAGGCCTAGGATCAAAGGAGTGGATGGAGAGTCAATGACAAGACATGAAATCTCCTCCCAATGCAAGGCCCCCAATTGTTACTGGAAAGGGTTGGTGGATTGAAGCACTAGATTTTGTGAGAGAGGCCGATTATCCACAGAAATCAGGCGGACTGGGCTATCTAGCGCATGAGTTTCCAGGGACAGTGAGGAAATCAGTCTTATCAATAAAATTTTCAGCGGCTCCAGAATCTACCAAGGCCAGCAGTTCATGAGTCCCTGTCCCAAAGTGAATAACAGTGGGTAAAAGTATACGATTGTCCCCCTGGGGAGATGAAAGCAGACCTAAGGTGACCTCCCCACAATCACCTAGGTCCTGGAGTTTCCCGGACGTGTAGGGCACGAATGGAGCATATGACCCCTGAGGCCACAATATAAGCAGAGTCCCATGTTACGCCGGCGTGTGTTCCTGGGCAGATAACCGGGTGGAGCCTAACTGCATAGGTTCTTCCATAGAACTGGCACTGGAGGTGGAATAGTCAGGTGGCAAGGGAGGTATATAGTTTGCCACAGCCGTAGTTTGTTCTCGCCTCCTCTCTCGCTGGCGGCGGTCAGTTCTAATGGCTAGACACATAGCCTCCTCCAGTGAGGCTGGGTAGGAGAAGTTGACCAGAGCATCCTTAATTGCATCTGAAAGGCCTATTCTAAACTGGCTGCGGAGAGCAATGGTGTCCCTAGGGGGGGCCAGAGGGGGCCCTGCCCCCCCAACATTATGCTGTGCCCCACCATGTGCCCCCCCCCCCCCAAAATAAAATATATATATTTTTTTTTGCTTTTTTGTATTTCGCTCGGGCTGCTGCTGGGGTAACATAGTCTCTCCTGAGAGGGAGAGCGTCCCCAGTCAGCTCCTGCGGGGGATTCCTCCCCCCTCCCTCTGCTTGCTGACACTGCAAAATGTGAGCGCTCACACAACCACATCTGCCCGATCTGCTCCTTCCCCTGCATCCTCATTGGCACGGAGAAGAGCGAATTGCAGGAAGGACTCCATGAGCACTGTGGGGGGAGGGAGGGGGAGGGGGGCCAAAGCCTTCATCTCAGTTACTGAAAAAATAGACTGATTTCTCCCGTCCTTAGGACAGAAGAACCAGCCTGTAAATTCCGAGAGTGGTGAATGCAAGCTGAGCCGAGTGTCAGTCTATGACACTCTTTCACAATGCAGCGAGTCTAGCCACCCCCCCTCACTCTCCTCACATACGAGCAGGGAGGAATACAGCTCCTCATCGTCCTTTGAGTCCAGCCTAAACTATCCCGGCATGCCGTATCTGAAGAGAGGGGATGTGTGGGCGGGAAATATGAAAATCAGCAGCATTCCTGGCTGTGTGTGACTGATGCCTGAGATTATAGCCTGGACCGTGGGTAAGTGTGTGCACTACAGACTGCAGTACACTGTAATCACTGAACTGCATTATCTCCGTCCCTTCTCTCCCCCATGTGTCTCCCTCCCCCTCTCCTGTTCTTTCAAGACCTTCACAATTTACTTTCACTTTCAGTTAGGCAGGTAATATACGGGACAAATTACTTCCCTGCATCCACAGATTGCAGGAAAGAAACTTGCATAATTCCCCCATCAACACAGACAGTGCTGACAGGGGAATATCCCTCATGCCCAGCAATTGTATTCTCCCGACAAACAGTGATTATCACTAGTGGCTATAGCAACCACTAGTGATAATCATAAGAGATCCTGCTCATTAATGGTTCAAATCTCAGCCAGTTCCTGCTGAACCAGCCGAGATTTAAACTGTCTATGACTGGTCTTGGCTCTTAGGCAGCCCATACATTGATCACTTTTTTCATTCAACTATTAGGTTGAATGAAAAAAAAAAAGAAATAATCCAATTCCCCCATCTACACATTATAGGTGGATGGGGGAATCCTCCCAGTGTGGACCAGTGCTGGAACAACCAGAGTTGCTGTCCTGTCCCGGCTATTCACAGCGCTGGTCTCTGTCTCCATGGCAGCGGCGGCAGCACATTGGAACCCAGTGCTGGTTACTTTATGGGGCTGATGTACAGAAACGTGACCAGATTTTTAAAATGAAATCCGGGGACATATTTTATTTATATTTTTTTATTGGCTAATGGTAAACTATTTTATAAGCATATTTTCCTCAAATGATATATGCAGTGTATGTGGTGTTTATGGAATGATTGTATGATATATACGTTCTTTCCCACATTTCGTCCATGAGATGAAAAAAAAATAATACTTTTTAGAATTTTTTGGGATATGACTACCAAATGTTATGAAGAGAAGATAGAGAAAAACTTGGGAGGGATTGGGTCCCAAAATGTAAATCCAATCTAGGCAGGGGTGGCTCCAGACAATGTTTTTTTGGGGTGCTATGGTGGTGCTTGAAGTAAATCTGAGGGTGCTAATGCGGTGCGCTACCACACACCTGTGGGAGTGGCCAGCAAGTGGCGGTTTCATCATGGCGTCCAATGATAATCAGTATGTCCTGGCCTCTGTATACCAATAAAAAGCCAAAAAATGCAGCACAACCCTACACTTCATTTCTACATTTCTACAAATGGACTTATAAGTGAAATGGTAAAACCTATAAATGAATATCCAATGCAAATCAACCAATGTATTGCAATTTAGTAGTGATGATGTCACCTCCTCTGCAAAAATATTTTGAGAATTTGCAGTGCAAATAATGGTGAAACCCCCTACATACAAAAATAATAACAGAAACGCAAATCAACCCATGTATTAGAATATAGTAGTGATGGTGTCACCCTCTCTGCAAAAGGTAAGAAATATTGCAGAGCTGCAATGTGCAAATAGTGGTAAAGCCACCTATATATAATCATAATAATGATAATAAAATGTACGCTTGATGTATATATTTTACATTTTATTATTATGATTACCGTATATATATAGGTGGTTTCACCGCTATTTGCACATTGCAGCTCTGAAAAATGTATTACCTCTTGCAGAGAGGGTGACAACATCACTACTATGTTCTAATACATGGGTTGATTTGTGTCTTTGTTATTATTATTATTATTGTATGTAGGGGGTGTCACCGCTATTTGCACATTGAAGCTCTGCAATTTCTCAAAATATTTTTGCAGAGGGGGTGACACCATCACTACTATATTGCAATACGTTGGTTGATTTTCACTGGATATTCATTTATAGGTGTTACTATATCACTTATAAGTCCATTTGTACAATTTTATAGATGAAGTATAGGGCAGCGCTGCATTTTTTGCTTTTTATTGATTCGCGTTAGATGAGGGAACCAGCTAAAAAGATTCTCTTATTGCTTTTGAGATATTTTTAGTTGCATGGTAATTGATTTACCTGTTTACCTGATTTGTTATGTCCTCTGTATACTGGTAACCACTGGCCATGCATATTGGTGGTCAGTGTGCCCCTGTATGCTGGTGCTACATGCAGAGTGCAGGTGGGTGCTGGATGCAGGGCTCAAGAGGATGCTATGTAGAGAGTGCAAGGTTCAGGAGTGCATTTTGGAAAGAGTGATGGTCAGAGACTGCAGACATACTACAGGAGATGTTCAGAGACTGCGGATATTATACAGGAAATGGTCAGAGACTGCAGATATTATACAGGAAATGGTCAGAGACTGCGGATTTAATACAGGAGAGAGACTGTGGATTTAATACAGGAGAGAGACTGCGGATTTAATACAGGAGAGAGACTGCGGATATTATACAGGAGAGAGACTGCGGATATTATACAGGAGAGAGACTGCGGATATTATACAGGAGAGAGACTGCGGATATTATACAGGAGAGAGACTGCGGATATTATACAGGAGAGAGACTGCGGATATTATACAGGAGAGAGACTGCGGATATTATACAGGAGAGAGACTGCGGATATTATACAGGAGAGAGACTGCGGATATTATACAGGAGAGAGACTGCGGATATTATACAGGAGAGAGACTGCGGATATTATACAGGCGAGAGACTGCGGAAATTATACAGGAGGGCCAGCACAATTTGTTGTTAGAGATGGGCTGGGCTTGTTCAAAATTCCACATGTCAGAGCCTGCCAGGAAGCCCACACTGCACAGCGCTAATCACAGGCAGTGAGACATTTCCCGGTCCGCAGCTGCACAGATCAGGAAATGTCTCACTGGCTGTGATTAGCACTGTGGAGTGTTGGCTTCCTAGCGGGAGATCCGGCATGTGGGATTTCAAACACACCCGAGCCCATCTCTATTGCTTGTAGACAGTTGAGCTCCCTGCAGGTTGCTTAGCAGCAGTGGAGCCTTCTCTGACATGCTGATCATGATGCAATCCAGGTGATGCTCCTAGCCAAATACTAGTGTTAAATATCAGTTATTTTATTTATCAAAGCCCACACTTTAGGCATAGAGCCCACATGGCTGCTGAACATAGGGTTGATTATATATATATGTGGTTGTACTCTTGATGCTAATAAATACTGTGTTTATTAGATCTGACTGGGAGCATCACCCGGATCACATCCCGATCAGCATGTCAACAGAGAAGGTTATACAGCATTACTGCTGCTAGGTGACCAGCTGGGGGCTCGGCTCTCTATAACCAATAGTGCCAGCCTTCCCCTGCATGCACCCATATTGTCACCAACACTAGGTCCTAATAGACTGCCTCCGCTGCCAAGGAGACAGATGCCAGACCAGCGCTGTCAATAGCAGGGACAGGACAGCTGGGGAACCCCACAGTGGCAGAACACCAGGGCCCGGTGGCAAGAAAACCTTTGCAACCCTGATAGTTTTCCCACTGCTTTGGACCCTTATATTTTCTTGGTGTGCTGGTGACATATATCTCTTGTTTTCTGCCACCCTGGGGGGCCCCAGTATAGTAGGAAGGGAGCTCACTGCAGAACATGTGAAAGGGCCCGTTGTGGGATCGTAGTAAAGGGCCCAGGATATATTATATATATATATATATATATATATATATATATATATATATATATTTGCATTTTATAGTTGGCCCCCCTATTTTTCTCCCTGTCCCCCCATGTGCCCCCCCTAAATATGAAAGCTGGAGAGCTGCATCATTCCAGCCAGATTCCGGGGCTCACCTGCGAAACTCTGAGCAATACATTGCAGCTGTGGCAGTTCCTTGCTTTAAGTTATGCAGGGTTAATTCTGCAGTAGCAGCACGATCTGGATCATCATACAGCAACCCGAGGGCTTCAAAGAAGGCATCTACTGTTAGCAGGGCTGGATGGTTTGGTTCCAGGTTAAAGGCCCAAGCCTGGGGGTCACCCTGTAGTAGAGAGATAATGATTTGAACCCTCTGAGTTTCAAAGTCAGACGAGGATGGCCTTAACTTCAAATATAATTTGCAGCTGTTTTTAAAGTTGCAAAACCCTTTACGGTCACCAGAACACCGGTCAGGCAAAGGAATTTTTGGTTCATACAGAGTTTTTGTAGCGGTGGTAGTAGGATATTGCACCTTGGTGAGCTCTGTGGCCCTTTTCCTGAACTTGATGGGATAATGGTAAAGTCCCTGTGCAAACATCTGAGCCTGCTCAGGATCCATGATAGGTTTCCCTTTTTATGTCTGGCTTGTGATAATGTCAGGCTAGGAGCAGATAACAGGTAACATTTCAGGTGTGCTGATTATGCAAACAGTTCAAGAACAAGAGCACATACCATGAGCAGGTCAGCTGGGACTTGTAGTTCACCGCTGCAGATGAAGGTAGATGTTGGTTGGACCTTGTAGTTCACTGCTTCAGATAAAGGTGGATGTTAGCTGGTGCTTGTAGTTCACCGCTGCAGATGGATGTTGGCTGGTACTTGTAGTTCACCGCTGCAGAAGGATGTTGGCTGGTGCTTGTAGTTCACCGCTGCAGATGAAGGTACTACAGTAGAATCAGGCAAAGCGTAGTCTAGGCAAGCTGGGTCATACACAGGTAGATTAGAGTCCAAACGGTACTGAATCAGAAGCGAGCAAGCCGGGTCAAATGAGTCGGGTCATACACAAAATACACAGAACAGATATCAGCTGATTCAAACAGTGGCACACAAAGGTAACTCTATCACGAGCACTGATTGGATGATGATACAGGTGATTTAAAGGTGAGATGGCCAATCACTGTTGTTTCCCAGGCAAAGGCTGTGTCAGGTGAGTTGTGCTGGGTCCTAAAGGGATTCTAGTACTGACAGTCAGGGACTAGGATGGGGGTTGATATGAATGCATAAGGGCCTGAGGAGGGGAGGGGAGGGAATGAAGGACCCAGGAAAGAAAACAAAACAAAACAATAGGGGGGTGAGGGGAAACACAAATTCAAAAACACAAATCGGACCTGTCCAACTTTGAATCCTATGGGGGGGGGAGGGGGAGGTCTGTCAAGGGTCAAGAGCTAGCACCTAGTGACTATAAAATAACAAGTGGCAGAGAACTGTATGTAAATGTATGGGCAGAACCTACAGTTTTGGAATAATTTGGTGTATGCAAATGAGAAGCCTGTTAGAAAAGTTTAGTTTCACTCCAGCCATTCAGGTCGCTGAATAAGAAGGGGAAATACAGGTGAAGGCCAACAAAAGTCTAACATTACTCCGAGAGACTAGTGCAAGTGAAGAACCACATATAGTGATCTAACCCACAGTGTCCCCGCTAGGAGTAGAACTATAAACATTAAATAACCCAGTATGGCGTAAGGAGGAAGTGAGGTGAGCAGGCCCGAGAAGAATGTGGCAAAGTACACCGCCCCCCAACCCCCCCCCCCCCCGGGGAAAGATATGCACCGTGCAGGTACCCTTTTGCTCTTAAGCCAGGAGACCACACAGAGGAAGATCACTCCACCAGACTGGAAGAAGGTCGACGAAAATTAGGCTCCACTCACCCCAAATGCATCACTAAGCAATCCCCTCCTCACTGCACATAATAGCATGAAGGTAAACATGAAAACGAGAGGGTAAATCTATCAAACACAAACAGGCAACAAATCAGAGAAAATGCTATTCTGCTCATATAAGACTTTGAAAAACATTTTGTGGTATCAAAGTACAGGAACAGTTTTTCTCCCTGTTTACTCAGACTATAAGTGCAATTGGCTGCACAAAGTGCTTTGGAAATCAGAGGGTGAATCAGGGAGTCTTCTGTGTAAATCCACAGCCACAAACTGAGTAGGCAACTGTAGCCAGCTTGTAGGAAGAGGACTCTCTAAAGGCATGAGATACCAGAGGGGGTTTGTTCTGGCGGGAAGCCCGGGCACAGTAAAGTGGGAGCACCCTTGTTGTGCTTAGTGCAATGTCCCTCTAGAAACAGCAAAGTTCATTGTGCCGAGCAAGGGCCATAAGCTCACCTGGGCAAATGCTGATAACAAATGGCAGGTCAAAAGAGAGGGGGTATACCTCATAATTGCAGCAGGAAAGGGTCCATCTACTACCCTTATTTAATGATCAAGAACAAACACAGAAGTATACATTGGGGCAACAGATAGGCTCCTCAGAAGTGTAATCAGGCGCAAGGAGACAGTCTAATGCTTATTACTAGGGATGAGCCGAACACCTCCCCATTCGGTTCGCACCAGAACCTGCAAACAGACCTAAAGTTCGCGCAAACTTTAGAACCCTATTAAATACAATGGACTCGAACAATCAAAATCAAAAGTGCTAATTATCAAGGCAGATATGCAAGTTATTGTCCTAAAAGGGTTTGGTGACCCGGGTCCTGCCCCAGGGGACATGTATCAATGCAAAATAAAGTTTTAAAAACGGCCGTTTTTTCGGGAGCAGTGATTTTAATAATGCTTAAAGTGAAGCAATAAAAGTGAAATATTCCTTTAAATTTCATACCTGGGGGGTGTATAGTATGCCTGTAAAGCAGCGCTTGTTTCCCGTGCTTAGAACTGTCCCTGCACAAAGTGTAATTTCTGAGCGGGGAAAGCCGGGGCTTACCCCTATGATCTGACGGGTAACCCCGCCCCCTCGTACGTCAGACCCCGCCTACGTCATTGGCTGAGCAGACCTGATGGGGAACTTCCTCCGCAGTGTAATAAATAAATAGACCCAGCCCCTTCTCACGTTCCCCATCAGGTCCCAGAGGATCCATACCAGACCTGAAGGGCCTGGTAATGGAATTTGGGGGGACCCGCATGCATTTTTTTTCATTTTTTATCAATTACTTTTCTCTGTATTGCCGGGAGCTGACAATTCATTATAGCCGCGAGTGCTTTTAAATGACTTTTTTTCGTTCAGAAATGACACTTTGTGCAGGGACAGTTCTAAGATTGGGAAACAAGCGCTGCTTTACAGGCATACTATACACCCCCCCCAGGTACGAAATTTAAAGGAATATTTCACTTTTATTGTTTCACTTTAAGCATTATTAAACTCACTGCTCCCGAAAAAACGTCCATTTTTAAAACTTCTTTTTGCATTGATACATGTCCCCTGGGGCAGGAAATGGGTCCCCAAACACTTTTTATGACAATAACTTGCATATAAGACTTTAAAATTAGCACTTTAGATTTCTCCCATAGACTTTTACAGGGTGTCCCGCGGCTTTTTGAATTTACTGCGAACAACCCCAAATTGTTCGCTGTTCGGCGAACAGGCAATGTTCGAGTCAAACATGAGTTCGACTCGAACTCGAAGCTCATCCCTACTCATTACCTGGATTTCCCATCAGATGAGGGCTTCAGTATTTTCCTGGAAGGTGTATGTGGCTGTTGCCATCGTTCCCAGCATGGTGCTCTGGAGAACTCCCAAAGAAAAGTTTGGCCAAGTGTCGAGTTCCACAGAAGGAAGCCCCAGGTTCTTCAGAAAGGCAGGGAGATCATCTGGAGAATAAAATACTGTATATAAGAATGACCATCCTTTCATGCAAGTAGTGCAGTGATATCCGATGGCTGCCTCATGTAGTGCATGGGTTAGAGGGCACAGGGGTTTCCTCTTTGCCATTGTCTGCTGGGATAAGTCTCAGTATAAGGTATAAGGTAATCTTGGCACCATCAAAATAAATCAAGCCCTTCTCCCTGGCCTTGAGGAGAATCTCTTCCTTTTGTTTAAAAAAAATGTACTCAACATAGCACATCTCTAGACTGAGACCTATTTGGATTGAGAGAGCCTGGGGTCCAAGGAACCGTATCTATTTCATTGCCCAGAACAGACAGTAAAATGTCCTCCTAGTGGGTTGCCTTTGAGATTCCTGAGCTGATTCTGCCTCCTGAGACTCCTCTTCTCAGAACCTCCGTAGTTCAGAAAGCAGACTCTGGGAAATCTATAACACAGCAATGCCTACTCCAAGGGCATAGTGAATATATGTCACAAAATGCAATGAAATAAATGTATGGGGATCTTCATTGAGAAAATTTACAAACCTAAAGATCATTTATATTAATACAAACAGGCTAGAAGTAACTGAAATTCAGTGTTGAAATAAATACATATATGATATTGACCATAGAGACACTAGATTAACTTCAACTTTATAAAAATCCACTTGGTTCACATGCCCCAAGTATTTTTCTGATTCTTTCAAGTATACTTGTTTGTTATAATTAATACATTTATTTATGTTTTCATACCTGCTATGTGTAGGTGATTTATATTCATTTTCTATTTTAAGTTATTTTCATGCATTCAGTGTGCAAAATGTTTTATTTCAGTTCTTTGAAGGTAAAGAATTGCGTCTGAAGCAGGAGTATTTTGTTGTAGCTGCCACACTTCAAGACATAGTCAGACGCTTCAAGTCCTCTAAATTTGGATGTCGTGATGCAGTTCGTACATCTTTTGAAGCATTTCCTGATAAGGTAACTATTTTCTTTTATTTTCTATTCTTTCAAATACTACACCAACTTTTCCTTTTAATGCTGGTGCTTGCTGTCTTTCCTAGGTAGCCATACAGCTCAATGATACTCACCCATCTCTTGCCATTCCTGAGCTCATGAGACTGTTTGTCGATGTTGAAAAAATGGACTGGGATAAGGTAATATAACTTTTTTAAATTTCTGGTGTTATCATTTATTATTCTCATTCACATTATGTATTCCAACTTCCACAAAGTTGAAAACTGTTGTTTTGTTTTTGATACATACTGGGGAATTCAATAAATTAATATAACACTTTCTGGCAGTAGTTCCCTGCCTGTCTTTTGTGTCACAGGCACAGTGACCAAGGAGGGGGCACAATGAGGAAGGAATGTCCAGTATGGTTACCCTGTCGTCTGTGCCAGGCTCTGTTAAATTCATGGTTATAAAAGAAAAATTTGCGCTAAGTGCCAATTTTTAAAGTGCAATAAATGAATAAATCCCTAAAGGAAAACCTGCTGCTAAACACCAAAAAAAACCTTGATATAAGGTACAACAAATATAAATATACAAAAAGGTGTAGCGCTGGATGAGCAAAACTGTGTATGGCTATACAGTGAAAAAATTATAAGAAAAAGTATCAAAAACATGAGTGAATACTACAAATAAACATTTTAAAGTTCATATGTGTCAGTGAAAAATATATGAAATCTTCTCCTCTATTTAAAGATAAGAGTTCTACAGAGTGCAGGTATCCGATGAAAATCATAGGCAAAATGCTCCAACACTTAGTAAAGATCCCGCCACCAAGGTGAAGAATGAAGGCTTACCAGACAGCCTGTGACCACCCTTCTCAGGGGGGTCAAAACAGGCTCAGTAGAGTGATGTTTTACTCCATGGAAGGCAAGATGATTCTGCAGGAACGCTTCATCCACAGTGGGAGGGTCTCCAGAGACGTTGATTGAACACCTGGCCAGAACTGGGAGTAGACACACTCTTTGCAGATCAGAGTGGATGTTCCTCAGTAAGTAGGATAAAATCCAAAAGAGAAAGAAAAACTTTCCATAGTGTAGCGTTCATCCATAAAAAAGGGGGGTTTATTTTCACAAAGTATGCGATACAGAACCTCAAAGTAACAAGTCCTGAGATATTAAAATGCTGGTTAAAAAACTCCTTGCAAGGAATAAAAAGCTCCATATTCTGTCAATCAAACGACCGTCCGCGCGTGCGCAATGCGTGCACGTGTCGCCCTATGTCGTTTCGTCAAATCTGACGTCATCAGGGGCGCCAGGTGTTCAATCAACGTCTCTGGAGACTCTCCCACTGTGGATAAAGCGTTCCTGCAGAATCATCCTGCCTTCCATGGAGTAAAACATCACTCTACTGAGCCTGTTTTGACCTCCCTGAGAAGGGTGGTCGCAGGCTGTCTGGTAAGCCTTCATTGTTCACCTTGGTGGCGGGATCTTTACTAAGTGTTGGAGCATTTTGCCTATGATTTTCATCGGATACCTGCACTCTGTAGAACTCTTATCATCTTTAAATAGAGGAGAAGATTTCATATATTTTTCACTAACACATATGAACTTTAAAATGTTTATTTGTAGTATTCACTCATGTTTTTGATACTTTTTTTGTTAAATTCATGTATCTGTTTCCTTATGCCGTGTACACACGATCGATTTTTTCGACGGTGAAAACACCGTCGAGAAAATCGACGTGAAAAACGAGGAACAGCTTGTGCCGTTTTAAATGACATTTTTTTTCTTGGTCGAAAAAACGACTGTGTAGGCTCCCCGGCAGTGTTTCCCTATGGGAAAACTGCCGCGGAAAAAAATGACGGAAATCACGACGAGAAAAATTAGAGCATGTTCTAATTTTTCTCGTTGTGATTAATGCCGTTTTCCCCAACAAAAATCCCACACACGGTCGTTTTTCTCGTCCAAAAGAAAAAATTTAATTTTTCCCGACGGGAAAAATGATCGTGTGTACGCGGCATTACAGGTATATGAATCTGGTGCAAGCCCTGACAATTTTGGTTCAGAGCCCCGATGGATTTCAGTGTCTACAACACTTTCAGTGGTTGTAAAGGCAGGAGGTTTTTTACCTTACTGTATTCTATCCAGTAAGGTGAAATACCTCTGCATGCAGCTCCCCCCACAGCCCCTCTAAATGCATACCGGATGCAATCTCGATCCAGCGATGTGCATGAGAGCAGAGGCTCTTTCTGCCCTCTCCCTCTGCACTGGCTCAGATAGCACAGCCAATGATGAGGGGACAGGGGGTGAGGCTGAGCCCCACTTAGCCTCGCCCAAGGGGGGGTTCAGGAGATAGCAGGCACAATTGTCTCTATAATACTTGCTATGGGGGCACTTGGCGGGGTAGGGGAGCCAGGAGCAACCGCAGGGGACCCAAAAAGAGGAGAATTGAGGCTGCTGTGAGAAAACAATTGCATAGAGCAGGTAGGTGTACATGTTTGTTATTTTAGCAAAAATAAAACAAAACAAAACAAAAAACTTTTAGCAAAGTTAAAAGAGAAGTATGGCCAAAGCTTATTTTTCACCATACTTCTCTTCTGGGTCACAGAAGTGCACTAATTTATGCAGTCCTGTGACCCAAAATCAGCTGACATTAGGCTAAAGCCCCCTGTCGGCTGATGTCACAGAGCCAGTCCAGGCTCTGAAAGAATCCCGACTTTAAGGTCGGAATCCAACCAGATGCCTGACTGGTAGCTGGCTCAGCTGTTAGGTGTGCCGATGAGAGCCTGAGTCGGTAGCTCCCCCCCCCCCCTCCCAGAGCCCGGTGCTCCAGTGAATATTGGAGGGGGAGAGCAGAGAGCTGGTGATTGATTGTCACTGTTCTCTGCTCAGTGAAGACAGAGTACTAGGTAATCAGCAGTCATGTAACTGCTCAGTTCTCGGTCTTAGAGCCAGCGTGTGGGCGGGACCTACTCACCCTTCATGTGGGGGTAACACTCCTCATGTGAAACTCAACATTATCACGGAACCCAGCAATGAGCCTTTCACCATGTGCAATAATGCAAGTCTCTCTGTGAAACATATTGTCCCATATTGTCCCATGTTTCTACACATCTTCCTTGATGTATGTTGCATTTAAGAGGGACATGGCTGAGCCCATGCTCTCTCCAACAGTCCAGCATAACTCATGACACATCATCAATAAATGGATTTTGACTCATATCCTTTGGTCTGGTGCTCCTTCCATATATGCATGTCTTTTCCTGGTAACTTGCTTGAGTACCCACCGTAGGGTACCCTTCCCTGTTGTAAGAAGCCTAATCTGAGTGGGCTCTTCAAATGTTTTTTGCCCTAACTACCTTGTTTAACCACCTCCCTACTGTACACGAAAACCCCCTTCCTGCCCAAGCCATTTTTCAGCTTTCAGCGCTGTCACACTTTGAATGACAATTGCGCGGTCGTGCGACGTGGCTCCCAAACAAAATTTGTGTCCTTTTTTTCCCACAAATAGAGCTTTCTTTTGGTGGTATTTGATCACCTCTGCGGTTTTTATTTTTTGCGCTATAAACAAAAGAAGAGCGTCCAGTTTGGAAAAAAAACACTATTTTTTACTTTTTGCTATAATAAATACCCATTTTTTTTTTTTAAATAAAATTTTCCTCAGTTTAGGCTGATACGTATTCTTCTACATATTTTTGGTAAAAAAAAAAATCGCAATAAGCGCGTATTGATTGGTTTGCGCAAAAGTTATAGCGTGTACAAAATAGGGGATAGATTTATAGTATTTTTATTTTTTTATTTTTTTATTAGTAATGGCGGCGATCTGCGATTTTTTTTATTGTGACTGCGATATTGCGGCGGACACATCGGACACTTTTGACACATTTTTGGGACCATTCACGTTTATACAGCGATCCATGCTATAAAAATGCATTGATTACTGTATAAATGTGATTGGCAGGGAAGGGGTTAACCACTAGGAGGCGGGAAGGGGTTAAATATGTTCCCTCAATGTGTTCTTACTGTGGGGGGAGGGGACTGACTGGGGGAGGTGACTGATGGTTGTCCCTATGTACAAGGGACACACCATCAGCCTCCTCTCCCTCACAGGACGTGGATCTCTGTGTTTACACACAGAGACCCACTTTCCTGCTCGTTTCCCCGGGCAATCGCGGGTGCCCGGCGGCAATCGCGGCCGCCGGGCACGCGCACCGGGGCCTTGTGAACGCGGCGGGCGCGTGCCGCTGGCGGCGAGCGCGCGCCTTCTAGCTCGTTTTAAAGGGAGGACGTCATATGACGTCCTCCCAGAACGAGAGTATCCTCCGCCCGCCGTCAATTGACAGTGGGCAGTGGACAAGTGGTTAAACCCTTATCAAAGTCCCAGCGCCTCTTGGATGTCCATTTTTCATTGGAGTTTTCCGCCCTCCCAGTGACAGAATGGGGTCCTGCCGTGCACCTAGCGTGGACCTCATATGTGTACTTATTTAACTCCTTTAGCTCTCCCGTACCATACGGATAGATATATGGGGTCTGTGCACTAAATGTTCCGTCTCACTTGCTTTTGGGGAACCAAAAGTTATCGATGGAGTAGGAAAATTGACCCCCTCGCTACTGGAGGACCTGTCACCTACACCAGGTACCACGCTTATGACCAGCTGCTATAAATTCCCTCCCACAAGTTTGTGGCTACCCGTGGCAGCTACTCCCCTGTTCCGATTCTTCTTCCTTTGTAGCGGCCTTGCTTTCATACCCTGTGTGTGATTTACAAGCCCTGTTCCTTCAATATGCCATGTACCACCATACACCCATTTAGAGTAACTTCAGACCAGGCATGAAACTTTTAAAAGCTTTGCTGAAAATTCAGCAACACAGTTCAACAGCACACTGTAGATGAAACAGAGCAGCCCTAACTAACTAATGCAGGCTGCCCAGTTTGGTATAAAACAGAGAAACAAAGTCCATTTAGCAAAAGTTAATTAATGGTAGGTTCCTATTCCAGGGAGAATCCCAGCAGGGTGACCCAGGAGGGGGCCACATGCTCCATAAAGACTACATGATGCAGCAGATCTTCCTCTGTAAATCGCATGTGAAAGAGAGAGCGGCTCTGAGCCCTCATCTGGTAATTACGTGGCTTACAGCAGGTTTATTTACTTGGCGTAATTACATCTTTTTTATGTTACCAAATAATTGCGTATTATATTGTGTTTGTGTGCACAAATATTTTCCTGAAAATTTGCGTTTTATAAATGGTTGAGCAAATATTGTGCAACATAAAGAATTGCAACAACCACCATTTTATTCTCCAGGGTTTCTGCTTTCAGAAAATATATCATGTTTGGGGTTCTAAGCCATTTTCTAGCAAAAAAAAATGCTGATTTTAACAATAACACTATATGAGAAATGTCAGAACTGACCTGGGTAGCAAGTGGTTAAAGTAGTTGTAAAGGCAGAAGTTTGTTTTTTATCTTAATGCATTCTATGCATTAAGATAAAAAGCCTTCTGTGTGCAGCAGCCTCCCTAGCACCCCCTAATACTTACTTGAGCCCCATCTCTGTCCAGCGATGTCCATGAGTCCAACGGCCATCAGGGACTCTCCCTCCTGATTGGCTGAGACACAGCAGCAGCGCCATTGGCTCCCGTGGCTGTCAATCAAAGTCAGTTAGCCAATCAGGAGAGAGAGGGGGCGGGGCTGAACAGCAGCTCTGTGTCTGAATGGACATATGGAGCTACAGCTTGGCTCGGGTGCCCCCATAGCTAGCTGCTTGCTGTGGGGGCACTCGAAAGGAGGGAGGACCTAGGAGCAGCGAAGAGGGACTCGAGAAGAGGAGGATCCAGGCTGCTCTGTGCAAAACCACTGCACATGGCAGGTAAGTAAAACATGTTTGTTATTAAAAAAAAAAAAAAAAAAAGAGACTTTACAATCACTTTAAGAACCATTGACAGTAGAAAGGTGTCATATATAGAAGTAATAGAAATACTGCTTCTATATATGATGCTTGGCTCCCACTAAACAGGGGGCTGAATAGGCAAAAGTCTGGGTGTTCCTCCGAATGGCTGAAAATCTTCTAACAGCCAAAGTTTGGTCCAAACGTCTGCTTATAATAAAGTAAGCATCGACTGATTCATTTTTTTCCCAGCACATTCACGTGTCAGTAAAGGACTCCTGACTGAAAGGGCATCTGCTTGCCAGGGTTGGAGCAGACGGACGCTAATTCCTATAGAGAAGAGAAAGTAGGGTAGCCAGGCTGAGAAGTCCACAAGGAAGTCCAGGAGGTCCATAAATCAAAAACATCCTCAGAGAAACTGGGGAAAAGACAAATACAATGAGATTCAGAAGAGGAGAGAGATGGGGGGGGGGAAGAAGTTGAAAGAACTTGGAAAGTGCTTTGTGAAGATAGAAGGATTGCAACTCCACTGTGGGTGAGTGAGTGGAGGCCACCATGGGAGTGGGCCGATGGAAAACGCAGATTCAGATTCCTGAAGCCATGTTTCAGTAATGGCTAGTAGGTTAAAAAAGTTTGAGATAAAATGTCATGGACAGAGGTGAACTTGCTACAGGGAGAATGGGCATTTCAGAGGGCACATGAGAAAGGGGGCTGGTTCTCGGAACCAGGGGAATTGGAAATTAGTGTATTGTGGCTGCTGCCAGTGCAAGAAGGTTGCCAGGTGTGTTGGTAAAGGTTACATAGTATCAGAGGCGTACTAAGGGGAGGGCGAGGGGGGGCGGGCCGCCCCCGGGTACAGCACACTGGGGGGTGTCAGACCGGCACCCCCCTCCGTAATTTTACTACACCCGCCGCCGCGGTGGCAGCGCCGCAGCGGCACACTGACAGGCACGGAGAGGAGAGACAGCTACAGTGGCGAGGGGGAGAGGGTGTGCGGGGGGGGGACATCTGGGATCGCACAGACAGGCAGCCTCCTCTCCTCTCGCGGCCACAGGCTGCCTGTCTGTGCGATCCCGGATGTCACACAGACACACACACAGGCACAGGCGAGAGTGAAGCCGCCTCCCCCTCCTCTCTGTGTAAACAGGGGGAGGGGACCTGCTGTGCCGCTGCGCTGATCTGAGGTACTGAAGAGGGGGGCTACACTGAGCGGAGGGCTACACTGAGCGGGGGGGCTACACTGAGCGGGGGGCTACACTGAACGGGGGGGCTACACTGAACGGGGGGGCTACACTGAACGGGGGGGGCTACACTGAACGGGGGGGGCTACACTGAACGGGGAGGGCTACACTGAATGAGGGGGCTACACTGAACGAGGGGGGCTACACTGAACGAGGGGGGCTACACTGAACGAGGGGGGCTACACGGAACGAGGGGGGCTACACGGAACGAGGGGGGGCTACACGGAACGAGGGGGGGCTACACGGAACGAGGGGGGCTACACGGAACGAGGGGGGCTACACGGAACGAGGGGGGGCTACACGGAACGAGGGGGGCTACACGGAACCTGGGGGCTGCACTGAACGGGAGGTGTCTGCACTGAACGGGGGGCTACACTCGAGGAGGGGATGCTCTGAATGGGGGGCTACTCTGAACAGGGGGGCGTCTGCACTGAACAGGGGCGTCTGCACTGAAGGGGGGCTACACTGAAGGGAGGGTCTGTGTAACATGCTGGGGGTCCAGAGATGCAGGGTGCTGTATAATGTAAAGGGGTCCAGAGGTGCGGTGCTATGTAATGTAAAGGGGTCCAGAGGTGCAGGTTGCTGTGTAATATAAAGGGGTCCAGAGATGCAGGGTGCTGTGTAATGTAAAGGGGTCCAGAGGTGCGGTGCTATGTAATGTAAAGGGGTCCAGAGGTGCAGGGTGCTGTGTAATGTAAAGGGGTCCAGAGATTCAGGGTGATGTGTAATGTAAAGGGGTCCAGAGGTGCAGGGGACTGTGTAATGTAAAGGGGTCCAGAGGTGCGGTGCTATGTAATGTAAATGGGTGCAGGGTGCTGTGTAGTGTAAAGGGGTCCAGAGATGCAGGGTGCTATGTAATGTAAAGGGGTCCAGGGGTGCAGTGAGCTGTGTAATGTAAAGGGGTCCAGAAGGGCAGGGTGCTGTGTAATGTAAAGGGGTGCAGGGGGCTGTGTAATGTAAAGGGGTCCAGAGGTGCAGGGTGCTATGTAATGTAAAGGGGTCCAGAAGGGCAGGGTGCTGTGTAATGTAAAGGGGTCCAGAGATGCAGGGTGCTGTGTAATGTAAAGGGGTCCAGAGATGCAGGGTGCTGTGTAATGTAAAGGGGCCCAGAGGTGCAGGGGGCTGTGTAATGTAAAGGGGCCCAGAGGTGCAGGGGGCTGTGTAATGTAAAGGGGCCCAGAGGTGCAGGGGGCTGTGTAATGTAAAGGGGCCCAGAAGTGCAGGGGACTGTGTAATGTAAAGGGGCCCAGAGATGCAGGGTGCTGTGTAATGTAAAGGGGTGCAGGGGGCTGTATAATGTAAAGGGGTCCAGAGGTGCAGGGTGCTATGTAATGTAAAGGGGCCCAGAGGCGCAGGGGGATGTGTAATGTAGAGGGGCCCAGAGGTGGTGATGTCGCGAACATAAAATTTTCCATTCGGGAGCGGCGAACGCGAATTGCCGCAAACTCTGACAGACCAAACTCCCCGTTTAACGCACCGCAAACAGTCCATTTGCACAACCGCAAGGCTTTAATTATCACCTTAGATGATCACAAAGAAAATTAATGTTTTTTCTATGCAAAATTATCCAGCCGATCGCTTTTGGTCTGTTCACAATGAAGCAACGACCTTATCATCTGGGGTGCGCCAACATTGCCATTGCCAACACACTCATAGAGGTGGTCGCTTCATTGTGATATGCAAGCCCCTTCACCACAACAAGGTAACGATCACGAAGGGGAATTGACACATGTATGTGCTTTTTTTTGTTTTGTTTTTGCAGTCACAGTGCAGCACCAGAGGCCAGAAAAATTAGGCATATACACATGCCAGAAAAATTAGGTATTGTTGCAGCCGCTGCTGTAGCAGCGGCCAGAAAAATTGATGTTTTCCAGGCAGAAGGTGCCCTAAAACATTGCGGCTTGAACCCTAGTTGGTGGCGGATAAGTCACGCAAGTCATCCGGCATGCAGAGATAAAATACAGCAGCCTGTGGACCATTTTTAGAACAAGGCAGCTCATCTCATCAGGCCTTTTTTAGTCAAATGTATCGCCCACTGTCAGTCCCTTCGGGATCCATGCCTCATTCATCTTAATAAAGGTGAGGTAATCTAGACTTTTTTGACCTAGGCGACTTCTCTTCTCAGTGACAATACCTCCTGCTGCACTGAAGGTCCTTTCTGAAAGGACACTTGAAGCGGGGCAGGCCAGAAGTTCTATCGCAAATTGAGATAGCTCAGGCCACAGGTCAAGCCTGCAAACCCAGTAGTCAAGGGGTTCATCGCTCCTCAGAGTGTCGATATCTGCAGTTAAGGCAAGGTAGTCTGCTACCTGTCGGTCGAGTCGTTCTCTGAGGGTGGACCCCAAAGGGCTGTGGCGATGCGTAGGACTTAAAAAGCTCTGCATGTCCTCCATCAACAACACGTCTGTAAAGCACCCTGTCCTTGCCGGCGTGGTCGTGGTAGAAGGAGGATTACTTTCACCTCTTCCCCTGTTAGATTCCCGTTGTGCTGTGACATCACCCTTATACGCTATGTAAAGCATACTTTTTAATTTATTTTGGAACTGCTGCATCCTTTCCGACTTCCGGTAATTCGGTAACATTTCTGGCACTTTCTGCTTATACCGGGGGTCTAGTAGCGTGGCCACCCAGTACAGGTCGTTCTCCTTCAGCCTTTTTATACGAGGGTCCCTCAACAGGCACGACAGCATGAAAGACCCCATTTGCACAAGGTTGGATGCCGAGCTACTCATGTCCCGTTCCTCGTCCTCACTGATCTCACTGAAGGTCTGTTCTTCCCCCCAGCCACGTACAACACCACGGGTACCAGATAAGTGACAACGAGCACCCTGGGATGCCTGCTGTGGTTGGTCTTCCTCCTCCTCCTCAAAGCCACATTCCTCCTCTGACTCCTCTCCCTCAGACTCCTCTTCCAGCGTTGCCGCAGGTCCAGCAAGCGATGTTGATAAGGCTGTTTCTGGTGGTGATGGTGACCACAACTCTTCCTCTTCACGCTCATCTACGACCTGATCCAGCACTCTTCGCAGGGCACGCTCCAGGAAGAAAACAAATGGGATGATGTCACTGATGGTGCCTTCAGTGCGACTGACTAGGTTTGTCACCTCCTCAAAAGGACGCATGAGCCTACAGGCATTGCGCATGAGCGTCCAGAAACGTGGCAAAAAAATTCTCAGCTGCGCAGAGGCTGTCCTAGCACCCCGGTCATACAAATACTCGTTGACGGATTTTTCTTGTTGGAGCAGGCGTTCGAACATTAGGAGTGTTGAATTCCAACGTGTCGGGCTGTCGCAAATCAAGCGCCTCACTGGCATGTTGTTTCGCCGCTGGATATCTGAAAAGTGCGCCATGGCCGTGTAGGAACGTCTGAAATGGCAACACACCTTCCTGGCCTGCTTGAGGACATCCTGTAAGTCTGGGTACTTATGCACAAAGCGTTGTACAATTAGATTTAACACATGTGCCATGCACGGCACATGTGTCAACTTGCCCAAATTCAATGCCGCCAACAAATTGCTTCCGTTGTCACACACCACTTTGCCGATCTCCAGTTGGTGCGGAGTCAGCCACTGATCCACCTGTGCGTTCAGGGTGGACAGGAGTGCTGGTCCGGTGTGACTCTCTGCTTTCAGGCAAGTCAACCCCAAGACGGCGTGACACTGTCGTATTCGGGATGTGGAATAGCCCCTGGGGAGCTGGGGGAGGTGCAGTTGATGTGGAGAAAGACGCAGCAGCAGAAGAGGACTCAGCCGAGGAGGTTATCGAAAAGGATGGAGTAGGAGGAGTAGAGGAGGTGGCAGCAGGCCTGCCTGCAAGTCGTGGCGGTGTCACCACCAACTCCTCTGCAGAGCCACGCATTACATGCTTGGCAGCCGTCAGCAGGTTTACCCAATGCGCAGTGTAGGTGATATACCTGCCCTGACCGTACTTTGCAGACCAGGTATCAGTGGTACCAGGTATCAGTGGTCAGATGGACCCTTGCCCCAACACTGTGTACCAGATGTGCCATGACTTCCTTTTGCACAATAGAGTACAGGTTGGGGATTGCCTTTTGTGAAAATAAATTTTGGCCGGGTACCTTCCACTGCGGTGTCCCAATAGCTACAAATTTTTTGAAGGCCTCAGACTCCACCAGCTTGTATGGTAAAAGCTGGCGGGCTAAGAGTTCCGACAAGCCAGCTGTCAGACGCCGGGCAAGGGGGTGACTCTGTGACATTGGCTTCTTACGCTCAAACATGTCCTTGACAGACACCAGAACTGCTCAAGGCGAGAGACAGAGTGGCCGATGGTTGAGAGGGGGCAAGGAGGACAGCAGTGGTTGACGTGGCTGAAGATGCTGGACCAGGAGGAGGATGGTGGCTTTGAGCTTGTGTGCTGCTTATACTCGTCATCATGTGTTGATCCCATAGGCGTTTGTGATGTGCGATCATGTGCCTTCGCAAAGCAGTTGTACCTAGGTGGGTGTTGGATTTCCCACGACTCAGTTTCTTTTGGCACAGGTTGCAAATGGCATCGCTGTTAGAGGCAGACACACAAAAAAAATGCCACACTGCTGAGCTTTGCAATGACGGCATTCTGGTGGTGGCAACAGCATGCGTTGATTGGCGTGCTGTCTGGCTGACCTCAGGTGCCGATGCATGCTGTCTGACTGTGCCACCAGCTCCTTGCGACGACCTACCCCTGTTTCCAACTCGTCTCCTCCTCCTCTCTGTCTCCCCATCTGAACTTTCCCCCTGTTCTTCTTCTCTTCGAGCGGGCACCCACGTGACATCCACATCGTCATCATCAACCAGTTCACTTGTATCTGACAACTCAGCAAAGGAAGCAGCAGCGGGTACAACATCATCATCATCACACCGTACGTCCATGTGTGTAATGCTGCCTGACTGAGACATATCCCTTTTATCTACATCCTCTGGCAATAATGGTTGCGCATCACTCATTTCTTCCAACTCATGTGTAAATAACTCCTCTGACAGATCAAGTGAAGAAGCTGTGGTGCTAGTGTTGGTGGTGGCGGCAGGCGGGGGAGTGGTAACTTGAGAGGTGCCCGAAGCTGAGCTGGAGGAGGATGGTGCGTCAAGGTTCCAAGCGGAAGCTGTAGAAGATTGGATGTCCTGTGTTAGCCAGTCAACTATGTCCTCAGAACTTTTCGAGTTCAGGGTACGTGGCCTCTGAACACTGGGCATTATTCTAGGGCCAAAGGGAATCACAGCACCACGACCACGACAGCCCCTGTGGGGTGGCCTGCCTCTGCCTGTCATTTTTTTTAGATTAGTTTAGTTGTACTATGCGTGCAAGCTACTGTGACACCAGATATGAGTGGCACTGTGCACTGGCAGAAGTTGGCAGAGTAGACGCTGTAGGCCTGACACACATGCTGTCAGGCAACTGACTGCTATTCTACTGCAGTCAAAACTGTTTTGTTTTTTTTAATGTAAGCTACTGTGACACCAGATATGAGTGGCACTGTGCACTGGCAGAAGTTGGCAGAGTAGACGCTGTAGGCCTGACACACACGCTGGCAGGCAACTGACTGCTATTCTACTGCAGTCAAAACTGTTGTTTTGTTTTTTTAATGTAAGCTACTGTGACACCAGATATGAGTGGCACCGTGCACTGGCAGAAGTTGGCAGAGTAGACACTGTAGGCCTGACACACACGCTGGCAGGCAACTGACTGCTATTCTACTGCAGTCAAAACTGTTTTTTTTTTATGTAAGCTACTGTGACACCAGATATGAGTGGCACTGTGCACTGGCAGAAGTTGGCAGATTAGACGCTGTAGGCCTGACACACATGCTGGCAGGCAACTGACTGCTATTCTACTGCAGTCAAAACTGTTGTTTTTTTTTTAATGTAAGCTACTGTGCCGGGAAAAAAAAAAACTGACTGATGTAATAGCCCTAAAAAGGGCTTTTTGGGGTGCTGTCAGGACGCTGTCCTTACAGCAGAGATCAGATGAGTCTTTCAGGACTGGAGTGGACACTGAATACACTGGCCTAGCTATAGATTTCCCTATTAAATCAGCAGCATCTACACTGTCCCTCCTCTCACTAAGACTGCAGCTTCCGAATTAATCTAAAATGGATGCTGTCCAGGAAAAAAAAAAAAGCAGACTGATGTAATAGCCCTAAAAAGGGCTTTTTGGGGTGCTGTCAGGACGCTGTCCTTACAGCAGAGATCAGATGAGTCTTTCAGGACTGGAGTGGACACTGAATACACTGGCCTAGCTATAGATTTCCCTATTAAATCAGCAGCAGCTACACTGTCCCTCCTCTCACTAAGACTGCAGCTTCCGAATGAATCTAAAATGGATGCTGTCCAGGAGGTGGGAGGGTCTGGGAGGGAGGGTATGCTGCTGATTGGCTGGAATGTGTCTGCTGACTGTGAGGTACAGGGTCAAAGTTTGCTCAATGATGACGAATAGGGGGCGGACCGAACATCGCACATGTTCGCCAGCCTCGTCGAACGCGAACAAGCTATGTTCGCCGGGAACTATTTGCCGTCGAATAGTTCGGGACATCTCTACCCAGAGGCGCAGGGGATTGTGTAGTGTAAAGGGGCCCAGAGATGCAGGGTACTGTGTAATGTAAAGGTGTCCAGAGGTGCAGGGTGCTATGTAATGTAAAGGGGTCCAGAAGGGCAGGGTGCTGTGTAATGTAAAGGGGTCCAGAGGTACAGGGTGCTGTGTAATGTAAAGGGGCCCAGGGGAGCAGGGTGCTGTGTAATGTAAAGGGGTCCAGAGATGCAGGGTTCTGTGTAATGTAAAGGGGTGCAGGGGGCTGTGTAATGTAAAGGGGTCCAGAGATGCAGGGTGCTGTGTAATGTAAAGGGGCCAAGAGGTGCAGGGGGCTGTGTAATGTAAAGGGCCCCAGAGGTGCAGGGGAATGTGTAATGTAAAGGGCCCCAGAGGTGCAGGGGAATGTGTAATGTAAAGGGCCCCAGAGGTGCAGGGGAATGTGTAATGTAAAGGGCCCCAGAGGTGCAGGGGAATGTGTAATGTAAAGGGGCCCAGAGGTGCAGGGGACTGTGTAATGTAAAGGGGCCCAGAGATGCAGGGTGCTGTGTAATGTAAAGTGGTCCAGAGGTGCAGGCTGCTGTGTAATGTAAAGGGGCCCAGAGGTGCAGGGGACTGTGTAATGTAAAGGGGCCCAGAGATGCAGGGTGCTGTGTAATGTAAAGGTGTCCAGAGGCGCAGGGTGCTGTGTAATGTAAAGAGGTCCAGAGGTGCAGTTGTGGAGAGGGGGCACACAGTAGTGACAAAGAGATATTGAAGGATGCAGATGTATGCCAGGGGCACAGTGGGGTGTTTTTACATTATAATGTGGGGGGGGGGTTGCCAGATATAGGATCCGCCCCGGGTGCAGACTTCAGAGCGTAGATGAGGACTGGAGAAGTAGCTTTCTCCAGGTTTTGGTATTCTGGAAAGGGGCTTTGTAGTTTGGAGATTCCACAGTGTCTTGGGAGGGATGGGATCTCCAACCCTGTGTCCAGACTTTGCTGATTACCAGCAGGGTGTGTGCTCAGGTGAGCACAGCCCTTATAATGAATGCATGGGAAGACCTCATGCCTCCCAGTTGGAGACGGCTCCACACCAAGAGACAGGAGGTCTTCAGGAGTCAGAGAGGCTGTAGGAGACAGCCAGAAAGTTGGTGACTGCAAGAAGCAGAGCTGTGGACGCTAAAGGGAAGCCGTCTACTTTGAGGAGTCCGGTGGTCTGGCTGACCAGGATAAAGTGCAGAAGTACTGCTACAGAGAGCCAGGTGGGCTAGCATTTTCTGTTCTGTGTATTTAATGGTGAAGAACCCCATGCATGGGAAACCTTTGTTTGGACTTTTATTTTGCCTTTTTTAATAAAAATGGGCTACCATGCCCTTAAATATAGTTCCTGACTGGCTTGAATCGCTGGAAAAAACGCATCTACCACTTGAGCTAAACAACCCCCATCTCACAATAGTCAAGTTTCAGGATTGGCCAAAATATCACTTGAAGTCAAGAGAAATAGAAGAGTGAGGGAAGTGATATTGAAGCAAGAATTTCATGAGTGCACGTGCCCCAGTGTTTCTGGAGGTTGTCGGCATGTGGGTTTGGAATAAGCAGGAGGTGATAAATGCAGTAACAGGTATTATGGCTTATATACAATATCACTTATTCCCCTGGTCCTAGCTGAGATGATAAGTATAATAACTGAATGCCACCTTTTGTCTTTGCCTAATTCAAGACTCAATAGCCACTTTAAGATTCTGTCATCACTACCACTGTCATCCAACAGATGGCACTACTGGACTTTGATGATATCTTATGATACAGGTCTTCTATCCTTCCTTTCTGCCTCTCCCCCTCTGTACTGTGTCCACTTACCCTCCCACTGTGCTGTACCCTCCTGCCCCCTGTACTCTGCCAACTTACTCTCCCCCTGTACTGTGTCCACTTACCCTCCCCCATGCTGTGCCCTCCTGCTCCCTCCTTTACTGTATCTTCCTGCCCCCTGTACTGTGCCTACTTCCCATTCCCCTGTGCTGTACCCTCCTGCTCCCTCCTTTACTATACCCTCCTGCCCTGTGCCGGCTTACCCGCCCCCTGTGCTGTGCCCTCCTGCTCCCCCCTGTACTGTACCCTCCTGCCCCCTGTACTGTGCCCATTTACCCCCCTGTGCTGTACCCTCCTCCTCCCCCTGTACTGTACCCTCCTGCCCTCTGTACTGTGCCCATTTACCCTCCAGCTGTGCTGGGCCTTCCTGCACCACCTGTACTCTAACCTACTGCCCCCTATACTGTGCCCACTTACCCGCCCCCTGTACTGTACCCTCCTGCCCCCTATACTGTGCCCACTTACCCGCCCCCTGTACTGTACTCTCCTGCTCCCTCCTTTACTGTACCCTCCTATCCCCTGTACTGTGCCCACTTACCCTACCCCTGTGTTATGCCTTCCTGCTCCCCCCTGTTCTGTACTCTCCTGCCCCCTGTACTATGTCCACTTACCCACTCCCGGTGCTGGGCCCTCCTGCTCCCCCTGTACTGTACCCTCCTGCCCCCTGTACTGTGCCCATTTATCCTCCCTCTGTGCTGTGTCCTCCTGCTCCCCCTGTGCTGTGTCCACTTCCCCCTTGCTGCGCCCTCTTGCTCCCTCCTTTACTGTACCCTCCTGCCCCCTGTACTGTGCCCACTTTGTCACAAGTTAGCCTGCAGTTTCCTGCTTGTGTACACTTACCTCCTTGCTGCAGTATTTCTCTAACCATTTTCCTTTCACGTGTGTGGTTTGGCTGTGCTCACCTTTGGGTGTCGTCTACTGTTCTGTGGACTTTTATTTCTTTACCTTTCCATCACTTTCTGGCCCGCCTCCTAGTTTGCTTGTCTATAAAATAAATGCTCATTGTAACCCACATTGCCTGTGCAACTTCACAGTTCTCTGAGCTCCCGTTTGCGTACCTCTTGTCTATACTGTGTCTGACTACCCGTGTACAGACCCTGGCTTTGTTTACTGTCTGTGCTTGTTCGCTGCCTGACCTGACCTTGACTTGTGTTCTGGCTTTCTCTTTGCCTGCTGCTTGTACTCTGCACATGCGAGTGGTCTCCGCATCATCAGCTGGGTGTACCTGGGGGCCGTGACCTGGTTCCAGTTAGCTGCAAGTCCATCCCCACCATCAGGGGCTCTGGTAAAGAAACAGGCTGGGGCTTAGACTCCACGCCCTGGGGAAACCTAAGTTGACGATCTACAAGAGCTCACTACCACAGACTCCTGACAGTTTGCTCAGGCCATAAGCTCCTCAGAGACACCGCAGCCTCTTCTGGATCAACTTCAGTGTTTGGCGCAGGGAATTGATGTCCAGCAGGCCTATAAAGAATGGATTATGCAGTGTCTGCAGGAACTTACAGAATACATAATACAGTGCAGCCGTAGTACAGTTGCTACTACACTTCTGGTGGTGTACACAGTACACAATATAGTGCAGCCGTAGTGCAGTTGCTACAAATTTTCTGGTGGTGTACACAGTACACAATACAGTGCAGCCATAGTGCAGTTGCTACTACAATTCTGGTGGTGTACACAGTACACAATACAGTGAAGTTGTAGTACAGTTGCTACTAAACTTCTGGTGGTGTACACAGTATCTAATAGAGTGTGGTGTTGCAAAACAAAATATACATCATGCCTGGAAGGCCACCAAGGAGAGGCAGACGCTCACAGGCCACTAAAAGAGGGCAAGCAGGCTCTGTGTCTACAGTCAACAGTGCTGGTCGTGGACATCCTCTGCTGGTGGCCGTGGGGCACGCTTGTCTTTTTTTTCTGCTGCTGGCAGAGTTATTGAGCCAGAACATGCAGAAGAGTCAGTAGAGTGGATAACAAAGCTGTCCTCATTCTCCTTATCCTCTGTCATCCAGGCTCAGAGTAGTTTGCTTTCCAATGCAGCTGCCAAAGCAGCCTATTCCACCGGCTTTTTGTCCACAGTTACTCTTACCGTAGCCCCACCATCATGCACGGAGGAGTCCCCTTAACTATTCGACCACAGTGTCGGGTACATGCTGCTGGAGGATGCGCAGCAATTTGAAGGCTCCGATGTTGGTTCCCAGGTTGAGGAAGGGAGTAACGTGAGCCTAGAGAGAGGGGGTGCCCAAGAAGGACAAGAAACTGGCAGTCATGTTCCCCCAACTGCAGCATACTACCAAGTTTGCTACAGTAACGCGGAGGGAGGGAATGATGAGGTCACTGACTCTACCTGGGTGCCTGATAGAAGAGAGGAGGAGGAGGCACAACTCCAATGAGGCAGGATGTCCTCTAGGGGGCAGCTTAAGGGCAGCCACCCTATTGCATCACACCGCAGAGCTCCACAGGTGCAGGCACTGCTGACTCCCCGCTGATTTTTGAAAAGTTCCTTGGTGTGGGCTTTTTTTGACACGTGTGCAGCAGATCGCACCGTTGCTGTTTGCAACCTATGTCTGAAACAGATCAAGCATGGCCAGAACAGCAGCCGCTTGGGCACCACATGCTTGACCAAACATATGATGACCTCCCATGCAGTCCATTGGCAACAGCACTTGAAAGACCCACATCAAAGAAAAAGGTGGACTTCTCCTTGCTCCTCATCTGGGATCTCCAACCCCACTCCTCCAGTCCTCTCAAAAACCTGCACTGAGAGGAATGCTATCAGTACACCACCATCTAATTTTAGCAGGCAAATTTCCCTACCCCATTTGCTAACCCGTAAAAAGAAATTTGGTCCCAGCCATCCACATGCTCAGCGTCTGAATGCTAGCTTGGCCAAGTTGCTAGCACTGCAACTGCTGCTTTTTCAGCTGGTATACTCTGCCCCCTTTCGTGAATTTGTGGAATGTGCTGTACCTCAGTGGCAGGTTCCAAAACGCCATTTCTTTTCACGGAAGGCCATTCCGGCTCTCTACCGGCATGTGGAAGGCAATGTTTTGGCCTCGTTGAACAGGGCGGTCCGCAGTAAGGTGCATATTACCGCTGACTCATGGTCCAGCAGGCATGGGCAGGGACGTTAGCTTTCCTTCATGGTGCACTGGATAACTCTGCTGGCAGATAGGAAGGATGCAGGACAGGGTTCAGTATTGTTGGAGCTTGTTCCGCCACCACGCCTCCAAAATGCTAGTGGTGATTCTGCCACAGCTCTCTCCTCCATCCCTTCTCTTCTTCCTCTATGGCCTCTTCCTCTGCAGATTTGTCCTCTGAACCAGCGGTGCTCCGTAAGCGTTCAAGGGGCTACGCAAGCAGTCAGGCAAAAAGATACCATGCAATGCTTTAGTTGTTCTGCTTAGGGGACAGGAGCCACACTGGGGCAGAGATTCTGTCAGCTCTGCAGGGGTAGGCTCAGAGGTGGTTGACGCCACGCCAGCTTCAGCCAGGAATGGTGGTTTGCGACAATGGCACCAACCTCCTCTCCATTCTCCGACAGGGACACTTGACCCATGTTCCCTGTTTGGCTCACGTCCTGAATTTGGTGGTGCAGCGGTTCTTGTGCAGGTACCCAGGCTTACAGGATCTTCTGAGGCAGGCCAGGAAAGTCTGTGGGCATTTCCGCCGGTCATATAATGCCAGTGCTCGGCTGGCTGACATTCAAAGTGAATGCAACCTGCCCACCAACCGCCTCATTTGTGACATGCCCACCAGGTGGATCTCAACGTTGGCAATGCTGCAGCGACTGCACATGCAGCAGAGGGCCATCAATGAGTACCTGTGTGAGTATGGCACCAGGACAGGGTCAGGGGAGCTTGGCTTCTTTTTGCCACGCTAGTGGCTACTGATCAAGCATGCATGCACTGTCCTGTCACCATTTGAGGAGGCCACAAGGATGGTGAGCAGCGACAATGCATGCATCTGTGATACTGTCCCTCTTGTCTTCTTGTTGGAGTACACGCTTCATGGAATAATGGACAGGGCACTTGAGGCAGAACAGCAGGAGGAAGAGGAGGACTTCCTTACCTCTCAAGGCCCCATTTATCCAGATAGTATTCCCTCGGGCCGGCCAAACACACTGGAAGAAGAGGAGGAGGAGGAGGATTGTGTCAGCATGGACACGGAGGATAACACTCAGCAGCAGACTTCAAGGGATGGTTTTCAGTCCCCAGAAACCCAAGGAGTTGTACGTGGCTGGGAGGAGGTTGTTACGGATCATGTGATCCTTAGTGACCCAGATGACCCAGAATCAAATGCCTCTGCAAACTTACGCTGCATGGCCTCCTAATAATAATTTTGCAAAGCCTGCGAAAGGACTCTAGGATTCGTGGTATCAAGGAGAGGGATCATTATTGGCTGGCAACCCTTCTTGATCCACGATACAAGGGTAAGGTTGTATAACTCATCCTGCCTTTGCAGAGGGAGCAGAGGATGAAACATCTTCAGGAGGCCTTGAAGAAAGTTTTGTGCAATGCATTTCCAGACCCTGGGAGGTTACAATTTCCTGGTGCTGGACAACGTGTTGCTGAGGCTTCATTCAGTCAGAGTGGTGGAGAAAGTGGTCGGCTGACCGATGCATTTAGACAATTTTTCAATCCTCAGCGCCAAGGTCTGATCGGTTCAAGCAACCATCGCCAGTGTCTGCATTACATGGTGCAGGAATACCTAGGGGCAAGAGCAGACTTGGAGACCTTTCCAACAGAGCATCCACTGGTTTACTGGGTCTTGAGGATGGACCACTGACCAGAACTTGCTCAATATGCAATTGAGCTACTGGCCTCTCCTGCATCCAGCGTTCTTTCTGATTGCACATTCAGTGCTGCTGGAGGGTTTGTAATGGATCATAGAGTGTGCCTGTCCACAGTTTCCGTTGATAGGCTCACATTCATAAAAATGAATCACTCTTGGATCAGCAGCTATCAAGCACCTGATGCTGATGTAACTGATTGAATTTTCTTTGGATGTGGGATCCCTTGAAGACTGCCTATGCTGAGCGACTATCCTATTCCTCCTCAATCTTGATGATGCTAGCTTCCAACAATATTAGAATATTGGCTTAGGGCACTACCACCACTGCCTGAGGCCCAATTTTTCTGCCCCTGTTTAACGGGGACATGTCATTACAATTTTGATCTAATATTTCACAGCAGGGCCCATTCCTGCGCCCCACAAGAGTATCTGTGAGGGGTTACAGTGTTGTGGCACCACCACTACCAAAAGCCCAATTTTTCTGCCCCTGTTTAACAGGGGCATGTAATTACAATTCAGGCCCAATTTTGTGCAAAGTATATAGGGCAGGCCATATAAGTAGAAAATTACTGCGCTAGTTCTAGATAGCATAAAGCTGCAACTAAAAATGTTATACAAAACACTAAACAAGATAGGAAAAAGAAAAAAGCTGCGCTAGTGAAGGTGAAAATACGTTTTGATATTATCAAAACAATATCCAAATAAATGTGATGTGATCTGAGTCAAAACACTAATATAAAGCTGTCATACAACTAGCATACACCAAATAGGTGATCAAAATGCTCCAAAAATGATCAAAAAATGTTTAAAAAAATATGCAAAAAAAGTATATATAAACCATGTTGCTTTTATAGCTTTAATATTTAATATCTCAACGATATATGATATGGGTTAAATAAGAGTTCTTTGGACAAGAAATGAAAGCTTCAATATAACAAGCATTTATTAAAGAATTGTTAGTCTATCTAATACACCGCAAACATTTACAGTCTTAGGCAGGGGAGTAAATATTAGTTTCAAACACAAAGTATGTAAATATTAGTATTAGGTTACAATACAGAGTATATACATTACATTACAAATAGACAGACAAACATATGACAATGCAAGCATACTGTAAGTGCTGGGAGATGGTCTGATAATTACCTATAATGTCTCCTGGGCCCAGGTCATCTCATCTCTCCCTCTCTACTGATTGGGGTGGTCCTTTTATGGAGCCCTCTCCCATTGACTAAAACAGGGCGGCTACGATTGGTTACTGTTATCTCTCTTCTCCTTCCTGCCGTTATATTAATTTCCCACACTAGCCCACTCTTTACTGGAATTTAGTGATAATTTGATTTGAAGATAAATTTATTAAACCGGAGGTCGTTAACTTCCCTTGAATGGGGCACTTAGCTATGCATGGAACTAGCCAGCAAAATTACCCCTTAAATGGATATTGGTTCGTTAACATGGGAGAATACACATGCCTTTATCTAGCGAATAAAGGCGGTGTCGCATAGATTAGAAGCTTCAGATGTGGTTTCTTCCTGGCTTGTGTGAATACGAAGTTACCTTGTCAGACAGGAGGTCTCCGTAGCCCCTTGTCACCCAGCCTTCATGCATATTCAACAGAGGACTAGTAATTAGATTTCCCTCACTCCCAGCCGAGTTTATCAGCCCTTACAGATACACACATTTCATACTCTAACTATATATATATATGTACAGATATTCCCAGTTTACAATGGAAATTATTCATAAACATTCCTCATAAGGCAACAGATGACCCCTTGTGGCAAGTTGAGACAGATGAGACGAGGCCACACATAAGTGAGTAATTGTTTATGTCTAATTTCCATTAGATTGTTAAGTTTCTCCCTCTGCCATCTTAGAAGTCGGCCAAGATATATCACCATGCCCGTCATTAAAATTAGTACCCCACATTGCAATATGAGAAGACCTTTTATTCCCATTTCCACCCAGGTCCTAGTTGTGACTAAGCTGAAATCCCCATCATGTAAAAGTCCATTCAACCTCTTCCCTGTTTTCACCATATCATTACTAATTTGAATTATATGGGTATCCTTCCTTGCAAGCAGATTGTAAAGGTTTACTGACAGAGTATCAATTTTTACATCAAAATGGGGTATGTATGTGATAGGATCTGGGACATCAGGGGTACTCTCAATGATGTAGTCTTCTGTTAACACTGGTATGGGGGTTACTACAGTTTCCCCAATAGTAGTGTACTCATGTGGAATGAAGCAAAAATTTGGATAGGGTATTGGACACGACTGACCCCCATAGAGAAATGTCTGGTGATTGGTAACGACACAGTATAGTCCATCCATGTGGTAGGTGACCCTTGTGCTTGGTGTTCTCCATTTTGACAACTTCACTGGGCAGTTAGCTTCCATCTCACTTGGACTGGTTTCTTGAGGTGGTTGGCGTGGACTTTCCAGTTGGGGGTCCCTTGCTACTTTGGCTGTGGGAACCGGGTCATTGCTTAGACCACAGACTGGAGTGTCAATTTCGAACACATCACAACGGCATAAGTATCTATTGTCTTTGACAGTGCAGCAGGCAGTGTGTGGTGCTTTCCATCACCCTTGAACTTGAATGAGCATTTCGGGGAGGTGCAACCTTTCCTTGTACACGTCATTTTCGAGGTATCCGAGGGAGTGTATGGACGCCATTGAAAGTAGTCATCTTGTGGATGGAACACGGGCAGCGACATTGTGAAGGACACGTACAGTAGGTCACGGTAAGTGCACAGTGACTGGCTCTTCTTGCAAGCAAATGGCCCTCTATTTGGGTGTGGTGTCACTATCCCTATATTTCGAATTGTAGAAACTGGCAAAGGTTTGCACTTGTCTCCAGAATGTAAATTCATTCCACCACTAGTATGAGTACAATACCACTGGGTAAGGTCTGTATCTTTTAATATATATCCGGGATTTTACCGGCTTGAATATCTCGGATGACATTGGTGACCTTTGTTAAAATAAAATTTCCATACGCAGTACATATTACCTCTTTTCCCATACCATCCTCTCTAGCTTTCTGATTATTTATATTTATGATTTTGTTTATTTTCTGTTGTGTCTTTTCAAACAACTGGGCAATGTCTTTCATGTTATAAACCGTAAACCTTTCCTCCTCTGCAAGCCCCTCAACACCCTGAAGAACTGGTTTCAGCACTTGCCGACCCTCTTTCTGTTCCAAATTTCCGATATGCCTGCGAATCGCTGACAAATCGGCTCTGTTCCAAATTGACATGCCAGATCCAAAAAGTCCTGGGATGGATGCAAGTATGCTGTCCAAACCCTTTAACTTTCTGGATCTGAAAATGCCCCTGTGGGAGGGAGGTTTGGTTCTGCAAATGGATCCTGAGTTCGGCTTGCATGGGAGGCAATCAAATCTACTAGCAAGGAAGAGTAGAACAGAGAAACATTTGTCCGGGCACATGAGCCGAATTTGGCCATGTTCCACTGGGACAAATTAAGTACCACCGACACATGAATGAATTTAACGTTATTAAACAATATTCCAGGGATTGAGGTTGCCGTTAGGCAACTAGGTGGTCCCTCTTGCAGTGATGGGCATTCCAAGGATGTTGGTTCGTAATAGGGGATTGCAACTGTATTTTTGGGCAAAGTTGTAGGAGCAGGGGTGTTAGCCTTTTGGGACACATGCAGTGTAATTTTTCCTGGGACGTACTGAAGAGTGGATGCATGAGTGTTGCTGGACAAGGGGATGGAGATAACAAAAGAATATTTCCACTCTCCGGCATCACTCAACCGTGTCGTTTGAATCAATAAAGATCCGTTCTGAAAACTCAGGACTCTATCCGGGTAGTCCGTGACATTCCCAGCAACGCCATTTTTCCAGACTAAATGATTATTGATGGGACTCCACCAATAAACTTGCTTCCCCACAGTCCCTACAATGGCCACAGGCAATAATATGGATTCCCCTTCTAGGTAGTAGACCGGATTCTGGTCAACGATCACGCTGATGAGCGGTCCAGTCTCCTCTCCCTTGGTATGTCCGATCAGATGGAGCAGGATAACAATCCACATTGACTTCATGGCTCTAAGAGGAAAGAAAGCAGAACATGTTAGTTGATTTCTTTGGCTCCATGGAACTGTTTCAGTTGGTTCGCATGAACCCATTTATCTTGTGTCTTTTTGCCCGCCTCTATTCTGATCTTATATACAGAAGGACTTAGTTTGTCAACAATGGAGAATGGGACTCTCCATTTTTGACTTAAACTGTTATCCAGGGGACGTAGCTCCAAGAACATAACTTGGTCTCCTATGGTCCAAGTGCATTTTCAAACCCCTTTGTCAAAATGCGCCTTGGCTTTCTTTTGATTTTTACCCATTTGTGCTGCTGCAAATACATGGATCTCTTATATCGCTTTTTGGAGTTTAACCACTTCAATACCATGCACTTATGCACCTTCCCGCCCAGACCAATTTTCAGCTTTCAGTACTCTCACACTTTGAATGACAATTACTTAGTCATGCTACACTGTATCCAAACAAAATTTTTATCATTTTCTTCTCACAAATAGAGCTTTCTTTTGGTGGTATTTAATCGCCACTGGGTTTTTTATTTTTTGCGATATAAGCAAAAAAACAGCAATTTTTTTTTAAAAAAAAAACACTTTTTTTTAGTTTCTATTGTAAAATTTTGCAAATAAGTAATTTTTCTTCATAAATTTGTGCCAAAATGTATACTGCTACATATCTTTGGTAAAATGAACCCAAATTAGTGTATATTTGGTCTTTGTGAAAGTTATAGAGTCTACAAACTATGGTGGCAATCACTGAAAATTTATCACATCTGATCACGCCTGATGTACTGAAGGGATATCTCATTTCTTGAGACACTAACAAGCGAGGAAAGTACAAATACCCCAAAATTACCCCTTTTTGGAAAGTAGACAGTCCAAGGTATTTACTAAGAGGCGTGGTGAGTTTTTTGAAGTTGTATTTTTTTCCCACAATTCTTGGGAAAATTTAATTTTTAATTTTTTTTTGTTTACACAAACTGGTCATATTAACAGTTTTTTTCTCTCACACAGCATATGCATAATTGCAACTACACCCCAAAATACATTCTGCTACTCCTCCTGAGTGTAGCGATACCACATGTGTGAGACTTTTACACAGCCTGGCCACATACAGAGGCCCAACATTGAAGTAGCACTTTCAGGCGTTCTACAAGCATAAATCGCACATATCCTTTCTCAACCACCTATTACACTTTTGAAGGCCCTGGAGCACCAGGACAATGGAATTTTCCACAAAATGACCCCATTTTGGAAAGCACACACCCCAACGTATAATCTATGAAGCATTATGAGTCTTTTGAAAGGTTCATTTTTTTCCAGAAGGTTTTGGAAAATGTGGAGAAAAAATGAAAATGCATTTTTTTTTACACAAAGTTGTCCATTTATAAGATATTTCTAACGCATAGCATATACATAGCAAAAATGACACCCCAAAATGCATTCTGCTACTCCTCCTGAGTATAGCGATACCACATGTGTGAGACTTTTACACAGCCTGGCCATATACAGAGGCCCAACATTGAAGTAGCACTTTCAGGCGTTCTACAAGCATAAATCGCACATATCCTTTCTCAACCACCTATTACAATTTTGAAGGCCCTGGAGCACCAGGACAATAGAATTTTCCACAAAATGACCCCATTTTGGAAAGCACACACCCCAACGTATAATCTATGAAGCATTATGAGTCTTTTGAACGGTTCATTTTTTTCCAGAAGGTTTTGGAAAATGTGGAGAAAAAATGAAAATGCATTTTTTTTACACAAAGTTGTCCATTTATAAGATATTTCTAACGCATAGCATATACATAGCAAAAATAACACCCCAAAATGCATTCTGCTACTCCTCCTGAGTATAGCGATACCACATGTGTGAGACATTTACACAGCCTGGCCATATACAGAGGCCCAACATTGAAGTAGCACTTTCAGGCGTTCTACAAGCATAAATCGCACATATCCTTTCTCAACCACCTATTACAATTTTGAAGGCCCTGGAGCACCAGGACAATAGAATTTTCCACAAAATGACCCCATTTTTGAAAGCACACACCCCAACGTATAATCTATGAGGCATTATGAGTCTTTTGAACGGTTCATTTTTTTCCAGAAGGTTTTGGAAAATGTGGAGAAAAAATTAAAATGCATCTTTTTTACACAAAGTTGTCAATTTATAAATATTTCTAACACATAATATGTACATAGCAAAAATTACACCCCAAAATGCATTCTGCTACTCCTCCTGAGTATGGCGATACCACATGTTTGAGACTTTTACACAGCCTGGCCACATACAGAGGCCCAACATCCAAGTAGCACCTCCAGGCATTCTAGCAGCATTAATTGCACATATCATTTTCTGACTACCGATCACATTTTTGAAGGCCCTTCATATATCTAACACATAGCAGGTACATACCAAATAACAAAAGATTACCTGTGGTTTTAGAAGTGCAGTGGTCCACAGAGGAGAGCATCGGTCCAGGCAGCAGGCAGGGATGAGGTCAGCGACAGCAAAAGCAATCATCCAGGCAGCAGGCAGGAATACTGTCCATAGTTCGCACAGGCAGAGATACTGTCAGCACAGCCAAAGCACAGGTCCAGGTAGCAGGCAGAGGTGTCCCGGCAGAAATGCTGTCCAAAGTCAGTAGAGGCAGCAGGCAGATATATGGTCAACACAGCCAAAGTATTGGTCCAAGCAGCAGGAAGAAACATGGTCCATAATGTCATGGGTCATTACAGGCAGTAATATGGTCAGCACAGCCAAATTATTGGTCCAGGCAGCAGGAAGGACCATCAAGCTTAGGGCCAGGGGGACAGGGGTAGAGGCTTCTCCCACCCAAATCGCTTTGAAGCCTCCGGGCAACCAGACCCTGTTCTTGGAGCACAGAAAACGAAAAACTGTTTTTCTCTACTCAGAATGCTATTCTGAAGCCCCTCACATATGTGAGACCCCTGTGTACTAAAAGTAGATGGCCAAAAGATCAGTCCAAGTGGCAGGCAAAAACATGGTCGATTAACAGGCCAAGGTCGGTACACGTGGAAGTCAGAAACGTGGTTTAAATCGGCAGGCAGAGGCATCGTCGGTAAACAGGCCAGGGTCAGTTAATTAACATGGAAGGTAGTTAGTAACATGGTAGCAGGCAAAAAGGGAAGTGGCAGTCTGTTAATAATAAGGGGAACTAATGGATGTATGATAATTTTTGAAGCAATTTCCGATGCACAGGCCAGGTTGGGAGGGACAATCGGGACAATAATAGCTGGTGTCTCTTCTTACTCCTCCTCTGCTGCATACACGGCATTTCTTTTGGCGTCTTCTTCCAGATTCTGTGGGGGGGATGCTAAAGGGATAGTGTCGCTCGTGAAGCCGACTCACACTATCAGAGCGAATGCTTCCTGGGGCAGGATCTTGTTGGTAAATGAGGGCATCGATGATATCTTCGATATATTGGAGGTAGTGGAGTCAGTGATTTTGAGTTGCTTTTTGGTAGCAGACAAACGAATTAAAAAGGGCCATGTGAAACAGGTGAAACGCAACTTTTTTGTGCCAATAATGGGACTTTCTGGTTGATAAGTAGGGCTGTAGCATCTGGTCGTTTAAATCCACCCCCCCCCATGTACAAATTGTAGTCGTGGACACATTCAGGCTTTACAATGGAGCCGCGTCTTCTTGGGATCTCCACCATGGTGTCATTGTGGATCGTAGAGAGGATGTGGACATCTTTCTTGTCCCTCCACTTCATGGCCAACACCTCCTCGTTCCTCATGGATGCCGATTCTCCAGGTCGCAATTTTTTTGTCAATAAATTTTGTGGGAATCCCTTCCGTTTTTTTTTTGAAGGTACCGCAGGCCGGGGTTTGTTTACTGTAAAGGTGGCGAAAAAGGGGCAGGCTGGTATAATAATTATCAACATATAAATGGTAACCTTTTCCGAACAGGGGGTATGCCAACTCCCAGACAATTTTCCCACTGGTTCCAATATATGTGGGGCAATCACGGGGCTGGAGCTGGGAGTCTTTGCCTTCGTAGATCCTGAATTTGCAGACGTATCCAGTGGCTCGATCACATAATTTATTTAATTTTAACCCATACCTGGCTCTCTTGCTTGGTATGTACTGCTTGAACTGCAGTCGGCCGGTGAAATGTACGAGGGACTCGTCCACACAAATTTTTTGGTCTGGGATGAAAACTTCTTCAAATCGCTGGGAAAAGGCATTGATTAGGGGGCGTATCTTGTACTATTTGTCGTAGTTGGGATGATCTCGGGGAGGGCACTGTGAATTGTCATTGAAGTGGAGAAAGCGCATAATCATGTCGTATCTTTTCCTGGACATGACAGCGGAATATATGGGCATGTGTTGGATGGGGCGTTTGGACCAATATGAATGGACTTCGTTCTTTTTTGTAAGCCCCATATTGAACATAAGGCCCAAAAATAATTTAAATTCCTCCAATGTTAGACGCCGCCACTGGAACATGCGGGCGTAGGAAGAATCGGGGTTGGCAGCAATAAATTGGGATGCATACAGATTCGTTTGATCCACTATATTCTGCAGCAAATCTTGTGGGAAAAATAAACAAAAATAATCAAATTTAGAAAAATTTGTAGTGTCGGGCTGCACACCTGGCTGTGCGGTGAAAGGGGGGATGATAGCGGATCCTGAGTTGGCAGGCAACCATAAGGGGTTTGCCAGGGCATCGGGAAGGTAGGATTGGGGCTGGATTCTTCGGGTTGGGCGTGCATTTCCATTGCTTGTACTGGGCTCCTCTTCCTGGGGTATGGCGCTGCTGGTGGTGGGCAGTTCTCCTGATCTTGGTGCTGATCTTGGTGCTGATCTTGGTGCCGATCGCATTCTTTTGGGAGGGACGGTTTCCTCCGGGGACTCGGACTCTGAGCCACTATCCTCCACTGGCTCATATTCCGAACCAGAATCGGATAATGGGAGCTCCCCGCTGCTCTCATCATCCGACATGGCAAGAATGGCATATGCCTCCTCAGGTGTGTAAACCCTTTGGGACATTATGGCAGTGCTTATTGGTGGGCCTGTGTAATGGTACTGCTGGTGGTAGTGGTGGCGGTCTGTGTGGTAGTACCGATGGAGGTATTAGTGGTGGGCCTGTGTGGTGGTACCGATGGCGGTATGGGTGGTGGTGGTACCAATGGCGGTACAGGTGGTGGTGGTACCGATGGCGGTACGGGTGGTGGTGGTGGCGGCGGTACCGATGGCGGTACGGGTGGTGGTGGTAGCGATGGCGGTATGGGTGGTGGTGGTACCGATGGCGGTACAGGTGGTGGTGGTACCGATGGCGGTACAGGTGGTGGTGGTACGGGTGGTGATGGTACCGATGGCGGTACAGGTGGTGGTACAGGTGGTGGTGGCACTACCGACGGTGGTACGGGTGGTGGTACTGGTGGTGGTACCGATGGCGGCACTAGTGGTGATACTGGTAGCGGGCCTGTGTGGCAGTATAGATGCTGGGCCTGGTGGCGGTACTGGTGGTGGTACTGGTACCGATGGCGGTACTGGTAGCCTGTGTGGCGGTGCCAATGGCGGTACCGATGGAGGTGGGCCTGTGACAGATGATTGACAGATGGGCGGATTGATTGACAGATGGGCGGATTGATTGACAGATGGGGTGATTGATTGACAGGTGGGCTGATTGATTGACAGATGGGCTGATTGATTGACAGATGGGCTGATTGATTGACAGATGGGCTGATTGATTGACAGATGGGCTGATTGATTGACAGATGGGCTGATTGACAGATGGGCTGATTGACAGATGGGCTGATTGGCTGGGCTGATTGATGTGCTGGGCTGTGTGACAGGTCCTCTTTATGGGGGGGGCGTGTTGTGCACTGTAAACTTATGTAGACAAACTACACTGAGCTAACTTACTGATCTCTTCTCTCTCCTCACAGATCGGTGTGTGAGGAGAGAGCAGGGATCAGGTAGTAACTCCTGTGGAGTTTGTTTACATTTGTGACCGGCTGTGATTGGACACAGCCGGTCACGTGGTAAACAGCCAATTCATTGGCTGTTTACTCTGATCGGGGACGCGCTGTGTCCAAGGGACACTCGCCTTCCCCGATCCCCGCTCTGCAAGCCTGTGGCGGCGCGCACGGAGCGCGCCGCCGAGTTTGTTTTGACAGGTGATCGGCTGTGACTTTGACACAGCCGATCACATGGTAAACAGCCAATGAAATTGGCTGTTTACCGTGATCGGGGAAGCGCTGTGTCCGAGGGACACATGCCGTCCCCGATCACCGCGCTGCGCGCCCCCGCGGGCGCGCGCAAGGCAATATCCTGCAGGACGTCATATGACGTCCAGTATCGATATTGCAACCACTTCCCGGACGTCAATTCGCTATTGACTGGGCGGGAAGTGGTTAAGGAGATATTGGTCCATTGAAAGTCTGTCTATGGTAGGGGTGTGCATCTCTAGCCAGAGATGTTCAGGGAGTCTCATCTGTTTACCAGTCAGCACTTCAAAGGGTGTCAACCGGGTAGCATATGAGGGGGTTGCTCGGATGGCCATGGCCAGTAATGGCAACAGATTATCCCAGTTCTTACCATTGATGTGGACAATTTATTTTTAGCATTGTCTTAATCTGCCGATTGGCTCTTTCAACCTGACCTGAAGATTCTGGGTGATATGGAATGTGAAATTTTTGCTCTACCCCTAACATCTCTAGGCATGTTTTTACAATTTTTCCCATGAAATGGGTCCCCTGATCTGACTCTATTGATGATGGGAGCCCGCATCTACTGAACACCTGTTCAACCAAAATCTTAGCAGTACTCTGTGCAGTGTTACTTTTGGTTGGGAAGATCTCTACCCATTTAGAAAACAGATCTGTGACTACCAAGATGTATCTGTTGTTTCTAGAAATTACTGGCAAGGGTCCCATGTAATCCATTTGTAAGGCATTCCATGACCCTTCTTTCAGTCGTATTCTTAAAGGGGCATTGATCTTCCTTGGTGCGGGGTTAACCTGTGCACAGACAATACAATTGTCACAATACTGCTTTACATCTGTCATCATGGAAGGCCACCAACCTACGTTCTTGAGCCGCTCACCTGTTTTCTTTCTCGTACATCACGGGACACAGAGCGACATAGTCATTACTAATGGGTTATATAGTTACCGTCAGGTGCTGGCACTGGCAACTTCCAAAACCGGAAGTACCCTCCCCTATATAAGCCCCTCCCATCCGGGAGCACCTCAGTTTTTTTTGCCAGTGTCTAAGGTGTTGGCCAAGAAGAAACATGTGTTTTTCACTGAGCTTGCGTACAGGTTCTTTTGGGCCTCAGTAAGCTATTCCGGATCCGACCAAAAAAGCTTCATAGCTAAACGGTCGGTACCCGGGCCTTGCAGAGAAGAGCAAGGTTTTGCCTGTAATGCTTCTCTTAGGAGAGCTGGACCCTGGGATCCAGAGCTCTGGTCATACCCACGACCAAGATGTTTTCTGTGCAGGGTGCTATACAGGTCCAGGGGAGTGGAATCCTTGGGAACCCGGTCCCTGAAGGTTTGATTACAATGCCTGCCGTGATAGGTGAAGTTTGGGCTTTTGTGGACCAAACAAAGTCCTGCGGCGGGGAACAGGTAAGTGGGGGCCCCCAGGAACTTGGTTCTATTGGGGGACCCCCAAGCCTAATTTGTCTTTCTGTCTGTTACCTAATGGTATTCCCGCAAGATTCTGTGCATGCCTGTAACTACTAAAAAAATTTAATAATTTTTAATGGTGGTCAAGAAAAAAAAAAAAAATGTGTGTTTTTTATATATATTTAGTATATTAGACTGCGGTACCTGTGTTTGTCCACTAGAGGCCGCTGTGGAATGTTTTTCTTGTCATGTGGACTAGTTTATTCTCAGAGAGCAAAGTCCAGGCAGCTGGTGAGTTCTCCTATAGGAAACTGTTTCCTCTGCCATGTTGCAGTGTTCGTCCATCCCCCGGCCTGCGGCAAAGAGGGCCCTGGCTCCTGTCCCTGGTTTCCATGTTTGAAATTAGCGCCGAGGGCGCACGTGGCCGCGCGCGTGCGCGTGCACGCGCCTCTATATATAGAGGTGGCCGGAAAAGGGGGCGGAGCCTGGGGGATGACGCTCTGTGCGCGCCGCAGCGCTTCTGCGCATGTGCGGGCGTCCCAGCAGGTTTTAAAAAAGCCACATTATTGTAGTAAGCTGGCCATGAAGTACAGAGACAGAGCTGGCAACATTTAAAGGCATACAGCAAGCGGTTGATACAGGCATCCCCTAGAAAGGCACATTAGTAGACACCAACTGTTTATTATAGCAGCATTTATGCTAGACTATTATCAGTAACTGGTGTATTTTCGGCTGGAATACCTCAGCTTTGTGGCTTAGGAATATGCCGTCTAAAAACTCCGGGACTAGAAATTCCAGGAGGAATAGGGGGTCTCCATCGGGCTCTGAGGATCTTGGGCATGCTTTGGCTGCACCAGTCTCCCCTGAAGAATCAGAGGTTAGTGACCGTAGGGCACCCCCAGGAGTACCTGGTACTGTGGCTGTCCTCAGTTCACCTGCTCCTGTGTATGTAACAGAGGAGGTTTTTTCCTCAGCTCTGGGAGGGCTGCTTCCCTGTCACAGGAGAAAAGTGCTCGATCTCCGTCTCCTCCCTCAGAGTGCCTGTTAACAGAGCAACAGTCCCATACAGAGGTCGACCTACCTGAGGGGGATCAGGATGAGGTTGATTCGGTTGTAGAGGAATCAACAGTGGAAGAGCCGTTCTCAGCATCACATGCTGAGAGGTTATGGGTTCAGTCCCTGACTAATATGGTCCGATCAGCATTTAAAATGCCACTTGCGGAGCCATCCTCCTCTTCTGTCTCCTCGTTGGGGTCACTAAAAGCTCCCCAGACTGTTTGTTCCTTTCCGATCCATCCTTTACTGGAGGGACTCATTTACCAGGATTGGGAGCATCCTGACAAAATATTTACTCCCCCCAAGAGATTTCCGGTGGTCTATCCTATGGAGGATAAGTTCGTCAGAAAATGGAAGGTCCCTACAGTGGACGCAGCCATCTCTTGTGTGAATAAATCACTGACATGTCCGGTGGAAAATGTCCAAATGTTCAAGGACCCAATAGATAAAAAATTGGAGTCCTTATTGAAATCTGCTTTTTCTACAGCAGGATTGGTGACACAACCAGCAGTGGCAGCTATTGGGGTCTGCCAAGCAGTGAAGGATCAGTTGAAACAGGTCTTAAGGGACGTGCCAGATCAGCAGGCTCTTGCTCTAGCTGATCTACCTAGAGCCTTATGCTTTGCGGTGGACGCTATAAAGGATTCAATCCATCAGGCCTCCCGCCTTACGCTGTCTGTAGTACATATGCGCAGGCTTCTATGGCTCAAAAACTGGTCTGCTGAAGCTCCCTGTAAAAAATTGCTGGTCAGCTTCCCATTTCATGGGGAGCGCTTATTCGGGGAAGACCTGGACAAATATATCCAGAGAATTTCCAGCGGTAAAAGTACACTTTTGCCGGTTAAAAATAGAGTTAGAGGTCCCTCCTTTAAGAGGCCGGCTTCTCCAGTCCCTAGGACATCGGCTGTGAAACAGTTCCGACGGCCTCCCCGGTCAAATCCCGGAGGTAAAAATCAGGGACAGTTGCAGGGTAACAAGAAGCCCTGGAGCAGGAGAGGTACAAAACCTCCCCCAAAGTCAAATGCATGAAGGGTTGCCCCCACCCAATCGGGTGGGGGGAAGACTTCAGTTGTTCACAGAAACCTGGCGGGACACGATCCGAGACAGATGGGTGCTCTCCGCAGTAAATCTGGGATACAAATTGGAGTTAAAAAACTCCCCTCCTTCCCGCTTTATAAGATCGAACGTGCCAAGGGATCCCCAGAAAAGAGGATCCCTCCTGTTGGCACTGGAACAATTATTGCTTCAAGCAGTAATTATAGAGGTTCCCCTGGAAGAATGGGGGTTCGGGTTTTACTCAAACCTCTTTACAGTTCCGAAGCCAAACGGGGACGTGAGGCCCATATTAAATCTAAAAGGGCTAAACAAATTCCTACATATCAGGACTTTCCGGATGGAGTCGATCCGATCGGTAGCCACTGCCCTACAAGGGGAGGAATGGTTAGCCTCGATCGACATCAAAGATGCGTATTTGCACATCCCCATCTTTCCAGCCCACCAAAAATTTCTACGCTTTACGGTAGAAGGGCGCCATTTTCAGTTCAGAGCCTTACCCTTCGGTCTGGCCACAGCACCAAGAGTGTTCACAAAAATTCTGGCCCCATTATTGGCCAATCTAAGAACACGAGGTGTAACGATAATGGCATATCTAGACGACTTGTTGCTGATAGACCACTCAGTGGAAAAACTAGAAGTGGTTGTTCACGAGACAATCAAGTATCTGGAATATCACGGTTGGATTATCAACCGAGACAAGTCAGCCCTAAAACCAGTCAAAAGTCTGGAATACTTGGGGCTAAGGCTGGATTCAGACCAGAGAAAGATTTTCTTGCCTCAAGAAAAGGGGTCGTCCTTGAGAGATTTGATCCACTTAGTGGGTTCAAAAAGACAGCCATCCATACGCCTCTGCATGAGGCTGCTGGGAAAAATGGTGGCATCATTCGAAGCAGTACCCTACGGTCAATTCCATTCAAGGAAGTTGCAAAGGGCCATACTGTCAGCCTGGAACAAAAAAGTTCAGGCTCTGGACTTACCAATGTCCTTGTCCCCTTCCATTCGCAAGAGCCTCCGCTGGTGGTTGGTTCCCCAGAATCTGGAAAGAGGGAAATCCTTCAGTCCGATTTCCTGGAAGGTGGTCACTACAGATGCCAGCCTTATAGGCTGGGGAGCAGTACTGGAGCAATGGTCTCTCCAGGGCAAGTGGTCAGAAGCAGAAAAGGCCCTGCCCATCAATCTCTTAGAGATACGAGCAGCCCGGTATGCCCTAGTAGCATGGACATCCAAACTCCAAGGGTCCCCTGTCAGAGTTCAATCAGACAATGCCACAGCAGTGGCATATATCAATCGTCAGGGGGGCACCAGGAGTCGTGCAGCCCAGAGGGAAGTAAATTACATCCTGAAATGGGCAGAAAGATATGTCCCAGCCATATCTGCGGTATTCATTCCAGGGGTGGAGAATTGGAAGGCGGACTTTCTAAGTCGCCAACAATTATGCCCAGGGGAATGGTCCCTTCATCCAGAGGTTTTCCGGACAATATGTCAGCGGTGGGGAACACCGGATGTAGATCTGCTAGCATCCAGGTTCAACACGAAAGTGGACAGGTTTGTCTCTTGGACAAGGGATCCCCTAGCGTGCGGCTCGGATGCCCTAGTGTTCCCTTGGGATCAGTTCAAGCTGATATATGCATTCCCACCGCCACAATTGTTACCTCGATTACTCCGCAGAATCAGGATAGAAAAGAAACCAGTGATTCTGGTGGCTCCAGCGTGGCCCCGAAGAGCATGGTACGCGGAGATCGTAAAAATGTCTGTGGGGAGTCCTTGGACCCTCCCACATCGTCCGGACCTGCTTTCGCAGGGACCGATATACCACCCTTCCTTACCAGCCCTAGGTTTGACGGCCTGGCTATTGAAGCCCACATTCTAAAAAAGAGAGGGCTCTCTAATGCTGTGGTGTCTACCATGATCAATGCCAGGAAACCGGTATCCAGGCAGATCTACTATAGAATCTGGAAGGCGTACATCGCCTGGTGTGAGGCCAGGAAATGGCATCCACGTAAATACGTAATAGGTAGAATTCTGGACTTCCTACAATGGGCTGTAGATAGGAAGCTTGCCTTGAGTACTATCAAAGGTCAGATTTCGGCCTTGTCAATATTTTTTCAAAGGCCCTTGGCTTCGCATTCACTAGTCAAAGCCTTTATACAAGGAGTGATGCGTATTAGTCCTCCGGTTAATATTCCCATATGTCCATGGGATCTAAACTTGGTTCTGTCGGTTCTACAGAAACAACCATTTGAACCATTACAGCATATTTCCTTGGTGCTTCTCACCAGGAAATTGATTTTTTTAGTAGCCATTTGTTCGGCTAAAAGAGTATCGGAATTAGCAGCTATGTCCTGTAAGGAGCCATATCTGGTTATCCATAAGGACAGAGTAGTGTTACGTCCTCATCCAGCCTTTCTTCCTAAGGTGGTATCGAGTTTTCATTTGAACCAAGATGTGGTTCTTCCTTCTTTTTTCCCCAAACCTACTTCGGTAGAGGAAAAGTTATTGCATTCTTTGGATGTAGTAAGAGCAGTTAAAGCTTATCTAAAAGCCACTGCTCAGATTCGCAGAACGGATACTTTGTTTATTCTGCCGGAAGGCCCCAGAAAGGGTCAGGCAGCGTCAAAATCTACTTTAGCCAAGTGGATTCGACAGGTCATAATACAAGCCTATAGCTTGAGAAGTAGACCGCCTCCGTTCAAAGTTAGGGCGCACTCCACGAGAGCAGTTGGAACTTCATGGGCAGTGCATCACCAGGCCTCCCTGGCTCAAATCTGTAAGGCCGCAACATGGTCTTCAGTACACACGTTTACTAGGTTCTACCAGGTGGACGTTAGAAGTCAGGAGGATGTCGCCTTTGGGCGCAGTGTGTTGCAGGCCGCAAAAGATCCTCATGTCTGATAGCGCTCAGCTTATATATGGTGTATCCCCCCCCTCATTTGGCATTGCTTTAGGACATCCCATTAGTAATGACTATGTCGCTCTGTGTCCCGTGATGTACGAGAAAGAAAATAGGATTTTTATAACAGCTTACCTGTAAAATCCTTTTCTTGGAGTACATCACGGGACACAGAGCTCCCGCCCCTCTTTGGGGACACTTATTGCTTTGCTACAAAACTGAGGTGCTCCCGGATGGGAGGGGCTTATATAGGGGAGGGTACTTCCGGTTTTGGAAGTTGCCAGTGCCAGCACCTGACGGTAACTATATAACCCATTAGTAATGACTATGTCGCTCTGTGTCCCGTGATGTACTCCAAGAAAAGGATTTTACAGGTAAGCTGTTATAAAAATCCTATTTTCTCTGACCCTTGATGACCCCCAGTAGGCAGGTCATGCACTAAGTAAATCATTTCATTTTGGTATTTTTCAGGAACCACCCACGTTACTTCATCTCCATGATGCAACAATACCTTTTTATCTTCTGATAATGTGAGGTGTTTTATGTACTTTGACAGAGTATTCCCCTCCGAGTTCTCCAATCTCATTTTGCAGTTTTTGCATGATTTCTTTAATGTTGTCATCCTGCCTTTGTATGTCCGAAATATCTGGAACTTCTTTGCAGGATTTTGTGAGGGCACAAACGATGGGGCACAAGACAGGGTCTGGTAAATTTAAAGGAATTTCCCAGATCTCCCCCCCTTGTGCTCCTTGTTTGGCCAAGCAATCCGCTACCTCATTTTGTTCCCAGTATGGGGCAGTGCCTGAATGACCTTTTACTTTGCACACCGATGGTTTGACTGGCAACTTTTGCACCAATGTTACAATATATTTTAACAGGGGTACATGTTTAAGTGGAGACCCATCTGAGGACATGTACTGGTGGGTGTGCCAAAAGGGCAGAAATTCTGTAAGAGCATTACAGACCCACGCAGAATCTGAGTATAAAACAATTTCTTGGTCCCTTTTCATCAGTTCTAGGGCATGAGCAATCGCAGCCATCTCAGCGAATTGTGCTGATTTGACTTGACATGACCGAAAGATTGATGTTTGGGTTTTTGTATGTGGATTGATAATGTATATTCCAAATCCTGCACGTGGGGAACCCTCCACGTAAAAACATGATCCATCTGTGAAAATTTGGACTGCATTTTAAGGGACATTTTCATTTGCTGACAAAGGTCTAAAGAATTGTTGTGCAGCTGATTGTGGGGTGATATCACATTCATGTGGTATTCCTTGGTAAAGGAGGCCATGGGCCCTAGTGGAAGGATTATTTGTGTGTTTGACTTTAATGTCTCGATCTTGGAGCAACAGAGCCCAATGGGCCAGTCTGGCATTGGATACATTGCCATCCTTCACTCTGTCTGTGAGTAGAAATTGAGTTGGAGTGTGTGTTGTGTGGAGGATGACTGGGTTAAAGCGGAGGTTCACCCTAAATCTAAACATTTGCTCATCCCAATCAGTATAACATTTATAACAACATTTGGCAAATAATTATCTTCTTCGTTTTTTTATTTACCTTGAATTTCGGATTAAATAGGGACACTTCCTGGTATCCCTCCCGCGGGAGTGGGCGTTCCTTTACTTTCCCCAGCGCCCCAATGCCTCCTGGGAGTGCAGTGTCATGCTTTCCCAGGAGACAATTCACCACCTCGTCATCAGCTTCATCAGCTTGACAGCTTCAGAGCGCTCGTTCTGAGCTGCAGCTGATGTTAGCATACAGGACAGGAGCCAGAGTGTAGGAGACAGGAGCGCTGATTTCACTGTGGAATGTGAAAAGAAAAACACATCTCGCAGCGGCGCGCCCCCCCCCCCCCCGCTGATGACCTGTAAAATGTAAAAAGAAAGAAAACACATCTCGCAGCGGCGCCTCCCATCCCCCCCCCCCGCGATGAACTGTAGAATGTGAAAAGAAAAAGCACATCCCGCGGCGGCTCCCCCCGCACTCCCCCCCCTCAACAACTTCACAGTATGTGTCCGTTGTGATGGCAACAGTGCAGTGGGAGAAAAGCATTCACGCTTCCCGGAAGTATTTGCTTGTGGGCTTCACAATGCCCACAAGCAAAATGGCAACTTACAAAGGGGATTTTTATAAGTTCTAATTTAGAACTGATTCTGACTGGGGAGACTGGGAAACATCTGAGACGTGAGTAAATACATGAGAAAGTAATACTCAACCAATGCAATGTAAAAAAAAAAAAAAGATATACCGCGGAACCTCCGCTTTAAGTCCTATGATGTATGTGTAGTATTTCACTGCCCAAAACGTGACAAGAAGGTGTTTTTCACATAGAGAGTATTTCATTTCCACAGGAGATAATAGTTTAGAAGTATAGGATATGGGTCTCTGTTGCCCATGGATTTCCTGTGACAGAACCGCTGACATGGCTGTCTCTGATATGGCAGTCTCAATGTGAAAGGGCAGTTGGTACTCTGGGTTGGCTAACGCTGGCGCTTGCGCTAAAGATTCTTTAAGCTCCTGCACTGCATTGGTGTGTTGCTCAGTCCAGTGCCATTGGGTATCCTTTTTCAATAAATCATACAGTGGTGCAGATTTTTTGGCAAAATCAGGGACGAACGCCCGTGAATAATTTACCAATCCTAGGAAAGATCTCAGAGTAGGAATACTCACTGGCAGAGGTAATTGTAGAATGGTTTTTCCTTCTCAGTTGCTATCTTCCGACAGTTTGCTGTCACTGTAATCCCAAGGAAAGACACAGATTCCTGCAAGAATTGTGCCTTAATGGGATTACACTTCAGTCCCCGCCTCTCCTAGGATCCGTAGGAGTTCCTCCAATAGCCGCAAATGCTCGTCTTTGTCGTCCGTGGCTATAAGCAGATCATCTACGTACTGAAAAAGATTCTTTGGGGAAGAAAAAGCAGTTAGAATATCTCTCATGGTTGCATGAAATAATGTAGGAGAGTTATGAAATCCTTGAGGGACAGAAGTGAAGGTATACTGTTTTCCCAGAAACGTAAATGCAAATTTGTATTGACATTCTTCTGACAATGGTAAAGACCAAAACCCGTTACTTATATCCAGCACCGTGAAGTATTTGTGTTTGGGATTCAACATGCTCAAGACATCCGGGACAGATGCAACTGTGGGGGCGCAATTGTTTGTAACACTGTTCAATTTGCGGTAATCAATTGTTAATCTCCACAAATTGTCAGTACTTTTGCGAATCGGCCATATTGGCGCATTTGTTGTGGATACACATGGCCTGATGACCTTTGGGTCAAGCAATGACTCTATGGTTTCCTGTATGTAACTGATAGCTTCCTTTGGGAAGGGATATTGTTTTTGCGGAACTGGGTCTGGGCCACTGATGTGTACTACCTTATTTACCTTTCCACAGTCATGTTTATGTGTTGCAAATGATCCCTGATGTCTTTCTATCACAGGCTGCAGAAGCTGATGTTCTGGGTGATCTTTAATGATCTCCAGTATGTCATATTTTGAATCATTGCGTTGGATGGCTGCAATTGTGTGAGAATCAGGTATCACTATGGTGCTAGCCTGATCATTTGGAACCCCTTGTCATAGTAAAAGGTTGGTCAGATCCAGGAATGAGACGAACACCCCCCTGTTCGGTTTGCACCAGAGCCTGCGAACAGACAGAATGTTCGCGTGAACTTTAGAACCCTATTAAATACAATGGACTTGAACGTTCGAAATCTAAAGTGCTAATTATAAAGGCTAATATGCAAGTTATTGTCCTAAAAAGTGTTTGGGGACCCGGGTCCTGCCCCAGGGGACATGTATCAATGCAAAAAGAAGGTTTAAAGACGGCAGTTTTTTCGGGAGCAGTGATTTTAATAATGCTTAAAATGAAAAAATAAAAGTGAAATATTCCTTTAAATTTCGTACCTAGGGGGTGTGTATGATATGCATGTAAAGTGGCGCATGTTTCCCGTGCTTAGAACTGTCCCTGCACAAAGTGTAATTTTTGAAGGAAAAAAAGTCATTTAAAACTCACTCGCGGCTATTAATGAATTGTCGGCTCCCGGCAATACATACAAAAGTCATTGATAAAAAATAAAAAAAAAGCGTGGGGGTCCCCCAGAATTCAATTACCAGGCCCTTCAGGTCTGGAATGGATATTAAGGGGAACCCCGCCGCAAATTTTTAAAAAAAATGCGTGCGGTTCCCCCAAATATCCATACCAGGCCCTTCAGATCTGGCATGGATTTTAAGGGGAACTCCACCCCAAATAAAAAAAAAATGGCGTGGAGTCCCCCCAAAAATCCATACCAGACCCTTATCCGAGCACGCAACCTGGCAGGCCGCAGGAAAAGAGGGGGGGACGAGAGAGCGCCCCCCCTCCTGAACCGTACCAGGCCACATGCCCTCAACATGGGGAGGATGTCCCAATGTTGATGGGGACAAGGGCCTCATCCCCACAACCCTTGCCCGGTGGTTGTGGGGGTCTGTGGGCGGGGGGCTTATCGGAATCTGGAAGACCCCTTTAACAAAGGGGACCCCCAGATCCCGCACCCCCTATGTGAATTGGTAAGGGGTACATCAGATCTAACTTGCATCCATTGGGAATTAAGAAGTCTGAACCCAGCAGGCTGGTTTCATTTGGCAAACACATTAATGCTAATGGCTGTTTTAGGGATAACTCCCCAATGTGGATTGTCAGTGGCTTGGACAAGGCAGACTCAACATTATGTCCAGCAAAGCTCTGGAGATTTAACGGCTTTCCTGAAGATAGTGATGAGTTTAAAGGATCTTTGTCATGCAGTATTGAAATTGCTGCGCCCGTGTCTAGGAGCATAGTACATTAACGGCCCCTAATCAATGCTGACACTATAGGGCGCCCACACCTATCCAGAGAGGTGCTAAAATTTTGGGGCCTTGTAGTTGTCACCATTGAATGCGGTCAGCCTCTGTCTGGGAAGCTACCTGTCCTTCCTTTCCCGGGCCTACTTGCAAGGCCTGTAATTGCTGTCGTAATTCTGCATATGTCGGAGCTCTTTGTGTCTCACTGATATGCTTGCCCTCTGATGGGTGGTTATGAAAGTTTCCTCTTCCTCTGCCTCTATAACCTGACTTCCCCCTATATCCCCTCCCCCTCCCTTGTGAACTTTTGTCCCAGTTAGGGTTGTATGGAGGATTGGATTCTCCTGGGGCGTGGGGGCCTTCTATGGTGGTAGTTCTGCATTGTAATGCAGCCACCTTCCTAAACAGCTGTTTCTCTTCTTTTTCTTTAAGCCTGTGCTGTTTATATGCTTGGATGGCCTGGAATGATCTGTGTATTAATCCTATGACTTCGTCATAGCTGTGTTTTCTTGGATCTATCAAATGCTCACATTTTATTCTGATAGCTGGATGGGCATTGTGGATCAAAAGATTTTTATACTCCATGTCCTCACGAATGGCCCTCCCATTGTTAGTGTTGTATGCTGCCCACAATTTTTGGCATAAACTAACAGGTTTTCTTCATTATTTTGTTTAATTTCATAGGCCACCATAAAACCTATAGCTGAGGGGTTTATAACCTTTTGCAATTCTGCCACGGTTACCTTGTAGCTCCCTTTGCCTTCCTTAATTTGATCTGGGAGTGCATTCCAGGTGTGGGCGTCAAGGGTTAATTGTAACACCTTAACTTGGTCACTAGGATTTCTCACACCTAAGAGCTCACACCTCTGTTGTACATTGGTTGCATGTGAAGTAATGTGTTCACTAGATTTAATTTTACCAATGAAATCAGCGACACTCTGTGCCCCTGTTCAGAACATTTCACTTCACTTTCCGTCCCAATGACAACTGTTTTTGAAAAGTGGGGTTTTTATTGAAACAAGGATTGGTGATAAAGCATCAGTAGAGAGGAGACACCTTTTTCCCATATTAACTCTTACAGGAAAGAATTTCTCTTCCTAGGAGTAGATTTCCTCTCACTTCCTGTTGTATCCTTCCGTTTGCAAGAAGGAGTCGTTTGTAAGTTGGATGTTTGAAAGTAGGGGCCTGCCGTATATACTCTGCTGAAATTTGCCCCTTACATGTTGGTGTTGCCACAACACTGTGTGCCCTCAAAGTTACTCTTGGTGGGCACTGGAATGCCCTGCTGTGAACTACTATATCAGGAATTGTATTTACATGCCATTGTTGAACAGTGGTAGGAAAAATTGGGTCTTTGGTGGTGGTGCTGGTGCCACAACACTGTAAGCCCTCACAGTTACTCTTGGTGGGCGCATTAATGGGCCCTGCTGTGAATTATTAGATCAAGAATTGTAATTGCATGCCCCTGTAGAACAGGGGCTGAAAAATTGGGCCTTTGGTGGTGGTGGTGGTGGTGTTGCCACAACACTGTAAGCCCTCACAGTTACTCTTGGTGGGCGCAGGAATGGGCCCTGCTGTGAATTATTAGATCGATATTTGTAATTACATGCCCCTGTAGAACAGGGGCTGAAAAATTGGGCCTTAGCCACTGGTGCCACGACACTGCAACCCCTCACAGATACTGTACTTGGAGCACAGCAATGAGCCCTGTTGCAAAGTATTGCATCAAAAATTGTAATTACACGCCCCTGTTGAACAGGGGCTGAAAAATTGGGCCTTAGCCACTGGTGCCACAACATTGCAACCCCTCACAGATACTGTACTTGGAGCACAGTAATGAGCCCTGTTGCAAAGTATTGCATCAAAAATTGTAATGACACGCCCCTGTTAAACAGGGGCTGAAAAATTGTGCCTTAGGCACTGGTGCTGGTGCCACGACACTGCAACCTCTCACAGATACTCTAGTTGGAGTGCAGGAATGAGCCCTGCTGCAAAGCATTGCATAAAAAATTGTAATTACATGCCCCTGTTAAACAGGGGCTGAAAAATTGGGCCTTAGCCACTGGTGGCGGCACCCAGAAACAAAAATGTTCTTCCAAGCTATCATCATCAATCGGATCATTGAGGAGGAGGAGGATAGTCAGTCAACATAACAGGACAGTCACTCAGCATCAGCAACAGTCTTGAAGGGATGTGACATTTGAAAATAAATTATTCTGTTATATCAGCTTCAGGTGCTTGGTAGCTGGTGGTGATCCAAGACTGGTTCATCTTTATGAAGGTCAGTCGATCAACCGAGTCGGTGGATAGGCGCACCCTGTGATCCGTGAAAAATCCTCCAGCAGCACTGAATGTGCGTTCCGAAAGAACGCTGGATGCAGGACAGGCCAGTAGCTCAATTGCATACTATGCAAGCTCTGGCCAGTGATCCATCCTCAAGACCCAGTAAGCCAGAGGATTTTCGGTGGGAAAGGTGTCCAAGTCTGACCTTGCCCCTAGGTATTCCTGCACCATGTATATCAGACGCTGGCGATGGTTGCTGGAACCGATCATACCTTGGAGCTGCGGACTAAAGAATTGTCTGAACGCATCGGTCAGACGGCCACCTTCCCCACAGCTCCTTCTTTGACTGACCAAAGCCTCAGCAACTCGTTGTCCAGGACCAGGAGTTTGTAACCTCCCAGTCTCTGGGAACGCGTTGCACATACCTTTCTGCAAGGCCTCCCGGAGTTGTCTCATCCTCTGCTCCCTCTGCGACGGTAAGATAAGGTCCGCAACCTTACCCTTGTACCGTGGATCAAGAAGAGTGGCCAGCCAGTAATGGTCCCTCTCCTTGATCCGAAGAATACAAGGAACCTTCGGCAGACTTTGCAAGATCAGGGAGGCCATGCAGCGTAGGTTAGGTCCGGAGTCCTCTGGGTCACTAAGGACGACATGATCCGCAGCCACCTCCTCCCAGCCACGTACAAGTCCACAGGTTTCTTGGGACTGTAAATCATCCCTAAAAGACTGCTGCTGTTGATGCTGAGTGCCAGGCTCCACCTCCATGCTGACACAATCCTCCTCGTCCTCGTCCTCTTCCTGTGGGATGGGTGGGACAGAAGGAACACTGTCTGGGTAAAGGGGGCCTTGAGAGGCAAGGAAGTCCTCCTCATCCTGCCTCTGTTCTGCCTCAAGTGCCCTGTCCATTATTCCACGCAGCGTATGCTCCAACAGGTGGACAAGAGGTACAGTGTCACTGATGCATGCACTGTCACTGCTCACCATCCTCGTGGCTGCTGCAGCATGGCCAACGTTGAGTTCCACCTGGTGGGCATGTCAAATATAAAGCGGTTCTTGGGCAGGTTCAACTCCTTTTGCAGCTCAGCCAGCCGAGCACTGGCATTATATGATCTGCGGAAATGCACACAGACTTTCCTGGCCTGCCTCAGGACATCCTGTAAGCCCGGGTACCTGCCCAAGAACCGCTGCACCACCAGGTTAAGGACGTGAGCCACACAGGGCACATGGGTCAGTTGTCCCTGTCGGAGGGCGGAGAGGAGGTTGGTGCCATTGTCGCAAACCACCATTCCTGCCTTAAGCTGGCGTGGCGTCAACCACCTCTCGGCCTGCCCCTGCAGAGCTGACAGAACCTCTGCCCCAGTGTGGCTCCTGTCCCCCAAACACACCAGCGCAAGCACGGCATGGCATCTTTTTGCCTGCGTACTTGCGTAGCCCCTTGAACGCCTACGGAGCACCGCTGGTTCCGAGGACAAAGCACAGGAAGAGGCCATGGAGGAAGAAGAAGAGGAGGGGGTGGAGGAGAGAGGTGTGTCACAACCAGTAGTAGCATTTTGGAGGCGTGGTGGTGGAACAACCTCCAACACTACTGCACCTTGTCCTGCATCCTTCCCAGCTGCCAAAAGAGTGACCCAATGGGCCGTGAAAGAAAGGTAACGTCCCTGTCCATGCCTGCTGGACCATGAGTCAGCGGTAATATGCACCTCACCGCTGACCGCCCTGTCCAGCGAGGCATGGACATTGCCTTCCACATGGCGGTAGAGAGCCGGAATCGCCTTCCGTGAGAAAAAATGGTGTTTGGGAACCTGCCACTGAGGAACCGCACATTGCACAAACTCACAGAAGGGGGCAGAGTCTACCAACTGAAAAGGCAGCAGTTGAAGTGCTAGCAATTTAGCCAAGCTAGCATTCAACCGCTGGGCATGTGGATGGCTGGGAGTGTACTTCTTTCGACGGTCCAGCAGCTGGGGCAGGGAAATTTGCCTGCTAGAATCGGACGTCGGTGTACTGCTAGCAGAGTGCCCGCAAGTACTTGGCTGTGACACACCTAATTCTACACCTTCATTCCTCTCAGTGCAGGTTTCAGAGAGGACTGAAGGTATAGTGGGGTTGGAGATCCCAGCTGATGAGAAGCAAGGAGAGGTCCGCTTTGTTCTTTGGTGTGGGTCTTTAAGGTAGGCTTGCCAACGAGCTGCATGGCAGGTCAACATATGTCTGGTCAAGCATGTGGTGCCCAAGCGGCTGATGTTTTGGCCACGCAATATACGCTTGAGACATATCTTGCAAACAGCAGCGGTGCGATCTGATGCACTCGACTCAAAAAAGGCCCACACCAAAGAACTTTTGGAATAACGGGCAGAGGCAGCGCCCTGCACAGGCGGAGCTCTGCGGTGTGATTCAGTCGGTGTGCTGCCCTTACACTGGCCCCCGGAGGGCATCCTGCCTCGTTGGAGATGTGTCTCCTCCTCATCCTCCTCCTCCTCCTCCTCATCCTCCTCCTCCTCCTCCTCTCTCCTTTCAGGCACCCACGTGGAGTCAGTGACCTCATCATCCCCTCCCTCCTCATCACTGGAACCAATCTGGGAGTATGCTGCAGCTGCTGGAACATGACTGCCAGATTGGTGTCCTTCATGAGCATCCCCTCTCTCTGCTCTCACGCTACTGCCTTCCTCTAGCTGGGTATCATCTTCAGACCCTTCGAAACGCTGGGCATCCTCCTGGAGCATGTACCCAACACTGTGCTCAAACAGTTCGGGGGACTCCTCAGGAGGACACGGTGGGTCTAGGGAAGGAGTGACTGATGATGACATTGAGGACGATTTGGCAGCTGCTTTGCCAGTACCCTGAGCCTGGGTGAGAGAGGATGAGGAGGATGAGGAGGGCTTGGTCATCCACTCTACCAAGTCTTCGACATGATGCGGCTCAACACGTCCAGCTGACGAAAATAAGAACAAGAGTGTCCCATGGCCACGTGCTGATGATGATGCACCGTGTCCACGACCAGCACTGTTGTCTCTAGACACAGAGCCTGCTTGCCCTCTTTTATTGGCTCCTGACTGTCTGCCTCTCCTTGTTTGCCTTCCAGACATTCTAAAGGCTTGCAGGGAGATGGGAAAACCAGCAATAAGGGGTAGCTTCAGGTGTATATTTTGCAAGAAGCACACTACGCCCGCTGTAAGTGCTGCAGATGCCTGTTAGTGTAACACAAAAGAAAAAAAACTACGAGCAATAAGGGGTAGCTTCAGGTGTATAATGTGCAGGAGGCACACTACGCCCGCTGTAAGTGCTGCAGATGCCTGCCTGTGTTACACAACAGGAAAACAGCAATAAGGCCTAGCTTCAGGTATATATTTTGCAGGAAGCACACTATGCCTGCTGTAAGTGCTGCAGATGCCTGCCTGTGTTACACAACAGGAAAACACAGCAATAAGGGCTAGCTTCAGGTGTATATTTTGCAGGAAGCACACTACACCTGCTATAACTGCTGCAGATGCCTGCCTGTGTTACACAACAGGAAAACACAGCAATAAGGCCTAGCTTCAGGTGTATATTTTGCAGGAAGCACACTACGCCTGCTGTAAGTGCTGCAGATGCCTGTTAGTGTAACACAAAAGAAAAAAAAACTACGAGCAATAAGGGGTAGCTTCAGATGTATAATGTGCAGGAGGCACACTACACCCGCTGTAAGTGCTGCAGATGCCTGCCTGTGTTACAGAACAGGAAAACACAGCAATAAGGGCTAGCTTCAGGTGTATATTTTGCAGGAAGCACACTACGCCTGCTATAACTGCTGCAGATGCCTGCCTGTGTTACACAACAGGAAAACACAGCAATAAGGCCTAGCTTCAGGTGTATATTTTGCAGGAAGCACACTATGCCTGCTGTAAGTGCTGCAGATGCCTGTTAGTGTAACACAAAAGAAAAAAAACTACGAGCAATAAGGGGTAGCTTCAGGTGTATAATGTGCAGGAGGCACACTACGTCCGCTGTAAGTGCTGCAGATGTTTGCCTGTGTTACACAACAGGAAAACACAGCAATAAGGGCTAGCTTCAGGTGTATATTTTGCAAGAAGCACACTACGCCCGCTGTAAATGCTCCTGATGCCTGCCTGTGTTACACAACAGGAAAACACAGCAATAAGGGCTAGCTTCAGGTGTATACTGTGCAGGAGGCTTAGAAAAATTGACACTGACACTGACCCCTGCCTATCCTTCTCTCTCCCTGCACACAAGGTTTAGCAAAGAATATCACTGACACTGTCCCTGCCTATCCTTCTCTCTCCCTGCACACAAGGTTTAGCAAAGAATATCACTGACACTGTCCCTATCCTTCTCTCTCCCTGCACACAAGTTAAATGAAAAATATAGCACTGACACTGTCCCTGCCTATCCTTCTCTCTCCCTGAACCGGAACACACTACACAAGGCCGCCGCGCTGGCGGCCTTTTATAGTGTGGGGCATGTACTAAATCCCCCTGAGCTATAATTGGCCATAGGCATCCTGCCTGTGGCCAATTATGGCTCTCCTCGCTGCCGGCGCTGTGATTGGCCAAGCATGCGGGGTCACAGTGCATGCTTGGCCAATCACAGCGCCGGGATTGCACTGCGATGGCGCAGTGTATTCACTCGCTTCACTCGAATTTGGCGCGAACGGCCCAAATCGTTCGATCTTCGTCAAACGATCGAACAGCCGATGTTCGAGTCGAACGTATGTTCAACTCGAACATGAAGTTCATCCCTATTCCTCAGTGTCCCCAATTTCATAGGCACAAGTAGGTGCCATAGCATTACCATGTTCGCATCTGCTGGCCACAGCTGCCTGTCCTTTAAGGATTGAAATTGTTTGTAGCAACTCTGACTCTATTTGCGTGCACTGTGTGTGATCTATCAATTTTTCTTTCTTAGATTCGTGTAACTGATCTTGGAGCACTTTGTATGCACTAGTAGTTATGTGGTCCAGTTCAGTCTCAACTTTAGTTAGCATGCTTTTATATTGTACCACGTCATTTTGGGCCAATTTGTCATTTTTAACCTTTTCCTCCTGTGAGGCATTAACTATTTTATTAAGGGTAGTTAAAGTTTGTACTTGGCTTTGTAAAGCTGTATTCTCTTTTTCCCTCTCAGAAATTGTAATATTTTTATTATAGACTATATCTTCAAATTTCTGTATTTTAGCATTCATAGCCATGCATGCAGCATACAGGCTAGCCTTTTAAGCTTTTTGTTCTTTTTGATTGTTTTTGCTTGTTCCTCAAATAAGTCCAGGACATAAATCCAAGGAGATTCTTGTAATTTAGCATCAGAGGCAAATTCATTGCTCTTATGTTTAATGTCGCGTACACGCGATCGATTTTTTCGACGGTGAAAACGCCGTCGAGAAAATCGACGTTAAAAACGAGGAACAGCTTGTTCCCCCCACACACGAGCATTTAAAATGTCATTTTTTTTTAGGTCGAAAAAAACGACTGTGTGTGGGCTCCGCGGCAGTGTTTCCCTATGGGAAACACTGCCGCGGAAAACATGTCGAAAAAAACGACGAGAAAAATTAGAACATGTTCTAATTTGTCTCGTCATTTTTAATGCCGTTTTTCTCGTCGAAAAAAACGGCAGAAAGCCCACAGACGATCGTTTTTCTCGTCGAAAGGAAAAAATGTCGTTTTTCTCGACGAGAAAAACGGCCGTGTGTACGCGGCATTAGAGTATAAGTTGCTACAAAACTTTCTAGACAGGTCATGGCCGCCATTGCGATGGTATTCACAATTCGTGAGCTAAAATAAATTAATTGTTCCCTTATACTATAAATTCACTTGTGATTACAGTAAAAGGAAAAAAGAAAAGGAAGCAAAAAAACAAAAAAACAATAAATAGGAACTCAAATGAAATAAGATGCAGAAAATATAGTAAAAGTCAAACAATATTTTCCAGCTCTCAATAAACAATCTTTTAGATTAGTGGGGAAAACGAATTATACTAACAATAGCATTTTGTCTGAGCCTACACAATAGACCAAGGGACAATAGAAGCCCCCCAGGGATCAATTAGAATGAATACCTGTAGTCTGATAATAGGAATGTCAACACGGCAGTGTTTACACTACTATTTGTTACACTCTATTCAGTAAAAACAAAACAAAAAAGTTCAATGCACCTTTTTTTACACTCCTAATAATCTTTCTCAGGTTTCAGTAGCAAGACTTCCACAGACTTGTACTTTAACTGACACCAATGAGAATATTATTGTTTGTAACTTCTCACCGTTAATAAAAAAAAAAAAAAAAAGTAAAGTAAAAACCAAAACCAAAAACAATAGTAATAATAAAAAAAAATCTCTTGTAGGTTATTTACAATGTCCTACCTATTTTCAATATTCCTGGACATGCAATTTAAATAACAAGCAAAACCGTATTGAGCCTGTTTCAACCTACACACACCAGAACACAATCACGTGTCTGTGTCTTAAACAAAAAAATAAAGGCTAAAACTAAACCAGAGGTTACCAAAAATTTATGATAAAAAAAATAATAAAAAATAAATAAAAAATAATTCAATAACAAAAATTTAAAAAATTAATAAATTGCAAAAAAAAAGTAAATACACTTTTTTTTCCACAAAACCAAGGACCACTATTTCAGTTTCCTCCTTCCAATAAAACAACAAAAATCAAAACAAAATGTTTTCGCTCTGTAAAAATATATATATATTTTTTTCACAAAACCAAGGATCACTATTTAAGTGTCTCAAAAACAACAATTATTAAAACAAAAATGTTCCCATTCTGTACCTCCTCCCCATTAAATTGACCGGTTATAATGGTACATCCAAAGTACTTTTATCAATTATGATTTTGGGATAAAATAAAAAAACAAAAAACAAACAAAATAAAAAATAAAAAAATAAATAAAAATAAAATAAAAATAACCTGTGGTGTATATTCTCTCCTTGGAGGTAATACCCACTAATAAAACAAAAATATTTACCTATATTTTTCCCTAGATAGATTTGATAAACTGACTCAGCTTAAATTCCTCCTAATAATCTTAATCTCTAATATACATATTTTGTTATTATATTAAATGCTTTCAGTCCTGTACTTATCTTTGTGGGTCGCCACTGTTGCTTTTATATCATTAATATTTAATATCTCAACGATATATGATATGGGTTAAATAAGAGTTCTTTGGACAAGAAATGAAAGCTTCAATATAACAAGCATTTATTAAAGAATTGTTAGTCTATCTAATACACCGCAAACATTTACAGTCTTAGGCAGGGGAGTAAATATTAGTTTCAAACACAAAGTATGTAAATATTAGTATTAGGTTACAATACAGAGTATATACATTACATTACAAATAGACAGACAAACATATGACAATGCAAGCATACTGTAAGTGCTGGGAGATGGTCTGATAATTACCTATAATGTCTCCTGGGCCCAGGTCATCTCATCTCTCCCTCTCTACTGATTGGGGTGGTCCTTTTATGGAGCCCTCTCCCATTGACTAAAACAGGGTGGCTACGATTGGTTACTGTTATCTCTCTCCTCCTTCCTGCCGTTATATTAATTTCCCACACTAGCCCACTCTTTACTGGAATTTAGTGGTAATTGGATTTGAAGATAAATTAATTAAACCGGAGGTCGTTAACTTCCCTTAAATGGGGCACTTAGCTATGCATGGAACTAGCCAGGCAAAATGACCCCTTAAATGGATATTGGTTCGTTAACATGGGAGAATACACACGCCTTTATCTAGCGAATAAAGGCGGTGTCGCATAGATTAGAAGCTTCAGATGTGGTTTCTTCCTGGCTTGTGTGAATACGAAGTTACCTCGTCAGACAGGAGGTCTCCGTAGCCCCTTGTTACCCAGCCTTCATGCATATTCAACAAAGGACTGGTAATTAGATTTCCCTCACTCCCAGCGAGTTTATCAGCCCTCACAGATACACACATTTCATACTCTAACTTATATATATATATATATATATATATATATATATATTATATATATATATATATATATATATATATATACCGATATTCCCAGTTTACAATGGAAATTATTCATAAACATTCCTCATAAGGCAACAACCATAAAAATATCAACCCATATATCAGTTGAAAAAAGTGAATATATTGATATTATAAACCACCATTGAAGTCCATATAAATCAACAAGTCTCCAAGTGCAAATTGATCCACAATATAGTAGGTTGCAAACAAGCATAAAATATCGAGCCGGCCGGCTCCTCGATCAAACAGGTAAGCCGGGTAAGTGACGTTCTGACGTCACCTCGCCATACGCAACACCCGGAAGATACGGGCTGTTTGATCGAGGAGCTGGCCGGCTCGATATTTTATGCTTGTTTGCAACCTGCTCATGTAAGTGCGCATTTTAATACTTTCTTAATAAATTTGTCTAAGGGTTTTATGCTATGCAAGTTCTTTATTTTCATGTTGTGTATCCCGAATCATTCTGAGGTACTCATACCGGTAACGCTATCCTGTGGAGCATCTAAGCTGAGATTGACATTACATGCGTGAGCTGATCTCCTGTAACAAGAGATCATGCATTTATGGTAAGCAGCAGTGTGTTTAGAGGTGAAAGCACTTTTCTATCATCACTTTTTCCTGGATATTGTGGATCAATTTGCACTTGGAGACTTGTTGATTTATATGGACTTCAATGGTGGTTTATAATATCAATATATTCACTTCTAAAGACGGTCACAGTTTTTCAACACTTTTTTCAACTGATATATGGATTGATATTTTTATGATTTATATATACTTTTTTTTGCATATATTTTTTGATCACCTATTTAGTGTATGCTAGTTGTATGCCAGCCTTATATTAGTGTTTTGACTCAGATCACATCACATCACATTTATTTGGATATTGTTTTGATAATAACAAAACGTATTTTCACCTTCACTAGCGCAGCTTTTTTCTTTTTCCTATATAGGGCAGGCCGTACAGTATATATACTGCTGTTCAGAGAATATAGTGGGGACCCCCATGCCACTTTTTTTTTAAATTTAGGTGCAGGGTTTTTCTGAATAATTTTCATTTATAGTGATCCGAAAATACATTACAGCCGCAAGCAGTTTTAAATTACTTTTTTTCCTTTAGAAATGTCATATTGCTGTGGTATTGTTCTAAACACTGGAAAACTGTGCCACTTTACAGGCATACTATAGACACCCCCCAGGCAAGATATTTTAAGGAATATTTCATTTTTATTGTTTCACTTTAAGCATTATTAAAATCACTGCTCCCGAAAAAACGTCCGTTTTTAAAAAACTTTTTTTTGCATTGATACATGTCCCCTGGGGCAGGACCCAGGTACCCAAACACTTTTTATGGCAATAACTTGCATATATGCCTTTAAAATTAGTACTTTTTGTTTTTCACGTTCGTGTCCCATAGACTTTAACGGTGTTTGCGTGTTCAAATTAACTTTTTGTCTGTTCGCATGTTCTGCTGCGAACCAAACCGGGGAGTGTTCGGCTCGTCCCTAGTTATTGCACTGTGCTTGCATAAAATAAGTATGAACCATTGAGAACAGATGATGGAGGGAGAACCCCGAGGCAGTAGCGTAGCGTGGGGGGTGTGAGGGGGGCCGTGGCCCCGGGCGCAACATTTGGGGGGGCAAAATCCCATGGCAGTGTGTGTCATTCTGGCTCTGTCATCCTAATTTCTATTTCCTGAGTCCCCTGCGATCCGGCCGCCATGTTTAATGTCAGCTGGACGGCCGACACCCTGTGATTGGGCGAATGGGGTCATGTGAAGCGGCGGGGCTGGCCTGTCCTTAATGTTCCTGGAGTCCCGCCTCTGCTATCTTCTTCTCCTCCTCTCCACCTGACCTTCGGATCTTCGACTCACAACATTCCCCATTGGTTATGGCAGGCAGCCAGTCAGTCCGGCAGTGTGGCAGACAGAGGTCAGATCGATGGTGGACAAAAAAAAAGCAGGTGAGACGAGGGAGCAGCTGCTACTGCAACTAGTCATCCTCTGCAAGGCAAAGCCAGCACTGTGAGTTCTGCCTCTCTCCTCACAAGTGCATACATACTTTCCTGGCTTCCTATTGGCTGTGAGACTCGGGACACTAAGCTGCTTCCAGTCCAATGAGTCCATGCAGCATACTGCTCAGAGCTCTGCTCCTCTACTGTTCCATGGACATGTGTGCTGCTCTACCCACATGTAATGAAATGGACATCTCTGGGTCACTCACTGTGGTATGTGACACTCAGCATATTTAACACAGTCAATAGGGCATATTACACTCACACAGTCTACACTGCACACATACACAGAGCATTACCCTATACCCCACTTATCCCAAATGTCCCCCCCTCTCCTCCCACTTATCCCTAATGTCCCCCCTTCTCCCACTTATCCTAAATGCCCCATTAAGACTATCCCACTGTTAGGCGGTGGTGGCATGGTTAAGTTCCTGCACCTAATTTCTGAGGAAAACAGCCCTGCCTATAGTATGTCTGCAGTCTTTCACTGTCTCCTGTAGTATGTCTGCAGTCTCTGACCATCTCCTGTACTATGTCTGCAGTCTGACAATCTCCTGTAGTATGTCTGCAGTCTCTGACCATCTCCTGTAGTATGTCTGCAGTCTCTGACCATCTCCTGTAGTATGTCTGCAGTCTCTGACCTTCTCCTGTAGTATGTCTGCAGTCTCTCACCATCTCCTTTAGTATGCCTGCAGTCTCTCACCATCCCCTGTAGTAGGTCTGCAGTCTCTCACCATCTCCTGTAGTATGTCTGCAGTCTTTCACCATCTCCTGTAGTATGTCTGCAGTCTCTCACCATCTCCTGTAATATGTCTGCAGTGTCTGACCATCTCCTGTATCATGTCTGTAGTCTCTGACCATCTCCTTTAGTATATCTGCAGTCTCTGACCTTCTCCTGTATCATGTATGCAGTCTCTCACCATCTCCTGTAGTATATCTGCAGTCTCTCACCATCTCCTGTACTATGTCTGCAGTCTCTCACCATCTCCAGTACTATGTCTGCAGTCTCTGACCATCTCCTGTAGTATGTCTGCAGTCTCTGACCTTCTCCTGTAGTATGCCTGCAGTCTCTCACCATCCCCTGTAGTAGGTCTGCAGTCTCTCACCATCTCCTGTAGTAGGTCTGCAGTCTCTCACCATCTCCTGTACTATGTCTGCAGTCTCTGACCATCTCCTGTAGTATGTCTGCAGTCTCTGACCTTCTCCTGTAGTATGTCTGCAGTCTCTCACCATCTCCTTTAGTATGCCTGCAGTCTCTCACCATCTCCTGTAGTATGTCTGCAGTCTCTCACCATCTCCTGTAATATGTCTGCAGTCTCTCACCATCTCCTGTAATATGTCTTCAGTGTCTGACCATCTCCTGTATCATGTCTGTAGTCTCTGACCATCTCCTTTAGTATATCTGCAGTCTCTGACCTTCTCCTGTATCATGTATGCAGTCTCTCACCATCTCCTGTAGTATATCTGCAGTCTCTCACCATCTCCTGTACTATGTCTGCAGTCTCTCACCATCTCCTGTACTATGTCTGCAGTCTCTGACCATCTCCTGGAGTATGTCTGCAGTCTCTGACCTTCTCCTGTAGTATGTCTGCAGTCTCTGACCTTCTCCTGTAGTATGCCTGCAGTCTCTCACCATCCCCTGTAGTAGGTCTGCAGTCTCTCACCATCTCCTGTAGTAGGTCTGCAGTCTCTCACCATCTCCTGTAGTATGTCTGCAGTCTCTCACCATCTCCTGTAGTATGTCTGCAGCCTCTCACCATCTCCTGTAGTATGTCTGCAGTCTCTCACCATCTCCTGTAATATGTCTGCAGTGTCTGACCATCTCCTGTATCATGTCTGTAGTCTCTGACCATCTCCTTTAGTATATCTGCAGTCTCTGACCTTCTCCTGTATCATGTATTCAGTCTCTCACCATCTCCTGTAGTATTTCTGCAGTCTCTGACCATCTCCTGTATCATGCCTGCAATCTCTCACCATCTCCTGTAATATGTCTGCAGCCTCTGACTGTCGCCTGTAGTATGTCTAGCACTAAATATTATGCACAACACTTAAGTCAGGGTTATTATTGGCTGTCTGCTGTGCTATATATGTGTTCCTCGTTATTTACAACCTGAGCCTCTGATTGGCTACCCACAGCATTTTATTATTAGTTGATAATGAGAAGATATCTCTTTTACTACAGTAGTCAAAGAGATATCTCAGATCGAACCAATAATAAAAGGCTGCAGTCAACCATTCAGAGGCTCAGGCTGTGAGTGGAGGAACCCTTTGCGTTTCTACAGCCACAGCATGTAAGCAGCAGCAGAGAAGTCCCTGGGCCCCCATTCTTAGGTGATAAAAGTCCACAAGTTAGGGGGCGCAAATTTCTTGCCCTGCCCCGGGTGCTGACAACCCACGCTACATCACTGCCTTGAGGTATTATCATGAAAGAAGATTTGAACAGAATAATGATAGAACCCCGAGGCATTTTTAGAGATGAGACACCGAGAATCTCTGAGACATTATTGTCAGGAAGGGGGATCCAGGAGAACACCCAGATGAACTCCGGATCACAAAGTGGGGAGAGAAACAAAGCGGGAGTGAGAGAAGTATCAGGAACCCCCAAGGGGAAGAGACTGAGAAGAACGAACCAGGAGAACCCCACGAATGACCCCAGAAATGTCAGTTTTACAGGCCATCAGTTATTTACCTTATAATTACATTGGTTGTGTGACGCTGAATAAAGTCAAAGAACTGATTATCCTTTACTTGGGTACAATCTCATCCTGTATAGTTTGTTGTGACTCAATTCATCTGAATGCACTTATGTTATTTTATACTGTCTCTATTTCAAGTAATTTCAATACATCAACTGGTTTATCACTATTCTGGTGTGTGTGTGTGTGTGTGCTTTTACTATAGTAACCTACAACCAGGTGTGCCAGAGGGGCGGAGACTGTTCTTGGAGTGGGGGCACAGAACAGAGAACCCAAATTACTAAGCAGTGCTACATATATATATTTCTTAAGTGGTGTATCCATTAATAGCAATTAACCTCTACATTGTGTATTGTCGTTATCGTAGCTATCATTATTTTTCACTTTTATTAATTTTGTTTGTTGTTTGTAATTTTCTCCAATTTTAAGCTTTGTGTTATAAATTTGTTTTGCATCATGACTTCTTGGCTGAGTGATGTAGTCCAGTGGCCAGTAAGGTCATTATTTAAAGCGGAGTTCCACCCATTTTAAAGTCTGCAGCTACAAAAAGTTCAGCTGCTGACTTTTAATAAACACACTCACCTGTCCCACGGTCCAGCAATGCGGCCGCCAGAGGCCTTGCTTCTCTCCCCCTCTCTGCGGCGCTGGCATTGCAAGTGTGGGCGCCCGACTGTGGCTTCACAGCCGGGCACGCACTGCGCATCCACGAGCTGCGCTGCGCATTATGAATGGCCGGGCAATCTTCTGAGACCTGTGACGTGTCCCAGAAGATTGCAGGGAGGGTGGGGGGAGAGGTAAACTTCTGGCACCGCAGCATCAAGAGGAAGTTGGAGCTGGGTACTTGTGAAAACTAGGTACCCGCTCCACCCCCCAAAAAATGGCATATCAGGGGGTCACGAGTACTTAAAGCGGAAGTTCCATTTTTGGGTGGAACTCCTCTTTAATGTGTATATACTGTATGTGGCTCTATCAGCTTGGCAAAGGAGCACGTATGCCCATTACAGGTAACCCCTGCCGGTGATGTCATTACGCCAGCGCTGCAGTCTGTGGTGCACTCCAGCCCTGATTTCCGGATAGTGGAGAGTTTCCAGCAGGCTTTCTCATTCTGAGACAGCGGCACACACAGAGACCCGTGGCGTTCTTTATCCATGGACTGGCAATCTTCTCCCAGTGATACTTACTGATGAAGGAAAGGGATGGTCGGCACTCAGGATGACATCGAAAAAATAGTATTCCTTTATTGAAAAGACTTGTACAAAGCTGTATTAACAGCCTGCGCGTTTCGGACGTCAGTCCTTAGCTATGGCTAAGGGCTAACATCCAAAATGCGTAGGCTGTTTTGAACATGTCTTTTCAATAAAGGAATAATATTTTTGGGATTTCCTGAGTGCCGGGGCACCAGAGCAGGAGAAACTAGCAGATGTCACTGCTGAGGATGGGTTGGTTACTGTGGTACTCACGTCTGAATTGTTCTATAATTTACCTTTTTTATTTGGGATGGGGGGGGTTACTTAAACAACTGCACACCCAGGTGTATACTTTTGGGTGAGATCTTTTGGGAATAGTGGTGTGACAGACCTAGACGGGACAGAGGCTTTTGGAGGGGACTGAATGCTAGCCTCTTGCTGACAGATTATGGGCCCTGGCATTTGGGGGAACAGTGCTCTTTGTGAGCTGTATGCCTGGGGTCCCTTGAGGTGGTGTTACTTTGGATTCAGGTCCATGTCCCCCCAAGACACACAGACTCTGGGAACCCTGCATATGCCATATTAGAAATAGTGACTGATTCATAATGTTGGGACACATACTGTTAGAAGATGCTGATATCCACTCCAGAAACCTGTCTGTCTGTTGTCTGCTATAATGTAAATGAGTCTAGTATGGCTTCTCTTTCACCCATTGTTGGTTGTGCTAATTGACCCTGCAATTGTACAAAGGAGTTCTATGTTGATATGTATGATAATGTGTATTGTAGTTAGGGAGTCATATCGGCTGCTTTAAGGGATTAGTTAATTAGCTCATGTTAATTTATGTTTCTGGTTACAGGTGTATTAGAGTAATATGAGCAGGATGGGGGAACCTCCTCTTTAACTGTATATAAGACTTGCATTCTTGTTCTAATTAACAGTCCATGTTCAGCAATCAAACAAGTATCGTCTTGTTTGTTGTTGATAGCGGTTGGAATATCTGATATCTATATTCAGACTGGGAGAAAGCGGTATATGACAAAAGCACTCAAGCGGAGTGTGGGACGTTTCGTTACAAGTGGTTATCTGGGAGATTATTATTATTGATTTTTAATTGCAAATGACAGCTTATTTCATCTGATTAGCGACTTGCCCATTTTCCACTTGACCCCCTCTCCCACATAACGTTTGCTTATGGTGATATTCCAAGTTTTATTTTTTTTTTGTCTGGACTTTCAGTGGGCTATAATGCAATATCCATCTATTCATAACTATTTATAAATCAATATCTTTTGGTGAGATCTTATGGGATTTGGGGTGAGTGGTATGGCAAATGGACTGACCTCTTTATACTGCTGTACTACCCTGATCTAGGAGGGTCTTATTCTTTATGACCCCCTCATTATAGGTATCTAGGGGATTTGTTTCACTGATTATTATTGGCCAGTAATAGTCCATTACAATCAATTGGCAGTTTTTCTATAGCCCACTTGAACACCACCCCTACAAATAGTTTATTTTTATATAAAAAATGTTCTCTTCCTCCTTATGAGACTCTATGGGAGTTGGTGTTTAGTGGTACGGTTAGTAGATTGGCTCTTTTATATTGTTTTACCACCTTGATTTAGGGGGGTCAAAATTTTTGTGACCCCATTGTGTAGTTATTTAGGGGTTATTTAGTTGTCCTTTTAAAAAATATATATTATTATTATGGGCCAATAGTAGCTCATTTTATACGATTGGGGGCCTATTCAATGTCACTCAACCACCACTCCCACATACTGCTTGTTCTTGGGGATGCTTTTTTCTTTTTCTCTTCTTTTTGAAAATGATAAACAAGTAAAAAAGGCGCAGTGCACAGGTGCCTCAGTATATAGGTTAGATATAATACCTAATAGTCCAGGGGCAGGGAGGAAAGAGATGTAAAAAACAATGTTTATACTCTCAGGTACATATGTGGAGATGGATCAGTCAGGGCAGCCACCGATAAGACCAGAAGCAGATTTCCAATAGGCTAGAATAAAACAAGGAGAGGGGTGCTTCTGAGATAGTATCAAATAAAACTTTAATAAAATGCAATGTTCACTCACATGAAGAGATGCAGAGTAGAATATACATTCACAGCTTGGGTAGAAGAGTGGGGGTTGGACTGCATGTCACAACAAATCCATCAGAGCTGGCACCACAGTGAATCCAAACAGGAAAAGTGTGGGATGACACCGCACAGCATGGGATACTTCTGGAGCCCAATGTTCATTTATACCAAATGCAGTAGAAATAAGTCCATCTGACGTTGGTATAGGTTCCAAGATGAATAGATGAGGGAGAAGGGACGTCAGAGCTGGAAGGCAGGCAGCGCTGTAGCTGATGAGACTTGTCTGGCTTCCGGGATATGATGGAAGAGCACGGCCGTGTGACCAGAGATCAAAACGAGGCTTGGCCAGCGTGGTGCCGGGCTGTGACGTCATCAACGTGCAATGCGTTTCTGAGCAGGCTCGCTATTGGTGGACGAACAGCGGCACTCCTTTTTCAAGCATAGGGTATGTGGAGACTAAAAGAGTTTTTATGGGCTGACGGGGGGTGAGGCCAGCGCAAGTCAAGGCGGAATGTCAGCATTAAACATGGGAGGAAAAACACATAGGGAAAAGATAGGACACACATAGGATGCAAGAAAGGTATATGCCATGGGGGTGTTATACAAAAATAACGAATACATTATATAATAAAACATTAAAGAGGGGCATACCTAATAAAAAAGGAAATAAATAAAATAAAGTTGTGTCTATAATAAATGATCAATAAGAAGGGATGAAAGGGTAAGGAGGGGGGGGGGTAAGGAAGGGAATTATTATACAGCCAGCTTTACATCTAAATTCTGAAAAGAATCTTAGATTGGGCAAACTATATAGGTAACAATTAAGTAGTATAAATAGACTATGAATAAATTTAATTTAAAAGGGGCTATTTTAGATTTATAATAGCTCACTCAGCATCTGAATTCTGCAAAAAATCTCCGATCAGGCGGGCTATGAGTGGGATACAATTAAGTAATATAGATAAGGGGGCGTGGCCAACGACCGGGATGTGAGGACATGCTTAGCCTGAGCTCCGTCCATGCCGCACACATCCTTACTCAATCCTACTGACCTGTTCGCCATCCAGGGATCCGGTTTGTCCCCACAGCATCCAGGGAACCTTGTGCCCACCGGGAGATGGTCAAATACGGCCCACCGATGGAGGAAGCCTCAGGATCCGTCCCGCCACCCCCGCCATGCAAACAGAGGCAAGATGGTGCCGGTCACCATGCTGCAGACACACGCAGCCAGCCATCCTCCTACTCCTCAGCGCTGAAACCGAAGCATGCAGGGAAGGGTGAGTCACACTGTTCCCCCCCCTGTTCTAAGCCCGGAAGATCCTTTCCTACTCCCTCCAGCTGAGGACATTGCCCCTGATGCCCCCAGTGAGGACACTGCTGATGCAGGCCATGCGGAGCCATCCCTGTCCCAGATCATGGAGGCCATCCAGCACAGCCATGCTTCTCTGACCACCCAAATGGACTCCATAAAAACTGACTTATTCTTCCTAAAACAGGATGTCCATAACCTCCGCCACAGAGTGTCTAATACTGAGCAGCGCATTAGCACGCTGGAGGATGAGACCCGTCCATTACAGGGCTCTGTTAGGGAGCTACGCCAGGCCCAGGATTACACAGCAGATAAGCTCACTGAAATGGAGGACCATTTATGGAGGAGCAATTTACGTTTCCTGGGGTTCCCAGAGGGGGCTGAGGGTAGAATCCCCGGAGTTCTTTATGGAAAGATGGCTAGTCACCACATTCGGTGCCTCAACCTTTTTACCGTTATTCGCCATTGAACGGGCACATAGGGTCCCCATGCGCCCCCTCCCACCTGGGGCCCAGCCACGTGCCATGATTATCAAACTGCTTTACTTCAGGGACAGGGAGGCAATTCTTGGCTCAGCCAGAGAAAAGGGAAGGGTGTCCTTTAATGGGAGTGGAATTACTATTTTCCCTGACTTCTCTGTAGCTACACAAAAGCAGAGGGCCACTTTCCTGGCCATTAAACGCAGGCTCCGTGAGCTTCATCTCCCCTATGGCATGCTATATCCTGCTCTATTGAGGATTGTTTACCAGGGCAAGGCCTACTTTTTCACGGATCCTAAGGAGGCATCTCACTGGGTGGATACCCTGGGACATCCTGAACGCCGGAATCAGAATCAAAGATCCCCTCCGCGCTGACATCGCACCTAACCTGCACTTTTTGATAGCTACACCTTGTGCCTTATGTGGCCTACGTTACGCCTTTTCAGCAAAGGACAGCTGAGGGGGGGGTAGGAGTGGGCCTGGAAATCCTTACGTCTGTGATCATCTCACTCCCCTCTTTACAGTTATATGAAAGTGGCAAACTACAGTCTACTAACTCTGTTTGTTTCTTACTTGTTTAATCTGGATGACTGCTGATTTTTTTCCTTCAGACTCAGGGTTAACTAGCATACTTGTCTTGTGCGGACACGGATGGTGGCCCGCGTCTAAGGGACTTTAATGCTCCTCAGGGTTGGTTAGTTTGGGGTCTGTGTCATGACCCCCCTTCTTTGCAGTCTTGGTTTTGGGAACAAAGATCTCATATGTTTGGGTTTGGGAGCCGGGAGGGTTAGGGTTAGTGGGGATGTTTGGGGATTTTTGTTTGAAGTTTTTATTTTTATGTGTTTTGTTTTGCAGTGCTGGTATCCATTTGTGCATGTCCATTTACAGGGTGGTATAACTGACCCTTATGATATGCATCTAATCACTTTATTTCCTATGCTCTTGCCTTGTCTTTTTGACCTGTTTTATACCTTGCACACTTCCCCTGGTTTGCGGGACTTCGGGCCTTGCTTGTGTCCGTCGGGCCATGGGAAGTGGGTACGGTTAGTCATGTACTTTACGCCTCCCTATGTCTAAGCTACGTTTAGTGTCTTGGAATGTACGGGGGCTGAATTCCAAGGTGAAAAGATCTCTGATGTTTGACTACTTGGCACGCCATAATTCCGCATGTAATCCTACTTCAGGAAACCCACCTCCAGGGCTCTAGAGTCATGGCCCTCAAACAAGCAAAAATTGCCTACGCCCTCCATTCTACATACTCCACATATGCCAGGGGGACCTCCATCCTAATAGCCAAATCAGCCCTGGTTAGTATTAAGCATGTTAAACTGGACCCGCAAGGGTGTTTTGTAGTTGTTGTACTTGAACTTATGGGTAGACCATATACCGTGACTAGCCTGTATGCCCCTCCCCCCTTCGCTAAATTGTGATTTGAAAGGGTTATGACCTCCATTCTGGCGATAGCAGAGGGTCCTTTACTAATAGCGGGTGACTATAATGCAGTACTGGATAATTCCATAGACAGGTTACGTTGTTCTTCATTACCCCCCACTCCCCTGGGTTCCTTCTTAAATCAATTTGACTTAGTGGAGGCTTGGAGGTGGAAGCATGTGGACAGGAGGGAGTATTCGTGTCATTCTGAGTCACACGGTACTCTGTCTCGTATAGATTTGTGTCTGGTCTCGTCGGATCTGCTTTCCATGGTATCAGAGGTTAAATGCCTCCCTAGGGCGGTGTCCGAGCATTCTTCTTTGATGGTGGACCTCGCCCTGGGCCCCTCCTCCTCCTATCGGGTGTGGCGACTGAGCCCACTGTGGTTGGTGGATGAGATCATGGTGAACCAATGTATGACAGAGATGAAATCATACTGGCTACTTAATAAACAGAGTGCAACCGTTCTAGTGGTATGGGATGCCTTTAAGGCCGCTACACGTGGCTCTTTTGCTGCGGCGGTTGGTCAGACACCCAAGGCCTCTCTGTCCAAGTTGATGGATGCAGAGTGGGCTCTCAGGGAGACAGAAGCAGTTTATACCGCGACTCACTCTCCTGAGACACGTGCTGCCTGGAAGCATGGGTCCAGAGAATTGGACCTAGTGCTTTTGGAACGCACCCAGAAGAAGCTGTTATACCAGAATCAGCGAATGTTTGAGTTTGGTGACAAGAACAGCCGTTTGTTGGCATATCTTTCTAAACCAACCTATCAGCCATGCAGCATACCCAGAATTAAGAGCGCAGAGGGCATAGTGGTAGAACAGAACAATGAGATCATGGAAGCCTTTATCTCCTTTTACTCCTCCCTATATGCTACTAGAGCTCACTACACGATTGTGGAATTGGATGACTATCTTGCTGATATTTCGTTGCCCAGACTTCAGACCCAACAGGCGTCAGACGCTCCTCTGACGACTGAGGAAATTGGGGAGGCTATCCAATCCTTTGCCAGAAACAAAATGCCGGGACTGGATGGGTTCCCCATCGAGTGGTATCTGCAATACAAAGATTTGCTTATACCCCATCTAAGCAGGGTGTATGATTTTGCTATGAAAACGGGACAGCTACCCCCCTCTATGTTGGAGGCATTGATTGTCCTCATTCCTAAACCACATAAGGATCACCTCCTATGCGAATCTTACAGACCAATTTCACTCATCAACTCGGATGTTAAGATTTTGGCCAAGGTGCTCGCCCGGCGATTGAACACAGTTATTACTACCATTATTGGTGCGGACCAAACTGGGTTGATCCCTGGGCGATCGACCTCCATCAACCTGCGGAGATTGTTCACCAATCTTCAGGTCACTCATGCAGAGATGGGTTCCAGGGCTGTTCTGGCCTTAGACGCACACAAGGCATTTGATTCAGTCGAGTGGCCTTATCTGCTGGAGGTATTGGCAAAGTTTGGTTTTGGCGGTACCTTCATCAGATGGGTCCAGTTGTTATATTCGAAGCCCACTGCTGGACTGAGGGTGAACACAGCCGTGTCTGATCCCTTTCCGATAAAGAGAGGCACCAGACAGGGGTGCCCTCTGTCACCATTGCTCTTTGCACTGGCGATAGAGCCCTTGGCAGCACTGATAAGATCTTGCGGGGAGGTTGCGGGACTGACGATTGGGGGTCTGGAGGAGAAGGTGTCTCTTTATGCTGACGACATGTTAATATATTTGTCGGACCCCCAGTCGTCTCTCCCAGTCCTGCTGGAGATTATTGGCAAGTTTGGGCATTTCTCCGGGTCCCGGGTTAACTGGGACAAGTCCATCCTATTTCAGATTGACCAGGCAGACCCACCCAGGCTGCCTTCCTCTTGCCCACGACAAATAGTCACCTCCTTCCGATATTTAGGAATTCTGGTACAGCTCCCTATTACCTCTTATGCTAAACTCAATATAGACCCCCTTATAGGGATAATGAAGACCACATTCAAAACCTGTGTAATTCTCCCACTTACCTTATTGGGCAGGACTATTATTTTTAAAATTATATTCCTGCCACGATTTCTGTATGTATTGGGTAATTCACCAGTATATGTCACTAAGCTTAAATTTAAAGAAATAGACTCCATCCTTACTTCCTTTTTGTGGAGGGGGGGAGTAGTCAGGATTGCCAAGACCACCCTCCAGTTACCGGTACTGGAAGGCGGGTTGGCCTTACCCTGTCTCCACACCTATTATATTGCCTCACAATTAGCTCATGCACATTGGTGGTTTTTTCCTGAAGCCAACAACGCAGCCACTGCTTTGGAGGCTGCTATCCTTACCTCCTAGGAATCCCTGCAGAACCTGATTTATCGTATGTCCCTTAGAAGGCGGGAGGGTACGAATGTCCTGGCAATGACTATAAGGCTTATTAAGCTAACAAAACTACAGTCGTTCACTGACAGTAATACTTACTCGCCGAACACTCCACTCTGGGGGAACCCGACTCTACCAGAGTTCTTCCGCAGATCTGATGGGGGATTCTGGTCGAAAAGGGGGGTAAAAACAATTTTGCATTTATTCTCAGACAATGTGTTTCGTTCTTTTGATGAATTTCGTAGAGATTACAATCTACCATGCACAGCTTACTTCCTCTACCTACAGATACGCCACACTGCAGCAATGCAGTTTGGTCTTCGCAACATATCTATTCAGCTCTCCCCACTGGAACGTATGTTGACCGACTCCTCTCACACCAAGCTAGTTTCTATATATTATAGGGCCCTTTTGCATTCCACTACTCAAAGGCTGAGCAAGACGGCTGCCAGCTGGAGAGCTGATATCCCTGAGCTGACGGAGGAAATCTGGCAGGAGCTTTTGCTCCTCCAGGTTCCCTCTGTCACCTCTTCTTGTGACAAAGTAATACAAACTAAATTGTTATACAGATCCTACTTTACTCCATGCTTACTATTTAAACTGAATAGATTGCCCTCTGCATTATGCTCTCGTTGCGGCATGGCTGATGGCACGTTCTTTCATTTAATGTGGGAGTGTGCTCCGATCAGGCAGTTCTGGTCAGAGGTCACGGCCTTCATTAGTTCATTGACACGATTACCTAATGTATGTAATCCTCTAAGGTGTTTACTGGGCTAAATTGATGATGAAAGTATATCCGAGAATACACAAACATTTCTGAGAATAGTATTGTTTTATGCTAAGAAAGCAATAACCTTCCATTGGAAGTCTCCATCCTTGCCCACTATTGCCTTCTGGCTCAAAAATATTAACCATGCTGTATCATTATACAAACTGACATATGAGGCTAGAGGGTGTCCGAAAAAATTCAGGAAGGTTTGGGGCTACTGGGTTGATTCTGATAGCAACTGTCTCTCCTGCTTTTTAAAAATGTGACTGAATATTGTCTTCCTGATATATGGCAATTGTTTACCAGCTTTCTAAAAAAAATTTTTTTGCACTGTACTGGATTGGGCGATGTTCGCTCCATGTGAGTCTGTTTGTTGTCTATTGTATGTCTTGTTTTGAAAAAAAACTTAATAAAAAATTTACCTTTAAAAAAAAGTAATATAGATAAGATATATATATATTGTGAGGGGGTTAGCTCAGCAGCGGGTGTGTGTGACCCCCTGGATGGGTTCACCACACAAAAACAGGCACAGCAGACGGAGTTGTAGGTGAAAAACAAAAGGTGCGGTTTATTTAAACTATATACAGTGTAAAATATAACAGCAAAACAAAAAGAAACATGAAAAGAAATCCTGGTCAGCTTGACCGCTTACTACACACATAGTTTCCCTATCTAACAACTAGGTGCAGACTTGTGCTGCCCCAGCCCCTATCTCCCTGTTTTAGAAGTTTTAGCCACACAGGCTTTGTCTCACTGCACAAGACAGAAAGCAGACTCCCCAGTCTACACAACACAGAACTGGTTCCAGGATGGAGCATCTCCCTTGGCATGCTGGGAGTTTTTGTAGAGGCCCTAATGAGCCCACTTGCTTCAGCTGGGCTCATTAACTCTTCCCCTGCAAGACTCCCAGCACTCCCCCTAGTGGTATAAACTGGCATAAAGCCTGAATCTAGGACATATATATCTCCCATCCTGGATGCAACCTGATGATTTTACCTGCCTGCTGTCAATCCCCCCCCCCCTCTTGTTTTAACCTTGAGGTTGGAACACAAGCAATCAGGCATGCATGCACTCGAGACAAAGAATCCACCTTCCCCATTTGAATGCCAGGGCTATGCTTTACTGTAAAGTTGAATTCCTGTAGGGCCAGGAACCACCTATTTACTCTTCTATTTGTCTCTTTGTTTTGAGCCATCAACTTTAAAGGAGCGTGATCAGTAATCATGTCAAAGTGGCTACCTAGCAGATAGTACCAAAGAGAATCTAGAGCCCACTTCACTGCTAAACACTCCTTCTCAATTGTGGCGTAATTTATCTCATGGGACTTCAATTTCCTGATGAGGTAAATGACTGGGTGTTCTTCCCCATTCCAGACCTGGGACAATACTGCTCCTAACCTAACGTCTGATGCATCACTTTGTACGGCAAAGTCCCTAGAGAAGTCTGGTGAGTACAACACTGGCTGGCTAGATAAGGCTTTTTTTAAGAATTGGAATGCTGCCTCAGCCTCTGGGGTCCATTTAACCATGACAGACTCTTTCCCTTTTCTCAGGTTGGTTAGGGGCACAGCCTGAGAAGCAAAGTGGGGAATGAATCGCCGATAATAACCAGCGATTCCCAGAAAGGCTCGTACCTGCTTCTTGCTGTTGGGACGTGGCCAATTCTGTATGGCCTCGACTTTATTGACCTGGGGTTTTATTACTCCCCTCCCAATGGTGTACCCAAGATATTTGGCCTCCTCCTGTCCAATGGTACACTTCTTGGGGTTGGCCGTAAACCCAGCTTCTCGGATAGAGTCCAAGACTGCTTGCACTTTTGGCAGATGTGAGGCCCAATCTGTGCTATAGATAATTACATCATCCAGGTAAGCCGCGGCATACTTCTGATGGGGCCTCAGTATCTGGTCCATTTTCCGCTGGAATGTTGCCAGTGCATTCTGTAATCCAAACGGCATTCTTTTATATTAAAACACCCCGTCTGGGGTTACAATCACGGTTTTCTCCTTGGCCGATTTGGCCAGGGGAATTTGCCAATACCCTTTTGTGAGATCAAGAGTTGTCATGTATCGGGCTGTTCCAAGCCAGTCGATCAACTCATCTATACGTGGCATGGGGTAGGTTTCAAATTTTGTAACTTTGTTCAGTTGTCGAAAATCGTTACAAAATCGCCAGCTCCCATCCGGTTTAGGCACTAACACTATGGGACTGGGCCAATCACTTTGGGATTCCTCTATCACCCCCAACTTAAGCATTTTCTGTAGTTCCTCACGTATTGCCTCCCGTCGGGCCTCTGGGATCCGATAGGGTTTTAGCTTCACCCTTTCACCGGGCGGGGTAATAATATCATGCTCTACCCCAGACGTTTGTCTCGGCAGCTCAGAGAAAACCTCCTTGTTGCGAAGCACAAACTCCTTAACCTCCTGTTGTTGGGGGTTTGACAAGGTGACTGCTATTCCAACCTCAGGTATCACGCAAACAGACTGAGCTGGTGACAAGGTTTCTGCGACTAGGGATTCCCTATCCCTCCAGGCTTTCAACAGATTAATGTGATAGATCTGTTCGGGTTTTCGCCTTTCTGGTTGTCTGACCTTGTAATTCACTTCATTCACTTTTTCCATTATCTCGTAGGGGCCTTGCCATTTGGCGAGGAATTTACTTTCAACCGTAGGGACAAGTACCAATATCCTATCCCCAGGGGAAAAGGTACGGGTCTTGGCCCCACGGTTGTATACTCTCTGCTGTGCCAACTGCGCTTGGGCTAAATGTTCCTTTACGATTGGCATTACCTGTGCAATTCTATCTTGCATCAGGGCGACATGCTCAATCACACTCATGTGGGGAGAACTCTCACTCTCCCAAGTATCCTTGACGATATCCAACAGCCCTCTTGGGTGTCTCCCATAGAGTAACTCAAAGGGTGAGAAACCCGTAGAGGATTGGGGTACCTCGCTAATGGCAAACATTAAATAGGGAATTAGACAGTCCCAATCCTTTCCATCTCTATCCACCACCTTCTTTAACATTTGTTTTAGGGTTTTGTTGAATCTTTCAACCAACCCATCTGTTTGGGGGTGATACACAGATGTACGCAATTGTGTCCCTTTGAACAACTTGCACAGCTCTTTCATAACCCAGGACATAAAGGGTGTACCTTGGTCCATAAGCAGTTCCTTACAAATACCCACACGGCTAAAAACAAGAGATAGCTCTTTGGCTATGGTTTTGGCTGAGGTATTTTGGAGAGGAATCGCTTCCCGATAACGGGTGGCATAGTCCAATATAACCAAAATGTACTGATGCCCCCTAGCGGACTTCATTATCGGACCTACCAAATCCATTGCGATCCTCTCAAAGGGGACCTCAATGATGGGAAGAGGTACCAGCGGGTTACGGAAATGTGGCATCGGTGCCGACCTCTAACACACAGGGCAGGAGGAACAATAATTTTCTGTTTCCTTCATGACCCCAGGCCAATAGAATATTTGCAATACTCTCTCTCGGGTTTTCTCTGTCCCCAGATGACCTCCAAGAATGTGCCCATGGGCCAACTCTAACACCAACTTCCTGTAAGTTTTGGGGACCACAAGCTGCTCAATGGTTTCTTCTGCCCTTTTAGCCACCCGATACAGTAGGTCCTTTTCCACGATGAAGTACGGGTAAGTGCAGGTCTCATCTGGGTTCACTAACTCGCCATCTATTTTCACTAAGTTTTCCCGTGCCTTTTTTAGGGTGGGGTCTTTTAACTGTTCTGTGTCAAAATTTTCCTTGTGAACCTCGAGATCAGAAAACTCCACAGACGGCATGTTTTCATCTGAGGATGTTGGCTCCTCCCCAGTTTCTCGAGTCTCCCCTGCCAATACCGACAAGGGGAATTCTGGAGAGTCCTCACCACTCTCAGAGGAATTCTGGCTATCACATTCCTGGTATATAGGGGCACCAGTGGGGGGCTCAGGACGATCCCAGAGTTCCCAAAACTTTGGAAAATCCCTTCCCACAATGGCATCATGTGGTAACTGAGACACTAACCCCACCTGATGAGAGAGGTTACCTTTGGAGGTTTCAAAACACACTGTAGTCACAGGATACTCTCGGGTGTCCCCATGCACACAAATAACAGCTACCTTGTTATTCCCTAAGACCTCTGTAGTGACTAATTCAGCTTTTATCAGTGTCACCAGGCTACCTGAATCCAGCAACACAACAACATTTTTACCATTAATACACATTTTGCATAAATGTTTCTCAGTTCCCCAAATGGCAGTGCATGCAACTGTCGCAAACAGCGACTGACGTCTGTCCCTTAGAAAGTCACATTGCATGGGTTCATCCACAACCGGGCAATTTGCTGCAATATGTCCCTCTTGCCGGCAGCGGTAGCAAACAATCATTTTTGCTGCCTCTTGAGCCCCTGACTTCCCAGGCTGTTCTCGCCAGACATTAGGTAGAACTCTCACCCTCTCATTCTCTCCACCCTCACCCCTTGGAATCATCTTACCCGCCACTGGGAATGGTCTGGTCTTAGGGTGGAAAATCCATGAGTCTCTGGAAGAGGCAGTCAGGTTCTCTGTAGCCAAGTACTTCTCTACACGATCCACAAGCTTATCGGCCGTTTCTGGGTCTCCATGGCTTACCCACTTTTGGATGGCAGTAGGAAGAGCTCTCAGGAAACGATCCATCACAACACGTTCCACAATCTTTGGTGCTGACAAAGTCTCTGGCTGTAGCCACTTCCTGCTCAGGTGAATGAGATCATACATTTGAGACCTGGGGGGTTTTCCAAGCCGGAAAGTTCAGTTCGGGCTCAGCGTGTACATGACGGCCAGGGTGACACCCAGCCGTGCCAATATTTCATTTTTTAGCATCACATAGTCCTTTGCTTGGTCAGGCTCTAGGTCATAGTAAGCTTTCTGCGATTCACCAGTTAACAGAGGGGCCACCAGTCCAGCCCACTGCTCCTTAGGCCACTTTTACCTTTCAGCAGTCCTTCAAATGTGGTCAAAAACACCTCTGGATCGTCCTCTCCAGTCATTTTTGTCAGTAAACGACTCACCCCAAAGGACGCAGTATTAGTGGAACTACTTGCCTCACTGGTCTGCGGACGTTGCTGCATTAATGTCTCCATTTTTTGCTGTAGTCTCTGCTCTTGCTTCTGCAACAGGTCTATGAAGCGGGCCTCAGATTGCTGCTGGGCTTGTTTCTGGGCTGCCAGACTCTGTTGATGAGCTTGCTGCTGGGCTGCGAGGCTCTGTTGCAAATTTGCATTTGTCTGTTGTTGAGCTGCAAGGATCTTTTGCAAACCTGCATTTGTCTGCTGCTGATTGGCATTTGCTAGAGCCAACTGTTTCAGTATCTCCTCCATGCTGGCCTTTAAAAAAAAATGCCACGGTTTCTCCACCAACTGTGAGGGGGTTAGCTCAGCAGCGGGTGTGTGTGACCCCCTGGATGGGCTCACCACACAAAAACAGGCACAGCAGACGGCGTTGTAGGTGAAAAACAAAAGGTGCGGTTTATTTAAACTATATACAGTGTAAAATATAACAGAAAAACAAAAAGAAACATGAAAAGAAATCCTGGTCAGCTTGACCGCTTACTACACACGTAGTTTCCCTATCTAACAACTAGGTGCAGCCTTGTGCTGCCCCAGCCCCTATCTCCCTGTTTTAGAAGTTTTAGGCTTTGTCTCACCGCACAGGACAGAAAGCAGACTCCCCAGTCTACACAACACAGAACTGGTTCCAGGATGGAGCATCTCCCTTAGCATGCTGGGAGTTCTTGTAGAGGCCCTAATGAGCCCACTTGCTTCAGCTGGGCTCATTAACTCTTCCCCTGCAAGACTCCCAGCACTCCCCTTAGTGGTATAAACTGGCATAAAGCCTGAATCTAGGACATATATATCTCCCATCCTGGATGCAACCTGGTGATTTTACCTGCCTGCTGTCACAATATATAGTAAGATTTTTAATAGGATATACATATATATCTAGAGAGATTACACGTCAATATCTGTACGATTCGTTCATGTGGCCCTAAGAGTGTATATACATATATATGTCCATAAATGGATGCATACATACATATCCACAAACACATGGACAATATAATAATATTATGATATTCAATGATCTATATATTCTGTATACCAATAATATGGCTACTTAAAGCAAAAAAGGGCAGAGGGTTCTGATCTACAGATATATTTACTAAAGAGGGTACCCACCACCCCTATATATATATATATATATATATATATATATATATATATATATATAAATAAAAAGGGGAGAAGCCTCAAGCAACAAACAACAGAAAAAAAGAAGGAAGAGAAAGGGGACAGAAATATCTATATGAGTGACAAAATGTAATACAATCATACATATATAAATAATGTCATTTGGAAGATGATATGAATCGTAAAGCGGAATTTCCCTTGAGATCACTATAGAACAGTAGCTATTTCTATACCTTCATTCAAGCCGCCAGGCGAGAGAACATCCAGGGTATAAATCCAGAATGTCTCTCTTGCGCGCAATTTTTTGAAGCGTTCAGCCTCTGTCATGGAGTTGGAGATTTGTTCAATGACCCAAACACTTAAACCAGTGGTAGACTTTTTATGGTGTTCCGCAAAGTGTCGTGGGACACTGTGCATGTCCTTACCGCCTTCTATCAATCATCGATGCTGGCCGAAACGCTGTCTTAAGGGACAGATAGTTCGGCCAACATAAATCAAACCGCAGGGGCATGTAAGGCCATAAATGACAAAGTTGGAAGAGCAATTGTAGAAATGATCGAGTTGATACGTTTTTCCTTTTGAATGAAAAGATTTCTTACCATGCTGAACATACTAACATGTTTTACAACGGGCTTTTTTACATTGAAACATACCAACTAGGGGTATGAGAGTAATGGGGGTAGCAATGGTTTGATCAGTTTTGAGTTTACTGGGAGCTATCTTGTTTTTAAGATTGGGGGCTTTTCGGTATGTAATTCTCGGTATAGGTGGAAGAGTGGTTTTGAGGAAGGGATCCTGAAGTAGGATATTCCAATGCTTACTGAGAATGTTTTCCATCTTCCTGTATTGATAATGGAAGGTGGTAACAAATGTCATGGAGTGGTCTATTTGATTTTTTTTGGGTCTTAGGTGGTTTACCTTTCGAATAGTAGTCACAGGCTTGAACAACCAATGCTTTAGGATACTCCTTATCAGCGAATTTAGTTTTTAGTGGAATACTTAATGCATCATAGTCAGCATCTAATGTACAGTTTTGACGTAAACGACAAAACTGTCCTTGGGTATATTTTTTGTCCACTTGGGATAATGGCAACTTTTGTAGTGAAGGAAGGAATTGCCAGCCGTGGGTTTACTATAGTTCTTAGCGATAATAGTGCCATCTATATGGCCAAGTTCCAAGTCTAGAAAAGGTAAGCTAGTAGGATCAGAAACATGAGTGAAGGATAGACCATAGGAATTGTGATTACAATGACTAACAAATGAATCAATAAGATCAGGGGGGCCATCCCAGATCACAATTAGGTCATCAATATAAATTAGCAGAGTATGGGTTGTTATGTGAAATATAGTTCTTTTCCCAGTATCCCATAGCTAAATTAGCATAGGATGGAGCAAAATTGGCTCCTATAGCAGTCCCCTGTATTAGCAGGAAGAATTTGCCATGGAAGTCAAAATAGTTATGGGTAAAACAAAAATGAGTGGCATCTAAGATGAATGTAGCTTGTCTGGAGTTAATCAGAGGGTCCTGTGCAAGAAAATACCCCAGAGCTAATAGGCCAAACTGGTGTGGGATGGAGGTATAGAGTGACGTAACGTCTAGAGACAGCCATATATATGACGATTCCCACCTATAGGGTGCCAATAGCTCCAACAGGTGGGAGCCGTCTCTGATGTATGATGGCAACTGTTGGACTATCGGTTGTAGGTATAGGTCAATATATTGACTGAATCCTGTGGTAACGCTATCCATGGCAGCCACAATTGGCCTGCCGGGAGGGGAAGTGAGGTTTTTGTGGACTTTTGGCAAATGATAGAAATAAGGAATTTGGTAGAAACTTTTTTTGAAGAAGGAGGCTTCTGCTTTGTCAATCACTCCACAATCAAGAGCAGATTTGATCAGAACATTGACCTCCGCTGCAAAATCATTAGTGGGATCTTTAGTGAGTTTTTTGTAAGTAGTCCTATCAGATAGTTATCTCTCAGCCTCTTTGATATAGTCCACCTTATTTTGTAGAACTATACCACCTCCTTTATCGGCGGATTTAATAACAATATCCGCCAGATGTATTAAGGAGTCTAGGGCACGAGTTTCGGGGACAGTAAGGTTGTGTTGATGCGATGGTACAGTGGAAGATGTCTGACAAAGTTTGAGAAAGCCAGCATATACAACCCTATAAAAGCTCTCTAAATAAGGGTCTTTTGATTGGGCAGGATACAAAACTGGCTTGGGTTTAAAGGAAGAGTGTTGTATGGGTGGGGAAGTGGCAAAATGCTGCGTAAAGAGACTTAAGATGTCATCTTCCTCAGTGGAGGGTTCCAAACCATTAAAGATCTCCCCGTCAAATTCAAAAGAATTATAAGGCGGAGGAAGCAAGGTAGGGTCTGTCTCAGCTAAGGTTTGTTTGTCCTTTTTTGCATGAAAAAAACTTTTAAGAGTCAAATTGCGGATATATCTATTAAGATCCTTAAAAAGGAGAAAAGGATTGGGCTTATTGACAGGGGCAAAATTAAGTCCTTTACGACTGATATCTGCAGTAGAGAGAGGAAGGGAAGAAAGATTAAAAATCTTTACAGTTTGCAGAGTTTTTGTGTGTTGTGTTCCTATCTTTTTTCATCGTCGTCCTCCTCTGCAGCCTCTCCAGTGAGCTTTCTTTTTCTCCGGTTAGCTCGAGTAGGACTGGGTACTAAAAAAGTAAGATTAATGGGGGGTAAACTAGTGGAGATCATGAAATCAGAGGTTTAATTATTATTAAAAATGGACAGATGAATAGGTTCTGAATGTTTAACAGTGTTGGTGGCACCATCAACAGCTGGTAAAACATCCATAAGGTCACCAGAGATGATAACGGGTGTCTGGGAATGAGGTGGATCGGGCCCATCTTTAAACCGAGAATTACTCAGTACAGAAGATGTAGAAGTAGAGGGGAGTAAAATAATGTTAGTACCAAAGGGAACTTCATTTTTTCTACTAACATAAGACGGTCTAATATAGAAATTATTTAAATCCATAAGCAGATTGTTCAGTTTGGTGGTTGAGTTCTTATCTACTATACGACCAAGATGAAGAGGTGGTATGGGCAAAGAGTTCCTATGAGTGGTCTGTATACTCATAAGAGGTCACGGACAAGGTGGTAAAGATGAAGAAAAATTGGGAGATGGTGAACGAGACCGAGAAATAGCAATAGATCTCTTCAAAGGCATAAGGGGTGGGGGGTGAGGACAGGTGGGCTGGTGAGATCGGGTATCAGTGTGGGGTAGTGGGAATTGTTGTTTCCAATTGAAAACCCTGTTCGAATTAAAATTATCTAGATCTCTTTTGAACTTTCCCAGTTTCCTTTTTTATAATGAAATCATCATTAGTGATGTCGCGAACATAAAATTTTCCGTTCGCGAATGGCGAACGCGAATTTCCGCAAATGTTCGTGAACGGGCGAACCGCCATAGACTTCAATAGGCAGGCGAATTTTAAAACCCACAGGGACTCTTTCTGGCCACAATAGTGATGGAAAAGTTGTTTCAAGGGGACTAACACCTGGAATGTGTCATGCCGGAGGGGGATCCATGGCAAAACTCCCATGGAAAATTACGTCGTTGATGCAGAGTCGGGTTTTAATCCATAAAGGGCATAAATCACCTAACATTCCTAAATTGTTTGGAATAACATGCTTTAAAACATCAGGTATGATGTTCTATCGATCAGGTAGTGTAAGGGTTACGCCCGCTTCACAGTGACAGACCAAACTCCCCGTTTAACGCACCGCAAACAACCGCAAACAGTCCATTTTCACAACCGCAAGGCTTTAATGATCACCTTAGATGATCACAAAGAAAATTAATGTTTTTTCTATGCAAAATTATCCAGCCGATCGCTTTTGTTCTGTTCACAATGAAGCAATGACCTATCATCTGGGGTGTGCCAACATTGCCATTGCCAACACACTCATAGAGGTGGTCGCTTCGTTGTGATACGCATTGTGATACCAGTCACCACAACAAGGTAACGATCACGAAGGGGAATTGACACATGTATGTGTTTTTTTTGTTTTGTTTTTGCAGCCACAGTGCAGCAGCAGAGGCCAGAAAAATTAGGCATGTACAGATGCCTGAAAAATTAGGTATTGTTGCAGCCGCTGCTGTAGCAGCGGCCAGAAAAATTGATGTTTTCCAGGCAGAAAGTGCCCTAAAACATTGCGGCTTTGTCATGGATATGCACTAATGTCTGTCTGCCATGTTACCTTTCCTGCTCATGTGTTCATCTTAGAGGCCAGACCCCTTCACCTGGCTTCCTTTATAATCTCCTCCCAGCCTGACTCCACCCCAGGCCCTATCACAGAACACTATATTAACCTGTGCACTGCAAGCCTGCTTTGCTGAACAACGTGTTTGTTAAGCATTGTGTGTTTGGGTTCCTGCCTGCCGTGTGCTACGTCTGTCTCTCCGTTATGATATTGGCTTGTTCCTGACTATCCCTGTCTGCTTGTGACCCTTGACCTTTGGCTTGTCCTTCGTTTATCCTTGTCTGCTTGTGACCCTTGACCTTCCGCTTGTCCTTTGCTATTCTTGTATCCTGTGCTGCTGCTTCCCCTCTTTCCCCCTTTCCCTACGGGGCGTGAGCTAGGAGACTCTAGGAGCCGCGACCTGGACCTAGCTGCAGCGCAACATCCTCACCACTAGAGGCTCTGGTGAAGACCTGCTGGGTCTTAGACTCCACGCCCTGGGGAATCTCGGCTCTAGCTTCCTGTGGATTCCGGTTGTGCTCCTATGGTCCCGCTTTCCACAACCACCCAGTTTCCTATCCGCAGCAGTCAGCCATAGGGTTCACTATCTTGTGGTGCACTCCTGTCCTCCTACGGTGTGCATCTGTCATCTGACCACAGGTGACCTGATAGGCTTGAACCCTAGTTGGTGGCGGATAAGTCACGCAAGTCATCCGGCATGCAGAGATAAAATACAGCAGTGTGTGGACCATTTTTAGCCCAAGGCAGCTCATCTCATCAGGCCTTTTTTAGTCAAATGTATCGCCCACTGTCAGTCCCTTTTGAGATCCATGCCTCATTCATCTTAATAAAGGTGAGGTAATCTAGACTTTTTTGACCTAGGCGACTTCTCTTCTCAGTGACAATACCTCCTGCTGCACTGAAGGTCCTTTCTGAAAGGACACTTGAAGCGGGGCAGGCCAGAAGTTCTATCGCAACTTGGGATAGCTCAGGCCACAGGTCAAGCCTGCACACCCAGTAGTCAAGCGGTTCATCGCTCCTCAGAGTGTCGATATCTGCAGTTAAGGCGAGGTAGTCTGCTACCTGTCGGTCGAGTCGTTCTCTGAGGGTGGACCCCGAAGGGCTGTGGCGATGCGTAGGACTTAAAAAGCTCTGCATGTCCTCCATCAACAACACATCTGTAAAGCGTCTTGTCCTTGCCGGCGTGGTCGTGGTAGGAGGAGGATTACTTTCACCTCTTCCCCTGTTAGATTCCCGTTGTGCTGTGACATCACCCTTATACGCTGTGTAAAGCATACTTTTTAATTTATTTTGGAACTACTGCATCCTTTCCGACTTCCGGTAATTCGGTAACATTTCAGGCACTTTCTGATTATACCGGGGGTCTAGTAGCGTGGCCACCCAGTATAGGTCGTTCTCCTTCAGCCTTTTTATACGAGGGTCCCTCAACAGGCACGACAGCATGAAAGACCCCATTTGCACAAGGTTGGATGCCGAGCTACTCATGTCCCGTTCCTCGTCCTCACTGATCTCACTGAAGGTCTGTTCTTCCCCCCAGCCACGTACAACACCACGGGTACCAGATAGGTGACAACGAGCACCCTGGGATGCCTGCTGTGGTTGGTCTTCCTCCTCCTCCTCAAAGCCACATTCCTCCTCTGACTCCTCTTCCTCAGACTCCTCTTCCAGCGTTGCCGCAGGTTCAGCAAGCGATGCTGATAAGGCTGTTTCTGGTGGTGATGGTGACCACAACTCTTCCTCTTCCTCTTCACGCTCATCAACGGCCTGATCCAGCACTCTTCGCAGGGCATGCTCCAGGAAGAAAACAAATGGGATGATGTCGCTAATGGTGCCTTCAGTGCGACTGACTAGGTTTGTCACCTCCTCAAAAGGACGCATGAGCCTACAGGCATTGCGCATGAGCGTCCAGTAACGTGGCAAAAAAATTCCCAGCTGCGCAGAGGCTGTCCTAGCACCCCGGTCATACAAATACTCGTTGATGGCTTTTTCTTGTTGGAGCAGGCGGTCGAACATTAGGAGTGTTGAATTCCAACGTGTCGAGTTGTTGCAAATCAAGCGCCTCACTGGCATGTTTCGCCGCTGGATATCTGAAAAGTGCGCCATGACCGTGTAGGAACGCCTGAAATGGCCACACACCTTCCTGGCCTGCTTGAGGACGTCCTGTAAGTCTGAGTACTTATGCACAAAGCGTTGTACAATCAGATTTAACACATGTGCCATGCACGGCACATGTGTCAACTTGCCCAAATTCAATGCCGCCAACAAATTGCTTCCGTTGTCACACACCACTTTGCCGATCTCCAGTTGGTGCGGAGTCAGCCACTGATCCACCTGTGCGTTCAGGGCAGACAGGAGTGCTGGTCCGGTGTGACTCTTTGCTTTCAGGCAAGTCAACCCCAAGACGGCGTGGCACTGTCGTATCCGGAAAGTGGAATAGCCCCTGGGGAGCTGGGGGGGTGCAGTTGATGTGGAGCAAGACACAGCAGCAGAAGAGGACACAGCCGAGGAGGTTATCGAAGAGGATGGAGTAGGAGGAGTAGAGGAGGTGGCAGCAGGCCTGCCTACAAGTCGTTGCGGTGACACCACCAACTCCTCTGCAGAGCCACGCATTACATGCTTGGCAGCCGTCAGCAGGTTTACCCAATGCACAGTGTAGGTGATATACCTGCCCTGACCGTGCTTTGCAGACCAGGTATCAGTGGTCAGATGGACCCTTGCCCCAACACTGTGTGCCAGACATGCCATGACTTCCTTTTGCACAATAGAGTACAGGTTGGGGATTGCCTTTTGTGAAAAGAAACTTCGACCGGGTACCTTTCACTGTGGTGTCCCAATAGCTACAAATTTTATAAAGGCCTCAGACTCCACCAGCTTGTATGGTAAAAGCTGGCGGGCTAAGAGGTCCGACAAGCCAGCTGCCAGACGCCGGGCAAGGGGGTGACTCTGTGACATTGGCTTCTTACTCTCAAACATGTCCTTGACAGACACCTGACTGTGGGCAGATGAGCAGGAACTGCTCAAGGCGAGAGACGGAGTGGCGGATGGTTGAGAGCGGGCAAGGAGGACAGCAGTGGTTGACGTGGCTGAAGATGCTGGACCAGGAGGAGGATGGTGGCTTTGAGCTTGTGTGCTGCTTGTACTCGTCATCATGTGTTGATCTCATAGGCGTTTGTGATGTGCGATCATGTGCCTTCGCAAAGCAGTTTTACCTAGGTGGGTGTTGGATTTCCCACGACTCAGTTTCTTTTGGCACAGGTTGCAAATGGCATCGCTGTTATCAGAGGCAGACACAAAAAAAAATGCCACACTGCTAAGCTTTGCAATGACGGCATTCTGGTGGTGGCAACAGCATGTGTTGATTGGCGTGCTTTCTGGCTGATCCTGGGTGCCGACACATGCTGTCTGACTGTGCCACTAGCTCCTTGCGACGACCTACCCCTGCTTCCAACTCGTCTCCTCCTCCTCTCTGTCTCCCCCTCCTCTCTGTCTCCCCATCTGAACTTTCCCCCTGTTCTTCTTCTCTTTGAGCGGGCACCCACGTGACAACAACGGACACATCGTCACCATCAACCACTTCACTTGTATCTGACCACATCATCAAAGAAAGCAGCAGCGGGTACAACATCATCATCATCACACCGTACGTGTGTAATGCTGTCTGACTGAGACATATCCCTTTTATCTACATCCTCGGCAATAATGGTTGCGCATCAGTCATTTCTTCCAACTCATGTGTAAATAACTCCTCTGACAGATCAAGTGAAGCAGCTGTGGTGCTAGTGTTGGTGGTGGTGGCAGGCAGGCGAGTTGTAACTTGAGAGGTGCCCGAAGCTGAGCTGTTGGAGGATGGTGCGTCAAGGTTCCGAGCGGAAGCTGTAGAAGATTGGGTGTCCAGTGTTAGCCAGTCAACTATGTCCTCAGAACTTTGAGTTTTTTTTTTTAAATGTAATCTACTGTGACACAAGATATGAGTGGTGGCACTGGGCAAGTGGGCACAGTATACGCTGTGTGCCTGACACACACACGCTGGCAGGCAACTGCAATTAGATTACAGAAGAAAAAAAAAAAGCAGACTGATGTACTAGCCCTAAAAAGTGCTTTTTGGGGTGCTGTCAAGACGCTGTCCTTACAGCAGAGATCAGATGAGTCTTTCAGGACTGGAGTGGACACTGAATACACACACACTGGCAGGCAACTGCAATTAGATTACAGAGGAAAAAAAAAAAAAGCAGACTGATGTACTAGCCCTAAAAAGGGCTTTTTGGGGTGCTGGCAGGACGCTGTCCTTACAGCAGAGATCAGATGTGTCTTTCAGGACTGGAGTGGACACTGAATACACACACGCTGGCAGGCAACTGCAATTAGATTACAGAGGAAAAAAAAAAAGCAGACTGATGTACTAGCCCTAAAAAGGGCTTTTTGGGGTGCTGGCAGGACGCTGTCCTTACAGCAGAGATCAGATGTGTCTTTCAGGACTGGAGTGGACACTGAATACACTGGCCTAGCTATAGATTTCCCTATTAAATCAGCAGCAGCTACACTGTCCCTCCTCTCACTAAGACTGCTGCTTCCGAATGAATCTAAAATGGATGCTGTCCAGGAGGTGGGAGCGTCTGGGAGGGAGGGTATGCTGCTGATTGGCTGGAATGTGTCTCCTGACTGTGAGGTACAGGGTCAAAGTTTGCTCAATGATGACGAATAGGGGGCGGACCGAACATCGCATATGTTCGCCCGCCGCGGCGAACGCAAACAAGCTATGTTCGCCGGCGAATAGTTCAGGACAGCTCTAATCATCATCTGATTTGGTGTTTTTCTTGAACATCAAGCCAGGAAAGTGGGATAGTTACACTCCGATCAATGATATTGGAAGCTATATCTAGGGCTTCCGTTTTAAGTTTTTCAAAAAGATGTAATCTGTGCTCAATTAGGATTTCCATCCATTTAGACGTACAGAATTCAGAAATGTTTTCCCATTGTTTTTTGTTGGAATCATTAAGGAATGGGCAATCTTTGGTACTCTGAGACCTTGAGGTGAGATCTTAGTAGTTATATGGTATTTATTTCCTTTTTTATTATGTATGCCCCTCTTTATTGTTTTATTATATAATGTATTCGTTATTTTTGTATAACACCCCCATGGCATATACCTTCCTTGCATCCTATGTGTGTCCTATCTTTTCCCTATGTGTTTTTCCTCCCATGTATAATGCTGACATTCCGCCTTGACTTGCGCTGGCCCCGCCCGCCGTCAGCCCATAAAAACTCTGTTAGTCTCCACATACCCTATGCTTGAAAAAGGAGTGCCGCTGTTCGTCCACCATTAGCGAGCCTGCTCAGAAACGTGACGCACGTTGATGACGTCACAGCCCGGCGCTACGCTTTGTTTTGCTGGCCAAGCCTCGTTTTGATCTCCGGTCACACGGCCGTGCTCTTCCATCATATCCCGGAAGCCAGACGAGTCATCAGTTACAGCGCTGCCTGCCTTCCAGCTCTGACATCCCTTCTCCCTCATCTACTCATCTTGGAACCTATACCAACATCAGATGGACTTATTTCTACTGCATTTGGTATAAATGAACATTGGGCTCCAGAAGTATCCCATGCTGTGCTGTGTCATCCCACACCTTTCCTGTTTGGATTCACTGTGGTGCCAGCTCTGATGGATTTGTTGTGACATGCAGTCCAACCCCCACTCTTCTACCCAAGCTGTGAATGTATATTCTACTCTGAATCTCTTCATGTGAGTGAACATTGCATTTTATTAAAGTTTTATTTGATACTATCTCAGAGGCGCCCCTCTCCTTGTTTTTTGAAAATGATGCATGGGATACTAGAGCTGCACGATTAATCAGTAAAATATTGCAATCTCTATTCAACCGCCCTCACGACCTTAATCCAGCATTTTCAGGATTCATGTAACAAGTGCAAAGCCGTTCTCTGCTCACAGCTGTCAATCAAAAAAAAAAGGCAGCCAGCAAAGTTTAGCACAACATTGCTCAGTGCTGAGAGATAAAAAAGAAACATTGTATCATTTGGTTCTTTTGGATCAAAGGGATGAACTTCGGTCTGCAAATGAGGGCAGTTTAGACTAAGCCTTTTTCTGACACTTGTTGCTTACAAAATCTGTATATATTGCTAGAAAGTTACTTAGAACCCCCAAACATTATATATATTTTTTAGCACCTAGAGAATAAAATGGTGGTCGTTGCAATATTTTATGTCACACTGTATTTGTGCAAAGGTCTTTCAAAAGCAGTTTTTGGGGAAAAAATACACTTCAATTAATAAAAAAAAAAACGAAACAGTAAAGTTAGCCCATTTTTTGTATAATGTGAAAGATGATGTTATGCCGAGAATCGTGAGATAATTGTCATCTTTATTCTAAGCAAAACAATCCTGATTCTCATTTTATCTAGAATCGTGCAGCTCTGTGGGATACACTTTATTACACTTTATGTATTATTAGATTTGTATCTATCTTTAATAAAGAAAAAAGCTGCGCTAATGTGAACTTAAAATGACACTAGTGATCATGAGTGCTAAATATAATCACAAATAAACAAACTAAAGTGCTGAACATTGAATAAGTGAAACATTTCTATGGAAATGGTCTATGAGACCTCAATTGTATAGTGACAAAAATAATAATAATTGATATCTCCAAAAAATAAATTGAGAACTTGAGGATACCAAGTGAATGAATCTCAGTCCGTGTACCAAATAAAAATTAAGATAAAAAACAATCCTTGGTAGTGACACTGACGGTGGTGTTATAAACAACAAAGAAAAATATCCGTATAAGCTAAAACATCCCCGGTGTACAAATGAATCCACAGCATACAGAAAGGAGTGATGACAGGAAAGTGCCTCCACCTGAGTAACACGCTGCCGTTTACCAGACGGATGTGATCTCTTAGTTACAGTATAGGAGATCGGTTAGCGCATATGGCTATTATCCCAGCCAAGGGTCTCTAGGTATTGAGATGTATGCCTCGGCTTGCATGGATGATGCCTCATACAGCGCAGCGATTCAGGGTACACCACATAGGACAAAATAGACTTGCATAGCATAAAACCCTTTAAAGTTTAATATGTATCATAAAAATGCGCACTTACATTAATGCAGTAAAACAATGGCATATAAGAACAATCAAGCCGGCCGGCTCATCGATTTGGCAGCCTGTATCTTCAGGGTCTAGCGCACAACGCGGTGACGTCAGAACGTCGTTCCTCCCAACGTTTCGTCACTAGAGGGACGTGGTCACGGGATACGGACAGCGCTCTGATTCACCGCTTTTGTACATGCAATGAATAACACAGCCTCGTTGTGAGTCTCGAGAAGCCGCTAAAACGCCATCTTAAAGTGGTTGTAAACCCTGTTTCGATTTTTTTTTTTTTTTACTAACCTGCAAGACAAAGCTATAATGAGCTAGTATGACTAGCATACTAGCTCATTATGTCCCACTTACCTTCGATCGGGGCCCCCGAAGTCGTCCGTGTCCCTCTTCTAGCCGCATCCATCGCTGTGGGGATAGCCGGAATGTTACTTCCGGGTATCGCCGATGCAGCCAATCACAGCGCCGCTCCAGCGCTGTGATTGGCCGGAGCGGCGAAGACGTGACTCTGCGCATGCGCCGTCGAATTCGGCTACATCGTCGAATGTTGCGACCTAGCCGAATTTGTGAATGGGGTTAACCCGTCAGCGTCGCCGCATTTAAATGCAAATATCTCCTTAACCGTGTAGGTTAAGGAGATATTTCATGCACCTACAGGTAAGCCTTAATCTAGGCTTACCTGTAGGTCTTTGTTTATAAAGTGGGTTTACAACCACTTTAACTGATGAAAAACAGAACATAAAGTCCATATAAAATAACTAACTGTGAGGGCAAGGATCACATATGGAGCAAAATTGGAACCGTTTTTCTCGTTGTTTTTTTTCATGTTTCCTCTTAAGCCTGTCTTGCGTACACACGATCATTTTAAAAAACGTTCAAGCAAAGCGCAGTGACGTACAACACGTACGACGGCACTATAAAGAGGAAGTTCCGTTCGGATGGTGCCACCCTTCATGTTAGTAAAGTTTGTTGAGCGACGATTCGCGCTTTTCAGCCTCCTGCTTTTCAGTCCGTTACAGCGTGACGAATGTGCTATCTCCATTACAAATGCTAGTTTTCCCAGAACGTGCGCTCCCATCTCATACTTGATTCTGAGCATGCGCATTTTTTTTCACCTCGTCAAAGCATACACACCATCGTTTTTCACGTCGTTAAAAAAAACGACGTGAAAAAATAGAGCATGTTCGAAATTTTTAATGGCCGTTTTTCACGTCGTTAAAAATGCTCTGGAGCATACACACGATCGGTTTTAATGCCCATTTTTAAAAATGGCATTTTTAACGGCATGAAAAACGATAGTGTGTATGGGGCATAACAAGCAAGTATAGGGGAAAATACAAAATAAAAACCTATTGTGAGTGGCAAAAAGGTCTGATGTGGATCATTTACCAAATTCCACACAGAACCAAATGCAACTTTATTGCAAGGCACTATAAATTGCCAAACGCATATGTAAATATAGGTATACCAATTCACACCAGGTTTTACATTAGCTCCAATGGGAATCAGCCAACAAAAAGTTATTAAAAATATATAAAATTGTCACAATATTACTCATGATCAGCATATACTACACAAAAGAAAAGACTAGTTTATATCCCAAACGGCATGTGTGAGTGCAAAGATGCACACAGACAAAACAATTTGGAAATCTAATCCAATCAACAAAAAAATTATCTATTAATAGTATTAATAGTAAATTTTGGTCACTCGGGACTCACATCAAGTTTACATGATATTTGCAAAAAAGTAGGGTACCCACCCTCTAGTATATAGACTATGCTGCTAGCCAAATTGTACGTTTAAAGAAATAAGGAAAGAAACTCCCAGTGGCTTATGCGCAGCTTCAATAATGTATTAACTCATAAATAAAAGTATTAGATCATTTTATTGTACATAAGTATCAAATTTACAAATTCATTGGAAAAGTACAAGTAAAAAAGGGGGGATCGGGGAATGGATCCAATTACATAGAAAGGAACAACAATAAGAGCTCTGGTGTACATAATATTACGGTATTTACAGTCATGTGTCACAATATACCATATACAGGTCACCACTGTTGGCATGTATATGGATCCCCGATGCGTTTCGATCTTTAATATTGTGATGATCTTCCTCAGGGGGTATCATGTGGACATCTATGGTATATTAAAAAATACCATTAACATTTTTTACCTCTTTAGTATTTGCATGTCATGCATGCCTGTCAGTGCAGGCCATAGAAAATGAATAAAGTCATACCTTACGTGAAATACCATATGTGCTAAACCAGAGTGTAGTCTAAAAACATGGTGGATAATTTCTCCATGAGGACCAACCAGCAAGAAGAAGCGAAGAACCCAGGATCTGCCTACAAGAGGTCACATGTTAAAAATTGGACATGTATGGATGTGAGAGAGAGGAGGGTAGAGAGGAGGAGGGCATCAGAGAGGCGCAGGTTGAGCATGTTTATGAATTTTGCATATCTCATAACTATCTGATATATATTGGTAATTATTATTATTGTAACCCAATAATGTATCATATTGGTGTTTCTATGCACTTATTTGCACATGCAGGATAGGCAGGAAATATTTCCAGAGTAACAATAAATGTATATCACCCAATCATTGCTTTTGGATTACATACATTATAACTATAAATGTATATTACTTAATCATTATCCTTAGAATCCTTAACTCCATTGGGTCACAACAATATGACATGGATAGACAGGAACCAGCTGAATTTTAATTTCTATTTTTACTGTGTCTATGTAGTGACTCATAATTATATCTTATTATTATTACTTTAACTTTCAAATCAATCATACATGGGAGAAGGAGAAAATTACTATTGAATATTTGCGATGCATTTACCTTTTTATAAGCTATCTTCAAAAGTATTTAGGTGTATATCATTTCCCTGTTACTAGTTGCAGTCTCCTTCTAACAGTGCATATCATCAAGGATCTGGTCTGTAAGAAAATTCAGTCCAAATGTCTATCCTTTTATTAGGGATCACCTAAAAATTAAATGTATCATTGTAATAGTATTACAAGGAGTCAAAGATTTATAGACTGTTGGATGAGCGATTAAAGTAAAATTAAATTAGTTACATAGGGGACACAGGGATCTTACTTACTGAAAGATGCCCCGTTTAGCTGCATGGGTCCTGTCTATGTTGCAGTCTGCTTGTCCAAATGGAAATGCTCAGTGTGTTCCTTAAAGTGGTGTTATATAATGTTAGGTGATTAGCTTAACCACCATCATCTGTGTTGGAATTAGTGCACACCCGCGCCTCTCATATCGCCGCCTCCCATCCCCCCCACCCAATGCACCTTACCACAACCGCCCTGACAGCCATGACTAAGTCAGAGGCAGGTCATGTGATCTCCCCGGCGTCCTGGGAGCAAGCCCGGCGTTGCCACCGACTCCGCCACCGACTCCATGGTAACCAGACTGACATGTCAAGGCGCCGTGCATCACGCACACCGGCCACTAGGGGCCGCCGCGCATGCGCAACAAGGCCGACGTCAGGAGGCGGCCACAGGACGCGGGGAGGAAATTCCCAGGGGTTACGTAGGAAACTAAAGGGAGGAGAGGACGCCGCTTGACTTGCGCTACTCCCCGCCCATCTCCCCCGCGTCAGGAGACAGATCATGAGACTCTACTCACTGCAGATGGATTGGATCCTACATGGAGAGAAAGAGAGAACACCACTGCATAAAAAAGGAAAAAAACTATACAACAAGAAACAAAACAAAAACAAGGGAAATACAGAAAAAGGACAAATTCTGCAAATATACATTACAGAAAGGACACATTACAAGACAACATCTAATTATTGGTATACCAATTGCCTATCAATCACTATAATATTATTTAAAGTCGCTCTACTGTAGGGCGAAAAACATATTGTTATTTGATATATATCTACCAAAAAAAGAAAGAAAAAGATTTGTTTCACCATTGTATCACATGGTTTGGTGGTTCCATCATGATACAGGCATCATATGAAAACTCAATTTGTTTTTCCTGAAGAAAAGCCTTTCAGAAAAGGACAGTAGGAAATGGACTCATTGAGTCCCGGTGGTATTGTTGCCCCGAAGGCGATGTATCCATTTCTGTTCGATCTGTAACAGAATTTTGTTCCAGTCGCCGCCCCGGAGGGGAATATGGATCCGATCCAGAGTGGTGACTGTGATTTTGGGAACTATGTAATTGTGATCATCCACTATATGTCGACCTACAGGGACATAGAAATTGCCAATTTGCATACTATATACATGTTTCTGGATTCTTTCCCATAATGTCTGTTTTGTCTTTCCTACATAGAAAGATCCACACTCACAGAGAATTAGATAAACTACACCTCTTGTCTGGCAGTTGGAGAAGTGTTTGAAGTAAAAAGCTCTCCATTTGGGAGGGTACATTTTTTATCCTTATTGATCAAAGGACAACGTGCACAGTGTACACGCTTGGATGCATCTATATATTCGCTCTTAACTATTTTATCTTTGAGTGAGCTTGCTCTCTTGTATGTTATCGATGGAGTCTGACTGACAAATCGGGTAACAATTGGATCATCGGTTAAGATGGACCAATGCTTACTTAGTATATTCTTAATTTGAATGTGCTGTTTGGAGTATCTCAGAAAAATCCGAGAGTGTTCCAGATTCTCTTGTTTTGTTTCCAATTGTGGTTTGGGTTTGAACAGAAGATCAAGTCTTTTCTTTTGTTGTGCTTTATTAAAGGCTTTACGTAGACATGATCTACTGTAACCTCTATCAAGAAGTCGCACCTAAAGCTCTCTTGCTTCCTCAAGAAATAGAGTGTCATTGGAACAATTTCGTCTCAGTCTGAGGTACTGACTATATGGTATCAAATTTTTTAAAGAGGTCGGGTGGAAGCTGGAGGCATGTAGCACGGTATTGCCCGCAGTCTCCTTCCAATATAAAGTGCTTTCCAATTTGCCCAACAGATTCTTCTCGATCATTACATCCAGGAACGCAATTCGCCTGGGGTCATAGTAAATTTTAATTTGAAAGTATTGTTATTCATCATTTCCATGAAGGACAGGAGATTGTCCTTTGACCCCTCCCACACCAGGAAAAAGTCATCAATATATCTGTGCCATGTTAACACCTGGCCAGAAAACTGCGTGTGTCCCTCGTCTGAGAGGAGAAGCCGCTCCCACTCCCCCAGGTACAAATTGGCGTAGGATGGGGCACAACATGTCCCCATCGCTATGCCTTGCACCTGGAGGTAGTGAGAGCAGTTGAACTGAAAGAAATTAAGTTGAAGAATAAACTCCAAACCCTGCAGTATAAAATTATTAAAGGGCCCATCATCCCTATGTCTTTGGGAGAGGACTTTACAAATTACTGCTAAGCCTTGTGAGTGTGGGATAGAGCTGTATAGGGATTCTACATCTATTGTAACCAAAACGCAATCATCAGAGATGGTAAGTTCATTTATTATCTGCAAAAAGTGGATGGTATCCCTGACAAATGAAAATAAAGATTTGACATAAGGCTGTAAATAGGCATCAATGACCCGACTCAGATTTTCAGTGAGTCCTCCATTTCCCGAAATTATAGGTCTACCAGTTGGGCACATGGGATTTTTATCTATTTTCGGGAGACTGAAAAATGTGTGTGTTTTGGGGTATTTCGTGCAAATATAGCCGTATAACTCCCTGGAAATTATTCCTCGTGAGTGGAAATTGTCCACCAGGTCGTAGAATATCCTATTGAAACTTTCAATTATGTCCCCTGAAATAGATCTATACCAGTCTTTATTATTTAGTATTTTCTCACACATTTTTATGTAATTTACATTGTCCATTACCACCACGTTTCCCCCTGTATCTGAAGATTTAATCGTGATTGCTGTGTTGTTCTGTAATGATTGTAAAGCTTGTTTCTCTCTTTCAGATAGATTATTGTTACTTTTTTCACTCTTCAAATATAGTTTTTGAATATCTTTGAGTGTTTGTTGGAGAAAGATAGCCACACTCTGATTAGTGTTGAGGGGTGGAAATTTGGCGGATGGAGCTTTAAATGAGGATAAAGGGTCTTTTGGCATAGTCTCTACGGATGAGAGGATTTCATCCAGATCGATTTGATCGATCAGATCAACTGTGTTATTCTCATTCCACAAAGCAGTTAAGTCTCTAAAGGCTTTAAATTCATGCATCGAGCGTCGTGGCCATTCAGCAATTTCTTGATCTTTAATAGGTTTCGCATATGAACATTTTAGTAACAAATTATGTGCAGATAGTTGCAAATCTTTAGTGACTTCAAATATATCAGTGTCTTGGTGTGGACAAAAACGTAGTCCTCTAGCGAGGACTTGCTTCTCCATGTCAGTTAGGTCATGAGAAGGCAGGTTAATAATATTTAAGTGTTGAGTGATAGTGATTTTGGTGTCATTTTGATGAAATCCTAATTGTGATTTTGGTAGGATTTTGGAAAGCACTTTATATCGGAAGGAGACTGCGGGCAATACCGTGCTACATGCCTCCAACTTCCACCCGACCTCTTTAAAAAGTTTGATACCATATAGTCAGTACCTCAGACTAAGACGAAATTGTTCCAATGACACTCTATTTCTTGAGGAAGCAAGAGAGCTTCAGGTGCGACTTCTTGATGGAGGTTACAGTAGATCATGTCTACGTAAAGCCTTTAATAAAGCGCAACAAAAGAAAAGACTTGATCTTTCTGTTTAAACCCAAACCACAATTGGAAACAAAACCAGAGAATCAGGAACACTCTCTGATTTTTCCTCAGGAAAAACAAGTTGAGTTTTCATATGATGCCTGTATCATGATGGAACCACCAAACCACGTGATACAATGGTGAAACAAATCTTTTTCTTTCTTTATTTTAAACAATTGAGCTAAAATGTAGTATGTTATTTGATGGTCAGTCCATGCAGATAAACCTTTGCTAGACAATAAAATAAAATAAAATAAAAAGTTGATAGATCATAATTACAGTAGTACAAGACAAGTATATTTTTTTGGTAGATATATATAAAATAACAATATGTTTTTCGCCCTACAGTAGAGCGACTTTAAATAATATTATAGTGATAGATAGGTAATTGGTATACCAATAATTAGATGTTGTCTTGTAATGTGTCTTTTCTGTAATGTATATTTGAAGAATTTGTCCTTTTCTGTATTTCGCTTGTTTTTGTTTTGTTTCTTGTTGTATAGTTTTTTCCTTTTTTATGCAGTGGTGTTCTCTCTTTCTCTCCATGGAGGATCCAATCCGTCTGCGGTGAGTAGTGTCTCATGATCTGTCTCCTGACGTGGGGAGATGGGCGGGGAGTAGCGCGAGTCAAGCGGCGTCCTCTCCTCCCTTTTAGTTTCCTACGTAACCCCTGGGAATTTCCTCCCCGCGTCAGCGGCGTCCTGTGGCCGCCTCCTGACATTGGCCTTGTTGCACATGCACGGCGGCCCCTGGTGGCCGGCGTGCGTGACGCACGGCGCCTTGACATGTCGGTCTGGTTTCCAAGGAGTCGGCGGCAACGCCGTATTTGCTCCCGGGATGCCGAGGAGATCACATGACCGGCCTCTGACTTAGTCATGGCTGGCAGGGCGGTTGTGGTAAGGTGCATTGGGTGGGGGGGATGGGAGGGGGCGATATGAGAGGCGTGGGTGTGCACTAATTCCAACACAGATGATGGTGGTTAAGCTAATCACCTAACACTATATAACACCACTTTGAGGAACACACTGAGCATTTCCATTTGGACAAGCAGACTGCAACATAGACAGGACCCATGCAGCTAAACAGGACATCTTTCAGTTAGTAAGATCTCTGTGTCCCCTATGTAACTTGAATTTAATTGGATTTTACTTTAATCGCTCATCCAACAGTCTATAAATCTATCACTCCTTGTAATACTATTACAATCATATGCATTTAATTTTTAGTTGATCCCTAATAAAAGGATAAACATTTGGACTAAATTTTCTTACAGACGAGATCCTTGATGATATGCACTGTTAGAAGGAGACTGCAACTAGTAACAGGGAAATGATATACACCTAAATACTTTTGAAGATAGCTTATAAAAAGGTAAATGCATCGCTAACATTCAATAGTAATTTTCTCCTTCTCCCATGTATGATTGATTTGAAAGTTAAAGTAATAATAATAAGATATAATTATGAGTCGCTACATAGACACAGTAAAAATAGAAAAACCTTGTAGATCTCTGTCTGGGAAAGATCACTCACAATTGGCATCTTTCATTTACCAAATTCTAATCAGATCAAAGTCACTCTGCAGTTTTTGGAGGTTCTAGCCGACTTTGCTGAGGGTAAATCATTTGAAGGGGGAATTTCAATCTCACCTCTATAGATTCATTCCTCCATGGTTTATTCACCATTCTCTTATCAATTAAAGTCCATCAAAAAGATGCTATACATTCCCATTTTGTGGATGTTTGGCAGATTCTTCACCCTTTTTCTATTATTTATACTTTCTTTTATTCTTTTCATCAAACAAATAGTAGACTAGATCATTTTTTGTTAGTCATTCCATGCTCAATTAGTCACACGGGTGAAACATTGGTCGGATCAATCTCCTCTTATGCTTCAGATTACAATCCCTCATCTGCCCCTTTCGGGAATGGACGTGGGGTTTCAATGAATCTTTACATGAAGACAAGACTTGCTCTCAAGCATTAACCTTGACTATTCAGCATTTCCCTATATATCACTCCAATGATTCCACCTCATTACCTCTCCAATGGGAGGCACTTAAATCAGTGCTGAGAGGGGTGGTCAATCGGCATGGTTCTAGACTGAAGAAGAAATGGTCTGAGATGATTAGGTCTACTCTACAGGACTTAGAAACCAAACATAAAAACTTCCCGACAAGAACAGTTATGACAGAAATCTTGGCGACTAGATCAAAACTTTTGAAACTGTATAGCACCTCTATGAGTACCTATACCAATAAACAAGCTGTGCGACATTATGAACTCGGCAATAGGTGTGGCAGGCCTCTTGCTCAGTTGCTACACCCCAGAACGAACCTGACTTCCCTCAAATTCGGACCACTGATGATACTATGGTGGTCCACGTTCCCTCTTCTATTCCTCAGGTGTTTAGTACTTACTATCATGATCTTTATAGTCTACCGACCCACCCCACACCCACGGGCTGTACCTCAACCCTTTCTTCTCGAGTCTATCTTTGGTGTGGAGGACCTAGGGGTGGAGTATAGGAAATAATCTCATTGTAATTAGGAGTTCCACCAAAAAATGGAAACTTCTGCTTTTTGGAATCCCCCCCCCTTTCAGGGGGAAGGAGGGAGCAGATACCTGTCTAATACAGGTATTTGTCCCACTTCTGTGCATAGATCACCTCGGTGACCTACGCCACATCCGGCGCCTACTCGCCCCCCCGCTGTCTTCTGGGAGACACACAGGTCCCAGAAGACAGCAGGGACCAGTGGGAACACACAGCGTGACTCACGCACGCGCAGTAGAGAACCAGGAAGTGAAGTCGCAAGGTTTCACTTCCTGATACCCTCACCGTAGATGGCGGCGGCAGCAGCTGAGAGCCGACGGACCGATCGGCTTCGGGTGCCGACATCGCGGGCGCCTTGGACAGGTAAGTGACCATATATTAAAAGTCAGCAGCTGCAGTATTTGTAGCTGCTGGCTTTTAATAAAAAAAATTCAGCGGACCTCCGCTTTAATACCAGGGGACTAAATACCCCCGAAAAGAGATGAATACTTCTTCAAGAATTAAAATGACAATGGGTTGACATCGCATTTATTAAAAAAAAAAACATTTTAGAGAGGGTAGTCTCCCTATGCCGAGGAACAGGTTCTTCAAGGTAGCTTACCATGCCACTAATCCGGCTTCCAAGTCTCGAGGGGTGTCTATTTTGATTTTGAGTAAAGTACCATGGATATGTATAGACTCCAATACAAATGTAGGGGGCCAATACCTATTCTTGAAAGGCACAATAGGAGGGATTTAAGTTACCATGGCCTCCTTTTATGCCCCGAATGTACAACAAGATGTCTGTAAAAAAAATATATATAACTAAACTAGAGGCATTCTCAGAAAGTCAGTTGATTGTGGGGGGAGATCTTAATGTCTCTCTGGTCCCTGGAGAGGATACATCAACAGGATCGTCATCAGTGCCCATGAGTATACGGAAACAAATCCTTCAATCACTTCATGTAACAAGATTAGTAGATGTATGGTGCCTTCTACGCCCGGGAGAGAGAGATTACTCTTTCTTCTCCCCAGTACATAAGTCATACTCTCGCATTGATTTTTTAAATCCCCCACAATCAACTGCATTCAGTAATTTAAATTACGATTGCGTCAAGTACTTGGTCAGACTATGCGCAAATACTTATGAAATATAATTTTTTTTACTCTAGCCACCGTAACCTGACAACATGGAAACTTAACGAAAGTCTCTTACAGGATCAGGAGGTTATGGAGGACATCATAAGGAAGGTGACATGTTTTTTTCAGAAAAATGACACTCTGGAATGTAACCCCGGGGTGATATGGAAGGCTCATAAAGCGGTGATTCGTGGGGGGGGGGGGGGGGGTTCTGATTAAACATGGGCCTAGGATTAAACTGGAAAAAGAGACAAAACTAAAATCTATTCTATTGAAAATACATAGTTAGAAACAATTCACAAATATACCTCTTCCTCAGAGATAGAAAGAGATCTTCTATCGGCACGTAGACAGGTAACGGATTTGCTGCTTTATAAAGCCCAAAAGTCCATACAGATGGGGCGTAAACAATCTTACGAATCCGGTAATAAATGCGGCAGATTACTAGCTCAAACACTACGGGAGAAACAATCAATGACCTTTGTTCCAGTGATTATGGGAGTGTGGGGAAGAAAACTCACCTTACCTAAACAAATAGCCCAGAAATTTGCAGATTTTTATTCCTCACTTTATAATTTGCAACAGGACTTACCCAATCAGTCAACAATAGATAAATAGGAAAAAATGGAAAAATACTGCGCTAACTGTAAATGACTTAAAAAACGTTAGCAGCTCTGACATGTGATAAACATACAAATGAGACAGGAGAAAATAAGGCTGCGCAGTTGAGTGAAGTACCAACAATAAATTCAATCCATCATGTGACATAGTGCATATACTATAATAATAACATCTATTCATAAATGATGAAAGTTTGATATAACCAAGGTGAATAAGAATTTAAAAGTCCATAGTAAACTAGTGAAGGAAACTATAAATATATTAAAGTCAGTGATCAAACAAATGGATGAAAAATGTCCCAGATCTCTATATCAAGAGAGACCGTGATGAACCAATTAAGGTGATGATGAAGAATTGGGGCTCAAAGTGAACACCAAAGAAACACTCGTGCTCCACCACCATCTGAATAAAAGGCTTACCAGAGGCAAATGGGTATAAGACCTGTCAGGTGATCTGTAGCACTCAAAACGACCGGGATGGATCCGAATCCAAGGGGGTATTTTCGATCAACCAGCTCCCAGAAGGTCACCAATCATGCCCCAGAAATATAAGGATACTCGATAGTGTGATATTGTACCATATGGGTTTATTAAAGTTAAAATCCTACCTACAAAGGAGCCAATATATCATGCCCATAAGAAAAAGCTGGCCGGCATGCAGATGCCTGTCCACTGGTGATGACGTCAGTGCATCAACCTCCCGACGTACGTTTCATGTCAGGTACACGTCGTCAATGGGGAACAGGCGATGTACTGACGCATCACATTAAATAGTAAACATTCCAAACCAAGCCTCGGTGTGAATCTCTGGCTGCGGAATTGTATTCGCACCAATTTTTAATTTTGATTACAACCTAGCCGCACGTAATTAGTCAAAAAAACTGGGGCCAGAGAGCAACCTAGAAATTGGTAAATGTAGATGAATGTTATCATGAAAACATTATTACACTAAAAGCATGTGACTCCACTCTGCCTCTAGTGATAAAAAAGAGAAAGAACACATAGACAATAGAAAAAGTCTTCAGCAAGGATGAATTGATCATTCTCGCTAGTGCATAAACGATAGGTCATCTTAAATTAAAAAGAGACCAGAATCTCATGGCAAAAACTAGTATTAAAAGCAATTACCACAAACTGGGGAAAAACGAGTATCATATATATGCAAATGCCTGGAATAATATGTGAATCAAAAAAGAAAAAAATATATATATAAAAAAAAAGACCACAAATCCAGGAACTGCACATATATCACCCTATTAAATAATAAAAAAGATAAAATACAAAATATAATAAATTAGTAAATGGAACAGAGAACTTCAAAAATTATATATATATATATATATATATATATATATATATATATATATATAATGGTATATATAAAAATGTGTAAAAATGTATAATATATTGCCTGGAAAAAACAACAAGGTGCTGCCAGGGAATCACATCGAGTACACAAAAAATAAGCATAATTAAGACTAGTCAATAAAGGCATTAAGTTCAACCTCTACATTCAACCCAAAAGGAGTGTAGCATTTCACCTTATGGATCCAGGCCATCTCAAGTCTGGATATGCTACGTATCATAGAGTCACCTCTCCCTTGTGGAGTATATCTATCTATGCCTAGAAAGATGGTTTTAGCGGGGTTTTTTTGTGGACTTTTAGATAATGGCACGATACTGGATCCTTAGGAAAACCAGTAAGTATATTAGTAATATGCTCATTTAGCCTCACACGGAGAGGTCGCTTAGTCCCACCCACATATTGCAGCCCGCAAGGGCACTGGAGCAGGTAAACGACCTTCTCCGTGGAGCAGGTAATGAAAGAAGTAATCTCAAACTCTTCTGCATTGCTTGACGACACAAACCTATTGGTGCACGTATGGGTGCTCCCACTGAGTGTACACACCCTACACCTCCTACATTGATAAAAACTAGGGCTGTGGAAATTAACTATTAATTCCTCGATTAATCGATTAATTGTTTTGATCGATCAAAATTCTTTTGATCGATCAAAATTCTTTTGATTGGTACTCACCTCTCCCCTGGCTTCCGGGTCTTCAGGGAGATCCGGTGACATCATGGACACCAGCAGGGCTTGCCGTGTCCATCTGAAGGGCTCCTTTGCTGTGCCTTCATATCTGCATGCCGGCGGGACCTTACTATCTGCCACACTTCCCTCTATCAACCTGGGATTCTACAGCCATCCACTAGGAGTTGTGATAGTTCCCTTCATGGGACATCTACATGCCGACGGACTGATGTTAGCCCCTTCTCATCTGGATTCAGCAGTGGTATCGTTGTACACATTTTTATACCAGTATCATACTTGGCTACATGTTTTTATGACTGCTTTTGCTACCGTTTGGTATTACTCGCACCATTCTTACAGTTTATGTAGCTACATCGATTTTATCTCCAGTGCAATATTTATTTTGTTACCTACTTGAAGACTATAAAAGTTTTAATGCTATTCCCATCGAGCGCTGCCTTTGTGTGTTTTTTGTATCCTGCTATCCATTTTTCCAGTGGTTGGTAGCTGCACTGGGAATCGGCCTGCAAGGAGATCAGCTAAAAGTAGTTGGATCTATGTGCGTTATAATTAATCAAAATTAGTCGATTAATCGATTTAAAAAAAAATCGATTAATCGAACACGGAAATTTTAATCAGTAACAGCCCTAATAAAAACCCAACATATATTCAAAGAAGCCCCTCCTAATGGGGGGGGGGTCTAGAATATTGGGTTTGACTCTCCCTCTAAGGGATGGAGCACCTTTTTTGTAGATGACCTGTGGTCTCTCCGGCAATATTGGTTTCAGGACCTGATTATTCGTAAGAATGTGCCAATGTTTTTTTATAAGTTTCTTGACACTCATATGTTGGACTGAGTACGTAGTAATGAAAGGAATAGAGGGTACTCTCCCAGTCCTTTCTGGCCTATCTTTTAGAAGGTCATTCCTATCTAGTAATGCAACCTCATCCAGAGTAGTCTTAAGGGAGGTTTCAGGATATCCCTTTTCTAGAAAGCGGATGGTTAAAACTTCCTCTTGAGTAAGGAATTCACTATGGTCTGTACAATTACGTTTTAACTGCAAGTACTGGCTTTTAGGTACCGAATTTAGCCAAGCCACATGATGACAACTACCGACAGGAATATAAGAATTCCTGTCGCTATCCTTGAAGAAAGTTGATGTCACAAAGGAACCATCCTTGATGCCAATCTTTAAGTCCAAAAAATAAATTTCTTCCTGGCTTGCCTCAAAATTGAAAAAAATTCCTCTGGTGTTAACATTGAGCTCCTCCATGAAGAGATCAAGGTCACTGCGACTACCATCCCATAGGAGGTCGTACGTCATCTTTATACCTGGCCCACAGCACTACCTGAGGTTGCTGTTGGGCATAGACGACGTCCTCCTCCCACAGGGCCATGAACAGGTTCGCCAGGCTGGGGGCATACTTAGCCCCCATGGCGACTCCCCTGTCTTGCCTAAAGAACTGATTGTTGAACCAGAAATGGCTCAGTGAGGCTGCAAAAGAAAGCAGCTCCAGGATATATATAAAGGAAAGTGAAGATCCTGCGCTTAGGAGGGAATATGTAGTAAATTATAGAGCTGCAGCCCCCCTAATGAGATCCTATATAAGGATCCTAAAGTGTAAGTGAATGGTTATGGGGTACGGCGCTGCTCACCCCTCAGGTATGATCCAGAGGGTTAGTAAGTGACAGTAATTAAGAGACTATTTAGACCCCTCCCTAATTTAGGTGGGTCCAGCTTGATGCACAAATAAACTAGTGACTAAACAATAAAGTGTATACTATACAAAAAATCCACCTTGTAGTGGCCACAATATGTCCTAAACTACCTTTGGGGGATGAAGCTCTAAAGTGCTAATAAATTAGCAGCAAACTAATTACTGTGAATAACCATAAAATAAAAATGCTACTGTAAAAATTGGGATACTGTAAATATTCCAGTAGGAAATAAAATGTGCTGACAGTTCCTCCAATTATATACCACCGTAAATAATGTGGCATGCAATACCTGTGCAACAAAATTAAAATTAAAAATAAAAATAAAGTGCCACAAACATATCTCAGTACATATATGTGCCATTATATAAAGTCCACTTTTTGTAGTGCAAATAACATATGTTAGGTGTGTAAGTAGTGATTTCAATTTCCAGAGTGGTTAATAATCTGTGCCGACAAGTCTTCCAAAAACTTCATAGGTGCTCCCCCACATGGGTCCCAACTCACCAGCTCCTCGCACCCCCACAGGGGTAGACAGCATGTAAGATACGATCCAGGTGAGGTCTGTGTTGATTGAATGATTGCAGCACGTTTCCAGTTTTCAATGTCCACAGCTCCTTCATTTTCCAGGAAGGTTTAGATGGCAGACAGCAGGTTGTCCAAAAACCAGCTCCTCGCACCCCCACAGGGGTAGACAGCATGTAAGATACGATCCAGGTGAGGTCTGTGTTGATTGAATGATTGCAGCACGTTTCCAGTTTTCAATGTCCACAGCTCCTTTTCAATGTTCACATGAACACATGAGGAGGAAGGTTTTTGGACAACCTGCTGTCTGCCATCTAAACCTTCCTGGAAAGTGAAGGAGCTGTGGACATTGAAAACTGGAAACGTGCTGCAATCATTCAATCAACACAGACCTCACCTGGATCGTATCTTATATGCTGTCTACCCCTGTGGAGGTGCGAGGAGCTGGTGAGTGGGGACCCATGTGGGGGAGCACCTATGAAGTTTTTGGAAGACTTGTCGGCACAGATTATTAACCACTCTGGAAATTGAAATCACTACTTACACACCTAACATATGTTATTTGCACTACAAAAAGTGGTCAAAATGTGCATACTGAGTGGGGGGCGTGGCCTATGAATGGCGGAGTGAGAGACATGCTGTGAAGGAGCTCCGGGACCTCTGTATGTCCCCGAGGCATCCCCTGTGTGTATCCCGGTGAAAGGCTTGAAGGGCTGGGGCTGGGGAGTGAACTGTGACTGTGCTCTCTGAACTGTGATCAGGCAGCGTCTCCAGCCCATCCACGCGGCTTGCACACCAGCCGCTCCGTAGTGTCTTTCATCTCAGCTGATAAGATTTCACTGCATGACATCAGCCTGTCAGCACTAGCTTGTATTTGGCACAGGCATCTACTTGGAGCCTAATCCCTGGGGAGTGAAGCAAGGCTTACCATCTCAAGGAGCATCAAGGAGCAGCATTTTCCATGGGAACTCTGAACGGTCTGCATGGCAGGTGAGACTGTTCATGGGACGCGATTCCCGGATGTATACTCAGCGAGTGAGCTTGTATAATGGCGCTGATATGTCTTCTTATGTGTGATCATCTATTTGCTCCTTCCACCTTCTCCCCCCCACTGCTGCCTTTGCTGCACATTGTTGGTCATTGATTTTGCCATTTGATTTATTCATTGACTGCTCAGTTTTTTTAGCATCAGGTTATCTCGGTGCTGTTCTGTCCATCCTGATCTAACACTATATGAACTTAATCACATCTGCAGCCTGTGATTGTTACCTCTGTGGGACTAGGAATGACAGGGTGAGAGACACGCTGTAAAAGGAGCTCTCTTGTTAATTTTTTTTTTTATTACTTTCAAACTCCGGGACCTCCGTACATCCCCTAAGTATATCCCCTGGGCACCCTCCGTGTGTTTCCCTACGAAAGGCCTGGAGGGCTGGGGAGTGAACTGTGGCTAAAAAAGCCCATGTAAAAGTTGACACAACAGACGCTGCGGCATGAACACTGGCTGTAAACAAAAGACGAGATCTGCCACAAGGAAACTACCGGTGAATACCACTCAAGGGGATATTCAGCGCTATCTTATTTCACCCCAGCCTGTGTCCCAGAGCGCGGGAGATCCAGCACGACGCGAATTGGACCGCATCACAGGAACGAGGTCAGGCTCCATTCGGAGGTCCTCCGGGTCAGGCGGAGAGCAGGAGACAGGGGAGACTGGACGAGTAAGTATTAGAGCACAGATCTCTGAAGATTCCTTGAGAGCACCTACATTAACAAAGATGGAGGAGGCCGCGGACATTAAGGATGACATTAAAGCTATGTTGGCGACGCTCCCTACGCGACAGGACATAGCTGCTCTGCCTACGTGACAGGACATTGAAGCAATGATCCTTCGGATGGAAGAGACGCATCGCCAGGATTTACAAGCGGTAAGGGCAGATATGAAAATACTGTCAGATAGGGTGACGGAGAGAGAGGCCTCTATAGTGTCTATTGAACTCCGGGTAGGCGATATTGAGAAAGCTCAGGATAACCAAGCGGATACAGTAGTAGAGCTACAGCTACAGATGGAAGTCCTCGAGGATAGAAGTCGCAGGAATAACCTGCAACTTCGGGGGCTCCCGGAAGCCTCGGAGTCAGAAGATCTGGACATTAAAATAAAAGCGGTGTTCCGGACAATCTTAAAAGCACCGCAGGCAGAGATCGAAATAGAGAGGGTCCATAGAGCTCTTGGCCCTAAATCCCAAAACGTGGAAAGACCTAGGGACATTATATGCTGTCTATACAGATATCAACAAAGAGAGCAAATTCTTAGGGCAGCATGGGACATGGGGGATATTGTTTATGAGGGGGCACACATAAAGGTTCTCCAGGACTTGTCACGAGCTACACTTCAGCGTAGGGCATGCTTGCGGCCAATTTTAGACCTAGCTAAAGAACAGGGGTGTTCCTATAGGTGGGGGTACCCACTTGCGGTGACTTTCCGTAGGGCAGCAAATTCATTTACTCTTCGAACAATGGCAGAGTTACCGGACTTTTTTTGTTTATAGAAGTGTCACCGATCCAGACTCCAAATTGGCTACTGCCGATCACCTACTTAGGGAAGCGTCGGGGGCCTGCAACTTCGCAGGGACAATGGAGGAACCCAGATGCAGGACGACGCCAACTAGGTAGTGGTTCCATACAGGGATTGACGGGGGACGCAAACCTAAATCCAGGGCCTATGCCGACAACATTAGACAGAAAATAGAAGAAATATAGAAGAATATAGAAGGAGATTCTGGCATATCTTGAGCGGTCCTCAAAAACTTTGAGATTAGAAGGACTATTTTCTAGCCCCCCTTCCCCGACCGAAGGAGAGCACCGTTGCCCCCCCGCTATTTTATTTTTTTGTTTTGTCGCTCCCACCTCAGCCCACTGTGCCTCAGGAATTGTCTCCCCCCCCCCTTTTTTTCTTTTGACGGCTGTTGTTGTAGTAGTTCCTATGGTTAAATATGATGTATGAAATATGTATGAAATATGGGAGAGAAAAAGGTGATAATGTCTATGAAATATTAGTTTTGTATATTGAAGGAATATTAGAAAGGGGAGAACCCATTAAGATATAGATAAGGTATGAGGTGGAGATGGGAAATGTAGTTAGCGTTGTTTTTAGAGGGACAAAGGCGGGGAGTATGGGAGATCGCAGGCAGGATGATTTAATTCTTAAAAAGGAAAAGGAAAAGGAAAAAAAACAAAACTTTTCTCACGATTAATAATAACAAGTTTTTTCTTTAGGTACTTTATATGTAGAGGTTCCTTTCAAAATATTTATTTAATAAATTTTCTTTTTAATATGGGATATGTTTTTTTTTTTTCCCTCTTTTTTTTGTAAACCGTCTCAGGAATCTGGGCGGCGATTTGACACTTGCTTAACAGCATCACACAAACATAACTTTTATATATATATTTTTCTTTTTACACAACACTACCACCCAAGATATAAGATACAAGACACATTAATTAATTCATATGGCTGAGAAGCCTTTTTTCTTTTTTTTTTTTTTTTTTTAGAGTTGGGAGATTGCACATTTAAGCACATTTAAGCACATTTAAGTAAAGGGTGGTTCACATTTAGGAGTTTCTAACATTACACTACACCACAGTACTCTCAAACTGCACTACACAATACACCATATTATTCCTGCCGGGCCTCCCATCTCCCGGCCTATACATAATAGCCATCTTCACCTGTCTACATTGCCGGACGGATCCTTCTTTTTTTTATTTTATTTTTTTTATTGCTCCTTTTTTCTTTTTCTTTTTTTTCTTTTGGTTTCTCTCCCTCTTTTGGTGTATAGAAGGGGCTAAACAAAGGAGAGGGGAATAGACTGCCTTTGAATATAACCTGGTTATAAAGTTGAAAATATTGGGGTACACTTGGGTATATTTGGGTATGTTTTTGTTTAGATGTGGGTCCCTTCCCCCCTTTCCCTACCCTATATAAGGGGGGGGGGGTGGGGGGGGGTATATATATGAGATTTGAGTCTCTCCTTTTTTTTCCCCTTAAATAGATACAAGCCAATAAAGGAGAAACAGGCAATTAAAGTATAAGGGGGTGTCTTCTTCCTTTGGGTTTTGGGGAGGGGAGGGAGGGAATAAAGGGGAGGGTTCATGTTCTTTTTTCGCTGTAAGAATTAAGAAATAAAAATACAAAGTTTAAGAGGAATGCTAGAGGAACGATAGAGAAGATGAATATACGAATATATGAATTCCTTCCCTACCGTCACTATTTAGCTAAATTAGATAGCGGCCACCTTCTCCTTGACTGTGCCCTCTTCTTATTGTATTTTTTATTTTTTTTGGCCCCTAGATATAAAATAAACAGGGGAATACGAGGGGACCTGGAGCAGGTTTTCAAAGGTCCTTCTGACCATTCTAGGTACACGCACCCAAATAGGTAGACGCTCAAATACCGTTCAACCGGTTGAGTGTTTTTTTCTTTTTTAGCATATAGCTAATTGTATTAGGTAGAGGGGAGGTTTTTTGTTCCTCCTCCCCTTTTTTTTTCTTTTTCTTCTTTTTGTTTTTTGTTTTTTTTGTTTTTCTTTTTTTTTTGCTTTTCCTTTCCTCCCCCCCCCCCCCTCCTACTATCTTTCTCTTCTGACCACCAATAAAAGATGGAGACTCTGGAAATACTATCATTAAATGCTAAGGGGTTAAATACGCCAGAAAAAAGGAGGATGCTCCTGCATGATTTACGGCGTCTGGAAATAGACATCGCCTTCATACAGGAGACACACTTCAGAGATGATAAAACCCCGATCCTAAAAAATCGGACGTTCCCAACAGTATACCATTCGACTAACCAAATAGCCAAATCAAAAGGGGTCTCGATTATCCTTGCCAGGAGAATCCCGTGGACCTATATAGAGATAATATGAGAGACCCAACAGGACAATATATATTCGTGAAGGGTAAAATAGGAGATATAGGAGTTACATTAGCAACTGTGTATGCACCCAATGACCATCAAGAGGCCTTCTTAGACAAAGTGATTAAATGCTTGATGGAATTTACAGAAGGTCATTTGATTTTAGGGGGAGACCTAAATATAACACTAGCCCCGAAACAGGATACCTCCTCGGAGTATCATCGATTCCCCTTAGCGCACGAAATCGAGTAGCCCAAACTTTATACAAAAATCAACTGACTGATGTATGGCGGCTGTTCCACCCTAAAGAAAAAGACTATACGTTCTATTCCCCTCCCCACAAAACATACTCGTGGATAGATTTCCTTGTTCCTCATGCTCAACTTCACTCAGTTAAAATGACTAAAATTGGCGTGATCACGTGGTCAGACCACGCACCTATTTTTTGGACTTATGAATTACAGGATTCCACTCGGACCAGATTTAATCAATGGAGATTAAACAAAAGTCTTCTACAGGATAAAGAGATCCTGGAAGATGTGATTAAAGAAATACAATTTTACTTCCAAACTAATGATACCCTAGACTGTGACCCAGGAGTCATCTGGGAAGCACATAAGGCGGTCATTCGTGGAGTGCCGATTAAACATGGAACATGGGTTAAGAAGAAACGTACAGAACAGTTAAAAAATTTACTGGAGGAATTAGCTAGACTAGAGTCAAAACATAAACAGACACGTTCATTATCACTGGAGAGAAATCTCATTGATAAACGAACACAAGTCTCAGATCTTCTCTACTACAAAGCTAAAGCAGCCCTACAGAAATGTAGGAAGTTCTCATACGAATCAGGGGATAAATGTGGGAAACTACTGGCTAGAACCTTACAAGAACAAAAGTTAAGTAATTATATACCACATATTATCTCCTCGAATAAATTTAAGGCAACGAAACCACAGGAGATAGTAAGAGAATTTCAAGAATTCTACCATACTCTCTATAATTTAGAGAGTAAACCTCCTACGCAGGAGCAAATAGACTGTTATCTCTCAGAGTCATTAATGCCAAGACTTTCAGAAATAGATAGAGAGAAATTGGAGGATTCCATAACTAGAGATGAAGTAGAGGAAGCCGTAGGCTCTATGAAATTGGGGAAAGCCCCGGGTTCGGATGGCCTTACGGCACAATATTATAAAATACTATTTCCCTATCTATCTGAATACATGGTTAAGCTTTTCAACGACCTAGGGTCTTCAGCTACTCTAACGAAAGATACCCTATTAGCATATATCACAGTGATACCAAAAGAGGGGAAAGACCCAGCCGCATGCGGAAGCTATCGTCCAATCTCCTTGTTAAATACAGATCTGAAATTGTTCTCTAAGGTTCTGGCGAATAGGATTCAACAGTTTGTTCCAAATCTGATACATCTAGACCAAGTGGGATTTGTTCCCACAAGAGAAGCTTGCGACAACACAACGAAAGTCATCAATCATCTACAGATAGCCAATAAAACACAGACGCAATGTGTATTTTTGAATACAGAAGCAGAGAAGGCCTTTGACAGGGTTAATTGGAAGTGGATGCAGGCAGTCCTTCAACACGGAGGGTTCGGAAGTAAGATATTACGGTGGATTGCCGCTATATATTCCTGCCCAACGGCTCGGGTCCGGGCGAATGGAATATTATCAGAACCCTTCTCTATTACAAATGGGACAAGACAGGGATGCCCCCTGTCTCCACTCCTCTTCGCCCTGTCATTGGAACCGTTTCTCAGCACAGTGCGATTGAACCAGGATATTACAGGGATTCAAATAGGGAATATTCAATGTAAAATTTCGGCTTACGCGGACGATATGTTGTTCACCCTTACTAACCCCCTGATTACGATTCCAAATTTGATGAGGGAATTTGAGAAATACGGGGCACTCTCGAATCTCCGTATTAACTTTAAAAAATCTGAAGAAATGGGGGTTAATCTAATACCCACATCGTTAACACAGATGAAACAAAATTATAAGTTTAAATGGACAGACAGAGCCTTAACCTATTTAGGAACGTTAATCCCAAGAAATATAGCCAAGATCTATGAGTTAAATTTCCCCCCGCTATTGCAAAAGGTCAAGACCCTCTTAGGCAAATGGAGTACAAGCTTACATACCTGGATAGGACGTTGTAATATCATTAAGATGAGTATACTTCCCAAATTCCTATATCTACTACAGGCACTACCAATAAATATTCCGTTGAGTTTTTTTAAACAAACTCAGAAGATAATATTTGAATATATATGGGCACATAAACAACCAAGGATGCAACGGAAACAATTAATGTATATTAAGAGACAGGGAGGCCTGGCCGTACCGGATATACAGAAGTATTACCAAGCAGCACATTTGAATAGAGTTGTTGACTGGAACAGGCATGTAGACACTAAACTATGGGTACAAATTGAAAATGCGCAGTCTTCAGTACCCTTAAGTGGAGCACCATGGTGCTACGCTGCATTACCAAGAGAGGTGACTGTCAACCCGGTGGTGAGTAACACGGTCAGGCTATGCTCGACCCTGCTTCCCACCATTGGAGTAACACCTATGTCCTCCCCTCTATATCCAATATTGGGTAACCCTCTCTTCCAGCCAGGTTGTGAAGAGAGCGCATTTCAATATTTAATGAGAAAAGGATATATCCGAGCACTTAAATATATACATAATGGAACATGGCTCACAATAAAGGAGCTGATGGAACAAGGAAACACTTTTAGATTAAAATTTTGGAACGCCCTACAGATCACTCATTTTCTTGGCACTCTACCGAACCCGGGACAGTTTAACAGACCCCTAACCATATTTGAGAAACTCTGTAATGAGAAGGGAGCAATATCGCACATATTATCTATATGCTATAGACTTTTGATCACACAGCCGGAAACCCACCCCCTGAAATGTGTGCAGGAATGGGAAAAGGAACTGGGGAGGACCTTTAGCCTGGAACAGCGACAGAAGATGTTGAGGTTGACACATGAGACATCAATATGCATTAAAATGCAAGAAACCAATTTTAAGATTTTTTCTAGGTGGTATAGAACACCAGAGAAGCTTGGGAAAATGTTTCCGGAGGTCTCAGATCGGTGTTGGAGATGTCAAGAAGACAAAGGCACTATGCTGCACATCTTCTGGGACTGCACCAGGCTAAGGCGTTTTTGGCTGGGGATCAAATAGATCCTCCAATGCTGTACGGAACTAACAATACTGGAGGACCCAGCGTTCTTCCTTCTACATGCTAATCAGATACCTGAGAGGACATATAAGGAATCATGTATCCCTCATCTTTTAGATGCTGCAAAGGCATGTATTCCGTTAAAATGGAAATCATCATCACCACCGACAATTGAGATGTGGATACGTAAGGTGAAGGAGGTCAATAAATTAGAGGATTTAGTCCTCTCCGTACGCCAACAGCAGGGAAGGTATTCCGAGACTTGGTCTGCTTGGAATGCCTTCCTTGCCTCGGATGAGGGGAGAATCCTCCTTGAGAATGGAGGAAGGGAGGAAGAGATCTGAGGAGAACTAAGTATTTGGTTCTTTGTGGTGGTCGGGGAGGGAGGGGGGGCTTGTTTGCTTGTTTGTTCCCCCCTTTATTTCCCTTTTTTTTTTTGGTTTGTTTTTTGTCCTTCTTTCCCGTCTGGAAGAGGAGGTTATGTTTTAGATGTATTGTGTTGTTAGGTTAGTGGAAGTATTCATGGGGAATTTGAAATAATATGTATGTATGGATATTCTGTATTTCCGTGTATTGAGAAAATAAAATAAAATAATTGGAAGACACGATCCAGGTGAGGTCTGTGTTGATTGAATGATTGCAGCAAATTTCCAGTTTTCAATGTCCACAGCTCCTTCACTTTCCAGGAAGGTTTAGATGGCAGACAGCAGGTTGTCCAAAAACCTTCCTCCTCATGTGTTCATGTGAACATTGAAAAGGAGCTGTGGACATTGAAAACTGGAAACGTGCTGCAATCATTCAATCAACACAGACCTCACCTGGATCGTATCTTACATGCTGTCTACCCCTGTGGGGATGCGAGGAGCTGGTGAGTGGGGACCCATGTGGGGGAGCACCTATGAAGTTTTTGGAAGACTTGTCGGCACAGATTATTAACCACTCTGGAAATTGAAATCACTACTTACACACCTAACATATGTTATTTGCACTACAAAAAGTGGACTTTATATAGTGGCACATATATGTACTGAGATATGTTTGTGGCACTTTATTTTTATTTTTAATTTTGTTGCACAGGTATTGCATGCCACATTATTTACGGTGGTATATAATTGGAGGAACTGTCAGCACATTTTATTTCCTACTGGAATATTTACAGTATCCCAATTTTTACAGTAGCATTTTTATTTTATGGTTATTCACAGTAATTAGTTTGCTGCTAATTTATTAGCACTTTAGAGCTTCATCCCCCAAAGGTAGTTTAGGCCATATTGTGGCCACTACAAGGTGGATTTTTTGTATAGTATACACTTTATTGTTTAGTCACTAGTTTATTTGTGCATCAAGCTGGACCCACCTAAATTAGGGAGGGGTCTAAATAGTCTCTTAATTACTGTCACTTACTAACCCTCTGGATCATACCTGAGGGGTGAGCAGCGCCGTACCCCATAACCATTCACTAGCTCTAGGATATATGTAATCTGTTCATCAAAAAGTTACGAGTCACGTTTTAAGAAATATTCTACAGCGAACAAACCCAGTTTGTGCGTAAAGACCGTGTATAGGGACGTGACGTCGGCAGTCACCATCCACATACCTGGTCTGGGCGTATGTTCAGCCTGAATATTGATAACATGACGTGAGTTCCTAAGATGTGAAGGCATCTTAAAGACCAGCGGTTGCAAAGAGAAATCAATATACCTGCCCTCCCGAGACGTGATGGAATAAATACCACTAATGATGGGACGTCCCAGGGGCAGGTAGGGTGCTTGTGTATTTTAGGGAGGTAATAAATTACCAGTGTACATGGTGCTGGGGGCACCAAGTACTCCCTTTCTTTCCTATTAAGTATCCCTAAATCAGACCCCTTTTGTACTAGAATATCCAATTCCTTCTTATATGCAGCCTTAGGATCTGAAGGCAGGGGGGTATAGGTATCCCGATCACTCAGGATTCTATGCATCTCTGCAAGATAATCTTGTCCAAAACTATGATCCCTCCACCTTTATCAGCTGGTCTAATCACCAGCCCCTTGTTTTCACATAGGGAATCCAGACCAGCTTTTAAGGCCTTATTTGTGTGCACCCCCTTTATAGGCAACAAATCAAGGTCTCTAAGCACCACATCCTTGAAAATGTTTAAATTAGGGGCCAAGGCTCCTGGTGGATTAAATAATGATGCATTAGATAATCCAGACTGGGTAAAGCTCTGTGATGTACTGATGGTAGTCTGGGGAGGATTGGAAATGAAATGTCGTTTGATATTTAACCTACGTATGAACTTATGGACATCCATGTAGGTTTGAAATGTATTTAACCTACGAGGAGGGACATATTTCAGCCCTTTGTCCAATAATTGTTTTTCAGCATCAGTTAAAATCACTGTACTTAGGTTAAAGATTCCAGCTCCCATCATAGCCTTTGCCTTTTTTGCTCGTATCCGTTTACCCCCTCTTGTTCCTCTCTTGTGTCTCCTAAGCACTTGACGCCCTGATTGGGTTTGTGAAAACCCCAATGTTGACCATCCTGATTGGATGGCCCAGGGCTGTCAAGAGCCTCAGGGACACCCAAGTTCAGATATTGTGGCTGATTAGAATAACCCTTAGAGGGAGAGTCGCACCCAATATTCTAGACCCCCCCCCCAATAGGAGGGGCTTCTTTGAATATATGTTGGGTTTTTATCAATGTAGGAGGTGTAGGGTGTGTTTACTCAGTGGGTGCACCCATAGGCGCACCAATAGGTTTGTGTCATCAAGCACTGCAGAAGAGTTTGAGATTACTTCTTTCATTACCTGCTCCACGGAGAGGGTCGTTTACCTGCTCCAGTGCCGTTGCGGGCTGCAATATGTGGGCAGAACTAAGCGACCTCTCTGTGTGAGGCTAAATGAGCATATTACTAATGTACTTACTGGTTTTCCCAAGCATCCAGTATCGCTGCACTATCTAGAAGTCCACGAAAAAACCCCTGCTAAAACCATCTTTCTAGGCATAGATAGATATACTCCACAATGGAGAGGAGAGTCTATGATACGTAGCATATCCAGACTTGAGATGGCCTGGATCCATAAGGTGAAATGCTACACTCCTTTTGGGTTGAATGTAGAGGTTGACTTTAATGCCTTTATTGACAATTCTAAACCACTTAAGCCCCGGACCATTTTGGCTAGTTAATGACCAGGCCCCTTTTTGCGATTCGGCACTGCGTCACTTTAACTGACAATTGCGCGGTTGTGCGACGTGGCTCCCAAACAAAATTGACGTCCTTTTTTTCCCAAAAATAGAGCATTCTTTTGGTGGTATTTGATCGCCTCTGCGGTTTTAATTTTTTCTGCTATAAACAAAAATTGAGCGACAATTTTGAAAAAAATGCAATATTGTTTACTTTTTGCTTTAATAAATATCCCCAAAATATATATAAAAAATAAACATTTTTTTTCCTCAGTTTAGGCCGATACGTATTCTTCTACATATTTTTGGTAAAAAAAAACGCAATCGGCGTTTATTGATTGGTTTGCGCAAAAGTTATAGCGTTTACAAAATTGGGGGATAGTTTTATGGCATTTTTATTAATTCTTTTTTTTTTTTACTAGTAATAGCGGCAATCAGTGATTTTTTTCGTGACTGCGACATTATGGCGGACACATCGGACACTTTTGACACATTTTTGGGACCATTGTAATTTTCACAGCGATCAGTGCTATAAAAATGCACTGGTTACTGTGAAAATGATGCTGGCAGTGAAGGGGTTAACCACTAGGTGGCGCTAAAGGGGTTAAGTGTGTCCTGATGAGTGTTTCTAACTGAGGGGGGGTTGGGCTCTGTGTGACATGACACCGATCTCCGCTCCGAGTACACGGAGCCGAGGTCCGTGTCATTGTCACTAGGCAGAGCAGGGAGATGCTTGTTTACACAAGCATCTCCCTGCTCTATGCCTCCGTGAGACGATTGCGGGGATCCCCACGGCGATCGAGTCCGCGGGACCCACGGTCCGACTCACGGGGAAGGTAGCTGGATCGCAAACTCGCCAGCGGCAGCGCGCGACCCCCACGTCAGGCAGTTAAAGGGGACGTACAGGTACGTTGAAAGAAGGGTGATGGTGGCTGCGCTGTGATTAACGCTAGTGAAGGGAGTGGGGGGAGGGAGGGGGTTGGTGGCGGGGGTCTAAAAAAGAGGAACTATCTAATGCTAGCCTAATAAATAAAATCTAATAGCAACCAACCAGATGCAATAGTGTATTACCAACCAATGTGTGACATAAATAGTATGTGCATAAACTACATAAATCGCACCTGTGCGTCTGGTAAATGTGTAACCAACAGTGAACAAATAATGATGTATGCCAAAACGTGTATCACTCTAAATGAAAACCTGTGCATAGAGTATAAGGCCAGACACTATAACTCTATGTAAACAACAATGAGATAATATTGATCATAATAATGAAGTGCATGACACATAACTAAAAACAGTAAAATAAACCAAAAAACAATATCAAAAATAGTGACAGTGTATAATAAATTGTCTAACACAAATTATCACAGTGAACTCCTCCAGGGGATAATATCCAAAAGTCCAATATATGGAAAGTCCCGTCACCAATACAGTGCTTGAAGGAAAAAAAAAGCAGTGCAAATCCACCCAGTGTTCACTAGCAGCTTACCTCCCGGCTGGGAAGAGACAGCATGCACTGGGATTTCAAATGCTGACAGCGATGCAACAATCTTGCATGGAGATGGGCTCTCACTCACACGGATGCATAAAAATACACAAACACAAAAGGAAATTTATAGCGTAACTCTGTGGGTCCAGCAACCTAGTGACCAAAAGATGTATTCTCACACTCACATGAAACTGGTGAGCGTGGACATCAATCCTACGAACGCAGAGCTCGTATATAATGCAGGATATAGTGATTCCAATCATGCGGTCCTTAGGCTTGCAGAAACCCCAGAGTGCCAGTGGAACATGTATAAGAAACATACAAGGTGCACATAGTGTGGGTCTGTAACCGCTAGGGTATTTATTATAAAAGAAGTAAAACACTCACATTTCATAGGTAGGACAAAAGACAATTTAAAACGAGCACTAAGCTCGTCTCCCCTCCTGCAGCTGTCGGTGTATCTGTGCTGATCCTAACGTACGTATCGTCATGTCACATGACTTCTTCAGAAGATAACACTAGATACACACTATGGGGTTTAAATAGTCTGCATCACAGGACATGTGGCAGACATTTTGTTGAAGTCCAGTGTATTGTTGTCAATGGATGCTAGCGCGGCCATGTTTGCTGTGAGGTTCCAGCAGCAAAGCATAAGGGAAAAAGATGCATACCTGGCCATGTTTGTTGTGGTCAAAAATCACCAAACATAGGGAAAAGAATTGGCAATATATGATATAGAGTATCGCCAATCAATCCATATGTAATTAGACACAAGTGGGGGGGGGGGGGATTATATCCCGATAAGGAAGATGTATAACCAAGATTAGGCAGGGCCATAATAGGGCTGCCTGTGCCGTGATATGTGTACTGTCATACATGTATTGCAATGAACAAAAAGGTCAAAGCTGAATGCAGGGCAATACATAATGCATGTGATATAGCGGCAACTCGCAGATACACCGCAACTGCTGGCGGAGGATGTGCCTTTACGTGCCATTCTGCCGACGTATATCTACTGGAGGTGGTCGGCAAGTGGTTAATTATGCTTAATTTTTGACATGTGTACTCAATGTGATTCTCTGGCAGCACCTTGTTGTTTATTCTAGGCAATATATTATACATTTTTACACATTTTTATATATACCTCTATCTATATATATATATATATATATATATATATATATATATATAATTTTTGAAGTTCTCTGTCCCATTTAATAATTTTTTATTATATTTTGTATTTTATAATTTTTATTATTTAATAGGGTGATATATGTGCAGTTCCTGGATTTGTGGTCTTTTTCTATTTTTCTATTTTTTTTTTTCTTTTTTGATTCACATATTATTCCAGGTATTTGCATAAATAATACTCGTTTTTCCCCAGTTTTTGGTAATTGCTTTTAATACTAGTTTTTGCCATGAGATTCTGGTCTCTTTTTAATTTAAGATGACCTATCGTTAATGCACTAGCGAGAATGATCAATTCATCCTTGCTGAAGACTTTTTCTATTGGCTATGTGTACTTCCTCTTTTTTTATCACTAGAAGCAGAGTGGAGTCACATGCTTTTAGTGTAATAATGTTTTCATGATAACATTCATCTACATTTACCATTTTCTAGGTTGCTCTCTGGCCCCAATTACAGGAATCTAACTATAAATTGTTAACACGATGGTACTATACCCCAGTAGTTTTAAATAACATTTTCCCGGAAGAGTCAGATAGATGTTGGAGAAACTGTGGTGAACGAGGGACTATTTTTCATATTTTTTGGCTATGTCCAGCGATTAGACTGTTTTGGTTGGAAGTTCAGAGGATAACGCAAATGTTTACGGAATATCAGTTTCCGGATGATTCAGCCTTCTTTCTGCTACAAAGTTCCCAAATCCCGATGAAAAGATACAAAAAACTCAATAATATGTCACATGGTGAACGCAGACAAAAGCTGCATATCTATATGTTGGAAGGAAACTCGAACACCCCCTATTTCTATGTGGCTGGAAAAAATTAGACGAATTTGGAAAATGGAAAATCTATGGCCCAGCGCAATGGGAAGAATGGAACGAATTAATGAGATATGGGAACCATGGGAAGAATTTGTAAAATCGGAAGAGGGAAAAAAATTATTTGGAGAAGATAGAGAATGGGGCCTAGAAGCCCCTTAGGGGAGATGTCAATCTCGTCAACTGAGCCCAGCAGGCAAGGGAGGGGAATTGTATTTCCCCCCCCTTTTTTTTTTTTCTTTCTTCGGGGGTTAAAGGGGAGAGGCGCAGATGACTGCGATACATAGAATGGGAGGGAGGGATAAGTAAAGAAATAGACAATCAATACTCTGTTTTTTTAATTTTTATTTATTATGGCTAAGATATTATGTTATTGACATTGTTTATGGGAAAAAATAAAGATACAGAAATAAAGAATAAAAAAAAAAAAGATCCCACGCAATGCAGGAGTTATAGGTCAATCTCTCTCCTAAATACAGATCTGAAACTGTTCACTAAAATTATTGCGACACACATGGAAGAGTATCTGCCCTCCCTGATACATTTGGATCAGGTGGGGTTTGTCCCGGGGAGGGAGGCAAGGGCAATACTATAAAGGCTTTCAACTTAATTCATGTAGCTAATACATCTAATATCCCATGCGTGTTCTTAGAAACCGATGCAGAGAAAGCCTTCGACAGAGTGAATTGGAACTTTATATTTTTGGTGCTACGACATGTGGGGTTGGGAGACAATATTATAAAATGGATTAGGAGTATATACACACTCCCATAAGGTAAATGGAATTCTATCCCACCCATTTATGGTTACCAATGGGTGCCCCTAGTCACCTATACTTTTTGCGCTTTCATTAGAACATTTTTTATGTAATATTGGGGCAAACCCAGATATACAGGGAGTGAAAGTAGGCAGTGTTCAACATAAGATATCAGCATACGCAGATTACATGCTTTTTTCACGAGTAAACCCAATGATATCCCTTGTAACGGGAGGGTGAAGAATCGGCAGTGGAAAATCTGGAGATTGCCATCCCCAAAGCTGAAGTGCTAACTGACCTTGATGATCCTGTTTCTGCTTGGGATGATCTTGGATGGAGGAATGTACCTGTCCAGCAGCATGCCAGAAAAAACAAGAACCGCTGCACCACCAAATTCAGGATGTGAGCCAAACAGGGAACATGGGTCAAGGGTCCCTGTCAGAGGATGGAGAGAAGGTTGGTGCCATTGTCGCAAACCACCATTCCTGGCTGAAGCTGGCGTGGCGTCAACTACCTCTGAGCCTACGCCTGTAGAGCTGACAGAATCTCTGCCCCAGTGTGGCTCTTGTCCCCTAAGCAGACCAACTCAAGCACCGCATGGCATCTTTTATCATGGGTGCTTGAGTAGCCCCTATAACGCCTACGGAGCACCGCTGGTTCTTAGGACAAATCTGCACAGGAAGAGGTCACAGAGGAAGAAGAAGAGGAGGGGGTGTAGGAGAGAGGTGTGGCAGAATCACCACTACCAGCATTTTGGAGGCGTGGTGGCGGAACAAGCTCCAACATTACTGCACCCTGCCCTGCATCCTTCCCAGCTGCCAGCAGAGTTACCCAGTGCGCTGTGAAAGAAAGGTAACATCCCTGTCCATGTGTTATATCCTCTGAGTTGTGAGAGACACAAGAAACTGGTCTGGAACAACTGATGTTTATTTCAGGTCACTGTACACTCCAACATGCATCTCAGGACAGGTACATCTTATTATGCTTCCTTACATGTGCACTAAGATGGCTACTATGCCCCTTGACCCTTGTCATCGCTCCTGTCTGGAGCCAGCCTTAAAGTGCCAGTACATGTGGAACCATTTAGGTATAACACCTTCCATCCATCCCTAAAAAAAAAAAAAAATTACAACAAAACGAGAAAAGGCACAAAACATTAATAACTGTCCAATAACAGTCCTCCAAACACAGGAGATGCACAGGACTTTTCCTGCATCCAGATGTGAGACCAAGCTTCCAGGGACAGTTACGGGGATAAAATGTAATTGGATCACTTTCGGCAGCCCCGTCGAAAGTCTCGTAACCGGTCTTGAAGCTGAAACTGGTCAGGAGGGCGATAGTACAGTTTAGGGCGGGCATCCAGCGACTCGGGACCGGAGGAAACATGGCTAGCTGGAATGGGCACCAGCGGGGCCAAGAAGGGATCCACTAGCTCAGAGGGTTAACAGACCTCTGGACCAGGGCTGGAGGGCTCTGTTGGAGCTGAGTTCAAAAGTTCAGAGTCCCCCCAATCATCAGTCCCTGTGCATCCTGTTCCGCTGGGGGCAGATCCTTGCAACACTGGTGGTTAAGCCGGCGTCAGGGATATGGGCAGTTGAGAATGAGGACGCAGTTGGTCCGCATGCCATCTGCAAATGGAACCATCTTCCAGGCAGACCCTATACATCTTGGGTCCCAAAGTCTCTTCAATGACAGCATGAAGCTAACGGGTGTTGGAAGCCCTATAAGATCGGGCCCATACCTTTTGTTGGGCTGTGAATCGGGGGAGCTCATCGTGTTTGACCATATTGTCTTAGGACTGCAGTACATGTTCCTGGACTGTTTGAGGTCGGAGCATATCCAAAACAGTACATGGCTGCCGACCCAGAAGGAGTTCCGCTGAAGTTTTCCCGGTGGTTGCATGTGGTGTGTTTCTGTGCGCAGAAAGGAAGGAGTCCAGCTGCTGGGGTGACAGGGACTGTTGTTTACTTGCAGACACTGTAGCTTTGAAATAGCATTTAAAAGTCTGCACAAACTGTTCTGCTTGACCATTTTTAGCCGGGTGGTAAGGTGCGGTCAACTTGTGCTTGATGTTGTGGGCAGTCAGGAAACGCTGAAACTCCTGACTGGTGAATTGTGCACCGTTGTCTGTGACGATTTCTCTGGGGTATCCAAACGTAGCAGCGAGATGTAACAGTATGGAAACTGTTGCCTTAGTCGTTGGCTGAGTAACAGGAATGACCTCAGGCCACTTTGAATGGGTGTCCACTATGATCAAGAAGGTGTGTCCTCTGATCGGGCCTGCAAAGTCCAAGTGTAGGCGAAACCAAGGAACCGTGGGCCAAGTCCAGGGCTGGACGCACCCTCGAGGAGGGTCTCTTGCAGTTTGTGCACATCCAGCACAAGCATTCACATATGTCGTGATATCCGAGTCTAGGTTTGGCCTTTTGTTTGATACGTGTGCCCCCGGGATGACCAGTATGTAGCAAGTCCAGAATGTGTCTCCGGAGGGCCTGTGGAATAATCACTCGTCTCCCCATAAAACACAGTTACCAGCCACAGTTAATTCCATAGGCCTACGGAAATAAGGTTCATAATCCTGTGTGACGGTTGCAGGCCAACAGGACCGTACCCAGGAGAGTATTGTTTTTAGGAAGGTATCCTTGGCTGTATGGGCTGCTATCTCCCCAGAAGACAAGAAGGATAGGCTGGTGTAACGACAACTCTTGACCGGTGGAGAAGAGTCCATCGACCTCCCTGTCAGTCGGGACATTGCGTCCGCATTAGCATTGGCATCATGAGCACGATACTGGATTTTGTAGCTGTATGCTCCCAAGAATAGGGCATAGCGTTGGAGGCGGGCCGCAGTAGTCTGAGAGATGCCTTTGTCAGGGCTAAAGATCTGAAGGAGTGGTTTATGGTTTGTCAGTATGGTGAATTCCCTACCATACAGGTAAAGATGAAACTTCCTAATTGCCCATATCCGCGCAAGAGCCTCTTTGTAAATGTGTGAGTAATTGCTTTCTGCTTTCGCCAACTACTGGAGGCAAATGCCACTGTTTTTCCTGACCCATCTGGTAAGATGTGAGATAGTACAGCCCCCAAACCATAGGGTGAGGCATCACAAGCCAAGGTGAGGGACTTCTGGAGGTCAAAGTGAACGAGCATGCGTGACGCCAACAGCTTCCGCTTAGAGACTTCAAAAGCACGTTGGCATGCAGCCGACTAGTCCCATCTGGAGTGTTTCTCCAAAAGCTTGTTCAACGGAAACAAGGTATGTGCCAGATCTGGCAGGAATTTGTGGTAATAGTTCAGCAAGCCAAGGTATGATCACAGCTGCTGGACGTTGGTTGGGGCTGGAGCTTTGACTAAAGCATCAACCTTGGCTTCCATGGTGTGTATACCCTCTGCATCCACAAGGTTGCCACAAAACTCCAATTTAGGCACCATGAATTAGCAAAAGTTCACTTTTAGACCCTGTTCTTGGAGTCTCGCCAACACAAGCTCCACGTTCCGCTTGTGTTCCTGTTCTGTCCGTCCTGTGATGAGCATGTCATCTAGCAGGCACTGCGTGAAAGGAATGTCTGCCAAAATCTCACCTATTTTTCATTGCCAAATAGCTGGGGCGGAGGCTACACCAAACACCATCCGATTGTATTCATACAGTCCCTTGTGGGTGTTGATGGTTAGAAACTGGTAGGAAGAAGGATGAACCTCAAATTGTAAATACGCTTGTCTGAGATCAAGCTTGGTAAACTTTTGACCCCCTGCAAGAGAGGCAAAATGTCATCTACTCTGGGTAGAGGATACTGGTCTATTTCCAGTTGGGAGTTCAGTGCAATGTGGAAATCGCCACAAATGCGTAATTCCCCATTTGCTTACTTTACTGGTACAACTGGTGATGCCCACTCGCTGTGCTCTACCTTTGAGATGACACCTTGATCCTCCAGCCGACTTAGTTCAGCTTCCACTCCTGCTCGGAGTGCGAAAGGTACTGTCCGAGCTTTGAAGAACTTAGGCTGAGCGTTGGGTTTCAGTTTGAGTCTCACACAGTCATGCATTATTTTCCCTAACCGGTCATCAAAGATCTTTGGGAACCGCTGCTTCAAGGACACCGCCCATCCCTCATTATCTCCTAATGGAATTGTAACGGCGTTACAGAGATTTATGGCGATGTCTGTTATACCAAAGTGAGCAATCCAGTCTCTCCCAAAGAGAGGGGGTCCCCCATTTTCTAGGATATATAATGGCAGTCTCTTTGTCTGACCCTTGTACAATACCTGTACTTTCACGTAACCCAGTGTGTGGAGTATCTGCTTTGAGTATGTCTGCAGTTTGATTGGTTGGGCGGACAGTTGTTCGGGTCTGAAGTTGTCTCCATTGTTTCTGGGTGATAACTGAAACTGCTGCTCCTGTGTCTACATCCATCTTGAGTTTCTTTCCCTCAATGGTTACCTCTACAGTCATTGCGGAGGGTGCTGAATGCATATGATGTATGTCTAATCTGTGGAGCACTTCCTCATCCTCTGACTCAGATGATGATGTATATCTTCCCACCATATACCGTATTTTTCGCACCATAAGACGCACCTGACCATAAGACGCACCTAGGTTTTAGAGGAGGAAAACAAGAAAAAAAATATTCTGAACCAAATGGTGTACTAAAATATTTTCCAGTGCCCATGAAATGCAGCCTGACCATTGCCATAGTAAACGCAGAGTGACCATTGTCATAGTAAACGTAGAGTGACCATGCCATCAGTGGTGGGACACCCTGGGAAGAGGAGAGAGGGGACGCCGTGGGAAGAGGAGAGAGGGGACGCCGTGGGAAGAGGAGAGAGGGGACGCCGTGGGAAGAGGAGAGAGGGGACGCCGTGGGAAGAGGAGAGAGGGGACGCCGTGGGAAGAGGAGAGAGGGGACGCCGTGGGAAGAGGAGAGAGGGGACGCCGTGGGAAGAGGACAGAGAGGGACGTTTTGTTGGAAGAGGACAGAGAGGGACGTTGTGGCAGTCAATAAGGCCTAGAGGATATCAGGTTAGGCACTTCCTAATGGCTCAGACCCTGGGAATAGTAATGGATAATGGCCAACAGGCCCTCTTACCAGACCCAGCGAAATCGCAACAGTGATCCCTCTGGCTGGACGTTCGCTCACTCTGGGTTGCCAGGGATGTCTCTAGTCAGTAGTGTAGCATGTCTGTATCCTGGCAGCGGCTCGGTCTTTCTCCCTCTCTGGTGATGCGGGTACAATGTGGCTCCCTCTCTGGTGGTGCGGGTACAGTGTGGCTCCCTCTCTGGTGGTGCGGGTACAGTGTGGCTCCCTCTCTGGTGGTGCGGGTACAGCGTGGCTCTCTGGCGGTGCGGGGTACAGCGTGGCTCTCTGGCGGTGCGGGGTACAGCGTGGCTCTCTGGCGGTGCGGGGTACAGCGTGGCTCTCTGGCGGTGCGGGGTACAGCGTGGCTCTCTGGCGGTGCGGGGTACAGCGTGGCTCTCTGGCGGTGCGGGGTACAGCGTGGCTCTCTGGTGGTGCGGGGTACAGCGTGTCCCCCAGCAGAGTATACTCTTTTGCTTCTCTTCTAACACCCCTTCCCCCCCCCCTCCAGCAGAGTGTTTGCATGCTGGAGGAACTGGTGCCAGAACTCTGCAGGGACTTTATTTCCCATGATGCCCCCAGTGTCTTCTGATTGGCCCTCTGCTGTGGCCAATCATGGGGAGGGAAACAGTGGGCAGTAAGCTGGGTGGCGGCCAGCAAATCCAATTAGAGCCGCTCTCTCTTTCTCTTCGGCTTACAGAAAGGGAAGGGGGCGGCGGGGGATGTACAGACAGCCCGCAGCTCTCCTCTCCCTGTCACAGCGCCGCTGCTCTATTTGCCAGAGAACTTGGCAGCGGCGCTGTGACAGGGAGAGGAGAGCTGTGGGCTGTCTGTACATCCCCCGCCGCCCCCCTTCCCCTTCTGTAACCCGAAGGGAGAAAAGAAAGAGAGAGCGGCTCTAATTGGATTCGCCGCAATGCAAGCAATGTGTAAGGGGCGGTGCCACCGGCGGCGGGGGGGCGGAGCCAGTGGCGGTGGTCAGGGGATTCCAGCGGCTACGGGAGCAATGAGAGTGGATGACGGGCGGTGCCAGCGGCGGCGGGGGGGGGCGGAGCCAGTGGCGGTGGAAAGGGGATTCCAGCGGCTACAGGAGCAATGAGAGCAGATGGCAGGGGCGGTGCCAGCGACGGCGGGGGGGCGGGGCCTGTCATGTATTTGGACTATAGGACGCAGGGACATTTTCCCCCATATTTCTGGGGGAAAAAAAGTGCGTCTTATAGTCCAAAAAATACGGTATGTCTTTGTCTTGGGGTTCAGAGGTTGTTTATTTCGCACCTTCTTGCTACGGCAAACTCGTTTCAGATGGCCTGCCTTACCGCAATTATGACAGGTCTGATCCTTAAGCCGGCAGACTTTGTGGTCATGGTCTGTATTCCCACAACGGTAGCAAGCTGACTCCCGGCTTGGTGGGGGTCTGTATTTCCAGTTCGCGGCAGTTGGCTTGACTGTTCTGAAAACTTCCTGTTTCACCTCTTCCCTTCTCCCCTGGGGGATTATATTCCTCTGTATTAGGGATGAGCCGAACACCCCCGATTCGGTCCGCATCCATAACATGCGAACGGACCGAAAGTTTGCGCAAACTTTCAAACAACGTTAAAGTCTATGGGACTCGAACATGAGCAATCAAAAGTGCGAATTTTAAAGGCTAATATGCAAGTTATTGTCCTAAAAAGTATCAATGCAAAAAAGTTTTAAAAACGTCCGTTTTTTCGGGAGCAGTGATTTTAATGATGCTTAAAGTGAAAAATAAAAGTGAAATATTCCTTTAAATATCGTACCTGGGGGGTGTCTATAGTATGCCTGTGAAGTGGCACGTGTTTCCCGTGTTTAGAACAGTCCCTGCACAAAATGACATTTCTAAAGGAATATATATTGAGAAAAACGGCATGGGTACCCCCCTCCCCCCCAGCCCAATAACAGGCCTTTTGGGTCTTGTATGGATATTAAGGGGAACCCCACACCCAAATTAAAAAAAGAAAAGGCGTGGGGCCCCCAGGCCCTATATACTCTTAACAGCAGTATACAGGCGGTCCCAAGAAAGACAGGGTGTCACAGGGATGCTACACATAGACATCCAATACAGGTGATCAGATCACTGGGCTGCACTTTAAGGAATCAGGTACAGAGTAAGTGAAAATATATATATTTATTAAAGATAAAGGCACACGTGTAATCAAACAGCAAACCATAAGCAAGAAATGAATACAAGAGAACACAGCAAACCCCAAAACAACCTAATCTAACTATCTAACTAATATATACAAGTAAAGGGAACACACATACATAAACAAGGCAGGGACGAGAGACAAGGGGAGCAGAAGGCCAGATACTGGGAGCAGTCAGCAAGGGGGAGCTGGAAGCTGGTATCAGGGGACAGGTATCAGGGGACAGGTCTCAGGGGACAGGGTACAAGGATCAGAGTCCAGGACAAGGCAGGGAACAGATCAGGATCAGGTAACGGATCAGGTAATGGATCAGGTTCAGGTTCAGGCAGGGACCAGGCTTACAGAAGAAATTCTGGAGCACTGAGCTCGGTTAAGGGCGGGCTTATATAGTCCAGCAGACCCAGATCAGGTGTGCTTGATGGCTGGTAGAAAGTCTTGGTTAGGAGACACCCGCTGGTGGCCACCAGAACTACACCCACTGCTGCCGAATGCAACAGTGCCACCAGCAGGTGAGCCCAGTAATGACACCATTCCTGACACAGGGACTGTAGGTTTGTTCTTAAGTTGAATCTGTTTGTAATTTGGAACAGGTACATTTTGTAAGTGTAGCTCCAGACAAGAAATATATTTTTAAGCTTTTTGGATATCCTATCATCACCCCTGTAACATTTGTTTTGCTGTCTGTGCCCCTGTTCAGAAGATTTCACCTCACTTTCTGGCCCAATGACAGTGGGATTTTGAAAATTTGGTGTTTTTAGGGAAACAGGAATTGGTGATAAAGCATCAGTGGAGACACCTTTTTCCCATATTAACTCTTACAGGAGAGAATTTCCCTTCCCAGTGGTAGATTTCCTCTCACTTCCTGTTGTCTCCCTCCCTTTGTAAGTAGGAGTCGTTTGTAAGTTAGATGTTTGAAAGTAGGGGACCGCCTGTGTGTGTGTATGTGTGTATATATATATATATATATATATATACACATACTATATGGCCTGCCCTATATACTCTGCAGAAAATTGGGCCTTACAGTAGGTGTTGGTGGTACTAGAACACTGTAAAACCTCACAGTTACACTTGGTGGGCGCTGGAACAGGCCCTGCTGTGAACTATTATATCAAGAATTGTAATTACATGCCCCTGTTGAACAGGGGCAGAAAAATTGGGCCTTTGGTGGTGGTGGTGCCGCAACACTGTAAGCCATCACAGTTACACTTGGTGGGCGCTGGAACAGGCCCTGCTGTGAACTATTATATCAAGAATTGTAATTACATGCCCCTGTTGAATGGGGGCAGAAAAATTGGGCCTTTGGTGGTGGTGGTGGTGGTGCCACAACACTGCAACAGTTACTCTTGGTGGGTGCAGGAATGGGCCCTGCTGCGAAATATTACAGCAAAAATTTAAATTATACATGCCCCTGTAGGGGCAGAAAAATTGGGCTTAAGGCACTGGTGCTGGTGCCCAGAACCAAAAATACCAACATGGACATTAAGGAGGAATAGGATAGTCACTCAGCATAACAGGATAGTCACTCAGCAATCAGCATCAGCATAGGCAGTCTTGAAGGGATCTCGTTCATAAAAGAAATATCGGTTACATCAGCATCAGGTGCCTGGTAGCTGGTGATCCAAGACTGATTCATTTTTATTAAGGTGAGATGATCAATCGAGTCGGTGGACAGGCGCAGTCTGTGATCGGTTACAAAGCCACTAGCAGCACTGAATGTGCGTTCCAAAAGAATGCTGGGTGCAGGACAGGCCAGTAGCTCAATTGCATACTGTGCAAGCTCTGGCCAGTGATCCATCCTCAAGACCCAGTAACCCAGTGGATTTTCGGTTGGAAACGTGTCCAAGTCTGATCTTGCCCCTAGGTATTCCTGGTCAAGCATGTGGTGCCCAAGCGGATGCTGTTTTATCCACGCATGATACGCTTCAGACATATGTTGCAAATAGCAACGGTGCGATCTGCTGCACACGTGTCAAAAAAAGCCCACACCAAAGAACTTTTGGAAAAACGCGCAGAGTCAGCAGCGCCCTGCACATGCGGAGCTCTGCGGTGTGATGCAGTCGGTTGGCTGCCCTTAAGCTGGCCCCTGCAGGGCACCCTGCCTCGTTGGAGATGTGCCTCCTCCTCCTCTCTCATATCAGGCACCCACGTAGAGTCAGTGACCTCATCATCCCCTCCCTCCTCATCACTGGAGCAAACCTGGCAGTATGCTGCAGCTGGGGGAACATGACTGTCAGTTTGTTGTCCTTCTTGGGCACTCCCTATTTCTGGGCTCACGTTACTGCCTTCCTCAAGCGTGGTACCATCATCGGAGCCATCAAAACACTGCTCATCCTCCTGCAGCATGTACCCTACACTGTGGTCGAACAGTTCGGGGGACTCCTTAAAGCGGAGGTTCACCCTAAAATTACACTTTGTATTCCTGTAATCCTAGTGCTATGTACAATACTGTGTCCCTAACCTTTTTAAGTTTTGGATGCTGTAAAAGAAGTACATCTTCGGAATTCTGTTGTACTTCCTGCTTTTCCTCCCGCGGGAGTGGGCGGGTCCTTTGGTTTGCCCGGCGGCCCTAAGTGTCCTGGGATGTCGGTGTAATGTCATCACAACGGGGCGTGTACTTTTAATGTTGACGCCCGTTGTGATGGCAACCAGGAAGTGTTGACGGCGCTGCTCGCCGTCAACACTGCACTTGAGCGAGATACAGCGGTGAATGCCGGGAGACGCGCATTCACTGCTACCCGGAAATCTATGCTTGTGGGCTTCAAGATGCCCACAAGCAAAATGGAAAAACAAGGAAACATTTTATAAGTGTTTATTTCTTCAAAAAACGGACGGGGGATGTTATGTAGCGCAGGAGATGTGAGTACATTACAGTCATCATTAGTCACATTGAATGCACAAAAAGAAAAAACATGTATGGACCGCGGAACCTCCGCTTTAAGGCATGATGGTAGGGCTAGGGAAGGAGTAACTGATGACCTCAAGCAGATGGAATAGGCCACTTTGGCACCTGCATTGGCAGCCAAGGTACTCTGAGCCTGGGTGACAGAGGATGAGGAGGATGAGGACGGCTTGGTCATCCACTCTACCAACTCTTCTGCATGTTGTGGCCCAACACGGCCAGCTGCCGGAAAAAAAGACAAGCATGCCCCACGGCCACATGCTGAGGATGCACCTTGTCCACAACCAGCACTGTTGGCTCTAGACACAGAGCCTGCTTGCCCTCTTTTAGTGGCCTGTGAGTGTCTGCCTCTCCTTGTTGGCCTTCCAGACATACTGTATTTGATATATTTGTATAGGTACACCAGGAATGGCCTGCAGTGAGATGTAGCTGCACAAAGCTGGGATGTATATATATACTGAATATACTGCAGCTAACTGAATCAACTGCCTGCCTGTAGTATATTAGGAAGAGAACAACAGGAACGCTCTGCAGTGAGATCTCGCTGCACACTGTGCACAGGATACAGTACTGAATATACTGCAGCTAACTGAATCAACTGCCTGCCTGTAGCATATTAGGAAGAGAACAACAGGAACGCTCTGCAGTGAGATCTAGCTGCACACTGTGCACAGGATACAGTACTGAATATAATGCAGCTAACTGAATCAACTGCCTACCTGTAGTATATTAGGAAGAGAACAACAGGAAGGCTCTGCAGTGAGATCTAGCTGCACACTGTGCACAGGATACAGTACTGAATATACTGCAGCTAACTGAATCAACTGCCTGCCTGTAGTATATTAGGAAGAGAACAACAGGAACGCTCTGCAGTGAGATCTAGCTGCACACTGTGCACAGGATACAGTACTGAATATACTGCAGCTAAATGAATCAACTGCCCGCCTGTAGTATATTACGAAGAGAACAGGAATGCTCTGCAGTGAGATCTAGATGCACACTGTGCACAGGATACAGTACTGAATATACTGTTGCTAACTGAATCAACTGCCTGGCTGTAGTATATTAGGAAGAGAAAAGGAACGCTCTGCAGTGAGATCTAGCTGCACACTGTGCCCAGGATACAGTTTACTGACTGAATACACTGCAGCTAACTGAATCAACTGCCTGCCTGTAGTATATTAGGAAGAGAACAACAGGAATGCTCTGCAGTGAGATCTAGCTGCACTGTGCACAGGATACAGTATACTGACTGAATATACTGCAGCTAACTGAATCAACTGCCTGCCTGTAGTATATTAGGAAGAGAACAACATGAACAGTCTGCAGTGAGATCTAGCTGCACACTGTGCACAGGATACAGTACTGAATATACTGCAGCTAACTGAATTAACTGCCTGCCTGTAGTATATTAGGAAAAGAACAACAGGAACGGTCTGCAGTGAGATCTAGCTGCAAACTATGCCCAGGATACTGTTTACTGACTGAATACACTGCAGCTAACTGAATCAACTGCCTGCCTGTGGTATATTAGGAAGAGAACAACAGGAACGCTCTGCAGTGAGATCTAGCTGCACACTATGCACAGGATACAATATACTGATTGAATATACTGCAGCTACCTGAATCCACTGCCTGCCTGTAGTATATTAGGAAGAGAACAACAGGAACGCTCTGCAGTAAGTTCTAGCTGCACACTGTGCCCAGGATACAGTTTACTGACTGAATATACTGCAGCTAACTGAATTAACTGCCTGCCTGTATTATAATAGGAAGAGAACAGGAACGGTCTGCAGTGAGATCTAGCTGCACATTGTGCACAGGATGCAGTACTGAATATACTGCAGCTAACTGAATCAACTGCCTGCCTGTAGTATATTAGGAAAAGAACAACAGGAACGCTCTGCAGTGAGATCTAGCTGCACACTGTGCACAGCAGGGATGAGCCGAACACCCCCCTGTTCGGTTCGCACCAGAACCTGCGAACAGACAAAATGTTCGTGTGAACTTTAGAACCCTATTAAATACAATGGACTCGAACGTTCGAAATCTAAAGTGCTAATTATAAAGGCTTATATGCAAGTTATTGTCCTAAAAAGTGTTTGGGGACCCGGGTCCTGCCCCAGGGCAATGCAAAAAGAAGTTTTAAAAACGTCAGTTTTTTCGGGAGCAGTGATTTTAATAATGCTTAAAATGAAAAAATAAAAGTGAAATATTCCTTTAAATTTCGTAACTGGGGGGGGGGGGGGGGGTGTATGATATGCATGTAAAGTGGCGCATGTTTCCCGTGCTTAGAACTGTCCCTGCAAAAAATGTCATTTTTGAAGGAAAAAAAGTCATTTAAAACTCACTCGCGGCTATTAATGAATTGTCGGCTCCCGGCAATACATAGAAAAGTCATTGATAAAAAAAAAAAAAAGCGTGGGGGTCCCCCAGAATTCAATTACCAGGCCCTTCAGGTCTGGAATGGATATTAAGGGGAACCCCGCCGCAAATTAAAAAAAAAAATGCGTGGAGTTCCCCCAAATATCCATACCAGGCCCTTCAGATCTGGCATGGATTTTAAGGGGAACTCCACCCCAAATTTAAAAGAAAATAGCGTGGAGTCCCCCCAAAAATCCATACCAGACCATTATCCGAGCACGCAACCTGGCCGGCCGCAGGGGAAAAGGGGGGGGGGATGAGAGAGCAGCCCCCCCTCCCTCCTGAACCGTACCAGGCCACATGCCGTCAACAGCACCGGGCATATGCCAGGGAACCTTTGAAGCTTTGTTGAAACCTGATATACTATCTGGATATCAGGTGTTGCACTTTATGATATCAGGGGAATGGCCTACATACCAGGAGTTGACAGCTGGAAACTGAAGTTTTCCACTGGATCTTTGGATAGCTGCCCAGCTTAGACATTATTCATGCTCCTTAACCGCTCCTTAACCGACCAGCGCACAATGATGTACGTCCGCACAATGGCACGGCTGCGCAAATGGGCGTACCTGTACTTCCCCATTAAATTGCGGGCTAGTGGGCGCACGCACGCCCACAGCATAAGCGTGCCATGTGAGCATGCCTGTGGGTCCCACGGACTCGATATCCGCCGGTGGCCCTCGATCGTGACACGAAGAGGCAGAACGGGGAGAAGCCTATGTAAACAAGGCATTTCCCTGTTATGCCTAGCAACGTGACAGGGATCTACTGCTAGCAGTGATCTCTGTCATGTTCTAGTGGGACCATCCCCCCTATAGTTAGAACACAGTGAGGGAACACAGTTAACTCCCTTGATCACCCCCTAGTGTTTAACCCCTTCCCTGCCAGAGTCATTTACACAATAATCAGTGCATTTTATTGTATAAATGCCTCTGGTCCCAAAATTATGTCAAAAGTGTCCAATATTCCTGTCGCAATGCCGCAGTCACGATAAAAATCACAGAACGCCGCCACTACTAATAAAAAAAATATATAATAAAAATGCCATAAATCTATCCCCTATTTTGTAGACACTATAACTTTTGCGCAAACCAATCAATATACGCTTATTGCAATTTTTTTACCAAAAATATGTAGAAAAATATATATCGGCCTAAACTGAGGAAGAATTATTTTTTCTGTTTCATGACCAAAAAACATCAGGTAAAGAGGAAGTAAATCCTAAAAAAAATAAAAAAAAACCCTGCAATACAAAGGCATAATGAGCTAGTATGCATAGCATACTAGCTCATTAGGTATTACTTACCTCAGATTGAAGCCCCCGCAGCAGTCCACATCTCCCCCTTCGGCTGCCGACATTTCTCTCGGTGCTTACTTCTGGGTATCGCAGCTCCGGCGCTGTGATTGGCCTGAGCCGCGATGAAGTCACTTCCGCGCATGTGCGCGGGAGCCGCCAGTAATGGGACACGGACTGAAGCAACGGCACATAGGTGCCATTGCTTCAGTTCTCCCCATGGTCTGGAAATGCATTGCACAAAACTTTCTTCAAGGCCTCCTGAAGATGTTTCATCGTCTGCTCTCTCTGCAAAGACAGGATGAGTTCTGCAACCTTACCCTTGTAACGTTGATCAAGAAGGGTTGCCAGCCAACTCCTTGGGTTTCTGGGGACTGAAAACCATCCCTTGAAGACTGCTGCTGGGTGTTATCCTCCGTTTCCATGCTGACACAATCCTCCTCCTCCTCTTCTTCCAGTGTGTTTGGTGGGCCAGAGGGAATACTATCTGGATAAAGTGGGCCTTGAGAGGTAAGGAAGTCCTCCTCTTCCTCCTGCTGTTCTGCCTCAAGTGCTCTGTCCATTATTCCATGAAGCGTGTACTCCAACAGGAAGACAAGAGGGACAGTATCACAGATGCATGCATTGTCGCTGCTCACCATTCTCGTGGCATCCTCAAATGGTGACAGGACAGTGCATGCATCCTTGATCATTAGCCACTGGCGTGGCTAAAAAAAGCCAAGCTTCCCTGACCCTGTCTTGGTGCCATACTCGCACAGGTACTCATTGATGTCCCTCTTCTGCGTGTGCAGCCGCTGCAGCATTGCCAACGTTGAGTTCCCCTGGTGGGCATGTCACAGATGAGGCGGTTCTTGGGCAGGTTGCATTCCTTTTGAAGGTCAGCCAGCCGAGCATTGGCATTATATGACCGGCGGAAATTGCCCACAGACTTTCCTGGCCTGCCTCTGGAGATCCTGTAAGCCTGGTACCTGAACAAGAACCGCTGCACCACCAAATTCAGGATGTGAGCCAAACAGGGAACATGGGTCAAGGGTCCCTGTCAGAGGATGGAGAGAAGGTTGGTGCCATTGTCGCAAACCACCATTCCTGGCGGAAGCTGGCGTGGCGTCAACTACCTCTGAGCCTACGCCTGTAGAGCTGACAGAATCTCTGCCCCAGTGTGGCTCTTGTCCCCTAAGCAGACCAACTCAAGCACCGCATGGCATCTTTTTTCCTGGGTGCTTGCGTAGCCCCTATAATGCCTACGGAGCACCGCTGGTTCTGAGGACAAATCTGCACAGGAAGAGGTCACAGAGGAAGAAGAAGAGGAGGGGGTGTAGGAGAGAGGTGTGGCAGAATCACCACTACCAGCATTTTGGAGGCGTGGTGGCGGAACAAGCTCCAACATTACTGCACCCTGCCCTGCATCCTTCCCAGCTGCCAGCAGAGTTACCCAGTGCGCTGTGAAAGAAAGGTAACGTCCCTGTCCATGTGTTATATCCTCTGAGTTGTGAGAGACACAAGAATCTGGTCTGGAACAACTGATGTTTATCTCAGGTCACTGTACACTCCAACATGCATCTCAGGACAGGTACATCTTATTATGCTTCCTTACATGTGCACTAAGATGGCTACTATGCCCCTTGACCCTTGTCATCACTCCTGTCTGGAGCCAGCCTTAAAGTGACAGTACATGTGGAACCATTTAGGTATAACACCTTCCATCCATCCCTAAAAAAAAAAATAATTACAACAAAACGAGAAAAGGCACAAAACATTAATAACTGTCCAATAACAGTCCTCCAAACACAGGAGATGCACAGGACTTTTCCTGCATCCAGATGTGAGACCAAGCTTCCAGGGACAGTTACCGGGATAAGATGTTATTGGATCACTTTCGGCAGCCCCGTCGAAAGTCTCATAACCGGTCTTGAAGCTGAAACTGGTCAGGAGGGCGATAGTGTCGTTTAGGGCGGGCATCCAGCGACTCGGGACCGGAGGAAACATGGCTAGCTGGAATGGGCACCAGCGGGGCCAAGAAGGGATCCACTAGCTTAGAGGGTTAACAGACCTCTGGACCAGGGCTGGAGGGCTCTGTTGGAGCTGAGTTCAAAAGTTCAGAGTCCCCCCAATCATCAGTCCCGTGCATCCTGTTCCGCTGGGGGCAGATCCTTGCAACACTGGTGGTTAAGCTGGCGTCAGGGATACGGGCAGTTGAGAATGAGGACGCAGTTGGTCCGCATGCCATCTGCAAATGGAACCATCTTCCAGGCAGACCCTATACATCTTGGGTCCCAAAGTCTCTTCAATGACAGCATGAAGCTAACGGGTGTTGGAAGCCCTATAAGATCGGGCCCATACCTTTTTGTTGGGCTGTGAATCGGGGGAGCTCATCGTGTTTGACCATATTGTCTTAGGACTGCAGTACATGTTCCTGGACTGTTTGAGGTCGGAGCATATCCAAAACAGTACATGGCTGCCGACCCAGAAGGAGTTCCGCTGAAGTTTTCCCGGTGGTTGCATGTGGTGTGTTTCTGTAAGCAGAAAGGAAGGAGTCCAGCTGCTGGGGTGACAGGGACTGTTGTTTACTTGCAGACACTGTAGCTTTGAAATAGCATTTAAAAGTCTGCACAAACCGTTCTGCTTGACCATTTTTAGCCGGGTGGTAAGGTGCGGTCAACTTGTGCTTGATGTTGTGGGCAGTCAGGAAACGCTGAAACTCCTGACTGGTGAATTGTGCACCGTTGTCTGTGACGATTTCTCTGGGGTATCCAAACGTAGCAGCGAGATGTAACAGTATGGAAATTGTTGCCTTAGTCGTTGGCTGAGTAACAGGAATGACTTCAGGCCACTTTGAATGGGTGTCCACTATGATCAAGAATGTGTGTCCTCTGATCGGGCCTGCAAAGTCCAAGTGTAGGCGAAACCAAGGAACCGTGGGCCAAGTCCAGGGCTGGACGCACCCTCGAGGAGAGTCTCTTGCAGTTTGTGCACATCCAGCACAAGCATTCACATATGTCGTGATATCCGAGTCTAGGTTTGGCCTTTTGTTTGATACGTGTGCCCCCGGGATGACCAGTATGTAGCAAGTCCAGAATGTGTCTCCGGAGGGCCTGTGGAATAATCACTCGTCTCCCCATAAAACACAGTTACCAGCCACAGTTAATTCCATAGGCCTACGGAAATAAGGTTCATAATCCTGTGTGACGGTTGCAGGCCAACAGGACCGTACCCAGGAGAGTATTGTTTTTAGGAAGGTATCCTTGGCTGTATGGGCTGCTATTTCCCCAGAAGACAAGAAGGATAGGCTGGTGTAACGACAACTCTTGACCGGTGGAGAAGAGTCCATCGACCTCCCTGTCAGTCGGGACATTGCGTCCGCATTAGCATTGGCATCATGAGCACGATACTGGATTTTGTAGCTGTATGCTCCCAAGAATAGGGCATAGCGTTGGAGGCGGGCCGCAGTAGTCTGAGAGATGCCTTTGTCAGGGCTAAAGATCTGAAGGAGTGGTTTATGGTTTGTCAGTATGGTGAATTCCCTACCATACAGGTAAAGATGAAACTTCCTAATTGCCCATATCAGCGCAAGAGCCTCTTTGTAAATGTGTGAGTAATTGCTTTCTGCTTTCGTCAAACACCTGGAGGCAAATGCCACTGTTTTTCCTGACCCAACTGGTAAGATGTGAGATAGTACAGCCCCCAAACCATAGGGTGAGGCATCACAAGCCAAGGTGAGGGACTTCTGGAGGTCAAAGTGAACGAGCATGCGTGACGCCAACAGCTTCCGCTTAGAGACTTCAAAAGCACGTTGGCATGCAGCCGACCAGTCCCATCTGGAGTGTTTCTCCAAAAGCTTGTTCAACGGAAACAAGGTATGTGCCAGATCTGGCAGGAATTTGTGGTAATAGTTCAGCAAGCCAAGGTATGATCGCAGCTGCTGGACGTTGGTTGGGGCTGGAGCTTTGACTAAAGCATCAACCTTGGCTTCCATGGTGTGTATACCCTCTGCATCCACAAGGTTGCCACAAAACTCCAATTTAGGCACCATGAATTAGCAATAGTTCACTTTTAGACCCTGTTCTTGGTGTCTCGCCAACACAAGCTCCACGTTCCGCTTGTGTTCTTGTTCTGTCCGTCCTGTGATGAGCATGTCATCTAGCAGGCACTGCGTGAAAGGAATGTCTGCCAAAATCTCACCTATTTTTCATTGCCAAATAGCTGGGGCGGAGGCTACACCAAACACCATCCGATTGTATTCATACAGTCCCTTGTGGGTGTTGATGGTTAGAAACTGGTAGGAAGAAGGATAGACCTCAAATTGTAAATACGCTTGTCTGAGATCAAGCTTGGTAAACTTTTGACCCCCTGCAAGAGAGGCAAAATGTCATCTACTCTGGGTAGAGGATACTGGTCTATTTCCAGTTGGGAGTTCAGTGCAATGTGGAAATCGCCACAAATGCGTAAGTCCCCATTTGCTTACTTTACTGGTACAACTGGTGATGCCCACTCGCTGTGCTCTACCTTTGAGATGACACCTTGATCCTCCAGCCGACTTAGTTCAGCTTCCACTCCTGCTCGGAGTGCGAAAGGTACTGTCCGAGCTTTGAAGAACTTAGGCTGAGCGTTGGGTTTCAGTTTGAGTCTCACACAGTCATGCATTATTTTCCCTAACCGGTCATCAAAGATCTTTGGGAACCGCTGCTTCAAGGACACCGCCCATCCCTCATTATCTCCTAATGGAATTGTAACGGCGTTACAGAGATTTATGGCGATGTCTGTTATACCAAAGTGAGCAATCCAGTCTCTCCCAAAGAGAGGGGGTCCCCCATTTTCTAGGATATATAATGGCAGTCTCTTTGTCTGACCCTTGTACAATACCTGTACTTTCACGTAACCCAGTGTGTGGAGTATCTGCTTTGAGTATGTCTGCAGTTTGATTGGTTGGGCGGACAGTTGTTCGGGTCTGAAGTTGTCTCCATTGTTTCTGGGTGATAACTGAAACTGCTGCTCCTGTGTCTACATCCATCTTGAGTTTCTTTCCCTCAATGGTTACCTCTACAGTCATTGCGGAGGGTGCTGAATGCATATGATGTATGTCTAATCTGTGGAGCACTTCCTCATCCTCTGACTCAGATGATGATGTATATCTTCCCACCATATATGTCTTTGTCTTGGGGTTCAGAGGTTGTTTATTTCGCACCTTCTTGCTACGGCAAACTCGTTTCAGATGGCCTGCCTTACCGTAATTATGACAGGTCTGATCCTTAAACCGGCAGACTTTGTGGTCATGGTCTGTATTCCCACAACGGTAGCAAGCTGACTCCCGGCTTGGTGGGGGTCTGTATTTCCAGTTCGCGGCAGTTGGCTTGACTGTTCTGAAAACTTCCTGTTTCACCTCTTCCCTTCTGCCCTGGGGGATTATATTCCTCTGTATTAGGGATGAGCCGAACACCCCCGATTCGGTCCGCATCCATAACATGCGAACGGACCGAAAGTTTGCGCAAACTTTCGAACACCGTTAAAGTCTATGGGACTCGAACATGAGCAATCAAAAGTGCGAATTTTAAAGGCTAATATGCAAGTTATTGTCCTAAAAAGTATCAATGCAAAAAAGTTTTAAAAAGTCAGTTTTTTCGGGAGCAGTGATTTTAATGATGCTTAAAGTGAAAAATAAAAGTGAAATATTCCTTTAAATATCGTACCTGGGGGGTGTCTATAGTATGCCTGTGAAGTGGCACGTGTTTCCCGTGTTTAGAACAGTCCCTGCACAAAATGACATTTCTAAAGGAATATATATTGAGAAAAACGGCATGGGTACCCCCCTCCCCCCCAGCCCAATAACAGGCCTTTTGGGTCTTGTATGGATATTAAGGGGAACCCCGCACCCAAATTAAAAAAAGAAAAGTAGTAGTATACAGGCGGTCCCAAGAAAGACAGGGTGTCACGGGGATGCTACACACAGACATCCAATACAGGTGATCAGATCATTGGGCTGCACTTTAAGGAATCTGGTACAGAGTAAGTGAAAATATATATATTGTGAGGGGGTTAGCTCGGCAGCGGGTGTGTGTGACCCCCGGGATGGGCTCCCCACACAAAAACAGGCCCAGCAGATGGAGGTTGTGGTTTTCAAAATCAAAAAGGTGCGGTTTATTTTCTATTTTCAGTGACAAAAACACAGCAAAGCAAAAGAAACATAAACAAAATAAATCCTGGTCAATTTGACCTCTGACTAAACATACAGGTTTCCTAACTAACAACTGGGATCAGCCTAGTGCTGTCCTAGTCCCTAAGTCCCTGGTTTTAAATGTCCAAGCAAATAGCCACACAGGCTTTGTCTCACCGCACAAGGGTTCACTCTCTCCAGGAAGTCCACACAGGTCTGCTTCCAGGCATGAGCTAACATCTAATGAAGCTGGGAGTTCTTATAGAGGCCTAAATGAGCTGACAAGCTTCAGCTGGTCTCATCAACTCCCTGTCTGCACGACGCCCCACACTCTCCCTAGAGGTATGAGTCATCCATGAGCCCACTATCCTCAGCTGGGCTTATACAACTCTCCACCTAGTTGTATAAGTCGGCGTAAAGCCTGAATCTGTGCGAAATATATCTACCCCCCTGGATGCAACCAGGTGACTTTATCTTCCTGCTGTCACAATATTTATTAAAGATAAAGGCACACGTGTAATCAAACAACAGCAAACCATAAGCAAGAAATGAATACAAGAGAACACAACAAACCCCAAAACAACCTAATCTAACTATCTAACTAATATATACAAGTAAAGGGAACACACATACATAAACAAGGCAGGGACGAGAGACAAAGGGAGCAGAAGGCCAGATACTGGGAGCAGTCAGCAAGGGGGAGCTGGAAGCTGGTATCAGGGGACAGGTCTCAGGGGACAGGGTACAAGGATCAGAGTCCAGGACAAGGCAGGGAACAGATCAGGATCAGGTAACGGATCAGGTTCAGGCAGGGACCAGGCTTACAGAAGGAATTCTGGAGCACTGAGCTCGGTTAAGGGCGGGCTTATATAGTCCAGCAGACCCAGATCAGGTGTGCTTGATGGCTGGTAGAAAGTCTTGGTTAGGAGACACCCGCTGGTGGCCACCAGAACTACACCCACTGCTGCCGAATGCAACAGTGCCACCAGCACTGTACAGCACAGGGACTGTAGGTTTGTTCTTAAGTTGAATCTGTTTGTAATTTGGAACAGGTACATTTTGTAAGTGTAGCTCCAGACAAGAAATCTATTTTTAAGCTTTTTGGATATCCTAGGAAAGGGTTATCATCACCCCTATAACATTTGTTTTGCTGTCTGTGCCCCTGTTCAGAAGATTTCACCTCACTTTCTGGCCCAATGACAGTGGGATTTTGAAAATTTGGTGTTTTTAGGGAAACAGGGATTGGTGATAAAGCATCAGTGGAGACACATTTTTCCCATATTAACTCTTACAGGAGAGAATTTCCCTTCCCAGTGGTAGATTTCATCTCACTTCCTGTTGTCTCCCTCCCTTTGTAAGTAGGAGTCGTTTGTAAGTTAGATGTTTGAAAGTAGGGGACCGCCTGTGTGTGTGTATGTGTGTATATATATATATATATATATATATATATATACACATACTATATGGCCTGCCCTATATACTCTGCAGAAAATTGGGCCTTACAGTAGGTGTTGGTGGTACTAGAACACTGTAAAACCTCACAGTTACACTTGGTGGGCGCTGGAACAGGCCCTGCTGTGAACTATTATATCAAGAATTGTAATTACATGCCCCTGTTGAACAGGGGCAGAAAAATTGGGCCTTTGGTGGTGGTGGTGCCGCAACACTGTAAGCCATCACAGTTACACTTGGTGGACGCTGGAACGGGCCCTGCTGTGAAAAATTATATCAATTATTGTAATTACATGCCCCTGTTGAACGGGGGCAGAAAAATTGGGCCTTTGGTGGTGGTGCCACAACACTGCAACAGTTACTCTTGGTGGGTGCAGGAATGGGCCCTGCTGCAAAATATTACAGCAAAAATTTTAATTATACATGCCCCTGTAGCGGCAGAAAAATTGGGCTTAAGGCACTGGTGCTGGTGCCCAGAACCAAAAATATCAACATGGACATTAAGGAGGAATAGGATAGTCACTCAGCATAACAGGATAGTCACTCAGCAATCAGCATCAGCATAGGCAGTCTTGAAGGGATCTCGTTCATAAAAGAAATATCGGTTACATCAGCATCAGGTGCCTGGTAGCTGGTGATCCAAGACTGATTCATTTTTATTAAGGTGAGACGATCAATCGAGTCGGTGGACAGGCACAGTCTGTGATTGGTTACAAAGCCACTAGCAGCACTGAATGTGCGTTCCAAAAGAACGCTGGGTGCAGGACAGGCCAGTAGCTCAATTGCATACTGTGCAAGCTCTGGCCAGTGATCCATCCTCAAGACCCAGTAACCCAGTGGATTTTCGGTTGGAAACGTGTCCAAGTCTGATCTTGCCCCTAGATATTCCTGGTCAAGCATGTGGTGCCCAAGCGGCTGCTGTTTTATCCACGCATGATACGCTTCAGACATATGTTGCAAATAGCAACGGTGCGATCTGCTGCACACGTGTCAAAAAAGGCCCACACCAAAGAACTTTTGGAAAAACGCGCAGAGTCAGCAGCGCCCTGCACATGCGGAGCTCTGCGGTGTGATGCAGTCGGTTGGCTGCCCTTAAGCTGGCCCCTGCAGGGCACCCTGCCTCGTTGGAGATGTGCCTCCTCCTCCTCTCTCATATCAGGCACCCACGTAGAGTCAGTGACCTCATCATCCCCTCCCTCCTCATCACTGGAGCAAACCTGGCAGTATGCTGCAGCTGGGGGAACATGACTGCCAGTTTGTTGTCCTTCTTGGGCACCCCCTATCTCTGGGCTCACGTTACTGCCTTCCTCAAGCGTGGTACCATCACCGGAGCCATCAAAACACTGCTCATCCTCCTGCAGCATGTACCCTACAATGTGGTCGAACAGTTCGGGGGACTCCTTAAGGCATGATGGTGGGGCTAGGGAAGGAGTAACTGATGACCTCAAGCAGATGGAATAGGCCACTTTGGCACCTGCATTGGCAGCCAAGGTACTCTGAGCCTGGGTGACATAGGGTGAGGAGGATGAGGACGGCTTGGTCATCCACTCTACCAACTCTTCTGCATGTTGTGGCTCAAGGAAAAAAAGACAAGCATGCCCCACGGCCACATGCTGAGGATGCACCTTGTCCACAACCAGCACTGTTGGCTCTAGACACAGAGCCTGCTTGCCCTATTTTAGTGGCCTGTGAGTGTCTGCCTCTCATTGTTGGCCTTCCAGACATACTGTATTTGATATATTTGTATAGGTACACCAGGAATGGCCTGCAGTGAGATGTAGCTGCACAAAGCTGGGATGTATATATATACTGAATATACTGCAGCTAACTGAATCAACTGCCTGCCTGTAGTATATTAGGAAGAGAACAACAGGAACGCTCTGCAGTGAGATCTAGCTGCACACTGTGCACAGGATACAGTACTGAATATACTGCAGCTAACTGAATCAACTGCCTGCCTGTAGTATATTAGGAAGAGAACAACAGGAACGCTCTGCAGTGAGATCTAGCTGCACACTGTGCACAGGATACAGTACTGAATATACTGCAGCTAACTGAATCAACTGCCCGTCTATAGTATATTACGAAGAGAAGAACAGGAATGCTCTGCAGTGAGATCTAGATGCACACTGTGCACAGGATACAGTACTGAATATACTGCTGCTAACTGAATCAACTGCCTGGCTGTAGTATTTTAGGAAGAGAAAAGGAAGGCTCTGCAGTGAGATCTAGCTGCACACTGTGCCCAGGATACAGTTTACTGACTGAATACACTGCAGCTAACTGAATCAACTGCCTGCCTGTAGTATATTAGGAAGAGAACAACAGGAATGCTCTGCAGTGAGATCTAGCTGCACTGTGCACAGGATAAAGTATACTGACTGAATATACTGCAGCTAACTGAATCAACTGCCTGCCTGTAGTATATTAGGAAGAGAACAACAGGAACAGTCTGCAGTGAGATCTAGCTCTACACTGTGCACAGGATACAGTACTAAATCTACTGCAGCTAACTGAATTAACTGTCTGCCTGTAGTATATTAGGAAAAGAACAACAGTAAAAGACTGCAGTGAGATCTAGCTGCAAACTATGCCCAGGATACTGTTTACTGACTGAATACACTGCAGCTAACTGAATCAACTGCCTGCCTGTGGTATATTAGGAAGAGAACAACAGGAACCCTCTGCAGTGAGATCTAGCTGCACACTGTGCACAGGATACAATATACTGATTGAATATACTGCAGCTACCTGAATCAACTGCCTGCCTGTAGTATATTAGGAAGAGAACAACAGGAACGCTCTGCAGTGAGTTCTAGCTGCACACTGTGCCCAGGATACAGTTTACTGACTGAATATACTGCAGCTAACTGAATTAACTGCCTGCCTGTATTATAATAGGAAGAGAACAGGAACGGTCTGCAGTGAGATCTAGCTGCACATTGTGCACAGAATGCAGTACTGAATATACTGCAGCTAACTGAATCAACTGCCTGCCTGTAGTATATTAGGAAAAGAACAACAGGAACGCTCTGCAGTGAAATCTAGCTGCACACTGTGCACAGCAGGGATGAGCCGAACACCCCCCTGTTCGGTTCGCACCAGAACCTGCGAACAGACAAAATGTTCGTGTGAACTTTAGAACCCTATTAAATACAATGGACTCGAACGTTCAAAATCTAAAGTGCTAATTATAAAGGCTTATATGCAAGTTATTGTCCTAAAAAGTGTTTGGGGACCCGGGTCCTGCCCCAGGGGACATGTATCAATGCAAAAATAAGTTTTAAAAACGGCCGTTTTTTCGGGAGCAGTGATTTTAATAATGCTTAAAATGAAAAAATGAAAGGTGAAATATTCCTTTAAATTTCGTACCTGGGGTGTGTGTATGATATGCATGTAAAGTGGCGCATGTTTCCCGTGCTTAGAACTGTCCCTGCAAAAAATGTCATTTTTGAAGGAAAAAAAGTCATTTAAAACTCACTCGCGGCTATTAATGAATTGTCGGCTCCCGGCAATACATAGAAAAGTCATTGATAAAAAAAAAAGTGTGGGGGTCCCCCAGAATTCAATTACCAGGCCCTTCAGGTCTGGAATGGATATTAAGGGGAACCCTGCCGCAAATTTAAAAAAAAAAATGCGTGGAGTTCCCCTAAATATCCATACCAGGCCCTTCAGATCTGGCATGGATTTTAAGGGGAACTCGACCCCAAATTAAAAAAAAAATGGCGTGGAGTCCCCCCAAAAATCCATACCAGACAATTATCCGAGCACGCAACCTGGCCGGCCGCAGGGGAAAAGGGGGGGACGAGAGAGCGGCCCCCCCTCCCTCCTGAACCGTACCAGGCCTCATGCCCTCAACATGGGGAGGATGTCCCCATGTTGATGGGGACAAGGGCCTCATCCCCACAACCCTTGCCCGGTGGTTGTGGGGGTCTGCGGGCGGGGGGCTTATCGAAATCTGGAAGACCCCTTTAACAAAGGGGACCCCCAGATCCCGCCCCCCCATGTGAATTGGTAAGGGGTACATTGTACGCCTACCATTTCACAAAGAAAGTGTAAAAAAATGTAAAAAAAAACCCCACACAAACACCTTGAAAAAGTCCTTTATAAAAAAAAAAAAACATTCCAGCGGAGAAATCCAGTGTCCCGCGGCGATCTGATGTCCAGCGCTGTCCATCATTGGCTGAGCTAGAGCGGACCTGATGGGGAACTTCCTCCGCAGTCTATTACATGTATAGACCCGCCCCTTCTAAAGTTCCCCATCAGGTCCGCTCAGCCAATGACTCGGTGTAAGGCCGAGGACCTGATGCGGAACATGAGAAGGGGCTGGTCTATACATGTATTACAAAGTGAGAGAAGTTCCCCATCAGGTCCACCCCCTCGGTATGTCGGACCCCGCCTACGTCATTGGCCTGAGCAGGGAACTTCCTTCACTGTGTAAATTTAAATTACACAGTGAAGGAAGTTCCCCGCTTAGGCCAATGATGTAGGCGGGGTCCGACATACCGAGGGGGCGGACCTGATGGGGAACTTCTCTCACTTTGTAATACATGTATAGACCCGCCCCTTCTCATGTTCCGCATCAGGTCCTCAGCCTTACACCGAGTCATTGGCTGAGCGGACCTGATGGGGAACTTTAGAAGGGGCGGGTCTATACATGTAATAGACTGCGGAGGAAGTTCCCCATCAGGTCCGCTCAGGCTCAGCCAATGACGGACAGCGCTGGACATCGGATCGCCGCGGGACACTGGATTTATCAGCTGGAATGTTTATTTTTTTCTTTTTTTTTTAATAAATGACTTTTTCAAGGTGCTTGTGTGTTTTTTTTTTTTACATTTTTTTTACACTTTCTTCGTGAAATGGTAGGGGTACAATGTACCCCTTACCAATTCACATAGGGGGGGCGGGATCTGGGGGTCCCCTTTGTTAAAGGGGTCTTCCAGATTCCGATAAGCCCCCGCCCGCAGACCCCCACAACCACCGGGCAAGGGTTGTGGGGATGAGGCCCTTGTCCCCATCAACATGGGGACATCCTCCCCATGTTGAGGGCATGTGGCCTGGTACGGTTCAGGAGGGAGGGGGGTCCGCTCTCTCGTCCCCCCCTTTTCCCCTGCGGCCGGCCAGGTTGCGTGCTCGGATAAGGGTCTGGTATGGATTTTTGAGGGGACTCCACGCCATTTTTTTTTTAATTTGGGGTGGAGTTCCCCTTAAAATCCATGCCAGATCTGAAGGGCCTGTTATGGATATTTGGGGGAACTCCACACATTTTTTTTTTTTAATTTGCGGCGGGGTTCCCCTTAATATCTATATCAGACCTTAAGGGCCTGGTAATTGAATTCTGGGGGACCCCCACGCTTTTTTTTTTTATCAATGACTTTTGTATGTATTGCCGGGAGCCGACAATTCATTAATAGCCGCGAGTGAATTTTAAATGACTTTTTTTCCTTCAAAAATTACATTTTATGCAGGGACAGTTCTAAGCACGGGAAACATGCGCCACTTTACATGCATATCATACACACCCTCTAGGTACGAAATTTAAAGGAATATTTCACTTTTATTGTTTCACTTTAAGCATTATTAAAATCACTGCTCCCGTTTAAAAAAAAAAATAGCATTGATACATGTCCCCTGGGGCAGGACCCGGGTCCCCAAACACTTTTAGGACAATAACTTGCATATAAGCCTTTATAATTAGCACTTTAGATTTCTCCCATAGACTTTTCGAATTTGCCGCGAACACCCCAATTTGTTCGCTGTTCGGCGAACGGGCGAACAGGCAATGTTCGAGTCGAACATGAGTTCGACTCGAACTCGAAGCTCATCCCTAGAGCGCAGGATGCAGTACTGAATATACTGCAGCTAACTGAATCAACTGCCTGCCTGTAGTATATTAGGAAGAGCAATGGCGTCCCTAGGGGGTTCCATAGGGGGCCCTGGCCCCCCCAACATTATGCTGTGCCCCACCATGTGCCCCCCAAATATATATATATATATATATATATATAGGAAGGCTGGTATGCTAGCCTGAAATTATGGGAGGAGTTCGAGGGGTACTTATACAGACCATCCACGAGGGTCAGCGTCGGCTGTAGTGCGCGGTATTCGTCGTCATCAGCCGACGCCTTACGACTCGCAACGTCCGTGTAGTTGCTTTCGTACCTTCCAGCTTCGCTCGCAGTTGATCGTATTCCCGCTCGCGGTCGCAGGTAGGACCGGCCGTTACCGTTCGTACGAATCGTAGCGCCGGTACACGTTTCTTCTTTTACAAAAATCACACGGTTCATAACCCCGTGTTTTCCGTCTGCATCGTATGTTTATCGACTAGTCCAGTTGTCTTTCGTACCCTGTCACACCCACGTCGCTACCGGTAACGGTCCGTCCAGACACTACGGCTCTCAGAGCTGTTGTACGAATTACTCACAGCTCGCAAGGCTTTCGCCTCAGTCGCACATCTGATACCCAGTCGTCGGACTGGTATCCCACACTGCACTTCCTTATCCCTAGTCACTGATGCCCTACACCTCCTACGATACTCTCCCTTCACCTTACTGATGCCCCACACCTCCTACTTACACCATACACCAAACAGTCTGGGCCGGCTCTTGTCGCTAACAGTCGGCACTACAGGCCGGACCCTCGACAATCACAAGCCCCTTCAACTTCGAAACAACGAACACCCGTCCGAATCCAGCCGTATCTCCGGCGCTACGATTCGGACCCGGGAAATTCAAATCCCCGCCTTGCACCCGTTATCAGCCCGTATACAGGCACAGCATCGGCTTAGAGATTCGGATCTCTGGCATCCACGTTGGTTCCGAGCACAGTCGCACCACCGGCTCATCGGCTCGGACCTACAAACATCGAACCGCTAAACCATCCGAATTCAGTCGTAGCATAGGCTCAAACTTTCGAACCAATGGCATTCCCAAGCGATCCGAGTCCAGTCGCTTCACCGGCTCAATCGACTCGGATCTCTAGCAACTGACCCTCCTATCCGATCCGAACCCAGTCGTAGCATCGGCTCAAAGGTTCGGATCCTCCGCTAACATGGCCGTTCTGGGCTCAGTCGCGGTCGAGTCACAGTCGCACCACCGGCGCATACCGCTCCGATCTTCAGCATTAAACTTCTTTAGCCGACCCGAGTCCAGTCGTAGCATCGGCTCCAAGTTTCGGATCCTCGGCTGAACAACCAATTCGTTCGCAGTCGCATACCCGGCTCTAAGCAGCTCCGACCCATACCTCCGATACAACGTCGAACGTCTCAGAACGTTACGAATCCAGCCGTAGCATCGGCCACAATGATTCGAACCCCAAGCCGCTATACACACGCATTACTTACCACTCCCGTTTCATCACGAAATGGCCAACCCCACACACTCGAAAGTCACAAACTCTTCTTCTTTCGTCTCCTTAAGGCATTTGTTCCTCGCAAGCGCTGCGAGCGTTCGACGAGTGGTTGCACACCAGCCACTCACCTCCTCCAGTAGTCAAACGGCTACTCACCGATTTCTCTATCCCTTTCCACCACACACGTCAGTTTAGATTGAGTTTCCATCCCGTCCACCCTGCAATCCAGGTCGGACGATATCTCCCGATAAAAAAAAAAAAAAAAAAAAAAAAGGGGGCAGGGGGTCTTACACACTTCTTCACCCGGAGCTACCTACCGCTCCCACAACTCTTCAGGCCTACAAAAAACAAAAAAAACAAAAAAAAAATATATATATATATATATATATATATATATATATATATATATATATATATATATATATATATATATATATATAATAATAAATAAAAAAAAAAAAAAAAAAAAAGGAATATATATATATATATCTCCATGTCACCCTCCTCACAGGTCCCGGTCGACCCGTGTCTCGACCTCAACCAAGACAGGGCTCAAGTCAGGTGCGTAAACGCAAGGCCCCTCCTTGCTTTCTCTCCGCACTCTTTCACGACATATTTGCCTTCACATACACAATTCGACTGCTCACCAGGCGCTAGCAACTGCCACATACTTCTACGCATGACACTCTGTTTTCGAAGCCGTTCCGAGATCCTTCACTACGCAGACAAGGTCACCAACATCACCTTGCTGGCAGTGCAGGAGTTGGCAGACCGACCACACGTCATTGAACTACAGATCGAAACATTCCTACTTAGTATACCAGACTCCAGCTACCCGCCCCAGTACGCCCTGGGGGCTCTGGTTCATCAGTCTGTGCCAAGCACAGACGGCACCCGAGCTATCGGTTACCTAGCCAGTCACCTCCTGGCTCACCTCGGTTGCCACGCACTCTTTTGAGTTTTCTAAATTACACTCAACAAGCGCTCGTACGCAAAACTTGGCTATCCTCTGCGCCTGTCATTCCTTATTCTGTCCATCCTCCCTTCCTTCTCCCTACCCACTTTCGTACCTCCTCTATCCCCTCCATACCTGGCATCTCACTCTATAAACATACATTCCCCCCCCCCCCTTTTTTCTTTCTCGTTTTTTCTCCAACCCCCAACATGTCGCAGACCGACTGCGATGACTTTACCTTCGTCCCATCGTCACCACGTTCGGGTTCAGCGGACGACTCCACACAGTTCCTCAGGGCTGGACCATCCCCAGGCTTACAGCCGAACTACGCCGTAGGGGCATCCCCTACCCGGCCACGGCCAGGGAAACCAAGCTGTTAGGCTGCTGTTCCATAACCAGCGGCAACTCTACCAGACAAATTCCGCTGCAGTCGATATCCTCGGCACTACTCAGCTACACGCCTTGGTGACCACACTGGCAACCGCAGTCACCGACGTCCAGGCTAGAGTAGGGGCCCTGGAAACACGGTCAGCCGCGCCCCTATCAGCCCCAGTCTCCACCGTCGTTACCGAACCCCCCACTGTAGGTACGCCCGACGCTTGCACCCCTTTTTCTTCGCACCTGGTCCCAGCGGGCATCAGGAAGAACATCCTAAGTGATAGGACGCGAACCTAGCGTCCCCACGCATCTTCGGCACAGGTCATAACAGGGAACAAGCCGCGTGCCTAGGGGGACGTCTCAGTCATCCTAATGGCCTAGGACCCCAGGCTCGCTCGCAAACTCGAAAGCGACAAGTTCGTGGTAGCCTCTGGAAGCCTTAGAGATGTAACCAGTCCTCCCAGTCAGACTAGGATGTCCAATTTGAGCACCGGGGGGCGCAGCCATCTCCAGCAACTTAATTTCAAGGGTTGCTTTTACCCCACCGCAAACTTCTGCACATCCGCCTCCTGTGCCAGAAGGCTCTCCCTAGAAATACCTACGGCGCCAAGCAGCAGAGTCCAGCTGGACCAGGCCACATGCACTTTGGGCGGCTCGACTTTCTCTCCTCACATCCAACTTCCTCTCTAGCAGCCTTTCTAGTACAGGGGACACTACAGGGTTCCACACCGGACTCGTTACACTGCCTGACTCATTCCAAAACTACCCAGTCAAACTCCAGCATACCCTCACAGGAGTTCTCCCGATGGTTTAGGATTCTTGTGAGATCTAAGGAGTCCAAGAGAGGTCTTTAAAACCTTGATGTGCCCACAGCCGTGAAGAAAGTAGAAAGACCGGCACAGTTCATCTCCTTCCTGGTAATCATTCTAGACAAACGCGCCATGTGGGCCAGCCCACCTCTCGGTAGATTGACCCGCATCAGGACAGTCATCCATACGTCCACCGACACGCAAGGGTGCACTAACCCACAGCTACAATCCCTACTGGGCATGCTCAAACCACGATGAGGATCGTCTCTCAAGGGCGATCCTTTATCGCACGCTTCTTAGTGTTCCTCTCCCAGGCACAAGACCCTGACCAAGTCATTAAGCTAGCCGCAGCCTCCGTAGCAGGATCTGGCCATGGGGGACCAATTCCTTGAGACCGGATAGGTAGACCCTTGTTTATCCCATCAGCATTTTCCTCGTCACCTCAGATAATTACGGACGTAGCAGCTTCCACAAGCTTCGCTGCAACTTTTGGCCATCATTGGTTTCAGGAGATCCGATCCATCAGAGATGCTCACAATTCCACTTTAGTCAGTCCTCCTCTCTATTTGAGATCTACCCCATAGTCGCAGCAACTCAAGTACGGGGCAGCCCCGGGCAGGACAGACCGCCACGTTCGCCACAGACAACCAGGCTACAGTCACAGTCGTTAACAAAGGCAGGTCAATAAATCGTTGTCCGTCATGTCCTTCCCACGCAGGCTGTTGCTACTCTCCCTACATCATCAGCTCAGTAGCCTCAGTGTCCACATCCCCGGTCAATGCAACACCTCGGCCGACGCGCTATCCCGCTTGACCATGCCACATCCTCTCACAGAAGCCGGAGCCGACTCGACCATGTCCGGCGTCCCACATTAGTCGCAACCAACTCTGGAATCGGATAGCACCTCCATGGTGCTACCTCCCTCGTCAATGCATCCTGATCCGCCAACACACTACAGGTGGCGGCAACCACACTCTAGTACCAAACGCTTACCAGTGACCAGCGCCATACTCCGGGACATGTCTGCTATCCTTTCACGTTCTCCCTTCGGTCTATGGCCCAGCCTGGTAGTTCAAGCAGCCACTTACCTAGCCTTTTACGATTTTACGGCCGGCGAATTACTATCACCAGCCCTAAATGCCGAGTACTACTCGGGCACCACCCGACTTGCCACCGAAGTCATTTCATCCTACACCCGACGGTGTCGGAAATGATACAACCCGGTCCCGGAGTAGACATTAAACCTTTCCAGACACACAACGCCATGGCCGTTCTACGGTAATTGGTAAACTCTGCTGTCCGAGCCATCTGAGGACAGCCCTCTACTACCTTTCCCAACTGAACCCCTAAGCGGGAACCAGTTCGTCAGCCACGTCAGAACACTCCTGAGCATCTCGGGCCTTGACCCAGGATGTTACTCAGGACTCGCTTTCGCATTAGAGCAGCCCCAGCAACATCACGAAACAGAGTTCCTGACCACGCAACAAGGAAGATAGGCAGGTGGAAATCCTTGTGTTTCGCCCGACACGTCCCCGATCCTCAGTCAGAAATATCACGAGCCTTTAACAGTCTCGCTCTATAATGGTTTACCTAACATAATAGATCAATTCCTTCCTAACCTTGTGTGACTTTTTGGCCCCTTTCTTTGGCATACCGTACAAAAGGCCAGGCCACACTTCAGGTCTTATTTGTGTTGTTAGTCTTGTGACGTGTTTATGTGATCCATATCTCTTCGGACAGAGGGCTCCGACCATAAATAGGAAGGCTGGTATGCTAGCCTGAAATTATGGGAGGAGTTCGAGGGGTACTTATACAGACCATCCACGAGGGTCAGCGTCGGCTGTAGTGCGCGGTACCCACCCACCCATATCTCCCTTTTCTAGGGCACTCCTCTACAACAATTCTCAGCAGAATTGGCCACACTTCAGGTCTTATTTGTGTTGTTAGTCTTGTGACGTGTTTATGTGATCCATATCTCTTCGGACAGAGGGCTCCGACCATAAATATATATATATATATATATAATTTTATTTTTATTTTTGCATTTTTTTGTATTTTGCTCGGGCCGCCGCTGGAGTAACACAGTCTCTCCTGAGAGGGAGAGCGTCCCCATTCAGCTCCTGCGGGGGATTCCTCCACCCATTCTCTGCTTGCTGACACTGCATAATGCGAGCTCTCACACAACCACAGCCGCCCGATCTGCTCCTTCCCCTGCATCCTCATTGACGCGGAGAAGAGCGAGTTGCAGGAAGGACTCCACGAGCACTGTGGGGGGGGGAAGGGGGGCCCAAGCCTTCATCTCAGTTGCTGAAAAAACAGACTGATTTATCCCGTCCTTAGGACAGGAGAACCAGCCTGTAAATTCCGAGAGTGGTGACTGCAAGCTGAGCCGAGTGTCAGTCTATGACACTCTTTCACAGCCCAGCGAGTCCAGCCACCCTCCCTCACTCTCCTCACATACAAGCAGTGAGGAATACAGCTCCTCCTCCTCCTTCCAGTCACGCCGACACTATCCCGGCGTGCTGTATCTGAAGAGAGGGCATGTGTGTGCGAGAAATATGAAAATCAGCAGCATTCCTGGCTGTGTGTGAATGATGCCTGAGATTCTAGCCTGGACCATGGGTAAGTGTGTGCACTGAAGACTGCAGTACAATGTAATCACTGAACTGCATTATCTCCATCCCTTCTTTCCCCCATCTGTCTCCCTCCCCCTCTCTTGTTCTTTCAAGACATTCACAGTTTACTTTCAGTTAGGCAGGTAATAGACGGTGCAAATTTCTTTCCTGCATCCACAGATTGCAGGAAAGAAACTTGCATGATTCCCCCATCAACACAGACAGTGCTGACAGAGGAATATCCCTCCTGCCCAGCAATTGAGTTCTCCCGGCAAACAGTGATTATCACTAGTGGCTATAGCAACCACTAGTGATAATTATAAGAGAATCTGCTCATTAATGGTTCAAATCTCAGCCAGTTCCTGCTGAACCAGCTGAGATTTAAATGGTCTATGGCTGGTCTTAGCTCTTAGGCAGCCCATACATTGATCACTTTTTTTCATTCAACTATTAGGTTGAATGAAAAAAAAAAAAAAGAAATGATCCAATTCCCCATCTACACATTATAGGTGGATGGGGGGATGTTCCCAGTGTGGACCAGTGCTGGAACAACCAGAGTTGCGCTGTTACTAGTGATAGAATTAAATAGTAAAATTAGATAACTGATATCACCAGAATGGGAGTGCAACAGATTGCTAAACGCATGATCAAAAGGGAGGAGCAGCCATCCCTGTGATATATATATATATATATATATATATATATATATATATATATATACACATATATGCAGTAGTCCTTTTACCGCAAGGTAAGAGGCCACTCTCACTGGTGTGTCCTTTGCACGAAGAAGAGACTGTTAAACCTTTTGCACATATAATCTGTTTGCACACTGAAGAAAGAATATCAGATTGCTATGCTCACAATTTGATTGCGATTTTGCACATAGTTTTTGGACTTTGCACTATTTTTTACAGATTGGACATTTTTATATTTTGCTTTGCACAGTTGCACCTAGTGTTTGTTTTGCACTTTGCACAGGCTTACATATTGGACTTTGCACATTTATTTTGCCATTTTGCACAGCCCCTATGGATATTTTTGTATATTCCAGATTCTGAGTTTCATATGCACGCTGCACTTTGTTATTATTGTTTTTTGGATTTATGTTTATGCGTTTAGCATTCATGCGTTTAGCAATCTGTTGCACTCCTATTCTGGTGATATCAGTTATCTAATTTTACTATCTGATTCTATCACTAGTAACAGCGCAGCAACACCCCCCCCCCCTGCTCAATCTCACATTACGGGTTGGTTTGACCCTTTTCGGTGCCTGCAGCAGTTCCACTTTCTTACTGTATTATTCCACATGGTAGCGCGGGAGTAAACATATTACTCAACAACCAGAGTTGCTGTCCTGTCCCGGCTATTCACAGCGCTGGTCTCTGTCTCCATGGCAAGGGTGGCAGCACATTGGAACCCAGTGCTGGTTGCTTTATGGGGCTGATGTACAGGAGGGCCAGAACAATTTGTTGTTAGAGATGGGCTGGGCATGTTCAAAATTCCACATGCCAGGAAGCCCACACTGCACAGCGCTAATCACAGGCAGGGAGACATTTCCTGGTCCACAGCTGCACAGATCAGGAAATGTCTCACTGGCTGTGATTAGCACTGTGGAGTGTCGGCTTCCTGGCGGGATCGGGCATGTGGGATTTCAAACACACCCAAGCCCATCTCTATTGGTTGTAGACAGTTAAGCTCCCTGCAGGTTGCTTAGCGGCAGTGGAGCCTTCTCTGACATGCTGATCGTGATGCAATCCAGGTGATGCTCCTAGTCAAATCCTAGTGTTAAATATCAGTGATTTTATTGATCAAAGCCCACACTTTACAGGTATAGAGCCCACATGGCTGCTGAACATACGGTTGATTATATATATGTGATCACCTGGATCACATCCCGATCAGCATGTCAACAGAGAAGGTTATACAGCATTACTCGGCTCTCTATAACTAATAGTCCCCTGCATGCACCCATAATGTCACCAGCACTAGGTCCTAATAGACTGCCGCCGCTGCCAAGGAGACAGATACCAGGGCCCGGTGGCAAGACAACCTTTGCAACCCTGATAGTTCTCCCACTGCTTTGGATCCTTATATTTTCTTGGTGTGCTGGTGACATATATCTCTTGTTTTCTGCCACCCTGGGGGGCCCCAGTATAGTAGGAAGGGAGCTCACTGCAGAACATGTGAAAGGGCCCGTTGTGGGATCGTAGTAAAGGGCCCCGGGAGATATATATATATATATAATTGCATTTTATAGTTGGCCCCCCTACTTTGTCCCTGTCCCCCCATGTGCCCCCCCCCTAAATATGAAAGCTGGAGACGCCACTGAGGAAGAGAACAAAAGGAACGGTCTGCAGTGAGATCTAGCTGCACACTGTGCTCAGGATACAATACTGAATATACTGCAGCTAACTGAATCAACTGCCTGCCTGTAGTATATTAGAAAGAGAACGACAGGAACGCTCTGAAGTGAAATCTAGCTGCACACTGTGCCCAGGATACAGTTTACTGACTGAATATACTGCAGCTAACTGAATCAACTGCCTGCCTGTAGTATATTAGGAAGAGAACAACAGGAATGCTCTGCAGTGAGATCTAGCTGCACACTGTGCACAGGATACAGTATACTGACTGAATATACTGCAGCTAACTGAATCAACTGCCTACCTGTAGTATATTAGGAAGAGAACAGGAACGGTCTGCAGTGAGATCTAGCTGCACATTGTGCACAGGATACAGTACTGAATATACTGCAGCTAACTGAATCAACTGCCTGCCTGTAGTATATTAGGAAGAGCACAACAGGAACACTCTGCAGTGAGATTTAGCTGCACACTGTGCACAGGATGCAGTACTGAATATACTGCAGCTAACTGAATCAACTGCCTGCCTGTAGTATATTAGGAAAAGAGCAACAGGAACGCTCTGCAGTGAGATCTAGCTGCACACTGTGCACAGTATACAGTATACTGACTGAATATACTGCAGCTAACTGAATCAACTGCCTGCCTGTAGTATATTAGGAAGAGAACAACAGGAACCCTCTGAAGTGAAATCTAGATGCACACTGTGCCCAGGATACAGTACTGAATATAATGCAGCTAACTGAATCAACTGCCTGCCTGTAGTATATTAGGAAGAGAACAGGAACGCTTTGCAGTGAGGTCTAGCTGCACGCTGTGCACAGGATACAGTACTGAATATACTGCAGCTAACTGAATCAACTGCCTGCCTGTAGTATATTAGGAAGAGAACAACAGGAAAACTATGCAGTATGATCTAGCTGCACACTGTGCACAGTATACAGTATACTGACTGAATATACTGCAGCTATCTGAATCAACTGCCTGCCTGTAGTATATTAGGAAGAGAACAACAGGAACACTCTGCAGTGAGATCTAGCTGCACACTTTTCCCAGGATACAGTTTACTGACTGAATACACAACAGCTAACTGAATCAACTGCCTGCCTGTAGTATATTAGGAAGAGAACAACAGGAACGCTCTGCAGTGAGATCTAGCTGCACACTGTGCACATGATACAGTATACTGACTGAATATACTGCAGCTACCTGAATCAACTGCCTGCCTGTAGTATATTAGGAAGAGAACAACAGGAACGCTCTGCAGTGAGATCTAGCTAAACTGTATACAGTATATATATATATATATATATATATATATATACAAAGCCTGGAATGTATATATATATATATACTGGATCTAACTTAATCAACTGCCTGTTCAATCTAGCTAACTGAAATAAAATGACACTCTCTCTCTCTCGCTCTCTCTCTCTCTCTGAACGCCGCAACACACTACACAAGGCCGACACGTATGCAGCCTTATATAGCGTGGGGCGTGTACTTAATCCCCCTGAGCCATGATTGGCCAAAGGCACCCTGCCTTTGGCCAATTATGGCTCTCTGTGCTGACCGCGCTGTGATTGGCCAAAGCATGCGGTTCATAGTGCATGCTTGGCCAATCATCAGCCAGCATTGCACTGCCATGACGCAGTGCATTATGGGCCATGACGCGCTCCTCGAATTTGGCGCTAACGGCCCATAATGTTAGTTCTTTGTCGAACGATTGAACAGCCGATGTTCGACTTAAACTTATGTTCGACTCGAACTCGAAGCTCATCTGTATCTTTCACAGCCATTTCCATCACTGAAGCTATCTCAATTGCCTTTGTAAGGGTAAGGTCTTTCTCTGTTAACAGTCTCTTTTGGCTAGACTCACAATTCAGTCCCATGACAAAATTATCTCTCAATGCAGTAGGTAGGTACTCCCCAAAAGAACAGGTAGAGGCTAGTCTGCGAAGGGCGAGCACATAAGCTTTAATTTCTTCACCTGGCTGGTGCTGCCGCTGATTAAACCGTAATCTTTCTGCAATCTCTAGTGGTTTAGGCTAGAAGTAATCCTCTATAGTGTAAGGACCTCTGCCAATGTCTTAGTTGCTGGTTTTACAGGGGAAAGGAGATCCCTAAGAGTGTCATATGTCTTAGCACCAACCACTGTCAGAAATACTGCTACTTGCCTGTTGTCTAAGATGGCATTTGCACTGAAATACTGTTCCAGTCTCTCAACCCAGGAACTCCAGGATGTCTGTTCTCCATCAAATTTACTTAATGTCCCGATCAATGACATTTTCCTGCTGGGCTCTGTGAGTGCTTTTATCCAGGGGACAATCCACACTGCCTTTGTCTCTCTCTCAGACTGATAGACACTTTGTAAATCCCATCCTCGTCGCTACCGTTATATCCTCTGAGTTGTGAGAGACACAAGACTCTGGTCTGGAAAAACTGATGTTTATTTCAGGTCACTGTACACTCCAACATGCAGCTCAGGACAGGTACATCTTATTATGCTTCCTTTACATGTGCACTAAGATGGCTACTATGCCCCTTGACCCTTGTCATCACTCCTGTGTGGAGCCAGCCTTAAAGTGCCAGTACATGTGGAACCATTCAGGTATAACACCATGCCTGCTGGACCATGAGTAAGCGGTAGGGATGAGCTCCAGCGTATTCGCATTGAACACGTGCAGAGCCCGCCAGGAAGTCGGCACCAGCACTGTGCTAATCACAGCCAGGGAGACATTTCCCGATCTCAGCCAGGGAGACATTTCCCGATCTCAGCCAGGGAGACATTTCCCGATCTCTGCAGCTGAGCATCGGGAAATGTCTCCCTGCCTGTCATTAGTGCAGCGCGGTGCCGACATCCTGGCGGGCTTTGCACATGTTCAATGCGAACACGCCAGAGCTCATCCCTAGTCAATGGTAATATGCACCTTACCACTTACCGCCCTGTCCAACGAGGCCAAGACATTGCCTTCCACATGCCGGTAGAGAGCCGGAATGGCCTTCCGAGAAAAAAATGCAGTTTGGGAACCTGCCACTGAGGTACCGCACATTTCACAAATTCTCAAAAGGGGGCAGAGTCTACCAGCTGAAAAGGCAGCAGTTGGAGTGCTAGCAATTTAGCCAAACTAGCATTCAGCCGATGAGCATGTGGATGGCTGGGACCGAATTTCTTTCGACGGTTTAGCAACTGGGGTAAGGAAATTTGCCTGCTACAATCGGATTTAGGTGTACCGCTAGCAGATTGCCGGCAAGTACTTGGGACACCTAATTCTACACCTTCATTCCTCTCAGTGCAGGTCTGATGACGCCCTCTGAAGACGTAATAACGAAACTAGTCAGGGTGATCACGTGACTTAGTTGTCCATACTAGCTGGCGTCAACCCGGGACTCACAGGAGCAGACACACAGCGCGATAGCGCTGCCGCAAGTGAGTGGATGCCAAGCGATTTTTGACAAGCCTTCTTTGATATTTTCTCTTGTAAGCATAACTTGTATGCGGGGGAATTTTTATGTTTAAATAAACGGATTTACACTATGTAGTGCATACCCTTTTTATTTTTACATGCCCACATTGCTACACTCAAAAATCCTCTGACCTGCACCGCTGCATGCAATCAGGCTGACAACAGGATCATCGCCTATCCAGGGAGTTTTCTGCCACAGCATCTAGAGAGATCTTGCTACAGGCTTTTACCAACTCATCATCTGGTAAATAGATTCCCATAAGGGAGTGCACAAGTTCAATCAAGGAGGGGATAGAATGGATAAGTCGCACACAGCATATTCCAGCCTTCTGATATTATGAACTGTGAAGTGTGTTGCACAAGATTTGGATGAACATTTATTTTTCTTACTCAGGTTTTCAGAACAGAAAGGGACTTTTTGATACCTCTTTTTTCCTTTACTGGCCTATACGGTTATTGTCATTAATTTCCTCTTTTTTTAGATTAGAGGAATATTCTATACCGTGTTTTATACTGCAATATATGGAAACGTGTAGTTTGTATTCCATTTTTAGCGCCGTTAATGCATTTTATATTTTTAAGACGCATATATTTTTTATGACTTTCACTTTTATATAATAGCAGCTTTTATGCAGATAATTTATTTATCTATTTGAGCGCTGGGATCTGGGCACCTTAGGGAGTGTTCTGATAATCTTTTCATTAGGTCTCTGAGAAGACTGAAGGTATAGTGGGGTTGGAGATCCCAGCTGATGAGGAGCAAGGAGAGGTCCGCCTTGTTCTTTGGTGTGGGTCTTTTAAGTACTGTTGCCAACAGACTGCATGGGAGGTCGACATATATCTGGTCAAGCATGTGGTGCCCAAGCGGCTGATGAATGGCCTGTAGTCAGGTATAGTCTTGGCTAGACTAGAATGCAGTGGATATATATGTAGGAGACAGTATATATATTGTATGCACTGCAGATCACTGAATCACCTGCCTGCCTGACAGTGTATTTGAATACATACACCACTAATGGCCTGCAGTCAGGTATAGGCTTGGCTACACTAGAATGCAGTGGATATATATGTGGGAGACAGTATATATATTTTATGCACTGCAGATCACTGAATCACCTGCCTGGCCTGCCTGCCTGATAGTGTATTTGAATACGAACACCAGAAATGGCCTGCAGTCAGGTATAGCTACACAGGATACAGTGTGTGTGTATATATATATATATATATATATATATATACAAGCCGGGATGTATATATATACTAAATGCACTGCAGCTAGCTGAATCACCTGCCTGCCTGAAGTATATTAGAAACAGTACACCAGGAACGGTCTGCAGTCAGATCTAGCTAAACTGGATACAGTGTGTGTGTGTGTGTGTGTGTGTGTGTGTGTGTGTGTGTGTGTATATACATATATATATATATATATATATATATATATATATATATATATATATATATATATATATATATACACAAAGCCTGGATGTATATATATACTAAATACACTGCAGCTAAATGAATCGCCTGCCTGCTCAAACTAAATTAAATGACACTCTCTCTCAGTCAATGCCAGCAACACACTACACAGGGCCGACGTGCAGGCGGCCTTATATGGTGTGGGGCGTGGACTAAACCCCCTGAGTGGCTCTCTTTGCTGACGGCACTGTGATTGGCCAAAGCATGCGGGTGAAAGTGCATGCTTGGCCAATCATCAGCCAGCAATGCACTGCGATGTTGCAGTGCATTATGGGGCGTTCCGCACCGCTCGAATTTGGCGCGAACGCCCGATAATGTTTGTTTTTCAAAGAACGGGCGAACAGCCAATGTTTGAGTCGAACTCGTGTTCGACCCTAACATAAAGCTCATCCCTAGTGACATTATAAGAACATAAAATGAAGGTCATCTAAACTGTTACCTCAACTGTATAGCAGGTGTCCATGAAAAGATAAAAAGGATGTGACCGTCTTTAGGTTAGAAGATGTAGTCTTTAGCAAAGTGGCAGCGATAGTTTCTTAAGCAGGACAGTCTCTCATATGTGAGGGCCTTGCAAATGTCCATAAGATTTCAGCTTGTACAAAATCCAAATTTTCCTTCCTCAAGTTCATTTCTTGAACTTCTAAACACCACCAATGATTTTGTACCTGCTCATGTAACCAAAAGAGATCCACAACCCCATAAAAGCTTGACACTTGGTAGGAACAGATGGAAACATTCACAAACAGGTTGGAACTGGTGTTGCAAAGAAACAAAAACATCCTTCAAGTTAGGCCATTTAGGTCTTTAGGCTGGCACCTTAGATCCCTTAGAACTCTCAGGCCTTGAGCTGGCATCACTGCTCTTCCTCTAGGCATTCACAGGAACCTTAAATAAACAAAAAAACAGTGCAGCGCAACAAAAATAATTATTTTGAACTGAATATCAACACCAAAATATTTAAAAGTGATATACACATCTAATACAAATATGGAAGTGCTCTGTGTTCCAAACTGTGTTTACAAACTGGCTGCTCACTAGGCTTGTGCAATTTGTTTTGTAACAAATCAAAATTCGTACGAATTTAGCAAAGTTCGGACGGTCGGAAGCATTCAAATTTCCGAACAAAGCAATTACGAATAAAACCGATTCCAAAATAAATTATATCGCAAATAGCGAATGCCCGAATGCCTTCGGCATAATTCGTTGTTGCCTTAATGCGGCCTAATGCAACAGCAAGTCGACTTGTTGTGATCCCAACCACACATCCAACAATAACACACTCTGCCCTGCTCTCTGCTCCTCCCTCACCGTGCTGAACTCCCTCTCAAAATGGTGTACAGGGGCGGAGGCTATAGCCGCATGTCAAAAATGAAAGTAAAATGCAAGATTTTGAATCGTTACAAATAACCGCAATGTACGAAAAGTACGAATCCATTTGAAGCACGTTAGGCAGCGCCATTGTGAGAGAGACACGGAAAATTAGGAATCAACGAACCAAAAAAAAATTACGAAAGTAGGAGTTGTGTCCAGAATCAACAAAAAACAATGTACTCGAAAGTACGAATTATAAATCAACTAAAAATGAGGCTTACATTAATACGAATCATTCCGATTCAACGAAAAATGACGCTTGTGAAAATACGAATTAGTCCGAACACAAAAAATCCTGTTTAGTAAAATCACAAATGATTACGAATCAACAGGACCGAAAAGAAACGAAACAAAACTAAACTAAACTAATTTTCTTTTTCGTACATCACGGGACACAGAGCGACTTAGTCATTACTAATGGGTTATATAGTTTACCTTCAGGTGTTGGCACTGGCCAATTCCAAACCGGAAGTACCCTCCCCTATATAAGCCCCTCCCACCCGGGAGCACCTCAGTTTTTTTGCCAGTGTCTAAGGTGTTGGCCAAAGAGTAACATGTGTTTTCACTGGGCTTGCGTACAGGTTCTTTTGGGCCTTAGTAAGCTGTTCCGGATCCCACCAAAAAAAGCTTCATAGCTAAACGGTCGGTACCCGGGCCTTGCAGCAGAAGAGCAAGGTTTTGCCTGTAATGCTTCTCTTAGGAGGGCTGGACCCTGGGATCCAGAGCTCTGGTCATACCCACGACCAAGACGCTGTCTGTGCAGGGTGCTATACAGGTCCAGGGGAGTGGAATCCTTGGGAACCCGGTCCCTGAAGGTTTAATTACAATGCCTGCCGTGATAGGTGAAGTTTGGACTTTTGTGGACCAAACAAAGTCCTGCGGCGGGGATCAGGTAAGTGGGGGCCCTCAGGAACTTGGTTCTATTGGGGGACCCCCAAGCCTAATTTGTCTTTCTGTCTGTTACCTAACGGTATTCCCGCTAAATATCTGTGTTTGCCTATAACTACTGAAAATGTAAAATTTTAATAGTAGTCAAGAAAAAAAAAAAAACAGGGACCGCGGTACCTGTGTTAAACCACTAGAGGCCGCTGTAGTCCATTTTTCTTGTAAATGTGGATCTTTGGTTTTCTCAACTCAAAAGATCCAGGCAGCTGGTAAGTTTCTCTGAGGGAATCCACTTCCTCTGCCCTGTTGCTGCGTTCATCCACCGCACAGGCCCTCCGGCAAAAAGGGCCCTGGCTCCTAGTCCTCTGTTGGTTTTCGAAAAGGGCGCCATTGGCGCACGGGCGCGCGCGCGGGCGCGTGCACGCGCCTCCTATGAAAAAAAAGGGGCGGGGCGGGTGGATGACGCTCGATGCGCGCCGCGGCGCTTCTGCGCATGTGCGGGCGTCCCAGCATGGTTAAAAGACACAGTACAAGTGTCAGCTGCATGCAAACAGAGCTAGCAACAAACAGTGGCACACAGAGGCGGTTGATGCAGGCATCCCCATAGAAAGGCACTTTAGTGGACACCAGCTGGTATATAGCAGCACCTGTGTTAGACTATTACCAGCAAAAATTGGTGTATGACGACGGGAATACCTCAGCTTTGTGCTTAAAGGATATGTCGTCCAGACGCTCCGGAAATAAATCTTCCAGGAAGCCAAAGGGGTCTCCATCGGGCTCTGAGGATATTGGGCATGCTTGCACTGCACCAATCTCCCCTGAGAATGCAGAGGTCAGTAGCCGTAGAAACCCCGCAGGAATGTCTGGTGCTGCGGCTGTCCCCAGTCCACCTGCTCCTGTATATATAACAGAGGAGGTTTTATCCTCAACTCTGGGAGGATTGGAAGAGAGATTAACAGCATTGATCGCTGCTTCCCTGTCACAGGAAAAGCGCGTCCGATCTCCGTCTCCTCCTTCAGAGTGCCTGTTAGTGGAGGAACAGCCCCACACAGAGATCGACCTACCTGAAGGGGATCAGGATGAGGTTGATTCACTTATAGAGGAATCAACAGTGGAAGAACCTTTCTCAGCTTCTCAGGCTGAAAGATTATGGGTTCAGTCTCTGACTAACATGGTCCGATCAGCATTTAAAATGCCTCTGGCGGAACCACCATCCACTACGGTTTCCTCGCTGGGGTCGCTAAAAGCTCCCCAGGCGGTCTGTTCCTTCCCAATCCACCCTTTATTAGAAGGGCTTATTTACCAGGATTGGGAGCATCCTGATAAAATATTTGCTCCCCCCAAGAGATTTCCGGTGATCTATCCCATGGAGGATAAGTTCATAAGAAAATGGAGGGTCCCTATAGTGGACGCAGCCATCTCTTCTGTTAACAAATCACTGACATGTCCAGTAGATAATGTTCCAATGTTCAAAGACCCAATAGATAAAAAATTGGAGTCTTTACTAAAATCTGCTTTCTCTACAGCAAGTATGGTGACACAACCTGCGGTAGCAGCGATTGGAGTCTGCCAAGCAGTGAAAGATCAGTTGAAACAAGTCTTAAGGGACTTACCAGATCAGCAGGCTCATGCCCTAGCTGACCTGCCTAGAGCCTTGTGTTTTGCGGTGGACGCCATAAAGGATACAATCCAGCAGGCCTCCCGCTTTACGCTGTCTATAGTACATATGCGTAGGCTTTTGTGGCTCAAAAACTGGTCTGCTGAAGCTCCCTGTAAAAGACTGCTGGTTAGCTTCCCATTTCATGGAGAACTCTTACCGGTTAAGAACAAGGGTAGAAGTCCTTCTTTTAAGAGGCCTACCTCTCCAGTCCCGGGCACATCGGCTGTGAAGCAGTTCCGACGGCCTCCGCGGTCAAATTCAGGGGGCAGAAATCAGGGACAATCACAGGGTAACAAGAAGCCCTGGATCAAGAGAGGTACAAAACCTCCCCCTAAGGCATGAAGTATTGCCCCCGCTCAATCGGGTGGGGGGAAGACTTCAGTTGTTCACAGAGACCTGGCGGGACACCATCAGAGACAGATGGGTGCTCTCCGCAGTAAGTCTGGGATACAAGCTGGAGTTAAAAGGCACTCCTCCTGCCCAATTTATGAGGTCAAACGTGCCAAGAGATCCCCAAAAGAGAGGATCCCTCCTTCTGGCACTAGAACAACTATTGCTCCAAGGGGTAATCATGAAGGTTCCCCTGGAAGAAAGCGGATTCGGGTTTTACTCGAACCTTTTCACAGTCCCCAAACCAAATGGGGACGTGAGGCCCATATTAAATCTAAAAGGGCTAAACAAGTTCCTAAATATCAGGACCTTTCGGATGGAGTCGATCCGATCAGTGGCCACCGCCCTACAAGGGCAGGAATGGCTAGCCTCGATCGACATAAGGGATGCTTATCTGCATATTCCCATCTTTCCGGCCCATCAGAAATTTCTACGCTTTGCAGTAGAAGGGCGCCATTTTCAGTTCAGAGCCTTACCTTTCGGTCTGGCCACAGCACCACGAGTGTTCACAAAAATTCTGGCCCCATTATTGGCCAATCTAAGAACACAGGGTGTAACGATAATGGCATATCTAGACGACCTGCTACTAATAGACCACTCAGTGGAAAAGCTGGAAGTAGCTATTCACAAGACAATCGAGTATCTGGAATATCACGGTTGGATTATCAACCGGGACAAGTCAGCTCTAAGACCAGTCAAAAGTCTGGAATACTTAGGGCTAAGGCTGGATTCAAATCAGAGAAAGATTTTCTTACCTCCAGAGAAGGTGTCGTCTTTAAGAAATTTGACCCACTTAGTGGGTACAAAAAGAAAACCATCCATACGTCTCTGCATGAGGCTGCTGGGAAAGATGGTGGCTTCATTCGAAGCGGTACCCTACGGTCAATTCCATTCAAGGAATTTGCAAAGGGCCATACTGTCAGCCTGGAACAAAAAAGTTCAGGCTTTAGACTTACCAATGTCCCTGTCCCCTTCCGTTCGCAAGAGCCTCCATTGGTGGTTGGTGCCCCAGAATCTGGAAAGAGGGAAACCCTTCAGTCCGGTTTCTTGGAAGGTGGTCACTACAGATGCCAGCCTCATCGGCTGGGGGGCAGTGCTGGAGCAATGGTCTCTCCAGGGCAGGTGGTCAGAAGCAGAGAAGGCCCTGCCCATCAATCTCTTAGAGATACGAGCAGCCCGGTATGCCCTAGTAGCATGGACATCCAAACTCCAGGGGTCCCCTGTCAGAATTCAATCAGACAATGCCACGGCAGTGGCATATATCAATCATCAGGGTGGCACCAAAAGTCGTGCAGCCCAGAAGGAAGCAAATTGCATCCTGGAGTGGGCAGAAAGATATGTCCCAGCCATATCTGCGGTTTTCATCCCAGGAGTGGAAAATTGGAGAGCGGACTTTCTAAGTCGCCAACAATTATGCCCGGGGGAATGGTCTCTTCACCCCGAGGTTTTCCAGGCAATATGCCAGCGGTGGGGAACACCGGATGTAGATCTGCTAGCATCCAGATTCAACGCAAAGGTGGACAGGTTTGTGTCTCACACAAGGGATCCCCTAGCTTGCGGCTCGGATGCCCTAGTGTTCCCTTGGGATCGGTTCAAGCTGATATATGCATTCCCACCGCCACAATTGTTACCGCGATTACTCCGCAGAATCAGGGTAGAAAAGAAACCAGTGATTCTGGTGGCTCCAGCGTGGCCCCGAAGGGCATGGTACGCGGAGATGGTAAAAATGTCAGTGAGGAGTCCTTGGACCCTCCCACTTCGTCCGGACCTGCTTTCGCAGGGACCGATATACCACCCTTCCTTACCAGCCCTAGGTTTGACGGCCTGGCTATTGAAGCCCACATTCTGAAAAAGAGAGGGCTCTCTAATTCTGTGGTATCTACCATGATCAATGCCAGGAAACCGGTATCCAGGCAGATCTATTATAGGATCTGGAAAGCGTACATTACGTGGTGTGAGACCAAGAAATGGCATCCACGTAAGTACATGATAGGGAGGATTCTGGACTTCCTACAGTGGGCTGTAGATAGGAAACTGGCCTTGAGTACTATCAAGGGTCAGATTTCGGCCTTGTCAATATTTTTTCAAAGGCCCTTGGCTTCGCATTCACTAGTCAAGGCTTTCATACAAGGAGTGATGCGTATTAGCCCTCCGGTTAGTATTCCCATATGTCCTTGGGACTTAAACCTGGTTCTGTCGGTTCTACAGAAACAACCGTTTGAACCATTACAACACATTTCCTTGGTTCTTCTCACCAGGAAATTGGTTTTCTTAGTAGCCATTTGTTCGGCTAAAAGAGTGTCGGAATTAGCAGCTATGTCCTGTAAGGAGCCATATCTGGTTGTCCATAAGGACAGAGTAGTATTACGTCCTCATCCAGCCTTTCTTCCTAAGGTGGTATCGAGGTTTCATTTGAACCAAGATGTGGTTCTTCCTTCTTTTTTCCCCAAACCTAGCTCAGTAGAGGAAAAGTTATTACATTCTTTGGATGTGGTAAGAGCAGTTAAAGCTTATCTAAAAGCCACTGCTCAGATTCGCAGAACGGATTCTTTGTTTGTTCTGCCGGAAGGCCCCAGAAGGGGTCAGGCAGCATCAAAATCTACTTTAGCCAAGTGGATTCGACAGGTCATAATACAAGCCTATGGCTTGAGAAAGAGACCGCCTCCGTTCAAAGTTAGGGCGCACTCCACAAGAGCGGTTGGAACTTCATGGGCAGTGCATCACCAGGCCTCCCTGGCTCAAGTATGTAAGGCCGCAACATGGTCTTCAGTACACACGTTTACTAGATTCTATCAGGTAGACGTTAGAAGTCAGGAGGATGTCGCCTTTGGGCGCAGTGTGTTGCAGGCCGCAAAAGATCCTCATGCCTGATGGCGCCCAGCTTATGTACCCCCCCCTCATTTGGCATTGCTTTGGGACGTCCCATTAGTAATGACTAAGTCGCTCTGTGTCCCGTGATGTACGAAAAAGAAAAAGGGATTTTTATAACAGCTTACCTGTAAAATCCTTTTCTTGGAGTACATCACGGGACACAGAGCTCCCACCCCTCTTTTTGGGACACTTATTGCTTGGCTACAAAACTGAGGTGCTCCCGGGTGGGAGGGGCTTATATAGGGGAGGGTACTTCCGGTTTGGAATTGGCCAGTGCCAACACCTGAAGGTAAACTATATAACCCATTAGTAATGACTAAGTCGCTCTGTGTCCCGTGATGTACTCCAAGAAAAGGATTTTACAGGTAAGCTGTTATAAAAATCCCTTTTTTCCGTTGTGCACAAGTCTACTGCTCACCTCAAAGTTGTGACCCCTCAGGGATAATAGCTCTGACACACTCTTGGCAGATCCTCACTCCTCTTTTCCCATTCCCTTAGGCACTAAAGAATACCTGATGTATATGGGAAGAGAAGGGAAGCACATAAGATCTAATGCTCCCCATCTAAAAGGTTTCATAAATAAAAGAAAAATATTGCACTTTCAAAACAGAACACTGCCGCCAGTGCTAGCTCAAATGCACGTATCAAACATATATGTTGACCTTCGGATCAATAGTAAGATGGCCGCAAGGTAACATGACACCGACAGATGTGGACACAGTACCAATCATATGCCTCACTCTAGCTACCGGAAATGGTGAGTAAATAGACATTACAGTAAGATACAGTTGTACATATAGAATTCTGTATATTTCCGGTAGTCAGGTCAACATTTAGCTGATTCAAGGCTTCCTCAGGACCTTCAATGCTAGTAGTGGGGCAGCACTATATATAAGAAAATATACAACAGTCAATGACATAACATTAGTGTAGTGCCCTCTACTATAGGTAGGTGATAGAGGTAAGGTTTTTTTGTGATGAAGAAGTATGAAGAACCTTTATTGTAGGATTTTTAAGGCAACAAAACAGAAAATTCAAGTGAAAAAAAAAATGATTGTACAAATAGATAGAAAAATTCATTCATTAGAAGTTCCAACATGTTGCATTTTGAATATTAAAAACATTGAAATTTTGAAGAGAAGAATATAGTGACACTGTCCGCATTGGCGTTCGGAGACCTCCAGATAAACTGGCGGTAACAGAAAGGCGGTTCGTCCAACGTGTTTCAGATGGTCAAATTTAAACAATCTTCATCAAGGATTTTGTATCACTATCTACAATAAATCAAAAAAGTTAATTCAATTCAGAAAACATTATGAAAATTGAATCACATTCCAAACACCCGGAAATCATCCATGGGTGTACATAGATAGTCAAAACGAAAAAGGGAACGGCGCCCTCTAAATGCAGCAAGTAAAAACAGTTTTTAATTAAAAGATTAAAATACACTCACATTTGAGCAGTGGTAATCGAGCGTGTCAGGGGTTGACAGAAACTTCATCCGCAGATCCTCAGGGGTATCCCGCATACCTCTGACCCGGAAGTGATGACCCCAGGACCCCACGGAGCACACACAGTCCAGATCCAAGTTTCCGGCCGGCGCTGCTCAACATCCAGTGCAGGAAGAGACACAGGATCGAGGACTCCAGCCCAACTGCCCGTGAAACCACCATCACCCCTGAGGATCTGCGGATGAAGTTTCTGTCAACCCCTGACACGCTCGATTACCACTGCTCAAATGTGAGTGTATTTTAATCTTTTAATTAAAAACTGTTTTTACTTGCTGCATTTAGAGGGCGCCGTTCCCTTTTTCGTTTTGTCTGTTCCAGAGCCTCTTCTAGCTTCTAATCTGAACTGGCAGCCATCTAATCAATCTCAGCAATCTCGCCCTAAACTTTTCTTCCATACATGGACATACATATTTACTATTGAACTATTAATAACTGAGCCTTCACAACTCCACCCAGTGCATTACCCCTCCCCCCTCCTTTCCTTCATTATAGACCTCTACACAGCCCTTTCCAAAGTGCGCCATACAAAACCAAACTTTTTCTTGTTTTCATTTCCTCTAAGAAGTACATAGATAGTGACTTACTTTTCAATTCATAAATCCTAAAATAGCAGATGCATTCCCCATGGTCTCAGCAGGGAAAGTCCCCAGACAATCACATGATATTCCCCTTTATCCTCTATAGGAAAGCCGGATCAAAGATCCAAAAGAATGGCGCTTGAAGGTAAAAATCATGGATGCTGTATAAATGCAGAATGACAATCAAAAAAGGGCCCACTTCCCACTCCCAAACCAAAAGAGGGGACAGAGAACAAAACGTACCCAGACAAGGGGAAAGATTCAAGTGGCCTGCATCACCAAGCAGCGTTCCGCCGCAATAATAGCTCCTTCAGCTCTCAAGCTGAGGAGGGGAATGGCGCCATTTGTCATCCTTGGCGTCCTTTTAAACGTTGTTCCGAGCGTCATGATGACGCCTTCCATCATAGCGGTGATGCGGCACGCCAGAGCGTGCCGCGTCATCAGCCGTGTGCCATCACATTGACGCAGCACGTCCGGCCGCAGTGATTGCGATCCGGACGTGATGCAGAGCCTAGACCACATCACTTCCCAGTTTCCAGATGTAAACATCCGGTGAAAGATATGAGCGGCCATGATGAAAAAAGGCACGAAAACAAAACAATGACGCAGTGTCTGGGCCGCATAATTGCCTGCTTTCTGAGTGACAAACATCCACAAGTACAGGCCAGCAGCAGACATGGATGGAAAAAATAGGGACTGAGGCGTCAAAAGAGTGCAGAGTGGAGGAGAGAGCTCGCAAACTGCGCCATCATCTCCGGGCCAGAATACTCCCCACAATGGATGTGAATCCAAAGGGGAAGCTGTAGTCCTAAAATAAGGACAAACACCATCGACACCAAATACCTCTAATGCCTCGTACACACGGCCGAGAATCTCGTCGTTAAAAACATGTCGTTTTTTTCGACGAGATCCTTGGAAAAGAAACTTGTCCCGGCCGAGTGTACACACGCTTATTTCAAAGAACCTGCGGTTCTTTGAATGGAGCGTACGCGGTGACGTCATCGAATACGACGAGCATGCGCTCGTCACATTCAATGCCGTCGCCGCCATCTTGGTTCACCCTACCTATGCCTAGGAAGCTACCGCGCATGCGTCAAAGTCATTTCGAGCATGCGCGGGCTTCCCGGCGAACAGGTAAGTGTACACACACACAATTTTCTCGTCGAGAAACAGGCTGACTAGAATCTCGACGAAAAAATAGAGAGCAGGTTCTCTATTTTCTCGTCGAGATTCTTGTCGCTTTTCTTGACGAGAAACCATACACACGAACGAATTTCTCGGCAAGAAATCTCTGCCAGCAAGTTTCTTGCTGGTTTTTGCCGAGAAACTCGGTCGTGTGTACGAGGCTTAAGGGTGGAAAACCACCTTGTGAGGAAAAAAGGGCCACATGCATTCAGTTGGACGCCGATGCCCCCCCCCCTCCTGGTGCTGGATAGGGATATATGGGGCTAATAATTGTGAAAAAAAAACACTATTCTAGAAAATAAAAATAAATTAAATGTAAACATTTTTAAACCCAAATAAGGAGGACAATATCACTAGAATCATCATTACATTTTCTAATGAACACCATCAAATAAGAAAAATCATTACCAAATACTGGCCCATCCTCACTGAAGATCCAATCCTGAAGGGGTTAGTTACATCAAAGCCTCAAATCACATTCAAAAAGGCGGGATCAATTGGGAATATGTTAGTGCAGAGTGAGTATAAAGGGAAAACGAGGAAGGATCCATGCAAGACCAATGGTACCTACCCCTGTGGATCCTGCTCACAATGCACAGTTATTGGTAGGAGGACCTCACTGACACTGCCCAATGGGGAGACGTTCGCCCTGAAACATTTTGAGAACTGCAAAACCTAGGGTGTTGTCTACCTCATGCAGTGTCAGTGTGGTGCCTTCTACGTGGGGAAGACAAGACAAGAGTTGGGGAAGCGAGTTGATAAGCACATGCACAATATGCGTATAGGGAATCTATACCTTCCATTGGGCAGACATATCGCTAGAAAGCGCAACTACAAAATGACTAAAGTAAATTTTATGGTGTTGGACAGGCTCTATATACCCATTAGAGGGGGCGACTGGAACAAGGTTCTGCTCCAACGTGAAATGCGATCAGAAATTATGGGTTAGCTTATAAGTCAGAACTAGAGTTGAGCGAACCCGAACTGTAAAGGTCCCGGATCCGAACCCGAACAATTGACTGTATGTTCGGGTTCGGGTCCGGTGTTCGGCGATGTAATGACGCATTTTTAAAAGCGTCAGCCAATCAACTTTAGTTTAACTGGTGTGCCCTTAGAAGCCATCACAGCCATGCCTACGAATGGCATGGCTGTGATTGGCCAGTGCAGCATGTGACCCAGCCTCTATATAAGCTAGAGGCACACAGCACAGCACGTCACTCTGCATTAGACAGGTTAGGGAAAGGTTCCTGGCTGCTGTTGCTGTGAGGGAGAGAATTACATGATAGGAGTCAGTCCTGATTGTGAAATAGATTCTAATTAGTTAGCGATCTACATAGATTTAGTTGTGTGGGTGCAGTGCACAAGCTTTTTACACTGCTCTGAGAGAAAAGTTAATCAGTGTAGGGCAAGGTTCCTGTTGCTGCTTTTAGGGAGAGAGAATTATCTAGGAGTCCAGATTCAGAAATCTATTCTAATAACTCAGCGATCTACATAGATTTACCTGGTTGGGTTGCAGTGCACAGTCTTTTTGCAGTGCACAGTCTTTTTACACTGCCATGAGCCCAGTGCCAGAGGAAATATAACTTTTATCTGCAAGCTCAGTGCACCAGCACTGCATATGTTACTGTGAGATACACCCTGTACATACTGTGGGTGTATTCCGCTCTTCCAAAAACATCTATTTAGGGCAAAAAATATATTTTGCAGTGTTTTCTGCATATCTGGAGGTGTGTGATACACAATTTATATATTTTTCTTCTATTGTGCTATTAAAAAAAATTTTTTTTAGGGCAAAGACATTTTTTTTGAATAGCATTTTCTGCATTTCTGTAGGTTTTGAGATACACCGTTTACATACTCTGGGTGTATTCTGCTATTGCAAAAACACACATTTAGTGCAAAAAAAAAGATTTTGCAGTGTTTTTTGCATATCTGGAGGTGAGAGACCCAATTTATATATTTTTCTTCTATTGTGCTATTCAAATAAAATTTTTTTAGGGCAAAAACATTTTTTCCGAATAGCATTTTCTGCATTTCTGTAGGTGTGAGATACACAGTTTACATACTCTGGGTGTATTCTGCAATTGCAAAAACACACATTTAGTGCAAATAAAAAAAATTGCAGTGTTTTCTGCATATCTGGAGGTGTGTGATACACAATTTATATATTTTTCTTCTATTGTGCTATTCAAAGAAAAATTTTTAGGGGAAAAAACTTTTTTTTGGAATAAAATTTTCTGCATTTCTGTAGGTGTGAGATACACCGTTTACATACTCTGGGTGTATTCTGCTATTGCAAAAACACACATTTAGTGGAAAAAAAAAGAAAAAAAATGTGCAGTGTTTTCTGCATATCTGGAGGTGTGAGATACCCAATTTATATATTTTTCTTCTATTGTGCTATTCAAAAATTTTTTTTTTTTTTAATAGCAATTTCTGCATATCTGTAGGTGTGAGATACACCCTTTACATACTCTGGGTGTATTCTGCTATTGCAAAAACACACATTTAGTGCAAAAAAAAATAAAAAATTTGCAGTGTTTTCTGCATATCTGGAGGTGTGAGATACCCAATTTATATATTTTTCTTCTATTGTGCTATTCAAAAAAAAATATTTTTTTTAATAGCATTTTCTGCATTTCTGTAGGTGTGAGATACACCGTTTACATACTCTGGGTGTATTCTGCTATTGCAAAAACACCCATTTAGGGCAAGATCCTAAATTAGGAAAATATGAGGAGAACGTCAAAGAAGGGACGTGGCCCCGGTCGTGGTGCTGCTGGTGGAGCTCCTGTTGCAGGGAGAGGTTGTGGTCGATCTGTGCCAGCTACACGCACAAGTGAAACACCTTCCTCAGGTGCGAGTAGGCGACAGAGCCTGCAGCGGTATTTTGTCGCGCCTAATGAGGCTGTACGAATGTTGAGGCCAGGACAAGTACAGGCGATAGTAGATTGGGTTGCTGACAGTGCCTCCGGTTCCTTCACATTGTCTCCCACCCAGTCTCCTGATGAAAGATCAGAGTTGGCACCTGCAGCCGATGTCCATCAGTCTTTCACCTCACCCCCTTGCAAATCAGCCAAGCAGTCTGAGCCCCAAATCATGTAGCAGTCTCTTCTGCTTTTCGATGACTCTGTTAGCAGGGTTTCCCAGGGCCATCCACCTAGCCCTGCCCCAGAAGTGGAAGAGATTGTGTGCTCCGATGCCCAACCACTTATGTTTCATGATGAGTACATGGGAAGACCATCGCAGCACGTCTCGGATGATGACGAAACACAGGTGCCAACTGCTGCTGCTTTCGCAATTGTGCAGACAGACAAGGAGGGCAGGGGTGAAGACTGGGTGGAAGATGATGTGGAGGACGATGAGGTCCTCGACCCCACATGGAATCAACGTCATGCAGGGGACCAGTGTAGTTCGGAGGAAGAGGCGGTGGCCGCACAGAGCCACCAGCACAGCAGAAGAGGGAGCAGGGTGCAAAAGCGGAGCGTCCATCCCCTAGACAGTAAGTCTGCTACTGCCCAATGCAGCAAGGGACCGAGCACACCAAAGCCAGGTCCAAGGAGTTCCCTAGCGTGGCAGTTCTTCAGACAATGTGCTGATGACAAGACACGAGTGGTTTGCACGCTGTGCAATCAGAGCCTGAAGCGAGGCATAAACGTTCTCAACCTGAGCACAACCTGTATGACCAGGCCTCTAAGTGCAAAGCACGAGCTGCAGTGGAGTAGACACCTCAAAAACCAAGAAAGGTCTCTAGCTCCTCCTGCTTCCTCTTCTGCTACAGTCTCGGCCTCTTCATCCACCTCTGTAGTGACAGTGGCACCTGCCAACCCGCAAGAGGATCTGCCAGCAACACTAGCACCTGGGTCACCAACCATCTCCACAATGTCCCATGGAAGCGTTCAGCTTTCTATCTCCCAAACACTGGAGCAGAAGAGGAAGTACCCTCCTAGCCACCCACAATCCCTGGCCCTGAATGCCAGCATTTCAAAATTCCTCGCCTTTGAAATTCTGTCATTCCATCTGGTGGAGACACAGAGTTTTAAAAGCCTGATGACATTGGCTGTCCCACAGTACGTCGTGCTTAGCCGCCACTACTTTTCCAGGCGAGCCATCCCTTCCCTGCACAACCAAGTGGGGCACAAAAGCAGGTGTGCACTGCGCAACGCCATCTGTGGCAAGGTCCACCTAACTACGGATGCGTGGACCAGTAAGCACGGTCAGGGACTAACAGCACACTGGGTACAGTAAATGCAGTGGCAGCTGGGCCTGAGGCAGATAGCAGTTTGGCGCATGTCCTTCCACCACCGAGGATTGCAGGGTGCTTCAGTTTGCCTCCTGTTGCTAACTCCTCCTACTCCGCTTCCTCATCCTCTACCGCCTCCTTATCCGGTCAGCGTAACACCTTCACCACCAACTTCAGCACAGCCAGGGGTAAAAGACAGCAGGCAGTTTTAAAACTTTCCTGTTTGGGGGAAAAATCCCGCACCGCGCAGGAGTTGTGGAGGGACATGGAACAACAGACCGAAGAGTGGTTGGTGGCAGTGAGCCTCAAGCCCGGCCTGGTGGTGTGCGATAATGGGCGAAATCTCGTAGCAGCTCTGGGCCTAGCCGGTTTGACACACATCCCTTGCCTGGTGCATGTGCTTAACTTGGTGGTCCAGAGGTACCTGAAAAATGACCCCGATATGCCAGAGCTGCTGCAGAAAGTGTGGGCCGTCTGTGCGCACTTTCGGCGTTCTCACCCTGCTGCTGCTCGCCTGTCAGCGATGCAGCGGAACTTCGGCCTTCCCGCTCACCGCCTCATATGTGACGTGCCCACAAGGTGGAACTCCACCTTGCACATACTGGTCAGACTGTGCGAGCAGCAGCAGGCGATAGTGGAGTTTCAGCTGCAGCACGCACCACTTCACCACCAATAAATGGGCCTCCATGCGAGACCTGTGTGCCTTGTTGCGCTGTTTCGAGTACTCCACCAACATGGCCAGTGCCGATGACGACGTTCTCAGCATTACTATCCCAGTTCTATTGAAAAAATGCTTCGGGCGATGATGGAAGAGGATGTGGCACAGAAGGAGGAGGAGGAGGAGGAGGAGGAGGAACCGGGATCATTTCCAAGGCTTTCAGGGCAGTCATTCACAAGTGGCTACGAGGGTGGGTTCCTGCACCAACATACGCCAGGTACACAATTGTCCGGCAGTAAGGGCACAGTTCTGGAGGATGACGAGGTGGAGGAGGAGATGGAGGAGGAGGAACCATGTTCACAGCAGGTTGGCACCCAGACCAGGTCATGGCCATCACTGGTGTGTGGCTGGGGGGATACAGAGGACACAGACGATACACCTCCCACAGAGGACAGCTTTTCGTTGCCTCTGGGCAGCCTGGCACACATGAGCGATTACATGTTGCAGTGTCTCCGCAACGACCGCCGAGTTGCCCACATTCTAACTGGTGCTGATTACTGGGTGGCCACCCTGCTGGATCCCCGTTACAAGGACAACGTACTGTCCTTAATTCCCTCACTGGAGCGTGATCGTAAGATGCGCGAGTACAAGCACACACTGGTAGACGTGCTGCTGGTGGCATTCCCACCTGACAGTGGGGGTATGGTGGAAGCACAAGGCGAAGGCAGAGGAGGAGGAAGAGGTCACCAACACAGCCAGGACACCGCCAGCACCTCAGAAGGCAGGGTTAGCATTGTCGAATCGTGGAAAAGCTTTGTTAGCACACCACAACAACTAGCACCACCAGCTGAGATGGAACGTTTTAGCAGGAGGCAGCATTTCACCAACATGGTGGAGCAGTATGTGTGCACACGCCTACACGTACTGAATGATGGGTCTGCCCCCTTCAACTTCTGGGTCTCCAAATGGGGCACATGGCCTGAGCTTGCCCTTTACGCCTTGGAGGTGCTGGCCTGCCCTGCAGCCAATGTATTATCTGAACGTGTATTTAGCACAGCAGGGGGCGTTATCACAGACAAGCGCAGCCGGATGTCCAGAGCCAATGTGGACAAGCTCACGTTCATTAAAATGAACCAGGCATGGATCCCACAAGACTTGTTTGTACCTTGTGCAGAATAGACATGTATACCGGTGTTCTGCCAAAAACTGTCCGGCCATCGGATAGTGTCCGGCCCGTACTGCACAGGCGCAGCGCTTGCGCAGTACGGAGGACAAGGAGATTTACAAAATTTCCGAAGATGAACGGCGCCTGGCCGTGAGTGCAGGTTCAAGCCCCGCCATCCAAGTGGACATACGGTAGCACATAGTAACAGGGCCCCTCATGGGCTCGCTTCGCTCACCAGTGTCGCCACGCTTCGGGCACGGCCTCGCTTGGCTCGGCTTGAACCTCGGATGGTGTGGCTTGAACCTGGACTCGCCGCGCAGGCGCCGTTCGTCTTCGGAGATTTTCGAAATCCCCTTGTCCTACGTACTGAGCAAGCGCAGTACAGGGCAGACACTATCCGACGGGGGGACAGAATTTGACACATCACCAGCCTTATCCAGCCATTGTTGTATTTTTGAACCAGTGTTGGCTACCTCATCCTCCTCCACCGCCGCTTCCACCTACACAGCCACATCCACCTCAACCTCCTACTCCATATGGACCTCGTCCTCCTAGGTCAAGATTATAATTTTTAATTTTTTTAATTTCAAAGTATTTTATTTTCCCACTAGCTTATCCATTAAATTGAATATTTTTTTCCAGAAAGGGCGTATTCTGGGGCATTCCCACCATATGTGTGGCATCGTGCCGTTGAGTTTGACTTCCTGTACCTTTTCTGCTGAGAAGGGGGCCTCCAGCATATTATTTTTTTATTTTATTTTTTTTAATGTTATTTTAAGTTATTTCCCTATCCACATTTGTTTGCAGAGCACTTGCCATGCTCTTAACAACATTTTGCTGCAATTTGCAACCCTCTAACCCTTTCCATTACTTTTTTAGAGTCATTTTAGTCCTCAAAAGTTCAGATCCCCATTGACTTCAATGGGGTTCGGGTCAAGTTCGGTCCCTTTTTTACGAAGTTCGGCCGAACCCGTCGAACCCCAACATCCAGGTGTCCGCTCAACTCTAGTCAGAACATGTAGTTGCCATCATCCCTTGAAAGCTGAGTGTATAGAAAACCTCTTGTTTTGGGATTATGTAGGCAACAAAAACAAATTATATAGAAAAATTAATAAATTTATTACAAAAAATGGCATTGTATACAATATAAATATGTTGCAAATACTAAAATCATACAGTCATTGAATGGTGAAACAAACGATACAATAGCCAGAATTCAAAAAACCTCCAGAACATCTGGGGACAATCCAAACAAGGGCTTTAACCAACGCATTTCAAACAGTTTACAAGATAGTTCTTCCTCTGGGTTTTAATATATGTATCTTTGTGTACAATAAATCAAGAAAAATCATTTAGTACAACATGTATTGAATCACCTTCCCACACCCCCAACGGTGCAAATAGAGGATGACTCACTTCATTACATTCATTAAAGAAATTGCAGTTCCCATGAAAGTCAACATACTGATCCAAAAACCCCTTGAATGGCTTCTCCGCGCATCTCCAGAAATGCCCGGCCTCCCATGGGGGATTAGGATATTGTATCCAATAAGATGGCGCCTATAGTGATCTGCTGGTTGAAAAATACGGAGCTAGTGAATACCTAAGGATTCACCACCAAAAAGAGTTCCATGGATGCAAAAAAGAAATAGTTGTACTTACCAATTAAAAAGGCATGCAGCACATGTTCCTAGAGAAGGAGAGGGAAAACATCCAAAGACTTCTCACAGAGTTCCACTTGACAGGCAAAAAGTATGCAGCAGATTTGTAGACGGCTCCTCCACTGTTTAGTGGAGGAGAGGGAATGACGCCATGTAATTCCCCTGGCGTCCTTTTAAACCCCTCCACTTAGCCCGATTGGCTAGGTCCGATCACATGACACATCCAGCCCTGTAGGGCGGCATGTCATGGATCTCCATAGCGACGCAATACGCTCCTCAAGTGGGCCGCATCAGCCATGGACAAAGGACCACGCATGCTACCTCGGTATTGGTCGCGCAGCGCATGTGATGACAAGACACACGCCGAAAGCGTGCATATGTCAACACAAGGCGTGTGGCGCTGGTCATTGCGGGAATAGGCTCTTGCTACAGCCAATGGCCACGTCCGCAACCCGGAGTAACCAAAGATGCAGACACAGCCATATTGAAAGAGGGAAGTGATGTACAATAGCCCTCAGCAGCGAGCCCCAAGGCAGGGCCGGGTAGGCCGTGACATATGTATGGGGCAGAGTGGGAAAGAATGATGTTCAAATAGGGGGTAGAGGCTTACAGGGTTAAAATCCCAAATCCCTCATGAAGCTCATGAGAAATATGAAAGATCAGGGACAAATACCACCGGTGCCAATACTTCCCAGGTTGATACCTGGGAGGAAAGCAAGGCCAGACAGCCATAGGCTGTATGTGCCCCCCCCTGGCACTGGATGGGAAGAGAGGGCAAAAACATGGAGAATGCACAGAAAAGACCAAGGGAAGTCAGGGGACATTGGAATATGTAATCTTATACATAACATGTGAACTGCAATGCTATATATTAATTCTAGTGTGAGTCCAACAATACTCCATATCCGAAGACATGGAATATATTATATCACAAACAGATTCTTAAAGCAAAAACAAATAGAAAACATTTTTTTTAAATATGATAAAACCCAAATGTGTGCAAAATCTTGTGTCCTTAAGTTGAGCTGATTCCTACCCCTAAACGCAAAGGGCATGGGCGTGTGGCTGTAAAGATAGACATACAGCATGTAGAGAGGGTGAAGAACAGAGGAACACAAAGGAAAACATGATCACAGCCCAATCAATGGATTCAGCCGTTGTAGGATATAACTCGGGACAACCCCAGGGGGGGGGGTTTGGATGGGGGGGTCCCTCTTGGAAAAGGATATATCCTTTCATGGTTCCAAAAAACAGGGGGGAAGAAACATTCCCCTCCATAGATGTAATCCCCATTTAGTTGGTCTTGCCCAAACTATAGCCCTCCAGAAAAGGCCTGGGGGTGTCGTGGCTTTAAGGTACCTGATCTAGCGCATTTCACGCTGGAGCAGGACCTTATTCCAATCACCTCCCCTACGTGGCATATGAATCCTCCACCACTGAAAAGGTGACTTTCGGCATCCTATACTAGTGATACCTTGCAACGTGTCTACCCAGTGGGAGATACAGGTTCCATATTTTCATACTGTGCATATGTTTCTCTATGCGTTTACCCAGTTCCTGTCTAGTTTTCCCTATGTAGAAGGCCCCGCACTGGCACCTCATGAGGTAAACAACACCCTGTGTTCTACAATTGGCGAAATGCCTGAGCGTAAATGTTTCCCCATTCGGTAGAGCCAGTGCGGAGCCCCCCCCCCCCCCGATGACAGGACACTGGGAACATGCTCCACAGGGATAAGTACCAAAGGTCCTGCAAGGATCTTTCCTTGCATCCCCCCTGTACTCGCTCTGCACCAACATGTTTCCAATAGATCCCGCTTTTTTAAAAGTGATCTGGGGGTTGGGAGGTACAAACTTATTCAAAATCGGATCGTCTGTAAGGATTGGCCAATATTTATTGATAATTTTTCTAATAGTTGAGTGCTCATTTGAATAATTCATGATGATTCTGGAGACATCACCCTCTTTCTTTTTCTTATGAGGTTTAAAAATTAAATCCTGTCTCTTGATACCTCGAACCCGATTGAATGCTTTTTTGAGGCTTGTCCTCTAATTATCAAACGATTACTCAGTTAATCGGATTCCCTTTGAAAATTAATGTCCAAGGTGCAATTTCTTCTAATTCGAAGGAATTGGCTATAGGGAATGGACTTTTTGAGGGCCACCGGGTGAAAACTGTCCGCATGTAACATTGTGTTACCTGCAGTTTATTTTCTGTACAGTTTGCTACTGATCTTTCCATGCATATCCTTACAGATACTAATATTCAGAAAGGAAACTTCCCTCTGGTCATATGACATTGTAAAGAAAAGGTTCAAATCATTGGCATTCATCAGTTTTAAGACCTCCTTTAGATCATCCTCAGGTCCATCCCAGACTATGAAAACGTTGTCTATCTATCGCTGCTACATAAGAATGTGGCCAGCGTACATAGACGTGTGATCCCCCAAAAGGAAATCCTTCTCCCACTCCCCCAGGTACAGGTTGGCATATGAGGGTGCGCAGCACATCCCCATAGCCACCCCCTGCACCTGGAGGTAGTGGGAGCCTTTGAAAAGAAAAATGTTGTGTTGCAGAATGAAATCCAACATCTGCACAATGAAACGATTAAATTTCCAGTCAGTGGTGGGTCATTGGCACAACACCCGACTGATGGGCTGGATTCCTAAATCGTGTGGTATACTATTATAGAGTGATTCCACATCGACTGTGACTAATATGGCTGTTTGGGGAATGACTAGTTCTTCTAATATCTGGAGTAAATGGATCGTGTCCTTCATGTATGAAGGAAGATCTAATACATGAGGTCTCAGATATTGATTAATTACCCGACTAGCTCCTTCCGAAATTGATCCATTACTAGATATGATGGGTCTTCCCGGTGGGTTGCGTAAATTTTTGTGCACTTTCGGAAGGGCATACATTGTTGGCAAACGTGGGTATCTAGTACGGACAAAGTCCCAGGTGTCTTTGTCAATGGCTCCATCTCTGAACGATTCCTCCACCAACTGGTAGAATTCTCCGTCCATCCTGTCAACTGTAGATGGGGACATTTTTTGATAGCATTTAGTGTTCCTTAATATTTTAAAACACATGTCCTCATAATCGTAATTGTCCATCAGGACAATGTTTCCGCCTTTATCAGACCCTTTAATTGTAATCTTTGAGTTGTTTTTTTGGGTCTTTGGGATAGCCCCAAGTTCTTTACGTGGAACGATTGTACCTCTAGATGCGGATCCTCTGGAATTACCATTATGTGTACCTCGACTTTGTCCACTGCTCCTTCTACTTTGTGTTGGATACATCTGGGGATCTGTTGTTGCCTTTTTATTTTGTTGTTGAATCTCTCCCTCAGTTTCATTTTGCCTGGGAGAGGGTCCTTTCCTCTTTTTCCCAAATATTTTCCCTGTATGGGAGGAAACCGAGGAGGAAGAATTCGATGGAGTGTCTGAGTAATCATTGAGTCCATTCGCATTTTCAGACGTTGGATCAGATACTTGAAAGCCACGACTCCCCCAGGCCTCAATGAGGTGGAAAGCTTCAGACCTTTTCTTGAGGGTTTCAGTTCACGAAAAAAATGACTAATCTACATGAGTGATCACAATTTGACTCCCTCAATATAAGGAATCTTTGCCTATATCCCTACCTTTGTGGGTTTACCATGTTAGCACTACTTGGATACGATGCCATCTTGTTTCTATTTTTCCCTCATGTTTATTCATGTTCATTGTTAATCCCCATGTCTTTGGATTCTGAGGGGGAATTTTCTCGACAATAAGATATACACATATATAGGGTTTCTATATAATAATAATTTTTTATATGCATAATATTTTCGGACCTCTTCTATATTTAGGTATCCTTGAATCGGGGTGATCTAGAGGAAGATAGACTTGCTTTGTTTACATTTGGTGTGTACAGCAGAATTGCATTCTCCGTGTCTCTCAGGACATGGAACGGCTTTTTTCCCCCTGCATTCCCCATATTTTTTCTATTTTAGAATAGTAATTTTTTTTCACAATTATTAGCCCCATTTATCCCTATCCGGCACCAGGGGGGCCACCGGCGTCCAACTGAAGGCATGTGGCCCTTTTTTCCTCACAAGGTGGTTTTCCACCCTTAGAGGTATTTGGTGTCGGTGGTGTTTGTCCTTATTTTAGGGCTATAGCTTCCCCTTTGGATTCACATCAATTGTGGGGAGTATTCTGGCCCGGAGATGATGGCACAGTTTGCGACCTCTCTCCTCCACTCTGCACTCTTTTGACGCTTCAGTCCCTATTTTTTCCATCCATGTCTGCTGCTGGCCTGTACTTGTGGATGTTTGTCATCCATAAAGCAGGCAATTATGCGGCCCAGACACAGTGCCATTGTTTTGTTTTCATGCCTTTTTTCATCATGGCCACTCATATCCTTCACCGGATGTTTACATCTGGAAACTGGGAAGTGATGTAGCCCAGGCTCTGCATCACGTCCGGATCACAATCACTGCGGCCTGACGTGCTGTGTCAATGTGGCTAAGTGCCACGTAACCGCTATGATGGAAGGCGTCATCATGACGCTCGGAACAACGTTTAAAAGGAAGGAGCTAATATCATGGCGGAACGCTGCTTGGTGACGCAGGCCACTTGAATCTTTCCCCTTGACTGGGTAAGTTTTGATCTCTGTCCCCTCTTTTGGTTTGGGAGTGGGAAGTGGGCCCTTTTTTGATTGTCATTCTGGGTTTATACAGCATCCAGGCTTTTTACCTTCAAGCGCCATTCTTTTGGATTTTTGATCCGGCTTTCCTATAGAGGATAAAAGGGTATATCATGTGATTGTCTGGGGACCTTCCCTGCTGAGACCATGGGGAATGCATCTGCTATTTATGAATTGAAAAGTAAGTCACTATCTAGCATAGGTGACCGCAATGGTAAACATCCCACTGTAATGGCAAGCACGGGCGATGCAGGTGCAGGCAATGCGGGTGTGAGTACTGTAGGTGCGGGCAATGCAGGTGTGGGTACAACCTTTTCCTCCGGAGTAGGGGCCTTCACTCGGGGTGTAGTTTCCCCAGAGTCCATCGTGATCCCTCTCTAAGGTTGCGGATCGGGGCCACCGAAATCCTGTCCCAACCCTTCTTAGCGACAATTTCGTCTATCTCAGCATCATCCCCATCATCTGAATATGAGTCCAAATCGGATGTGTCATATTCCTCAGCAGGCAGATATGCTCGGGTTCCCGTCACAGTACCCCCAGCCTCCTTACTGTCCCCTGACGTGGATTTTCCAGAGATCCCTCCGCTCTGAAGATCCGTTCAGGCAGGCGGTGGGGCAGGCTTCTACCGTGGCTGCGGGAGGCCTGTACATATCCCACTTTCCGTTTAGCGGGTGGGATGGAAGTTTCTGTGGTGACAGAGGCAGCGTCTGCTGCGGTGTCCATCGATGGCTCCGTAGTGGTCAGAACCTCATCCTTGATCCCATCCGTTGTGACCGCAGTGATGCGCGTGGATTTGGCTGCAGAGGCATAATTGTCTTCCTCTGAAGTAACGGCCCCTGTAATGCAATTGACCCGGTAGGCTCGGGGTGATTTGGTGGTCTGGTCCACCTCAAACAGGAATTCCCCACAAGTCCAGCACCTTCTGAACGGCCGTAGTTGCACAGCCAGACCACAGCATCTGGGACAGAGCACGCCCATGGCCCCCCGCATCTCGGCAAGTGTATAGTACGAAACGGCCTCGAGGCTTGAGCCGGATCCCTGTATCCATAAGCAGGCCGTAATAGGAGCAATGTCCATGGTAGTGGTAGTTGGGAACATCCGGGGTCCCGATAAATTGGAAGTCCATGGGGTAGCAAACATATTGCTTCTCTATCAAGTCCAGGCTCTCTCTGTCACTTGGCGCCAAATGTACCACGTGTAACTTCCAAAATGCGGGGGCTCCTCCCCCTTTTTCTCTTCCTCACGCAGCTCGCAGGCTTTTCTTCTTCTAGGATAAGCCCACGAACTACGCAGCTAGAAAAAAATAAAGAACAGTCCTGTACCTCATTTTCTCTCTTTTTGAATAGTGACGCAGTCCAATTTTCCTAAATGGCCGACTTCCACAAAACACATATACAAGAGAAAAAAAATATAGTCCAACTTCGAGGGGTAGCTGCAAAAATCCCGGACTCGAGCCCCCACGTGTAGCGATACCTCTGTCTCTCCTCAGACTGTATGGGCCGCTGATTTTTCTCTTAGGTCCTGCAGCGTTTACCTCTCTCCGTTGGAGTCTTCACCCTAGTGTGTAGGAAGAAGTCTATTTTCTTTCTTTACTCTAAGAAGGCCAATGTCCACACAGTAGGTTAAACCCCAATAAAAAAGGTTTATTTTTATACGTTGCTTGAGGAACTTGACAGGAAAGATAGAATGAGAGAATATGAACAGGGAGGTAGGTTCAGGCACGCAACAATTAAGCAACACTCGTCGCCACTCAAGCTTGAGTGGGTTTTTGCTCACCCGGATAGTCCCTCTTACAGTGGTCCTAGCAGCCGTTGTGGAGCACGAAACAACTACTTGCAATTTCCAAGGGATACGATAAGGAGATCCTCTACCTCAGAATCCTTAAGTCCCGAACTTTCCGGCCTAGTAACAATAAGACCTTAGGTGCCAATGGGGCACGTTACCAGGCTTTTGGCGGATAGGAATCCTTCCCTCTGTCAGGTAGCCAGGCCTCTCCCAAGACAGTGAATCTTTCACTAATCCCCTTGGGGACCGATCCTCCCCTGGCTTCCTCTCCTTCAGAGCGGGTAACCCCTCACATGGGTACCCTGGGACTCCTCTTCGGGTGTAGGCCTCAGTCAAAGGTGCTGGGCCTACCTGCAGCGATGCAGCCTCAGGCTAAAGGTGCCCGAGACCGAAACACACACACGCACCCCCGGCCATGAGGGCCATCGAAGGTGGGGTACGTGCCGAACAAGACCAAGGGCTCCCCTGGATCTCTTTTCGCCCAATCGCGTCTGGCCCTTAAGTACCCTCTCCCAGCATGCACAGCGGGTTGACCACACCCACTGCACAGCTGCCGAGAGATGACACCCAATGGGGTTGCGATACCCCCTGTGGTTCCACCTGAGCCGGAGATGACAGTGCCACCTACAGGCAACAGAGAACACTGCAGCCAGGCAATATCACACCAGAGCAGAAGCAAATGTTTAATAGTCTGAGCCCAACTATTGGCTCAGACTAACCCCTAAATTTGAACATAGCGCCCCCTAAATTGAATGATTTTTTCTATCTATTTGTACAATGAATTAATTTTTTTCACTTGATTTTCCTGTTTTGTTGCCTTAAAAATCCCACAATAGAGGTTCTTCATACTTCTTCATAACACAAGGGATGATGGCAACTACATGCCCAATTACATGCGTCGTTCTAATTTTAGTTTTTTTTTGTTTTAGCTGCCAGGCAGGTAAATTTAGGCAGGCCTATGCTGCATGCTAGGCCTGTTTGTTTTGATCTGGGGGGCAGGGATTGGTTAGTGTAGCAGTGGGTGTGACCACCTGTCCTTTAGTTCTCCCTCCCCTGCTTCCAGGGAAAATGTTCTGGAAGAGGGGTAGGGCTGGGAACTTGAGTGACAGGGAGTTTATGTGAGGAGCCCTGACCAATCTCCAATTGGAATTGGCAGGGGGCAGGCCTCCTACATAAACTCAGATCCAGCCCACTGGAGGGGAGTTGTCGGCTGGGTGAAGTGAAGAATGGAGTGTTAGACTGCAGCAGGAGGCCCATTCCCATCTGGGGGGGTGCAGGTCTCGGTGGAGGAGCTCGGGAGCTGGGAGGGAGTCTCTCCTTCCACAGTCATGGAGGAGGTGTCCTGGAACAGAGGAGCTGGAGAAGCAGTCGGTACGCATGTCCGGGTAAATTCTACATCAAGGACTCAGGGCAGGGCAGTGAGTGAGGCACAGTGGATATATGGAGGAGGCATGCCAGGGGAGTTGGGTGCAAGGCCAGAGGAGAGACTGTAGGGTTTTGTGTCAAATCGCTGTGGCCACAGGGTTTGCAAGAAGGACTGGCTGGGATCAGTAGTCCACCAACCATTTTGTGCTGCTAATTAACCAGGCCATCAAGAAGGGGTACTGCAGACCCCTGGCCTATCAGAATTCAGCAAAGTTCAGCAACCACCAGGGATTATTCAGAGTGATCCCTGGTGCAGTGTGAAGATGATGGGGCGGAAAGACTAACGCTGTGGCAGTGAAGTTTGTGCAGAAGGAGAAGAGTCCTGGGAGTAACAGTCTGCAGGAGTTGTGCAGAGGAGGAGTAATAGTCTGCAGGGGTTGTGCAGAGGAGGAAGTAAAGTTGATACTGCCAAGGTTAGAGTCCTTTATTTTTCCAAGCGCAACTGATTCAACAATTCTTCAATAAATATGGCAAGTGTAATCCGTTCTATGGGCATCCCATACCCTTTCCCCCAACCAAGTTATATCCCCCAAATAAACAAAAACAAAAGCAAATAACTGTTCATTGTCTACTGAAGAGTAGGGATGGGCTGAACACCCCCCGGTTTGGTTCGCACCAGAACATGCAAACAGACCGAAAGCCCGCGCGAACATTCGAACAACCGTTAAAGTCTATGGGACTCAAACGTAAGAAATCAAAAGTGCAAATTTTAAAGGCTAATATGCAAGTTATTGTCCTAAAAAGGGTTTGGGGACCCGGGTCCTGCCCCAGGGGACATGTATCAATGCAAAAAAAAGTTTTAAAAACTGAAGTTTTTTCAGGAGCAGTGATTTTAATGATGCTTAAAGTGAAAAAATAAAAGTGAAATATTCCTTTAAATATCGTACCTGGGGGGTGTCTATAGTATGCCTGTGAAGTGGTGCGTGTTTCCCGTGTTTAGAACAGTCCCTGCACAAAATGACATTTCTAAATGTATAAAAGTCATTTAACCACTTAAGCCCCGGACCAATACGCAGCATAAAGAGCTGATTTTACAATTTGGCACTGCGCTGCTTTAACTGGAAATTATGCGGACATGCAATGTTGTACCCAAATGAAATTTGCGTCCTTTTCTTCCCACAAATAGAGCTTTCTTTTAATGGTATTTGATTGCCTCTGCGATTATTTTTTTTGCGATTTAAACGGAAAAAGACCGAAAATGTTGAAAAAAAATGATATTTTCTTCTTTTTGTTATAAGAAAAATCGAATAAACTCAATTTTAGTCATACATTTAGGCCAAAATGTATTCAGCCACATGTCTTTAGTAAAAAAAAATGTCAATAAGCGTATATTTATTGGTTTGCGCAAAAGTTATAGCGTCTACAAACTAGGGTACATTTTCTGGAATTTATGACTACCTATCTAATTTCTTGAGGTGCTAAAATGGCAGGGCAGTACAACCCCCCCCCCCTAAATGACCCCATTTTGGAAAGTAGACACCCCAAGGAAATTGCTGAGAGGCATGTTGAGCCCATTGAATATTTTTTTTTTGCCCCAAGTGATTGAATAATGACAAAAAATAAAATTTTTGATTTCACTCCTCACTACCTATCACAGTTTCGAAGGCCATAAAATACCAAAATAGCACAACCCCCCCCCCCCCCCAAATGACCCCATTTTGGAAAGTAGACACACTAAACTACTTGCTGAGAGGCATGGTGAGTATTTTACAGCTCTCATTTGTTTTTAAAAGTGAAGAAAGAAAATATATTTTTTTTTTTTCAATTTTCAAAACTTTGTGACAAAAAGCGAGATCTGCCAAATACTCACCATACCTCTCAGCAAATAGCTTGGGGTGTCTACTTTCCAAAATGGGGTCATTTGGGGGGGGGGGGGGGTTTGTGCCATCTGGGCATTCCATGGCCTCCGAAACTGTGATAGGCAGTGAGGAGTGAAATCAAAAATTTACACCCTTAGAAAGCCTGAAGGCGGTGCTTGGTTTTTGGGGTCCCGTACGCGGCTAGGCTCCCAAAAAGTCTCACACATGTGGTATCCCCGTACTCAGGAGAAGGAACAGAATGTATTTTGTGGTGTAATTCCACATATGCCCATGTTTGAGCAATATATCATTTAGTGACAACTTTGTGCAAACAAATAAAAAAAAAATATATTCCATGGACTCGACATGCCTCTCAGCAGATAGCTTGGGTTGTCTACTTTCCAACATAGGGTCATTTGGGGGGGGGGGGGGGTTTGAACTGTCCTGGCATTTTATACACAACATTGGGAAGCTTATGTCACACATCATCCACTCTTCTAACCACTTGAAGACAAAACCCTTTCTGACACTTTTTGTTTAAATGAAAACATTTTTTTTTTGCAAGAAAATTACGTTGAACCCCCAAACATTATATATTTTTTTAAAGCAAAGGCCCTACAGATTAAAATGGTGGGTGTTGCATTTTTTTTTTCCACACAGTATTTGCACAGCGATTTTTCAAACGCATTTTTTGGGGAAAAAATACAGTTTTTTAATTTTAATGCACTAAAACACACTATATTGCCCAAATGTTTGATGAAATAAAAAAGATAATCTTAGGCCGAGTACATGGATACCAAACACGACATGCTTTAAAATTTCGCACAAACGCGCAGTGGCGACAAACTACCGGTACATACATTTTTAAAAGCCTTTAAAAGCCTTTACAGGTTACCACATTAGATTTAAAGAGGAGGTCTACTGCTAAAATTACTGCCCTCGATCTGACCTTCGCGGTGATACCTCACATGCATGATGCAATTGCTGTTTACATATGACGCCAGGCCGACGCTTGCGTTCGCCCTTGCGCAAGAGCAGGATGGGACAGGGGTGCTTTTTTTTTTATTATTATTTTGCTTTTTTATTTTATTTATAAACTTATTTTTTTTTTTTTTTATCATTTTTATTTTTATCTCTGTGAATGTAAATATCCCCTATGATAGCAATAGGTAGTGACAGGTACTCTTTTTTTGAAAAAAATGGGGTCTATTAGACCCTAGATCTTTCCTCTGCCCTCAAAGCATCTGACCACACCAAGATCGGTGTGATAAAATGCTTTCCCAATTTCCCAATGGCGCTTTTTATATCCGGGGGGGACATTCCCTCCCACTGCTTGTAAAAGCAGTCCAGAGGCTAATTAGCCACTAGGATTGCTTTTACATTGCTTTTACATGAAAGCCGGCCGCTGGCTGAAAAGAATGATACCAAGATGATACCTAAACCCACAGGCATAATTCTGGTATAACCATTCAAAGTCCAGCAACATACCAGTACGTTGCTGGTCCTTGTTGGACATGTATTGTAATCTTTTTTTTCATGCAGCCTGTTGGCTGAACGAAAAAAAGAGATTGATCGGTGGGTATGCCCACCATTAGAATACCGCCCTTCATCCACCCACTTCTAATGATGGGCATACATGCACCATTTATATATGCCGAAGCATGGGGGCATCTTCCCGCAAAAGTTATGCCGCGTACACACGGTCGGACTTTTCCACGGGCAAGCCTCCATCGGAAATTTCGACCGTATGTACGCGGCATTAGGAGCAAAATCGCTCCTCCGCCCCTGCTGCCCCCATGCTTCGGCATATATGCTCTTTTTTTTAACTGTGGTGGTGAAATCACCTCCTACAGCACTGGAGTTGCAGGGATCAGGCCTGTCTCTGCGAACGCTGCAGTTATGTGTGTTGTGTTTTGAGAGTGACAGTGATCGATCGATACTGCACTTGGGTGGCCTGCGCTGGGCAGAGGGGAAAAACGCAGGTGCTAGCAGGTATCTGGGCTGATCCCGCTAACACTGCATTTTTGGGAACCCTAAACTGCTGGGGACGCTAGTATAGATCTGATCAGATCAGATATTGATCTGATCAGATACTATACCACTAAGGGAGGTGTATGCTTCATGCGTGGGTGTTAGCGCTACTGGCACTAACCTGATGCTGCCTGGGGTGTGACGCAGACCCTCTCTGACGCTAAAACCTAATTGATATCACCCGCCAGGCGATCAGGGGGTTAAACCTTTATTGGGTTATATACGGCAGGTGCCCTGACACTATAAAAAGCAAACTAACTAACCAGCGTCACCCGTAACACTTATACGGTGATCACTGGTGAAAGGGTTAACTAGGGGCAATCAGGGGGTTAAAACCTTTATTAGGTAATATATGTGGGTACCTGACGATATATAAAAACCTGACGGGGAACCTAAATAACGACCAGTGTCACCAGTGACACTTATACGGTGATCACTGGTGAAAGGGTTAACTCTAGGGGCAATCAGAGGGTTAAAACCTTTATTAGATAAGATATGGGGTACCTGATGCTATAAAAACCTGGCGGCGAACCTAAAAAAATAACTGACTACCTAGCGGCACCAGCATAACTAATACAGCGATCAGAAAAACGATCGCTTAGTGACACTGGCAAAAGCGGTCGAAAGGGTTACCTGGGGGGCGATCAAGGGGTTAAACCTTTATTAGGTAATATATGGGGGTACCTGAAGCCAGTGCCGGGACAAGGTAATTTGGTGCCCAGGGCGAAGGAGGCAAACTGCGCCCCCCCCCCCCCCCCAATTATCGTCGCCGTTCATCGTCACCGTTGTGACTATCTGTGCCTCTCTGGAGAGTTCCACAGATATTCTTGCCCACTCAGAACCCTTCCCTTTTGCTAAAAGGTACTTCTTCCTTATAAAGTACTTACATTCAATGCAAAGCATCCCTTGTGCTGAGGTATATGCGGCATATAGCCCTGTGTACAGAGTGCAGGGGTCAGGAATATGTAACAGAGGGTATCACACAGCGTGCAGTGGTAAAGCGCATGTAATATGCAGATCAGCATACAGAATGCAGGGCCCAGGAGTATGTAACGCACAACCTATTGTACAGAATACAGCATGCAGTAGTACCATCCCAAGGCCTTTAATATGTAACATACAGCCATGCATTACATACTCTTGCTCACTGAACTCTGTATGCTTTACTGTCCCCCATCCCTGGTCTTCCCCAAGCAAAAATCCCCCTTCCCTCAAGTATTCTACCTCTGTGTCCCCTCTTCCACAGCTCACCTTTGCCCCTCCCCATCAACATCTCACTTCTACACCCCCAGTCCAAAACTCACCTCTGCACCCCCATCCACATTATCTCTGCACCTCAATCTAAAGCTCACCCTAATCCACAGCTCTCACCTTTGCCACCCCCCATGTTTCACTTCTGCACCCCCAGCTTCCCCCATGGCTCTCGCCTCTGCACAACCTGTACCACCCTCCACAGCTCTCACTTTGCACAACCTGACTTCTGCAGCTCTCCCCTCTGCACAGAGCTCCACCTTCCCAGTTCTCCTCTCCCTTTCTGCACAAATCCACCCCCCTCCACACATTCCCAGTTCTCCTCTCTGCACACATCCCGCCAGCTCTTCCTCATGTGCAAATCCCCCCCAGATCCCCTCTCTGCACACCCCCCCCATATCCCCTCTCTGCACACATTCCCCCAGTTCCTCTCTCTGCACACCCCCCAGATCCCCTCTGCACACATTCCCCCAGATCCCCTCTGCACACATTCCCCCAGATCCCCTCTCTGCACACATTCCCCCAGATCCCCTCTCAGCACACACCCCCCAGATCCCCTCTGCACACATTCCCCCAGATCCCCTCTCTGCACACACCCCCCCCCAAATCCCCTCTGCACACATTCCCCCAGATCCCCTCTCTGCACACACCCCCCAGATCCCCTCTGCACACATTCCCCCAGATCCCCTCTCTGCACACACCCCTCAGATCCCCTCTGCACACATTCCCCCAGATCCCCTCTCTGCACACACCCCCCCAGATCCCCTCTGCACACATTCCCCCAGATCCCCTCTACACACATTCCCCCAGATCCCCTCTCTGCACACACCCCCCCAAATCCCCTCTGCACACATTCCCCCAGATCCCCTCTCTGCACACACCCCCCCAAATCCCCTCTGCACACATTCCCCCAAATCCCCTCTGCACACATTCCCCCAGATCCCCTCTCTGCACACACCCCCCAGATCCCCTCTCTGCACACATTCCCCCAGATCCCCTCTCTGCACACACCCCCCAGATCCCCTCTCTGCACACACCCCCCAGATCCCCTCTCTGCACACACCCCCCCAGATCCCCTCTCTGCACACACCCCCCAGATCCCCTCTCTGCACACACCCCCCAGATCCCCTCTGCACACATTCCCCCAGATCCCCTCTCTGCACACACCCCCCAGATCCCCTCTCTGCACACACCCCCCAGATCCCCTCTGCACACATTCCCCCAGATCCCCTCTCTGCACACACCCCCCAAATCCCCTCTGCACACATTCCCCCAGATCCCCTCTCTGCACACACCCCCCAGATCCCCTCTGCACACATTCCCCCAGATCCCCTCTCTGCACACACCCCCCCAAATCCCCTCTGCACACATTCCCCCAGATCCCCTCTCTGCACACACCCCCCCAAATTCCCTCTGCACACACCCCCCAGATCCCCTCTCTGCACACACCCCCCAGATCCCCTCTCTGCACACACCCCCAGCTCTCCTCCATGTACACACCCCCCAGCTCTCCTTTCTTTACAGATCCACCCCAGATCCCCTCTCTGCACACACCCCCCAGATCCCCTCTCTGCACACACCCCCAGCTCTCCTCCATGTACACACCCCCCAGCTCTCCTTTCTGTACAAATCCACCCCAGATCTCCTCTCTGCACACATCCCTCCTGCTCTCCTCTCTGTACAAATCCACCCCAGATCTCCTCTCTGCACACATCCCTCCAGCTCTCCGCTCTGTACAAATCCACCCCAGATCTCCTCTCTACACACATCCCTCCAGCTCTCTGCTCTGTACAAATCCACCCCAGATCTCCTCTCTGCACACATCCCTCCAGCTCTCCTCTCTGTACAAATCCACCCCAGATCTCCTCTCTGCACACATCCCTCCAGCTCTCCTCTCTGTACAAATCCACCCCAGATCCCCTCTCTGCACACATCCCTCCTGCTCTCCTCTCTGTACAAATCCACCCCAGATCTCCTCTCTGCACACATCCCTCCAGCTCTCCTCTCTGTACAAATCCACCCCAGATCTCCTCTCTGCACACATCCCTCCTTTCTGTACAAATCCACCTCAGATCTCCTCTCTGCACACATCCCTCCAGCTCTCCTCTCTGTACAAATCCACCCCAGATCTCCTCTCTGCACACATCCCTCCAGTTCTCCTCTCTGTACAAATCCACCCCAGATCTCCTCTCTGCACACATCCCTCCAGCTCTCCTCTCTGTACAAATCCCTCCAGCTCTCCTCTCTGTACAAATCCACCCCAGATCTCCTCTCTGTACAAATCCACCCCAGATCTCCTCTCTGCACACATCCCTCCAGCTCTCCTCTCTGTACAAATCCACCCCAGATCTCCTCTCTGCACACATCCCTCCAGCTCTCCTTTCTGTACAAATCCACCCCAGATCTCCTCTCTGCACAGATCCCTCCAGCTCTCCTTTCTGTACAAATCCACCCCAGATCTCCTCTCTGCACACATCCCTCCAGCTCTCCTTTCTGTACAAGTCCACCCCAGATCTCCTCTCTGCACACATCCCTCCAGCTCTCCTCTCTGTACAAATCCACCCCAGATCTCCTCTCTGCACACATCCCTCCTTTCTGTACAAATCCACCTCAGATCTCCTCTCTGCACACATCCCTCCAGCTCTCCCCTCTGTACAAATCCACCCCAGATCTCCTCTCTGCACACATCCCTCCAGCTCTCCTCTCTGTACAAATCCACCCCAGATCTCCTCTCTGCACACATCCCTCCAGCTCTCCTCTCTGTACAAATCCCTCCAGCTCTCCTTTCTGTACAAATCCACCCCAGATCTCCTCTCTGCACACATCCCTCCAGCTCTCCTTTCTGTACAAGTCCACCCCAGATCTCCTCTCTGCACACATCCCTCCAGCTCTCCTCTCTACAAATCCACCCCAGATCTCCTCTCTGCACACATCCCTCCTTTCTGTACAAATCCACCTCAGATCTCCTCTCTGCACACATCCCTCCAGCTCTCCTCTCTGTACAAATCCACCCCAGATCTCCTCTCTGCACACATCCCTCCAGCTCTCCTCTCTGTACAAATCCACCCCAGATCTCCTCTCTGCACACATCCCTCCAGCTCTCCTCCTCTCTGTACAAATCCCTCCAGCTCTCCTCTCTGTACAAATCCACCCCAGATCTCCTCTCTGTAAAAATCCACACCAGATCTCCTCTCTGCACACATCCCTCCAGCTCTCCTCTCTGTACAAATCCACCCCAGATCTCCTCTCTGCACACATCCCTCCAGCTCTCCTTTCTGTACAAATCCACCCCAGATCTCCTCTCTGCACACATCCCTCCAGCTCTCCTGTCTGTACAAATCCACCCCAGATCTCCTCTCTGCACACATCCCTCCAGCTCTCCTCTCTGTACAAATCCACCCCAGATCTCCTCTCTGCACACATCCCTCCAGCTCTCCTCTCTGTACAAATCCACCCCAGATCTCCTCTCTGCACACATCCCTCCAGCTCTCCGCTCTGTACAAATCCACACCAGATCTCCTCTCTGCACACATCCCTCCAGCTCTCCTCTCTGTACAAATCCACCCCAGATCTCCTCTCTGCACACATCCCTCCTGCTCTCCTCTCTGTACAAATCCACCCCAGATCTCCTCTCTGCACACATCCCTCCAGCTCTCCTCTCTGTACAAATCCACCCCAGATCTCCTCTCTGCACACATCCCTCCAGCTCTCCTCTCTGTACAAATCCACCCCAGATCTCCTCTCTGCACACATCCCTCCAGCTCTCCGCTCTGTACAAATCCACACCAGATCTCCTCTCTGCACACATCCCTCCAGCTCTCCTCTCTGTACAAATCCACCCCAGATCTCCTCTCTGCACACATCCCTCCAGCTCTCCGCTCTGTACAAATCCACACCAGATCTCCTCTCTGCACACATCCCTCCAGCTCTCCTCTCTGTACAAATCCACCCCAGATCTCCTCTCTGCACAAATCCCTCCTTTCTGTACAAATCCACCTCAGATCTCCTCTCTGCACACATCCCTCCAGCTCTCCTCTCTGTACAAATCCACCCCAGATCTCCTCTCTGCACACATCCCTCCAGCTCTCCTCCTCTCTGTACAAATCCCTCCAGCTCTCCTCTCTGTACAAATCCACCCCAGATCTCCTCTCTGTAAAAATCCACACCAGATCTCCTCTCTGCACACATCCCTCCAGCTCTCCTCTCTGTACAAATCCACCCCAGATCTCCTCTCTGCACACATCCCTCCAGCTCTCCTTTCTGTACAAATCCACCCCAGATCTCCTCTCTGCACACATCCCTCCAGCTCTCCTGTCTGTACAAATCCACCCCAGATCTCCTCTCTGCACACATCCCTCCAGCTCTCCTCTCTGTACAAATCCACCCCAGATCTCCTCTCTGCACACATCCCTCCAGCTCTCCGCTCTGTACAAATCCACACCAGATCTCCTCTCTGCACACATCCCTCCAGCTCTCCTCTCTGTACAAATCCACCCCAGATCTCCTCTCTGCACACATCCCTCCTTTCTGTACAAATCCACCTCAGATCTCCTCTCTGCACACATCCCTCCAGCTCTCCTCTCTGTACAAATCCACCCCAGATCTCCTCTCTGCACACATCCCTCCAGCTCTCCTCTCTGTACAAATCCACCCCAGATCTACTCTCTGCACACATCCCTCCAGCTCTCCTCTCTGCACACATCCCTCCAGCTCTCCTCTCTGCACACATCCCTCCTGCTCTCCTCTCTGCTAACCCCCCCCCTTTCATGGTTCCCTCTCTCAGCACATATTCCCCCTTCCCCCACACCTTTACAGTGCACTCCTCTCTGCACAACCTCAGGCTTTGGCAAACCCTCACCTCTTCTGAGGGCCACCGTTCTCTGTGGTATGGGCAGGCTTTTTTTTTCTTAATTCAGCAGAGTACAGAGAGCTCTGCCTGCTGTAGCACAGAGCCAGAGGAGGAGTTTCAGAGCTCCTCGGCTCCGCACTGCAATGTATCAGTAGTAGCAGCAAGCAGGGACAAGCTGCCTCTGGAATCACTGCCGCTGTAGCTTAGTGCTGGGATCAGAATTGTGCTCGAGGGCAGCATCAGTGAGTGCCCAGAGCTAACACAGAAAAGCCAGTTGAGGAAGTGAGCTCTGCAGAAAACTTCCTCTACTGGCTGTGTGTTACATGACAGGTCGGAGAGGAGAGGGCTGCCAGAGGTGAAAAAGCCCTGGTGGCGATACACACTTTGTTGCTGAACTTCTGCTGGTTCCTCCTCGGCGGCTCCTCCCGCAGCTTCGGCAGCAGCTCTCTACTCTCCTCCTATCCTGCCTCCGGCCGTGAGTGATGTCATGCCGCCGTGACTACAAAGTCCATTCATTGGGGGAGAGAAGGGGCAGCGCTGACAGGTATGGCTGGTGTGGACTGTGTAGGCTTGTGCTGGGTGCAGGAGCGCACTCGGCACATTACAGCAGTAAGGTACAGATGACTACAGTACAGCTAGAGGCGCCGGCTAGTGTGTACAGTGAAGCACACTGCCGGCACTTCACCTGCGCCCCCCTCCCGCCCGCAAATTGTACCGCCCAGGGCATCCGCCCCTTCCGCCCCTGCCTTGTACCGGCCCTGCCTGAAGCTATAAAAACCTGGCGGCGAACCTAAAAAAATAACTGACTACCTAGCGGCACCACCGACACTAATACAGCGATCAGAAAAACGATCGCTTAGTGACAGTGGTGCTAGGGGGTGAAAGGGTTACCTGGGGGGTGATCAAGGGGTTAAACCTTTATTAGGGGGGGTTAGGGGGCTACCCTGGACCTAAAACTAACTGCCCTGACACTTTTACAGTTACAAATGTCACTGTTTGCAGTGATCAGTAAATAAATGATCACTGCAATCAGTGACACTGTGACTGGATGCCTATGTGTGCCTATGTGTCAGTGGGCTGTTGGTGCGCTTGATGTTTTCTCTCCACGACGCTCCGGTCTATGTGAGAGCCGCAGGAGAGATGACATCACTTCCTCCTGCCTGTGTATACATTACACAGGCAGAGGAAGCATTTGATTCACCGGGAGCGATCAAGAGGGGGTGGCCAGAAACCAATGGTCGCCCCCTCATCACGGATCGCTCCTGGAGCGATACCGACTGCTCACTGTACCGGAGGGGGGTCCGATTGAAGGCAGGCACGTACAGGTATGTGATTGTGCCTGTCCGTGGCATTTTGCCGACGTATATATACAGTGAGCGGTCGTTAAGTGGTTAAAACTGCTTGCGGCTTTAATGTAATGTCGGGTCCCGGCAATATGGACGAAAATCGTTGAGAAAAACGGCATGGGTACCCCCCCCCCAGCCCAATACCAGGCCCTTTGGGTCTTGTATGGATATTAAGGGGAACCCCGCACCCAAATTAGAAAAAGAAAAGGCGTGGGGCCCCCAGGCCCTATATACTCTGAACAGCAGTATACAGGCGGTGCAAACAAGACAGGGACTTTAGGTTTGTTCTTAAGTAGAATCTGTTTGTAATTTGGAACAGGTAAATTTTGTAAGTGTAGCTCCAGCCAAAAAATATATTTTAAAGCTTTTTGGACAACATAGGGAAGGGTTATCACCCCTGTAACATTTGTTTTGCTGTCTGTGCCCCTGTTCAGGAGATTTCACCTCACTCTCTGTCCCAATGACAATTTGATTTAGAAAATTTGGGGTTATTAGTGAAACAAGGATTGGTGATAAAGCATAAGTGGAGAGGAGACATGTTTTTCCCATATTTACTCTTACAGGAGAGAATTTCCCTTCCTAGCTGTAGGTTTCCTCTCACTTCCTGTTGTCTCCCTCCGTTTGTAAGTAGGAGTCGTTTGTAAGTCGGATGTTGGCTGCACCAGCACTGTTGGCTGTAGACACAGAGCCTGCTTGCCCTCTTTTAGTGGCCTGTGAGCATCTGCCTTTCCTTGGTGGCCTTCCAGACATGCTGTAAAATTGGATTAGCAAAACACCGCCTGAAGTTTACTAGAAAAATTACACTATGAATGGCCTGCAGTCAGGTATAGGCTTGGCTACAGTACAATGCAGTGGATATATATGTAGGCGACAGTATATATTTTTATGCACTGCAGATCACTGAATCACCTGCCTGCCTGAAAGTGTATTTTAATATGGACACCAGGAATGGCCTGCAGGCAGGTTTAGGCTTGGCTAGACTATAATGCAGTGGGTATATATGTAGGAGACAGTTTATATATATTATGCACTGCAGATCACTGAATCACCTGCCTGCCTGAATTATTTTAGAAACAGTACACCAGAAATGGTCTGCAGTGAGATCTAGCTAAACTAGATACAGTGTGAATATATATGTGTGTGTGTGTATATATATATATATATATATATATATATATATATACTGTGAGGGGGTTAGCTCGGCAGCGGGTGTGTGTGACCCCCCGGGATGGGCTCCCCACACAAAACAGGCCCAGCAAACGGAGGTTGTGGTTTTCAAAATCAAAAAGGTGCGGTTTATTTTCTATTTACAGTGACAAAACACAGCAAAGCAAAAGAAACATAACCAAAATAAATCCTGGTCAAGTTGACCTCTGACTAAACATACAGGTTTCCTAACTAACAACTGGGATCAGCCTAGTGCTGTCCTAGTCCCTAAGTCCCTGGTTTTAAATGTCCAAACAAATAGCCACACAGGCTTTTTCTCACCGCACAGGGGTTCACTCTCCCTAGACAGTCCACACAGGTCTGGTTCCAGGCATGAGCTAACATCTAATGAAGCTGGGAGTTCTTATAGAGGCCTAAATGAGCTGACAAGCTTCAGCTGGTCTCATCAACTCCCTGTCTGCACGACGCCCAGCCCTCTCCCTAGAGGTATGAGTCATCCATGAGCCCACTAGCCTTATACAACTCTCCACCTAGTTGTATAAGTCGGCGTAAAGCCTGAATCTGGGCGAAATATATCTACCCCCCTGGATGCAACCAGGTGACTTTACCTTCCTGCTGTCACATACCCCCTCCTCTTGTTTTAACCTCGGGGTTGGAACACCAGCAATCAGGCATTCATGTACTCGAGACAAAGCATCCACATTCCCCATTTGAACGCCAGGGCGATGCTTTACTGTGAAGTTGAATTCCTGGAGGGCCAGGAACCACCTATTCACTCTTCTATTTGTTTCCTTGTTTTGAGCCATCCACTTTAACGGAGCGTGATCCGTAACCATGTCAAAGTGCCTACCTAGCAGGTAGTACCGAAGGGAATCTAGAGCCCACTTCACCGCTAAACACTCCTTTTCAACGGTGGCGTAATTTACCTCATGGGACTTCAACTTCCTGCTGAGGTAAATGACTGGGTGCTCTTCCCCGTTCCAGACCTGGGACAATACTGCTCCTAACCCCACATCTGACGCATCACTTTGTACGACAAAGTCTTTAGAGAAGTCGGGTGAGTACAACACTGGCTGGCTACATAAGGCTTGTTTCAAGAATTGGAATGCTGCCTCAGCCTCGGGGGTCCATTTAATCATGACCGACCCTTTCCCCTTCGTCAGGTTGGTTAGGGGCACAGCCTTAGAAGCAAAGTGGGGAATGAATCGCCGATAATACCCAGCGATTCCCAGAAAGGCTCGTACCTGCTTCTTGCTGTTGGGACGTGGCCAACTCTGGATGGCCTCGACTTTGTTGAGTTGGGGTTTTATTACTCCCCTCCCAATGGTGTACCCAAAATATTTGGCCTCCTCCTGCCCAATGGTACACTTCTTGGGGTTAGCCGTAAACCCCGCTTCCCGAACAGAGTCCAGGACTGCTTGCACTTTTGGCAGATGTGAGGCCCAATCTGTGCTATGGACAATTACGTCATCCAGGTAAGCCGCAGCATACTTCCGATGGGGCCTCAGCATCTGGTCCATTTTCCGCTGGAATGTGGCCGGCGCATTCTGTAACCCGAACGGCATTCTTTTATATTGGAACGCCCCGTCTGGGGTTACAAATGCGGTTTTCTCTTTGGCCGACTTGGCCAGGGGGATTTGCCAATACCCTTTTGTGAGGTCAAGAGTCGTCATGTATCGGGCTGTTCCCAGCCGGTCGATCAACTCATCTATACGTGGCATGGGGTAGGTGTCAAATTTTGTAACTTTGTTCAACTGACGAAAATCGTTACAAAATCGCCAGCTCCCATCCGGTTTAGGCACCAACACGATGGGACTAGACCAATCACTTTGGGACTCCTCTATCACCCCTAAGTTCAGCATTTTCTGTACTTCCTCCCGTATTGCCTCCCGTCGAGCCTCTGGGATCCGATAGGGTTTTAACTTCACCCTTTCACCGGGCGGGGTAATGATGTCATGCTCTACCCCAGATGTTTGTCCCGGCAGCTCAGAGAATACCTCCTTGTTGCGAAGCACAAACTCCTTAACCTCCTGTTGTTGGGGTTGTGACAAGGTGGCTGCTATTCCAACCTCAGGAATCACGCAACCAGTTTGAGCTGGTGACCAAGTGTCTGCGACTAGGGACTCTCTATCCCTCCAGGCTTTCAACAGATTAACGTGATAGATCTGTTCGGGCTTTCGCCTTCCTGGTTGTCTGACCTTGTAATTCACTTCGCTCACTTTTTCCATTATCTCGTAGGGGCCTTGCCATTTGGCAAGGAATTTACTTTCAACCGTAGGGACAAGTACCAATATCCTATCCCCCGGGGAAAAGGTACGGGTCTTGGCTCCACGGTTGTACACTCTCTGCTGTGCCAACTGCGCTTGGGCCAAATGTTCCTTCACGATAGGCATTACCTGTGCAATTCGATCTTGCATCAGGGCGACATGCTCAATCACACTCCTGTGGGGAGAACTCTCACTTTCCCAAGTTTCCTTGGCAATATCCAACAGCCCTCTTGGGTGTCTCCCATACAGTAACTCAAAGGGGGAGAATCCCGTAGAGGATTGGGGCACCTCCCTAATAGCAAACATCAAATAAGGAAGTAAACAGTCCCAATCCTTTCCATCTCTATCCACCACTTTCTTCAACATTTGTTTTAGGGTTTTGTTGAATCTTTCAACCAGCCCATCGGTTTGGGGGTGATACACAGACGTACGCAATTGCGTCACTTTGAACAATTTACACAGCTCTTTCATAACCCGGGACATAAAGGGTGTACCTTGGTCCGTAAGCAGTTCTTTACAAATACCCACCCGGCTAAAAACAAGAGATAGCTCTTTGGCTATGGTTTTGGCCGAGGTATTTCGGAGAGGGATCGCTTCTGGATAACGGGTGGCATAGTCCATTATAACTAATATGTACTGGTGCCCCCTAGCGGACTTGATTATAGGACCTACCAAATCCATGGCGATCCTCTCAAACGGGACCTCAATGATGGGTAGAGGGACCAGCGGGCTACGGAAATGTGGCATCGGGGCCAACCTCTGACACACAGGGCAGGAGGAACAATAATTTTCTACGTCCTTCATCACCCCCGGCCAATAGAATCTCTGTAATACCCTCTCTCGGGTTTTCTCTGTCCCCAGATGACCTCCAAGAATGTGCCCATGGGCCAACTCCAACACCAACTTCCTGTAAGGTTTGGGCACCACAAGCTGCTCAACGGTTTCTTCTGCCCTTTTTGCCACCCGATACAGTAGGTCCTTCTCTACGCTGAAGTATGGGTAAGTGCAGGTATTATCTGGGTTCACTAACTCGCCATCTATTTTCACTACGTTTTCCCGTGCCTTTATTAGGGCGGGGTCTTTCAACTGTTCTGTGGCAAAGTTTTCCCTGTGAACCTCAAGATCAGAAAACTCCACAGACGGTAGGTTTTCGTCTGAGGAGGTGGGCTCCTCTCCAGTTTCTTGAGTCTCCCCTGCCAATACTGATAAGGGAAATTCCGGAGAGTCCTCACCACTCTCAGGGGAGTTCTGGCTATCACATTCCTGGTACATAGGGGCACCAGTGAGGGGCTCAGGATCATCCCACAGTTCCCAGAACTTCGGAAAATCCCTTCCCACAATGGCGTCATACGGTAACTGAGATACTAAGCCCACTGGATGAGAGAGGGTACCTTTGGGGGTCTCGAAACACACTGTAGTCACTGGATACTCTCGGGTGTCCCCATGCACACAAATAACAGCTACCTTGCTATTCCCAGAGACCTCTGTTTTAACTAACTCAGCCTTTATCAGGGTCACAAGGCTACCTGAATCCAGCAATACCACAACATTTCTACCATTAACACACATTTTGCATAAATGTTTCTCAGTTCCTCGAATGGCAGTGCATGCGACTGTCGCACACAGCGACTGACGTCTGCCCGTCAGAAAGTCACACTGCATGGGTTCCTCCACAACCGGGCAATTGGCTGCAATATGTCCCGCTTGCCGGCAGCGGTAGCAAACGATCCTTCTTGCCGCCTCTTGAGCCGCTGATTTCCCAGGCTGTTCTCGCCAAACTTGGGGTAGAGCTCCCACCCTCTCACTCTCTCCACCCTCACCCCTTGGAATCCTCTTATCCGCCCCTGGGGATGGTCTGGTCTTAGGGTGGAAAGTCCGAGAGTCTCTGGAAGAGGCCGTCAGGTTCTCTGTAGCCAAGTATTTCTCTACACGATCCACAAGACCACCGGCCATCTCTGGGTCTCCATGGCTTACCCACTTTTGGATGGCAGTAGGAAGAGCTCTCAAAAACCGATCCATTACAACACGTTCCACAATCTCTGGTGCGGACAAAGTCTCTGGCTGTAGCCACTTCCTGCTCAGGTGAATGAGATCATACATTTGAGACCTGGGGGGTTTTCCAAGCTGGAAAGTCCAGTTATGCACACGCTGAGCCCGGACAGCCAGGGTGACACCCAGCCTTGCCAATATTTCAGCTTTTAGCATCACATAGTCTTTTGCTTGGTCAGGCTCTAGGTCATAGTAAGCCTTCTGCGATTCACCAGTTAACAGAGGAGCCACCAGTCCAGCCCACTGCTCCTCAGGCCACTTTTCTCTTTCAGCAGTCCTTTCAAATGTGGTCAAAAATACCTCTGGATCATCCTCTCCAGTCATTTTTGTCAATAAACGACTCACCCCAAAGGACGCGGTATTAGTGGGACGGCTTTCCTCACTGGTCTGCGGACGTTGCTGCATTACTGCTTCCATTTGTTGTAGTCTCTGCTCTTGCTTCTGTAACAGGTCTATGAAGCGGGCCTCAGATTGCTGCTGGGCTTGTTGATGAGCTTGCTGCTGGGCTGCAAGGCTCCTTTGCAAACCTGCATTTGTCTGCTGTTGATTGGCATTTGCTAGAGCCAGCTGTTTCAGTATCTCCTCCATGCTGGCTTAAAAAAAACTGCCCGCATTCTCCACCAACTGTGAGGGGGTTAGCTCGGCAGCGGGTGTGTGTGACCCCCCGGGATGGGCTCCCCACACAAAACAGGCCCAGCAAACGGAGGTTGTGGTTTTCAAAATCAAAAAGGTGCGGTTTATTTTCTATTTACAGTGACAAAACACAGCAAAGCAAAAGAAACATAACCAAAATAAATCCTGGTCAAGTTGACCTCTGACTAAACATACAGGTTTCCTAACTAACAACTGGGATCAGCCTAGTGCTGTCCTAGTCCCTAAGTCCCTGGTTTTAAATGTCCAAACAAATAGCCACACAGGCTTTTTCTCACCGCACAGGGGTTCACTCTCCCTAGACAGTCCACACAGGTCTGGTTCCAGGCATGAGCTAACATCTAATGAAGCTGGGAGTTCTTATAGAGGCCTAAATGAGCTGACAAGCTTCAGCTGGTCTCATCAACTCCCTGTCTGCACGACGCCCAGCCCTCTCCCTAGAGGTATGAGTCATCCATGAGCCCACTAGCCTTATACAACTCTCCACCTAGTTGTATAAGTCGGCGTAAAGCCTGAATCTGGGCGAAATATATCTACCCCCCTGGATGCAACCAGGTGACTTTACCTTCCTGCTGTCACAATATATATATATATATATATATATATATATATATATATATATATATATATATATATATACACACAAAACCGGGATGCATATATATATATATACTAAATACACTGCAGCTAACTGAATCAACTGCCTGCCTGAAGTATTTTAGAAACAGTACACCAGGAACGGTCTGCAGTGAGATCTCGCTAAACTGGATACAGTGTATATATATATATATATATATATATATATATATATATATATATATATATATATATATATACAAAACCAGGATGCATATATATACTAAATACACTGCAGCTAACTGAATCGCCTGCCTGCTCAAAGTAAATGAAATTACACTCTCTCTCTCTTTTTTTTTTTGAAAATTATTCTCATGATACAAACACTTATTGCATTTTATCCAGTGAAACATTACATTTTTTGTGCCAATCATCATTTACATATTACTATATCGTATTACTATATTCTCTTTTCCCCTTTTTTCTCCCCCCCCCCTTCCCCCCAAACTACATCCATTACCTTTATTTCCTTCTATCAAATCACCACAATTCACCTCCTCCACCATTGCCACTATTTTCTCCTTTCTCTATATACGCCGTTCTTTCCCTCTCTTCTCCACCCTCCCCTCCTGCAGCCCCTAGAGAGCTTACATCTGGAGTCTTTCCACTATTAGTTGAGGTGGAGCTAGATCAGCGTCCTCCAGCCATGGTTTCCATATGATGTCAAATTTACCCACTTCTCCCCTTCGGCTTTACATCAATCGCTCTCTTAAAAGCACGGAATTTACACATGATATCCACTGCTTCCCTGTAGGTACCGCTGATGCCATCCAGTATTTTGCAATAAGTTTTCTAGCCAGATACATCAGTCTAGTCAACATACAGTACGTTCCTCTTGGGAACATTTCTGTGTCAATGGCTCCGAGCAAATACACTAAAGGGTTTAGGGGAACAGGTACCTGGGCTAGTCTCGTGATACACTGAGAGACTTCCTCCCAGTACCTATGTAGTTTTGGACATTTCCATATTAAGTGTATAAAGTCCCCCCTATGTACTTTACATTTTGGACATAGGGGGGAATCTCTTCCTCCCCACCTATATAACTGCTCTGATGTTCTGTATGCCCTATGCAAGATAAATAATTGTGATAATCTGTGGGATGCAAATACCAATACCACAGGGATAGAATTAAGTGCCATTTCCCACTGGTTCCCATCTATGTCCCCTATATCTTCCACCCATTTGCTCTGGCTTCTCAAGGAGGCATGATCCTGGACCGAGGACAGCAATTCCATATACATTTTTGATATTAATCCCTTCCGGGTATCTGCCCCTTGGACTTCCTTCAGCATAGGTGATGTTGACACTGTCATAAGGTGTGTTATTTGTTGTGCCTGCAAGGCATGACGAAGCTGAAGGTATTGATAGAAGCCCTTAGGATTTAGCTGGAATTCCTGGCATAACTGTTCATATGTCTTCAACTCCTTCCCTTCATATAATTGTGCAAAAAAGCAAATCCCCCTCTTTCCAAGGGGCAAAGCCCTGCAATTCCTGTACCTCTGGGTATCTCTGGTTATGCCATATCGGGGTAAAGGGTAACAAACCCTTTATCTTCAAGGCTTTCCGGATCTCCCCCCATACTCTTTTGAGAAGGATGCATATAGGTGCCGAGTCTGGTATACTCAGCAGGTCCATTTCCATATGGGAGGCCGCTTCCAATGCTGGGACAGATGTGGTCACCATTTTACATATCGGGCCCTCCCTCCCTTCCCGTCCCCATCCTGCCATCTGCTGAAACTGTGAGGCCAAAAAGTACATTTTAGGGTGGGGTATTGCCAATCCTCCTCTATCCTTTCCATACTGTAAGGTAGCTAGACTGATCCTGGCTGTCTTTTTTTTCCATATTAATTCCCTCATTAGTGTATCAATCTGTTTAAACCACTTATTGGAGATCCACATGGGGGAGTTATGGAATACATACAGTAACTGCAGGGCCCACACCATTTTTATTAGGTTTGCCCGTCCTACTACTGACAATGGAAGCTTACACCAGCTGTTACATTTCACTTTCTGTCTAACCAGCAATGGGCCCAGATTTAGCTGAATATACTCAGCCGGTTCCGGGGATACTACTACTCCCAGGTATTTAAAACTTTTTGCTATAACTATTTGTTCTGCCCCCTCTGGTAACTGTTCCGTCCACTGATCTATGGGCATCAATATTGATTTTGACCAATTAATGGTAAATCCTGAAAAGCCTCCAAAGTCCTCAATTATCCCCACCACTGCTCGCAACGAGGCGGCCGAGTCGCCTAAATATATAAGCGCGTCATCCGCGTATAAAGATATTTTTTCTTCCCTCTGGCCCCTGCAAAACCCCACCACCTCCGAGGCATAACAAATTAGGATAGCTAGCGGCTCTACGGCCAGGGAGAACAGCAGTGGGGACAATGGGCACCCCTGACGGGTACCTCTATATAGCTCAAATGGAGAGGAGATATTGTTGTTAATACGGAGTCTGGCTCTGGGTTTAGAGTAGAGCACCTTTACCCACTTTATAAACTTGTCCCCCAATCCAAACCTTTCCAGAATCTCCAGACGGTAGGGCCACTCCACACTATCAAACGCCTTCACGGCATCCAGTGACAGAATGGCCCTACCCCCCGGATTATCCACCGGCACCTGTAAATTCATGTATAATCGCCTAATATTATCTGCGGTGGAACGTGTGCGGATAAAGCCGGACTGGTCATAATGGACCATCCTGCCGATTACCTGGGATAGCCTTTTAGCCAAAATACTGGCCAGAAGTTTAACATCCGCATTCAATAGGGAAATTGGGCGATAGGAGTCCACCAGGAGCTTATCCTTGCCCAGTTTTGGGAGTACTATTATTATTGCCTCTTGCATACTATCTGGTAGACTACCTACTTCCACTGCCTCCGTTAGTGCCTGCAACAGGGATGGTAAAAGGTCCTCCCTATAATGGGAGTACACCTCTGCCGGTAACCCATCCGGGCCTGGGGATTTGTGATGTGGTGCTTCCTCCAGTGCCTCCGTCAGTTCTTTCAATGTTATTGGGGAGTTTATAATTTCCCTATCGGCCTCAGAGAGCTGTGGGAATGGGCATGCTTGTAGAAATAGAGCCAGGTCAGAAGGAGTATAACTGGTTTTAGAGGAGTATAGATCCTTATAGAATTGCTGGAAATTGTCTAAGATTTTGGAACCAAGGGTATATTTCTCCCCAGATTCTGCCTTTACAGCAGAGATATTAGCGGATTCCCGCTGCTCTCTAGCTATAAGGGCAAGGAGACGGCCAGTGTTTTCCCCCTCCTCAAAGTAACTCTGCTGCTGAAAATATATCCTTTTCTCAGCTGCGGTCAGTAAGACCGAATTATACATGGATTGCGCCTCCGTCCAGGAATCATGGTTAGACTGAGAGGGATCGGCTATCAGGGCCTGTTCTCTCACTTTCATTTCTTCCCGTACCCTGCTTTCCCATTCCCTCGAACGGGTTTTAATTCCCTTTATCTCTCTAATAAGGCATCCCCTTAAAAATGCTTTAAGTGTATCCCAAACTACCGCTGCGCTAGCCGATCCCTTATTAAAGTGCAAAAATTCCCGTATTGCCCTCTTAGTTTTATCTGAAGACGGGAACAGGGTTAACCAAAAAGGGTTCACTTTCCACAACGGGCAGCCCGATGTAACCGTAGCGTCTAGCCGTACCCAGAATGGCGAGTGATCCGATAACATGCGCGGTTCATAAGCTGACTCCCTTACCCGCTGCATGAGTACCTCGTTCCCTAGACCCAGGTCAATACGGGAAAGTCCATCATGTGTAGCGGAGTAGCATGAATAGCTTCTATCCTCTGCATGTCTCTCTCGCCAGACATCCCGGAGTCCTAACTCCAAGAGTAGGGAGGCAAAGGCCGTCCCACCAGTCGTCCGCCTCACCGCTCTTGACGTCAAAGACATTCTGTCCAGGGATGTATCGAGAGTATTATTAAAGTCTCCCAGCGCCAATACCGGGACATCCAGAGATTGGGCCATAAATTGCGCTAAGCTTCTAAGAGGGGACGCTGAGAACGGTGGAGGAACATAAATTGAGGCGATGATACATACTAATCCATTGAGTTTGCACAGCAGGAAAAGGTATCTACCTTCTCTGTCCACCTTCTGTTGAATACATTCAAAGGAGACATCAGTGGAGACCATTACACTTACTCCCCTGGAGTATGAGGTATACATGGAATGAAATTGTATCGGGTATCTACGCGAGTGCAGAAGGTGGACAGAGTCAGGTCGCATATGTGTTTCCTGTAAACAAATTATCTGAGGTTTCATTCTATCCAAGTATTTAAACACTGCGTTTCTTTTATTCTTTTCCCCCAGACCCCTAACATTCCAGGTCATTAATACTATACCCCCATTATTCACATTGACCATTATACATACCAAAAAATAAAAAAATTGTCATATACCACCAATAAAAAAATAAATAATAATAAATCAAAATTCATTTGCCCTTCTAATAGGGATCTGTCCCTAGTGGAAAAAATACAAGATACTAAGATATTCATCTATAAAAGTTCCCTTATTTTTGTGAAATTTATATAGCAAGCCTTGTGTTTGTGGTATTTTCCCTTAATCCATTGTGATGTAGTTCCCTTTCCCTCCTCTACCCTTCTTCCTTCTACTCTCTCCCCTGACTCTTCCCCCTCTTTTACCTCTACCCCCCTCCCTTACCCTCCCTGTCCTCCCCCCTCCCTTTTTTCCCAGCTGGGCCTACCCTTGGGGCTTTTTCCTATGGCCTCAACTCTACACACATCCCCTCTCACCTCCCCTCTACCATACATCTCTCTAAACCCCTACCCCTACTCCAGGGGTCCTACACCCACCCCCTCCCCCCCCTCTGCCAACCTTTTAGTGCAATCCATGTGTTTTTAATCCTTGTGCCAATTATTACATTATTTTCATCAGGCCAGCCCCATTTTAATCTGATCAATGTGTGCTACTTTTCTCTTTTAAAGTGCTTCAACTAGTGCTTTAACTAATATTTTCCCTTCTCTTTCTACCTAACCTAATATTTAATCAAAGAAAATTATCCCTATATAGGGACATCAGCCAACCCCCCCCCCCCACAAAAAAAAGAGGGGGGAGGGGCTCCGCCACAGTTTAGTTAGTCTCCGGTCTCTTGTCCCCTGATGCTCTCTGGTGTTTTCCGGTTATCCACCAACCACCTCTCGACACTTGTTGGGGAGTCAAGAAAATGTACACCATTCATCGCTGATACCCGCAGGTGGGCGGGGTAGAACAGTGCATATTCCATATTATTTTGCTGAAGGGCACGTTTAATTGGCAGAAAGGCCGCTCGCCGCCTTTGAAGGTCTGGGGAAAAGTCCTGGTAGAATGAGATTTTTATCCCTCTGTAGAGAATTTCCCCCATTTCTCTAGCCTTCCGAAGTAAGGTCACTTTATCTCTATAGTTGAACATTTTTATGAGTAGGGGTCTTGGGCGCTCACTTCCCTGCCAGGTTTAAAAGGGACTCGGTGGGCACGTTCGATGCCAAAACAAGATGAAAAAGATGTAGCCCCAAATGTTTCCTTAAGCCACTCTTCTAGGAATGCTATAGGATCGACTCCCTCGCTTCGCTCCGGCATGCCTACTATTCTGACGTTACTTCTACTGTTCCTATTTTCTAATTCGTCAATTTTGGCAGTCTGAGTGTCCATTTGTTGGTTCATCTCCGTTATATCTTGTCTAAGCGGAAATAACACATCTTCGACTATACTTAGCCTCTCCTCCAAAACTATGGTTCTTTCCACTGTCTCTTTCAATTTGCCCCCCATTACGGCTAGTTCCTTTTTAATACTTTTCAATTGGGTATCCAAACCGTTTATCGATTCCTTACACGCATTTATGGCATGCAGCAGATCCCTCAGTGTGGGCTCTTCCTCCCCTCCTTTAAAGTCCCCTTCCATATTCGCCTCGGCTAAATTTGTAGGGCTTGTTACAACAGCCACAGCAGTTACAGCAGTTACATCAGTTGCCGTATTGGATTTTCCCACCCCTTTCCCTTTGGTACTCACTGTTTTTGTGCTCGATACTACTGCCGGATTTGCCAATACTGGTACCTGTCCGCTGCCTTGGCTTTTCCTGGCCCCTGACATTCCTGCTTGGGCTAGCTGTTGAGGCTTTGCCGGTGAGAGGGTATTTCGAGCAAATCGCTCCAGTTTTGCTGCTGCCGCTGTTGCTGCTGCTGCCGCCTTTGCTTGACTTGCTTGGCTCTTTGCAGAGCGTGTAACCTGGGCTCCTTCCTGAGGTGGTTGGTGCGGATTTAACTGGTTTAACTGCTCCTCCGTTCCCCGTTTCCCGGACATATTAGTGTGCCTCAGCAGACTATATTTTTTTTGTTAGGTCTCAAACGCACACAAAAAATAAAAATAAAAATTTTCCCTCAGAGCACACAACAAAAACAGGGAGGAAGGAGGAGAAAAAAAATAACTTTTAGTCAAATGGGGAAAAAACCTGCTGTTTCCGTTGCCTAGGTCTTTTTAGAGTTGGGAGCCTTGGCTTTCTTCCTGCGATGGCTATAGTGGCTGATTTTAGCTTCTTAGAGGAGTATCTATTACCCCCTTCCTTTGCCACTATATGTTGCACCATGCAAAGTATGGTATTTTAGGTATTGGGTGTAATAGGTGGTAATGTGCTTCTTTTTATTTAGATAGATATCTCCAGGAGCTGTGCCCTTTAACTGTTACTACAATTTTCCTCCCCGCCTGTGTCCCGTACCTCCTTTACACTCTGCCTCTGCTCACCAGAAACCAGGCTCTGTTGCTATGAGGTGCTATGAGGTGAGGTCACGCGGGGCCGCAAAGGTCTCGCGGGATCACGGAAGGTCTCCGCCGACTTTCCCAACTTCGGCTCCACGCCACCACCGAATACCGGACCTGGCTCCGTCCTTCATCCAGCACACCCGGAGGGACCCCTCAGGGCATACAAGGTGCCACGGCACGTCTCCCGGTACCTTCACGGCGGTCTTCGCAACCGCCCGCACCACTGCTCCACAACCTCCTGGCTCCCCGCATAGCAATACCCCGTCACTCCAATTCAGGTCTCCACCTCAGCCCGACTCACTCTGTGGAGACGGTAGGAGAGGATAACGGTAGGAGAGGAGAAAGCTCGTACGAAGGAAGAGAAGTAGCGCTATAGTTTAATGACATGCATAACCGCGGGACTAATGACTAGGCTGTATATCCCGCATTCCTGTTCCTAGTTGGGCATAGTTTTTTGGTCAGAGGGGGGGGGTCTGGAGTGGAGGATTTTAGACGCTCACACAGACACTCTTCTTCCCTCCTGCATCCGGCCACGCCCCCCTCTCTCTCTCTTTAACTCTCTCTCTCTCCGCCGGAACACACTACACAAGGCCGATGTGCAGTGGGCCTTATATAGTGTGGGGCGTGAACTTAACCCCCTGAGCCATAATTGGCCAAAAGCACCCTGCCTTTAGCCAATTATGGCTCTCTTTGCTGACGGTGCTGTGATTGGCCAAAGCATGCGTCCCATGCATCAGCCAGCAATGCCCTGCGATGATGCAGTGCATTATGGGGATTGACGCGCCACTCAAATTTGGCGCGAATGCCCCATAATGTTCGATCTTCGGCGAACGATCGAACAGCCGATGTTCGAGTCAAACTCATGTTCGACTCGAACCGATAGCCCATCCCTACTGGAGAGTGATGTTTGAAGGTCTGGCAGCAGGGTGAATAGGGTGAATATGGTAGTAACAAGTAGCAACCATCCGCTACATTTGATACAAAAACAATAATGTTACCTAATGTGTAAGGTGCTCACATTGCTGTGGTGAATCAGGGAGCACCCATCAACAATGCCTGGGGGAAGGCACAGTTGCACAAAAGCCAACCACCGCGAGGTCGGAGCCATGCAAGGGACTAGAGAAGAATGCTGAGATCAATAGGGCCACTAAGTGATCATACATAGTGATAGGTTAGGCAACACACATGATTTATAAAAGAATAAATAACTACATAACTACTAGGGCTCTAGGATATGGAGACCCAGATGTAATTTAATGTGGATAATAACAAGTGGATGGTATAGATTCCCCAATAGATCCTGAGAACAACAACACCATAGGTGTACGACAGTATATTTTGACTGGTGTTAAAAGTCAGCAAGTTAAAGAATATATAGTAATCTCACCTATATAATACGAAATTATCCACTTAGGTAACTATTACATAAGCCAAAAACATGGGTTATGGTGTACAGTACACTGTACAGGGAAGTGTTCTGTGGTGAATCCCAGTAGCCAGATATTCTAAGTCGGAGGTCAGCAACCTGTGGATCATGATCTACCAGTAGATTGCGGACAGGTGACAGGTAGATTGCTGTCTAGACTTGCTGACCCGCCATCCCAGAGCATAAAACAGAGTGGAATGCAGAGGGACTATTTGTAAAGTTGGAGCTGTAGTAGGGAGCAAGAACCGAATAAGCTGATGCCTCCTCTGTAGTGCTGGTTCCTGTCCCATGCAGAGTGATACCAACTACACTCCACCTCTTATCCCAGCTAGAAGTTTACCCACACCGCTGGTGCAGTGCAGTGTACCTGCAGCTTTCCTTCGGGTTTGCTGCACTTTGCCATGGACTTCGATTATATCCTGCAGGCTTGGTGCACTTTCTGAAAGCGCACCAAAACTCCTGAATGCGCTTTCAGAAAGTGCACTACACCTGCAGGGTATAATAGATGCACTGCACTGCACCAGTGGTGCAGGTAAACCGCAGAGTAGAGATAGGTCAAACTCCGGAACAGGGGAAAAGTTTGGCCCTGAACTGCAAATTCCATTGAAGATTATGGAAGTCGAACATGAGAGATCAAAAGTCCCCATTTTGAAGGCTTACTGTATATGCAAGTAATTGCCCATAAAAAGGGTATGGGGGCCGGGTACTGCCCTGGGGACATGTATCAATGTAAAAACAATTGTTTTTAAAGGAGAAGCGATTTTTTTTGATGCTTAAAGTGAAACAATATAAATGAAAAATTCCTTTAAATCTAGTGCCTGAGGGTCCCCTTAGTCTGCGTGTAAAGTGGCACATCTGTACCATGTATAGAACCTGCTGCAGCAAAACTGACATTTCTAAAGAAAAAAAATAGACAAATGACACTTACATTTACTTGCAGTTGCAAGTGCCAGCACCTGGTTATGTAAAAAATAAATAAATAAATAACAGATAAAACAAAATCGATACCAAACACTCATCTGAGCATGCAGCCTGTCAGGAAAGGGGGAGAGCGATCGCGCCCCCCCCTGAACCATACCTGGCCACATGCCCTCAACATAGGGGGGGGGTGATTTGGAACAGGGAGGGTTCTGCCCCCCCCCTGAGCCCTCCCTGCCCCAAATAACGAAATGTTGATATGGACAAGGGCCTCTTCCCGACAACCCTGGGCGATGGTTGTGGGGCTCTGCAGGCAGGGGTTTATCTGAATCTCGAAACCCCTTTTAACCCCCATGTGAATGAGTATGCGGTACAGTGTACCCCTACTCATTCACAAAAACAAGTGTCAAAAATAAATAAAAACACTAGACAAGTCCTTTATTAAAAACATTTTTAAAAATCAAAAATCCATGTCCCCCAATGTAGATCCATCATCAATCAGGACCACTCCGCATTCGTTGACGGCTGACCTCCAAATGCCTCTTCCACCGGGTGAGAGTTCTTAAAGCAGAGCTCCACCCAAAAGGGAAAGCTCTGCTTGTTTGATTCCCCCCCCTCTGCTGCCACATTTCTACAGTGTACCCCTACTCATTCACATAAAGGGGGGGTTGATTCTGGTTCTGGGGGCCTACTTGTTAAAGGGGGCTTCCATATTATATAAGTCCCCTGCTTGCAGAACCCCACAACCACCACCCAGGGTTGTCAGGAAGAGGCCCTTGTCCCCATCAACATGGAGAAAAGGTGCTTTGGGATTGGGTGTCAGTGGGGAAGCCGCTTCCCGGCCCTGCTCCCTAACAATATATTGACTGTGCGTTCAGTGGGCAAACAGCCCATCGAATGCACAGAATATTTGGGTGTTCAGAGAACACCTGAACGGGTGAAGTTAGGGCCAAACTTTTCTCAGCCCAAACCATTCTCCAAACACTACTGCAGAGCATCAGTGTGAAAGCAGCCTTATAGGGGGCTCAGAACAGTAAGGGGTCGTTTACATTTGCAGTTTGGGGGTGGTAAAACCCCATAGTTAAGATGTGTTTTTATCACCGCATCCCCTTTAGCTGCAGTGGTCACAGCAGGAGCTATACACCCTGTAATGGTTGGTGGGTGTAGCAGCTGACGAGCATGAACCATTTAAGTGAATGAGGCCGCTCTGCAAGTGCCCTGCAACCTTGTGCATTACAGCAAACAAGGGTTTCAAGCAGGCAGTGTTGTGTTGCTTTCTCACCACCTGCTTTAACCTCTTGGACCCCACAGAAGCATGCAGTTGCAGGGCACTTGCAGAGTGGCCCCATTTACTTGAACGGGTCGCGATTGGCAGGTGGTAGCACCCACCAAAAGCAACAGGGGGCTTAATTCCTGCTGCAGCATATGTACAATTCTGGCTGATGCCTCAGCAGCTAAAGGGGGTAGGGATTGGGGGTGGTAAAACCACGATTCAACTGCAGGGTCCAGACCCAAAGCATCCTCCCCATGTTGAGGGCATGTGGCCTGGTACGGTTCAGGAGGGGGGGCGCTCTCTCATCCCCCCTCTTTTCCTGAGCCCTGCCAGGTTGCGTGCTCGGATAAGGGTCCGGTATGGATTTTTGGGGGGAACCCCACGCCATTTTTTTTTCATTTTGGCGCGGAGCTCCCCTTAAAATCCATACCAGACCTGAAGGGTGTGGGCGGAAGTGACGTCAAAATGTCACTTTCGCCCATAGCTCTTAAAGAGACTTTTTTTATGACATTTTATTTATTTGTTTATTGCATTTTTGTAAATATGAGATCTGAGGTCTTTTTGACCCCAGATCTCATATTTAAGAGGTCCTGTCATGCTTTTTTTATATTACAAGGGATGTTTACATTCCTTGTAATAGGAATAAAAGTGACCCGATTTTTTTTTTAAGAACAGTGTAAAAATAAATAAGAAAAGGTCAAATAAATAAGAAAAATATATATATATTTTTTTTAAACGCGTCCCATCCTGCCGAGCTTGCGTGCAGAAGCGAACACATGAGCAGCGCCTGCATACGAAAACGGTGTTCAAACCACACATGTGAGGTATCACCACGATCATTAGAGCGCGGCAACGATTCTAGTCCTAGACCTCCTCTGTAACTCAAAACATGCAACCTGTCGAATTTTTTAAACGTTGCCTATGAAGATTTTTAAGGGTAAAAGTTTGTCGCCATTCCTCGAGTGGGTGCAATTTTGAAGCGTGACATGTTGGGTATCAATTTACTCGGCATAGCATTATCTTTCACAATATAAAAAAAATTTAAAATTGGGCTAACTTTACTGTTGTCTTAATTTTTAATTCCAAAAAGTGTATTTTTTTCCCAAAAAAGTGCGCTTGTAAGACCGCTGCGCAAATACGGTGTGACAGAAAGTATTGCAATGACCACCATTTTATTCTCTAGGGTGTTAGAAAAAATAATATATATAATGTTTGGGGGTTCCAAGTAATTTTCACGGCAAAAAAAAGTTTTAAACTTGTAAACACCAAATCTCAGAAAGAGGCTCGGTCCGTAAGTGGTTAAAGTGACACTAAAGGTTCCCGTTTTATTTTTTTTAAATAACAAACATGTCATACTTACCTCCACTGTGCAGTTAGTTTTGCACAGAGTCGCCCGATCCACCTGTTCTGGGGTCCCACGGTGGCTCTCGCGACTCCTCCTTGCATTAGATAACCCCTTCTGGGAAGCTCTCTCCCGAGGGGGTTACCTTGCGGGAGCGCTCCAGAGTCATACACTCGGCGTCCATAGACGCCGAGTGTATGACTCGGCCCTGCCCCCCAGGCACCCGCGTCATTGGATTTGATTGACAGCAGCGGGAACCACTGGAAATTGGAATGGAAATTCGGGGCTCAGGTAAGTAAAACGGGGGGGGGGGCTGAGGGGCCGGACACTGCAAGGTGTTTTTTCACCTTACTGCAGTAAGGTGAAAAAACACGTAGGTTTACAACCCCTTTAAGGTTGCCTATCCCTGTTCTAAATAAAAAAATACAATAGAATGGCTTGTAAATGCAAGAGATCTCCCATAGGGGGACTGCAGCAATAAACAAATAGCGTGTAGACAAAACAAGTAGACTAGACCCATCTCTGGGTCACTATAATAGTAGCAATACATCCAGTAACTTGTCATGAACAGCAACAAATCCATCACAGCAACCTGTATATCTTCTGCATATAGTGTCTTGCTGTCCAACAGGCCACCTGCTCCACCACCTGAAGGAGGCCCTGATATACCCCCGCCTCACGCTGCCCCCCCACCGCCAATATAAATATTCATTTTTGAGCATATATTGTAATTGTTATTTTGGTTCACTGTTGTGGTGACTCATGGGGTTTTCCCCTTTTTCCACTGTCAGGTGGGCAGGCATTTGTGCCCTGTATGTGTCCTTGGATGCATAGAGTCTCCCGATTGGGGAGGTCCTTGCTTTAGGTTCTGGTCGAATGATTGGTCTGGAGGGTGGTGCTGGGTAATCAGGCCTGCCTGTTGTGGGAGGTCCTGCTGCGCTAGGCCCTGCGCATGCGTGGTGACATCATCGGCCATGGTCCCGCGCCTTGACGGTGGGTGGGGGTGTGCGGTGGGGGTATATCAGGGCCTCCCTCGGGTTGTGGGGCAGGCAGCCTGTTGGATAGGGGGACACTATATGCAGGAGATCTACAGTTGGTGTGATGGCTTATATTCAGTTACTGGATGTAGTTTTGTTACTATTATAGTAACCCAGATATGGGTCTAGTCTAATAGTTTTGTCTACACCTGTTTTGTTTATTGCTGCAGTGCCCCTATGGGAGATCTGTTTTGCATTTACAGGCCATCCTATTTTTTTGTGTATGTAGAATATCTGGCTACTGGAATTCACCATAACAAACTTCCCTGTACACCTTTACTTGTGTTTTTGACTTCTACAATACGTACCTAAATGGATAATTTTGTATTATATAGGTGAGATTACTATATATTATTTACCTTGCTTTGGTGACCTTTAACAGCAGTCTAAATATACTGTCTTACACCTATGGTCTTGTTGTTCCCAGGATCTATTGGGCAATCTATACCATCCACTTGGTATTATCCACATTTAGATCCAGAATTTCTTTCTCGTACATCACGGGACACAGAGCGACATAGTCATTACTAATGGGTTATATAGATACCGTCAGGTGCTGGCACTGGCAACTTCCAAAACCGGAAGTACCCTCCCCTATATAAGCCCCTCCCATCCGGGAGCACCTCAGTTTTTTGCCAGTGTCTAAGGTGTTGGCCAAGAAGAAACATGTGTTTTTTACTGAGCTTGCGTACAGGTTCTTTTGGGCCTCAGTAAGCTATTCTGGATCCGACCAAAAAAGCTTCATAGCTAAACGGTCGGTACCCGGGCCTTGCAGAGAAGAGCAAGGTTTTGCCTGTAATGCCTCTCTTAGGAGGGCTGGACCCTGGGATCCAGAGCTCTGGTCATACCCACGACCAAGATGTTTTCTGTGCAGGGTGCTATACAGGTCCAGGGGAGTGGAATCCTTGGGAACCCGGTCCCTGAAGGTTTGATTACAATGCCTGCCGTGATAGGTGAAGTTTGGGCTTCTGTGGACCAAACAAAGTCCTGCGGCGAGGAAAAGGTAAGTGGGGGCCCTCAGGAACTTGGTTCTATTGAGGGACCCCCAAGCCTATTTTGTCTTTCTGCCTGTTACCTAAGGTATTCCCGCTAATATTCTGTGTATGCCTGTTACTACTGAGAAAATGTAAAAATTTTAATAGTAGGCAAGAAAAAAAAAAAAAAAAAGTAAGACCGCGGTACCTGTGTTAGACACTAGAGGCCGCTATGGTTCTTTTTCTTGTAATGTGGATTTTTTTCTTCCAGAATCAAATCCAGGCAGTTGGTATGTTCTCTGCTGGGAAGCTGTCTCCTCTGCCCTGTTGCTGCGCTCATCCATCCCCGGGCCCTGCGGCAAAGGGGGCCCTGGCTCCCATCTAGCTCCTTATTGTTTTTAAAAAAGGGCGCCGAAGGCGCACGTGCCCGCGCGCGTGCGCGTGCACGCGCCTCTATTCATAGAGGCGATCTGGAAAAAGGGGCGGAGCGGGTGGATGACGCTTAGGTGTGCGCCGCGGCGCTACTGCGCATGTGCGGGCGTCCAGCGTGTTTTAAAGCACATTATAGCTGGCTATTGAATGCACAGACAGAGCTAGCAACAGATAAAGGCACACAGAGGCGGTTGATGCAGGCATCCCCTAGAAAGGCACTTTAGTAGACACCAACTGTGATATAGCAGCAATTGTGCTAGACTATTATCAGTAAAAGTGGTGTATTACGGCTGGAATACCTCAGCTTTAGGCTTAAGAATATGCCGTCCAGAAGCTCCGGAACTGAATCTTCCAGGAAGCGAAGCGGGTCTCATCGGGCTCGGAGGATCTTGGGCATACTTCTGCTGCACCAGTCTCCCCTGAAGTTCAGAGGTAAGTGACCGTAGAGACCCCGCAGGGGTACTTGGTACTGTGGTTGTCCTCAGTCACCTGCTCCTGTGTATGTAACAGAGGAGGTTTTTTCCTCAGCTCTGGGAGGATTAGAGAGGGATTGTCAACATTGATCGCTGCCTCCCTGTCAGGGAAAGCACGCCGATCTCCGTCTCCTCCTTCAGAGTGCCTGTTAGCAGAGCAACAGTCCCATACAGGGATCGACCTGCCTGAAGGGGATCAGGATGAGGTTGATTCTGTTATAGAGGAATCAACAGTGGAGGAACCTTTCTCAGCAGCTCAAGCTGAAAGATTATGGGTTCAGTCTCTGACTAACATGGTCCGATCGGCATTAAAAATGCACCTTGCGGAACCATCAACCATTACTGTATCCTCGTTGGGGTCGCTAGAAGCCCCCAGACTGTCTGTTCTTTTCCACTTCACCCTTTTACTGAAAGGGCTTATTTACCAGGATTGGGAACGTCCTGAGAAAATATTATTCCCCCAAGAGATTTCCGGTGGTCTATCCCATGGAGGATAAGTTCATCAAAAAAAAAAAATGGAAGGTCCCTACAGTGGACGCAGCCATCTCTTGTATGTATAAATCACTGACATGTCCAAATGTTCAAGAACCCAATAGATAAAAGATTGGAGTCCTTATGAAAGTCTGCTTCTTTCTACAGCAAGCTTGGTGACACAACCAGCAGTAGCAGCTATTGGGGTCTGCTAAGCAGTGAAGGATCAGTTAAAACAGGTCTTGAGGGACTTGACAGATCAGCAGGCCTTGCCCTAGCTGATCTACCTAGAGCCTTAGGCTTTGCGGTTGACGCCATAAAGGATTCAGTCCATCAGGCCTCCCGCCTTACGCTGTCTAGAGTACATATGCGTAGGCTTCTATGGCTCAAAAACTGGTCTGCTGAAGCTCCCTGTAAGGAATGGCTGGTTAGCGTCCCATTTCATGGTGAACGCTTATTCAGGGAAAACCTGGACAAATATATCCAGAAAATTTCCAGCGGTAAAAATACGCTCTTGCCGGTTAAAAACAGAGTTAGAGGTCCCTCTTTAAGAGGCCTGCTTCTCCAGTCCCTGGGGCATCGGCTGTGTAACAGTTCCGACGGCCTCCTCGGTCAATTCCCGGGGGTAAAAAACAGGGACAATAGCAGGGTAATGAGAAACCCTGGGTCAGGGGAGGTACAAAACCTTCCCCAAAGTTAAATTCATTGAAGGGTTGCCCCCACTCAGTCGGGTGGGGGGAGGACTCCAGTTGTTCACAAGAGACCTGGCGGGACGCGATCAAGACAGATCGGTGCTCTCCGCAGTATGTTGAGGATACAGATTGGAGTTAAGAGACTCTCCTCCTTCCCATTTTTGAGGTCAAACGTGCCAAGGGATCCCCGGAAGAGAGAGTCCCTCCTGTTGGCACTAGAACAACTATTGCTCCAAGGAGTAATTATGGAGGTTCCCCTGGAAGAATGAGGGTTCGGGTTTTACTCAAACCTCTCTACAGTCCCGAAGCAAACGCGGACGGGAGGCCCATATTAATTCTAAAAGGGCTATACAAATTCCTGTATATCAGGACTTTCCGATGAAGTCGATCCGATCGGTGGCCACTGCCCTACAAGGGGAGGATTGGTTAGCCGCGATCGACATCAAAGATGCTTATCTGCACATTCCCATCTTTCCAGTCTACCAAAAGTTTCTACGCTTTGCAGTAGAAGGGCGCCATTTTCAGTTCAGAGCCTTACCCTTCGGTTTGGCCACAGCACCACGAGTGTTTACAAAAATTCTGGCCCTTTATTGGCCAATCTGAGAACACAAGGTGTAATGATAATGGCATATCTAGATGACTTGTTGCTGATAGACCACTCAGTGAAAAAACTAGACGTGGTCGTTCACAAGACAATCAAGTATCTGGAATCTCACGGTTGGATTATCAACCGAGAAAAGTCAGCCCTAAAAACCAGTCAAAAGTCTGGAATACTTGGGGCTAAGGTTGGATTCAGGCCAGTGAAAAATATTCTTGCCTCGAGGAAAGGTGTTGTCTTTGAAAGATTTGATCCACTTAGTGGGTACAAAAAAGACAGCCGTCCATACGCCTGTGCATGAGGCTGCTGGGAAAAATGGTGGCATCATTCGAAGCAGTACCCTACGGTCAATTCCATTCAAGGAATTTGCAGGGGGCCATACTGTCAGCCTGGAACAAAAAAGTTCAGGCCCTAGACTAACAATGTCCTTGTCCCCTTCCGTTCGCAAGAGCCTCCGTTAGTGGTTGGTTCCCCAGAATCTGGAAAAAGGGAAATCCTTCAGTCTGATTTCTTGGAAGGTGGTCACTACAGATGCCAGCCTTATAGGCTGGGGAGCAGTACTGGAGCAATAGTCTCTCCAGGGCAGATGGTCGGATGCAGAAAAGGCCCTGCCCATCAATCTCTTAGAGATACGAGCAGCCCGGTATGCCCTAGTAGCATGGACATCCAAACTCCAAGGGTCCCCTGTCAGAATTCAATCAGACAATGCCACAGCAGTGGCATATATCAATCATCAGGGGGGCACCAGGAGTCGTGCAGCCCAGAGGGAAGTAAATTACATCCTGAAATGGGCAGAAAAATATGTCCCAGCCATATCTGCGGTATTCATTCCAGGAGCGGAGAATTGGAAGGCGGACTTTCTAAGTCGCCAGCAATTAGGCCCAGAGGAAGGGTCCCTTCACCCCGAGGTTTTCTGGACAATATGTCAGCGGTGGGGAACATCGGATGTAGATCTTCTAGCATCCAGATTCAACGCAAAGGGGGACAGGTTTGTCTCTCGGACAAGGGATCCCCTAGCTTGCGGCTCGGATGCCCTAGTGTTCCCTTGGGATCAGTTCAAGCTGATATATGCATTCACACCGCCACAATGGTTACCTCGATTACTCCGCAGAATCAGGGTAGAAAAGAAACCAGTGATTCCGGTGGCTCCAGCATGGCCCCGAAGAGCGTGGTACGCGGAGATTGTAAAATTTCAGTGGGGAGTCCTTGGACTCTCCCACGTCGTCCGGACCTGCTTTCGCAAGGACCGATATACCACCCTTCTTTACCAGCCCTAGGTTTGACGGCCTGGCTATGGAAGCCCACATTCTAAAAAAGAGAGGGCTCTCTAATCCTGTGGTATCTACCATGATCAATGCCAGGAAGCCGGTATCCAGGCAGATCTAATATAGAATCTGGAAGGCGTACATCGCGTGGTGTGAGGCCAAGAAATGGCATCCACATAAGTACGTAATAGGTAGGATTCTGGACTTCCTACAATGGGCTGTAGATAGGAAGCTTGCCTTGAGTACTATCAAGGGTCAGATTTCGGCCTTGTCAATATTTTTTCAAAGGCCCTTGGCTTCGCATTCACTAGTCAAAGCCTTTATACAAGGAGTGATGCGTATTAGTCCTCCGGTTTATATTCCCATATGTCCATGGGATCTAAACTTGGTTCTGTCGGTTCTACAGAAACAACCATTTGAACCATTACAGCATATTTCTTTGGTGCTTCTCACCAGGAAATTGATTTTTCTAGTAGCCATTTGTTCGGCTAAAAGAGTGTCGGAATTAGCAGCTATGTCCTGTAAGGAGCCATATCTGGTTGTCCATAAGGATAGAGTAGTGTTACGTCCTCATCCAGCCTTTCTTCCTAGGGTGGTATCGAGGTTTCATTTGAACCAAGATGTGGTTCTTCCTTCTTTTTTCCCCAAACCTACTTCGGTAGAGGAAAAGTTATTGCATTCTTTGGATGTAGTAAGAGCAGTTAAAGCTTATCTAAAGGCCACTGCTCAGATTCGCAGAACGGATACTTTGGTTATTCTGCCGGAAGGCCCCAGAAAGGGTCAGGCAGCGTCAAAATCTACTTTAGCCAAGTGGATTCGACAGGTCATAATACAAGCCTATGGCTTGAGAAGGAGACCGCCTCCGTTCAAAGTTAGAGCGCACTCCACGAGAGCAGTTGGAACTTCATGGGCAGTGCATCACCAGGCCTCCCTGGCTCAAATCTGTAAGGCCGCAACATGGTCTTCAGTACACACGTTTACTAGGTTCTACCAGGTGGACGTTAGAAGTCAGGAGGATGTCGCCTTTGGGCGCAGTGTGTTGCAGGCCGCAAAAGATCCTCATGTCTGATAGCGCTCAGCTTATATATGGTGTATCCCCCCCCTCATTGGGCATTGCTTTAGGACATCCCATTAGTAATGACTATGTCGCTCTGTGTCCCGTGATGTACGAGAAAGAAAATAGGATTTTTATAACAGCTTACCTGTAAAATCCTTTTCTTGGAGTACATCACGGGACACAGAGCTCCCGCCCCTCTTTGGGGACACTTATTGCTTTGCTACAAAACTGAGGTGCTCCCGGATGGGAGGGGCTTATATAGGGGAGGGTACTTCCGGTTTTGGAAGTTGCCAGTGCCAGCACCTGACGGTATCTATATAACCCATTAGTAATGACTATGTCGCTCTGTGTCCCGTGATGTACTCCAAGAAAAGGATTTTACAGGTAAGCTGTTATAAAAATCCTATTATACTGTCTTACACCTATGGTCTTGTTGTTCCCAGGATCTATTGGGCAATCTATACCATCCACTTGGTATTATCCACATTTACTTTTACTGTATCTGGGTCTCCATATCCTAGAGCCCTAGTAGGTATTTATTCTTTTATAAATCACGTGTTTTGCCTAACTTATCCCTATGTATGATCACTAAGTGGCCCTATTCACATTATAGATCTTTGATTTCTCCTGCTGTCCCTGGCGGGGCTCTGTCTCACGGGGGTTGGCATTGGTGCCCCTGTACCCACCCCCAGGCATTGTTGATGGGCAGAGGCGGCTCTCTAATTAGGCCAATTAGGCGATTGCCTAAGGCCCCGCGCTTCCCGGGGAGTCGCGTCTGTGGGAATGTCCCCCTGATTGGTGTCCCCAGGGCCATCTCTAACGCGGGACAAAAGCCTGCGCTGCGGTGCCTGCAACTACTTTTTCCTGGCCAGGGGCGGAACTGACTGACCACTTGAGCACTGCCCGAAGGTCTCATGGTCAGTGGATGGCTGCACATACTCCCCTCCCCCGGCTCCCCCCTTCTGCCGCGCTCTGCAAGTCTCCTGCCATGTGCAGAGTGCGGATAATGGCCGTAGGGGTTGTGCTTCTCTTCTCTCTCCTCCGATGGATGGTCTCAGAGCTGGCGCCTGACAGTCATCGAGGAGCCAGTCTGCCACAGCCTACAGGTACTGTCTAATGCTCCTGCACAACATTGACAGCATCCTGTAATGTAGTACCTCCCGAGCGACCTTACACACACACAGCTGGTATTATGACATCCTCCGGCATATGATGCCACCTACTGACCCCCTGCCATAATCATTCTCATCATCCCTTGTTCCTGGCATACCACCACCCTACTTTCTCTCATCATACTTCCCACTGTAAGCTTCTTACCAACTTACGCCCTGTCATCATCTCTATCCTCATCATAAACCCCTGTGCCTAGTATCCTACTACCCCACCCCCTGTCATCTTCATCCCCCCTGCAACGCCAGCTCCTTCCGTCCACCCCCTGTCATCTTCATCCCCCCTGCACCGCCAGCTCCTTCCACCCACCCCCTGTCATCTTCATCCCCCCTGCACCGCCAGCTCCTTCCACCCAGCCCCTGTCATCTTCATCCCCCCTACACCGCCAGCTCCTTCCACCCATCCCCTGTCATCTTCACCCCCCCTGCACCACCAGCTCCTTCCACCCACCCCTGTCATCTTCATCCCCCCTTCACCTCTCTGCCAGCCTCCTACCACCCCACCCCCTGCCATCTTAATCCCCCTGCACCGCCAGCTCTTTCCACTCACCCACCCCCTGTCATCTTCATCCCCCTGCACCGCCTGCTCCTTCCACCCACCCCCTGTCATCTTAATCCCCCCTGCACCACCAGCTACTTCCACCCACCCCCTGTCATCTTCACCCCCCCCTGCACTGCCAGCTCCTTCCACCCACCCCCTGTCATCTTCATCCCCTCTGCACCTCTCTGCCAGCCTTCTACCACCCCACCCCTGTCATCTTCACCCCCCTGCACTGCTCTGCCAGCTCCTTCCACCCACCCACCCACCCCCTGTCATCTTCATCCCCCCCTGCACCGCCAGCTCCTTCCACCCACCCCCTGTCATCTTCATCACCCCTGCACCGCTCTGCCAGCCTCCTACCACCCCACCCCCTGCCATCTTCATTCCCTTGCACCGCCAGCTCTTTCCACTCACCCACCCCCTGTCATCTTCATCCCCCCTGCACCACCAGCTCCTTCCACCCACCCCCTGTCATCTTCATCCCCCTGCACTGCCAGCTCCTTCCACCCACCCCCTGTCATTTTCATCCCCCCTGCACCTCTCTGCCAGCCTCCTACCACCCCACCCCTGTCATCTTCATCCCCCTGCACCGCTCTGCCAGCTCCTTACACCCACCCACCCTCTGTCATCTTCATCCCCCCCTCCACCGCTATGCCAGCCTCCTACCACCCCACCCCCTGTCATCTTCATCCCCCTACACCGCTCTGCCCGCTCCTTCCACCCACCCCTGTCATCTTCATCCCCCCTGCACCGCTCTGCCAGCCTCCTACTACCCCACCCCGTCATCTTCATCCCCCCTGCACCACCCCGCCAGCCTGCTACCAGCCCACCCCCTGTCATATTCATCCCCCACTACCCCACTGCCAGCTTCCTACTGCCCCACCCCCACCATCATCATCCCATCTGTACCCCATTGCCAGTTTCTTACCATCCCACCCCCTGTAATCTTCACCCCCCTGTACTCCTCTGCCAGCTTTCTACCACCTCACCCACTATCATCATCATCCCTATACCCCCACCTCTGACATCCTACCACCCTGCCTCCTGTCATCAACATCCCCCTGTAGCCCACCTCTAGCATCCAACCACCCTACCCCCATCATTATCATCATCATCCCCCTGTACCCCACTGACAGCTTCCTACCACCCCACCCACTGTCATCATCATCCCCCTTTGCTGACATCCTACCACTCCGCCCATTGTCATCAACATCCCCATCATTCCTCTCTACCCCTCATCTGGCCTCCTACCACTCCACCCCCTGTCATCATCATCCCCCTGTACCCCTTCTCTGGCATCCTACCACCCTGCCTCCTGTCATTATCATCCTCATCCCTCCTGTACCCCACCTCTAGCATCCTATCACCCTACTCCCTATCATTATAGGGGAGATATGATCTCAGCCTCTCACCCCAATGCTGCCACATCACCACAAACTGCATCCTGTCATCCAACCAACTTTAACCCAACATTTGCATCAAACACCACAATACTGCCCTGCCACCAAGTGAGCGGTAATGATGTGCTGTAACCTCTAGCAAACAATCAGTGAGCGATAATGATAATGAGTAACCCATAGCAACCAATCAGTGAGCAGTATAAATTTGTAGTAACCTCTAGCAACACATCAGTGAGTGATAATGATAAGCAGTAACCTATAGCAACCAATCAGTGAGCTGTAATAATGTGCAGTAACCTCTTGCAACCAATCAGTGAGCGGTAATCACGTATAGTAACCTCTATCAACCAATAGGTAAACTGTAATGATGTGCAGTAAACTCTAGCAACCAATGGGTGAGTGGTAATATTGTGCAGTAACCTTTAGCAACCAATCAGTGAGTGGTAATGATGTGCACTAACCTCTAACAACCAATCAGTGAGCCTGGAGCAATCAGTAAATGTGAGACCATTTTTTTTTAAGATAAGTCTATGTGCGTGTTTGTTTTTTGGGATGTTGGCGTGGAGAGGGAAATTGGTAGGGGTGGAGTGGAGGGGCAGGAAAATGTTTGCCCATGGTCCAATCAATATTAAAGATGCCCCTGGGTGTCCCCAGGCTGGCGGAGGGAGCAGACCAACACACACTTGGGTAAAGCCATGGAGGTTTCAGCCAGCTGTAACACCTCCCTCAAACGGAGAACATCTCATCAGCTGCAGCCTGCTAGCCTTCTCCCAAAGCCTGCACCACATTGCATGGCAGGAGTTGTACACAACACAGTAGACTTGCCCCGCCGGTGCCTGTGCTCTGCAGAGACTACACCTCCCAGAATACACTGCAGGGCAATCAAAGCGAATGTGTCGGCTTCTCCTGCTTGTAGGGGATGGAGGAGTGTATAGAAGGATCACCTGTCTGCACTCTGTTTGTAGCTCTAGTGTTTGGTGGCTGCTGCAGCAATGTGGTGTTACCCTGTTAGCCAGGTGACATTTTGCTTGTCATTACCATAAGACCATCTCTTGTATCATGTTGCACAGTCTTTTCCCATTGTGAAAGTGAGTAGGGCCTCATGACTAGGATTTGCCTAAGGCCTCACAAAGCCTAGAGCCGCCTCTGTTGATGGGTGCTCCCTGATTCACCACAGCGATGTGAGCACCTTACACATTAAATAAAATTATTGTTTTTGTATTTAATATGTTATGTCATTGACAGGGATGAGCCGAACACCCCCCTGTTTGGTTCGCACCAGAACCTACGAACAGACAGAATGTTCGCGTGAACTTTAGAACCCTATTAAATACAATGGACTCGAACGTTCGAAATCTAAAGTGCTAATTATAACGGCTAATATGCATGTTATTGTCCTAAAAAGGGTTTGGGGACCTGGGTTCTGCCCCAGGGGACATGTATCAATGCAAAAAGAAGTTTTAAAAACGGACGTTTTTTCGGGAGCAGTGATTTTAATAATGCTTAAAATGAAAAAATAAAAGTGAAATATTCCTTTAAATTTCGTACCTAGGGGGTGTGTATGATATGCATGTAAAGTGGCGCATGTTGCCCGTGCTTAGAACTGTCCCTGCATAAAATGTCATTTTTGAAGGAAAAAAAGTCATTTAAAACTCACTCGTGGCTATTAATGAATTGTCGGCTCCCGGCAATACATACAAAAGTCATTGATAAAAATAAAAAATAAAGCGTGGGGGTCCCCCATAATTCAATTACCAGGCCCTTCAGGTCTGGAATGGATATTAAGGGGAACCCCGCTGCAAATAAAAAAAAAATGCGTGCGCTTCCCCCAAATATCCATACCAGGCACTTCTGATCTGGCATGGATTTTAAGGGGAACTCCACCCCAAATTTTAAAAAAATATGGCGTGGAGTCCCCCCAAAAATCCATACCAGACCCTTATCCGAGCACGCAACCTGGCAGGCCGCAGGAAAAGAGGGGGGGACGAGAGAGCGCCCCCCCCCCTCCTGAACCGTACCAGGCCACATGCCCTCAACATGGGGAGGATGTCCCCATGTTGATGGGGACAAGGGCCTCATCCCCACAACCCTTGCCCGGTGGTTGTGGGGGTCTGCGGGCGGGGGGCTTATCGGAATCTGGAAGACCCCTTTAACAAAGGGGACCCCCAGATCCCGGCCCCCCCATGTGAATTGGTAAGGGGTACATTGTACCCCTACCATTTCACGAAGAAAGTGTAAAAAAAAACAAAAAAAAAACCACACAAACACCTCGAAAAAGTCCTTTATTGAAAAAAAAAAAACATTCCAGCGGTGAAATTTCCTTCACTGTGTAAATTTTAATTAGTGAAGGAAGTTCCCCGCTCAGGCCAATAACGTAGGCGGGGTCTGACATACCGAGGGGATGGACCTGATGGGGAACTTCGTTCACTGTGTAATACATGTATAGACCCGCCCCTTCTCATGTTCCGCATCAGGTCCTCAGCCTTACACCGAGTCATTGGCTGAGCGGACCTGATGGGGAACTTTAGAAGGGGCGGGTCTATGCATGTAATAGACTGCGGAGGAAGTTCCCCATCAGGTCCGCTCAGGCTCAGCCAATGACGGACAGCGCTGGACATCGGATCGCCGCGGGACACTGGATTTCACCGCTGGAATGTTTTTTTTTTTAATAAAGGACTTTTTCAAGGTGTTAGTGTGTTTTTTTTTTTTTTACATTTTTGACACTTTCTTCGTGAAATGGTAGAAGTACAATGTACCCCTTACCAATTCACATAGGGGGGGCCGGGATCTGGGGGTCCCCTTTGTTAAAGGGGTCTTCCAGATTCCGATAAGCCCCCCGCCCGCAGACCCCCAAACCACCGGGCAAGGGTTGTGGGGATGAGGCCCTTGTCCCCATCAACATGGGGACATCCTCCCCATGTTGAGGGCATGTGGCCTGGTACGGTTCAGGAGAGGGGGGCGCTCTCTCGTCCCCCCTCTTTTCCTGTGGCCTGCCAGGTTGCGTGCTCGGATAAGGGTCTGGTATGGATTTTTGGGGGGACTCCACGCCATTTTTTTTAAATTTGGGGTGGAGTTCCCCTTAAAATCCATGCCAGATCTGAAGGGCCTGGTATGGATATTTGGGGGAACCATACGCATTTTTTTTTTCAATTTGCCACGAGTGAGTTTTAAATGACTTTTTTTCCTTCAAAAATGACATTTTATGCAGGGACAGTTCTAAGCACGGGAAACATGCGCCACTTTACATGCATATCATACACACCCTCTAGGTACGAAATTTAAAGGAATATTTCACTTTTATTGTTTCACTTTAAGCATCATTAAAATCACTGCTCCCAAAAAAACGTCCGTTTTTTAAAAAAAAATTTGCATTGATACATGCCCCCTGGGGCAGGACCCAGGTCCCCAAACACTTTTTATGACAATAACTTGCATATAAGCCTTTATAATTAGCACTTTAGATTTCTCCCATAGACTTTTCGAATTTGCCATGAACACCCCAATTTGTTCGCTGTTCGGCGAACGGGCGAACGGGCAATGTTCGAGTCGAACATGAGTTCGACTCGAACTCAAAGCTCATCCCTAGTCATTGACTGTTTTATATTTTCTTATATGTAGTGCTGCCCTACTACTAGCATTAAAGGTCCCGAGGAAGCCTTGAATTGGCAAAACGTGGATCTGACTACTGGAAATATACAGAAATCTATGTGTACAACTGTATTTTACTGTAAAGTCTATTTACTCACCATTTCCGGTAGCTAGAGTGGGGCATATGATTGGTACTGTGTCCACATCTGGACCTTGTGGAGGCAGCTCATGTTTACACTTTTTACATGTATTTTTAGCTATTTTTGAATAAATAGAAATTTTATAGTATGTACTTGTGTGACATTATAAGAACATAAAACGAAGGTCATCTAAACTGTTAACTCAATTGTATAGCATATGTCCATGAAAACATAAAAAGGACAAGACAGTCTTTAGGTTAGAAGATGTAGTCTTTAGCAAAATGATATCGATAATTTCTTAAGCAGAACAGTCTCTCATAGGTGAGGGCAAAAGCCAAGTAAATGCCCATAAGTTTTTAGCTTGTACAAAATCCACATGTTTTTAACCATATGAGTGCTCCATTAATGTGTCGGTAAAGGCCAACGAGTTGTGGTCCTTGGGCTGTAGGTTTGTTATAGAGAATATTGTTATAGAGAATAATTAGTGGTGCATCAAAATGAAAATTCAGGATGCACTTGGCCAAAAAAAGGAACCAAAATGGACAGTTGAAAAAAAAAAAAAGTTCAATTTAATTAATGTGGCTGCCGTTTTTACATTGAAGTCATTATGGGGCGTTGTTGCATTGAAGTCAATGGGGCGTGATTTTGCATTGAAGTCAATGGGACACGATTTTGCATTGAAGTCAATGGGACACGATTTTGCATTGAAGTCAATGGGGTGCAAATTTGCATTGACGCCTATGGGACGAGATTTTGCATTAAAGTCACTAGGAGGCGTTTTTGCATTGAAGTCTATGGGACGCAATTTTGCATTGAAGTCTACAGGGATGCAATTTTGCATTGAAGTCACTAGGGGGCATATTTGCATTGAAGTCAATGGGACACTATTTTCCATTTAAGTCTATTGGACATGATTTTGCATTGAAGTCTATGGGATGCGATTTAATTAATGTGGCTGGCGTTTTTGCAATGAAGTCACTAGGGGGCGTTTTTGCATTGAAGTCAATGGGACACGATTTTGCATTAAAGTCTATTGGACGTGATTTTGCATTGAAGTCTATGGGATGCGATTTTATATTAAAGTCACTAGGGGGCGTTTTTGCATTGATGTCACTAGGGGGCATTTCTGCATGGAGTCTATACGATGCTGTTTTGCATTGAAGTCACTAGGGGGATTTTTTGCATTGAGGTCTATGGCAGTGTTTCTCAACTCCAGTCCTCAAGGCGCACCAACAGGTCATGTTTTCAGGATTTCCCTCAGATGAAACAGCTGTGGTAATTACTAAGGCAGTGAAACTGATTACATCCCCTGTGCAAAATAATGGAAAGCCTGAAAACATGACCTGTTGGGGCGCCTTGAGGACTGGAGTTGAGAAACCCTGGTCTATGGGACACGACTTTGCATTGAAGTCACTAGGGGGCGTTTTGTATTGAAGTCTAAAGGATTAGACACATCCGCTCCACTCCTTCTATCACTCCCAAGGTGAGCCCTCCGCGAATCTCCAGCCGAACGCCAGTGTCTACCAGCGCCCGCTCCTGCATGTCAGGTAACCACGGCAATGTGGGCATCAGCCGATTACCCTCCGCCAACTTCAGCTGCCTCGTGGTGTCTGCTGCTAGTGGGAACGCGCTAGTTTCCTCCAGGGTGTGTCTCTGCCCCCTAACTCTCCGTCTGCTCTGCGCCTGAGGAACTGATAAGCAGGCTCTATTCTGCACGCGCTGCAGTAACTCCTTGTGAGACAAACTGGAATTAGCAGATTTTGCCCAGACATGTTGCTCGGCGCAAACTGCGCCACAGTAACTTGAGACTAATAGCAGGTATATTGTCCAGGGGTTGCCTATGGTAACAATAAAGTCAACTACCAATGCCTCCCTGTAAAGGACTGACTTAGAGGAGTCCGGCCCGCAGGCACCCCCAGGTTGCTTTTCATCACCAGGGGTAACAGTAGACATTTTCACCCACCCTTTACTATTGTCAGGCAGGAGTTTGAAAGAAAGTTCAGATTTTCTATAATCCAGTGGTAAATGTCCACACCATGCAGAGCGGTGGACATATTTGTAGTCCATGGGCGCGATCGACCCGCCGTGGTTGCCACGGGTGATGGCACATATTTTTACAGTCACTAAATTGCAGACTAGGTACAAGTGTCCGCCCCAGCACTAGGTGAGGTAACTGAGTAGCAGTAATACTGTAAATCCTGGGCGGTTGCTATTGACAACGGCACTTGTAAAAGCTGAATCACAGGCAAACACAGTCTTTTTCCCTGTTTGTATCCAACGGGGCAAGCAAAGTCTCCCCTTTTCTGAGTTGCTGGGGGCGGTGGCCAGCATGTTAACCATGAAGGTGGATCTCAGTGGGACCTCCAAATGTAGCGGTGCCCCCGTGGGGTCACTGCGTGTTTCAACATCCACAAATTTTACCCTGCTGGTCAGACATCTATTTTGGCACACTTTCCCAGACAATGAATAGTCTCTTGCTTGTTTTTTGTTGGATGGAAAAAAGGGACATGGGATGCCCAGATAATGAATACTTCTTAGTATAATAAAAGTAGTTGCGTCTATATTTCTTAGTAGAATAAACGTCTAGATCTGACAGTCTCTTCCTCTGCACATCTCCTCCAGCACACTACTTGAGATCACTTGCTTCACTTCACTGTCCAAATCTAGATTCCGGTCACATTAGCACTCGAGATGAGCTTCGAGTTCGAGTCAAATGTAAGTTCGACTCGAACATCGTCCGTTCGACCATTCGTCGAATTACGAACATTATGGGCCGTTTGCGCCAAATTCGAGTGGCGCGTCACGGCCCATAATTCACTGCGGCATCGCAGTGCATTGCTGACTGATGATTGGCCAAGCATGCTCTATGACCCGCATGCTTTGGCCAATCACAGCGCGGTAAGTACGGAGAGCCATAATTTGCCAAAGGCAGGGTGGCTTTAGCCAATTATGCCTCAGGGGATTTAGTACACGCCCCACACTATATAAGGCCGCCTGGAAGTCAGCCTTGTGTAGTGTGCTGAGAGATAGAGGGACAGTGTCAGTGTCATTTCATTTGAGTTAGATAGAGCAGGCAGGCGAGTCAGTTAGCTGCAGTCAGTGTATTTAGTATATATAAGCATCCTAGGTGTTGTGTGTGTGTGTATATATATGTATATGTATGTATGTATATATATATATATATATATATATATATATATATATACACACTGTATTCAGTTTAGCTAGATCCGTTCCTGTTATTTTCTTCCTAATATACTTACAGGCAGGCAGGTGCAGTATTTTCAGTCAGTGTACTGTATCCTGTGCACAGTGTGCAACTAAAGCTAACTGCAGACAATTGCTGGTGTTCTCTTCCTAGTAATACCACAGGCAGGCAGCTGCAGTATTTTCAGTCAGTGTACTGTATCCTGTGCACAGTGTGCAACTAAAGCTAACTGCAGACAATTGCTGGTGTTCTCTTCCTAATAATACCACAGGCAGGCAGTTGATTCAGCTAGCTGCAGTATATTAGTGTACTGTGTACTGGGCACATTGTGCAGCTAAAGCTCACTGCAGACAATTCCTGTTGTTTTCTTCCTAATAATACTACAGACAGGCAGGCGATTCAGATAGCTGCAGTATAATCAGTATATATATATACATCCCAGCATAACTATTCCAATACATCAAAGACAGTATGTCTGGAAGGCCAACAAGGAGAGGCAGACAGTCACAGGCCAATAAAAGAGGGCAAGCAGGCTCTGTGTCTAGAGGCAACAGTGCTGGTCGTGGACATGGTGCATACTCATCAGCACGTGGCCGTGGGGCACTCTTGTCCTTTTTCTAGGCAGCTGGCCATGTTGAGCCACAACATGTCGAAGAGTTGGTAGAGTGGATGACCAAGCCGTCCTCATCCTCTGTCACCCAGGCTACCTTGGCTGCCAATGCAGGTGCCAAAGCGGCCTATTCCTTGGACTCGAGGTCATCATCAGTTACTCCTTCCCTAGCCCCACCGGAGGAGTCCCCCGAACTGTTCAACCACAGTGTTGGGTACATGCTGCAGGAGGATGTGCAGTGTTTTGAAGGCTGCAATGATGGTACCAAGCTTGAGGAAGGCAGTAACGTGAGCCCAGAGAGAGAGGGGTTGCACAAGAAGGACAACAAACTGGCAGTCATGTTCCCCCAGCTGCAGCATACTGCCAGGTTTGCTCCAGTGACGAGGAGGGAGGGGATGATGAGGTCACTGACTCTACGTGGGTGCCTGATAGGAGAGAGGAGGAGGAGGAGGAGGCGGCGGAGGAGGAGGAGGCACATCTCCAACGAGGCAGGATACCCTCCAGGGGCCAGCTTAAGGGCAGCCAACCGAATGCATCACACCGCAGAGCTCCGCAAGTGCAGGGCGCTGGTGACTCTGCGCGTTATTCCAAAAGTTCTTCGGTGTGGGCCTTTTTTGAGACGTGTGCAGCAGATTGCACCGTTGCTATTTGGAACATATGTCTGAAGCGTATCAAGCGTGGGCTAGACAGCAAGCGCTTGGGCACCACATGCTTAATCAGACATATATCGAGCTCCCATGCAGCCAGTTGGCAACACTACCTAAGAACAAGGCGGACCTCTCCTTGCACCTTCTCATCAGCTGGGATCTCCAACCCCACTATACATTCAGTCCTCTCAGAAACCTGCACTGAGAGGAATGAGGGTGTAGAATTAGGTGTGCTACTGCCAAGTACTTGCGGGCAATCTGCTATCGGTACACCAACAGCCGATTCTAGCAGGCAGATTTCCCTACCCTAGTTGCTCCACCGGCGAAAGACGTTCTCTTCCAGCCATCCACATGCCCAGCGGTTGAATGCTAGCTTGGCTAAATTGCTAGCACTTCAACTGCTGCCTTTTCAGTTGGTAGACTCTGCCCTCTTCCGTGAGTTTTTGGAATGTGCGGTACCTCAGTGACAGGTTCCCAAACACCACTTTTTTTATGGAAGGCGATTCCAGGTCTCCACCGGCATGTGGAAGGCAATGTGTTGGCCTCGCTGGACAGGGCGGTCAGGTGCATATTACTGCTGACTCATGGTCCAGCAGGCATGGACAGGGACGCTACCTATCTTTCACCACGCACTGGGTAACTCTGCTGGCAGCTGGGAAGGATGCAGGACAGGGTGCAGTAGTGTTGCAGGTTGTTCTGCCACCATGCCTCCAAAATTCTACTAGTGGTGATTCTGTCACACCTCTCTCCTCCACCCCCTCCTCTTCTTTTTCATCCATGGCTTCTTCCTGTGCTGATTTGTCCTCGGAACCAGCGGTGCTCCGTAGACGTTCAAGGGGCTACGCAAGCACGCAGGCAAAAAGATGCCATGCGGTGCTTGAGCTGGTGTGCTTGGGGGACAGGAGCCACACTGGGGCAGAGATTCTGTCAGCTCTGCAGGGGGAGGCTCAGAGGTGATTGACGCCACGCCAGCTTCAGCCAGGAATGGTGGTTTGCGACAATGGCACCAACCTCCTCTCCGTCCTCCGACAGGGACACCTGACCCATGTGCCCTGTTTGGCTCACGTCCCTAACTTGGTGGTGCAGCGGTTCTTGTGCAGGTACCCGGGCTTACAGGATGTCCTGAGGCAGGCCAGGAAAGTCTGTGTGCATTTCCGCTGGTCATATAATGCCAGTGCTCGGCTGGCTGACCATCAAAAGGAATTTAACCTGCCCAAGAACCGCCTAATCTGTGACATGCCCACCAGGTGGAACTCAACATTGGCCATACTGCAGCAGCTGCACACGCAGCAGAGGGCCATCAATGAATACCTGTGCAACTATGGCACCAGGACAGGGTCAGTTTTTTTTTCCCCCATGATCAGGGATGCATGCACTGTCCTGTCACCATTTGAGGAGGACACGAGGATGGTGAGCAGTGACAGTGCATGCATCAGTGACACTGTCCCTTTTTTTTCCACCTGTTGGAGCACACGCTGCGTGGAATAATGGACAGGGCACTTGAGGCAGAACAGAGGCCGGAAAAGGAGGACTTCCTTGCCTCTCAAGGCCCCCTTTATCCAGATAGTGTTCCTGCGTGCCCGTCGATCACACAGGAAGAGGAGGAGGAGGATTGTGTCAGCATGGAGGTGGAGCCTAGCACTCAGCATCCGCAGCAGCCTTCAAGGGATCATTTACAGTCAGAAGAAACCCATGGACTTGTACGTGGCTGGGAGGAGGTGGCTGCGGATCATGTCGTCCTTAGTGACCCAGAGTACAGCAAACCTACGCTGCATGGCCTCCCTGATCCTGAAAAGCCTGCGGAAGGATCCTCATATTTGTGGTATCAAGGAGAGGGATCATTACTGGCTGGCAACCCTCCTTGATCCACGTTACAAGGGTAAGGTTGCGGACCTTATCTTGCCGTCGGAGAGGGAGCAGAGGATGAAAGATCTTCGGGAGGCCTTGCACAAAGGTTTGTGAAATGCGTTTCCAGAGCCTGGGAGGTTACAAATTCCTGGTCCTGGACAACGTGTTGCTGAGGCTTCGGTCAGTCACAGAAGGAGCGGTGGAGAAGGTGGCCGTCTGACCGATGCGTTCAGACAATTTTTTAGTCCGCAGCCCCAAGGTATCGGTTGCAGCAACCATCGCCAGCGTCTGATTTACATGGTGCAGGAATACCTAGGGACAAGATCAGACTTGGACACCTTTCCCAGCGAAAATCCTCTGGGTTATGGGTTTTGAGGATGGATCACTGGCCAGAGCTTGCACAGTATGCAAGTGAGCTACTGGCCTGTCCTGCATCCAGCGTTCTTTTGGAACGCACATTCTGTGCTGCTGGAGGCTTTGTAACCGATCACAGGGTGCGCCTGTCCACCGAATTGGTCGATCGGCTGACCTTCATAAAAAGGAATCAGTTTTGGATCACCAGCTACCAAGCACCTGATGCTGATGTAACCGAATATTTTTTTTTTGAATGTGAGATCCCTTGAAGTCTGCCTATGCTGTTGCTGAGTGACTATCCTGTTATGCTGAGTGACTATCCTTTTCCTCCTCAATGTTCATGCTGATAGCTTGTAAGAAAATTTTTGGTTCTGGGCACCGCCACCAGTGGCTAAGGCCCAATTTTTCTGCCCCTGTTTAACAGGGGCGTGTAATTACAATTTTTGCTGCAATAATTTGCAGCAGGGCTCATTCATGTGCTCCAACTAGAGGGGTTGCAGTGTTGTGGCACCAGCACCTGTGCCTAAGGCCCGATTTTTCTACCCCTGTTCAACAGGGGCATGTAATTACAATTATTGATCTAATATTTCACAGCAGGGCCCGTTCCTGTGCCCACCAAGAGTAACTGTGAGGCCTTACAGTGTTGTGGCAACACCAACACCTAAGGCCCAAATTTCTGCAGAGTATATAGGACAGGCGCCTACTTTCAAACATCCAACTTAAAAATGACTCCTACTTGCAAACGGAAGGAGAAAACAGGAAGTGAGAGGAAATCTATCCCTAGGAAGGGAAATTCTCTCCTGTAAGGAAAAACGTGTCTCCTCTCTACTTGTGCTTTATCCCCAATCCATGTTTCACTAAAAACCCCAAATTTCCTATGTTTTCCAAAAAGCTTAAAAATAGATTTTTTGGCTGGAGCTACACTTAAAAAATGTACCTGTTCCAAATTGCAAACAGATTCTACTTAAGAACAAACCTACAGTCCGTGTCTTGTTTGCACCTCCTGTATACTGCTGTTCAGAGTATATAGGGCCTGGGGGCCCCACGCCTTTCCTTTTTTTAATTTGGGTGCAGGGTTCCCATTAAAATCCATACAAGACACAAAGGGGCTGGTAATGGGCTGGGGGTGTGGGTACCCATGCCGTTTTTCTCAATGATTTTCATCCTTATTGCCTCGACCAGACATTACATTAAAGCCCCAAGCAGTTTTAAATTACTTTTTTTCCTTTAGAATTGTTGTTTTGTGCAGGGACTGTTCTAAACACGGGAAACACGCGCCACTTCACAGGCATACTATAGATACCCCCCAGGTACGATATTTAAAGGAATATTTCACTTTTCGTTTTTCACTTTAAGCATCATTAAAATCACTGCTCCCGAAAAAATGTCCGTTTTTAAAACTTTTATTATGCATGGATACATGTACCCTGGGGCAGGACCCGGGTCCCCAAACCCTTTTTAGGACAATAACTTGCATATTAGCCTTTAAAATTTGCCCTTTTGATTTCTCACGCTCGAGTCCCATAGACTTTACCTGGGTTCGAAAGTTTGCGAAACTTTCGGTCCGTTCGCAGGTTCTGGTGTGTTGTTCGTCTCATCCCTAGCTGACATTAAAGGATACCTTAAAGGGGACTATGAATACAAACTAAGTATGAATGCTGATGATGGTTTTGATATTCTTGACTGATCCACTGGTATCTCCACCACATCTTATCCCCACTCTGAGGATATTTCATAAACTCACAGGTTTAAGGGTTAATCTCTCAAAATCTGTAGCCTTACTAAATTATCTCTCTCTAATCATAATTCCTGATATCCATGATGATTTCAATTTCTCATGGTGTGATGGATCACTCCCTTATTTGAGCATCCATTTAGCCCCTTGTTTTCATGCCTTGTATTCCTCTAATTAGCCACAAGTGTTCTCTCGCATTAAACAATGGTTGAAATTGTGGTCCTCCTACCAAATCTAATTTTTAGAAAGGGTAGTTGCAGTGAAAATGTCCCAAATATTTTTTCCTCAAGATTTATGTGTCACGTTACACTATTGAGATGGTTCAATCAGGTGAATAAATTTGTGTGGCAAGGCCACACTTTGGAAAATCACTTGTATAGTGACCTCACTCACAGGGAGGATTAGGCCTACGCAATCTCTGGCATTACTACCTGACGGCCAGATTCATCCAGCTGGCACAATGGCATGCACCTTCCTCCCATATTCCATGGCTAAGATTTGAAACTGCATCTGTAAATACATTCTGTCTCCCTGGGATACCCTGGTTGAAATATGTTGGTCCCAGAGATTTAGCTTCCTTGAATGAAGTAGTATGTCAATCACTACATCTGTGGTTACTATATCGCTATAAATATAAATTGTCTTCTATTGTCCCACCTCTGGCCTCCTTTTTAGGTGAACCCAAACTTCCTGTGGCTTATCCTTTCAGCTTCTCACGTTGGATATAGCATGGCCTGGTTTCCCTTGAATCGTTGATGGAGTCTCACTTTTGCTCACTTTCCTACCTTCAACAACAATGTGTTTTTCCACATTTATAAATATCTGCAGATCAAACACTTCTATAACTCACAAAAAGCCCTGAGACTAGGGAGACCTTACTCTAAATGTATATGCCTTTCTTCCTAGAGATAAAGGCACTACAGTAGGTCTACCCTATATAGTTATGTTAAAGGAAAAGTCCAGCCTAAGCTCATTTGGCTAGGCTTCTCCAATTTGTTTTGCACTCCTATGACCCATTTTTAGCAGAGAGCGGACTAAAGTGCACTCTCTGCTGACGTCACGGATATCAGTCCAGGCACTGCATCATCACAACAATAAAGTCTGGATCAGTCAGGTGCTGGGACTGACACTCGTCTATGGCTCTCAGCGAGCCGCCGAGAGGCTGAGACGGCCGCTTCCCGCTCCTCCACAGCTCAGTTCTCCAGTGAAGTGAGTGTGGAGGAGCAGAGCGGAGAGCTGCTGATTGACACTCTGCTCAGGAAGCTGTGTGAACCGAGCCATCGGCGATATTCGATCGCTCGGATCTCAGTGTGCAGGTGCCAGGGGACCTGATGCAGCATTGGACCGATGCTGCATCCATCTAGGTAAGTATAATGGAGAAAAAAAAAAAAAACCTCATACTTCTGTTTTAATGGTCTGAATCTCCCACGTAACTCCTCCTCGATTGTCCAGTGGAAATCTGAGACCAATCTGGATTTTTCTGCCAAGGAATGGCTAGATATGCTCTCCAATATGTACAAAAGTACTCGTTCTATAGCTATTAAAGAAACCATTATTAAAGGGGTTGTAAAGTCTCAGTGTTTTTCACCTTAATGCATTCTATACTTAAAGGCGAAAAACTTTCTGTAGTGCAGCACCCCCCCCCCAGAGCCCCCCTTTTACTTAACCTGAACCTGATCTTTTCAGCGACGAGAAAGAGAGCACAGCAGCTCCAGCCGCTGTCTTGGGTCCTTATTGGATAGATTGATAGCAGCATGAGCCATTGGCTCCCGCTGCTGTCAATCAAATCCAGTGACACGGGAGTCAGGGGGGGTGGTGGCGAGTCCTGCGGTCTGTGTCAATGGACGCAGCAGCAGGACTCGGGAGCTCTCTGTGGGGGTACTCAAGAAGAGGAGGAGCCAGGAGTGCCGCTGGAGGACCCCAGAAGAGGAGGATCGGGGCCACTCTGTGCAAAAGTGTTGCACAGAGGTGCTAAGTATAACATGTTTTTTTTTTTGTTTGTTTTTTAAACGAACATTTAGTATCACTTTAAGTTACATACAAGATGGTATCTTACTCCTGCTAAGATTCATACCATTTTTCCTCCAGTTCCGTAGACTTGTTTCAGGGGCTGCTCTGATCGGGGCACTTTTCTTCATACCTTTTGGAGCTGTAAGGTTTTAAAACCGATCTGGCAGCAGGCTGCCACTAAAGCAGCTCATATTACTGAGGTACAGCTTACACCCACCTTGCCAATGTGCCTTTTTTTTGTAACATCACTAGATGTATCTCCCCCTTGCCAGAGATTGGTCCACACCCTTTTAAGCACAATTCAATAGGCAATAGCTCTGAAATAGTGCTCTCCCACTGTTTCCTGGACCCAAGTTTTGCAAAGGATGAAGGCTATGGGGGAAATTTACTAAAAGTGGTGCACTCAGAATCTGGTGCAGCTGTGCATGGTAGCCAATCAGCATCTAACTTTAGCTTGTTCAATTAAGCTTTGGCAATAAATCCTGGAAGCTGGTTGGTTTCTATGCAGAGCTGCACCAGATTTTGCACTCTTCAGGTTTAGTAAATAACCCCCTATATAACTTATGGAGTTATTTTATGACGCCACCATGGATACCATGCCAATTTTTTGATCTGGTCCTCTTATTAAGCTGTTTTAATACATTGAGTTTGATGGAAGTGGAATGTACATTTTTATGATCTGTCAAGGACACTTTTCCGATCTGTCTGGAAATACTTATGGTTTGCTAACATTTATAATGAAGCTGCAATGTGCATTTCTTTCCTTTTTTTATTGAGAGTTCTCTGAAATTTTCCCTCTGTATATCCCTCTAGGGATTGCTGGTGTATTTTTTTTTACAAAGACGTGTAGAACTATGATATTATACAATCTTTATTGTATAGGTGTGCGCAGCCTATTGCATTAGGGTGTGCACCTCAAAGCTCAAACACAAATGTGTGTCTGACATATTTACTGGCCTCTTCCCCACTCTTCATCCTGAAACAATATGGGGAGGGGGATGCCAGGGGGACCAGGGCAGCAGAAAGAAGAGGAACATGGGGAGTGGCATATATTTGTACCGATCCCACCCCACTGCCCCTCGTGTCCAGGTTCTGGCGGTCGGCAAGGATCGCGATTGACAGGTTGCCAACCCCAGGATTAGGGTGTGCCCAGGCATACCTGGCACACCCCTTGCGCACACCTATGCTTTATTGTATGTTCTGATCTTACTTGTATCATAAGCTATAATAAAAATCATCAGTAATAAAAATAAAAAAAAACATATAATATTACAAAAATATCTTTTAAAAAATCAGGGTTTTCAAAACTTTTAAATGTTACATTCCTTTCTTGACACTTTTTGGTACTAGGCACACATGAGAAAGAAGCAGGAAACTCTGGGGAACACATGACTTTGTGATCAATTGGGGAGCAGGTGGTATGCAAGCTGTTTTCTAGGGAGTTGGTCTACAATTATACTTGTTGAATAAATGCTGACAAAATGGTTTATATGAGCATAATTTATATTTTGTTTTGTGATTATTTACTTTAACATCTAATACTGTTGGAACTTGGCTCATTGTTATGTCCTTTTTGTCTCTTTCAGGCCTGGGATTTGACAGTCCGCACATGTGCTTACACGAATCATACAGTGTTGCCGGAAGCATTAGAGCGCTGGCCAGTCCATCTCTTGCAAAATCTTCTCCCAAGGCACCTGGAGATCATCTATGAAATTAATCAAAGACACCTAAATGTACAGTCAAAGTGCCTATATCAAGCATTTATTCCCCTATCCCTCCCCCATGTTATGCTACCATTTATTATACTTCTTGTATTGTAAGGTGCTTGTGCTTTAACTTTTCCTTTTGTATTGCTCTTCCTTTCATTACTTTTCTTTTAACTCGTTTTTATTCCTTTACTGCAATAGTTCACTTACATTTTTCATGTGCAACTCTTTCAGCGTGTAGATATAGAATCCTATGCGCTACCACTTAATATAAGAAATAGGAAGCAGCTGCTCACAACTAAACAATGTGTCCCCACATGTCTTTCAGCTTGTCTCTTCCTTGTTCCCTGGAGATACTGATCGCCTTTGCAGAATGTCTCTTGTTGAGGAGGGTTCAGTTAAGCGCATTAATATGGCCCATTTGTGCATTGTTGGCTCACATGCTGTAAATGGTGTTGCCCAGATCCACTCAGACATTATCAAAGACACAGTGTAAGTAGGAGTTCCTATAGCACCAATAACTTTAATTCTGCATATCTTTAAACTATTTTATTGTATTTTCAGCTTTCATGATTTCTATGAAATGGACCCCCAAAAGTTTCAGAACAAGACTAATGGCATTACTCCCCGTCGCTGGCTGCGGCTGTGTAACCCAGGTCTTGCTGAAGTCATAGCAGAGGTAAAAAGTCTGCATTGTATGTATTTATTAGCTTTAGTTTGTATTAGCTTGGTATCTGACAAAATCAACTCTTAGAAGAACTAGATATACAGAGTTAAAGTGCAATTGTGATTTGGCGATACAAGCCAAGCAACAGGCTTGATTAAATGGTAACTCTTTTCTCACTCCCTTGCCCAAAATGCTTAGACCTACACTCCCTTATCATTCCTTTTGCCAGTATTGAAGAGAAGAAAACATGTGCAAGACAATCTAACTGTAGTTTATACAGTGGTAAGAACTCTCTCATTGCCCCAGGTGACAACGCTGGGGCTGGATCAGGCATTGGATGCTTCATTATGGAATAAAGGGGAGATGCTTCTCTATACTTGATGGTACTAGGATTTCTCCAGATTGCAAGGGAGAAAGAGTATATGCAGTGTAGGAATGAAATAGGGGGGTAAGCAGTGAACCTGTTTCTTTGTGCTGCATTCGATTATTTTCTAATCATTCTAGTCCCTAGCGCAGGAAGAGCAACTTTTTTTTAAAACGCTTCCAGGATTCAGCGGCACATGTGGTTCCCAGCTGTTGCGAGGGTTTGAAATGTGACTCTGGGGTCCAACATTAGGTCCAGGAGCTAAAGTTTCTGAGCTTTGGATACTCCTACTTAGACATGAGGTTCAGGTTTGCCACTGCCATGGCTTTGTGGCGAGTCCTGGGTATACAAAATTTAGGGTCCTGGCAAATCAATGCAGGCATTTGCCAGATTAAATTCTTTGTAATCATAGTGCACTGCCTGTCTTTTGAACTTAGGTCAGTTGACTAACAACTTTTTCATATACCTAGGACCTAATCATCAAACAAGATTTCATAAAAAGTATTTTTTTATTTTGACATAAAAACGGTAACTGATACATCTTTATAAACAGTCATCAAATATATATTCACTCTTCAGGGCGTGACGGAGTGCATGGTGGTATAGGACGTGTAGCTCCTGAGCACCCGCTCCAAAAAGGCTTCTGTCAGGAAACGTTCCACCCACTGGTAATACTATCTGATATTTGGCATGCAGTAGTAATGTCCACCAGCAGGTGTCTCCTCGCAGTTTCGAGCTGTCAGGAGAGCCTTCCCCTGCTGGTGTTGTGTGATCTTTGGGCCGTAGTACTGGCGTCCACCAGCGGGTGGATCCTGGCAGTATGGAGCAGATATCTCCTCCTGCAGTTAGGCTTCACCTGAACCTGATAGCAGGTAATGGTATAAAAACCTGGCAAGTCCACATACACCTTGCCTTGGCTTCGCCTTGTGCCCTGACCTGGCTGCTCTGATTCCGAACCTGTTTCCTGTATCCTGAACCTGACTCTGATCCCGAACCTATTTGTTCTTGTTCCTGTCAGTCCTGTATCCCTGGATCCCTGCCCTGCTGTCTGATCCCTTCCACCCTCTCCTTGCCCGTCTTGCTCCTTGTCCCCCATCTGCTGATTACCTGTTATGATCCTAGCCTGGCTGAGACTTTGATTCCGGTATTCCCTTTTGGCTGTATATACTCATCTGATTATTGTTATTATACTCGTCTGATTGTTATTTTTGGGTCTTGTTTAACATTGGTTTGTTGTGCACTGTGAGATATTGGATGTTGTTGCGTTTATATATTATTCACGTTTCTTAATAAATTATTACTTTCTTCACCTACATACGTCTGGTTCACTTGTGCAGTCCACACAGTTCTGATCACAGCTGATTCATGACAGCTTCTCTTCGGCACACAGTGCTACACTACGGTCAGAACCCAATTCCAAATGGGTTGGGACCTCCACCAGAGTGGAGGCGCCGCTTCGTTTGAGATTGGCCGTTTTCTTACTCGATTGGCCTCCAACAGCGGCTGGGGATCCCAGGCACACAAGATGGCACCGGCCTGCTCACCTGCTTCTCATGCGGCCTCTCCAACAAACATGAGACACCACACTAGGTCCCAAAATGACTCAGACTGTGACTCTCCCAGATCCCAGAGCCCTTCACAAGCCTCTCACAGGTCTGGGGCTGGCTGGGACCTGGAATCCTATATTAAATCTCTCCCCTCCTGCCAGGACATAGAAAGTTATGTGAAGGGATTTCAGCTCTAGACTAGAGGATGTGGAACAGTTAATGAAGCTCAACTTAACCAGCAGGAGGAAGCTTTTCAGAGCACACTGTTCAAATTCAACCAGGATGACCTGGAGAATTGCAGCTGCTGCAATAACATCTGGATACGCGGCTTTCCTGAGACTATTTAGACCAAAGACTTTGGCGATCTTCAATCAACTTTTGCAGAAGCCTTAAAGCCTTTTAATGATGGAAAGTCAACAGTCTTCCGCACCCTGGGGGTCCTGCCTACATTCCTTGGGACATTTGAACTACCCCAGATCTCTCTACTAGGGATGGGCCGAATGGACCCCTGTTCGGTTGGCACCAGAACTTTCAAACACCGCAAAAGTTTGGACCCGAATAACGAACCCCATTTAAGTTAATGGGACCCAAACGTCAAAAATCAAAAGTGCCCATTTTGAAGGCTTATATGCAAGTAATTGGGCATACAATGGTTATAGGGGTCCAGGTCCTGCCCTGGGGGACATGTATCAATAAAAAAAGTTTGTGAAAAACGTAATTTTAAAATGAGCAGTGATTTTTGATTTTTAAAGTGAAAGCATAAAAATTCCTTCCAATATAGTGCCTGGGCAGTCCCCTTGGTCTACCTGTAAAGTGGCAGATATGCAGAAATAAATGCATTTATAAAGCCCAAAAAAATTAATTTTCCCTGCAAACTGCCTTTATTTTGCTCAGCAACAACTGGGGAGCCAGTGTGTATGATGAGGCCACAATGTAGTGCACCGGAAACAAGATTAGAGATTTTTTTGGATACATTCTGGTGTCACTTTGACTTTGGATAGAAGTAACGGGTGCGTAAAAATTGGTCTTTGGGTGTCGGTGGCGCCTTCCCACTGTAACCCTATAGAGGTAATCTTGATGAAATCAAGAATTGGCCTTGCTGTAAAAAATTGCAATGATATGCACCTGTCAGACAGGTGCTGAAAAATTTATTGTGCCCATGAAACCTATACCAAAAACATTCTTCCAGATTAAATGATTTAACACCCTCAAAGCTAGGCAGCCTCGAAGTCCTGCAGAGATTCCACATCCCAAAAAGATTTAATCAGTGACATCGGCATCAGGGGCTTCATAGCCAGTAATCCAGGACTGATTTATTTTTATAAAAGTGAAACGGTCCATGGAGTCTGTGGACAGACACGTTCTATGATCAGTAACGAAACCTCCTGCAGCACTGAATGCCTGTTCTGAAACTCAATAGCATACTGGGCAAGTTCTGGCCAGTGGTCTATTCCTATGACCCAATAAGTCAGTGGATTGTCAGTTGGAAAGCTCTCCATCTCTGTTTTGGCCCCAAGGTAATCGTTCATCATGTGATGCAGACGCTGCCGATGGGATGTGGAAGCTGACAGCCCTGGGTGGCGAGGACTAAAAAAAAATCCGAAATGCCTCTTAGGCGGACACCTTCTCCAATGCTCCTCTCTTGACCAACAGAAGACTCAAAACTACATTTTCCACCACACTGTAACCTACTGGAGTCAGGAAAAATGTTCAATAAAATCCTCTTTAACGTGTCCTTAAGAGATTTTATCTTCTGCACTCTCTGTGGGGACGAGATGAGTTCTGAGACCTTCCCCTTATAACGATGGTCAAGGAGGGTTGCCAACCAGTAATCATCCTTCCCCTTTATGCCACGTATTCTTGGGTCCTTTCGCAGGCTTTGAAGCATGAGGTTGCCCATGCGCCTAAAATTTGCAGAGGCTTGAGAAGCAGACTCCTCGGGGTCACTCAGGATGGCAGCATCTGAAACTTCCAGCCACGTACTACTGCCAAGGGTCCTGGGGTTGGAAAGCCATCGCTTACAGATTGACGCATGTCCTCCTCTTCTTCGAAGCCTATGAAAGTGCTAAAATCCTCCTCCTCATTCTCCCCCCCTCTCTCCTCCTGTGTGTTCTGTGACTAGTGATGAGCCGAACACCCCCGGGTTCGGTACGCACCAGAACCCGCGAACGGACCGAAAGTTCGCACGAACTTTAGAACCCTATTAAATACAATGGATGCGAACGTTCAAAATCTAAAGTGGTATTTATAACGACTAATATGCATGTTATTGTCCTAAAAAGGGTTTGGGAACCCGGGTTCTGCACCAGGGGACATGTATCAATCCAAAAAAAAGTTTTAAAAACTGCAGTTTTTAGGGAGCAGTCATTTTAATGATGCATAAAGTGAAAAAAAAAAAGTCAAATATTCCTTTAAATATCGTACCTGGGGGGTGTCTAAAGTATGCCTGTGAAGTGCCACATGTTTCCCGTGTTTAGAACTGTCCCTGCACAAAATTACATTTCTAAAGGAAAAAAAATCCATTTAAAACTGCTTGCGGCTTTAATGTAATGTCTGGTCCCGGTAATATGGATGAAAATCTTTAAGAAAAATGGCATAGCTACCCCATCACAGCCCCCCCCCCCCTACCCCAGCCCATTACCAGCCCCTTTGGGTCTTGTATGGATATTAAGGGGAACACCGCACACAAAATAAAAAAGGCCCTATATACTCTGAACAGCCGTATACAGGCAGTGCATACATGACAGGGACTGTAGGTTTGTTCTTATGTAGAATCTGTTTGTAATTTTGAACAGGTACATTGTTATGTGTAGCTCCAGCCAAAAAATCTATTTTTAAGCTTTTTGGAAAACATAGGGAAGGGTTATCACCCCTGTAACATTTGTTTTGCTGTCTGTGCAGTGTGCACCTGTTCAGAACAGTTCACCTCACTTTCCGTCCTAATGACAAATGTGTTTTGAAAATTTGGGGTTTTTATTGAAACAAGAATTGGTGATAAAGCATCAGTGGAGAGGAGACGCTTTTTTTCCCATATTAACTCTTACAGGAGAGAATTTCCCTTCCTAGGTGTAGATTTCCTCTCACTTCCTGTTGTATCCTTCCGTTTGCAAGGAGTCGTCGTTTGTAAGTTGGATGTTTGAAAGTAGGGGCCTGCCGTATATACTCAGCTGAAATTTGCCCCTTACATGTTGGTGTTGCCACAACACTGTGAGCCCTCACAGTTACTCTTGGTGGGCGCATGAATGGGCCCTGCTGTGAATTATTAGATCAAGAATTGTAATTGCATGCCCCTGTTGAACAGGGGCTGAAAAATTGGGCCTTTGGTGGTGGTGGTGGTGGTGGTGTTGACACAACACTGTAAGGCCTCACAGTTAGTCTTGGTGGGTGCAGGAATGGGCCCTGCTGTGAATTATTAGATCAAGTATTGTAATTACATGCCCCTGTTAAACAGGGGCAGAAAAATTGGGCCTTAGGCACTGGTGCCACAACACTGCAACCCCTCACAGATACTGTACTTGGAGCACAGCAATGAGCCCTGTTGCAAAGTATTGCATCAAAAATTGTAATTACACGCCCCTGTTAAACAGGGGCTGAAAAATTGGGCCTTAGCCACTGGTGCTGGTGCCACGACACTGCAACTTCTCCCAGATACTCTAGTTGGAGTGCAGGAATGAGCCCTGCTGCAAAGCATTGCATAAAAAATTGTAATAACACGCCCCTGTTAAACAGGGGCTGAAAAATTGGGCCTTAGCCACTGGTGGCGGCACCCAGAAACAAAAATGTTCTTCCAAGCTATCATCATCAATCGGATCATTGAGGAGGAGGAGGATAGTCAGTCAACATAACAGGACAGTCTCTCAGCATCAGCATCAGTCTTGAAGGGATGTGACATTTGAAAATAAATTAGTCTGTTATATCAGCTTCAGGTGTTTGGTAGCTGGTGGTGATCCAAGACTGGTTCATCTTTATGAAGGTCAGTCGATCAACAGAGTCGGTGGACAGGCGCACCCTGTGATCCGTGACAAATCCTCCAGCAGCACTGAATGTGCGTTCTGAAAGAACGCTGGATGCAGGACAGGCCAGTAGTTTAATTGCATACTGTGCAAGCTCTGGCCAATGATCCATCCTCAAGACCCAGTAAGCCAGAGGATTTTCGGTGGGGAAGGTGTCCAAGTCTGACCTTGCCCCTAGGTATTCCTGCACCATGTATATCAGACGCTGGCGATGGTTGCTGGAACCGATCATACCTTGGGGCTGCGGACTAAAGAAATGTCTGAACGCATCGGTCAGACGGCCACCTTCCCCACCGCTCCTTCTTTGACTGACCGAAGCCTCAGCAATTCGTTGTCCAGGACCAGGAGTTTGTAACCTCCCAGTCTCTGGGAACGCGTTGCACAGACCTTTCTGCAAGGCCTCCCGGAGTTGTCTCATCCTCTGCTCCCTCTGCGGCGGTAAGATAAGGTCCGCAACCTTACCCTTGTACCGTGGATCAAGGAGAGTGGCCAGCCAGTAATGGTCCCTCTCCTTGATCCGAAGAATACGAGGATCCTTCCGCAGACTTTGCAGGATCAGGGAGGCCATGCAGCGTAGGTTAGCTGAGGCATTCGGTCCGGAGTTCTCTGGGTCACTAAAGATGACATGATCCACAGCCACCTCCTCCCAGCCACGTACAAGTCCACTGGTTTCTTGGGACTGTAAATCATCCCTAAAAGACTACTGCTGATGATGCTGAGTGCCAGGCTCCACCTCCATGCTGACACAATCCTCCTCCTCCTCCTCTTCTTCCTGTGCGATGGGTGGGACAGAAGGAACACTGTCTGGGTAAAGGGGGCCTTGAGAGGCAAGGAAGTCCTCCTCTTCCTGCCTCTGTTCTGCCTCAAGTGCCCTGTCCATTATTCCACGCAGCGTATGTTCCAACAGGTGGACAAGAGGTACAGTGTCACTGATGCATGCACTGTCACTGCTCACCATCCTCGTGGCCTCCTCAAATGGTGCCAGGACAGTGCATGCATCCCTGATCATGCCCCACTGGCGTGGTGAAAAAAACCCGAGCTCCCCTGACCCTGTCCTGGTGCCGTAGTCGCACAGGTACTCATTGATGGCCCTCTGCTGCGTGTGCAGCCGCTGCAGCATGGCCAACGTTGAGTTCCACCTGGTGGGCATGTCACATATAAGGCGGTTCTTGGACAGGTTCAACTTCTTTTGCAGCTCAGCCAGGCGAGCACTGGCATTATAAGATCTGCGGGAATGCACACAGACTTTCCTGGCCTGCCTCAGGACATCCTGTAAGCCCGGGTACCTGCCCAAGAACCACTGCACCACCAGGTTAAGGACGTGAGCCACACAGGGCACATGGGTCAGTTGTCCCTGTCGGAGAGCGGAGAGGAGGTTGGTGCTATTGTCGCAAACTACCATTCCTGGCTTAAGCTGGCGTGGCGTCAACCACCTCTCGGCCTGCCCCTGCAGAGCAGACAGAACCTCTGCCCCAGTGTGGCTCCTGTCCCCCAAACACACCAGCGCAAGCACGGCATGGCATCTTTTTGCCTGCGTTCTTGCGTAGCCCCTTGAACGCCTACGAAGCACCGCTGGTTCCGAGGACAAAGCACAGGAAGAGGCCATGGAGGAAGAAGAAGAGGAGGGGGTGGAGGACAGAGGTGTGTCACAACCAGTAGTAGCATTTTGGAGGCGTGGCGGTGGAACAACCTCCAACACTACTGCACCTTGTCCTGCATCCTTCCCAGCTGCCAAAAGAGTGACCCAATGGGCCGTGAAAGAAAGGTAACGTCCCTGTCCATGCCTGCTGGACCATGAGTCAGCGGTAATATGCACCTTACCGCTGACCGCCCTGTCCAGCGAGGCCAAGACATTGCCTTCCACATGCCGGTAGAGAGCCGGAATCACCTTCCGTGAGAAAAAGTGGCGTTTGGGAACCTGCCACTGAGGAACCGCACATTGCACAAACTCACGGAAGGAGGCCGAGTCTACCAACTGAAAAGGCAGCAGTTGAAGCGCTAGCAATTTAGCCAAGCTAGCATTCAACCGCTGGGCATGTGGATGGCTGGGAGTGAACTTCTTTCGACGGTCCAGCAGCTGGGGCAGGGAAATTTGCCTGCTAGAATCGGACGTTGGTGTTCTGCTAGCAGAGTGCCCGCAAGTACTTGGCTGTGACACACCTAATTCTACACCTTCATTCCTCTCAGAGCAGGTTTCAGAGAGGACTGAAGGTATAGTGGGGTTGGAGATCCCAGCTGATGCGGTGCAAGAAGAGGTCCGCTTTGTTCTTTGGTGTGGGTCTATAAGGTAGGCTTGCCAACGAGCTGCATGGCAGGTCAACATATGTCTGGTCAAGCATGTGGTGCCCCAGCGGGTGATGTTTTGGCCACGCGAGATACGCTTGAGACATATGTTGCAAACCGCAGCTGTGCGATCTGATGCACTCGACTCAAAAAAGGCCCACACCAAAGAACTTTTTGAATAACGGGCAGAGGCAGCGCCCTGCACAGGTGGAGCTCTGCGGTGTGATTCCGTTGGTGTGCTGCCCTTACGCTGGCCCCCCGAGGGCATCCTGCCTCATTGGAGATGTGCCTCCTCCTCATCCTCCTCCTCCTCCTCCTCCTCCTCTCTCCTATTAGGCACCCACGTGGAGTCAGTGACCTCATCATCCCCTCCCTCCTCATCACTGGAGCCAATCTGGCAGTATGCTGCAGCTGCTGGAACATGACTGCCAAATTGGTGTCCTTCTTGAGCATCCCCTCTCTCTGCTCTCACGCTACTGCCTTCCTCTAGCTGGGTATCATCATCAGACCCTTCGAAACGCTGGGCATCCTCCTGGAGCATGTACCCAACACTGTGCTCAAACAGTTCGGGTGACTCCTCAGGAGAACATGGTTGGTCTAGGGAAGGAGTGACTGATGATGACATTGATACCAGGGAAGAGGACGCTTTGGCAGCTGCTTTGCCAGTACCCTGAGCCGGGATGAGAGAGGATGAGGAGGATGAGGAGGGCTTGGTCATCCACTCTACCAAGTCTTCGGCTCAACACGTCCAGCTGCCGAAAAGAAGGACAAGCGTGTCCCATGGCCACGTGCTGATGGCGATGCACCGCGTCCACGACCAGCACTGTTGTCTCTAGACACAGAGCCTGCTTGCCCTTTTTTATTGGCTCCTGACTGTCTGCCTCTCCTTGTTTGCCTTCCAGACATTCTAATGGCCTGCAGGGAAATGGGAAAACCAGCAATAAGGCCTAGCTTCAGGAGTATATTTTGCAGGAATCACACTACCCCTGCTGTAGGTGCTGCAAATGCCTGTTGGTGTAACACACCAGGAAAAAGCAGCAATACAGGCTAAGTTCACGTGTAATATGATCAGGAGGCACACTCCGCCCGCTGTAAGTGCCGCAAAATCCTGTTGGTGTAACACACTAGGAAAAAGCAGCAATACAGGCTAAGTTCAGGTGTAATATGATCAGGAGGCACACTCCGCCCGCTGTAAATGCCGCAAAATCCTGTTGGTGTAACACACCAGGAAAAAGCAGCAATACAGGCTAAGTTCAGGTGTAATATGATCAGGAGGCACACTCCGCCCGCTGTAAGTGCCGCAAAATCCTGTTGGTGTAACACACCAGGAAAAAGCAGCAATACAGGCTAACTTCAGGTGTAATATGATCAGGAGGCACACTCCGCCCGCTGTAAGTGCCGCAAATGCCTGTTGGTGTAACACACCAGGAAAAAGCAGCAATACGGGCTAACTTCAGGTGTATAATGTGCAGGAGGCTTAGCAACAATGACACTGACACTGTCCCCTGCCTATCCTTCTCTCTCCCTGCACACAAGGTTTATCAAAGTATATGACACTGACACTCTCCCTGCCTATCCTTCTCTCTCCCTACACACAATGTTTAGCAAAGAATAGATTTCACACTGTCCCTGCCTATCCTTCACTTTCCCTGCTCCGGAGCACACTACACGAGGCCGCCGCGCTGGCATCCTTTTATAGTGTGGGGCGTGTACTAACCCCCTCAGCTATAATTGGCCACAGGCATCCTGCCTGTGGCCAATCATTGCTCTCCTCGCTGCCGGCGCTGTGATTGGCCAAGCATGCAGGGTCACAGTGCATGCTTGGCCAATCACAGCGCCGGGATTACACTGCGATGGCGCAGTGTATTGTGGGCCGTTCGCGTCACTCGAATTTGGCGCGAATGGCCCAAATCGTTCGTTGTTCGACTCGAACACCGAGCTCATCCCTATCTGTGACATAGGAATGATGGTGTCTGGATAAAGTGAGCTTTGAAAGGAAAGAAAGTCCTCCTCTTCCTCCTGCTGCTCTGCCTCCAGTGCCCTGTCCATAATGCCATGCAGAGTCTGCTCCAGCAGGAACACCACAGGGATTGTGTCACTGATCACCATCCTTGTGGTCTCCTCAAATGGTGACAATACAGTGCATGCATCCTTAATGATCAGCCATTGGCGTGGGGAAAAAAAGCTGAGGCAGCCTTAACCTGTCGTCGTGCCGCACTGCCACAGGTACTCGTTGACAGCCCTCTGCTGCATGTATAGCCGCTGCAGCATTCCCAAAGTTGAGTTTCACCTGGTGGGCATAAAGAAACAGGGTCGGGACTTTAAATGAGGTGTGTATATAGAGGCTAATCGAAGGAGTCAAAGTGAAACATGAACAAGTATTTATTTGTTTGCAATGATTGAGTAGGTACATGGCAAACAATACATGCCATAATGGCACATAATATAACAAATCATGTATCCAAATCATTTACATGTTAAAAACATGAATAGAATATACAATAGTATTGTCGTCAATAATAAAAAAATCACTATAATATAACAGTTATAATCCACGGTATTGCCTGAATCCAAAGACCATGCAAGTATGTGTAGCGGAACCTCACTCTCCCTCTTTCCTATTGTGGATGGCTTGTGTCTAGGGGTATCTGGGAGAGGAGAGGGCAGGAACCATGGAAACGTGTCTGCCAATAATAGAGCCCCACACCAATCAAAAGTCCAACACTCCTTTATTTCTCATACAATACGTTGAACACACTCAGTTGAACTTCCAAGAACAGACGAACATGGGGGTGTGGGAATGTGTAGGCTCAGGCACAACTGAACTCTCCTATTCCTTTCTTAGCGAATAGGCCTGGCGCACGGTCTCTGCCACCGACCGTGAGTTTTGGTCTTTGCCACCGACCGGATGAACTGTTGAGGCCCCTGCCACAGGCCTAATAGCAGGCCCCTGCCACTGACCTGATTGAACTAATTGGACCGCTGCCACCGGTCATTGAACGTGGACTGAACTTCCTCTTTGAACTTGGCCCCTGTTCGGGAAAGATATCCCTCCGGGCGGTCTCCAGAGGTTCACCCGGCACTGGCGATCTGCTGCACCAGGTCTTCGGGTGAGTCCCTCCTCCGGTTCCTTACGCCTCTGGATTTGGGTGCCCCACTCCCGGGGCCCCCTAGGATGATCCCTCCCTCGCGGGACCCAGCAGAAGATACTGGGCCCCAGGCCTCCGGCTGAGTACCTCACCCCAGACTGAAGGTGTCTGGGATGGAACACGAACTCCAAGTGTCCAGGCCTAGGCCGCCTGGACACCGACCGCAACGACAGCCCTCAGGCTGAAGGTGCCCGGGACTCGAACCTCGTGGCGAAGATGTCCGCCCGCTTTATACCCCCTCCCAGGATGCACGGCGGGTTCCCCGCCCCGCCGTACAACCACTGCGAGAGGTCACAAAGGGTACGGCACTGTAGCGATGGTTCAACCCCGGCCCAAAGTGACAACGCCACCTGCTGGGCCGCAGGGAACCATGCATCACTGGTGTCCTCACCAGTTTAAAAAAGTACATACCCGCTACACTCTCCCCCCTGTTATTTGACACTGGTCCCCAGTGTCTGGAGCAAACCATGCCCAAAAGGGCCATCATAGCCTGATCCAGAGACCAACTAACGAATTTCAAAAAATAAAAAGTTTTTCTTCTCTTTTGAAAGCTAACCAACAGTTGTGCCTGAACCTGACATGAAAGGAAAGGAAACAAACAACACATAACCACATTATCAGAATCCCATATTCACAACAGCATTCCCTTACACCCATCCTGACTAAGACCCACCCCATTCTCAATGGTCTTGATGAGATGTTCTCCTGCAGAGGGGAAAAAGAACGTTAGACACACATATCCCTGACACATATGTTTGTGTAAGAATGAAAGAACCTCTCCATAGAGAAACCCTTTCCTTCTCTAAGTGTGTGAGTGAACAGTGAATATCGATGCGCAACACTGCCACCTGGTGACAGTGTCATGGTAACTGCACTGGTTGAAGATCTTCTTCTCTCTTTGAACTTTCTAACTATCCCAAAGTCCATGATCACTTTGTGGGATGGAAGAATGAAGAACAAACAACGGCAACAGTCCTTCAATTCCTCCAGAAAACACAAACACCCATAACACGGGTACAGTCACTGGGTTTTACTGGGAAACAACCCCGGAAAGTTCAGCAGCAACAAACACTAGGCAAGGAATATTTTCTCCTACAAGTAGAACCTGGGATGCGGCAAGACAAGGGGCTTGAAATGCTTATCCACAGTCTCTATGTGATATTCAACATCCTCCTCTTCTTTCCGTCGAATCAACACTTTGTCAGCATGGATGTGCCGACCCAACATCCACTCTGCTTTACAGTCCTTGAACCGCTGAGAGGCTTTGGGGGAACACGCTAGGTACCTGCGGGCATGTGGGACCTGAAGGTGCGTCCACACAAATTCGTTGTACCAGCGGTCCCGGCAGACTTCCACTTCATACAGAAGCTCCTTAGGTAAGTACGGGTACTCCCACCCGTACTCGGTAGCAACTTTTTGGCCAAAAAGACACTGAAGTCTTGCCAGCGGAGGCATAGTGGATCGGTCTCCCTCACCCGGTTGGACGATGGCGTCCGGGTGACGAGGTGCCTTGACCACCTCCACTCTAGGCATAGGCGGCCACAACAACAGTCTCTTTTCCCCGGTGCCAGATGCAGGAGGTAGAACAGCAGACTGGGGACGGGATCCCTCCTCAGGCACTGGTGCCTCAACCCGGGGTGTACTATCCCCTGTAGACATAGGTGGATCCCTATTTCTGTGGGACGAGGAGAGAGGCATCTTGTCCCAGCCCTTCTTAGCGAAAAGTTAATCTATGATGACATTGTCTCCCGGATCGGCGAGCGATTCTAGGTCGGAGGTGTCACACTCTTCCGCGGCAGGTAGCCCATAGTGGAGGCTGAATTGCTACCTCCCACGGGCACACAGGATCGTGACTCCCCGACACCTCCGCCCCAACACCAGGTCCCTTTGTCTGGCTTACCTCGGCCCAAAGTTGAGAAGGGATGTCCAGGACTCTTCCTACCGGATCCATCCGGGGCGGGCGTAGGCAAGCAGCGTGATCCACCGCTGGACGGGGCAACCAAGCCGGTCTTCCTCTTTGGCGGTGGACGCTGGGAAGCAGTGGCGACCGAGTCAGCATCCTCGGATTTCTCCCGTACCTCAGTGATTGCGACCTCCCCTGCGGTCGCTGCAGTGCGTACAGGGATGGCTGTAAAAGCAGCGATTCCTCCTCCATGAGTGGTGTGGCCTGTAGCGCGGTTGAGGTGGATGGTTCTGGGTTTTTCAATGGCTGGTTCCACCTCAAATAAGAACTCTCCGCAGGCCTCGCAGCGTCCAAATGGCTTTAGCTGACACATCAGTCCCGAACATCCGGGACAAATCAAACCCAGGGCCTAAACGTCCATGCATGAGTACAGGGCGAATCGTCCCCGGGGCTTTAGCCGAATCCCTGTATCTGTTATTGGAGCAGCGGTAGTCAGACTCGTGGTAGTGGGACGAATAGGAATCCATGATGCATTAGTGAACATGGCGACTCTCTGCTGATCCATTGCGCACTGCCTTGTTGGCGCCAAAGTCCCCACGTGTAATCCTTCACACGATTGGACTCCTCCCTTCTTGTACTCCAGTTCGTGGGCTTTCTCCTTCCCTGGGTCACGCCCACGAACTGAGCAGGGAGGGTGTGCCTGATGGCGCAGTGGCCAATATGGCCGACCTACCCGGTACTCTTTCGGGCAGACACTTTCAAATTCCAACAACTCCAGCTCCATTGTAGCATGAACACATCCCGGACCAGAGCCCCCACGTGTAGCGGAACCTCACTCTCCCTCTTTCCTATTGTGGATGGCTTGTGTCTAGGGGTATCTAGGAGAGGAGAGTGCAGGAACTCTACGCCAAGCTCTCCCCTCGTGTGTATAAGAGGGTTGAGCAAAGTTAATTGATCTATCTCCCGGGTCTGTCCACTGCATACGAAGCCTTAGTTGTTCCATGGAAACGTGTCTGCCAATAATAGAGCCCCACACCAATCGAAAGTCCAACACTCCTTTATTTCTCATACAATACGGTGAACACACTCAGTTGAACTTCCAAGAACAGACGAACATGGGGGTGTGGGGACGAGTAGGCCCAGGCACAACTGAACTCTCCTATTCCTTTCTTAGCGAATAGGCCTGGCACACGGTCTCTGCCACCGACCGTGAGTTTTGGTCTCTGCCACCGACCGGATGAACTGTTGAGGCCCCTGCCACAGGCCTAATAGCAGGCCCCTGCCACTGACCTGATTGAACTAGTTGGACTGCTGCCACCGGTCATTGAACGTGGACTGAACTTCCTCTTTGAACTTGGCCCCTGTTCGGGAAAGATATCCCTCCGGGCGGTCTCCAGAGGTTCACCCGGCACTGGCAATCTGCTGCACCAGGTCTTTGGGTGAGTCCCTCCTCCGGTCCCTTACACCTCTGGATTCGGATGCCCCACTCCCGGGGCCCCCTAGGATGATCCCTCCCTCGTGGGACCCAGCGGAAGGTACTGGGACCCAGGCCTCCGGCTGAGTACCTCACCCCAGACTGAAGGTGTCTGGGATGGAACACGAACTCCAAGTGTCCAGGCCTAGGCCGCCTGAACACCGACCGCAGCAACAGCCCTCAGGCTGAAGGTGCCCGGGACTCGAACCTCGTGGCGAAGATGTCCGCTCCCTTTATACCCCCTCCCAGGATGCACGGTGGGTTCCCCGCCCCGCCGTACAACCGCTGCGAGAGGTCACAAAGGGTACGGCACTGTAGCGATGGTTTAACCCCGACCCAAAGTGACAGCGCCACCTGCTGGGCCGCAGGGAACCATGCATCACTGGTGTCCTCACCAGTTTAAAAAAGTACATACCCGCTACATATGTATGCGTTGCATCCAGGTTAAGCCTGACACGTTTCATGGGATCTATCCAATCATCCGGGGCGGATGCATGATATATCTATAAAGAGAGGCAAGTATATCAAAATAAACCATTCATAGACACAAATTGGAAAAGAATGAATATACATACAGGGAGGATAGGATAGTCATTCCTGTAGGACTCATATATCTGCTTAGTGTGGAACAAACACAGTGCTAGCGCCGGAAAGAATGCCTGGTCCAGAAGCTGTGGTGATAGGGTCCAACAGGAACACAGGGAGCATAAATGTAGGTGTAACCTAGATTATCTGGAACAGTAGGATAACTGGACTCCATTCTGTGGATCAATAAAAATATGAATACAAAATGGTACTAAAAATATAAAAATGTAAGCTAATCAAAGAAAGGAGCCCAAATAGAATGAGTATTGTCGTGGAAATTTTATGAAGATGTATTTTAATATGTATTGTCATAGTGTCACCCAGTGTTAGTTCTCCCGCAGCCCGCTCTAAAGAGCAGACTGGGGCAGACTGACGTTGATTGAGATAAACTTCCTGATTTGGAGAGGGGTGTTTGCAGAGTGGGGATGCCTGCCGGCGAAAGGGCCCCTGTGTGATGCACAGACGTTTGCCTGGGGGGGGGGGGTGTTTCCTCTCTGCAAACACATTATCGGTTTAGTGGATATATGCTCTTGTCATCTCGATATGCCTGATCAACATTGAGGTGGTGACATGAGCATACACCTGCAGATAAGCTCCCCACATCAGGAACTGTGTTCATTGGTTATTGTATTATTATTGTATTGAATTGTGTAGTTGGATTGTATTGTATCCTTTAGCTGTATTGAATTGTGTTGTCAACTCCTTATATGGACATTTCCTGTGTGGAGGGGACATCCTGTGATGTCCCCTCCCATGGAGGAGGTGATTGGCTGCTGCAGCCATCACTTCCTGTTTGTGAGATCTTTTGTGATAATAAAAGGAGCCGTGAGGCTCTCGGCGGGCAGTGATGCTGGCCGTGCTAAGAATGTAGGATGGTTTTGGTGATGTCTCTTGACTTGAATGAATGGGAATCGAATGAAAGGTGAGTGAATCTTAGGTTAAGATGCATTATTGCATTAAGACGAAGTGTGTGCTTATTAGCACTAGGGATGAGCCGAACACCCCCCGTTCGGTTTGCACCAGAACCTGCGAACAGACAGAAAGTTTGCGCAAACTTTAGAACCCTATTAAATTTGGGGTCCCGGGTCCTGCCCCAGGGGACATGTATCAATGCAAAAAAAAGTTTTAAAAACTGCATTTTTTTCGGGAGCAGTGATTTTAATAATGCTTAACCACTTGTCCACCGCCCACCTTCAATTGACGGCGGGCGGAGGACACTCTCGTTCTGACAGGACGTCATATGACGTCCTGCCTTTAAAACGAGCTAGGGGGCGGGCGCGCGTCCGCCGCGTTGCTAGAGAACCAATGCGTGTGCCCGGCGGCCGCGATTGCCCGGGAACCGAGCAGGAAAGTGGATCTGTGTGTGTAAACACACAGATCCACGTCCTGTGAGGGAGAGGGGACCGATGGTGTGTCCCTTGTACATGGGACAACCATCGGTCACCTCCCCCAGTCAGTCCCCTCCCCCCACAGTTAGAACACATTGAGGGAACATATTTAACCCATTCCCGCCCCCTAGTGGTTAACCCCTTCCCTGACAGTCACATTTATACAGTAATCAATGCATTTTTATAGCAGGGATCGCTGTATAAATGTGAATGGTCCCAAAAATGTGTCAAAAGTGTCCGATGTGTCCGCCGCAATATCGCAGTCACAATAAAAATCGGAGATCGCCGCCATTACTAATAAAAAAAAAAATGCTATAAATCTATCCCCTATTTTGTAGACTCTATAACTTTTGCGCAAACCAATCAATACGCGCTTATTGCGATTTTTTTTTTTACCACAAATATGTAGAAGAATACGTATCGGCCTAAACTGAGGAAAATTTTAATTGGAAAAAAAAAAATGGATATTTATTATAGCAAAAAGTAAAAAATATTGTGTTTTTTTCCAAACTGGACGCTCTTCTTTTGTTTATAGCGCAAAAAATAAAAACCGCAGAGGTGATCAAATACCACCAAAAGAAAGCTCTATTTGTGTGAAAAAAAGGACGCAAATTTTGTTGGGGAGCCACGTCGCACGACCGCGCAATTGTCATTCAAAGCGTGACAGTGCCGAAAGCTGAAAAATGGCTTGGAAAGGAAGGCGGTTTTCGTGCACAGTAGGGAAGTGGTTAAAGTGAAACAATAAAAGTGAAATATTCCTTTCGCTTTCGTACCTAGGGGTGTGTGTATAGTATGCCTGTAAAGTCGCGCTTGTTTCCCGTGCTTAGAACTGTCCCTCTTTTCCTGCGGCCTGCCAGGTTACGTGCTCGGATAAAGGGTCTGGTATGGATTTTTGGGGGAACTCCACGCCATTTTTAAAAAAATTTGGGGTGGAGTTCCCCTTAAAATCCATACCAGACCTGAAGGGCCTGGTATGGATATTTGGGGGGAACCCCACGCATTTTTTTTTTAAATTTGCGGCAGGGTTTCCCTTAATATCCATACCAGACCTGAAGGGCCTGGTAATTGAATTTGGGGGGACCCCCACGCATTTTTTTTTATTTTTATCAATGACTTTTGTATGTATTGCCGGGAGCCGACAATTCATTATAGCCGCGAGTGAGTTTTAAATGACTTTTTTTCCTTCAGAAATGACACTTTGTGCAGGGACAGTTCTAAGCACAGTAAACAAGCGCGACTTTACAGGCATACTATACACACACCCTAGGTACAAAATTTAAACGAATATTTCACTTTTATTGTTTCACTTTAAGCATTATTAACCACTTCCATACTGGGCACTTATACAGCTTCCTGCCCAGACCAATTTTCAGCTTTCTGTGCTGTTGCACTTTGAATGACAATTGCACGGTTGTACTACACTGTACCCAAACTAAATTTTTATCATTTTGTTCCCACAAATAGAGCTTTCTTTTGGTGGTATTTGATCACCTCTGCGATTTTTATTTTCTGCTAAAAATAAATAAAAAAAGACCGAAAATTTTGAAAAAAAAACATTTTTTTTGTTTCAGTTACAAAACTTTGTAAATAAGTAAGTTTTCTCCTTCACTGATGGGCACTGATGGGGCTGCACTAACGGGCACTGATAAGGCGACACTGATGGGCACTGATAAGGCGACACGGATGGGCACCGATAGGCGGCACGGATGGGCACCGATAGGCGGCACGGATGGGCACCGATAGGCGGCACAGATGGGCACAGGTAGGCGGCACAGATGGGCACAGGTAGGCAGCACTGATAGGCGGCATGGATGGGCACTGATAGGCGGCATGGATGGGCACTGATAGGCGGCACGAATGGGCACTGATAGGCGGCATGGATGGACACTGATAGGTGGCATGGATGGGCCCTGATAGGTGGCATGGATGGGCACTGATAGGTGGCACTGTACTGTAATGTGTTACTAATGGATGCCAATCAGTGCCAAACAATAATGCCTGCCAATCAGTGATGCCCATTGTGGGCACTGATTGGCATCCATTGTGGGCACTGATTGGCATCCATTGTGGGCACTGATTGGCATCCATTGTGGGCACTGATTGGCATCCATGGTGGTCCAGTGGAATCCCTGGTGGTCCAGTGTGGGCATCCTCGGGGGGGCTGCACTGATAATGGATCAGCACAAACCCCCCATGTCAGAGGAGCAGACGCGAGTGAGGAAAAGCCGATGACCGGCTTTTCCTGTTTACATTGTGATCAGCCTTCGGAGACTCTTTACCTAGATCGGTGTTGCGGGGTGTCAGACTGACACCCTGCAACAACGATCGGCGCGATGCGTCATATGACGTCCAGTCAGGATTTTGAAACCACTTTGCCACCGTCAATCGGCTATAGGGCGGGCGGCAAGTGGTTAAAATCACTGCTCCTGAAAAACGGCCATTTTTAAAACTTTTTTTTTGCATTGATACATGTCCCCTGGGGCAGGACCCGGGTCCCCAAACACTTTTTTATGACAATAACTTGCATATAAGCCTTTAAAATTAGCACTTTAGATTTCTCCCATAGACTTTTCGAATTTGCCACAAACATCCCAAATTGTTCACTGTTCGGCGAACGGGCGAACAGGCAATGTTCGAGTCGAACATGAGTTCGACTCGAACTCGAAGCTCATCCCTAATTAGCACAAGGAGAAATGGCTGTGTGCTCTGCATACAACCTATTTGTCCACGTCAGTATGACCTGATATCAAGACAGCATAAGTCCCGAGAATTTGGAAAATTCTGGAATTAAAACCATATGTAGCGCACCCCCATCTAAGAGAGCCGCTGAATTTGGTCTCAGGCCCTACACACAGCACCGCCAACCCCCGGCAATTTACTCGACCCACTCTGGCACAGTTAGTCTAGGGTAATATCTCTTATAATTTATTGTAAAATTCAGACACCAATGCAGAATAGTAAAGCACAACAAGTTTACTTTTCTATAAGTAAAAGAACAGTTATAACAAACCACATGAATTACTTGCAGTGCCCTGCACTGAATAACATACTACAAATAGAAAAAAGGAAGAAAAACTGCGCCAATGAATAAATAAATAAAATAAAATTGGAATAAGGCAGCAATAATGGTGGTATAAACACAAAAGAACTCGAACAAAAAAGATTGCGCCAAAGAAAATAAAAATAAAAATAAAAATTATATTAGGAATAAAATTAAAATTAAAAAGGTGTACAGGGGATGAGTTGTGTCAAGCAATCACACCACAAACACTAAACAGCACCAACACTGGTTAGAACTCAGATGATGAGTACCAAACAAAAAGGATAGCACCTTCCAGATATAGTCGTAATATGAGAAACAGGTGAAAATATAAATCATGTGGGTCATGAGAAATAATCACATATATGAGACCATTCTACATTATTGCTTATCCTATACGATTAATTGAATAAGAGCAAACAATTATCCCACACCAATACACTAATTATAAAGAACGTTATAAATTAGTGTTGATGAAAAAGTCCAGAGGCTGGTTGTGGAATTTATAAATGAACTTATTGTTAGCCTTTAAACAGATCACAAGGGAGATGTGACAGTCTATGTGCCGTGAGTCCCAGATCCAACATGTCAGTCTCCAAAATTACTAGAAAGCATATGTAGAAAGCCAACACCACCGCGTGATACTCAAACCAACAGTGCCCTCCACCACACGAATTGGCGGCTTACCAGAAATAAGCCCCCGATATGCAGTCAGCTGTGACCCATCTGCGGCCTTTGGTTTGAATGAATGGACTGGGAAACTCCAAATGCACACCCCGTCTCTTTCCCCCGTTCCTCTCGATCATGTGACAACGACCCCGGAACAGTTGTAGGAAGAGAACACAGACCATAGAGTAGTACGTACAAAAATGTATTCCAAAAATACAGTTAAAAACACTTACATCAAGCAGCGTTTTGTTGAGCATAAAAAATTAGCCGGCCGGAAAACACACAATCACCCTTCCCTCAGTAGCGTGGCGACGTCTGCACGTTGCTCCCAGACGCGTTTCGTCACATCAATGGGGGTAGGGCGACGTGCAGACACACCACCTTTTATGGCCAAACCTCAGCGTGGAATATAGAGGTCAAAGCCGCATTCCGCCATTTTGGAAATGGGGAAAAAGAGCCCACACCGAGCTCTTAGACATGTCCAGACGGTAAGCATTATGTGCATAAGAAAAAACCCTGATCGAGTTGGAGATGAGTGTTACGTCATGCACCAATCAGGGCAGTAGATTACATTGGAATCAAACAAAATGGTATTAAAATTAAATTTAAAATTGTCTAAGCAAACCACGTAAGAACAGGGTTATTAAATTATTAATGGTTCAAATACAGAGATCTCACCAACTCTTAAAGTTGGAGGACCGTGATAGGGAAAAGCTAGTTAAACACTAGGGATATAATCCCACTGTGTATAACATAGTCGCATATAACCGCTCCCAGTATATTAACCTCCTATATACACATGAAGTGGGCGGTTAACGGCATATTAAATTACGCTTAATAGGAAGGGTCATATTGATCTATAATAATCTATTGTTCAAAAAGGACAAAGCAAAACAAATTTAGATGTAAATATTGCCCAATATATTAATATAAATAGGGATTCGTGAAAAAATCCCTAAGAAAACAACCATTACCATATAGTGATACATTTAGATGAATAAGTGAAAAATTGATAAAGGAGTATTTTATATACCTAAAATGACTAGTGAATTTATAAATTAAAAATAAAAAAATTGATGGGAAAAAATGCACAAAAAATATTAATGAAAAATGTGAATAAAAAATTGATACTAATAAAATTAGTAAAAATTAGTTGATTTATTATTTAAGTATTTAGTGAAAAATCCTCAAATGAATCCCTAAAAATTAATTAAGTGAAAATGAATAGTTATTAGGTGATAAATTACATGAATAAATTTAGTGAAAATTATTCAAATCAATTACCAAATATCAGTAATATTATAAAGATAAAAAATAAATTTAATTAGATAACCCGACTACTCCACACTGAGGTAAGACCCTATGCATTATTAATAAAGGCATTTACATCAGTCTCAATGTTCAGTCCGTAAGGACTATAAGTCTTAAGCCTATGGATCCAAGCCATTTCTAGCATGGATATTTCCCTCACCATTAGGCTCCCCCTCCAGTGGGCCTTGTATTTGTCAATACCCAAAAAGAGTGTCCCCGAAGGGTCCTTATTATGCTTCAGCAAATAGTGTTTGGATACCGAATGATTTTTAAATCCCGTTTTGATGTTGGTAATGTGCTCATTAAGGCGCACTCTGAGGGGTCGCTTAGTGCGCCCCACATATTGCATGCCACATGGACACTGCAACATATAAACAACCCCCTCATTAGCACATGTAATGCAGGGTTTGATTGTATATTGGCCTTGGGTGGCAGTGGACAGGAAGGTGGTCACCCGTCTGTCCCTAGAAATATTAAACTGGCATACCCTACACCTCCTACATTTGTAGTACCCTGAAAGATGGTCAAAAAAGGTAGGGGGTTTTGTAGGTGGATCCAAAACATTTGGGGCTAGTTGATGCCTTAAATTGGATACACCCCGAAAAATAATTCTCGGCCTATCAGGTAAGACCTCCTTCAAAATGGCGTCATTAATGGCTAAATGCCAATGTTTATTAATAAGGGCCTTGATAGTCCTATGTTGTAGAGAGTAGAAGGTGATGAATGGAACACCCTCAGAGTCTTGAGCATTGACCTGCGCCACTTTGTCAATTAATAAAGACTCTCTCCCAATGATTTTGACTTTCTCCAATTCCTCCTGAAGGAAGTCCCTCTGGTACCCCTTCTCTAAGAATCTCTGAGTCAGGGTTTCAGCCTGCGACAGAAATCGCTGAGGATCGGAACAATTTCTCCTCAATCTCAGGTACTGACTCTTAGGTACCCCCTTCAACCAGGGCTCATGGTGACAACTCCCCATCGGAATGAAGGAGTTCCTATCGGTCTCCTTGAAAAAGGTTGATGTTACAAGGGAGTCAGTGCCAATCTCGATTTTTAGATCTAAATAGTGCACACTGACCTGGCTGGCCTCATATTGAAGGGCAATCCCTCTCTGGTTGGAATTAAGGGCATCCATGAACCTAACAAGGTCCTGATAGTCGCCATCCCACAGGAGGAGGATGTCATCAATGTACCTAGCCCAAAAGGCCAATTGAGGTACATTGCCACCATAGATGACATCCTCCTCCCATTTGGCCATAAACAGGTTGGCCAAACTGGGGGCATACTTAGCCCCCATGGCGACACCTGTATCCTGTCGATAAAACGTCTGGTTGAACCAGAAGTGGTTCGAGGATGCAGCGAATCGCAAAAGCGACATGATGAAATCCACCTGTTTCGGTAGAAGCCCAGAGTCTCTCTCCAGAAACCACTGGACTGCTTCGAAACCCAAATGGTGGGGGATGATGGTGTAAAGGGATGCCACATCCACAGTCACCATCCAGATGTCCTTCTTTGGGGTAATTCCAGACAACAGATTAATAATGTGTCTGGAGTCCTTCACAAAAGAAGGCATCTTCCGCACCAATGGTTGCAAATAAACATCAATATATCTGCCCACCCGGGCCGTGACAGAGTCAATCCCACTAACTATGGGACGGCCTGGGGGGCAGACTGGATCCTTGTGCAACTTGGGGAGGTAGTAGATTGTGGGGGTACGAGGAGCTCTGGGAATCAGGTATAGTTTCTCCCTTGGAGTAAGGATACCCTCATAGAAACCCCTGTTGACCAAACATTCCAAGTCCCTAGTATATTTAGCTTTGGGATCGGCTGGTAAAACAGTATATGTGTTGGGATCGTCAATAATCTTTGACATTTCAGTCATATAGTCTGCCCTATCCAAAACTACTATCCCCCCCCCCCCTTATCAGCAGGTCTGATAACCAAATTGTTATTACTGCACATGGAATCAACCCCATCTTGTAATACTTTGTTCATTTTAGCCTTTTTAACATGCATAGCATCTAAATCCCTAATAAGCATATCCCTAAACACTCTTAGGGATGGTGCGAGGGCCCCCGGAGGGTTAAAAAGGGACGCATTCTTCAATCCGGAATGAACGAAGTTAGAATGTCCCACCTCAACTCTGGGTGTGGTCCCTACCATGTACCTTTTAATGTTAAGTTTGCGCACAAATTTATGTATATCCATAAAGGTATGGAATTTGTCCAGACCCTTAGGAGGTGCAAACTTGAGACCCTTATCCAGAACAGCTTTTTCAGCGTCTGTCAAAGTTTGTTTGCTTAAATTAAAAAATACCCTGTCCGTTTATGTTCGTGGTCGCTTTAACTGTTCGTGCCCTCCGCCCCCCTCTGGTTCCTCTCCTCTTTCTCCCAACCTTTTTGTACCTTGGGTGGGCTTGTGAAAACCCCAACTCCCTTGATTGTTAGAATTAGATGAGGTAGGTGGTAATTTAGACGGAAGAGGCCTAGTTGACCCATATATGGCTGGGTAATTATTTCTCTCACCTTGCTGACCATAATTAGAAACCCCAGACCATGGATCATCAGCCAAACACTCTCTATCCCTAAGGGGAAAGAAAGAATTATTGGCCAACATACCGTCATCCCATGGATCCAATTGATGGACCAGAGGGGACCGAAGGTCCCAGTCTGTCCCAGGGCCTTGTCTTCATCCATCCTGGATGTGCGGAGGACGGCCCTGGTAGTTAGAACCTCATCCTCTCCCACGGGACTGTTGTCCTCTATAATTAGGAGGTGGGCCTGCATAATAAGGAACTTGCTCGAAGGTCCCCCCCTGATTGCCATATGGTGGACCCAAGGGGCGGGATGGTCCTGTTTGGAAGGAACCCCCTCTATTCCCACTTCTACCTCTCCTCGGTGACTGGTAAGTGTTCTGATTTAACCCCTTAGTGATTTTAGTATTAGGGGCCGTGCGTTTCACTGTACTTGGCTGAGTGGATGGTTGGCCTAAGGTAGACATGGACGGACCACTGGGAGGGACAGAGATCTCCATCTCACCACCATTTAACTTAGCCTGCTCCTCTAGTAGTTTCTTTTGCCATAAGAACACGATATTACCATGATAGTCACCTAGGTCCCTATTATACTTTTTTTTCTTTTTAGGCCTTTGGTCTTTATCCTCCCTTTCAAGAGTTTTAAGAAGGTTAGAGGATTTTTCTTTATAATCCTCACTTTCTTTGACAGGATTCAGCTTATCTTTTATAAGCCTAATCTCCTCATCTAATTTGGTTAATTTCAAGGTTTTCCTTTCAACCAAAAATTTAAAAAAAGAGACACCTGCCTGGTTAAAGTACTTAAACCAATTTTCAAGGTCTGTGTCTCCCTTTTGAGGTGCTACATCCCACCTTAAACTCCTGGGGACCATACTATGCCCAATATATCTTTCGAGATAGGCAATATCCCATTTCGTGTGGGTTTCTGAAATCATCAGATTTTTAAGTCTGGTGAAAACCACACTCAGGTCCCCCTCATCATCTTTATATGTTTCAAAGACCCCATCAATGTTCATAATTTTTGAGGCTCTAAAATCAAAAACATCCATATCTAGCAAGCAGCAGTAATAATATATACAGAAAATAAAAAAAGGAAGAAAAACTGCGCTAATGAATAAATAAAATAAAATTGGAATAAGGCAGCAATAATGGTGGTATAAACACAAAAGAACTCGAACAAAAAAGATTGCGCCAAAGAAAATAAAAATAAAAATAAAAATTATATTAGGAATAAAATAAAAATTAAAAAGGTGTACAGGGGCTGAGTTGTGTCAAGCAATCACACCACAAACACTAAACAGCACCAACACTGGCTAGAACTCAGATGATGAGTACCAAACAAAAAGGATAGCACCTTCCAGATATAGTCGTAATATGAGAAACAGGTGAAAATATAAATCATGTGGGTCATGAGAAATAATCACATATATGAGACCATTCTACATTATTGCTTATCCTATACGATTAATTGAATAAGAGCAAACAATTATCCCACACCAATACACTAATTATAAAGAATGTTATAAATTAATGTTGATGAAAAAGTCCAGAGGCTGGTTGTGGAATTTATAAATGAACTTATTGTTAGCCTTTAAACAGATCACAAGGGAGATGTGACAGTCTATGTGCCGTGAATCCCAGATCCAACTTGTCAGTCTCCAAAATTACTAGAAAGCATATGTAGAAAGCCAACACCACCACGTGATACTCAGACCACCAGTGCCCTCCACCACACGAATTGGCGGCTTACCAGAAATAAGCCCCCGATATGCAGTCAGCTGTGACCCAGCTGCGGCCTTTGGTTTGAATGAATGGACTGGGAAACTCCAAATGCACACCCCGTCTCTTTCCCCCGTTCCTCTCGATCATGTGACAACGACCCCGGAACAGTTGTAGGAAGAGAACACAGACCATAGAGTAGTACGTACAAAAATTTATTCCAAAAATACAGTTAAAAACACTTACATCAAGCAGCGTTTTGTTGAGCATAAAAAATTTGCCGGCCGGCAAACACACAATCACCCTTCCCTCAGTAGCGTGGCGACGTCTGCACGTTGCTCCCAGACGCGTTTCGTCACTAATTGGACGTCATCAATGGGGGTAAGGCGACGTGCAGACACACCACCTTTTATGGCCAAACCTCAGCGTGGAATATAGAGGTCAAAGTCGCATTCCGCCATTTTGGAAATGGGAAAAAGAGCCCACACCGCGCTCTTAGCCATGTCCAGACGGTAAGCATTATGTGCATAAGAAAAAACCCTGATCGAGTTGGAGATGAGTGTTACGTCATGCACCAATCAGGGCAGTAGATTACATTGGAATCAAACAAAATGGTATTAAAATTAAATTTAAAATTGTCTAAGCAAACCACGTAAGAACAGGGTTATTAAATTATTAATGGTTCAAATACAGACATCTCACCAACTCTTAAAGTTGGAGGACCATGATAGGGAAAAGATAGTTAAACACTAGGGATATAATCCCACTGTGTATAACATAGTCGCATATAACCACTCCCAGTATATTAACCGCCTATATACACATGAAGTGGGCGGTTAACGGCATATTAAATTACGCTTAATAGGAAGGGTCATATTGATCTATAATAATCTATTGTTCAAAAAGGACAAAGCAAAAAAAAATTAGATGTAAATATTGCCCAATATATTAATATAAGTAGGGATTCGTGAAAAAATCCCTAAGAAAACAACCATTACCATATAGTGATACATTTAGATGAATAAGTGAAAAATTGATAAAGGAGTATTTTATATACCTAAAATGACTAGTGAATTTATAAATTAAAAATTAAAAAATTGATGGGAAAAAATGCACAAAAAATATTAATGAAAAATGTGAATAACAAATTGATACTAATAAAATTAGTAAAAATTAGTTGATTTATTATTTAAGTAGTGAAAAATCCTCAAATGAATCCCTAAAAATTAATTAAGTGAAAATGAATAGTTATTAGGTGATAAATTACATGAATAAATTTAGTGAAAATTATTCAAATCAATTACCAAATATCAATAATATTATAAAGATAAAAAATACATTTAATTAGATAACCTGACTACTCCACACTGAGGTAAGACCCTATGCATTATTAATAAAGGCATTTACATTAGTCTCAATGTTCAGTCCGTAAGGACTATAAGTCTTAAGCCTATGGATCCAAGCCATTTCTAGCTTGGATATTTCCCTCACCATTAGGCTCCCCCTCCAGTGGGCTTTGTATTTGTCAATACCCAAAAAGAGTGTCCCCGAAGGGTCCCTATTATGCTTCAGCAAATAGTGTTTGGATACCGAATGATTTTTAAATCCCGTTTTGATGTTGGTAATGTGCTCATTAAGGCGCACTCTGAGGGGTCGCTTAGTGCACCCCACATATTGCATGCCACATGGACACTGCAACATATAAAAAAAAAACCTCAGTAGCACATGTAATGCAGGGTTTGATTGTATATTGGCCTTGGGTGGCAGTGGACAGGAAGGTGGTCACCCGTCTGTCCCTAGAAATATTAAACTGGTTTTCACAAGCCCACCCAAGGTACAAAATGTTGGGAGAAAGAGGAGAGGAACCAGAGGGGGGGCGGAGGGCACGAACAGTTAAAGCGACCACGAACATAAACGGACAGGGTATTTTTAATTTAAGCAAACAAACTTTGACAGACGCTGAAAATGCTGTTCTGGATAAAGGTCTCAAGTTTGCACCTCCTAAGGGTCTGGACAAATTCCATACCTTTATGGATATACGTAAATTTGTGCGCAAACTTAACATTAAAAGGTACATGGTAGGGACCACTCCCAGAGTTGAGGTGGGACATTCTAACTTCGTTCATTCCGGATTGAAGAATGCGTCCCTTTTTAACCCTCCGGGGGCCCTCGCACCATCCCTAAGAGTGTTTAGGGATGTGCTTATTAGGGATTTAGATGCTATGCATGTTAAAAAGGCTAAAATGAACAAAGTATTACAAGATGGGGTTGATTCCCTGTGCAGTAATAAGAATTTGGTTATCAGACCTGCTGATAAGGGGGGGGGGGATAGTAGTTTTGGATAGGGCAGACTATATGACCGAAATGTCAAAGATTATTGACGATCCCAACACATATACTGTTTTACCAGCCGATCCCAAAGCTAAATATACTAGGGACTTGGAATGTTTGGTCAACAGGGGTTTCTATGAGGGTATCCTTACTCCAAGGGAGAAACTATACCTGATTCCCAGAGCTCCTCGTACCCCCACAATCTACTACCTCCCCAAGTTGCACAAGGATCCAGTCTGCCCCCCCGGGCCGTCCCATAGTTAGTGGGATTGACTCTGTCACGGCCCGGGTGGGCAGATATATTGATGTTTATTTGCAACCATTGGTGCGGAAGATGCCTTCTTTTGTGAAGGACTCCAGACACATTATTAATCTGTTGTCTGGAATTACCCCAAAGAAGGACATCTGGATGGTGACTGTGGATGTGGCATCCCTTTACACCATCATCCCCCACCATTTGGGTTTCGAAGCAGTCCAGTGGTTTCTGGAGAGAGACTCTGGGCTTCTACCGAAACAGGTGGATTTCATCATGTCGCTTTTGCGATTCGCTGCATCCTCGAACTACTTCTGGTTCAACCAGACGTTTTATCGACAGGATACAGGTGTCGCCATGGGGGCTAAGTATGCCCCCAGTTTGGCCAACCTGTTTATGGCCAAATGGGAGGAGGATGTCATCTATGGTGGCAATGTACCTCAATTGGCCTTTTGGGCTAGGTACATTGATGACATCCTCCTCCTGTGGGATGGCGACTATCAGGACCTTGTTAGGTTCATGGATGCCCTTAATTCCAACCAGAGAGGGATTGCCCTTCAATATGAGGCCAGCCTGGTCAGTGTGCACTATTTAGATCTAAAAATCGAGATTGGCACTGACTCCTTTGTAACATCAACCTTTTTCAAGGAGACCGATAGGAACTCCTTCATTCCGATGGGGAGTTGTCACCATGAGCCCTGGTTGAAGGGGGTACCTAAGAGTCAGTACCTGAGATTGAGGAGAAATTGTTCCGATCCTCAGCGATTTCTGTCGCAGGCTGAAACCCTGACTCAGAGATTCTTAGAGAAGGGGTACCAGAGGGACTTCCTTCAGGAGAAATTGGAGAAAGTCAAAATCATTGGGAGAGAGTCTTTATTAATTGACAAAGTGGCGCAGGTCAATGCTCAAGACTCTGTGGGTGTTCCATTCATCACCTCCTACTCTCTACAACATAGGACTATCAACATAGGACTAATAAACGTTGGCATTTAGCCATTAATGACGCCATTTTGAAGGAGGTCTTACCTGATAGGCCGAGAATTATTTTTCGGGGTGTATCCAATTTAAGGCATCAACTAGCCCCAAATGTTTTGGATCCACTTACAAAACCCCCTACCTTTTTTGACCATCTTTCAGGGTACTACAAATGTAGGAGGTGTAGCGTATGCCAGTTTAATATTTCTAGGGACAGACGGGTGACCACTTTCCTGTCCACTGCCACCCAAGGCCAATATACAATCAAACCCTGCATTACATGTGCTACTGAGGGGGTTGTTTATATGTTGCAGTGTCCATGTGGCATGCAATATGTGGGGCGTACTAAGCGACCCCTCAGAGTGCGCCTTAATGAGCACATTACCAACATCAAAACGGGATTTAAAAATCATTCGGTATCCAAACACTATTTGCTGAAGCATAATAGGGACCCTTCGGGGACACTCTTTTTGGGTATTGACAAATACAAGGCCCACTGGAGGGGGAGCCTAATGGTGAGGGAAATATCCAAGCTAGAAATGGCTTGGATCCATAGGCTTAAGACTTATAGTCCTTACGGACTGAACATTGAGACTGATGTAAATGCCTTTATTAATAATGCATAGGGTCTTACCTCAGTGTGGAGTAGTCGGGTTATCTAATTAAATGTATTTTTTATCTTTATAATATTACTGATATTTGGTAATTGGTTTGAATAATTTTCACTAAATTTATTCATGTAATTTATCACCTAATAACTATTAATTTTCACTTAATTTTTAGGGATTCATTTGAGGATTTTTCACTAATTACTTAAATAATAAATCAACAAATTTTTACTAATTTTATTAGTATCAATTTTTTATTCACATTTTTCATTAATATTTTTTGTGCATTTTTTCCCATCAATTTTTTTATTTTTAATTTATAAATTCACTAGTCATTTTAGGTATATAAAATACTCCTTTATCAATTTTTCACTTATTCATCTAAATGTATCACTATATGGTAATGGTTGTTTTCTTAAGGATTTTTTTTCACGAATCCCTATTTATATTAATATATTGGGCAATATTTACATCTAAATTTGTTTTGCTTTGTCCTTTTTGAACAATAGATTATTATAGATCAATATATTAAGCGTAATTTAATATGCCGTTAACCGCCCACTTCATGTGTATATAGGAGGTTAATATACTGGGAGCGGTTATATGCGACTATGTTATACACAGTGGGATTATATCCCTAGTGTTTAACTAGCTTTTCCCTATCACAGTCCTTCAACTTTAAGAGTTGGTGAGATCTCTGTATTTGAACCATTAATAATTTAATAACCCTGTTCTTACGTGGTTTGCTTAGACAATTTTAAATTTAATTTTAACACCATTTTGTTTGATTCCAATGTAATCTACTGCCCTGATTGGTGCATGACGTAACACTCATCTCCAACTCGATCAGGGTTTTTTCTTATGCACATAATGCTTACCGTCTGGACATGGCTAAGAGCGCGGTGTGGGCTCTTTCTCCCATTTCCAAAATGGCGGAATGCGACTTTGACCTCTATATTCCACGCTGAGGTTTGGCCATAAAAGGTGGTGTGTCTGCACGTCGCCCTACCCCCATTGATGACGTCCAATTAGTGATGAAACGCATCTGGGAGCAACGTGCAGACGTCCCCACGCTACTGAGGGAAGGGTGATTGTGTGTTTGCCGGCCGGCAAAGTTTTTATGCTCAACAAAACGCTGCTTGATGTAAGTATTTTTAACTGTATTTTTGGAATAAATTTTTGTACGTAATACTCTATGGTCTGTGTTCTCTTCCTACAACTGTTCCGGGGTCGTTGTCACATGATCGAGAGGAACGGGGGAAAGAGACGGGGTGTGCATTTGGAGTTTCCCAGTCCATTCATTCAAACCAAAGGCCGCAGCTGGGTCACAGCTGACTGCATATCGGGGACTTATTTCTGGTAAGCCGCCAATTTGTGTGGTGGAGGGCACTGTTGGTCTGAGTATCACGCGGTGGTGTATGCTTTCTAGTAATTTTGGAGACTGACAAGTTGGATCTGGGACTCACGGCACATAGACTGTCACATCTTCCTTGTGATCTGTTTAAAGGCTAACAACATGATTTATATTTTCACCTGTTTCTCATATTACGACTATATCTGGAAGGTGCTATCCTTTTTGTTTGGTACTCATCATCTGAGTTCTAGCCAGTGTTGGTGCTGTTTAGTGTTTGTGGTGTGATTGCTTGACACAACTCATCCCCTGTACACCTTTTAAATTTTTATTTTATTCCTAATATAATTTTTATTTTTATTTTCTTTGGCGCAATCTTTTTTGTTCGAATAACATACTACGCATGAACTATGTATGATAGTAGTTAACCAGGCGCCCTGTGGCGCAGCAACTAAAGAGAACTATCTAACTGGTCAGGCCTGACACAGGATCTATACTCAGTCTCTCAGGAGATGATTTCTTTGCATGCAAAATCTTGACTGGAGGTGCACATTCAGGAACAATTTATAATCCACAGGTTAATCAGCAACAAGGAACACTTCACTAGGGACCGTTTAACTCAGTTCCACTATAGGTCTCCGGTGCAACATCAAATAAAGGGCCGATAGGCCAAGGCAGTCTGTAGGCCTAATGACAGTACAACGTGCTTGGATTGAGCATGTGCTCGCTCACCCCTCCGGATGCGATCCCAGTCCGGGACTTCCACCTGCTGTGTCTCCACACACACAGCGTCTGCAGCGGTCGGGTCTCCGATCCAACAGAAGTTGAGGATAAACAAAGTCAGATGCCACCCAGGCTCGCAATGGGGTGGAAGGCTCTTTGGCAGCTGCGCAAGGCCCCAGGCTTCAGGCCTTGCACTCCAGCAGATCCGCACAGGAGGACCTCTTGATCGAAGTCCCGTGTCCAAAGAGGCCGAGTTTAGCCTCGCCCCTTCCCTTTATAGCTCCACCCATAAGTCTCTGCGGTGGCAACAATGCACCCTGGGTGCCAAATGGGGTTCTGGGTAAGGTAGTCCAGAGAGTCTTAAAGGAGACCCCGCTACACATATATGAAATGAATGTCATAATAGTGGTAGTTACCTAGTGTTGCTGATATAGGAGTGAAGACCAGAAATGTCTTGTGCAGACTGCACAAGATGTGTATCAGTCAGAGGACTGGCTATGAATGAAAGAAGTGTGTTTAAATGCTCCCTTTATAATGAGCAGACCCCGCCCAGTGGGAGTGAAAACCAGTAGTAACAGGTGCAGACTGCATAAATTATGTGTCGGTATGAGAACTGGCTGTGAATGAAAAAGGGCTGTTTAAATGCTCCCCGTGTAGCGAGCGTACCACACCCAGCGTCACGCAAGGCATGACGTTTAGAATGGGCGCCAGAGTTAGGGCGGAAGCCACTCACTGAACCCCAGATGTCCCTCCCACTATCAGCCAAGATGGTGACACCTGCTCGTGTCAGCAGACGGCGCCAAAGCGTCGACTGCACAAGCGGCAACGTGGTGCCGATGCCAGGGTGGAACAGCCCTGCCCACATCCCCGCACCCAATAATGAATTGGGTAGGGGGGACAGGGGAGAAGCGCCGAGAAAGCATCGCAGCTCCCGGAGGGAATAAGGCAAAATATCAGTCCAACACCCCGGCAGTGCGCATGGAGACATAGGCCACAGAGTGTTAGAAAAAAAAGTTTTATGCATTTGTCTTAGAATGGTTAATGGAAAAAGGACTAAACATGATAGAAAAACGGACTGCCCATAAGGGACATTGGTCATGATTAATATGAGGACATTGAGGGTCATGGCCCAATGAAGAAACTACTCACTACATAATATTGCACCTAGTGGGCATGTCACGAATCAGGCGGTTTATGGGCAGGTGGAATTCCCACTGAATTTAAGCCAACCGAGCACTGGCTGTGTATGACCGCCTGAAATGGCTACAGACTCTTCTGGCCTGCTTTAGTACATCTTGCAACCCATGGCATGTATTTAGGAAACTCTGCACCACTAAATTGAGGACATGTGCCAGGCATGGCACATGTGTCAACTTTCCCTGTCTAAGGGCGGACAGGAGGTTTAAGCCATTATCGGACACCACCATTCCTGGCTCCAGCTGGCGTGGTGTGAACCACCTCTGGGCCTGTCCCTACAGAGCTGCAAGAATCTCTGCTCCGGTGTGGTTCCTGTCCCCTAAACACACCAGCTGAAGCATTGCATGGCACCTTTTAGCCTGACCCTGGGAATAGCCCTTTGAACGCTTAGGGGGTACCTGATGTCTGATGTTCATAGGACAATTCTGCAGAGGCTGCATTTGGTGAGCACTGATAAGGCTGCATTTGGTGGGCACTGGTAGGCTGCATTTGGTGGGCACTGATAAGCTGCATTTTATGGGCACTGATAAGGCTGCAATTGGTGGGCACTGGTAGGCTGCAATTGGTGGGCATTGCTAGGTTACATTTGGTGGGCACTGATGAGGCTGCATGTGATGGGCACTGATGAGGCTGCATTTGGTGGGCACGGGTAGGCTGCAATACACTGTTCAGCGCCGCAATGCATTGTGGTTTGGTTTTAAGGGGGGGGAGAACAACCGGTCGAACAACCCGTTTGTTCGGCTGTCTGCCGAACGCCCGAACAGCGAAAGTTCGGCCCAAACTTATTCTAGGGCCGAACCATTCGCCCATCCCTACTCTCTACCAGATTGGCTCCTCAAGGCAGCAACACTTGGCCATCCATTTTTTACTGGTCCCACAAGAAGAGATCCAGATATTCTACTCATTATTCCCCCAATGGCTGACGCCCAGATGGGTTGCAGAAGGGTCACCTAAAGTGACAATCTCTCAGTCCTCTTCCCTGTTGTTGCCATTCACTGCAGCAGCCTTATTTTCTTCTGATTCTCCTAACGTTACTGACCATTTACAAGTTTCAGTTACTATTGTTAAAATTTGGCGCTATGCGCTGATTTTGATACTTGACTTGATTTTGATACTCGACAAGCCAGGATTATTCTGACGAGGGTCTTCCCCTTAATGCCTGCTAGAAGGAGTTTGGTTTTTAGACCTACTCATATCACTTACATTAGGTAATTGTTCCTGTTAACTCCCTAAGTAGGAAACGTGACATATGGTTGGACCATTGATACCCTTTTGGCCCTTCCTGGTGTGGAAACTCAAGTGGTATAATTCCCCCTACTCACTTTCAACTTTTCTGTCGCCTCTCTTTTTTATTCCCTTTTCACCACCTCTTCCTATCTTCTTTTGGGCTATAGACGTCCTCAGCCTGTTAATCGGAGTTCATTGTTCCTTATATCATGACAGGCCCACTGGCACTGAAGGTGTCCCCACTCACTTAAATGGGTGGTGGACAGTGGGCAGTAGCGGATAGAATTCCTGCTGCAGCCACAAAGCAAAGCATCACGGCTGCAGCATATGTACACCCCCGGCTGCTGCCTCTGCAGCTAAAGGGGGAGCATTTGGCAAGATGGTAAAACCCTGTGGTTGAGCCAAGGTTTTACCACCCCTACACCCACTAGTGTGAATGAGCCCTAAGTGTTATGTTGCATATTTCTGACATTTGAGATAAGATTTCCTTCTGATGTTCATTTGTTCAAGCAATGCTGCACTGTATACAGCAACTAGGCCCAGCTTCTGTTTAATCATCCCTCTTTAAGCCATTTCCACTGTTTGGGGCAACTTTACCATGACAATCAGCTACACATACTGCAGTATTTATTTTTTGGCTCCATCACAGGGTCCTCAGGTCCTTCATAATCCTCTATTTTAAGCTATCTGTCTATTTTCAGTGTATATAAATTCAGATGTAATAGAAGAGGTTTATATGTATCTCTGAGACTCCAGCTTGTGGCACAGCAATCAAAGCATATTTAATAGGTACAAGGAAGCCCAGGTTTTATTTAACCATGGCCTTACGCCCCTCCCACTATCATGTTTGGCCACGCCTGCTTTCTGTGTGCCGCAGGTTACTGTCTCTCTTAAATGTCCCTCATTCTCAAGTTCAAAAATTGGAAAGTATGCTAAAGGTGATGGTCGCTGTGTAGCTCTCTGTACAATATTACCAGATTCTCAATGGTTCCAGCAGGGATTACGAGACTGGTGCTATCTGGATCCATTCATATAGCTGTAATTGTGCAGGTACCCAGAATGGTCCTTGGAACCTGCATCAATGGAAGAGGACAAGACAACGGGAGTGGCTCTAATGCAACCTGTTGGTACTGGACCCTGCATTTACAGAACCCTGCACAGTAATAACTGACAAGGTGTTTTTGGCAGGGTGATATACAGGTCCAGGGTAGTGGACCCCAGCAAGGTGGATCAAGTCCCTGAAGGTCCTATGAAACATTCCTAACCATAATGGGTGAAGATTTGGACTTCAAAGAAGTGGGTCCTGTAGCATAGCCTTCTGGTGCATATGGTTGACTGTCACCCTTGTTTAGGGGTAGTTCTAGCTGCCTGTATTTAACCCTATATGTATATGTCCCTCCTTTGCTCTCCACTAGCAAAGTGGTGCTGCATAAGTGGTGCTGCATAAAACTGGAAACTGCCTCTATCCCCTCAGTGACAGCGTATGCCTGTAGGCAGCTGCATGCAATATTGTTTGATTCTGCATTGAAAGGATTAATTTTCGGTGACTGTGGAGTTAACTGCAGATGGCAGTGCATCAGCCTGAGGTTGTGTCACTTCCGATTAGAGCAGAGGTATGCAACCTTAAAGGGACACTAAAGCTTCAGGCCCTGACCCTGATCCTCCTCCTCCTCTTCTGGGGTCCCTCAGTGGCGCTCCTGTCTCCTCCTCTTCTAGAGTCCCCCGTTGGAGGGCCGCTCTCCCTCTGGAGAACTTGTGCGGGTTCACTCCCATACTGTATCTAAGTGTCAACATGTTCAACTTATTAGTAATCAATATACACTCACTTGGGACAGTGCATTTTAACAACTAGTGCACCACAGTATAAAACATACAATTTTGTTGCCCCCTTAGGGAGATTTCAGATCAGCAACTCAGTATAGTAACCAATGCCTCCCCTTCTGTGTATGCACGATGGTGTCTATTTGGTCAGAGCCTATGACCGAGCCAATTGATTACTGATTAATAAAGAGTATTGTTATTAAAGCAGTAAGCACGATGATAGTTTTATTATTTAAGTCTTAAGTTAAGACTGCATTTGTTTAATAACCAACAAGTATTAAAAACTCACATTGACAATTCTTTACAAAGGCACAGTGGAGTCCAGTCGAAACGTCATCTCAGCCTCGGCTATCAGCGATAGTTCGTTCTGTTTTGGCTGTGTGTAGCCCGTATCCTGTCCACCAGGGATCTCTCGGCTCTCGGGCGCTCAAGCTTGACAAAGGAGCATGCATTGTAACCATCTCCCCAGTGCGCATGCTCTGAAATGCGTCGCTATCACGTCCGTAGTAAGAAGAGCTGGCAAAACTGTAATCCTTGAAGTGTCGTTTATTGGTACATCAGAGTGACAATAAAACAATAAACTGACGCGTTTCGGCAATAGCCTTAGTCGTAGCTAATTTGAAACAGATATGGAAAAATATATATATACTCACATACACATATGCAAACTCCACCTCTACATAATTGGCTAGTGTCACAGAAAATTAACATATTTAATTGATACCACCAATTATTCAAGTGGTTAGTGACTACACCTGTTTTAGCCAGCATGAGAAGGGTGAGAGGAAAGAAAGGCAATATAAAAAAGTTATTTTGTTGAGCTAAAAAGAAGTGTGTAGAAAAAATGCTACATGAGATATTAGGACCTTATTACTCCAAGGGAGAAATGTATTCCTTATGCCGCGTACACACGATCGTGATTCACGGCGGTGAAAACACCGCCGTGAATCACGACAGGAAAAACAAGGGAACGGCTTGTTCCCCCACACACGGCCGTTTTTCCCGTAATTTTTTCTCTTGGCGAGAAAAACGACCGTGTGTAGGCTCCGCGGCAGTGTTTCCCTATGGGAAAACTGCAGCGGAAAAAAATGACAGGAATCACGACGAGAAAAATTAGAGCATGTTCTAATTTTTCTCGTCGTGATTAATGCCTTTTTTCCCATTGGGAAAAATTACAAAAAGCCCACAGACGATCGTTTTTCTCGTCCAAAGGAAAAAATTTAATTTTTCCAGACGGGAAAAATGATCGTGTGTACGCGGCATTAGAAGAAGTTGAACATGCAGACTCATGTTCAAGTAAAATACTTTGTGGTAATAACACAATGTAAAGTCAAGAATAAAGGCAGGATCAAAGACGTCATCCTGCCACAAGCTGCGTTCCAGCCCTCTCCTGTGACTTGCTAGCTGCGTTCCAGACCTCTGTCTGGTCCCGGCACGAGAGCCGAGAGATCCCTGGTGGACAGGACACCGGCTACACACAGCCAAAACCGGACGAACTATCGCTGACAGCCGAGGCTGAGATATGATGTTTCCACTGGACTCCACTGTGCCTTTGTAAAGAATTGTCAATGTGAGTTTTTAATACACTTTGGTTATTAAACAAATGCAGTCTTAACTTAAGCGGCGCCTATTTCCCGCTTTCTTTTAACATGTATCGGAGTGTGCTTCCACTCCCCCTGCAAGGCTGCCCTGGTTTTATAGACTGTCATCTCACACAAAGCTCTGCAGCTTAAAGGACTCTTGTATGGACTTAAGTCACATTTTATACTGTAGTCTGCGCCACTATCCTTTATATTTATATGCAGACTTCTACTGGGAGGAGGTGGATGGTCTCAGCATGAGGTGAAGATTATGAGGAGAATTGGGACAGTATTAAATCCTAAGGCCTGGGAGACTAAGAAAAACTTATATAGACCAATTTTTCCACATACTAAAGGTCCATTCCTCCAGGTGAACCTATATGGTAAACGGTAGTGGAGCACCTCAAAGTCATAGCCCTGTGATGGCAAACCTTGGCACCCCAGATGTTTTGGAACTAAATTTCCCATGATGCTCCACTACACTGCAGAGTGCATGAGCATCATGGGAAATGTAGTTCCAAAACATCTGGAGTGCAAAGGTTCGCCATCACGGTCATAGCCATTGGATTTCTGGACTCCGTGGGCTTCGGCGATATGAATGGCAGAGCCGGCGATAACGGCGCAATGCAAGCGGGAGTCGCTGTTTACTGTATCCTTCAGAGAGCATGCGCCATTGAGGTCACTGACTGCATCTAAAGTAAATATCTCCTAAACGGTGTACATTTAGGAGATATTTACTGTACCTATAGGTAAGCCTTATGAGTTTACTCCCACTTTAAGCATTAGGAATTAATGTTATATGGAACATATTGTGATTATATTAACTTAAGTAGTGTCACATATAATTTCCAGCATTCTAGCTGTTTTTGTTTATTTAAATATTTTAGCAAATGTTAACTGATAAGGAGGGATGTATAATAGGGTGGATTGTGCGACACTATTTGAATATTAACCACTTAAGGACCGGAAGGATTTGCCCCCTTAATGACCAGGCCATTTTTTGCGATATGGCACTGCGTCGAATTAACTGACAATTGCACGGTCGTGCGATGCTGCACCCAAACAAGATTTATGTCCTTTTTTACCACAAATAGAGCTTTCTTTTGGTGGTATTTTATTACCTCTGCGTTTTTTGTTTTTTTTTTCCGCTATAAACAAAAAAAGACCGACAATTTTGAAAAAAAAACAATATTCTTTACTTTTTGCTATAATAAATATCCCCCCAAAAAATAAAAATGAATTTCTTCACCAGTTTAGGCCTATATGTATTCTTCTACTTATTTTTGGTAAAAAAATTCACAATAAGTGTTTATTGATTGGTTTGCGCAAAAGTTCTAGCATCTACAAAATAGGGGATAGATTTATGGCATTTTTATTATAATTTTTTTTTTTACTAGTATTGGCGGTGATCAGTGATTTTTAGCGGGACTGTGACATTGTGGTGGACAGATCGGACACTTTTGACACTTTTTTGGGATCATTGACATTTATACAGTGATCAGAGCCAAAAATAGCCACTGATTACTATATAAATGTCACTGGCAGGGAGGGGGTTAACACTAGGCGGTGATCAAGGGGTTAAGTGTTCCCTAGGGAGGTTTCTAAATGTGGGGGCGGTGTAGTGACTGGGGGAGGAGAGAGATCGCTGTTCCTAATCACTAGAACAGGGATCTGTCTGTTTACATTGACCCCCTAGTTGTCTTAAAGCAGCCGACGCACCATGACGGCGATTCGCTCAGGAGAGCCAACCTGCCACAGTATAACTTGAAATGGTTAATTATCTGCTGGCATGTGGGAACAGATGCCAGTGCAAGCTGTAATTAACACAGATCAGTGCACATTTTGAGTGGTGATTAGTAAATTTCTTGTTAATTGCACAGAGGGTTCTTTAATAGTTTTCGGGGCAATGCCTTTATCATGGGGGACTTCAGTTATCCAGATATTGACTGGGCGGATGGAACTGCTCAGACATCTAGGGCTTTCCGTATCTTAAATGTCTTGCAGGACAGTTTTGTGTCAGTTGGTGGAGGCTCCAACTAGACAGGAGGGTAGGACAAGAACATTACATTTCAAAAGAACCAACTTTACTAAACTGCGAACCATACTGTACAACACTAAATGTGATCAAAGTCTAGAAACAAAGAACATTGAGGAAGAATGGGAGTGTTTTGAAAACGACATATTAAAAAATGGTATTAGACTGCATTCCAATGGGCAACAAATATAAAAGAACTAAAGTTAAACCTAAGTGACTAAATTCTAGAGTAAAAAGACATATTAACAAACCAAACTGTCATTGTAAAAAGACATGGCCGAGGGGTCACCATCAGCATTTCAACATTAGAAGAAATGCAGGAGTCCGATCAAGGCAGCTAAAATAGACCATGAGTAAAAATAAAAATCCCAACCAAAATGTTTAAATATACTAATAGTAAAAAGTCGTTGTCAGAGCATATTGGCCCCATTAAGGATAATTAGGGAAAGTTGGTTACAAGTGACGAGAAGGCAACTGTACTAAACACTTTTTTCTCCTCAGTTACATAGTTACATAGTAGGTGAGGTTGAAAAAAGACACAAGTCCATCAAGTCCAACCTATGTTTGTGATTATAGGTCAGTATTACATTGTATATCCCTGTATGTTGCGGTCGTTCAGGTGCTTATATAATAGTGTTTTTAAACTATCGATACCTCCCGCTGAAACCACCGCCTGTGTAAGGGAATTCCACATTCTTGCCGCTCTTACAGGTTAAACCTCTTTTCTTCAAATTTTAGTGAGTGGCCACATGTCTTATTAAACGCCCTTCCGCAAAAACGTTTTATCCCTATTGTGGGGTCAAAAGTTTTTTACAAAGGAAAAGGGGGGGTATATCAAACAAGACTATATGGTTAGTGACACAACACAGAATGTACCCTTGTGGCTAACAGAAGCCAGTGTTCATAAAAGACTCAAAAAACATAACATCCGAGAGTCCTTAAAGAATTTAGTCATGTTATACCCAAGCCATTATTCATAATCATTAAAGACAGGTTAGAAACTTGAAACCTGTTTGGTAAAAAGCAACCGAGGTACAAATATTCAAAATAGGGTCAAGATACATACCTGGAAACTACAGACCAGTCAGCCTAACAGTATGATTAGTAGTAACTTGCATGGATTCATAAAGGATTATTCTTGCCAGACCAATCTGTTAACATTCTATGAGGAAGCAAGCTGTAATCTGGATAGAAGAGTGTCTGTGTATGTGGTGTATCTGGATTTTGCCAAAGCATTCAATGCTTCCTCATAAACGCTAGACATGTGCAATTCGTTTTGTTCCGAATTAGTTTAACGAATTTCAACAAATTGGTTAATTCGGAAATATCCGTTTAACAAATTTTCAGAATATTCGAAAATTCGTAAATTCGAAAAAAATTGTAAATTCGAAAAAAATTGGAAATGAAAAAAAAAAATAGAAAATTCGGAAATTTAAAAAAAAAAAAAAATCAGACATTTAAAAATAATCTGAGATTCAGAAATTAACAAAAATACTTAAATAAAAAAAAAATGGAAATTCGAAAACCCGAAAATTCGAAAATCTGAAATAATAACTAACTAATAATATCTTAACTATTACTAGCTATTAAATTATAGGTATTGTAATTTCCTTTCAAATTTCACTGTTAGTGACAAAATTAAATTTATACAACTAATAAAAATGTATCCATTACAAAGTTACAAATTATCAGAAATAACGAATGCCGTATCTAAACAAATGGAATGTAACGGATTATTAATAATTAATTTCAATAATAAAAACATTATTATTATTATTTATTGTTAATTTGTTCCTTTCCATTTGTTTAGATGCGGCATTTGTTATTTTGGATAATTCGTAACTTCGGATAAATTTGTATTTGTTACGTTCACTAACAGCCAAGTTTGAAAGGAAATTCCAATACCTATAATAGTTAGTAATAGTTAAGTTATTATTTTTTTTAACAAGAAAAATGTTTATTCAAATTGTACAGTACAATCGATGCATAAACACAGTTAGTCACAGAGAAAGCATTATACAGATTTATCCCAGGTTAAATGTCCTGCTGATATAAACAGGAGAAAGGTGTTGAAAGGCTAGTATACATCAATACAATGAAATATCGATATGGAAACAAGAAATCCCAGCAGTGTCGGTTAAGGAGGTCCAGGGGGGGGGAGGAGGGGAGCAGGAGGAGTGAGGAACGGGGGAGGGGGGGACCTCATCCAATCAGTCAAATACACCTTAAACAGATAGCGAATAGCTTACAGGAGATCATAACATTGGGTCATTATCATCATTGTCACCCATGAACTCATTGCCCCAAGAATCTATCCACCCCGACCATATCTTGTCAAATTTAGTAGGACAGTTTCGATTAGCAAAGGTGATCTTGTACAGTGGCAGCACCGAATTCAATACCGAGTGCCATGAGGACACCGTAGGAGGTACAGCGCTCTTCCAGTCGAGGAATATCTCCCTACGGGCATAAAAAGTAGCATATCTGAGGAAAAGTTTTGTGTATTTACCCCGCACCCCAGGATTGAAGACGTTCAGCAGTAGTGATTTAGGGTCAGTTCCCAGATCCAGGGAGGTTACCCGAACGAGGGTATCCACTACTCCCGACCAATAGTCTCTGAGGCGGGGGCATGACCAGACCACGTGGAAAAAGGGGGCAGCCCGTAGGTCACATCTGGGACAAGCCACCGGGGTGTTAGGATTCATAATTGTTAACCGTTTTGGGGTGAAATAGGCCCTGTGGAGGAATTTGACCTGCATAAATCGGTCCCTAGCCGAAATCATAGTGGCAATGAAGGAGGATACACATGTCTCCCACTCATCCTCTGACAGATCAGGAATGTCCATCTTCCATTTGTCCATAGTTTTTTCAAGTTTCTTTGTGGGAGTAATGGACAAACGGAGATACAGAGAGGACAGAGATTTGTCTATGATCTTGGCATTAAGAAACCCCTCCACAGAGTCTGATTCCAGCGTGAGAGGTGATGGGAGCTGTTTCCCGTAGGCATGCCGGAGCTGATAGTATCGGAACAACATCCATCCCGGCAGTGAGTAGGCAGCCTGGAGATCGGAGAAAGATCGCAGCCTGCCTCCCCTGACAATGTGCCTCAGCTTCACTATACCCTTTCTCGCCCAGATCTGCGGATCCGGGACGGAATTCATGTGCGGCAGGTTAGGGTTGCCCCAAAGGGGAAAGTGAGGTGAGAGTGTCTCAGGGGAGCCAAAGCGGGACCTGGCCCTGTGCCATATCGTGATGGTTGTACGCATCAAGTCCGTGATGCCAGGGTGAGACCTCGCCCCCCTGAACACCATGTTACTAAGGGAGGAATATGACCCCATTATGGCCACCTCCAGAGTCACTGCCAGGTTATCGCGGGGCTGGGAGAACCACCATCTAACTGTCACCAGGACAGTAGACCTGGAAGTCTGGCAGGGATAATCCCCCCCCGAGCAATGGGAAGCTGAAGGGTGAAGACAGCCAGCCGCGGGGGCCCCCCATTCCAGATAAAGGAGGATATTATACTTTTTAGCTTGGCAAAAAATGAGGCGGGGGGGATCAGAGGGGAATTTCGGAAGAAGTAGAGAAATTTAGGCAAATACACCATCTTAATCAAGTTCACCCTACCCACTGGTGAGAGGGGCAGAGTCCTCCAGGTTATATATTTCTGCGAAAAAGTTTTCAGCAGTGGTTGGAGATTCAGCTCATAGTATGAGGACAGCGGGGTCCCGACCCTAACTCCCAGATATTTAAATTCAGGTGTCCAATTTAGGGGGGTGCCCGTCGGCGGGTGAGGGCACGACGCGTGCAGCGAGAAGGAGTGATTTTCCCCAATTAACCTTGATGCCCGAGAACGAGGCGAATACATCCACTATTTGAAGTGCAGGTGGGAGGGAGGAAGTATCTTTGAGAAAAATGAGGGTGTCATCGGCATACAGGGATATTTTATCCATAACTACACCTATCCGAATCCCCTCTACCGAGGGGGCAGATCTGATGCGGGTCGCCATGGGCTCCATGGCTAGCGCGAACAGACCAGGGGAGAGCGGGCAGCCCTGTCTGGTGCCCCTAGACAAGGGGAAAGGCAACGACAGCAAATTATTTGTGCGTATACGGGCTGTGGGATTGTGGTATAGCATCTGAATCCATCCGATAAATCGGGGGGCAAACCCAAATTTATGCAAGACGGCCCAGAGGCAGCGCCACTCAACCGAGTCGAAAGCCTTCTCGGCGTCTAAGGAGGCTACCACCCCTGCACCGTCCTCACTTGCCCTGGAGAGATGGGTGAAGAGGCGATGGATATTAATATCGGTTCTTCTGCCCGGCATAAAACCAGACTGATCTGCATGTACCAATGCGGTGATCACAGTGTTCAGTCGTCCGGCCAGTACTTTGGCCAACAGTTTGGCATCCACATTGAGGAGAGAGATTGGTCGATACGAGGAACACTTCAGCGGCCTTGCCTGGTTTAAGAATGACAACAATCACCGCCTCAGCCATTGTCAGGGGGAGAGAGCTCTCATCCGCGGCCTTTTGGAGCATAAGTTTAAAGGAAGGGAGAATTTCTGTTGCATATGTTTTAAAGAATTCGGCAGGGATGCCATCAGGGCCCGGCATTTTGCCACCTTGCAAGGATGCTACCGCCCGCTGAAGCTCCTCCAATGTGATAGGGCCATCCAATGCCTCCCTGTATGAGGATGTCAGGCACGGAAGCTCCGTCTCATCGAGGTAGGCTGTAAGCTCTGCATCTGTGCAAACCATCCGAGAGCTGTAAAGCTCTTGATAGAAAGATGCAAATCTGGCATTGATAGCACTGGGGTCGGTCAAAGCCGTCCCATCAGAGTCGCATATCACTGAGATGGTCACTGGAGAGGAGCTCTCCCGTGCCAGCCATGCCAGCATACTACCCGTCTTCTCCCTGTGTTCAAATATTCTTTCGGACTGATGCAGAAGCGCAGTTTTTGTGACCGCTGTTCGGAGCAGGAGGACATCCCTCAATGCTGCCTGGAAATCTGAATAAACCCTAGGGGACCCGGTGTTGACGTACTCTGCTTCGAGTGTGTCCACCCTCCCCTCAGCCCTCAGGGTGTCCCCTCTCAGATCCCTCCGGACCCCACGAATGTGGGACTGCAAACTACCTCTAGTAAAAGCCTTAAATGCGTCCCATGACGTGGTCAGAGCTATAGAGTGGTCCAGGTCCTGCCAATAATGTATCGCCTTGGATCTATATGGCTCCGAGATCCTCGATTCGGATAGCCAAAACCTGGACAATCTCCACAGGCTCTCCCCCGGTGCATTGGAAACACATAGTTTCAACGCAAGCGGCGCATGGTCAGAAATGCCACGGGGGAGAATAGAGATGTCCCGAACACTAGAGAGGACAGACCACCCACCATAGGCAAGGTCTATACGTGAAAGGGTCTTGTGTGAAGCCGAGTGGCAAGTGTAAGCCCACTGGGAAGGGTTGCGCCACCTCCACACATCAGTCAGGTTGGAAGCCTCCGCCCAAGATAGCAGCTCTGAAGATGAGCCCGCTACGGGTGAAAGTCTGTCCACTCCAAAGTCCGGAACTAGATTAAAGTCACCCAGTATCACCACATTATCTGTGGCAAAAGTGGCTATCTTAGAGATCAGTTGATTAAGTAGTCGTATGGAGGCCGGGGGAGGGGGGGCAGGTACACTCCCACCACCACCAACTCCAACCGATCCACTATAGCATGTAGTATAACAAAACGGCCGTCTGGATCTATTTCTAGTGCCAGCAGTCGAAACGGTAGGGATTTATGTACAAGAATGCTGACCCCTCTGGAGTAATTGGTATGCGTAGAGTGGTATAGATGTCCCACCCAAGGTCTCCTAAGACTCAAAAGTTTGCTGCCCGTTAAGTGAGTCTCCTGCAATATGCAAATTTGGGGGCGATATTGTTTAAGAAATTGAAACACCAGTGACCTCTTCACAGAGGAATTCAGCCCCCTGGTGTTCCAAGATATTATATTACATTCAGCCATAAGCATCTAGGATCACATCTTCAGCCCAGTATCTAGCCTTCATGGTTGGATGCAGAGTCCGGGCCACTACACAGGTCAGGACAGAGCATCTCAAATATTCAATGACATACATAAATACATCTCTTGTGAAAAACCAGTAAAAAAACAAGGTATAACAAAACATTCCCACCCACAGTCTGGCCGGGAACAGCATGCTATATTTAATATGCTTGGCTCGAAGTTTGGCTCTCACTGCGTCATAGGATTTCCGTTGTTTCTGAGTTTCCAGCGAGTAGTCTGGGAAGATCAGGAGCTTGGCGTTCTCAAATCGCAGTTCACCTTGGGATCTCGCTTCCTTCATTACTTTATCGCGATCACGGAAGTGAAGCAACTTGAAGATGAAAGTACGGGGTGGCGCTCCCTGCGGTCCCCTCATGGAGGGTATGCGGTGGGCTCTTTCCACCGTAAAAAATGGGGAAAAACGTGCTGAGGGGCGGATAAGTTGCAGCAGGCATTCAGCAAAGGCGGTGGGATCCGCACCCTCGGCCCCCTCCGGAAGACCCTGCACTCGCAAGTTGTTCCTCCTATTGCGATTCTCAGCATCCTCGGCTCGGGCCTCCAGCGCTCTAACTTTAGTTTTCAGTATATGCATATCAGCCCCCTGGTCACGTACCGTGTCCTCCGCTTGAGAGACCCTCTTCTCCACTTCAGTCATGCGACCACGAAGGGTATCATAGTCCTTCCGGATAAACTCTACATGGGTCTGAATATGATCCACTTTGCCAGTCAGAGCAGTGATGGCCTGCATTACGGCCTTAAAGTCAGCCGCCGTGGCCGGCAGCCGGTCAGGATCGTCAGCCTGGTTCTCCATCTGGGCAGGATGTTTAGACGAGGCCGTGGCTGCGGCCCTGCCCGCAATGTCCAATTTCGCAGCCTTTTTGCCTGTCTTCCGTTAGGAGCTGCCCCTTCTCATACCCCAGGAATACCGCTGAGGCTGGGGGCACACAGGGGGGTCTTCTGTAGCAGGTCTGCACCATGTTAAAGCTGGATCCAGCGCCAAGTCCAGACACAGGTCGGGTGTAGCAAGATGGCCGCCGACCTCCAAAGCTAGGCCAAAGCCGCGGTCTTTCCTAGATGCGGCAGCCGCGTACAGGATTGCGGGCCCGCGGAGGCCGCCGTACAGCCGGAGGATGGCTAATCCGCAGATGCAGGTGCATGGGCCTCCAGGGGGGTCCGGTGGGCAGGATTGCCAGGCGAATCTGCGGCTGCGGTCCTGTCCGCGATGTCCGGTCCCGCGGCCCCCTCCCGGGATTTCAGGCAATCGTCCTCTCCCCTAACATGGGCAGGCCTCCAAGTCTGGGGGGACACAAGAGAGTCCTTTTTGTTGGGGTCTGCACCCGATAAACTGGGGATTCTAGCACCGGTCCTGGGGAGCTCAGACAAAGACGTCTGCTCCCAGCACCATTCCGGACATGCCCCCCCAGTTAAGTTATTATTAGTTAGTTATTTTTTGCATTGTTGTGTTTTCGAATTTCCGAATTTCTGATTTTTTTTCGAATTTCCGGATCTCCGATTTTTTTTTTATTTCTGATTTTTCTTCGAATTTCAAAATTTCTGTTTTTTTTTCCAATTTTTTGGAATTTTAGATTTTTTCAGAATTTCAGATTTTTTACGAATTTAGGAATTGCGATCATAACGAATGACCCGAAAAACAGAAAAAACCCCAGAATAAAACAAAAAACGAACACATTTTTCGGCAGTGCACATGTCTAATAAATGCTTAAAGTGATTGAAAACCCTTACATATACCCGGTGAAGGATCTATCCTCAGGTGATACACAAAATGAAACAAATACTTCTACATACGGTGTATCTGTCTATCTGCAGTCTTTTCTTTTCTTCATCCGTTCAAAGTGCTGGATTTATAAGCTTGTCTGAGGGCTCGGAAAAAAGTGGGCAGAGAGCTGAAGTTACACTCTGCAGAGCTTGGTATGGAGTATGGAGAGGTCTGAGAGCTGATTGGAGGGGACCATACCCCCCCCCCCGTCACACAGCTCACAGGAATAGAGCTGAGGCTGTCAATCTGCTGGAGATCCCTCCACTTTAACATTTTCTTGTTCATACATCACGGGACACAGAGCAGCATAGTCATTACTATGTGGGTTATATAGAATTACCTTCAGGTGCTGGCACTGGCAACTTCCAAAACAGGAAGTACCCTCCCCTATATAAGCCCCTCCCATCCGGGAGTACCTCAGTTTTTTGCCAGTGTCTAAGGTGTTGGCCAAGGTTAACATGTATTCATCTGGGCTTGTGTACAGGTTCTCTGGGCCTTAGCAAGCTATTCCGGATCCGACCAAAAAAGCTTCATAGCTAAACGGTCGGTACCCGGGCCTTGCAGAGAAGAGCAGGGTTTTGCCTGTAATGCCTCTCTTAGGAGGGCTGGACCCTGGGATCCAGAGCTCTGGTCATACCCAAAACCAAGAGGCTATCTGTGCAGGGTGCTATACAGGTCCAGGGGAGTGGAATCCTTGGGAACCCGGTCCCTGAAGGTCTAGTACAATGCCTGCCGTGAGAGGTGAAGTTTGGGCTTCTGTGGACCAAACAAAGTCCTGCGGCGGGGAAAAGGTAAGTGGGGGCCCCTCAGGAACTTGGTTCTATTGAGGGGACCCCCAAGCCTAATATGTCTTTCTGCCTGTTACCTAAAGGGTATTCCCGCTAATAGCTGTATATGCCTAAGAAATCCTAGAAATGTTTTTTCATAAGGGAAGTTTTAAAAAAAACTGTAAACCTGGAAATGTTTTTTCATATAGGAGGTTTTAAAAAAAAAAAAGACAAAGGTGCGGTACCTGTGTTTGTCCACTAGAGGCCGCTGTGGAACGTCTTTTTTCTTGGGACTATTCCTTCCATGGTGAAAGTCCAGGCAGATGAGTGAGCTCTCTATCAGGGAAGCTGCATTCCTCTGTCATGCTGCCAAGTAGTTTCCTTCCATCCCCGAGTCCTGGTGAAACAGGGACCCTGGCTCCTCTCCCTACATGGCGCCAAGAGCGTGCACGCGCGCGCGCGCACACACATGCTTTCCTTTTATAAGGTTTAGCTTCAAAAGAGGGGGCGGAGCCTGGCGGATGACGCGCTCTGTGCGCCCAGCGCTTCTGTGCATGTGCGGGCGTCCCAGCAAGATAAAAGGACTCAGTCCACGCTGCTTGCTATGGACACAGAGCATGAAAAGGAGCTGGTAGCATGGTATAGGGGCTTACAGCGGGCGGTTGATACAGGCATCCCCAGAAAGACGCATTAGTAGACACCCACTGATGTACATAGCAGCAAATTGCATTAGACTATTTCAGTAAGGGGTGTATTGCGGCTGGAATACCTCAGCTTTGAACTAAGGAATATGCCGCCTAAAAAACTCCGAGATATACCTCTCAGGAAGTGTAGGGGGTCTCCATCGGGCTCTGAGGATATGGAGCAGTCATCTGCACCCTCCTCCCCTGAGAAATCAGAGGTTAATACCCATAAGGAACCCCCGGGAGTGCCAGGTACTGCGGCTGTCCTCAGTCCACCTGCTCCTGCATATATAACAGAGGAGGTTTTTTCCTCAACTCTGGAGGGATTGGAGCAGAGATTGGCTGCATTGATCGCTTCTTCTCTACAGGAAAGAAAGCGCGCCAGATTTCCATCACCTCCATTAGAGTGCCTGTTGGCAGAGCAACAGTCCCAGGAAGGGACCGACCTACCTGAAGGGGATCAGGAGGAGGTTAGCTCTGTTTTTGAGGAATCGACAGTAGATGAACCATTTTCAGCATCACAGACTGAAAGATTGTGGGTCCAGACCCTAACTGACATGGTTCGATCTGCATTTAAAATGCCTCTTGTTGAACCATCAACTACTGCTGTCTCCTCATTGGGGTCGCTAAAAGCTCCCCAGGTTAATTGCTCCTTTCCAATACATCCATTATTGGAAGGACTTATATACCAGGACTGGGAACATCCTGATAAACTATTTGTTCCGCCTAAAAGGTTTCCGGTGATCTATCCCATGGAGGAAAAGTTCACCCAGAGATGGAATGTTCCTACGGTGGATGCAGCCATCTCTTCTGTGAACAAATCACTGACATGTCCAGTAGATAATGTTCAAATGTTCAAAGATCCAGTGGATAAAAAATTGGAATCTTTATTAAAATCTGCTTTTTCCACAGCAGGGGCTGTTACACAGCCAGCAGTGGCAGCTATTGGGGTCTGCCAAGCTTTAAAGGATCAAATGAAAATGGTCCTGAGGGATTTGCCAGACCAGCAGGCCCAGGCTCTGGCTGATCTGCCTAGAGCATTATGCTTTGCGGTTGACGCCATCAAGGATTCTATCCATCAGGCCTCCCGCCTCACGCTGTCTTTGGTACATATGCGTAGGCTTCTGTGGCTCAAAAACTGGTCTGCTGAAGCTCCCTGTAAGAAGCTCTTAGTTAGCTTCCCATTTCATGGGGAACGCCTTTTTGGCGAAGACCTGGATAAGTATATCCAGAAGATTTCCAGTGGTAAAAGTACTCTCTTACCGAGTAAAAAGAGGTCTAGGGGTCCATCTTTTAAGAGGACTACCTCTCCTATCCCTGCGACGTCTGCTACTAAGCAGTTCCGACGGCCTCCTCGGTCAAACTCAGGAGGTAAAAATCAGGGACAGCCACAGGGTAATAAAAAGCCCTGGATCCGAAGAGGTACTAAACCAGCCTCCAAGTCAAGCCTATGAAGGGCTGCCCCCACTCAAACGGGTGGGGGGAAGACTTCAGTTGTTCGCAGAGACCTGGCGGGAGACGATCAAAGACAGATGGGTGCTCTCCGCAGTAACTCTGGGATACAAGTTGGAGTTAAAAGAGTCTCCTCCGTCCCATTTTATGTGGTCAGGCATGCCAAGAGACCCTCTGAAAAGAGGGTCTCTCCTATTGGCGTTAGAACAACTATTGCTCCAAGGAGTAATTATGGAGGTTCCTATGGAAGAGTGGGGGTTGGGTTTCTACTCAAACCTTTTCACAGTCCCGAAGCCAAACGGGGACATAAGACCCATATTGGACCTAAAGAGTCTAAACAAATTTCTAAACATCCGGTCTTTCTGGATGGAGTCGATCCGATCGGTCACCGCTGCCCTACAAGGGGAGGAATGGTTAGCCTTGATCGACATCAAAGATGCTTACTTGCATGTTCCCATCTTTCCAGGTCATCAAAAATTCCTACGCTTTGCAGTAGAAGGGCGCCATTTTCAGTTCAGAGCCTTACCATTCGGTCTGGCCACAGCACCACGAGTGTTCACAAAAATTCTGGCCCCACTGTTGGCCGATCTAAGAACACGGGGTGTAACGATAATGGCATACCTAGACGACCTGTTGTTGATGGACCACTCAGTTGCCAAGCTAGAAGTGGTAATTGTCGATACAATCAAGTATCTAGAGTCTCACGGTTGGGTCATCAACCTGGACAAGTCAGCCCTACAGCCAGTGAAAAACCTGGTATATCTAGGGCTACGGCTGGATTCAGACCAGAGGAAGATTTTCTTACCTCTAGACAAGGTATCCTCTTTGAGGGCCTTGGTCCGTCTGCTTTGTGCAAAAAGACAGCCTGTCATGGATATGCATTAATGTCTGTCTGCCATCTTACCTTCCTCCTCATGTGTTCATCTAGAGACCAGACCTCCTTCACCTGGCTTCCTTTATAATCTCCTCCCAGCCTGACTCCACCCCAGGCCCTATCACTGAACACTATATTAACCTGTGCACTGCAAGCCTGCTTTGCTGATCAACGTGTTTGTTAGGCATTGTGTGTTTGGGTTCCTGCCTGCCGTGTGCTACGTCTGTCTCTCTGTTACGTTATTGGCTTGTCCCCGACCATCCCTGTCTGCTCGTGACCCTTGACCTTCGGCTCGTTCTTCGTTATCCTTGTCTGCTTGTGGCCCCTGACCTTCGGCTTGTTATTCGGTTCTCTCTATCGTGTGCCGCTGCTTCCCCTTATCCTACGGGGCGTGAGCTAGGAAACTCCAGGGGCCGCGACCTGGTCCCAGCCTGCAGCGTAACATCCTCACCACTAGAGGCCCTGGAGAAGACCAGCTGGGTCTTAGACTCCGCGCCCTGGGGAATCTTGGCTCTCGCTTCCGTTGGGATCCCGGTTGTGCTCCTCTGGTCCCGCTTTCCACAACCACCCAGTTTCCTACCCACAGAAGCCAGCCATAGGGTTCACTACCTCGCGGTGCACTCCTGTCCCCCTACGGTGTGCATCTGTCACCTGGCCACAGGTGACCCTGACAGTTTGATCAGCCATGGACCCGGCTGACATCCCGATCCCCGCGGATGATCCATTGCAGGGCATAGTCCACAGACTTGAAACCCAGGAATCGAATCAGACTCAGGTGATGCGATTCCTCCAGGATCTGGCTTCTCGATTCGAGCAGCTTCAGGCCTCCTTGGGAACCCCGAATCCGCAACCTCAAGTACAACCAGCGGTGGTACCTATCGCACCAGTCGCAGCCACACACTCACTAATACTGCCAGCTCCGTTCCGTTTCTCTGGGGACTCCAAGGCCTGCAGAGGGTTTCTTAGCCAATGCACGATTCATTTTGAGCTTCAGCCTCAAAACTTTCTGTCTGATAGGGCAAAGGTAGCCTATATCATTTCCCTCCTCTCCGGTGAAGCTTTAGCCTGGGCAGCCCCTCTGTGGGAACTGAATGATCCAGTGGTTTCTAGCCTGTCTGGCTTCTTGAAACTTTTTCGGAATATCTTTGAAGAACCGGCTCGTGTCTCTTCAGCGGCCAGCGCCCTTCTACGTCTCCGCCAAGAGTCTGCTTCAGTGGGACAGTACGCCCTTAATTTCCGCATACTGTCGGCTGAGTTGAGCTGGAACAATGAGGCCTTAGTCGCAACCTTTTTGCATGGCCTTTCTGATAGAGTGAAGGATGAATTAGCAGGAAGAACCATCCCCACTGATCTGGACGGAGTTATCTCCTTGTGTAACCAGATCGATATTCGCTTTCAGGAAAGGACCCTAGAAAAGCGGCGCCAGCACTCCTTGGTCCTTAGTCAGCCTGAGCTCCCCTCTCCTCGACCCGTGGAGCATCTCCTGCCAGCTGAGGAACCCATGCAGCTGGGCAGGACCAGGCTATCCCCAGAGGAACGTGCTAGGCGCAGAAATCTAGGCCTGTGTCTCTACTGTGGGGGCAAAGGTCATTTTCGTGACACTTGCTCTCTTTGTCCAGAAAAACGTTTGGGTCCACTTCATCTGGAAAGTGGAGTATTGGACCCAGAAATATCACCTTCCCCTTCTCGTCTTCTGCTTTCTGTGTTCCTTCATGTTGGTGCTTCTTCTCATTCGGTCTCAGCATATCTGGATTCCGGAGCCGCTGGTAATTTCATGGACTGGGAAATCGCATCGTCCATGAGACTTACTCTTTTGCCCCTCACCACGCCATTGGTGGTCTTGGCGATTGATGGTACTATTCTCCCAGGGGGACCTATCCGCTTCCAGACCCTCCCTGTTAAGATGTCGGTGGGTACACTCCACCAGGAGTGGATATCCTTCCTTATCTTACCCAAGGCCTCAACGCCTATAATTTTGGGTCTCCCATGGTTACAGCTCCATTCTCCTCATGTGGACTGGACTACTGGACAGATCCTGGCTTGGGGTCCCTCCTGTTCCTCGTCCTGCCTACCCAAGGTTGCCCCCTGTGAATCTGAGCCGGTCATTCATTCCAGGTTGCATAACCATTTACATTTCTCTGTCCCTAACCACCCTTGGACGCACAGCCAGGCTAGCTTGTCTACAAGTCCTGCAGTCGCTACGTCTTGCGATGCGATTCAGGTAGTCGCTACACCTGACTCAGCTATTCACTCTGCCTCTGTACTAGTTATGCCAGTCCAGCCCATGCCCAGTGAGCCTCTCACTTTTTCTTGTTCGGGACATTCTGCTTGTCCTTCAGCTATTCAGCTTGACTCCGGCGACATGTCACCTTCTAACCAACCTGACTTCAGGGTTCCACTGACATCTGCCCAGTCTGATGGTCCTGTGCAAGATGACCAGTTCCCCTTTAAGGGTCTAGGGGACCCTCCTCAGATTCCTGTTGATCGTCTCATGCCCTTGCTTATTCCTAGAGAGCCTTTGGTCCTCAATAGATCTTCTTGTCATCTCCCTACCTCGTTTTCAGTCTCTGAGGATAATCTTAAGTACGAGGTTAGACAAGTTCTGGATTCTCGGCTCTGCAGAGGCATTCTTCAGTACCTTGTGCATTGGAGAGGTTTTGGTCCTGAGGAGGCGTCTTGGATCGCTGCATCTGATGTCGCTGCACCTCATCTGTTGAGAAGGTTTCATCAGAGATTTCCCTTTAAGCCTGGGTCCAGGCGGGGGAGGGCCCATAAGAGGGAGGGTACTGTCATGGATATGCATTAATGTCTGTCTGCCATCTTACCTTCCTCCTCATGTGTTCATCTAGAGACCAGACCTCCTTCACCTGGCTTCCTTTATAATCTCCTCCCAGCCTGACTCCACCCCAGGCCCTATCACTGAACACTATATTAACCTGTGCACTGCAAGCCTGCTTTGCTGATCAACGTGTTTGTTAGGCATTGTGTGTTTGGGTTCCTGCCTGCCGTGTGCTACGTCTGTCTCTCTGTTACGTTATTGGCTTGTCCCCGACCATCCCTGTCTGCTCGTGACCCTTGACCTTCGGCTCGTTCTTCGTTATCCTTGTCTGCTTGTGGCCCCTGACCTTCGGCTTGTTATTCGGTTCTCTCTATCGTGTGCCGCTGCTTCCCCTTATCCTACGGGGCGTGAGCTAGGAAACTCCAGGGGCCGCGACCTGGTCCCAGCCTGCAGCGTAACATCCTCACCACTAGAGGCCCTGGAGAAGACCAGCTGGGTCTTAGACTCCGCGCCCTGGGGAATCTTGGCTCTCGCTTCCGTTGGGATCCCGGTTGTGCTCCTCTGGTCCCGCTTTCCACAACCACCCAGTTTCCTACCCACAGAAGCCAGCCATAGGGTTCACTACCTCGCGGTGCACTCCTGTCCCCCTACGGTGTGCATCTGTCACCTGGCCACAGGTGACCCTGACACAGCCGTCCATACGCCTGTGCATGAGGCTGCTAGGAAAGATGGTAGCATCATTCGAAGCTGTGCCATACGCCCAATTCCACTCAAGGAATTTACAAAGGGCCATATTGTCAGCCTGGAACGGAAAAGTTCAGGCTCTAGACTTCCCGATGGCTTTGTCCCCTTCCGTTCGGAAGAGTCTCTGCTGGTGGTTGATCCCCCAGAATCTCCAGAAGGGAAAACCCTTCAGCCCGATATCTTGGAAGGTGGTCACTACAGATGCCAGCCTTATAGGCTGGGGGGCAGTACTGGAGCAATGGTCTCTCCAGGGCAGATGGTCAAATGTAGTAAAAACCCTGCCCATCAATCTCTTAGAGATACGAGCAGCCCGGTACGCCCTAGTAGCCTGGACATCCAGACTCCAAGGGTCCCCTGTCAGAATTCAATCAGACAATGCCACAGCAGTGGCATATATCAATCATCAGGGAGGCACCAGGAGTCGTGCAGCCCAGAGGGAAGTAAGTCACATCCTGGAATGGGCAGAAAAGCATGTCCCATGTATATCAGCTGTCTTCATTCCAGGGGTGGAGAATTGGAAGGCGGACTTTCTGAGTCGCCAACAGTTATGCCCAGGGGAATGGTCCCTTCATCCCGAGGTCTTCCGAGCAATATGTCAGCGGTGGGGAACACCGGATGTAGATCTGCTAGCATCCAGATTCAACGCAAAGGTGGACAGATTTGTCTCCCGGACAAGGGATCCCCTCGCTTGCGGCTCGGATGCTCTGGTGTTCCCTTGGGATCAGTTCAGACTGATATATGCATTCCCTCCGCTACAATTGTTGCCTCGACTCCTTCGCAGAGTCAGGTTGGAGAAGAAGCCGGTGATCCTGGTGGCTCCAGCGTGGCCCCGAAGGGCCTGGTACGCGGAGATCATCAAAATGTCTGTGGGGAGTCCTTGGACCCTTCCACGTCGTCCGGACCTGCTTTCGCAAGGACCGATATACCACCCTTCCTTACTAACTCTAAGTTTAACGGCCTGGCTATTGAATCCCACATCCTAAAGAAGAGAGGTCTCTCTAACTCTGTGGTATCAACTATAATCAATGCCAGGAAGCCTGTATCCAGGCAGATCTACTATAGAGTTTGGAAGGCGTACATCACTTGGTGCGAGGCCAGAAAATGGCATCCACGTAAGTACGTTATAGGCAGAATTCTGGACTTCCTGCAGTGGGCTGTAGACAGGAAGTTTGCCTTAAGTACTATCAAGGGCCAGGTTTCGGCCTTGTCAATACTATTTCAAAGGCCCCTGGCTATGCATTCACTTGTCAAATCCTTTATGCAAGGTGTGACTCGTATTATTCCACCGATTAAGGCTCCCATATGCCCATGGGATCTAAATTTGGTTCTGTCGGTTCTGCAGAAGCAGCCATTTGAACCTTTGCGGCACATTTCCTTGGTTCTACTCACCAGGAAATTGATATTTTTAGTAGCCATATGCTCGGCTAGAAGAGTGTCGGAATTAGCCGCCATGTCCTGTAAAGAGCCATATCTGGTTATCCATAAGGACAGAGTAGTATTACGTCCTCACCCAGCCTTTCTTCCTAAGGTGGTATCGAGGTTTCACTTGAACCAGGATGTGGTTCTTCCTTCTTTTTTCCCCAAACCAAGCTCGGTAGAGGAAAAGTTATTGCATTCTTTGGATGTAGTAAGAGCAGTTAAAGCTTATCTAAAAGCCACTGCTCAGATTCGTAGAACGGATTCTTTGTTTGTTCTGCCGGAAGGCCCCAGAAAGGGTCAGGCAGCATCAAAATCTACTTTAGCCAAGTGGATTCGACAGGTCATAATACAAGCCTATGGCTTGAGAAGTAGACCGCCTCCGTTCAAAGTTAGGGCGCACTCCACGAGAGCAGTTGGAACTTCATGGGCAGTGCATCACCAGGCCTCCCTGGCGCAAATTTGTAAGGCCGCAACATGGTCTTCAGTACACACGTTTACTAGGTTCTACCAGGTGGACGTTAGAAGTCAGGAGGATGTCGCCTTTGGGCGCAGTGTGTTGCAGGCCGCAAAAGATCCTCATGCCTGATGGCGCCCAGCTTATGTATGGTGTATCCCCCCCCTCATGTGGCATTGCTTTGGGACGTCCCACATAGTAATGACTATGCTGCTCTGTGTCCCGTGATATATGAACAAGAAAGTAGGATTTTTAAAACAGCTTACCTGTAAAATCCTTTTCTTGGAGTACATCACGGGACACAGAGCTCCCACCCCTCTTTTGGGGACACGTATTGCTTTGCTACAAAACTGAGGTACTCCCGGATGGGAGGGGCTTATATAGGGGAGGGTACTTCCTGTTTTGGAAGTTGCCAGTGCCAGCACCTGAAGGTAATTCTATATAACCCACATAGTAATGACTATGCTGCTCTGTGTCCCGTGATGTACTCCAAGAAAAGGATTTTACAGGTAAGCTGTTTTAAAAATCCTACTTTTCTCTTGGTGTCAGGAAAAATTGTCAGAAGTGCTTCATGCTGATAGCAGAGGAACAATACAGCAGACATAAATGACACAGTGCTTTTAATTAAGACAAGTACACACTATAAAAGGATATGCTTTATTCATATTTCATATCTGATGTTTACAACCACTTTAATTTACAAATTAAGGTCTGTTGGCATTGATGATAGTGTATGGACCTGGATAGAAAACTAGTTACAATGGTGATAAATAGTGTATGTTCTGAATGGTCTGGAGTTGTAAGTGGGGTACTCCAAGGCTCTGTCCTGGGACCAATTCTGTTTAATTTGTTTATTAATGATATAGAGCAGCGGTCCCCAACCTTTTTGGTACCAGGGACTGGCTGCGTGGAAGAAAATTGTGCCCGGGGGGGGAAGGGGGCACGCGGGGGGTAAGCGATTTTTTGAGGGCAATCTGTTGGGGCAATGGCTGGTGTTGGTGCTTCAATCATCATGGCACTGTGGTTGATATGGTGTCAGTTTGAAATATAAAATGAAAAAGTTCAACTCACCATAATGCCGAATCAGGGGGCATGGCCTAGCACCGGACCAAGATGGCAGCCTAGGAGAGGAGCTCCGACACCCAGAGCCTCTGAAAAGCTTACCACAAGCGGGAGACAACACATACTCGACCGGCAGCATGGTGGGAAGAAGCTCCCTCGGGTGACCCAACCCAAACGGATACAGGCACGCAGCTAAGCATGAATATCCCAGCTATATTCCGCACTCAGCAAGCTGACTCCCAGGCCCCATCTCAGGTCTCGAGTCGCAGTGCAGGGAGCTGCACGGCCCCGATGGACACTCCAGGTATGACAGGAGCCGACAATATAGACTTGCAGCCCTCCCCACTTCTCAGCCTGGCTGATTTTCAGCTGGTGGCCATGGACAACACACTATCAGCAGCAATCTCGGACCTTAAAAATGATATGAGAGCAATGGCTTTTAGATTGAAGCATGTGGAGGATGCGGCCCTGACTCGTGAGACAGCTATTTAGCAGGTAGAGAACCACAAGTGTGCATGCCCAGCACTTAATAGAAATTAACCGTCATCTTGAGGATCGGGACAATAGGGGCAGGAGGCATAACTTGCAAAAGAGTGAGAGCGATAACACCAAATTTAACACACCTGCTCCCCATTCACACCTGAGACCTTGTAACACTAACGAGTCACATGACACCGGGAGGGAAAATGGCTAATTGGGACATTTTCACTTAGGGGTGTACTCACTTTTGTTGCCAGCGGTTTAGACATTCATGTCTGTGTTGAGATATTTTGAGGGGACAGCAAATTTACACTGTTATACAAGCTGTACACTAAGTAATTTACATTGTAGCAAAGTGTAATTTCTTCAGTGTTGTCATATGAAAAGGTATAATAAAATATTTACAAAAATGTGAGGGGTGTACTTCTGTGAGATACTGTATATGGGCACTTACCATCAGGAGATCCTTACTTGGACTTTTGAGAATTGGGTCCGTCACACTGCTCACATCACATAAACAATAAAACTGCCTAGCACCATTATGCGAGCGAAAATGCTTGAGTTATGGCTATACTATAGCATTTTCTTTTAGTGCAGGGGAGCTAGGGGGATGGATATAAACCTATACGTAAGAGCTTCTCATATGTTATTCCTGGTTTTCAGCAACTATGACGAGATCGCGAATGCTACGCCAGAGATCGCTACCTTTCTAGATCTCCAAATGGGGATGGGTCTGCTGTAAATTGATCGGACCTAGAGGAGGAGATGATTGCCGGCGCTTTCTCCATCCTTAATTACATGTTTACAGGCCACTGTGCCCGCTCATCCAGGGTCTACCTACTGCAAATTGTTGGCAGGGGGGGCCTGGGAGGAGTAGATGCTTGTACACATGGGAGTGTGGATCAGAATCCAGACATCCTGCTCTGTGTGGGCATTCTCTAGTTAAAATGCTTATGAGGATATCAGACCCTACTATCGTTTATTGTAATTATTGCTTACAGATGCCACTGTTATAACTGTTTTGTCTGTTATTAATTAGGACCCAGCCGTTAAGCACGCTTGCATTTACCTACTGTGGACGCATTTGAATTGGGGGGGGGTTTCTGGTCTTGCACATTTTGGTGCATGATTTCCGGCTGGGACCCTCACCCAACATTCAACAGACCAGTCGTTGACGCTGGCCAGGCTACCTTATTATCATCCCAGAGCTGGTAAAAAAGCATGTTGTCTTGTGAACCTGGGACAGGGCATAAGGGGCAGCAGACAGATAACTCCCTTACTTCAAGGGTTAATTGGTCAGCACCCTTCTATTCCCAAAGAGATATAGCTCTCCCTGCTATGATTGCTTACCTACTATGCAGAGATTCTGGGTTGTCGACATTGTTGGTTTACGTCTGTGCTAGACCTGTTTTCTCTGAACCTCTCTGGCATACCTTTCCCTTCCCTTATCTCCCCGTAGTTTTCCTTCTAGGTGGACTAGCAGGTCTATTTCTTTTTCGTACATCACGGGACACAGAGCGACATAGTCATTACTAATGGGTTATATAGTTACCGTCAGGTGCTGGCACTGGCAACTTCCAAAACCGGAAGTACCCTCCCCTATATAAGCCCCTCCCATCCGGGAGCACCTCAGTTTTTTGCCAGTGTCTAAGGTGTTGGCCAAGAAGAAACATGTGTTTTTCACTGAGCTTGCGTACAGGTTCTTTTGGGCCTCAGTAAGCTATTCCGGATCCGACCAAAAAAGCTTCATAGCTAAACGGTCGGTACCCGGGCCTTGCAGAGAAGAGCAAGGTTCTGCCTGTAATGCTTCTCTTAGGAGAGCTGGACCCTGGGATCCAGAGCTCTGGTCATACCCACGACCAAGATGTTTTCTGTGCAGGGTGCTATACAGGTCCAGGGGAGTGGAATCCTTGGGAACCCGGTCCCTGAAGGTTTGATTACAATGCCTGCCGTGATAGGTGAAGTTTGGGCTTTTGTGGACCAAACAAAGTCCTGCGGCGGGGAACAGGTAAGTGGGGTTCCATTGGGGGACCCCCAAGCCTAATTTGTCTTTCTGTCTGTTACCTAACGGTATTCCCGCTAATATCTGTGCATGCCTGTAACTACTAAAAAAATGTAATAATTTTTAATGGTGGTCAAGAAAAAAAAAAAAAAAAAGGAATGTTTTTTTATATATGTTTAGTATATTAAACTGCGGTACCTGTGTTTGTCCACTAGAGGCCGCTGTGGAATGTTTTTCTTGTCATATGGACTAGTTTCTTCTCAGAGAACAAAGTCCAGGCAGCTGGTGAGTTCTCCTACAGGAAACTGTTTCCTCTGCCATGTTGCAGTGTTCGTCTATCCCCCGGCCTGCGGCAAAGGGGGCCCTGGCTCCTGTCCCTGGTTTCCATGTTTGAAAATTAGCGCCGAGGCGCACGTGGCCGCGCGCGTGCGCGTGCACGCGCCTCTATATATAGAGGTGGCCGGAAAAAGGGGCGGGGCCTGGGGGATGACGCTCTGTGCGCGCCGCAGCGCTTCTGCGCATGTGCGGGCGTCCCAGCAGGTTTTTAAAAAGCCACATTATTGCAGTAAGCTGGCTATGAAGTACAGAGACAGAGCTGGCAACATTTAAAGGCATACAGCAAGCGGTTGATACAGGCATCCCCTAGAAAGGCACATTAGTAGACACCAACTGTTATATAGCAGCAATTGTGCTAGACTATTCTCAGTAAAAGTGGTGTATTACGGCTGGAATACCTCAGCTTTAGGCTTAGGAATATGCCGTCCAGTAGCTCCGGAACTGAATCTTCCAGGAAGCGAAGGGGGTCTCATCGGGCTCTGAGGATCTTGGGCATACTCCTGCTGCACCAGTCTCCCCTGAAGTTCAGAGGTAAGTGACCGTAGAGACCCCGCAGGGGTACTTGGTACTGTGGCTGTCCTCAGTCACCTGCTCCTGTGTATGTAACAGAGGAGGTTTTTTCCTCAGCTCTGGGAGGATTAGAGAGAGATTGTCAAAATTTATCGCTGCCTCCCTGTCAGGGAAAGCACGCCCGATCTCCGTCTCCTCCTTCAGAGTGCCTGTTAGCAGAGCAACAGTCCCATACAGGGATCGACCTGCCTGAAGGGGATCAGGATAAGGTTGATTCTGTTATAGAGGAATCAACAGTGGGGGAACCTTTTCTCAGCATCTCAAGCTGAAAGATTATGGGTTCAGTCTCTGACTAACATGGTCCGATCAGCATTTAAAAATGCACCTTGCGGAACCATCAACCACTACTGTATCCTCGTTGGGGTCGCTAGAAGCCCCCAGACTGTTTGTTCTTTTCCACTTCACCCTTTACTGAAAGGGCTCATTTACCAGGATTGGGAACGTCCTGAGAAAATATTTATTCCCCTAAGAGATTTTCGGTGGTCTATCCCATGGAGGATAAGTTCATCAAAAAAAAAAAAAAAAAAGGAAGGTCCCTACAGTGGACGCAGCCATCTCTTGTATGTATAAATCACTGACATGTCCAGTGGATAATGTCCAAATGTTCAAGAACCCAATAGATAAAAGATTGGAGTCCTTATGAAAATCTGCTTGGTGATACAACCAGCAGTAGCAGCTATTGGGGTCTGCTAAGCAGTGAAGGATCAGTTGAAACAGGTCTTGAGGGACTTGACAGATCAGCAGGCTTTGCCCTAGCTGATCTACCTAGAGCCTTAGGCTTTGCGGTTGACGCCATAGAGGATTCAGTCCATCAGACCTCCCGCCTTACGCTGTCTATAGTACATATGCGTAGGCTCCTATGGCTCAAAAACTGGTCTGCTGAAGCTCCCTGTAAAGAATGGCTGGTTAGCGTCCCATTTCATGGTGAACGCTTATTCAGGGAAAACCTGGACAAATATATCCAGAAAATTTCCAGCGGTAAAAATACGCTCTTGCCGGTTAAAAGCAGAGTTAGAGGTCCCTCTTTAAGAGGCCTGCTTCTCCAGTCCCTGGGGCATCGGCTGTGTAACAGTTCCGACGGCCTCCTCGGTTAAATCCCGGGGGTAAAAAACAGGGACAGTAGCAGGGTAATGAGAAACCCTGGGTCAGGGGAGGTACAAAACCTCCCCCAAAGTTAAATTCATTGAAGCCCCCACTCAGTCGGGTGGGGGGAGGACTCCAGTTGTTCGCAGGAGACCTGGCGGGACACGATCAAGACAGATAGGTGCTCTCCGCAGTAGGTTTGGGATACAGTTTGGAGTTAAAAGACTCCCCTCCTTCCCATTTTGAGGTCAAACGTGCCAAGGGATCCCCGGAAGAGAGAGTCCCTCCTGTTGGCACTAGAACAACTATTGCTCCAAGGAGTAATTATGGAGGTTCCCCTGGAAGAATGAGGGTTCGGGTTTTACTCAAACCTCTTTACAGTCCCGAAGCAAACGTGGACGGGAGGCCCATATTAATTCTAAAAAGGGCTATACAAATTCCTGTATATCAGGACTTTCCGATGGAGTCGATCCGATCGGTGGCCACTGCCCTACAAGGGGAGGATTGGTTAGCCACGATCGACATCAAAAATGCTTATTTGCACATTCCCATCTTTCCAGTCCACCAAAAATTTCTACGCTTTGCAGTAGAAGGGCGCCATTTTCAGTTCAGAGCCTTACCCTTCGGTTTGGCCACAGCACCAAGAGTGTTCACAAAAATTCTGGCCCTTTATTGGCCAATCTAAGAACACAAGGTGTAATGATAATGGCATATCTGGATGACTTGTTGCTGATAGACCACTCAGTGAAAAAACTAGACGTGGTCGTTCACAAGACGATCAAGTATCTGGAATCTCACGGTTGGATTATCAACCGAGACAAGTCAGCCCTAAAAACCAGTCAAAAGTCTGGAATACTTGGGGCTAAGGTTGGATTCAGGCCAGAGAAAAATATTCTTGCCTCGAGGAAAGGTGTTGTCTTTGAAAGATTTGATCCACTTAGTGGGTACAAAAAAGACAGCCGTCCATACGCCTGTATATGAGGCTGCTGGGAAAAATGGTGGCATCATTCGAAGCAGTACCCTACGGTCAATTCCATTCAAGGAATTTGCAAGGGGCCATACTGTCAGCCTGGAACAAAAAAGTTCAGGCCCTAGACTTACAATGTCCTTGTCCCCTTCCGTTCGCAAGAGCCTCCGTTGGTGGTTGGTTCCCCAGAATCTGGAAAAAAGGAAATCCTTCAGTCCGATTTCTTGGAAGGTGGTCACTACAGATGCCAGCCTTATAGGCTGGGGAGCAGTATTGGAGCAATAGTCTCTCCAGGGCAGATGGTCGGATGCAGAAAAGGCCCTGCCCATCAATCTCTTAGAGATACGAGCAGCCCGGTATGCCCTAGTAGCATGGACATCCAAACTCCAAGGGTCCCCTGTCAGAATTCAATCAGACAATGCCACAGCAGTGGCATATATCAATCATCAGGGGGGCACCAGGAGTCGTGCAGCCCAGAGGGAAGTAAATTACATCCTGAAATGGGCAGAAAAATATGTCCCAGCCATATCTGCGGTATTCATTCCAGGAGTGGAGAATTGGAAGGCGGACTTTCTAAGTCGCCAGCAATTAGGCCCAGAGGAAGGGTCCCTTCACCCCGAGGTTTTCTGGACAATATGTCAGCGGTGGGGAACATCGGATGTAGATCTTCTAGCATCCAGATTCAACGCAAAGGGGGACAGGTTTGTCTCTCGGACAAGGGATCCCCTAGCTTGCGGCTCGGATGCCCTAGTGTTCCCTTGGGATCAGTTCAAGCTGATATATGCATTCACACCGCCACAATGGTTACCTCGATTACTCCGCAGAATCAGGGTAGAAAAGAAACCAGTGATTCTGGTGGCTCCAGCGTGGCCCCGAAGAGCGTGGTACGTGGAGATTGTAAAATGTCAGTGGGGAGTCCTGGGACTTTCCCACATCGTCCGGACCTGCTTTCGCAAGGACCGATATACCACCCTTCCTTACCAGCCCTAGGTTTGACGGCCTGGCTATTGAAGCCCACATTCTAAAAAAGAGAGGGCTCTCTAATTCTGTGGTATCTACCATGATCAATGCCAGGAAGCCGGTATCCAGGCAGATCTACTATAGAATCTGGAAGGCGTACATCGCCTGGTGTGAGGCCAAGAAATGGCATCCACGTAAGTACGTAATAGGTAGGAGTCTGGACTCCCTACAATGGGCTGTAGATAGGAAGCTTGCCTTGAGTACTATCAAGGGTCAGATTTCGGCCTTGTCAATATTTTTTCAAAGGCCCTTGGCTTCGCATTCACTAGTCAAAGCCTTTATACAAGGAGTGATGCGTATTAGTCCTTCGGTTAATATTCCCATATGTCCATGGGATCTAAACTTGGTTCTGTCGGTTCTACAGAAACAACCATTTGAACCATTACAGCATATTTCCTTGGTGCTTCTCACCAGGAAATGGATTTTTCTAGTAGCCATTTGTTCGGCTAAAAGAGTATCGGAATTAGCAGCTATGTCCTGTAGGGAGCCATATCTGGTTATCCATAAGGACAGAGTAGTGTTACGTCCTCATCCAGCCTTTCTTCCTAAGGTGGTATCGAGGTTTCATTTGAACCAAGATGTGGTTCTTCCTTCTTTTTTCCCCAAACCTACTTCGGTGGAGGAAAAGTTATTGCATTCTTTGGATGTAGTAAGAGCAGTTAAAGCTTATCTAAAAGCCACTGCTCAGATTCGCAGAACGGATACTTTGTTTATTCTGCCGGAAGGCCCCAGAAAGGGTCAGGCAGCGTCAAAATCTACTTTAGCCAAGTGGATTCGACAGGTCATTATGCAAGCTTATGGCTTGAGAAGGAGACCGCCTCCGTTCAAAGTTAGAGCGCACTCCACGAGAGCAGTTGGAACTTCATGGGCAGTGCATCACCAGGCCTCCCTGGCTCAAATCTGTAAGGCCGCAACGTGGTCTTCAGTTCACACGTTTACTAGGTTCTACCAGGTGGACGTTAGAAGTCAGGAGGATGTCGCCTTTGGGCGCAGTGTGTTGCAGGCCGCAAAAGATCCTCATGTCTGATAGCGCTCAGCTTATATATGGTGTATCCCCCCCCTCATTTGGCATTGCTTTAGGACATCCCATTAGTAATGACTATGTCGCTCTGTGTCCCGTGATGTACGAAAAAGAAAATAGGATTTTTATAACAGCTTACCTGTAAAATCCTTTTCTTGGAGTACATCACGGGACACAGAGCTCCCACCCCTCTTTTGGGGACACTTATTGCTTTGCTACAAAACTGAGGTGCTCCCGGATGGGAGGGGCTTATATAGGGGAGGGTACTTCCGGTTTTGGAAGTTGCCAGTGCCAGCACCTGACGGTAACTATATAACCCATTAGTAATGACTATGTCGCTCTGTGTCCCGTGATGTACTCCAAGAAAAGGATTTTACAGGTAAGCTGTTATAAAAATCCTATTTTTCACCTCCGGTATTAGCTAAAAGTACATTAGTAAGTATTTGTCCCTCCCTCCATAGAGGCTTCAAATCCCCATTACTCTAATCGGGTGACACGGCCTGGAGTAATCACTTCTTAACTCTAGCTTATTGCTCCTCCTCTCCCCTCATCTCCCCCTCCTCTTTCCCCTCCCTGCCCCCCTTTTTTTCTTCCCCCTTTATCTCCCCCTTTTCTTCCCTCTCCTAGGTCTTCTGTAAGGCACCTGTGGTAGGTAGTGTCTGAAGTGGAGCTTGTGTGCTGAGGATTCAGGCAAAAAATTAGACAGGCAGGTCAGGATGGCAGCGGATCAGGCAAAGTGGTACACGATCGAAATGCAGAGAGTGGTCAGGCAGGCAGAGGTCATACACGATCTGGTGTTGAAGTACAAAATCAGCAGGCTAGAGAGTAGTCAGGAATTCAGGCAGGAGTTCATACACAGAAATCAGAGTCACAAAGCTCATCACAACACCCAGGGAGCTAGTCCACACAAATGGGAACTGTGAGATAGGAAGTGCTGCTATTTATGGGCTGCTTTGATTGTAGATTGTCCACAGCTGGCAGCAGGTGGGACTAGTGAGTCCAAGGTAATGCTTCAAACTGAGAGGACATTTCCATAACTCCAGAGCTCCTCCGTGGCACAACAGGTAAGACTGCAGCTGTGGGACCAGGAAGATCCCGGTTCAAATATACCCAAGTCTTTTGATCCTGGCAGCTGCTTTCTCCACACAGGCTGATTAGAGAATAGCCTTAGTGAACAGATTCAACCAGGCGCCTAGGCTTCTAAGCATGAATCGCGCCCCCCAAATTGTTCGGCTCCTCTCTCTCTCAAAGTTTACTCCCTCCAATACCAAAGGCCTCAATGTTTCTTAGAAGCGCAGTAGCCTCCTGGCAGAAGCACATCACCATAGGGCACACATTGATTTTGTGCAAGAAACGCACTTTAAGACGGGCTCTATTGCACGTCTTTCTAATCGCAGATTTCCTGTATCGTACCATGCTACCTGCGTAGACTCCGAAACGAAAGGAGTCTCGATTCTGCTCTCTCAATCACTACTGTTTCATCTAACAGATAAATTATTAGCCCCTGATGCCAGATACATCTTCTTAAAGGGTACCTGGAAAAATAGACCAGTGACGTTGGCGAATGTGTACTGCCCCAATTCCAAACGGGTGCCTTTTTTTCGAGATGTTTTTATGAAACTTACGCTTTCCCAGATTGGCCTCCTAATTCTAGGGGGGGGGGGGATTCAATGTTCTCCTGAATCCCCTGCTGGATACCTCTAATGGTGTCTCTGCTCCCCCTTTCTCAGCTCTCCGCTAGATACAACTCCAATTAGTTTCTCTGACACTGCGCGATACCTGGCAGGCTCTCTACCCGAGGGGTAAGGATTATACCTTCTTATCACCTCCACACAACTGCTACTCAAGGTATCGGACCATCACCCAGTAACCATGACCTTACAGTTCCCAGATAGTCACTTCCACTAATATCTGGAGAATGGATGCATTCCTGCTTTCAGACCCCTGTGTTCTGGAAACCATTAGGCAGGAGATTGGAGACTTTTTTGCCGAAACGACACCCCAGACGTTTCCCATATGATGCAGTGGGAAGCACACAAATGTGTCCTGAGAGGACATTTGCTTTCCGTCACAGCTCAGAAGAAAAAAGAAAGCCAACATCTAGTGATTGAACTCTCTGATAGGATTAGTAGGCTGGAAGCCCGACACAAACGCTCACAGGCAGGAACTGCAGGAAACTTGCTCACTGTTATTGGAAGAGCTCTTTAAAATGGCGCGTTGGCGGATTGTCCTATCCCAGAAATTGTTATATGAACAAGGACATAAGCCAGGTAAGGTTTTAGCTAGGGCTACTCCGCAGCGCACACTTGCTTCCACAGTTCATCACATTATAGACCCCTCCGGTGTGACCCACTCTAAAAACGAGGCCATTGCTTAGCAGTTCCAAAAGTTTTACAGCACTCTGTATGAGCACTATGTGAGTCTTGTCAGACATTGGTGAGTGATCGTGCAGAGTTGATAAGTGAATTCCTGCATCAGTATGGTCCCCCTCCTTTATCTAGTGAGGATGAAAAGGCTTTGAAGGCCCCACTGATGGAAGAAGAATGAAAACGAGCTTTGAAGACAATGAAACTAGGTAAATGTCCAGGCCCAGATGGATATCCCCGGTGCAATATTATAGAGCGTTCTCCGACTCTTTGATCCCAGGCTTTCTCAAGGCCTTTAATTGTTTATCTGTTGGGCATTGTAACTACTTCATCTTGGTTATTCCCAAAGAGGGGAACCTACAAAATTTGCCAACTATCGCCCGATCTCTCTTCTCAACGTGGACCTCAAGCTGTTTTCTAAGATCTTGGCAACACGCTTGTCCTATCATGTCCCAGCTTGGGTAGGGTTAGATCAAGTGGGGTTTGTCCCTGGCAGAGAAGCCTGGAATAACACCATTAAGAAAAAATGAATAAAGTAAAAACAAATGATAGGTCAGAGGATTTGCAGATACGTTTTGAATACCATTTTTTTACCCTGTGAAGTACAGTTTTTGGGAACTGATAAGATAAGGGTAACAGCTTTGATGGAAAATATAAACAATAGAGGCTATATATAGTAAAGAAGGCATAAAAATATAATAGATATGGGGGAGAAAATATAGAAATAACAACAGAACAGCCTCCTTTCCCAAAAGTAGCCTATTACGTGGAAACGTGTTGGGTGAGCTGGATTGGTGATGTCAATACGCACTGGTGCGCCGTCATGTCTCATGACCACGCTTTGTGGCTCTGTACACTGCTTGTTACTTCTCATACACTGTAAGTGAAAAAGCCATTTAATAAATGTTTTTTAATGAAACTGTACTATGAAGCTTTTCCTTTCTTCTGGTTTTATTTGTGCCTTGGTCTGAACTGTGTGGCGGCTGGAGTCTGAGGGCTTCTGAAGGGATTACTTTGCTGCAATACACTGATGGGGTCACAGACCCACCTGGAGTCTACACAGTGGAAACATTGGTTTCTGAGGATTGAAAAATAATGCTTGATCTCTTTTATTGCTAGATCATGTCCATCTGGTAAGAGGTTTGGATGTAGGGAAGCACGTTGACACATTGAAGCACTTTTATGTTTTTATTCATAATCTAGCACTTTAAGACACCCGGAGAATTAGTGGAGTCTGGAAAATATATGGACTTTATTGTTTCACTTATGACAAATGTCTTTTTGGTATGAATATTGATCTTATACTCATATTGCACAAATATTTTAAAGTTGATTATTGTAACGACAGGGGTTAACGTCGTTTAGGATATTCCATTCTCAAACACACGCCAGCTACCAGACACTCCAACCAGCCGAATAAGACCCCATACAAATATTTCTCCCCGCACAAACGAGACAACGCTCTGTGTTGAAGTTCCAAAAACAGGGAATGAATCTTTATTACAAGCACATGGTAACACACTTCTCTTCAAAACACTTCCCTCCCATCCTTGGGGAACAGGGTGGGTTAAACTGTCCAATGACAATGGTGATACAGGTCAGGTGTGTTCAAACTTCTCCTTCAGTAAACAGTCTTAGCAGGAGGGGTTGCTGGAGTGATTTCCCCCCCCCCCTTTCCTCACAGCAAGACACTTAAAAATCCCATAATAGGCAGCCAGACGGTCTACCAGCTCCAATCCACATCACCACAAACAACAATGAAAAGGTCTTTGGAAGTTAGTCTGGATTTAATCTACATTACACAGGCAGCCAGGTGGTTGAAGTTGAACACATCAGCATCTCTCAATTAACCTGTTGAGTTCAGAATCAAACAAACAGTAAATAGTCCTTTACAGATATCCTTGGGAATATTGTGGATAAATATTACAGACCCATTTCAAAGCAATCCAAGACGTATTCTCAATGTCCATTATTTTCTGGCTCATACTTTCTAAGAACTTCTGGGTTACACGGGCCCTCCCATTACAATTATTGATTTTTGTTTATACTGCACAGGTATATCTGTGTTTAGAGATTTATTTGTATGGAAGATTTTATTATTTGCCACACATTTTTGAAAATTGCCAAAATATAGGATTTTTAGAACAGCTTACCTGTAAAATCCTTTTCTTGAAGGTACATCACGGGACACAGAGCCAGTAATTACTACATGGGTTAAAGGCCACCTTCAGGTGATGGACACTGGCATAATCAAGACCGGAAGTCCCCCTCTATATAACCCCTCCCACATGTGGCGTACCTCAGTTTTGTAGCACAGCAATATATAAAAATCCCAAAAGAGGGGAGGGACCTCTGTGTCCCGTGATGTACCTTCAAGAAATTGATTTTACAGGTAAGCTGTTATAAAAATCCTATTTTCTTTACAGTACATCACGGGACACAGAGCCAGTAATTACTACATGGGATGTCCCAAAGCAATGCCATCTGAGGGGAGGGAGACACCAACAAATAAAGCAGACCTCTGTCCGACATGAGGACCTATACTGCCGCCTGCAAAACACTGCGCCCAAAGGCGGGATCCTCCGGTTGACCCATATACACCTGGTAAAATTTTAAGAATGTATGAACAGATGACCAAGTTGTGGCCTTGCACACTTGAGCTACGGAGGCCTGGTGACGCACTGCCCAAGAAGTGCTAACTGCTCTGGTGGAGTGTGCTCTAAGACGGAAAGGCTGAACTTTACCTTTTTAAATCCTAAGCTTGAGTAATAATCTGACAAACCCATCTAGAGATGGTCGACTTGGATGCTGCCTGTCCCCTCCTGGGACCTCCTGGCAACACGAACATTGCATACGTCTTCCGAATCTGAGCAGTTGTTTACAGATAGAAACTAACTGCTCTCACTACAAGAGAATGTAATGACTTTTCCACTGCCGAACTCGGCTCTGGAAAAAATGAAGGCAGCTAAATATCCTGGTTCAAATGAAAACTGGACACTACTTTAGGCAGAAAAGATGGCCAGGGACGTAACACCACCTTGTCTTTATGAACCAACAGAAATAGTTCTCTGCAAGACAAGGCTGCCAACTCAGAGACTCTTATTGCGGAAGTTACTGCAACCAAAATTACTAGCTTCCTTGTGACCATGGGTAAGGGGGCATCACAAATCATCTCAAAGGAAGGCCCCTGAAGGACTGACAAGACCAGATTCAGATCCCATGGGCAGATCGGTGACTTGACCAGAGGATTTATGTGTGTTAAACCTTGCATAAAAACCTGTACTAGGGCGTGAGAAGCAAGAGGTTTTTGGGAAAAACTGACAAGGCAGAGACTTAACCTTTAATAGTACTCAAGGCTAGCTTAATTTCTACTCCCAACTGTAGAAAGTCTAGAATCTTGCTTATGCTATACTTGCGAGGATGCCATCCCTCCCCTTATCCAAGAAACATAGGCCTTCCAGACCCTATAGTAGATAGCTCTAGAAGCCGGCTTGCTAGCATTAATCAGGGTGGTTACCACCGAGCCTAAAAGCCCCTGATCTTTTAGAACGAGGGCCTCAACAGCCAAACCATCAAATTCAGCTTTTGTAAGGCAGGGTGGAATACCGGCCCTTGTGACAGCAGATCCTGGCGGGCTGATAGAACCCAAGGATCTGTCACTGCCATCTTTTCGATCTCCGCAAACCAGGACCTCCTGGGCCACGCCAGGGCCACTAGGATCACCCGTTTCTGTTCCCCTTTGATCCTGTGCAGCAGACGCGGGAGCAACTGAACTGGAGGGAATGCATAAATCAGAGAAAACTGATCCCAAGGGGTTACCAATGCATCTGTCCCGCAAGCGAGCGTGTCTCTTGTTCGGGACACAAACTTGTATAGTTTCGTGTTGAACCTGGACGCAAAGAGATCCATGTCTGGGGTACCCCATCTCCGGCACTGGCCAGAAAGACCTCCTGGATGTAGGGACCAATCCCCTGGGAGCAATGGCTGGCGGCTTAAGAAGTCTGCCTGCCAATTTTCTACCCCTGGGATGAACACCACAGACAGGCTGCGCAAACCAGAATATGGTCTACCTCTTTCTGGGACACCCGACTCTTGGTGCTGCCCTGGTGATTGATATAGGCCACTGCCATGGCATTGTCGGACTGAATCCTGACAGGGTATCCCCGCAGTCTGTCCGACCAGGCCCTTTGGGCCAGGCGTACTGCCCGGATTTCCAAAATGTTGATGGGCAAGGTCTTCTAGGACTCTGACCATTCCCCCTGAACAGCATTCTTTTCTAGTACTGCTCCCTAGCCTATAAGGCTGGCATCGGTCGTCACTATTTTCCAAGTGATCGGCATAAAGGTCTTCCCCTTCTGCAAATTCTCGGTTAGTAGCCACCACTTGAGACTTTGGCGTACGTTTGGAGTCAAACGCATTGGACAATCCAAATCCTGGCTTCTTCTGCTCCAGGCAGACAGTATATCATTTTGCAACAGTCTTGAATGGAACTGAGCATAGGGAACTGCTTCGAATGAAGATGCCATCTTTCCTAACAGTCTCATACAGAGACGGATGGGAGGCTCTTCCCTTGTCCTGACCGTGTGCACCAGATCTCTTATCGCGCAGAATTTTGCCTGGGGTAAGAACACCTTCTTGTGCGGTGTGTCTACCACCACCCAAGTACTCCAGCCTTTTTACTGGCCGTAAGGATGATTTTTCTAGGTTGATAATCCAACACAGATGCTGCAGATACCCGACCGTGCTGGTTACACTCAGATCCAGACCCTTTATGGACTGATTGATCAACAATAGGTTGTCTAGGTATGCCTTTACCACTATACCCTGGGCTCTTAGTCTTGCTAACAACGGAGCCAGGACCTTTGTATACACTCGAGGTGCGGTGGCCAACCCGAAGGCAAGGCCACAAACTGAAAGTGTCGCTGCTCTACCGCGAATCACAGGAAGTTCTGGTGAGCAAGGAAAATTGGAACATGTAGATACGCGTCCTTGATGTCAATTTACTCTAAGGACTCCCCGAAGGCAGGACACCACTGACCAAATTGATTCCATGCGAAAGGAGCGGATGTTTAGAAATTGGTTTAGACCCTTGAGATCCAAAATGGGTCTGACATCCCTGTTTGGTTTGGGTACTGTAAAGAGATTTGAGTAAAATCCCATTCCTTGTTCTCTTGAGGGGGTCTCTATGATCACCCCTTGAGACAGCAACCGGTCTAGTGCTTGGAACAATGAAGCCCTTTTTACCAGATCCTTGGAAACCCTCGATTTTAGAAAACGAGGCGGAGGAAATTCCTGAAACTCTAGCTTGTAACCTAGAGAAACTATGAACATCTGTCTTGGATCTCCTCCTGCCAGGCTCCTGCAAACTGCAGGAGCCTTCCCCCCACTCGTGCGAGCGGGGGCGCCCCTTCATAAGGAGGCCTTGGCACTCTGTTTTGCAGATTTTTGTCCCCAGGACATCTTCTGGCCCTGAGCCTGGCTTTGGGGCCTTCCTCTTGGGGCTGACGGCGGAGGCCGTCGTAACTGCCTGGAGGCCAAAGCTCCAGGCAATGGAGAGGCAGAACGTTTAAATGAAGAACGCTTACTTCTTCTCTTTACAGGACGATGCGCACTCTTTCCACCCGAGATCTTCTGGATGTACTTATCCAAGTCATCTCCAAATAAACGCTCCCTATGAAAAGGAAACCCAGTCAGCAGTTTCTTACAAGGCAACTCTGCTGACCAACGCTTAAGCCATAGTACTCTTCGCATGTGTACTCTTCGCATGTGTACCAGCAGAAGAGCGAGACATGACATCTGATGGATAGAATCCTTAATGGCGTCAACTGCAAAACAAAGGGCCTTAGGGAGCTCCAGAAAGTCTGGGACCTCTTCCCCTCTGACTGCTTGTTTCACCTTATCCTTACGGAATTGACAATTCCAATAGCTGCTATCGCAGGCTGTACAACTGCACCAGCCATAGCAAATGAGGCTTCAAGCAATGACTCCAGCCTTTTATCCGCTGGATCTTTAAACACCTGAACATTGTCGACCGGGCAAGTAAGACTTTTATTCAGGGAAGAAACAGCAGCGTCCACTGCTGGCACATTCCATTTACTTAAGCTATTGAGAGGAGGTGAGCGAAAGCTATGGAGGGAAAGGGAAGTAGGGCAAGTGTTTGTGCAGAGAGGCATCTGTGGGGGAGGTGAAAGCTGTGAACCACAGTGGGGGTGAATTTGTGAGAAGAAGTGAGAGCTGGAAAGGGGGAGAGGTTGTGCAAAGTGAGAACTAAGTAGTGGGGAGGGGGGCAGGTGGTACAGTGGCAAGAGCTGGGAAGGGAGGGTTGTCAGGTTGTTTAGAGGGGGCAGGGGTGAAGAGGTAAGAGATAAGAGCTGTGGATTGGGATAACATGTAAATGGGGGTGCATAAGTGAAATAGGGGTAGAGACAGGCTGTAATTGTGGACTTCTAGGGAGCATAATGTTAACCGTGACCAACACCTTAGACACTGGTGAAAAAACTGAGGTACTCCCCATGTGGGGTGGGTTACATAGAGGCGGACTTCCGGTCTTGATTATGCCAGTGTCCATCACCTGAAGGTGGCCCTTAACCCATGTAGTAATTACTGGCTCTGTGTCCCGTGATGTACTGTAAAGAAAACATTTTTTTTTACACAAAGTTGTCACTCCACCAGAGGACCAGGCCTATTCTGATACTTCTCTCCTAAGTGTCAGAATAGGCCTGGTCCTCTGGTGGAGTGACAACTTTGTGTAAATAAATAAAAATTGTGGCAAATAATAAAATCTTCCATACAAATAAATCTCTAAACACAGATATACGTGTGCAGTATAAACAAAAATCAATAACCAACTCTAATATATTTGAGCAATATGAGTATAAGATCATTATTCATACCAAATAAACATTTGTCTTAAGTGAAACAATAAAGTCCATATATAATTCAGACTCCACTTAAAGTGGAGCTCCACCCTAAATATTAACTTCTGCTATTTGGAACCCTCCCCCCCTCAGGTGTCACAATTGACACCTTTCAGGGGGGAGGGGGGTGAAGATACCTGTCTAAGACAGGTATTTTCACCCACATCTGGGAGTCCTCTCTCCGGGAATCTGCGGGAGTGACGTCACTTCCCCCAGTCTTCCCGTAGTGTTCTGGGAGACACTCGGCTCCCAGAACACAGGAGGACGAATCAGAACGGCGCAGCGCGACTCGCGCATGCGCCGTAGGGAACCGGGCATGAAGCCGCAGGGCTTCACTTCCTGGTTCCCTCAGCGAGGATGGCGGAGGGAGCAGCAGAGTGACGAGCGATCGCTCGTCCTCTGCTGCGGACGTCGCTGGACTCCAGGACAGGTAAGTGTCCAAATATTAAAAGCCAGCAGCTGCTGTAGCTGTAGCCGCTGGCTTTTAATATTTTTTTTTCCGGCGGAGCTCCGCTTTAATCTCCAGGTGTCTTAAAGTGGTTGATTATGAATAAAACCATAAAAGTGCTTCAATGTGTCAAATAGATACCTATTATGTCACACTTTAAATGTGTGTGTACTCGTGGAATGGCAACAAACTACGATACATAAAAACCTCCATGGGTGCTTTAACATTTTTTACAGGTTACCAGTTACAGATTACAGCAAAAAATCTAGCTCTAGACCTCTTTTGCACTTTACATTTTATGTATTTATTTTATATAAAAAAAAAATATTTTTACATTTTCCCTTTTTTTTAAGCACTTTTATTGCTATCACAAGAAATGTAAACATCCCTTATGATAGCAATAAAGCATGACAGGTTCTCTTTATAGAGACATATACTCCAGGAACAAAACCATAATTCTGCCACTTTATAAAACTCTGGTTAGGCCTCATCTAAAGTTTTCAGTCCAATCAAACGTAGCCTTTTAAAAAGCAAAATTACATTTGCACTATTATACCCAGCACGTCTTCGGATAATAACCTCAGAGGGACCCCAGTTTTTTGACTCACCGGGGAAAGCAGCACAGTGGCTGGAAGAGAACAAAAAACAATCACAGACTACAAACTGATTGAATATTCATGGAGAGGAAGATTTAAGTGTTAAATTTTAAAAGGATACTTGGGCTCCCCCTTCTGTTTTTTCTTCATGGGGACATGGAATGGGGAATCACTTTTTAGCACTGAAATGTACACACTAATAAGATTTTTTGATGTATATATCTTTTGATGTATATATCGTTCTTAGGAAGGGAGGGGAAAGGGAGGGGGGATAGCAGGAAGGAGTATGTAAGGGTCACAAGTGGGTATGGAGAGTGAGGGGTATGTAAGGGAGGATTGGCAGGTAGTGGTCACAAGTATAGCCCCTAGGGTGGGCCTAGATAGGCATGGGAAGGGGGGAGGGAGGGAGTTTGGGGGTTGGTTCAAGGGGTGGGAGGGGGGGCAAAGCTGCACAAAATCACAAATATCACATTTCAAATTAAAAGATGGGGGGGGGTGTAAAGTTGCACAAAATCACAAATATTACATATCAAGCACAAGAAAACAGGAAATTTGAGTCTAAGGAACCCAGGGGACACTCACATGTTTTGATAAATATGTTTAAAGAAAGTAATTTTTTGATGGACCAAGGGCAGGGATGGAAGGTTAGAAGGCGAAGTATAGATTTGTTTCCCTTGGCCTTTCTTTTTTTTTCCTCTTCTTTCTTTGTATTAAGGATTTTGTGTCTGTTTAGTACCGCTTACTTTTTGTGACTACTGGATGCAGCACTTTTTTCTTTTTGCTTCTTTTGCTTCAGCAATCTATTTAGCTCAAATGGGTATCCCCTCTTTAGGCATTTCTTTTTTAGTATGTTTCCTTCTCTGGTATGCGGCCTAAAACATTTAATATAGTCTCCTGGAATGTCCGGGGGATGGGGGACCCGGTAAAAGAGCTGCAATTTTTTCCACGCTTGAGTGGTATGGGGTGGAATTAATTTGCATACAAGAGACTCATTTAACAAAGGAAACAAAGCTAAAATTGTCTAATAGAAAATATCAATGTCAGTACCACTCAGTCCACTCCTCCTATTCTAGGGGGGTCAGTATAATGGTAAAAAAGGGGATGTCTTTCGTCTTTCGTATGTAAAGAGTCTAGATTGGATGAATTGGGTCACTATATTTTTTTGCACTGTTTAATAGAAAATGAACCATATGTATTGGCTAATATCTATATTCCTCCGCCTTTTAAAATGGAGATCCTGTATAAACGAATGGAGTTCGCAGTAAATAAGGAAAATATCCCAGTAATAGTGGTGGGGGATTTTAATGCAGTACTGAATAAAACTATGGATAGATTCCCGCCATGGGCACAGACTGATAGGGGAGGTTAGGGATGCCTAACCCAGTTTTTGGAGGAGGTTGGATGGTGTGATATTTGGAGATCGGGACACCCGGATGGGCGGCAGTACTCCTGTTTCTCAAGCACATACTCTACACTATCTAGAATAGATATGGCCCTGGGCAATTGGGTAAGCCTACAGTTAGTTAGTAAAATTGCTTACTATCCAAGAGGGGTGTCGGATCACTCTCCACTGGTGCTGACAAGCACATACTCTACACTATCTAGAATAGATATGGCCCTGGGCAATTGGGTAAGCCTACAGTTAGTTAGTAAAATTGCTTACTATCCAAGGGGGGTGTCGGATCACTCTCCACTGGTGCTGACACTGAATACAGGAAAAAAAGAGTCCTTCAGGTAATTGGAAAATAAGCCCCTTCTGGTTGGAACTGATGGGTAAACCGGAGGAGATAGGCAGGGCCGCCAATAGGGGGGTACAGGCAGTACACCTGTAAGGGGCCCGGAGGTCCCCAGAGGCCCGGATGGCCCCCCTTTTTTAGTTTATTTTTTTATAATTTTTTTTATTATTAATTTTTTTATTTCATTTTTTTTTTTTTTTTATTTCATTAATTTTTTTTTTTTTTTAAGGGGCCCAGAGGTCCCCAGAGGCCCGGAGGTCCCAAGGACCCCGGATGGAAACCTCCCTTTTTTTATTTATTTTTTATAATTTTTTTTATTATTCATTTTTTTATTAAATTTTATTTATTTATTTATTTTATTTTATTTATTTATTTATTTTTTTTTTTTTTTGTAAGGGGCCCAGAGGTCCCCAGAGGTCCCCAGGGCCCTGGATGGAAACCTCCCTTTTTTTTTTTTTATAATTTTTTTTTCCGTAAGGGGCCCAGAGGTTCCCGGGGCCCTGGATGGCAACCCCCCTTTTTTTTGTTTTTTCGTTCTTCTGTTTTTTCTTTCTCGTACATCACGGGACACAGTGCGGCATAGTCATTACTATGTGGGTTATATAGTTTACCTTCAGGTGCTGGCACTGGCAACTTCCAAACCGGAAGTACCCTCCCCTATATAAGCCCCTCCCATCCGGGAGCACCTCAGTTTTTTGCCAGTGTCTAAGGTGTTGGCCAAGAAGTAACATGTGTTTTTCACTGAGCTTGCGTACAGGTTCTTTTGGGCCTCAGTAAGCTATTCCGGATCCGACCAAAAAAGCTTCATAGCTAAACGGTCGGTACCCGGGCCTTGCAGAGAAGAGCAAGGTTTTGCCTGTAATGCTTCTCTTAGGAGAGCTGGACCCTGGGATCCAGAGCTCTGGTCATACCCACGACCAAGATGTTTTCTGTGCAGGGTGCTATACAGGTCCAGGGGAGTGGAATCCTTGGGAACCCGGTCCCTGAAGGTTTAATTACAATGCCTGCCGTGATAGGTGAAGTTTGGGCTTCTGTGGACCAAACAGAGTCCTGCGGCGGGGAAAAGGTAAGTGGGGGCCCCTCAGGGACTTGGTTCTATTGAGGGGACCCCCAAGCCTAATATGTCTTTCTGCCTGTTACCTAACGGTATTCCCTCTAAATATCTATGCATGCCTGTAACTACTAAAAAATGTAATATTTTTATTAGTGGTCAAGAAAAAAAAAAAAAAAAAAAATAGACTGCGGTACCTGTGTTAATCCACTAGAGGCCGCTGTGGAACGTTTCTTGTCATGTGGACTGGTTTCTTTTCATCAGAGCAAGTCCAGGCAGATGGTGAGTTCTCTTGTGGGAAACTGCTTCCTCTGCCATGTTGCAATGCTCGTCCATCCCCCGGCCTGCGGCAAAGGGCCCTGTCTCCTGTCCCTAGTTTCCCTTTTCAAAAAAGAGCGCCGAAGGCGCACGTGCCCGCGCGCGTGCACGCGCCTCTATATATAGAGGTGAGCTGGGAAAGTGGGCGGAGCTTGGGGGATGACGCTCTGTGCGCGCCGCAGCGCTTCTGCGCATGTGCGGGCGTCCCAGCATGTTAAAAAGCACAATTATGTGTTGTGAGCTGGCTATGGAGTGCAGAGACAGAGCTGGCAACATTTAAAAAAGGCATACAGCAAGCGGTTGATGCAGGCATCCCCATAGAAAGGCACATTAGTAGACACCAACTGGTTTTATAGCAGCAATTGTGCTAGACTATTGTCAGTAAGTGGTGTATTTCGGCTGGAATACCTCAGCTTTGGGCTTAGGAATATGCCGTCTAAAAACTCCGGGACTAAAAATCCCAGGAAGCATAGGGGGTCTCCATCGGGCTCTGAGGATCTTGGGCATGCTTCGGCTGCACCAATCTCCCCTGAAGAATCAGAGGTTAGTGACCGTAGAGCACCCTCAGGAGTACCTGGTACTGTGGCTGTCCTCAGTTCACCTGCTCCTGTGTATGTAACAGAGGAGGTTTTTTCCTCAGCTCTGGGAGGGCTGGAAGAGAGATTGTCAACATTGATCGCTGCTTCCCTGTCACAGGGAAAGAGCGCTCGATCTCCGTCTCCTCCCTCAGAGTACCTGTTAGCAGAGCAACAGTCCCATACAGGGATCGACCTACCTGAAGGGGATCAGGATGAGGTTGATTCTGTTGTAGAGGAATCAACAGTGGAAGAGCCATTCTCAGCATCACATGCTGAAAGATTATGGGTTCAGTCCCTGACTAACATAGTCCGATCAGCATTTAAAATGCCCCTTGCGGAGCCATCATCCACTTCTGTCTCCTCGTTGGGGTCGCTAAAAGCTCCCCAGACTGTTTGTTCCTTTCCAATCCATCCTTTACTGGAAGGGCTCATTTACCAGGACTGGGAGCATCCTGATAAAATATTTACTCCTCCCAAGAGATTTCAGGTGGTCTATCCCATGGAGGATAAGTTCATCAAAAAATTGAGGGTCCCTACAGTGGACGCAGCCATCTCTTGTGTGAATAAATCACTGACATGTCCAGTGGATAATGTCCAAATGTTCAAGGACCCAATAGATAAAAAATTGGAGTCCTTATTAAAATCTGCTTTTGCTACAGCAGGCTTGGAGACACAACCAGCAGTGGCAGCTATTGGGGTCTGCCAAGCAGTGAAGGATCAGTTGAAACAGGTCTTAAGGGACTTGCCAGATCAGCAGGCTCTTACCCTAGCTGATCTACCTAGAGCCTTATGCTTTGCGGTTGACGCTATAAAGGATTCAATCCATCAGGCCTCCCGCCTTACGCTGTCTGTAGTACATATGCGCAGGCTTCTGTGGCTCAAAAACTGGTCTGCTGAAGCTCCCTGTAAAAAATTGCTGGTCAGCTTCCCATTTCATGGTGAACGCTTATTCGGGGAAGACCTGGACAAATATATCCAGAAAATTTCCAGCGGTAAAAGTACACTTTTGCCGGTTAAAAACAGAGTTAGAGGTCCCTCTTTTAAGAGGCCTGCTTCTCCAGTCCCTAGGACATCGGCTGTGAAACAGTTCCGACGGCCTCCTCGGTCAAATCCCGGGGGTAAAAATCAGGGACAATTGCAGGGTAACAAGAAACCCTGGATCAGGAGAGGTACAAAACCTCCCCCAAAGTCAAATGCATGAAGGGTTGCCCCCACTCAATCTAGTGGGGGGAAGACTTCAGTTGTTCGCAGAGACCTGGTGGGACACGATCAGAGACAGATGGGTGCTCTCCGCAGTAAGTCTGGGATACAAATTGGAGTTAAAAGACTCCCCTCCTTCCCATTTTATAAGGTCAAACGTGCCAAGGGATCCCCAGAAGAGAGGATCCCTCCTGTTGGCACTAGAACAATTATTGCTCCAAGCAGTAATTATAGAGGTTCCCCTGGAAGAATGGGGGTTCGGGTTTTAATCAAACCTCTTTACAGTCCCGAAGCCAAACGGTGACGTAAGGCCCATATTAAATCTAAAAGGGCTAAACAAATTCCTACATATCAGGACTTTCCGGATGGAGTCGATCCGATCGGTGGCCACTGCCCTACAAGGGGAGGAATGGTTAGCCTCGATCGACATCAAAGATGCTTATTTGCACATTCCCATCTTTCCAGTCCACCAAAAATTTCTACGCTTTGCGGTAGAAGGGCGCCATTTTCAGTTCAGAGCCTTACCCTTCGGTCTGGCCACAGCACCACGAGTGTTCACAAAAATTCTGGCCCCATTATTGGCCAATCTAAGAACACGAGGTGTAACGATAATGGCATATCTAGACGACTTGTTGCTGATAGACCACTCAGTGGAAAAACTAGAAGTGGTTGTTCACGAGACAATCGAGTATCTGGAATATCACGGTTGGATTATCAACCGAGACAAGTCAGCCCTAAAACCAGTCAAAAGTCTGGAATACTTGGGGCTAAGGCTGGATTCAGACCAGAGAAAAAATTTCTTGCCTCAAGAAAAGGTGTCGTCTTTGAGAGATTTGATCCACCTAGTGGGTACAAAAAGACAGCCATCCATACGCCTGTGCATGAGGCTGCTGGGAAAAATGGTGGCATCATTCGAAGCAGTACCCTACGGTCAATTCCATTCAAGGAATTTGCAAAGGGCTATACTGTCAGCCTGGAACAAAAGAGTTCAGGCCCTAGACTTACCAATGTCCTTGTCCCCTTCCATTCGCAAAAGCCTCCGTTGGTGGTTGGTTCCCCAGAATCTGGAAAAAGGGAAATCCTTCAGTCCGATTTCTTGGAAGGTGGTCACTACAGATGCCAGCCTTATAGGCTGGGGAGCAGTACTGGAGCAATGGTCTCTCCAGGGCAGATGGTCGGATGCAGAAAAGGCCCTGCCCATCAATCTCTTAGAGATACGAGCAGCCCGGTATGCCCTAGTAGCATGGACATCCAAACTCCAAGGGTCCCCTGTCAGAATTCAATCGGACAATGCCACGGCAGTGGCATATATCAATCATCAGGGTGGCACCAGGAGTCGTGCAGCCCAGAGGGAAGTAAATTGCATCCTGAAATGGGCAGAAAGATATGTCCCAGCCATATCTGCGGTATTCATTCCAGGAGTGGAGAATTGGAAGGCGGACTTTCTAAGTCGCCAGCAATTATGCCCAGGGGAATGGTCCCTTCACCCCGAGGTTTTCCGGACAATATGTCAGCGGTGGGGAACACCGGATGTAGATCTGCTAGCATCCAGATTCAACGCAAAAGTGGACAGGTTTGTCTCTTGGACAAGGGATCCCCTAGCTTGCGGCTTGGATGCCCTAGTGTTCCCTTGGGATCAGTTCAAGCTGATATATGCATTCCCACCGCCACAATTGTTACCTCGATTACTCCGCAGAATCAGGGTAGAAAAGAAACCAGTGATTCTGGTGGCTCCAGCATGGCCCCGAAGAGCATGGTATGCGGAGATTGTAAAAATGTCTGTGGGGAGTCCTTGGACCCTCCCACATCGTCCGGACCTGCTTTCGCAAGGACCGATATACCACCCTTCCTTACCAGCCCTAGGTTTGACGGCCTGGCTATTGAAGCCCACATTCTAAAAAAGAGAGGTCTCTCTAATCCTGTGGTATCTACCATGATCAATGCCAGGAAGCCGGTATCCAGGCAGATCTACTATAGAATCTGGAAGGCGTACATCGCCTGGTGTGAAGCCAAGAAATGGCATCCACGTAAGTACGTAATAGGTAGGATTCTGGACTTCCTACAGTGGGCTGTAGATAGGAAGCTTGCCTTGAGTACTATCAAGGGTCAGATTTCGGCCTTGTCAATATTTTTTCAGAGGCCCTTGGCTTCGCATTCACTAGTCAAAGCCTTTATACAAGGAGTGATGCGTATTAGCCCTCCGGTTAATATTCCCATATGTCCATGGGACTTAAACCTGGTTCTGTCGGTTCTACAGAAACAACCATTTGAACCATTACAGCATATTTCCCTGGTTCTTCTCACCAGGAAATTGATTTTTCTAGTAGCCATTTGTTCGGCTAAAAGAGTGTCGGAATTAGCCGCTATGTCCTGTAGGGAGCCATATCTGGTTATCCGTAAGGACAGAGTAGTGTTACGTCCTCATCCAGCCTTTCTTCCTAAGGTGGTATCGAGGTTTCATTTGAACCAAGATGTGGTTCTTCCTTCTTTTTTCCCCAAGCCTAGTTCAGTAGAGGAAAAATTATTACATTCTTTGCATGTAGTAAGAGCAGTTAAAGCTTATCTAAAAGCCACTGCTCAGATTCGCAGAACGGATACTTTGTTTATTCTGCCGGAAGGCCCCAGAAAGGGTCAGGCAGCGTCAAAATCTACTTTAGCCAAGTGGATTCGACAGGTCATTATGCAAGCCTATGGCTTGAGAAGGAGACCGCCTCCGTTCAAAGTTAGGGCGCACTCCACGAGAGCAGTTGGAACTTCATGGGCAGTGCATCACCAGGCCTCCCTGGCTCAAATCTGTAAGGCCGCAACATGGTCTTCAGTACACACGTTTACTAGGTTCTACCAGGTGGACGTTAGAAGTCAGGAGGATGTCGCCTTTGGGCGCAGTGTGTTGCAGGCCGCAAAAGATCCTCATGTCTGATAGCGCTCAGCTTATGTATGGTGTACCCCCCCCCCTCATTGGGCATTGCTTTAGGACATCCCACATAGTAATGACTATGCCGCTCTGTGTCCCGTGATGTACGAGAAAGAAAATAGGATTTTTATAACAGCTTACCTGTAAAATCCTTTTCTTGGAGTACATCACGGGACACAGAGCTCCCACCCCTCTTTTGGGGACACTAATTGCTTTGCTACAAAACTGAGGTGCTCCCGGATGGGAGGGGCTTATATAGGGGAGGGTACTTCCGGTTTGGAAGTTGCCAGTGCCAGCACCTGAAGGTAAACTATATAACCCACATAGTAATGACTATGCCGCTCTGTGTCCCGTGATGTACTCCAAGAAAAGGATTTTACAGGTAAGCTGTTATAAAAATCCTATTTATTTTTTTTTTGAGTTCGCCAGCACCCAAACCCCCTGCTTCTCAATTCGTGGCACCCCCCCCGCTTCTGAATTTGCAGCAGACCCCCCCCCGCTTCTCAATTCGCGGTGGCAGCACCCCCCCCCCCCGGTTCTCCTCGGCTCCAGGGAGCCCATGCCTGACCTGAAGCTGTGTAATGGGCCCCAAAATTCCTGATGGCTGCCCTGGAGATAGGTATAAAACTACGAGAGTTTCTGGACTTTAATTCGGAGACAGCACCAGAGGGAGTGATATGGGATGCCCTAAAGGCCTTCCTTAGGGGGGTACTGATTCAGCAGGTGGCCAAGATTAAGACAAGCTTTAGAGAATGGAAAGAGAAGATTAGGAAAGAGGTGTTGGAGGCAGAAAAAAGATATGTGGAGGATCCAACCCTGACGAAACAAAGGAGATGGCTTGACAAATAACAGGAGTATAAAATGGCAGTTAATAGGAAAATCGAGAATAAGCGCCTCTTTCAAGGGCAGAGTGCCTTTGCGGAAGGGGAGAGTGTAGGTCATACATTAGCTCTTTTAACCAAAACTAACTTGGCTCCCTCTAATATCCCCGCAGTTAGGACCTTGGGGGGTGAGATATCCTCTCAAACTTCCGTAATATTTGAAACATTTGAGATATATTATCAGGACCTATATAAATCAAAAAGAGGGGATGAGATGCCACAGATGGATGAGTTTTTGGTGGGAATAGAAACACCAGTTTTGTCAGAAGAGGACAGAAACACTATAGAAGCCCCAATAACTTTAGTGGAACTGCAACAGGCAGTGGTGGGGATGGCGAATCAGAAGTCCCCTGGGCCAGATGGCTTACCAGTTGAGATTTACAAACGGTATGATAAGGTATTGCTCCTTGAACTATTAAAGGTGCTGAACTGGGCGGTAGAAGGGGGGAGGTTGCCTGCCTCAATGTCAGAAGCCGTTATAATAGTACTCCAGAAATAAGGGAAAGACCTATTAGATACATCATCTTATAGACCGATATTATTGCTATGCTCAGATGTTAAAATATTGGCCAGGGTGCTGGCGGCTGGGATGAATAAATACATTCAAAAACTCATACATCCGGATCAGTCCGGATTCATCCCGAACAGATCTACCATTACCAATATCAGAAGGCTGTATTTGAACTTACAGACGCCAACTGAGAATACAGGTGACAGATCCATTCTATCCCTAGATGCCACCAAGGCTTTTGATAGCCTAGAGTGGGATTATCTCTGGCATGTCTTAGAGAAATTTGGGTTTGGCCCCATTTTCATTAAGTGGGAAAAAACACTTTATAACTCTCCAAGTGCAAAAAAAAAAAATCAACAACGAATATTCAAAGACGTTTAGGTTAGAAAGGGGGACAAGGCAGGGATGCCCTCTATCCTCCCTTCTTTTTGCCTTGGCAATAGAGCCACTAGCAATTGCGATCAGAACAACACAGGGCATACAGGAAAAAACGTCACTCTATGCGGATGATGTCCTCCTTTTTTTGGGGGATTCTACAACATCATTAAAAACGGCAGTGAAGACAGTGGAGACATTTGGACGATTCTCGGGCCTGGTGATAAACTGGGAAAAGTCTGTTCTTCTGCCGGTAGATCCAGTAGGCAATGCCGCAGTTACAGGAATCCCCCAATTAAAAATAGCAGAGAAAATTGATTATCTGGGGATAGTGGTAACACGAGACCCAGAACAATACATTGGTAACAATTTAGCGCCACTTTTAGTTAAGTTTAAACGTAAAGTTGATATTTGGGGACGGCTTCCTCTATCGGTGGCTGGACAAATCAATTTAATTAAGATGATCTGGATGCCACAGCTGCTTTATGTTCTCCATAATTCTCCAGTGTGGATAGGTAAAGGCTGGTTTAAAAAAATTGAGACCCTCTTCAGGGAATTCATCTGGAAGAAGGGAAAGGCGAGGATTAGTCTTGAAACATTACAACTCCCAACAAATAAGGGAGGTTTGGCCGTCCCACACCCTCATAGCTATTTGTTAGCGGCACAGCTACAGCACCTTGGGGGGAGTGTCATAGAAGGAGGAGGGAGTGCCAGTGGGAAAATTATGTTAATGGGGGCCCCACATAACTCCATAATAGAAGCCCTAGAGGCCGATTCTTTCCCTGTCCAGAACCCAACATTAAGGATGGTTACAAGAATATGGCAGGCAGGAAAGTTAGCACTGGGGTACAAGGGGCCAACGGAATACCCCCCCCCTTTGGGAAAACAAACACCTGCAAGAAATGCTAGCTATGGGGAAGTTAAAAGAATGGGAAAGGCTAGGCAGGGCCGGCCCTACCATGGGACCCGATGGTACCTCGGTCCCAGGCGGCACTTTCAAGGGGGCGGCAAATTGCCGCCCACCAGCCAGCTAGCCCGTTCCCCTGCGCTGCTTATCCCATTGCGAGCAGGGCCAGTGTTTTGCCGAGAAAGGTCCCAGCATTTTTTAAAGGCATGCCTTATGGCGCCAGCCTAGGGGGCGGTTGGGGCTGTAAAGACATCCCGGACAGACCACTCTATCCCCAGCCTGCAGTGCCGCCCTAGGAGCTGCAGTGAGAAGATGAGGGGAGAGAGCCGGGACGAGGAGCAGCTGGCCGGAAGTGCTGCAAGTTTAGTGGAACCGGCTGGGGTAGATGATATGGAAGCCCTGCATCATGTAACTACGGGCTTGCCGCGATATCTGCTCCCGCCTCCCCCCCTCCTCCTGGTCGCTCGGGGATCTGTTGTGGGAGGACTGGCAGGCAGCAGCGCCACTCTCCAGTCCTGGAGTAAAGTTTACCACCACCTTCGCTGGCTCAGGTATAGTGGAAGCTCAGTGCTGCAGCCTGCACCCATTCACAAGAAACAAAAATTTACTCTGCTGTCAGTTTATAGTGCATTGCACTGTGTACAGAGGGAACTGATATGTGTGTGTGGGAGGTACAGATATGTGTTTGTGTGGGGAGGGGACAGGTGTGCAGGGGATACAGATATGTGTGTGTGTGGGGGGGCAGGTGTGCAGGGGGTACAGATGTGTGTGTGGGGAGGGGGGGGTAGGTGTGCAGGGGGTACAGATATGTGTGTGTGTGGGGGGGGAGGGGGGGCAGGTGTGCAGGGGGTACAGATATGTGTGTGTGTGTGTGGGGGGAGGGGACAGGTGTGCAGGGGATACAGATATGTGTGTGTGTGTGTGGGGAGGGGGGGGGCAGGTGTGCAGGGGGTGCAGATATGTGTGTGTGTGTGTGTGTGTGTGGAGGGGGGGGCAGGTGTGCAGGGGGTACAGATATGTGTGTGTGTGTGTGGGGGGAGGGGACAGGTGTGCAGGGGATACAGATATGTGTGTGTGGGGATGGGGGGCAGGTGTGCAGGGGGTACAGATGTGTGTGTGGGGAGGGGGGGCAGGTGTGCAGGGGGTACAGATATGTGTGTGTGTGGGGAGGGGACAGGTGTGCAGGGGATACAGATATGTGTGTGTGTGGGGGGGGCAGGTGTGCAGGGGATACAGATATGTGTGTGTGTGTGTGTGTGTGGGGGGGGGGGGCAGGTGTGCAGGGGATACAAATATGTGTGTGTGTGGGGGGGCAGGTGTGCAGGGGGTACAGATATGTGTGTGTGTGGGGGGGGGGGCAGGTGTGCAGGGGGTACAGATATGCATGTGTGGGGAGGGGGGCAGGTGTGCAGGGGGTACAGATATGCGTGTGTGTGTGGGGAGGGGACAGGTGTGCAGGGGATACAGATATGTGTGTGTGGGGGGGGGGGGGGCAGGTGTGCAGGGGATACAGATATGTGTGTGTGTGGGGAGGGCAGGTGTGCAGGGGGTACAGATATATGTGTGTGGGGAGGGCAGGTGTGCAGGGGGTACAGATATGTGTGTGTGGGGAGGGGGGGCAGGTGTGCAGGGGGTACAGATATGTGTGTGTGGGGAGGGGGGGGCAGGTGTGCAGGGGGTACATATATGTGTGTAGGGGGGGCAGGGGGTACAGATATGTGTGTAGGGAGGCAGGGGGTACAGAGGGGGAACAGATATGTGTGTGGGGAGGGGGGGAAACGGATGTGCAGGGGGGTACAGAGGGGGAACAGATGTGCAGGGGGAACAGATATGTGTGTGTGTGTGGGGAGGGGGGGAAACGGATGTGCAGGGGGGTACAGAGGGGGAGCAGATGTGCAGGGAGTACAGATATGTGTGTGTGGGGAGGGGGGGCAGGTGTGCAGGGGGTACAGATATGTGTGTAGGGGGGCAGGGGGTACAGATATGTGTGTAGGGGGGCAGGGGGTACAGAGGGGAACAGATATGTATGTGTGTGGGGAGGGGGGGGGAAACGGATGTGCAGGGGGGTACAGAGAGGGAACAGATATGTGTGGGAGGTACAGAGGGGGAATAGATGTGCAGGTGTGTGTGTGTGGGGGGGGGGGCAGGTGTGCAGGGGGTACAGAAATGTGTGTGTGTGTGTGTGTGTGGGGGGGCAGGTGTGCAGGGGGTACAGATATGTGTGTGTGGGGAGGGGGGCAGGTGTGCAGGGGGTACAGATATGCATGTGTGGGGAGGGCGGGCAGGTGTGCAGGGGGTACAGATATGCGTGTGTGTGTGTGGGGAGGGGACAGGTGTGCAGGGGATACAGATATGTGTGTGTGGGGGGGGGGGGCAGGTGTGCAGGGGATACAGATATGTGTGTGTGTGGGGAGGGCAGGTGTGCAGGGGGTACAGATATGTGTGTGTGTGGGGAGGGCAGGTGTGCAGGGGGTACAGATATGTGTGTGTGTGGGGAGGGCAGGTGTGCAGGGGGTACAGATATGTGTGTGTGTGGGGAGGGCAGGTGTGCAGGGGGTACAGATATGTGTGTGTGGGGAGGGCAGGTGTGCAGGGGGTACAGATATGTGTGTGTGGGGAGGGGGGGCAGGTGTGCAGGGGGTACATATATGTGTGTAGGGGGGGCAGGGGGTACAGGGGGTACAGATATGTGTGTAGGGGGGGCAGGGGGTACAGATATGTGTGTAGGGGGGCAGGGGGTACAGAGGGGGAACAGATATGTATGTGTATGGGGAGGGGGGAAACGGATGTGCAGGGTGGTACAGAGGGGGAACAGATGTGCAGGGGGTACAGATATGTGTGTGTGGGGAGGGGGGGCAGGTGTGCAGGGGGTACAGATATGTGTGTAGGGGGGCAGGGGGTACAGATATGTGTGTAGTGGGGGCAGGGGGTACAGAGGGGAACAGATATGTATGTGTGTGGGGAGGGGGGGGGGAAACGGATGTGCAGGGGGGTACAGAGGGGGAACAGATATGTGTGGGAGGTACAGAGGGGGAATAGATGTGCAGGGGGAACAGATATGTGTGTAGGGGGTACAGAGGGTGAACAGATGTGTGTGTATGTGTGGGGAGGGGGGAAACGGATGTGCAGGGGGGTGTTTTTACACTTGCATATTGATTTACACACACGTATAGTGCCATGACCAGTTCTCTTTATACTCCTATACATGAATAGAGCCATAACACATCCTTTTTATTGAGCCCTGACGGGTCCTTTTATACTCCTACATGCATGCATAGAGCCATGACAGGTCCTCTTTATATTCCTACATACATGTATTGAGCCATGACATGTCCTTTTACACTCCTATACACACGTATAGTGCCATGACCGCTCCTCTTTATACTCCTATACATAAATAGAGCCATAACCGGTCCTTTTTATAGAGCCATGACAGGTCCTCTTTATACTTCTACATACATATATAGAGCCATGACAGGTCCTCTTTACACTTCTATATACATGTATAGAGCCATGACAGGTCCTCTTAATTTATCATGATATAAAATTATGAATGTGGGGGCCTTTTGGTGGGCGACTGGGCGTGTTTTTTTTTTGGGGGGGGGCAGCATTTCATTCTTGGTACCAGGCAGCACAATGTCTTGGACCAGCACTGAGGCTAGGTATAACCAGACTGGCGCAATTACACGTAGGTAATATATTGAAATACTTTTCAGAATTAAGCAGAGAGTATGCTATCCCAAATTCCTTTTTTTATACCTATTTGCAGATTAGACATGCCCTTCAAGCCCAATTTAAAACCCATCCGGTAAGATGGCAAAAAATCCCCCACCTTCAACGGCTAATTAAGTCAGGAATTTCTAAAGGCCTTATTTCAGAATTATATATGCAGATTAATGGTGGTTCTATATCGAGAGAGAGAGGGTGGAAAAAAACAAACAAAAATGGGGATATAGGACCGATAACAATGGAACAATGGGAACGTATTTTGGAGCTAGGGACATCGGTATCACTTTCTCCGTCACAGAGAGTGTCCCATCTGTTTCTAGTGCATAGAGTTTATTACACCCCAAAGAGACTACACAGGTTTGGAAGGAAGCCGGATGATAAATGCCCTAGGTGTCAAAACACAGGAGACCTTATACACATGATGTGGAAATGCCCAAAGTTACATAGATACTGGGTAAAGGTATTAGATATTATAAATACGACCTTTGGGATTGCTCTGGAACCGGAGGGCAGGGTATGTTTATTAGGTTGTATAGAATGAGCAGAAGGGCATTACAGTAGCGGCAATAAGGTGCCTGTTCCAGGCCAGAAAACTGATAGCACAAAACTGGCAATCTCAGAAAGCTCCATCATCGGCGGAATGGGTTAATGTAATAAACGCGACAGTGTGGAAAGAAAAAGTAACTCTAACCAGAGGTGGCAATTTTAATCAATTCAAACTACTTTGGGAGCCCTGGTTGAGCAGAATGGGATGCCCACCCTAGAAAGGGGAGAGGAAGCAAAATTGAGAATTAGAGATCAGCCTGAGGGGAGAGCAAGTGCAAATGGGAAAGAGAGCTGTATATGATAGATAAGCTGGACAAACCCAATTAGAAAGTAGGAGTTGTAAGAGGGAGAGGGAAAGAAGGACATTGCTGTAGTAGTTGCAGAATTTGTGTTTGAAGTATAAATAAGTTGTGAGGGGGGGGGGGGAGGGTGGAATATGGGTATATGGTTATAGTGGGTACCTTAAAATCTATGTAATATGTTATATTTATAAAAATGTATGTATTTTAATCAGATCTTCTTTTTGTAACAATGAAAAACAATAAAGAATATATATAAAAAAAAAAAAAAAGTTTTCAGTCCAGTTCTGGTCACCAGTCCTCCGAAGGGATGTGTCGGAGCTGAAAAGAGTCCAAAGAAGGACAACGTAACTAATAAGAAAACTGGATGACCTCAATAATGAGGAACAGCTGCAAACACTAAATTTATTCTCACTGGAGAAAAGTTGCTTGAGAGGAGAAAAGATAGCGATCTACAAATATCTCAATAGGGATCCCAGCACAGGAAATAAACCATTCAGTCATAGGGAGTGTAAAAGGACACAGGGCCACACAATGAGACTGAAGAAGAAGCAGTTTAACCTTAAACTGCATAGGGGGTTCTTCACTATTAGGGCAATAAGGATATGTAACTCTCTCTCACAATTGGTGGTGGCTGCGGAGAGTATGGATATCTTTAAAAGACTTTTAGATGTACATCTTAAAGGACACAACATACAGGGATATGGGAAAGCATTATAGAAACTGATACACATGCACCCACACAAATTGAACTGAATGCACTATTGTCTTTTTTCAGCCTTGCCTACTATGTAACGCTGTAAGACATCTGTGGTCTTTAACCACTTAAGCCCCGGACCAATACGCAGCATAAAGACCAGAGGTGTTTTTACAATTTGGCACTGCGCTGCTTTAACTGGAAATTGTGCGGACATGCAATGTTGTACCCAAACGAAATTTGCGTCCTTTTCTTCCCACAAATAGAGATTTCATTTAATGGTATTTGATTGCCTCTGCGATTTTTTTTTTTTGCAATATAAAACGTAAAAAGACCGAAAATTTGTTATAAGAAAAATCGAATAAACTAAATTTTAGTCATACATTTAGGCCAAAATGTATCAATGTATTGCCCTTGGTCCATCAAAAATACACTTTTTACATTTTAATGCACTAAAACACACTATATTGCCCAAATGTTTGATGAAATAAAAAAGATGATCTTAGGCCGAGTACATGGATACCAAACACGACATGCTTTAAAATTTCGCACAAACGCGCAGTGGCGACAAACTACATACATTTTTAAAAGCCTTTAAATGCCTTTACAGGTTACCACATTAGATTTACAGAGGAGGTCTACTGCTAAAATTACTGCCCTCGATCTGACCTTTGCGGTGATACCTCACATGCATGGTGCAATTGCTGTTTACATATGACACCAGACCGACGCTTGCATTCGCCTTTGCGCAAGAGCAGGGCGGGACAGGGGTGCTTTTTTTTATTATTTATTTTGCTTTTTTATTTTATTTTTAAACTGTTCCTTCCATTTTATTTATATTTTTATCATTTTTATTGTTATCTCAGGGAATGTAAATATCCCCTATGATAGCAATAGGTAGTGACAGGTACTCTTTTTTTGAAAAAACTTGGGTCTGTTAGACCCTAGATCTTTCCTCTGCCCTCAAAGCATCTGACCACACCAAGATCGGTGTGATAAAATGCTTTCCCAATTTCCTAATGGCGCTTTTTATATCCGGGGGGGGGGCATTCCCTCCCACTGCTTGTAAAAGCAGTCCAGAGGCTAATTAGCCGCTAGAATTGCTTTTACATGAAAGTCAGCAAGAAGGCTGAAAAGAATGATACCAAGATGATACCTAAACCGCAGGCATCATTCTGGTATAACCATTCAAAGTCCAGCAACATACCAGTACGTTGCTGGTCCTTGTTGGACATGTATTGTAATCTTTTTTTTCATGCAGCCTGTTGGCTGAATGAAAAAAAGATTGATTGGTGGGTATGCCCACCATTAGAATACCTCCCTTCATCCACCCACTTCTAATGATGGGCATACATGCACCATTTATATATGCCGAAGCATGGGGGCATCCTCCCGCAAAAGTTATGCCGTGTACACACGGTCTGACTTTTCCACGGGCAAGCCTCCGTCTGAATTTTGATCGTATGTATGCGGCATTAGGAGAAAAATTGCTCCTCCACCCTTGCTGCCCCCATGCTTCGGCATATATGCTCTTTTTTTTAACTGTGGTGGTGAAATAACCTCCTACAGCACTGGAGTCGCAGGGATCAGGCCTGTCTCTGCGAACGCTGCAGTTATGTGTGTTGTGTTTTGTAAGTGACAGTGATCGATCAATACTGCACTTGGGTGGCCTGGGCTGGACGGAGGGGCAAAGCGCAGGTGCTAGCAGGTATCTGGGCTGATCCCGCTAACGCTGCGTTTTTGGGAACCCTAAACTGCTGGGGACGCTAGTATAGATCTGATCAGATACTATACCACTAAGGGAGGTGTATGCTTTGCACATGGGTGTTAGTGTTACTGGCAATAACCTGATGCTGCCTGGGGAGACGCAGACCCTCTCCGATGCTAAAACCTAATTGATATCACCCGCTGGGCGATCAGGGGGTTAAACCTTTATTGGGTTATATACTGCGGGTGCCCTGATGCTATAAAAATCAAACTAACTAACCAGCGTCACCCGTAACACTTATACGGTGATCACTGGTGAAAGGGTTAACTAGGGGTAATCAGGGGGTTAAACCTTTATTAGGTAATATATGGGGGTACCTGGCGCCAAAAAAACCTGGCGGCGAACCTAAAAAAATAACTGGCTACCTAGCAGCACCAGCGACACTAATACAGCGATCAGAAAAATGATCGCTTAGTTACACTGGTGATAGGGGGTGAAAGGGTTACCTGGGGGGCGATCAAGGGGTTAAACCTTTAATAGGTAATATATGGGGGTACCTGGCGCTATAAAAACCTGGTGGCGAGCCTAAAAAAATAACTGGCTACCTAGCAGCACCAGTGACACTAATACAGCGATCAGAAAAACGATTGCTTAGTGACACTGGTGATAGGGGGTGAAAGGGTTACCTGGGGGGCAATCAAGGGGTTAAACCTTTATTAGGTAATATATGGGGGTACCTGACGCTATAAAAACCTGGCGGCGAAGCTAAAAAAATAACTGGCTACCTAGCAGCAGCAGCGACACTAATACAGCGATCAGAAAAACGATCGCTTGGTGACACTGGCGATAGGGATACCTGGGGGGCGATCAAGGGGTTAAACCTTTATTAGGGGGATGGGTTAGGGGGCTACCCTGGACCTAAAGGGACCTAACACTGACAGTTTTGCCAGTTAAAGTGGTGCTGTGCTGCATTGCAAAAAAATGCTCTGGCGGCGACCAGCTGAGGAAGCGAATATGCTTATCATATTATCAATTGGAAGTCAATTTACAGTATATATGGTAATTAAGGCTTAAAAGTGTATTTAAATAATTGATTTATACATATTGTAGCACTATTTTAGTATATATAAATGTTGGTGTAAGAACAATTAAAGAGATGGAAGAGGAAGGAATAGAAAAGAAGGAAAGAATATAAATGGAGGAGCAACCAGGCAAGCAAATCTGCACTAGGAATGAGCTTGTGGATGCTAATACTGTATAAGCAATCCTTTGTTTTATATGCACAACAAGGACCTATCATAGTCTTTTGGAAGATAAGATTCGATCCAAGGAGACCAATTTTTTTCACATTTATGGGATTTATCGAGGATGGCAGCAAGTTTTTTTTTTTTTTGCAAATATAAATTTTATTTAAATTTTTCAAGAAGAAAAAAAGAAAAGGAGAACAGGAAATGAGGCACAAGCCCCAACAAGCTTACAATCATATAACTTCAGTGAAGGTCGCAGCCTCCCAGGTCGATTCACAGACATTAGCAATACATTATGTCAGCCTATTATCCTTCTATTATTGCTTCAACTTCTTGTGTTTCATTGGTCTCTGGACCAGGGTGAGGCTAGCCACCTAGGTCTCACCCCGTAAGCTGTCTATATAGTTCACTAGATTGTAATTTAAAGAGGATATAGAGAAGAGAAAAGAAAGGGGAATAAGCACAGGTCAGAAAGGGTCGAGAAGGGGGAGGGGGGGGAGTGGGTAGCCGCCTGTCTCCACAGATTGGTATCGGGTCGTACTCCAATTTACTAGTGAGATTGAGCAGATTCATGGTGAGATTTAGGTCCCCAGAAGGGCTTTCCCTTCATCCGATAGGATGAAAATGTTCCACAAATCCCAGGTCTTCTTATAGATTTCACGTTTATCCTGTGAGGTCAGTATAAGGTCTTCCATTTTGTTTATGTCTTCCACCTTCCGCAACCACAGTGCTGCGGTCGGTGGGCATTGTTGTTTCCACAACAGTGGGATACAGGCCTTTGCTGCATTTGTCAGGTGTCTCAGTAAGGATTTCCTGTATCTCTTGGGAGAAAGGGTAGATAAGTGGAGTAAGAAGAATGCTGGGTCATCCGGGATTTGGAATTCTGTAAACTTTTGGGACGTGGTGCGGACCACAGCCCAAAAGGTTGTTAGCAACGGGCAGGACCAGAACATGTGTAACAATGTCCCCCTTTCCCCCTGACACCTCCAGCATAGCTCAGATGATTCGGGAAAGATCTTATGTAGCCGACTGGGCGTGTAATACCACCTAGTCAAAATTTTGTAGCTTGTTTCCTGCATTTTAGTGCAGATGGAGGATTTAAGGGCAAGGTCTATCATGATCTGTTTCTGCGGCGTTGAAAAGGTACATTGCAGGTCTGCTTCCCACCCATCAAAGCATGCCAAATTCGGCGCTCCCGACGGTGTGTTCAGCAGAGCGTACATGCTTGACAGGACCTGCGCCAAAGGTTCCTTCCCCGTTAGGAATTCCTCAAACGGAGTCCTCTGTCTAGCGTAGAGGTAGGGTTCTGAGATGCTGTGTAGGAAATGGTGCAACTGGGCCGCGTTCCAAAATGGCAGTTGGTAACTGCCATTCGGGTCCGTCAACTCCCCCATGGTAGGCCATCTATCCTGAATCACAAATGCGCCCGCTAGTGTTTGGTCGCCTCCTCTTAGCGCCTGGAAGTTTGAGGGGGAGTTCCCCGGGGGGAAGTTAGGGTTCCCAATAATTGGAGTCATAGGGGATTTCTTAGTTGTCTGTGCGGTCTGAAGGGTCGCCTGTCTGCATTGTCTCAGAGTGTTCCCGATCAAGGGATGTGTCTTAATCTCTGTGGGCAGTGAGTCGTAACACCAAATTGCTGTCCCTAACGGTGTCTCCAACTGACTTTGTTCTACCTGAGCCCACAGTTTCAGCTCTTGGTGTCGTGACCAGTCCACCACCCTCCCAAGGTGTATAGCCTGGTAGTACCGTTTGACGTCTGGGAGTGCTAGCCCTCCATGTTGTTTAGGAGCCGTCAGCAAGGCTCGTGGTAGTCGTGGTTTTTTGTTTGCCCACACAAATCTGGTGAACACCGCCTGCACTTGCCTAAAGTAGCTGGGGGGTATTCTAATCGGCAGGGCCTGAAACAGGTATAGAATTTTGGGTAGAATACTCATTTTTATTAAATTGCACCTCCCGAACCAGGAGTGTATCCCTTTGTGCCATTTCTCCAATAGGACTTTAATTTTTGTCAGTAGGGGGGGGGGAGTTAGCTTCGTAAATTAGTGACAGGTCTGAAGGGATCTTCGTACCCAGGTAAGTCAATATGGACGAGGTCCAACGGAACTTAAAGCTCGCTTGTAGGGTAGTGATGTCTTGTGTTGGTATTGATATTCCCATGGCCTCAGATTTATTATAGTTAATTTTGAGATTGGACAGTTTCCCAAATGTGTCTAGTTCTTTAAGTAGATTGGGAAGTGATGTCCCTGGATCAGTCAATGAGAAGAACATGTCGTCGGCATACGCCGATATTTTATGTCGTCGCCGTCCGTCCGATATGCCGTGAATGTCAGTATTAAGTCTGATTGTGGAAAGCAATGGTTCCACTGAAAGGGCATACAACAAGGGGGATAATGGACATCCCTGTCGCGTACCATTAGTGATAGGAAGAGCATCTGACAATACTCCGTTCACCTTCACTTGGGCTGTCGGATTACTGTAAATGCTGGCTATGCGGTTGAGCATTTTCTCTCCTAGACCTACTCCTCTCAGGACAGTAAACAGGTATGGCCAGTTGACTCTGTCAAACGCCTTTTCGGCGTCAGTGTTCAGGAGAACACAAGGAATTTGTTTGTTTTTTACAATATGTAGCAGATTTAACACTTTAGTGGTGCTATCTCTAGCTTCCCTCGATGGTATAAAGCCCACCTGATCTAAATGTATAAGATGCTGCAGGTGTAGTGTAAGTCGGTTAGCCAGTATTTTCGTAAATAGTTTAAGGTCGACATTGAGCAGCGATATGGGTCTGTAACTCCCACATATCTCCGGGTCTTTCCCGTCCTTCCATATCACCGAAATGTGCGCATTCAAGGTATCTCTGGCGAATGCACCCCCTTCCCCAGTTTCGTTAAAAACTTTTAGGAGACGGGGACCTAGTGTTGGAAGCAGTATTCTATAATACTGTAACGTGTACCCGTCAGGACCCGGAGCTTTCCCCGGTTTCAATTGCTTCATAGCCTGTTGCAGTTCTAGCAGGGTAATGGGGGTGTCCAAATCAGTTCGGGTCTCTGCGGAGAGGGTCGGGAGTCGGGCAGATGACACATAGTCGTCCAACTCTCGTTGTGATCCTGTAACTGGTGGCAAGTAGTGATGAGCCGAACACCCCCGGGTTCGGTTCGCACCAGAACCCGCGAACGGACCGAAAGTTCGAACGAACATTAGAACCCTATTAAATACAATGGATGCGAACGTTCGAATTCTAAAGTGCTAATTATAACAACTATTATGCATGTTATTGTCCTAAAAAGGGTTTGGGAACCCGGGTTCTGCACCAGGGGACATGTATCAATGCAAAAAGAAGTTTTAAAAACGGTCGTTTTTCGGGAGCAGTCATTTTAATGATGCATAAAGTGAAAAAAAAAAGTCAAATATTCCTTTAAATATCGTACCTGGGGGGTGTCTAAAGTATGCCTGTGAAGTGCCACGTGTTTCCCGTGTTTAGAACTGTCCCTGCACAAAATAACATTTCTAAAGGGAAAAAAGTCATTTAAAACTGCTTGCGGCTTTAATGCAATGTCTGGTCCCAGTAATATGGATGAAAATCTTTAGGAAAAATGGCATAGCTACCCCATCAACACCCCCCCCCCTATCCCAGCCCATTACCAGCCCCTTTGGGTCTTGTATGGATATTAAGGGGAACCCCGCACATAAAATAAAAAAGGCCCTATATACTCTGAACAGCCGTATACAGGCGGTGCATACAAGACAGGGACTGTAGGTTTGTTCTTATGTAGAATGTGTTTGTAATTTTGAACAGGTACATTGTTGAAGTGTAGCTCCAGCCCAAAAATCTATTTTTAAACTTTTTGGGAAACATAGGTAAGGGTTATCACCCCTGTAACATTTGTTTTGCTGTCTGTGCCCCTGTTCAGAACATTTCACCTCACTTTCCGTCCCAATGACAACTGTTTTTGAAATGTGGTGTTTTTGTTGAAACAAGGATTGCTGATAAAGCATCAGTACAGATGAGACCCCTTTCTCCCATATTTATTCTTACAGGAGAGAATTTTCCTTTCTAGGGGTAGATTTCCTCTCACTTCCTGTTGTCTTCTTTCGTTTGCAAGTAGGAGTCGTTTGTAAGTTGGATGTTTGAAAGTAGGGACCTGCCGTATATACTCTGCAGAAATAGGCCCCTTAGTTGTTGGTGTTGGCACAACACTGTAAGCACTCAGTTACTCTTGGTTGGTGCTGGAACGCCCTGCTGTCAACTATTATATCAGGAATTTTAATTACATATAATTGTTGAACAGTGGTAGTAAAAATTGGGGCTTTGATGGTGGTGCTGGTGCCACAACACTGTAAGCCCTGACAGTTACTCTTGGTGGGTGCAGCAATGGGCCCTGCTGTGAATTATTAGATCAAGAATTGTAATTACATGCCCCTTTTGAACAGGGGCTGAAAAATTGGGCCTTTCGTGGTGGTGGTGGTGGTGGCGTTGCCACAAGACTGTAAGCCCTCAGAGTTACTCTTGGTGGGTGCAGCAATGGACCCTGCTGTGAATTATTAGATCAAGAATTGTAATTGCATGCCCCTGTTGAACAGGGGCTGAAAAATTGGGCCTTAGGCACTGGTGGCACAACACTACAACCCCTCACAGATACTGTACTTGGAGCACAGCAATGAGCCCTGTTGCAAAGTATTGCTTCAAAAATTGTAATGACACGCCCCTGTTAAACAGGGGCTGAAAAATTGGGCCTTAGGCACTGGTGCCACAACACTCCAACCCCTCACAGATACTGTACTTGGAGCACAGCAATGAGCCCTATGGCAAATTATTGCTAAAAAAATTGTAATTACACGCCCCTGTAAAACAGGGGCTGAAAAATTGGGCCTTAGCCACTGGTGGCGGCACCCATAAACAAAAATGATCTTCCAAGCTATCATCATCAATCGTATCATTGAGGACTCGGAGGAGGAGGATAGCCAGTCAACATAACAGCACAGGCACTCAGCATCAGCATCAGTCTTGAAGGGATGTGACATGTTAAAATCAATTAGTCTGTTATATCAGCATCAGGTGTGTGGTAGCTGGTGGTGATCCAAGACTGGTTCATCTTGATGAAAGTCAGTCGATCAACCGAGTCGGTGGACAGGCGCACCCTGTGATCCGTGACAAATCCTCCAGCAGCACTGAATGTGCGTTCCGAAAGAACGCTGGATGCAGGACAGGCCAGTAGCTCAATTGCATACTGTGCAAGCTCTGGCCAGTGATCCATCCTCAAGACCCAGTAAGCCAGAGGATTTTCGGTGGGGAAGGTGTCCAAGTCTGACCTTGCCCCTAGATATTCCTGCACCATGTTTATCAGACGCTGGCGATGGTTGCTGGAACCGATCATACTTTGGGGCTGCGGACTAAAGAATTGTCTGAACGCATCGGTCAGACGGCCACCTTCCCCACCGCTCCTTCTTTGACTGGCCGAAGCCTCAGCAACTCGTTGTCCAGGACCAGGAGTTTGTAACCTCCCAGTCTCTGGGAACGCGTTGCACAGACCTTTCTGCAAGGCCTCCCGGAGTTGTCTCATCCTCTGCTCCCTCTGCGACGGTAACATAAGGTCCGCAACCTTACCCTTGTACCGTGGATCAAGGAGAGTGGCCAGCCAGTAATGGTCCCTCTCCTTGATCCGAAGAATACGAGGATCCTTCCGCAGACTTTGCAGGATCAGGGAGGCCATGCAGCGTAGGTTTGCTGAGGCATTCGCTCCGGAGTCCTCTGGGTCACTAAGGACGACATGATCCGCAGCCACCTCCTCCCAGCCACGTACAAGTCCACTGGTTTCTTGGGACTGTAAATCATCCCTAAAAGACTGCTGCTGATGATGCTGAGTGCCAGCCTCCACCTCCATGCTGACACAATCCTCCTCCTCCTCCTCCTCCTCCTCCTCTTCCTGTGCGATGGGTGGGACAGAAGGAACACTGTCTGGGTAAAGGGGGCCTTGAGAGGCAAGGAAGTCCTCCTCTTCCTGCCTCTGTTCTGCCTCAAGTGCCCTGTCCATTATTCCACGCAGCGTGTGCTCCAACAGGTGGACAAGAGGTACAGTGTCACTGATGCATGCACTGTCACTGCTCACCATCCTCGTGGCCTCCTCAAATGGTGCCAGGACAGTGCATGCATCCCTGATCATGCCCCACTGGCGTGGAGAAAAAAAACCAAGCTCCCCTGACCCTGTCCTGGTGTCGTAGTCGCACAGGTACTCATTGATGGCCCTCTGCTGCGTGTGCAGCCGCTGCAGCATGGCCAACGTTGAGTTCCACCTGGTGGGCATGTCACATATAAGGCGGTTCTTGGGCAGGTTCAACTCCTTTTGCAGCTCAGCCAGGCGAGCACTGGCATTATAAGATCTGCGGAAATGCACACAGACTTTCCTGGCCTGCCTCAGGACATCCTGTAAGCCCGGGTACCTGCCCAAGAACCGCTGCACCACCAGGTTAAGGACGTGAGCCACACAGGGCACATGGGTCAGTTGTCCCTGTCGGAGGGCGGAGAGGAGGTTGGTGCCATTGTCGCAAACCACCATTCCTGGCTTAAGCTGGCGTGGCGTCAACCACCTCTCGGCCTGGCCCTGCAGAGCAGACAGGACCTCTGCCCCAGTGTGGCTTCTGTCCCCCAAACACACCAGCGCAAGCACGGCATGGCATCTTTTTGCCTGCGTACTTGCGTAGCCCCGTGAACGGCTACGGAGCACCGCTGGTTCATAGGACAAACCACAGGAAGAGGCCATGGAGGAAGAAGAGGAGGGGGTGGAGGAGAGAGGTGTGTCACAACCAGTAGTAGCATTTTGGAGGCGTGGCGGTGGGACAACCTCCAACACTACTGCACCTTGTCCTGCATCCTTCCCAGCTGCCAAAAGAGTGACCCAATGGGCCGTGAAAGAAAGGTAACGTCCCTGTCCATGCCTGCTGGACCATGAGTCAGCGGTAATATGCACCTTACCGCTGACCGCCCTGTCCAGCGAGGCCAAGACATTGCCTTCCACATGCCGGTAGAGAGCCGGAATAGCCTTCCGTGAGAAAAAGTGGCGTTTGGGAACCTGCCACTGAGGAACCGCACATTGCACAAACTCACGGAAGGGGGCCGAGTCTACCAACTGAAAAGGCAGCAGTTGAAGCGCTAGCAATTTAGCCAAGCTAGCATTCAACCGCTGGGCATGTGGATGGCTGGGAGTGAACTTCTTTCGACGGTCCAGCAGCTGGGGCAGGGAAATTTGCCTGCTAGAATCGGACGTCGGTGTACTGCTAGCAGAGTGGCCGCAAGTACTTGGCTGTGACACACCTAATTCTACACCTTCATTCCTCTCAGTGCATGTTTCAGAGAGGACTGAAGTTATAGTGGGGTTGGAGATCCCAGCTGATGCGGTGCAAGGAGAGGTCCGCTTTGTTCTTTGGTGTGGGTCTTTGAGGTAGGCTTGCCAACGAGCTGCATGGCAGGTCAACATATGTCTGGTCAGGCATGTGGTACCCAAGCGGCTGATGTTTTGGCCACGCGATATACGCTTGAGACATATGTTGCAAACAGCAGCTGTGCGATCTGATGCACTAGCCTCAAAAAAGGCCCACACCAAAGAACTTTTTGAATGACGGGCAGAGGCAGCGCCCTGCACAGGCGGAGCTCTGCGGTGTGATTCCGTCGGTGTACTGCCCTTACGCTGGCCACCAAAGGGCATCCTGCCTCGTTGGAGATGTGCCTCCTCCTCATCCTCCTCCTCCTCCTCTCTCCTATTAGGCACCCACGTGGAGTCAGTGACCTCATCATCACCTCCCTCCTCATCACTGGAGCCAATCTGGCAGTATGCTGCAGCTGCTGGAACATGACTGCCAGATTGGTGTCGTTCTTGAGCATCCCCTCTGTCTGCTCTCACGCTACTGCCTTCCTCTAGCTGGGTTTCATCATCAGACCCTTCGAAACGCTGGGCATCCTCCTGGAGCATGTACCCAACACTGTGCTGAAACAGTTCGGGGGACTCCTCAGGAGGAGGACATGGTGGGTCTAGGGCAGGGGTTCTCAACTCCAGTCCTCAAGGCGCCCCAACAGGTCATGTTTTCAGGCTTTCCATTATTTTGCACAGGGGATGTAATCAGTTTCACTGCCTTAGTAATTACCACAGCTGTTTCATCTGAGGGAAATCCTGAAAACATGACCTGTTGGTGCGCCTTGAGGACTGGAGTTGAGAAACACTGGTCTAGGGAAGGAGTGACTGATGATGAGTCTGACATTGATACCAGGGAAGAGGACGCTTTGGCAGCTGCTTTTCCAGTACCCTGAGCCTGGGTGAGAGAGGATGAGGAGGAGGAGGAGGGCTTGGTCATCCACTCTACCAAGTCTTCGGCATGATGTGGCTCAACATGTCCAGCTGCCGAAAAGAAGGACAAGTGTGTCCCATGGCCATGTGCTGATGACAATGCACCGCGTCCACGACCAGCACTGTTGCCCCCAGACACAGAGCCTGCTTGCCCTCTTTTATTGCCTCCTGACTGTCTGCCTCTCCTTGTTTGCCTTCCAGACATTCTAATAGATGGCCTGCAGGGAGATGGGAAAAAAGCAATAAGGGCTACCTTCAGGTGTCCTTCTCTGTCCCTTGAAACAAGGACTTTGACAGTGAAAGAAACTGACACTCTCCCTACCTACAGTTTTCTGTCCCTAGAAAAAATGTTTTTTTTAAGCACAATTTAGCACAAGGAGAATTCACTCACTGTCCTTCCAGGTCCCTGGAAACAAGGACTTTGACAGTGAAAGAAACTGACACTCTCCCTACCTACAGTTTTCTGTCCCTAGAAAAAATGTTTTTTTTAAGCACAATTTTGCACAAGGAGAATTCACTCACTGTCCTTCCAGGTCCCTGGAAACAAGGACTTTGACAGTGAAAGAAACTGACACTCTCCCTACCTACAGTTTTCTGTCCCTAGAAAAAATGTTTTTTTTAAGCACAATTTAGCACAAGGAGAATTCACTCACTGTCCTTCCAGGTCCCTGGAAACAAGGACTTTGACAGTGAAAGAAACTGACACTCTCCCTACCTACAGTTTTCTGTCCCTAGAAAAAATGTTTTTTTTAAGCACAATTTTGCACAAGGAGAATTCACTCACTGTCCTTCCAGGTCCCTGGAAACAAGGACTTTGACAGTGAAAGAAACTGACACTCTCCCTACCTACAGTTTTCTGTCCCTAGAAAAAATGTTTTTTTTAAGCACAATTTAGCACAAGGAGAATTCACTCACTGTCCTTCCAGGTCCCTGGAAACAAGGACTTTGACAGTGAAAGAAACTGACACTCTCCCTACCTACAGTTTTCTGTCCCTAGAAAAGATGTTTTTTTTAAGCACAATTTAGCACAAGGAGAATTCACTCACTGTCCTTCCAGGTCCCTGGAAACAAGGACTTTGACAGTGAAAGAAACTGACACTCTCCCTACCTACAGTTTTCTGTCCCTAGAAAAAATGTTTTTTTTAAGCACAATTTAGCACAAGGAGAATTCACTCACTGTCCTTCCAGGTCCCTGGAAACAAGGACTTTGACAGTGAAAGAAACTGACACTCTCCCTACTGTGACAGCAGGAAGGTAAAGTCACCTGGTTGCATCCAGGGGGGTAGATATATTTCGCCCAGATTCAGGCTTTACGCCGATTTGTACAACTAGGTGGAGAGTTGTATAAGGCTAGTGTGCTCATGGATGACTCATACCTCTAGGGAGAGGGCTGGGCGTCGTGCAGACAGGGAGTTGATGAGACCAGCTGAACCTTGTCAGCTCATTTAGGCCTCTATAAGAAAGCCCAGCTTCATTAGATGTTAGCTCATGCCTGGAACCAGACCTGTGTGGACTGTCTAGGGAGAGTGAACCCCTGTGCGGTGAGAGAAAGCCTGTGTGGCTATATTTTGCTTGGACATTTAAAACCAGGGACTTAGGGACTAGGACAGCACTAGGCTGATCCCAGTTGTTAGTTAGGAAACCTGTATGTTTAGTCAGAGGTCAAGTTGACCAGGATTTATTTTGTTTATGTTTTTTTTGCCTTGCTGTGTTTTTGTCACTGTAAATAGAAAATAAACCGCACCTTTTTGATTTTGAAAACCACAACCTCCGTCTGCTGGGCCTGTTTTTGGGTGGGGAGCCCATCCCGGGGGTCACACATACCCGCTGCCGAGCTAACCCCCTCACAGTTGGTGGAGAATGCAGGCAGTTTTTTTTAAGCCAGCATGGAGGAGATACTGAAACAGCTGGCTCTAGCAAATGCCAATCAACAGCAGACAAATGCAGGTTTGCAAAGGAGCCTTGCAGCCCAGCAGCAAGCTCATCAACAGAGCCTTGCAACTTTACAACAGAGTCTGGAGGCTCAGCAACAAGCCCAACAGCAATCTGAGGCCCGCTTCATAGACCTGTTGCAGAAGCAAGAGCAGAGACTACAACAACAGATGGAAGGGATTGGGACTGTCTACTTCCTTATTTGATGTTTGCTATTAGGGAGGTGCCCCAATCCTCTACGGGATTCTCCCCCTTTGAGTTACTGTATGGGAGACACCCAAGAGGGCTGTTGGATATTGCCAAGGAAACTTGGGAAAGTGAGAGTTCTCCCCACAGGAGTGTGATTGAGCATGTCGCCCTGATGCAAGATCGAATTGCACAGGTAATGCCCATCGTGAAGGAACATTTGGCCCAAGCGCAGTTGGCACAGCAGAGAGTGTACAACCGTGGAGCCAAGACCCGTACCTTTTCCCCGGGGGATAGGATATTGGTACTTGTCCCTACGGTTGAAAGTAAATTCCTTGCCAAATGGCAAGGCCCCTACGAGATAATGGAAAAAGTGAGCGAAGTGAATTACAAGGTCAGACAACCAGGAAGGCGAAAGCCCGAACAGATCTATCACGTTAATCTGTTGAAAGCCTGGAGGGATAGAGAGTCCCTAGTCGCAGACACTTGGTCACCAGCTCAAACTGGTTGCGTGATTCCTGAGGTTGGAATCGCAGCCACCTTGTCACAACCCCAACAACAGGAGGTTAAGGAGTTTGTGCTTCGCAACAAGGAGGTATTCTCTGAGCTGCCGGGACAAACATCTGGGGTAGAGCATGACATTATTACCCCGCCCGGTGAAAGGGTGAAGTTAAAACCCTATCGGATCCCAGAGGCCCGACGGGAGGCAATACGGGAGGAAGTACAGAAAATGCTGAACTTAGGGGTGATAGAGGAGTCCCAAAGTGATTGGTCTAGTCCCATCGTGTTGGTGCCTAAACCGGATGGGAGCTGGCGATTTTGTAACGATTTTCGTCAGTTGAACAAAGTTACAAAATTTGACACCTACCCCATGCCACGTATAGATGAGTTGATCGACCGGCTGGGAACAGCCCGATACATGACGACTCTTGACCTCACAAAAGGGTATTGGCAAATCCCCCTGGCCAAGTCGGCCAAAGAGAAAACCGCATTTGTAACCCCAGACGGGGCGTTCCAATATAAAAGAATGCCGTTCGGGTTACAGAATGCGCCGGCCACATTCCAGCGGAAAATGGACCAGATGCTGAGGCCCCATCGGAAGTATGCTGCGGCTTACCTGGATGACATAATTGTCCATAGCACAGATTGGGCCTCACATCTGCCAAAAGTGCAAGCAGTCCTGGACTCTGTTCGGGAAGCAGGGTTTACGGCTAACCCCAAGAAGTGTACCATTGGGCAGGAGGAGGCCAAATATCTTGGGTACACCATTGGGAGGGGAGTAATAAAACCCCAACTCAACAAAGTCGAGGCCATCCAGAGTTGGCCACGTCCCAACAGCAAGAAGCAGGTACAAGCCTTATGTAGCCAGCCAGTGTTGTACTCACCCGACTTCTCTAGAGACTTTGTCGTACAAAGTGATGCGTCAGATGTGGGGTTAGGAGCAGTATTGTCCCAGGTCTGGAACGGGGAAGAGCACCCAGTCATTTACCTCAGCAGGAAGTTGAAGTCCCATGAGGTAAATTACGCCACCGTTGAAAAGGAGTGTTTAGCGGTGAAGTGGGCTCTAGATTCCCTTCGGTACTACCTGCTAGGTAGGCACTTTGACATGGTTACGGATCACGCTCCGTTAAAGTGGATGGCTCAAAACAAGGAAACAAATAGAAGAGTGAATAGGTGGTTCCTGGCCCTCCAGGAATTCAACTTCACAGTAAAGCATCGCCCTGGCGTTCAAATGGGGAATGTGGATGCTTTGTCTCGAGTACATGAATGCCTGATTGCTGGTGTTCCAACCCCGAGGTTAAAACAAGAGGGGGGGGGTATGTGACAGCAGGAAGGTAAAGTCACCTGGTTGCATCCAGGGGGGTAGATATATTTCGCCCAGATTCAGGCTTTACGCCGATTTGTACAACTAGGTGGAGAGTTGTATAAGGCTAGTGTGCTCATGGATGACTCATACCTCTAGGGAGAGGGCTGGGCGTCGTGCAGACAGGGAGTTGATGAGACCAGCTGAACCTTGTCAGCTCATTTAGGCCTCTATAAGAAAGCCCAGCTTCATTAGATGTTAGCTCATGCCTGGAACCAGACCTGTGTGGACTGTCTAGGGAGAGTGAACCCCTGTGCGGTGAGAGAAAGCCTGTGTGGCTATATTTTGCTTGGACATTTAAAACCAGGGACTTAGGGACTAGGACAGCACTAGGCTGATCCCAGTTGTTAGTTAGGAAACCTGTATGTTTAGTCAGAGGTCAAGTTGACCAGGATTTATTTTGTTTATGTTTTTTTTGCCTTGCTGTGTTTTTGTCACTGTAAATAGAAAATAAACCGCACCTTTTTGATTTTGAAAACCACAACCTCCGTCTGCTGGGCCTGTTTTTGGGTGGGGAGCCCATCCCGGGGGTCACACATACCCGCTGCCGAGCTAACCCCCTCACACTACCTACAGTTTTCTGTCCCTAGAAAAAATGTTTTTTTTAAGCACAATTTAGCACAAGGAGAATTCACTCACTGTCCTTCCAGGTCCCTGGAAACAAGGACTTTGACAGTGAAAGAAACTGACACTCTCCCTACCTACAGTTTTCTGTCCCTAGAAAAAATGTTTTTTTAAGCACAATTTTGCACAAGGAGAATTCACTCACTGTCCTTCCAGGTCCCTGGAAACAAGGACTTTGACAGTGAAAGAAACTGACACTCTCCCTACCTACAGTTTTCTGTCCCTAGAAAAAATGTTTTTTTTAAGCACAATTTAGCACAAGGAGAATTCACTCACTGTCCTTCCAGGTCCCTGGAAACAAGGACTTTGACAGTGAAAGAAACTGACACTCTCCCTACCTACAGTTTTCTGTCCCTAGAAAAAATGTTTTTTTTAAGCACAATTTAGCACAAGGAGAATTCACTCACTGTCCTTCCAGGTCCCTGGAAACAAGGACTTTGACAGTGAAAGAAACTGACACTCTCCCTACCTACAGTTTTCTGTCCCTAGAAAAAATGTTTTTTTTAAGCACAATTTTGCACAAGGAGAATTCACTCACTGTCCTTCCAGGTCCCTGGAAACAAGGACTTTGACAGTGAAAGAAACTGACACTCTCCCTACCTACAGTTTTCTGTCCCTAGAAAAAATGTTTTTTTTAAGCACAATTTAGCACAAGGAGAATTCACTCACTGTCCTTCCAGGTCCCTGGAAACAAGGACTTTGACAGTGAAAGAAACTGACACTCTCCCTACCTACAGTTTTCTGTCCCTAGAAAAAATGTTTTTTTTTAAGCACAATTTAGCACAAGGAGAATTCACTCACTGTCCTTCCAGGTCCCTGGAAACAAGGACTTTGACAGTGAAAGAAACTGACACTCTCCCTACCTACAGTTTTCTGTCCCTAGAAAAAATGTTTTTTTTAAGCACAATTTAGCACAAGGAGAATTCACTCACTGTCCTTCCAGGTCCCTGGAAACAAGGACTTTGACAGTGAAAGAAACTGACACTCTCCCTACCTACAGTTTTCTGTCCCTAGAAAAAATGTTTTTTTTAAGCACAATTTTGCACAAGGAGAATTCACTCACTGTCCTTCCAGGTCCCTGGAAACAAGGACTTTGACAGTGAAAGAAACTGACACTCTCCCTACCTACAGTTTTCTGTCCCTAGAAAAAATGTTTTTTTTAAGCACAATTTAGCACAAGGAGAATTCACTCACTGTCCTTCCAGGTCCCTGGAAACAAGGACTTTGACAGTGAAAGAAACTGACACTCTCCCTACCTACAGTTTTCTGTCCCTAGAAAAAATGTTTTTTTTAAGCACAATTTAGCACAAGGAGAATTCACTCACTGTCCTTCCAGGTCCCTGGAAACAAGGACTTTGACAGTGAAAGAAACTGACACTCTCCCTACCTACAGTTTTCTGTCCCTAGAAAAAATGTTTTTTTTAAGCACAATTTAGCACAAGGAGAATTCACTCACTGTCCTTCCAGGTCCCTGGAAACAAGGACTTTGACAGTGAAAGAAACTGACACTCTCCCTACCTACAGTTTTCTGTCCCTAGAAATTTTTTTTTTTTTTAAGCACAATATAGCACAAGCACAAAACACACTGACACTCTCCCTACCTATCCTTCTCTTTCCCTAAACTAAAGGAATCCAGGTTAAGCAAGAAAGAAATAAAAGTCACTGTCCCTGCCTATGCTGCTCTATCCCTGCTCCGGAACACACTACACTAGGCCGCCGTGCTGGCGGCCTTTTATAGTGTGGGGCGTGTACTAAACACCCTCAGCAATAATTGGCCACAGGCATCCTGCCTGTGGCCAATCATTGCTCTCCTCGCTGCCGGCGCTGTGATTGGCCAAGCATGCGGGGTCACAGTGCATGCTTGGCCAATCACAGCGCCTGGATGACACTGCGATGGCGTAGTGCATTGTGGGCCGTTCGCGTCACTCGAATTTGGCGCGAACGGCCCAAATCGTTCGATCTTCGTCGAACGATCGAACAGCCGATGTTCGAGTCGAACGTATGTTCGACTCGAACACGAAGCTCATCCCTAGTGGCAAGTTATACAGAGTAGTATAAAAGGACTTAAATTCCTGGCTAATTTGCTTGGGAAGGGTTACCCTGCTTCCGTCTGGTTTAGCGATATGTGGGACGTACGTGGAAAGTCTGAGGTCCTTAACTGATTGAGCTAGCAGTCTCCCGCATTTATCCCCAGATTCGTAGGTAGATTTTCGGCAGACCTGTAGGGATGCTTTTGCCCTGTATTGTAGTATGTCGTTTATTTGCTTCCTAATCGTCTCCAAGTCTATAGTCAATTGTTGGGTGGGGGCATGTTTGTGTCTGGATTCTATTACCTTGAGGTCTCTGAGCAAGTGGGTGAGTGTCTGGTTCCGTTCTCTTTTAATCCTGGCCCCGTGCTTAATAAGGATACCCCTAATCACCGGCTTGTGAGCCTCCCAGAGGGTCTCTGGTGCGCAGTCTGGGCGGTCGTTTTCTACAAAGTAGAAATTGAGTTCTCTAGAGACCTCATTTAGGACCTCTGGAGTCTGTAATAGGCTCTCATTTAGTCTCCAAAATTTTTGACTGGTGGTAGATGAGTCCATGAGCTTATATGACAGCGATATAGGAGCATGATCCGACCATGTCCTGTTTCCTATCTCAGTGTATTCTGCAGCTTCCAGTTGGTTGTGTGGGATCATAAAATAGTCTATCCTCGAGTATGTTTGGTGTAATGGGGAGTAGTATGTATAGTCTCTATCGCCTGAGTGTTGCAGGCGCCAGATGTCTATAAGCTGCATCCTATGTAAGGTCTTGGATATCCGTTTAAGTTGGGCAATAGGAATCGAGGTCCTTCCCAGCGAGGTGTCAACCGCCGGAGTCAGGGGGGTATTAAAATCTCCACCTAAGATCAGTTTCCCCTCCGTGAACCCCTGGAGGTGTTCCAGTGTTCCCTCCAGGAACGCGGCTTGGCCTTCATTGGGAGCATACACTGCTGCTATGGTCAGCAAAGTGGTCCCAACTAGGCCCTTAATAAAAACGAAGCGGCCCGTAGGGTCCAGTTGGCACCCCCTGCACTGCCAGGGGATTTTACCTGACAGCAGTACGGTCACTCCTTTGGATTTCGCATTTGGGTTCGTAGAATGGTATGCGACTGGGTAGTATTTGTTTCTAAGGTAGGGTAATTTGGTGTCCTTAAAATGGGTCTCCTGCAATAAGGCTATATCTACTTTTGATCTTCTAAGGTCATTTAGCAACATGCGTCTCTTTTCTGGCGTATTGAGGCCCCGTACGTTAAGTGACATCACCTTTACACTCTGTGTCTTCATTGTGGATGGAGTTGGGCTTTTAAGTTTTAGTCGGCGGTGTGGGTATGGGGGAGTATAGGGTGAGATGGGGAGGGTAGAAGATAGTAAGAGTAGAGAAAGTCAGTGAATAAGTATAGTTATGAAGAGAGAAAGAAAAAAAAAAAAAGGTAGAGAGTTGGAACACGAATTCCAAATTGGGGCTAGGTCTAGTACCCAGGCCCCGTAGTAAAAAAACCTTTATGTGCGCGTATGTCAATCGGGGAGTTATACACTTCCCCAACCGAGGCACGCTATCCTATTTGGAGGAACGGTAGGACAAAGCTCATCCGGGTGAGCCCTCCGCCGTCCCTCTCCCGCTATCTGGCTAGTCTGAAAAAGTTATGCACAATTGCACTATCCGAAAAGAAACAAAAGAAGGAACAGAGAGAAAAAAAAAAAAAAAAAAGGGAAAAACATCATATGAAACATTTTGCCATCCAAACAACCTTTTCACATTTCACATTTATGGCAGTCTAACAGTAGAAACTCGCATCAAAACTGCTGCATATCCTATGCCCAACTATCACTAGGACCCCTGTCCCCTGGGCCAGATCGTAGTTATCACGTGACCCCACGTCCAAGCCCCCCTCATCCCTCTCCATCCATTATCTGAGGGTCCCCAAATCCGCCTCTCCTCCGCCGCACCCCCCCCCCCCCCGGGGGCACAAACTCGTCTCCCGCCCTCCCAGCCATGTCCCATATTCCTCTGGTTTGATAAAATAAGGGAGGCTCTATCCTGCCGATGGACCTCTATCTACCCCTATAAGTGGTCTAACAGATTATCGCAATACATCACTCTATTATGCATAGCCGATCATGAAGATCTATTCCTTAGTAACTCATTACTCAAAGCATGTCTGATGCGACTCTGAGCCACACGTTGCTTGCATACCCAAAGCGTCTCTGGCGTAAGCCTCAGGGAGGATAGTCCTTGCTCACGAGTCTCTGCTCCGTAGTTGCTGCGTATACCCGCGATGTTCCCGTCAATCTCCACTCCTGATGTCCCCCCCTCCCAAAAACAGAGGGAGAAATCAAAAAGCGACACAGTGCAGAACACCAGGCCAAGTAACCCTGTGGGGTAGGAGAAACATTGGTGATAAGTGGCATGGATGGGTATTGGACATCAGACCCCATTCTCGGATTACCATGTGACAAGAGTTTTTAAGCTTGTTCCCCACCGTGTCGCTCCAGAATGCATCTTGCGCAGTATATACCCAGCAGTCTCCAGAATGGCCTTTCGCTGACGCCGGGCACCACTTCCAGGCCAGGAGGCGTCCAGGGAAAAAACAGACGAGGGGAGGGGGCACCCACAACATAAAAAGGAAAAGGGGGGCCAGGGGATCACCCCACCGACAGGGGCCCAGATTGTGAACACCATCCTGAGGGTCAAGGCAGCATACTAACGGTAACATGGTCACCGGCAATGAAACGTTAGTGACCGCCCTAAACAATCAAATAAACGTGTATCATAGCAGAATCAGTACCTTAGGACTCTCTCGCCGGCTCTCTTGATGTCTCCCTTGGCCTGCGGCGGCCCCTCTGCGGTCTTGGTGAAAAACCGTCTCTCTGTCTGTATGCAGACGGTCGTCCCTTTGGATCCGGGAGGAAGGCCAGCCAGTCGGGCAGATCAATCGGTTCCACTCCTAGAAAGGTGAATAGTTCCGGCAGGGCGTCTGGCTTGCGTAGGGTGAAGTGCCTATGATCCTTCTGAAAGGTCACTGAAAGTGGGTAACCCCACCTGTAAGTAAACAGATGTCTGCGGGCTACTTCCAGCAGGGGCTTCAACATGGCCCTCCTCTGCAGCGTGGCCCTTGAGAGGTCCGGCGGTATTTTCAGAGTAGCGCCATCAAACTCCAGGTCCCCCGCCTCCCACGCCTTGCGGAGTACCTGTTCTTTATGTCTATAGTGATGTAGCCGGCATATAACGTCACGTGGTCTCAGGGGATCTGTAGGCTTCGGGCCTAACGCCCTGTGGATCCTGTCAAACTCCAGTCTGTCGGGGAGGTCAATACCCTCTATCATGCGGAACACCGCAGTGGCTGTATCCTCCAAGTCCTCCGGGCCTGTAGCCTCCGGTAGGCCCCGGATCCGCAGGTTGTTCCTACGGCTCCGGTCCTCCATTTCCTCCGTACGGAGCTGCTGCTCCGTTAGGGCCTCCATGTGAGTGGTCTGGGCCCGCTCCACCGCCGCGACCCTCCGATCCATCTCGGCCAGGGCCGTTTCTCCCGTCTCGAGTCTGGTCGTCAGAGATGTAATGTCCGCCCGTACTGCCTTCATCTCCTCGCGGTGTGCCGCCTCTACTGTCCCAATAAGCGCTATTATGTCGGCCTTGGTCGGTAGGGCCTGTAAGAGGGCCCGGAGCTCCGGGTTCACGCCGCTCATCTGGGGGGGGGGGGGTGTCCGCAAGTGATCTCCCCCTTCGTCTATAAACGGGACCAGCGGGGAATGTCCATATGTCTCCCAGGGTTGCGATGTAGAAGCCGGGGACATAGAAGCGTGCGATGATCCGTCTTCCCCCTCCTCTGCATGCGGTGCCGCCATCTTAGTTGCCGGAGAGCTGAGCTGTGATCGCAGGAAAAGTCTCCTAATTTCACCCGGTGGTGGGGGCTGTACCGGTGGCTTTGTGCTCTTAATGTTCCTCTTAGCGTTGTGCCTTTTGGCCGATCGCATAGTGCTGTGCAGATCGCTATAATAGCGGGATATGTGAGAGACGGACGGGAGCTCTAAAAAACACGTCTCTATCCAGCCATGTCCAGGCCACGCCCCCCGGCAGCAAGTTTTTCACTGGACCTATACCACTTCCCCAGAGTTTTTTGGTTGGAGTGAACAGGAATGTTAAGGTAAAGTATACTTAAAGCCATTCCTGTGTGTGCAGGTTCTCAGCCAGAGACAATGTCATGGTCATAGTGTTATTAAATAATTTAACTTGCACCTACAAAGACCTCACTTGCATAAAGGTCAGTTGGATACATTACTGCAATACAGAATGTTCCTCCTTTTTTGTTTTCTTCCCCCCCCCCCCCCCCCAAAAGCACATAAATGCATGCTGTTTCATAATACAAATACGCTAAAACAAACTGTTTTTGCTTACAGCGTATAGGCGAGGATTATTTAACTAACCTGGACCAGCTGAGGAAGTTGCTTAGCTTTGTGAATGATGAAGCTTTCATCAGAGATGTTGCAAAAGTCAAACAGGTATTGTAATTGTAATGTATATAACTAAAAACTAAAACTAACTATCAATATTTGAATATATAGTGTTGCTTTTATCCCTTGTGATGCTTCAGCTGTAACACTCCACTTCTTTCATTAGTAGTACTGATAAAAAATGTTATTCTGTTTGTAAGTCATTTTTATTTTTTTTGCCAAGATTCAATTTAAAGATTTTAAATGCATAGCGTACCTTCCTGATGTTTTCCTGTGCCTGGGGAGCTGCATGTGTCACGTAAAGCCCGCCATACAAGTGAAAGGCTGCATATGCAAGTTTTGCAGTGGCAAAATATGCTGGATGTGCATGTGTGGGTAAACACCAATGCAAAGAAGCATCAACGTTTACAAGAGCACTGCCCCGCACAGCCATTAACAGCACCAGGAAATTACTTTAGGCATTTAAAATGCCTGGTTAAAGCCCTGGTTACATGAACCCTTATGCCCCGTACACACGATCAAATTTCCCGTCGGGAAAAATTACATTTTTATTTTTGAACAAGAAAAACGACCGTGTGTGGGCTTTTTGTCATTTTTCCCGACGGGAAAAACGGCATTAATCACGATGAGAAAAATTAGAACATGCTCTAATTTTTCTCGTCGTGATTCCCGTCATTTTTTTCCGCGGCAGTTTTCCCATAGGGAAACACTGCCACGGAGCCCACACACGGTCGTTTTTCTCGACCAAGAAAAAAATGTCGATTTTCTCTACAGTGTTTTCACGTGGCATTAGATATAACAGCTATGCTTTTCAATGAACAGCAAAGTTGTAGAGAAAACAAATGTAGAAAAGATAATACCTCCAAGCACAGCAAAGATTTGGTCTGGCATTGAATAACAAAAACTGTGCATGATATTATTATATTTATTATTATTATTATCCACTTGCGGACCCCCTGCCTGCAATGTACTGCGGACGGGCAGCCCGTGCAGGCAAAGCGATGTACTGGTATGTCACTGCCTGCTTCCTGGTTTGAGGTGCAAAGCAGGGATAAGAAATAGATAGATCTGTTAGTAACAGGGCTGGTGCAGGGATCTTTGACACCCTAGGCGAAACCTAATTTTGCCGCCCCCCCCCCGGCTGCGCCTTTAACTCCACTTTACCCTGCCCTTGCAACACATGTGACCCCTACACTGACCCCCTGTCCCCTACACTGACCCACCTGACAATTACACTGACCTGACACATACACTGACCCCCCTTACCTGACACATACACGGACCCCCTTACCTGACACATACAGTGACCCCCTTACCTGACACATACACTGACCCTCCTTACCTGACACATAGACTGACCCTCCTTACCTGACACATACACTGACCCTCTTACCTGACACATACACTGACCCCCCCTTATCTGACACATACAGTGACCCCCCTTACCTGACACATACACTGAACTCCCTTACCTGACGCATACACTGACCCCCTTACCTGACACATACACTGACCCCCCTTACCTGACACACTGACCCCCCTTACCTGACACATACACTGACCCCCCTTACCTGACACATACACTGACCCCCTTACCTGACACATACAGTGACCCCCCTTACCGGACACATACAGTGACCCCCCTTACCTAACACATAGTGACCCCGTCGACTTGATTCTGAGCATGCATGGTTTTTTCTCTGTCGGAGTTCCACACAGACGATCGGAATTTCCCATAGGATTTTTTTCCATCAGAAAAAAATAAAACATGTTCTATTTCCAAACTCCGATGGAAAAAAATCTTATGGGGCCCACACACGATAGGAATTTCTGATGAAAAAATTCCATCAGACTTTTTTCATCAGAAATTCCTATCGTGTGTACAAGGCAGTAGGCACACATTTAACCTCTTGAATACCCTAGATGTTAACCCCTTCCCAGCCCCTGTCATTAGTACAGTGACAGTATATAGTATTATCACTGATCACTGTAACAGTGTCACTGGTGATGTCAGTGGCAGTTAGTCCCGCTCTCTCCCCCAGCGTCATTTAGTTTAAGATTGTCTGCCGCAGTGGCGGCTGGTGCTCAATTTCTTTGGGGGGGCGCAAACAAACTGAAAAAAAAAAATAATAATTGCCGCCACTGTGCCCATTAAACGCAGCCACTGTGCCCAAACGCCACTAGTTTTTCCCCAAATGCAGCCAGTTTGTCCCCAAAATGCAGCCAGTTTGTCCCCAAAATGCAGCCAGTTTGTCCCCAAAATACAGCCAGTTTGTCCCCAAAATACAGCCAGTTTGTCCCCCATATACAGCCAGTTTGTCCCCCATATACAGCCAGTTTGTCCCCCATATACAGCCAGTTTGTCCCCCATATACAGCCGGTTTGTCCCCCATATACAGCCGGTTTCCCCCCATTATACAGCCAGTTTGTCCCCCATTATACAGCCAGTTTGTCCCCCATTATACAGCCAGTTTGTCCCCCATTATACAGCCAGTTTGTCCCCATTATACAGCCAGTTTGTCCCCATTATACAGCCAGTTTGTCCCCATTATACAGCCAGTTTGTCCCCATTATACAGCCAGTTTGTCCCCCAATATACAGCCAGTTTGTCCCCCAATATACAGCCAGTTTCTCCCCCAATATACAGCCAGTTTGTCCCCCAATACACAGCCAGTTTGTCCCCCAATACACAGCCATTTTGTCCCCCAATATACAGCCAGTTTGTCCCCCATAATACAGGCAGTTTGTCCCCCCCAGCCCTGCACTTACCTTCCTTGAGTCAGCGCCGTCCTTCTTCCATCCTCGATGTCTTCTCCCGCCCTCGATGTCGCTTCAGCCAATCAGGTTACCGGTAACCAGACTCGGTGAACCTGATTGGCCAGGGAACGCACCCACAGTGCGTCCTCTCATTAGGTATTTAGAAGCCGATTACAACCCTCAGGCTGTAGTCGGGAAGCCTATCAGAGCCGCTGGCTCTGATAGGCACTTCTAAAGGCCAACCAGACGCTGTTATTCAGATGGCCGGCGCTCAAGGGGCCGGCCACCTGAATAGTGGGTGGCAGCGGCGGCGACAATACATAGGTTCATGCAATGCATGAACCTATGTATTATTGTGAGTGACGGCCGGGCGCAGAAGCGAGCGGGGGCGGTGCTTCTGCACCCACTATGGACGCACCGCCATGTGTGGAAAAAAAAGGACATTTAAAAAAAAAAAAAAACTCTTAAAGGGCCCGTTTTTTTATTTTTTGGTGACCACAGGAGGGGGGGGGGGGGGGCGGCGCCCGGGCGCCCCCTATGGACGGGCCGCCACTGGTCTGCCGCATTTTCACAGTCCCATTATAAGTGGGTGAACACCGCTATTAGTAGTATACAAAAATAAAAATTCATAATAATACACCATAGTTTGTAGACAATAATACTTTCACGCAAACCAATCAATGTACACTTATTGCAATTTTTTTTACCAAAGACATGTATCAGAATAAATACATTTTGGACAAAAATTATAAAGAAATTTGATTTAAAAAATTTTTCTAATGGATATGTTTTACAGCAGAACGTAAAAAATATAGTTTATTTATATTTTTTACTTTTGATCTTTTTCTGTTTATATCGCAAAAAAAGAAAAAACCCAGTGGTGATCAAATACCACCAGAAGAAAGACATATTTGTGCGAAAAAAATTATACAAAGTTTGTTTGGGTACAGCATTGCATGGCCACGCAATTACCAGTTAAAATAGCACAGTACCAAATTGCAAAAAAAATCCTCTGGTCAGGAAGGGGGTGAAATCTTCCCGCGCTGAAGTGGTTAACGTCAAAATCATGACGTAAATTCCAAGTTAAGCGGTCGGCAAGTGGTTAAATATAATATAATGACTAAGTCCAAACGCCACTTTACTCCAGTAATAATATGTTTGTAAAAATTATTGGTTTCGGGGGCTGTATCTCCACCCCTTCATCATCCTCCGATCCCCCCGTCCTCCTCCGCTCCTCCTCCGAGCGCTCCTCCGGTCCCCGTCCCCCTCCTCCTCTGCTCCCGCTCTGTGTCCTCCTCCGCTCCCCTTTCATGCGCTCCTCCGGTCCAACCCCCCCCCCCGTCCTCCTCCGGTCCCCCTCTGTGTGCTCCTCCAATCCCCCATCCTCCTCCGCTTCCCCTTGGTGCGCTCCTCCGGTCCCCCCTGTTCTCCTCTGTGGGTTCCTCCGGCCCCCCATGTCCTCCGGTGCCGCCATATCCTCCGGCCCCCCTCTGTGTGCTCCTCCGATCCTCCTTCGCTCCGGTCAATGGGTTCCCAACTCTCGATTTAGAGGGTAAAAAAAGGGATTTTTATAACAGCTTACCTGTAAAATCCTTTTCTTGGAGTACATCACGGGACACAGAGCGACTTAGTCATTACTAATGGGTTATATAGTTTACCTTCAGGTGTTGGCACTGGCCAATTCCAAACCGGAAGTACCCTCCCCTATATAAGCCCCTCCCACCCGGGAGCACCTCAGTTTTGTAGCCAAGCAATAAGTGTCCCAAAAAGAGGGGTGGGAGCTCTGTGTCCCGTGATGTACTCCAAGAAAAGGATTTTACAGGTAAGCTGTTATAAAAATCCCTTTTTCTTTTTCGTACATCACGGGACACAGAGCGACTTAGTCATTACTAATGGGACGTCCCAAAGCAATGCCAAATGAGGGGGGGGTACATAAGCTGGGCGCCATCAGGCATGAGGATCTTTTGCGGCCTGCAACACACTGCGCCCAAAGGCGACATCCTCCTGACTTCTAACGTCTACCTGATAGAATCTAGTAAACGTGTGTACCGAAGACCATGTTGCGGCCTTACATACTTGAGCCAGGGAGGCCTGGTGATGCACTGCCCATGAAGTTCCAACCGCTCTTGTGGAGTGCGCCCTAACTTTGAACGGAGGCGGTCTCTTTCTCAAGCCATAGGCTTGTATTATGACCTGTCGAATCCACTTGGCTAAAGTAGATTTTGATGCTGCCTGACCCCTTCTGGGGCCTTCCGGCAGAACAAACAAAGAATCCGTTCTGCGAATCTGAGCAGTGGCTTTTAGATAAGCTTTAACTGCTCTTACCACATCCAAAGAATGTAATAACTTTTCCTCTACTGAGCTAGGTTTGGGGAAAAAAGAAGGAAGAACCACATCTTGGTTCAAATGAAACCTCGATACCACCTTAGGAAGAAAGGCTGGATGAGGACGTAATACTACTCTGTCCTTATGGACAACCAGATATGGCTCCTTACAGGACATAGCTGCTAATTCCGACACTCTTTTAGCCGAACAAATGGCTACTAAGAAAACCAATTTCCTGGTGAGAAGAACCAAGGAAATGTGTTGTAATGGTTCAAACGGTTGTTTCTGTAGAACCGACAGAACCAGGTTTAAGTCCCAAGGACATATGGGAATACTAACCGGAGGGCTAATACGCATCACTCCTTGTATAAAGGCTTTGACTAGTGAATGCGAAGCCAAGGGCCTTTGAAAAAATATTGACAAGGCCGAAATCTGACCCTTGATAGTACTCAAGGCCAGCTTCCTATCTACAGCCCACTGTAGGAAGTCCAGAATCCTCCCTATCATGTACTTACGTGGATGCCATTTCTTGGTCTCACACCACGTAATGTACGCTTTCCAGATCCTATAATAGATCTGCCTGGATACCGGTTTCCTGGCATTGATCATGGTAGATACCACAGAATTAGAGAGCCCTCTCTTTTTCAGAATGTGGGCTTCAATAGCCAGGCCGTCAAACCTAGGGCTGGTAAGGAAGGGTGGTATATCGGTCCTTGCGACAGCAGGTTCGGACGAAGTGGGAGGGTCCAAGGACTCCTCACTGACATTTTTACAATCTCCGCGTACCATGCCCTTCGGGGCCACGCTGGAGCCACCAGAATCACTGGTTTCTTTTCTACCCTGATTCTGCGGAGTAATCGCGGTAACAATTGTGGCGGTGGGAATGCATATATCAGCTTGAACCGATCCCAAGGGAACACTAGGGCATCCGAACCGCAAGCTAGGGGATCCCTTGTGCGAGACACAAACCTGTCCACCTTTGCGTTGAATCTGGATGCTAGCAGATCTACATCCGGTGTTCCCCACCGCTGGCATATTGCCTGGAAAACCTCGGGGTGAAGAGACCATTCCCCCGGGCATAATTGTTGGCGACTTAGAAAGTCCGCTCTCCAATTTTCCACTCCTGGGATGAAAACCGCGGATATGGCTGGGACATATCTTTCTGCCCACTCCAGGATGCAATTTGCTTCCTTCTGGGCTGCACGACTTTTGGTGCCACCCTGATGATTGATATATGCCACTGCCGTGGCATTGTCTGATTGAATTCTGACAGGGGACCCCTGGAGTTTGGATGTCCATGCTACTAGGGCATACCGGGCTGCTCGTATCTCTAAGAGATTGATGGGCAGAGCCTTTTCTGCTTCTGACCACCTGCCCTGGAGAGACCATTGCTCCAGCACTGCCCCCCAGCCGATGAGGCTGGCATCTGTAGTGACCACCTTCCAAGAAACCGGACTGAAGGGTTTCCCTCTTTCCAGATTCTGGGGCACCAACCACCAATGGAGGCTCTTGCGAACGGAAGGGGACAGGGACATTGGTAAGTCTAAAGCCTGAACTTTTTTGTTCCAGGCTGACAGTATGGCCCTTTGCAAATTCCTTGAATGGAATTGACCGTAGGGTACCGCTTCGAATGAAGCCACCATCTTTCCCAGCAGCCTCATGCAGAGACGTATGGATGGTTTTCTTTTTGTACCCACTAAGTGGGTCAAATTTCTTAAAGACGACACCTTCTCTGGAGGTAAGAAAATCTTTCTCTGATTTGAATCCAGCCTTAGCCCTAAGTATTCCAGACTTTTGACTGGTCTTAGAGCTGACTTGTCCCGGTTGATAATCCAACCGTGATATTCCAGATACTCGATTGTCTTGTGAATAGCTACTTCCAGCTTTTCCACTGAGTGGTCTATTAGTAGCAGGTCGTCTAGATATGCCATTATCGTTACACCCTGTGTTCTTAGATTGGCCAATAATGGGGCCAGAATTTTTGTGAACACTCGTGGTGCTGTGGCCAGACCGAAAGGTAAGGCTCTGAACTGAAAATGGCGCCCTTCTACTGCAAAGCGTAGAAATTTCTGATGGGCCGGAAAGATGGGAATATGCAGATAAGCATCCCTTATGTCGATCGAGGCTAGCCATTCCTGCCCTTGTAGGGCGGTGGCCACTGATCGGATCGACTCCATCCGAAAGGTCCTGATATTTAGGAACTTGTTTAGCCCTTTTAGATTTAATATGGGCCTCACGTCCCCATTTGGTTTGGGGACTGTGAAAAGGTTTGAGTAAAACCCGAATCCGCTTTCTTCCAGGGGAACCTTCATGATTACCCCTTGGAGCAATAGTTGTTCTAGTGCCAGAAGGAGGGATCCTCTCTTTTGGGGATCTCTTGGCACGTTTGACCTCATAAATTGGGCAGGAGGAGTGCCTTTTAACTCCAGCTTGTATCCCAGACTTACTGCGGAGAGCACCCATCTGTCTCTGATGGTGTCCCGCCAGGTCTCTGTGAACAACTGAAGTCTTCCCCCCACCCGATTGAGCGGGGGCAATACTTCATGCCTTAGGGGGAGGTTTTGTACCTCTCTTGATCCAGGGCTTCTTGTTACCCTGTGATTGTCCCTGATTTCTGCCCCCTGAATTTGACCGCGGAGGCCGTCGGAACTGCTTCACAGCCGATGTGCCCGGGACTGGAGAGGTAGGCCTCTTAAAAGAAGGACTTCTACCCTTGTTCTTAACCGGTAAGAGTGAACTTTTACCGGCAGAAATTTTCTGGATATATTTGTCCAGATCTTCTCCAAATAAGCGTTCTCCATGAAATGGGAAGCTAACCAGCAGTTTTTTACAGGGAGCTTCAGCAGACCAGTTTTTGAGCCACAGAAGCCTACGCATATGTACTATAGACAGCGTAAAGCGGGAGGCCTGTTGGATTGTATCCTTTATGGCGTCCACCGCAAAACACAAGGCTCTAGGCAGGTCAGCTAGGGCATGAGCCTGCTGATCTGGTAAGTCCCTTAAGACTTGTTTCAACTGATCTTTCACTGCTTGGCAGACTCCAATCGCTGCTACCGCAGGTTGTGTCACCATACTTGCTGTAGAGAAAGCAGATTTTAGTAAAGACTCCAATTTTTTATCTATTGGGTCTTTGAACATTGGAACATTATCTACTGGACATGTCAGTGATTTGTTAACAGAAGAGATGGCTGCGTCCACTATAGGGACCCTCCATTTTCTTATGAACTTATCCTCCATGGGATAGATCACCGGAAATCTCTTGGGGGGAGCAAATATTTTATCAGGATGCTCCCAATCCTGGTAAATAAGCCCTTCTAATAAAGGGTGGATTGGGAAGGAACAGACCGCCTGGGGAGCTTTTAGCGACCCCAGCGAGGAAACCGTAGTGGATGGTGGTTCCGCCAGAGGCATTTTAAATGCTGATCGGACCATGTTAGTCAGAGACTGAACCCATAATCTTTCAGCCTGAGAAGCTGAGAAAGGTTCTTCCACTGTTGATTCCTCTATAAGTGAATCAACCTCATCCTGATCCCCTTCAGGTAGGTCGATCTCTGTGTGGGGCTGTTCCTCCACTAACAGGCACTCTGAAGGAGGAGACGGAGATCGGACGCGCTTTTCCTGTGACAGGGAAGCAGCGATCAATGCTGTTAATCTCTCTTCCAATCCTCCCAGAGTTGAGGATAAAACCTCCTCTGTTATATATACAGGAGCAGGTGGACTGGGGACAGCCGCAGCACCAGGCATTCCTGCGGGGTTTCTACGGCTACTGACCTCTGCATTCTCAGGGGAGATTGGTGCAGTGCAAGCATGCCCAATATCCTCAGAGCCCGATGGAGACCCCTTTGGCTTCCTGGAAGATCTATTTCCGGAGCGTCTGGACGACATATCCTTTAAGCACAAAGCTGAGGTATTCCCGTCGTCATACACCAATTTTTGCTGGTAATAGTCTAACACAGGTGCTGCTATATACCAGCTGGTGTCCACTAAAGTGCCTTTCTATGGGGATGCCTGCATCAACCGCCTCTGTGTGCCACTGTTTGTTGCTAGCTCTGTTTGCATGCAGCTGACACTTGTACTGTGTCTTTTAACCATGCTGGGACGCCCGCACATGCGCAGAAGCGCCGCGGCGCGCATCGAGCGTCATCCACCCGCCCCGCCCCTTTTTTTTCATAGGAGGCGCGTGCACGCGCCCGCGCGCGCGCCCGTGCGCCAATGGCGCCCTTTTCGAAAACCAACAGAGGACTAGGAGCCAGGGCCCTTTTTGCCGGAGGGCCTGTGCGGTGGATGAACGCAGCAACAGGGCAGAGGAAGTGGATTCCCTCAGAGAAACTTACCAGCTGCCTGGATCTTTTGAGTTGAGAAAACCAAAGATCCACATTTACAAGAAAAATGGACTACAGCGGCCTCTAGTGGTTTAACACAGGTACCGCGGTCCCTGTTTTTTTTTTTTTTTTCTTGACTACTATTAAAATTTTACATTTTCAGTAGTTATAGGCAAACACAGATATTTAGCGGGAATACCGTTAGGTAACAGACAGACAAATTAGGCTTGGGGGTCCCCCAATAGAACCAAGTTCCTGAGGGCCCCCACTTACCTGATCCCCGCCGCAGGACTTTGTTTGGTCCACAAAAGTCCAAACTTCACCTATCACGGCAGGCATTGTAATTAAACCTTCAGGGACCGGGTTCCCAAGGATTCCACTCCCCTGGACCTGTATAGCACCCTGCACAGACAGCGTCTTGGTCGTGGGTATGACCAGAGCTCTGGATCCCAGGGTCCAGCCCTCCTAAGAGAAGCATTACAGGCAAAACCTTGCTCTTCTGCTGCAAGGCCCGGGTACCGACCGTTTAGCTATGAAGCTTTTTTGGTGGGATCCGGAACAGCTTACTAAGGCCCAAAAGAACCTGTACGCAAGCCCAGTGAAAACACATGTTACTCTTTGGCCAACACCTTAGACACTGGCAAAAAACTGAGGTGCTCCCGGGTGGGAGGGGCTTATATAGGGGAGGGTACTTCCGGTTTGGAATTGGCCAGTGCCAACACCTGAAGGTAAACTATATAACCCATTAGTAATGACTAAGTCGCTCTGTGTCCCGTGATGTACGAAAAAGAAATAGGTGGTGAAGAGGCAACATATCACCTCTTCACCACCTGTCCAATGCCTCTGAAAAGCAATCCATGTATGAATTGCTTTTCAGAGTGACCAGTCTTATGCCTTTAGTCAATCAGAAGGAGGGGCATATGCCATTGTCATGGTGGTGGTGGAGGGTTATACAGTTAACTCACAAATTTTTCAGCCTCTAGTGTGTGTGTGTGTCCCCTCCAATTTGCCACCTGCTGCACACCCTCCATACTTCCAGCACAGCGCTGTGTGTGTCCACAGGAATAAGGGTGGGGCTGCCAGCGCAGGCACAGCTGGGATTGGCTAGTTCACATGGAGGTGGCGCAAACATCATGGGCCTCTTCAGCTCCCTAAAAATATTCACTCCAAATACTTTCTCTCGATATCTCACTCACACGATTTGCATGAGTGAGATATTCCCACAGTCAGCAGCAACGTGCACGGACTCCCGGTGTAGCATGCATATCACTACCCCGTGTAAGATGCTACCCCCAGACGCTACTGCGCATGTGCCGATTTGAGACCAAAGAGACCGAGTGCAGAGCTGCTCACGATGTCTACAGCTGACTCGGATTAACCCCTCACACTACACAGAGACAGACAGGAACTCCATATAGATGACAGCAGCTGAGGGACATGACGAGGGCTCACAGCGGACACACAGGCTGGTTGTGAGGGAATAGCAACAAGCTGTATCACTTACACACAGGCTGGATGGGGGCACACCATGGATATCACAGGCTGGATGTTTGTCACAGGTTCCGGGACGTATATCTCGGGACTGGTTCCGAAAGCTCCAGGGGGTCTCATTAGATTGCCCCAACGCTTTCCAACAAAATGAGACCCCCCTCGTATTTTTAAGGCCATTATTCGGTAACCGGTACACCGGTGTAGCATGCATATCACTACCCCGTGTAAGATGCTACCTCCTTACGCTACTGCACACGTGCCGATTTGAGACCAAAGAAACCGAGATCAGAGCTGCTCACGATGTCTGCAGCTGACTCGGATTAACCCCTCAGACTACACAGAGGCAGACAGGAACTCCATCTAGATGACAGCAGCTGAGGGATATGACGAGGCTCACCGCGGACACCACAGGCTGGTTGTGAGGGGACAGCAACAAGCTGTATCACTGTATCACAGTCTGGATGGGGGCACACCATGGATATCACAGGCTGGATGTTTGGCACAGGTTCCGGGATGTATAGCTCGGGACCGGTTCACCGCAGAAAGCTCCAGGGGGTCTCATTAGATTGCCCAACGCTTTCCAACAAAATGAGACCCCCCCTCGTATTTTTACGGCCAGTATTTGGTAACCGGTACACCAGTAAAAACTTCCACACCTACCGCCTCGGCCACAGCTCTTAAAAATACACCGACACCGAGAGGTGGTAGGCACACTCATGGGGAATCATGTTCCGAAGGTGGGGTCCAGGGAACCGATGGCCGACCGGTACCGGTTGCCCAAACCTAACCGGAAAATTACTGTTTAACAAGGGAGTCTATGGCGTGGTTGGTCGGATTTGGAAAAGCGGTGCTCCCCGATCTTACGTTCTCCGGTCCCCAGACTTGGCACACCGATAGAAGAGGAATGGAGCTACATGTGTGCCAAGTTTGGGCTCCAGGGGACATACGGCCGGCCAGTACCAACTCCCCAAAGTTGGTCACTCCAAAACACAGATTTAACATTGGCGCCTATGGGAAAACCGGGTCAGCTTGGGACACGGTTGCTACTCGGCCATAGGTCCCAGTGACCCCCAAACTTGGCATGCACGTTTCCGAAATACGTGCCTACCAGAGGGTGAAGAAAGTGAGTCACTACCGGTTACGGTTCGGGAGAACCGGACGTGTAAATTTGGAAACCGGAAAATTACCGTTTAACATGAGAGTCTATGGCGGGGGGGTGGTCGGCTTTGGAAAAGCGGTGCTTACGTTCCCCAGTCCTCAGACTTGGCACACCGGTAGAGGAGGAAAGGGGCTACATGTGTGCCACGTTTTAGCTCCAGGGGACCTACGGCCGGCCAGTATCGACTCCCCAAAGTTAACCGAGAATTGAAAAATTAACATGGGAGTCTAAGGCGGGGTTGGTCGGATTTGAAAAATCGGTGGTCCCCAGACTTGGCACATCGGTAGAGGAGGACTGGGGCTACATGTGTGCTAAGTTTGGGCTCCAGGCTGGTACCAGTTGCCCAAAGAGACCGGTAAAACCAAAACATGTACCCGTAAAAATGGCCATTTGACACTGGCTTCAAAGGGTGGGGGGATGGCCAGCTTGGGATATGATATTTCGGAACCTATTAACTTGGCACACTGGTAGGGGACACTCTAGGCTACATTCATGCCATGTTTGGAGTCATGGGGACATACGGCCGGCCGGTACCGGTGTAGCATGCTATCACTACCCTGCGTGAGACGCTACCCCCTGACGCTACTGCGCATGCGCCGCTTTGTGACCAAACAAACCGAGTGCAGAGCTGCTCACGATGTCTACAGCTGACTCGGATTAACCCCTCACGCGCTGATCTATCGGCTACACAGAGGAAGACACGAACTCCATCTAGATGGCAGCAGCTGCGGGACATGGTGAGGGCTCACGGCGGACACATAGGCTGCTTGCGAGGAGGGGACAGGTGTAGCATGAAGATCACTATCCCCTGCGGCTCACGGTGGACACATAGGCTGCTTGTGAGGAGGGGACAGCTGTACCATGAATATCACTATCCCCTGTTGTTTACAGCGGACGCATTGGCTGCTTACGAGGAGGGGACAGGTGTAGCATGAATATCACTATCCCCTGTGGCTCACGGCAGACACATAGGCTGCTTGCGAGGAGGGGACAGATGTAGCATGAAGATCACTATCCCCTGTGGCTCACGGCGAACACATAGGCTGCTTGTCAGGAGGGGACAGGTGTAGCATGAAGATCACTATCCCCTGTGGCTCACGGCGAACACATAGGCTGCTTGTGAGGAGGGGACAGATGTACCATGAATATCACTATCCCCTGTGGCTCATAGCGGACACATAGGCTGCTTACGAGGAGGGGACAGGTGTAGCATGAATATCACTATCCCCTGTGGCTCACAGCGGACACATAGGCTGCTTATGAGGAGGGGACAGGTGTAGCATGAATATCACTATCCCCTGTGGCTCACGGCAGACACATAGGCTGCTTACGAGGAGGGGACAGCTGTACCATGAATATCACTATCCCCTGTGGCTCACAGCGGACACATAGGCTGCTTGTGAGGAGAGGACAGGTGTAGCATGAAGATCACTATCCCTTGTGGCTCACGGCGGACACATAGGCTGCTTGCGACGAGGGGACAGGTGTAGCATGAAGATCACTATCCCCTGTGGCTCACAGCGGACACATAGGCTGCTTGTGAGGAGAGGACAGGTGTAGCATGAAGTTCACTATCCCCTGTGGCTCACGGCGGACACATAGGCTGCTTGCGACGAGGGGGCAGGTGTAGCATGAAGATCACTATCCCCTGTGGCTCACAGCGGACACATAGGCTGCTTGTGAGGAGAGGACAGGTGTAGCATGAAGTTCACTATCCCCTGTGGCTCACGGCGGACACATAGGCTGCTTGCGACGAGGGGGCAGGTGTAGCATGAAGATCACTATCCCCTGTGGCTCACGGCGGACACAAAGGCTGCTTGTGAGGAGGGGACAGCTGTACCATGAATATCACTATCCCCTGTGGCTCACAGCGGACACATAGGCTGCTTATGAGGGGGGGACAGGTGTAGCATGAATATCACTATCCCCTGTGGCTCACGGCGGACACATAGGCTGCTTACGAGGAGGGGACAGCTGTACCATGAATATCACTATCCCCTGTGGCTCACCGGGGACACATAGGCTGCTTGCAAGGAGGGAACAGGTGTAGCATGAAGATCACTATCCCCTGTGGCTCACGGCGGACACATAGGCTGCTTGTGAGGAGGGGACAGCTGTACCATGAATATCACTATCCCCTGTGGCTCACAGCAGACACATAGGCTGCTTACGAGGAGAGGATAGGTGTAGCATGAAAATCACTATCCCCTGTGGCTCACAGCGGACACATAGGCTGCTTACGAGGGGGGGACAGGTGTAGCATGAATATCACTATCCCCTGTGGCTCACTGCGGACACATAGGCTGCTTACGAGGAGGGGACAGCTGTACCATGAATATCACTATCCCCTGTGGCTCACAGCAGACACATAGGCTGCTTGTGAGGAGAGGATAGGTGTAGCATGAAAATCACTATCCCCTGTGGCTCACAGCGGACACATAGGCTGCTTACGAGGAGGGGACAGGTGTAGCATGAATATCACTATCCCCTGTGGCTCACAGCGGACACATAGGCTGCTTACGAGGGGGGGGACAGGTGTAGCATGAATATCACTATCGCCTGTGGATCACGGCGGACACATAGGCTGCTTACGAGGAGGGGACAGCTGTACCATCAATATCACTATCCCCTGTGGCTCACAGCGGACACATAGGCTGCTTGTGAGGAGGGGACAGGTGTAGCATGAAGATCACTATCCCCTGTTGCTTACAGCGGACACATAGGCTGCTTACGAGGAGGGGACAGGTGTAGCATGAATATCACTATCCCCTGTGGCTCACGGCGGACACATAGGCTGCTTGCGACGAGGGGACAGGTATAGCATGAAGATCACTATCCCCTGTGGCTCACCGGGGACACATAGGCTGCTTGCGAAGAAGGGACAGCAACAAGCTGTATCACATACACACAGGCTGGATGGGGTCACACCATGGATATCACAGGGGGCACACTATGGATATGATGGAGGGGGGGGGGCCCTGACGCCTGTATGATGGAGGAGGAGGACGACACTGATCCCTGTTAGGGATGAGCCGAACACCCCCGGGTTCGGTTTGCACCAGAACCCGCGAACGGACCGAAAGTTTGCACAAACGTTAGAACCCTATTAAACACAATGGATGCGAACGTTCAAAATCTAAAGTGCTAATTATAACGACTAATATGCATGTTATTGTCCTAAAAAGGGTTTGGGAACCCGGGTTCTGCACCAGGGGACATGTATCAATGCAAAACGAAGTTTTAAAAACGGCCGTTTTTCGGGAGCAGTCATTTTAATGATGCATGAAGTGAAAAAAAAAAGTCAAATATTCCTTTAAATATCGTACATGGGGGGTGTCCAAAGTATGCCTGTGAGGTGGCACGTGTTTCCCGTGTTTAGAACTGTCCCTGCACAAAATGACATTTCTAAAGGAAAAAAAGCCGTTTAAAACTGCTTGCGGCTTTAATGTAATGTCTGGTCCAGGTAATATGGATAAAAATCTTTGAGAAAAATGGCATAGCTACCCCATCACCTCCCCCCCCCCACCCCCACCCCAGCCCATTACCAGCCCCTTTGGGTCTTGTATGGATATTAAGGGGAACCCTGCACACAAAATAAAAGGCCCTATATACTACTGTATGAACAGCAGTATACAGGCGGTGCAAACAAGACAGGGACTGTAGGTTTGTTCTTAAGTTGAATCTGTTTGTAATTTTGAACAGGTACATTGTTTAATGCCCCGTACACACGATCGTTTTTCATGCCGTTAAAACTCCCATTTTAAAAAATGGCCCTGAAAAATGATCGTGTGTATGCTCCAGAGCATTTTTAACGACGTGAAAAACGGCCATTAAAAATTCCGGACATGCTCTCTTTTTTCACGTCGTTTTTCATGTCGTTTTTTTTAACGACGTGAAAAACGATAGTGTGTATGCTTTAACGACGTGAAAAAAAAACGCGCATGCTCAGAATCAAGTATGAGATGGGAACGCTCGTTCTGGTAAAACTAGCGTTCGTAATGGAGATAGCACATTCATTACACAGTAACGGACTGAAAAGCGCGAATCGTCGCCCAAAAAACTTTACTAACATGAAGGGTGGCGCCATTCGAACGGAACTTCCCCTTTATAGTGCCGTCGTACGTGTTGAACGTCACTGCGCTTTGCTTGATCGTTTTTTTAAATGATGGTGTGTACGCAAGGCAGGCTTGAGAGGAAACATGGAAAACAAACGAGGAGAAAAACGTCGGTTTAAAAAATGACATTAAAAACGATCGTGTGTACGGGGCATTAGTTTAGCTCCAGCCAAAAAATCTATTTTTAAGCTTTTTGGAAAACATAGGGTAGGGTTATCACCCCTGTAACATTTGTTTTGCTGTCTGTGCCCCTGTTCAGAACATTTCACCTCACTTTCCGTCCCAATGACAAATGTTTTTGAAAAGTGGTGTTTTTATTGAAACAAGGATTGGTGATAAAGCATCTGTAGAGAAGAGACACCCTTTTCCCCATATTAACTCTTACAGGAGAGAATTTCCCTTCCTAGGGGTAGATTTCCTCTCACTTCATGTTGTCTCCTTCCGTTTGCAAGTAGGAGTCGTTTGTAAGTTGGATGTTTGAAAGTAGGGGCCTGCCGTATATACTCTGCAGAAATTTGCCCCTTAGGTGTCGGTGTTGCCACAGCACTGTAAGCCCTCACAGTTACTCTTGGTGGGCGCTGGAACGCCCTGCTGTGAACTATTATATCAGGAATTGTATTTACATGCCATTGTTGGACAGTGTTTGGAAAAATTGGGCCTTTGGTGGTGGTGTTGGTGCCACAACACTGTAAGCCCTCACAGTTACTCTTGGTGGGCGCATGAATGGGCGCTGCTGTGAATTATTAGATCAAGAATTGTAATTGCATGCCCCTGTTGAACAGGGGATGAAAACTTGGGCCTTTGGTGGTGGTGGTGTTGTCACAACACTGTAAGCCCTCACAGTTACTCTTGGTGGGCGCAGGAATGGGCCCTGCTGTGAATTATTAGATCAAGAATTGTAATTACATGCCCCTGTTGAACAGGGGCAGAAAAATTGGGCCTTAGGCACTGGTGCCACAACACTGCAACCCCTCACAGATACTGTACTTGGAGCATAGCAATGAGCCCTGTTGCAAAGTATTGCATCAAAAATTGTAATTACACGCCCCTGTTAAAAGGGGCTGAAGGGGCTGAAAAATTGGGCCTTAGGCACTGGTGCTGGTGCCACGACACTGCAACCTCTCCCAGATACTCTAGTTGGAGTGCAGGAATGAGCCCTGCTGCAAAGCATTGCCTAAAAAATTGTAATTACATGCCCCTGTTAAACAGGGGCTGAACAATTGGGCCTTAGCCACTGGTGGCGGCACCCAGAAACAAAAATGTTCTTCTAAGCTATCATCATCAATCGGATCATTGAGGAGGAGGAGGATAGTCAGTCAACATAACAGGACAGTCACTCAGCATCAGCATCAGTCTTGAAGAGATGTGACATTTGAAAATAAATTATTCTGTTATATCAGCTTCAGGTGCTTGGTAGCTGGTGGTGATCCAAGACTGGTTCATCTTTATGAAGGTCAGTCGATCAACCGAGTCGGTGGACAGGCGCACTCTGTGATCCGTGACAAATCCTCCAGCAGCACTGAATGTGCGTTCTGAAAGAACGCTGGATGCAGGACAGGCCAGTAGCTCAATTGCATACTGTGCAAGCTCTGGCCAGTGATCCATCCTCAAGACCCAGAGGATTTTCGGTGGGGAAGGTGTCCAAGTCTGACCTTGCCCCTAGGTATTCCTGCACCATGTATATCATACGCTGGCGATGATTGCTGGAACCGATCATACCTTGGGGCTGCGGACTAAAGAATTGTCTGAATGCATCGGTCAGATGGCCACCTTCCCCACCGCTCCTTCTTTGACTGACCGAAGCCTCAGCAACTCGTTGTCCAGGACCAGGAGTTTGTAACCTCCCAGTCTCTGGGAACGCATTGCACAGACCTTTCTGCAAGGCCTCCCGGAGTTGTCTCATTCACTGCTCCCTCTGCGATGGTTAGATAAGGTCCGCAAACTTACCCTTGTACCGTGGATCAAGGAGAGTGGCCAGCCAGTAATGGTCCCTCTCCTTGATCCGAAGAATACGAGGATCCTTCTGCAGACTTTGCAGGATCAGGGAGGCCATGCAGCGTAGGTTAGCTGAGGCATTCGGTCCGGAGTCCTCTGGGTCACTAAGGACGACATGATCCGCAGCCACCTCCTCCCAGCCACGTACAAGTCCACGGGTTTTTCGGGACTGTAAATCATCCCTAAAAGACTGCTGCTGATGATGCTGAGTGCCAGGCTCCACCTCCATGCTGACACAATCCTCCTCCTCCTCCTCTTCCTGTGCGATGGGTGGGACAGAAGGAACACTGTCTGGGTAAAGGGGGCCTTGAGAGGCAAGGAAGTCCTCCTCTTCCTGCCTCTGTTCTGCCTCAAGTGCCCTGTCCATTATTCCACGCAGCGTATGTTCCAACAGGTGGACAAGAGGTACAGTGTCACTGATGCATGCACTGTCACTGCTCACCATCCTCGTGGCCTCCTCAAATGGTGCCAGGACAGTGCATGCATCCCTGATCATGCCCCACTGGAGTGGTGAAAAAAAACAGAGCTCCCCTGACCCTGTCCTGGTGCCGTAGTCGCACAGGTACTCATTGATGGCCCTCTGCTGCGTGTGCAGCCGCTGCAGCATGGCCAACGTTGAGTTCCACCTGGTGGGCATGTCACATATAAGGCGGTTCTTGGGCAGGTTCAACTCCTTTTGCAGCTCAGCCAGCCGAGCACTGGCATTATATGATCTGCGGAAATGCACACAGACTTTCCTGGCCTGCCTCAGGACATCCTGTAAGCCCGGGTACCTGCCCAAGAACCGCTGCACCACCAGGTTAAGGACATGAGCCACACAGGGCACATGGGTCAGTTGTCCCTGTCGGAGGGCAGAGAGGAGGTTGGTGCCATTGTCGCAAACCACCATTCCTGCCTTAAGCTGGCGTGGCATCAACCACCTCTCAGCCTGTCCCTGCAGAGCTGACAGAACCTCTGCCTCAGTGTGGCTCCTGTCCCCCAAACACACCAGCGCATGCACGGCATGGCATCTTTTTGCCTGCGTACTTGCGTAGCCCCTTGAACGCCTACGGAACACCGCTGGTTCCGAGGACAAATCACAGGAAGAGGCCATGGAGGAAGAAGAAGAGGAGGGGGTGGAGGAGAGAGGTGTGTCACAACCAGTAGTAGCATTTTGGAGGCGTGGCGGCGGAACAACCTTCAACACTACTGCACCTTGTCCTGCATCCTTCCCAGCTGCCAAAAGAGTGACCCAATGGGCCGTGAAAGAAAGGTAACGTCCCTGTCCATGCCTGCTGGACCATGAGTCAGCGGTAATATGCACCTTACCACTGACCGCCCTGTCCAGCGAGGCATGGACTTTGCCTTCCACATGCCGGTAGAGAGCCGGAATCGCCTTCCGTGAGAAAAAGTGGCGTTTGGGAACCTACCACTGAGGAACCGCACATTGCACAAACTCACGGAAGGGGGCCGAGTCTACCAACTGAAAAGGCAGCAGTTGAAGTGCTAGCAATTTAGCCAAGCTAGCATTCAACCGCTGGGCATGTGGATGGCTGGGAGTGAACTTCTTTCGACGGTCCAGCAGCTGGGGCAGGGAAATTTGCCTGCTAGAATCGGACATTGTTGTACTGCTAGCAGAGTGCCCGCAAGTACTTGGCTGTGACACACCTAATTCTACACCTTCATTCCTCTCAGAGCAGGTTTCAGAGAGGACTGAAGGTATAGTGGGGTTGGAGATCCCAGCTGATGCAGAGCAAGGAGAGGTCCGCTTTGTTCTTTGGTGTGGGTCTTTAAGATAGGCTTGCCAACGAGCTGCATGGCAGGTCAACATATGTCTGGTCAAGCATGTGGTGCCCAAGCGGCTGATGTTTTGGCCACGCGAGATACGCTTGAGACATATGTTGCAAACAGCAGCGGCGCGATCTAATGCACTCGACTCAAAAAAGGCCCACACCAAATAACTTTTGGAATAACGGGCAGAGGCAGCGCCCTGCACAGGCGGAGCTCTGCGGTGTGATTCAGACGGTGTGCTGCCCTTACGCTGGCCCCATGAGGGCATCCTTTCTCGTTGGAGATGTGCCTCCTCCTCATCCTCCTCCTCTCTCCTATCAGGCACCCACGTGGAGTCAGTGACCTCATCATCCCCTCCCTCCTCATCACTGGAGCCAATCTGGCAGTATGCTGCAGCTGCTGGAACATGACTGCCAGATTTCTGTCCTTCTTGAGCATCCCCTCTCTCTGCTCTCACGCTACTGCCTTCCTCTAGCTGGGTATCATCATCAGACCCTTCGAAACGCTGGGCATCCTCCTGGAGCATGAACCCAACACTGTGCTCAAACAGTTCGGGGGACTCCTCAGGAGGACACGGTGGGTCTAGGGAAGGAGTGACTGATGATGACATAGATACGAGGGAAGAGGACGCTTTGGCAGCTGCTTTGCCAGTACCCTGACCCTGGGTGAGAGAGCATGAGGAGGGCTTGGTCATCCACTCTACCAAGTCTTCGGCATGATGCGGCTCAACACGTCCAGCTGCCGAAAATAAGGACAAGCGTGTCCCATGGCCACGTGCTGATAACGATGCACTGCGTCCACGACCAGCACTGTTGTCTCTAGAAACAGAGCCTGCTTGCCCTCTTTTATTGGCTCCTGACTGTCTGCCTCTCCTTGTTTGCCTTCCAGACACTCTAAAGGCCTGCAGGGAGATGGGAAAACCAGCAATAAGGGGTAGCTTCAAATGTATAATGTGCAGGAGGCACACTACGCCCGCTGTAAGTGCTGCAGATGCCTGCCTGTGTTACTCAACAGGAAATCACAGCAATAAGGGCTAGCTTCAGGTGTATATTTTGCAAGAAGCACAATACGCCTGCTGCAAGTGCTGCAGATGCCTGCCTCTGTTGCTCAACAGGAAAACACAGCAATAAGGCCTAGCTTCAGGTGTATATTTTGCAGGAAGCACACTACGCCTACTGTAAGTGCTGCAGATGCCTGTTAGTGTAACACAAAAGAAAAAAAACTACGAGCAATAAGGGGTAGCTTCAGGTGTATAATGTGCAGGAGGCACACTACGCCTGCTGTAAGTGCTGCAGATGCCTGCCTGTGTTACACAACAGGAAATCACAGCAATAAGGGCTAGCTTCAGGTTTATATTTTGCAAGAAGCACAATACGCCTGCTGTAAGTGCTGCAGATGCCTGCCTTTGTTACTCAGCAGGAAATCACAGCAATAAGGGCTAGCTTCAGGTGTATATTTTGCAAGAAGCACAATACGCCTGCTGTAAGTGCTGCAGATGCCTGTTAGTGTGACACACACGGAAAACACAGCAATAAGGGCTAGCTTCAGGTGTATACTGTGCAGGAGGCTTAGCAAAAATATCACTGACACTGTCCCTGCCTATTCTTCTCTCTCCCTACACACAAGGTTTAGCAGAATTCACTGACACTGTCCCTACCTATCCTTCTCTCTCCCTACACACAAGGTTTAGCAGAATTCACTGACACTGTCCCTACCTATCCTTCTCTCTCCCTACACACAAGGTTTAGCAGAATATCACACTGACACTGTCCCTACCTATCCTTCTCTCTCCCTACACACAATTTCACTAACACTGTCCCTGCCTATGTAACTCTTTCCCTGCACGCCGGAACACACTACACAAGGCCACTGCGCTGGTGGCCTTTTATAGTGTGGGGCGTGTACTAAACCCCCCGAGCTATAATTGGCCACAGGCATCCTGCCTGTGGCCAATTATGGCTCTCCTCGCTGCCGGCGCTGTGATTGGCCAATCATGCGGGGTCACAGTGCATGCTTGGCCAATCACAGCGCCGGGATTTTGGGCCACTCGAATTTGGCGCGAACGACCCAAAACGTTCGATCTTCGTCGAATGATCGAACACACGATGTTCGAGTCGAACGTATTTTCGACTCGAACGCGGAGCTCATCCCTAATCCCTGTATGATGGAGGAGGGGGGGCACTGACACCTGTATGATGGAGGAGGGCACTGATCCCTGTATGATGGAGGAGGGGGGGGCACTGACACCTGTATGATGGAGGAGGAGGAGGGGGGCACTGATCCCTGTATGATGGAGGAGGAGGAGGAGGTCACTGATCCCTGTATGATGGAGAAGGAGGGGTGCACTGATCCCTGTATGATGGAGGAGGAGGAGGATGGGGGCACTGATCCCTGTATGATGGAGGAGGAGGGGGGGGGCACTGACCCCTATATGATGATGGAGGAGAGGGGGCACTCACCCCTGTATGATGATGGAAGAGGGGGGGCACTGACCCCTCCTCCATCATACAGGGGTCAGTGTCCACCCCCCCTCCAGCATACAGGGGTCAGTGTCCACCCCCCCCTCCATCATACAGGGGTCAGTGCCCCCCCTCATCCATCATACAGTGGTCAGTGTACCCCAGCATTGCTCACCTCATTTATTCCATGAAAGATGGTTTGAACACAGCATGACAGGAGCGGGAGGGGATACCATCTTTCATGGTATACCGATCTGCACCGATCTCCTCCTCCTCCTCCTCCATCATACAGGGATCAGTGCCCCCCTCCTCCTCCATCACACAGGGATCAGTGCCCCCCCCCTTGCAAGCAGCCTATGTGTCCCCGGTGAGCCACAGGGGATAGTGATCTTCATGCTACACCTGTTCTCTCCTCACAAGCAGCCTATGTGTCCCCGGTGAGCCACAGGGGATAGTGATCTTCATGCTACACCTGTTCTCTCCTCACAAGCAGCCTATGTGTCCGCTGTGAGCTACAGGGGATAGTGACCTTCATGATACACCTGTCCTCTCCTCACAAGCAGCCTATGTGTCCGCCGTGAGCTACAGGGGATAGTGATCTTCATGCTACTCCTGTCCCCTCCTCGCAAGCAGCCTATGTGTCCGCTGTGAGCCACAGGGGATAGTGATATTCATGCTACACCTGTCCCCTCCTCGCAAGCAACCTATGTGTCCGCTGTGAGCCACAGGGGATAGTGATATTCATGCTACATCTGTCCCCTCCTCGCAAGCAGCCCATGTGTCCCCGGTGAGCCACAGGGGATAGTGATCTTCATGCTACACCTGTCCCCTCCTCGCAAGCAGCCTATGTGTCCGCTGTGAGCCACAGGGGATAGTGATATTCATGCTACATCTGTCCCCTCCTCGCAAGCAGCCTATGTGTCCCCGGTGAGCCACAGGGGATAGTGATCTGAATGCTACACCTGTCCCCTCCTCGCAAGCAGCCTATGTGTCCGCTGTGAGCCACAGGGGATAGTGATATTCATGCTACATCTGTCCCCTCCTCGCAAGCAGTCTATGTGTCTCCGGTGAGCCACAGGGGATAGTGATCTTCATGGTACAGCTGTCCCCTCCTCACAAGCAGCCTATGTGTTTGCCGTGAGCCACAGGGGATTGTGATCTTCATGCTACACCAGTCCCCTCGTCGCAAGCAGCCTATGTGTCCGCCGTGAGCCCTCACCATGTCCCGCAGCTGCTGCCATCTAGATGGAGTTCGTGTCTTCCTCTGTGTAGCCAATAGATCAGCATGTGAGGGGTTAATCCAAGTCAGCTGTAGACATCGTGAGCAGCTCTGCACTCGGTTTCTTTGGTCACAAAGCGGCGCATGCGCAGTAGCGTCAGGGGGTAGCGTCTTACACGGGGTAGTGATAGCATGCTACACCGGTACCGGCCGTCCGTATGTCCCCATGACTCCAAACTTGGCATGAATGTAGCCTAGAGTGTCCCCTACCAGTGTGCCAAGTTAATAGGTTCTGAAATATCATATCCCAAGCTGGCCATCCCCCCACCCTTTGAAGCCAGTGTCAAATGGCCATTTTTACGGGTACATGTTTTGGTTTTACCGGTCTCTTTGGGCAACCGGTACCAGCCTGGAGCCCAAACTTAGCACACATGTAGCCCCAGTCCTCCTCTACCGATGTGCCAAGTTTGGGTGACCACTGATTTTTCATAGCCTACCAACCCCGCCATAGGCTCCCATGTTAAATTTTCAAATCTCGGTTAACTTTGGGGAGTCGATACTGGCCGGCCGTAGGTCCCCTGGAGCCCAAACATGGCACACATGTAGCCCATTTCCTCCTCTACCGGTGTGCCAAGTCTGAGGACTGGGGCACGTAAACACCGCTTTTCCAAAGCCGACCACCCCCCCGCCATAGACTCCCATGTTAAACGGTAATTTTCCGGTTTCCAAATTTACACGTCCGGTTCTCCTAAACCGTAACCGGTAGTGACTCACTTTCTTTGCCCTCTGGTAGGCACATATTTCGGGAATGTGCATGCCAAGTTTGGGGGTCACTGGGACCTATGGCCGAGTAGGAACCGTGTCCCAAGCTGACCCGGTTTTCCGATAGGCGCCAATGTTAAATCGTTGTTTTGGAGTGACCGTCTTTGGGATGTTGGTACCGGCCGGCCGTATGTTCCCTGGAGCCCAAACTTGGCACACATGTAGCCCCATTCCTCCTCTACTGGTGTGCCAAGTCTGAGGACTGGGGCACGCAAGCACCGCTTTTCCAAAGCCGACCACCCTCTACCATAGACTCCCATGTTAAATGATAATATTCCGGTTAGGTTTGGGCAACCGGTACCGGTTCCCTGGACCCCACCTTTGGAACCTGAGTCCCCAAGGAGTGGGCCTACCACCTCTCGGTGTCGGTGTATTTTTAAGACCCGTGGCCGAGACGGTAGGTGTGGAAGTTTTTACCGGTGTACCAGTTACCGAATACCGATCTTAAAAATTGGTAAGGGTCTCATTTTGTTAGAAAGCGTTGCGCCAATCTAAAGAGACCCCCTGAAACTCTCTGCAGTGAAACGGTCCCGAGCTATACTGGTTCAAAGTGCACTTATCCGTTTACTGGAACCTTCCGGTTGGGGTACCGAGCCCAAACTCGGTGTGTGGGTACCCCTAGAGTTCCCCTACAGCACCATGAAGTGTGGTATTTTTGTGACCCATGGCCCGGGAGTACAGTTACCGTGAAAGAGGGTACCTTGGTGTGACCGGTAACTCCCCGGCAAAAGGTCCCTGAAACCCCATCTTTCATCAGGGGGCCATGTGCTATTTAGGTGTATGTTCCCCAAGTTTGGAGTCGGTAGCCCATTGGGTTCGAAAGTTATTCACCGAAAAACGGTTTTCTCTATTAAAGTCAATGGGGAACCACCTCAGATTTTTGGCCCAAAAACACCCAAATTTACACGTCCGGTTCTCCCGAACCATAACCGGTAGTGACTCACTTTCTTCACCCTCTGGTAGGCACGTATTTCGGAAACGTGCATGCCAAGTTTGGGGGTCACTGGGACCTATGGCCGGGTAGCAACCGTGTCCCAAGCTGACCCGGTTTTCCGATAGGCGCCAATGTTAAATCTGTGTTTTGGAGTGACCAACTTTGGGGAGTCGGTACCGGCCGGCCGTATGTCCCCTGGAGCCCAAACTTGGCACACATGTAGCCCCATTCCTCTATCGGTGTGCCAAGTCTGGGGACCCGAGAACGTAAGATCGGGGAGCACTGCTTTTCCAAAGCCGACCAACCACGCCATAGACTCCCTTGTTAAACAGTAATTTTCCGGTTAGGTTTGGGCAACCGGTACCTGTCGGCCATCGGTTCCCTGGACCCCACCTTCGGAACCTGAGTCCCCAAGGAGTGTGCCCTACCACCTCTCGGTGTCGATGTATTTTTAAGAGCCGTGGCCGAAGCGGTAGGTGTGGAAGATTTTACTGGTGTACCGGTTACTGAATACTGGCCATAAAAATACCAGCGGGGTCTCATTTTGTTGGAAAGCGTTGGGGCAATCTAATGAGACCCCCTGGAGCTATCTGCGGTGAACCGGTCCTGAGCTATACATCCCAGAACCTGTACCAAACATCCAGCCTGTGATATCCATGGTGTGCCCCATCCAGCCTGTGATACAGTGATACAGCTTGTTGTTGTCCCCTCACAACCAGCCTGTGTGTCCGCGGTGAGCCCTCGTCATGTCCCTCAGCTGCTGTCATCTAGATGGAGTTCCTGTCTGCCTCTGTGTAGTGTGAGGGGTTAATCCGAGTCAGCTGCAGACATCGTGAGCAGCTCTGATCTCGGTTCCTTTGGTCTCAAATCGGCACATGCGCAGTAGCGTCAGGGGGTAGCATCTTACACGGGGTAATGATATGCATGCTACACCGGGTTCATCAAACACATCAAGCACAATCTGTGTTTCATTAGCTGTGGAGTGGAAGTCAAGGACCTATCACCTGCCCATGCTATCAAAGAAAATGCATATAAACAAAAAAAGGTGTCCCATACCAAGCCAGTAGGGGACCAGAGGACCAAATGAGTGAAACCAAATTCAATGAGTGAGAAATTGAAAAAGATAAAAATTTATTGATAAATAGAAATGATATATATTAAAAAAAACTCTTAGTAGGAGAGAATAGGAAATGCTTGAAATCTGACACTAAACAAATAGAAACATAAGCATCAAAAATGGTCTCCACGTGTAACCACTAATACGATACAAGACAAAACAAATAACATAGAAAAGCAAATAAACGATCGTCCGGACGCCAAAAATCTCTATATAGATGAGCATGTCGCGACAAGAGGTCGAATAAATCTTTATGAATCACGTAGTAAGACATGGACATCCATATAAAGGTCCCTGGGGGGGGTGTGAGTAGGGAGGGAAAGGGAAAAGGGGAAAAATCACCAATCCTACTGGAGAAGAAAATATGATAAGCTGCATAAGTATTGCACCACCAAAAGTTCAACAGTTGGATGATGGAAACCGTATTAATCCATAGTGTTGCTTATTGTAAAGAAAGTTTTATGGTTGAAAACAACAATATATGAGATCAATGGATGAATAATCATACATCTGATAGTGATGGAAGTAGCAGGTGGAGATCTCCTGGATAATACCACACTCTATAAAGATCCGGATGTAAATCTTGTATGTATAGATGTGTAGTGAGACACAGGGATATGCAATATAGTTATTGGAGGATTACCGCCGTATAATCAATAGCTTGCAGTCAAGCATACGATACCCATTTAGGGGAGCCTGGATATAAAGGCATCCGCCGGTCATCGTCCATGCAAAGTCCCTATGTCCATCTGATAATGCGGATCTCCTATTGTTGTAGAGCAATTCACTATCGATATGGTGGGGTGCTGAAGCTGTCCCTCCAATAGGTAGCGGACAAGCCGATGTGCAATGCTGGTGTCAGGTCCCTTTGGTTTCTCGTGCCCGCCAAGGGCTTGCTTCCGGGACGCGGTGGAGAGGGGGCGTCACGTGACGCTGGTGACGTCAACGCGTTTCGCAAGGAGGATTCACGTAGCTTCGTCTGGACGTACAGGCGGGTCTCTGACAGTTCCTTTTGATGGCACCACGCCATGCAGAGTAACCGCCCCATAGAAAATCTTAAAGGAACAACGTTCATTTCAATCCAATGCCTGATAATCATCGTTTTGCTTCCAAAGCTAAATGTTGTTCTATTTAATGGCATAAATTAAGACAGTATAGAATCTATATGTCTATATTGTAAGGAATATTCAAATATATCTATATTATCACTAAATAAAGGGAGAGAGGGAGGGAGAAGAGGTTATGGGGAAACACAAAGAGGAAAGTGATGGAGGACATAAACAAACCACAGTGTACAGAAACATACATGTGAACAGGCATCAACATTTATAGTGCATGCCCACCAGAACAAATCAAATTGATCAAAAAGGTCCAAAATGTGCAGAGACATGTATGTGTATCTAAACCGTGTCACAGTGCCGCATAAAAATCTAGGCGGGTCATGCATTGAGGGCACGTTTGCCAAAAAGGCTTGTATACATATTCAAGCATACACATACAAATAAATGCACACATTTAAAGGACCATATCCACCCACACATATGGACGGATAACTTAGAGATATGTCATAAATAACAAAAATATCTCTGGCAATATATCAATGTATGCCATTTAGAGGTCTCAATTGAGGTTCATTCAAGATATGGTACTATGCAGACCACAGCCACCATCCCCCATCGATATATAGATAGAAAACAGATAAATAGTGCGCATGAAATAAAAAATAATAAAAACTAAAAAGCACACAAAAATTATGAATTAAATAATAAGAAAAAATTGTGCTAGAACCCAGAAACAGAGTGGAAAGCTGCCAGCACTCAAACAAACAAAGTGAAACGGAGAATGGGGTAAATAGTGCAGCGCTAAAACATCAATAGTGAATATTGAAAATTACCACTAAATGATAAATGGCAATACAAATCAAACAATAGCAGTGAATCGTAAAGAACAAAATTAATGTGATAAAAAGAAACTCCAATGTGTATAATTAACCACTTCCATACATGGCTTTTTGTACCACTTCAATACCGGGCCTATTCTAGCACTTCTCTCCTACATGTACAAATCATCATTCTTTTGCTAGAAAATTACTCAGAACTCCCAAACATTATATATGTTTTTTTAGCAGACACCCTAGGGAATAAAATGGCGGTCATTGCAACATTTTTTCTTGCACAATATTTGCGCAATAATTTTTCAAACGCCTTTTTAAAAAAAAAAAAAATGGTTTCATGAATTAAAAAATAACAAAACAGTAAAGTTAGCCCAATTTTTTGGGAAAATATGAAAGATGATGTTACGCCGAGTAAATAGATACCTAACGTGTCACGCTTTAAAATTGCGCACACTCATGGAATGGCGCCAAACTTTGGTACTTAAAAATCTCCATAGGCGACACTTTAATTTTTTTTACAGGTTACCAGGTTACAATTACAGAGGAGGTCTAGTGCTAGAATTGTTGCACGCGCTCTAACGCATGCGGCGATACCTCACATGCGTGGTTTGAACGGCGTTTACATATGTGGGCGACTTACGTGGGCATTCGCTTCTGATCGCGAGCTACCAGGGAGAGGGGCGTTTTAATATTTTTTTTTTTATTATTATTTTTTTTTTTTTTACTTTTTTTTTTTTTTACAATTATTTAACTTTTTTTTTTTTTTTTATCACTTTTATTCCTATTACAAGGAATGTAAACATCCCTTGTAATAGGAATGTGTGTGACAGGTTCTCTTTATTGAGAGTTCCGGGGTCAATAAGACCCCACATCTCTCCTCCAGGCTGGAAAGCATGAGATCAGTGAAAATTTTTTCACTGATCTCATACTTACAGCCGCAATGGCGGTTTTGTTTACATTTGAGGCCCGGGCGTGACGTCATCACATCGCGCCCGGGCCTCCGACGATCATGGAGATGACTGGTGACCATCTGGTCACCAGTCATCTCTATGCTCATTACGTGACCCACCAACGACGCCGGAAGATTCGCTCCGGGTCCCCGATCGCACGGGAGAGCCCGGAGAAGCACCGGATGGCGGCGGGAGGGGGGGGATGTCCCCTCCCGCCGCCTATTAGAACGATCAAGCGGCAGAACCGCCACTATGATCATTCTTATGGTGCACAGAGTCGCTGGCCCAAGAAAAGGATATCTAAATGATGCCTCTAGCTGCAGGCATCATTCAGATATCCCCCTACAAATCCGAGGACGTCATATGACGTCCACCCAGGATGGGAGATCCCATCTGTGGACGTCATTTGACTATGGCTGGGTAGGGAAGTGGTTAAAGTCCATGTGAAATGAACACAAGTGGTGTGTGGAAAATTTCAAAAAAGTATATGAAAGTCCATATAATGTGAACACACAATGTGATGATCCTTCCCACGGAATGACCCGGGATACAGGTATAACAGGTTGACTGTTGACAAGATCGAATACTTCAAAAGGTAAATAGATGGGGTACTCTTACCGCAACAGATGGACTCATCTATCGTATGACAGTGAGTCAGACAGGCAGCGACCTGGATCTTAGTAACCGGATCTCTGGTGGTTGCCATGGAGGTCTGGATCAATCCAAAGGAGGATGGTCCAATGAGCTGAGGTGTATAGCCTACACTCCTTCCACTACTCACAATGTAGATATAGACAGGCTCCACAAAGATGATGGGAACAGATGGGGATAAAGAAAACAGTCCATCTGTTGCGGTAAGAGTACCCCATCTATTTACCTTTTGAAGTATTCGATCTTGTCAACAGTCAACCTGTTATACCTGTATCCTCCGTGGGAAGGATCATCACATTGTGTGTTAACATTATATGGACTTTCATATACTTTTTGAAGTTTTCCACACACCACTTGTGTTCATTTCACATAGACTTTAATTATACACATTGGAGTTTCTTTTTATCACATTCATTTTGTTCTTTATGATTCACTGCTATTGTTTGATTTGTATTGCCATTTATCATTTAGTGGCAATTTTCAATATTCACTATTGATGTTTTAGCGCTGCACTATTTACCCCATTTACACAAAAATTATGGAATGGGAGTATGTTCGGTGGATTACGTCTCAAGGAACACTTAAACAGAAAGTGGGATGTCTCCTTTCTAGAGTCTTATATACAATATAAGATCATCCCACGTGGTTTGCGTGATAAAGTTATACCAGCAGAGCATCTATATAATGATCGCTTCCTGGAGAAGTGGAAAACTCTATGTATAGATCACGGTCTGGCAGTGATAGAGTTGATCATTGAGGAAGAGAAGTTACAATTAACCGAATTGGCAAAGTTGATTGAGGAGAGTACCGCGGCATTAGGAGTCAGATGAATTTCAAGGAGTCAGATGAATTTTCAAAACAAAATGAGTCCCTTAAAAAGGAAATAGAGAAAACTCAACATAATTTGAAAATCACAAAACAATCTAAATTCAGAAGGGATCTCAATGATTGGGAGAAAGGAGAAATCTTCTAACTGATTAATCAGCGCGGTAGAAGTAGGTCCAGGAAGGGTGGCTTCAGGTCCAGATCATGTTCTAGAACTGAAGGACCCCTCAATGATGCAGAAAGAGAACTGAGCAAATGGGTTACTTTTTTAGTACCTGGGGCAGAGGGAGAGGACGAACAGGGCAGTCAATCTCACCCCCATATCCCCAAAGAAACAGCTGTCAAGAATGCTCGAGGCAAAAAGGGCCAAGGGGACAGGGTGGAACAACGAGAAGTCAAAACAATCGACAACGACGGTAGGCATAGATGACATGCCAACTGCTAATGATATGAAGGTTATCAACTTATCGCATTTTATGTTGACAACAAGACATATTAATCTCCTTAGTAAGGGGATGTCCTTTTCCCCTATTGATGGTATGGATGAATTTACTGTCTTTAAGGACATTACCCTCTTTCTCTGGAAAGTGTATTACCGTTCATTATACAGCTGTGGTGGTAACGTATCAGCTGATAATATAGTTTTGGACGATAATGACACTGAAGACCTTGAGATCCTAAATTCTCTGCTGGAAGAGAATGAAGGAAAGAGAGACATAGAAACTGTTACAAGAAGAAAAGCAAACCTGACTATAAAATCTAAGAAAATGCCATCTTTGAATAAAAATAAATATCTCAGTTTATTTCAGGAAATGATCAGAAATGATTTAAATCAAATGGATTGGACCAAAAATTACGTAGACACTCTTTCCAAAAATGAAAGATCAGCACTAAAAGAGCTGCAGGAGGCAAAGGGTGTAGTAATAACAAGGAGTGACAAAGGTGGTAATGTGGTGCTACTAAGTGAGGAAATGTATGAAGGGGAGGTCAAGCGCCTGTTGGGGGATAAGGATACTTACAAATTACTTGAGATTAATCTGTTCCCCTTATTGGTAAAAACACGTAATGAAAAACTTAAGCTAGCCCAAGAATCTGGTTTGCTTACCAAACAGGAATTTGAACATCTAGGGGGTAGATGAATTTAACATATTGTGACAGCAGGAAGGTAAAGTCACCTGGTTGCATCCAGGGGGGTAGATATATTTCGCCCAGATTCAGGCTTTACGCCGACTTATACAACTAGGTGGAGAGTTGTATAAGGCTAGTGGGCTCATGGATGACTCATACCTCTAGGGAGAGGGCTGGGCGTCGTGCAGACAGGGAGTTGATGAGACCAGCTGAAGCTTGTCAGCTCATTTAGGCCTCTATAAGAACTCCCAGCTTCATTAGATGTTAGCTCATGCCTGGAACCAGACCTGTGTGGACTGTCTAGGGAGAGTGAACCCCTGTGCGGTGAGAAAAAGCCTGTGTGGCTATTTGCTTGGACATTTAAAACCAGGGACTTAGGGACTAGGACAGCACTAGGCTGATCCCAGTTGTTAGTTAGGAAACCTGTATGTTTAGTCAGAGGTCAACTTGACCAGGATTTATTTTGGTTATGTTTCTTTTGCTTTGCTGTGTTTTGTCACTGTAAATAGAAAATAAGCCGCACCTTTTTGATTTTGAAAACCATGACCTCCGTTTGCTGGGCCTGTTTTGTGTGGGGAGCCCATCCCGGGGGTCACACACACCCGCTGCCGAGCTAACCCCCTCACAGTTGGTGGAGAACCAGTGGCAGTTTTTTTTAAGCCAGCATGGAGGAGATACTGAAACAGCTGGCTCTAGCAAATGCCAATCAACAGCAGACAAATGCAGGTTTGCAAAGGAGCCTTGCAGCCCAGCAGCAAGCTCATCAACAAGCCCAGCAGCAATCTGAGGCCCGCTTCATAGACCTGTTACAGAAGCAAGAGCAGAGACTACAACAAATGGAAGCAGTAATGCAGCAACGTCCGCAGACCAGTGAGGAAAGCCGTCCCACTAATACCGCGTCCTTTGGGGTGAGTCGTTTATTGACAAAAATGACTGGAGAGGATGATCCAGAGGTATTTTTGACCACATTTGAAAGGACTGCTGAAAGAGAAAAGTGGCCTGAGGAGCAGTGGGCTGGACTGGTGGCTCCTCTGTTAACTGGTGAATCGCAGAAGGCTTACTATGACCTAGAGCCTGACCAAGCAAAAGACTATGTGATGCTAAAAGCTGAAATATTGGCAAGGCTGGGTGTCACCCTGGCTGTCCGGGCTCAGCGTGTGCATAACTGGACTTTCCAGCTTGGAAAACCCCCCAGGTCTCAAATGTATGATCTCATTCACCTGAGCAGGAAGTGGCTACAGCCAGAGACTTTGTCCGCACCAGAGATTGTGGAACGTGTTGTAATGGATCGGTTTTTGAGAGCTCTTCCTACTGCCATCCAAAAGTGGGTAAGCCATGGAGACCCAGAGACGGCCGGTGGTCTTGTGGATCGTGTAGAGAAATACTTGGCTACAGAGAACCTGACGGCCTCTTCCAGAGACTCTCGGACTTTCCACCCTAAGACCAGACCATCCCCAGGGGCGGATAAGAGGATTCCAAGGGGTGAGGGTGGAGAGAGTGAGAGGGTGGGAGCTCTACCCAAAGTTTGGCGAGAACAGCCTGGGAAGTCAGGGGCTCAAGAGGCAGCCAAATGGATTGTTTGCTACCGCTGCCGGCAAGCGGGACATATTGCAGCAAATTGCCCGGTTGTGGAGGAACCCATGCAGTGTGACTTTCTGACGGGCAGACGTCAGTCGCTGTGTGCGACAGTCGCATGCACTGCCACTCGAGGAACTGAGAAACATTTATGCAAAATGTGTGTTAATGGTAGAAATGTTGTGGTATTGCTGGATTCAGGTAGCCTTGTGACCCTGATAAAGGCTGAGTTAGTTAAAACAGAGGTCTCTGGGAATAGCAAGGTAGCTGTTATTTGTGTGCATGGGGACACCCGAGAGTATCCAGTGACTACAGTGTGTTTCGAGACCCCCAAAGGTACCCTCTCTCATCCAGTGGGCTTAGTATCTCAGTTACCGCATGACGCCATTGTGGGAAGGGATTTTCCGAAGTTCTGGGAACTGTGGGATGATCCTGAGCCCCTCACTGGTGCCCCTATGTACCAGGAATGTGATAGCCAGAACTCCCCTGAGAGTGGTGAGGACTCTCCGGAATTTCCCTTATCAGTATTGGCAGGGGAGATTCAAGAAACTGGAGAGGAGCCCACCTCCTCAGACGAAAACCTACCGTCTGTGGAGTTTTCTGATCTTGAGGTTCACAGGGAAAACTTTGCCACAGAACAGTTGAAAGACCCCGCCCTAATAAAGGCACGGGAAAACATAGTGAAAATAGATGGCGAGTTAGTGAACCCAGATAATACCTGCACTTACCCATACTTCAGCGTAGAGAAGGACCTACTGTATCGGGTGGCAAAAAGGGCAGAAGAAACCGTTGAGCAGCTTGTGGTGCCCAAACCTTACAGGAAGTTGGTGTTGGAGTTGGCCCATGGGCACATTCTTGGAGGTCATCTGGGGACAGAGAAAACCCGAGAGAGGGTATTACAGAGATTCTATTGGCCGGGGGTGATGAAGGACGTAGAAAATTATTGTTCCTCCTGCCCTGTGTGTCAGAGGTTGGCCCCGATGCCACATTTCCGTAGCCCGCTGGTCCCTCTACCCATCATTGAGGTCCCGTTTGAGAGGATTGCCATGGATTTGGTAGGTCCTATAATCAAGTCCGCTAGGGGGCACCAGTACATATTAGTTATAATGGACTATGCCACCCGTTATCCAGAAGCGATCCCTCTCCGAAATACCTCGGCCAAAACCATAGCCAAAGAGCTATCTCTTGTTTTTAGCCGGGTGGGTATTTGTAAAGAACTGCTTACGGACCAAGGTACACCCTTTATGTCCCGGGTTATGAAAGAGCTGTGTAAATTGTTCAAAGTGACGCAATTGCGTACGTCTGTGTATCACCCCCAAACCGATGGGCTGGTTGAAAGATTCAACAAAACCCTAAAACAAATGTTGAAGAAAGTGGTGGATAGAGATGGAAAGGATTGGGACTGTTTACTTCCTTATTTGATGTTTGCTATTAGGGAGGTGCCCCAATCCTCTACGGGATTCTCCCCCTTTGAGTTACTGTATGGGAGACACCCAAGAGGGCTGTTGGATATTGCCAAGGAAACTTGGGAAAGTGAGAGTTCTCCCCACAGGAGTGTGATTGAGCATGTCGCCCTGATGCAAGATCGAATTGCACAGGTAATGCCCATCGTGAAGGAACATTTGGCCCAAGCGCAGTTGGCACAGCAAAGAGTGTACAACCGTGGAGCCAAGACCCGTACCTTTTCCCCGGGGGATAGGATATTGGTACTTGTCCCTACGGTTGAAAGTAAATTCCTTGCCAAATGGCAAGGCCCCTACGAGATAATGGAAAAAGTGAGCGAAGTGAATTACAAGGTCAGACAACCAGGAAGGCGAAAGCCCGAACAGATCTATCACGTTAATCTGTTGAAAGCCTGGAGGGATAGAGAGTCCCTAGTCGCAGACACTTGGTCACCAGCTCAAACTGGTTGCGTGATTCCTGAGGTTGGAATAGCAGCCACCTTGTCACAACCCCAACAACAGGAGGTTAAGGAGTTTGTGCTTCGCAACAAGGAGGTATTCTCTGAGCTGCCGGGACAAACATCTGGGGTAGAGCATGACATCATTACCCCGCCCGGTGAAAGGGTGAAGTTAAAACCCTATCGGATCCCAGAGGCTCGACGGGAGGCAATACGGGAGGAAGTACAGAAAATGCTGAACTTAGGGGTGATAGAGGAGTCCCAAAGTGATTGGTCTAGTCCCATCGTGTTGGTGCCTAAACCGGATGGGAGCTGGCGATTTTGTAACGATTTTCGTCAGTTGAACAAAGTTACAAAAGTTGACACCTACCCCATGCCACGTATAGATGAGTTGATCGACCGGCTGGGAACAGCCCGATACATGACGACTCTTGACCTCACAAAAGGGTATTGGCAAATCCCCCTGGCCAAGTCGGCCAAAGAGAAAACCACATTTGTAACCCCAGACGGGGCGTTCCAATATAAAAGAATGCCGTTCGGGTTACAGAATGCGCCGGCCACATTCCAGCGGAAAATGGACCAGATGCTGAGGCCCCATCGGAAGTATGCTGCGGCTTACCTGGATGACGTAATTGTCCATAGCACAGATTGGGCCTCACATCTGCCAAAAGTGCAAGCAGTCCTGGACTCTGTTCGGGAAGCGGGGTTTACGGCTAACCCCAAGAAGTGTACCATTGGGCAGGAGGAGGCCAAATATCTTGGGTACACCATTGGGAGGGGAGTAATAAAACCCCAACTCAACAAAGTCGAGGCCATCCAGAGTTGGCCACGTCCCAACAGCAAGAAGCAGGTACGAGCCTTTCTGGGAATCGCTGGGTATTATCGGCGATTCATTCCCCACTTTGCTTCTAAGGCTGTGCCCCTAACCAACCTGACGAAGGGGAAAGGGTCGGTCATGATTAAATGGACCCCCGAGGCTGAGGCAGCATTCCAATTCTTGAAACAAGCCTTATGTAGCCAGCCAGTGTTGTACTCACCCGACTTCTCTAAAGACTTTGTCGTACAAAGTGATGCGTCAGATGTGGGGTTAGGAGCAGTATTGTCCCAGGTCTGGAACGGGGAAGAGCACCCAGTCATTTACCTCAGCAGGAAGTTGAAGTCCCATGAGGTAAATTACGCCACCGTTGAAAAGGAGTGTTTAGCGGTGAAGTGGGCTCTAGATTCCCTTCGGTACTACCTGCTAGGTAGGCACTTTGACATGGTTACGGATCACGCTCCGTTAAAGTGGATGGCTCAAAACAAGGAAACAAATAGAAGAGTGAATAGGTGGTTCCTGGCCCTCCAGGAATTCAACTTCACAGTAAAGCATCGCCCTGGCGTTCAAATGGGGAATGTGGATGCTTTGTCTCGAGTACATGAATGCCTGATTGCTGGTGTTCCAACCCCGAGGTTAAAACAAGAGGGGGGGGTATGTGACAGCAGGAAGGTAAAGTCACCTGGTTGCATCCAGGGGGGTAGATATATTTCGCCCAGATTCAGGCTTTACGCCGACTTATACAACTAGGTGGAGAGTTGTATAAGGCTAGTGGGCTCATGGATGACTCATACCTCTAGGGAGAGGGCTGGGCGTCGTGCAGACAGGGAGTTGATGAGACCAGCTGAAGCTTGTCAGCTCATTTAGGCCTCTATAAGAACTCCCAGCTTCATTAGATGTTAGCTCATGCCTGGAACCAGACCTGTGTGGACTGTCTAGGGAGAGTGAACCCCTGTGCGGTGAGAAAAAGCCTGTGTGGCTATTTGCTTGGACATTTAAAACCAGGGACTTAGGGACTAGGACAGCACTAGGCTGATCCCAGTTGTTAGTTAGGAAACCTGTATGTTTAGTCAGAGGTCAACTTGACCAGGATTTATTTTGGTTATGTTTCTTTTGCTTTGCTGTGTTTTGTCACTGTAAATAGAAAATAAACCGCACCTTTTTGATTTTGAAAACCACAACCTCCGTTTGCTGGGCCTGTTTTGTGTGGGGAGCCCATCCCGGGGGTCACACACACCCGCTGCCGAGCTAACCCCCTCACAATATTTAATCTGTACATAATACCAAAGGTACACAAAAATAAAAAGAAAACCCCGGGCCGACCCATTGTGTCTGCCATTAAGGGCCCCATGGACAGGATGGGTAGATATCTTGATGGTTTGCTTAAGGACATGGTCCATGAGTTGAGATCATATGTCCGGGATACAAGAGATGTCCTGGCAAAAAGGAAGGATCTATGTATCCTGGAAAATGCATGGTTGGTGGGGGTGAATGTAGAGTCGCTCTACACCTCAATACTGCATTCTTGCGGTTTGAGAGCAGTGGAGTTTTTTCTGCACCACTTCTACCCAAGATGTTCCCATCAAAATGAATTTATTTTGGAACTCTTCAATTTTGCATTGGAAAATAACTGCTTCCAATTTCTGTCTAAATTCTATAGACAGACTAGGGGAACTTCTATGGGGGCATCATGGGCTCCCGCCTATGCCTGTCTACACCTTGGGCTATGGGAGGAGGAAGAAGTCTACATGTCTCTCATATATTGTTATTTTCAACCATAAAACTTTCTTTACAATAAGCAACACTATGGATTAATACGGTTTCCATCATTCAACTGTTGAACTTTTGATGGTGCAATATTTATGCAGCTTATCATATTTTCTTCTCCAGTAAGATTTGTGATTTTGCTGGGGATCCCTTTCTCACACCAGTGTTCCTCATGAGGCCCATTAGATTTTTCCCCTTTTCCCTTTCCCTCCCTACTCACACCCCCCCTTTCCCTAATTTTTGGGCTTGAGCCTTCCAGGGACCTTTATATGGATGCCCATGTCTTACTACATGATTCATAGAGATTTATACGACCTCTTGTCGTGACATGCTCATCTATATAGAGATTTTTGGCATCCAGACGATCGTTTATTTGTTTTTCTATGTTGTTTGTTTTATCTTGTGCCTTGTATCGTATTAGTGGCTACACATGGAGACCATTTTTGATGCTTATGTTTCCATTTATTTAGTGTCAGATTTCAAACATTTCCTATTCTCTCCTACTGAGAGTTTTTTTAAGATATATCATTTCTATTTATCAATAAATTATTATCTTTTTCAATTTCTCACTCATTGAATTTGGTGTCACTTATTTGGTCCTCTGGTCCCCTACTGGCTTGGTATGGGACACCTCTTTTTGTTTATATGCAGTATTCTTTGACTAGAGAGACACCGCCCACATTGGGTACACAATGCTAGTGAGCAAATACTAGTGTGCTCTGCAAACCTATATGCCCTTTTTTGTTTCTTTTTTTTGTTTTGATTATCAAAGAAAATGGATTGGTAGCCCCCTTGTGATAACAATAAGGTTAAAGAAAAAAAAGAGGAAAAGGTATTTAAAAGATACATTTTAATAAAATAACACAAATAATTAGGAAAAAATAAATACAGTAGCTGTGAAAATATTGTGTGACACAAAAAAAATGCACCTGCCACCATTTCATTCTCCAGGATCTCTGCTTTCAGAAAATATATAATTGTTTGGGGTTTAAAGTAATTTCTAGTAAAAATGTCAGATTTTATTGTGTGTGTGAAAAATGTAAACAATTGCCCTGAGAGACCAGTGATTAAGCAGGTGCAGGCGTCATAGGCTTGCCCTGTTTAAATGCATGTGTACAGAAATGTGTCTCCCTAGAAGTACCAAAGAACATGGGAGGCAGTGGTATCAGCATCCGCAGCACCAGACAGGAAATGCGGGGCAGTTACCCAACAGTATTGAGGCTCATTTAGTGCAATACCTGGGAGATGAATCAGAGTAGGAATGCCTGCTACTTAATTTTTCTTTCAGTCTAATGTGCTGTTTCTCCTTTTCCTGAAATTTAATTTTAAAAGTGTTAGCACAACTATGCAAATTGTAATCTGGTTCCTTTATATTTGTACAATTGATAATAACTCTCCCATGCAGGAAAATAAGCTTAAATTCTCAAGATATTTGGAGAACGAATACAAAGTGAAAATCAATCCAAACTCAATGTTTGATGTCCATGTGAAGAGAATACATGAGTACAAGCGTCAGCTCTTGAACTGTCTGCATGTGATCACCTTATACAACCGTAAGTAAATAAACCAAATCAACTACTGACTACAACAAGTTAAAATGGCCAAAACTGTACATTTTATTGTATTATAATATTTAATATTTGCAATACCAAAGTTGGTAAAATAAATCTAAACTCTTTGAAATGCCTACAAAAAGCCAAGCAGAGTCTTCAAATACAGACTATGGAGCTGTATCCTGTTAGGAATATTTCTGAAGCGCCTTTGTGTATCCTATTAAAGTTGTTTCAGGATATCCCTGACTATATTGGCAAGATAAATATCCATGAAACAATGTAAACCACAAAGAATGCTGATAATCCAGTAGACTCACCATTTCAGCTATCATACAGGACTTTTGCCCTGGGAAATATGCTATACCTTGGATTGCAGGCTGCACATACTCTTCCCCAAAAGACAACCATTAATAATATGATGACCCTTGCTTTAAAACTGACATACCACAAAAAAAAGTGCTGGCAACAGGGTAGGAGAAAGGGTAGCTCTTTTGCTGTTACTGACCAACAGCAAGAATACCTGGACTGCAATCCCTATACATACTCAGCCCCATACCTTTTAGAAAATTACATTACACCTTATTGGACAACTTTACCTGTTCCTAAAGGTGTGAAAAAGAGACAGTGCACCGGAAACACATGCCCTAGTAATATTGACTATCGTGAATGCGTAAAAGGGATTGGAGGGGGCACAGCCACAAAGCGCTGTAAGTGTGCCTAATTAAATTGTGCCCCCTTTTTACCCATCTTCCCCAAAAGGCAACCATTATTAATATGATATAAAATAAGTACACAAAACATCAATTGGCAGAAAAACAGCAATTGCACTTTATTTTGGTTTATTCAAACAGTAAATATTCTTGAGAACTCAATACCAAATTATGAAAGATAATAACATAAAATGAATAAGTCAAAGGACCTCGAGCAAAAATTATTATTATTATTATACATTTGGCATGGACCATAGGGTGAGTACATGAATTGAAACTGGCTACAAGGGCAAGTTCAAAGGGTGGTGATAAATGGGGAGTACTCAAAATGATCAGGGGTGGGTAGTGGGGTCCCCCAGGGTTCTGTGCTGCGACCAATTCTGTTTAATTTGTTCATAAACGACCTGGAGGATGGGGTAAACAGTTCAATCTCTGTATTTGCAGACGATACTAAGCTAAGCAGGGCAATAACTTCTCCGCAAGATGTGGAAACCTCAACAAATTAATGGGGTGGGCAACTACATGGCAAATGAGGTTTAATGTAGAAACATTTTAAATAATGCATTTGAGTGGCAAAAATATAAATGCAATCTACACACTGGGGGGAGAAACTCTGGGGGAATCAAGGATCGAAAAGGACCTGGCGGTCCTAGTAGATGATAGGCTCAGCAATGGCATGCAATGCCAAGCTGCTGCTAACAAAGCAAACAGAATATTGGCATGCATTAAAAAGGGGATTAACTCAAGAGATAAAGCGATAATTCTCCAACTCTACAAGACTGTGGTCTGGCCTCACCTGGAGTATGCTGTCCAGTTCTGGGCACCAGTCCTCAGGAAGGATGAACTGAAAATGGAGCGAGTACAGAGAAGGGCAACAAAGCTGATAAAGGGACTGGAGGATATTAGTTATGAAGAAAGGTTACGAGCAGTGAACTTATTCTCTCTGGAGAAGAGACGCTTGAGAGGGGATATGATTTTAATTTCCAAATACCATACTGGTGACCCCACAATAGGGATAAAAGTTTTCCGTAGAAGGGAGTTTAATATGGCACGTGGCCACTCATTAAGATTAGAAGAAAAGAGGTTATATTGCGTAGAGGGTTCTTTTTTTGTAAGATGTGGAATTCCTTTCCACAGGCGGTGGTTTCAGCGGGGAGCATCGATAGTTTCAAAAAACTATTAGATAAGCACCTGAACAACCACAACATACAGGGATATACAATGTAATACTGACATATAATCTTACACATAGGTTGGACTTGATGGACTTGTGTCTTTTTTCAACCTCACCTACTATGTAACTATGTAAGGTTCTGGTAATAGCAAGTAGATTAATGGAGTTGGAGAGGAAAAGGTCATTGACAGAGGCAAGTTTGTTAGCGACTGATCAGTCATTCCAGAGGGCACACTCGGAAAGGGGGGGGGGGGGTCTAACTTGTGGAAGCAGGGGAATTGAGATAAAAGAGTGAAGGTTATGACTACTGCCAGAAAAGGAGAAGACTGTTAGTTCTGGGAGCGAGAGTTAGTTGGTGTAGGGCCAGGGTTTGGGGCAATCTCCCCAGAAGGTAGAAGTAGTAGGAGGGTGAGGGGGGTAAGGTGGGAGTGGGATTTATACGAGGGCAGGTGCTGCAGTGAATTGAAAGTAGTGACATTGTGTGGGCTCAGAAAGAGTAGGAAGTTATAAGTGCAGTAATATAGAGAGGGCAGATTTGATACAGGCTGTGGGGTGGAGAGGCGGGGATAAAGAAATGAGAGTTTGAGGAAAGAGAGCATTATTGCAAAGAAGGAGATTAGTGTGAGCATGTTGGAGGGTGGAGAGAGGGGAAAAAGAAGGCTGAGGGAAAAAGAAAAGATGAAAGGGAACTTCCAGACAACTTGGCACGGAGCATAAATGTTTGTACTTGCTTTTGTAGAAGTACCTTCGTTAAAGTGCTGTGTTGAAAGCAGTGGCGTCTCCAGCTTTCATATTTAGGGGGGGCACATGTGGGGTCAGGGACAAAAGTAGGGGGGCCAACTATAAAACGCTATACCGAAGATTGCAGCCCATCAGTGCAGCATATCAGTGCAGCATATCAGTGCCCATTAGCGCCTCCCATCAGTGCCCATTAGTGCTATTTTTTTTAAAAAACCCTGCAAAATAAAGGAATAATGTGTTACTATGCATTACATACTAGCACATTATGAAATACTTACCTTAGAACAAAGCCCTCCAGTGCTGTGATGTCACCACTTACAGTCGCCTCCATCTTCACCCGGTCTTCCCTCCGGGTTTGCGTCCTCCAGCTGTCTGATTGGCTGTGCCGGGTTGATGTCACTCCACCGCACACAAAGCTCTGAAGCGATGGCACGGATATACCGTCCCTTCAGAGTGCATGTGCCGGTGACGTCACTGCCTGCATGCAAAGGGAATAATCTCCTAAATCGTGCAGGTTTAGGGGATATTCACTGTACCTACAGGTAAGCCTTATTATAGGCTTACCTGTAGGTACAAGTGGCGAAAAATGGTTTACTTCCACTTTAAGGGCTACAAAGAAGCCAGAGAGTCATCTAAAGCCTCAGTCACACTTTGTCCCATGCCAACACCAGAAGCTCTTTTAGACCACTTCCTCGTTTGCACCACAAACAACTGCTCTTCTCATATCAATCTGCCAACGATGACAGCCCTATGTCCCAGCAGGCTACTATAGACTAGATGTCAGGAGATGCAAGATTGCTCTGCAGACCACAGATAGGTTCCTGACTCCCCTCCATCATTGCTTATAAGTTATTAGCTAGAAAAAGCAAAATACTGCCTCTCACTATGGTGCATGGGTGTTGCTAGGATTGTGACATACCTAGGGAACACTAAAAAAAAATAAGAATAATTAAAGCACTTAGTAGGGGTGCAACGGATCAAAAAACTCACGGATCGGATCGATCCTCGGATCAGAGCCATGGATCGGATCATTTTCGGATCGGCAAAAAAAAAAAAATTACTAATATCCACGTCATCCCCCCCCACTGTAATATCCACAATCTCCCCCAGTAATATCCACAATCTTCCCCTGTATGTAATATCCACACTCTCCCCCAGTAATATCCACAATCTTCCCCTGTATGTAATATCCACAATCTTCCCCCTGTATGTAATATCCACAATCTTCCCCCTGTATGTAATATCCACAATCTTCCCCTGTATGTAATATCCACACTCTCCCCCTGTATGTAATATCCACACTCTCCCCCTGTATGTAATATCCACAATCTTCCCCTGTATGTAATATCCACAATCTTCCCCCTGTATGTATTATCCACAATCTTCCCCCTGTATGTAATATCCACAATCTTCCCCCTGTATGTAATATCCACAATCTTCCCCCTATATGTAATATCCACAATCTTCCCCCTATATGTAATATCCACAATCTCCCCCAGTAATGGGCATCTCCCCCACTTACCAGTCTCTCCCGCCGGCCAGTTCAAATCCACGAGCAGCGAGGGGTGATGACGTCACGAGGCGGCCGCCGCCCACGGGTGTACCAAGATGGCCGCGGCTCCGGAGCTAGGCCGAAGCCGCGGCCTTTCCTAAGGCCGAGGCCGCGGATCGCAGTGTGTGCTGATCCGAACGGGGTGACCCGTTCGGATCACGGATCGTCACCGATCCGTTGCACCACTAGCACTTAGCATGCCACGGTTCATAGTGGGCATGCAGAGAGAACACCCGACCGTGGCCTAAGAGAAATAGGTTAAATAGAATCTGATAAATGTGCATAGAAACTAAAGTGCTTAGTGGTAATTCACTAAAAGATTTAAAAAAATTATAATAACATGGAGAAAACAGCACACTGCATTACATGTGAATGAACAAACACTTTGAGAAATACCTAAATATTAAATAAATAGATGTGCTGATTCGTGCCGATTTCATGCTGTGCAAAATTAAAGTGCTGAGTGCAAACAAAGTGATACATACATAACTAAACAAAAGTGAATAAAGTTGAAACCATCAGATTAATTTATGCATTATGAACAAAAGCGGATCACCTGACGGCTATTAGCCGCCATTTCATTGTTCCTCCACCAAAAATAAAGTGGCATGTGCAATAAAACAAAAGTTCATCTGGATATTTAAGATCTTTACACCCACTTTGGTGCGCCGCCACCATCACAACTGTGAGCATACAGGGCGCTACCAGAGGCTGCAGCCACAATACATAGGCCCAAACACACTTAATTGTAATCCAGCAGCACAATCCCACTCTGACTGGCTCCAAATGAATAAGCTGCATTGCAGTTTTCAAAGGCTTGCCAATCATCACGTTAGCTGCAGTCATAATATATGCATGGAAAATAAAATTTACCGTAGTGCATAAACCCATTCAAAGATTATTTATTTGAAAGTGCAAGTATTGCACTTTTAAATTTCAGTACAAACAAATGGCCCATGCCCTCACCTATAACTGGCCTTTGCAGCAAGGAGCACATGGAAGGGCAATACATGCAAAACAAAACCAAAGACATTCCCAGATCAACTTACTGACCAGCCTGCTAACCAATCAAATTATTCTGTCTAACAGTATGCGTTAAAAGGCGGAGTTTAGTCAGCACACATTTGCAAATACATGCGTAAGCTACAGAGCCCCATCAAGGCACCCCATTTTCTGCAGTCCTAGCTCTAAATTTTGAGAGTCTGCAAACCAGTAATAAGCTTACACCACAGACAATCCACAAAGTGCACGCCACTCTGGACATCACTGCTTCAGCTCTGCCCCTCCATTAAAGCCCGCTGTCGGCTGATGTAAGAGAGCTGGTCCAGGCTCTGCAGGGATAATGACCAGTGGTTCAGGTGACAATAAACCCATTGCTCAAATGCTTACTTTTTTGCCCTCTTGCTGCAAATGTAAATGAGCCCTTACATTGGTGGCATATATATTTATTAGATTCGTAAAAATAAAACCTTTATGGTAACATGATGAGGGAGAGGGAAAGTTCACTTTACTTATATTGAGATTGATTGTGACACCACACCAGAAATGTTGGGGATCATTCACACTAGTGGTTAGGGGGCTGTAAAATTCTTCAATTGAGCCACATTGTTACCACCCCAACTGCTACCCTTTTAGCTGCATAGGCAGCAGCTGGAGGTATACACATGCTGTGGTCTTGATGTTTTTTGTCATGGTGGGTACCTGTGGCTTTTGGCAGGTGCTACCACCCACTGAACACAGCCCATTCAAGTGAATAGGGATGCTCTGCAATGCACACAGTTGTGGTGCACTAGTGTGGGGTTCAAGGAGATAAAGCAGGCGAGAAGGAGGTGATATAACACCTTCTCACCACCTGTCTAATGTTTTCTAAAGAGCAATCTAAATGTTGGATTGCTCTTCAGAGGGCAAAACTAGTGTGCATGAGCCAAAAGGGTTAAAGATGGAGCTAGCAGAGACAGGAAAGGGACAGAACACACAGATCTCAGGGTTCGTTTCTCCTTGTCACAGAAGTCTCTGTAATAAACATGATTTTTGGTGATATAAATCAATGTATGAGGTCTGTGTGTTCTGTCTTCTGATGCTGAGGATATAACAGCCTGATAAATGACACCATACATAACTTATAAGATAATGTTTTTCCCTTGTCCTGTCCCCCTCTGGAGAACACTGCTGTCTGTCTGCACTAAACCACACACCTATCACTCTGCAAGCTGCTGCACAATCTTCTTCTCCCCTCCATGAAGTACATAAAAAGAGACTCACATGGGAGTTAGAGAGCTGAGGGGCCTGGCTTCTTCTTTTTCCTCTGGAGCTGCTGCCTGATCTCAAAACAAGGTGGCAGGGAAAGTGGGAGGGGTTGTAGCACAGGCACAGCATGATTGGATAATACTGAGCAGGTGCTTCCAGAATCCCTCCCTCCTTATGCTGCACGGGGCACAGGAATGAGATCCTCTAGCCCAGGGATATGCAATTAGCGGGCCTCCAGCTGTTGCCAAACTACAAGTCCCATGAGGCATAGCAAGACTCTGACAGCAGCAAGCATGACACCCAGAGGCAGAGGCATGATGGGACTTGTAGTTTTGCAACAGCTGGAGGTCCGCTAATTGCATATCCATGAGTCTAGCCCTGCAACTGTCAGGCTGTTTTCCGATCTCCATACACACAGGGGCGGGCTGAGGGGCGGGATTGTCACTGGTAGCAGCACACCCAGGCTACAGTAAATATCTTCCAGAGGCAGCTGCTGATGGGGGTGCTTTATGTGAAATTATGGAGGAGCTACAGCACCCACCTGGCGCCCCTCTGTATCAGCGTTCATTAGTGCCTCTTTTTAGTGTCTCCCATCAGTGCTCGTGATGCCGTCTGCCTTTCAACACAGTTCTGAGCTGAGAGCTCTCTCCCATGGAACAGTTTAGAGCCCGAGAGCCGGCATTGATAGCTCTCCCTCCCCTTCTTCCTCTCTCCCACGGAATGATGAAAGAGGAGACACAGCCGATCTGCTCCCTCTCCCCTCTCCTGTGTGTGTACCATGGGAAGTGTGAGCTTGTTAGCTTCACACTTGACTTCCCTTGAAGCACACACAGGAGAGGGAAGAGGGAGCAGATCGGCTGTGTCGAGAGAGGAAGGAGTGAAGAGAGCTATCCATGCCGGCTCTGACGTCACTGGTTGCTAGATGCGAGGCGGCTGTAGCAACCAGTGGCCGGGAGTAGACTCAGGAGGTGGAGGCGGAGCCGGAGACAGCAATACAGTGGCTCAGTCCACACCTGTCCCCTTCATTCCCACTGTCAGTTTTTTTTAACTGGGGGGGCACATAGGGGGGCACAGTATAATGTTGGGGGGCCATGGCCCCCTCTGGTCCCCCCCTGGTGACGCCATTGGTTGAAAGTGTCAGGCGCAGAAATGGCACTCACAAGCTGTCCTAAGAGCTGAATTGAATTTATACTGGAATGGGTTAGGAGGATTTTTAACAATTATTAAATTAAGAGCTAATAAGAAGGCAAATGGTGAAAGTGGGGGTTTTCTGCCCTAAACAGAGTGCAAAGCAGGAGGGAGCTAGAAAGATAAGGCTAGGTGTTTGAGCTTGGCAAAGGCACCTTAATAAAAAAAATAAGTGTAATTTCAAACAGATACTGTAAAGCCTCGTACACATGATCGGATATCCTATGGATTCTAATCTGATGGTTTTGTCCATCGAAAATCCAATGAAGCTGATTCCCATCAGTCTTGCCTACACACCATCAGTCAAAAAACCGACCGTTCCAAACGCGGTGACGTAAAACACTCTGATGAGCCGAGAAAAATGAAGTTTAATGCTTCTGAGCATGCGTCGACTTGATTCTGAGCATGCGTGGGTTTTTTATCCGATGGACTTGCCCATAGACGATCGGAATTTGCTATCGGTTTTTGATCCATCGGAAAAAACCGATGGAAAAAAGACTGATGGGTCCCATACAAGATCAGTTTGTCTGATGAAAAAAGTCCATCAGACTGTTTTCATCGGTAAAACCAATCGTGTGTACAGGGCTTAAGTATAAACAGCAAGGCAGATGTGGATTGCAGACAGGAAAAGTGGCTTAGTGTTGCAGGGAAGAGTGGAGTCAGTTACCGATGGTTATAGTGAGGCAAGTGTGGACTGCAGGCATGCAAAGTGGCTTAATGTTGCAGGGAAGAGTGGAGTCAGTTACCAATGGTACCAATAGTTACAGCGAGGTAGGTGTGGGTTGCATGCATGCAAAGTGACTTTATGTTGCAGGGAAGAATGGAGTAAGTTACCCATGGGTACAGTGAGGTAGGTGTGGATTGCAGGCATGCAAAGTGGCTTAATATTGCAGGGAAGAGTGGAGTAAGTTATCTGAAAGAGCAGAGAAGACCTGATGAGAGGCTGATGATGTGTTTCTGTGTTGACAGTGCCAGGCACTTAGTGCAGAAATGGCACTTAACGCAAGAGGTGGCCAGCCTATCCTTGCAAGCCGTCCCAAGAGTTGAACTGAATATATGCTGGAATGGAGTTTAGGGCGGTTGAACAATTAATTAATTAAGAGCTAATAAAACAGATACATGGTGAAAGTGGAAGTTTTCTGCCCTAAACAGATTGCAAAGCAGGATTAAGACAACAATATAAGGCTGTTTGATCTTGGTCAAGGCACCATGAAATGTAAGCTTGACTCAATACATACAAGTGCAACAGCTTGAAAAGTGTTTTCTTTCTCGTACATCACGGGACACAGAGCGACATAGTCATTACTAATGGGTTATATAGATACCTTCAGGTGCTGGCACTGGCAACTTCCAAAACCGGAAGTACCCTCCCCTATATAAGCCCCTCCCATCCGGGAGCACCTCAGTTTTTTGCCAGTGTCTAAGGTGTTGGCCAAGAAGAAACATGTGTTTTTCACTGAGCTTGCGTACAGGTTCTTTTGGGCCTCAGTAAGCTATTCCGGATCCGACCAAAAAAGCTTCATAGCTAAACGGTCGGTACCCGGGCCTTGCAGAGAAGAGCAAGGTTTTGCCTGTAATGCTTCTCTTAGGAGAGCTGGACCCTGGGATCCAGAGCTCTGGTCATACCCATGACCAAGATGTTTTCTGTGCAGGGTGCTATACAGGTCCAGGGGAGTGGAATCCTTGGGAACCCGGTCCCTGAAGGTTTAATTACAATGTCTGCCGTGATAGGTGAAGTTTGGGCTTCTGTGGACCAAACAAAGTCCTGCGGCGGGGAACAGGTAAGTGGGGGCCCCCAGGAACTTGGTTCTATTGGGGGACCCCCAAGCCTAATTTGTCTTTCTGTCTGTTACCTAACGGTATTCCCGCTAATATCTGTGCATGCCTGTAACTACTAAAAAAATGTAATAAATTTAATAGTGGTCAAGAAAAAAAAAAATATATATATATATTTAATATATTAGACTGCGGTACCTGTGTTTATCCACTAGAGGCCGCTGTGGAACGTTTCTTGTCATGTGGACTAGTTTCTTTTCGTCAGAGCAAGTCCAGGCAGATGGTGAGTTCTCTTGTGGGAAACTGCTTCCTCTGCCATGTTGCAATGCTCGTCCATCCCCCGGCCTGCGGCAAAAAGGGGCCCTGGCTCTTGTCCCTAGTTTCCCTTTTCGAAATTAGCGCCGAAGGCGCACGTGGCCGCGCGCGTGCGCGCGCCTCTATATATAGAGGTGAGCCGGGAAAGGGGGCGGAGCCTGGGGGATGACGCTCTGTGCGCGCCGCAGCGCTTCTGCGCATGTGCGGGCGTCCCAGCATGTTAAAAAACACAATTATGTGTTGTGAGCTGGCTATGGAGTGCAGAGACAGAGCTGGCAACATTTAAAAAAAGGCATACAGCAAGCGGTTGATGCAGGCATCCCCATAGAAAGGCACATTAGTAGACACCAACTGTGATATAGCAGCAATTGTGCTAGACTATTCTCAGTAAAAGTGGTGTATTACGGCTGGAATACCTCAGCTTTAGGCTTAGGAATATGCCGTCCAGAAGCTCCGGAACTGAATCTTCCAGGAAGCGAAGGGGGTCTCATCGGGCTCTGAGGATCTTGGGCATGCTTCTGCTGCACCAGTCTCCCCTGAAGTTCAGAGGTAAGTGACCGTAGAGACCCCGCAGGGGTACTTGGTACTGTGGCTGTCCTCAGTTCACCTGCTCCTGTGTATGTAACAGAGGAGGTTTTTTCCTCAGCTCTGGGAGGATTAGAGAGAGATTGTCAACATTGATCGCTGCCTCCCTGTCAGGGAAAGCACGCCCGATCTCCGTCTCCTCCTTCAGAGTGCCTGTTAGCAGAGCAACAGTCCCATACAGGGATCGACCTGCCTGAAGGGGATCAGGATGAGGTTGATTCTGTTATAGAGGAATCAACAGTGGGGGAACCTTTTCTCAGCATCTCAAGCTGAAAGATTATGGGTTCAGTCTCTGACTAACATGGTCCGATCAGCTTTTAAAAATTGCGGAACCATCAACCACTACTGTATCCTCGTTGGGGTCGCTAGAAGCCCCCAGACTGTCTGTTCTTTTCCACTTCACCCTTTACTGAAAGGGCTTATTTACCAGGATTGGGAACGTCCTGAGAAAATATTTATTCCCCCAAGAGATTTCCGGTGGTCTATCCCATGGAGGATAAGTTCATCAAAAAAATGGAAGGTCCCTACAGTGGACGCAGCCATCTCTTGTATGTATAAATCACTGACATGTCCAGTGGATAATGTCCAAATGTTCAAGAACCCAATAGATAAAAGATTGGAGTCCTTATGAAAGTCTGCTTCTTTCTACAGCAAGCTTGGTGACACAACCAGCAGTAGCAGCTATTGGGGTCTGCTAAGCAGGGAAGGATCAGTTGAAACAGGTCTTGAGGGACTTGACAGATCAGCAGGCCTTGCCCTAGCTGATCTACCTAGAGCCTTAGGCTTTGCGGTTGACGCTATAAAGGATTCAGTCCATCAGGCCTCCCGCCTTACGCTGTCTATAGTACATATGCGTAGGCTTCTATGGCTCAAAAACTGGTCTGCTGAAGCTCCCTGTAAAGAATGGCTGGTTAGCGTCCCATTTCATGGTGAACGCTTATTCAGGGAAAACCTGGACAAATATATCCAGAAAATTTCCAGCGGTAAAAATACGCTCTTGCCGGTTAAAAACAGAGTTAGAGGTCCCTCTTTAAGAGGCCTGCTTCTCCAGTCCCTGGGGCATCGGCTGTGTAACAGTTCCGACGGCCTCCTCGGTCAATTCCCGGGGGTAAAAAACAGGGACAATAGCAGGGTAATGAGAAACCCTGGGTCAGGGGAGGTACAAAACCTCCCCCAAAGTTAAATTCATTGAAGGGTCCCCCACTCAGTCGGGTGGGGGGAGGACTCCAGTTGTTCGCAAGAGACCGGGCGGGACACGATCAAGACAGATAGGTGCTCTTCGCAGTATGTTGGGGATACAGTTTGGAGTTAAAAGACTCTCCTCCTTCCCATTTTTGAGGTCAAACGTGCCAAGGGATCCCCGGAAGAGAGAGTCCCTCCTGTTGGCACTAGAACAACTATTGCTCCAAGGAGTAATTATGGAGGTTCCCCTGGAAGAATGAGGGTTCGGGTTTTACTCAAACCTCTTTACAGTCCCGAAGCAAACGCGGACGGGAGGCCCATATTAATTCTAAAAGGGCTATACAAATTCCTGTATATCAGGACTTTCCGATGGAGTCGATCCGATCGGTGGCCACTGCCCTACAAGGGGAGGATTGGTTAGCCGCGATCGACATCAAAGATGCTTATTTGCACATTCCCATCTTTACAGTCCACCAAAAATTTCTACGCTTTGCAGTAGAAGGGCGCCATTTTCAGCAGAGCCTTACCCTTCGGTTTGGCCACAGCACCACGAGTGTTTACAAAAATTCTGGCCCTTTATTGGCCAATCTAAAAACACAAGGTGTAATGATAATGGCATATCTAGATGACTTGTTGCTGATAGACCACTCAGTGAAAAAACTAGACGTGGTCGTTCACAAGACAATCAAGTATCTGGAATCTCACGGTTGGATTATCAACCGAGACAAGTCAGCCCTAAAAAACAGTCAAAAGTCTGGAATACTTGGGGCTAAGGTTGGATTCAGGCCAGAGAAAAATATTCTTGCCTCGAGGAAAGGTGTTGTCTTTGAAAGATTTGATCCACTTAGTGGGTACAAAAAAGACAGCCGTCCATACGCCTGTGCATGAGGCTGCTGGGAAAAATGGTGGCATCATTCGAAGCAGTACCCTACGGTCAATTCCATTCAAGGAATTTGCAAGGGGCCATACTGTCAGCCTGGAACAAAACAGTTCAGGCCCTAGACTTACAATGTCCTTGTCCCCTTCCGTTCGCAAGAGCCTCCGTTGGTGGTTGGTTCCCCAGAATCTGGAAAAAGGGAAATCCTTCAGTCCGATTTCTTGGAAGGTGGTCACTACAGATGCCAGCCTTATAGGCTGGGGAGCAGTACTGGAGCAATAGTCTCTCCAGGGCAGATGGTTGGATGCAGAAAAGGCCCTGCCCATCAATCTCTTAGAGATACGAGCAGCCCGGTATGCCCTAGTAGCATGGACATCCAAACTCCAAGGGTCCCCTGTCAGAATTCAATCAGACAATGCCACAGCAGTGGCATATATCAATCATCAGGGGGGCACCAGGAGTCGTGCAGCCCAGAGGGAAGTAAATTACATCCTGAAATGGGCAGAAAGATATGTCCCAGCCATATCTGCGGTATTCATTCCAGGAGTGGAGAATTGGAAGGCGGACTTTCTAAGTCGCCAGCAATTATGCCCAGAGGAAGGGTCCCTTCACCCCGAGGTTTTCTGGACAATATGTCAGCGGTGGGGAACATCGGATGTAGATCTTCTAGCATCCAGATTCAACGCAAAGGTGGACAGGTTTGTCTCTCGGACAAGGGATCCCCTAGCTTGCGGCTCGGATGCCCTAGTGTTCCCTTGGGATCAGTTCAAGCTGATATATGCATTCACACCGCCACAATGGTTACCTCGATTACTCCGCAGAATCAGGGTAGAAAAGAAACCAGTGATTCTGGTGGCTCCAGCGTGGCCCCGAAGAGCGTGGTACGCAGAGATTGTAAAATGTCAGTGGGGAGTCCTTGGACTCTCCCACGTCGTCCGGACCTGCTTTCGCAAGGACCGATATACCACCCTTCCTTACCAGCCCTAGGTTTGACGGCCTGGCTATGGAAGCCCACATTCTAAAAAAGAGAGGGCTCTCTAATCCTGTGGTATCTACCATGATCAATGCCAGGAAGCCGGTATCCAGGCAGATCTAATATAGAATCTGGAAGGCGTACATCGCGTGGTGTGAGGCCAAGAAATGGCATCCACATAAGTATGTAATAGGTAGGAGTCTGGACTTCCTACAGTGGGCTGTAGATAGGAAGCTTGCCTTGAGTATTATCAAAGGTCAGTTTTCGGCCTTGTCAATATTTTTTCAAAGGCCCTTGGCTTCGCATTCACTAGTCAAAGCCTTTATACAAGGAGTGATGCGTATTAGTCCTCCGGTTAATATTCCCATATGACCATGGGATCTAAACTTGGTTCTGTCGGTTCTACAGAAACAACCATTTGAACCATTACAGCATATTTCTTTGGTTCTTCTCACCAGGAAATTGATTTTTCTAGTAGCCATTTGTTCGGCTAAAAGAGTGTCGGAATTAGCAGCTATGTCCTGTAAGGAGCCATATCTGGTTATCCATAAGGATAGAGTAGTGTTACGTCCTCACCCAGCCTTTCTTCCTAAGGTGGTATCGAGGTTTCATTTGAACCAAGATGTGGTTCTTCCTTCTTTTTTCCCCAAACCTACTTCGGTAGAGGAAAAGTTATTGCATTCTTTGGATGTAGTAAGAGCAGTTAAAGCTTATCTAAAAGCCACTGCTCAGATTCGCAGAACGGATACTTTGTTTATTCTGCCGGAAGGCCCCAGAAGGGGTCAGGCAGCGTCAAAATCTACTTTAGCCAAGTGGATTCGACAGGTCATAATGCAAGCCTATGGCTTGAGAAGGAGACCGCCTCCGTTCAAAGTTAGAGCGCACTCCACGAGAGCAGTTGGAGCTTCATGGGCAGTGCATCACCAGGCCTCCCTGGCTCAAATCTGTAAGGCCGCAACATGGTCTTCAGTACACACGTTTACTAGGTTCTACCAGGTGGACGTTAGAAGTCAGGAGGATGTCGCCTTTGGGCGCAGTGTGTTGCAGGCCGCAAAAGATCCTCATGTCTGATAGCGCTCAGCTTATGTATGGTGTATCCCCCCCCTTGTTGGGCATTGCTTTAGGACATCCCATTAGTAATGACTATGTCGCTCTGTGTCCCGTGATGTACGAGAAAGAAAATAGGATTTTTATAACAGCTTACCTGTAAAATCCTTTTCTTGGAGTACATCACGGGACACAGAGCTCCCGCCCCTCTTTAGGGACACTTATTGCTTTGCTACAAAACTGAGGTGCTCCCGGATGGGAGGGGCTTATATAGGGGAGGGTACTTCCGGTTTTGGAAGTTGCCAGTGCCAGCACCTGAAGGTATCTATATAACCGATTAGTAATGACTATGTCGCTCTGTGTCCCGTGATGTACTCCAAGAAAAGGATTTTACAGGTAAGCTTTTATAAAAATCCTATTATTCCTAGTACATACTAGGCTTGTGCAATTCGTTTTGTGACGAATCAAAATTCGTCCGAATTTAGCAACTTTCGGACATTCGGAAGCATTCAAATTTCCGAACAAAGCAATTACAAATAAAACCGAATCCAAAATACATTATATCGCAAATAGCGAATGCCCGAATGTCTTCGGCATAATTCGTTATGAAAAAAGTTACAAATGTACGAATCTATTCGAAGCACAATAACGCTCTGCTCTCTGCGTCTCCCTCACCGTGCTGAACTCCCTCTCAAAATGGTGTACAGGGGCGGAGGCTATAGCTGCACGTAAAAAAGAAAGTAAAATACGAGATTTCGAATCGTTACAAATAACCGCTATGCATTTAGAAAAGTACAAATCCATTCAAAGCACATTAGGCATAATAGGCAGCGTCGTTGTGAGAGAGACACGGAAAATTACGAATCAACAAACCCAAAAAAAGTTACGAAAGTAGGAGTTGTGTCCAGAATCAACGAAAAACAATGTACCGTATATACTCGAGTATAAGCTGACCCGAGTATAAGCCGAGGCACCTAATTTTACCACAAAAAACTGGGAAAACGTATTGACTCGAGTATAAGCCTAGGGGGGGAAATGCAGCAGCTACTGGTACGGTAAATTTCAAAACTAAAAATAGTTACCAATAAAATTACATTAATTGAGGCATCAGTAGATTAAATGTTGCTGAAATATTTATTTCAAAGACAAACAGTAAACTAGCTCTGTAAGTGCAAAAGAGGGTCAACAAAAAACAATAAAACAATATGGTAGCTCAATCAGCAACCAAGCTAAAAGCTAAAACACAAGTTAAAATCCTTCAAAACTGGATTCCTCCTCATCTGTATGTCCAAAGAGAGCTTCAGCGTTAGCTGGTGTGAGGTTATCAGCGTAGACATTGTCATCATCACTGAGTTCGCAGTCATCACCATCACTGCTGTCGTTCTCATACAAAACGCTGTCTTCACTGCCATCCATAGCATTACTAATGCCACATTTCTTGAAGTCGCGTTGCACCATGTCCTTTGGAATCTCTTCCCATGCATCACGAACCCTCTTCGCTATCATTTCTATGTCGGGCTTCACCAGATTTCCAACTTTTGTCAGTCGGGCTTGACCAGATGACATCCATTCATGCCACATCTTTTGCACACGGTCTTTGAAAGGTTTATTTAAACAGACATCTAGGGGCTGCAATAAAGATGTAAGCCCACCTGGAATAACGGCCAAAGTAACTTGAGAAGACTTTGCCAATTTTTTAATGGCATCAGATGTGTGGGCTCTGAACATATCCCAAACTAGTAATGATGTTTTTTTCTTTAAGGCTGTTCCTGGTCGTCCATTCCGAATTTCTTCCAGCCATTTTTTTGTTCCGTCTTCATCCATCCAGCCCTTAATATGTGCGCGCACTGTAATTCGCAGTGGGAATTTGACCTTTTTAGGCAAGGTCTTTCTTTTAAAAATAATGACAGGCCGCAGCTTAGTTCCATTAGCCAAACATGACAGAACGACTGTGAAATGTTTTTTTTTCATTTCTTGTGGTTCTGAGAAAAATAGTTTTTCTCCCAAACGTGCCACGGTTCTGTTGCTTGGAAGATCAAAGGTCATAGGTGTTTCATCCATATTCCCAATATCTCCCTGGTCATAGTTATGGATCCTTCTTTGTTTTATGATGAATGAATGGAATGACATCACTTTTTCATCAAGGTCTTTTGGCAACTTCTGCGAAATCTTTGTTCTTTGCCTCAAACATAAGGCAAACCTATTCATAAGCGGGTACACCATCCTGCTGACGCAACAAAATTTTCAATGCCTGGTGCTTTGAATTTGTCATCTTTAGCCATTTGAAGGGCACGTAAGCGAATACCCATGCGTGTTACGCAGTAACCATTTTGACGACACTCCATAACCCATTCATGCAATTCAGTCTCTAGAGCTTCATATGAAGTCGTCAAACCACGTCAAGCTTTTTTTGCCTTTGGAATCTTTTCCAAGTCGGCTTTCATTTTCCGCCACTCCCTCACTTGTTTTTCGTCAACACAAAATTCCCTACTTGCAATACTGTTATTGCTTTCTTCTGCTCTGGACACAACCTTAAGTTTGAAACCAGCTTCATATGACCTCCTTTTTTGTTTTGGTCCAGGACTAGAAGTACCGGCATTGGAATCAATGTCTAACAGGATAAAAAAAAAAGTATTGTCCCCATCAGAAAAAAATAAAGAAAAAAATATATATAATAGCGCTAAACTTAAACTTGAATTAAGTGAACAAAAAATAATTGGTCATGATTATACCACAAACATGTATACAGTGCATAGAACGCTTGTTAGTGTCGCCTGAACTGATATGTGATAGTGAACCTAAAACATAAAAACCATATACCAAAAAATTGATGATGATTAAATTGATTAACACCATACATATGAAAAGTGAACAAACAAGCCTATAATGTCTTGGCAAAATGTGACACACTAAAGCATCAGTCCATATATACAGAAATTCTGTTGAGAGTCCAAATGAATGCTGTGATAAACACCCGTGCACAAAACAAATTCCAAATCTCAAACGTGTTGTCTGAAGACAGGAGTGACATCCACCACCATAAGCAAGTCAGCAGCTTACCAGAACTAATTGGTCCTCTATTACGGAGGACCTGAAATCGCATAAAGACAATCCCAGCTGGATAGTAATGACTCCTATGGCCACCTCAAGCATCAGGGCAGGCCAGAGAGCTTCTTCGTGTCCCAGGAGAGCTTGCTTGCACCTAGTCTGCTGCAGTCAAAAGCTGCCTGGACAAAGAGCCTCAGCTGCGCTCAGCATTGAGATGATCCATCCACCAAGATTAGTTCCTGTTTTTATTGTTTGTTTTTCAGTTTTTTTTTTTGTTTTTTTTTCTTGTTTTTTTTTTTCAGAGCCTTTGCACACCTCTCCCACAATCTCCCCATCAGTGTCTTATCAGAGTGTCCCCCTCAGTGTTTTATCAGAGTGTCCCCCTCAGTGTTTTATCAGAGTGTCCCCCTCAGTGTTTTATCAGAGTGTCCCCCTCAGTGTTTTATCAGAGTGTCCCCCTCAGTGTTTTATCAGAGTGTCCCCCTCAGTGTTTTATCAGAGTGTCCCCCTCAGTGTTTTATCAGAGTGTCCCCCTCAGTGTCTTATCAGAGTGTCCCCCTCAGTGTCTTATCAGAGTGTCCCCCTCAGTGTCTTATCAGAGTGTCCCCCTCAGTGTCTTATCAGAGTGTCCCCCTCAGTGTCTTATCAGAGTGTCCCCCTCAGTGTCTTATCAGAGTGTCCCCCTCAGTGTCTTATCAGAGTGTCCCCCTCAGTGTCTTATCAGAGTGTCCCCATCATTGAAAAATCAGATTTTTCACTGATGGGGACATGCTGATTTTTTCACAGATGGGGACGCGCTGATTTTTTCACTGATGGGGATGCGCTGATTTTTTCACTGATGGGGACGCGCTGATTTTTTCACTGATGGGGACACGCTGATTTTTTCACTGATGGGGACACGCTGATTTTTTCACTGATGGGGACACGCTGATTTTTTCACTGATGGGGACACGCTGATTTTTTCACTGATGGGGACACGCTGATTTTTCAGTGAAAAATCAGAGTGTCCCCATCAGTGAAAAATCAGTAATTCAAAGCTCTGTTGGGGGGGGGACATTTCTCGGCCGGACACCTGGAGGCTGCTAGGACATGGCAGTCCCAGCAGCCAATTGTAGCGCACGGCGTCATGGGCGGGAGTAACGGCAGCTAACAAGAATTCAAACAAGCGCAGGAGCGCGAATAATACACGGACGGGCGGGCGGGCGAGTGCTAGCTGCGGGCCGAGATATGGAGACCCCACACACACCAGACTCACAAGTAAGTGACATGACAAGCAGCATGACTCGAGTATAAGCCGAGGGGGGCATTTTCAGGCCAAAAAAAAGGGCTGAAAAACTTGACTTATACTCGAGTATATACGGTACTCTACCGAAAGTATGAATTATAAATCAACTAAAAAGAAGGCTTACATTAATACGAATCATTCCGATTCAACGAAAAATGTCGCTTGCGAAAATCCGAATTAGTCCTAACACGAAAAATCCCGTCTAGCAAAATTACGAACAATTACGCATCAACAGGACCGAAAAGAAACAAATTTTTCCGTTGTGCACAAGTCTAGTACATACGGGCCAAATGTCCGGTTGAACAGAAAACGACGACATTCGGTCTGTGTGTTTGGCAGCCGGTCCAACAGAAGCCAAAAAGTGGCTTAATGTTGCAAGGAAGAGTGGAGTCAGTTACCAATAGTCACAGCGAGTCAGGTGTGGATTGCAGGGAAGAGTGGAGTAAGTTACTGATGGTTACAGCAAGGCAAATGTGGACTGCAGGCATGCAAAGTGGCTTGATGTTGCAGGGAAGAGTGTGGTCAGTTCATAGGCGTGTGCACAGGCCTATGAACACCCTAATCCCCCTGTGTAGTGTCAATTTCCCCTGCTTCCTGGTGCCCTCCCTGCAGTGCTACCAGCTTCCCTCCTCTCACACCAGCTGCTGCGGGGGATGTTTCAGGATGGAGAGCGGGGGAAGAGACATTAAATATTTAATTTACCAGCCAGTTCCTTTTCTGAATGAACACGCTCTTGTGGTTATTCCTAACTGAAGCATAGTAAACTGTTTACTATGCTTCAGTTTGTGGATGAACAGGAAGCCGCTCAGCAGAGAGCACTTCCCATTAGTTCACTGTCAAGTGCAGCTGAGGCTGCAGAGAAAGGGACTGGGGAATCTCTGTCCTCATTTCCTTTCTGTGTCTCAAAAGTGAGACATCAGAGGTCTGTTTGGACCCCTGATATTTCAACAAAGCCCCCCCCCCCCTCCAACAGGGCTCCTAAAATGAAAAAAATGTTTTTTTTAAAAAAGAATAAAAATAAAAACTGCTGACACCAATCTCTACTCTGCTGACACCATCCACTGCTCTGCTGATATACATACATGTGTGTTTGAGTCAGTTACCGATGGTTACAAGGAGGCAGGTTTGGATCGCAGACATGCAGTGGCTTAATGTTGCAGGGAAGAGTGGAGTTAGGCCTGCTTCACACCTATGCATTTTTTAGTGCTTTTTGCATTTTGCATATTTGCACTGCAGTCCATTTAACATGGTTTCTTATGGAACACGTTCTGTAGTGCAAATCTGCAAAATGCAAAAAGCACTAAAAATGCATAGGTGTGAACCAGGCCTAAGTTAACGATGGTTACAGTGAGGCAGATGTGGATTGCAGACATGTAAAGTGGCTTAACCACTTCAGCCCCGGAAGATTTTACCCCCTTTCTGACCAGAGCACTTTTTACAATTTGCACTGTCGTTTTAACTGACAATTGCGCGGTCGTGCAACTTTGTACCCAGACTAAATTTGCGTCCTTTTTTTCCCACAAATAGAGCTTTCTTTTGGTGGTATTTGATCACCTCTGCATTTTTTATTTTTTGCGCTATAAACAAAAAATATATATATATTTTTAACTTTTTGCTATAATAAATATCCCAAAAATGAATTTAAAAAACAAATTTCTTTACCAGTTTAGGCCAATATATATTCTTTTACATAATTCTGGTAAAAAAATAAAATCGCAATGAGCGTATATTGATTTGTTTGCACAAAAGTTATAGCGTCCACAAACTATGGGAAAGATTTGTATGGCATTTTTATTATTTTTTTTTTTACTAGTAATGGCGGCGATCTGCGATTAGTAGCGGTACTGCTACATTGCGACGGAGAGATCGGACACTTTTGTCAACTTTTTGGGACCATTAACATTTATACAGTGATCAGTGCTCGATATATGCACTGATTACTGTGTAAATGTCACTGGCAGGGAAGGGGTTAACACTAGAGGGCGATCAAGGGGTTAACTGTGTATTCCCTCACTGTGTTCTAACTGTATGGGGTTAGGATTGACTAGGAGAGCAGACAGATAGTTGTTCCTACTTAGTAGGAACACACAACATATCTCCTCTCCTCTGACAGCACAGGAATTTGTGTGTTTACACACACAAATCCCCATGCTGGCGCTTCCGACCCTCTGGGGGCTCTTAAAGGGAAACCCGTATATATGGGATTTCACCCAGGAGAGCCATTGTGCCGCCGTAAATGTGCGTGAGCCGGTCGGGAATCGGTTAATATAGCAGGGAAGGGTGGACTCAGTTACCTGAAAGAGCAGAGAAGATATGATGAGAAGATGAGGATGATGAGGTATCCCGTGTTGAAAGTGCCAGGCACTTAGCACAGAATGGCACTTTGCGCAAGAAGTGGCCAGCCTACCCTCGCAAGCCGTCCCAAGAGTTGAACTGAATGTATACTGGGATGGAGGTTAAACCAATAATTAATAGCTAATAAATCGGACATATGAAGAAAGTGGAGGTTTTCTGCCCTAAACAGATTGCAAAGCAGGATGGAGACAGCAAGATAAGTCTGGTGTTTTATCCTAGCCAAGGCACCATGAAAAGTAAGTGTAACTCAATACAGACAAGTGTAAACAACAGTTTTAAAAGTCGAATGCTGCGTACACACGCTCGGAATTTCCAATGGAAAAAGTCAGATGGAATTTTTTCATCGGATATTACGACCATGTGTATGCCCCATCAGACTTTTTCCGTCGGCAATTCAGACGGAACTAGATAGAGAACATGTTCTCAATTTTTCTGATGAAAAAAATTTCTGTAGGAATTTCCGTTCTTCTGGATGCAATTCCGATGGACTAAAAACCATGCATGCTCAGAAACAATGCTTGGAAGCATAGAACTTAATTTTCTCGGCTCGTCGCAGTGTATTACGTCACTGCGTTCTTGACGGTCATATTTTAGTGGGTATGCAAGACAGCTTGAGCGGAATTCCATCGGAACTCCGTCTGAAAAACCCGTCAGTTTATTCAGACGGAAATTCCGCTCGTGTGTACAAGGCTTTAGTGAGGTAAATGTGGATTTCAGCCATGCAAAGTAGCCCAGTGTTTCAGAGAAGAGTGGAGTTACCAATGTTATAGCGAGGCAGGTGTGGATTGTAGGCATTCTGACAAACAGCCCCTGTCAGTTTTTGATGGGGTATATCTGCCACATAGAATCTTGAGATTCTCAGGCCGGGTTCACACTAGTACGACATGACAGTCGTATTACTTTGGATCCGACTTTGCCCTGCGACTTGAAGTCTGACATGCGTCCGACTTCAATGAACAGGGATCCGACTTCGATCCCTGACAATACCAGGCACTGTGTCTGGTATACATTTTTAGGAAGAACAAAAAAATGGCGCGGGGGTCCCCCCTAAGTCCATACCAGACTCTTATCCAAACACACAGCCTGGCAGGTCAGGAAAGAGGGTGCGTCTCCCCTCCTGAACCGTACCAGGATGCATGCCCTCAACATGGGGGGTGGGAGCTTTAAAGCAGGGGGTGCCCTGCGCCCCCATCACAAAGCTCCTTGTCCCCATGTTGATGAGGACAAGGGCCTCTTCCCGACAACCCTGGCCGTTGGTTGTCGGGGTCTGCGGGCGGGGGGCACATGTGCCCCAAAAAACCCGGAAACTAAGTAGTGACATACGGGTATGCTGCCTGGTATCTGGCATGCCTGTGTCACCCAAGCTGAATAAAAATAGTGCGGGTGGGTGGCAAATGGTAAAGGTATATTCACACCAGAAGCTGACAAGGCAGCAGCTGGGCTTGTGCACATGCTGCAGCCACAATGCTTTTCTTCGTGACTTCAGCAAGAATTATATTGAGTTATATAAGAAGTATATTACCAGTTGCATTTGGTGGGCATTACTGCTCACCAAACGCAACCCATTCAAATAAAAGGGTCCGTGCTGCATCTTCCCCAAAACCGCATGCAATGCACGTGGTTGTTGTGGGGGTGATGCAGCATTTAGAGGGGTTAAAACAGGTGGTGAGGAGGCCTCCTCACTGCCTGTCAAATACCTCTGGAAAAAAAAATCAATGTGAAGATTGCTTTTCAGAGAAGCGGTACTCACTGCTTTGCAATCAGAGACTCAGAACAGCGGAGAGAAGGGAGGGTCAAGGTGGGGGGTGTAAAGACAGTGGAGTCACTCACCAATTTTGTAGGCGCTAGTGTGTGTGTCCTCTAATTGCTCGCCTGCTGCACAGCACACACACACCTTCCATACTTCCAGCACAATGCTGTCTGTGCGTGTCCACATCAGGGGTGGAGCTGCTGGCACAGGCACATAGTTGAGTTGAGTTGAGAGGTATCTTAATATAGCGCGGTCTTACCCCGAAGGGTCCCGACGCGCATAGCAGAGTTTCTGGGAAAAGAGGACCCAGGAACCAGAAGTAGCACAGAGTGGCAGAAAGGGTGGAAGAGAGAGGCTACGCAGGGAAGGCTTGCGTGAAAAGCCAAGTCTTCAGTAACCCGCGAAAGACCGGAATAGTAGGGGCCTCCTGGAGCTCGACAGGGAGGCTATTCCACAAAACGGCACCCTGGTGGGAGAAGGCCCGACCACCATGCCGGATCTTCTTGGGCACCGAGATGTGGAGGAGATCTCTGCCGGTAGATCTGAGTGATCTAACAAAAGCTCGTTTATGAAAACGAGAGCAGAGATAGCTTGGGGCCAGGCCTCTCATTATCTTAAACATAATACATCCGGCCTTAAATAAGGTGTGATAGTGGACTGGCAGCCAGTGCAAGGCGCAGAGGACAGGGGGGATATGATCCCTCAGCGGGACATGCATGAGTAACCTAGCCGCAGCATTTTGAATAAGTTGAAGCTTCTGCACTAACATCTTTGGCAATCCCAGATAAAGAGAGTTGCAGTAGTCTAGGCAGCTACCTGTCGTGGTGCAGATGACAGTTTTTCTGTCCGAGATATCCAAATATTTAAACAGCCCCCTCAGGAGTTTTAGCTGCCAGTGACATGCACTGACGACCCTCTTTACCTGAGGAGCCAGAGTTAAACCTGAATCTAGGACAAATCCCAGATCACTGACCTGGGGGGCCACCTCCGGAGAAGGACCAAATGAGGGAGGCCAAGGTGGGATATCTGGAGGGGTGGCCAGATCGCTGAAGATGATCACCTCAGTTTTTCCCCCATTAAGTTTCAGGAAGTTGGCAGACATCCATGTGTTGATGGCCTCCAAGCAGCTGGCAAGGGTGGCATCAGCCGTCTGGTTCCTAGGAATCTTTAAGTAAACTTGGGTGTCGTCTGCATAAACATGGTAATGGACTTTAGCAGGTCGGCAAGGGGCCTCATATAGATATTAAACAGCCGGGGAGACAAGGCAGAGCCCTGTGGCACTCCGCAATCCAGGGCAGTGAACTTAGAGTAAAAGGGGCCAGTCTTGACTCCCTGAACTCTGCCCTCTAAGAAAGGGGCCACCCATGCCAAAGCCGACCCACTCATACCCAAAACTGACTTCATCCGCTCCAGTAAGATTCCATGATTAATGGTATCAAATACGGCCGACAGATCCAAAAGAACCAGAGCTACTGAGTCACCCCTGTCCAAGCTGTGAAGGAGATCATCATAGACACAGATGAGGCTCGTCTCTGTTCCATGTCCAGGTCGAAATCCGGACTGGAATTCATCCAAGAGATGGAAAGACTCAAGGTAAGCCTGTAGCTGGATAACCACCAGGCGCTCCATCACCTTTGCCACAAAAGGCAAGATGGAAATCAGCCTGTAGTTGCCCAGTATGTCTGGGTCCAAGGTCGGTTTCTTCAGCAGGGCCAAGACCACGGCCTGCTTCAGAGCGCCTGGGACAGTACCTGTCCTGAAGCAGCAGTTGATTGTCTCTCCAATAAAGGGGGCCAAAAGGGCAGCATATTTTTTAACCAGCCCGGCAGGACATACATCTAATGGAAAGGAAGATGGTTTCAAAGAGGCAATTACCTCAACCACCTGTATAACCGTAACTGGTTGGAAACCCGGGCAATCCAGGGGCCAACACTGTGTGGCCGATGTCCTCTTGCACAGTCTCTAGACTGGGAATGTTGTCTCTAATGGTCTTAACATTAGAGACAAAGAAGTCAGCGAGCGCCTGGCACCAGTCCTGTGACTCCTTGGGAGCAGAGCTGGTAGCTTTGGGATGGTTTAACTCTGAGGAGATCTTGAAAAGTTTGGCCGTGCTGTTGGCTGCCTTCCTGATTCGCTCTCGGAAGTAGATATTTTTAGCCTCTCTAATAGCCCTCTTATAAAGATAGAGGACCACCAGATGCAGCTTTTTGTCAGCTTCCAGAAGGAACTTCCACCAGCGTCTCTCCCTGGACCGAACCCGCTTTTTCAGGAGCCTAAGCTCCTCGGTAAACCATTGTGGGCTCTTGCCCAGGGGATGGGGATTAGATCTCATCCTACGGGGTGCTAACACATCAAGAGCCACTTCAACCGACTCCTGAAAAATACTCAGTTTCTCTACCGGGTCGCCCAGCTCAAAAAAGTTTGGCTGGTTAATACCCGTAGCGACAAGCTTTCCAAATCTGTCTGGGCAGACTTTTGAAAAGTTTCTTGAGAAAACCTTGGGGCCAGAGCGATCTGGGATATGTGGAGGTTTCCCTTCCGGTAGGGCCAGGCTAAAGGAAATAAGCCTGTGATCTGACCAGGTCAACTCCCTAGGCACTGCACAGGAGCCAATCCAACACATGACCAGCAGTGTGGGTGGCCGCTGTCACATGTTGCCTATACCCCAAAAGCAACAGTTCTTGGATAAGGGATTGGGTGGGGGAATCACTTAGATCCTCCGCCCAAAAGTTTAAATCACCCAAGATGCAGGAGCCTTTGAACACAATGGACATCTGTGAGGCTAGACTGAGAAATTCAAAAACAAAATCAAGTTTTAACGCAGGGGGGCGATAAATCAAAGCAAACCCGTAAGTGAGCTTGCTAGCTACTTGAAAAGAAAAAAATAAATTTTCAAAAGATTTGTAAATAGTGTTAAAATTCTCTGAAACTGATACTAAAAAAATGTTTTTTAAAAATCACGGCTACCCCACCCCCCCTGCCAGTTGGGCGGTTACATTGAAATATTTTATAATGGGGAGGGACCAGCTCGTCCAAGATAGGGGCTTTAAAATCTTGAAGCCAAGTCTCGGTGAGACAAAGAAAATCCAGATCCTCATCCATAATAAGGGCTGCGATATTAGCTGCATTAGCCACTGCCGACCTGCAATTTAGAAGACCCCCTGTTAAGGACGATGCAGGAAGGTTTCTTAGTGGATGAGAAAGTGTATTAGAAGCATTGACCCATGAGAACGATCTATGAGAACAGCAGGGATTGGCTACATTACAAGGAGGCAGGGAAAATAATTGACCTCTCCTGCACCCTGCGCTGTTCACTACGAGGCCGGTCTTAATATCTCACTCGCAGCATTTGTGTGAGTGAGATATTAAGTAACAGGATCAACAAAGGCAGCCACAGATAGCACTGTGCACCCGTTCCCCGCCACATCTTCCGGCTGGGAGACTGGTGGAGCAGCCGACATTTGGCAATGATTACAGAGGCTCAGATTACAGCTTGGAGTATGAAGATGACAGGCAGATGATGCCACCGCTGGACCCATGCCGGCTTAGCCTGAGCCCTGCTGCTAGTGATAACATAAGTTACATGTGTGTGTACAGTACAGACTGCAGTTACTATCCATGCCACCGCCCACCTGACCTCAGCACTGCCACACTCCCCTAAATCATTGGAACGAAGGACCTGGCCCTGATGGTGTCCCATGTGCGGCTGGGGCCCCTGGGCAGTGCCCAGGGGTACCCCTCTTAAAAAGGCGGCCCTAACTGGAGCAGACCCAGTGAGGTCCATCTGTTAGCCAGGAGGCTTATAGTCGTTTGATGGAATTTGCTTTGGGACTATGTTTTCTACTCCTGAGTGGGAAACCTTTTCTGTTTGCTTTATTTGCTGACCAAATAAATATGGGCAGAAAGCCCTTAACCCTGCATACGGCTGGATTACCTTTCTGAGAACTCTTCGCTTGAAGCTAATCGCCCACAGCATGCAAAGTGACATAATGTTTCAGGGAAGAGTAGAGTCAGTTACCGATGGTTACAGTGAGGCAGGGGTGGGTTGCAGGCATGCAAAGTGACTTAATATTGCAGAGAAGAGCAGGGCCGCAGATAAAAAAAAATTCTGGGGGGGTTCCACCATGGGTATCAAGGGAACAATAATTAGTGTGCCTGCTACACAGTGGTGGGTGGGGAAAAATTGTGATTAAAACCCTTCTCACTGTGTATACAATAGCATATATCACAGCCCTTGTACCCCAAAAATAAGCTTTAATTACTGCATAGTTGCCAACATTGCAAAAAAAATAAAAAATCGGGACACTTTTTTGCATGTGGGTGGGGCCTTGCTATAATTAGGGGGCGGGGCATGCGTTTGTAGGAGTTACATTGTGTAATAGGAAAATGTGGCGCACGAAGCGCGCCATGGCGAAAAATGGGCGTGGTTTACGCGGAATAGTGGGTGTGGCTTAAATGGGCGTGGTTAGAGTCTGAGATAAATGAGGGATGTAGGGAGAAAGAAAGACAGAGGGAGAGAAAGAGAGAAAGAAAGGAGAGAAAGAGGGAGAGAAAGAAAGAAAGAGAAAGAGAGAAAGAGGGAGAGAAAAAGAAAGAAGGAAAGAAAGAGAGAAAGAAAGAAAGAGGGAGAGAAAGAAAGGCAGAAAGAAAGAGGGATGGAGGGACAGCAGATCCTACACCACAATAGAAATATGTGTGTAGCGCACACACCCCCTTCTTCTTGTCTGTTTCGGCTCCTCTTAGGAGAAAGGGGCACACCGCACCACAAGCCCGTACCCTCCTGTGTTAAGAGGTTAGGCGGTGTTGTTTTTGGGCCTTGTCAGCAGTCAGGGCATAAAGTCCTCCTGAGAATGATTCTCACCTCTACAGGGTGTAGATGCAAGTCCTTAACTTCCCCAGGAATGTAAATGTCCACACCAGCTGAAAGTCCAACTCAATCTTTATTCTACACTTGCACAACACATATTCTCTTGGTTAAGGTGTGGAGGAGGTCCAGGCACAAACGTAGCTCAAACTCTTAGGACTGTTCAGATTCTCAAACAGTTTTGGCGCATGGTCTCTGCCACAGACCATGAGGTTGGTCTCTGCCTCAGACCTGGTGGATAAGGTCACTGCCACTGACCTAGCGAAAAGGGTCACTGCCACTGACCTGGTGAATATGGATTTCCTTCCTAGGACATAGCGCCTTTTAGGAAGAAGACATCCCCCCAGAGAGTCAACAGACCCCTTCCTTCACTGTGTCCACAGCACCGGTCCTTCGGAACAGGTCCTCCCTTCTCTTAGGGTGCGGGTCCCCTCGCAAGGCGGCACCCTGGACTCCTCGATCCCTGGCGGACCCCAGCCGCAGGCTGCTGAGCTCCATGCCATCACTGTAACTCCCGGGCCTCCATGCCCAGGCGAACAGGATCGGTGAGGTAGTACCTCACCCCAGGCTAAAGGTGCCTGAGGTGGAACCGGAACAAGGCCTCCGGGCCTAGGGCACCCGGAGATGACGAACCACACTCCCACACACCCAGGCTGAAGGTGCCTGGGCGTGGACGGATGAAGACCCCCTCTCAGAAGATGAGGTTCCCCGCCCTACTGTACAGCTGCCGAGAGGGGACACAATAGGCACAGCACTGCGCTCGCGGTTCAACCCTGGCCCACAATGGCAGCGCCACCCACCGGCCACAGGGAACACATCACCAGCATTAACCACTGAGAGCAAAAAATGGTCCATGAATCCTATCAATTTAATGTGTCTGAGCCTAGTTACCACTCAGATACTTCCCTTAAATTGAACTCTGCCACATATGTATTCCAGAAAGTTTAACAAATCAGCAGATAAAGATACTCCAAACACCTGATGTTGGCGCTTCAATCATCCCGGCACCATGGTTGTTATGGTGTCAGGGTGATTGAAGCGCATTATTTCTATTATTACATTGTAATATAGAATGAAATTATTCAACTCGCCATAATGCCGAATCAGTGAAAGCCCTGAGCGTGTCACCTGCCATGTTGCCTGCCACCAGATGCCATCAGGTGTACCCATCAGAGTCCATCCTTACTTAAGGTGTCCCCAGCGGAGCCCCTCCTTACATCAGATGTCCCCAGCGGAGCCCCTTCTTACATCAGTGTCCCCAGCTGAGCCCCTCCTTACATCAGTGTCCCCAGCGGAGCCCCTCCTTACATCAGTGTCCCCAGCTGAGCTTCTCCATACATCAGTGTCCCCTGCGGAGCACCTCCTTACATCAGTGTCCCCAGCGGAGCCTCTCCTTACATCAGTGTCCCCAGCGAAGCCCCTCCATGATACATCAGTGTCCCCAGCGGAGCCCCTCCTTAGATCAGTGTCCCCAGCGGAGCCCCTCCATACATCAGGGTCCCCAGTGGAGCCTCTCCATACATCAGTGTCCCCAGCTAAGCCCCTCCATACATCAGTGTCCCCAGCGGAGCCCCTCCTTACATCAGTGTCCCCAGCTGAGCTTCTTCATACATCAGTGTCCCCTGCGGAACACCTCCTTACATCAGTGTCCCCAGCGGAGCCTCTCCTTACATCAGTGTCCCCAGCGAAGCCCCTCCATGATACATCAGTGTCCCCAGCGGAGCCCCTCCTTAGATCAGTGTCCCCAGCGGAGCCCCTCCATACATCAGGGTCCCCAGTGGAGCCTCTCCATACATCAGTGTCCCCAGCAGAGCCCCTCCTTAGACCAGTGTCCCCAGCGGAGCCCCTCCATACATCAGGGTCCCCAGTGGAGCCTCTCCATACATCAGTGTCCCCAGCAGAGCCTCTGCATACATCAGTGTCCCCAGCGGAGCCCCTCCATACATCAAGGTCCCCAGCGGAGCCCCTCCATACATCAGTGTCCCCAGAGAAGCCCTCCATACATCTGGTGTCCCCAGCGGAGCCCTCCATACATTAGTGTCCCCAGCGGAGCCCTTCCATACATCAGTGTCCCCAGCGGAGCCCCTCCATACATCAGTGTCCCCAGCGGAGCCCTCCTTACATCAGTGTCCCCAGCGGAGCCCCTCCTTACATCAGTGTCCCCAGCGGAGCCCCTCCATACATCAGGGTCCCCAGTGGAGCCCCTCCATTAGGGATGAGCTCGGTGTTCGAGTCGAACATAGGTTCGACTCGAACATCGGCTGTTCGCGCGTTCGGCGAACAACGAACGATTTGGGCCGTTCACGCCAAATTCGAGTGATGCGAACGGCCCACAATACACTGCGCCATCGCAGTGTAATCCCGGCGCTGTGATTGGCTAAGCATGCACTGTGACCCTGCATGCTTGGCCAATCACAGCGCCGGCAGCGAGGAGAGCAATGATTGGCCACAGGCAGGATGCCTGTGGCCAATTATAGCTGAGGGGGTTTAGTACACGCCCCACACTATAAAAGGCCGCCAGCGCGGCAGCCTCGTGTAGTGTGTTCCGGAGCAGGGAAAGTGAAGGATAGGCAGGGACAGTGTCAAATCTATTCTTTGCTAAACCTTGTGTGTAGGGACAGAGAAGGATAGGCAGGGAGAGTGTCAGTGTCATATTCTTTGCTAAACCTTGTGTGCAGGGAGAGAAAGGATAGGCAGGGAGAGTGTCAGTGTCATTGTTGCTAAGCCTCCTGCACATTATACACCTGAAGTTAGCCCGTATTGCTGCTTTTTCCTGGTGTGTTACACCAACAGGCATTTGCAGCACGTACAGCAGACGGAGTGTGCCTCCTGATCATATTACACCTGAACTTAGCCTGTATTGCTGCTTTTTCCTGGTGTGTTACACCAACAGGATTTTGCGGCACTTACAGCAGACGGAGTGTGCCTCCTGATCATATTACACCTGAACTTAGCCTGTATTGCTGCTTTTTCCTGGTGTGTTACACCAACAGGATTTTGCGGCACTTACAGCGGGCGGAGTTTGCCTCCTGATCATATTACACCTGAACTTAGCCTGTATTGCTGGTTTTTCCTGGTGTGTTACACCAACAGGATTTTGCGGCACTTACAGCGGGCGGAGTGTGCCTCCTGATCATATTACACCTGAAGTTAGCCTGTATTGCTGCTTTTTCCTGGTGTGTTACACCAACAGACATTTGCGGCACTTACAGCGGACGGAGTGTGCCTCCTGATCATATTACACCTGAACTTAGCCTGTATTGCTGCTTTTTCCTGGTGTGTTACACCAACAGGATTTTGCGGCACTTACAGCGGGCGGAGTGTGCCTCCTGATCATATTACACCTGAACTTAGCCTGTATTGCTGCTTTTTCCTGGTGTGTTACACCAACAGGCATTTGCAGCACCTACAGCAGGCGTAGTGTGATTCCTGCAAAATATACTCCTGAAGCTAGACCTTATTGCTGGTTTTCCCATTTCCCTGCAGGCCATTAGAATGTCTGGAAGGCAAACAAGGAGAGGCAGACAGTCAGGAGCCAATAAAAGAGGGGCAAGCAGGCTCTGTGTCTAGAGACAACAATGCTGGTCATGGACGCGGTGCATCGCCATCAGCACGTGGCCATGGGACACGCTTGTCCTTCTTTTCGGCAGCTGGACGTGTTGAGCCGCATCATGCCGAAGACTTGGTAGAGTGGATGACCAAGCCCTCCTCATCCTCCTCATCCTCTCTCACCCAGGCTCAGGGTACTGGAAAAGCAGCTGCCAAAGCGTCCTCTTCCCTGGTATCAATGTCATCATCAGTCACTCCTTCCCTAGACCAACCATGTCCTCCTGAGGAGTCCCCCGAACTGTTTGAGCACAGTGTTGGGTACATGCTCCAGGAGGATGCCCAGCGTTTCGAAGGGTCTGATGATGATACCCAGCTAGAGGAAGGCAGTAGCGTGAGAGCAGAGAGAGGGGATGCTCAAGAAGGACACCAATCTGGCAGTCATGTTCCAGCAGCTGCAGCATACTGCCAGATTGGCTCCAGTGATGAGGAGGGAGGGGATGATGAGGTCACTGACTCCACGTGGGTGCCTAATAGGAGAGAGGAGGAGGATGAGGAGGAGGCACATCTCCAATGAGGCAGGATGCCCTCGGGGGGCCAGCGTAAGGGCAGCACACCGACGGAATCACACCGCAGAGCTCCGCCTGTGCAGGGCGCTGCCTCTGCCCGTTATTCAAAAAGTTCTTTGGTGTGGGCCTTTTTTGAGTCGAGTGCATCAGATCGCACAGCTGCTGTTTGCAACATATGTCTCAAGCGTATATCGCGTGGCCAAAACATCACCCGCTTGGGCACCACATGCTTGACCAGACATATGTTGACCTGCCATGCAGCTCGTTGGCAAGCCTACCTTAAAGACCCACACCAAAGAACAAAGCGGACCTCTTCTTGCACCGCATCAGCTGGGATCTCCAACCCCACTATACCTTCAGTCCTCTCTGAAACCTGCTCTGAGAGGAATAAAGGTGTAGAATTAGGTGTGTCACAGCCAAGTACTTGCGGGCACTCTGCTAGCAGTACGCCGACGTCTGATTCTAGCAGGCAAATTTCCCTGCCCCAGCTGCTGGACCGTCGAAAGAAGTTCACTCCCAGCCATCCACATGCCCAGCGGTTGAATGCTAGCTTGGCTAAATTGCTAGCGCTTCAACTGCTGCCTTTTCAGTTGGTAGACTCGGCCCCCTTCCGTGTGTTTGTGCAATGTGCGGTTCCTCAGTGGCAGGTTCCCAAACGCCACTTTTTCTCACGGAAGGCGATTCCGGCTCTCTACCGGCATGTGGAAGGCAATGTCTTGGCCTCGCTGGACAGGGCCGTCAGCGGTAAGGTGCATATTACCGCTGACTCATGGTCCAGCAGGCATGGACAGGGACGTTACCTTTCTTTCACGGCCCATTGGGTCACTCTTTTGGCAGCTGGGAAGGATGCAGGACAAGGTGCAGTAGTGTTGGAGGTTGTTCCACCGCCACGCCTCCAAAATGCTACTACTGGTTGTGACACACCTCTGTCCTCCACCCCCTCCTCTTCTTCTTCCTCCATGGCCTCTTCCTGTGCTTTGTCCTCGGAACCAGCGGTGCTCCGTAGGCGTTCAAGTGGCTACGCAAGTATGCAGGCAAAAAGATGCCATGCTGTGCTTGCGCTGGTGTGTTTGGGGGACAGGAGCCACACTGGGGCAGAGGTTCTGTCTGCTCTGCAGGGGCAGGCCGAGAGGTGGTTGACGCCACGCCAGCTTAAGCCAGGAATGGTAGTTTGCGACAATGGCACCAATCTCCTCTCCGCTCTCCGACAGGGACAACTGACCCATGTGCCCTGTGTGGCTCACGTCCTTAACCTGGTGGTACAGCGGTTCTTGGGCAGGTACCCGGGCTTACAGGATGTCCTGAGGCAGGCCAGGAAAGTCTGTGTGCATTTCCGCAGATCTTATAATGCCAGTGCTCGCCTGGCTGAGCTGCAAAAGGAGTTGAACCTGCCCAAGAACCGCCTTATATGTGGCATGCCCACCAGGTGGAACTCAACGTTGGCCATGCTGCAGCGGCTGCACATGCAGCAGAGGGCCATCAAAGAGTACCTGTGCGACTACGGCACCAGGACAGGGTCAGGGGAGCTCGGGTTTTTTTCACCACGCCAGTGGGGCATGATCAGGGATGCATGCACTGTCCTGGCACCATTTGAGGAGGCCACGAGGATGGTGAGCAGTGACAGTGCATGCATTAGTGACACTGTACCTCTTGTCCACCTGTTGGAACATACGCTGCGTGGAATAATGGACAGGGCACTTGAGGCAGAACAGAGGCAGGAAGAGGAGGACTTCCTTGCCTCTCAAGGCCCCCTTTACCCAGACAGTGTTCCTTCTGTCCCACCCATCACACAGGAAGAGGAGGAGGAGGAAAGGAGGAGGAGGAGGATTGTGTCAGCATGGAGGTGGAGCCTGGCACTCAGCATCATCAGCAGCAATCTTTTAGGGATGATTTACAGTCCCAACAAACCAGTGGACTTGTACGTGGCTGGGAGGAGGTGGCTGTGGATCATGTCGTCCTTAGTGACCCAGAGGACTCTGGACCGAATGCCTCAGCTAACCTACGCTGCATGGCCTCCCTGATCCTGCAAAGTCTGCGGAAGGATCCTCGTATTCTTCAGATCAAGGAGAGGGACCATTACTGGCTGGCCACGCTCCTTGATCCACGGTACAAGGGTAAGGTTGTGGACCTTATCTTACCGTCGCAGAGGGAGCAGAGGATGAGACAACTCCGGGAGGCCTTGCAGAAAGGTCTGTGCAACGCATTCCCAGAGACTGGGAGATTACAAACTCCTGGTCCTGGACAATGAGTTGCTGAGGCTTCGGTCAGTCAAAGAAGGAGCCGTGGGGAAGGTGGCCGTCTGACCGATGCGTTCAGACAATTCTTTAGTCCGCAGCCCCAAGGTATGATCGGTTCCAGCAACCATCGCCAGCGTCTGATATACATGGTGCAGGAATACCTAGGGGCAAGGCCAGCCTTTACACCTTCCCCACCGAAAATCCTCTGGCTTACTGGGTCTTGAGGATGGATCACTGGCCAGAGCTTGCACAGTATGCAATTGAGCTACTGGCCTGTCCTGCATCCGGCGTTTTTTCAGAACGCACATTCAGTGCTGCTGGAGGATTTGTCACGGATCACAGGGTGCGCCTGTCCACCGACTCCGTTGATCGACTGACCTTCATAAAGATGAACCAGTCTTGAATCACCACCAGCTACAAAACACCTGAAGCTGATATAACAGAATAATTTATTTTCAAATGTCACATCCCTTCAAGACTGATGCTGATGCTGAGAGACTGTCCTGTTATGTTGACTGACTATCCTCCTCCTCCTCAATGATCCGATTGATGATGATAGCTTGGAAGAACATTTTTGTTTCTGGGTGCCGCCACCAGTGGCTAAGGCCCAATTTTTCAGCCCCTGTTTAACAGGGGCGTGTTATTACAATTTTTTATGCAATACTTTGCAGCAGGGCTCATTCCTGCACTCCAACTAGAGTATCTGGGAGAGGTTGCAGTGTCGTGGCACCAGCACCAGTGGCTAAGGCCCAATCTTTCAGCCCCTGTTTAACAGGGGCGTGTAATTACAATTTTTGATGCAATAGTTTGCAACAGGGCTCATTGCTGTGCTCCAAGTACAGTATCTGTGAGGGGTTGCAGTGTTGTGGCACCAGTGCCTAAGGCCCAATTTTTATGCCCCTGTTTAACAGGGGCATGTAATTACAATTTTTTATGCAATGCTTTGCAGCAGGGCTCATTCCTGCACTCCAACTAGAGTATCTGGGAGAGGTTGCAGTGTCGTGGCACCAGCACCAGTGGCTAAGGCCCAATTTTTCAGCCCCTGTTTAACAGGGGCGTGTAATTAAAATTTTTGATGCAATACTTTGCAACAGGGCTCATTGCTGTGCTCAGTACAGTATCTGTGAGGGGTTGCAGTGTTGTGGTACCAGTGCCTAAGGCCCAATTTTTCTGCCCCTGTTTAACAGGGGCATGTAATTACAATTCTTGATCAAATAATTCACGGCAGGGCCCATTCCTGCGCCCACCAAGAGTAACTGTGAGGGCTCACAGTGTTGTGTCAACACCACCACCACCACCACCACCAAAGGCCCAATTTTTCAGCCCCTGTTCAACAGGGGCATGCAATTACAATTCTTGATCTAATAATTCACAGCAGGGCCCATTCATGCGCCCACCAAGAGTAACTGTGAGGGCTCACAGTGTTGTGGCAACACCAACATGTAAGGGGCAAATTTCAGCTGAGTATATACGGCAGGCCCCTACTTTCAAACATGCAACTTACAAACGACTCCTCCTTGCAAACGGAAGGATACAACAGGAAGTGAGAGGAAATCTACCCCTAGGAAGGGAAATTCTCTCCTGTAAGAGTTGATATGGGAAAAAAAAGTGTCTCCTCTCCACTGATGCTTTATCACCAATTCTTGTTTCAATAAAAACCCCAAATTTTCAAAACACATTGGGGTGAACTGTTCTGAACAGGTGCACACTGCACAGACAGCAAAACAAATGTTACAGGGGTGATAACCCTTCCCTATGTTTGCCAAAAAGCTTAAAAATAGATTTTTTGGCTGGAGCTACACTTAAACAATGTACCTGTTCAAAATTACAAACAGATTCTACATAAGAACAAACCTACAGTCCCTGTCTTGTATGCACCGCCTGTATACGGCTGTTCAGAGTATATAGGGCCTTTTTTATTTTGTGTGCGGGGTTCCCCTTAATATCCATACAAGACCCAAAGGGGCTGGTAATGGGCTGGGGTGGGGGGGGGGCTGTGATGGGGTAGCTATGCCATTTTTCTTAAAGATTTTCATCCATATTACCGGGACCAGACATTACATTAAAGCCGCAAGCAGTTTTACCGGTAAATGGCTTTTTTTTCCTTTAGAAATGTAATTTTGTGCAGGGACAGTTCTAAACACGGGAAACACGTGGCACTTCACAGGCATACTTTAGACACCCCCCAGGTACGATATTTAAAGGAATATTTGACTTTTTTTTTGTTCACTTTATGCATCATTAAAATGACTGCTCCCGAAAAACGGCTGTTTTTAAAACTTTTTTTTGGATTGATGTCCCCTGGTGCAGAACCCGGGTTCCCAAACCCTTTTTAGGACAATAACATGCATATTAGTCATTATAAATAGCACTTTAGATTTCGAACGTTCGCATCCATTGTATTTAATAGGGTTCTAAATTTTGTGCGAACCTTCGGTCCGTTCGCGGGTTCTGGTGCGAACCGAACCCGGGGGTGTTCGGCTCATCACTACCCTCCATACATCAGTGTCCCCAGCGGAGCCCCTCCATACATCAGTGTCCCCAGCGGAGCCCCTCCATACATCAGTGTCCCCAGCGGAGCCCCTCCATACATCAAGGTCCCCAGCGGAGCCCCTCCATACATCAAGGTCCCCAGCGGAGCCCCTCCATATATCAAGGTCCCCAGCGGAGCACCTCCATACATCAAGGTCCCCAGCGGAGCCCCTCCATACATCAGTGTCCCCAGCAGAGCCCCTTCTTACATCAGTGTCCCCAGTGGAGCCCCTCCTTACATCAGTGTCCCCAGCGGAGCCCCTCCTTACATCAGTGTCCCCAGCGGAGCCCCTCCTTACATCAGTGTCCCCAGCGGAGCCCCTCCTTACATCAGTGTCCCCAGCGGAGCCCCTCCTTACATCAGTGTCCCCAGCGGAGCCCCTCCATACATCAGTGTCCCCAGCGGAGCCCTCCATACATCTGGTATCCCCAGCGGAGCCCCTCCATACATCAGTGTCCCCTGCTGAGCACCTCCTTACATCAGTGTCCCCAGCGGAGCCCCTCCTTACATCAGTGTCCCCAGCGGAGCCCCTCCATGATACATCAGTGTCCCCAGCAAAGCCCCTCCATGATACATCAGTGTCCCCAGCGGATCCCCTCCATGATACATCAGTGTCCCCAGCGGAGCCCCTCCATACATCAGGGTCCCCAGTGGAGCCCCTCCATACATCAGTGTCCCCAGCGGAGCCTCTCCATACATCAGTGTCCCCAGCGGAGCCCCTCCATACATCAGTGTCCCCAGCGGAGCCCCTCCATACATCAGTGTCCCCAGCGGAGCCTCTCCATACATCAGTGTCCCCAGCGGAGCCCCTCCTTACATCAGTGTCCCCGGCGGAGCCCTCCATACATTTGGTGTCCCCAGCGGAGCCCTCCTTACATCAGTGTCCCCAGCGGAGCCCCTCCATACATCAGTGTCCCCAGCGGAGCCCCTCCTTACATCAGTGTCCCCAGCGCAGCCCCTCCTTACATCAGTGTCCCCAGCGGAGCCCCTCCTTACATCAGTGTCCCCAGCGGAGCCCTCCATACATCTGGTGTCCCCAGCGGAGCCCCTCCATACATCAGTGTCCCCTGCTGAGCACCTCCTTACATCAGTGTCCCCTGCTGAGTACCTCCTTACATCAGTGTCCCCAGCGGAGCCCCTCCTTACATCAGTGTCCCCAGCGGAGCCCCTCCTTACATCAGTGTCCCCAGCGGAGCCCCTCCATGATACATCAGTGTCCCCAGCGGAGCCCCTCCTTACATCAGTGTCCCCAGCGGAGCCCCTCCATACATCAGGGTCCCCAGAGGAGCCATTCCATACATCAGTGTCCCCAGCGGAGCCCCTCCATACATCAGTGTCCCCAGCGGAGCCCCTCCATACATCAGTGTCCCCAGCGGAGCCCCTCCATACATCAGTGTCCCCAGCGGAGCCCCTCCATACATCAGTGTCCCCAGTGGAGCCCCTCCTTACATCAGTGTCCCCAGCGGAGCCCCTCCTTACATCAGTGTCCCCAGCGGAGCCCCTCCTTACATCAGTGTCCCCAGCGGAGCCCCTCCTTACATCAGTGTCCCCAGCGGAGCCCCTCCTTACATCAGTGTCCCCAGCGGAGCCCCTCCTTACATCAGTGTCCCCAGCGGAGCCCCACCTTACATCAGTGTCCCCAGCGGAGCCCCACCTTACATCAGTGTCCCCAGCGGAGCCCCACCTTACATCAGTGTCCCCAGCGGAGCCCCTCCATACATCAGTGTCCCCAGCGGAGCCCTCCATACATCAGTGTCCCCAGCGGAGCCCCTCCATACATCAGTGTCCCCTGCTGAGCACCTCCTTACATCAGTGTCCCCAGCGGAGCCCCTCCTTACATCAGTGTCCCCAGCGCAGCCCCTCCTTACATCAGTGTCCCCAGCGGAGCCCCTCCTTACATCAGTGTCCCCAGCGGAGCCCTCCATACATCTGGTGTCCCCAGCGGAGCCCCTCCATACATCAGTGTCCCCTGCTGAGCACCTCCTTACATCAGTGTCCCCTGCTGAGTACCTCCTTACATCAGTGTCCCCAGCGGAGCCCCTCCTTACATCAGTGTCCCCAGCGGAGCCCCTCCTTACATCAGTGTCCCCAGCGGAGCCCCTCCATGATACATCAGTGTCCCCAGGGGAGCCCCTCCTTACATCAGTGTCCCCAGCGGAGCCCCTCCATACATCAGGGTCCCCAGTGGAGCCATTCCATACATCAGTGTCCCCAGCGGAGCCCCTCCATACATCAGTGTCCCCAGCGGAGCCCCTCCATGATACATCAGTGTCCCCAGCGGAGCCCCTCCATGATACATCAGTGTCCCCAGCGGAGCCCCTCCTTACATCAGGGTCCCCAGCGGAGCCCCTCCATACATCAGTGTCCCCAGCGGAGCCCCTCCATGATACATCAGTGTCCCCAGCGGAGCCCCTCCATGATACATCAGTGTCCCTAGCGGAGCCCCTCCATACATCAGTGTCCCCAGCGGAGCCTCTCCATACATCAGTGTCCCCAGCGGAGCCTCTCCATACATCAGTATCCCCAGCGGAGCCCCTCCTTACATCAGTGTCCCCAGCGGAGCCCCTCCTTACATCAGTGTCCCCAGCGGAGCCCCTCCATGATACATCAGTGTCCCCAGCGGAGCCCCTCCTTACATCAGGGTCCCCAGTGGAGCCCTCCATACATTTGGTGTCCCCAGCGGAGCCCTCCTTACATCAGTGTCCCCAGCGGAGCCCCTCCATACATCAGTGTCCCCAGCGGAGCCCCTCCATACATCAGTGTCCCCAGCGGAGCCCCTCCATACATCAGTGTCCCCAGCGGAGCCCCTCCTTACATCAGTGTCCCCAGTGGAGCCCTCCATACATCTGGTGTCCCCAGCGGAGCCCCTCCATACATCAGTGTCCCCTGCTGAGCACCTCCTTACATCAGTGTCCCCAGCGGAGCCCCTCCTTACATCAGTGTCCCCAGCGGAGCCCCTCCATGATACATCAGTGTCCCCAGCGGAGCCCCTCCTTACATCAGTGTCCCCAGCGGAGCCCCTCCATACATCAGGGTCCCTAGTGGAGCCATTCCATACATCAGTGTCCCCAGCGGAGCCCCTCCATACATCAGTGTCCCCAGCGGAGCCCCTCCATACATCAGTGTCCCCAGCGGAGCCCTTCCATACATCAGTGTCCCCAGCGGAGCCCCTCCATACATCAGTGTCCCCAGCGGAGCCCCTCCATACATCAAGGTCCCCAGCGGAGCCCCTCCTTACATCAGTGTCCCCAGCGGAGCCCCTCCATACATCAGTGTCCCCAGCGGAGCTCCTCCATACATCAGTGTCCTAAGCGGAGCCCCTCCTTACATCAGTGTCCCCAACGGAGCCCCTCCTTCCATAATAGGTGATAGAGACTGGCAGCGTGGCGGAGCAGGGGTTGGCGGCACCGCAGCTCAATATCTATTGTAGCCACCCGGCCAGCCTATTTCTTCTTGTCTTCTAGAAAATGGCAGAAGGCGCCGCGGACCCAGCGGAGCCCCTCCATACATCAGTGTCCCCAGCGGAGCCCCTCCATACATCAGTGTCCCCAGCGGAGCCCCTCCTTACATCAGTGTCCCCAGCGGAGCCCCTCCTTACATCAGTGTCCCCAGTGGAGCCCTCCATACATCTGGTGTCCCCTGCTGAGCACCTCCTTACATCAGTGTCCCCTGCTGAGCCCCTCCTTACATCAGTGTCCCCAGCGGAGCCCCTCCTTACATCAGTGTCCCCAGCGGAGCCCCTCCTTACATCAGTGTCCCCAGTGGAGCCCCTCCATGATACATCAGTGTCCCCAGCGGAGCCCCTCCTTACATCAGTGTCCCCAGCGGAGCCCCTCCATACATCAGGGTCCCCAGTGGAGCCATTCCATACATCAGTGTCCCCAGCGGAGCCCCTCCATACATCAGTGTCCCCAGCGGAGCCCCTCCATACATCAGTGTCCCCAGCGGAGCCCTTCCATACATCAAGGTCCCCAGCGGAGCCCCTCCATACATCAGTGTCCCCAGCGGAGCCCCTCCATACATCAAGGTCCCCAGCGGAGCCCCTCCTTACATCAGTGTCCCCAGCGGAGCCCCTCCATACATCAGTGTGCCCAGCGGAGCTCCTCCATACATCAGTGTCCTAAGCGGAGCCCCTCCTTACATCAGTGTCCCCAACGGAGCCCCTCCTTCCATAATAGGTGATAGAGACTGGCAGCGTGGCGGAGCAGGGGGTGGGCGGCACCGCAGCTCAATATCTATTGTAGCCACCCGGCCAGCCTATTTCTTCTTGTCTTCTAGAAAATGGCAGAAGGCGCCGCGGACCTCTAGCGACCGGCGGCAAAAAATCGGTACAAACTGAATTTTTCGGGACATTTCCCCGGAAACAATAAATTCGGGGCAAATGTCAAAATCCCGGGAATGTCCCGGGAAATTCGTGACAGTTGGCAAGTATGATTACTGTGCGTGTGCTGCAGGAACCCCAACAATTGCGCGTGGGGGGGGTGTGGTTTGAGTATGGCGGAGTGAGACGCCAGTGAGAGAAGCCTAGCGATCCCTCCATGCACCCACGAGACGCAGACTGACCGGAGTTACTGAACGATCCATGCCGGGACGTAGGCAGAGGACCAGAACAAGAGAGGTGCATGTCCCCATCCGCCATTACGCTACACGCTCACAGAGTCACAGAAGCACTGAGGCGGAAGTAGTGGTACATGCAGTGCGATCCAAAGCCGCAAGCAGCACGGACAGGGAATCTGTCCCACATAACGCACTGTCAAGTGCAGATCAGCTGGATCAGACCCTCCTGACAATCTACTCACCCAGAGGAGCTAGTGAGAGTGCACGAGGGAACTGCTGAGAGGAACATCCTTAACATCTCCCGCACCTCCTGTACCAGGTATGACGCAGTCTACCCCGATTGACAACACCTCTCAGGTATGCATTTCCAATTCTCCGGGTACAGACACAGGGGAACGGGATGAACAAGATCTCAGGCAACTGATTCGGGCGCTCCCCACAAAAGAGGATATACATGTGCTGATGGGGGAATGGCTGGGCCCCCTGAGGAAGGAAATAGGAGATGTGCGGGAGAAGGTGGAGGACATAGATCAGAAAATGCAGAGATGTGAGGAATCACAAGAGAAGGCTAATATGCGTATAGTTATGTTAGAAGAGAAAGTGACAATAAAGCACCAGAGAATGGTGGCGTTACAATTACATGCTGGAGAAGCCGAAAATAGAAGCAGAAGAAACAATATACGCATAAAGGGGATCCCAGAAACAGTTTCAGCTTCAGAATTGAAAGTAACAGTGATGACTGTGCTTAAAAAGATATTGGAAAACCCCTTTGATACGCATATTGAATTGGAGCGGGTACATAGGGTCCCTGCAATGCGGTATCATGCTCAGATAACCCCCAGAGATATCGTATGCAGAGTACATTTTTTCAGCGTGAAAGAGGCTATCATGAGGGTTGCATGGCAAAATAAAACCCTGGAATTTATTAAGGATGAGATACAAATTTTTTCAGATCTATGTTGGCGAACAAAGGTAAGACGCAGAATGCTCAGGCCTCTGCTGGACCACCTGCGATCTAAAGGGGCTGAGTACAGATGGGGATACCCAATCTCCCTAATAATTAAAAAAGACGAAAACACTTTTAATTTTAATGATCCGGACCAATTGCCTGAATTATTTAGATTTCTGGGCTCAGAGACTGTTGAGGTGTCCAATTGGACATACTTATTAGGAGCGGAAGGATGGGATGCCCAGCAAAGACAGTTAAGAAAACATGGGCTGAGAGAACTATCACAGAAACCTCAAAATGTACCCAGCAACTAATGAATAGGAATGACTGCCAAGGGGTTAATTAAATAAATAAATAAATGGCACACATCAGGCTATGGAGGAGAAGTGTTTTTCTCCCCCCCCCCCCCCCCGTGTCCTCCCCTTTTCTTTCCCCCTTGACTTTTCAGAACCATCCAGAAGCCCAAGATACCACGATAAAAGGACAAATTAAAGAGGCTCACTCCGCCTGAATAAAGGTGGTGGCCCCTACATTTATGTTTTATGCTTGATGTGATATAGGTTTTTTTTTTTTCCCTGCACCAATTTGGTGCATGGGGTAGATAAATCCCAGGGGATGGGAGAGAGGGTGTAGGGAAAGGGAGGGAGGGGAAAGAGGGAGGGAGTTAGGGGGTAGGGGAGGGGTAGGGATTATGAAATGTGGAACCAATAGGGGAATGTATATGTAGCGCCCTCACCTCTCCCCCTGCCTTTTCGTTTTGGCTCCTTGCAGGGAGGGGAGAGGCACACCGCACCACAAGCCCGTACCCTCCTGAATAAGGAGGTTGAGCGATGTTCGTTTTCGAGCCCACCTGCGGCTGGAGTTGAATCCTCCCGAGGATGATTCTCACCTCTACCCTAGGTAGATGCAAGTCCTTATGTTTCCCCCAGTAATGTAACTGTCCACACCAATTGAAAGTCCAACTTCTATATTTATTTTACACGGATAATAAATATGCCTCTTTAACAGCAGACAGGTTGGAGCAAGACACAGGACAGCTTAGGTGGGAGGAGGTCCAGGCACAAACTAGGATCAGACTCTTTGACTGTTTAGGTTTCACAAACAGTTATGGCGCACGATCTCTGCCACAGACCGGGTGAATAAAGTCACTGCCACTGACTTGGTGAATAGGGCACGGCACTATGAGGCCACTGCCACTGACCTTGAACGTGAACTTCTTTCTTAAGTAGTATTTGACCCATGTAAAGGAGAAGACATCCCTCCGGAGAGTTACCAGAGGTCCCCACCGTCACCACGACTCTGCGCTGGGTCTTCGGTACAGGTAACCTCCCTGGCCTCCTCGTCCCAGATCCGGGTCCCCTCGCAAGGCGGCACCCTGGGAGTCCTCGATCCCCGGCGGAACCCAACCGAAGGTGCTGGGCTCCGGGCCTCCAAAATAGTACCTCACCCAGACTGAAGGTGTCTGGGATGAAACAGGACCCAGGCCTCCGGGCCTAGGGCACCCGGAGACGACCCACACGCACACCCAGGCTGAAGGTGCCTGGGCGCGGACGAACCCGCATGGAAGATGGCCGCCCCTTTTTATACCCTCTCCCGACAGGCACAGCAGGTTCCCCGCCCTGCCGTACTGCTGCCGAAAGGGGACAAGAAAAGGCACAACCTTGTATTGTGGTTCAACCCGGACCTATGGCGACAGCGCCACCTGTAGGCCCCAGGGAACTATGCACCAATACTATCTCCCATGGCACAGAAATGGTCCATTAACCCTAACAATAGTGTGTCTGAGCCTAACTACCACTCAGACACTCCCCTAAATTGAACACCCCGCTACACATATAAAACCCTTTCATTATGTGTTTTGTTTGATGTGATAAAAGTATTTTTTTTCTGAAGGACTGGAAGAGGTCTAGCACTATTGCACTAAGTGGGTGAATGGGGTAGGTAAACCCTAGGGGGATATGGACTATGGAACAAATAGAAAAATGGAAAATGAAAGAATTTTTTTTTTTTTCCACAACCAGTCACTAGATGCAATTGAATGCAATTGAATGAGGGATACACAATGGGATATTACCAAGAGGGGGGTAGGGAAAGGGGGTAATAAGGGGAAAGGAATTGGGCTAATGGGAAATATTACACATAACACACGTTAATTATACACAAGGTATACATTAAAATTTTATAGAGGAAGAGCAAAATATACACAAAATATAAACAACATTGCACCCAAAGGGAATAGGGGGAGGGGGGGTTGTAATTGGGAATTTATTCTGTTTGTATATATATATATATATATATTATTTTTTTTTGGGGCTTATCTCCATAATAGAACAGTTTGCCCTCCACAGTAAGAGGGCAGTGGATATGGGAGGGCGCATGAGGGCATTGTGAGGGGGTTAGCTCGGCAGCGGGTGTGTGTGACCCCCGGGATGGGCTCCCCACACAAAAACAGGCCCAGCAAACGGAGGTTGTGGTTTTCAAAATCAAAAAGGTGTGGTTTATTTTCTATTTACAGTGACAAAACACAGCAAAGCAAAAGAAACATAAACAAAATAAATCCTGGTCAACTTGACCTCTGACTAAACATACAGGTTTCCTAACTAACAACTGGGATCAGCCTAGTGCTGTCCTAGTCCCTAAGTCCCTGGTTTTAAATGTCCAAGCAAATAGCCACACAGGCTTTGTCTCACCGCACAGGGGTTCACTCTCCCTAGACAGTCCACACAGGTCTGGTTCCAGGCATGAGCTAACATCTAATGAAGCTGGGAGTTCTTATAGAGGCCTAAATGAGCTGACAAGCTTCAGCTGGTCTCATCAACTCCCTGTCTGCACGACGCCCCACACTCTCCCTAGAGGTATGAGTCATCCATGAGCCCACTAGCCTCAGCTGGGCTTATACAACACTCCACCTAGTTGTATAAGTCGGCGTAAAGCCTGAATCTGGGCGAAATATATCTACCCCCCTGGATGCAACCAGGTGACTTTACCTTCCTGCTGTCACATACCCCCCCCTCTTGTTTTAACCTCGGGGTTGGAACACCAGCAATCAGGCATTCATGTACTCGAGACAAAGCATCCACATTCCCCATTTGAACGCCAGGGCGATGCTTTACTGTGAAGTTGAATTCCTGGAGGGCCAGGAACCACCTATTCACTCTTCTATTTGTTTCCTTGTTTTGAGCCATCCACTTTAACGGAGCGTGATCCGTAACCATGTCAAAGTGCCTACCTAGCAGGTAGTACCAAAGGGAATCTAGAGCCCACTTCACCGCTAAACACTCCTTTTCAACGGTGGCGTAATTTACCTCATGGGACTTCAACTTCCTGCTGAGGTAAATGACTGGGTGCTCTTCCCCGTTCCAGACCTGGGACAATACTGCTCCTAACCCCACATCTGACGCATCACTTTGTACGACAAAGTCTTTAGAGAAGTCGGGTGAGTACAACACTGGCTGGCTACATAAGGCTTGTTTCAAGAATTGGAATGCTGCCTCAGCCTCGGGGGTCCATTTAATCATGACCGACCCTTTCCCCTTCGTCAGGTTGGTTAGGGGCACAGCCTTAGAAGCAAAGTGGGGAATGAATCGCCGATAATACCCAGCGATTCCCAGAAAGGCTCGTACCTGCTTCTTGCTGTTGGGACGTGGCCAACTCTGGATGGCCTCGACTTTGTTGAGTTGGGGTTTTATTACTCCCCTCCCAATGGTGTACCCAAGATATTTGGCCTCCTCCTGCCCAATGGTACACTTCTTGGGGTTAGCCGTAAACCCCGCTTCCCGAACAGAGTCCAGGACTGCTTGCACTTTTGGCAGATGTGAGGCCCAATCTGTGCTATGGACAATTACGTCATCCAGGTAAGCCGCAGCATACTTCCGATGGGGCCTCAGCATCTGGTCCATTTTCCGCTGGAATGTGGCCGGCGCATTCTGTAACCCGAACGGCATTCTTTTATATTGGAATGCCCCGTCTGGGGTTACAAATGCGGTTTTCTCTTTGGCCGACTTGGCCAGGGGGATTTGCCAATACCCTTTTGTGAGGTCAAGAGTCGTCATGTATCGGGCTGTTCCCAGCCGGTCGATCAACTCATCTATACGTGGCATGGGGTAGGTGTCAAATTTTGTAACTTTGTTCAACTGACGAAAATCGTTACAAAATCGCCAGCTCCCATCCGGTTTAGGCACCAACACAATGGGACTAGACCAATCACTTTGGGACTCCTCTATCACCCCTAAGTTCAGCATTTTCTGTACTTCCTCCCGTATTGCCTCCCGTCGGGCCTCTGGGATCCGATAGGGTTTTAACTTCACCCTTTCACCGGGCGGGGTAATGATGTCATGCTCTACCCCAGATGTTTGTCCCGGCAGCTCAGAGAATACCTCCTTGTTGCGAAGCACAAACTCCTTAACCTCCTGTTGTTGGGGTTGTGACAAGGTGGCTGCTATTCCAACCTCAGGAATCACGCAACCAGTTTGAGCTGGTGACCAAGTGTCTGCGACTAGGGACTCTCTATCCCTCCAGGCTTTCAACAGATTAACGTGATAGATCTGTTCGGGCTTTCGCCTTCCTGGTTGTCTGACCTTGTAATTCACTTCGCTCACTTTTTCCATTATCTCATAGGGGCCTTGCCATTTGGCAAGGAATTTACTTTCAACCGTAGGGACAAGTACCAGTATCCTATCCCCCGGGGAAAAGGTACGGGTCTTGGCTCCACGGTTGTACACTCTCTGCTGTGCTAACTGCGCTTGGGCCAAATGTTCCTTCACGATGGGCATTACCTGTGCAATTCGGTCTTGCATCAGGGCGACATGCTCAATCACACTCCTGTGGGGAGAACTCTCACTTTCCCAAGTTTCCTTGGCAATATCCAACAGCCCTCTTGGGTGTCTCCCATACAGCAACTCAAAGGGGGAGAATCCCGTAGAGGATTGGGGCACCTCCCTAATAGCAAACATCAGATAAGGAAGTAGACAGTCCCAATCCTTTCCATCTCTATCCACCACTTTCTTCAACATTTGTTTTAGGGTTTTGTTGAATCTTTCAACCAGCCCATCGGTTTGGGGGTGATACACAGATGTACGTAATTGCGTCACTTTGAACAATTTACACAGCTCCTTCATAACCCGGGACATAAAGGGTGTACCTTGGTCCGTAAGCAGTTCTTTACAAATACCCACCCGGCTAAACACAAGAGATAGCTCTTTGGCTATGGTTTTGGCCGAGGTATTTCGGAGAGGGATCGCTTCTGGATAACGGGTGGCATAGTCCATTATAACTAATATGTACTGGTGCCCCCTAGCGGACTTGATTATAGGACCTACCAAATCCATGGCGATCCTCTCAAACGGGACCTCAATGATGGGTAGAGGGACCAGCGGGCTACGGAAATGTGGCATCGGGGCCGACCTCTGACACACAGGGCAGGAGGAACAATAATTTTCTATGTCCTTCATCACCCCCGGCCAATAGAATCTCTGTAATACCCTCTCACGGGTTTTCTCTGTCCCCAGATGACCTCCAAGAATGTGCCCATGGGCCAACTCCAACACCAACTTCCTGTAAGGTTTGGGCACCACAAGCTGCTCAACGGTTTCTTCTGCCCTTTTTGCCACCCGATACAGTAGGTCCTTCTCTACGCTGAAGTATGGGTAAGTGCAGGTATTATCTGGGTTCACTAACTCGCCATCTATTTTCACTACGTTTTCCCGTGCCTTTATTAGGGCGGGGTCTTTCAACTGTTCTGTGGCAAAGTTTTCCCTGTGAACCTCAAGATCAGAAAACTCCACAGACGGTAGGTTTTCGTCTGAGGAGGTGGGCTCCTCTCCAGTTTCTTGAGTCTCCCCTGCCAATACTGATAAGGGAAATTCCGGAGAGTCCTCACCACTCTCAGGGGAGTTCTGGCTATCACATTCCTGGTACATAGGGGCACCAGTGGGGGGCTCAGGATCATCCCACAGTTCCCAGAACTTCGGAAAATCCCTTCCCACAATGGCGTCATGCGGTAACTGAGATACTAAGCCCACTGGATGAGAGAGGGTACCTTTGGGGGTCTCGAAACACACTGTAGTCACTGGATACTCTCGGGTGTCCCCATGCACACAAATAACAGCTACCTTGCTATTCCCAGAGACCTCTGTTTTAACTAACTCAGCCTTTATCAGGGTCACAAGGCTACCTGAATCCAGCAATACCACAACATTTCTACCATTAACACACATTTTGCATAAATGTTTCTCAGTTCCTCGAATGGCAGTGCATGCGACTGTCGCACACAGCGACTGACGTCTGCCCGTCAGAAAGTCACACTGCATGGGTTCCTCCACAACCGGGCAATTGGCTGCAATATGTCCCGCTTGCCGGCAGCGGTAGCAAACGATCCTTCTTGCCGCCTCTTGAGCCGCTGATTTCCCAGGCTGTTCTCGCCAAACTTGGGGTAGAGCTCCCACCCTCTCACTCTCTCCACCCTCACCCCTTGGAATCCTCTTATCCGCCCCTGGGGATGGTCTGGTCTTAGGGTGGAAAGTCCGAGTGTCTCTGGAAGAGGCCGTCAGGTTCTCTGTAGCCAAGTATTTCTCCACACGATCCACAAGACCATCGGCCGTCTCTGGGTCTCCATGGCTTACCCACTTTTGGATGGCAGTAGGAAGAGCTCTCAAAAACCGATCCATTACAACACGTTCCACAATCTTTGGTGCGGACAAAGTCTCTGGCTGTAGCCACTTTCTGCTCAGGTGAATGAGATCATACATTTGAGACCTGGGGGGTTTTCCAAGCTGGAAAGTCCAGTTATGCACACGCTGAGCCCGGACAGCCTGGGTGACACCCAGCCTTGCCAATATTTCAGCTTTTAGCATCACATAGTCTTTTGCTTGGTTAGGCTCTAGGTCATAGTAAGCTTTCTGCGATTCACCAGTTAACAGAGGAGCCACCAGTCCAGCCCACTGCTCCTCAGGCCACTTTTCTCTTTCAGCGGTCCTTTCAAATGTGGTCAAAAATACCTCTGGATCATCCTCTCCAGTCATTTTTGTCAATAAACGACTCACCCCAAAGGACGCGGTATTAGTGGGACGGCTTTCCTCACTGGTCTGCGGACGTTGCTGCATTACTGCTTCCATCTGTTGTTGTAGTCTCTGCTCTTGCTTCTGCAACAGGTCTATGAAGCGGGCCTCAGATTTCTGCTGGGCTTGTTGCTGAGCCTCCAGACTCTGTTGCAAAGTTGCGTTTGTCTGCTGCTGGGCTGCAAGGCTCTGTTGATGAGCTTGCTGCTGGGCTGCGAAGTTCTGTTGTTGAGCTGCAAGGCTCTGTTGATGAGCTGCCAGGCTCTTTTGCAAACCTGCATTTGTCTGCTGTTGATTGGCATTTGCTAGAGCCAGCTGCTTCAGTATCTCCTCCATGCTGGCTTAAAAAAACTGCCACTGGTTCTCCACCAACTGTGAGGGGGTTAGCTCGGCAGCGGGTGTGTGTGACCCCCGGGATGGGCTCCCCACACAAAAACAGGCCCAGCAAACGGAGGTTGTGGTTTTCAAAATCAAAAAGGTGCGGTTTATTTTCTATTTACAGTGACAAAACACAGCAAAGCAAAAGAAACATAAACAAAATAAATCCTGGTCAACTTGACCTCTGACTAAACATACAGGTTTCCTAACTAACAACTGGGATCAGCCTAGTGCTGTCCTAGTCCCTAAGTCCCTGGTTTTAAATGTCCAAGCAAATAGCCACACAGGCTTTGTCTCACCGCACAGGGGTTCACTCTCCCTAGACAGTCCACACAGGTCTGGTTCCAGGCATGAGCTAACATCTAATGAAGCTGGGAGTTCTTATAGAGGCCTAAATGAGCTGACAAGCTTCAGCTGGTCTCATCAACTCCCTGTCTGCACGACGCCCCACACTCTCCCTAGAGGTATGAGTCATCCATGAGCCCACTAGCCTCAGCTGGGCTTATACAACACTCCAACTAGTTGTATAAGTCGGCGTAAAGCCTGAATCTGGGCGAAATATATCTACCCCCCTGGATGCAACCAGGTGACTTTACCTTCCTGCTGTCACAGCATATATGGATGGAAAGATTAGAATTTCTGTTTTAGTGCTGTTAAAGCATAAGATGGGGAATAACCCGATAGCATACATAGACAGATGATATATAGGACATGACAGTGAGTGAATATGGGGGGATGTGGGGGGGATATGGGGGTATAACCCACTCAGATAGGACTCATGGGTGTGTTGATGCGGGAGGGGGGGGGAATTTTTCCCTTCCTCCTTTTTTGGGGGGGGTTTTGTTTTTTTTATCTGTGCATCTCTCCTCCTCCTCCTTCCTCCCTCTTATTAAATAACAGATTAAAAGATAAAAGTTGCAGTAGAGGGAGGGAATTTAGAGGTATATATATATATATATATGGATATAATTTGAAAAGGTATTGAATCAAGAATGACTAGAAGGAGGGAGGTATATACTTATGTGTTTGCAGGTATATGTGTATAGGAGTTGAGGGGGGGGGGAGAAGGGATATGGTATTAAAATAGGTCATAATGATATAATTGGAGTGCAGGGAGTTGGATCGCACGGCGTAAACTCTGGTCCGCTCAACCACAACCCCCACAGTAAAAGTCTCTCCTCCGGTTGGAGGATAAGTCGGAGGCGTTGGGGTGTGTGTGCGTTGTTGTTTTTTTTTTTTTGTGTTGTTTTTTTTACAATTAATTTTCTATTTATTTTTTTGGTAGACGTCGGATCCGGAATTGCATCTAGACAGCTACTTACCCAGAGAGCGGGTGCTCTCCGGTAGGGGTTTGGGTGGGGGGCGGAGAGGGTTTTTTTTTTTCGGGTGTCCCTTATTCTCTCTGATTTTGCCTGTTCCCTCCTCCCCTTGCTGCCGAGGCTGTTGACCATAAAAATTAATGAGACAACGTTCATGTCGTATAATACCAGAGGACTGAATATCCCAGAAAAACGGATAAGACTCCTGACTGAGCTAGGGAGATATAAGTCTCAAGTGATTTTTTTACAAGAGACACATTTTAAAAGGGATACGATTCCAAGACTTACAAACCACAGATTCCCAATAGTATATCACAGTACATTGCAAACAGCAAAGAGCAGTGGGGTTTCTATCTTAATTTCCAAACAGATAGCATGGACAGAATCTGGGGTGATTACGGACGATGAAGGATGCCTCCTGATAGTAAAAGGAACTCTGGGTCTCCAGAAGATCACTCTGGTAAACTTATACCTACCAAATACAGAACAAGTAAGCTCCCTGAAGTTATATTTACAGATGGTGCAACAACACAAAGAGGGAGTTTTGGTGATAGGGGGGACCTCAATATGGCATTGGATCCATATAATCCATTGAGGGACTCATCGAAGGGTGCCTCCCATCTATTGTATGTCAGACTGAGGAAAGCAAAGAAACTCCTACAAGATTTACAAGTAGTAGATAGTTGGAGGACTGTTCATGCACGGGATTACACGTTCTTTTCTGCAAAAGATAAGACATACAGTATACCAGAATTGATTATGTTTTGATTTCTCAAAACATGATCACTTCACTGAAAAGAGCAACCATTGGACCTTTTACGCTCTCAGACCATGCACCTACAAGTTGCACGTTCGAAATAGGAAGAAGAGAGGTTAGAGGTTAGAGAATGGCATTGGAAGATAAATGAAACCCTTTTAAAAGAAGAGGAATACAAGGAAAAACTGAGACAGGAATTAGACTCCTTTTTTAAATTAATGAGGCAGGAGAAATAACGCCCTTTGGTATCTGGGAAACACATAAATCTGTAATGAGAGGTTTGTTCATATCGATGGGAGCCCATAGGAAACGGAAATTACCGTATTTTTCAGACCATAAGACGCAGTTTTTCCCCAAAAAAATATGGGGGAAAATGTCTCTGCGTCTTATTGTCCGAATGTGCATCAGGCACCGCCCCCCGCCGCCGCTGGCAACGCCCCCCGCCACTTCCGGCACCGTCCCCCGCCGCCGCTGGTAACTCCCCCCCGCCATGGCAAGAAAGCCGCCCCTCCGCACTAAAAAAGCCGCATAAAGTGAATGTCCAGGGGCGGTCCCCACTCAGCTGGGCTCGGCTATGCTCGAGAAGAGGGGCGGTCCCCGTTAAGCTGGGCTCGGCTATGCTAGAGAAGAGGGGCGATCCCCGCTCAGCTGGGCTCGGCTATACTCGAGAAGAAGGGCGGTCCACGCTCAGCTGGGCTCGGCTATACTCGGGCAGGAGGGGGCGGTCCCTGCTCAGCTGGGCTCGGCTATGCTCGGGAAGAGGGGCGGTCCCCTCTCAGCTGGGCTCAGCTATACTCGGGCGGGAGGGGGCGGTCCTCGCTCAGTTCACTTCGGCTGTGCTTGGGTGGGAGGGGGCGGTCCATGCTCAGTTAACTTCGGCTGTTCTCGGCTATGCTCGGGAGGTTGGTCTTGACATCGGGTTGGCTCAGCAGAGGGACAGTCACAGTGATGTAACATGTAAGCAATAATGACCGGCAAATGTATTAGAAGAAGGATGCTGACAATGTCTGCAGCCCCTGTCCCTGTCCACATCCGCAGCCCCTGTCCATGTCCCTGTCCGCAGCCCCTGTCCATGTCCCTGTCCGCAGCCCCTGTCCATGTCCCTGTCCGCAGCCCCTGTCCATGTCCCTGTCCGCAGCCCCTGTCCATGTCCCTGTCCGCAGCCCCTGTCCATGTCCCTGTCCGCAGCCCCTGTCCATGTCCCTGTCCGCAGCCCCTGTCCATGTCCCTGTCCGCAGCCCCTGTCCATGTCCCTGTCATCAGCCCCTGTCCATGTCCGCAGCCCCTGTCCATGTCCATGTCCGCAGCCCCTGTTTGGATCAGAATTTTTTTTCTTGTTTTCCTCCTCTAAAACCTAGGTGCGTCTTATGGTCAGGTGCGTCTTATAGAGCGAAAAATATGGTAAATGAACAGATAGACACAATGCTTAACCACTTAAGCCCCGGACCATTTCGCAGCTTAATGACCAGAGGTGTTTTTACAATTTGGCACTGCGCTGCTTTAACTGGAAATTGTGCGGACATGCAATGTTGTACCCAAACTAAATTTGCGTCCTTTTCTTCCCACAAATAGAGCTTTCTTTTAATGGTATTTGATTGCCTCTGCGATTTTTTTTTTTTGCAATATAAACGGAAAAAGACCGAAAATGTAAAAAAAAAAAAAGTTAATATCTACTTTTTGTTATAAGAAAAATCAAATAAACTAAATTTTAGTCATACATTTAGGCCAAAATGTATTCAGCCACATGTCTTTAGTAAAAAAAATGTCAATAAGCGTATATTTATTGGTTTGCGCAAAAGTTATAGCGTCTACAATCTAGGGTACATTTTCTGGAATTTACACAGCTTTTAATTTATGACTGCCTATCTCATTTCTTGGGGTGATAAAATGGCAGGGCAGTACAAACCCCCCCAAATGACCCCATTTTGGAAAGTAGACACCCCAAGGAAATTGCTGAGAGGCATTTTGAGCCCATTGAATATTTTTTTGTCCCAAGTGATTGAATAATGACAAAAATAAAATAAAAATTACAATAAGTTGTCACTAAATGATATATTGCTCACACATGCCATGGTTATATGTGGAATTGCACCCCAAAATACATTTTGCTGCTTCTCCTGAGTATGGGGATACCACATGTGTGGGACTTTTTAGGAGCCTAGCCGAGTACGGGACCCCGAAAACCAAGCACCGCCTTCAGGATTTCTAAGGGCGCAAATTTTTGATTTCACTCCTCACTACCTATCACAGTTTTGAAGGCCATAAAATGCCAAAATAGCACAAAACCCCCCCAAATGACCCCATTTTGGAAAGTAGACACCCCAAGCTATTTGCTGAGAGGCATGGTGAGTATTTTACAGCTCTCATTTGTTTTTAAAAATGAAGAAATAATTTTTTTTTTTTTTTTTTTTCAATTTTGTGACAAAAAGCGAGATCTGCAAAATACTCACCATACCTCTCAGCAAATAGCTTGGGGTGTCTACTTTCCAAAATGGGGTCATTTGGGGGGGTTTTGTTTGTGCCATCTGGGCATTCCATGGCCTCTGAAACTGTGATAGGCAGTGAGGAGTGAAATAAAAAATTTACACCCTTAGAAAGCCTGAAGGCGGTGCTTGGTTTTTGGGGTCCCGTACGCAGCTAGGCTCCCAAAAAGTCTCACCCACGTGGTATCCCCGTACTCAGGAGAAGCAACAGAATGTATTTTGGGATGTAATTCCACATATGCCCATGGCATGTTTGAGCAATATATCATTTAGTGACAACTTTGTGAAAAAAAAATAAAAAAATTTCCGCAACTTGTCAACATATAAAATATTCCATGGACTCTACATGCCTCTCAGCAAATAGCTTGGGGTGTCTACTTTCCAAAATGTGGTAATTTGGGGGTTTTGAACTGTCCTGGCATTTTATACACAACATTAGGAAGCTTATGTCACACATTTTCCACTCTTCTAACCACTTGAAGACTTATGCCGCGTACACACGGCCGTTTTTCCCGTCGAAAAAAACGACATTTTTCCCATTCGACGAGAAAAACGATAGTCTGTGGGCTTTCTGTCGTTTTTTTTGACGAGAAAAACGGCATTAAAAACAACGAGAAAAATTAGAACATGTTCTAATTTTTCTCGTCGTTTTTTTCGACATGTTTTCCGCGGCAGTGTTTCCCATAGGGAAACACTGCCGCGGAGCCCACACACGGTTGTTTTTTTCGAGCAAAAAAAAAATGACATTTAAAACGGCCGTGTGTGAGGGGAACAAGCTGTTCCCCGTTTTTAACGTCGACTTTTTCGACGGTGTTTTCACCGTCTAAAAAAACGATTGTGTGTACGCGGCAAAAGCCCTTTCTGACACTTTTTGTTTACATGAAAACATTTTTTTTTTTGCAAGAAAATTACGTTGAACCCCAAACATTATATATATTTTTTAAAGCAAAGGTCCTACAGATTAAAATGGTGGGTGTTGCATTTTTTTTTTCCACACAGTATTTGCGCAGCGATTTTTCAAACGCATTTTTTGGGGAAAAAATACACTTTTGTTAATTTTAATGCACGAAAACACACTATATTGCCCAAATGTTTGATGAAATAAAAAAGATGATCATGGATACCAAACAGGACATTCTTAAAAATTTCGCACAAACGTGCAGTGGCGACAAACTACATACATTTTTAAAAGCCTTTAAAAGCCTTTACAGGTTACCACATTAGATTTACAGAGGAGGTCTACTGCTAAAATTACTGCCCTCGATCTGACCTTTGCGGTGATACCTCACATGCATGATGCAATTGCTGTTTACATATGACGCCAGACCGACGCTTGCGTTCGCCTTTGCGCAAGAGCAGGGCGGGACAGGGGTGCTTTTTTTTTTTTTTTAATTATTAATTTTGCTTTTTTCTTTTATTTTTAAACTGTTCCTTCCATATTTTTTTTTAATCATTTTTATTGTTATCTCAGGGAATGTAAATATCCCCTATGATAGCAATAGGTAGTGACAGGTACTCTTTTTTTTTTGAAAAAACTGGGGTCTATTAGACCCTAGATCTTTCCTCTGCCCTCAAATCATCTGACCACACCAAGATCGGTGTGATAAAATGCTTTCCCAATTTCCCAATGGCGCTTTTTATATCCGGGGGGGGGGACATTCCCTCCCACTGCTTGTAAAAGCAGTCCAGAGTCTAATTAGCCGCTAGGATTGCTTTTACATGAAAGCCGGCCGCTGGCTGAAAAGAATGATACCAAGATGATACCTTAACCCGCAGGCATCATTCTGGTATAACCATTCAAAGTCCAGCAACATACCAGTACGTTGCTGGTCCTTGTTGGACATGTATTGTAATCTTTTTTTTCATGCAGCCTATTGGCTGAACGAAAAAAAGAGATTGATCGGTGGGTATGCCCACCATCAGAATACCTCCCTTCATTCACCCACTTCTAATGATGGGCATACATGCACCATTTATATATGCCGAAGCATGGGGGCATCCTCCCGCAAAAGTTATGCCGCGTACACACGGTCGGACTTTTCCATGGGCAAGCCTCCGTCGGAATTTTGACCATATGTACAAGGCATTAGGAGCAAAATCGCTCCTCTGCGCCTGCTGCCCCCATGCTTCGTCATATATGCTCTTTTTTTTTAACTGTGGGGGTGAAATCACCTCCTACAGCACTGGAGTCACAGGGATCAGGCCTGTTTCTGCGAAAGCTGCAGTTATGTGTGTTGTGTTTTGTAAGTGACAGTGATCGATCGATACTGCACTTGGGTGGCCTGGGCTGGACGGAGGGGCAAAACGCAGGTGCTAGCAGGTATCTGGGCTGATCCTGCTAACACTGCGTTTAACTGCTGGGGACGCTGGTATAGATCTGATCAGATCAGATCAGATATTGATCTGTTCAGATACTATACCACCAAGGGAGGTGTATGCTTCACGCGTGGGTGTTAGCGCTGATGGCACTAACCTGACGCTGCCTGGGTTATATACGGCGGGTGCCCTGATGCTATAAAAATCAAACTAACTAACCAGCGTCACCCGTAACACTTATACGGTGATCACAGGTGAAAGGGTTAACGAGGGGCAATCAGGGGGTTAAAACCTTTATTAGGTTATAAATGGGGGTACTTGACACTATATAAAAACCTGACGGGGAACCTAAATAACAAAATAACTAACTGGCTAACCAGTGTCACCAGTGACACTTATACGGTGATCACTGGTGAAAGGGTTAACTCTAGGGGCAATCAGGGGGTTAAAACCTTTGTTAGATAATATATGGGGGTGCCTGATGCTATAAAAACCTGGCGGCGAACCTAAAAAAATAACAGACTACCTAGCGGCACCAGCATACTTTATACAGCGATCAGAAAAACGATCGCTTAGTGACACTGGCAAAGGGGGGTGAAAGGGTTACCTGGGGGGCGATCAAGAGGTTAAACCCTTATTAGGTAATATATGGGGGTACCTGACGCTATAAAAACCTGGCGGCGAACCTAAAAAAATAACTGACTACCTAGCGGCACCAGAATAACGAATACAGCGATCAGAAAAACTATCGCTTAGTGACACTGGCAAAAGGGGGTGAAAGGGTTACCTGGGGGGGCGATCAAGGGGTTAAACCTTTATTAGGTAATATATGGGGGTACCCGACGCTATAAAAACCTGGCGGCGAACCTAAAAAAATAACTGACTACCTAGCGGCATCACCGACGCTAATACAGCGATCAGAAAAACGATCGCTTAGTGACAGTGGTGCCAGGGAGTGAAAGGGTTACTTGGGGGGTGATCAAGGGGTTAAACATTTATTATGGAGGGTTAGGGGGCTACCCTGGACCTAAAGGGACCTACACTAACTGCCCTGACACTTTTACAGTTACAAATGTCACTGTTTGCAGTGATCAGTAAATAAATGATCACTGCAATCAGTGACACTGACTGGGGGGTGATCTGGGGGTGACTGGGGGGGCGATCGTGTTCCTATGTGTGCTGGTGTCAGTGTAGTGTTTGTGCACTAACCTGACATCTTCTCTCCACGGTGTTCCGGTATGTGTGAGCGCCGCAGGGAGAGATGACATCACTTCCTCTGCCTGTGTTTACATTACACAGGCAGAGGAAGATTCTAATTCGCCGGGAGCGATCGTGAGGGGGTGGCCGGAAACCAATGGCCGTCCCCTCATCACGGATCTCTTCCGAATGGAAAACCACGGCTCACTGTACCGGAGGGGGATCCGATCGGACCCCCCACCCATACGCAGGCAGTCACGTACAGGTACGTGATTGTGCCTGTACGTGCCATTTTGCCGACGTATATATACAGTGGGCGGTCGTTAAGTGGTTAAATGGATCGGGGAATTAGAAACAATTCACAAAAAATCACAGGAAGGAGCTATAGGGCAAGAATTAGAGTTTCTGTGTGAAAAACGTAATCTCCTGCTCATTGACCAAGCTAAAGCTAAACTAACATGGGGAGACGGATGTTTTATGAATTCGGGAACAAACCGGGAAGAATGGTAGCAAATGCTCTTAAAGAAAAAAAAGCCCAAAGTCAGATTAAACAAATTAAAACGCAAAAAGATGGTTTGGTTAATACTCCCCAGAAAATTGCACAGGCTTTCAAGCAATATTACGAGTGTTAATATCAACTAGAAGGGAAACCTACCCCAGAAAAAGCGCAAAAGAAGTGGGAGGAGTCGATGAGATATATTAGAGAAACAGAAATGCCTAGACTCTCCGAAGACATAATAAGAGAATTAGATGTTCCAATTAGTATAGATGAGTTTAAAAAGGCATTAGAACTTTTGAAGGTTGGGAAGGCACCAGGGCCAGATGGGTATACCCTATCATATTATAGAGTGTTCAGTGAGAGACCAGGCTCAGAGATTCATAGCGGCCTATAACTCACTGCGTGAAGGTAAAGATATGCCGACAGAAACACTTTTAGCACATATAACAGTGATCCCTAAAGAAGGGAAATATCCCTCCCAGTGTCCTAGCTATCGCCCGATCTCTCTGCTTAATGTAGATCTCAAAATATTCACAAAGATCCTTGCCATGAGACTAATAGACCATATCCCGGGATTGATACATCCAGATCAGGTAGGATTCATCCCAGGGAGGGAGGGTAGAGAGAACACGCAGTGGGTGGTGAATAAAATTTATCTAGCTCAAAACCAGCAGAGACCAATTGTGTTAGTTTCCGCGGACGCTGAAAAAGCATTTGACAGAGTAGAATGGATGCTTTTGAAAGCAATTTTACAACACATAGGCCTAGGAGGAGGGATGATGAGTTGGTTTATGGAACTATACTCGAATCCCAGAGCTAGGGTAAAGGTAGAGGAAAGAATATCGGAGCCATTCTCTATCCACAACGGAATACGACAGGGATGCCCGCTCTCACCTATTATTTTTATTTTAACAATAGAGCCTTTTCTGAGGAAAATACGGGCAAACCAAAACATTAAGGGTATACCCATAAAGGAGGAAGAACAGAAACTCGCAGCCTATGCAGATGATTAAATTTTTTTTGTAACCTCCCCAAACATATCTCTACCGTCATTGCTAGCAGAATTACGTGAATACGGAGAAATTTACAATTTTAAAGTAAACTATGGGAAATCAATGGGGGTCGAAATAAATACGCGCCTACTACAGCTGATCACTATGCAATTTGATTTTAGATGGACTGAATTCCATATAAGTTACTTAGGGACAAAAATATCCAAGAATCTGGCTAAGCTATTCGAGTTGAACTACACTTCAATGGCAAGACAAATAAAATTGGACTTCCAAAGATAGGACAAGGAAATTTTTACTTGGTTTAGTAGGACAAATATCATAAAGACGAACGTGATGCCGAGACTTTTATATCTCATACAGACTCTGCCAATTAAGATTCCCCCAAGTTTTTTGAGAGATCTAAGATCAAGGTTCCTGAAATTCATATGGGCAGGGAAACCAGCAAGAGTACGCAGAACTATCTTTTTTTTTCTTATTCAATATTTTATTGAGTTTTACAAGAATAAAAAAAAAAAAATATATATATATACCGTATATAATAAGCAACATATAATGAGATACATATATAATAAGTAAATACATATCTATATTTACATAACTCTATCAAAACTAACAGGAGAGTAAAAAGAGAACTTCATAAAAACCACATACCGTATATACTCGAGTATAAGCCGACCCGAATATAAGCCGAGGCACCTAATTTTACCACAAAAAAATGGGAAAACTTATTGACTCGAGTATAAGCCTAGGGTGTCCATCTGCATGCCTCACTGTGCCTCACTTTGCCTCACTGTGTCCATGTGCATACCTCACTGTGCCCATGCCTCACTGTGCCCATGCCTCACTGTGCCCATGACTAGACTGACGTTTAACATGGGAGTCTATGGAAGGGGTGCCCAGCTTTGAAAAATCGGTTCTCCCCGGCCGTAGGTCCCTCAGACAACAAACTTTGCACACTTGTAGAGGAGAAATCGGGCTATATGTGTGCATGGGTCCCCAAAGTCACCGGAGAAATTACTGTTTAACATGGGAGTCTATGGAAGGGGTGCCCGGCTTTGAACAATCGTTGCTCTCTGGCCGTAGGTTCCCCGGACAGCAAACTTTGCACATTTGTAGAGGAAGAGTGGGGCTACATGTGTGCCAAGTTTGAGGTCCAGGGGACCTACGGCCGGCCAGTACCGGGTCCCCAAATTCCGGGAGATCAGGCACAAAAAGGTGACTCAAGTATAAGCCGAGGGGAGCATTTTCAGCACAAAAAAATGTGCTGAAAAACGGTAGATGGATAATAAATGTGAGGACCCAATTATGGGTCGAAATTTTTGAGGGTAAAATTCCGTAAAGCATGCCTCCTGACCACTCATCCACCCCAAATGGGCTCAATCTGTGGATGAGTGGGGGCATGATCAGTAAATGTTGGAGTTATTAGAGTGATTGAGGAGTAAATTATAAGTTATATAAAAAAGGGGTATAACACTCTCCTTACAAATTATAGTCTGTATAATGGAGTTTTTAGGTCAATCATACCACTGTGTTTGAACTGTAAAAACAGTAAATTGAAGATGAAGAGAAAAATAAAAAAATAAAAATATTCATCAATCAAACAAAATATAAATTTTCAGTGGTAGGATATGTGACATAAAAAAAGAGACAAATGAGTATCCCTATATTATAAATATCATGGAGGGAGAGAAAAAAGGAAAAAAAAAAAAAAAACGATATTAAATATCTGACATGTCAGAATATAGCATACCAACCTAATGAAAGAGAAAACTTAAAAGCAAACAATAAATGACAGAGAAAGGGGAAAGGGTAGGAGAAAAAGTATCCCGAGGCGGTGGCCTGGCTCACGATTGAGAATGAGAAAGACAAATAATTAGCAAATAGTCTATGCAGCCTAGTGTGGTAATAACAAAGACTGGTTAAAATTAGTGGGGAGGAAGTGTTTAACCCATGGTTGCCAAATCTTACGGAATTTCTTTATTTTATTATCTTCTATAGCTGTCATCTTAGCATATATAAGTGCTCTGTTCATTCTGTGCTTAGCCTCCGCTAACATTAGAGTTTAGGATTTCCATGCCTTGGCGATAGTTTGTTTAGCTGCCTTTCTAAGTTGAATAAGCAGTTGAAATTGCGTGTGGGTAAGTGTATTGGGTTTTAGATTAAGAAGTGCTGTAGCGGGATCTGGGAGGATTGAGGTTTCCAGGGCTGTAGATGCCATTAAAAATATGTTCTTCCAGAATTCCTGGGTCACTGAACATTGCCACCAAATGTGAAAATGTGTACCTGGTGTTTCACAACCTCTAAAACAATTAGTTGGGTATGTGGGGATAAATTTGGCTATTCTGGCAGGTACTAGATACCAGCGTGCTAAGACTTTGTAATTTGTTTCTACAGCAAAACAATTAGGGGAGGAAGATTTAGTGGCTAACCAGATATTAGACCAATCTTTGATATCGAACACTCGGTTCATGTCTTGTGCCCATTTAATAGCGTACGAGGGTAATATCTCATCAGTGACCTCATTGAGTTGTTGGTATATAGTGGAGATTAATCCTCTGATATGTGGGTCACTTATACAAATCCGCTCGAATTGAGTCATTTGGTTGAGAGATGAGCCTGTACTAAGTAATGGTTCGTAGAAATTTTTAATTTGCAAATAACGAAAAATTTCATTTTTAGGAAGGCCAAAGGTTTCACATAGTATAGGGAAGGTATGAATAGTAGTAGCAGAGGTTAGTTTGTATAAGCGAGTCAGGTTACTGGAGGACCAAGCAGAGAATAATCTTGGGAATTTCCAAGCGGGATATGAATGAAAGTAGGGGATTATGTGGGGATTGAATTGTCCCAAATAGCTAAGGTTTGTTTTGTTATAGGATTGGTGAGACGTAAACTATCGGCAGTGCAAAGCCATAGTATGTTGGCCACTGAGATTGGGTCAGTATCCACAGATTCGATAGCTACCCATAAGGGTGTTTCAACTGTAGCATGGTATTTGGGGAGAAGATCGATTTGTGCAGCATAAAAATAAGAGTTGGGTAATCCCAAACCACCCTTCAATTTATGAAGATAAAGCGTAGATTTAGGTATATGAGGTTTAGTGGTACCCCAAATAAAGGACATAACTCTCCGTTGAGTGATTCTTAGAAAATAGGATGGTAACGAAATAGGAAGGACTCTAAATAAATATAGAAATTTTGGCAGTATAGACATCTTTATTGCATTGATCCTTCCCAGCCATGATAGTGTAAGAGAAGTCCATTGTTTCATAAAACCAGAAGTTTGTTTCAGTAGAGGTAAATAATTGGCCGCAAAAAGATCCTTAAGGGAGATAGTGAGTTGAATACCTAAGTATGGGAGTTGTTTAAGGACCCAATTAAATGGTAAAGAGTCTTGTGCACTTTGGAGTTCTGATGAGGATAAGGAAATATTTAACGCATTTCATTTTGTGGGGTTAACATGAAGTCCTGAGATGTGGGCAAAGTTATCTAATGTAGCGAGTAGATTTGGGGTAGATACATGAGGATGTGATAAAAAGACAAGGATATCATCCGCGAAAAGACATATTTTGTGCTGGTGACCACCTAGTTTAATACCTTTAATATCAGGATTAGATCTGATTAGTTGTGCCAGGGGTTCTATTAGTAAGGCAAAGAGTAACGGGGAGAGGGGGCAACCTTGTCTGGTTCCTCTTCTGACGCCAAACATTGTTGACTTATAACCATCGTATTTGATGTATGCTCTCGGGTTATTATAGAGGGAGGAAACCCAGGTTAAGAAATGGTTTCCAAAACCCAATTTTTGAAGTGTATATTCCATATATGGCCAAGTGACAGAGTCAAATGCTTTCCTTATGTCTAAGGATACGAGGCAAGCTGGGATGTGCCTAGTTTTAGCGGCATGGATAAGTAAGAGTGCTCGTCTTATATTGTCCCCTGCCTGACGTTTAGGCATAAAACCTGTTTGGTCTTTGTGAATTAGGTGGCCAATGATATTATTCAATCTGGTGGCTAGGATTTTAGCTATTAATTTTATATCCAAATTAAGGAGGGAGATAGGACGCTAGTTGGTCCAGGAGGTAGAATCAGAATGTGGTTTGGGGATCATAACAATGATAGAGGTGAGTGGCTCTGTTCTAAATGAGTGTCCATTAAGGATTGAATTGAAAGCCCTAGTTAAGACTGGTGTTAAGAATTGTGCAAACTGTTTGTAATATATTGCCGAGAACCCATCTGGACCAGGTCTCTTATGTTGTTTTATGCCGCGTACACGCGATCGTGATTCACGGCGGTGAAAACACCACCGTGAATCACGACAGGAAAAACGAGGGAACGGCTTGTTCCCCCACACACGGCCGTTTTTCCCATCATTTTTTCTCTTGGCGAGAAAAACGACCGTGTGTAGGCTCCGCGGCAGTGTTTCCCTATGGGAAAACTGCTGCGGAAAAAAATGACAGGAATCACAACGAGAAAAATTAGAGCATGTTCTAATTTTTCTCGTCGTGATTAATGCCATTTTTCCCGTCGGGAAAAATGACAAAAAGCCCACAGACGATCGTTTTTCTCGTCCAAAGGAAAAAAATTAAATTTTTCCAGACGGGAAAAATGATCGTGTGTACGCGGCATTAGAAGTTTTATAGCATTTAGAACTTCAGTTTCAGAAATAGGGCTTTCAAGAAGATCGCATTGTTTTTGGTTCATTTTAGGAAGTGTGATGTTAGAAAAAAGGTTATCAGCTTTTGTCTTATCAAAATTCGGGGCAGAGGAATATAGCTTAGCTAGATTAGAACGAAAAACGTCCAGAATCTTTACTGGATTACTAGTGTGCGCTTCTTGGGATAATTTCAGTCTGATAGAAGTTTGTGTGTGTTGTGTACTTTTTAAAATTCTGGCCAAGGGCGTGTCAGGTTTATTAGCCTTAAGAAATTGGATATGTTGGCGTTTACGTATGAGTTTATCTGCTGAGTCCGTCAGAAAAAGATCTAGATCAAGGCGGGCTTTTTCTAATTTAGAATTATTGATAGCAGTCGGGAAGATTGAAAAGTTTGGTGGCATTTATTAAAGGTAGTCTCAAGCTTTGCAAATATGAGCTTACGTTCCCTCTTAAGCGCAGTAGCTTGTTGTATCAATCTACCGAGATGTCATCTGTATCATTGGTTTCAAGATAGTCAGATAATGCTTTTTCAATCTCAACACGGTGAGATGGATGAGTCAGTATAGAGTCATTCATACACCAAGTGGTGTCATGGGATCTAGGTACTGTGGATTTAATAGTGGTGTATACTGCACAATGGTCAGTCCATGGGAAGGGTATGATTTTGGATGAAATAATTTCTGGCAACATACTAGATGGAACTAGTATATGATCTATCCGTGAGAATGAGTTGTGCGGGTATGAATAGTGAGTAAAACATCTACTGGTAGGGTTAATTTCTCGCCAAGTATCAACCAGGCCATGTGTTGTAAGCAAATGTTGAAAAGTTCGATTTATTGTGCCTGTAATAGGCCCTGTAGGAGATTTATCTAAAAAAGGGAAATAGTTGCATTAGAATCACCACATAAAACAACTGTACCAAACTTATGAGCTTCTACAACTTGGAGAAGATGAGACAAAAAGGTGATTGGGCGTTTGTTGGGGGCATAGTACGATACAACAGTAATAGGATTATTAGAGACATAACCTGTTAGAAGTATATATCGTCCCTCAGGATCTGTTACTTGTGAAACAAGATTAAATGGAGTGGAACGATGAAAACCAATGAGGGTTCCACGCTGTTTAACCGTGGCAGAGGCAGTATAGAATTGCGGATAGGAGGATGAAAGAAATTTAGGGTAAGATTTATCAGTGAAGTGGGTTTCCTGCAAACAAATGATATGAGCTTTCTTCGTTGTGAAGGAATGAAGTGCTTTGGTGGGTTTATGTGGAATATTAAACCCTTGTACATTTAAAGACATGACATTTATAGGAGCCATAAACCAACTAGGATGATCATTATAACATAACAGATACTGTAATTACCGAGAGCCAGAACCATCGACGGGAGGGTCAAGAAGGAATAGAATAAGACAGAAAAAAAAGGAAAAGAATAAAACAATAGAGCAAACCCATTATAAAAATAATGTATCAATATAATAAGATAAGATAATAGGGTGTGGGAGCATCTCAGGGGAGTAATCAAAACACCCCGAGAGGATTCGGGTCCACCAGCAGAGTCCCCCATTGTAATGGCAGGAGTCTACAGATGGTATGGAGGGCAGCAAGAAGTTCCTAAGGGAAGAACAACACCGGAGAACTACAGGAACTGTCCAGGAGTTATCATAAAAGTTTATAGCTTTTTGATATTTAATTGGAAGGAAAAAAAGGATTAGAAAAAAATAAATAAAAATAAGGGTCATGTTAACTTGAACAGGACCTCACCGCCAAGGCTCATTACAGTCATGAGTATGGCCGATAAAGGAACTCAGTCAGCATGAGGAGCTGGGAAACTTGTAATGAGAAAATAAAACTGGTTGAACTGAATATATCAGTCCATTGAGTCAACGTTTTTGGGTGTAGAGTGTTCATAACGTCCACGCTTATGAAGGTGTTGACGTGAAGAGAGGGCAGGGCTGGATCTTGCATCTTTATTTTGCTGTGAGGATCCAAAGCCTGAATGTCTGCGAGACTGGTCATTAGGTAAGGCTGCATCCACCAAGCCTAGTTCAATTAGGGCTGACTGTAAGTCCTCTGAAGAGCGACAAACGTATCTTGTTTCCAGGTGGGTGAATCGGAGACAAAAAGGAAACCCCCAGTGGTAGGTGGTTTGATTGTTCTGAAGTACCTGCAATTGGGGTTTGAGCGCTCGCCTCTTTGCCACGGTGAGAGGGGACATATCAGTGAAAAGCTGATAAACATGGCCCTGGAAGCTGAGGGAATCTTTTCCTCTGGCAGCTGTTAACAGCTGTTTTTTGGTTTTATAGTAGTGCAGTTTGGCTATTATATCCCTAAGGGGGCCGTTATTTTTGCGTGGTGCTAAAGCTCTATGAACTCTGTCCATTTCAAGCCTTTTAATAGGGATATCAGGTTTTAGTTCCTGAAAGAGCGCCGTGATAGACTGTAAATCTAGGACCGATTCAGGGATTCCCCTGATCCGCAGATTCGATCGGCGGTCCCTATTCTCTTGGTCCTCCAAACGTGACTGTAATGTGAGATTCTCCTCTTTAAGAGTCATGACTTCAGACATAAAATGCTGTGTATGAGTATCAATTTTATCAACTCTCAGTTCCAATTCTGCAGTTCTCTGACCCAGCTCCCTTATTTCTTTAGTTAGTTTGTCAGTTATGTAATCAGAAGTCTGTTTGAGAGCCTTTTGCAGCATATATTCAAACTGTTTAAATATGTCTGGCTGTATAGCTGGCTGTGTATCACTGGTGTCATATTCCAATTCACCATTAGGTGGCTGAGTTCCCTTACTGAGAGGTAAAGTTTTCCTAGTGAGTGGAGTACAGAGCTATGAGGAGGAGGAAGCCGCCACCATCTTGGCCGTCAGCTTGTGCGCTGTTTCCCTCAATGGATTAGCTTTATACTTGCTTTTTGAGCCCCTGAGGATCATTCTATATGTAGCGGGAGGTGTTAGGGTAAGTTGTAACCTGTTTTGTGATGTTTACAGGTCCGCTGTGACCTGTAGTCCTCCGATGCTATCTCCCGTGGAGCGGAGCTCTAAAGCGGCATTACTGTCACCTCAGGCAGCCGCGCATGCCCCTCTCACGCAGAACTATCTTAACACTCCCAAAAGGTAAAGGAGGGATTGGGGCACTGGACCCAGTAAGATACCAAGAAGCTTCCCACTTACGTAGAATAGTAGAGTGGTGTGAAACAGGACGGGGGAAACAGTGGATACGAATGGAGCAGGCAACGATAGATATACCCTTAAGCCCCGTACACACGATCGGTTTGACTGATGAAAACCGTCCGATGGATGGTTTTCATCAGACCAACTGATCGTGTATGGTACCCATCGGTCTTTTTTCTATCGGTTTTAAAAAATAGAACTTGTTTTAAAATTTTCAGATGCATAAAAAACCGATGGTAATTTCCGATCGTCTATGGGCAAGTCCATTGGTTAAAAAACCCAGGCATGCTCAGACTGAATTAGGAGACGGGAGCGCTCGTTCTGGTAAAACTAGCGTTCCTAATGGAGAGAGCACATTCGTCATTCTGCACGTTATTGCTTCGTTTAATGCAGCGCATATTTTGTTGCTTTAGAACGGTGTTTAAAATGTAATTTTTGCTGCAGATCTTTATCACGAGTTCTGACAAACGTATGTCTTTCTTCTTTCTTGTGATCTTAGGAATAATTAGTTTAATTCTTAAAGGCCGACCTCACAAATTGCACCTTTTTTTTGGGGTTTTTGTATTTAAATTTGTTGTGCATTTTTTGGTGTGTCAATTTCTCAGAACAAAATTTTTTATTTTCACGTTTCCTCATGGAGGTTGGTGTCCCTTGTTATTAATTACACATTGTATTTATGAAATGTTATTGCTACTCCAAAAAATAAGCACATCAGGCATGTATGTTGGCTGAAATCAAATTTCCATTTATTTTGGAAAAAAAGCAAACAAAAAACGAAGGGCAACTATTCAGAAATTAGCAGAAAATATCAAGTCATTAGATCCCAAATGCAGACCTGACTATGATGAATAATAAAATCAACAGCATGAAATCAGGAGCAGCAGCCAAAGACATACATCATCCCAAACTGTGGTACTCCATCACCCTGCAACTTCTGGAAGAGCAGCTCGAGGCCAGAGAATCACCTCCTGCTCTTCCCTGTAGCCTTCCTTCCACGCTTCCCTGCAGCGTTCTCTCCACGGCCCCGTCCACGCACCCTTGCAGGCTGGGCCACTGTGGGTGGTGATGTGGCAGGAGGAGGAGGAGGAGGAGGAGAGGGATTGGCCTGATGTGACAGATGGGTGGCCTCAGTCAGCTGCCCCCTCACCCCCATGTGTACGGCCATGTATATGAGGTACTCACAAAGGGCCCGTTGTCCCGCCTCCATTTGGAGCAACTTATCCGCCAGATAGCTGCTAAACCCCTCCGTAGGGTTGAGGGGGGCCCTCATGATGGCAGCAGCCTCCCGAATCATCTTTAGTGACTCCTCCTCCACTTGTGTCATCCGCCGTTGTTTTGACGGTCTGACGTGGAGGGGAGCCACTTGGGAGACGGTGCTGCCACTAAGCCTGGGGACCTGCTGAGTCCCACTTGGCCCTGCCTCCTCCTGGCTGACACTCACCTCTGCCTCCTCCTGCCTGCCACACTCCTGAGCCTCTTCCTCCTGGCTTGCCTCATCCTGTTTTTAAAATAAAATTTAAAATTGTATTATTTGGGGAATCTATCACACACAATTTGGATATCATTACTGGTGCATATTTTTTTTGGGGGGGGGATGATATCATTTATGGCTAATCCAACCATTTCAACACAATATTACTTAGTGGACAATAATTATCAGCAAAAATACTATACCTGGCTGAAGATGCGAAGATCTGGCTCTTCAAGTTCAGGTGGCTCCTCCTCCGCCTCTGCAGGGGTGGGGGGAAGGGTGGAAGGAACGCTGGAGGGAAGGGTGGAAGGAAGGGTTGAGGGAAGGCTGGAAATAGATTCCCTGGCCTCGATCTGGTCATCCAGAAATTGAAGATGTTTGTAGTTCCACAGCTTGGGCTTTACTACATCGTCGGCTACTGCTCCTGATCTCTTTGACTGGCGCACTTCCTTGTATTTTTTTTTATAGGAATTACGCAGATTGTTGATTTTATTATTGATCATAGTGTAGTCTGCATCTGGGATCCGTGGCTTCATATCCTCTGCTAATTTGGTAATAATTGCCCGACGTACATCACTCTTGTGGTACGCTGGGTGTTTCAGTTCCCACAGGTTGCGCTGTTCCTTATATTTGTCTATAAAAATCAGCATCACCTCCAGCTCACGTAGTTTATGCATCTTTTTGGATCAGCAAGTAAAAAAACAATAAAAAAAAAACCAGATCAGATTTGATTCTCCTCAACTTATCACAATATTGCCCTTTACAATCATGAACCATTATAGGCCACTGCAGGCCGAGTTCCCTTCTTACCTTAGTTGAGTTTGTTTGTTCACTTCCGGTTGTCCTTACTCCGCGCATCCCTAATAACTTCTTTCCCCTTTTTATACCCTGCGCATGCGTGTAACTCCGCCCTCGTCGCCTGTCCATGACGGACTTTTTCTGCATTTCCCCGCCCCTTAACGATCAGCGCACAGTGTGAGACGGCGACATGTCGCAGACACAGGTGGCTTCTTTCTTAGAAATTACCGACGAGGAAAGCCCGGAGGCGGAAACGTCCTGATCCAGTAAAAAAAGATACAAGGCGACTAATATGTCTTTTGCTGAGATGGCGGAGATGGTGGTCATTCTGCGGAGGAAGGATTACGACGGCAAGCATGGCCCATACGACACCCCTAATCTCCGGAAGTCACAAATTATGGATAAAGTGGTGAAGACTCTCTATAAAAAATATGGTGTCAGGAGATCCAAGGAACAACTCCGTAAAAGGTGGTCAGACCTGAAGCTCAGGGAGCCGGAGCAGTATAGGAAGCTTCTAAAAAGCATAGAAAAAAGTAAGTTTTTTTTACTGTGTTCTTTCACATTTTAATATGTATTCTTCCATGTTTTGCAACATGTGCTTGGCTTGACTGGTTTCACATTTTAAAATGTAAACTTTTATGTTAAGTGGAGAGTCCACTTATTTGGTAAATGTGTGGTAAAAAAAAATTGCTGCTCTTCCCCCAAACATGTTTGGCACATATCCACGTAAACTACATGTGGGCATGCCTCATTTTACTTAAAGCGGAGGTTCCGCGGTATATCCTTTTTTTTTTTTGCATTGCATTGGTTGAGTATTACTTTCTCATGTATTTACTCACGTCTCAGATGTTTCCCAGTCTCCCCAGTCAGAATCAGTTCTAAATTAGAACTTATAAAAATCCCCTTTGTAAGTTGCCATTTTGCTTGTGGGCATTGTGAAGCCCACAAGCAAATACTTCCGGGAAGCGTGAATGCTTTTCTCCCACTGCACTGTTGCCATCACAACGGACACATACTGTGAAGTTGTTGAGGGGGGGGAGTGCGGGGGGAGCCGCCGCGGGATGTGCTTTTTCTTTTCACATTCTACAGTTCATCGCGGGGGGGGGGGGGGATGGGAGGCGCCACTGCGAGATGTGTTTTCTTTCTTTTTACATTTTACAGGTCATCAGCGGGGGGGGGGGGGGCCGCGCCGCTGCGAGATGTGTTTTTCTTTTCACATTCCACAGTGAAATCAGCGCTCCTGTCTCCTACACTCTGGCTCCTGTCCTGTATGCTAACATCAGCTGCAGCTCAGAACGAGCGCTCTGAAGCTGTCAAGCTGATGAAGCTGATGACGAGGTGGTGAATTGTCTCCTGGGAAAGCATGACACTGCACTCCCAGGAGGCATTGGGGCGCTGGGGAAAGTAAAGGAACGCCCACTCCCGCGGGAGGGATACCAGGAAGTGTCCCTATTTAATCCGAAATTCAAGGTAAATAAAAAAACGAAGAAGATAATTTTCTTTTTCGTACATCACGGGACACAGAGCGACTTAGTCATTACTAATGGGTTATATAGATTACCTTCAGGTGTTGGCACTGGCCAATTCCAAACCGGAAGTACCCTCCCCTATATAAGCCCCTCCCACCCGGGAGCACCTCAGTTTTTTGCCAGTGTCTAAGGTGTTGGCCAAAGAGTAACATGTGTTTTCACTGGGCTTGCGTACAGGTTCTTTTGGGCCTTAGTAAGCTGTTCCGGATCCCACCAAAAAAGCTTCATAGCTAAACGGTCGGTACCCGGGCCTTGCAGCAGAAGAGCAAGGTTTTGCCTGTAATGCTTCTCTTAGGAGGGCTGGACCCTGGGATCCAGAGCTCTGGTCATACCCACGACCAAGATGTTTTCTGTGCAGGGTGCTATACAGGTCCAGGGGAGTGGAATCCTTGGGAACCCGGTCCCTGAAGGTTTAATTACAATGCCTGCCGTGATATGTGAAGTTTGGACTTCTGTGGACCAAACAAAGTCCTGCGGCGGGGATCAGGTAAGTGGGGGCCCCCAGGAACTTGGTTCTATTGGGGGACCCCCAAGCCTAATTTGTCTTTCTGTCTGTTACCTAACGGTATTCCCGCTAAATATCTGTGTTTGCCTGTAACTACTGAAAATGTAAAATTTTAATAGTAGTCAAGAAAAAAAAAAAAAAAAGGGGACCGCGGTACCTGTGTTAAACCACTAGAGGCCGCTGTAGTCCATTTTTCTTGTCATGTGGATCTTTGGTTTTCTCAAGTCAAAAGATCCAGGCAGCTGGTAAGTTTCTCTGTGGGAATCCACTTCCTCTGCCCTGTTGCTGCGCTCATCCACCGCACAGGCCCTCCGGCAAAAAGGGCCCTGGCTCCTAGTCCCCTGTTTGATTTCGAAAAGGGCGCCAATGGCGCACGGGCGCGGGCGCGTGCACGCGCCTCCTATGAAAAAAAGGGGCGGGGCGGGTGGATGACGCTCGATGCGCGCCGCGGCGCTTCTGCGCATGTGCGGGCGTCCCAGCATAGTTAAAAGACACAGTACAAGTGTCAGCTGGATGGAAACAGAGCTAGCAACAAACAGTGGCACACAGAGGCGGTTGATGCAGGCATCCCCATAGAAAGGCACTTTAGTGGACACCAGCTGGTATATAGCAGCACCTGTGTTAGATTATTACCAGCAAAATTGGTGTATGACGACGGGAATACCTCAGCTTTGTGCTTAAAGGATATGTCGTCCAGACGCTCCGGAAATAGATCTTCCAGGAAGCCAAAGGGGTCTCCATCGGGCTCTGAGGATATTGGGCATGCTTGTACTGCACCAATCTCCCCTGAGAATTCAGAGGTCAGTAGCCGTAGAAACCCCGCAGGAATGCCTGGTGCTGCGGCTGTCCCCAGTCCACCTGCTCCTGTATATATAACAGAGGAGGTTTTATCCTCAACTCTGGGAGGATTGGAAGAGAGATTAACAGCATTGATCGCTGCTTCCCTGTCTCAGGAAAAGCGCGTCCGATCTCCGTCTCCTCCTTCAGAGTGCCTGTTAGTGGAGGAACAGCCCCACACAGAGATCGACCTACCTGAAGGGGATCAGGATGAGGTTGATTCAGTTATGGAGGAATCAACAGTGGAAGAACCTTTCTCAGCATCTCAGGCTGAAAGATTATGGGTTCAGTCTCTGACTAATATGGTCCGATCAGCATTTAAAATGCCTCTGGCGGAACCACCATCCACTACGGTTTCCTCGCTGGGGTCGCTAAAAGCTCCCCAGGCTGTCTGTTCCTTCCCAATCCACCCTTTATTAGAAGGGCTTATTTACCAGGATTGGGAGCATCCTGATAAAATATTTGCTCCCCCCAAGAGATTTCCGGTGATCTATCCCATGGAGGATAAGTTCATAAAAAAATGGAGGGTCCCTACAGTGGACGCAGCCATCTCTTCTGTTAACAAATCACTGACATGTCCAGTAGATAATGTTCCAATGTTCAAAGACCCAATAGATAAAAAATTGGAGTCTTTACTAAAATCTGCTTTCTCTACAGCAAGCATGGTGACACAACCTGCGGTAGCAGCGATTGGAGTCTGCCAAGCAGTGAAAGATCAGTTGAAACAAGTCTTAAGGGACTTACCAGATCAGCAGGCTCTTGCCCTAGCTGACCTGCCTAGAGCCTTGTGTTTTGCGGTGGACGCCATAAAGGATACAATCCAACAGGCCTCCCGCTTTACGCTGTCTATAGTACATATGCGTAGGCTTTTGGGGCTCAAAAACTGGTCTGCTGAAGCTCCCTGTAAAAAACTGCTGGTTAGCTTCCCATTTCATGGAGAACGCTTATTTGGAGAAGATCTGGACAAATATATCCAGAAAATTTCTGCCGGTAAAAGTTCACTCTTACCGGTTAAGAACAAGGGTAGAAGTCCTTCTTTTAAGAGGCCTACTTCTCCAGTCCCTGGCAGGGGGCAGAAATCAGGGACAATCACAGGGTATCAAGAGACCCTGGGTCAAGAGAGGTACAAAACCTCCCCCTAAGTCATGAAGGGTTGCCCCCACTCAGTCGGGTGAGGGGAAGACTTCAGTTGTTCACAGAGACCTGGCGGGACACCATCAGAGATGGGTGATCCCCGCAGTAAGTCTGGGATACAGGCTGGAGTTAAAAGACATTCCTCCTGCCCATTTTATAAGGTCAGACGTGCCAAGCGATCCCCAGAAGAGTGGATCCCTCCTTCTGGCACTAGAGCAACTATTGCCCCAAGGGTAATCATGAAGGTTCCCTTGAAAGAAAACGGGTTCGGGTTTTACTCGAACCTTGTCACAGTCCCCAAACCAAATGGGGACATGAGGCCCATATTGAATATAAAAGGGCTAAACAAGTTCCTACATATCAGGACTTTTTTCGGATGGAGTCGATCCGATCGGTGGCCACCGCCCTACAAGGGCAGGAATGGTTAGCCTCGATCGACATAAGGGATGCTTATTTGCATATTCCCATCTGTCCGGCCCACCAGAAATTTCTACGCCTTGCAGTAGAAGGGCGCCATTTTCAGTTCAGAGCCTTACCTTTCGGTCTGGCCACGGCACCACGAGTGTTCACAAAAATCTGGCCCTACGATTGGCCAAACTAGGAACACAAGGTGTAACGATAATGGCATATCTAGACGACTTGTTGCTGATAGACCACTCAGTGAAAAAAACTAGAAGTGGTCGTTCACAAGATAATCAAGTATCTGGAATCTCACGGTTGCATTATCAACCGAGACAAGTCAGCCCTAAAACCAGTCAAAAGCCTGGAATACTTGGGGGCTAAGACTGGATTCAAATCAGAGAAAGATTTTCTTACCTCCAGAGAAGGTGTCGTCTTTGAAAGATTTGACCCACTTAGTGGGTACAAAAAAGAAAAACCATCCATACGCCTGTGTATAAGGCTGCTGGGAAAAATGGTGGCTTCATTCGAAGCGGTACCCTACGGTCAATTCCATTCAAGGAATTTGCAGAGGGCCATACTGTCAGCCTGGAACAAAAAAGTTCAGGCTTTAGACTTACCAATGTCCCTGTCCCCTTCCGTTCGCAAGAGCCTCCATTGGTGGTTGGTGCCCCAGAATCTGGGAAGGGAAACCCTTCAGTCCGGTTTCTTGGAAGGTGGTCACTACAGTTGCCAGCCTCATAGGCTGGGGGGCAGTACTGGAGCAGTGGTCTCTCCAGGGCAAGTGGTCAGAAGCAGAGAAGGCCCTGCCCACCAATCTCTTAGAGATACGAGCAGCCCGGTATGCCCTAGTAGCATGGACATCCAAACTTCAAGGGTCACCTGTCAGAATTCAATCAGACAATGCCACAGCAGTGGCATATATCAATCTCCAGGGTGGCACCAGGAGTCGTGCAGCCCAGAGGGAAGCGAAATGCATCCTGGAATGGGCAGAAAGGTATGTCACAGCCATATCCGCGGTTTTCATCCCAGGAGTGGAAAATTGGAGAGCGGACTTTTTTAAGTCGCCAGCAATTATGCCCGGGGGAATGGTCTCTTCACCCCGAGGTTTTCCAGGCAATATGCCAGCGGTGGGGAACACCGGATGTAGATCTGCTAGCATCCAGATTCAACGCAAAGGTGGACAGATTTGTGTCTCGCACAAAGGATCCCCTAGCTTGCGGTTCGGATGCCCTAGTGTTCCCTTGGGATCAGTTCAAGCTGATATATGCATTCCCACCGCGATTAATCCGCAGAATCAGGGTAGAAAAGAAACCAGTGATTCTGGTGGCTCCAGCGTGGCCCCGAAGGGCATGGTACGCGGAGATTGTAAAAATGTCAGTGGGAAGTCCTTGGACCCTCCCACATCGTCCGGACCTGCTTTCGCAAGGACCGATATACTACCCTTCCTTACCAGCCCTAGGTTTGACGGCCTGGCTATAGAAGCCCACATTCTAAAAAAGAGAGGGCTCTCTAATCCTGTGGTATCTACCATGATCAATGCCAGGAAGCCGGTATCCAGGCAGATCTATTATAGGATCTAGAAGGCATACATCACGTGGGGTGAGGCCAGGAAATGGCATCCACGTAAGTACGTAATAGGTAGGATTCTGGACTTCCTACAGTGGGCTGTACATAGGAAGCTTGCCTTGAGTACTATCAAGGGTCAGACGGCCTTGTCAATATTTTTTTTTTCAAAGGCCCTTGGCTTTGCATTCATTAATCAAATCTTTCATACAAGGAGTGATGCGTATTAGCCCTCCGGTTAGTATTCCCATATGTCCATGGGACTTAAACCTGGTTCTGTCAGTTCTACAGAAACAACCATTTGAACCATTGCGGCACATTTTCTTGGTTCTTTTCACCAGGAAATTGATTTTCTTAGTAGCCATTTGTTCGGCTAAAAGAGTATCGGAATTAGCCGCCTTGTCCTGTAAGGAGCCATATCTGGTTATCCATAAGGACAGAGTAGTATTACGTCCTCATCCAGCCTTTCTTCCTAAGGTGGTATCGAGGTTCCATTTGAACCAAGATGTGGTTCTTCCTTCCTTTTTCCCCAAACCTAGTTCGGTAGAGGAAAAGTTATTGCATTCTTTGGATGTAGTAATAGCAGTTAAAGCTTATCTTAAAGCCACTGCTCAGATTCGTAGAACGGATACTTTGTTTGTTCTGCCGGAAGGCCCCAGAAAGGGTCAGGCAGCATCAAAAATCTACTTTAGCCAAGTGGATTCGACAGGTCATAATACAAGCCTATGGCTTGAAAAGGAGACCGCCTCCGTTCAAAGTTAGGGCGCACTCCACAAGAGCAGTTGGAACTTCATGGGCAGTGCATCACCAAGCCTCCCTGGCTCAAGTACTGTAAGGCCACAACATGGTCCTTAGTACACACGTTTACTAGATTCTACCAGGTAGACGTCAGAAGTCAGGAGGATGTCGCCTTTGGGCGCAGTGTGTTGCAGGCCGCAAAAGAGCCTCATGCCTGATGGCGCCCAGCTTATGTATCCCTCCCCTCATTTGGCATTGCTTTGGGACGTCCCATTAGTAATGACTAAGTCGCTCTGTGTCCCGTGATGTACGAAAAAGAAAAAGGGATTTTTATAACAGCTTACCTGTAAAATCCTTTTCTTGGAGTACATCACGGGACACAGAGCTCCCACCCCTCTTTTTGGGACACTTATTGCTTGGCTACAAAACTGAGGTGCTCCCGGGTGGGAGGGGCTTATATAGGGGAGGGTACTTCCGGTTTGGAATTGGCCAGTGCCAACACCTGAAGGTAATCTATATAACCCATTAGTAATGACTAAGTCGCTCTGTGTCCCGTGATGTACTCCAAGAAAAGGATTTTACAGGTAAGCTGTTATAAAAATCCCTTTATTTGCCAAATGTTGTTATAAATGTTGTACTGATTGGGATGAGCAAATGTTTAGATTTAGGGTGAACCTCCGCTTTAAACAATGTTTATCTACACATTGTTGGCTAGATGATGTGTTGTAAGGAAAACTAGAATGTGAATGAAAGGCTAAACTGTATTCTGGGTAAAGGAGATGACACTCCAGCAGTTGTGTACTAATTTTTTTTTTATGGATCAAGATACTATAGTCTGGGCCACATGACCAAATTTATAAACGGTGTCACACACAGGTGGTCCAGTGGATACCTTGGTGGTTATCCAAGTGTATTTGTGAGTGACCTCAAAAATAACATGTTGCTTTGTACAGTTTGCAAGATCTCATATGTTCATCTTGAAACTCAGGGCCAAATATCAATTGTACCTCACTTCCAAACAATGAATCAATTTTCAGGCCTAAAATCTCTGTGTGCTAAAGGATACATTATTTTTGACATTCCCATAGGGGAGAGGAGACTGGGAGGACACCATGCTCAGGAGACGAGGAATCAAACACCACAGAAACTCCCCGAAGATCACAAAGCAGACCAAGATCAGCATGTTCAGGAAGCGGAGGGGGAGGAAGCGGAGGTGGAGGAAGCGGAGGTGGAGGAAGGGGAGGTGGAAGAAGGAGAGGTGGAGCTTATCAGCACAACAGGTCAGTGTCTGTCACCACAACTTCAAGGTAAATACAGATGTAGGCCTGCATAGTTCAAATAATTTTTTTTTTTTTTTAGGGACTGAACGTGGGGGTGTGTCAGGAAGTTCAAATCCTCCATTCTCGAGTGCCAGCGCCAAAATAATCATTCAGGAAATCATGGAATGCAGTAGCGAAATGGACATTATGAGAAAGAGAATGAATGTGATTGAGCAAAAATATAAAAACATTATAGATATTTTGGGGAGAATAGTGTGAACCCCCCCCTGTTTTTGTGTTTTGTTATGCGTCAGAAATTTGCAATGGGATTTCCACCAGCCCAAATGTGAAGATGCACACAGTGACTCAACATGTGCTATCTGCCGTCACAGGATATCTATGTCCCTGTTTTGGGGGTGCAACCTCTTCCTCCCTACTCAAGTAGGTGAGAGGAAGGGTTTTCACCCCCAAAGCACGGCCATTGATCCCCCATGATGGCAGATAGCACATGTTTACCATAGCCATGGGATCATGTTGAAGATACCCATTTGAGCCCCAAAAAGAAAGTGTGGTTCTTCACATTTGGGATGGATCAGGGGTAACATCACCCCATCTCATGTTTGTATTTTTCACTGTGTTATTTTGTTACTTTTTCTTAAAAAATATTTGGTTTTTGACCCATGCATGTTTCTGCAAAAAAAGCCGCCCAAACAAAAAAAAGGCTTGAAATCACCCAAAAATTTGGTGAAATCAATAAAAACATTCGGGAAGTCTAAAAAAGGTGTGGCTTGTTCTTTCTATGCTCAATAGCAGTTCTGAAGATGCAAAATCAAGGTTTTTACCTGTGAGATTTGAGGCTATTTACTAAGGACAAATACACTTGGCACTACTAGAACCTGGGAGACACATAAACCCAAAATACAAGAATGACAACATAAGTTTGTAGTAACTCTAATTTTATTTTATTTTAAAATGGTTAGAACATGTCAGATGTGGTCTGGCATTGCGATGGCCCCCCTACCCGTTAAGTACTCTACGTATTTCTGACGTACTTCACGGGCACTTTGGGGGGCCAAGCCAGTACGGGCAGTGTTGAGGCCGGTCAGAATGGTCATCTCGGATGGACCGGCCTCAGGCCCAACTGTTGACACATATGTTGTTGAATAATGTCTTAGGAAATTGTGCATTATGCAGCAGCAGTACACAATGTTGTTCAGTTTGTATTCCGCCAAATGGATAGCTGTCTGAAACAGGCGGAACCGGCTGGCCATTATCCCGAAGGCATTCTCCACAACTCTCAGGGCTCTGCCCAGCCGGTAATTAAAAACCCTCCTCTCCGGGGTGAGGGTGCGTTGGGGAAATGGCCGCATGAGGTGTGGTCCAAGTCCAAAAGCTTCATCCGCGATGAAAACGAACGGTAGCCCTTCCACGTTCTCTGCATCTGGAGGCAGTGCAAGACCCCCCAGCCTGCAGACGGTGAGCGAACTTCGTCTCAGCGAATACTCCGCCATCGGACATCCGGCCGTTCTTCCCCACGTCCACATACAGGAACTCGTACCGTGCCGACACCACCGCCATTAACACAATACTATTAAAACCTTTATAGTTAAAATAGTATGACCCCGAACGGGGGTGGCGGCACTATGTGGACGTGCTTCCCATCAATTGCCCCTCCGCAGTTGGGGAAATCCCACCGCTGGGCAAATTGGGAGGCCACAGTCAGCCATTCCTGTGGTGTGCTAGGGAACTGTGGAGTCAAACAAAAAGAAGACATTAGTACGGTTTATGTTTACAGTGCAAGCAGATTACACACAAAGACATTGTTGACCAACATCATTCTAACATTATTATTTAAGGGAGTATTTCCTACCAATAAACAAAAGGCCCACTTAGCAGATGCCTCACCCCCGCTGAGTGGACATTCTAAACTAATCTAAGGGGGGGGGCTTGAGGTGATTGTGGGGGATACAAAAAAGGCTCTACCACTCTGCTGAGCTTGATTGAGAACTAAAACTATTTTTACATCTTTAGGGGGGGGGAAAGAGGGTTGTCAAACTACAAGGGCACTGACCCCAAAAATTTGTAAAGGAAAATAGAAGGCTAGCTGGGTTTGGGCCCAGGATAGCATGCTGGAGAGGTTAGTGAAGGGAAATAGGCATGTAGGGCCCAAAAAGGCCTTTACAGGTAAAAACATGCATGGGGAAAATGGGGACATTACCAGGATATTACAAACAGGCAAATTTGGGTTAGGGTGAAAAAAAATAGAACATTATAAAACAATAAAAACATATAATGTGATGTTAAAGGAGCAAAATTACCTTCATATAGTCCTTCTGCAGGACCTGAATAATGGCCGAACACGTCTCAGGGATAATGATCCCGAGAGCCTGGGGGGAGATGCCTGTTGTGAACTTGAGGTCCTGCAAGCTTCTCCCAGTCGCCAGGTATCTCAACGTGGCAATAAGCCTCTGCTCGGCAGTGATGGCCTGGCGCATCACAGTGTCCTGCCTCGTGATATAGGGGGACAGCAAATTCAACAGACGGTGAAAAACGGGGTCCGTCATCCTGAGATAATTCCTGAAATCATCAGGATTATTCTCATGGATTTCCCGCAGCAGAGGCATATGAGAGAATTGGTCCCGCTGGAGCAACCAATTCTTAGTCCATGAACTCCTCCTCACCCTGTTCACAGACTGAACTCGGGTTACAGTGTTAACTGCAACACCAAGTCCAAAGCCAGCACGAGCTCGAGAACGAGAACGCACTTCAAACATGGTCTTAAACCGGTCGGCTGGGCAGAACGCACTCAAACAGAACGCACCGTGGAACAGCAAGGCCTGAGAAGAACGACCTGAAAAACAGTAAACGAACGGCCAAGAAGGCACTGCAAGGCAGTAACGACCTGACTGCACGCACTGAATCACAAATACGAACCCACAAGCACAAACTGAACACCAGGAAGCGATCTGCAAAGCACGGAGACTGAAAAGCGCGAATCGGCTCTCACCAAACTTTTACTAACACGCGGTAACACGAAATCAGCAAAAGCAGCCCAAGGGGTGGCGCCATTAGATTTGTTCGGCCCTTTTATAGCGCGTCGTAAGTTTTGTACGTGCCGTCGTTTTCTTGCCGTCGGTTTTTTGACTGATGGTGTGTGGCCAAGACTGATGAAAAACAGTTTCATCGGATTTCCGATGGTCAAATCCATTGGACGAAAATCCATAGTGTGTACAGGGCTTCAGACGGCCTGGTGTGGATACCAGAAGTAGAGATACCAAGTGAAGTGAGAAAACATCCGACAATAGGTGCCACTCTATTTGCAAATAAAAGGGTATTTAAAAAAAAAATATCTCAAAATATCCCAGTTCAATGATCCCGATTTTAGGCACACCGGCATTCCAGCCAGGCCTCAAAGACCCTGGATTTAGAGCAATACGTCAAAGAGGGATTTGTAGAATTGTTCATTTCTCTAAAAATAATCATCTAATGACTAAGAATGAGATAGACCGAGAGATAGCATCAGAACTAGATTTCCTAAGAAAGATGCAATTAGATGCATTTATTAGAAGTATGTCAAGTATATACGCAGAAGTCAGATTACGGGATTCGAGGAGTTATGCCTGAAGGGGGAATCATTAAAACACTCGTTGTCATATTTTTACGCTAAATTAACTGAGCAGGAAGCCCCACAGGAACTCACTTTCCTACGGGAATCGGAGAGAGACCTGGGTGTAACATTCTCCCAGGAACAGATAAATAGGATCCTGATATATAATCAAAAAGCATCAGTGGCGAGCAGATACCAAGAAGGGGGATACAAAATCCTCACTAGATGGTATAGAACACCAATGAAACTACATTGGATATACCCCCAAATATCGGAACTTTGTTGGAGATGTAAAGAAGCACATTTTTTGGGAATGTGTGAAAATTAAAGAGTTTTGGAGAATGGTAGCTGAAACTATCGAACTAATAATGGGAGTACGGTTAGGAGAGAATCCGGCTGCATTTCTATTATTTGATATCCCTATCTCAGCAGAAAAATATAAAAAATCCCTAATGAGACATCTGATGGTGGCAGCGAGGGCGTGTATTACTGTCTTGTGGAAATGTGAAAGCCCCCCAACAAGAGCGCAATAGTTTGCGAGAATTGCAGAAATTCAACAAATGGAGAATCTTACTCTGACAATGAAGGATCAAGATGGGAGATACTGTAAGACATGGGCCCCCTACATGACGTATAGAGAAGAGACAAGAGTTGATGAGTGAGGGAGGACAGCAGTCGGTAGCGGGGGGGGGGGGTTGAGGCACGATTAGAGGATGGGGGCTCCCTCTTTTTTTTTTTTTGTCTTTGGGGGTGGGAGATGGGTGGGGAAGAAAGGGAAAGAGGAGTTTGTAATAAGTTAAGTAGCAATAGAATGTATACAATTAATAGGATGTAATACAAACATGGAATTAAGTATGATTATCTGTATGACTATTTGAAATAATGCTGAGAAACTTATGAAAAAATAAAGAATTTATTAAAAAAAAAGTATGATTACTGTGCCAGGAATCTAACAGGCTTCAGCATATTTGTTTGTAAAATGTTCCCATTGCATATGATTTCCTATACACAGCCTACCTTGAAGAAGAACTTCATTAACAGTGACTACTGAGCAACCAGCATCTGCAACCAGCATCTGTACAATATAGCATAAATATTACAGGGGTCAGGAGTATGTCATATAAAGCCTAACGTATGCAATCTCCTTTAGTCAAAACTCTACTGGTGGCAGCAAATCTCTGTAACAGCAAACATTGTATGAAACAAAAAAGGGTGGGCAAAAGCCTAGCACCACACCAATGTTTTAGATGTATGACCACCTGATAGTGATAAATCTCCCCTACTCTGTCCTAACCAAGCCAGAAGTAGTCGGCAATGCTCTGCCCCCTCTTGTACCTGGTGTCCACATGGTCCCTCCTCTGCAGTCCATCCCCTGATGGCCAAGCCTGTAATCTGGATGGAGGTGGAAGAGCAGGTCCCACTATCCCTATAGCACAGTGGAGGGGTTAAAACCTAACTTCGTGTTTACAGTGATTTTAAATAGTTCATTTGGGCCAAGCTGGTCCAAATGAACAATTTCCTTTATGAACAGATACACTCGCTTTCAGTGCTGTACCAAGTGTGTGTAGTGTCAGCTACGTTGTACATGACCAGTGTAGATGAGATGTCCCACCTTGTTTTGTGTCTGCCCGACCATGAGTACTCACCCTTGCTATTAACTAAATTAATGAGACCACACATGAATTGGAGTACAAATGGTCATAGCAGCCTTTTTATTAAAAAAAAAAACTTATCAGCCTGTTGGTCTTATGACGGCACCCAGAATTCCAACTTGTTCCACTTGTAACACTGCGGGACCTTTTACCATACTAGGCCTCCAGCCGTGACACACCAGCTCGGAGACAACCCACACCCACAGTGCAACCATTACGGTATTCCAGCTAACCTTAGTAACTGGAATACACCAGAGAGGCATATACCACTGATGAGCCCCCCACACTTCCATCCCAACTGTATTTCCTTCCACCATCAAAAGACCAACCACCGCCACTGCCCGCTAGGGTGACACCTTACCCTTGGGGGCCCCTCCACACCCGCAATGTACATTGAATGCCATCCTGCAACCCCCAGGCACCACAAATAAATACACACCCCAGATAAATGGACCCCTATCCCCCTTGTAGTACCGCCCGGTATCGGACTCCAATACTAAATGGCAAATGACCATGCCCCATTACGAGTAAAATTAGACCCACCACTTTATAAACGTTTTTTTTGTAAAATCTCAGAAATGACCGTGCCATACTCCAAGTTCTCTGAGCCACCTTGTTGGACTACAAGACCAGCATATCCATGAAGGCTGTACAGAGCCGCCGGATGTCAAATTCAACCTCCCCGAATAAGCTCCCTACTGGAGCAAACCCCCCTGATCGTTCCCACCAACATGTAGTACCAGAATGTCCGGTGGCCTGTCAAGGCGTGCAAAGTAATGCACCTCAGGCACTTCCTTGCTCCACCTCATCCCCGGTACCCCTAACCAGCGGACACTTGCTTCCCCCCCCCGAAAAATGCCTAGCTACCTACCATCCATCTTAACGGCAGCTCGCCTGGCCCCCAGAACATAAGAGTTACCCCAGATCCAGACAAGGTGTGCTGTACTCCATCTGAAAGAAAGAACAAAACACTGTATAACCCCCACACAATCACGAATCTTTGCCCAGCATGATAAATCCCCCCCCCCCCATTTTCCATGATTATTGAGCTACCACAGAGGACGAATGTAACTATGGAATCTTCTGGAGTCTCATCTGCTACTCCGCTCCACAGCTGCCTTATCCAACCAATACTGAGCAGCCACTGTGGCCACCCTGATACGGAAGGAGTGCAAGGCATACTGTCTTTTTCCAAAAAAACGCTGACCATAGACCCCCAAAATTGGCTAAAACAGAAATTTGGACAACGGAGAACCATCCCCTTGCCACAGCAATGGCCCCACCACTAGTGGGCGAACCTCCAAAAATTGCTGCACCACCCTCACCGGACAAACAGTGGAACCTGGCAAGGTAAACAGTTGCACCCATGCACCCTAGCCCTCCTGGTCCGCCTTTGACCTGCGCAGCAATACGCTCCACCTGTCCTTACTATCAGAGCACCCAACCCAGAGCATTCTGTACCCGAATACCACCCCCCCCGAAACTTCCTAGCCGTACTGACCAGCTCGCTGGTCTGAAATGCCCCCCAAAAAGCCAGTGAAAAAAAACCTGTCTCAAATAAGGCAACTTCGTAGCTGAATGAACACAGCGATCCCAAATTAGCCTACAAATTTGCAAAGACCACCAGCCGCCTAACATCCTTGCATTTTTGTGACTACCGATATCTTTTTACTGCCTGTCAAACCCAAAATCATTTTGTAACATCCACCCCACCCTGTAACTAAAAGAAAAACGCTAAGTCCTTTCTTCTCTATAGCGGACACCGACACACCTGCACCATGTTGATAGAGACAAAATAAAGGGCCCTCATCCTTACCTCCGACTGCACCTGATCCACCCACTCTAGCCACCAGACCTACCACCATTACCGCCATAATTTGGTGTAAGCTGTCCCCGTAACCTCACTCACCGACCTCCTGATCCAACCCGTGCCGGCTCCAATACAATCTCCCACAGCCACCCGTGCCAAGGAACCCCCTGTTGCCAGCCCTCTGAACCTATCCCACTGAACCGAGACAAGGAGTACGCTAGCGTATTATCTACCCCAGGGAGGTGAACAGCATATAGAAAGATGTTCAATTGCAGGCAGCGAAGCACCCTGTGGCGCAACAGCCTTAGACTGGGTTGGGACAAACTGAGATGCGTTCAATGACTTAAACCACTCCCATGTAGTCAAAATTCAACCTAATTTTAACTTTCAAACAACTCGCCCCAGATTTCCATGGCCAGCACCAGGAGCACTCTTTTACCAAAAAACCCGCGTCTAACCAGGAACGCAGCCAAGGTGCCAAACTTGATGACCCTGTAGCATCCGTAAAAACCCCAATTCGAGTTAGCTCACCCCCCACCGACATACAAACCGATCTCCCATCATACTCTACCAAAATGTGTGCCACACTCTCAAGTCCTCCCGATGTTTCCGATTAAGATGGAAAAAGTGTGTAGAGGACTTAACCCCCACCGTAGCAGCCGATAACCGGCTGCAAAAACCCAGCCCATGGGGAGAATGCGACATGCAAAATTAACTTACCCAACAGTGATTGTAGCTTTTAAGCTGTAACTTGCTCATTCCCAACGTCCCCCGGATCTCCGCCTTGAGGGCCACTAATGTATCCTCCGGCAACAGACACTCCATAGTGTCCGCAACGATCACTATACCTGAAACAAACTAAACATGGCAGTTTGGGCCTCCTTCATGCCTACCCACTCTGCCCTAAATGTGCTGTAATATAGACACACGTATCCCACACACCGTAGCGGAAGGGGTCCCCATGCAACGGAAATCCAATTAATGGATGACGAAATTCTACCCTGATAGGTCCTGGACCACCCATTCCACAAATGAACTGAACATCCCAAATAACGCGCGGGAAACTGAGCTGACCATGGGTAAGCAATGATCTACAGTAGGTGCCGCCGATTTTGTGTCAATCTCGCCTCTTCTAGCGGCGAGATTGACACCCTATGAGCCGCATCGCGAGAGCCAGCGCCAAGCTGTCTCATCAACGGGAAAGGAAAAATGTTCCCCCTCCAGGAGCATACCAGGCCCTTCGGTCTGGTATGGATTTTAAGGGGAATCCCCTAAGCCGAAAAAACGGCGTGGGGGTCCCCCTCAAAATCCAAACCAGACCCTTATCTAAACACGCAACCTGGCAGGCCGCAGGAAAAGAGGGGGGACAAGGGCCTCTTCCCGACAACCCTGGCCGTTGGTTGTTGGGGTCTGCAGGCGGGGGCTTATCGGAATCCAGGAACCCCCTTTAGCAAGGGGGCCCCCAGATCCTGGCCCCCCCACCCTATGTAAATGAGTATGGGGTACATTGTACCCCTACCCATTCATGTGGTGGCAAAAAATGTCAATAAAAAAACACACAGGTTTTTAAAGTAATTTATTAGGCAGCTTCGGGGGTCTTCTTCCAACTTCAGGGGTTTTCTTCTGACTTCGGAGGTCTTCTTCTGCTCTCCGGTGTCGTCTCCACGCTCTCTGGTTCTTCTCCCGCTCTCCGGTTGCCTTCTCCACGATCTCCGGTTCTTTCTGCCTTCTGCCGGGCGCCCCGCTATCTTCTTCCAGCTCTTTTGCTAGCGGGGGCCCGGTCTGCATGGGCATGTTCTTCCCTCTTCTCCTCCTCGATGTTCACTCGTCGCTTCCTTCCGCTGTAATGCTGGGTGTGCGGTCCACAACGATTTATATAGGCCTCTCATGACGTCACAGTCAATGCTCCGGGTGGCCCCGGAGCATGTGACTGTGACGTCATGGGAGCATGTGGCCACCCGGAGCATGTGACTGTGACGTCATGAGAGGCCTATATAAATCGTTGCGGACCGTACACCCAGCATTACAGCGGGAGGAAGCGACAAGTGAACATCGAGGAGGAGAAGAGGTAAAAAGACGCCGATGAAGACCGGGCCCCCGCTAGCAAAAGAGCTGGAAGAAGATATCGGGGCGCCTGGGAGAAGGCAGAAAGAACCAGGGATCGTGGAGAAGGCACCGGAGAGCGGGAGAAGAACCAGAGAGCGCGGAGACGACACCGGAGAGTGGAAGAAGACCCCCGAAGTCGGAAGAAGACCCCCGGAGCTGCCTAATAAATTACTTTCAAAACCTGTGCGTTTTTTTATTGAAATTTTTTGCCACCAGGTGAATGGGTATGGGGTACGATGTACCCCATACTCATTCACATAGGGTGGGGGGCCGGGATCTGGGGGCCCCCTTATTAAAGGGGCTCCCGGATTCCGATAAGCTCCTGCCCGCAGACCCCAACAACCAACGGCCAGGGTTGTCAGGAAGAGGCCCTTGTCCCCATCAACATGCGGGAGGGTGCTTTGGGGTGGGGGGGCCACAGGTCGAAAAGTGTGTGCCTCCTACTAAGTCACCTCCCCTCAAGGCAAAATACCTAAATCCGGCAAAGTCTTCACTGTGAACGGCCGCCCATGCGACCCCCGCTATCTCCTTACCCAGCTGTACAGAGACCACCCCTGGATGTTGTAAAGTGGAACGCAAATACCGTGACACAGGTGTAGCCTTCCTCAGGGAAACAAGGGATCCTAACCCTCCAAGAACCCCCCCCCCCCCGCAGCAACCGCACAGCCCCACGGTCTGGATACCAAATTAGGAAAGGTTGCATCCTTACCACCCTTACCGGTGTCTTCCCTGTCGTTTGCAGACTCCTGGCATGTCCCTTGCCCTCCTTTTTTTTAAAAAAAACCTCGGTACCTGGGAGGAGAACCTCCCCACCTTGGAGCACTCGTGAATAAAACGACAGAAGCTCGCACACTTGCAAAGGCCCTTGTCGTACTGCCCACATAAAAACCCCACTGCTTAATGGCCGGTTGTCCAGGGGAAGGTGCACCACCGGCCCCTCCTGTAAAACTGGTTTGGAGCCCGCGCCAAGGACATGAGCCGCATCCAGGGGCTGATGTATAAGTGGTCGCCATATAACAACAGAGCGTTGAACCGTGCTCTGGGTTCTTTTACCTATGACACTCACCATAATGGCAAACGCCTGTAGACAATTGGAGAAAAACTTTGGTATCAGTCTGTACTGCCTCCTTCCTCATCCTCCTTCTTTGAATCCTCGGGCATAACCCTATCCAGGTTAAACTAGCAGGGAAAATCTACACATACTCACCCCTGCAATCTCTCCCAGACATCCTGCTGTAAGTGTGCCCTTAACGGCCCTTCAAAGCACACATAACCTATCACTTAGCTGCGTCGGTAGTCCGCACAACGTCCAGCTTTCCCGGGACCCCCTGTGATGTTCCGGCCTCCTCCCCCGATGCCGCAACAGCAGCCATCTAAACTGGGGGGGATACTATGGGCCCCGCGGTAGTGGGTGCTACCACCGTAATCAGCGGGAGGGGAGGGGGTACCACACTGTGTCAATTCCCTATCCCGACCATGACTATTTCACCGCGGCGCCACCTGTGGGGAATTGCCCCATTCACCCCGTAAAACGGTGCACCAAACCTAATAGATCCCGCAACTACACTTCCATCCCGGACGTGGCAGGTGCAACACCCGCCACTTGTGGGCCATACCCCCACCTGCCACCTAGCACTGTGAAGGGCTGCCATGCTCCCACAGCTACCCCAACGAGTTACCCACTACATTTACCAAGAGAGCCCAGGGGGACCCCCAACAGCCGCTGCTCCAGAATCCCCCGATGCTGGATGCCCTTGCGAGTCGTCTTTTACAGACCAGGACAGCTCATCTTCTAAACTCACTTCTGGGATTTGTGGTTCCTCCTCTTGAAGCATCCACAGGCGACGAAGGCCCGGGTGCTGTGAATCCGTGTCGTACCTGGCTCCGCCTCCCCACACCGGATCCACCTGTCGATATATTGCACAGACCTCCAACCCTTGCAGTATCCCAGGCCGCCGTCCGCCTTCTCCTGGCCCATTACCCCCCCTCATTTATGGCAGGGGTAGCCGTCGGACATTAGGGCCGTCGGCAGCGGCTGGTAACCGCACTGCGGCCGTGACATTGTTCCTCCCACGCCGAGACTCCCTCCCTTACCGCTGCATCAGATGGGGAGGAGTCTGGACAGTGATGCCGGGCAGGCGGAGGAGGCGTACGCACGCTTCCTGACACCTCGCCTGCCGAGCTTCGCCTTCTCCGGGGATTCCGTCCAGGCCCCCCAGACCCACAAAGCTGTTAATCGCCTCACTAGTGGTCCTGATGGGTCCTGAGCGGTGCTCATAAACTGACTCAACACTCATAAGTAGGACTAGGGGGAAAAAACTCTTTGGCGGCCGAGACCGCCGGGTGCGTAGGATGCTCCGCCCCCTCTGCTGACCCAAACATTAGGCTCGGTTTCCACTAGTGCGACTTGTCATGCAACTTGGGACTGTAAAGTCGCATGACAAGTCATGCCCCATGATTTCCAATGAGTACCATTCATATCAGTGCGACTTCAAAGTAGTCCCTGCACCAGTTTGGTCCCACTTTGATGCGATTTGAGGTCCATAGACCTCAAGAATATACAGGCATTGCTTCAAGACGCATCAAATTCGCAGCAAAAAATCGCGGCAAAATCGCGTGACTTTAGGGTTGCAATAGTGGAAACAGAGCCCCAGTGTCTCGATCAGAGAAGATACCTGGCTCCAAAGTCCTCTAGCCCCCTGGAAGCTGCCGCAGCCGTTCCTGGATCCTGTCCCCCTCATCCATGCTTAAAAGAAATAGTTTTTTGTGACAAGCAGCAGCATGGAAAAAAACTGCCTGCTTGTCACCTGTCCCTTCTCTGAGGTCCAGGAGACCCCAGCTATCCCTTAACTAACTACCACAAACCCCTCATCATCCTGTTGCTCCAACCAATCCACCTCTCCCCCATTCTCCACCTACAATCCTTAACCCCATAGTTGCTTCCCCTTCTCACACTGTCATGCCGGCCCTGCATCTTTCATTTTATTTTCTCTTGTTCCGGGCCTTACTGTGTACAGCACTGTTTTCTGGCAGTGGAATGGGGACTTCCCATCTGCTGCGGGAACAAAATCAAGTCTGGCTGATCTCTGCTCAGCCATTCACAGGAAGCCTTATATTTTATCAATGAATAAAGGCTTTCTCTGATTGGCTGAGATGGAGTTCTTAATGTCATCCCTCTGCCTCAGTCAATCAGAGGAAGCTTTGTTTTTGTTGATAAAATACAAGGCTTCCTGTGACTGGCTGAGCAGCGCTCTGCTCCCATCCTGATTTTGTTTCAGAAGTGGGACAGGAAGTCTCCATCCTACTGCAGAACATAGACCTCTGCCGGGTTAGCCCCCCCCATATAAAAATTTTTGAAAAAATCTTATGCAGTTTGTTAGATCATTGTTAGATCAGGTTAGATCAACCATTGTTTGCGTTAGATCTCACACAGAAGAATCAATATTAACAGTTATTTGCTGAGGGGGCTAACCCGTCATCAGCCCCCCCTTATCAAAAAATTGACCAAACAGCTATTTTGAAAGCTATTTGTTAGCTCCGGTAAGATCAAGTGGTTTTAACGTTAGATATCACATAATTAGAGACTTGTTAAGTGATTAATGAGGGGGGGCTGGCCCCCCCTTATCAAATGTTCTGGCCAAAAATCATTCAGGCTAATAGATATTCGTTAGATCCGATAAGCTCAAGTGGTTTTAACATTAGATCTGACATAATTTCAGAGATATTCCACATAAAAATAGAGATATTAGGAGGTACATAAGGATGGGTTGGCCCACCACATGCAATTTTCTGGCCAAAAATCATCTAGGCTAATAGATATTCATTAGATCTGGTAAGATCAAGTGGGTTTTAACATTAGGTCTCACATAATTTCAGAGATATTCCACATAAAAATAGAGATATTAGGTGGTATATAAGGACGGGTTGTTAGCGAAATAAGGTTGTACGCAGAGCACACAGCCAAATCTCGTGTCTCTAATAACAACACATTTAGTCTTAATGGTATAATGCATCTCAGCTAAAAATTCACTTACCAATCATTCACTTTCCCATTCATTCAAGTAAAGAGACATCACCATCCTACATTCTCAGCACGGTCAGCATCCCTGCTCCAGACTAGCCAGCTTGGGCTTTTATTATCACCAAGGCTTTCACAAACAGGAAGTGATGTCACCAGCAGCCAATCGCCTCCTCCATGGGTGGTGACATCAAACGATGTGCCCTCCACACAGGAAATGCCCATATAAGGATTTGACAACACAGGATGTGACAATATAAAAACCCTTCCAACAGGGTTAGTTAATAATACAACAACATGAATAATACAACAACCAATGAACACAGTTCCTGACGATGAGAGCTTATCTTCAGGTGTATGCCCATGCCACCACAAATATGTTGATTAGGCACACCGGGTTGACACGAGCATACATCCGGTAAACCGATAATGCATTTGCAGAGCGGACACCCCCCCCCCCCCCAGGCGAACATCTGTGCATCACACAGGGGCCCTTTCGCCGGCAGACATACTGAATCCTCATATCCTCTCTCTGCAAACACCTCTCTCCAACAGGAAGTTTCCCACTACCTAACAGATCTCAACCAGCGTCAGTCTGCCCCAGTCAGCTCTTTAGAGCGGGCTGCGGGAGAACTAACACAGGGTGACACTATGACAATACATATTAAATACATCTTCATAAAATTTCCACGACAGCTCCTCCCTTTTTGTCATATGCACCCACGTGTCCCTCAATGAATCTCGATCGTCTTCTTACACCTGAAAATGAATCAGTCCTTACAGTCCATATGAGTCTATAATAAAAAGGTAAAACACGGCTTTACATGTAGACTCTGTTCTTTTGGAGAGATGACACGGTGAGCTGTAGTAATCGCTGGTTGGTCTGGAATCCTCTGTCTTGTACGTGAGTTGGGCTTCAGGGCGTCTCATCAAGGAAGATGTGGTCATCTGCTTGGGCTCTGGTCACACGTCCAATCAGGCAACAGGAGCACCTCATCATGACATATAGAAGAAATAGAAAAAATGACATGAGTATATATACCCCTACTTACAACTATGATCCGCTACAAAAATAAAATCTAAATCCACAAAGATTCCCCGACCCTTAAAAGCTATAGCTCAGGCTTCAACAGTTTAAATGAACATTCCATCCTCAATGGATGAGAATTGTTCAATCGTATCATAAGCTAAAGCCCCCACCTTTTACATGCAGGAAACCATGCCCAGACCTGGTCGGGGTTGGTGAACAATTCCCTTCTAGCTGTCCCTGCCATTCTTACCTTCTCTAGCTCCATCAGATCCTCGCGATCGGCCGCGACATAAGATGCTGGGACGAGTTTCACCAGCACGCATGAACCTCTTGCATTAGGGGGAATTACCTTATAAGCTGTAGATTCGCATAAGCACCAAACTAAAGTTCAAACACACTTGTGGGCTACCTAGTTGTCCCGATACCCAAACCGACAAGAGGCAGAGCTATTAAAACTATAACCAATTTTACCCTCTAAATATGTATCGTTAAATTCCATTGACAAGTGTCTGGAGTCTTCACTAGTTTGTCAAAACTCCTCATACCAATAATAACATCATAAATTGCATGTACCGCTGTAGTTGGGATGCTTTTTTATCGTTACCCTTGCCAAAATTTACTAAACAAAAAAATATAAATAAACAAAGATACTACACAATTCTTTGCTGTGGTTGAGCCACTTCTTGCAGTGGCTGGCGTGGTCTCATCCATCAAGCTTCTTTACAATGACCCAGTCACCTGGTTGGAAAGAATGTAAACTGGTTATTGCGTCAGGATCCAGGAGGGACTCGTAAACCCTGTGGTGGACCTTTTGAAGTTCATGTTACAGGGACCACACCTACCCCATCAGCTGAGAATGTAAGTGACAGCTAATGAGGAAAGTACGACTCTGGTTTTGATTGACCTCCAAACAAACCTCATATGACACTAACCCAGATATCGGGACTGTGGTCACTGCATAACCTGTGTGTGGCTTGCCATCTGGGGTGTAATACATGGAACCACTGACAAAAAGGTTCTTAGCATCTGGAATGGGAACCTACTTCACCAGACTGCTGCTTGCAACAGCTGCATCCATCAAAGAAAGACAGTCTTGGCACAAACTTGGTTAGAATTACAAAGGTTAGTATTATTAGTTTGAAAAACTGTTATTCTTACATTTATTTATCCCCCCATTTTCTTCCTCATTACAGACTGAAGGAAGAAATGCGTGGTGAATGGAAAAAAAAAAAAAAACAATGAAATAGCTTATGATACTTTTACCTCCTTAGACTTGTGTATTTATCTATGTGTACAGCTATCTACATACACCTGCTCTCTATGTACATACACTTTCAGAAACTCCTTGGACCTAGAAAAATACTTATAAGCAAAAATTATTACCCTATCCTTCATATTTAACCTGCAAAGAATGGCAAACAAAAATGACATTCCTGTACAGTGGTAAATTTTCAATGACATTCTTTAAAACCGATTCAAACAAAACCCTCTGTAACCCTTATTTTCCTGTTCCTACAAAAATACAACAGCCGCAACACGTCGGAGGATCGCCGCGGTAAGTTCGAACATATTCACGTTACTACTGTACATACAAACATTCAGATACAAATGTGGGGGAGATACTTCATAGTTTCCAAAACAAAAATGAAAAAAAACAAAACAGTCAGAATTCTACCTTCACTCTTTCAGCAATAAAGGAAAATACAATGGGAAAAACATGAGTGCAGCTTGAAAACCTTGCATGGACCAGCCATACAAAGTTCAAACAAACGGGCATGAGAATTTTAACCACAGTTCCTCATCTGAGAATCACAAAAGCGTGTACTACACATCCATCAACGCATTCATCATTACAGATTTCTGAAGCCGCAGTCGCGCTACATCAACTCCAGAGGGATACCCAAAATAGTATCCTTGGACCACCTATGTCATTCTTTTTGGGTTTTTAACCACTTGACCACTGGGCACTTAAACCCCCTTAATAACCAGACCAATTTTCAGCTTTCGGTGCTCTCACATTTTGAATGACAATTACTCAGTCATACAACACTGTACCCATATGAATTTTTTGTCCTTTTTTTCCACACAAATAGAGCTTTCTTTTGGTGGTATTTAATCACCGTTGGGTTTTTTTTTTTTTTTGCGCTATAAGAGAAAAAAGACTGAAAATTTTGTAAAAAAATGATTTGTTTTTCGTTTCTGTTATAAAATTTTGCAAATTACTATTTTTTCTTCATAAATTTTGGCCAAAATTTATACTGCTACATATCTTTGGTAAAAATAAGTACAAATTGGTGGATATTATTTGGTCTTTGTGAAAGTTATAGAGTCCACAAGCTATGGTGCCAATATCTGAAAATTGATCACACCTGAAGTACTGACGGCCGATCTCATTTCTTGAGACCCTAACATGCCAGAAAAGTACAAATACCCCCCAAATGACCCCTTTTTGGAAAGAAGACATTCCAAGGTATTCAGAAAGAGGCATTGTGAGTTTTTTGAAGTTGTCATTTTTTCCCACAATTCTTTGCAAAATCAAGATTTTTTTTTTCTCTTTTTTTTTTCACAAAATTGTCATATTAGCAGGTTATTTCTCACACACAGCATATGCATTCCACAAATTACACCCCAAAACACATTCTGCTATTCCTCCCGAGTATGGCAATACCACATGTGTGAGACTTTTACACAGCGTGGCCACATACAGAGGCCCAACATGCAGGGAGCACCTTCAGGCGTTCTGGAGCACCCAGGCCAATTCTGACATTTCTCTCCTACATGTAAAAATCATCATTTATTTGCTAGAAAATTACATAGAACCCCAAAACATTATATATGTTTTTTTAGCAAAGACCTTAGAGAATATAATGGTGGTTGTTGCAACTTTTTATCTCGCACGATATTTGCGCAGCAATTTTTTTAACGCGTTTTTTACGGAAAAAAATGTTTTGTGCTTAAAAAAAAAAAAACAGTAAAGTTAGCCCAATGTTTTTGCATAATGTGAAAGATGAAGTTACGCCGAGTAAATAGATACCTAACATGTCACCCTTAAAAATTGCACACACTCGTGGAATGGCGCCAAACTTCGCTACTTAAAAAAATCCCCATAGGCGACGCTTTAAATATTTTTACTGGTTACATGATTTTAGTTACAGAGGAGGTCTAGGGCCAAAATGATTGCTCTCGCTCTAACGTTCGCAGAGATACCTCACATGTGTAGTTTGAAAACCGTTTTCATATGTGGGCGGGACTTACGTATGCGTTCGCTTCTGTATGCGAGCTCACGGGGACAGGGGCGCTTTAAAAAAAAAAATAATAATTTATTGTTCATTTTACTTTATTTATTTTAGTTTGACATGTTTTTCCGCCCCAAAATTTTTTTTGATCACTTTTATACCTATTACAAGGAACGGAAACATCCCTTGTAATAGGAATATGGCATGACAGGTCCTCTTTACAGTGAGATATGAGGTCAATAAGACCCCACATCTCACCTCTAGGCTGGGAAGCCTGAAAAAAAAAACAAAAAAAAACAACAATCCTGGCTTTGATCGTAGCGGTGAGTCGGTAGAAGCACCGGAGGGCAGCGGGAGGGGGGGACATCCCCTCTCGCCTCCCGTAAGAATGATCAAGCAGCGGAACAGCCGCTATGATTGTTCTTATGGTGTAGGGAATCGCCGGCTGAAAAAGCTGATATCTGAATGATGCCTGTAGCTGCTCCCATCATTCAGATATCTCCGCACAAAGTCAAGGACGTCATATGACGGCCGGCGGGCGGGAAGTGATTATTGCAGAGTATTGCCGGGCATTGCAGGGCATTGCGGAGTATTGCGGACTATGGCAGGGTATTGCGGAGTATGGCAGGGTATTGCACGGGGTATTGCACAGGGTAGTGCAGGGTATTGCAGAGTATTGTGCAGGGTATTGCAGAGTATTGTGCAGGGTATTGCAGAGTATTGTGCAGGGTATTGCAGAGTATTGCACAGGGTATTGCAGAGTATTGCACAGGGTATTGCAGAGTATTGCGCAGGGTATTGCAGAGTAGTGATGAGCCGAACACCCCCGGGTTCGGTTCGCACCAGAACCCGCGAACGGACCGAAAGTTCGAACGAACATTAGAACCCTATTAAATACAATGGATGCGAACGTTCGAATTCTAAAGTGCTAATTATAACAACTATTATGCATGTTATTGTCCTAAAAAGGGTTTGGGAACCCGGGTTCTGCACCAGGGGACATGTATCAATGCAAAAAGAAGTTTTAAAAACGGTCGTTTTTCGGGAGCAGTCATTTTAATGATGCATAAAGTGAAAAAAAAAAAGTCAAATATTCCTTTAAATATCGTACCTGGGGGGTGTCTAAAGTATGCCTGTGAAGTGCCACGTGTTTCCCGTGTTTAGAACTGTCCCTGCACAAAATGACACTTCTAAAGGAAAAAAAAGCCATTTAAAACTGCTTGCGGCTTTAATGTAATGTCTGGTCCCGGTAATATGGATGAAATTCTTTAAGAAAAATGGCATAGCTACCCCATGACCCCCCCCCCTACCCCAGCCCATTACCAGCCCCTTTGGGTCTTGTATGGATATTAAGGGGAACCCCGCACATAAAATAAAAAAGGCCCTATATACTCTGAACAGCCCTATACAGGCGGTGCATACAAGACAGGGACTGTAGGTTTGTTCTTATGTAGAGTCTGTTTGTAATTTTGAACAGGTACATTGTTGAAGTGTAGCTCCAGACCAAAAATCTATTTTTAAACTTTTTGGAAAACATAGGTAAGGGTTATCACCCCTGTAACATTTGTTTTGCTGTCTGTGCCCCTGTTCAGAACATTTCACCTCACTTTCCGTCCCAATGACAACTGTTTTTGAAATGTGGTGTTTTTCTTGAAACAAGGATTGCTGATAAAGCATCAGTACAGAGGAGACACCTTTCTCCCATATTTATTCTTACAGGAGAGAATTTTCCTTCCTAGTGGTAGATTTCCTCTCACTTCCTGTTGTCTTCTTGCGTTTGCAAGTAGGAGTCGTTTGTAAGTTGGATGTTTGAAAGTAGGGACCTGCCGTATATACTCTGCAGAAATAGGCCCCTTAGTTGTTGGTGTTGGCACAACACTGTAAGCACTCACAGTTACTCTTGGTTGGTGCTGGAACGCCCTGCTGTCAACTATTATATCAGGAATTTTAATTACATATAATTGTTGAACAGTGGTAGTAAAAATTGGGCCTTTGATGGTGGTGCTGGTGCCACAACACTGTAAGCCCTGACAGTTACTCTTGGTGGGTGCAGCAATGGGCCCTGCTGTGAATTATTAGATCAAGAATTGTAATTACATGCCCCTGTTGAACAGGGGCTGAAAAATTGGGCCTTAGGCACTGGTGGCACAACACTGCAACCCCTCACAGATACTGTACTTGGAGCACAGCAATGAGCCCTGTTGCAAAGTATTGCTTCAAAAATTGTAATGACACGCCCCTGTTAAACAGGGGCTGAAAAATTGGGCCTTAGGCACTGGTGGCACAACACTGCAACTCCTCACAGATACTGTACTTGGAGCACACCAATGAGCCCTGTTGCAAAGTATTGCTTCAAAAATTGTAATGACACGCCCCTGTTAAACAGGGGCTGAAAAATTGGGCCTTAGGCACTGGTGGCACAACACTGCAACTCCTCACAGATACTGTACTTGGAGCACAGCAATGAGCCCTGTTGCAAAGTATTGCTTCAAAAATTGTAATGACACGCCCCTGTTAAACAGGGGCTGAAAAATTGGGCCTTAGGCACTGGTGGCACAACACTGCAACTCCTCACAGATACTGTACTTGGAGCACACCAATGAGCCCTGTTGCAAAGTATTGCTTCAAAAATTGTAATGACACGCCCCTGTTAAACAGGGGCTGAAAAATTGGGCCTTAGGCACTGGTGGCACAACACTGCAACTCCTCACAGATACTGTACTTGGAGCACAGCAATGAGCCCTGTTGCAAAGTATTGCTTCAAAAATTGTAATTACACGCCCCTGTTAAACAGGGGCTGAAAAATTGGGCGTTAGGCACTGGTGGCGGCACCCATAAACAAAAATGATCTTACAAGCTATCATCATCAATCGTATCATTGAGGACTCGGAGGAGGAGGATAGCCAGTCAACATAACAGCACAGGCACTCAGCATCAGCATCAGTCTTGAAGGGATGTGACATGTTAAAATCAATTAGTCTGTTATATCAGCATCAGGTGTGTGGTAGCTGGTGGTGATCCAAGACTGGTTCATCTTGATGAAAGTCAGTCGATCAACCGAGTCGGTGGACAGGCGCACCCTGTGATCCGTGACAAATCCTCCAGCAGCACTGAATGTGCGTTCCGAAAGAACGCTGGATGCAGGACAGGCCAGTAGCTCAATTGCATACTGTGCAAGCTCTGGCCAGTGATCCATCCTCAAGACCCAGTAAGCCAGAGGATTTTCGGTGGGGAAGGTGTCCAAGTCTGACCTTGCCCCTAGATATTCCTGCACCATGTTTATCAGACGCTGGCGATGGTTGCTGGAACCGATCATACTTTGGGGCTGCGGACTAAAGAATTGTCTGAACGCATCGGTCAGACGGCCACCTTCCCCACCGCTCCTTCTTTGACTGGCCGAAGCCTCAGCAACTCGTTGTCCAGGACCAGGAGTTTGCAACCTCCCAGTCTCTGGGAACGCGTTGCACAGACCTTTCTGCAAGGCCTCCCGGAGTTGTCTCATCCTCTGCTCCCTCTGCGACGGTAACATAAGGTCCGCAACCTTACCCTTGTACCGTGGATCAAGGAGAGTGGCCAGCCAGTAATGGTCCCTCTCCTTGATCCGAAGAATACGAGGATCCTTCCGCAGACTTTGCAGGATCAGGGAGGCCATGCAGCGTAGTTTTGCTGAGGCATTCGCTCCGGAGTCCTCTGGGTCACTAAGGACGACATGATCCGCAGCCACCTCCTCCCAGCCACGTACAAGTCCACTGGTTTCTTGGGACTGTAAATCATCCCTAAAAGACTGCTGCTGATGATGCTGAGTGCCAGCCTCCACCTCCATGCTGACACAATCCTCCTCCTCCTCCTCCTCCTCCTCCTCTTCCTGTGCGATGGGTGGGACAGAAGGAACACTGTCTGGGTAAAGGGGGCCTTGAGAGGCAAGGAAGTCCTCCTCTTCCTGCCTCTGTTCTGCCTCAAGTGCCCTGTCCATTATTCCACGCAGCGTGTGCTCCAACAGGTGGACAAGAGGTACAGTGTCACTGATGCATGCACTGTCACTGCTCACCATCCTCGTGGCCTCCTCAAATGGTGCCAGGACAGTGCATGCATCCCTGATCATGCCCCACTGGCGTGGAGAAAAAAAACCAAGCTCCCCTGACCCTGTCCTGGTGCCGTAGTCGCACAGGTACTCATTGATGGCCCTCTGCTGCGTGTGCAGCCGCTGCAGCATGGCCAACGTTGAGTTCCACCTGGTGGGCATGTCACATATAAGGCGGTTCTTGGGCAGGTTCAACTCCTTTTGCAGCTCAGCCAGGCGAGCACTGGCATTATAAGATCTGCGGAAATGCACACAGACTTTCCTGGCCTGCCTCAGGACATCCTGTAAGCCCGGGTACCTGCCCAAGAAGCGCTGCACCACCAGGTTAAGGACGTGAGCCACACAGGGCACATGGGTCAGTTGTCCCTGTCGGAGGGCGGAGAGGAGGTTGGTGCCATTGTCGCAAACCACCATTTCTGGCTTAAGCTGGCGTGGCGTCAACCACCTCTCGGCCTGGCCCTGCAGAGCAGACAGGACCTCTGCCCCAGTGTGGCTTCTGTCCCCCAAACACACCAGCGCAAGCACGGCATGGCATCTTTTTGCCTGCGTACTTGCGTAGCCCCGTGAACGGCTACGGAGCACCGCTGGTTCATAGGACAAACCACAGGAAGAGGCCATGGAGGAAGAAGAAGAGGAGGGGGTGGAGGAGAGAGGTGTGTCACAACCAGTAGTAGCATTTTGGAGGCGTGGCGGTGGGACAACCTCCAACACTACTGCACCTTGTCCTGAATCCTTCCCAGCTGCCAAAAGAGTGACCCAATGGGCCGTGAAAGAAAGGTAACGTCCCTGTCCATGCCTGCTGGACCATGAGTCAGCGGTAATATGCACCTTACCGCTGACCGCCCTGTCCAGCGAGGCCAAGACATTGCCTTCCACATGCCGGTAGAGAGCCGGAATAGCCTTCCGTGAGAAAAAGTGGCGTTTGGGAACCTGCCACTGAGGAACTGCACATTGCACAAACTCACGGAAGGGGGCCGAGTCTACCAACTGAAAAGGCAGCAGTTGAAGCGCTAGCAATTTAGCCAAGCTAGCATTCAACCGCTGGGCATGTGGATGGCTGGGAGTGAACTTCTTTCGACGGTCCAGCAGCTGGGGCAGGGAAATTTGCCTGCTAGAATCGGACGTCGGTGTACTGCTAGCAGAGTGGGCGCAAGTACTTGGCTGTGACACACCTAATTCTACACCTTCATTCCTCTCAGTGCATGTTTCAGAGAGGACTGAAGTTATAGTGGGGTTGGAGATCCCAGCTGATGCGGTGCAAGGAGAGGTCCGCTTTGTTCTTTGGTGTGGGTCTTTGAGGTAGGCTTGCCAACGAGCTGCATGGCAGGTCAACATATGTCTGGTCAGGCATGTGGTACCCAAGCGGCTGATGTTTTGGCCACGCGATATACGCTTGAGACATATGTTGCAAACAGCAGCTGTGCGATCTGATGCACTAGCCTCAAAAAAGGCCCACACCAAAGAACTTTTTGAATGACGGGCAGAGGCAGCGCCCTGCACAGGCGGAGCTCTGCGGTGTGATTCCGTCGGTGTACTGCCCTTACGCTGGCCACCAAAGGGCATCCTGCCTCGTTGGAGATGTGCCTCCTCCTCATCCTCCTCCTCCTCCTCTCTCCTATTAGGCACCCACGTGGAGTCAGTGACCTCATCATCCCCTCCCTCCTCATCACTGGAGCCAATCTGGCAGTATGCTGCAGCTGCTGGAACATGACTGCCAGATTGGTGTCCTTCTTGAGCATCCCCTCTGTCTGCTCTCACGCTACTGCCTTCCTCTAGCTGGGTTTCATCATCAGACCCTTCGAAACGCTGGGCATCCTCCTGGAGCATGTACCCAACACTGTGCTGAAACAGTTCGGGGGACTCCTCAGGAGGAGGACATGGTGGGTCTAGGGAAGGAGTGACTGATGATTTGTCTGACATTGATACCAGGGAAGACGACGCTTTGGCAGCTGCTTTTCCAGTACCCTGAGCCTGGGTGAGAGAGGATGAGGAGGAGGAGGAGGGCTTGGTCATCCACTCTACCAAGTCTTCGGCATGATGTGGCTCAACATGTCCAGCTGCCGAAAAGAAGGACAAGCGTGTCCCATGGCCATGTGCTGATGACAATGCACCGCGTCCACGACCAGCACTGTTGCCCCCAGACACAGAGCCTGCTTGCCCTCTTTTATTGCCTCCTGACTGTCTGCCTCTCCTTGTTTGCCTTCCAGACATTCTAATAGATGGCCTGCAGGGAGATGGGAAAAAAGCAATAAGGGCTACCTTCAGGTGTCCTTCTCTGTCCCTTGAAACAAGGACTTTCACAGTGAAAGAAACTGACACTCTCCCTACCTACAGTTTTCTGTCCCTAGAAAAAATGTTTTTTTTAATCACAATATAGCACAAGGACAATTCACTCACTGTCCTTACAGGTCCCTGGAAACAAGGACTTGCAGAGTGAAATAAACTGACACTCTCCCTACCTACAGTTTTCTGTCCCTAGAATAAATGTTTTTTTTAAGCACAATATAGCACAAGGAGAATTCACTCACTGTCCTTCCAGGTCCCTGGAAACAAGGACTTGCAGAGTGAAATAAACTGACACTCTCCCTACCTACAGTTTTCTGTCCCTAGAATAAATGTTTTTTTTAAGCACAATATAGCACAAGGAGAATTCACTCACTGTCCTTCCAGGTCCCTGGAAACAAGGACTTGCAGAGTGAAATAAACTGACACTCTCCCTACCTACAGTTTTCTGTCCCTAGAATAAATGTTTTTTTTAAGCACAATATAGCACAAGGACAATTCACTCACTGTCCTTACAGGTCCCTGGAAACAAGGACTTGCAGAGTGAAAGAAAAAAAACACTCTCCCTACCTACAGTTTTCTGTCCCTAGAAAAAATGTTTTTTTTAATCACAATATAGCACAAGGACAATTCACTCACTGTCCTTCCAGGTCCCTGGAAACAAGGACTTGCAGAGTGAAATAAACTGACACTCTCCCTACCTACAGTTTTCTGTCCCTAGAATAAATGTTTTTTTTAAGCACAATATAGCACAAGGACAATTCACTCACTGTCCTTACAGGTCCCTGGAAACAAGGACTTGCAGAGTGAAAGAAAAAAAACACTCTCCCTACCTACAGTTTTCTGTCCCTAGAAAAAATGTTTTTTTTAATCACAATATAGCACAAGGACAATTCACTCACTGTCCTTCCAGGTCCCTGGAAACAAGGACTTGCAGAGTGAAATAAACTGACACTCTCCCTACCTACAGTTTTCTGTCCCTAGAATAAATGTTTTTTTTAAGCACAATATAGCACAAGGACAATTCACTCACTGTCCTTACAGGTCCCTGGAAACAAGGACTTGCAGAGTGAAAGAAAAAAAACACTCTCCCTACCTACAGTTTTCTGTCCCTAGAAAAAATGTTTTTTTTAATCACAATATAACACAAGGACAATTCACTCACTGTCCTTCCAGGTCCCTGGAAACAAGGACTTGCAGAGTGAAATAAACTGACACTCTCCCTACCTACAGTTTTCTGTCCCTAGAATAAATGTTTTTTTTAAGCACAATATAGCACAAGGACAATTCACTCACTGTCCTTACAGGTCCCTGGAAACAAGGACTTGCAGAGTGAAAGAAAAAAAACACTCTCCCTACCTACAGTTTTCTGTCCCTAGAAAAAATGTTTTTTTTAATCACAATATAGCACAAGGACAATTCACTCACTGTCCTTACAGGTCCCTGGAAACAAGGACTTGCAGAGTGAAATAAACTGACACTCTCCCTACCTACAGTTTTCTGTCCCTAGAATAAATGTTTTTTTTAATCACAATATAGCACAAGGACAATTCACTCACTGTCCTTCCAGGTCCCTGGAAACAAGGACTTGCAGAGTGAAATAAACTGACACTCTCCCTACCTACAGTTTTCTGTCCCTAGAATAAATGTTTTTTTTAAGCACAATATAGCACAAGGACAATTCACTCACTGTCCTTACAGGTCCCTGGAAACAAGGACTTGCAGAGTGAAAGAAAAAAAACACTCTCCCTACCTACAGTTTTCTGTCCCTAGAAAAAATGTTTTTTTTAAGCACAATATAGCACAAGGACAATTCACTCACTGTCCTTACAGGTCCCTGGAAACAAGGACTTGCAGAGTGAAAGAAAAAAAACACTCTCCCTACCTACAGTTTTCTGTCCCTAGAAAAAATGTTTTTTTTAATCACAATATAGCACAAGGACAATTCACTCACTGTCCTTACAGGTCCCTGGAAACAAGGACTTGCAGAGTGAAAGAAACTGACACTGTCCCTACCTACAGTTTTCTGTCCCTAGAATAAATGTTTTTTTTAAGCACAATATAGCACAAGGAGAATTCACTCACTGTCCTTCCAGGTCCCTGGAAACAAGGACTTGCAGAGTGAAATAAACTGACACTCTCCCTACCTACAGTTTTCTGTCCCTAGAATAAATGTTTTTTTTAATCACAATATAGCACAAGGACAATTCACTCACTGTCCTTACAGGTCCCTGGAAACAAGGACTTGCAGAGTGAAAGAAACTGACACTGTCCCTACCTACAGTTTTCTGTCCCTAGAATAAATGTTTTTTTTAAGCACAATATAGCACAAGGAGAATTCACTCACTGTCCTTCCAGGTCCCTGGAAACAAGGACTTGCAGAGTGAAATAAACTGACACTCTCCCTACCTACAGTTTTCTGTCCCTAGAATAAATGTTTTTTTTAAGCACAATATAGCACAAGGACAATTCACTCACTGTCCTTACAGGTCCCTGGAAACAAGGACTTGCAGAGTGAAAGAAACTGACACTCTCCCTACCTACAGTTTTCTGTCCCTAGAATAAATGTTTTTTTAAGCACAATATAGCACAAGGACAATTCACTCACTGTCCTTCCAGGTCCCTGGAAACAAGGACTTGCAGAGTGAAAGAAACTGACACTGTCCCTACCTACAGTTTTCTGTCCCTAGAATAAATGTTTTTTTTAAGCACACTATAGCACAAGCACAAAACACACTGACACTCTCCCTACCTATCCTTCTCTTTCCCTAAACTAAAGGAATCCAGGTTAAGCAAGAAAGAAATAACAGTCACTGTCCCTGCCTATGCTGCTCTATCCCTGCTCCGGAACACACTACACTAGGCCGCCGTGCTGGCGGCCTTTTATAGTGTGGGGCGTGTACTAAACACCCTCAGCAATAATTGGCCACAGGCATCCTGCCTGTGGCCAATCATTGCTCTCCTCGCTGCCGGCGCTGTGATTGGCCAAGCATGCGGGGTCACAGTGCATGCTTGGCCAATCACAGCGCCTGGATGACACTGCGATGGCGTAGTGCATTGTGGGCCGTTCGCGTCACTCGAATTTGGCGCGAACGGCCCAAATCGTTCGATCTTCGTCGAACGATCGAACAGCCGATGTTCGAGTCGAACGTATGTTCGACTCGAACACGAAGCTCATCCCTATTGCAGAGTATTGTGCAGGGTATTGCAGAGTATTGTGCAGGGTATTGCAGAGTATTGTGCAGGGTATTGCAGAGTATTGTGCAGGGTATTGCAGAGTATTTTGCAGGCTATTGCGCAGGGTATTGCAGAGTATTGCGCAGGGTATCGCAGGGTATTGCAGAGTATTGCGCAGGGTATTGCAGAGTATTGCGCAGGGTATTGCAGAGTATTGCGCAGGGTATTGCAGAGTATTTTGCAGGGTATTGCGCAGGGTATTGCAGAGTATTGCGCAGGGTATTGCAGAGTATTGCGCAGGGTATTGCAGAGTATTGCGCAGGGTATTGCAGAGTATTGCGCAGGGTATTGCAGAGTATTGCGCAGGGTATTGCAGAGTATTGCGCAGGGTATTGCAGAGTATTGCGCAGGGTATTGCAGAGTATTGCGCAGGGTATTGCAGAGTATTGCGCCAGGGTATTGCAGAGTATTGCACCAGGGTATTGCAGAGTATTGCGCAGGGTATTGCGCAGGGTATTTTGCAGAGTATTGGCAGGGTGTATTGCAGAGTATTGGCAGGGTATTGCACCAGGGATGGCTGAGCAGGGATGGATGGATGGCTGGATCTGTGACTGCAATTGTCACAGATCCAGCCCACAGAGCTGCTGCTGCCATCCGCTCCCTCCCCTCTCCTCTCACACTGTACCGATCGGTACAGAGAGGGGAGGGAGGAACCGGCGTCATCAAATGACGCCGGTCTGTTTACAAGTGATTGCTCCGTCATTTGACGGAGCGATCACGTGGTAAACGGCCGCTATCGGCGGCGATTTACCGCGATTCGTGATCCGCCGGGTCCTCTGGACCCAGCGGTCACGGAGTTTCCCGTGTGCGCGCCCCAGGGGGCGCGCGGGAGCGCGATTCTGGGAGGACGTTATATAACGTCCTCCCAGAGTTAAGCAACCACCTTGTCGACGTTATTTGACGGCAGGTGGTTGTTAAGTGGTTAATGGCCTTTGCCCCAAAACTAGGCTTTGTGCACTGTGTAACTGTCTGACTGTGGGAAGCCTCGCATTCCTTCCTTTGCATGGACTGCCATTGCCCATGGTGATTCGAATCGGCTTATCGTCTTACCCCTGCATCCAGGGAAACCTTTGCACCCATTTAGGAGAGTACCGCCCGGTGCCTTCTTTTACAGTGGATCGATGGACTACAACCACTATATCTGGTCCAGTCCCCCAACTAGAAACCCTAACTGAGGCGTTATCACCCCCCGAATTAGGTCTCTACCCCTCACAGTGTATGCATACACAAGCGCTTTCCGCTGTACGCCCATACACTGCGTCACCAGACTAAACTACACAGAACACTTACACCCGCTTTCTCTACAGAACAATGTGGCTTCTCTCTGCATCTAGATGTTACAACAATAACTTGGATGCCTCACGTACTACTCTCTACCCAAAACTAGATTACAGTATAAAACTTTACAAAACAACTGAAATTTTAATTTAAAACACTCTTTCAAAAGCCAAAATGTTTTCCATTGTCCTTCCAAGCACAAATCTCATTGCTCACCTTTCAGAAGACCCCAAGCTCCTCCCACCAACTTCCTTTGGATGCATAAAATGCTGAAAAGAACTTCCTGTTGCATGCTCAGCTCATAAAACCCCAAACTGGTTTATATACACATCAATGTACAGGAAGAGGGAGGAGGAGGGGAGCCTAGTTTCTATCGCAGGCTATACAATACAAGATGCAGCTGAAGCGATAAAACCCAAAACAATGAATTGCCCTCTGGGAAACTCCCAAATATTTAAAAATAACACAACACCGCTGTGTACAAAAACTCAGTTAAAGTTAGTCTTACAATCTATTGAAATTCAGTGTAAAAACGAAGGTCAATACAAAAATCGCCACTCTTACACTGCAAAGTTGATAACAAAATACACACACAGCTAACCTACAATAGCTTACATTCACTTAAAGGAAAACAGAAATGATGCCTAGACCCAAGATGGTGGCCCATGTCACATGGCTTCACACACAAAGGAAAGGTGGCTGCACCTTCCCCTATAGGATGACCCACAGGCCAAACCGCACAAAATTCTTAAACTGCGCCTCTAAATCACCTTTTTAAAACAGGACAGACCGAACTACTTACCTCGCACTAAACGTTGAAATCTGTCCCAAAGGCTGAACACAGCAGACACAACAAGATGGCTGACGAAAGCCACAGCCCAGTCACATGGCAACAAACAACAAGATGGTCGACGAAAGCCACAGCTCAGCCACATGCAGTTGTTTTTTCCCGCCAAAACCAGCACAATCCTCCCTACTAGCCAAAATCTCTCTCCACAAAGCCACACACCTGAGACACCACATGAACACTTACAAACATGGGACATCAAATGAACATTTAACCCATAGACAAACACTTTAGGCTACTTCAACTAGGACCCTTGGCTAACCAAACAGCACATTTAAAAGTGTTAGTTACATGAAACACAACTTAAAACATACACTCTTGTCCCTACCTAAGTTCATATGCTCACTGTGGCATCAGATTACACACACACACACACACACACACACACAGTACAATGTTGCTTGCATGCTTGCTCAGAACATCAGAGTTCCCCTCCCACAGGGCCCCTCCAACATAAAACATTTTCTATTGTAAGCAATGGGCCAGCCATCGTGGCTGCCCTAACCCCGTTAAACCTCATGGCACACAAACAATCATTTGTTTACTTACAAACTGCTCAGTTCAGGCTGCACTAAATAATCCCACATCTATACTAACAAATCATACACAATTTACAGTTTCCATATGCCTCATAAACATGTTATACATAACTTTGTTCTGAACGTTGGAAAGTCAAGAAATACACAGAGACCCACTAACAATACTGGTCGCCCCTCCTCCATTTAAGCACATGTTCAAATTACATATGCAGCAGCCATTTTAAACTTTTCTAAATGACCATCAAAGTCCACTGAAAAATTTGTGTCTTGAGTCAGCTACACACTCTACAAGACTCATGCAATCTACTTGTTCCATACATAAAGTTCATATTCTCACCCTGCTCAATACATCACACAAAAGTCACTTTTCCAAACAGCTATCTCTACACAACTTCAATCTAGTCAGTTAAACACCATACAAAATTCATACATTCACACACTAACTTACACATACACACAACAGACATCTCTCATACAACAGACACTCACACATACACACAACAGACATCTCTCATACAAGACACACACACAGGCACACACACACATTCAAACTTCCAGCATTATTTCAAAAAGACAAAAACTTTGTTCTTTTGCAAAGCATAGCCTCCCTACGCATCGGAACGTGCATCCATTCTCCCTCTGTGCTGATCCGATTCTCAAGGAGGCCGTATTTCTTTTTCGTACATCACGGGACACAGAGCGACATAGTCATTACTAATGGGTTATATAGTTACCGTCAGGTGCTGGCACTGGCAACTTCCAAAACCGGAAGTACCCTCCCCTATATAAGCCCCTCCCATCCGGGAGCACCTCAGTTTTTTGCCAGTGTCTAAGGTGTTGGCCAAGAAGAAACATGTGTTTTTCACTGAGCTTGCGTACAGGTTCTTTTGGGCCTCAGTAAGCTATTCCGGATCCGACCAAAAAAGCTTCATAGCTAAACGGTCGGTACCCGGGCCTTGCAGAGAAGAGCAAGGTTTTGCCTGTAATGCTTCTCTTAGGAGAGCTGGACCCTGGGATCCAGAGCTCTGGTCATACCCACGACCAAGATGTTTTCTGTGCAGGGTGCTATACAGGTCCAGGGGAGTGGAATCCTTGGGAACCCGGTCCCTGAAGGTTTGATTACAATGCCTGCCGTGATAGGTGAAGTTTGGGCTTTTGTGGACCAAACAAAGTCCTGCGGCGGGGAACAGGTAAGTGGGGGCCCCCAGGAACTTGGTTCTATTGGGGGACCCCCTTGCCTAATTTGTCTTTCTGTCTGTTACCTAACGGTATTCCCGCTAATATCTGTGCATGCCTGTAACTACTAAAAAAAATGTAATAATTTTTAATGGTGGTCAAGAAAAAAAAAAAAAATGTGTTTTTTTATTATTATATATATTTAGTATATTAGACTGCGGTACCTGTGTTTGTCCACTAGAGGCCGCTGTGGAATGTTTTTCTTGTCATGTGGACTAGTTTCTTCTCAGAGAGCAAAGTCCAGGCAGCTGGTGAGTTCTCCTACAGGAAACTGTTTCCTCTGCCATGTTGCAGTGTTCGTCTATCCCCCGGCCTGCGGCAAAGAGGGGCCCTGGCTCCTGTCCCTGGTTTCCATGTTTGAAATTAGCGCCGAGGGCGCACGTGGCCGCGCGCGTGCGCGTGCACGCGCCTCTATATATAGAGGTGGCCGGAAAAGGGGGCGGAGCCTGGGGGATGACGCTCTGTGCGCGCCGCAGCACTTCTGCGCATGTGCGGGCGTCCCAGCAGGTTTTAAAAAAAAAAAAAAAAAAACACATTATTGTAGATGAAGTACAGAGACAGAGCTGGCAACATTTAAAGGCATACAGCAGGCGGTTGATACAGGCATCCCCTAGAAAGGCACATTAGTAGACACCAACTGTTTATTATAGCAGCATTTATGCTAGACTATTATCAGTAACTGGTGTATTACGGCTGGAATACCTCAGCTTTAGGCTTAGGAATATGCCGTCCAGAAGCTCCGGAACTGAATCTTCCAGGAAGCGAAGGGGGTCTCATCGGGCTCGGAGGATCTTGGGCATACTTCTGCTGCACCAGTCTCCCCTGAAGTTCAGAGGTAAGTGACCGTAGAGACCCCGCAGGGGTACTTGGTACTGTGGTTGTCCTCAGTTCACCTGCTCCTGTGTATGTAACAGAGGAGGTTTTTTCCTCAGCTCTGGGAGGATTAGAGAGAGATTGTCAACATTGATCGCTGCCTCCCTGTCAGGGAAAGCACGCCCGATCTCCGTCTCCTCCTTCAGAGTGCCTGTTAGCAGAGCAACAGTCCCATACAGGGATCGACCTGCCTGAAGGGGATCAGGATGAGGTTGATTCTGTTATAGAGGAATCAACAGTGGGGGAACCTTTTCTCAGCATCTCAAGCTGAAAGATTATGGGTTCAGTCTCTGACTAACATGGTCCGATCAGCATTTAAAAATGCACCTTGCGGAACCATCAACCACTACTGTATCCTCGTTGGGGTCGCTAGAAGTCCCCAGACTGTTTGTTCTTTTCCACTTCACCCTTTACTGAAAGGGCTCATTTACCAGGATTGGGAACGTCCTGAGAAAATATTTATTCCCCCAAGAGATTTCCGGTGGTCTATCCCATGGAGGATAAGTTCATCAAAAAAAAAAAAAATGGAAGGTCCCTACAGTGGACGCAGCCATCTCTTGTATGTATAAATCACTGACATGTCCAGTGGATAATGTCCAAATGTTCAAGAACCCAATAGATAAAAGATTGGAGTCCTTATGAAAATCTGCTTGGTGATACAACCAGCAGTAGCAGCTATTGGGGTCTGCTAAGCAGTGAAGGATCAGTTGAAACAGGTCTTGAGGGACTTGACAGATCAGCAGGCTTTGCCCTAGCTGATCTACCTAGAGCCTTAGGCTTTGCGGTTGACGCCATAGAGGATTCAGTCCATCAGGCCTCCCGCCTTACGCTGTCTATAGTACATATACGTAGGCTCCTATGGCTCAAAAACTGGTCTGCTGAAGCTCCCTGTAAAGAATGGCTGGTTAGCGTCCCATTTCATGGTGAACGCTTATTCAGGGAAAACCTGGACTAATATATCCAGAAAATTTCCAGCGGTAAAAATACGCTCTTGCCGGTTAAAAGCAGAGTTAGAGGTCCCTCTTTAAGAGGCCTGCTTCTCCAGTCCCTGGGGCATCGGCTGTGTAACAGTTCCGACGGCCTCCTCGGTCAAATCCCGGGGGTAAAAAACAGGGACAGTAGCAGGGTAATGAGAAACCCTGGGTCAGGGGAGGTACAAAACCTCCCCCAAAGTTAAATTCATTGAAGCCCCCACTCAGTCGGGTGGGGGGAGGACTCCAGTTGTTCGCAAGAGACCTGGCGGGACACGATCAAGACAGATAGGTGCTCTCCGCAGTAGGTTTGGGATACAGTTTGGAGTTAAAAGACTCTCCTCCTTCCCATTTTTGAGGTCAAACGTGCCAAGGGATCCCCGGAAGAGAGAGTCCCTCCTGTTGGCACTAGAACAACTATTGCTCCAAGGAGTAATTATGGAGGTTCCCCTGGAAGAATGAGGGTTCGGGTTTTACTCAAACCTCTTTACAGTCCCGAAGCAAACGCGGACGGGAGGCCCATATTAATTCTAAAAGGGCTATACAAATTCCTGTATATCAGGACTTTCCGATGGAGTCGATCCGATCGGTGGCCACTGCCCTACAAGGGGAGGATTGGTTAGCCGCGATCGACATCAAAGATGCTTATTGCATATTCCCATCTTTCCAGTCCACCAAAAATTTCTACGCTTTGCAGTAGAAGGGCGCCATTTTCAGTTCAGAGCCTTACCCTTCGGTTTGGCCACAGCACCACGAGTGTTTACAAAAATTCTGGCCCTTTATTGGCCAATCTAAGAACACAAGGTGTAATGATAATGGCATATCTGGATGACTTGTTGCTGATAGACCACTCAGTGAAAAAACTAGACGTGGTCGTTCACAAGACGATCAAGTATCTGGAATCTCACGGTTGGATTATCAACCGAGACAAGTCAGCCCTAAAAACCAGTCAAAAGTCTGGAATACTTGGGGCTAAGGTTGGATTCAGGCCAGAGAAAAATATTCTTGCCTCGAGGAAAGGTGTTGTCTTTGAAAGATTTGATCCACTTAGTGGGTACAAAAAAGACAGCCGTCCATACGCCTGTATATGAGGCTGCTGGGAAAAATGGTGGCATCATTCGAAGCAGTACCCTACGGTCAATTCCATTCAAGGAATTTGCAAGGGGCCATACTGTCAGCCTGGAACAAAAAAGTTCAGGCCCTAGACTTACAATGTCCTTGTCCCCTTCCGTTCGCAAGAGCCTCCGTTGGTGGTTGGTTCCCCAGAATCTGGAAAAAAAGGAAATCCTTCAGTCCGATTTCTTGGAAGGTGGTCACTACAGATGCCAGCCTTATAGGCTGGGGAGCAGTACTGGAGCAATAGTCTCTCCAGGGCAGATGGTCGGATGCAGAAAAGGCCCTGCCCATCAATCTCTTAGAGATACGAGCAGCCCGGTATGCCCTAGTAGCATGGACATCCAAACTCCAAGGGTCCCCTGTCAGAATTCAATCAGACAATGCCACAGCAGTGGCATATATCAATCATCAGGGGGGCACCAGGAGTCGTGCAGCCCAGAGGGAAGTAAATTACATCCTGAAATGGGCAGAAAAAATATGTCCCAGCCATATCTGCGGTATTCATTCCAGGAGTGGAGAATTGGAAGGCGGACTTTCTAAGTCGCCAGCAATTAGGCCCAGAGGAAGGGTCCCTTCACCCCGAGGTTTTCTGGACAATATGTCAGCGGTGGGGAACATCGGATGTAGATCTTCTAGCATCCAGATTCAACGCAAAGGGGGACAGGTTTGTCTCTCGGACAAGGGATCCCCTAGCTTGCGGCTCGGATGCCCTAGTGTTCCCTTGGGATCAGTTAAAGCTGATATATGCATTCACACCGCCACAATGGTTACCTCGATTACTCCGCAGAATCAGGGTAGAAAATAAACAGTGATTCCGGTGGCTCCAGCGTGGCCCCGAAGAGCGTGGTACGCGGAGATTGTAAAAATGTCTGTGGGGAGTCCTTGGACCCTCCCACATCGTCCGGACCTGCTTTCGCAGGGACCGATATACCACCCTTCCTTACCAGCCCTAGGTTTGACGGCCTGGCTATTGAAGCCCACATTCTAAAAAAGAGAGGGCTCTCTAATGCTGTGGTGTCTACCATGATCAATGCCAGGAAACCGGTATCCAGGCAGATCTACTATAGAATCTGGAAGGCGTACATCGCCTGGTGTGAGGCCAGGAAATGGCATCCACGTAAATACGTAATAGGTAGGATTCTGGACTTCCTACAATGGGCTGTAGATAGGAAGCTTGCCTTGAGTACTATCAAGGGTCAGATTTCGGCCTTGTCAATATTTTTTCAAAGGCCCTTGGCTTCGCATTCACTAGTCAAAGCCTTTATACAAGGAGTGATGCGTATTAGTCCTCCGGTTAATATTCCCATATGTCCATGGGATCTAAACTTGGTTCTGTCAGTTCTACAGAAACAACCATTTGAACCATTACAGCATATTTCCTTGGTGCTTCTCACCAGGAAATTGATTTTTCTAGTAGCCATTTGTTCGGCTAAAAGAGTGTCGGAATTAGCAGCTATGTCCTGTAGGGAGCCATATCTGGTTATCCATAAGGACAGAGTAGTGTTACGTCCTCATCTAGCCTTTCTTCCTAAGGTGGTATCGAGGTTTCATTTGAACCAAGATGTGGTTCTTCCTTCTTTTTTCCCCAAGCCTACTTCGGTAGAGGAAAAGTTATTGCATTCTTTGGATGTAGTAAGAGCAGTTAAAGCTTACCTAAAAGCCACTGCTCAGATTCGCAGAACGGATACTTTGTTTATTCTGCCGGAAGGCCCCAGAAGGGGTCAGGCAGCGTCAAAATCTACTTTAGCCAAGTGGATTCGACAGGTCATAATACAAGCCTATGGCTTGAGAAGTAGACCGCCTCCGTTCAAAGTTAGGGCGCACTCCACGAGAGCAGTTGGAACTTCATGGGCAGTGCATCACCAGGCCTCCCTGGCTCAAATCTGTAAGGCCGCAACATGGTCTTCAGTACACACGTTTACTAGGTTCTACCAGGTGGACGTTAGAAGTCAGGAGGATGTCGCCTTTGGGCGCAGTGTGTTGCAGGCCGCAAAAGATCCTCATGTCTGATAGCGCTCAGCTTATATATGGTGTATCCCCCCCCTCATTTGGCATTGCTTTAGGACATCCCATTAGTAATGACTATGTCGCTCTGTGTCCCGTGATGTACGAAAAAGAAAATAGGATTTTTATAACAGCTTACCTGTAAAATCCTTTTCTTGGAGTACATCACGGGACACAGAGCTCCCACCCCTCTTTGGGGACACTTATTGCTTTGCTACAAAACTGAGGTGCTCCCGGATGGGAGGGGCTTATATAGGGGAGGGTACTTCCGGTTTTGGAAGTTGCCAGTGCCAGCACCTGACGGTAACTATATAACCCATTAGTAATGACTATGTCGCTCTGTGTCCCGTGATGTACTCCAAGAAAAGGATTTTACAGGTAAGCTGTTATAAAAATCATATTTTACTCGTAGCATTGGTCCGCCATTCTGTTAGCGAAATAAGGCTGTACGAAGAGCACACAGCCAAATCTCGTGTCTCTAATAATAACACATTTCGTCTTAATGATATAATGCATCTCAGCTAAAAATTCACTCACCAATCATTCGCTTTCCCATTCATTCAAGTAAAGAGACATCACCATCCTACATTCTCAGCACGGTCAGCATCCCTGCTCCAGACTAGCCAGCTTGGGCTTTTATTATCACCAAGGCTTTCACAAACAGGAAGTGATGTCACCAGCAGCCTATTGCCTCCTCCATGGGAGGTGACATCACAAGATATGCCCTCCACACAGGAAATGCCCATATAAGGATTTGATAACACAGGATGTGACAATACAGAAACCCTTCCAACAGGGTTATGTAGCGCACAGACCCCTGTCTTTACCGGCATTTAATTAGGCTCCTCGCAGGCAGAGAGAGGCACACCGCACCACAAGCCCGTACCCTCCTGTGTGAGGAGGTTGAGCGGTTTTAGTTTTCGGGCCTGCCTGCAGCTGGAGTTGAATCCTCCCAAGGATGATTCTCACCTCTACCTTGAATAGATGCAAGTCTTTATTTTTCCCCAGTAATGTAACTGTCCACACCAACTGAAAGTCCAACTTCTATATTTTTTTCACACTGGATAACAAATAGTCTCTTTAACAGCAGACAGGTTGGAACAAGACACCGGACAGCTTAGGTGGGAGGAGGTCCAGGCACAAACTCAGACTGTTCGGGTTTCATGAACAGTTCTGGTGCACGATCTCTGCCACAGACCGGGTGAATAAAAGTCACTGCCACTGACTTGAAGAACGGGTCACTGCCACTGACCTGGTGAATAGGGCCTTGCCCTATGAAGTCACTGCCACTGACTTGAAGCGAGTAGGGTCACTGCCACTGACCTGAAGAACTACCCTCTCAAAGTATCTGGCCCATGTCGAGGAGAAAACCATCCCTCCAGAGAGTTACCAGAGGCCCTCACCATCACCACGACTCTGCGCAGGGTCTTCGGAAAGGATTACCTCCTTGGCCTCCTCATCTCAGATACGGGTCCCCTCGCAAGGCGGCACCCTGGGAGCTGGGCCCCGGGCCTTCAAAATAGTACCTCACCCCAGACTGAAGGTGTCTGGGGTGGAACAGGAACTCCACCTCTGGGCCTAGGGCACCCGGAGATAACCCGCAACCCACCCAGGCCGAAGGCGCCTGGGCGCGGACGAACCACACACACCCAGGCTGAAGGTGCCTGGGCATGGACGAAGACTCATGGAAGATGGCCGCCCCTTTTTATACCCTCTCCCGATACCCTCTCACAACAGGCACAGCAGGTTCCCCGCCCCGCCGTACTACTGCCACGAGGGGACAAAAAAGGCACAGCCATGTATCAGTGGTTCAACCCTGGCCTACGGCAACAGCGCCACCTGTAGGCCACAGGGAACTGCACACCAACACCATCTCCCATGAACAGAAATGGTCCATTAACCCTAACAATCAGTGTGTCTGAGCCTAATTACCACTCAGAAACTTCCCCTAAATTTAACACCCCACTACAGTTAGTTAATAATACAACAACATGAATAATACAACATGAATAACACAACAACCAATGAACACAGTTCTTGACGAAGAGAGCTTATCTGCAGGTGTATGCCCATGCCACCACAAATATGTTGATCAGGCACACTGGGGTGACACAAGCGTACATCCGCTAAACCGATAATGCATTTGCAGAGCGGACACATCCCCCCCCAGGCGAACGTCTGTGCATCACACAGGGGCCCTTTCGCCGGCAGACATATCCTCATATCCTCACTCTGCAAACACCTCTCTCCAACAGGAAGTTTCCCTCTACCTAACGGATCTCAACCAGCGTCAGTCTGCCCCAGTCAGCTCTTTAGAGCGGGCTGCGGGAGAACTAACACTGGGTGACACTATGACAATACATATTAAATACATCTTCATAAAATTTGCACGACAGGGTTGCCCTCCACATGCAATTTTCTGGCCAAAAATCATTCAGGATAATAGATATTCATTAGATCCAGTAAGATCAAGTGGTTTTACCTTAGATCTCACATAATTTCAGAGATATTCCACATAAAAATACAGATATTAGGTGGTACATAAGGACGGGTTGGCCACCCACATGCAATTTTCTGGGCAAAAATCATCTAGGCTAATAGATATTCATTAGATCCGGTAAGATCAAGTGGTTTTAACGTTAGGTCTCACATAATTTCAGAGATATTCCACATAAAAATAGATATTAGGTGGTAAATAAGGACATGCGATTTTCTGACCAAAAATCATTCAGGCTAATAGATAATAGTTAAATCCGGTAAGATCAAGTGGTTTTAACATTAGATCTCACATAATTTCAGAGATATTCCACATAAAAATAGGGATATTAGGTGGTATAGAAGATACATCCATCTTCAACCATCTCTTGATGGTCTCTGGAACCGTCTTTGGATGGTTCTTCAGCGGATGCCTGTAGTCTCTCCTCACACCTCCGTTCACCTCCCTGCCTCATGGTGATCTCTCCTCAGACCAACAAGCTTAAAGTGGAGTTCCACCCAAAAATGGAACTTCCGCTTTTCGGAACCCTCCCCTCTCCGGTAACACATTTGGTACCTTTCAGGGGGGTGCAGATACCTGTCTAAGACAGGTATTTGCACCCACTTCTGGGCGTAGACTCCCATGAGTCTACGCCACTTCCCGTCCCCCCCACTGTCTCCTGGGAAACACACTGTTCCCGGGAGAGAACGGGGACCAGTGACGGCGCGCCGCGCTACTCGCGCATGCGCAGTAGGGAACCGGGCAGTGAAGCCGCAAGGATTCACTTCCTGATTCCCTCACCGAGCATGGCGGCGGCAGCATCCAAGGACAGAGCGATTACTCAGCCTCGTCTGCCAACATCGCGGGCTCGCTGGACAGGTGTCCATTTTTTAAAAGTCAGCAGCTGCAGTATTTGTAGCTGCCGGCTTTAAAAAAAAAAAAAAAAAAACGAGTGGACCTCCTCTTTAAGTCTTTAGCTAGCTCCCTTTCTTGCAAAGCAGTAGCTCCGCCCCCTGTATAAATCAATGGGGCTGTTTTGTGAGGAGACTTCAAATCCCGTGGTCCTCTGCTGCTGCTGCTTGATTGGCTCCCTCTCCCTGCCAATAGGGACACAGAGAAGAGAGCAGAGCGGGCGGATGCCTGTGAGTAAGCGCCGCTCGTCACTCAAGGAAAAGGAGAGGGAGGGGGAGAAATCCTCCACAGGGACTGACAAGCGTGATCTCCCTCAGTGAGTGCCTGTGTCAGTGTCTAATCAGTCCAACGGTTGCTGGCGGGGATGGCGGGAGGTGCGGGACCATGGGTGACAGAGCAGCCCCCGCTACACACTCCCCCCACCAAAGAACCTTTGGTCCGCCAAAGGAGGTAAAGAGTCTATGACCTGTTGCATGCTTTTGATATACACACGAAAAAAAAAAAACAGGTTAGTGTGCGCAGGAAACCATACAATTTACATCTGCATAAAACCCTGACATCCCACCAATTAGCATAGGAGGGGAGGTTGTCCTGCCTCGCTGTTTTCATCTTCAGCAAGGGGTACAGACTGAGATCTAGTCACTGGCTGGGATCTTTGAGAGGCCGTGGGTGTGGACTGTAAATCTGGCTGTGGTGGCACATGAACTGCTTCTGACAGAGGCAACAGATGATTGCGATGCCAAGTCTTCAGCGGGCCTGTGCTTCCCTCTGGCCGGATTTGATATACTGGGAATCCTGGCAGATGCTTGCAAATGACATAGTGCTGTGACTTCCAGCGGTCAGCCAACTTGTGTTTTCCAGGGACACCCAGGTTTCTCAGCAGTACCTTGTCATCCGGCTGTTGGTCCTGCACTGGTACCTTGAGGTCAAAGTTTATTTTGTTTCTCTGTCCTTAGGCATATGAGGCAGCTTGAGCCTTATCATACGCGGGCTTCAGATGTCTCTGCAGGTGATCCACATACCCTCTGTGGGAAGTTGGTAAGGTATGGTAGAGGGATGTGCTGAAGGCCAAGTCTACTGGCAGCCGGGCCTACTGTCCGAACATCAAACAATAGCCACTAAATGCTTGCTCCAGTGCTGCTTTTCTTCTAAATTTTAGACTTCTGAGCATATCCAGGAGGTTTCGATTGAATCTCTCTGGTTGCGGATCTCCTTGAAGATGATACAGGGTGGTTTTTCGACTTCCTGATGCCCAACAGGTCTAAAAGTCTCTTGATGAGACTACTCTCAAAATCTCTCCCTTGATTAGAGTGGATGTGTTGGGATAGACCATAGTGCACAAAGAATTTCTCCACGAAGATCTTAGCCACCGTGGATGCTTGTTGGAAAACGCCTGGGCATATCGAGTGAAATGGTCAGTCACTACCAGGATATTTACCTACCCGCTAAGATCACTCTCCAAGCACAGAATGTCAATGCACACCAGCTCCATGGGTCCCTGACTCTAAAGATGGCCCATTGGGGCAGCTCGGTGAGGCAAAGGCTTCCTTTGGATACATCTGATGCAGAAGTGGCATTAATCCTCAACTTCAGCCCGCATGCAGGGCCAGTAGAACCGGTCCCTCACCAGGTGAAAAGTCCTGGTCATAGGTGGCCATGGTTGTCATGTAGGGCAGTTAATACTGTCTCCCTATGTTTTTCAGGTAGAAATAGCTGCCATTTTTCTTCAGAATCGTCAGAGGGGCCCATTCGGAAGACCAACCTTTGGTGCACCTGAAACCGATCCCACTCTCGGTGCAGTAGACGGGTTTCCTTTGGGGAGTCAGTGAGGAGCAAGACAGGGAGTTAGCTCTCCAAGGCCTTCAATGCCAAGCTACAGGGAGGGTCCTCCAACTGGTCCCTCCGCAGGTCTTTCTTTGACAGCTTCCGGCAGACCTTCATCCCCGACTTGGGTGACATTGCAATTACATCTGGAGACACCAGCGACTGACACTCCCGCGTCTTCGGCCCTGGATCCTCCTCCAGCTTGATGTTCTGCTCCTTGACATAAGGCTCATACCCCTTCAGGTGTCAGCTGGGCCTATTCTTCTGGAGGGTCTCTGGAACAATGGGGCCTTCTTGACAAAGCATTCGCATCTTGTTTCAGGCTGAAAATAAACCCTGATAGAGTAGCCAACCATCTGTGACCCGTGGCTTCCAACTTGGTGGTAGTGAGGATGTAGGTGAGAGGATTGTTGTCACTCTTGTTCACGAACTCCGCTCCACACAGGTAATTCCTCAGCTTATCCACCACCGCCCACTTCAAGGCCAGGAACTCAAGTCTGTGCATTTGGTAGTAGTTCTTGGCGGGGGCCAAGTTCCGACTCATGTAGGCAACAGGCTGTAGTCTGGCGTCAAAGTGTAGCTCGTATGGCTTGGTTGGATCTGCATAGGTCAGGACTGGAGCGGTTGTTAGGCTTCACTTCAGCTGCCTAAAACCTCTTCACACTTCAGAGTCCATTGTTCCTGAATGGACTCTCTGGGTTTTCTGGGCCCTCCAGCTGGTCTGACAGGCTTCGCCAGATCAGGGTCAGCGTCTTAGCGAATCCCTTGACAAATCTTCTGTAATAAGAGCAGAATCTTAGAAATGGCCTAAGCTCAGTCACGTTGGTAGGCCTCGGCCAGGAGGTGACAGCTTCCAGCTTCTGGGGGTCGGTGGCCACTTCATTGGCAGACATAATGTGGCCAAGGTAGTTGACTGAGGGTTGATAAAACTGGCACTTTTCCAGAGACAGCTTCAACCCCCTCATCATGCAGTCTCTTCTCCATATGCTCTTCATGCTCTTCCAGGGTCTTGCCGAAAACAATGATGTCGTCTAAGTACACCAACACCTCAATCAGTTTCATGTCACTCACGGTCTTCTCCATTAGCCTTTGGAAGGTGGCTGGGGCACCAGACAGGCCTTGATGCATACAGTCGAATTCAAAGATCCCCTCCGGGGTAATGAAAATGGTCTTCTCACGATCCTCAGGGTACATGGGGATTTGGTAATACCGACTCTTCAAATCCAGCATGCTGAACTATAGCGCTCCTGACAGGCTCTGCAAGGCATCTTCTATCCTTGGGGTGGTATATTGGTCAGGAATGGTCTTTTGGTTCAGCGTCTGGTAGTCAATACACAGCCTCAGTGACCCATTACTATTGGGGAATAGTGATGAGCCGAACACCCCCGGGTTCGGTTCGCACCAGAACCCGCGAACGGACCGAAAGTTCGCACGAACATTAGGACCCTATTAAATACAATGGGTGCGAACGTTCGGATTCTAAAGTGCTAATTATAACGACTATTATCCATGTTATTGTCCGAAACAGAGTTTGGGAACCCGGCTTCTGCACCAGGGGACATGTATCAATGCAAAAAGAAGTTTTAAAAACGGACGTTTTCCGGGAGCAGTCATTTTAATGATGCATAAAGTGAAAAAAAAAAAGACAAATATTCCTTTAAATATTGTACCTGGGGGGTGTCTAAAGTATGCCTGTGAAGTGCCACGTGTTTCCCGTGTTTAGAACTGTCCCTGCACAAAATAACATTTCTAAAGGGAAAAAAGCCATTTAAAACTGCTTGCGGCTTTAATGCAATGTCTGGTCCCGGTAATATGGATGAAAATCTTTAGGAAAAATGGCATAGCTACCCCATCAACCCCCCCCCCCCCTACCCCAGCCCATTACCAGCCCCTTTGGGTCTTGTATGGATATTAAGGGGAACCCCGCACACAAAATAAAAAAGGACCTATATACTCTGAACAGCCGTATACAGGCGGTGCATACAAGACAGGGACTGTAGGTTTGTTCTTATGTAGAATCTGTTTGTAATTTTGAACAGCTGCATTGTTTAAGTGGAGCTCCATGGCAAATTCCTTTTTTTTAGCTTTTTGTAAAACATAGGGAACGGTTATCACCCCTGTCACATTTTTTTTGCTGTCTGTGCCCCTGTTCAGAACATTTCACCTCACTTTGCGTCCCAATGACAACTGTTTTTGAAATGTGGTGTTTTTATTGAAACAAGGATTGGTGATAAAGCATCAGTAGAGAGGAGACACCTTTCTCCCATATTAATTCTTACAGGAGAGAATTTTCCTTCCAAGGGGTAGATTTCCTCTCACTTCCTGTTGTCTTCTTCCGTTTGCAAGTAGTAGTAGTTTGTAAGTTGGATGTTTGAAAGTAGGGACCTTCCGTATATACTCTGCAGAAATTGGCCCCTTAGGTGTTGGTGTTGGCACAACACTGAAAGCACTCACAGTTATTCTTGGTGGGTGCTGGAACGCCCTGCTGTCAAGTATAATATCAGGAATTGTAATAACATATAATTGTTGATCAGTGGTAGTAAAAATTGGGCCTTTGATGGTGGTGCTGGTGCCACAACACTGTAAGGCCTGACAGTTACTCTTGGTGGGCGCAGCAATGGTCCCTGCTGTGAATTATTAGATCAATAATTATAATTGCATGCCCCTGTTGAACAGGGGCTGAAAAATTGGGCCTTTGGTGGTGGTGGTGGTGGTGGTGATGGTGGTGCTGGTGCCACAACACTGTAAGGCCTGACAGTTACTCTTGGTGGGCGCAGCAATGGTCCCTGCTGTGAATTATTAGATCAATAATTATAATTGCATGCCCCTGTTGAACAGGGGCTGAAAAATTGGGCCTTTGGTGGTGGTGGTGGTGGTGATGGTGGTGCTGGTGCCACAACACTGTAAGGCCTGACAGTTACTCTTGGTGGGCGCAGCAATGGTCCCTGCTGTGAATTATTAGATCAATAATTATAATTGCATGCCCCTGTTGAACAGGGGTTGAAAAATTGGGCCTTTGGTGGTGGTGGTGATGGTGGTGCTGGTGCCACAACACTGTAAGGCCTGACAGTTACTCTTGGTGGGCGCAGCAATGCTCCCTGCTGTGAATTATTAGATCAATAATTATAATTGCATGCCCCTGTTGAACAGGGGCTGAAAAATTGGGCCTTTGGTGGTGGTGGTGATGGTGGTGCTGGTGCCACAACACTGTAAGGCCTGACAGTTACTCTTGGTGGGCGCAGCAATGGGCCCTGCTGTGAATTATTAGATCAATAATTATAATTGCATGCCCCTGTTGAACAGGGGCTTAAAAATTGGGCCTTTGGTGGTGGTGGTGATGGTGGTGCTGGTGCCACAACACTGTAAGGCCTGACAGTTACTCTTGGTGGGCGCAGCAATGGTCCCTACTGTGAATTATTAGATCAATAATTATAATTGCATGCCCCTGTTGAACAGGGGCTGAAAAATTGGGCCTTTGGTGGTGGTGGTGGTGGTGATGGTGGTGCTGGTGCCACAACACTGTAAGGCCTGACAGTTACTCTTGGTGGGCGCAGCAATGCTCCCTGCTGTGAATTATTAGATCAATAATTATAATTGCATGCCCCTGTTGAACAGGGGCTGAAAAATTGGGCCTTTGGTGGTGGTGGTGATGGTGGTGCTGGTGCCACAACACTGTAAGGCCTGACAGTTACTCTTGGTGGGCGCAGCAATGGGCCCTGCTGTGAATTATTAGATCAATAATTATAATTGCATGCCCCTGTTGAACAGGGGCTTAAAAATTGGGCCTTTGGTGGTGGTGGTGGTGGTGATGGTGGTGCTGGTGCCACAACACTGTAAGGCCTGACAGTTACTCTTGGTGGGCGCAGCAATGGGCCCTGCTGTGAATTATTAGATCAATAATTATAATTGCATGCCCCTGTTGAACAGGGGCTGAAAAATTGGGCCTTAGGCACTGGTGGCACAACACTGCAACCCCTCACAGATACTGTACTTGGAGCACAGCAATGAGGCCTGTTGCAAAGTATTGCATCAAAAATTTTAATTACACGCCCCTGTTAAACAGGGGCTGAAAAATTGGGCCTTAGCCACTGGTGGCGTCACCCATAGACCAAAATGATCTTCCAAGCTATCATCGTTAATCGTATCATTGAGGAGGAGGAGGAGGATAGCCAGTCAACATAACAGCACAGGCACTCAGCATCAGCATCAGTCTTGAAGGGATGTGACATTTTAAAATCAATTAGTCTGTTATATCAGCATCTGGTGTGTGGTAGCTGGTGGTGATCCAAGACTGGTTCATCTTGATGAAAGTCAGTCGATCAACCGAGTCGGTGGACAGGCGCACCCTGTGATCCGTGACAAATCCTCCAGCAGCACTGAATGTGCGTTCTGAAAGAACGCTGGATGCAGGACAGGCCAGTAGCTCAATTGCATACTGTGCAAGCTCTGGCCAGTGATCCTTCCTCAAGACCCAGTAAGCCAGAGGATTTTCGGTGGGGAAGGTGTCCAAGTCTGACCTTGCCCCTAGGTATTCCTGCACCATGTATATCAGACGCTGGCGATGGTTGCTGGAACCGATCATACTTTGGGGCTGCGGACTAAAGAATTGTCTGAACGCATCGGTCAGACGGCCACCTTCCCCACCGCTCCTTCTTTGACTGCCCGAAGCCTCAGCAACTCGTTGTCCAGGACCAGGAGTTTGTAACCTCCCAGTCTCTGGGAACGCGTTGCACAGACCTTTCTGCAAGGCCTCCCGGAGTTGTCTCATCCTCTGCTCCCTCTGCGATGGTACGATAAGGTCCGCAACCTTACCCTTGTACCATGGATCAAGGAGAGTGGCCAGCCAGTAATGGTCCCTCTCCTTGATCCGAAGAATACGAGGATCCTTCCGCAGACTTTGCAGGATCAGGGAGGCCATGCAGCGTAGGTTAGCTGAGGCATTCAGTCCGGAGTCCTCTGGGTCACTAAGGACGACATGATCCGCAGCCACCTCCTCCCAGCCACGTACAAGTCCACTGGTTTCTTGGGACTGTAAATCATCCCTAAAAGACTGCTGCTGATGATGCTGAGTGCCAGCCTCCACCTCCATTCTGACACAATCCTCCTCCTCCTCCTCCTCCTCTTCCTGTGCGATGGGTGGGACAGAAGGAACACTGTCTGGGTAAAGGGGGCCTTGAGAGGCAAGGAAGTCCTCCTCTTCCTGCCTCTGTTCTGCCTCAAGTGCCCTGTCCATTATTCCACGCAGCGTGTGCTCCAACAGGTGGACAAGAGGTACAGTGTCACTGATGCATGCACTGTCACTGCTCACCATCCTCGTGGCCTCCTCAAATGGTGCCAGGACAGTGCATGCATCCCTGATCATGCCCCACTGGCGTGGTGAAAAAAACCCGAGCTCCCCTTACCCTGTCCTGGTGCCGTAGTCGCACAGGTACTCATTGATGGCCCTCTGCTGCGTGTGCAGCCGCTGCAGCATGGCCAACGTTGAGTTCCACCTGGTGGGCATGTCACATATAAGGCGGTTCTTGGGCAGGTTCAACTCCTTTTGAAGCTCAGCCAGGCGAGCACTGGCATTATAAGATCTGCGGAAATGCACACAGACTTTCCTGGCCTGCCTCAGGACATCCTGTAAGCCCGGGTACCTGCCCAAGAACCGCTGCACCACCAGGTTAAGGACGTGAGCCATACAGGGCACATGGGTCAGTTGTCCCTGTCGGAGGGCGGAGAGGAGGTTGGTGCCATTGTCGCAAACCACCATTCCTGGCTTAAGCTGGCGTGGCGTCAACCACCTCTCGGCCTGCCCCTGCAGAGCAGACAGGACCTCTGCCCCAGTGTGGCTCCTGTCCCCCAAACACACCAGCGCAAGCACGGCATGGCATCTTTTTGCCTGCGTACTTGCGTAGCCCCTTGAACGCCTACGGAGCACCGCTGGTTCCGAGGAGAAACCACAGGAAGAGGCCATGGAGGAAGAAGAAGAGGAGGGGGTGGAGGAGAGAGGTGTGTCACAACCAGTAGTAGCATTTTGGAGGCGTGGCGGTGGAACAACCTCCAACACTACTGCACCTTGTCCTGCATCCTTCCCAGCTGCCAAAAGAGTGACCCAATGGGCCGTGAAAGAAAGGTAACGTCCCTGTCCATGCCTGCTGGACCATGAGTCAGCGGTAATATGCACCTTACCGCTGACCGCCCTGTCCAGCGAGGCCAAGACATTGCCTTCCACATGCCTGTAGAGAGCCGGAATCGCCTTCCGTGCGAAAAAGTGGCGTTTGGGAACCTGCCACTGAGGAACCGCACATTGCACAAACTCACGGAAGGGGGCCGAGTCTACCAACTGAAAAGGCAGCAGTTGAAGCGCTAGCAATTTAGCCAAGCTAGCATTCAACCGCTGGGCATGTGGATGGCTGGGAGTGAACTTCTTTCGACGGTCCAGCAGCTGGGGCAGGGAAATTTGCCTGCTAGAATCGGACGTTGGTGTACTGCTAGCAGAGTGCCCGCAAGTACTTGCCTGTGACACACCTAATTCTACACCTTCATTCCTCTCAGAGCAGGTTTCAGAGAGGAGTGAAGGTATAGTGGGGTTGGAGATCCCAGCTGATGCGGTGCAAGAAGAGGTCAGCTTTGTTCTTTGGTGTGGGTCTTTAAGGTAGGCTTGCCAACGAGCTGCATGGCAGGTCAACATATGTCTGATCAAGCATGTGGTGCCCAAGCGGCTGATGTTTTGGCCACGCGATATACGCTTGAGACATATGTTGCAAACAGCAGCTGTGCGATCTGATGCACTCGCCTCAAAAAAGGCCCACACCAAAGAACTTTTTGAATGACGGGCAGAGGCAGCGCCCTGCACAGGCGGAGCTCTGCGGTGTGATTCCGTCGGTGTGCTGCCCATACGCTGGCCACTCAAGGGCATCCTGCCTCGTTGGAGATGTGCCTCCTCCTCATCCTCCTCCTCCTCCTCTCTCCTATTAGGGACCCACGTGGAGTCAGTGACCTCATCATCCCCTCCCTCCTCATCACTGGAGCCAATCTGGCAGTATGCTGCAGCTGCTGGAGCATGACTGCCAGATTGGTGTCCTTCTTGAGCATCCCCTCTCTCTGCTCTCACGCTGCTGCCTTCCTCTAGCTGGGTATCATCATCCGATCCTTCCAAACGCTGGGCATCCTCCTGGAGCATGTACCCAACACTGTGCTCAAACAGTTCGGGGGACTCCTCAGGAGGAGGACATGGTGGGTCTAGGGAAGGATTGACTAATGAAGATAATGATACCAGAGAAGAGGACGCTTTGGCAGCTGCTTTGCCAGTACCCTGAGCCTGGGTGAGAGAGGATGAGGAGGATGAGGTGGGCTTGGTCATCCACTCTACCAAGTCTTCGGCATGATGTGGCTCAACATGTCCAGCTGCCGAAAACAAGGACAAGCGTGTCCCATGGCCATGTGCTGATGACAATGCACCGCGTCCACGACCAGCACTGTTGCCCCCAGACACAGCCTGCTTGCCCTCTTTTTTTGCCTCCTGACTGTCTGCCTCTCCTTGGTTGCCTTCCAGACATTTTAATGGATGGCCTGCAGGGAGATGGGAAAAAGAGCAATAAGGGCTACCTTCAGGTGTATACTGTGCAGGAGGCTTAGCAACAATGACACTGACACTGTCCCCTGCCTATCCTTCTCTGTCCCTAAACACAAGGATTGAAAATATGGTTCAGCAAAATAGTTTTAGAACAGAATAGCACACTGACACTTTCCCTCACTGTCCTACTCTGTCCCTCCCTACAAACAAGATTTAGCACAGAATAGCACACTGATAATTTCTACGAGTGTCCTTCTCTGTCCCTAAACTCAAGGATTGAAAATATGGAACAGCAAAATTGCTTTAGAACAGAATAGCACACTGTCAGTTTCACTCACTGTACCTCTCTGTCCCTCAACTCAAGGATTGAAAATATGGTTCAGCAAAATAGTTTTAGAACAGAATAGCACACTGACACTTTCCCTCACTGTCCTACTCTGTCCCTCCCTACAAACAAGATTTAGCACAGAATAGCACACTGATAATTTCTACGAGTGTCCTTCTCTGTCCCTAAACTCAAGGATTGAAAATATGGAACAGCAAAATTGGTTTAGAACAGAATAGCACACTGTCAGTTTCACTCACTGTACCTCTCTGTCCCTCAACTCAAGGATTGAAAATATGGTTCAGCAAAATAGTTTTAGAACAGAATAGCACACGGACACTTTCCCTCACTGTCCTACTCTGTCCCTCCCTACAAACAAGATTTAGCACAGAATAGCACACTGATAATTTCTACGAGTGTCCTTCTCTGTCCCTAAACTCAAGGATTGAAAATATGGAACAGCAAAATTGGTTTAGAACAGAATAGCACACTGTTAGTTTCACTCACTGTACCTCTCTGTCCCTCAACTCAAGGATTGAAAATATGGTTCAGCAAAATAGTTTTAGAACAGAATAGCACACTGACACTTTCCCTCACTGTCCTACTCTGTCCCTCCCTACAAACAAGATTTAGCACAGAATAGCACACTGATAATTTCTACGAGTGTCCTTCTCTGTCCCTAAACTCAAGGATTGAAAATATGGAACAGCAAAATTGCTTTAGAACAGAATAGCACACTGTCAGTTTCACTCACTGTACCTCTCTGTCCCTCAACTCAAGGATTGAAAATATGGTTCAGCAAAATAGTTTTAGAACAGAATAGCACACTGACACTTTCCCTCACTGTACCTCTCTGTCCCTACAAACAAGGATTAGCACAGAATAGCACACTGTCACTGACACTCTCCCTACCTATCCTTATTTGTCCCTAAACACAAGGAATCCAGGATTAGTAAAGGAAAAATAATGACACTGTCCCTGCCTATGCTTCTCTTTCCCTGCTCCGGAACACACTACACAAGGCCGCTGCGCTGGCGGCCTTTTATAGTGTGGGGCGTGTACTAAACCCCCTCAGCAATAATTGGCCACAGGCATCCTGCCTGTGGCCAATCATTGCTCTCCTCGCTGCCGGCGCTGTGATTGGCCAAGCATGCGGGGTCACAGTGCATGCTTGGCCAATCACAGCGCCTGGATGACACTGCGATGGCGTAGTGCATTGTGGGCCGTTCGCGTCACTCGAATTTGGCGCGAACGGCCCAAATCGTTCGATCTTCATCGAACAGCCGATGTTCAAGTCGAACGTATGTTCGACTCGAACACGAAGCTCATCCCTATTGGGGAAGCATATGGACTCTGGGACTCTAAGACTATACCTGCTCTCTTCAACTCCTCCAAGTCCCCTAAAGGAATCCATAAAACTCTTTCCCTGAATGGCTTATGCATTTGAAGAGATGCATGCAGTATTGGGCACTTTTTGCACACCCCACATCAAATTCACTCTTGGAGAATGCAGCCAGCCATCTCAGGAGCTGAGTCTGGCCCTTTCTTTCCATTCAGACAAAAGAGGAGTATTCTTCGGATAGAACTCCTCCACAAAGATCCCATTCTTTGCTCCCCCCACCAAATCAGATGGCAGGGCTTGGGTGGCCGAATTCACTTTTCCCAGCAACATCTGAGCCGGCATCTTCACTGGCGAGGCTGTTATGTTGTGGACACTAACCAAGATCTTCCCGTGACTTCTTTGCAACCCTTTGGTTGAAACCACCTCGGGAATTATCTCCACTCCCATGTCTTCTCTCTGTCTGTCCGCTTCAAGGACAAAAAAGGGGCCTGGTTGCTTCCAATTTAGCTTGACAGATGCTAGTAAACAGGCCACTTTACAAGGCTGTAACACTTTCTCACACCGGTCCAAGTGCCAGGTCTTTCCCACTCCTTTAGCTGGGGCCTTCTGTTCTTGTACCAGGCGCTGGTAGGCTTGTCTCAGCATGGGGTGCACACTTGTAGTTGAAGTGCCCGGCTCCAGACAAAGAGGTGTCAACATCCTTCTGACAAGATCAGTATTGGTCCCTATGATTCGAGAACTCTTACTGGCCCCGAGTGTGGCTGGGAGTTAAATTTCAGTACCATTAGCGGTAACCCCAAGCCACACTCAGGATTGCATTGCAGGATCCTGGTGCAAGTTACTTCCCTTGTCCCCAGGATCCTGCGATGTCCCCCCGATGTGTCCGCAGGCTTTGTCCTCCACCCGATGCCTCTGTGTGCCAGGCTCCGTTCCCTGTGAGCGTCGCGACGCATTGGGGCGGAGCCTGGCGGCAAATTCAAAAATGACAAAATCCATAATACATACAGTACACTGTAATCTTACAGATTACATTACTGTATGAAATTATTTCATATCCCATTTGTCCCTAGTGTTTTGTCCAGTGCCCTGCATGCAGTTTTATTTTATATATACTGTTCTTTCTGCCTGGAAACTTGAGATTGTCCATAGCAACCAAAAAGTGTCCCTTTATGTCAAAAGTGGTTTTAGACCAGCTAGAAAACAGCAATAGTAAATAAGAACACTTGCAGAATTGAGCGATAGTGAATAGTGGGGAAATTCATTTTATTATAATTATTATATTATTATTTTTTATAATTATTTATAGTTATTATATTATAATTTATGATTTTGTGTTTCAAACTTTATCATACCCGGGATGTCTACTAGACTCTTGTTTGGACAGATTTAAGTGTGTTATTACTAAAAATTCCAGGCCTAAAATATAAAATGCCAAATTTCTATGCAAAACAATTGTACCATTTTGAGACGCAAAAATCTGACATAATCATACCGCCAGGGTGGTTAAGCTCCAGTATCCAGAGGGGCCTTGGTGTAGACTCCCTTTACTTGGATGGGAACAACAGAAGAAGGCCCACCAGCTTGTCAGGGAGCATGGAAGAAGTGGTGGCCCTGGCCTCTTCGGTGGTTTGTATCCACGCTCCTCTCTTGCAGAGATTCTGATCGGGCTTAAGTCTATGCTAAGTTATGGGAGTCTGGTGTGCATTGACTCTCCGACGCCAGGCAGCATATGTCAGAAGAAATGGGACACTGGGTTGCTTGGAGGCAACAATGGGGGGGGGGCCCTCTGCAAGGTTTGGACTTCCGCTACTGTCTCTTCGTGTTATTGGTTTTGGAGCCAGTTACCGTAGATGGGCACCCGGTTGGCTCCTTCACCAGGGCCCTCCGAAGTTTCCCTCTGGCTTCTGGCACTGTGCTTCAAGCTTCACTGGGCTTGGACACACCTGTCGAATAATGTCCCACATAATTTCAGCATACCTCTGTATGCTCAATGGCACTCCTCACTGGTACACGTGAACTGCTCATTATCGGCTCCGATATACTAGTATGGATATCCGTGCATCGCTACCAAATATCCATAATACCCCTGTAATTATGTATAATCAAACATTAAAAACACTTGATCTTACCGAATCTAAGGAATATCTATTATCCTGAATGATTTTTGGCCAGAAAATTGCATGTGGGGGGCCAACCCGTCCTTAGGTACCTCCTAATATCACTATTTTTATGTGGAATATCTCTGAAATTATGTGAGATCTAACGTTAAAACCACTTGATCTTACTGTATCTAGCGAATATCTATTAGTCTGAATGATTTTTGGCCAGAAAATTGCATGTGGGGGGCCAACCCGTCCTTTGGTACCACCTAATATCTCTATTTTTATGTGGAATATCTCTGAAATTATGTGAGATTTAACGTTAAAACCACTTGATCTTACCGGATCTAACGAATATCTATTAGCCTAGATGATTTTTGGCCAGAAAATTTGATAAGGGGGACCAGCCCCCCTCATTAATCACTTAATAAGTCTCTAATCATGTGAGATCTAACATTAAAACCACTTGATCTTCACCGATCTAACAAATAGCTTCCAAAATAGCTAACTGTTTGGTCAATTTTTTGATAAGGGGGGGCTGATGACGGGTTAGCCCCCCCAGCAAATAACTGTTATTGGTTCAGCGTCTGGTAGTCAATACACAGCCTCAGTGACCCATTACTATTGGGGAAGCGTATGGACTCTGGGACTCTAGGACTATACCTGCCCTCTTCAACTCCTCCATGTCTCCTAAAGGAATCCATAAAACTCTTTCCCTGAATGGCTTATGCATTTGAAGAGATGGATGCAGTATTGGGCACTTTTTGCACACCCCACATCAAATTCACTCTTGGAGAATGCAGCCTGCCATCTCAGGAGCTGAGTCTGGCCCTTTTTTCCATTCAGGCAAAAGAGGAGTATTCTTCGGATAGAACTCCTCCACAGAGATCCCATTCTTTGCTCCCCCCACCAAATCAGATGGCAGGGCTTGGGTGGCCGAATTCACTTTTACCAGCAACATCTGAGCCGGCATCTTCACTGGCGAGGCTGTTATGTTGCGGACACTAACCAAGATCTTCCCGTGACTTCTTTGCAACCCTTTGGTTGAAACCACCTTGGGAATTATCTCCACTCCCATGTCTTCTCTCTATCTGTCCGCTTCAAGGACAAAAAAGGGGCCTGGTTGCTTCCAATTTAGCTTGACAGATGCTAGTAAACAGGCCACTTTACAAGGCTGTAACACTTTCTCACACCGGTCCAAGTGCCAGATCTTTCCCACTCCTTTAGCTGGGGCCTTCTGTTCTTGTACCAGGCGCTGGTAGGCTTGTCTCAGCATGGGGTGCACACTTGTAGTTGAAGTGCCCGGCTCCAGACAAAGAGGTGTCAACATCCTTCTGACAAGATCAGTATTGGTCCCTATGATTCGAGAACTCTTACTGGCCCCTGGTGGGCGAGGACAGAGCACTGCCAGAGTGTCAAAAGTCTCAGCTTTCCCAGCCACGGAGGGATCGAAGGTCAGCTTGACCAGTAGATAGCCATCATAGGGGAAGTTCTGAGTCACAATGCCCCATATCTCCAGCTCTTCCAACTTGCAATGGCAGGTGCTTAAGGTGCCTGTCATAGGAGTCTCTGTAGAGAGGGGTCACTTAACCTCCCTGGTGGTATTCCCGAGTGTGGCTGAGAGTTAAATTTCAGTACCATTAGCGGTAACCCCGAGCCACACTCGGGATTGCATTGCAGGATCCTGGTGCAAGTTACTTCCCTTGTCCCCAGGATCCTGCGATGTCCCCCCGATGTGTCCGCAAGCTTTGTCCTCCGCCCGATGCCTCTGTGTGCCAGGCTCCGTTCCCTGTGAGCGTTGCGACGCATAGGGGCGGAGCCTGGCGGCAAATTCAAAAATGACAAAATTCATAATACATACAGTACACTGTAATCTTACAGATTACATTACTGTATGAAATTATTTCATATCCCATTTGTCCCTAGTGTTTTGTCCAGTGCCCTGCATGCAGTTTTATTTTATATATACTGTTCTTTCTGCCTGGAAACTTGAGATTGTCCATAGCAACCAAAAAGTGTCCCTTTATGTCAAAAGTGGTTTTAGACAAGCTAGAAAACAGCAATAGTAAATAAGAACACTTGCAGAATTGAGCGATAGTGAATAGTGGGGAAATTCATTTTATTATAATTATTATATTATTATTTTTTATAATTATTTATAGTTATTATATTATAATTTATGATTTTGTGTTTCAAACTTTATCATACCCGGGATGTCTACTAGACTCTTGTTTGGACAGATTTAAGTGTGTTATTACTAAAAATTCCAGGCCTAAAATATAAAATGCCAAATTTCTATGCAAAACAATTGTACCATTTTGAGACACAAAAATCTGACATAATCATACCGCCAGGGTGGTTAAGCTCCAGTATCCAGAAGGGCCTTGGTGTAGACTCCCTTTACTTGGATGGGAACAACAGAAGAAGGCCCACCAGCTTGTCAGGGAGCATGGAGGAAGTGGTGGCCCTGGCCTGTTCGGTGGTTTGTATCCACGCTCCACTCTTTCAGAGATTCTGATCGGGCTTAAGTCTACGCTAAATTCTGGGAGTCTGGTGTGCATTGACTCTCCGACGCTGGGCAGCATGTGTCAGAAGAAACGGGACACTGGGTTGCTTGGAGGAAACAATGGGGGGGCGGGCCCTCTGCAAGGTTTGGACTTCCGCTACTGTCTCTTCGTGTCATTGGTTTTGGAGAAAGTTACCGTAGATGGGCACCCGGTTGGCTCCTTCACCAGGGCCCTCCGAAGTTTCCCTCTGGCTTCTGGCACTGTGCTTCAAGCTTCACTGGGCTTGGACACACCTGTCGATTAATGTCCCACATAATTTCAGCATACCTCTGTATGCTCAATGGCACTCCTCACTGGTAAACGTGAAACTGCTCATTATCGGCTCCGATATACTAGTATGGATATCCGTGCATCGCTACCAAATATCCATAATATCCCTGTAATTGTGTATAATCAAACATTAAAAACACTTGATCTTACCGAATCTAAGGAATATCTATTATCCTGAATGAGTTTTGGCCAGAAAATTGCATGTGGGGGGCCAACCCGTCCTTTGGTACCTCCTAATATCTTTATTTTTATGTGGAATATCTCTGAAATTATGTGAGATCTAACGTTAAAACCACTTGATCTTACTGTATCTAGCGAATATCTATTAGTCTGAATGATTTTTGGCCAGAAAATTGCATGTGGGGGGCCAACTCGTCCTTAGGTACCACCTAATATCTCTATTTTTATGTGGAATATCTCTGAAATGATGTGAGATTTAATGTTAAAACCACTTGATCTTATCGGATCTAATGAATATCTATTAGGCTAGATTTTTGGCCAGAAAGTTGCATGTGGGGGGCAACCCATCCTTATGTACCACCTAATATCTCTATTTTTTTGTGGAATATCTCTGATATTTGGTGAGATCTAACGTTAAGACCAATGGATCTTAGTGGATCTAACTAATAGCTATTAGCCTAGATGATTTTTGCCCAGAAAATTTGATAAGGGGGGCCAGCCCCCCTCATTAATCACTTAATAAGTCTCTAATTATGTGAGATCTAACGTTAAAACCACTTGATCTTCACCGATCTAACAAATAGCTTCCAAAATAGCTAACTGTTTGGTAAATTTTTTGATAAGGGGGGGCTGATGACGGGTTAGCCCCCCCCCCAGCAAATAACTGTTATTATTGCTTCTTCTGTGTGAGATCTAACGCAAACAACGGTTGATCTAACCTGATCTAACAAAGATCTAACAAACTGCATAAGATTTTTTCAAAAATTTTAATATGGGGGGGCTAACCTGGCTAAGGTGAACATAGTGCTGTATACTATAGGTATCTGATGTTACGTACAGTTTATACAACGCCCCCAACAGACATATCTGTTCGTGAAGCAAATAGTAAATATGGAGAAAGCCTCCAAAGTCTGACAGGCACTTCACAGAGGGGCTCTTGTTTACACTTTGGGCTGAGCTAAAGGCTGCTGACTAATAGGGGTGTCCAACCTGTTTAAAGACATGGCTGCTTTGCCTTTGTGTGTCCCCAGGATGTGCTGCTGCTTCCTGGTGGTCTGTGTTTTCCCAGGACAGCTGCTCTCTCCCCTGGCTCACACTGCTCATGCCTCACCTGGCTTTGTACACAGTACTCTAGTGCAGTCCTCTGTCTACACCCAACTTCTCTTGTACTTCAGGTGACTTGCTCCCCAGTCTCTGCTGGGTCTCTCTGCTGGCTCCCACCAGCACTTTCTCTCCCTCCCATTTATTGACCTTTACTTTCTCACACTTCCCCTCAGACCTTTCTTTTTTTGCCAGTGGACGTGGCTAAATCAGACTGCCAATGCAGCGAATCAGAGTTCTTCTCTCCCCCTGCAGTGTCTTATCAGCAGGCATGTCATTAGAAATGATGATGCCCTGCACAGACTACCTGGCAGGGACCCCTTTTGGGCACCCAGAGAATTATGAAGCATTGTGTGGGTGAGGCAAAATTGTGTTAACAGTGGGAGGGGCCTAAAACTTAAGCCTATGTACAGAGTGCAGGGATCAGAAGTATATAATGTTCAGAGTGAGCTGAGCATGTATGGGCTGTTGTGGGGCAGTAAAAGCAGGTGGCTGAGCCCCAGTTTTACTACTCCCTGGCCACCCACCTAACGTCTAAAATACAGCTGGAGGAGTACTGTTCACATGCCATGGCTGCAACACTTTGCGTCACAGCTGAATTTTTTTTAACACGGCATGTTGAGTTGATCAAACCACCCAAGTCAATGGGGCTGTGCCACAACTGTGAACCAAACACTTGGCTTGTGCTTGTGGTGCATTAACACCATTACAAACTGCTATTCGGAAAAAAAAACCACAGGCATTCAGGGGGCGTCAGGATCACCTCCTGAACACCTGTTCGCATCCACTTAACCGTACTCTGAGAAGCGATCCACTGTGGACTGCTTTTCAGAGTTTTGACTATTGTGAACCTAGCCTAATAACAGTCGTTGAAATGCTACCAATATTCCTGTCCTTTTAACCACTTGCCATCTGCCGCATGCATTTCATTTTGGCATGGAGTTCCCCTTAAAGTCCATACCAGATCCGAAGGGACTGGTATGCACTGGGGGGGGGGGGGGGGAGGGAGGAGGGGGGAACCTACACCATTTTTCCCTTGATTTTTGAATAGCTGGATTTTCGGAATTCCACATCATAATGTTACTGAATAATTATATACCATGAATTTGAAGAGTTGAATAAACCAAACTGATGTGCATTTGCTAATTATGCTGCTGAGTACAATACATGTTTTCTGGAGGTGATACCATTGGTGTGATTCAAACCCATGGCTTGAACTTTTGAAGGTAGCAGGGCATACCACTACGCCATGGAGCTGAGCACAATCCTACATAGGAAATACTATTACTACCCATAAACATCTGCATGGAAGAAGACCACCGGGCCTTCAGGAAAAAACTTAAGACCCACCTCTTCTGAAGGATCAGGATGACACTGAATGGAAAAAGCGTCTTGAGGCGATTTAGTTCGCATTTATATCGCTATACAAGTTATTCACTCACTCACTCATTAATAGGGATGAGCCGAAAACCCCCGGTTCGATTTGCATCCAGAACATGCGAACGGACCGAAAGTTTGTGCGAACTTTCGAACACTGTTAAATTCTATGGGACTCGAATGTGAGAAATCAAAAGTGTGAATTTTAAAGGCTAATATGCAAGTTATTGTCCTAAAAAGGGTTTGGGGACATGGGTCCTGCCCCAGGGGACATGTGATTTTAATGATGCTTAAAGCTAAAAAATAAAAGTGAAATATTCCTTCAAATATCATACCTGGGGGGTGTCTATAGTATGCCTGTGAAGTGGCACGTGTTACCCGTGTTTAGAACAGTCCCTACACAAAATTACATTTCTAAAGGAATAAAAGTCATTTAAAACTACTTGCGGCTTTAATGTAATGTTGGGTCCCGCAATATAGATGAAAATTATTGAGAAAAATTGCATGGGTACCCCCCTCCCCCCCCAGCCCATTACCAGGCCCTTTGGGTCTTGTATGGATATTAAGGGGAACCCTGCACCCAAATTAAAAAAAGAAAAGGCGTGGGGCCCCCAAGCCCTATATACTCTGAACAGCAGTATACAGGCGCTCCCAAGAAAGACAGGGACTGCCATCCACCGCTCCGGGCATCCCTATCCATAGCACCCCGACCTACAGCCGAACAGACATGTGTACAGGAGCTCCGCTCCATCCAGGGCTGCACAGTCCTCCACTCCCCCTCTCAGTCAGAGTAACCACGGGCTGTGGCTATTGTTCGCCACTGACCCGGGGTCCCCCCCAGCCCAGTCCCCCATCTTACCGAGGCCTTCAGCAGCCGCCTTTCGGCATCCCGTCCCCCGCAGCCGCCGGCAGGAAAGTCCGTGGCTGCGGCCTAGCTCCACCAGTCCAAGCTTCCTCCAGCATCACTCAGCGATCCACCAGGAGCACCCTCACTGCCCCCGCTCTCGGAGCTCCCCCCTGACGGCAGCGGGCCGCCGAAGCAGCACAAGCAGCTGCCCGGCCCAGTCAGGATAGACCGCGGCTTCGGCCTAGCCCCCGGCGGCCATCTTGGTCCACCCAGCTCGGCTTCCAACACCGTCTCCCGACCCCCTGGAATATACCCACCCAGTTTAACTACCGGATTGCATCTCCTTAAGGGTTGACTACTTGTGCCCCCCACAGGGTCACTTTAAAGCGGCAGCCGGAAGGACGAAACTGAGATTGGCCTGGTAAGCAGCGGCCATCTTGGTACACCCAGGAACTTCAACACTGATATAAAAAAAAAAACTTCTTTCTCCTCTTCTGTTTTCCGCACCTCTGCAGACATCCCCTCCCCCACCCCCAGCACAACCGGGTTTCCCCCAACCTGCAACACCAGGCACCACCCTCTTTAAAAACTCTTCAAACTTTTTTCTACTTATTACAGAGAGCTTACCCCCCCCCAACGCACCCAGGCTACCCAGACCTACAGCACCGACCACCGCTACTCCGCTGCACAGAGCAGGAGGCAGGAACTCCGGTCGCACCGCTTCACAGAGCAATCCACACACATGGTCTAGGGAAACGGACGTGTGTGGCAGGAGCTCTGGCCATCAGGCCATCTAGGACTCATTCTTGGAACCCCTGCGCTTTCTCTCCCCCAGCAAACGGGAACCCGACGATCGGTGGCTTCCTTTGGACCCCACTCCCCCCCTAGTTAAGTCCCCCAGCTCACCATCACACTGCCCACAGCCGCCGCCTGCCACCTGCCGCCATCTGGGCACCAGCCTCTAGACTGCTAGACCTGAAGGACAGACCGCGGCTGCGGCATAGCTCCAGCCAACCCATTATCCTCTCCCCAATTCTTTTTCCAGCGGGCCCGCGTGCGCCGACGTGGTAAGTACATTGGGGCACCTCCAACCAATAGGAAGTTGATCCAGGGTTCTCCCGATCGCCTCTCGGGGGGTCAGGAAGGAATTTTTCCCCTGCTGTAGCAATTGGCCTAGGCTCAGTTGTTTTTTTTTGCCTTCCTCTGGACCAATGGGGGGTGGTTTAGGTCATTGGGCCCTTTTCACTATCGCCATTCACTCTTGTTTTTCCCATCATGTGCAATTTTAAATACTCAGCGGACACCCTCCACAGGCTAAGGAATACCGCCTCAACACTACCAACCTCCACCCAAAAAATACTACGAAAAAAAAAACTGCTAAGGATCAATCGGCAATCGACCATCAAAAACACAAAGGGACCACTTCCACTACAACACATATCATGCGCCCTGATCAACACGAGATCTGCAGTCAAGCAACGAAAGGAAATCCACAATTTCATCACCCAAAACAACATAGATTGCCTCTTTATCACGGAAAGCTGACTAACACCTGACTGTAACACCATCCTAACAGAACTGGTGCCTGAAAACTACTGCATCCTAACCGAGCACAGAATAGGACAAAGAGGAGGAGGCCTAGCAGTGATCTTCAAATCTCACCTCTCGCTCATCAAACCGAAGCTACAGAACTCATTGCCTTTCATGGAGACACTCACTCTGCATCTTCAAACAACACCTCAAGACACCATTCACATACTGCTATGCTACAGACCACCAGGACCAAAGACAAATCTCCTCACACCCTTCACCGAATTCATCTCGACATACACCTTGAAAACCAAAAACTTTTTATTACTCAGGGACTTCAACCTCTGGGCTAACTCCACCCAGGACCCCATCGCCACCTCCTGCATCAACCAACTGGAAGAACTAGGTCTGCAGCAACTGATAAATGCCCCCACGCATGGATCGGGTCACATTCTTGACCTCATCTTCAAACAAAATATGGACGTCAACACACTGGACAATATGCGTTACCATGGACGGACCACCACGCTATCAAATTTAAAATCACCACCAACACCATCTCCCAAAAACCGAAACACTCAATAACAACATTCTGGACAAGATCTCAGAAGAAACTACACTCTGAACTCTTCAAAACTACACTATCAAAAAAAATAGGCCCAGAACCAAAAATATCAACATGAACATTGAGGAGGAATAGGATAGTCACTCAGCATAACAGGATAGTCACTCAGCAATCAGCATCAGCATAGGCAGTCTTGAAGGGATCTCATTCATAAAAAAAATTATCGTTACATCAGCATCAGGTGCTTGGTAGCTGGTGATCCAAGACTGATTCATTTTTATAAAGGTGAGTCGATCAACCGAGTCGGTGGACAGGCGCACTCTGTGATCGGTTACAAAGCCTCCAGCAGCACTGAATGTGTGTTCCGAAAGAACGCTGGATGTAGAACAGGCCAGTACCTCAATTGCATACTGTGCAAGCTCTGGCCAGTGATCCATCCTCAAGACCTAGTAACCCAGAGGATTTTTGGTGGGAAAGGTGTCCAAGTCTGATCTTGCCCCTAGGTATTCCTGCACCATGTAAACCAGACGCTGGCGATGGTTGCTGGAAGCAATCATACCTTGAAGCTGCGTACTAAAAAATTGTCTGAACGCATCGGCCAGACGGCCACCTTCTCCACCGCTCCTTCTTTGACTGACTGGAGCCTCAGCAACACGTTGTCCAGGACCAGGAATTTGTAACCTCCCAGTCTCTGGGAACGCGTTTCAGAGACCTTTCTGCAAGGCCTCCCGAAGATGCTTCATCCTCTGCTCCCTCTGCGGCAGCAAGATAAGGTCCGCAACCTTACCCTTGTAACGTGGATCACGGAGGGTTGCCAGCCAGTAATGATCCCTCTCCTTGATCGCACGAATACGAGGATCCTTGCGCAGGCTTTGCAGGATCAGGGAGGCCATGCAGCGTAGGTTTGCTTAGGAATTCAGTGCAGAGTCCTTTGGGTCACTGAGGACGACATGATCCACAGCCACCTCCTCCCAGCCACGTACAAGTCCATGGGTGTCTTGGGACTGTAACTGTAATTGATCCATTGAAGACTGCTACTGATGCTGAGTGCTAGGCTCCACCTCCATGCTGACACAAAAATCCTCCTTCTCCTCCTCGTCCTCTTCCTGTGTGATAGCCGGGCCAGCAGGAACACTGTTTGGATAAAGGGGGCCTTGAGAGGTAAGGAAGTCCTCCTCTTCCTGCCTCTGTTCTGCTTCAAGTGCCCTGTCCATTATTCCATGCAACGTGTGCTCCAACAGGTGGACAAGAGGGACAGTGTCACTGATGCATGCACTGTCACTGCTCACCATCCTCGTGGCCTCCTCAAATGGTGCCAGGACAGTGCATGCATCCCTGATCATGGCCCACTGGCGTGGGAAAAAAATCCAAGCTCCCCTGACACTGTCCTGGTGCCATATTGCAACAGATACTCTATGATGGCCCTCTGCTGCGTGTGCAGCTGCTGCAGCATGGCCAACATTGAGTTCCACCTGGTGGGCATGTCACAGATTAGGCGGTTCTTGGGCAGGTTGTAATCCTTTTGCAGGTCAGCCAGCCAAGCACTGGCATTATATGACCAGCGGAAATGCCCACAGAGTTTCCTGGCCTGCTTCAGGACCTCCTGTAAGCCCGGGTACCTGCCCAAGAACCGCTGCACCACCAAGTTAAGAACGTGAGCCAAACAGGGCACATGGGTCAGTTGTCCCTGTCGGAGGGCGGAGAGGAGGTTGGTGCCATTAAGCTGGCGTGGCGTCAACCACCTCTGAGCCTGCCCCTGCAGAGCTGACAGAATCTCTGCCCCAGTGTGGCTCCTGTCCCCCAAGCACACCAGCTCAAGCACTGCATGGCATCTTTTTGCCTGTGTACTTGCGTAGCCCCTTGAACGCCTACGGAGCACCGCTGGTTCCAAGGACAATGCACAGGTAGAGGCCATGGAGGAAGAAGAGGAGGGGGTGGAGGAGAGAGGTGTGTCAGAATCACCAGTAGTAACATTTTTGAGGCGTGGTGGCGGAACAACCTCCAACACTACTGCACCTTGTCCTGCATCCTTCCCAGCTGCCAGCAGAGTCACCTAATGCACCATGAAAGATAGGTAACGTCCCTGTCCATGCCTGCTGGACCATGAGTCAGCAGTAATATGCACCTTACCGCTGACCGACCTGTCCAGCGAGGCCAAGACATTGCCTTCCGTGTGCCGGTAGAGAGCCGTAATCGCCTTCCGTGAGAAAAAGTGTCGTTTGGGAACCTGCCACTGAGGAACCGCACATTCAACAAACTCACGGAAGGGGGCAGAGTCTACCAACTTAAAAGGCAGCAGTTGAAGTGCTAGCAATTTAGCCAAGCTAGCATTCAATCGCTGGGCATGTGGATGGCTGGGAGCGAACTTCTTTCGGCGGTGCAGCAGCTGGGGCAGGGAAATTTGCCTGGTACAATCGGACGTTGGTGTACCGATAGCAGATTGTCCGCAAGTACTTGGTTGTAACACACCGAATTCTACACCTTCATTCCTCTCAGTGTAGGTTTCAGAGAGGACTGAAGGTATAGTGGGGTTGGAGATCCCAGCTGATGAGGAGCAGGGAGAGGTGCGCTTTGTTCTTTGGTGTGGGTCTTTTAGGTACGCTTGCCAACGGACTGCATGGCAGGTCGACATATGTCTGGTCAAGCACGTGGTGCCCAAGCGGCTGATGTTTTGGCCACGTGAGATACGCTTTAGACATATGTTGCAAATGGCAACCGTGCGATCTTCTGCACACGTCTGAAAAAAGGCCCACACCAAAGAACTTTTGGAATAACGTGCAGATACAGCAGCGCCCTGCACATGCGGAGCTCTGCGGTGTGATGCGGTCGGTGTGCTGCCCTTAAGCTGGCCCCTGGAGGGCATCCTGCCTCGTTGGAGATGTGCCTCCTCCTCCTCCTCTCTCCTATCAGGCACCCACGTGGAGTCAGTAACCTCATCATCCCCTCCCTCCTCATCACTGGAGCCAATCTGGCAGTATGCTGCAGCTGGGGAACATGACTGCCAGAGAACTGTCCTTGTTGGGCACCCCCTTTCTCTGAGCTCATGTTACTGCCTTCTTCCAGCATGGTTCCATCATCGGAGCCTTCAAAATGCTGGGCATCCTCCTAGAGCATGTACCCAACACTGTGGTCAAACAGTTCGGGGGACTCCTCAGGAGGACATGGTGGGGCTAGGGAAGGAGTGACTGATGCCATTGAGCCGAGGGAAGAGGATGCTTTGCCAGACAAAGTACCCTGGGCCTGGGTGAGAGAGGATGAGGAGGAGGAGGACGGCTTGGTCATCCACTCTACCAAGTCTTGGGCATGTTGCGGATCAACATGGCCAGCTGCCGAAAAGAAGGACAAGCGTGTCCCATGGCCCTGTGCTGATGAGGATGCACCGTGTCCACAACCAGCAGCACTGTTGCCTCTAGACACAGAGCCTGCTTGCCCTCTTTTATTGCCTCGTGACTGTCTGCCTCTCTTTGCCTTCCAGACATACTAATGGCCTGCAGTGAGATGTAGCTGCACAAAAGTGGGATGTATATATATATATATGTCTGTACTGATAATGCAGCTATCAGAATCAACTGCCTGCTGTGGTATTAGTATGGGAAAAGCAGCAGCAGCAACAGTTAGTTTTAGGTGAAAACTGTGCAGAGAGGGACACAGTACACTGAAAATACTTGCAGCTCTCTGCCTGTGGTTTATTATGAGAACACCACTATTAGTCACTCACTAACTGTATTCAGGTAAGCTTTAGGTGAACGCTATGCAAAGCACACAGTACACTAAGTGAAACACTGACTGTCTGCAGCTAGCATAATCACCTGCCTGCCTGTCACAGTATAGAGAAAACCAAGAACGGATCTAGCTAAACTGAATACAGTGTATAAATATATATACAACACCTAGGATGCATATATATCCTCTACACACTGTAACTGCAGCTAACTGACTCGCCTGCCTGCTCTATCTAACTCAATATAAATGACACTGTCTGTCTCTGTACACTTTCTCTTTTCACAACTCCAACACACTACACAAGGCCGCCGAGCCGGCTGCCTTATATAGTGTGGGGCGTGTACTAAACCCCCTGAGCCATAATTGGCCAAAGCCACCCTGGCTTTGGTCAATTACGGCTCTCCGTTTTTTCTGCGCTGTTATTGGCATAAAGCATGCGGGTCATAGTGCATGCTTGGCCAATCATCAGCCAGCAATGCACTGCGATGCTGCAGTGAATTATGGGGCGTGACGTGCCCATAATGTTCGCAATTCGGCGAACAGCCGATGTTCGAGTCGAACATGGGTTCAACTCGAACACGAAGCTCATCCCTACTTTGCAAGCTCTGGCCAGTGATCTATCCTCAAGACCCAGTAGCCCAGTGGATTTTCGGTTGGAAACCATGTAATTGCTTTCATTGCATTGTGGACAATCCACAACTTGTGGCAGGTGACGTGGCAAGTGGACAATCCACAACTTGGGGCAGCTGACGTGGCAAGTGGACAATCCACAACTTGGGGCAGCTGACGTGGCAAGTGGACAATCCACAACTTGGGGCAGCTGACGTGGCAAGTGGACAATCCACAACTTGGGGCAGGTGACGTGGCAAGTGGACAATCCACAACTTGGGGCAGCTGACGTGGCAAGTGGACAATCCACAACTTGTGGCAAGTGATGTGGCAAGTGACACGCTAAATACAAGTACACTGCTGCTCTCTCAACTGCTGATACTCACTTTGGTCTCACAAAATAGCTGAAATGGTTAATAATACTGTTTTTGGAGCTTAGGGCGGCTCCTTATGATGTTTCCTAACTAAACGCATATAGACGCAAATGTGGTAAAACGCGGCATGCAAACGCGACAAAGCGCGCCTTTCTAAACGCTGCTTTCAACCTTAGTTCTGAAGACTTTGCACCAGCGTCCCGTGTACATGGGGCCTAAAAACGCCTATGCCATTTACAGCTCAAAAACACCATGGTGGCCATGAGGCCATAGGCTAACATGGAGTGCCATTTTTAAGCTGCAAAAAACGCTCAAACAAGCGGCTGGAAAAACGTCCATGTGCATGTAGCCTTATATTAACCACTTGCTTACTGGCCACTTAAACCCCCTTCCTGCCCAGACCAATTTTCAAATTTCAGCGCTGATGCACATTGAATGACAATTGCGCGCTCATACAACACTGTAACCCAATGAAAATGTATTATTTTTTTGCACACAAATAGAGCTTTCTTTTGGTGCTATTTGATCACCTCTGCATTTTTTTTTCTATAAATACAAAAGACTGGCTAAAAAAAAAAATTAGGATATTTTAACAACTTCAGCACCAGGCCTATTCTGGCACTTCTCTCCTTCATGTAAAAATCATAATTTTATGGCTATAAAATTACTTCAAAACCCCAAACATTATATATGTTTTTTTAGCAGACACCCTAGGGAATAAAATGGCGGTCATTGCAAATTTTTTTGGGGAAAAAAAATGGTTTCATGAATTTAAAAAAATTACAAAACAGTAAAGTTAGCCCAATTTGTTTGTATAATGTGAAAGATGTTGTTATGCTGAGTAAATAGATACCTAACATGTCACGCTTTAAAATTGTGCACACTGATGGAATGACACCAAACTTCAGTACTTAAAAATCTCCCTAGGCGATGCTTTAAATTTTTTTACACGTTACCATTTTCGCATTACCGAGGAGGTCTAGTGCTAGAATTGTTGCACTCGTTCTAACGCACACAGCAATACCTCACATGTGTGGTTTGAACGGCGTTTACATGTGTGGGCGGGACTTATGTGTGTGTTCGCTTCTGAGCGCGAGCTACCGGGGACATGGGCGTTTTTTTTTTTATTATTATTTTTTTTGTTTTTTACTTTTTTTTATTTTTTACTCTTTTTTTAACTTTTTTGTTTTTTTGATCACTTTTATTCCTATTACAAGGAAAGTAAACATCCCTTGTAATAGGAATCAATTGTGACAGGTCCTCTTTATGGAGAGATGCGGGGTCAATAAGACCCCACATCTCTCCTCCAGGCTGGAAAGCATGAGATCGGTCAAAAAAATTCACCGATCTCATGCTGACAGCCGAGATCACGTCTTTTTTTGTTTACATACGGGAACCCGGCGTGATGTCATAACATCGCGCCCGAACCTCCGACGGTCATAGAGATGACTGGTGACCATCTGGTCACCAGTCATCTCTATGCTTCCCATCCAGTGCCGGCCAATTAATTCTCCGAGCCCCAGATGGCACGGGAGAGCCCGAAGAAGCACCTGATGGCGGCGGGAGGGGGGGCCTATAAGAACGATCAAGCGGCGGAACTGCCGCTATGATCATTTTTATCGTGCACAGAATCGCCGGCTGAAAAGAATGATATCTGAATGATGCCTGCAACTGCAGGCATCATTCAGATGTCACCGCACAAAGCCAAGGACGTCATTTGACGGTGAACAGTAGGAAAGTGGTTAATATTTCGAAAAAGGTAATTTTTCTCCTTCATTGATGTACACTGATGAGACTGCACTGATGGGCTGCATTGATGGGCATCGATAAGGTGGCAAGGGTGGGCACTGAGAGGTGGCATTGCTAGTTGGCACTGGTGGGCATTGAGAAGTGGCACTGCTAGGTGGCACTGCTAGGTGGCAATGATAGTTGGCAGTGATGGACACTGATAGGCAGCACTGCTAGGTGGCACTGATTGGCACCAGTGGTGGGCATTGATAGGTGGCACTAGCAGGGGCTACTGATTGTCACAGATGACGCAGATTTGCCTCTTCATCTTCGGGCCCGATGTCCCTTGCACATAAGACGGTGATTGCCTTTTTTTATGCTCACGCTGTCGGCACAAGGAGAAAACAAAAACTATTACCCAGCTTTTGTTTACATCACGTGATCAGCTGTCATTGGCTGACAGCTGATCACGTGGTAAGGGGCAGGGATCGGCCCCTTACTCGGATCTGTCATCACCCGAGTCTGTGACTCGGTGACCACAGCGCGCGCGCACGAAGGGGAGGACATCTATTGATGGACTCCTGGCAATTGAGGACCGTGCTGTGGCCGTCGATCAGTTATAGCGCTGATCTCAAGTGATTAAAGAGGGTCTAAATGGGCCATTGACATGCATCACAATTCAACTTAGGAATGTGTCTTTGCAAAGTTAAACTAAATGAAATCCTTTCTTATTTTTGCTTGGGGATAGAGTGCAGAGGGATTAGAAGTCTAGACAGTTTTTGGGGATGTCTGCACCCCTGATAGGGTGAAGACAACTCCCAAATTTGGCCACTTTATCCTTCCAAATAATTCACTTCCTGCCACATAGCCACACATGAAGTGAGGGTAAATCCCTACCAATGTCTTTCCTTGGGGACACACAGGTCAAGCTAAATACTTTCCCCATTATGTAGCATTTTGCGGGGTACACCCCAAATTATTAGGTATTTTGGACTGTGGGGTTTATTTACTAAAGGCAAATCTACTTTGCACTACAAGTGCACTTGCTGGATATCCGAGGGGGACATGCAAGCAAACAAAAAAAAACACCATCTTTGCTTTTACATGATTGGATGTTACAATCACCAGTGCTTCCCCTCAGATTTTCAGCAGCTACACTTTTACTGCAGAGTGGATTTGTCTTTACTAAACCCCAAACTACCCAATGATTTGGGGTGTACACAACAAAGTGCTAGAGTGCAATTTGCTTAATGGGGACACTAGTTAGATTGATCTGTGTGTCCCCAAGAAAAGACATTGGTAGGGTTTTACCTTCATTTCCTTTTTAGCTGTGTGACAGGAAGTGAAGCCAATTTTACTAAAAGGGACACAAAGCCCAACCTTAAAAAAAAAAAAAACAAGCAGGGGTTCTAACACTCACTTGGTTTCCCTCAAAATGCCCACAATTAGAATAGTATTGCCTTGAGCTATTTTTAAGTGCAGTGCTCTAAATCAGTGCTTCTCAAGTACCCCCAACAGGCCATGTTTGCCGGTTTTCCTTCATCTTGCACATGTGCTTTAAATCATAGTCAATGGTTTTGTATTTTGGACAGCAATTCTCGATAAGATAAATTCACAAAACATGTCCTGTTGGGGGTACTTGAGGACTGAGGCTGAGAACCGCTCTGTATTTTTCATTTCCTGGTGATTATCCATGGCAGCACACAATACATGCATATGCTAGCATGACGGCACCAGGGTAGACAAATCACACCTGTTTTGTTTTCACATGCCAATCAGCTGTCACATTTGTTGCATAGAAAACAAAAAAGAAACATCAAAACTTTGCATCAAATTTTATTGGTCAACAAAACAAAGGGAAGCCAAAATAAAAAACATGGTCAATTTGAAACATTAGTCACAACATCTTGAGAAATATTTAGCAAAATAATGCAGCACAGACAATTAAATCAAAGTGAACAAACAACACACATTAACAACATCAAAATTATTTCAGGGGAACATTTCCCCCACACAAAAAAATACAATCAACAAAAGTAAAACAAACATCTGTTTTGCAAAGACATAACAAATAAAATACATGTGTTACAAACTCGATAAGGACACCAAAATTTACTTTTTGCCGGGCACACACACACACACACACTTGCCTCTTTTCAGGGCAAGGGAGAGGATGCTATCTGCGAGCTTTATATAACATAGGTTTGCGAGCTAATGAGGCAATTGAAAACACACGAACAGTCCATGAAACACCCAAAATGCAAGTTCACCCAATGTAGAGACTGAACTTCAAAGTGGGTACACCTGTTAAGGATGTCCTTCAATTACTAACCCATAAAAACACTCTCTGAGCATGTAAATTAGTGATTCTCTGCGCTAAATGGACTCAATTAAGCTGCTGCCCCCCCTGTTATAATCTGTCAAAAGACAGGTTACTGGTAAATGTGTTATGTATAAGGTAGGGGGTGGTGGCGCTGCTAATGGGTGGTGTTTATGAGAGCTGAGTGGGGTGCCGTGGTGGGCCCCTATATGTCATAGGGTAGTCCCCCGGTGTGCAATTCCCTTCCTAAGCCAGCCTAGACTGATAAAGCAATGTGGAAGCCGCTCTGATATAAGTGGTGGGAATGGGAAAAGGGTTAATTCCACGAGAGCTCAGGTAAGTAACCCTGTGTATCTGTGCTTCTAGTGGGTAAAGTGATAAACCTTCTAACCATTTAATAAAATAAAATAAAATGACACCGTTATGAATTTAGTGAACACCCTGTCGGTGTCTGCTGCTTATCCTTAGCAGTCTGTGTGATGCCTGTGATCTGTCCGGTATTTTAGTGTACCAGCTTTTTTGTGTTCCACACTTATCTGTGCACAAAAAGTGAAAATAAATAAAGTTTTGAAAAAAAAATATATGGACTAAATGGTGATAACAATCATAAGATCCAACTACAATGTAGGAATGTGATCTACTTGCACATCCATTGAAAATTAGATAAACCAAAATGGGAGTCCCATGGTCACTGCCCCAGGTGGGAGCTGCCAAGTGATCAGGTATACTGCCTGTGAAAAGATTAACTCAGCAGGTGTAATCACCCAATACATACATAAATGTTCATACAATTGTTAACTGCATGATCACAGTGAAAGTAAGTCCCCTGTCACTGCCCTCAGTGAGATCTTCCTCATGAATAAATCTATAACACAAAACAGAGAAAGGTTCAGATATCCTTAAATCTTGCTTTCAGTGACTTTTGGTGATATTATGTTGCCGATGAGTGAATCCTCAGTCATGCATAAAAGTTGACTTTGGTGCTCCCCTCTCTAATGGGTCCCCACTCACCAGATTGACATACCCCTGCAGGGGTGAAAGGCACCTCTCACACTTTCCATTGATCGTTCCTCTGCTCCTTAGAGTGTTGTAGAACTCTTCACTGCTGATCGTTACCTCCCGGCTAAGAGACCTTTCAGTTCCTCAGGAATGAACCAAAAACAGCTTCCATAGCGTAAATCGCTTTTATTAAAAATGTAAAAAATAATAAAATAAAAACATAAAAGCCCGAGGCTCACTACTCCTTTGGTTAGCGAACCGCAAGAGGGTTAGCCTAAGACAAATACAGACAGGCTCAAGTCCCATGAAAGTCACGCTAGCGGGTCAGACTGTTCCTTAGTCTCTGCGTGCGTTCCACTGCACGGATCCCGCTAACCGGACGTGTCTGGATAGTCAGTCAACTGACGCGTTTTGACGTATTGTCTTTATCAAAGGTGATGTCATTCCGTCGTGTCCAACGTCTATAAGTAAGTCATGGCATCTAGGTACCGCCCCTTCTGGGCGTGTAAGTGATGTCTACTTCCTCTAAGTGTGTTGTATATTGGACTATGTCAATACCAAACATCCCTCTTGTAGCTCCATCTAGTGGAGGATATCCAGATTGGTTTCCCAGATGCCATTATTACTTATAACAGACAGTTTATTTGAAATTTAAATTATTTACATAGAGACCAAAAAAACAATAGGAGCATATATAAATATGTTTACCTTGCTAGTACGCATGATTGTACAACATTCAGACAATAACTGTTTATGAATACATAGCCTTAATAATTAATTTACCTTATGCATAACTCATTATGCTGAAATCCCAATGCCTGTTTTTTATTTGTATTCATTATAAGTTGTATATGGGGGCAGTTTATGCTAAGCTTTGAGAAAATGTTTAGTGGGCCTTTACCCCCAAACTATTTAATGGTTACAATAAGAAGACTGTGTCTAATGGTATGTACAATGTTACCCAGTTCTGTTAGATGTTTGGGTGGTCCTTTCCATCCTTTGTTATATTATAGCTCCATTTACAATCCGGGCCCTACCTAACTATTCTAGGCCCTCTGATGGCTATAGGTTTTCCCAGTTGCATTTCCAGTATCAGATTGTCATTATGCTCAGGTATAGTCATCAGGTTATTTTGCCCCTTTTATATCCATTCCTTATTCCTATGGTGGGTTATGTTACATATCACTTATTGTAAGACTTTATTAGTAGAATTATTCATAGGTCTATTCTAGTGTGCTGTTCAGCCCACATCTTGGTTTATGCATGTTCATACCTTTCCTTTTCCTAAGGTCTAATATCTTGAAGTGGTATTTTTGCAACAAATAATTGGTGTATTGGCACCATGCCAGTTAATGCCAAGACCCCAGATTACATGGAGAGGACATATTTCTGTATATATAACTCAATTTATTTCTGTATACAGGATTTTTTTAGTAAATAAAGATGTTACTTGGTATTGCAAACTATGTTTTTCTAAATCAGTAATTGGAGAGAAAGCAGTTGAGGTCAATATCCAGGTTGAGGCCCTTGGGGGGAAGGGACCCCAACCTGTGTATCCACCTCGTTTCGTTTTGGGATACTTGAATTAGCTTGTTCCCACCCCTCCAGTGATCTTTAATGATGTCTACCCCATAGAAAATCAATCCAGAGGGGTCCCTATTGTGTACCTCATCGAAGTGTCTCGACAGACTGTGCTTGGGGAACCCTTTCCTTATGTTGGTAATGTGTTCCCTAATTCTGACTTTTAGCGGTCTGGTGGTCCGTCCCACATACTGCAGGCGGCACGGACATTCTATCACATACGTAACATGCGTACTGTTGCATTTAATAAGTTCTCTGATTTTGTATTCTTTGTTATACACATGTGATTTGAATGTAATTTTCCTCCTGGGTTGCGATTTACTTTTTTTACAGGGTAGGCACCGTTGACATTTATAAAACCCCTTAAGTTCTGGGCAGATCTGAATTTCCGTGGGAGGGTCTATCACATTGTGTACAAGATGATTCCTCAACGTGGAAGCTTTTCTGTAGATGAATGTTGGTCTGCATGGTATTATTTTTGAAAGCGTTCTATCTTCCATAAGGATGGGCCGATATTTCTTGACAATATGCTCAACTTGGGGATACTGGTTACTGTAACCAGTGATAAATGCTAGGCTCAAATGGGTGGTTTGTGTTTTGGTCTTCTTTGTTAATAAAGTCTTTCTATCCACCTTTTTAACCTTTTCTTTAAGTTTTTGCAGATGATGGTCTTGGTACCCCTTTTCTTTGAATCTTTTGATTAGAATTTCCGCTTGCCTTTCATAATCCTCCTCTTTCTGGCAGTTGCGCCTGATTCTTAATAGCTGTCCCTTGGGGTTTTTAGACTTCCACTTTGGATGGTGGCAGCTTGTAGTTGGTATGTACCCATTTCTGTCTGTTTTCTTAAAGTAGGTTTGTGTGTATAGCTGGTCCCCTTCCTTAAATATTTTCAGGTCTAGATACTCCATCCTTTCCTTATGGCATTTTCCTGTAAACGTTATTCTATACCTATTGTTCTTCAGGTTGGATAGGAAATGTTTTTGGTTGACTGAGATATCAGATAATCAGCCTCTTTCTGATTGAGGATACCAAGGTCCCGACCTTTGGTGACAAATGTTTTTAATTTGCCTTCCAAGGCCACCTTGGGGTTCCCTTTGAGTTTTCTATATGTATTTTCAACTTGCAGTAAGTTGTTCATTTCTTCCTCATAATCCGATTTATTAGGTATAACCAGCCCTCCACCCTTATCGGCTGGTCTTATTACCACTTCCTTTTTTTTCTCCAATTTGTTTGATCGTTTTCCAAATATTCTTATTGTTTTTATGTGATTTCTTCTCTAATTTTCTTATATCCTTTTCTACCATCTTCTTAAATGCTCCCAAGCATTGATTCCCTGGGGTTGGTGGGTTAAACAGCAAATTGTTTTTCAGTGTAGTATGTTTGTAGGCCGTTGGTTCCATTATCCTTGTATCCTGATTAAACGCAAAATGCCTTTTGAGGTTTAATTTTCTCATAAATTTTTGGACATCTATGTAGACCTCAAACTTGTCTAATTGTTTATCGGGTGCATATTTGAGGCCCTTATCCAGGATTTCCAATTCCTCCTTTGAAAAAGTGGCACTGCTAAGGTTATAGATGCCTTCCCCTAGTATTCCCTTTGGCGTTTTCTTCTTCCCCCCTCTCTTTCCTCTTCTCCGCTTATGCGATCGATGTTGCTCTGGGGGGCCTCGTTGTGTTTCTCCCACTCCTGTGGTCTTCCTCCTCTGTCCCGTATTGCTTGATTGTAATGGTACGGGCGCTCTTCCATAGGCTCCTGTCCTCTCTGTATATCTCTGGTTGTGGCTCCCCCTTGACCTCCTCTGTTCCATGTAGGGCCCCTCCATCTCGAGTTCCTGTATGGTGCTCGGGCCTGCCATCTTCCTGGTGGCCTGTTGCGGGGTCCTCCTCTGGTAAAATCCCTCTGTTCCTGGTGGTCATATCCTCTATCTCGTCCACTAGATGTTCTCCATCCTCTGCCTCTGCTTGGTGGGGAGGCCCTGCTTCTTAAGTAATTGTTACGTCTTGGGGTAATAGGGATTCTGGGTTGGTATCTATAGTCATCCTGGTAGTAGTGAGTGTTATTAGTGAGTCTATGTTTTGATTGATTTCTATTCCTGGTGTGATTCTGAATAGGTGGTTCCAGGGTGGCTTCAAATCTAAGATGTTGTACTGGATGTTCATTTTCACTCTCATTCCCATCATCTTCACTTGAACTTTCCTCCAATGATGGGTGTTCAACGTCCAGGACTTCCTCTTCATCTTCCATTTGCCATTTATACACTTTGCCACTTCTGTACTCTAGGACATCTCTCTTATACTTTTTTTGTTTCTTAGCGTAGATCTCTGTTTCATATTTTTTAATTATCTCCTGAAGTCCTATCTCCTTATCTTTGTATTCCTGTGTGGTCAAGAAAGCTGCTAAGGAGTTTTTAAGTTCAATGATGTTAATCTCTATGCCTCTTAGTTTGAACTGTCTCCTTTTTTTTATGTAATCTTTATTTAAAAAGATATATTCAAAGGACAAACAGAGAGACAATAGACAAAGTAGAAAGATTTGCAAAATACAGCATTATAGGAGGAGCCCTCCACCATGGACAAACAGTTAGTGGTAAAGCCAATCGTGGAAGCATACGGTGTAACAACCATATCTGGGGGAATAATAATCAACATATGAGCAGCGTGATATGAGTTCAAACAGACATGGATCACCCCATCCGACTCCGTCTGGCATACCCCTATCGAGGATGCCATCCCACTCCCAAAAATTTGGAGTAGGCTGGGTCCACAGTTAGCAGGCCGAAAGCCTAGGGGCAGTAACCTCAGTGAAAAGTTAAATAAAAACAAAAACTAAAAAGGAGGGTGAAGGGTGGGGCAAGAAACAAAAAAAAAAACAAAATATACAACCAGGGGAAAAAGTGACACCAACCAAAGTATTACATAACTTTAAGCTTCTGTAGGTTTGTGGGAGTTCCTCACTGCTTTCAGAAACCGCCCTGCTACCCTCACGTCTCCCCTCCGACCCCGCCCCTTACGGGGGCGGGGTCGCAGCCGGAGAGGGACCCGGGGCACACAAAGCAGGCGGGCTTGCATAGTTTATCCAAATGGCCCATACGGAATAGAATTTCTCGTACCGATCTTTACACTTAGCCATCCATTCCTCAGCAGTCATGATATTATTCGCTAACTTTACCCAATCCGCACGGGAAGGCACCCGAGGTGTCTTCCAGTGAATCGGTATCAGCCTCCGAGCCGCATTAAGCAGATGGGGCGGGATGGATTTGCTATATTGGCCGAGGGGAATGGTGGGAAAGTGCAGCAAGGATTCCAGCGGGGAATCGGGTAGCTCCAGATCCAAGATCAGTTTGATCTGTGCATGGATATCTAACCAAAAGGGCCTCAGCTTAGGGCACTCCCACCAGATGTGAAGGAACGAGCCTCTGAGGCCACAGCCTCTCCAACAATCATCTGAGAAGGGGTAAATCTTAGCAAGTTTGGATGGTACCCTGTACCACCTGGACAGTACCTTGTAACTATTCTCCTGCATCTTAGTATCCACTGTGCTCGAGTGTGTTAAGCTATATAAGTGCTCTAGTTGAGGTTCAGTAAAGGTGCGCCGGAGGTCTCTCTCCCACTCACCAATGAATCCCGGTTTCCCTTCAGTATGTATGGATTGCAGCAAATCATACAGCACCGAAATGGCATGGGGAACAGCGGAGTCCGACATGCATAAGCGTTCAAAGGGGGAAGCCGAAGTGGGGGACCTAACCCCCTGGGGCAACCCGGCGACAAAATGCTGGAGCTGCCTGTAACGCCACTCATCCATGGGGTAGGGGCCGTATTGGTCCCTTAGAGTGGCCAGTGGCAATAGGCCATGGTCCTGGACAAATCTGATGCATCTGGACTCACCATCCGCCGCCCACGTCCGAAAGAAGGAAGGGTGTTCCCCTGGAGCGAACCAGGGGAAGCCTCCTAGGGGTGCCAACGGAGAGACCGGGGGTGCAAGCAGCCCCAGTTTATTCAGCCTGTCCCAGGTCGCCAGGGCGTGAGCAGCAAACGGGGAGACCAGCCCCGAGAGACCTCTATCTTCTCGGGGAACCCATGGGGCGTGTGACAGGTTGCGGCCCGCTAAAAACTTATCTAGGGGTACCCATAGTTTATACCGGACATTGTGGTGCCAGTCCAGAATACGCTGCAGGGCTATTGCTTCATAATACCTGCGGATCACTGGAACCCCCAACCCTCCCCTATTCTTAGGGCGCTGGATAGTGCGAAGGGCTAACCTGGGGCATTTCCCACCCCAAATATAGTGTATGAACAGGCTATTGAGGGTTGAGAAGAACGTCTTGGGCAAAGTAATCGGCACCATCTGCAGGAAAAACAGGATACGGGGTAGCACATTCATTTTAAGTACACTGACTCGGCCCATCCATGAAAACGCCGCCCTATCCCAACGTTTCAGATCTATTCTGACAGTGGAAAGCAACGGAGCAAAGTTACAGTCATAAAGCATCGAACATTTCGTGGGCAAATATATTCCCAAGTATTTTAAGGAGGTTGGGCACCAGGTAAACGGAAACGCTGTTTGCAGCCGTGTACGCAAATCCGTGGGGACATTCAAAGACAGGATTTCTGACTTATCATAGTTAATTTTAAAGTTAGACAGCAGGCCAAAGTCCCTCAGCTCCGCCAGGATGTTAGGCAGCGATATCAAGGGATCGGAAACATAGAATAGGACATCGTCTGCGTAAGCCGATAGTTTGTGTTCCGTCTGACCGACTGTGAAACCATTGATATCATTGTTAAGGCGGATTTTATTAAGCAGTGGTTCTAGGGTCAGAGCGAAAATGAGAGGGGACAGCAGGCATCCCTGGCGTGTCCCATTGCCGATCCGGAAGGGCTCGGACAGTAGCCCATTCACCTTCACCCTGGCAGTCGGAGAGCTATAGAGGGAGGATATCCATGCCATCATGCTTGAGCCCAAGCCAAGCCTAGCCAGAACTGTTCGCATATAAGTCCAGTCCACCCGGTCAAACGCCTTCTTCGCATCGGTGGAAAGCAAGAGACAGGGGCGAGACTCCACCCACGACCCCACCCAATGAATCAGCTGGAGTGCTCTGTTGGAGTTATCCCTGGCTTCCCTGCCCATGATAAACCCTGTCTGGTCCGGGTGGATGACCGTTGGGAGTATCGGCATAAGTCTATTAGCCAAGATTTTGGCCAAAATCTTGACGTCTGTGTTAATAAGTGAAATAGGCCTATAGCTGCCCGGTAGGGTATGATCTCTACCATCCTTCGGGAGGACTGCAATGTGTGCCATCAGTGCCTCAGGTGGTATCGCCGTGCCGGACGCCAGCGCCGTGAAATAGGTACACATGGGACCAGAGAGCACCTCAGAGTATTTTTTGTAGTAGGTATTTGTGTAACCATCAGGGCCAGGGCTTTTCCCATTGGGTAGGTCTTTCACCACCTTCTGAATTTCAGCAGTAGTGATGGGTGAGTCCAACTGCTTACATACAGACGCCTCCAGCTGCGGGAACTTGGCCTCTGTGAGGTATTGATGAATGCGGTCAACCCGTCGGGATTCTGTCGCGCCATGTAAAGTATCAGGGAGATGGTACAAGTGGGCATAGAAGTCCCTAAAGACATTAGCAATTTTTGAGGAGTGAACGACCGGAAGTCCCGTCGAGGAGGCAAGGTTGTGGACATGTCCTGAGGCACGTCGGCTTTTAAGGGCCCTAGCCAGTAACCTCCCGCATTTATCGCCGAATTCATAGAATTTGTGTGCCAAATGTCGAACGCGCGCCTTAATTTTGGTGTCTAACAGTGCAGCCAACTCCTGTCGCAGGGATTGTAATTTAGATGCCAAGTCAGGGGTTAGTTTCCGTTTATGCAGCAGCTCAGCTGCATGTATTTTGGTCAAGAGGGTCTGCAGTTCCCCTTCCCTGGCCCGTTTCAGTCTCGTACCCTGAGATATCAGCTCCCCCCGAACCACCGCCTTATGCCCCTCCCATACAGAGCCCATGCTAACTTCCCTCGGTTTGTTCTCTGAGAAATACAGGGAAATGGTATCTGACACTCGCTTCTGGGCGACCGCATCATCTAGGATGCCATCATTTAGACGCCAGCTCCACGACCGTGCCTCCATTGACAGAGGATGCAGGGAGATGGAGACCGGTGCATGGTCCGAAATAGTAATGGACCCAATAGAGGCGTTAGCAAGGGAATCAAGCGAGAACTGGTCCATCACCAGAAGGTCAATGCGGGTATATACTCTATGCGTGGCAGAGAAGTAGCTATAATCCCTATCCGTAGGGTGGAGAAGTCTCCAGCAGTCGACCAAATGGTGCTCTTGTAGGGACTTTCTAAAGTGTTTCAGGAAGGCAAAGGAATGAGTCGAGTGGCCCGAGGACGTATCCACGTGTGGGTCAGGGCTAACATTAAAGTCCCTCCCCAGGATGAGCTGTCCCTCCCGGAAGGTGGACAGGGACTCCAGGACCGAGTCCAGGAAGGTAAGCTGTTTGCTATTCGGGGCGTACACGGCTGCAAAGGTGAACATGCGGGTATATATGGTGCCTTTGACAAACACAAACCGACCCTCCGGGTCGAGCAATTGGTCCGTCATCACAAAAGGGCAATTTTTATGTATCGCTATAGCCACTCCCCCCGATTTAAGACGGGGGGAGTTGCTAAGATACCAGGAGCTATATAAATGGTTGGGAAGGCGGGGGACCGAGTCAGGTCGGAAGTGCGTTTCCTGCAAAAAAAGGATGTGTGCCCCCATGCGTTTCATCTCAAGCCACAACTTACTGCGTTTCGACGGGGAGCCCAGGCCACGAACGTTGTATGACACGACTTTCAGAGCAGCCATAATGAGAGTTCAACGGGTGCGGCCACTAGGCCGGCGGCAAGAGGGAAGAGAGACCCACAGCACAACAGGCCTGCAGCGAAGGACACCAGGAGCACAGGGATTACACACAGGAGCCTAAAAAACAAACCAAGGTTATAGCAGGTGTCATAGAAAATAAGACATAGAAAAAAAACGGGGAGGGAAAAATACAGGAAACAAAAACACAAACACAAATAACAAGCCCAAAGGGCGCAACAAAGTGCAACATTGCCACCAGTCGGGAGCCTCCACCCCCCCTCAAGACGAGGAGACGGTGAAGGCCAGCGAGCAGAGGCATTCCCAAAATGGGACACGTAACTCCAAGGAGTTGACCTATTGGGGGGAAGTGGTAAGGCACCAAGAGCAAGTCCGCATGAGGACCCGCAAGTAGTTAAAGGTGCTCATCTACCCCTCGGCCAGGGGCAGAAAGGTGATACGGCGGCTAGGGGGAAGTCAAAAAAGTGAAACAAAGACGTCTCAGGAGCCAGCAAAAAGCAGTTCAGTCGTTCAGTCTTCTCCCTGCGGGGGGCGAGATGGAGGCGCCGAGCCAGGGGGACCTCGCCTGGGTCCGCTGCGACGTCTCCGGGCGTGCGGGAAGAGAGATGTCAGACGGCGACCTCCAGTCTGGGATGTCGACCTGAGGCAGGTCTAGGGATTCCAAGAATCGGGGCAGATCATCCCTGCTCCGTAGTGTGACCTGTCTGCCATCTTTAGTTGCGGAGAGGCTAAACGGGAAACCCCACCGATAGGGAAGCTGGGCATCCTGTTCGAACCGCCAACAGTGGCTTAAGAGCTCGGCGTTGCATCAGTGTGCGTCTGGAGAGATCTGGAAAGAATGTCAGCCTGCCCCGTCAAAGTCCACAAATCTGACTCCCCTAACTTGATTCATGATGCGTTCTTTAAGCGAGTATTTGTGCAGCTTGCAGATAATGTCTCTGGGTTTATCAGAAACATCAGAGGGGGGCCGCAAGGCTCTGTGGGCCCGGTCGATTTCAAAATGTTCAGGTGCCTGTCGGCCTAGAATTTGCTTAAAGATCCCTTGCAGGGTGGGGATGATATCTCTGGGGCTAGTGGCTTCAGGCAGGCCTCTGATGCGGATGTTAACCCTGCGACTCCTATTTTCAAAATCATCCATTTGATCTAGCAGAGCCTCAAGCCTGCGATCTTGTTGTTTGCAGTGATCAGAGAGGTCCTGCAGGGTTGGAGCAGTCTCATCCCACTGTGCCTCCAAAGTCTCCACTCTATCACCCAAATGTGCAGTGTCAGCCTGCAGGGCCTCAATGTCCTTTTTAAAAGCCATCTCCACTCTGCTAGTAAACCTCTCCAAGTCAGCCTTAGTGGGGAGGGAGAGGATGTGGGCACGGATATCTTTATCATCCCAGGGATCACCTCCATGTGCAGGCTCTTCCATGCTTACAGAGCCGGAGAGAGAAGGAAGGGAAGGCAGGGTGTGCACAGGCAAGTGCGGGGAGCTGTTGGGGGAGGCAGCCCTAGCAGCGTGGGCGCCGGACGCCATCTTAGCTTTACCTGCCGTTCTGCTGCGGGTCTCAAAGAAGTTATCCAGTGATCCGGATCGGCCTCGAGGTGTCTGCTGTGGGTGCGGGGATGGTTTGCGCTTTGCAGGCATCCGAGCAGCGGTGTATTTCCCCCACTAGAAGCCGCCAAATGTGCCGATTAGAGCGCGGGCCTCACGGAGCTCTGAGAGAGCACGTCCTAACTGTCTCCTTTTAATAACGGTATGCAGCAGGCTATTTTCACTTTGATTGAAAAATTTGAACCAGCTTTCCATTAAGGAAAGGTCATTTAGATGATCATTTGGGTGTATGTCCCATCTTAGTCTTCTTGGTGTCATATTTTCCTTGACATACATCTCTAGTGTAGTTATGTCCCACCATTTATTCATGAGGAAGATCTCATTGAGGGCAGTGACAGGGGACTTACTTTCACTGTGATCATGCAGTTAACAATTGTATGAACATTTATGTATGTATTGGGTGATTACACCTGCTGAGTTAATCTTTTCACAGGCAGTATACCTGATCACTTGGCAGCTCCCACCTGGATGTGCAAGCAGATCACATTCCTACATTGTAGTTGGATCTTATGATTGTTATCACCATTAGTGTTGAGCGAACCCGAACTGTAAAGTTCGGGTCCGTACCGAACTTTAGCTTTTTCCCGAACCCGGACTTTGCGCAAAAGTCCGGGTTCGGGTTTGGGTTCGGGAATCTAATTACGCAGTTAGAAATGCTTCAGGGGCCAGCCAATCACCTTTTGATTAGCTGGTGTGCCCTTAGAAGCCATCATAGCCATGCCTACTAATGGCATGGCTGTGATTGGTCAGTGCAACATGTGACCTAGCTTCTATATAAGCTAGAGGCACACAGCACACACGTCACTCTGCTTCAGAATAGATAGGGAGAGGATCTTGTCTGCTGCTGCTGCTTTTAGGGAGAGATAGAAAAATACATGAGTTAGTCCTGATTCTGGAATCTGAGGGAAAAGATAGAGAGACAGTGTAGTGTAGGGCCAGGTTCCTGTTTTTTGCTTTTAGGGAGAGAGATATATTATATAGGAATAGGAGTCCAGATTCAGAGATATAACTCAGCGATCTGCATAGGTTTACCTGTTTGTGTTGCAGTGCAGTCTTTTTACACTGCTATGAGCCCAGTGTCAGAGAAAATCTACCTTTTATCTGCAAGCTCAGTGCACCAGCACTGCATATATTACGTTGAGAGATACACCATTTCCATACTGTGGGTGTATTCTGCTCTTGGAAAAAGATCCATTTAGGACCAAAAAAAAAAAAGGCACTTTATTGTGCTCTTTTCCAAAAGACCCATTAAGGGCAAAAAAAATAAAAAATTTCCATTTTATTTTGCTCGTGCAAAAAAAGACCAGTTTAGGGCAAAAAAAATAAATAAAAAATTTGCACTTTAATGTACGCTTGCAAAAAGACCCATTTAGGGCCACAAAAAATATTTTGCAGTGTGTTATACATATGTGGAGGCGTGTGAAATAAACCATTTCTATATATTTGTCTTCTACTGTGCTATTCAAAAAAAATGTTGTTTTTTTAGTATAGCATTTTCTGCAGTTCTGTAGCTGTGCGATTCAGCGGTTACGTACTGTGGGTGTGTTGTGGTCTTCCAAAAAACGCCATTTAGGGCCACAAAAAATATTTTGCAGTGTGTTATACATATGTGGAGGTGTGTGAAATAAACAATTTCTAAATAGTTTTCTTCTACTGTGCTATACTAAAAAAACAACATTTTTTTTTAATAGCATTTTCTGCAGTTCTGTAGCTGTGCGATTCAGCGGTTACGTACTGTGGGTGTGTTCTGCTCTTCCAAAAACACCCATTTAGGGCAACATCCTAAATTTGGAAAATATGAGGAGAAAGTCAAAGGGACGTGGTGGCCCCGGTTGTGGTGCTGCTGGTGGAGCTCCTGTTGCAGGGAGAGGACGTGGTGGATCTGTGCCAGATACACGCACAAGTGAAACACCTTCCTCAGGTGCGAGTAGGCGACCGAGCCTGCGGCGGTATTTTGTCGCGCCTAATGAGGCTGTACGAATGTTTAGGCCAGGACAAGTACAGGCGATAGTAGATTGGGTTGCTGACAGTGCCTCGGGTTCCTTCACATTGTCTCCCACCCACTCTTCTGATGAAAGATCAGAGTTGGCACCTGAAACCCATGTCCATCAGTCTTTCACCTCACCCCCTTGCAAATCAGCCAAGCAGTCTGAGCCCCAAATCATGCAGCAGTCTCTTCTGCTTTTCGATGACTCTGTTAGCAGGGTTTCCCAGGGCCATCCACCTAGCCCTGCCCCAGAAGTGGAAGAGATTGAGTGTACCGATGCCCAACCACTTATGTTTCATGATGAGTACATGGGAGGACCATCGCAGCACGTCTTGGATGATGACGAAACACAGGTGCCAACTGCTGCTGCTTTCGCAATTGTGCAGACAGACAAGGAGGGCAGGGGTGAAGACTGGGTGGAAGATGATGTGGAGGACGATGAGGTCCTCGACCCCACATGGAATCAACGTTATGCAGGTGACCAGTGTAGTTTGGAGGAAGAGGCGGTGGTCGCACAGAGCCACCAGCACAGCAGAAGAGGGAGCAGGGTGCAAAAGCGGAGCGTCCGTCCCCTAGACAGTATGTCTGCTACTGCCCAACGCAGCAAGGGACCGAGCACACCAAAGCCAGGTCCAAGGAGTTCCCTAGCGTGGCAGTTCTTCACACAATGTGCTGATGACAAGACAAGAGTGGTTTGCACGCTGTGCAATCAGAGCCTGAAGCGAGGCATAAATGTTCTCAACCTGAGCACAACCTGCATGACCAGGCATCTAAGTGCAAAGCACGAGCTGCAGTGGAGTAGACACCTCAAAAACCAAGAAAGGTCTCTGGCTCCTCCTGCTTCCTCTTCTGCTGCAGTCTCGGCCTCTTCATCCACCTCTGTAGTGACAGTGGCACCTGCCACCCCACAAACAGAGGATCTGCCAGCAACACTACCACCTGGGTCACCAACCATCTCCACAATGTCCCATTGAAGCGTTCAGCTCTCTATCTCCCAAACATTGGAGCGGAAGAGGAAGTACCCCCCTAGCCACCCGTGATCCCTGGCCCTGAATGCCAGCATTTCAAAACTCCTGGCCTTTGAAATGCTGTCATTCCGTCTGGTGGAGACGCAGAGTTTTAAAAGCCTGATGGCATTGGCTGTCCCACAGTACGTCGTGCCCAGCCGCCACTACTTTTCCAGGCGAACCATCCCTTCCCTGCACTACCAAGTGGGGGACAAAATCAGGTGTGCACTGCGCAACGCCATCTGTGGCAAGGTCCACCTAACTACGGATGCGTGGACCAGTAAGCACGGTCAGGGACGTTATATCTCCCTAACAGCACACTGGGTAAATGCAGTGGCGGCTGGGCCTGAGGCAGATAGCAGTTTGGCGCATGTCCTTCCACCACCGAGGATTGCAGGGCGCTTTAGTTTGCCTCCTGTTGCTAACTCCTCCTACTCCGCTTCCTCATCCTCTACCGCCTCCTCATCCGGTCAGCGTAACACCTTCACCACCAACTTCAGCACAGCCAGGGGTAAACGACAGCAGGCAGTTTTAAAACTTTCCTGTTTGGGGAAAAAAAACCACACCGCGCAGGAGTTGTGGAGGGACATGGAACAACAGACCAATGAGTGGTTGCTGTCAGTGAGCCTCAAGCCCGGCCTGGTGGTGTGCGATAATGGGCGAAATCTCGTAGCAGCTCTGGGCCTAGCCGGTTTGACGCACATCCCTTGCCTGGCGCATGTGCTGAACTTGGTGGTCCAGAGGTTCCTTAAAAATTACCCCAATATGCCAGAGCTGCTGCAGAAAGTGCGGGCTGTGTGTGCGCACTTTCGGCGTTCTCACTATGCTGCTGCTCGCCTGTCAGCGCTGCAGCGTAACTTCGACCTTCCCGCTCACCGCCTCATATGTGACGTGCCCACAAGGTGGAACTCCACCTTGCACATGCTGGCCAGACTGTGCGAGCAGCAGCAGGCGATAGTGGAGTTTCAGCTGCAGCAATCACGCGTGAGTCGCTCTGCGGAACAGCACCACTTCACCACCAATAACTGGGCCTCCATGCGAGACCTGTGTGCCTTGTTGCGCTGTTTCGAGTACTCCACCAACATGTCCAGTGCCAATGACGCCGTTCTCAGCGTTACTATCCCAGTTCTATGCCTCCTTGAAAAAACGCTTCAGGCAATGATGGAAGAGGATGTGGCACAGGAGGATGAGGAGGAGGAGGAGGAAGCGGGATCATTTCAAAGGCTTTCAGGGCAGTCTTTCACAAGTGGCTACGAGGGTGGGTTCCTGCACCAACAAACGCCAGGTACACAATTGTCCGGCAGAAAGGGCACAGTTCTGGAGGATGACGAGGTGGAGGAGGAGGAGGAGCCATTTTCACAGCAGGGTGGCACCCAGACCAGCTCGTGGCCATCACTGGTGCGTGGCTGGGGGGATACAGAGGACACAGACGATACACCTCCCACAGAGGACAGCTTTTCTTTGCCTCTGGGCAGCCTGGCACACATGAGCGATTACATGCTGCAGTGTTTCCGCAATGACCGCTGAGTTGCCCACATTTTAACTGGTGCTGATTACTGGGTGGCCACCCTGCTGGATCCCCGTTACAAGGACAACGTACCATCCTTAATTCCCTCACTGGAGCGGGATCGTAAGATGCGCGAGTACAAGCGGGCGTACGGTGGAAGCACAAGGCGAAGGCAGAGGAGGAGGAAGAGGTCGCCAACGCAGCCGGGGCACCGGCAGCACCTCAGAAGGCAGGGTTAGCATGGCTGAAATGTGGAAAAGCTTTGTCACCACGCCACAACAACCAGCACCACCAGCTGAGATGGAACGTCTTAGCAGGAGGCAGCATTTCACCAACATGGTTGAGCAGTATGTGTCCACAGGCCTACATGTACTGGATGACGGGTCTGCCCCCTTTAACTTCTGGGTCTCCAAATTGGGCACATGGCCTGAGCTTGCCCTTTATGCCTTGGAGGTGCTGGCCTGCCCTGCAGCCAGTGTATTATCTGAACGTGTATTTAGCACGGCAGGGGGCGTTATCACAGACAAGCGCAGCCGCCTGTCCAGAGCCAATGTGGACAAGCTCACGTTCATTAAAATGAACCAGGCATGGATCCCACAGGACTTGTCCGTACCTTGTGCAGAATAGACATGTATACCGGTGTTGTGACAAAAACTGTCCGGCCATCGGATTGTGTCCGGCCCGTACTGCGAAGGCGCAGCGCTTGCGCAGTACAGAGGACAAGGAGATTCACAAAATCTCCGAAGATGAACGGCGCCTGCGCCGTGAGTGCATGTTCAAGCCCCAACATCCAAGTGGACATACGGTAGCACATAGTAACAGGGCCCCTCACGGGCTCGATTCGATCGCCACGCTTCGGGCACGGCCTCACTTGGCTTGGCTTGAACCACGGATGGTGTGGCCTTCACCTGAACTCACCACGCAGGCGCCGTTCATCTTGGGAGATTTTCGAAATCCTCTTGTCCTACATACTGAGCAACCGCAGTACAGGGTGGACACTATTCGACGGGGGACAGAATTCGACACATCACTGGCCTTACCCAGCCATTGTTGTATTTTTGAACCAGTGTTGGCTACCTCGTCCTCCTCCACCGCCGCTTCCACCTACACAGCCACATCCACCGTCACCTCAACCTCCTACTCCATATGGACCTCGTCCTCCTAGGTCAAGATTATAATTTTTATTTTATTTTTTTGTAGCGCACAGATCCTTTCCCCCTTACCTGCCTTTATGTTGTTGGCTCCTCGCAGGAGGGAGAAAGGCACACCGCACTACCAGCCCGTACCCTCCTATAAAAAGAGGTTGAGCGGTGTACTTGACGGGCCGTGTCCACAGCCGGAGTCAAAACTCCTCCAGAGGATGATTCTCACCTCTACTGTAGGTAGAGGCAAGTCCTTTAATTCCCAGTAAAGTCAATGTCCACATCAGCTGAAATTACAACTCTTATTCTCTCATGGCAAAATAAACTCTACTCGGATAGAAAAGGTTAGAGCAAAGAAACAGGACAGCTTAAGGTGTGGAGGAGGTCCAGGCACAAACGTAGCACATTCACTTCACTGCTTAGGTTTCTCAAACAGTTTTAGGTGCACGGTCTCTGCCACAGACCTTGAGGTTGGTCTCTGCCACAGACCGGGTGTACAAGGCCCCTGCCACGGACCTGGAGAACTTTGGTCTCTGCCACAGACCAGGGTGAATAAGGCCTCTGATACAGTCAAGATGACCTTGAGCTTCTCCTTCTACGAACCTAGCCCATATCAAGGGGAAGACATCCCTCCAGGGAGTCAACAGACCCTTCCTTCACCGTGACTCCCGCATCGGTCCATCAGAATGATCCTCCCTTCCCTGGAACATGGTCCCCTACACGAGGCGGCACCCTAAGACTACTCGACCCTTAGCGGACTCCAGACGAAGGCTCTGGACTCCAGGCTTTACTCCCGCACCTAGGCCTCCATAACCAGGGCAGCAGGAACTCCAGGATAGTACCTCACCCCGGGCTAAAGGTACCCGAGATGGAACAGGAACACATGCACCCAGGCCGAAGGCACCTGGGCGTGGACCCCACTGGACATCAGCCCCCAGGCCAAAGGTCTGCCCCTTTTATATGCTCTCCCGGCATGCACAGCAGGTTCCCCGCCCCGCTGTACTACTGCCAAGAGGGGACACAAAAGGCACAGCACTGTATCGGCGGTTCAACCCTAGCCTACCATGGCAGCGCCACCTGTAGGCCGCAGGGAACTGCACACCAATACTGTCCCCCGAGGACAAAATGGTCCATGAATCCTACAGAATTAGGGTGTTTGAGCCTATTTACCACTCAAACACTTCCCTTAAATTTAGCACCCTGCTACATTTTTATTTAAAAGTATTTTATTTTCCCACTAGCTTATCCATTAAATTGAATAATTTATTCCAGAAAGGGCGTATTCTGGGGCATTCCCACCATATGTGTGGCATCGTGCCGTTGAGTTTCTGAGGTTCTTAATGACTTCCCGTACCTCTTCTGCTGAAAAGGGGGCCTCCAGCATATTTTTTAATTTTTTTTAAGTTATTTTAAGTCATTTCCCTATCCACATTTGTTTGCAGAGCACTTGCCATGCTCTTAACAACATTTTGCTGCCATTTGCAGCCCTCTAGCCCTTTCCATTACTTTTTTAGAGCCTTTTTAGTCCTTAGAAGTCCGGGTCCCCATTGACTTCAATGGGGTTCGGGTTTGGGTTAAAGTTCGGTCCCGAACACGAACTTTTTTCCGAAGTTCGGCCGAACCCGAACATCCAGGTGTCCGCTCAACTCTAATCACCATTTAGTCCATATATTTTTTTTTTCAAAACTTTATTTATTTTCACTTTTTGTGCACAGATAAGTGTGGAACACAAAATAGCCGGTACACTAAAATACCGGACAGATCACAGGTATCACACAGACTGCTAAGGATAAGCAGCAGACACCGGCAGGGTGTTCACTAAATTTATAACGGTGTCATTTTATTTTATTTTATTAAATGGTTAGAAGGTTTATCACTTTACCCACTAGAAGCACAGATACACAGGGTTACTTACCTGAGCTCTCGTGGAATTAACCCTTTTCCCATTCCCACCACTTATATCAGAGCGGCTTCCACATTGCTTTACCAGTCTAGGCTGGCTTAGGAAGGGAATTGCACACCGGGGGACTACCCTATGACATATAGGGGCCCACCACGGCACCCCACTCCGCTCTCATAAACACCACACATTAGCAGCGCCACCACCCCCTACCCTATACATAACACTCTCTGAGCATGCCCAGAAACATCCAGGTGCTGTTCACACACAAAAAGCACCAAAAAAAAAACTAACTGCCTGGGCATGCTCAGAACAACACAAATGAAGCTAGCAGAAAATACCCCCCCCCCCGTCCAAAATTAAGCACATCATCCAGCATGCTACAAAATTAGAGATGGGACAAACCCCCCCCCCCCCTACCAACAAATACCATTGCAGTCTATGGGAACTGACTTGTTAATTTTGCTAGTCCCCTATTGGCTGGCTTTTCTTCTAGTTATTGGCCTTAAAATGGGGGCCCAGGTCCCACCCTAAGGGACATATATCAATGTCACCAATTTGGACAACACCAAAAACAAAACAAGGAGAAGTGCCTTTAAATATGCCAAATTGCTTAAGGGCCATTTCACACCACATGCAGTCCATTGCGTTTTTTATGCATTAAAAATGCATAGAAAGTTGGTTACATGGTTCTAAATGGCAGTGTTTGTTCCAGTGCGTTCCAGTTCCACAAAAAAAGTAGAACATGCTGCATTTTACCTGCACTGGACTGTACTGGAACACAGCAAAACGCATCAAAAACGCACTGGAACGCACCGGAACACACCTAAATGCACCAAAAACGCACTGGAACACAATTGTCCTTATCTATGGTTAATAAAAAAGAGGGGTGAAAAAAAAGCACTGGACTTCATCAAAAACGTACCAAAAATGCAATGGAACGCATCAAAAACGTGCATGCAAAAAAGCACCTGGAACGCATCCGGATTGCGTTTCTATGGTGTGAACTGGCCCTAGTTCCAGGTGCTTTTCTGCATGCACGTTTTTGACATGTTCCAGTACATTTTTGATGCGTTTTTGATGGTCCAGTGGTTTTTTCCCCGTTTTCTCTTAGGACAAGTGTGTTGCAGTGCGTCTTTGGTGCATTTAGGTGCGTTCCGGTGCATTCCAGTGCGTTTTTGGTACGTTCCGTTGCGTTTTTGATGTGTTTTACTGTGGTCCTGTACAGTTCTGTACATAAAAAATGCAGCATGACCAATTTTTTTTTTCCTTTCTGAAACACACTGCAGTGGTGTGAACTATGCCATTGGCATTAATGTGATCAACTTTCTTTGCGTTTTTCATGCATCAAAAAAACGCACTGCACTGCATCCGGTGTGAACTGGCCCTAAATATCATACCTGGGGGGTGTCTATAGTATGCTTGTAAAGTAGAGCATGTTTTCCATGTTTATAACAGTTCGAGAGCAAAATGACATTTCTAAAGTAAAATAATAGTCATTAAAAAGTACTCGCAGCTGTAATGAATTGCTGGTTCCCGTCAATACAGATAAAAGTCATTGAAAGTCCTTGAAAAAAAAAAAAAACGCGTGGGGGTTCCCTTCAGGTCTGGTATGGATATTAAGGGGAACTCCGCACCAATTTTTTTAAAAAAATGGCGTGGGGGTTCCCCACAAAATCTGTACCAGGCCTTTCAGGTCTGGTATGGATTTTAAGGGGACCCCCGCGCCAAACTTAAAAAAAAATGGCGTGGGGGTACCCCTAAAAATCAACACCAGACCCTTATCCGAGCACGCAACCTGGCAGGCCGCAGGAAAAGAGGGAGTGACGAGAGAGCGCCCCCCTACCTCCTGAACTGTACCAGGCCACATGCCCTCAACATGGGGAGGATGCTTTGGGGTTCTGTGACCCCAAAGCACCATGTCCCCATGTTGATGGGGACAAGGGCCTCATCCCCACAACCCTTGCTGGTGGTTGTGGGGGTCTGCGGGCGGGGGGCTTATTGGAATCTGGAAGACCCCTTTAACAAAGGGGACCCCCAGATCCCGGCCCCCTGTGTGAAATGGTAATGGGGTACAAATGTACCCCTACCATTTCACAAAAAAAAGTGTCAAAAAGGTTAAAAATGACAATAGCCGGTTTTTGACAATTCCTTTATTAATGTCTTCTCCTTTCTTCCATCTTCTTCCATCTTCTTCTTCCACCTTCTTCTTCCAGCTTCTTCTTTTCTCTATTCAGGTTTCTTCCTCCATCTTGTTCTTCATCTTCCTCTTCATCTTCATCTTCATCTTCCTTCGGTGTTCTCGTCCGCATCTTGCTCCGGCTTCTTGTTCTCTTCTTTCTCCAGCCACTCCGCTTGAATTCGAGGTTCCCGCTGTGTGACGCTTCAGTTCTTCAGTTCTCCTCTGGGTCCGCTGCCACCCGGTGACCCCGCCCCCCTCTGACGCACATTGATTTCACGGGGACTTTCCCCGTGGTGTCAGAGGCGGGGGGAACAACCGGGTGGCAGCGGACCCAGAGGAGAACTGAAGAACTGAAGCGTCACACAGCGGGAACCTCGAATTCAAGCAGAGCGGCCGGAGAAAGAAGGGAACTGTCAGAGACCCAGCGCTGCAAACACCTACTTCTGGGTGTCAGCAAGGAATGCCCGTTCCGCAAATGCTAATGCGCATGCACGAAATGTGCACGCCCATGTGTGAAATGCACGCGCCCATGCGCATGCGCGAGCCCCTTCCAATCCCGGCGCACTGCACCCTTTTTAAACCTGGATCACCTGAGTGTCAGTGCTGGATTGTCTTTTAAGCTAGTACCTTGGCTCCCGTGTAAACCTGTTATCGGATTGACCTGCTCCTAAAAGATACCTGGCTTGTTTGACTACCCTTCTCGGATCTCCCTTACCGGTTCTCCTACCTCTGCCTGCTTTACTGACCAACGGCCTGGACTTTGACCACGAACCTGCCTCTTGATTTGGTACCTCTCTGCTAGCCCGTTGCTGACTCCTGCCTTCACCTGTTTATTCTCTTGTATCTTCCCTGCACGGATCTGACGCTTGGTTCCCGCAGCACTTGTGCTCTAAGAGGTCTTCAGTATCTCCCAGAGACTCTATCTGCATCAATGGGCACCTGCACCTTCTCAGGACCCTGCATTTCCCTGTCCTCACCTCCAGGTGCTGCGGGGACCGGGATCGTGCGAGAGGCCGCCCCCACTTCCTCGGCTCCGCTGTAAGGTACGTGACAGGAACAAAAATCCGGAGCAAGATGCGGACGAGAACACCGAAGGAAGAAGGAAGATGAAGATGAAGAGGAAGATGAAGAACAAGATGGAGGAAGAAACCCAAATGGAGAAAAGAAGAAGAAGATGGAAGAAGAAGGTGAAAGAAGAAGAAGGAAGAAGATGGAAGAAAGGAGAAGACATTAATAAAGGAATTGTCAAAAACCGGCTATTGTCATTTTTAACATTTTTGACCGTTTCTTTGTGAAATGGTAGGGGTACATTTGTACCCCGTTACCATTTCACACAGAGGGGGCGGGATCTGGGGGTCCCCTTTGTTAAAAGGGGCTTCCAGATTCCAATAAGCCCCCCAGCCGCAGACCCCCACAACCACCGGGCAAGGGTTGTGGAGATGAGGCCCTTGTCCCCATCAACATGGGGACATCCTCCCCATGTTGAGGGCATGTGGCCTGGTACGGTTCAGGAGGGGGGGGCGCTCTCTCGTCCCCTCCTCTTTTCCTGCGGCCTGCCAGGTTGCGTGATCGGATAAAGGGTCTGGTGTGGATTTTTAGGGGGACCCCCACGCTATTTTTTTTTAAGTTTGGCGCGGGGGTTTACCTTAAAATCCATACCAGACCTGAATGGCCTGGTACGGATTTTGAGGGGGACCCGCACGTCATTTTTAAAAAAAAAATTGGCGCGGAGTTCCCCTTAATATCCATACCAGACCTGAAGGGCCTGGTAATGGAATTTGGGGGGACCCCACGGATTTTTTTTTTTTATCAATTACTTTTTTCTATATTGACGGGAGCCGACAATTCATTATAGCCACGAGTGCTTTTAAATGCCTTTTTTTTCCTTTCGAAATGTCATTTTGCTGGCGCACTGTTATATAATGGCAAGTTCAGAGCTGCGCCTGTTCAACTTATGCAAATTGATTTACGTAACTTGACATTTACGAAGATTTTGCTGGCGCAGTGTCCCGGCACATTTGAACAAGTGAAATTCCCGCGCTGGGCTAAAAAAAAACTCTTGCAGTTCTAAACGTACTTGCCGGCGCAGCGGGCTGGTTCTGAAAAAGTTACTTTCTCACTCTATTTTGGGCATATTTGTTACTTGGGCAGGTGTCACTTCACTTCCTCACATCACCCCACATCACCACCATTATATTGGCACTTCCAGCTTCTTTATATTTTAATTTGAAGATGCCGTGCGCCAGGTCCATAATGGCGCACTGAGCGCCTCCTCCCGTGCGCCGAGAACACTATAGTAAATGGGGAATAGCGTTGCGCTACCGGCGCACATGTTTTGTAAATACCAAAACAGCCGTTACGCACGCAGATGCGCCAATACTCATGGCGGAAACGTTTCGTAAATCAGCCCCTCTGACTCTCTCTATCTCTCTCACAACGCCGCAACACACTACACAAGCCTGACGTGCAGGCGGCCTTTAATAGTGTGGGGCGTTTACTTAATCCCCTGAGACATAATTGGTCAAAGGCACCCTGCCTTTGGCCAATTATGGCTCTCTTTGCTGAAGGCGCTGTGATTGGCCAAAGCATGCGGGTTATAGTATAGTGCATGCTTGGCCAATCATCAGCCAGCAATGCACTGCGATGACGCAGTGAATTATGGGCCGTGACGCGGCGATCGAATTTGGCGCGAACGCCCCATAATGTTCGATCTTCTTCGAACGATCGAACAGCCGATGTTCGAGTCAAACTCATGTTCGACTCAAACTCGAAGTTCATCCCTAATTACTAATGTTTGAATATTTTCATTCTATACAATAATGTTTTGCATTTGAGGAATTAATATTATGGTACCAACCATGCTCATGTGCCATTGGCTATTGGGTAGGGATGAGCTGAACACAAGTTCGGTTCGCACCAAAATTTGTGCGAACACCGTTAAAGTCTATGGGACACGAACATGAAAAATCAAAAAGTGCTAATTTTAAAGGCTTATATGCAAGTTATTGCCATAAAAAGTGTATGGGGACCTGGGTCCTGCCCCAGGGGACATGTATCAATGAAAAAAAAAAGTATTCAAAAATTCAGTTTTTTCAGGAGCAGTGATTTTAACTGCTTGTCCACCGCCCACCGTCAAATGACGGCGGGCAGAAGACCCTATTGTTCTGGGCGGACGTCATATGACGTTGCGCCTTCCGAAGCCACTAGGGGGCGCGCGCCACCGCGTCGCTGGGGACCTGATGTGCGTGCCGAGTAACTGAGCAGGACCGTGGATCTCTGTGTGTAAACACAGAGATCCATGTCCTGTCAGGGAGAGGAGACCGATGGTGTGTCCCTTGTACATAGGGACAACCATTGGTCACCTCCCCCAGTCAGTCCCCTCCCCCACAGTAAGAGTCACTCCCAGGCAACACATTTAACCCCTTCCTCACCCCCTAGTGTTAACCCCTTCCCTGCCTGTCACATTTATACAGTAATCAATGCATTTTTATTGCAGGGATCACTGTGAATGGTCCCAAAAATGTGTCAAAAGTGTCCGCTGCAATATCGCAGTCACGATAAAAATCACTGATTGCAACCATTGCTAGTAAAAAAAAAAATTATAAAAATGCTATAAATCGGGGGGCGTGGCCTGGACATGGCGGAGTGAGGCAGCTTTTTATCAGAGCTCCTGGCCTGAACCCTCATGCCCCGGCATATAATACCTTTTCACCGGTATGAGCACCACTAAAAGATACAAGACCAGAGCAGCATCCAGGGGGACGCCTTCCGCCAAGAAATCTGGGGATATTCATCGCTATTTCAAGACCCTACAGGAGGTCTCCCCCGGAGCCAGGGCGACGGCACCACGAGGCCCAGCACGCGGAGTTACACAGCAGGCCCAAGACACAGATTCGGAAGAGCCATCACCGGACACCCCACCACCGCCCGACCTCTCCCCAGAAAGGCGCACAGGACACTGCCGAGCAGCAATGGCATCACCCCACCCGCCGGAGGCCGCCTTGCTGGAGCAGGAGATCAGGGAGATGTTGCAGGCCCTCCCGACTCAGACCGCCATTGAGGCCCTGATCCTCCGCCTGGAGGAGACCCACAGGCAGGATATCCAAGAGGTGAGGGGTGAAGTGTCCACCCTTACAGATCGGGTGGCGACGGGAGAAACATCAGTGTCATCCCTGGAGGCCCGGGTGTCGGCTCTGGAACAAGCACGAGACCATCACCGAGACACCGCGGTAGCGCTACAGCTTCACGTCGAGGACATCGAGGACCGGAGTCGCCGCAATAATCTGCGGCTCCGAGGCATCCCGGAGTCCACGGAGATGGAGAACGTCGGAGACACTGTCCGGGGGGTTTTCCGGACTGTGCTGGATGACCCCGAGGCGGACATCATTCTGGATAGGGCGCACAGAGCCCTAGGCCCCAAGCCGGCGGACCCTAGTAAACCGCGGGATGTAATATGCCGGCTACACCGCTACTCCCAGAAGGAGGCCATCCTGAGGCGCGCGTGGGACCATGGCGACGTGGAGGCGAACGGATCGCAGGTTCGGATCCTCCAGGACCTGTCCAGATCAACCTTACGCCGGAGGGCCCTGCTCCGCCCGCTTTTGGACTTAGCTAGGCAACGCGGCTTCACATACAGATGGGGATACCCCCTTGCGGTAACCTTTCGTGGTGAACATGGGGCCTTCACACTCCAGACCTCGGCGGACCTACCAGCCCTATTCCGCTTCCTCGATGCGGAGCCGATCCCAATCCCGGACTGGTTGCAGATTCTTCCACGCCAGCAGGGACGGTCCGGTGCCTCGGCCCAGCGCGGACCTCTACCACCCCGCCAGCACCAGCGCGGCAGACGAAGGCGGCGGTCCGGCTCTGGAGGGGCACCACGTGAGTAACCCCGAAGCCTCCAGTCCCTGGTCGGTCTCCCCCCCCGGGGCTCGCCTCTTTAGTGGCTGGCAGGGGATGATACCCTGACTTTACCCATCAGTGGAAGCTCTGCCCAGGAGTGACTGCCCTTTTCCGTTTTTGAAACCCCCCCCATCCCCTCCGCACTGCGGCATGGCAGCTCCCCTCACTATGACCGGGGGGACCCTTCCCCACCACCCCACTCTGGGGATCGGATGACCTCCCTCCCGCGGCCGGCGTTTCTAGATACACTGGAAGCCTTCCAGTGACTCACTGCGGCCTCCTGACCCTGTAACGGCCACCAATCAAGATGACCTCCAGGCAGACTTTTACGGTACTACCCACCTGGCTTCTGAATGGGGTTGGGGGGAACCGGCTGATTGCACTTCTGCTGGGGGGTCGGGGGAGGTTTGATCTGTTTTCCCCCTGGGGGGGGGGATCTGGAACATTGCATTGAAAGAGAGGGTACTGCTGTGGTTTTGAGCCTGGAGGGGACCTGGGGGGGTGGGGAACCACTTGGGACCGACTGTCCCCGTGCCATTCCTGGACTCCTACTGACATACTGTCTCCTCACCCTCATGCTATGAACCCTCACTGTATTGCCTCCCTGCATTGCCGGAGAGGGGGGCTCCCTCCCAGCTGAACAGGTTTCTAAGGGGCTTGCATTTCCCAGTTGTATACATATACGCAGGCCCAGTGGGGGATCGGGGGAGGTGGGCTACATGTGGAGCGGGGATGGGGGTTTGCTACAAATAGATAATGCACTTAGACCCTGCATCTTATGCCAGTAATTCTTGCACTGTTTCTGTTGCCCTGGTTATACGATATATTCTATGTTTTTCTTGTTATGCTCTGTTTCTTGTATTCTTGACATTATACAGCAGTTTGACGAATGTTTTATCTTGTTTGCCATACTGATACCTGTTTAGCTACCATTGTACTTTGCCGGGGGTGGGTGGGGAAAGCGGAGAGTTCGCCTACTGGCTCTGTCCAGTCACCTTCCCACCTAGGTTTGCGCTCCATCACCGGGGTTTTCTCTGGCGAGCGCCACAGCCGTTTGGGCTGAATTAGATTCTTTACCACTGCCGTACGCTCTAGTAACGGTCTTCTAATTTTTCACGGCTCTCTAGGAGCTAGCTCTCTTCTCTCCACTTTACGCCTATCCTTTTCTGATCTGTTTTTCCTCCTACACCTGTGGTTTTTTTTTCTCTTTCTAATTTTTTATTTTTTTTGATCCCCCCATTGATTTCCGTTGTACGGGAATTTTCCTCGAACATGGATGTCCTTAATATAATCTCCCTGAACGTGAAGGGCCTAAACACGCCGGAAAAAAGGCGAATGCTCCTTCACGATATGCGCAGTAGGAGGGCGGATGTCGTCCTGCTGCAGGAGACTCACTTTCGGGAGAACAACCTCCCATTACTGAAGAACAGGCACTACCCCCTAGCCTATCACTCTAATTATACTGAAGCCAAGTCCAGAGGGGTAACTATTCTCATCTCCGCCAGAGTACCCTGGCGGCTGCTTGACTCTCAGGTAGACAGAGAGGGCCGTTTCCTATTTCTGAAAGGCTTAGTTGGGGACAAGAAGATGACCTTAGCAAATCTTTACACACCTAAACAACACCAAGACGTGTTCCTAAAGAGGAGACTGACCCATCTCATGCGTTTCGCGGAAGGCCAGCTTATAGTGGGCGGAGACTTAAACATCCCCCTGATACCCCTTGAGGACACCTCCTCCGGGACTTCATTCACGACACGGGACGTGCGTAAGCGTATAGGACTGGCTCTCCACTCCGCGACACTGATAGACGCCTGGTGCCTCTTCCATCCAGGAGAACGCGACTACACCTTCTATTCCAAGCCACACCAGGTATATTCGCGCATAGATTACTTCCTAGTACCCCACGGGCAGCTCCACGCGATTACAGACACCTACATCGACTCGATCACGTGGTCTGACCATGCACCGATCGGGATGCGATACGCTATATCTGACAATCCACAACGACAGAACCCGCAATGGCGACTCAATGAAGGCCTGCTACAGAATCCAGAGGTTCTGGCGGAGGTTGTCAGGGAATTGAAACACTACTTTGACACCAACACTACCCCTGACAGCAACACCGGGGTGGTATGGGAGGCCCACAAGGCCGTGATTAGAGGACTCCTCATCAAGCACGGGCTAGGCTAAAACGAGCGCGATTGGCCCAATTGGACCTGCTTCTCGCCAAACTGCGCACCTTGGAAGTGACTCATAAGGTGTCCCCGACTATCCAGACTGGCACCGAGCTCGACGTTGTCCGTTCCCAAATAACTGATATCCTTCGGTTCAAAGCTAAGGCGGCGTTGCGTGTGTGTCGGAGGAAAACTTTTGAGTCCGGGGACAAATGCGGGAAGCTCTTGGCTCAAACTTTGCAAACACAACGATTGGCGACCTACATCCCGCACATCATGATCGGTACTGGACAGAAACGAGCACTGCCATTACAGATCTTACAGGAGTTCAGGTCCTATTATAGCTCCCTATATAACCTGACCCCGACTCCGCTCCCTCTCGACGCCACGACGACATACCTGAAAGACTCCCTGATGCCTTCTCTCTCGGAAGAGACTCGGAACCTCTTAGAGGAGCCCATTACACTGTCCGAAATTCAAGCGGCCCTGAAAAACCCTAAACCAGGCAGAGCCCCTGGCCCAGACGGACTTACCAATATCTATTATAAAACCCTACTCCCCTCCCTAGGCCACCACATGGTGACCTTATACAACGACCTTGGGACTGGGCAATCTTTCCATAACACCACGCTGCAGGCACACATCTCGGTCATCCCAAAGGAAGGTAAAGACCCGGCCCAATGTGGGAGCTATCGCCCAATATCCCTCCTGAACACCGACCTTAAGATCTTCACTAAAATTCTAGCGTCCAGATTACAACAGTACCTCCCAAACCTTGTACACCTAGATCAAGTGGGTTTTGTCCCGACCAGGGAGGCGAGAGACAACACCACCAAGATACTCAACCTTCTCCATATAGCGGCCGACACTAAAACGCCGAGTCTGTTCCTGGGTACAGACGCTGAGAAGGCGTTTGACCGGGTCAGCTGGAGCTTCATGTTTGATACGTTGAAGCACGTTGGCCTGGGGAATAAGATGCTGAAATGGGTGGAGCCAGCTTATACGGCGCCCACTGCCAGGGTGAGAGCGAACGGAGTGCTTTCGGAGAAATTCCCGATCACAAATGGGACCAGGCAAGGCTGTTCCCTCTCTCCCCTTCTCTTCGCTCTGACCCTGGAGCCTTTCCTGTGTCACATCCGGCTGAACCCGAACATCACTGGTATAGGGACCCGTGAATCGCGACATAAGGTCTCCGCGTATGTGGACGACCTTATATTTTCCCTGGCGAACCCCTCGACATCCCTACCAGCCCTCCTTCGGGAGTTCGACAATTATGGTCGACTCTCCAATCTGAAGATCAACCTGTCTAAATCGGAGGCCATGGGTATTGGGATCCCGCAGCAACAGCTAGTGAGACTCAGGAACAGCTTTAACTTAAAATGGACGGACTCAGCCTTAAAGTATTTAGGCATATATATACCCACCTCCTTACCCCAATTGTTTAAGCTTAACTTCCCTCCCCTACTCAAAGCAGTCCAAACACTACTAGACAGCTGGAGTGGCGGTCTCCACTCCTGGCTGGGGCGCAGCAACATACTCAAAATGACGATCCTACCCAAGTTCCTCTACCTCCTCCAAGCCCTCCCAATCCACATTCCGAGTGACTTCTTTAAACTTGTCAACTCCTCCCTTTCCCGTTTTCTCTGGGCGGGGAAGTATCCCCGCCTCAGCAGGAAACTGCTTACCCTCCCCAAACTGCGCGGAGGCCTGGCATTACCGGACGTGCGCACATACTATCATGCGGCACACCTCAGTAGACTGCTGGACTGGTGCCGACACACCGACTCCAAGTTGTGGACGCAACTGGAGCAGGACCAATGTGAAGTGCTCCTGAGCAGGGTACCTTGGTGCCAAGCGGCCTTACCGCCTAAACTAAAACACCACCCTCTGATAGGCAATACGGCCGCGGTTTGCTCATTGCTGCTGTCAAAATATGGTCTATCTCCCCGCGACTCCCCCTTGAGACCCGTGATCGGACACCCCCACTTTGAACCAGGATTACACGATAAAAAATTCCGTGAACTACGAGCAGAGGGTCTATACCAGGCATCTCACTTCAGCACTTTGGGTCGTTGGAAAACACACACGGAACTGTCGGACCCCAGCGGCCCTTACAAATTAGACTTTCTGAGAGCTCTACAATTGAGCCATTTCCTCGACAGACTCCCGCCCCCCCCCCCCCCAACGACTCAAGGCAACAGCTCACACCCATGGAGGTAATGTGTACGGAGACTGGGGTGATTTCCCACACGCTATCACTAACATATGCCATACTGACCGAGCCTCCGAATGACTTCTTCCCCCCGTGCTTGACCAAATGGGAGAGTGACTTGAACTGCCACTTCACTGACGCCAAGAAACTACAAATCATCCAACTTACTCATAAGTCCTCAGTATGCTCCAAGGTGCAGGAGACCAACTTTAAGATCCTTACGCGGTGGTACAGGACCCCTGCCCTCCTTCATAAGCTATTTCCTACCTCCTCAGACCTCTGCTGGCGCTGTCAGTCAGAGACAGGCACCCTTCTGCACATATTTTGGTCATGCCCCTGCTACGGAATTTCTGGGGAGAGGTCCGTCGGATCGCCCAGGAATTCTCGGATCGATCGGGTCCGGACGATCCGGCCTATTTTATCCTCCACACGACGGACACCCCGATGCGAACATATAAGAAATCAGTGGTTAGACACCTCTTGGACGCAGCCAAGGCCTGCATTCCACTATCCTGGAAATCCCCACACCCACCGACCATTGCTCAATGGTTACACAAAGTGGATGACATTGGTCGGATGGAGGACTTGATCCTCACCGACCAAAACCGGCGGGAAACATATACCAAGACATGGCGGCTATGGGACATGTTTAAATACTCCGATGAGGGACAGCGCCTCAGAGGATTGACTTCACCGACCTGACGACTGCTTTCTCCCCATTCCATTCCTTGCCCGCCACATCATACACCTACTGTAGATGAGCACCTGGGCCTGTGCAGTCCGCGCCCCGGAATTCATGTTCGAGGACCGCTGTCTCTACCTTCCCTTCCACACCACTCGTTACCCCCTATATTCTGCTAGTCTCCTTCCCCACTCTTAGTCTCTGGAACTTCATTCTGGCTTTTTGTATTATAAGTTTACTCTCATATCTCCGATCTCTCTTTTCTTTACTATGGAAAAATAGAAAATGTAGTTAGGCCGCGCCCGATGGACACGGGGAAGACACCTGCCTCCACCGGCTGGTCACTTATGTTGACGTCCCACAGGAGCGGTCTTACCAGGGTCTCTGGCGGGACAGTTCCCTGCCGGATGTCCTAAGCTGGACCTACACCTTTGAACTCTATGCTATTTATTTCTGTATGTGGGAAACCTGTACGAACGACTGTGGTATGTCTTGCAAGTGTATTATCTCTGTATCTGTGGTCCGGATGGACCGGCCTTCCTGATTTAAATAAAAAAAAAAAAAAAAAATGCTATAAATCTATCCCCTATTTTGTAGCTGCTATAACTTTTGTGCAAACCAATCAATATACGCTTATTGCAATTTTTTTTTTTACATAAAATATGTAGAAAAATACGTATTAGCCTAAACTGAGGAAAAAATTTGTGTTAAAAAAAAAAAGGATATTTATTATAGCAAAAAATAAAAAATATGGTGTATTTTTCAAACTTGTCCCTCTTCTTTTGTTTATAGCGCAAGAAATAAAAACCGCAGAGGTGATCAAATACCACCAAAAGAAAGCTCTATTTGTGGGAAATTTGGGTACAGTCTTGCATGACTGCGCAATTGTCATTCAAAGTGTGACAGCGCTGAAAGCTGAACAATTGCTTGGGCAGGAAGGGGGTGAAAGTGCCCTGTAGGCAAGTGGTTAATAATGCTTAAAGTGAAACAATAAAAAATGAAATATTCCTTTAAATATCGTGCCTGGGGGTGTCCTTAGTATGCCTGTAAAGTAGAGCATCTTTCCCATGTTTAAAGCAGTGCCTAAGCAAAATGAAATTTCTAAAGAAAAAATGTCATTTAAGACTGCTCCCGACTGTAATTTATTGTCGGATCCTGGCAATATAGATAAAAATCATTTAAGTCCCCCCCCCCCAAGTCCATTACCAGGCCCTTTGAATCTGGTATGAATATTAAGGGGAACCCTGCATCAAAATAAAAAAAATTGCATGGGGATCCCCCCAAAATCCATACCAGGCCCTTCAGGTCTGGTATGGATATAAAGGGGAATACTGTGCCAAAATTTGAAAAAAAAAAAACAGGCCACATGCCCTCAACATGGGGACCTTGTCCCCATGTTGAAGCCTTGCCTGGTGGTTGTGTAGGGTCTGCGGGCGGGTGGCTTACCTGAATCTAGAAGCCCCCAGATCCCGGCCCCCCCATGTGAATGGGTATCGGGTACAATGTACCCCTACCCATTCACCAAAAAAAAAGCTGTGAAATGTGACAAAAAAACAATAGCAGGTTTTCGACAATTCCTTTATTGTAAAATAGCTCTGAGCCGTCATCTTCTCCTGGTGCTGTCTCTCTTGCCACCATCTTCTGTCAACATCTCTCCCGCCACCGCCTACTTCTCCAGGTGATGTGTTCTTCCTCGCTGCAGGCTCTGCATGTTACGTCAATGGATGGTCACGCCCCATTGCGGTGTAAGAGACGCCAGACAGCGAGGGACAACACAACAGAGGAAGACAGCGGGGGAGGAAGAACACGGTGACGAGGAAGAACACAGCAGCGGGAGAAATAGGCGGTGGCAAGAGAGACGGCGACAGAAGACGGCGGCAAGAGAGACAGCACCAGGAGAAGATGATGACGGGAGACACAGCTCGGGGGAGAAGAACACTCAGAGCTATTTTACAATACAGGAATTGTCAATGTTTCTTTATCACATTTCACTGCTTTTTTTTGGGGTGAATGGGTAGGGGTACAATGTACCCGATGCCCATTCACAAAGGGGGGGTGGGATCTGGGGGCCCCCTTGTTAAAGGGGGCTTTCAGATTCTGATAAGCCTCCCGCCCGCAGACCCCCACAACCACAAGGGTTGTGGGGATGAGGCCCGTGCTCGGATAAGGGTCTGGTATGGATTTTGGGGGGGACTCTCACGTCATTTTTTTTTACATTTTGGTGCAGGGTTCCCCTTAATATCCATACCAGACCTGAAGGGCCTGGTATGGATTTTGGGGGGACCCCACACAGTTTTTAGTTTTATTTTGATGCAGGGTTCCCCTTAATATTCATACCAGACCCGAAAAGGGCCTGGTATAGATTTGGGGGGGAACCCCACGCCATTTTTGTTAAATTTTGGCATGGGGGGTCCCCTCCGAAACCATATTAGACCCAAAGGGCCTGGTATAGACCTGGGGGGGACCCCATGCAATTTTTTTGTCTGGCATTTTTTTTTACTTTCAGTGGGGAAGCTGCTGACAGCTGATGACTCATTGGTTGTTTAGGACGCGGCAGCTGGCTGCCGCCCCCCCCCCCCCCCGGGTAAGCAACCAGCTATTTACAGTGTTAAAATAATAACCCGCAAAACACATCAAAAATCATGCGGTTCCATTGAAATCTATTACCCGTAAATCGCGTGAAAAAACTCCCCGACCATTTCCAAAAACGCATAGATGTGAACTAATACCATAGTAAACCATGTTAAATGGACTGCAAAACGCACTAAAAAATGCATAGGTGTGCACCTAGGGTCAAGGCCAGTTCACACTGAGCGATGCGGGAACCCTGAGAATCCAGTGCGGGTTCCCGCATCGCATACAACTCGCAGGCAGTTCACACTGCCATATGCAAACTGCTGGGAGTGTCAGCAGAAACCTAATGACACCCCCAAATCAGTTTGCATATCGCAGAGCGAACTGCAAATTCAGACAACACCCATGCGATCCAGTTCTGCTGCGGACCAAAAAAAGAGTCCTGTGCGAGTTTGGTCCGAATGCAAATTCAAACATACAATCTATATGGCTGAGTTTACATCACACAGACATCGCATGTGATTTGCAGTGCGGGGCAAATCACATCCGATGTCGGACAGCACAGCAGTGTGAACCGGCCCTGCCCCTTTCACACTTGTGCGACTTGTCCTGCGACTCGTGTCCATAGACCTCAAGATTAGACTGGCATTGCTTCAAATCACATTAAATTTGCAGCAAAAAGCGCAGCAAAATTGCAGGACTTTCAGGTCGCACAAGTGTGAAAGGGGCCTTATTGACCTCAAGTTGCACTTGTGCGACCAATGCCTGTGTAATCTTGCGGTACATGGACCTCAAGTCGCATCAAAGTCAAACCAAAGTAGTGCAGGGATGAATTTGACCCACTTGCAGGATGCACAAGTGAGAATAGTGCCCAATCCAAAGGTATTATCCATGAATCTCATTCACACTGCTGCGACCTGAAAGTCTCACTATTTTGCTGCCACTTTGCTGCTGCAACTTCGCCCCAACTTCTGGGAATGCCTGTGTAATATTACGCCCTATGTACCTCAAGTTACATGAAAGTCACACCAAAGTAGTACAGGGACTACTTTGAAGTTGTTGCAACTTGAAGTTGCCCAGATATGAATGGTTATCTTTGAGAATCATGGGGTACAACTTGTCATGCAACTCGGAGGTCCAAATTTGCTGGAAAAGTCGCCCAACTGTGAAACAAGTCATATATATTTTAATAGAAAGGAGCTCTCATTTATATTTGCATAGTCCTTACCGATTTACATCAGCAGAACAAATGAAAGAAGTGTAGCGTGCACATGGGCCAGAAGCAAATGTGTGATGATGCCAAACAAATCAATGAACCCCACCCACACCAAATCTAACTACCACATCCACCCCCACATTGAGTAAGCACAAGTACATATCCTACACTTACCCGGCTAATGAGCAGCACCTCCTTTGCTAAAGAGGGACCTCGCCATGTCCACCACAGGAACTTCCGGGTGATTACAATGACTAATTTCCGGGTCAGAAGGTAAAACCATTCTTGTTTGATTGCAACCACGATTAGAATTTCTTTATTTATGTTTATTTGCAGATATGTATTTCTGCATATAATGATATTTGAAGGTGAACTTAAGGGAGTGTGATAAGAAATGGTGTCCCTGGGATAGCAGCAGGTAAATTACAAAGACAAAGGCCCAGTTTGAGCCCTGGTTCACACTGACAGCAGGAGGAAATCGTGCAAGTTCAGCTGAACTCACGCGATTTCATTCCCGCTTGTCAGTCCTGACTGTGGGGGGGGGGGGGGGAATTTCAGAGACATCGTTGCAGGTTTCTGCACTGATGTCAATAAAAATCGCCCTCCGAAGAAAAAAAGTAGTACAGAAACTACTTTTGGAAATTGCGGCGCCGCACCAATTAGAACGGTGCAATTGCCGCCGATTTTGCATGTCAAACACTACGTGCCGGTTCACACTGGGGCAACACGACTTCCAGCGCGACTTTTCAAGGCAACTTGGAGACGACTTGAGTGCGACTTCAGCGCTACTTGGAGCGTCTTACAACGCGGCTTCAAGTCGCCTCCAGGACAGTCGACTTTGCCAGTGGCCAATCACATAATAATCTTCTCTGTTGGAGGGAGGGGTTTGCCTTAGAAAACTATTTTCACTTCCTGGAAAGTTGCTTCAGTTAAAACAGGGGATCCGACTTGGAGGCGACTTCCATTGAAATCAATGGGTACAAGTCGCCTAGAAGTCGCCTTGAAGTAGTACAGGAACCTTTTCTGAAGTCGGAGCGACTTCAGTAGTGTACATTAAGACGGCTCTCATTGACTAACATGTAATTTCTCATGTCGGGCGACACAAGTCGGATCCCAAGTCGCGGTAGTGTGAACCGGCACTACCTATCTAGCTGAATTCATTACCTGCAATTCTCCACAGCTGTTATATATAAAAATGTCACCTTTATCATTTACTTGCAGGTGTGCTGAAGAGATTAGTTTTTTTGGTGCACAAATACATATAGAAATTCTAATGCTGCGTACACACGATCGTGATTCACGGCGGTGAAAACACCGCCGTGAATCCCGACAGGAAAAACGAGGGAACGGCTTGTTCCCCCACACACAGCCGTTTTTCCCGTCATTTTTTTTCTTGGTCGAGAAAAACGACTGTGTGTGGGCTCCGTGGCAGTGTTTCCCTATGGGAAAACTGCCGCGGAAAAAAATGACGGGAATCACGACGAGAAAAATTAGAGCATGTTCTAATTTTTCTCGTCGTGATTAATGCCGTTTTTCCCGTCGGGAAAAATGACAAAAAGCCCACTCGGTCGTTTTTCTTGTTAAAAAGAAAAAAAATGTAATTTTTCTTGACGGGAAAAATGACCACCACCCCCAAAACTAAATTAAAAAGAAGAAAGAGAGAAAAACACACACACACACACACACACACACACACACTAATGCACTTTTATTTTGCCAGCGGAAACAAAGTTATGTACATTAATTTACTAGCTTCCAAAAAAATTCTACAGGATAGATGGTGCTACATTTAGCAAAACAGTTAGCAATTGGGTTTTAATGGCCCTGCTCATAGAAGCCTAAAATGTAAAATGTGTCTAAACCTTAGAGTGGACACAGCTTTACTTTCAGTGTATAAATAGGCAACACATCACATTTTTATCTGCAAGATTACAGAAACATACTTAACAGTCATTATTCTTACAAAGCGTTCCAACATAATGTAGCACTACCCCCGTAGGAGCTGCTGTTTGTTTGATTTGGGTCTACGTCCTGCCTATCAACCCCTGGAAGTGGCTTAAGCCTTCCCTTAGCACAACTGATATGAATAAAGGGATTTTTATAACAGCTTACCTGTAAAATCCTTTTCTTGGAGTACATCACGGGACACAGAGCGACTTAGTCATTACTAATGGTTATATAGTTTACCTTCAGGTGCTGGCACTGGCAACTTCCAAACCGGAAGTACCCTCCCCTATATAAGCCCCTCCCATCCGTGAGCACCTCAGTTTTGTAGCAAAGCAATAAGTGTCCCAAAAAGAGGGGTGGGAGCTCTGTGTCCCGTGATGTACTCCAAGAAAAGGATTTTACAGGTAAGCTGTTATAAAAATCCCTTTTTCTTTTTCGTACATCACGGGACACAGAGCGACTTAGTCATTACTAATGGGACGTCCCAAAGCAATGCCCAATGAGGGGAGGGATACACTATACATAAGCTGGGCGCCATCAGGCATGAGGCTCTTTTGCGGCCTGCAACACACTGCGCCCAAAGGCGACATCCTCCTGACTTCTGACGTCTACCTGGTAGAATCTAGTAAACGTGTGTACTAAGGACCATGTTGTGGCCTTACAGACTTGAGCCAGGGAGGCTTGGTGATGCACTGCCCATGAAGTTCCAACTGCTCTTGTGGAGTGCGCCCTAACTTTGAACGGAGGCGGTCTCCTTTTCAAGCCATAGGCTTGTATTATGACCTGTCGAATCCACTTGGCTAAAGTAGATTTTTGATGCTGCCTGACCCTTTCTGGGGCCTTCCGGCAGAACAAACAAAGTATCCGTTCTACGAATCTGAGCAGTGGCTTTAAGATAAGCTTTAACTGCTCTTACTACATCCAAAGAATGCAATAACTTTTCCTCTACCGAACTAGGTTTGGGGAAAAAGGAAGGAAGAACCACATCTTGGTTCAAATGGAACCTCGATACCACCTTAGGAAGAAGGCTGGATGAGGACGTAATACTACTCCTTATGGACAACCAGATATGGCTCCTTACAGGACAAGGCGGCTAATTCCGATACTCTTTTAGCCAAACAAATGGCTACTAAGAAAATCAATTTCCTGGTGAAAAGAACCAAGGAAATGTGCCGCAATGTTTCAAATGGTTGTTTCTGTAGAACCGACAGAACCAGGTTTAAGTCCCATGGACATATGGGAATACTAACCGGAGGGCTAATACGCATCACTCCTTGTATGAAAGCTTTGACTAATGAATGCAAAGCCAAGGGCCTTTGAAAAAATATTGACAAGGCCGTCTGACCCTTGATAGTACTCAAGGCAAGCTTCCTATGTACAGCCCACTGTAGGAAGTCCAGAATCCTACCTATTACGTACTTACGTGGATGCCATTTCTTGGCCTCACACCACGTGATGTACGCCTTCTAGATCCTATAATAGATCTGCCTGGATACCGGCTTCCTGGCATTGATCATGGTAGATACCACAGGATTAGAGAGCCCTCTCTTTTTTAGAATGTGGGCTTCAATAGCCAGGCCGTCAAACCTAGGGCTGGTAAGGAAGGGTAGTATATCGGTCCTTGCGAAAGCAGGTCCGGACGATGTGGGAGGGTCCAAGGACTTCCCACTGACATTTTTACAATCTCTGCGTACCATGCCCTTCGGGGCCACGCTGGAGCCACCAGAATCACTGGTTTCTTTTCTACCCTGATTCTGCGGATTAATCGCGGTGGGAATGCATATATCAGCTTGAACTGATCCCAAGGGAACACTAGGGCATCCGAACCGCAAGCTAGGGGATCCTTTGTGCGAGACACAAATCTGTCCACCTTTGCGTTGAATCTGGATGCTAGCAGATCTACATCCGGTGTTCCCCACCGCTGGCATATTGCCTGGAAAACCTCGGGGTGAAGAGACCATTCCCCCGGGCATAATTGCTGGCGACTTAAAAAGTCCGCTCTCCAATTTTCCACTCCTGGGATGAAAACCGCGGATATGGCTGTGACATATCTTTCTGCCCATTCCAGGATGCAATTCGCTTCCCTCTGGGCTGCACGACTCCTGGTGCCATCCTGATGATTGATATATGCCACTGCTGTGGCATTGTCTGATTGAATTCTGACAGGTGACCCTTGGAGTTTGGATGTCCATGCTACTAGGGCATACCGGGCTGCTCGTATCTCTAAGAGATTGGTGGGCTGGGCCTTCTTTGCTTCTGACCACTTGCCCTGGAGAGACCATTGCTCCAGTACTGCCCCCCAGCCTATGAGGCTGGCATCTGTAGTGACCACCTTCCAAGAAACCGGACTGAAGGGTTTCCCTTTTTCCAGATTCTGGGGCACCAACCACCAATGGAGGCTCTTGCGAACGGAAGGGGACAGGGACATTGGTAAGTCTAAAGCCTGAACTTTTTTGTTCCAGGCTGACAGTATGGCCCTCTGCAAGTTCCTTGAATGGAATTGACCGTAGGGTACTGCTTCGAATGAAGCCACCATTTTTCCCAGCAGCCTCATACACAGGCGTATGGATGGTTTTCTTTTTTGTACCCACTAAGTGGGTCAAATCTTTCAAAGACGACACCTTCTCTGGAGGTAAGAAAATCTTTCTCTGATTTGAATCCAGTCTTAGCCCCCAAGTATTCCAGACTTTTGACTGGTTTTAGGGCTGACTTGTCTCGGTTGATAATGCAACCGTGAGATTCCAGATACTTGATTATCTTGTGAACGACCACTTCTAGTTTTTTTCACTGAGTGGTCTATCAGCAACAAGTCATCTAGATATGCCATTATCGTTACACCTTGTGTTCCTAGTTTGGCCAATCGTAGGGCCAGAATTTTTGTGAACACTCGTGGTGCTGTGGCCAGACCGAAAGGTAAGGCTCTGAACTGAAAATGGCGCCCTTCTACTGCAAAGCGTAGAAATTTCTGGTGGGCCGGACAGATGGGAATATGCAAATAAGCATCCCTTATGTCGATCGAGGCTAACCATTCCTGCCCTTGTAGGGCGGTGGCCACCGATCGGATCGACTCCATCCGAAAAAGTCCTGATATGTAGGAACTTGTTTAGCCCTTTTATATTTAATATGGGCCTCACGTCCCCATTTGGTTTGGGGACTGTGACAAGGTTCGAGTAAAACCCGAACCCGCTTTCTTCCAAGGGAACCTTCATGATTACCCTTGGAGCAATAGTTGTTCTAGTGCCAGAAGGAGGGATCCACTCTTCTGGGGATCGCTTGGCACGTTTGACCTTATAAAATGGGCAGGAGGAATGTCTTTTAACTCCAGCCTGTATCCCAGACTTACTGCGGAGATCACCCATCTGTCTCTGATGGTGTCCCGCCAGGTCTCTGTGAACAACTGAAGTCTTCCCCTCACCCGATTGAGTGGGGGCAACCCTTCATGACTTGGGGGGAGGTTTTGTACCTCTCTTGACCCAGGGTTTCTTGTTACCCTGTGATTGTCCCTGATTTCTGCCCCCTGGATTTGACCGCGGAGGCCGTCGGAACTGTTTCACAGCCGATGTGCCAGGGACTGGAGAAGTAGGCCTCTTAAAAGAAGGACTTCTACCCTTGTTCTTAACCGGCAAGAGTGTACTTTTACCGGCAGAAGTTTTCTGGATATATTTGTCCAGATCATCTCCAGATAAGCGTTCTCCATGAAATGGGAAGCTAATCAGCAATTTCTTACAGGGAGCTTCAGCAGACCAGTTTTTGAGCCATAGAAGCCTACGCATATGTCTACAGACAGCGTAAAGCGGGATGCCTGTTGGATTGTATCCTTTATGGCGTCCACCGCAACACAAGGCTCTAGGTAGGTCAGCTAGGGCAAGAGCCTGCTGATCTGGTAAGTCCCTTAAGACTTGTTTCAACTGATCTTTCATTGCTTGGCAGACTCCAATCGCTGCTACTGCAGGTTGTGTCACCATGCTTGCTGTAGAGAAAGCAGATTTTAGTAAAGACTCCCAATTTTTTATCTATTGGGTCTTTGAACATTGGAACATTATCTACTGGACATGTCAGTGATTTATTTACACAAGAGATGGCTGTGTCCACTGTAGGGACCCTCCATTTTTTTATGAACTTATCCTCCATGGGATAGATCACTGGAAATCTCTTGGGGGGAGTAAATATTTTATCAGGATGCTCCCAATCCTGGTAAATAAGCCCTTCCAATAAAGGGTGGATTGGGAAGGAACAGACAGCCTGGGGAGCTTTCAGCGACCCCAGCGAGGAAACCGTAGTGGTTGATGGTTCCGCCAGAGGCATTTTAAATGCTGATCGGACCATGTTAGTCAGAGACTGAACCCATAATCTTTCAGCCTGAGATGCTGAGAAAGGTTCTTCCACTGTTGATTCCTCTATAACTGAATCAACCTCATCCTGATCCCCTTCAGGTAGGTCGATCTCTGTGTGGGGCTATTCCTCCACTAACAGGCACTCTGAAGGAGGAGACGGAGATCGGACGCGCTTTCCCTGTGACAGGGAAGCAGCGATCAATGCTGTTAATCTCTCTTCCAATCCTCCCAGAGTTGAGGATAAAACATCCTCTGTTATATATACAGGAGCAGGTGGACTGGGGACAGCCGCAGCACCAGGCACTCCTGCGGGGTTCCTACGGCTACTGACCTCTGAATTTTCAGGAGAGATTGGTGCAGTACAAGCATGCCCAATATCCTCAGAGCCCGATGGAGACCCCTTTGGCTTCCTGGAAGACTTATTTCCGGAGCGTCTGGACGACATATCCTTTAAGCACAAAGCTGAGGTATTCCCGTCGTCATACACCAATTTTGCTGGTAATAGTCTAACACAGTTGCTGCTATATACCAGCTGGTGTCCACTAAAGTGCCTTTCTATGGGGATGCCTGCATCAACCGCCTCTGTGTGCCACCGTTTTGTTGCTAGCTCTGTTTGCATCCAGCTGACACTTGTACTGTGTCTTTTATACATGCTGGGACGCCTGCACATGCGCAGAAGCGCTGCGGCGCGCATCGAGCGTCATCCACCCGCCCCGCCCCTTTTTTTCATAGGAGGCACGTGCACGCGCCCGCGCCCACGCCCGTGCGCCATTGGCGCCCTTTTTTGAAACCAAGCAGGGACTAGGAGCCAGGGCCCTTTTTGCCGGAGGGCCTGTGCGGTGGATGAGCGCAGCAACAGGGCAGAGGAACTGGATTCCCACAGAGAAACTTACCAACTGCCTGGATCTTTTGACTTCAGAAAACCAAAGATCCACATGACAAGAAAAATGGACCACTGCGGCCTCTAGTGGTTTAACACAGGTACCGCGGTCCTCTTTTTTTTTTTTCTTGACTACTATTAAAATTTTACATTTTCCAGTAGTTATAGGCATACACAGATATTAGCGGGAATACCGTTAGGTAACAGACAGACAAATTAGGCTTGGGGGTCCCCCAATAGAACCAAGTTCCTGGGGGCCCCCACTTACCTGTTCCCCGCCGCAGGACTCTGTTTGGTCCACAGAAGCCCAAACTTTACCTATCACGGCAGGCATTGTAATTAAACCTTCAGGGACCGGGTTCCCAAGGATTCCACTCCCCTGGACCTGTATAGCACCCTGCACAGAAAACATCTTGGTCGTGGGTATGACCAGAGCTCTGGATCCCAGGGTCCAGCCCTCCTAAGAGAGGCATTACAGGCAAAACCTTTCTCTTCTGTTGCAAGGCCCGGGTACCGACCGTTTAGCTATGAAGCTTTTTTGGTGGGATCCGGAACAGCTTACTAAGGCCCGTAAAAGAACCTGTACGCAAGCCCAGGAAAACACATGTTACTCTTTGGCCAACACCTTAGACACTGGCAAAAAACTGAGGTGCTCCCGGATGGGAGGGGCTTATATAGGGGAGGGTACTTCCGGTTTGGAAGTTGCCAGTGCCAGCACCTGAAGGTAAACTATATAACCATTAGTAATGACTAAGTCGCTCTGTGTCCCGTGATGTACGAAAAAGAAAAGGAGTGTGAGACCTATTGAGTATTAGGAGACACAATCCTGCATACATCACACAATAACCTGTAAATGTTATTACCTTTGCTGGTCACTAGTCCTTCTAAGTGACAGAGATACTTCACACAAGTTATATGCTTAATCAAAGGTACCTTTACTCAGTATAAAAGGGAAGGGTAAAGCATCACATTAATACACACAGTTGACTCTGCATGCGCATTGCAGAGTCAATAAACCAATAAGGATAGGTATCACTGAGATTAGGTAATAACAGGAAATAACATCAGCTATATATATATGTACATGTATCTATATGTGTCTCTGCACGGCTAACTGGTTGCTCGCGAGCTCCCCCTTTGTTGCAATACCTTGCACGTGTTCATTCCCTATAATAGGTAAGCAAGGCCTATCTGCGTCCCACTCAAAGTTCCTTTCTCCAATGAAGTCTTCGCTAGCCACCGTCGGTGCACAAGTTAAATTGTAATCCACAGGGTTTCAACAAGATGCTGTAATTATCCGCAATATACCTGAGTACTCGTGTGCCTGCCACCCACTAATGACGGATGCACCAATCTCTGATCACATAGTCTCCAGTGAGATACACTAGGCCGCAAGCTGTGGCGTGATAGGTGAAGTGTGGCTGGCACTAACTAAATCACTTTCCTCTAAGGTAGTAGTCAATTCTGGGCAGGTGCCCTTCTCACCAAACAGGCCCGACTTTCAGATAGTGTCCTCTGGCTTGTCCCGGTCACTCGATCTCCACGCTTCTGCTTCAGCTGCAGTCTCCGGACTCCGTCACTAACAGCATATGGTGATGGACGACTCCGGTCTCTGCTGGGCAATCACTCAGGCACTCCCGTAATTTAGGCCCAGGCTTCTGGCCTAATCCTTAGGAAGCAGGCCTCCGTGCCAACTTCCTGCATGATTGAGAGCTGGATCCAGAGAGAGAGACGCTAGCCCCTCCCCTGGTTTAAGTAGTCTGCCCAGAATGCTTTGCGGTGTTGCAATGCACCCTGGGTAATGTAGTCTGTCTTTTACTAAAAGCAACAAAGTCTTTTCTCCTAGCTGATATCTGTCCCAAAGTGCATTAGTTGCATTGTAACACTTATACCACCGGAGGGAGCCGGATTCCTTCTTACATATGGACATCCTGCTACACACTCCCCCCACTTAAAGTCTTTGGTCCCCAAAGAGGACAACAGTATGTAACCTAACACATACTTTGGCAATACCTGCAGGGAAATTTGTTAGTTTATGCATGACAATAAACAACTTGCCTTTTCATAAGCAGGATTTAAACTTAAACAGCTCATATCATAACACAGAGCCGACAGAGGAACCTCCCACCAATTATCACAAGGAGGGAGGTTGTCCTGTATACGGACCACCGACACTTGGGTGTCTGTTTCAGATGTGCTAGGGAGTGAGCTGGGGTTGTCTTCCACTGAATCTGAATCTGGAGAGGAAGAGCTAGACTGATCAATGGTTCTCTTAGAAGTGATGATGGCCTCCTCAGAGCATTCACCCAATTGGTCGTACGTCAGTCTTTTTGGGGGGTGAATTACTCTTCTTTCCCTCTGCTCTTTAGGTATCATATTCTCAAAGACATTGGGACTGGCTGTTTCTAGAAGCTCTTCAGGGGCTTCCTCATCTAGTTCAGGCATGTTGGGCTCCAGAACTTCAGGAGCGTCCCGCTCTCCTTCAGATAGAGACAACGACCCTTCTTCTGGGTCTTCCATTGACAAAGAGTCTGAGCCATCAGCTACCTCCTCAATGAGAATGTTTGAAGGCACGAATTCAGGAGCTTCTGCCCGAAGAGTTCCATTGTCAACTGTTTTGGGTGAGGTTTGGGAGGTGGTCATGGGTTCTGGCAATTGGGATGACCACAACCAGTCAGATTCTGCTTCTTCATCCTCTTGACCTTCATTGTCAGAGTCTCCATCTCTCACATCTCGAAGCACTGTTTGAGATCGGGTGATGGGTCTGGAACCTTGAGAAGTTGAAGGGGTTTCCTGTGAGTCAGATGCAGGAGGCATGCAAACTGCCTCGGAGAGGGGCAACAAGTGATTCCTGTGCCAAGTCTTTAACGGTCCCACGCTTCCTTCTGGCCTAATTTGGTACACAGGAAGGTTTTCCAGCTTCTTGCAGATAACATAAGGTTGGGATTTCCAACGGTCAGCCAACTTATGTTTTCCCGGAATTCCCAAGTTCCTCAACAGCACTCTATCTCCTGGCTGTAAATCTTGAATTCTGACTCTTAGGTCAAAGTTTCTTTTATTTCTCAGCCCCCGTTGGTCAGATGCTGCTTGGGCCTTTTCAAAAGCTGTCTTCAGACTCTTTCTCAATCGGTCTACATACCCCTTGTGGGATGCTGCTGAGGTATGATCCAGCGATATGCCAAAGGCCAAGTCCCCTGGCAACCGAGCCTCCCGCCCGAACATCAAACGGTATGGGGAATACCCGGTGACATCACTGGCAGTGCTATTGTAGGCATGCACTATGGCAGCTACATGCTTGCTCCAATGCTGCTTTTTCTCTGAACTCAGAGTCCCCAACATATCCAAGAGAGTCCGGTTAAACCGTTCAGGCTGAGCATCTCCTTGTGGGTGATAAGGGGTTGTCCTGGTCTTCTGGATGCCTAACAGGTCTAATAACTTCTTTATTAATTTGCTTTCAAAGTCTCTGCCCTGATCTGAATGAAGGCGTTGGGGTAGACCATAGTGCACAAATAATTTTTCTACCAGTACTTTGGCTACTGTTGAGGCCTTCTGGTCTTTTGTTGGGAATGCTTGAGCATATCTGGTAAAGTGATCTGTTATCACCAAGACATTCCCTTGACCACTCAGATCAGGCTCCAGGCAAAGGAAGTCAATGCACACCAGTTCCATAGGTCCCTGACTTTGCAGATGGCCCATTGGGGCTGCTTGACATGGCAAGGTCTTCCTTTGAATGCATCGGACACAGGAATGGCAATATCCTTCCACTTCAGCCCGCATGCAGGGCCAATAGAACCTATCCCGTACAAGGTGAAAAGTCCGTTCGGACCCTAGGTGACCATGGTTGTCATGGAGGGCAGCTAGGACCGCTTCTCGATATTTGGCTGGTAGAAACAGCTGCCACTTCTCTTCTGAGTCGTCAGAGGGGCCCCTTCGGTAGACCACCCCTTGACGTATGTGTAGCCGATCCCACTCCCTGTGCAACAATCGGGCTTCTCTTGGGGAGTCTGTTTCAAGCATCTCGGGACGCTGGCTTTCCAGGGCCTTTATCAGGAGTTTCCCTAAAGAGTCTTCTTCTTGCTCCTTTCTCAAATCCCTTTTTGTCAGCTTGGGCAAGCCCTCCCCTTCGACTTGGGTCACACTGCAATAGCACTTCGGTACTCCAACAGCTGAGACCCCAATTTCTTCGGCTCTTGACCCACCTCTGGCTTGAAGTTCTGTCCCCTGATATAGGGCTCGCACTCCCTCTGGGTCTAGTTGGGCCCATTCTTCGGTAGGGTCGGTGGGGGCATGAGACCTCCTGGACAGGGCATCTGCATCCCTATTTCCCACTCCGGGTCGGTACTTCAAGCTGAAGGTGAAGCTTGAAAGGGCAGCCAACCACCGGTGTCCCGTTGCATCCAACTTGGCAGTGGTCAGAAGGTAGGTGAGCGGGTTATTATCTGTCTTCACCACAAACTCCGCCCCATATAGGTAGTCTCTCAGTTTGTCTACCACTGCCCATTTCAAGGCCAGGAATTCAAGCTTGTGGGTGGGGTAATTCTTCTCAGCAGGTATCAGACTCCTGCTCACATATGCGACGGGTCTTAGGTAACCATCATGTTCCTGGTACAGCACCCCACCCAGCCCATCTCGGCTGGCATCTACATGCATGCAGTTCATAAGGCTTCTTTGGATCAGCATAGGCCAGGACTGGTGCAGTGGTAAGACTCTTCTTTAACATCTGGAAGGCTTCCTCACACTCCCCTGTCCACTGGTCTTGAATCGACTCTTTGGGCCTTCGGGGTCCCATGGTGAGTTTCACTGGTTTGACCAGCTCTGGAACATCATCTTCCCCTTCGTTTCTGAGTAACTCGTTCAGGGGTCTGGCAATCTTGGCGAATCCTTCTACAAATCTTCTGTAGTAAGAACAGAACCCCAGGAATGACCGAAGCTCAGTCACGTTGGTAGGTCTCGGCCAAGAGGTGACGGCATCCAGCTTCTCTGGGTCCGTGGCCACCCCTTCTGCAGAAACGATATGGCCCAGGTAATGGACTGAGGACTGGTAAAATTGACACTTCTCTGGGGAGAGTTTCAGGCCCTCTTCACTGAGCCTCTTCAGGACCTTCTCCAGTCTCTCTTCATGCTCTTCTAGGGTTCTCCCGAACACGATGACATCGTCCAAATATACCAGTACCTCTATTAGATTCATGTCCCCGACGGTTCTCTCCATTAGCCTTTGGAAAGTGGCGGGGGCTCCTGATAACCCTTGAGGCATACGGTTGAACTCAAAGAACTCCACAGGGGTGATGAAGGCTGTCTTCTCCCGATCCTCAGGGTGCATGGGGATTTGGTAATATCCACTTTTTAGATCCATTACACTGAACCACTTGGCCCCTGACAGACTCTGCAGGGCGTCTTCAATTCGGGGAGTGGTGTATTGATCTGGGATGGTCCTTCTGTTTAGTGTTCTGTAGTCGATACACAGTCTCAGCGACCCGTTCTTCTTTCGGACTACCACTATTGGAGAAGCGTAAGGGCTCCTGGATTCTCGAATAATCCCCGTCCTCTTCAGCTCAGCCAACTGTTCCCGCAAGTCTTCTAAGTCACCCAGTGGGACCCGTTGAACTCTCTCTCTAAAGGGCTTATCTTCTTGTAAGCGTATCTTGTGAGTGGCACTCCTTGCGCACCCCACATCGAACTCATCTTTAGAGAAGATCTTTTCCCACCTTGCAAGTTGAGCTTTGGCCCTTTTTCTCCATTCTGGTGGGAGGGCCGTGTCTTCAGAACAGAGCTTCTCTATGGTGACTTCACCCCTTTCTTCTTTCTTCAATTCACACGGGGCAATGGGGGTGGCTGGATTCACCTGGCCCAACAGCATTCTGGCCGGCACCTTCACTGGTGTATTAGCAGTGTTCCTTATACTCACTGAAACCCTCCCATGGCTTTTCTGTAGGGCCTTCAATGGGATCACTTCGGGGATTACTTCAATCCCTTTCTGTCTTTCCTGTGGGCCTGGTTCGAAGACAATGAAGGGGCCTGGCTGTTTCCATGTGAGCTTGACAGAAGCCCTCAGGCAAGTCACCTCTCCCGGTTGTAATACCTTCTCTGTCTTGTCTAGCTTCCAAATCTTGCCAACTCCCTCAGCCGGGGCCCTCTGCTCCAGTACCAGGCGCTGGTAGGCTTGCCTTAACATGGGGTGGACTCTTGTGGTCGGGGCTTCTTCCTGTTGGGCCAACGGTGTCAGCAGTCGCCTGACTAGATCAGTGTTGGTCCCTATGATGAGTGAGCTCTTGCTGGCCCCTGGTGGGCGAGGGCACACTACTGCCAGAGTATCGAAGGTCTCTGTCTCCCCAGCCACTGAGGGATCAAAAGTCAACTTGATTGGCAGGTAACCGTCATAGGGAAAGCTCTGAGTTCCAATACCCCATATTTCCAGTTCCTCTAATTTCTGTAGGGGCAGATGTTTAAGATGTTTATCATAGAAATCCCTATACAGAAGAGTCACTTGAGCCCCAGTGTCAAGAAGAGCCTTGGTGTAGATCCCTTCTACTTGTATGGAGACTACTGGAGAAGGCCCCACTAACTTGGCAGGGAACTCCTTCAACACAGACTTCTTGCTGGGTTCAGTTACCTGTACCCTCACTTCTTTTTTTCTTGAGTTTCCGGTGGGTCTCAGTCCCTTCTGGGTCTGGTGTGCACTGGCCTTCCGTTCAACAGCAGCCTGAGTTGTGGGACGGGGCCTAATTGGCAGAGGTTTAGGTCCCTGACTCTGATGTTTTGGATCATTGGACTTCTTGAAGGAGTTCGTGGAAACTGGTGGGCGCCCGGCTGACTCCTTCACCGGGGCCCTCTGAAGTTTTCCGCCGGCTTGCGATATCTGGATGCAACTTCATCTGGGCTGGGACACACTGCTCTAACATGCCCGATTCCCCCACAATTGAAGCATGTTATCAATCTCTTAGGCTTCTGTACTAGTTCCATATTGGAGCTAGGAGGTTTTTTTGGTTCCTCTGACGTGTTCTTTTTGTGTGGCACAGAGGCCTGGCTAGTCAGCATGGACACCATTTCTACTAGTTTTGACACCTGGGTCTTTAGGAGTTCAACTTCTGAATCACCTTCTTCTGCACTTAACATTCTGACTCGGGCAGTTGGTTCGGTGTGTTGACTCCTCCTTTTGTCTTCCAACATGGCCTCCTCCTCCCTGACTATCCGGATCAAGTCGGGGTATTCCAGGCTGCTCCCGTCCCGCCGGGTGCGTAGCAATAATGCGATGGGGTCCAAGGGTTGAGCTCCCCTCAACACCTGCTGGGCACGGGCCTCATCCACTTTTCTTGGATCGATCCCTTTCTTCAGTAGGATTCGATGCAGGATCTTATCCAGGCGTCCTATGAATTCTGACAGCTTCTCTCCCTCTTTTTGGTAGCAATGCCCCAGCTGGTAAGTGAGTTCAGTGACATTTTCCGTCCCGCCGAACACATTCTGCAGAATATCCAGATAATCCTGTGCATTGCAGTCCTTCTTGCTTAACTTGAGGTTACGTATGGCCTCCAGAGCAGGCCCCTTTAAGCTTTCCACAATCCGTTGTTTTTTTTGTTGTTCTGGCACCTCCCATTCTTCTAGGGCCTTAGTGGCGCCATCTAGCCACTCTTCAAATCCATCTTCCACTGAAGGTACAGGTTTCTTCCCAGAAAAGGTCCTGAGTTTCCTGTATCCTGACATCAGGTAGTCTGGAGGGTCCTTTTTACACTTGGTCACAATCTCCCCCAGGACAGCGCACAATTCTGAGCTAAGGGTGGTCAATGGTGGTGAACCGGGACCCTTTTGTTGGGCGCTCCCTCCTGTGCTGGGGCCTCCTGAAGTAGTGGATGTGGGGCCATCTTTATTCTCTTCTGGGTGTATCAGGAGGAGTTCTACTTGGTTTGTAGTTTTTATGCTGGCACCCTTGAAGTAGTCAGAGATTCCGTTCCTCCACTCACATAATGCATAGGTGTGGGGATTTACAGTATCTGTCTTTATGTCAATCACCCATGGCTTCCTGTCCGTGGACAATGCTCTCAAGACTGGAGTTAGCTGCTCCTCTACCCAGGCCTCTCTCTGGATTTCAACCACCAGGCCATTTCCGGGTAGGATGCCTTCATCCCTGCACCACCGGGCTACGGCAGCAGGGTCCATTTCTGTGCTGTAAGGGTTCTGTCTAGGGGGAAAGTTGATTGCAGAACCGTAGAATATCCCGGACGAGCCCCCACGTGTAGCACTACCCCCGTAGGAGCTGCTGTTTGTTTGATTTGGGTCTACGTCCTGCCTATCAACCCCTGGAAGTGGCTCAAGCCTTCCCTTAGCACAACTGATATGAATAAGGAGTGTGAGACCTATTGAGTATTAGGAGACACAATCCTGCATACATCACACAATAACCTGTAAATGTTATTACCTTTGCTGGTCACTAGTCCTTCTAAGTGACAGAGATACTTCACACAAGTTATATGCTTAATCAAAGGTACCTTTACTCAGTATAAAAGGGAAGGGTAAAGAATCACATTAATACACACAGTTGACTCTGCATGCGCATTGCAGAGTCAATAAACCAATAAGGATAGGTATCACTGAGATTAGGTAATAACAGGAAATAACATCAGCTATATATATGTACATGTATCTATATGTGTCTCTGCACGACTAACTGGTTGCTCGCGAGCTCCCCCTTTGTTGCAATACCTTGCACGTGTTCATTCCCTATAATAGGTAAGCAAGGCCTATCTGCGTCCCACTCAAAGTTCCTTTCTCCAATGAAGTCTTCGCTAGCCACCGTCGGTGCACAAGTTAAATTGTAATCCACAGGGTTTCAACAAGATGCTGTAATTATCCGCAATATACCTGAGTACTCGTGTGCCTGCCACCCACTAATGACGGATGCACCAATCTCTGATCACATAGTCTCCAGTGAGATACACTAGGCCGCAAGCTGTGGCGTGATAGGTGAAGTGTGGCTGGCACTAACTAAATCACTTTCCTCTAAGGTAGTAGTCAATTCTGGGCAGGTGCCCTTCTCACCAAACAGGCCCGACTTTCAGATAGTCTCCTCTGGCTTGTCCCGGTCACTCGATCTCCACGCTTCTGCTTCAGCTGCAGTCTCCGGACTCCGTCACTAACAGCATATGGTGATGGACGACTCCGGTCTCTGCTGGGCAATCACTCAGGCACTCCCGTAATTTAGGCCCAGGCTTCTGGCCTAATCCTTAGGAAGCAGGCCTCCGTGCCAACTTCCTGCTTGATTGAGAGCTGGATCCAGAGAGAGATGCTGGCCCCTCCCCTGGTTTAAGTAGTCTGCCCAGAATGCTTTGCGGTGTTGCAATGCACCCTGGGTAATGTAGTCTGTCTTTTACTAAAAGCAACAAAGTCTTTTCTCCTAGCTGATATCTGTCCCAAAGTGCATTAGTTGCATTGTAACACTTATACCACCGGAGGGAGCTGGATTCCTTCTTACATATGGACATCCTGCTACACAAATATTAAAAAAGACACGTATTCAAAATATAGCACCCACCACCATCCCACAATCCACAAACACATACATACATTGGTGAGTATGTTCTGCTATAAGCTTAATTTCTGTGTACACGATTAAGCAATGAGATCAAAGAGTAGAAGGTCAGCACATGCTCCCAAACCATGTTTGCATGGTCAGACAGGAACAATACACACACAACATTGACAGCATGGCCACATAAACCTACTTTTGATTGAAAAAATGCACAAGAATTTCAGCAAACAGTATGCACAATATCATTCCTTCTGCCCCACAAATCACAGCAAAAAACCTGGCCTTCTCAGGCCAAACAAACCCCCCCCTACTACAGTCCTTTATATAAGATAGGTTGTATTGTTAGCACACTGACACACGCCCAATAGAAGTACACGCCCACCAGTATCTTTCAATCTGTCTCTTCATGTTTGTCTAAAGTGATTGCACCTGATGAGCAGGAACACATAATACTATTTGCAACTGTATTAGCCCTTGGCTATGCGCATCAAATCTCCAACTACAGGCCAAAGATCGAAGTCCATTTGCATGCACATAAACAAAATGGATTTTTTTTTAATCAAATACTTACTGTCATTTTCCTTTCCTGGTGGACTCCATGGCAGCCTACGTATGTGTAGCGGGGTCTCCTTTAAGGCCCCGGGACTATGTTACCCAGAACCCCGTTTGGCACCCAGGGTGCATTTAGCCACCGCAGAGACTCATGGGTGGGGCTATATAAGGGGAGGGCGAGGTCAAGCTCGCTCTCTTTGGACACCGCGCTGCAAGCAATAGGACTCCCTGTGCGGATCTGTTGCCGTGTAAGGCCTGAAGCCTGGGCCTTGCATACCTTCCAAAGAGCCTTCCACCCCACTGCGGAGCCTGGGTGGCACCTGATTCTGTTCGTGTCGCGGACATCAGCCGGACCGGAGACCTGGTCGTTGCAGACACTGTGTGCGGATACACAGTGGTGGAAGTCCCGGACTGGGATCGCGTCCGGAGGGGTGAGCGAGCACTTGCTCACTTCATTAGCCTGTACTTTGTTGGGCCTAGTGACTGCCTGGGGTTTTTCCTCTACATTTATCATCCCACCGGAGACTAGTAGGGGAACTGAGTTGTTTAGTCTCCGGTGAAGTGTTCTTCTGTTATTAACCAACCATTGGATTACAACTATTGTTCCTGTATGTGCACCACCACTCAAGTTGCATGCGAATACTTTTTTCCCACAGAGACTGAGTTAAAACTGAGTCAGGCCTGACCAGGGGGAGTTAGAACTTTGTTTGGTGCGCCACATTGCGCATCAGGAAGTGATAGTTGCACGTGGCGTGTGATCACTTTGACTTATCACTGAGGAATATGTTTATTGCTGCAGGGCTCTGCATATATGCTATGTGATGTGTTTAACCTTGACCGTTAATCCAAAGTAAATCCAGTTATATTTTATCACATCGGTATCGGTGTTTATTCTTGAATATAGTAACTACTGCCAGATTGTGTATAATCAGGTAACATTCCCTAGACTAACTATGCCAGTGTGGGTAAAGTAGATTGCCGGGGTTGGCGGTGCTGTATACAGGGCCCGAAACAAAAATCCAGCGGCTCTCTTAACTGGGGGTAGCGCTACATATGGGTTAATCCCACCTCTCATACCTCATAGGACCCCTCTCCCATAAATCTTTTCTCCTAGCTAGAGACTGTGTTCCGCAACTTAGCCTACTCCAGCAAATGGGAGGGAACTCCTGCTGCCATGGAGTCCATCAGGAAAGGAAAATTATGGTATTTGATAAGAAATTTTCCATTTTCCTGACAGACTCCATGGCAGCCTACATATGGGAAATAACTAGCCATACACACCCGGGTAGGAAATTGATGGTTAAAGAAAAAAAAAGGTTCATTTGGCACCATCAACAGACAGAATGTGTAAACCAAAATTAACAGAGAACAAACGAGGCCGGCTCTACACAGTAGACCATGAGGCCGCTTTGCAAATCACTTCTGGGGCGACATGTCGCGAAGCTGCCCATGATGTAGACATGCTCCTGGTTGAATGAGCGGTCACTGCCTCCCGAGGTGCCAAACCTTAAGCCTCGTACACAAGACCGAGTTTCTCGTCCAAAACCGACAAGAAATGTGCCGAGAGAGCTTTATTGTCGAGAAAACCGTTCGTGTGTATGGTTTTACGACGAGAAAACTGCCGTGAATCTCGACGAGAAAAATAGAGAACCTGCTCTCTATTTTCTCGTCCGGATTCTAGATTTTCTTGTCGTGTTTCCCGTCAGCCTGTTTTGCGACGAGAAAATGGTTCATGTGTATGCTTTTACGACTCTTCAAAAAGCGCGCATGCTCAGAATCAAGTATGAGACGGGAGCGCATCTTCTGGTAAAACAAGCCTTCATAATGGAGATAGCACATTCGTCACGCTGTAAATTATTGCATCGTTTAAATGTGCATTTAAATCTTCTTTAGAATGTTACAATAATGAAAACTAATGAACTTGTTTTGCTGCTGATATTCACACAGAGTTATGACTATTTTAAACCTTTTTCATGCTGCTCTTAAGAAGATTTAGCTGTATTATATCGTGCAAGATCTTCTGAATATTTTAATGTTTTATATTTTTTAGACAGATGTTAATTGTAATTTGTCAATGTTTTGATGGTGATCTCCCATTTTATTTTTAAAATTTAGTTGTGTCAAGTTTACACCCTATATTTTTTAAAGAACACCTTTAATGATTTTTTTTGGTGTTATCTGTCCCTTTTTTTTTGGGGGGGGGGGTCAAAAGTATCTGCTTACTCCAAAGGGAAATAAATAATTATTTTCAAAAAACATAGTCAAGTATGAACTTTAACCCAAAAAACATTTATTCATGTCTAGAACAAAATAAATAGAAGGCAGCGCTGGAGAACCTGCTTCCATTTGTGCATCCCTGGGACCCCAGAGCACACATCAACCCTGTGTGGACACTAAAATTGGGAGCTTGAGAAGCACAACAGTTGTGAGCACAATCTGATGCTGGCCTCCCAGAGGTCAGGAACAGCAGCAGGTGATATATATGTCCCAAGTCTGTGGTACTACAACAGGCTGCCTTCTGTCCGACCACAATGAAGCAGGGCCATCACTTCCTCGTCTTCTTGGCAGCCTTCCCTGCAGCCTTCCCTGAAGCCTTCTCTGCACCCTTTCTTCTGCATGTGGCTGGAGGCTGGGCCACTGGAGGGGTACTCCTGTCAGGAGGAGGAGAAGGAGGTGGAGGAGAAGGGGGTGGCGCAGAAGAAGAAGGTGGAGGTGGAGGAGGAGGTGGAGGAGAAGGGGGTGGCGCAGAAGAAGAAGGTAGAGGTGGAGGAGGGGGTTGAGGTTGGGATAGCTGTGCGACCTCACATATGGCCGTATTGGGGGTAATTCTCTCCATCACCCCCTTGTTCAGCAAGGTGATGAGCAGGGGCTCGCATAGGAGGCGTTGCTCCATGTTCATCACCTTGAACTTGGCCTCAACTAGGCCGGCAATGGCCTCTTCAGGGGATGTGGGCTCCTGGAGGGTGGCATGTGCCTCTCTAATAAGGGCCATTGCTGCTTCACTTTTGGTCCTGTCCCTCCTGCTTCTTTTAGGAAGGCGGCTGGGAGGCACCTGAGACCTTGTGCTTCTACTCGTGCCGGCCACCTCCTGTCTGCCACTGGGCCCTGGCACCTCCTGGCTGACAGTGGGCCCTGCCACCTCCTGGCTCACAGTGGGCCCTGCCTCCTCCTGCCTGACAGTTTCCAGACCCTCCTCCTGGCTGATTTCATCCTGTGTATGAAAAAGGGACATAGTTTATTATTTTGGTTAATTATTTTCATACAAATTTGAGATCATGAATGTAGCAATTTGAATGTAAATCAAGAGAAAAGACAAAGATTTTTTGGACTACATCAGATTGACTATTTTGCACCCAATTTATGGCAGACTAATGTCTATAGATCTTGATTTCACTTTTGTATCCCAAAATAGTTTAGGATTTTCATCTTGACTTCTTTTTCCTGCATTAATTTTATCACAATACATTTTAATTAAATACTATACCTGGCTCCAGATGTCCAAATCAGCTTCTTCCAGGATGGCTGCCTCCTCTTGCTCCAGAGAAGGCTCAGGTTGGCTGCAGGGAAGTCTGGGGGGAAGAGTGGACAGTGATGGCCTTGCCTCAATGTGGTCATCCAGAAAGGACATCCTGCTGTAGTACCACAAATTCGGGACATACACATCATCTGCTGCTGCTCCTGACCTCTGAGAAGCCAGGACCTTAGAGCGTTCAGTCCTGTATGTGCCTCTCAAGCTCCCAATTTTAGTGTCCACCTGTTTTGCTGTTGCTGTGGGCACCTTGGTATGCAAAAATGGGAGCAGGCTCTCCAGCGCTGCTTTTCTTACCCCTTTTTTTCTATGTATGGGGTTTTTGGTTTCCCACAGAGCAGGCAGCTCCCTTACCCGGTCTATAAATTCCACAAGGAATTCCTTGTCACTTATAAACACATTCATTTTGGGTCTGCAAGCCAAAAAAAATTTAAAAAATAATGTGAGTCACACAGTCTAACCTCCTGTAAATCTTAGTCACCATATATATCCTCCAACATTCTCTAGACAGTATAGGCCACCAATTTCTCAAAGTCTCAAAATCACATACCTTTGTTCGCACGTCCGTCACTTTTACTCCTCTCTCCGCACACTGAACGTAGTATAGTCACATGTGTGTTTGCTATATATACACCACGCATGCGGAAAACTACTCACACGTCGCTCCGCACACGTCGCCCGCCCATGACGTTCTAAGTAACATCTTTTCCCCGCCCCTTCTCTTTCGGCGCGCAGACAGATATGGCGGATTCACAGCAGGTGTCTGCTAATTCCTCAAATAACGAGGAGGAGACAAGCCCGGAGACTGAGGAAATGTCACGATCAGGGAGGAGATTCAAGGCATCTAATATGTCTTATGCGGAGATGGCGGAGATGGTGGACATATTGCTAAAGTCGGATTATGACGCAAAGCATGGGCCGTATAGCAAACCTAATCGAAGGAAGGCCAAAATCATGAAGAAAGTCGTGAAGAGTCTGAAGAAGAATTTTGGGGTGAAACGATCAAATGAGCAGCTCAGAAAGAGGTGGTCTGACCTCAAACTGAGGGAGCCGGAGCAGTTAAGGAGCATTAAGAGAATGCTTGAAAAAAGTAAGTATTTTTTGCCCATTTTTCCTATTATTGTATTTCACAACTTGCATGTTGCTCCATGTTATTGCATTTTTCTATTGTACCTTACAAAATGTCATAGTTTGAACTTGGTTTGGCACAGTAATCGTTCGTTACAGACACATCGTTCGGCCACTATGCACGATTTGTATAGATTTTACAGGGTTTAAATTTTTTACACAGCTGCCTGTTTTTATTCAATAGTTGTTCTTACATTGTTGGCTAGATGATGTGTTTGTAAAGAGAATGAAATGCAAACTTTAATCAGTGTAAAGGAGAGGACACTCAGCAGCTGGTACCACATCTGTACTTTTGAGCACTATAGTGTGGGCCACCAGAACCACCTTTTTTGGGTGTCCCACACAGGTGCCTCAGTGCATTTTCGTGGTGCCTCCATGTATAAAAATTGACAGCCAAAAGTGAATATTAAAGAATATAGTTTTAAAAAAGAATGTCTTCATCTTGAAATCCCGCCCAAACAGACACTTTTACCCCACTTCCAACCAATGTATCATGTTTTTGTTTTTTATATAAAATTTCTGTGTGATAACTATACCTTTTGTTTGATTCTCATAGGGGAGAGAAGACTGGGAGGAGAACACTCCAGGGAGCACAGAAACCCCACACCTTCTAAACAACCCCAACCTCACCAAGAACCACAACCTGAGGATGTTGAGGAAGTTGAAGAGGTGGAGGAAGGAGAAGTGCTGGAAGGAGAAGTGGATGACGTGGTGGAACTGGTCACCACAACAGGTCAGTATCTGCCACCACAGCTTCAGGTAAGAGATGTAGGCCTGCAGAGTTATAATACCTTTTGTATTTTTTTATAGGGGATGTAAATGTTGTGGTGAAAGAAAGTACACGTTTCTCTGCTGACAGTGCCCTACGAATCATGCAGCAAGTGATGGAATGTAGCACAGAACTGGACAGAATTAAGCAAAGAATTCATGTGATGGATCAAACCTTTAAGGACATCCTAGATGTTTTGGGGAGAATTGAATAAGGCAACAAAATCCCCATTTTTTGTTTGAGATTGTTCTTCCCCCTTTTTTAAGCTTTTAGACAATCAATCAAGCCAAAATTTGAATATGCACACAGTGTGTCAACATGTGCCATCTGCCATCAGGGGATATCCATGTACGGGTTTTGGGGGTGCAACCCCTTCCTCGTATCTCAAGTAGGTGAACTGAAGAAGGGGTTGCACCCCCAAAACACGGCCATTGATCACCCCTGATGGCAGATAGCACATGTTGACAATAGGGATCAGGAGTCTAAAATCCCTATTGGAAATTACTTCAAATTGTGTGCATATTCAAATTTTGGCTTGGCCAGGGGTGCCAATACCCCATATTAGGACGGCCAGATAGAGACATATTTTGTGTAAGTGAATGTCTCATATTGCCAAGAGGTATCCAATGTTGTAGTTTGTTGAATACTACTGATGGTTTTGTATTTTCGTAAAAAAAGAAAAAGGCGGTTTGTGGCCAGCCCAAAAAAATATATACATACTGTTCTATTTACCATGTGTGTGAATGTGCACAGAGTAAAATTTTTGAACAACAACAAAGTGTAGCTTCTTTTTCAAATACGCTCTAACCTTATTTGTGTATATTTTTGTGGTTCATAGTGAAATGGTTGGTATTTACTAAAGGAAAATACACTTGGCACTACAAATGCACTAAGACAAACTAGGAGACAGGAAAAAACAAAAGTTAAAAGATTAAATCAGATTTTTATTTAGTTCTTTCTCCAAGAATATTTACACATGGCCTGGCATAGGAATTGCCCCCCTACCCGTGAAATATTCCATATATTTCTCACGAACCTCACGGGCATTTTGGGGGGGCAAGCCAGGACGGGCAGATTCGAGGCCCGGCAGGGTATTGCCAGATGAAAGTCCTGCCTCAGGCAATATTGAGGCCATATAATTTGTTGATTTTCGGCTCAGAAAATTATGGAGCACACAGCAGCATAAAACAACATAGTTAATTTTGTACTCCGCCAAGTGAATAGGAGTCATAAAAAGGCAGAACCGGCTGGCCATTATCCCAAAGGCATTTTCTACGACTCTTCGGGCCCTGGCCAGCCAGTAGTTGAACACCCTCTTCTCCGGGGTCAGGGTCCTCTGGGGAAATGGCCTCATGAGGTGCGGTCCGAGTCCGAAGGCTTCATCAGCCAAAAAAACAAAGGGGAGTCCTTCAACATTCCCTGCATCCGGTGGCAATGCAAGGTCGTCACTCTGGAGACGGAGGGCAAACTCCGTCTGGATGAAGGATCCCCCATCGGACATCCGGCCATTCTTCCCCACATCCACATAGAGGAATTCATACTGTGCTGACACCACCGCCATCAGCACAATGCTATGAAACCCCTTGTAGTTGTAGTAGTAGGACCCAGAACGGGGTGGCGGCACGATGCGGACGTGCTTCCCGTCGATGGCTCCACCACAGTTGGGAAAGTTCCACCGCGTGGCAAACTCCGATGCCACAGTCTGCCATTCCTGTGGCGTGGAAGGAAGCTGTGGAGTCAAACAAGATAAAAAAATATTAGTACTTTTGCACATAACATTGCAAGCAGATTATAATAAAATACATTCGAGCCCAACATCAATCAAAATCTCAGTTTAATGTGTTTTTAAAAAGTATAATGGAAGGCTTAAGTATCATATTCATCGCCCCCTCTGATGGTCCATTATAATCAATTTTGGGGGGGGGCTAGATGTGTTTGGCCACAGGATAGCATTGCAGTGGCGGTGCGTCCAGAGTGGGCGCTGGAGCGCTGCAACCCTCTCTCCTGCGCCCGTCACTCAGAACAATACATAGGTTCATGCCTTGCATTAACCTATGTATTGTCAATGCCGCCCACTATTCAGGTGGATGGCCCCCTGTTGAGCGATGGCCATATGAATAACTGCAGCATTTTTGTGGTGAAAATTGCCTATCCGAGACAGGGGGCAAATAGCCTTGGCGATTACAGCCTGAGGGATGTAATTGGCTTCATAAAAGTTAACCAGGGGGGGCGTTCCTTGGGTAAACACTGACAGGCTCCTCTGCCAATCATGTTCACCAAGTCTGTTTACCGGTAACCTGATTGGCTGATGCAACATCGAGGGCAGGAGAAGACATCAAGGACAGAAGAAGGATGGCGCTGACCAGAAGAAGGTAAGTGCAGGGCTGGGGGCAAACTGGCTGCATTTGAGGGGGCAAAATGGTTGCATTTGAGGGGGCAAACTGGCTGCATTGGAGGGGGCAAACTGGTGGCGTTTAATAGGCACAGTCGCTAAAATGGAGGAAGTTTATATATATAATTTGGGGGTGGCCCCCCAAACATTTGGAGCAGGTTGATGGAGAGGTTAGTGAAGGGAAATATGCATGTAGGAGAAAAAAGGGGCATTTAAAAGCTTCCAGCATGCATGAGGACAAAGGGGACATTCTCAGCATATTACAATCATGGTAATTAGGGAAGGATGAAAGAAATACAATACATTATCATACATGAAATACATAAAATGTGATGTTAATGGAGAAAACTTACCCTAATATAGTCCTCCTGCAGGACTTGTATAATGGCAGAACAGGTGTCTGGGATTATGAGGCCCAGAGCCTGGGGGGAGATGCATGTCGTGAACTTCAAGTCCTACAGACTTCTCCCTGTCGCCAGGTAACGTAAGGTGGCGATGAGCCTCTGCTCAGCACTGATGGCTTCCCGCATAACGGTGTCCTGCCTGGTAATATAGGGGGACACCAAAGCCAAAAGATGCTGAAAAACGGGGTCAGACATCCGCAGAAAATTCCTGAAGTCCTCAGGATTATTCTCCACGATCTCCCGCAGCAGAGGCATATGGCAGAATTGGTCCCGCTGGAGCAACCAATTTTTGGTCCATGAACTCCTCCTCACCCCGTTCATGGACTCGTCTTGGTCTAAAACAAGCAGACCAACACCAAGCGCCCGCACAGCACAAACTCGACGACGAGAACGTACCCGCGACATGGCTAGGAAACGGTCGTCTTATCAGAACGTACTAAACAGAACGCACTTTAGAACAGCAAGGCCTATGAATAACGAAATGAAATTCAGAAACAAACGGGCAAGAATGCACTGTAAAACAGATACGACCTGCCTACACGCCCTGAAAGACAAGATACGAACCCACAAGCACAAACTGAACCGCAGAAAACGAAAACGAACTGAAAGCACGAAGACTGAAAAGCGCGAATCGTCTCTTCCCAAACTTTTACTTCACACGCGGTAACACGAGATCAGCAAAAGCAGCCCAAGGGGTGGCGCCAGGGAAATCGATCTTCCCCTTTATACTGCCATCGTACGTGCTGGACGTGACCGCACAGAACAACGAAGATTTGGAATTGTCAGTGTGTACGCATGGAAAGCTTGACGAGAAACTCGTCAAGGTTAACAAGAATCTCGTTGAGAAAAACGACGTGTTTTTAACGACGAGAAACTCGGTCGTGTGTACGAGGCTTTAGACTTATAAGCCCATTGAATGGCCTGAACAATCCAAGCTGCAATAGATATGGAAGAGGCACGCAAGCCTTTGTTTTTCCCATGGAAGAGAACTAACAGATGCTCAGACTGGCGAAAAGGAGCTGTGGCTTCTAAATACTGTTTCAGAGCTCCTCCAACATCTAAAGGGTAAATAATAGAGTCTTCAGCTGTCCTGAATGTTGGAAGAGCAATCTCCTGATTCTCTTGAAAGACAGATGAAACTTTGCGGTTTGAAACCAGCATAGGAATCAAAACTACCTGATCAGGAAAAAATGTTAGGAATGGCTCCTTGCATCCTAGAGAACAAATTTCGGAGACCCGTTTAGCCGATGCTATGGCCACCAGGAAGGCAACTTTTAGAGAAAGCTCCTTGATAGACAACTGATCCATGTGTTGCATCTCTCTTCCTGAGAAGAAATCCAAGACAAGGGGAAGTTCCCACTTGGAAAACCTTGGCTTTCTCTGAGGTCTGTGCCTTATTGCTCCTCTGAAGAACTGCCTAGTAAGAGGGCAACCTTAGACCATTCAGAGTTATGCCGTGTACACACGATTGGAAATTCCAACAATAAAAGTTTGATGTGAGCTTTTGGTAGGAAATTCCGACCGTGTGTAGGCTCCATCTGACTTTTTCTGTCGGAATTTCCGCCAACAAACATTTGAGAGCTGGTTCTCAAATTTTCCGACAAGAAAAGTTCTTGTAGGAAATTCAGATCGTCTGTATGCAATTCCGATGCACCAAAAATCACGCATGCTTGGAAACAAGACGGAAGCGCTCGGTCTGGTAAAACTAGCATTCGTAATGGAGATAGCACATTCGTCACGCAGCAAATTTTTGCATCTTTTAATGCAGCACATTCTTTTCTTCTTTATAATGCTAGAATAATGAAGTTGTTTTGCTGCACACAGAGCTCTGACAAACTTATTTCTTTATTATTTCTCATGATCTCAATGAATAATCTTTTTCTTTTTTAAAGCCAGATCTCCATAATAATGTTTATTTTTATTTTTTTATAGTCATCTTTTTTCCTTTTTTATTTTAATAAAGATCTGCTGTTTTTTTTTATTATTTGAAAATTATTTTCTAGTGATCTCCATGGTTTTTTTTTTTTTTTTGTCTGTCAAGTTACCACAACAACATTATTATCTTGTATTTTTTTACCTCAAGGAGGTTAGTTGGTGTTCCTTGTTAGTTTGACATTGTATATTTGAAATGTACCTGCCTACTCACAAACTGTCCTTTTTAAGAAAAACACATAGGCAAGTATTTGAATTTGAAAAAAAAATATCCATTTATTATGGGTCATAACAAAATAAAGAGGAAGGCAACGCTGGAGAAACTGCTGGAATTTGCAAAGCATTTGGACCTCATGGCAGACATCAACTATTTGCAAATCAAAATTGGTAGCCTGAGGAGTCCATATAATAGGGAGCACAATCTGGTCCTTGACTCCGAGAGATCAGGAACAGCAGCAGATGACATATATGTCTCCAGGCTGTGGTACTACCACAGCCTGCGTCTTCTGTCAGACCAGACAGAACCCAAGCCATCACTTTCTTGTCTTCTTGACACACTTCCCTCCACGCTTCCCTCCAGCCTTCCCTACACGCTTCCTTCCAGGCTGTGGCTCTGGTGGTGGAGTTGTGGCAGGAGGAGGAGGATGGTCGAGCTCACAAAAGTGGGTTTTTGGTGTCAGTTGGCCCCTCAACCCTTTATTTAGGGCCATAAAAATTAGTTCCTCACAGAAGAGGCGTTGGCCCTCCTCCATGTTCTGCATTTTAGCTGCTACCATGCAGCCATAAGCCTCTTGAATGTTGGGGGAGGGGTTCTGAGGGCCGCATTAGCCTCTTTAATGAGGCCCAGTGCTGCCTCCTCAATGTTCCTCCCCTTCCTGGCCCTTTTGGTTGGAAGGCTGAGGGGAGGCACCAGAGATTCTGTGAGGCTACTGGGCCCGGCCACCTCCTGGATGCCACTTACCCCCGCCTCCTCCTGGCTGCCACATTACAGAGCTTCGTCCTGGCTTAGGCTTTCCTGTGTATAAAAAAGGGTTGGTTCATAAATCACACACAATTTTCAGCTCATGACTGTTGCAAATTGAATGTTAATAAATAAAAAAGACTATCATTCTGACCTCAGCATTTTTCATTCTTGTCCCAATCATTTTTGGCCACTACTGTCTATTGATATGCAAAACACTTTTTGTTAAATCATAAATTTGTTATCAATAATAACATCTAGTTAAAATCATAAATTTTAGGACAAAAAATATGTAGAAAAATACTATACCTGGCTCAACATGGGCTCTTCCACTTCTTCCTGGGTGGAAGGCCCAGGTTGGTTGTCAGAAGCCTCAGCTGGGGTTGAAGGAAGGGTGGAAGGAAGAGTGGAAGGAAGGGGGGAAGGAAGTGTTGAAAGTGATGACCTGACTTTAATCTGGTCTTCCAGAAAACACATTCAGTTGTAGTACCACAGACTGGGTACATACACGTCTTCTGCTACTGCTCCTGATTTTTGGGAATCCAGGACCTTATTCCGCTCCTTCCTATATGTGCTCCTCAAGCCACCAATTTTGGTTTGCAAAATTTGATGTCTACCGTGGGGACCTTCACAAATTCCAGCAGTTTCTCCATCGCTGCCTGCCGAGCTGGTTTGTTTTTGTATAAAGGGTGTTTGAGCTGCCACAAACAGGTCAGCTCCCTGTACATATCTATAAGTTGGGTCCTTGAATTTATTCAATTTCTCTGCAAGACACAACACAAGACAAAAACACTAATGTTAGGCTAAACTCTCCTAATCTTATCCCAATATAGGCCTCAATCTAGAAGCAGTATAGGCCACTGATGCCCCAAGTTAAAATGTTACCTTCGTTAGAATGATAGGCGCTTCTGTTACTCCTTCCTCTGCTCACAGATCATAGGTACGACACACACGTGTTAGCTTTATATACATTGTGCCTGCGTGAAACTCCGCCCGCCCCTGACGTTCTTTCTAGTATATTCCCCGCCCATTCTCTTTCGGTGAAGTGGGAGAGCACATGGCGGAGACACAGCAGGTGCATGATAATAGCACTAATGAGGAGGAAAGCCCAGAGCCAGAAACATCACGATCCCGGAGGAGATATAAGGCCTCCAATATGTCCTTTGTAGAGATGGGCGGAGATGGTGGACATCTTGAAGAGGACCGACTATGATGGGAAGTATGGACGGTACCCCAACCCAAATGTGAGAAAGGCCAAGATCATGTCTAAAGTTGTGAGAAGTCTGCACAGGAATTTTGGTGTACGATGATCCAAGGAGCAATTGAGGAAACGCTGGTCAGACCTGAAATTGAGGGAGCACGATCAGTACAGAAGGATCAGGAAACTGCTTCTAAAAAGTAAGTATTTGTGCTGTGTTCCTATTATTATTATTATTATTACTTGCATGTTGCTCCATGTGCTTTTCTTTACTGTTGTACAGTTTAAAATGGCAACTTTCAGGTTCATGGGCACAGTAATCGGTCGTAGTAAACATTGTTCGTTTGCCCACTAAATACAATGTTTTTGGCAGATACTGGTTAACTACATTTGGTCATGCCTATTTGTATTAAATGAAGTTTAGTACATTGTTGTCTAGATGTGTTTGTAACTAGAATGAAATGCAAACTTGATTCAGTGTAAAGGAGAGGACACTCAGCAGCTGTTTACACATCTGGACTCGGGAGCACTAGTGTGGGACACCAGAACATCCTTTTTAGGGTGTCCCGCACAGGTGCTCCAGTGGATACTTGGGGTGTCTCCATGTGTGAAACTTGTTCCAAAAAGGTAAGTATTCCATCTTTGGTAGGGGAAAAAATCATGTCTTCAGCTTGGAACTCTGCCAAAACAGACAATTGTACCACACTTCCAAGCAATGTTTCATATTCCTATTTCTGGCCTCAAATATCTGTGTGCTAAGTATACCTTTTGTTTAATTCACATAGGGGAGAAAAGACTCGGGACATCTGAAGACACCAGGAGCCCCACACCTCATGAAGAAGGGGCACTCAGCACACCACAACCTGAGGATGTGGAGGGAGGAGAGGTAGAAGAAGTAGGCGAAATAGTGACCACAACAAGCCAGTGTCTGACACCACAGCTTCAGGTAATAGATGCATGCCTGCATATTTATAATGCATGGTGTGTTTTTTTTATTTTAGGTGATGTGGATGAAGAATCTTGTTTCACCAATGCAAGTGCACACATCCTCATCGGGGCGATAATGGTGTGCAATCGGGGATTTAGACCTGATAAAGCAAAAAATCAATGATGTTGAAAAAAAAAATGAAGAACATCATTAATGTTTTAGGCAGAATCTAAATCACCAAAAAATGTAAAAATAAATTGTGGTAATTCTTTTTGTTGAAATTTTTTTTTACGCATTTTAAAATCCAAATTTTGAAGATGCACACAGTGTGTCAACATGTGCTATCTGCCATCACGGGAAATCAATGTACGTGTTTTGTGAGTGAAACCCCTTCCTCGCAACTCAAGTAGGTCAGAGGAAGGGATTGCACCCACAAAACACGTCCATTGATCCCCCATGATGGGAGATGGCACATGTTGACATTAGGCATGGGATCAGGAGGGAACTCCCCATTTTGACTCCCAATTTGTGTGCATCTTCAAAATTTGGCTTTTACAGGGGTGACATCACCCCATCTGATGAAGGAAAGATCAACACATTTTCCTGACGGCTCCATGTCAGCACAGCTGGGTGAGGCTCCGCCCACCCCTACGTGATCAGGACTTAACTATAAATTTTTCACTCACCTCAACCTCAGCGTTCTTGTCTTTTCCTCCTACGTGCAGGACGGAGGTGTGCTCCTCTACCTAGCCGGTCTAAATGGCTGGCGGACCGTCCATACGTGTGGATGAAGCTGGACGAAGTCCTTGGTGTCTAGTCTAAATGACCATAATCCAGGGAGCCCCGCTGCTGGTCCTTGGGGCGGCTTTATCATGGCTAACAGCCGTGTCTGGGGTCCGCTTTGTCCAAACAAGATGGACAGTGGTTGTGGCAGAGTACTCCCCTATGCACGCGCACCCGCGCTGTGCCAACGCCGACGGTCGGATGACGGAGGTTGGGTGAGCTAAATTCTTTGTATCCAATGTATGCTGCATTACTGGACAGGGAGTACTCTGCATAACAGATACACAAAGTAACACTTTGTCTGTTCACACATGGATATAATCTGTTGGAGGCTGCTCATGTTTTGCTTACTGTCATGCCACTATGCCAAACCCCTCCAAAGACCAGCATTTTGCAGAGAAGGTATGTGGAGCACACCTGAAAAATGTCTACTGAATCCAGATCCTTCCATAAAGAAACAGACGGCAAGGATGTTACCAAGTTCAAGCAACCTAGGATAAAGATGACGACACCTAACCAGTTGTCACAATTAAGCAGATGGCCAAGACACTGTAAAGGAATGACTAGATTCTTCTCATATGGGGACCATCTGTTTGGCAATGTCCAGCCTTCTTTCAGGGCCTTCTTGGTCCAATCAACTCTCTCCAGTCTCTTCTGAACAGGAGAAAGAGGACGACCTGTTTCCAGATTGCTAAGGTTGGTGAAATGCCGGTGTATAGAGGTGAAACTTTGGAAGTATTTTAAATACCTCCAAAAGACGACATATTGTTGAATGGATCAAGTGCTTGTTCGTCACGATTGGAGGATATTGTCACAGCAGGATGTCAAAGTTATGCCCTTTGGAACGAATAGAGGTCCAGGGATTGGGACCACCCCGCTGGTTAGTATGTGTCCCTTGTGGGATCGGCCATTCACATGACCTTACCATCAGAAGGTGCGACCCTCAAGGACAAACGCGGTCACTGCATTTTTTTCTTAATCGCAGAAGGGCAAGCCTGAATTAAATAGTGGCCAGTTTTGCCTCCTGCCTCAAGATGAAGGTCTACTGAGTTAAAGAAGATCAAAAAACTCAAGAGTTATTGTCCACGCTCATGCTCATGCCAGAGAGCGTAGCTCCTGCGCTTTTCTGGACGGGAGTCCAGGAAAGACAAGGAAGCAAATGCTTAGTCCAAGAAGTCAATAAGAACTTCCATGTCAGGATGCTCTCTGTTATTTTGGGATTGTGCCACCCATACATGCCCTAGGGGCACTATGTGGTTCCTCTGTTAACATAGGGGCGGCTTGTGGATTGACATGTGATCCCCTAAGGAAAGCATTTTGGGTCATATTTGGAGATCTTTCATCCTTCACGTCTCAGATTGAGCCATGGAAAGCGCCTCGCCCCAACAGCTCAGACGATCTGGTGGTACAGGCAGATACCAGCCAGTTTAGGGGAGCCCTACTTCAGGAACAATGAGCTCAGGACCAATGGTCTTTTGTCAAGGATCCAAGACTCCATCTTGGAGTTGAAGGCAACCTTTTCAGGCTCTTAGCCTTCAGTCATCTCATCCAGAGTAAGCCTGTCCTGGGAAAGTTGGAAAGCACAACGACTGTGGCCTACATCTGGAAACAAGGCTCAGTCTCTCACTTCTGAAGTTTTCTCTAATTCTAGAATTCACCCAAGTCAATCCTCCCAACGATTTGTGACCTATGTGCCTGGTCGGAAGAATCTTCAGACGATCTATTTATCCAGGTCAAGTCTGACGACAATGGATGATCCAGACTACTGCGAGTCTTTCGAGAACTAACAGAGCTTGGTGTTTTGTCTGCCAGAGGTAGACCGCTTACATTCCCAGTTGGCACTGAGTTGCTGAAGTTCCATTCCAGGGCCCAGGAGCCGCAAGCGCTCAGAGTAGAGGTGCTGACCGCAGAATGGATCGCCAAGACTGCTGATGCCCTTTTCAGCTGCTCCCTCTGATTCTCAGCTGCCAGCTAAGGCTGGGGCGAGGGAAGGTGACAGTTTTGATACCCGCTACTCATCCTGAGGAGTGTCAAGGAGTGACGCCCTCTGCCTGGTAGATCAAATCTTCTCCATTCCCATTCATCCAGCATCCGACAGACTCAGGCTGATGGCCTGGGTCGAGAGAGGCAGAGCCTAATGGACGTCGAATGCTCTGTGAAGATTTGAACAGTTCAACGAAACGAGAAAGGTCAGCGCTAAGCATGCCTATAGTAGAACAGGGCATATATGCCCAGTATATTCGCTGATCAAGATTTTACGCTGGACTCTTCAGAAGCCTGCGTCGAATGTCTACAGGCATGGCTTGACTTAATTCTATACACAAGCATGCTATAGAAATGCATTTTGGCTATCGCTGTCTTCACCGGCATTCAGCGAGTTTCCAAAGCTTAATTATACAGTTTTTCAAGATTCAATTTGGTTGAAACCTCAAACTTGTTTCCGGAATTAGATATACCAATGCTGATGGATGTTATTTCATCGGATGCCTTCAATCACCCTGTGGTACTTTCTCGCTGAAACTGATTTACTGGTGGCAATTACATCAGCATTGGTGTCCTTGGGTTTAAAGAACCCATACTCGCGTACTTCCCAGACAGAATGGTGCTCATGCCAATGCTCTAATATGTACCTGAACTGACCTTTAAGCCCTGTACACACGATCGGTTTGACTGATGAAAACCGTCCGATGGATGGTTTTCATCAGACCAACCGATCGTGTATGGGACCCATCGGTCTTTTTTCCATCGGTTTTAAAAAATAGAACATGTTTTAAATTTTTCCGATGGATAAAAAACCGATCGAAAACTCCAATCGTCTATGGGCAAGTCCATCGGATCAAAAACCCACGCATGCTCAGAATCAAGTCGACACATGCTCAGAAGCATTAAACTTCATTTTTCTTGGCTCATCGGAGTGTTTTACGTCACCGCGTTTGGAACGGTCGGTATTTTGACTGATGGTGTGTGGGCAAGACTGATGAAAAACAGTTTCATCGGATTTCCGATGGACAAATCCATCGGACGAAAATCCATAGGTTATCCGATCATGTGTACAGGGCTTGAGAGTTCATATCACACAAGAGGTTTCCCTCCTACTGTACGTTCCCTTTGGGGAGTACTCAAAAAGTTAGCCCATCGGATGTGGGCGAAGCGCTAAAATATTTAATCAAGGCGACTCCTGCCATCAGGAGCTCTGTACATCTGTTTGTCCTTTTCAGGTGGAACACATAATAATCTTGCTGGGAGCCGTAAAATCATTATCTCTTGGTTGATAACCTCATCTCCTTTGCCTGCAAGTTGTAAGGCTGGCTGTGCCAGGAGAGTCACGGCATTCTCACTAGAAGGGTCCAGACCTTGAGGGTGACAGCAGGCCGGGTGCCTCAAACTATCCGCAATACAAAATATTCATATTCATGACAGTTGGGTTTGTCAGAGGCATTATGTTTTCTGTTACCGTTTTAGTCAGAATTGGAGTGTGTAGCATTATCCCTCCCCTGTTTTGGCTAGTTAATTCCCAGCTGTGCTGACATTGAGCCGTCAGGAAAACGGAAAATTTAATTCAAATACTTGCCGTAATTTTCCTTTCCTGACGAGCTCCATGTCAGCACAGAACCCGCCCAGTTAAGTAGTAATAGTTACGAAACGCTGAGGTTGAGGTGAGTGAAACATTTATAGTTAAGTCCTGATCATGTAGGGGTGGGCGGAGCCTCACCCAGCTGTGCTGACATGGAGCTCGTCAGGAAAGGAAAATTACGGTAAGTATTTGAATTCAATTTTCACATACTATAATGTCTGATATTGCCTTTACTTTTTCAACGTTGAACTTTGTAAGTTCCAGAGTTGTGTATGTTATGGTTTGAAACATGGCTGTTTATGCAAAAAAAAAAGTTTAAATGTAAAACTTTATTAAACAAAGATGTCTTTTTGTTGAAAAAAATAAAGTAAAACGCACATGTGAATGTGTAAAAGTTTTTATACTCAACAATGTGTGCTTCTTCTTTCAAAGCTCAATACCAGTTTTTGTATTAAGTTGGTGTTTACAGTGACACTGGGTGTTATTTAAATAAAGGAAAATCCACTTGGCATTACAAGTGCACTAGGAGAACCTAGGAGACAGCTAAAAGAAACACAAGCAGTAAATCAAATTCAAGATTTTATCAGATCCAAATATTTTTTTATTTTAAAAAATATTCATAAATTTGCTGGCATATCAATGGCCCCCCTACCTGTAAAATATTCCAAATATTTTTACCGGACTTCACTGGCTCTTTGGGGGGGCACGCCAGGACGGCCAGCTTCCAGGGCCATCATAGTATTTAGTTCATGAATTCCGGCCTCAGGCCCAACTGAGGCCACATAGTTTGTAGCATTTCTACGTAAATAGTTATGGAGTATGCAGCATGATAGAACAATGTGATTAAGTTTATATTCCGCCATATTTATTGCTGTAAGGAATAGGTGGAACCGGCTGGCCATTATGCCAAACGCATTCTCCACCACTCTTCTGACTCTGGCCAGCCGGTAGTTAAAAACCCTCTTCTCCGGGGTGAGGGTCCTCATGGGGAATGGCCTCATCAGGTGTTCACCCAGCCCAAATGCTTTATCAGCGACGAAGACAAACGGCAGTCCAGCCACATTATCTTCAGCAGGTGGCAATCCCAAGCCACCACTCTCGAGCTGTCTGTAAAATTCGGTCTGGGCGAAGACTCCACCTTCCGACATCCGGCCATTCTTCCCCATGTCCACATATAAGAACTCATATGTCGCCGACACCACCGCCATCATCACAATACTATTAAACCCCTTATAATTGTAATAGAGTGGGGGGGGGGTGGGACAATGTGGACGTGTTTCCCATTGATAGTCCCACCGCTCAGCAAACTGGGAAGCCACAGTCTGCCATTCCTGTGGCGTTGAAGGAAACTGTGGAGTCATACCAGAAAAAAAATTAGTACTTTTGCACATAACATTGCAAGCAGATTACACACAAACATTCTTGGCCAACATCATTATAACATTTATTTTAAGGAGTATTTTAAGACAACAATATAAGGTCCACTTATATGATTCCTCACCCCCTCTGATGGCCCATTGTAAAAAATTTAGGGTGGGAGGGAGGGTTCCAAATGAGTTTGGAACCCCCCAAAAAAAGCCTCTGGCACTCTGCCTGAACTTAATGAAAACAATAATATTTGTACACATTTTAGGGGGTGTTTAGGGTAAAGCACTACAATGTAGCTGACAAAATACATTGTTAAGTGACTAGGCTAGGTGTGTGAGGGCCCAGGATAGCATGCTGGAGAGGTTAGTGAAGGCAAATATGCATGTAGGCCAAAAAAGGTGCATTAAAAGCTTACAGCATGCATGGGGACAAAGGGGACATTCACAGCATATTACAATCATGGTAATTAGGGAATGATGAAAGAAATACAATACCTTAGCAAACATTAAATACATAGAATGTGATGTTAAAGGAGAAAACTTACTTTAATATAGTCTTTCTGCAGGACTTGTATGATGGCAGAACAGGTCTCTGGGATAATGATCCCCATAGCCTGGGGGGAGATGCCTGTCGAGAACTTGATGTCTTGCAGATTTCTCCCTGTCGCCAAGTAGCGCAACGTGGCGGCTAGCCTTTGTTCAGGAGTGATAGCTTGCCACATGCAGGTGTCCTGCTTCGTAATATAAGAGGACAGCAAAGCCAACAGACGGTGAAAAACGGGGTCCGTCATCCGGAGATAATTTCTGAAATCATCAGGATTATTCTCTTGGATCTCCCGCAACAAAGGCATATGAGAGAATTGGTCATGCTGGAGAAACCAATTCTTCGTCCATGAACTCCTCCCCACCCTGTTCATGGACTGGGCTTGGGTCAAAGTAAGAACCCCAACACCAAGCCCCTGCACAGCACGAACTCTACGACGAGTACGTAGCCGCAACATGGCTAGAAAACGGTCGGCTGGTCAGAACGAACTAACAGAATGCACTGAAGAACAGAAAGGTCTGCGAAGAACGAGCTGAAAATCAGAAACGAGCGGACAAAAAAGCACTGAAAACCAGATACGAACTGACTACACGCACTGAAAAACAGATACGAACCTACAAGCACAAACTGAACAGCAGTAATGGACTGAAAAGCACGAAGGCTGAAAAGTACGAATCGTCTCTCATCAAACTTCTACTAACACGAGATTAGCAGAAGGAGACCAAAGGGTGGCGCACTGGGTATGGAATTTCCATTTTATAGTGCCGACGTACGTATTGTACGCCACCGCATTCTTGACGGTCGGAATTTGGTGTGACCATGTGTATGCAACACAAGTTTGAGCCAACATTCGGTCGGAAATAAATCCACGGTTTTCTTGTCGGAATTTCCGACCGTGTGTACGCGGCATAAGAATCATTAACCACTACTCTCTGAATTCTGTCTTTAAGCCAGTTTTCTATCCATTTACAAACTGATACTTCCAATCCTGTAGACTATACCTTACACATTAGCCGTGTGTGCTGAACTGTATCGAACGCTTTTGCAAAATCCAAGTATACCACGTCCACTGCCACCACTCTGTCCAAGGTTTCACTTACCTCTTAATAAAAAGAAATCAGGTTTGTCTGACAACTTCTGTCTTTCATGAATCCATGCTGTCTGTTGCTTAAAATATTTTTTTCCAGCAAAAACTCGTCTATGTTGTCTTTTATTAATCTCTCCAGTATCTTCCCAACTGTAGATGTTAAACTAACAAGTCTATAGTTACTTGGTGTAACGGGTGGGCCCGCGGAACCCAGAAGTTCTTAGAAAGTATGAGCCAGAAAATAATGGACATTGAGAATATGTCTTGGATTGCTTTAAAATGGGTCCGTAATAGTAATCCACAATATTCCCCAGGATATCTGTAAAGGACTATTTACTGGTTGTTTGATTCTGAACTCAACAGGTTAATTGAGAGATGCTGATGTGTTCAACTTCAACCACCTGGCTGCCTGTGTAATGTAGATTAAATCCAGACTAGCTTCCAAAGACCTTTTCATTGTTGTTTCTGATGTGAATTGGAGCTTGGCTGTCTATTATGGGATGTTTAAGTGTCTTGCTGTAAAGAAAGGGGGGGGGGGGTAATCACTCCAGCAACCCCTCCTTCTAAGACTGTTTACTGAAGGAGAAGTTTGAACACACCTGACCTGTATCAATATTGTCATTGGACAGTTTAACCCACCCTGTTCCCCAAGGATAGGAGGGAAGTGTTTTGAAGAAAAGTGTGTTACCATGTGCTTGCAATAAAGATTCATTCCCTGTTTTGGAACTTCAACACAGAGCGTTGTCTCGTTTGTGCGGGGAGAATTATTTGTATGGGGTCTTATTCGGCTCTTTGGAGTGTCTGGTAGCTGCTGTGTGTTCGGGAATGGAATATATTTAAATGACGTTAACCCCTGTCGTTACACTTGGTAAAGACTTTGTTCCCTTTTTAAATATAGGCACCACATTGGCCCTGCGCCAATCCAGTGGTACTATTCCTGTCATTAATGAGTCCCTAAAAATTTATATACAATGGCTTTGAAATTACAGAGCTCAATTATTTTAGGATCCGTGGGTGTATGCCATCTGGTCCAGGTGCTTTATCCACCTTTTATTCTGTCTAAATATTTCTGGACCATATCACTTTTCAGCCATTGTGGATCATTTGAGCCATTTGTGTCACTACCACCGCCATTATGGACATGATCTACCCCATACTCCATTGTATACACAGAGCTGAAGAAATTATTTAATAAATTAGCCTTCTCTTTGTCCCCAGTCACCCACTCTAGATTATTTTGTAAAGGGCCTACATGCTCAGACTTGACCTTTTTACTATTAATGTATTTAAATAATTTTTGGGGGTTTGTCCTACTATCTTTTGCAATCTGTCATTCGTTTTGAGTTTTTGCATCCTTGATTTCCTTTTTACATATCCTGTTATACTCTTTGTAACATTTAAATGACACTAGCGTTCCTTCATTTTTATATTTTTTAAAAGCTCTTTTCTTATAGTTTGTAGCTTTTTGAACTTTGGCCGTGAGCCACATAGGTTTTATTTTTAGCCTTTTAAACTTATTGCCCATGGGAATATACTCTGCAGTGAGTTCACAAACAGTCTTTTTGAAGAATTCCCATTTCTGTTCTGTGCCCATTGATGCCAATATTCTCTCCCAGTCTAAAGCCTCGTACACACGAACGAGTTTCTCTGCAAGAAACGACAAGAAAACTGCCGAGGTAGCTTTCTTGCTGAGAAAATCATTTGTGTGTATGGTTTCTCGTCGAGAAAACTGACCAGAATCTCGAGGAGAAAAATAGAGAACCAGCTCTCTATTTTCTCGTCGAGATTCTCGTCGGCATGTTTCTCGACGAGAAAAGTGTGTGTTTGTGTACACTTACCTGTCGCCGTGGAAACCCGCGCATGCTCAAATTGACTTTGACGCATGCGCGGTAGCTTCCTAGGCATAGGTAGTGTGTAGCAAGATGGCGGCGACGGCATCGAATGTGACGAGCGCACACTGACTATCTCTATCTCTGGACCCTCCTCCCCGTCGCCTAGTTTAAAAACCCCTCTATTTTTTTGGCCATCAGGGTGTCATGGTCACCTGTGGCCAGGTGACAGATGCACACCGTAGGGGGACAGGAGTGCACCGCAAGGTAGTGAACCCTATGGCTGGCTTCTGCGGATAGGAAACTGGGTGGTTGTGGAAAGCGGGACCAGAGGAGCACAACCGGGATCCTAACGGAAGCTAGAGCCAAGATTCCCCAGGGCGCGGAGTCTAAGACCCAGCAGGTCTTCTCCAGAGCCTCTAGTGGTGAGGATGTTATGCTGCAGGCTGGGACCAGGTCGTGGCCCCTGGAGTTTCCTAGCTCACGCCCCGTAGGATAAGGGGAAAAGAGGGGAAGCAACAGCACAAGATATGAGAGAAACGAATAACAAGCTGAAGGTCAGGGGCCACAAGCAGACAAGGATAACGAAAGAACGAGCCGAAGGTCAAGGGTCACGAGCAGACAGGGATAGTCGGGGACAAGCCAAATATGTAACAGAGACAGACGTAGCACACGGCAGGCAGGAACCCAAACACACAATGCCTAACAAACACGTTGATCAGCAAAGCAGGCTTGCAGTGCACAGGTTAATATAGTGTTCTGTGATAGGGCCTGGGGTGGAGTCAGGCTGGGAGGAGATTATAAAGGAAGCCAGGTGAAAGGGTTCTGGCCTCTAAGATGAACACATGGGAAGAAAGGTAAGCTGACAGACAAACACTACTGCATATCCATGACAGTACCCTCCCTCTTATGGGCCCTCCCCCGCCTGGGCCCAGGCTTAAAGGGAAATCTCTGATGAAACCTCCTCAACAGATGAGGTGCAGCGACATCAGATGCAGCGATCCAAGACGCCTCCTCAGGACCAAAACCTCTCCAAGGCACAAGGTACTGAAGAATGCCTCTGCAGAGCCGAGAATCCAGAACTTGTCTAACCTCGTACTTAAGATTATCCTCAGAGACCGAAAACGAGGTAGGGAGATGACAAGATCATCTATTGAGGACCAAAGGTTCTCTAGGAATAAGCAAGGGCATGAGAGGATCAACAGGAATCTGAGGAGGGTCCCCTAGACCCTTAAAGGGGAACTGGTCATCTTGCACAGGGCCATCAGACTGGGCAGATGTCAGTGGAACCCTGAAGTCAGGTTGGTTAGAAGGTGACATGTCGCCGGAGTCAAGCTGAATAGCTGAAGGACAAGCAGAATGTCCTGAACAAGAAAAAGTAGGAGGCTCACTGGGCATGGGCTGGACTGGCATAACTAGTACAGAAGCAGAGTGAATAGCTGAGTCAGGTGTAGCGACTACCTGAATCGCATCGCAAGACGTAGCGACTGCAGGACTTGTAGACAAGCTAGCCTGGCTGTGCGTCCAAGGGTGGTTAGGGACAGAGAAATGTAAATGGTTATGCAACCTGGAATGAATGACCGGCTCAGGTTCACAGGGGGCAACCTTGGGTAGGCAGGACGAGGAACAGGAGGAACCCCAAGCCAGGATCTGTCCAGTAGTCCAGTTCACATGAGGAGAATGGAGCTGCAACCATGGGAGACCCAAAATTATAGGCGTTGAGGCCTTGGGTAAGATAAGGAAGGATATCCACTCCTGGTGGAGTGTCCCTACCGACATCTTAACAGGGAGGGTCTGGAAGCGGATAGGTCCCCCTGGGAGAACAGTACTATCAATCGCCAAGACCACCAATGGCGTGGTGAGGGGCAAAAGAGTAAGTCTCATGGACGATGCGATTTCCCAGTCCATGAAATTACCAGCGGCTCCGGAATCCAGATATGCTGAGACCGAATGAGAAGAAGCACCAACATGAAGGAACACAGAAAGCAGAAGACGAGAAGGGGAAGGTGATATTTCTGGGTCCAATACTCCACTTTCCAGATGAAGTGGACCCAAACGTTTTTCTGGACAAAGAGAGCAAGTGTCACGAAAATGACCTTTGCCCCCACAGTAAAGACACAGACCAAGAGTTCTGCGCCTAGCACGTTCCTCGGGGGATAGCCTGGTCCGACCCAGCTGCATGGGTTCCTCAGCTGGTAGGAGATGCTCTACGGGTCGAAGAGAGGGGAGCTCAGGCTGACTAAGAACCAAGGAGTGCTGGCGTTGCTTTTCTAAGGTCCTCTCCTGAAAGCGAATATCGATCTGGTTACACAAGGAGATAACGCTGGCCAGATCAGTGGGGTGGTTCTTCCTGCTAATTCATCCTTCACTCTATCAGACAGGCCATGCAAAAAGGTTGCAACTAAGGCCTCATTGTTCCAGCTCAACTCAGCCGACAGTATGCGTAAATGAAGGGCATACTGTCCCACAGAAGCAGACTCTTGGCGGAGACGTAAAAGGGCGCTGGCCGCTGAAGAGACACGAGCCGGTTCTTCGAAGATATTCCGAAAAAGTTTCAAGAAGCCAGACAGGCTAGAAACCACTGGATCATTCAGTTCCCACAGAGGGGCTGCCCAGGCTAAAGCTTCACCAGAGAGGAGGGAAATGATATAGGCTACCTTAGCCCGATCAGACAGGAAGTTTTGGGGCTGGAGCTCAAAATGAATCGTGCATTGGCTAAGGAACCCCCTGCAAGCCTTGGAGTCCCCAGAGAAACGGGACGGAGCTGGCAGTTGTAGTGAGTGTGTGGCTGCGACTGGTGCAATAGGTGCAGCCGCTGGTTGTATTTGAGGTTGCGGATTCAGGGTTCCCAAGGAGGCCTGAAGCTGCTCAAAGCGAGAAGCCAGATCCTGGAGGAATCGCATCACCTGAGTCTGATTCGATTCCTGGGTTTCAAGTCTGCAAACTATGCCCTGCAATAGATCATCCGTGGATAGCGGGATGTCAGCCGGGTTCATGGCTGATCAAACTGTCAAGGTCACCTGTGGCCAGGTGACAGATGCACACCGTAGGGGGACAGGAGTGCACCGCAAGGTAGTGAACCCTATGGCTGGCTTCTGCGGATAGGAAACTGGGTGGTTGTGGAAAGCGGGACCAGAGGAGCACAACCGGGATCCTAACGGAAGCTAGAGCCAAGATTCCCCAGGGCGCGGAGTCTAAGACCCAGCAGGTCTTCTCCAGAGCCTCTAGTGGTGAGGATGTTATGCTGCAGGCTGGGACCAGGTCGCGGCCCCTGGAGTTTCCTAGCTCACGCCCCGTAGGATAAGGGGAAAAGAGGGGAAGCAGCAGCACAAGATATGAGAGAAACGAATAACAAGCTGAAGGTCAGGGGCCACAAGCAGACAAGGATAACGAAAGAACGAGCCGAAGGTCAAGGGTCACGAGCAGACAGGGATAGTCGGGGACAAGCCAAATATGTAACAGAGAGACAGACGTAGCACACGGCAGGCAGGAACCCAAACACACAATGCCTAACAAACACGTTGATCAGCAAAGCAGGCTTGCAGTGCACAGGTTAATATAGTGTTCTGTGATAGGGCCTGGGGTGGAGTCAGGCTGGGAGGAGATTATAAAGGAAGCCAGGTGAAAGGGTTCTGGCCTCTAAGATGAACACATGGGAAGAAAGGTAAGCTGACAGACAAACACTACTGCATATCCATGACACAGGGACTGTGTAGGTTCTAGGTGGCTCTTTTCCTTGTTCGACAGCCAACCAAACTCAGCTAGAGTAGAGATGACCTGGGATCGATGGACTAACAGCTGCTCCCTGTCTCGAGAAAATAACAGCAGGTCGTCCAGATAGTGATGTAGATGGATACCTCTGATGCTAAATAGTGCCACGACAGCCAATAAGAACTTTGAGAATACCCAAGGCGATGTTGTAAGCCTGAACGGGAGACAGGTAAACTGAAGGTGGACTTGATCTATCGCAAAGCGAAGATACTTCTGAAACCCTTCCACTATCGGGACATGGAAATAGGCGTCCTTCAGGTCTATTGACACAAGCCAGTCGTCTGGCTGGATTGCCTGACGGATTGTGAGCAGTGTCTCCATCTTGAATCTTCTTGATGAAAGAATTCAAATGGGTCAGGTCTATGACTGGTCTCCAGGAGCCCTTCTTTTTCAAAACCATGAAGAGGGGCGAGTAGACCCCTTGAAATCTTTCGCCGGTTGGGACTTGAATGGCGGCACCCTGAGCCACCAGAGAGTCTGCATAAGATAGAAGGACTTGCTTTTTCTCTTCTGAGTGAGGCAAGACTGTGGGTACAAACTGAAGTGTGGGTAGACTGCTGAACATCCAGGCATGTTCTGAGGAAACCAATTGGACAGTCCAGTAATCCTTAATCGAGGCTGCCCAGACGTGTTGAAACTGGAGTAAACGAGCCCCAACCTTTTCCGCCTTAACAGGTCCTATATCAAAAGGCGTTGGAGGCTTCACATCCACCGGAAGATGCTCCCTTTGAGGATTTCTGGCCTGAAGGTTGGTTTCTCTTCCAGTTCTTCCTGAACTCATGACCTGGCCTATATCGGCGAGCGTCTCTTGCATGATCTGGATCTTGCCTGGGATGAGCTCTCCTTGGGGCAAGAACCCTGACTTGCCGCCCGTGGCACGGGTGATGTCTAGCTTGTGACCAATGAGAGAGGAGCCCTCAAAGGGAATCCTGCACCACGCCTGCTTAGAGGCAGGATCAGCTACCCACGGGCGCAGCCACAAGGCACGTTTCGCCGTGACGGAAGAGAGCATGTCTCGTGCCACCAGGCGAATTGTGTCAAGGGAGGCTTCCCCCAGAAAGACTGACGCCAGATTTAGCTCATGTACCGGTGAACTCTTGGCCATTTCTTCAGACACTTCCCAAAGATGCATCCACATCATCCGTCCAGGCCTCTATCAATTTGGACAGGGCTGCAAGGGCCAAGGCTGGTTTGCAGGCCATACCTGCTGTAATATAAATGTGTTTGAGATCAGTATCGATCTTCCTCTCTAAGCCACCCCTGAAAGAAACCGTGTCCTCCAGTGGGAGTGTGACATGTCTCACTAACCTCATTAGGGCTGCGTCAATGAGAGGAGCCGACTCTAGGTGCTTCACATCCTCTCTCTTGAATGGGTAAATTTTTGCTATTTTAGTAAGTAGCAATTTTTTTCTCTCAATGCCACCCCATTCATCTGTAATAATCTCGCCGAGTTCACCCAGGAAGGGGAAATTTGGGCGCTCCTTCTTGAGGTGTTTGAAATACTTCCTTTGCTTAGAGGGTGCTTCCACCATCTCTTCCCACCTCAAAGCTTCCTTGACTGCTTTGACCAGCTGTGGTACTAGGGAGAAATCAAAACCTGCGCCAGGGACATCCACTTCCACTTCACTGTCCAAGGATTCACTTAGGGAATGATTATGATGAGAAGGACCCAGAGCCTCAGGGTCGTCACCTGCAGGGACTGATGCTGTGTCAATAGAAGGATTGATGGTATGGCCGGAGTCCATTAGTTTCCCCACAGCTCGGGTATAGACAGAGGGATTTACCCTCTGGAACCTGGACCCCGCATCCCCAGCAAGCTTTCTTATCAGAGCGGCTGGAATGGCAGTGAGATTGGTGCCCAGACATAGTTTTAGGCTCATCCCTATGACGTGCAGATCTAGAGGATGATCTATGGCGTCTGGAACTCGATGAAGATTGACGGTGTTGTGACCTAGAATGGTCTTTAGCTTTGTGTGCGGCGTGATGGTGTTCAGACCTAGAAGAGCTGAGAGGGAAAGAAAAACATAACACACTACTGGCGAATAACCCCAGATAGGCAGGATAAACACATTTATGTGTTGGGGGAAGCTTTCCTCGTCTCTAACCTTCCTTTCACACGGGCTGTTTGATCAGGTTCATCTGTCAGTTTTTCAGGCGGACCTGATCGGACAGTCCATTCACCTCTATGGAGCGGTGGATATCAGCGGTGACATATCCTCTGACACCCGCTGCTATCCGATCCAATCCTGTCCATGAAATCCAGAAGGATGGTGACCCTATTTTTCATCCGTCTGGAGGATCGGACGGGATTGGATGAAAACGGACAGGCGGTCCATTTTTATCCGATAGAGGAGAGCGGAGCTCTGACAGGTCCGTCTCTGCACAGTGAGCGGAGATGGACCTGTCATCCGCTTGCTTAGTGGGGATCAGCGGATTGATCCCCCGTTGAGCAAAGCGGAGTCCGTCGGGGGGCGGATGTGCCCCGTGTGAAAGAGCCCTAAAGTTTACGGTTTAACTTTTGTGACATGTGGTGAATAGTGGGGAGAGATGCTGCTGTAGGGACCCCGGAAACCCCATGCGAGATTTAGAGTACATTCTCTGAGTGCCCAGTGCTAGCGGTGATACTGCATGTATCTATTATTATTGTCACTAGGACATTAGGATGCTATTTGACATATCATAAAATGCATGAGGAGGTGAAAAATTGCTAAAGTGACCATATATACTGTGACTGTACTTTTTATATTACTTTCATGGTAATGCGAACATGCAGATATTTTTGGGGGATTTCCTATTGTAGCTTATTATAAACTATAATAATAAACCCAAATAAATATCCACGTTCACATTAACAATAAATTTAAAAAAAATCAGTCACACTGTCACAGTATATATGGTGACTAGCAATTTTTTACATCTTCATACATATTAGGAACATCTCCATTGGAACCCTAATGTCCCAGTGACAATAATAATCAATTAAATCAGTAATCTTGCTCACTGACATCAAAGTGTTAGGCCTCGTATACACGGCCAGTTTTCTTGTCAAGAAACTACAAGAAAACTGCTGGTAGAGCTTTCTTGCCGAGAAAACCGGCCGTGTGTACGAGGCTTTCAGGTTTCTCGTCAAGAAAACTGCCCAGAATCTCGACGAGAAAAATAGAGAACCTGCTCTCTATTTTCTCGTCGGGATTCACGTCGGCCTGTTTCCCGACGAGAAACCCGAGAGTGTGTATACTTACCTGTCGCCGTGGAAACCCGCGCATGCTCAAAATGACTTTGACGCATGTGCGGTAGCTTCCTAGGCTTATGTAGTGTGAAGCAAGATGGCGGCGACGGCATTGAATGTGACGAGCGCATGCTCGTCGTAGTCGATGATGTCACTGCGTTCCTGCCATTCAAAAGAACAGTGGTTCTTTTGAATCGTACGTGTGTACACTCGGCCGGGACAAGAACGGGTTTTTTCCTGACGAGATTCTCGGCCGTGTGTACTAGGCTTGACACTGGCAGGGGAGATGCTGAGGTTCCATCTGCTTTGGTTAAGGCCCCTTTCACACTGAGGCGCTTTGCAGGCGCTATTGCGCTAAAAATAGCGCCTGAAATGCGCCCCAAAAAGCCGCTCAATTGTATCCAATGTGAAAGCCCGAGGGCTTTCACACTGAAGCGTTGCGCTTGCAGGAGGGTCAAAAAACTCCTGCAAGCCGCATCTTTGAGGCGCGATAGGAGCGGTAAAAATACCGCTCCTATAGCGCCCCTGCCCATTGAAATCAATGGGGTAGCGCCTCCAAAACGCCCGCAAAACGCCGCAAAGAGGCGTTTTTAACCCTTCTTCGGCCGATACCGGGGGTTAAAATCCCCCCGCTAGCGCCCGCAAATCGCAGCAAAAAATACGGTATAGCGGCGCTAAAAATAGCCCCGCTATACCGCCAGCGCATCCAGCGCCTCAGTGTGAAAGTAGCCTAAGGGTGGAGGTGTATATTTGTAATGTAATTTTTATAAGGCGATGCTGGTGCCTGGTGAGATAAAAGCAAGAGGAGTTGTGCTGAAATAGACCTGTATAGCAAGGAGATCAGCTTATGTAAACAGATGATTCAATGACTAATGAAACCTAGCAAAGTTTAATCTGGTGTACCAATCTGGTTTACCTATATCAGAGTATCTCCACCGTCTGCTCTAGTCTCTGACAGGGTCTCTCCATGCAGCTTAAGCCTCGCACCTGCACCAGAAGGTGGACCGGGCGCCATCACATTCAAGGCTGGCCACACCCCCTCCCCCGAGTCCAGACCAATCAAATGCAAGCCTTGGCAGGCTCCGCCTCCGGCATGTTCTGCAGGAGTAGCAGAGACTGTACCCGAGAGCCCTTATCCGCTGCTGAGGAAAAGTTTGTGATTCCCACAGATTGGGACAGTTGGCAAGTACGAAGGCCCCTCCCCTCTGCACTGTATAGAGCAAAGTCAACTGATCGCTGGGGGGAGATCCCGCAGCTCGCAGGCATCACAGAGCTGCCGATCGCCCCTCCAATGCATAGTGAAGTGACAACCGGACGTGTAGGGAGAGATGATGGGTCCTGGGGCCCCCCACTGTGGTGGAACGGCAGGGCCCAGTCGCAAGTGTGACTGGTGCGACCCTGATTGTTCTGCTACTGGAGAGCAGGTAGCAGCAGCTAAGCCTACAGCCTGTTCCCTTATCTTAACTGTAGAGTAACGATGCACGGGGAAACCACCGCCAAAGCCTGCAGTCAATTCTAGCTGTCAGCTGCTCTGACAGCTGTTTAAATCTGCAGCCGGGATTACGTCATCACGCCCCGCAGCACGCCTGCACCGGGACTATCACTGCCCGGCGGCAGCCATGTGTATGCGTGAACGCCGCCATCTTGCCAATAGCGCGCATGCGCAAACCAAGCCTCAATCCCACTCGCAGCCAGCGGCTGCGCAGTGGGCTAAGAGGATACGGAAACGGCGAATTTGAACGCAGGTGCGTTCCAGATGCCATAGAAATGGGCACCAGCGTTTTAACGTGAAAACAGACAACAGCTGCCATGATAAAATATATACTTTACCACCAGACCTAGAATCAGGATTTGCTGTACCCACTGCACGACCGGGGTATGTTGTAAGGAGGCCTCCCGCTAATAGCTGGGACGTTTGGCCATATTGCCGCTTGCCTGACAATGGTCAGGCTAGTAAGCTCTTCATGGCAATGCAGATATCGCCCGGAGCCACCCTGCTAATAGCTAGGGGTTTCTGCATACCTCCCAACCCGCACGGATTCTGCGGGTTTCTCCCGCAGGGACATCATCTTCCCGCGTACCCGTGCGGGACACTGTTTTCCCGCATAGAGCGGCAGCGAAAAGCAGGTGAGTTCGGCGGGCGGCATGTCACACCACTTCCCCTCGTCATGTCACACCACCTCCGCGACGAACCCCCCCCCCGACCGCGACGAACCCCCCCCCCCCCCCCCCGACACGTCCCGCAGTGGACAATGGGAAAGTTGGGAGGTATGGTTTCTGGACCCAAGAAAAGGCACCGCCATAAAGGTAACGTGCACACCACCAGGTCTGAATCCCAAACACTTTATAAAAGGTAATACTTCATCATGGTCCTAGGAGGAGGACAAAAAAGGGAACACGGTCTCTAGCTAGGAGCAAAGATTTATGGGAGAGGGGTCCTATGAGGTATGAGAGGCAGGATTAACCCATACGTAGGCTGCCATGGAGTCTGTCAGGAAAGCAAATGTATTCTAAGCATACAGTATGTCCTGTGCAGTGTAAATCCTAAAATTTTAAAGGTCCAAGTCCCTGGGAATGATTAGTGCTAACAAACATTAACATCAGTCCCTGGCTGCAATGAGCTTCCAATCTAAAGTCCAAAACTAACTTTCTTACATTAGAGACTCTTTCGACAGGAGACAATTAAAATGGCAGCATGTCTTTAGATTGTGGTGAGAAACCCACACAGGGAGAACATGTAAACTTCAACACAAGCATTAGCATGTTGGGGAATTGAACCAGCAACCCCAGTGCTGATAGACAGAATTGCTACCCACTTAGCCAGCAGGCAGCCTTACACATGTTGTCTGCATCTCTGTGGTGTGAACCAGCCCTAAGTCCGTGCTCAGTGTCACAAGCAATATACAATATATTGGCCTAAGTATTGGGACGCCTGCCTTTAAACAAACATGAACTGTATTGGCATCCCAGTCTTAGGCCTCGTACACACGACCGATTTTCTCGGCAAGAACCAGCAAGAAACTTGCTGGCAGAGAGGTCTTGCCGAGTAAATCGGTCGTGTGTACGCGGCTATCGGGTTTCTCGTTGAGAAAACCGACAAGTAACCTCGACGAGAAAATAGAGAACCTGCTCTCTATTTTCTCGTCAAGATTCTCCTCGGCATGTTTCTCGACGAGAAAAGTGAGTGTGTGTACACTTACCTGTCCTCCCGGAAGCCCGCGCATGTTCGAAATGAATTCGATGCATGCGCGGTAGCTTCCTAGGCATACGTAGGGTATATGAAGATGGCGGCGACGGCATCGAATGTGACGAGCGCATGCTCGTCGTAGTCGATGACGTCACCGCGTACGCTCCATTCAAAGAACTGCGGGTTCTTTGAAACGAGCGTGTGTACACTCGGCCGGGACAAGTTTCTTGTCCAAGAATCTCGTCGAAAAAACGACAAGTTTTTTTCAACGAGAATCTCGGCCGTGTGTACAACGCCTTAGTCTTTAGGGTTCAAAATTCATTTAGCCCACCCTTTGTAGCTATAACAGCTTCAACTCTTCTGGGAAGGCTGTCCACAATGTTTAGGAGTGTGTCTATGGGAATGTTTGACCATTCTTCCAAGTGCATTTGTGAGGTCAGACACTGATGTTAACCACTTAACGACCGCCCACTGTAATTATACGTCGGCAGAATGGCACGGACAGGCACAATCACGTGCCGGTACGTGACTGCCTTTGTATAGTTGGGGGGGTCCTGCTGGACCCCCTTCTATACAGTGAGTGATGGTTATTTGTTCGGGAGCGATCCGTGATGAGGGGACGGCCGTTCGATTCCGGCCACCCCCTCGCGATCGCTCCCGGCGAATGGAAACCTTCCTCTGCCTGTGTAATGTAAACACAGGCAGAGGAAGTGATGTCATCTCTCCTCGTGGCGGTCTTTTCGATCCGGTGATGTAAAAAATGTCTCGACCCATGCAGGATCTCGACTGCGTCACTTCCGGTGCAGCTACGTCAAAAACACAGCTGATCTAGGGCTCCACTGCGCATGCGCGGCTTCACCGCACCTATACCGCGCATGCGCAGACGCCCAATTCAGTCCGTGAAAATTCTAGACTCGAGCGGGCGGGCGGAGGCGTTGCCAATTGCTTAAGATCGTCGGCAGCACCGCCTCCAGCCCCGCCCCCAACACGCCCCGGCTAGCCTGCTCATACTTAACACTATGTATATTCATGGGACCAAGGTCGCAAAAAAATATAGAGCTGCACCGCCTCCAGCCCCTAACACACCCCTAGCCTGCTCTGCTGAAGGGGGGCGGGCCCCCTTGCAACTGTGTACAGTATATTAATGGGACCGAGGTCGAGATAAAATATAGAGATCCAGACCCGCCCCCGCCCCTAGCCTGCTCTGCTGAAGGGGGGCGGGCCCCGTGCATAGCACTGTGTATATCAATATAGAGCTTTGCCTGTGGGAATATGAGCCACTGCAGGATGTACATAATGTGAAGGGCTGTGCAAACAGCAGCCTGACGCACGGAGCCTCGGCTTACGCAAAACTGTCTTTGCACAGCCCTGCAAAACACATATACAGGAGGTCAAGGAAAATTATAGAGCGGTGTCTTTGACAGTGGCGGCTGGTGCTCAAAAATTTGTGGGGGGGGGGCGCAAACAAACTGAAAATACCCACACCCCCAATCAATTGCAGCCTCACTGTGCCCGTCAAATGCAGCCACTGCACCCAGCAAAAAACGGAACCACTGTGCCCATCAGATGCAGCCACTGTGCCCCTCAAACGCAGCCACTGTGCCCCTCCCCCCCAAGACAGAGACCCCCTTCTCCCCCCTGAGGACAGGGACCCCCTCTCTCCTGGGGACAGGGACTCCCATCTCCTCTGGGTACAGGGACACCTTCTCTCCTTTGGACATGGACCCCCTTCTCCCCTGGAAACAGGGACCCTCTGGGCCACTCACCTGGGAACAGGAACTCCTCCTCTCCTGGGGACAGGGACCCCCTTCTTACTCTGGGGCAGGGATCCTATCTCATCTGGGGGCAGGAACTCCATCTCCCCTGGCAATGGGGACTTAATCTCATCTAGGGACCCCATCTTCCCTGTGGATCAGGACCCCACCTCCCCTAAGAACAGGAACCTGATCACCCTGTGTGTGCCAACCTCACTGCCCTGCCTGCCATGTGTCCTGTGTGAGGGCCCTCCAGTGACAGCTCTTATCAGGACTTCATCCCACTGTGTGATCCCCCTACATGACTGACCCCTCTGTGTGCTCCCCTTACACAGGGAACCCCTCTGTTTCCTACCCCTACATGTCTGCATACTCTGACCACCACCTGTACCATTTCCACAGCCTATGACTGCCTCCTGTATCCTGTCAGCCATCCTATGACCACCTCCTCTATCCTTTACACATGTTCTGACCACCTCTTTTATCCTGTCCGCAGCCTCTAACCATCTCTTGTATCCTGTCTGCAATCTCTGACTGTCTGTTGTCTTTTATCGTGTCTGCAGTTTCTTAGGGGGAGTCTGGAGAGGAATCAAGAGTCAAGCCTCGTACACACGGCCGAGAATCTCTTCAGGAAAAAACTTGTCGTTTTTCTTGACGAGTTTCTTGGACAAGAAACTTGTCCCGGGCGAGTGTACACACGCTCGATTCAAAGAACCCGCGGTTCTTTGAATGGAGCGAACGCGGTGACGTAATTGTCTACGCCGCGCATGCGTCAAAGTCATTTCGAGCATGCACGGTTTTCCACGGCGACAGGTAAGTGTACACACACACACACTTTTCTCATCGAGAAACATGCTGACGAGAATCTCGACGAGAAAATGGAGAATCCTGACGAGAAAATAGAGAGCAGGTTATCTATTTTTCTCGACGAGATTCTTGTCGGTTTTCTTGACGAGAAACCGGATAGCCGCGTACACACGACCGATTTACTCGGCAAGAAAGCTCTGCCAGCAAGTTTCTTGTCGTTTTTCGACAAGAAACTCGGTCGTGTGTACGAGGATTAAGAGCATCGCCAGGATTGGAATTACGGGAGGAGTCAGACGTGTATGGACTGTGGAGAAGAGACTATAGAATAAAACCAGAGCCACCAACCTGGAGCCATCTAACTGAGCCCTGCACACTGCACCAGAGAGGAGGTCAGTGACAGCGCCGTCAGGCCAGTCTGAGGGGGGGTCACTGATGTAAGGGGGGAGTGAATACAATTATGTAAGGGGGCACTGATCTAAAGGATTCCCCTAATATCAGTAACACCCCCCCCCCCTTAGTGTATTCACTCTGCGGAAGGTAGTCTCTGGTGACAAGAGTCTCCCCCCCACCACCCCACATCACATTTCCCACCATTCCCCTTTACATCAGACCAGGATTCCCCCTTACAGTGCAAGGGAACTCAGATGTAAAGGAAAATTCTGCAGAGCATGATGCAAGGAGGAACTCTGATGAAAGGGGTGCTCTGGACACCAGAGACCACCTTATATCAGAGTCCACTGCATTCCCATTTACATCAGAGTTCCCACTTACATCAGTGACAGCCCACTCTCTTGTCATTACTGCTCATGGCAGACTGTTATCTTCACATTGCTTGATAAAGTCACTTACCAAGGAAAGCAATGTTCAATTTATGTAGATATGTAGTCAATGTATTATGAAGTAAAAAGCAGGAAAAATGTATTTATAGATGTATACTTTATTCTTGAAAAGTGGTCCCTGACCTCAGTTCCTAAAGTTCTCAAAGCAAGCCATGGTTTGATAAATTAGAGCAAAATCAGATTATGTCCATTTTATATTGGGGTGATCTGGGGAGACAGTTCTGTAGAAGATGAACAGAAGTTATTTCAGAGAGACCAGGACTATGACATGGCACAGTAAGGCATGTGATGGCAATCGCTGTACGGCATAATATCCAAGCCATGGCAATGATCAGTAAGATTCCACCACAGCTTGGATGAACCCCCCATCAGCCTGGACACAGGGAGACCCCTAAACAAAGGCTGGGGGAAGAACATGGCGAGCACAGTGGTTTTGAGGAGGGGGGTGCCAGAGATGAGTGAGGACATGGGGGTTGCAGTGATCAGAAAGGATATGGGCTGGCATGATTGATGAGGGAAGACATGGGGGGGGGCAGTGAAAAGGGAGGACATTGGGTGGCCAGTGATGTTGGGTACAGGCAGGGAAGTTGATGTCAGGCCTACACACACATACACAACAGTCCAAAAGGTTTGACAGAACTCACCAGCACCCAGCTTGAGTGCATCCAACAGAATACAGATTCCTCAAGTCTAGACATAGGAACCAGATATTGTAGCGGATCATACAAGACCAGCTCACAAAATCTTGAATAAGAACTGGAACTTTTTTGTAAAAAAAAAAAAAAATTACACAGAACTTATAGTACACCAGATCAGTTAAGCCTGTATGTAAAGCCAACTGCATACAGGGATATAATTAACAGTAGCTAATTAACCAGTCATTTAAAAGGAGATGTCCAGCCAAAGCTATTTTGGCTGTACTTCTGTTGATCACAGGACTACAGTTCATTCTGCCACCCTCTGACCCGTTATCAGCAAAGAGTGGTTTCAGGTCCCCCTCTGCTAATGTCAGCCTCTCAGTGAGCTGCTGAGAGCCTAATCAGGATGCTCCCTCCTCTTCCACAGCCCAGTGCTCCTGTGAGGGAGGGCAGAGCGTGGGAGAGCAGAGAGCTGCTAACTGTTGGTCAGCAGATTTCTGCTCAATGAACTGTGGCAAATGAGCGATCAGTAGAGCTCGATCACTCGGTTCTTATTGTAGAGGAGCCGTACACTAAACATTATTACAATTATAAACACATAGATGAGAAAACAGGTTGAACAATTAATACAATTAACAATGGGAGAGACATATGTAAAGGAGTTTGAAAGGCATACTTATTTTTTTTCTTAATGCATTCTACACATCAAGATAAAAATCTTTCTGTATGTAGCAGCCCCCCTAATTACTTACCCAAGCCCCGTCTCTCCCCAGCGATGTCCAGGACACTCCTCCTGATTGGCTGAGAGACAGCATCGGCGCCATTGACTCCTGCAGCTGTCAGTCAGACAATCAGGGGAGAGAGGGTGTGGGGGCCGAGTCGTGTCTCTGTGGCTGAATGGACACATGAAGCTCTCACACTCAGCTTGGGTGCCCCCATAGACAGCTGCTGGCAGTGGGGGCACTCAATAGGAGGGAAGGGCCTGGAGCAGCAAAGAGGGACCCGAGAAGAGGTGGTTCGGGGCTGACCCGAGAAGAGGTGGTTCAGGGCTGCTTATTGGAACTACAACTGCACAGAGGAGGCAAGTATAACATGTTTGTTATTTTTTATTTATTTTATAAAAACATATTGTACAATCACTTTATTAAACTGACAATATTGCAGGAGATCAAACGGTAACTGGTGTCTTGCTGATCATATTAACATCTGCTACGAGTCGCACAGTCTGATAAAGTAGAATAAATTTATCTTCATCGCTTTAAGGGATATACTTGACAAATATCTTTGTCCCATTAGAAGTAATTGAAACCACGCTCTAATGCCGCGTACACACGATCATTTTTCCCGTCGGGAAAAATTACATTTTTTTTTTTCGCCGAGAAAAACGATCGTCTGTGGGCTTTATGCCGTTTTTCTCGTTGAGAAAAACAGCAGGAAAAACGACGAGAAAAATTAGAAAAAGTTCTAAATTTTCTCATCGTTTTTTCCATCATTTTTTTCCGCGGCAGTTTTCCCATAGGGAGACACCTCTGCGGAGCCCACAGACGGTCGTTTTTCTCGTCAAAGAAAAAAATGACGGGAAAAACGGTCGTGTGTGGGGGAACATGCCGTTCCCTCGTTTGTCATTTTTTTTCATGCCGTGATTCACGGCGGTGTTTTCACCGCCGTGAATCACGATCGTGTGTACGCGGCATTAGTGTCCATTAGCTATTTGTCACCTTAAATTTTTTTTGGTTACCCTATGCCAATAATAGACACAGGGGGACTTGCACATGAGAGGGGCCTGAGGAGCTGAACAAGGAGTTTTCTGATGTCTCTAAGGTAAGCTGTGGTGCACGATCCCCCCCACTCAAGGTGACTCCCATCACCTTTTTTACACAAAATTTAGCAGGCCATCTCTCGCACAGCACACATGCTCAGTTACCTTGGTTCCTGCAGGCCAAGGCACTTCCGTGGAGGCATTTTAATAAACGAACACAATTTCTTTAACAAGATACATATTATAGTCGCTCATACTGGTTGAATTGGCACCTGGTTATCCAAGTGAGCAGTAACGCCACGTCAAGGCTTCAACCATTGTTACTGACCATTCATATCTCCATTTACACACCATACTTTCCATTCATCAAGAGTACCATCCCTGCTACCATCCACGCAACACATCACCATGTACACACCATACTTTACATTCATCAAGAGTACCATCCCTGCTACCAACCACACAACACATCACCATGTACACACCATACTTTACATTCATCAAGAGTACCATCCCAACTAATAATCATACACACATCACCATGGACACACAGAAGTACACAGTAATATTTCCAGACATCAAGACTTTCAACACCAGCTGATGCCCATACACACCTTTCATATCAGCATTCATAACACCTTATTTAGACTACTCCATCCTGGACATAAGCATGTTTTTGTTCTATGGGATCCCAAGCAGATGGAGAGAGATTTTAAAATGGACTGATATTGCACCTACTAAAATAAAAACAACATGTTACATTAAATTACAATATGTTAATGTCAGGCATTGTGTATTTGCACATTTATCATTCTTGGAATGATTTCCTAATAAACATGTTTGCAGGTCGATGATTAAAGCGGAGCTCCGCCAAAAAAATAATAATATTAAAACCCAGCAGCTGCAAATACTGCAGCTGCTGACTTTTAATATTAGGACACTTACCTGTCCTGGAGTCCAGCGACATCCATAGCAGAGGAAGAGCAATCGCTCGTCACTCTGCTGACCCCCCCCCACCATCCTCGGTGAGGAAACCAGGCAGTGAAGCCTTGCGGCTTCACTGCCTGGTTCCCTACGGCGCATGCGCGAGTCGCGCTGCGCCGTTCTGACTGGTCCCGCTGTGTTCTAGGAGCCGAGTGTCTCCCAGAACACAACGGGTATTCTGGGGGAAGTGACGTACTTCCTGCAGAGAGGATTCCCGGAAGTGGGTGCAAATACCTGTCTTAGACAGGTATCTGCACCCCCTCCAACCTGAAAGGTGTCAATTGTGACACCGGAGGGGGGGAGGGTTCCGATGAGCGGAAGTTCCACTTTAGGGTGGAGCTCCGCTTTAAAGCAGTCTGGATTTTGAGTACTAATACAATTTAGCTTCACAAAGCTTTCTTCCACGGTGTAACAAAACTGACCTTATGTACTGTACCGGAGTAGATCACAAGCTATTTCAAGACGAGCATCCATCACTGCTTCAGCAGAGGTCCTGACTGCATTGATGGTCTTCGTCTTTAGGAACTCCTTTGCAAACTGTAAAACAACATGTAACATTTGTAACAGCAAATAACATTTTTAGAATAGACTGAAATACTGCAAAAAAAAGATTGCTGTGCTCCATTATCCAGGTATTCCAGTTGGCTGCTTGGTCTTCCTGATTGTTCATCCTCAAGAAGAGACTGTTTTTGGTTATATATATATATAAAATAAAAAAATAATAAAAAAAATTAAACACGCAATTTAAAACTCATATGCCGCGTACACACGATCGTGATTCACGGCGGTGAAAACACCGCCGTGAATCAGGACATGAAATTAAATGACAAACGAGGGAACGGCATTTTCCCCTACACACGACCGTTTTTCCCGTCATTTTTTTCTTTGTCGAGAAAAACGACCGTCTGTGGGCTCCGCGGCAGTGTCTCCCTATGGGAAAACTGCAGCGGAAAAAAATGATGGAAAAAACGATGAGAAAATTTAGAACATGTTCTAATTTTTCTCGTCGTTTTTCCTGCTGTTTTTCTCAACGAGAAAAACGGCATAAAGCCCACAGACGATCGTTTTTCTCGGCGAAAAAAAAAAATGTCATTTTTCCCGACGGGAAAAATGATCGTGTGTACGCGGCATTATACTTATGTTATTGCCATTTTTTGGCACATAGGCACACTTACCTCCAGTTGTCATGCAACCCTGAATGGTAGGAAAGTTAGTTTCCCAGCGGGTCCATAACAATAAGGGCCTTCTTCGACATCATGATAATCTAAAAAATATTGTGAGAATCACACAAATTTCATTACAATATAGAGCAGATACACTCTGTGGTGTCATAGGCTATTGTGCAATATCTGTATACATAAAAACTATAAATAAAATAGAATAGTGCATGATAACATTATGTTAAAGGGGTTGTAAAAGTTCAGTTATTTGTTTTAAAAAAATAACAAACATGTTATACTGATCTCCACTGTGCAATTCGTTTTGCAGAGTGGCACGAACATACTCTTCAGGGGTCCCTCGGCGGCTTCTGCGTTTCCTCACTGCATTAGATAACCCCCTCTAGGAAGCTCTCTCCCGAGGGTGTTACCTTGCGTGCGCGCTCCTATGTCATACACTCTGCGTCCATAGACACTGAGTTTATGAATTGACCCCTCCCCCACATGTCATTGCATTTGATTGACAGCAGATGGAGCCAATGGCTGCGCTGCTATCAATCGATTCAATCAACAACGAGACTCCGTGGAGAAGAGGGCGCCGTGGACGCGCCGAGCAGGTGAACTGGATCAGGTAAGTAAAAGGGGGGGGGGGGGCCGTGATTGCCATTTATTTTTTCACCTTAATGCATATGATGCATAAAGGTGAAAAAAACACGTACCTTTACAACCCTTTAAGATTCGCAAATTAACTTATTTCACAAATAAATTACCACTAAAATCCAGTGTTTATTGATGTTAATAGGACACAGCGAGAGTTCTTCTGTAGGAAACATCTGAAAGGAGGTAGAAAGCCAGTTAGGTAAAACTAATTATATATATATATATCTATATATATATATATTCTCATGTATAGTTGTAATTGTGACCAACCTTGCCAAGCCTACTAGTTTGTCCAGTAAACATCGCCGTTGCAATCACTGCAGACATTAGGTGAACAGGTTCCTGTAAAAAAAACACATTAAAAATTAGCAACAAATCCTAACAATGCAAAATACATATAAGACAAGCATACACACAATTCACACTTGCCTGATGCTTTTCTTTCAAATTGTAAAGATAAGCATCAATCACCTGCATTAAAAAACAAATAAAAATAAATTAGGAATCACAAAAATGGTGAAATATTGGTTTTGATACACTTTCAAAATTGAGTGTAGTATCTAACCTCATCCACCAACCACCCTCTCTCACGCAGCGATTGAAATGAAGACACATACAGCTTGTACGTCTGCTTCCACCGAGCCAAGATTTTCTGCAGCCCAAATGGTTTTAACTGAGAAAAAAAATAAAAAATAGTAAATTACATGTCTGTTATTGTACCCTTGGGAGCCAAAGCCAATACAAGTTGAGTATTACTGAAATCTGAAAAAGCATACCGATTTTTTTATATGTTTTTTTTTTTCAAAATATTAAATGAGTGTGTGTGTATATATATGTAGAGGGATGTGGTCAGGAAGGGGCGCTGTGAAGAGTATTTGCACAGGACGCCTAAAGCTTGGCCCTTTGTACAAGGTTTAATTGTAAAATTGTTTACAATTGGATTTAATCTGCATCCCAGCTCCATTATATATATATATTGTGACAGCAGGAAGGTAAAGTCACCTGGTTGCATCCAGGGGGGTAGATATATTTCGCCCAGATTCAGGCTTTACGCCGACTTATACAACTAGGTGGAGAGTTGTATAAGGCTAGTGGGCTCATGGATGACTCATACCTCTAGGGAGAGGGCTGGGCGTCGTGCAGACAGGGAGTTGATGAGACCAGCTGAAGCTTGTCAGCTCATTTAGGCCTCTATAAGAACTCCCAGCTTCATTAGAAGTTAGCTCATGCCTGGAACCAGACCTGTGTGGACTGTCTAGGGAGAGTGAACCCCTGTGCGGTGAGAAAAAGCCTGTGTGGCTATTTGCTTGGACATTTAAAACCAGGGACTTAGGGACTAGGACAGCACTAGGCTGATCCCAGTTGTTAGTTAGGAAACCTGTATGTTTAGTCAGAGGTCAACTTGACCAGGATTTATTTTGGTTATGTTTCTTTTGCTTTGCTGTGTTTTGTCACTGTAAATAGAAAATAAACCGCACCTTTTTGATTTTGAAAACCACAACCTCCGTTTGCTGGGCCTGTTTTGTGTGGGGAGCCCATCCCGGGGGTCACACACACCCGCTGCCGAGCTAACCCCCCCACAGTTGGTGGAGAACCAGTGGCAGTTTTTTTTTAAGCCAGCATGGAGGAGATACTGAAGCAGCTGGCTCTAGCAAATGCCAATCAACAGCAGACAAATGCAGGTTTGCAAAAGAGCCTTGCAGCTCATCAACAGAGCCTTGCAGCCCAGCAGCAGACAAACGCAACTTTGCAACAGAGTCTGGAGGCTCAGCAACGAGCCCAGCAGCAATCTGAGGCCCGCTTCATAGACCTGTTGCAGAAGCAAGAGCAGAGACTACAACAACAGATGGAAGCAGTAATGCAGCAACGTCCGCAGACCAGTGAGGAAAGCCGTCCCACTAATACCGCGTCCTTTGGGGTGAGTCGTTTATTGACAAAAATGACTGGAGAGGATGATCCAGAGGTATTTTTGACCACATTTGAAAGGACCGCTGAAAAGAGAAAAGTGGCCTGAGGAGCAGTGGGCTGGACTGGTGGCTCCTCTGTTAACTGGTGAATCGCAGAAAGCTTACTATGACCTAGAGCCTAACCAAGCAAAAGACTATGTGATGCTAAAAGCTGAAATATTGGCAAGGCTGGGTGTCACCCAGGCTGTCCGGGCTCAGCGTGTGCATAACTGGACTTTCCAGCTTGGAAAACCCCCCAGGTCTCAAATGTATGATCTCATTCACCTGAGCAGAAAGTGGCTACAGCCAGAGACTTTGTCCGCACCAAAGATTGTGGAACGTGTTGTAATGGATCGGTTTTTGAGAGCTCTTCCTACTGCCATCCAAAAGTGGGTAAGCCATGGAGACCCAGAGACGGCCGATGGTCTTGTGGATCGTGTGGAGAAATACTTGGCTACAGAGAACCTGACGGCCTCTTCCAGAGACACTCGGACTTTCCACCCTAAGACCAGACCATCCCCAGGGGCGGATAAGAGGATTCCAAGGGGTGAGGGTGGAGAGAGTGAGAGGGTGGGAGCTCTACCCCAAGTTTGGCGAGAACAGCCTGGGAAATCAGCGGCTCAAGAGGCGGCAAGAAGGATCGTTTGCTACCGCTGCCGGCAAGCGGGACATATTGCAGCCAATTGCCCGGTTATGGAGGAACCCATGCAGTGTGACTTTCTGACGGGCAGACGTCAGTCGCTGTGTGCGACAGTCGCATGCACTGCCATTCGAGGAACTGAGAAACATTTATGCAAAATGTGTGTTAATGGTAGAAATGTTGTGGTATTGCTGGATTCAGGTAGCCTTGTGACCCTGATAAAGGCTGAGTTAGTTAAAACAGAGGTCTCTGGGAATAGCAAGGTAGCTGTTATTTGTGTGCATGGGGACACCCGAGAGTATCCAGTGACTACAGTGTGTTTCGAGACCCCCAAAGGTACCCTCTCTCATCCAGTGGGCTTAGTATCTCAGTTACCGCATGACGCCATTGTGGGAAGGGATTTTCCGAAGTTCTGGGAACTGTGGGATGATCCTGAGCCCCTCACTGGTGCCCCTATGTACCAGGAATGTGATAGCCAGAACTCCCCTGAGAGTGGTGAGGACTCTCCGGAATTTCCCTTATCAGTATTGGCAGGGGAGACTCAAGAAACTGGAGAGGAGCCCACCTCCTCAGACGAAAACCTACGGTCTGTGGAGTTTTCTGATCTTGAGGTTCACAGGGAAAACTTTGCCACAGAACAGTTGAAAGACCCCGCCCTAATAAAGGCACGGGAAAACGTAGTGAAAATAGATGGCGAGTTAGTGAACCCAGATAATACCTGCACTTACCCATACTTCAGCGTAGAGAAGGACCTACTGTATCGGGTGGCAAAAAGGGCAGAAGAAACCGTTGAGCAGCTTGTGGTGCCCAAACCTTACAGGAAGTTGGTGTTGGAGTTGGCCCATGGGCACATTCTTGGAGGTCATCTGGGGACAGAGAAAACCCGAGAGAGGGTATTACAGAGATTCTATTGGCCGGGGGTGATGAAGGACGTAGAAAATTATTGTTCCTCCTGCCCTGTGTGTCAGAGGTTGGCCCCGATGCCACATTTCCGTAGCCCGCTGGTCCCTCTACCCATCATTGAGGTCCCGTTTGAGAGGATCGCCATGGATTTGGTAGGTCCTATAATCAAGTCCGCTAGGGGGCACCAGTACATATTAGTTATAATGGACTATGCCACCCGTTATCCAGAAGCGATCCCTCTCCGAAATACCTCGGCCAAAACCATAGCCAAAGAGCTATCTCTTGTTTTTAGCCGGGTGGGTATTTGTAAAGAACTGCTTACGGACCAAGGTACACCCTTTATGTCCCGGGTTATGAAAGAGCTGTGTAAATTGTTCAAAGTGACGCAATTGCGTACGTCTGTGTATCACCCCCAAACCGATGGGCTGGTTGAAAGATTCAACAAAACCCTAAAACAAATGTTGAAGAAAGTGGTGGATAGAGATGGAAAGGATTGGGACTGTTTACTTCCTTATTTGATGTTTGCTATTAGGGAGGTGCCCCAATCCTCTACGGGATTCTCCCCCTTTGAGTTACTGTATGGGAGACACCCAAGAGGGCTGTTGGATATTGCCAAGGAAACTTGGGAAAGTGAGAGTTCTCCCCACAGGAGTGTGATTGAGCATGTCGCCCTGATGCAAGATCGAATTGCACAGGTAATGCCCATCGTGAAGGAACATTTGGCCCAAGCGCAGTTGGCACAGCAGAGAGTGTACAACCGTGGAGCCAAGACCCGTACCTTTTCCACGGGGGATAGGATATTGGTACTTGTCCCTACGGTTGAAAGTAAATTCCTTGCCAAATGGCAAGGCCCCTACGAGATAATGGAAAAAGTGAGCGAAGTGAATTACAAGGTCAGACAACCAGGAAGGCGAAAGCCCGAACAGATCTATCACGTTAATCTGTTGAAAGCCTGGAGGGATAGAGAGTCCCTAGTTGCAGACACTTGGTCACCAGCTCAAACTGGTTGCGTGATTCCTGAGGTTGGAATAGCAGCCACCTTGTCACAACCCCAACAACAGGAGGTTAAGGAGTTTGTGCTTCGCAACAAGGAGGTATTCTCTGAGCTGCCGGGACAAACATCTGGGGTAGAGCATGACATCATTACCCCGCCCGGTGAAAGGGTGAAGTTAAAACCCTATCGGATCCCAGAGGCTCGACGGGAGGCAATACGGGAGGAAGTACAGAAAATGCTGAACTTAGGGGTGATAGAGGAGTCCCAAAGTGATTGGTCTAGTCCCATCGTGTTGGTGCCTAAACCGGATGGGAGCTGGCGATTTTGTAACGATTTTCGTCAGTTGAACAAAGTTACAAAATTTGACACCTACCCTATGCCACGTATAGATGAGTTGATCGACCGGCTGGGAACAGCCCGATACATGACGACTCTTGACCTCACAAAAGGGTATTGGCAAATCCCCCTGGCCAAGTCGGCCAAAGAGAAAACCGCATTTGTAACCCCAGACGGGGCGTTCCAATATAAAAGAATGCCGTTCGGGTTACAGAATGCGCCGGCCACATTCCAGCGGAAAATGGACCAGATGCTGAGGCCCCATCGGAAGTATGCTGCGGCTTACCTGGATGACGTAATTGTCCATAGCACAGATTGGGCCTCACATCTGCCAAAAGTGCAAGCAGTCCTGGACTCTGTTCGGGAAGCGGGGTTTACGGCTAACCCCAAGAAGTGTACCATTGGGCAGGAGGAGGCCAAATATCTTGGGTACACCATTGGGAGGGGAGTAATAAAACCCCAACTCAACAAAGTCGAGGCCATCCAGAGTTGGCCACGTCCCAACAGCAAGAAGCAGGTACGAGCCTTTCTGGGAATCGCTGGGTATTATCGGCGATTCATTCCCCACTTTGCTTCTAAGGCTGTGCCCCTAACCAACCTGACGAAGGGGAAAGGGTCGGTCATGATTAAATGGACCCCCGAGGCTGAGGCAGCATTCCAATTCTTGAAACAAGCCTTATGTAGCCAGCCAGTGTTGTACTCACCCGACTTCTCTAAAGACTTTGTCGTACAAAGTGATGCGTCAGATGTGGGGTTAGGAGCAGTATTGTCCCAGGTCTGGAACGGGGAAGAGCACCCAGTCATTTACCTCAGCAGGAAGTTGAAGTCCCATGAGGTAAATTACGCCACCGTTGAAAAGGAGTGTTTAGCGGTGAAGTGGGCTCTAGATTCCCTTCGGTACTACCTGCTAGGTAGGCACTTTGACATGGTTACGGATCACGCTCCGTTAAAGTGGATGGCTCAAAACAAGGAAACAAATAGAAGAGTGAATAGGTGGTTCCTGGCCCTCCAGGAATTCAACTTCACAGTAAAGCATCGCCCTGGCGTTCAAATGGGGAATGTGGATGCTTTGTCTCGAGTACATGAATGCCTGATTGCTGGTGTTCCAACCCCGAGGTTAAAACAAGAGGGGGGGGGGTATGTGACAGCAGGAAGGTAAAGTCACCTGGTTGCATCCAGGGGGGTAGATATATTTCGCCCAGATTCAGGCTTTACGCCGACTTATACAACTAGGTGGAGAGTTGTATAAGGCTAGTGGGCTCATGGATGACTCATACCTCTAGGGAGAGGGCTGGGCGTCGTGCAGACAGGGAGTTGATGAGACCAGCTGAAGCTTGTCAGCTCATTTAGGCCTCTATAAGAACTCCCAGCTTCATTAGAAGTTAGCTCATGCCTGGAACCAGACCTGTGTGGACTGTCTAGGGAGAGTGAACCCCTGTGCGGTGAGAAAAAGCCTGTGTGGCTATTTGCTTGGACATTTAAAACCAGGGACTTAGGGACTAGGACAGCACTAGGCTGATCCCAGTTGTTAGTTAGGAAACCTGTATGTTTAGTCAGAGGTCAACTTGACCAGGATTTATTTTGGTTATGTTTCTTTTGCTTTGCTGTGTTTTGTCACTGTAAATAGAAAATAAACCGCACCTTTTTGATTTTGAAAACCACAACCTCCGTTTGCTGGGCCTGTTTTGTGTGGGGAGCCCATCCCGGGGGTCACACACACCCGCTGCCGAGCTAACCCCCCCACAATATATATATATATATACAAATACATACACACACACATACATGCTAGTATAGCTGAATCAAAATCACTATTGTGCAAAGGCATTTCTGATAAGGCTTTTACTCAACCTGTATATTGACATTGGTGTAATATCAAACTTTCAATGTTAATTAAACAAGAACTGGATAGAACAGAATGCCAAACAGCGGCAACTTAAAACTACAAAGGCCAGAATGACCAACAGAGTGAGAAGACTAGGCCAACCAACAGGGCACGGCCAAACAAATGACCAACGGGGTCAAGGTACTAATGAATAACCCATTAAACTGATACCTCTTTCTTCTTCTATCTCAGGGATGAAAGCTGCTGAAGTCTTTAACCACCTCCCTACTGTGCACTAAAACCCCCTTCCTGCCCAAGCCATTTTTCAGCTTTCAGCGCTGTCACACTTTGAATGACAATTGCGCGGTCGTGCGACGTGGCTCCCAAACAAAATTTGCGTCCTTTTTTTCCCACAAATAGAGCTTTATTTTGGTGGTATTTAATCACCTCTGCGGTTTTTATTTTTTGCGCTATAAACAAAAGAAGAGCGTCCAGTTTGGAAAAAAAACACAATATTTTTTACTTTTTGCTATAATAAATACCCATTTTTTTTTTCAATAAAAATTTTCCTCAGTTTAGGCCGATACGTATTCTTCTACATATTTTTGGTATAAAAAAAAAATCGCAATAAGCGTGTATTGATTGGTTTGCGCAAAAGTTATAGCGTCTACAAAATAGGGGATAGATTTATAGCATTTTTTATTTTTTTAATTTTTTTATTAGTAATGGCGGCGATCTGCGATTTTTATTGTGACTGCGATATTGTGGCGGACACATCGGACACTTTTGACACATTTTTGGTACCATTCACATTTATACAGCGATCCCTGCTATAAAAATGCATTGATTACTGTATAAATGTGACTGGCAGGGAAGGGGTTAACCACTAGGGGGCGGGAAGGGGTTAAATATGTTCCCTCAATGTGTTCTAACTGTGGGGGGAGGGGACTGACTGGGGGAGGTGACCGATGGTTGTCCCTATGTACAAGGGACACACCATCGGTCCCCTCTCCCTCACAGGACGTGGATCTGTGTGTTTACACACACAGATCCACTTTCCTGCTCGGTTCCCGGGCAATCGCGGGTGCCCGGCGGCAATCGCGGCCGCCGGGCAAGCACACCGGGTCCTTGGGAACGCGGCGGGCGTGCGCACGCGCTGACGGCGGCGCGCACGCGCGCGCGATCCCCCTCCTTCTGAGGGACGTTCCGGAACGTCCACTCAGAAGGAGAAAGCACCCACCCGGCCGTATATGTACAGTGGCCGGGTGGGAAGTAGTTAAAAACCAAAATTAATGTTAATCAATTAATTTTATTATAACTTTAGGATGTATATACTACACGAATGAAAACTAAGCTGACAAAACAGAACAAGGCACTCTATATGAAATGTAGATTTATGCAAGGTGTTCATGTATCAAGTTTGCTGTTACCTCAATACTACTGACCTTTTGTGGTGTAGTGAATTGTATTACGGAGGTCCTTTGTGGCGTAGATGATATGGTGGTGCTGATCTCCTCAGGTGAGTTAAATGACTGGACATGACTTTCCGGCCGGGGTGCTGAACTCTCGTTGCTTCTCCTGAATGGCTTGATGTGGTCAATATTAATTTTTTGCTTCAGTGCAAGACCCTGCATATTTGCCACCTGAACAACCTTGCCACACATGCCCATGATAATATATGGCCCTTTGAAGTCACTTTCCAGTCTTACTCCTTTCCTTCCACGCTTCCTAGAATTAAAAACAAGAACCTCATCACCAATATTATAAGTTGATGCCTTATACTTTTGTTTCACCTTTTTATCAAACGCCGTCTTCTGCTTCTCCTGTGACATCATGATATTTTGTAATGTGATTTTTTGCTCTTTTTCCATCGCATTCTTCTTTTCCTCCATGAATGCTTTGTAATCGTTCTCCTGTGGTAGAATAATTGTGGAAAGCTGCAGTAAAAAAAATAAAAATAAAGTTTTAATGAATACTAGAATAATGTGTTAGTTAAGAGTTTTGACAAAATGAATAAATAAATACATGTTGTAATCTAAGCATACAGTTCCCAGAAAAATAGAACTGAAAATTTGTGTTTGAAATGCTTATGAATACCTAAAAATGTTTACTTACATACATTTATATGAACTTACATTACCATTTAACAAATATTTAAGAAATAACCATCAAATATTCATATGTGGCACTTATGTTGCATAAAGCAATTATTTAGAATCTGGTGAGATCTACATATACACACACAGACTACACAATTATATTACTATAAAATAATTTGCTGTAGACAAAACAAAAAAAAACTCACTGGAAGGTCAATTGGAACCTCTGCTGGGAAGACTGCCTCCCTACCGTACATCAAAAGGAATGGTGAACGCTTGGTCGTTGTTTGGACCTTCGATCTTAGAGAGAATAAGGTCGCTTCCAAGTAAACATCCCAATTTGTATGTTGTTCATTCACCAATTTAGCAAGAGCTCTATAATAAATGATGAAACAAGATAAACACATTAACACCACACTCTCATTAATAATATATAATTGATAGTTCAAAGCATGTAATATCAGAGACAAATGTGGAATGCAAGAGGAACATTACTATACCGAATATAGGGAAGTGGTTATGTAAATGGAACCCTTCGGCCCGGCGATTGGGGGTGAGGCGTCTCACTCGGGACACAGCCCATAACACGCGGTAACACAAAATCAGCAAAAGCAGCCCAAAGGGTGGCGCCATTGGATTTGAACTTCATATTTATAATGCCTTCGTACGTGTTGTGCGTCACCGCGTTTGGGATGGTCAGAATTTTGTCTGATGGTGTGTAGGCAAGACTGATGGAAGTCAGCTTCATCTGAATTTCGCTGGAAAAATCCATCGGATTTGATCCCATCGTAAATCCGATCATGTGTACAGGGCTTAAGGCTGCTTTCACACTGAGGCGCTATTACGCTAAAACCAGTGCCTGCAAAGCGCCCTGAAAGATCCGCTCCTTTCACACTGGAGTGTTGCAGGATGCTAAAAAAAAAATCCTGCCAGCCGCATCTTTGAGGCGCTGTAGGAGTGGTAAATATACCGCCCCTGCCCATTGAAATCAATGGGGTAGCGCCTCCAAACCGCACGCAAAGCGCAGATTTTGCAGGCGTGTTTTGCGAGCAGGGGTTAAAAACGCACGGAACGGAGAAAAATCACACCAAACACGACAATAAAACGCCGCTAAAAATAGCAGGGCTTTACCACCAGCGCACCAAGCGCCTCAGTGTGAAAGTACCCTTAGTATTTAGTAATCAAGTGTAATGTGAGATCCCAGGGAGCACAGCGTATTAGTGAATGGAGCTAAATAGCCCCCATCACATTACAGGCCCAGACCCACCCATCACATTACAGGCCCAGACCCGCCCATCACATCAGAGGGCCCCCATCACATTACAGGCCCAGACCCACCCATCACATCAGAGGGTCCCCCATCACATTACAGGCCCAGACCCGCCCATCACATCAGAGGGCCCCATCACATTACAGGCCCAGACCCGCCCATCACATCAGAGGGCCCCCATCACATTACAGGGCCAGACCCGCCCATCACATCAGAGGGCCCCCAACACATTACAGGGCCAGACCCGCCCATCACATCAGAGGGCCCCACATCAAATTACAGGCCCAGACCCGCCCATCACATCAGAGGACCCCCATCACATTACAGGGCCAGACCCGCCCATCACATCAGAGGGTCCCCATCACATTACAGGGCCAGACCCGCCCATCACATCAGAGGGCCCCCATCACATTACAGGCCCAGACCCGCCCATCACATCAGAGGGCCCCCATCACATTACAGGCCCAGACCCACCCATCACATCAGAGGGCCCACATCACATTACAGGCCCAGACCCGCCCATCACATCAGAGGGCCCCCATCACATTACAGGGCCAGACCCGCCCATCACATCAGAGGGCCCCCATCACATTACAGGCCCAGACCCGCCCATCACATTACAGGCCCAGACCCACCCATCACATCAGAGGGCCCCCATCACATTACAGGCCCAGACCCGCCCATCACATCAGAGGGCCCCCATCACATTACAGGCCCAGACCCGCCCATCACATCAGAGGGTCCCCCATCATATTACAGGCCCCGACCTGCCCATCACATCAGAGGGCCCCCATCACATTACAGGCCCAGACCCGCCCATCACATCAGAGGGCCCCCATCACATTACAGGCCCAGACCCGCCCATCACATCAGAGGGTCCCCCATCATATTACAGGCCCCGACCTGCCCATCACATCAGAGGGCCCCCATCACATTACAGGCCCAGACCCGCCCATCACATCAGAGGACCCCCATCACATTACAGGGCCAGACCCGCCCATCACATCAGAGGGTCCCCCATCACATTACAGGCCCAGACCCGCCCATCACATTACAGGCCCAGACCCACCCATCACATCAGAGGGCCCCCATCACATTACAGGCCCAGACCCGCCCATCACATCAGAGGGCCCCCATCACATTACAGGCCCAGACCCGCCCATCACATCAGAGGGTCCCCCATCATATTACAGGCCCCGACCTGCCCATCACATCAGAGGGCCCCCATCACATTACAGGCCCAGACCCGCCCATCACATCAGAGGGCCCCCATCACATTACAGGCCCAGACCCGCCCATCACATCAGAGGGTCCCCCATCATATTACAGGCCCCGACCTGCCCATCACATCAGAGGGCCCCCATCACATTACAGGCCCAGACCCGCCCATCACATCAGAGGACCCCCATCACATTACAGGGCCAGACCCGCCCATCACATCAGAGGGTCCCCCATCACATTACAGGCCCAGACCCGCCCATCACATCAGAGGACCCCCATCACATTACAGGGCCAGATCTGCCCATCACATCAGAGGGTCCCCATCACATTACAGGGCCAGACCCGCCCATCACATCAGAGGGCCCCCATCACATTACAGGTCCAGACCCGCCCATCACATTACAGGCCCAGACCCACCCATCACATCAGAGGGCCCCCATCACATTACAGGCCCAGACCCGCCCATCACATCAGAGGGCCCCCATCACATTACAGGCCCAGACCCGCCCATCACATCAGAGGGCCCCCATCACATTACAGGGCCAGACCCGCCCATCACATCAGAGGGCCCCCATCACATTACAGGCCCAGACCCGCCCATCACATTACAGGCCCAGACCCACCCATCACATCAGAGGGCCCTTATCACATTACAGGCCCAGACCCACCCATCACATCAGAGGGTCCCCATCACATTACAGGCCCAGACCCGCCCATCACATCAGAGGGCACCCATCACATTACAGGCCCAGACCCGCCCATCACATTACAGGCCTTTCCCCATCACATCAGAGGGCCCCCATCACATTACAGGCCTTTCCCCATTACATCAGAGGCTATCCACCACATAAGATCCTCAACCAAGAACTTGCCTGTGAAAATCCTTGACCCAGAAAAGATCCTGCTGCTGTCGGTGTCATAGAAATCCTGTCAGCTACAGGATTCCTGGACTTCCTGATTCTGAATCAAGGGCACGTCCACGCGCGCGGGCACGCGCGCGCGCGCGATGGCGAGCACGTGCGCGCGCACGCGCTTAGCGGGGGCGCGCGCACGCTCCACAAAGCGCGCCAGAAGAGCTATTTAAACATGCCTGTGACAGACAGTCCCTGCTGTCTGCTCTACAGCGTGTAGTACCCAAAGAGACCTGATTCGTGTATTTACCTGCATCCGACCCGGCTTACCTTGACCCTTCCAGTTTCCTGCCTGCCTCTGACCCCCGGCTTTGTTTGACCAATCTTCTGCCTGATCCTCCAGTACCTTGCCGCCAGCCAATACTACCGACCCGGCTTGTCCGACCAATCTCTCCAGTTGCTGTGTCCTGGTTCAAGTCCAGTCAGCCTCATCAGTTCTAGTCCAGTTGCTTGTTCCTGGTTCCAGTCCAGTTGCTGTATCCTGGTTCCAGTCCAGCCAGTCTCTTCAGTTCCAGTCCAGTTGCTGTGTTCCTGGTTCCGGTTCAGCCTGCCATACTTCCTGGGTGCCTGGATCCGTCCCAGTCTTCAGACTCTACTCTACCTTGATCCATCCTGCCAGGCACTCGTACCCCTTCTACCTCCGTGCCTCCTGTCTTCAGTACCAGGGCCGCCGGTGGAAGCCGTAAGAGAGGCCTCCCTCTGCAGATCCGGGCTCGTCACCGTCAGGTACGTGACAGTCGGTGTGTAAATAGTTGACACTACAAGCTGCTTCTCCTGCTGCCGCTGTGAAAATCCAACAGTCTGCCAGCTGCTCTGGTTAAAGATTGTCTCCGCTCTTTATCCAGTGCCTCCAACGTCCTGAGTGTCGTCTTCTAGAATTTTCAGAAACTATACATGACCTTGGCCTCTCCCACTTGCACTCTGTCTATCAGAGCCTTCTAGAATGGTGATGTGAGTTTACATGACCTTGGCCCCTCCCACTGCTGTGTCAATCCAAAATCCTCCGAAAAATAATACACTACATACACTGCTTATATACTTAGACTACTTAGACACTGATACACTTATAGTGCATATAGTGCATATATTAATACACTTCTGCATACGGCGGGGGCGGGTCTGGATCTATTTTATCTCGACCTCGGTCCCATTAATATACTGTACACAGTTGCAAGGGGGCCCTCCCCCCTTCAGCAGAGCAGGCTAGGGGTGTGTTAGGGGCTGGAGGCGGTGCAGCTCTATATTTTTTTGCGACCTCGGTCCCATGAATATACATAGTGTTAAGTTGCCCGCCCCCTTCTCCAGAGCAGGCTAGCCGCGGCGTGTTGGGGCGGGGCTGGAGGCAGTGCTGCCGACGATCTTAAGCAATTGGCAACGCCTCCGCCCGCCCGCTTGAGTCTAGAATTTTCACGGACTGAATTGGGCGTCTGCGCATGCGCGGTATAGGTGCGGTGGAGCCCTAGATCAGCTGTGTTTTTGACGTAGCTGCACCGGAAGTGACGCGGTCGAGATCCTGCATGGGTCGAGACATTTTTTACATCACTGGCGCAAGGAGAGAAGACATCTCACAGTAAGTGCACCAACAGCCCACTGACACCAGTACACGTAGGCACACTTTTCACCCCCCAGTCACTCCCAGATCACCCCCCAGTACCCCCAGTCACAGTGCACCGTTTGCAGTGGTCATTTTTTTTACTGATCACTGCAATTAGTGTCATTTGTGACAGTAAAAAGTTGCAGGGCAGTTAGTTTTAGGCCCCTTTAGGTCCAGGGTAGCCCCCTAACCCCCCCTAATAAAGGTTTAACCCCTTGATCACCCCCCAGGTAACCCTTTCACCCCCTAACACCAGCGTATTTCCGATCGCTGTATTTAGTGCCGGTGGTGCCCTAGATAGCCAGTTATTTATTTTTAGTTTCGCCGCAGGTTTTTATAGCGTCAGGTACCCCCATATATTATTTTAACCCCCTGATTGTCCCTAGAGTTAACCCTTTCACCAGTGATCACCGTATAAGTTTTACTGGTGACACTGGTTAGCCAGTTAGTTATTTAGGTTACCCGTCAGGTTTTTATATAGCGTCAGGTACCCCCATATATAACCTAATAAAGGTTTTAACCCCCTGATTGCCCCTAGTTAACCCTTTCACCAGTGATCACCATATAAGTTTTACGGGTGACGCTGGTTGGTTAGTTTGCTTTTTATAGCATCAGGGCACCCGCCGTATATAACCCAATAAAGGTTTAACCCCCTGATCGCCCGGCGGCTGATATCAATTAGGTTTTAGTGCCAGAGAGGGTCTGCGTCGCCCCAGGCAACGTTAGGTTGGTGCCAGTAACGCTAACACCCACGCGCAAAGCATACACCTCCCTTAGTGGTATAGTATCTGAACAGATCAATATCTGATTTGATCAGATCTATACTAGCGTCCCCAGGAGTTTAGGGTTCCCAAAAACGCAGTGTTAGCGGGATCAGCCCAGATACCTGCTAGCACCTGCGTTTAGCCCCTCCGCCCAGCCCACCCCACCCAAGTGCAGTATCGATCGATCACTGTCACTTACCAAACACAACACACATAACTGCAGCGTTCGCAGAGACAGTCCTGATCCCTGCGATCGCTAACCGTTTTTTTTTTAAGCGTTTGATACATTTGCTGACAGTCAGGTGCTTTTTTACCTGTGAATCTTACTAGTGTACCCCTAAATTTAGAGCCCAAAATGGCAAGACGAAGGTACACTAGTAAAGAGGCCTACGAGATTCTGAGCATGACAGATAGTGAAGAGGAGGTCACACATCTGTCAGATTCAGGCTCAGAATATCTTCCCGTAGAAGACAGTGAAGTCAGCGGCTCCATGTCAGATAGCTCTGACGACGAAGATGAGGTCCCTGCTAAGGTCAGGCGTACCCAATCCCGATCTTCTGAGGTTGTTGAGGAGCAAGAACCGCAGGTCTCTCGTATCATGGAGCAGAGTAGTACTAGCGCCGCTATTCCTTCTGGTGAATTGGCAAGCACCAGCGGCCTAGTACAGCCTGGGCGTACATCCAGCACTGCAGTATCACGTGGTGACGTGGCAAGTCCCATAAGTGCAGTTCAAGCTGGCGAGGTGGCATGCACAAGTAGTGTCCTGCTGCCACCAAGAAGACAAAGGCAGGCCCGTCGTGCCCATAGTGCCCTTCCTGCAGAATTTGCCTATCCTAATTGGGTCCCCACCACTTCTGCAGAACCCGTACTTCCCCCATTCACTGCCCAACCCGGTATTCAGGTGGAAACAGCTGATTTTATGCCAATTGATTTTTATTCGCTGTTTTTCACGGAAGATCTCTATAGATCTATTGTGGACCAGAGTAATTTAAATGCTGGTCAATTCATCGCCGCTAGTCCCCAGTTGCCTTCCATTGCCAAAGATTGGAAACCAATTACGGTTTCCGAATTTAAGACCTTTCTGGGCCTTTCCCTCAACATGGGCACACATAAATTCCCGTCATTGCGTGCTTATTGGTCCACGCACCCAATTGACCACATGCCCGTGTTCTCTGCCTCCATGCCCAGGAAACGATACGAGCAGATTTTGCGGTTCATGCACTTCAACGACAATGAACTTTGGAGACCCTGAATACGACCGGCTCTACAAAATTCGGCCCCTCATAAACCACTTCAACGAACGTTTTGCAGCCTTGTTTATTCCCGATCAAGTTGTCTGCGTTGATGAGTCCCTGATTAAATTTTCTGTCCGCTTGTCTTTCAAGCAGTACCTTCCCAGCAAGCGTGCCAGATACGGGGTCAAGCTCTATAAGTTCTGTGACAGGGCAACAGGCTATGTATGGAGCTTTACGGTTTATGAGGGAAAAGATAGACAGGTTGAGCAGGTCAACTGCCCGGATTACATAGGGAGCGCTGGCAAGATAGTGTGGAACTTGGTGTCACCCTTATTCGGAAAGGGGTACCACTTGTATGTGGACAATTATTACACGAGCGCGCCACTGTTTAGTCACTTGTTTGATCATCAGATTGGAGCATGTGGCACCGTGCGACCTAATCGCCGGGGCTTTCCCCAGAGGCTTGTAGATTCCCGTCTTAGGCTGGGGGAGAGAGCCTGCTTGAAGTGTAATAACTTGCTCGCTATGAAGTGTAGGGACAATAAGAATGTTTTCCTTCTTACCTCCCTTCATGCAGACACGACAGTCCAAATTCATACGGCCACTGGTGTTGTGGAGAAACCCCTCTGTGTCCACGAATATAACCAAAATATGGGAGGGGTGAACCTCAACGACCAGTTGTTGGCGCCGTATCTAATTGACCGTAAGGCGAGACGCTGGTACAAAAAAGTGTCTCTATCCTTATTCCAATTGGCTTTGCTGAACGCTCATGTGCTATACAGAGCTTCAGGCGGGACGTTATCTCTTCTAATATTCCAGAATGAGATAGTCACAGAACTCCTGTATCCAGGCGGTTCTGCACCTCACCATCCCCAACCAAATGCAGTAAGCCGGCTGCATGAGAGGCATTATCCGTATGTCCTCCAGAGTACCCCTACCCAACGAACCCCCCAAAAAAGATGTCGTGTCTGTAGCAAGCGCGGATTTAGGCGTGACACCTGTTATTTTTGTCCACTCTGTCCTGACAATCCTGGTCTTTGCATTGGTGAATGTTTTGAACGCTTCCACTCAAAATTGAAGTTTTAGCGTAGAGTACAGCATTTCACAGACTAGGACACACTTACACAGGGTCTCCCAAGATGCCATCGCATTTTGAGAGACCCGAACCATTATAGTTGTTAAAGCGGAGGTTCACCCTAAAATTACACTTTGTATTCCTGTAATCCTAGTGCTATGTACAATACTGTGTCACTAACCTTTTTAAGTTTTGGATGCTGTAAAAGAAGTACATCTTCGGAATTCTGTTGTACTTCCTGCTTTTCCTCCCGCGGGAGTGGGCGGGTCCTTTGGTTTGCCCGGCGGCCCTAAGTGTCCTGGGATGTCGGCGTAATGTCATCACAACGGGGCGTGTACTTTTAATGTTGACGCCCGTTGTGATGGCAACCAGGAAGTGTTGACGGCGCTGCTCGCCGTCAACACTGCACTTGAGCGAGATACAGCGGTGAATGTCGGGAGACGCGCATTCACCGCTACCCGGAAATCTATGCTTGTGGGCTTCAAGATGCCCACAAGCAAAATGGAAAAACAAGGAAACATTTTATAAGTGTTTATTTCTTAAAAAAACGGACGGGGGATGTTATGTAGCGCTGGAGATGTGAGTACATTACAGTCATCATTAGTCACATTGAATGCACAAAAAGAAAAAACATGTATGGACTGCGGAACCTCCGCTTTAAAGTTACAAAAAAAAAGTGTAAAAAAAAAACAAAAAAACGTAAAAACAAAATACACAAAAAAAATATAAAAGAAAAACAAAACAAAAATAGTTGTTGTTTTATTGTTCTCTCTCTCTCTCTCTCTCTCTCTCTCTCTATTTTCTCTCTATTGTTCTGCTCTTTTTTACTGTATTCTATTCTGCAATGTTTTATCATGCTTGCTTTTCAGGTATGTAATTTTTTGTTTTCAGGTGCGCCATTCAGCTGCAGCGCGGAATTATTTATCTTGACAGCAACAGCGTTTGCTCCCACGATACATAAAGCTGTGACTCCAGTGCTGTAGGAGGTGATTTCACCACCACAGTTAAAAAAAAGAGCATATATGCCGAAGCATGGGGGCAGCAGGGGCGGAGGATCGATTTTGCTCCTAATGCTGCGTACATACGGTCGAAATTCCGACGGAGGCTTACCCGTGGAAAAGTCAGACCGTGTGTACGCGGCATAACCTTTTATGCCGCGTACATACGGTCGAAATTCCGACATATTCTTGCCCGTGGAAAAGTCAGACCGTGTGTACGCGGCATAACTTTTTTGCTGGAGGATGCCCCCATGCTTCGGCATATATAAATGGTGCATGTATGCCCATCATTAGAAGTGGGTGGATGAAGGGAGTTATTCTAATGGTGGGCATACCCACCGATCAATCTCTTTTTTTCGTTCAGCCAACAGGCTGCATGAAAAAAAAGATTACAATACATGTCCAACAAGGACCAGCAATGTACTGGTATGTTGCTGGACTTTGAATGGTTATACCAGATTGATGCCTGCGGGTTTAGGTATCATCTTGGTATCATTCTTTTCAGCCAGCGGCCGGCTTTCATGTAAAAGCAATCCTAGCAGATAATTAGCCTCCAGACTGCTTTTACAAGCAGTGGGAGGGAATGCCCCCCCCGGATATAAACGGCGCCATTGGGAAAGCATTTTATCACACCGATCTTGGTGTGGTCCGATGCTTTGAGGGCAGAGAAAAGATCTAGGGTCTAACCCCCCCAATTTTTTTCAAAAAAAGAGTACCTGTCACTACCTATTGCTATCATAGGGGATATTTACATTCCCTAAGATAACAATAAAAATGGAAAAAAACAAAAATGGAAGGAACCGTTTAAAAAAAAAAAAAAAAAGCAAAATTATTATTTTTTTTTTAAAAAGCACCCCTGTCCCCCCTGCTCTTGCGCAAAGGCGAGCGCAAGCGTCGGTCTAGCGTCATATGTAAACAGCAATTGCACCATGCATGTGAGGTATCACCGCAAAGGTCAGATCGAGGGCAGTAATTTTAGCAGTAGACCTCCTCTGTAAATCTAATGTGGTAACCTGTAAAGGCTTTTAAAGGCTTTTAAAAATATATGTAGTTTGTCGCCGCTGCGCGTTTGTGCGCAATTTTAAAGCATGTCGTGTTTGGTATCCATGTACTCGGCCTAAGATCATCTTTTTTATTTCATCGAACATTTGGGCAATATAGTGTGTTTTAGTTCATAAAAAATTAAAAAAGTGTGTTTTTTCCCCAAAAAATGTGTTTGAAAAATCGCTGCGCAAATACTGTGTGGAAAAAAAAATGCAACACCCACTATTTTAATCCGTAGGGCCTTTGCTTTAAAAAAATACATAATGTTTGGGGGTTCAACGTAATTTTCTTGCAAAAAAAAATATGTTTTCATGTAAACAAAAAGTGTCAGAAAGGGCTTTGTCTTCAAGTGGTTAGAAGAGTGGATGATGTGTGACATAAGCTTCCTAATGTTGTGCAAAAATGCCAGGACAGTTCAAACCACCCCCCAAATGACCCCATTTTGGAAATTAGACACCCCAAGCTATTTGCTGAGAGGCATGTTGAGCCCATTGAATATTTTTTTTTTGTCCCAAGTGAGTGAATAATGACAAAAAGAAAAAAAAAATGTACAAAAAGTTGTCACTAAATGATATATTGCTCAAACATGCCATGGTTATATGTGGAATTGCACCCCAAAATACATTCTGTTGCTTCTCCTGAGTACGGGGATACCACATGTGTGAGACATTTTGGGAGCCTAGCCACGTACAGGACCCCGAAAATCAAGCACCGCCTTCAGGATTTCTAAGGGTGTAAATTTTTGATTTCACTCCTCACTGCCTATCACAGTTTTGGAGGCCATGGAATGCCCAGATGGCACAACCCCCCCCCCAAATGACCCCATTTTGGAAAGTAGACACCCCAAGCTATTTGCTGAGAGGTATGTTGAGTATTTTGCAGATCTCGCTTTTTGTCACAAAGTTTTGAAAATTGAAAAAAGAAAAAAAAAATTTTTTCTTTCTTCATTTTCAAAAACAAATGAGAGCTGTAAAATACTCACCATGCCTCTCAGCAAATAGCTTGGGGTGTCTACTTTCCAAAATGGGGTCATTTGTGGGGGTTTTGTGCTATCTTGGCATTTTATGGCTTTCAAAACTGTGATAGGTAGTGAGGAGTGAAATCAAAAATTTACGCCCTTAGAAATCCTGAAGGCGGTGCTTGGTTTTTGGGGCCCCGTACGCGGCTAGGCTCCCAAAAAGTCCCACACATGTGGTATTACCGTACACAGGAGAAGCAGCAGAATGTATTTTGGGGTGTAATTTCACATATGCCCATGGCATGTGTGAGCAGTATATAATTTAGTGACAACTTTTTGTACATTTTTTTTTCTTTTTGTCATTATTCAATCACTTGGGACAAAAAAAAAATATTCAATGGGCTCAACATGCCTCTCAGCAAATAGCTTGGGGTGTCTACTTTCCAAAATGGGGTCATTTGGGGGGGTTTTGTGCTATCCTGGCATTTTATGTCCTTCAAAACTGTGATAGGTAGTGAGGAGTGAAATCAAAAATTTATGCCCTTAGAAATCTTGAAGGCGGTGCTTGGATTTTGGGGTCCCGTACGCGGCTAGGCTCCCAAAAATTCCCACACATGTGGTATCCCCGTACTCAGGAGAAGCAGCAGAATGTATTTTGGGGTGTAATTTCACATATGCCCATGGCATGTGTGAGCAATATATCATTTAGTGACAACTTTGTGCAAAAAAAAAAGTTTGTCATATTCCCGTAACTTGTGGCAAAATATAAAATATTCCATGGGCTCAACATGCCTCTCAGTAAATAGCTTGGGGTGTTTACTTTCCAAAATGGGGTCATTTGGGGGGGTTTTGTGCTATTTTGGCATTTTATGGCCTTCGAAACTGTGATAGGTAGTGAGGAGTGAAATTTAAAAATTTGCGCCCTTAGAAATCTTGAAGGAGGTGCTTGGTTTTTGGGGCCCCGTATGTGGCTAGGCTCTCAAAAAGTCCAACACATGTGGTATCCCCATACTCAGGAGAAGCAGCAAAATGTATTTTGGGGTGCAATTCCACATATAACTATTTCAAGTTTGAGCAATATATCATTTAGTGACAACTTTTTGTACATTTTTTTTTTTTTGTCATTATTCAATAATTTGGGACAAAAAAAAATAATATTCAATGGGCTCAACATGCCTCTCAGCAAATAGCTTGGGGTTTCTTCTTTCCTAAATGGGGTAATTTGGGGGGGTTTTGTGCCATCTTGGCATTTTATGGCCTTCAAAACTGTGATAGGTAGTGAGGAGTGAAATCAAAAATTTACGCCCTTTGAAATCTTGAAGGCGGTGCTTGGTTTTTGGGGCCCCGTACGCGGCTAGGCTCCCAAAAAGTCCCACACATGTGGTATCCCTGTACTCAGGAGAAGCAGCAGAATGTATTTTGGGGTGTAATTTCACATATGCCCATGGCATGTGTGAGCAATATATCATTTAGTGACAACTTTTTGTAATTTTTTTTTATTTTATTTTTTTTGTCATTATTCAATCACTTGGGACAAAAAAATAATATTCAATGGGCTCAACATGCCTCTCAGCAATTTCCTTGGGGTGTCTACTTTCCAAAATGGGGTCATTTGGGGGGATTTTGTACTGCTCTGCCATTTTAGCACCTCAAGAAATGAGATAGGCAGTCATAAATTAAAAGCTGTGTAAATTCCAGAAAATGTACCCTAGTTTGTAGACGCTATAACTTTTGCGCAAACCAATAAATATACGCTTATTGACTTTTTTTTTTTTTACTAAAGACATGTGGCTGAATACATTTTGGCCTAAATGTATGACTAAAATTGAGTTTATTCGATTTTTCTTATAACAAAAAGTAGAAAATATCATTTTTTTTCAAAATTTTCAGCCTTTTTCCGTTTATATTGCAAAAAAGAAAAATTGCAGAGGCAATCAAATACCATTAAAAGAAAGCTCTATTTGTGGGAAGAAAAGGACGCAAATTTCGTTTGGGTACAACATTGCATGTCCGCACAATTTCCAGTTAAAGCAGCGCAGTGCCAAATTCTGAAAACACCTCTGGTCCTTTAGCTACAAAATGGTCCGGGGCTTAAGTGGTTAAATGAGAAGGCCTGACTAAGACTGGCCATACACCTATAGATTATCCGCAGATTTTCTATGGTCAGATGTAAAAAGTGGAACAGATTCCTTCATCTACGCTGAACTGTGTGGATGGAAGAATCTCCCACTGGCCCAAGCTTTCATATCTTGCTAGTCAGCCCCGCTGGCTCTCACAATACCTGAACATTCTGATTGGGTGCAGGCATTGTTTAGGTTGAGAGCCAGCAGGGCCGACTAGCAAGATACTGAAGCTTGGCCCAGTGGGAGATTCCTCCATCCACACAGTTTAGCGTACATGGAGAAATCTGTTGCACTTTTTCCATCTAACCATAGAAAATCTGCAGATAATCTATATGTGTATGGCCAGCTTTACAGTCTCCGCGCTAATTCAAGGTGTTCTGTTGTGTTGAGGTCAGGACTCTGCAGGCCAGTCAAGTTCCTCCACCCCAAACTCACTTATCCATGTCTTTATGGACCTTGCTTTGTGCACTGGTCCAAATCATTTGGTGGAGGGGGGATTATAATGTGGGGTTGTTTTTCAGGGGTTGGGCTTGGCCTCTTAGTTCCAGTAAAGGGAACTCTTAAGGCATCAGCATACCAAGACATTTTTCATGCTCCCAACTTTGTGGGAACAGTTTGGGGGTGGCCCCTTCCTGTTCCAACATGACTGCACACCAGTGCATAAGGCAAGGTCCATAAAGATATGGATGAGCAGGTTTTGGGGTGGAAGAACTTGACTGACCTGCACAGAGTCCTGACCTAAACCCGATAGAACACCTTTTGGCTGAATTAGAGCAGAGACTACAAGCCAGGCCTTCTGATCCAACATCAGTGCCTGGCCTCACAAATGCACTTCTGGAAGAATGGTCAATCATTCCCATAGACACACTAAACCTTATGGACAGCCTTCCTAGCCTTCCCTGAAGCTGTTTTAGCTGCAAAGGGTGGGTCAGATCAATTTTTAACTCTACGGACTAAGACTGGAATGCCATTAAAGTTTATGTGTCTGTAAAGGCAGGTGTCCCAATACTTTTGGCTAGATAGTGTATCTGGCATAATTAACAATGGTGGTGGAACCCTCCTACACATAAATACTACATTTAGACATTTAGTTTTAGGAACTGGGAGATGAGACAACTTCTCTACATGAAGCGGCATGTTTGGGATTCAAACCCAGATGCTAAGGGATGCTAAGTTCTAACCTCTAAGCCACAGAGCTGCCACATGTGAGAACCTTCTACACATAAATATACTTAAAGTGGAGCTCCACCCTAAATTTGCACTTCTGCTAATCAGAACCCTCCCCCCCTCCGGTGTCACAATTGACACCTTTCAGGGGGGAGGGGGGTGAAGATACCTGTCTAAGACAGGTATTTTCACCCACATCCGGGAGTCCTCTCTTCGGGAATCTGCGGGAGTGACGTCACTTCCCCCAAACTTCCCGTAGTGTTCTGGGAGACACTCGGCTCCCAGAACACGGAAGGACGAATCAGAACGGCGCAGCGCGACTTGCGCATGCGCCGTAGGGAACCGGGCAGTGAAGCCGCAAGGCTTCACTTCCTGGTTCCCTCAGCGAGGATGGCGGAGGGGGCAGCAGAGTGACGAGCGATCGCTCGTCCTCTGCTGCGGACGTCGCTGGACTCCAGGACAGGTAAGTGTCCAAATATTAAAAGTCAGCAGCTGCTTTAGCTGTAGCTGCTGGCTTTTAATAATTTTTTTTGGGCGGAGTTCCGCTTTAAATACTGCATTTTTTGGACATACAGGTGATGGAATTACATTACTCAAGAGTTATTCTTCTTAATTTATTCTGTGATATTTGGTGGTTCTTTGTGGGTGAGTGTAGAATAGTGATATTACCCTCAAATTTTGGGGAATTACATTTTGATTTCTGATGTTGGTACACATGTCACATTTTTTGGGCTCAAATTATGATTATTTGGAAATAATAAAATGCACAAAAAATTGTGACTCATTTTAAATTTGCATCAGCAATGGTATTGTTTGTGCTTTGCAAAGACACCTGTGTCAGTCAGGGTAAAGATTGTTGTGCGATGGAGAGTAATGCCTCGTACACACGATCCGATTATCGGATGATAAAAATTGCTTTTCTGATAGATCGTTCGATAATCTGATCGTTAGTACACAACTTTTGACAGCCGATCACGACAGTCCATCCAACAAAATCCAAAGGGACAAATACAAAAACTTTACCCAGCCCATCGCACGACAATCGTTTAATTAGTACAGTATGCGTCCGCTAAAAATCGATAGATGAACACCACCCATGATCGGAAACACGAAAATAAACCAGAAGGACACATCATAATTTCAGATACGTAGCTACGCACACCGGAAGGTTTTTCCAGAATCGTACGACAAAAATCTTACTTTTCATAGAGCACATTTTGCACTGTTGTGTTCGATATTAGTTTTAGGCAACAAAATGCGAACGATATGACATACGATAATCGGATCGTGTGTACGAGGCATAACAAGTGAAAGTGACAGAGAAAAATATATTTTACCAAAACATCAAAACATTCCACATTCTACATTCTTAAAAACAAAATATTTGAAATAGAAGCAACAATGTTGAAAAGGAAAATTTAATTCAGAGAAAGATACATTTCATCACAACATTAAAAGGATTTATTTGTGAAAGTTACAATTGTACCATTAGAATCAATGGCTAAAACTTGCATTGGACTATAATAGCGCAGATTTTCACTTCCAAAAAATCCTCTTTAACACACCACTAATTTTGGTATTTACTATAGCTCCTTGTAAAAAAGACACTGGAGCTAAAATGAGAGCTATTTGCAGGTCTGAGCATGCTCAGTTGTGCTGGCACCTAGTTGTACAAAACCGGGGAATAGGGATGAACTTCGAGTTCGAGTCGAACTCATGTTCGACTCGAACATTGCCCGTTCGCCGAATAGCGAACAAATTGGGGTGTTCGCGGCAAATTCAAAAAGTCTATGGGAGAAATCTAAAGTGCCAATTATAAAGGCTTATATGCAAGTTATTGTCATAAAAAGTGTTTGGGGACCCGGGTTCTGACCCAGGGGACATGTATCAATGCAAAAAAAAGTTTTAAAAACGGCCGTTTTTTAACCTTCAAGAAGGGTATCTCCGTTCTTCCAAGGCTGTTTCAACCCCCTTAGCGGTATTCCCGAGTCAGGCTTGGGGTGAGTTTTTCATGCTAAGAGCGGTAACCCTGAGCCAGACTCGGGCTGCATCGCAGTATCCAGGGGAAGTTACTTACCTTGTTCCCTGGATCCTGCGATTTCTCCCCGCAGTGTGTGCGAGCCGTGTCTCGCTCGATTCACACTGCTGGGTGCCGAGCTACGTTCCCTGCGACGTTACGCCAAATTCAAAAAGTGAAAAACCCACAATACATACAGTATACTGTAATCTTACTGATTACAATACTGTATCAAATAATTACACACCCCTTTGTCCCTAGTGGTCTGTCCAGTGTCCTGCATGCACTTTTATATTATAAAAACTGTTCTTTCTGCCTGGAAACTGGAGATTGTCCATAGCAACTAAAAAGTGTCCCTTTTATGTCAAAAGTGGTTTTAGACCAGCTAACAAATAGCGATAATAAATTAGAATCACTTGCAGAATTAAACGATAGCGATTTGTGGGGAAATTAGTCATCAAACACTAAATCTAATAACAGCGACAATTCTGCAAACTGAGCAAATTTCTGTGTTTTTGATTTGATTACATTATTGAATCATTTTTATTATAATTACATTACTATTTGTTATAATTATTTATTATATTATAATTTATGATTTTGTGTTTCAAACTTTATCATACCCGGGATGTCTACTAGACTCTTGTTTGGTCAGGTTTAAGTAAGTAATTACTAAGAAATGCAGGCCTACAATACATAACACCAAATTTCCATGCAAAATAATTGTACCGCTTTTGGTACATAATTCCAGACAGAATCATACCACCAGGGAGGTTAATCACCAATAGTTCCCGATCAGCGACGTCGTCATTTTTCTCTGGCTGGCTCACCTTTCGTGAAGAAAAGGCCACGGGTTGAATTAATGACTTAGGCCCCTTGTGCTGTGAGAGTACTGCCCCTGTGGCTACTTCTGAGGCATTGACCTCTAGGACATAGGGCAGAGCAGGATAAGGATGCTGTAGAATTAGTGCAGGGATGAATAAAGATTTTGGGTTGTCAAAAGCAAGTTCTGCTTCTGGAGACCATCGGAATCGGGCATGCTGGCGGGTTACTTGGGTAATGGGTGAGATGATGGCAGAAACGTTCTTTACAAATCTCCTGTAGAAATTTGCGAAGCCCACAAATCTTTGCACAAACTTTTTATTAAACGGACCTGGCCAGTCCAGAATTGCTTGCACTTTTTGTGGGTTCATTGCCACCCCATCAGTGTAGATATTAGGCCCCAGAAACTGCATTGATCTCTTCTCAAAATCGCATTTTTCAGCTTTCACATACAGTCCATGCTTTCTCAAGGTGTACAGCACTTTTTTCACGTGTTCTATGAAGCTCTAGGGTAGCTGAGAATATGAGGATATCATTGAGGTAGATGATAACAAAGTGGTCTAGATATTCCTGAAAAATTTCATTAACAAAGTGCTGGAACATTGCTTGGGCGTTACAAAGTCTGAATGGCATTACTAAATACTTTAAATGTCCAAACCGTGTTCTGAATGCTGTTTTCCATTTGTCCCCCTCTCGGATGCGAACGAGATTGTAAGCCTCCCGTAGGTCAAGCTTGGTAAACATCTGGGCTGAAGGAACCTCTGAAAGAGTTCAGGAACTAGAGGAAGTGTGTAGCAATTTTTGATAGTGATTTTATTGAGCTCCCTGTAGTCCACTCATGATCTTAATGTCTTGTCTTTCTTTTCAACAAAGAAAATACCAGCACCAGTAGGAGAGGAAGAAGGGCGGATGAATCCTTTTTCTAAGTTCTCATCTATGTATTGATGCAATGTCTCAAGCTCCATTTGGGAGAGGGGAAATATGTGTCCAAACAGGATCTCGGCCCCTGGGAGCAATTCAATTGGGCAATCATATGGCCGGTTGGTTGGTAGACCATCTGCCTTTCTTTTATAAAAGACATCCAGGAACTCCTGGTAAACTGACGGTACATTCTGGCTGCTGGTGGATATGGGTTGAACTGTCAGGCAACTAGTGGCATCTCTGGATTTGGGAACAAGGCAGTGCTGCTGACAGTAGGAAGATGTGAATAGACCTTCTTTCCTGATCCGGTTGATCTAAGGATTATGAGCCTGCAGCCAAGGGATTCCCAAGATGACCGGGAACATAGGTAAGCACAGGACATCAAAACGTATGAATTCCCGATGGCCAGCATGAGTTGATACAAGGATAGGTGCAGTTTCTTGCATGACAGGACCAGAACTGGGCATTGAGCCATCAGCCAGATGATCTTCCAGTTTTTGCTTCCTGTAGTAAAGGGGTAAACCAAGGTTCTTTACCAGGGTCAAGTCCAAAAAACAACTACATGCCCCAGAGTCAATTATGAATAGAAGCCGGACCTCCTCTTCTGCCATCTGCAATGAGACAGGGAGAATAAGATGAGATGGAGAAGTCACTGAGACCTGGAAGTAGGCTGGAGTATATGAAGATGGCTTACTGGGTCTTATGGGGCAATTGCATAAGAAATGTTAGTTTCCTCCACAATAGATACAGAGATTAGCTTGCCGGCGAAAAAGTCTCTTGTCAGGGGTCAGTGCAGAATGGACCAAGCCAATTTGCATAGGTTCGGCCTCAGGTGTACTGTAGGTGTAATGTAAGGCACAGGTACTGATGGAGCAGGAACTTTAGGCAGAATCCAGGCAGGTCTGAAGGTTTGAGATCGTTAATACCACCATTCCCGTAGGCATCTATCTAGCTGTATGGCCAATTGAATGAGGCCTTCAAGTGTAGTAGGAGCCCCAACTCTGGCCAACTCATCCTTCGGATTCAGAAAGTCCCAGACAGTATTGGTACCTCAGAGCTGCTTCATTCCAGCCTGTGTCTGAAGACCATCTGCGGAAGTCCACCGGCCGCTGTCCCTGCTGTAATGTATGCAGAGCGGCTTCAGCGGTGGTTACACGCTGGGGATCTTCATATAATGGAGCCATAGCTTTTAAAAAATGTGTCTACGCAGTTAATGACTGGACTCTTCTGCTCCAATAAACTGTAAGCCCATGTCTGGGGTTTATCGGATAATAGTGAAATGATGAACCCAACTTTAATAGTCTCGATGGAAAAAGTCAGTGGTTGCAGGGCCAGATACAGTAAGCAAGCGTTCTTGAAGGATCTGAACTTTTTCTGGTCCCCGGAGAACCGTTCAGGAGTTGGTACTCGTGGTTCTGGAGGTGGGACTACAACAATATGAGTGGCGGTGGTTCATTCTTGAGCAGATGCTGTGGATACGGAGCTGGTGGAAGATGGGCTTTAGTCCACAGGAGCAGGTGTCACCGTCAAATGTTGAAGCTGACTTTCCAACTGGAAGTAGCCTTCCTGTAGTCTCTGGACTGTTTGGGTAAGAGCATTGACCTGTTGGCACAGAGCCTCCATCAGGGACACACCTCTGACAGCCTCTGACATGGCTAGATTATACTGTTGGGTTTCAGGTGTGAGTCAGAGTTGCTAAGGGGGCGCCCCTTGTGGCTAAGTGCAGCGCACCCCTGATAGTGGTACAGGGAGCAGTGCAGTGCCTAAAGAAGCATGGGTTTCCAGTTACTGCTGTAAAATGAGCTGGTCACCAGGAAGTGGTTGAAGCGAGCTTGGTATACTGTATGACAGCCGTGCTTAGGTTGTGTCACAGGTATGAGGCAGCAGAGCGAACCAGGAATGGAGTCAGAAGCCAGACCAGGAGCCCTACACTGTGGATCAGTCAATGATTGGTTCGGATAGCAGAACTGGAGCAAGCCGTGGTCATACACAGTAGATAGGGGATAGCAGGGTTGTGAGCCAAGCTGAGGTCAATCACGAGGGAACAAGCAAAAGCAGAATGAGTTTGCAAGCCAGGGGTCAAGCCAGGAGTTCAGGATAAGTGGGTAATAACAAGCCGGGTCGGTAGTGGAAAGGCCAAGGATCAGGATACACAGAACACAGAGGGTACGGGAAGCTGAAGATAATCCAGCAATCTGCATGTGTCAGTGGCAGGTTTAAATAGGCCAGAGGGCGCCAACATCTGTCACGTTGTGCGAGCGCATCTACATGCACCTGCTGTCGCGCATCTGTGTGCACCTGCTCGTGCCGTCACGTATCTGTGTGTGCGCATGCACGCGGGAATCTGTCTGGCGCGACCATGATAGGTGCTGGCAGGATTGCCAGTTCTTCGCCCATTTTCCCTGACAGTAACATTTATTCATTTGTTGACAGGTTTATATATTTACCTTTTCAGATTTGTGGATGAAGTACAATGATTAAAACAACACACAAGTAGTATAGTAATAAAATATTTACTTAACTTTGATTAAAGATGTATTACAGATAACAAAACATAGATAAATACAGCATATTCAATCCAGGGGAGTTCATACCTTCTTCAATTGAAGTTCCTGGAGGCGATAGCCCGTGATCCATACTTCCCTTCTGAATCCAACTCAACTAGGCCTAGGTCTCCCAGCCATATATATATATATTGTGACAGCAGGAAGGTAAAGTCACCTGGTTGCATCCAGGGGGGTAGATATATTTCGCCCAGATTCAGGCTTTACGCCGATTTGTACAACTAGGTGGAGAGTTGTATAAGGCTAGTGTGCTCATGGATGACTCATACCTCTAGGGAGAGGGCTGGGCGTCGTGCAGACAGGGAGTTGATGAGACCAGCTGAACCTTGTCAGCTCATTTAGGCCTCTATAAGAAACTCCCAGCTTCATTAGATGTTAGCTCATGCCTGGAACCAGACCTGTGTGGACTGTCTAGGGAGAGTGAACCCCTGTGCGGTGAGGCAAAGCCTGTGTGGCTATTTGTGTGGACTTTTACTAAACCAGGGACTTAGGGACTAGGACAGCACCAGGCTGATCCCAGTTGTTAGTTTAGGAAACCTGCATGTTTAGTCAGAGGTCAAACTGACCAGGATTTATTTTGTTTGTTTCTTTTTGGCTTTGCTGTGTTTTGTCACTGTACATAGAGAAATAAACCGCACCTTTTGATTTTGAAAACCACAACCTCCGTCTGCTGGCCCTGTTTTTGTGTGGGGAGCCCAACCAGGAGGTCACACACACCCGCTACCGAGTTAACCCCCTCACAGTTGGTGGAGAACCAGTGGCAGTTTTTTTTTAAGCCAGCATGGAGGAGATACTGAAACAGCTGGCTCTAGCAAATGCCAATCAACAGCAGACAAATGCAGGTTTGCAAAGGAGCCTTGCAGCCCAGCAGCAAGCTCATCAACAAGCCCAGCAGCAATCTGAGGCCCGCTTCATAGACCTGTTACAGAAGCAAGAGCAGAGACTACAACAAATGGAAGCAGTAATGCAGCAACGTCCGCAGACCAGTGAGGAAAGCCGTCCCACTAATACCGCGTCCTTTGGGGTGAGTCGTTTATTGACAAAAATGACTGGAGAGGATGATCCAGAGGTATTTTTGACCACATTTGAAAGGACTGCTGAAAGAGAAAAGTGGCCTGAGGAGCAGTGGGCTGGACTGGTGGCTCCTCTGTTAACTGGTGAATCGCAGAAGGCTTACTATGACCTAGAGCCTGACCAAGCAAAAGACTATGTGATGCTAAAAGCTGAAATATTGGCAAGGCTGGGTGTCACCCTGGCTGTCCGGGCTCAGCGTGTGCATAACTGGACTTTCCAGCTTGGAAAACCCCCCAGGTCTCAAATGTATGATCTCATTCACCTGAGCAGGAAGTGGCTACAGCCAGAGACTTTGTCCGCACCGGAGATTGTGGAACGTGTTGTGATGGATCGTTTCTTGAGAGCTCTTCCTACCACCATTCAAAAGTGGGTAAGCCATGGAGACCCAGAAACGGCCGGTAAACTTGTGGATCGTGTAGAGAGATACTTGGCTACAGAGAACCTGACGGCCTCTTCCAGAGACTCTCGGACTTTCCACCCTAAGACCAGACCATCCCCAGGGGCGGATAAGAGGATTCCAAGGGGTGAGGGTGGAGAGAGTGAGAGGGTGGGAGCTCTACCCCAAGTTTGGCGAGAACAGCCTGGGAAATCAGCGGCTCAAGAGGCGGCAAGAAGGATCGTTTGCTACCGCTGCCGGCAAGCGGGACATATTGCAGCCAATTGCCCGGTTGTGGAGGAACCCATGCAATGTGACTTTCTGATGGACAGACGTCAGTCGCTGTGTGCGACAGTCGCATGCACTGCCATTCGGGGAACTGAGAAACATTTATGCAAAATGTGTATTAATGGTAGAAATGTTGTGGTATTACTGGATTCAGGTAGCCTTGTGACCCTGATAAAGGCTGAATTAGTTAAAACAGAGGTCTCTGGGAATAGCAAGGTAGCTGTTATTTGTGTGCATGGGGACACCCGAGAGTATCCAGTGACTACAGTGTGTTTCGAGACCCCCAAAGGTACCCTCTCTCATCCAGTGGGGTTAGTATCTCAATTGCCGCATGATGCCATTGTGGGAAGGGATTTTCCGAAGTTCTGGGAACTGTGGGATGATCCTGAGCCCCCCACTGGTGCCCCTATGTACCAGGAATGTGATAGCCAGAACTCCTCTGAGAGTGGTGAGGACTCTCCAGAATTTCCCTTGTCAGTATTTGCAGGGGAGACTCAAGAAACTGGAGAGGAGCCCACCTCCTCAGACGAAAACCTACCGTCTGTGGAGTTTTCTGATCTGGAGGTTCACAGGGAAAATTTTGCCACAGAACAGTTAAAAGACCCCGCCCTAATAAAGGCACGGGAAAACGTAGTGGAAATAGATGGCGAGTTAGTGAACCCAGATAATACCTGCACTTACCCATACTTCAGCGTAGAGAAGGACCTACTGTATCGGGTGGCAAAAAGGGCAGAAGAAACCGTTGAGCAGCTGGTGGTGCCCAAACCTTACAGGAAGTTGGTGTTGGAGTTGGCCCATGGGCACATTCTTGGAGGTCATCTGGGGACAGAGAAAACCCGAGAGAGGGTATTACAGAGATTCTATTGGCCTGGGGTGATGAAGGACATAGAAAATTATTGTTCCTCCTGCCCTGTGTGTCAGAGGTCGGCCCCGATGCCACATTTCCGTAGCCCGCTGGTCCCTCTACCCATCATTGAGGTCCCGTTTGAGAGAATCGCAATGGATTTGGTAGGTCCTATAATCAAGTCCGCTAGGGGGCACCAGTACATATTGGTTATAATGGACTATGCCACCCGTTATCCAGAAGCGATCCCTCTCAGAAATACCTCGGCCAAAACCATAGCCAAAGAGCTATCTCTTGTTTTTAGCCGGGTGGGTATTTGTAAAGAACTGCTTACGGACCAAGGTACACCCTTTATGTCCCGGGTTATGAAAGAGCTGTGTAAATTGTTCAAAGTGACGCAATTGCGTACATCTGTGTATCACCCCCAAACCGATGGGCTGGTTGAAAGATTCAACAAAACCCTAAAACAAATGTTGAAGAAAGTGGTGGATAGAGATGGAAAGGATTGGGACTGTCTACTTCCTTATTTGATGTTTGCTATTAGGGAGGTGCCCCAATCCTCTACGGGATTCTCCCCCTTTGAGTTACTGTATGGGAGACACCCAAGAGGGCTGTTGGATATTGCCAAGGAAACTTGGGAAAGTGAGAGTTCTCCCCACAGGAGTGTGATTGAGCATGTCGCCCTGATGCAAGATCGAATTGCACAGGTAATGCCCATCGTGAAGGAACATTTGGCCCAAGCGCAGTTGGCACAGCAGAGAGTGTACAACCGTGGAGCAAAGACCCGTACCTTTTCCCCGGGGGATAGGATATTGGTACTTGTCCCTACGGTTGAAAGTAAATTCCTTGCCAAATGGCAAGGCCCCTAAGAGATAATGGAAAAAGTGAGCGAAGTGAATTACAAGGTCAGACAACCAGGAAGGCGAAAGCCCGAACAGATATATCACGTTAATCTGTTGAAAGCCTGGAGGGATAGAGAGTCCCTAGTCGCAGAAACTTGGTCACCAGCTCAAACTGGTTGCGTGATTCCGGAGGTTGGAATAGCAGCCACCTTGTCACAACCCCAACAACAGGAGGTTAAGGAGTTTGTGCTTCGCAACAAGGAGGTGTTCTCTGAGCTGCCGGGACAAACATCTGGGGTAGAGCATGATATTATTACCCCGCCCGGTGAAAGGGTGAAGTTAAAACCCTATCGGATCCCAGAGGCCCGACGGGAGGCAATACGGGAGGAAGTACAGAAAATGCTGAACTTAGGGGTGATAGAGGAGTCCCAAAGTGATTGGTCTAGTCCCATTGTGTTGGTGCCTAAACCGGATGGGAGCTGGCGATTTTGTAACGATTTTCGTCAGTTGAACAAAGTTACAAAATTTGACACCTACCCCATGCCACGTATAGATGAGTTGATCGACCGGCTGGGAACAGCCCGATACATGACGACTCTTGACCTCACAAAAGGGTATTGGCAAATTCCCCTGGCCAAGTCGGCCAAAGAGAAAACCGCATTTGTAACCCCAGACGGGGCGTTCCAATATAAGAGAATGCCGTTCGGGTTACAGAATGCGCCGGCCACATTCCAGCGGAAAATGGACCAGATGCTGAGGCCCCATCGGAAGTATGCTGCGGCTTACCTGGATGACGTAATTGTCCATAGCACAGATTGGGCCTCACATCTGCCAAAAGTGCAAGCAGTCCTGGACTCTGTTCGGGAAGCGGGGTTTACGGCTAACCCCAAGAAGTGTACCATTGGGCAGGAGGAGGCCAAATATCTTGGGTACACCATTGGCAGGGGAGTAATAAAACCCCAACTCAACAAAGTCGAGGCCATCCAGAGTTGGCCACGTCCCAACAGCAAGAAGCAGGTACGAGCCTTTCTGGGAATCGCGGGTTATTATCGGCGCTTCATTCCCCACTTTGCTTCTAAGGCTGTGCCCCTAACCAACCTGACGAAAGGGAAAGGGTCGGTCATGATTAAATGGACCCCCGAGGCTGAGGCAGCATTCCAATTCTTGAAACAAGCCTTATGTAGCCAGCCAGTGTTGTACTCACCCGACTTCTCTAAAGACTTTGTCGTACAAAGTGATGCGTCAGATGTGGGGTTAGGAGCAGTATTGTCCCAGGTCTGGAACGGGGAAGAGCACCCAGTCATTTACCTCAGCAGGAAGTTGAAGTCCCATGAGGTAAATTACGCCACGGTTGAAAAGGAGTGTTTAGCGGTGAAGTGGGCTCTAGATTCCCTTCGGTACTATCTGCTAGGTAGGCACTTTGACATGGTTACGGATCACGCTCCGTTAAAGTGGATGGCTCAAAACAAGGAAACAAATAGAAGAGTGAATAGGTGGTTCCTGGCCCTCCAGGAATTCAACTTCACAGTAAAGCATCGCCCTGGCGTTCAAATGGGGAATGTGGATGCTTTGTCTCGAGTACATGAATGCCTGATTGCTGGTGTTCCAACCCCGAGGTTAAAACAAGAGGGGGGGGTATGTGACAGCAGGAAGGTAAAGTCACCTGGTTGCATCCAGGGGGGTAGATATATTTCGCCCAGATTCAGGCTTTATGCCGATTTGTACAACTAGGTGGAGAGTTGTATAAGGCTAGTGTGCTCATGGATGACTCATACCTCTAGGGAGAGGGCTGGGCGTCGTGCAGACAGGGAGTTGATGAGACCAGCTGAACCTTGTCAGCTCATTTAGGCCTCTATAAGAAACTCCCAGCTTCATTAGATGTTAGCTCATGCCTGGAACCAGACCTGTGTGGACTGTCTAGGGAGAGTGAACCCCTGTGCGGTGAGGCAAAGCCTGTGTGGCTATTTGTGTGGACTTTTACTAAACCAGGGACTTAGGGACTAGGACAGCACCAGGCTGATCCCAGTTGTTAGTTTAGGAAACCTGCATGTTTAGTCAGAGGTCAAACTGACCAGGATTTATTTTGTTTGTTTCTTTTTGGCTTTGCTGTGTTTTGTCACTGTACATAGAGAAATAAACCGCACCTTTTGATTTTGAAAACCACAACCTCCGTCTGCTGGCCCTGTTTTTGTGTGGGGAGCCCAACCAGGAGGTCACACACACCCGCTACCGAGTTAACCCCCTCACAATATATATATATATGTAGCACTACCCCCGAAGGAGCTGCTGGTTTTGTTTTGGTCTACGTTCTGCCTATCAACCCCAAAGTTTGGCTCAAACCCTCCCTTGGCACAATGATTTTGAAACCCACTGTTGACTGGGACTTGCCACCATTGTTTCCAAAGAAACAATGGTGGCAAGTCTATAAGGCCCACCTCCCTGCGATTCAGTTAATTGTCGTTGGGCAGGTGCCCTTCTCACCAAATAAAGCCTTGGTTCTCCGGTATGCTCCGCAACTTGCAGTCTCCGATCCTCCGCAGAGCTGTAGTAGGTGTCGATGGATGGATGACTCTGGTTGCTGTGGAGTGTGAGCTGGACACCCACGATGAGGATCCCTCTCACGAGATTAGACAGGCAGGCTCTGGCGACGGTGGGCCCAGGCTTCTTGGGCCTAGACACACTGGAAGCCGGCCACAATGCAGGCTTCCTTCTTGATAGATGGCCGCGTCTCAAGAGACAGAATGTAACTCCTCCCATCCTTTAACCTCTCCCAGCAGGCTGTGTGGTGATGCAGTGCACCCTGGTAGCACAGCTGCATTGTGGGTTGTTTAGTCTGATTCACAATGCATTGTTTTAATATCATTGCAGCAAATAAGTTACTGCAATACAACAAATTGAACACCGGAGGGAACTAAGTTCCTTCTTAATTGTCAAACTGTAGTCTATATCTACATTGCAAAGTGGAACCTTGCTACACACTCCCCCCCGCTTAAAATCTTTGGTCCCCAAAGACGACAACAGTTTGTAACCTGGTACATGCTTTGTCAATACACGCGGAGAAAAATTCAGTTAGTTTATACATGACAGTAAACAATCTGCATTTTCAGAGACAGTGCTCAAACTTAAACAGCTCATTTCATGACATAGAGTGGACAGAGGAACCTCCCACCAACTGTCATAGGAGGGGAGGCTGTTCTGTCCACAAGCCATCGACACTGAAGTGTCCTGTCTAGATGTGCCAGGAGGTGAGCTGGGGTTGTCCTCCACTAAATTTGCAGTGGAAGAACTAGGCATATCAATTGTCCTTTTAGAACTGAGAATGGCTTCCTCCGAGCATTCAGCCAATTGATCATAAGTCAGTCTCTTGGGAGGGGGAATGACTCTTCTTTCTCTTTGTTCCTTAGGTGCTAGGGTCTCATGAGTGATAGACTCTGTTTCTTTCCGTTCTTGTTCAAGTACACTGGACTCTATGTCCGCTGGAGTATAGGCCATTTTCAGACTTCTCCGTAACCGATCTACAAACCCCTTGTGGGGAGTTGCTGATGCATGATCCAGAGATACACCAAAGGCCAGATCCACTGGTAGTCGAGCTTCTCGCCCAAACATCAAATGGTACAGGGAGTATCCAGTGGCATAATTTGCAGTGCTGTTGTAGGCGTGCACAATGGCAGCTACATGCTTGCTCCAGTGCTGCTTCTTTTCCGAGCTTAGAGTTCCCAACATGTCCAGAAGGGTTTGGTTAAAACGCACAGGCTGAGCATCCCCCTGGGGGTGATATGGAGTGGTTCTGGTCTTCTTGATGCCCAGCAAGTCCAACAGCTTCTTTATGAGATTGCTTTCAAAGTCTCTCCCTTGATCTGAGTGGATACGTTGGGGTAATCCATAGTGGACAAAGAACTTCTCTACTAGGACTTTTGCCACTGTTGAAGCTTGCTGGTCTTTCGTTGGGTATGCTTGGGCATATCTGGTGAAATGGTTGGTTACTACCAAAACATTCCCTTGTCCACTCAGGTCAGGCTCAAAGCAAAGGAAATCAATGCACACCAGTTCCATGGGTCCCTGACTCTGAAGATGGCCCATTGGGGCAGCTCGGTGAGGTAGGGTCTTCCTCTGAATACACCGGATACAGGAGTGACAGTAACCTTCAACTTCAGCCTGCATGCATGGCCAGTAGAATCTGTCTCTCACTAGATGGAAGTTCATGATTGTCATGGAGAGCAGTTAAGACTGTTTCTCTGTGCTTCCTGGGCAGGAACAACTGCCACTTTTCTTCCGGACCATCAGAGGGGCCCCTTCGGTAGACCACCCCTTGATGTAGTTGCAATCGGTCTCACTCTCTGTGTAACAGACGAGCCTCTTTTGGAGAGTCTGTGAGAAGCATATCAGGACATCGGTCCTCCAAGGGCCTTCAATACTAATCTTCCAAGAGGATCTTCCATTTGGTCCTTCCTCAGATCCTTTTTGGACAGCTTGGGTAGGCCTTCTTCTCCCACTTGGGTCACGTTACAGTAACGTTTGGGTACTCCCACAGCCGAAACTCCAATCTCTTCGGCTCTGGACCCCCCTCCAGCCTGAAATTCTGCTCCCTGATATAGGGCTCGCACTCCTTCTGTGGTCAACTGGGCCCATTCCTCGGTGGGGTCACTGAGGCAATGAGACCTTCTGGATAGGGTGTCCGCATTCCCTGTTTCCAACACCTGGTCCGTATTTCAGGCTGAATGTGAATCCTGAGAGGGCAGCCAACCACCTATGTCCTGTGGCATCCAGTTTGACAGTGGTTAACAGGTAGGTGAGCGGATTGTTGTCAGTCTTTACCACGAATTTAGCCCCATACAGATAGTCTCGTAGCTTGTCCACTACAGCCCATTTTAAAGCCAGGAATTCAAGCTTGTGTGTGGGATAATTCTTTTTCAGCCGGGACCAGACTCCGACTCACGTAGGAAACAGGCCGCAGGTGACCATCATGCTCTTGATATAGTACTCCACCCAGTCCATCTCGACTGGCATCAACATGCAATTCGTAGGGTTTTGTGGTATGCGCATAGGCCAAAACAGGGGCAGTAGTTAGGCTCTTCTTCAACTGGATGAATGCCTCTTCACATTTTGTGGTCCACTAATTCTGGATAGACTCTTTAGGCTTCCTGGGCCCTATGGTGGATTTCACTGGTTTGACCGGTTCTGGGGCATCATCTTCTCCTTCGCTCCTTAGTTGTAATACCTTCTCCGTTCTATCCAGCTTCCAGATCTTTCCAAACCCTTCTGCTGGGGCCTTTTGCTCCAGCACTAGGTGCTGGTAGACTTTCTGTAACATGGGGTGGACTCTTGTTGTTGAGGTATCCTGCTCCTGGGTTAAAGGTGTCAGCAGTCTCCTGACTAGGTCAGTGTTGGTCCCTATGATGAGGGAACTCTTGCTGGCTCCTGGTGGCCGAGGGCAGACCACTGCCAAGGTGTCAAACGTCTCTGCTCCTCCCGCCACTGAGGGGTCAAAGGTTAGTTTGATTGGAAGGTATCCATCATAAGGGAAACTTTGTGTCCCAATGCCCCATATCTCCAGGTCTTCCACTTTCTGAGTGGCAGATGTTTGAGGTGCTTGTTATAGAAGTCTCTAAACAGAAGAGTCACTTGAGCTCCAGTGTCTAGGAGGGCCTTTGTGTAAATTCCTTCTTCCTGGATTGAGACTACTGGGAAGGGCCCCACTAATTTGTCAGGAAGTTTCCTTGGAGTGGCCTTTTTGTTTGGCTCTTTTATTTGCACCCTTACTCCTTTCTTCTTAGGGTTTTTTCTGGATCTAAACCCCTGTTGGGCCCGGCGTGCACTGATCTCCCGCCGTTGAACAGTTTGATCCATGGAACGGGAGGCATTGGGTCGCTCAGAGGCAATAACGGGGGTGTTTGGCAAAGGTCTGTATCCCCGACGTTGGCTCCTTGCTTCGTTGAATTTCTTGGAGTTAGCTGAGACTGGTGTGCACCCAGTTGACTCCTTCACCGGGGGCCCTCTGAAGTTTTCCGCCGGCTTGCGGTTTTGAGATGCAGCTTTATCAGGGCTTGGACATACTTCTCTGACATGTATGACTCCTCCACAATTAAAGCAGGTTATTAGTCTCTTGGGTTTCTGCACTGGCTCAGCATTGGGGTTGAGGGACTTCTTGGGCTCTTCGGGTGTGTTTCTGTTGGGTAGAGCAGTTGCCTGGCTGGCCAAGAGGGACACCATTTCTATTAACTGCGACACCTGAGTTTTTAAGAGCTCAACCTGAGAATCACCTTCTTCAGCACTTATCACTCTGACTCGGGCAGTTGGTTCAGATTGTTGGCTCTTCTTTTTGTTGTCCAACATGACCTCTTCTTCCCTGACCATCCGGATCAGGTCAGGATACTCCAGGATGCCACCGCCCTGACGGATTTGTAACAGTATGGCAATGGGGTCTAAAGGTTGGGCACCCCTTAAAACCTGTTGTGCACGGGTCTCATCCACTCTCTGAAGGTCCATCCCTTTCTTTAACAGGATCTGATGTATGATCTTGTCCGGGTGCCTTATGAATTCAGACAGTTTCTCTCCCTCCTTCTGGTAACAGTGCTCCAGTTGGTAGAGAAGTTCAGTAACTTTTTCAGTCTGACCAAACACAACCTGCAGGATATCCAGGTAATTCTGTGCAGTGCAGTCTTTCTTACTGAGCTTGAGGTTACTTATGGCCTCTAGGGCAGGCCCCTTTAAACTCTCTGTTATCCTTTGCTTCTTATGTTGTTCGGGTATTTCCCACTCTTCCAGGGCCTGAGTGGCATGATCTAGCCACTCTTCGAATCCATCTTCCACTGAAGGCACTGGCTGCTTCCCAGAGAAAGTCCTGAGCTTCCTGTATCCAGTCATCAGGTAGTCTGGGTAATCCTTCTTACATTTAGCTAAAATTTTCCCCCAGAACAGCGCATAGTTCTGGCCCAAGGGTAGTCAATGATGATGAGCTGATACCCTCTTTTTGGCCATTTTCCCCTGTGCTGGGGCCTTCTTGGCTAGTGGAGGTAGGGCCTTCTCCTGAAGCTGCTGGGTGTATCAGGAAACATTCTACTTGATTGGCAGTCTTTATACTAGCGCCCTTGAAGTGATCAGAAACTCCCTTCTTCCATTCACACAATGCATAAGTGTGTGGGTTGATAGCGTCTGTCCTTATATCAATCACCCATGGTTTACTGTCTGTGGACAGTGTTCTCAAGACTGGGAGTAGCTGCTCCTCTGTCCAAACTTCTCTTTTAATTTCAATCACCCGACCATTGCCAAGGAGGATGTTTTCCTCCTTACACCACAGGGCTGCAGCAGCAGGGTAAATTTCTGTACTGACAAGGGTTCTGTCTAGGGGAGGTTGATTGCAGAACCGTAGAAATCCCGGAAGAGCCCCCACGTGTAGCACTACCCCCGAAGGAGCTGCTGGTTTTGTTTGGGTCTACATTCTGCCTATCAACCCCAAAGTTTAGCTCAAACCCTCCCTTGGCACAACTGAACCACACAATGATTGTGAAACCCACTGTTCACTGGGAACAACAATGATATCATAAAATTATATAACTTACAATTAGATATGGTTACCTTATGCTGGCCACTTGTCCACAATGAGTAATAGAGAACTCCACACAGTTTCCTGCTTAACCAGAATCAATTTTACTCAGTGGTAAAAGACAGAAAAATTAAACAGAGGCACAGTTGACTTGTGCAGGGCCCTGCAAAGTCAATGATGTAAATATCTATATGACAGTAATAAAACACAGTCTTAATGCGCACTTTCTACATAAGAAACAGACCTATGCTTGCAAGCTCCCCCTAATGGGCAATATTGTACCCGTTTCCCGTCACTATCAGTTCTTGTCAGGCCTGACTAAGTTCAGTGTACAGATCCTTCAGTAGTAGGAGTCTTCGCTAGCAATCGTTGGTACACATAACATTTGTAATCCAACAAGTATGGGAAAGTCAGAAACAACATCCAAAGTAATTACCAATGTATATGACTTGCGGGCGACACAGGCGCGATACTTTAAATACACTGCCACTGCGGGATGCAATGTGTCCTTGCACGTGGCGTGTTAACTTTCCAAAGAAACAATGGTGGCAAGTCTATAAAGCCCACCTCCCTGCGATTCAGTTAATTGTCGTTGGGCAGGTGCCCTTCTCACCAAACAAGGCCTCGGTTCTCCGGTATGCTCCGCAACTTGCAGCCTCCGATCCTCCGCAGAGCTGTAGTAGGTGTCGATGGATGGATGACTCTGGTTGCTGTGGAGTGTGAGCTGGACACCCACGATGAGGATCCCTCTCACAAGATTAGACAGGCAGGCTCTGGCGACGGTGGGCCTAGGCTTCTTGGGCCTAGACACACTGGAAGCCGGCCTCAATGCAGGCTTCCTTCTTGATAGATGGCCACGTTCCAAGAGACAGAATGTAACTCCTCCCATCCTTTAAATAACCTCTCCCAGCAGGCTGTGCGGTGATGCAGTGCACCCTGGTAGCACAGCTGCATTGTGGGTAGTTTAGTCTGATTCACAATGCATTGTTTTAATATCATTGCAGCAAATAAGTTACTGCAATACAACAAATTGAACACCGGAGGGAACTAAGTTCCTTCTTAATTGTCAAACTGTAGTCTATATCTACATTGCAAAGTGGAACCTTGCGACACATATATATATATATATATATATATATATATATATATATATATATATATACGGCAGGGCAAACAATAGCTAAAACTGGTTTGAACAATACCATTGAAAAGAAAAGGTCAAAGGTTCCCAACTTCCCTCAGCATTATGAAGCAGATCCTCTTGCATTAAGCATGTTGTATATAGGACTTTAAAGGCGCACAGAAAACCAAAATGTAGAAAAATATAAATGTAATAGATTAAAATCTAGGAATTGAATACATAGAAAACATTCATATATTGGATAATTTAAATATACAAACGAAGGTGCACATCTGAATAATATTCTCTACATGTTTCACCATTTTGTGGCTTCTTCAGGAGTATTTTGACAGCAGGCACAATATATAAGACGATCACTAAAATAGAAAATACATGTGAGATGCAGAAATATTTACAAATAAGAAAAACAAAATACAGAAAAGTTTTATAGACTTCCAGATTGGGCAGAAAACAACACAGCTAATGCAAATTTTTCCTGAAGAAGCCACAAATTGGCGAAACATGTAGAGAATATTCAGATGTGCACCTTTGTTTGTATATTTAAATGATCCAATATATGAATGTTTTCTATGTATTCAATTCCTAGATTTTAATCTATTAAATTTATCTTTTACTACATTTTGGTTTTCTGTGCGCCTTTAAAGTCCCATCAAATCCTATTTCCTTATTATGTATCTATTAAGGGATCTGGCGCTATATAATTATGTTTCAATAGGAAGTGGTAAAGTGCCACGCTCAAAGTGATGGTATGTGTGACCAAAACTCAAGATGTAACCTCCATAGTGAAAGGATGGATACAACCAATAAATGCTCTCATTTTAAATGGAATCACACTATGTGGGCCAATTTTTCTCCCTTTACCATATGATACATTGGGAGTATTTGTACATTAAGTATCGTGGCTTAATCTATGGTGGATATTCATTGATGTCAATATTGTGACACTTCTCTGCCTGGTCTATATTGGAAGATGTGCTTGCTGTACTTCTCCCTGGGTGTGCTACACCAACAAGCTCGTTTGACCCTTCGTCCGGTAAGCCTTTAATCTTCACAGTGTTGGATTATCTGCAGACAACTATACATTTAAATCCCTTTTAGCACTTTGGAATACTTGAACTTTTTATTTACTTTCTCACCAATATATTTGGTCCATTGCCACTGATGGTGTTCTTAATGTTTTTGCAATGTTTTTTTAGAATATATACCATCCTTTCATATACCAATTTAACCATTTGAGCACCATAAGCACATTGAAATTAGGACGTCACAATCACTTGTTCACTTGCTTAATCTGCTTTCGCCATTCATGGTGTATAATTCCACTTATAGGTTTATTTATTATTGTTTATTCCATTATTTTGTATCATTTACCATTTTGTGAATCAAACCAAGTCATTGGTTGTATCCATCCTTTCACTATGGAGGTTACATCTTGAGTTTTGGTCACACATACCATCACTTTGAGCACCGCACTTTACCACTTCCACTTGCTCTTATATTACAGTATATCTGTTGTGCAGGCAGCTACCCCCATCTACATCTGACAGCGCGGTTTTTGCCCCCCTTTTTTTCAATTATGTTTCAATAGCCTAGCTCAAAATATTATTTTTTCATGTTGTATATAGATAGAAGTGATTACTTATACACTAACATAAAACTATTACTAAGTTTCTTGTAAATCAATAACCTAAATAACTATTAAAAACCAACATTACAGTAATGTAAATCACAAAAAAATCACTGCTAAATAATTAATTCCTAATGATGTGTAAAGCTGACAATTCACTTATGGCATTCACATACTGGGACTGATTCAAGAAAATGTTGGCGCATTTGCGCGGGCATTGGAATAATTATTGTGACATGGCGCATGCTGTCGACTTGCGCCGGATTCGCAGAATCGTTGCGTGTACGGGCGCATATACATTCTTAAATATGAAACAGACATCGGGCACTTGCTCATTGTAATGCTGATCATGTTAATGAGCTTTTCCTTATCACATGGAGAATATTGCTTCCACTTTTATTCCTTTCATTTCTTTTTGAAACAACTCAATATTCATTCTAGAGATCTTCCTCCTATCAACAACTGTGTAGATGTTTACTGGACTTGTAATTGTGCATTTTATGGTGATAGTCTATAATCATTGGTGGAGCCAACCCTTCCATGAAAACATCTTCTCAACACATGTCTGTGTATTGTGCATTCTGGACAATTCTTTCCCCATACACTGTCCAATCTGATTGGATGACATTTACATCCACTCATTTCTCTGAGCAATTCATTTCCCCATAAACTGTGAAATCAGTTTGCACAGTGTATGGGGAAAGAATTGTCCAGAATGCACAATACACAGACATGTGTTGAGAAGATGTTTTCATGGAAGTTTTGGCTCCACCAATGATTATAGACTATCACCATAAAATGCACAATTACAAGTCCAGTAAACATCTGCACAGTTGTTGATAGGAGGAAGATCTCTAGAATGATTATTGAGTGAATGAAGTGAATGAAAGGAATAAAAGTGGAAGCAATATTCTCCATGTGATAAGGAAAAGCTCATTAACATGATCAGCATTACAATGAGCACAAGCCCAATGTACTGTATAAGCAGTTGTGCACTCTGGAGAACGTAGATGCGCCCGTGCGCAACACATATATTTAACAAGCTAAAGCGTGTGCGCCCTGTCAGGCGAGCATAAAATGGTGTGCTTTGTCAATGCACATGTGCAGTTGAGTAAGCTGAAAGAAGGGTGTAAAAAGGCTTGATTAGTTGAAAGACAGATCTACATGTTCTGGACAGAATTTGTGCATTTAAACAATATTGTATACATACTTTTTAGCCTGGTAACAGAAGATGGTAAACTAGTAAAGTTATCTACAGTATTCAGACAAAAATGTTGAAGATTACATTGGCTGCGCTTGCTAATGGTAGGCGCGAAGCAACAACGCTTCCTATGTAAATATGGTTCGGTGCATATAAGTGCACCTTAATTTTTGATGAATGTTTTGAGTCCCGTTTTTTGTGCAATTGCTCCAATTTCTCCACTGCACCACAGGCGCAGGTCTTTAGTAAATCACCCCCATACTGCATCAAAGTGAGAAGCTATTTAAACAGTCAAAGTTATCTAGTTGAAGCTGTTATCTAGCTGTCAATTACTAATCAAGATACATATAATGTAAAGCAATAAACAAGGTCTAATTGACGTCTAATTGTATATGACCATCCTTTTCAGGTATAAAGAAAGATCCCAGCAAACAATATGTACCCAGAACTGTGATGATTGGAGGAAAGGTGAGCAAAGAAATAGACAAGCACAGTAACATTTTTCATACATATATAGATGTTTAATTAATTGTAAACCTTTTAGGCAAAGGTGAGAATTAACATTTCCATACTGTAAGATTTCTATAATCTATGAGGCAGAATTTGGTCTAACTACAGTACGTGCTATTGCTCATTTGTTGACTCCAAATTATTGTTTGTATTGGTGGGAAAAATAGTTAGCGAGGTTGCAAAAAGTATATGAGTAAACAATAGTTCTGTGTTAAGTATAGTTTTGTTTTATTTCACAATGCATTCCCAGATGAAATGCTTGACTTGCACATATAGGGATACATCTGCCCAAGCCCTTTTGCGTACCTCAAACATATTTGTATAAGTTTATTGTCTCAGTAATATTGACATATGATAATGCAGGGATGGGTACAGCTATAGATATGCAAATTTTGTATTGATGTTCTTCAGTCATTACACTTTCTTTCTTATGCAGCAAATCTTTCTTCCTTTCTCTATCTCTATAATTTGCATTTTCATTCTTGTAGTTTTCATTGTCTTTGTCTCATTGATAGGCTGCTCCTGGGTACCACGTGGCCAAGATGATCATTAAATTAATCACTTCTGTGGGTGATGTTATCAACAATGATCCTGCTGTTGGAGAGCGGCTTAAATTTATATTCCTGGAGAACTACCGTGTTTCTCTGGCAGAGAAAGGTCTGGTGTTTACTTAATTGATTATCTGTGAAAGGCAACAACAATTATTGAAGCACAGTTAGCATTAAACTTGTGTATTTACCAATCTATTAATATATTACCATTTGGTGTCTTAAGCCTGGTACACACAGGCTGAATATTGGCCGGTTCTACAGAAACCGGACGAAATTCAGCTCATGTGTATGGCAGCCAATCCGACGGAAGCCAGCCGAACTTCCGACTTCTGTAGAATTGGCATGCCAGAAAATCATCTGTCCAATCGGCATCTGACCTGCGCTCTCAAGCCAATGGATGCGAGCGCTGACCGGTGTGTTCTGGCAGGGAGGACAGTCCATAGTGTGTACCAGGCATAAGAGTAGGGATGAGCCGAACACCCCCGGTTCGGTTCGCACCAGAACCTGAGAACGAACCGAAAGTTCATGCGAACTATCGAAACCCCGTTAAAGTCTATTGGACTCAACGTTCAAAATCAAAAGTGCTAATTTTAAAGGCTAATATGCAAGTTATTGTCCTAAAAAGGGTTTGGGGACCCAGGTCCTGCCCCAGGGTTCATGTATCAATGCAAAAAGACGTTTTAAAAACTGCAGTTTTTTCGGGAGCAGTGATTTTATTGATGCATAAAGTGAAAAAAAAAAGTGGCACGTGTTTCCCGTGTTTAGAATTGTCCCTGCACAAAATGAAATTTCTAAAGGGAAAAAAAGTAATTTAAAACTGCTTACGGCTTTAATGTAATGTCTGGTCCCGGCAATATGGATGAAAATCATTGAGAAAAATGGCATGGGTATCCCCCCGGGCCCATTACCAGCCCCTTTGGGTCTTGTATGTATTTTAAGGGGAATCCCGCACCCAAATTAAAAAAAGGAAAGGTGTGGGGCCCCCAGGCCCTATATAATCTGAACAGCAGTATACAGGCGGTGCAAACAAGACAGGGACTGTAGGTTTGTTGTAACGTAGAATCTGTTTGTAATTTTGAACTGGTAAATTTTTTAAGCTTTTTGGAAAACATAGGGAAGGGTTATCACCCCTGTAACATTTGTTTTGCTGTCTGGGCACCTGTTCAGAACATTTCACCTCACTTTCCGTCCCAATGACAAATGTTTTTTGAAAATTTGGGTTTTTTAGTGAAACAAGGATTGGTGATAAAGCATCAGTGGAGAGGAGACAACTTTTTCACATATCAACTCTTACAGGAGAGAATTTACCTTCCTAGGGGTAGATTTCCTCTCACTTCCTGTTGTCTCCTTCCGTTTGCAAGTAGGAGTCGTTTGTATGTTGGATGTTTGAAAGTAGGGGCCTGCCGTATATACTCTGCATAAATTTGGCCCTTAGGTGTTGGTGTTGCCACAACACTGTAAGCCCTCACAGTTACTCTTGGTGGGCGCTGGAATGCCCTGCTGTGAACTATTATATCAAGAATTGTAGTTACATGCCATTGTTGAACAGTGGTAAGAAAAATTGGGCCTTTGGTGGTGGTGGTGGTGCTGGTACCACAACACTGTACGTCCTCACAGTTACTCTTGGTGGGCGCAGGAAAGGGCCCATCTGTGAAATATTAGATCAAGAATTGTAATTACATGCCCCTGAACAGGGGCAGAAAAATTGGGCCTTTGGTGGTGGTGGTGGTGTTGCCACAACACTGTAAGCCCTCACAGTTACTCTTGGTGGGCGCAGGAATGGGCCCTGCTGTGAAATATTGTATCAAGAATTGTAATTACATGCACTGGTGCCACAACACTGCAACCCCTCACAGATACTGTACTTGGAGTGCAGCAATGAGCCCTGCTGCAAAGTATTGCATCAAAAATTGTATTTACACGCCCCTGTTAAACAGGGGCTCAAAAATTGGGCCTTAGGCACTGGTTAGCGGTGCCCAGAACCAAAAATGTTCTTACAAGCTATCAGCATGATCATTGAGGAGGAAGAGGATAGTCACTCAGCATAACAGGATAGTCACTCAGCATCAGCATAGGCAGTCTTGAAGGGATCTGACATTTCAAAAAATATATATTCGGTTACATCAGCATCAGGTGCTTGGTAGCTGCTGGTGATCCAAGACTGATTCATTTTTATGAAGGTCAGTCGATCGACCGAGTCAGTGGACAGGCGCACCCTGTGATCGGTTACAAAGCTTCCAGCAGCACTGAATGTGTGTTCCGAAAGAACGCTGGATGCAGGACAGGCCAGTAGCTCAATTGCATACTGTGCAAGCTCTGGTCAGTGATCCATCCTCAAGACCCAGTAACCCAGAGGATTTTCGGTGGGAAAGGTGTCCAAGTCTGATCTTGCCGCTAGGTATTCCTGCACCATGTAAACCAGAAGCTGGCGATTATTGCTGGAACTGATCATACCTTGGGGCTGCGGACTAAAAAATTGTCTGGACACATCGGTCAGACGGCCACCTTGTCCACCGCTCCTTCTTTGACTGACCGAAGCCTCAGCAACATGTTGTCCAGGACCAGGAATTTGTAACCTCCCAGTCTCTGGGAACGCGTTCCACAGACCTTTCTGCAAGGCCTCCCGAAGATGTTTCATCCTCTGCTCCCTCTGGGATGGCAAGATAAGGTCCACAACCTTACCCTTGTAATGTGGATCAAGGAGGGTTGCCAGCCAGTAATGATCCCTCTCCTTGATAGCACGAATATGAGGATCCTTCCGCAGGCTTTGCAGGATTAGGGAGGCCATGCAGCGTAGGTTTGCTGAGGCATTTGGTCCGGAGTCCTCTAGGTCACTCAGGATGACATGATCCGCAGCCACCTCCTCCCAGCCACGTACAAGTCCATGGGTGTCTTGGGACTGTAAATGATACCTTGAAGACTGCTGCTGATGCTGAGTGCTAGGCTCCACCTCCATGCTGACACAATACTCCTCCTCCTCCTTTTCCTGTGTGATAGGCGGGCCAGCAGGAACACTGTCTGGATAAAGGGGGCCTTGAGAGGTAAGGAAGTCCTCCTCTTCCTCCCTCTGTTCTGCCTCAAGTGCCCTGTCCATTATTCCATGCAGCGTGTGCTCCAACAGGTGGACAAGAGGGACAGTGTCACTGATGCATGCACTGTCACTGCTCACCCACCTTGTGGCCTCCTCAAATGGTGCCAGGACAGTGCATGCATCCCTGATCATGACCCACTGGCGTGGCAAAAAAAAACAAGCTCCCCTGACCCTGTCCTGGTGCCATATTGGCACAGATACTCATTGATGGCCCTCTGCTGCGTGTGCAGCCGCTTCAGCATGGCCAGCGTTGAGTTCCACCTGGTGGGCATGTCAAAGATTAGGCGGTTCTTGGGCAGGTTCAATTCCTTTTGCAGGTTAGCCAGCCCACCAAGTTAAGGACGTGAGCCAAACAGGGCACATGGGTCAGGTGTCCCTGTCGGAGGGCGGAGAGGAGGTTGGTGCCATTGTCGGAAACCACCATTCCTGGCTTAAGCTGGCGTGGCGTCAACCACCTCTGAGCCTGCCCCTGCAGGGCTGACAGAATCTCTGCCCCAGTGTGGCTCCTGTCCCCCAAGCACATCAGCTCAAGCACCGCATGGCATTTTTTTGCCTGCAAATTTGCATAGCCCCTTGAATGCCTACGGAGCACCACTGGTTCCAAGGACAAAGCACAGGAAGAGGCCATGGAGGAAGAAGAAGAGGAGGGGGTGGAGGAGAGAGGTATGTCAGAATCACCAGTAGTAGCATTTTGGAGGCAGAACAACCTCCAACACTACTGCACTACTGCACCTTGTCCTGCATCCTTCCCAGCTGCCAGCAGTGTCACCCAATGCGCCGTGAAAGATAGGTAACATCTCTGTCCATGCCTGCTGGACCATGAGTCAGCGGTAATATGCACCTTACCGCTGACCGCTCTGTCCAGCAAGGCCAAGACATTGCCTTCCACATGCCGGTAGAGAGCCGGAATCGCCATCCGTGAGAAAAAGTGGCATTTGGGAACCTGACACTGAGGAACCGCACATTCCACAAACTCACGGAAGGGGGCAGAGTCTACCAACTGAAAAGGCAGCAGTTGAAGTGCTAGCAATTTAGCAAAGCTAGCATTCAACCGCTGGGCATGTGGATGGCTGGGAGCGAACTTCTTTTGGCGTTGCAGCAGCTGGGGCAGGGAAATTTGCCTGGTACAATCTGACGTTGGTGTACGGATAGCAGATTGCCGTAAGTACTTGGCTGTGACACACCTAATTCTACACCTTCATTCCTCTCAGTGCAGGTTTCAGAGAGGACTGAAGGTATAGTGGGGTTGGAGAACCCAGCTGATAAGGAGCAAGGAGAGGTCCACTTTGTTCTTTGGTGTGGGTCTTTTAGGTGTGCTTGCCAACTAACTGCATGGCAGGTCGACATATGTCTGATCAGGCATGTGGTGCCCAAGCGGGTGATGTTTTGGCCACGCGAGATACGTTTGAGACATATGTTGCAAATAGCAGCGCTGCGATCTGATGCACTCGTCTCAAAAAAGGCCCACACCAAAGAACTTTTGGAATAACGCGCAGAGACAGCAGCAGCCTGAATATGCAGAGCTTTGCGGTGTGATGCTGTCGGTGTGCTGCCCTTAAGCTGGCCCCTGGAGGGCACCCTGCCTCGTTGGAGATGTGCCTCCTCCTCCTCTCTCCTATCAGGCACCCACATAGAGTCTGTGACCTCATCATCCCCGCCCTTCTCATCACTGTAGCAAACCTGGCAGTATGCTGTAGCTGGGGGAACATGACTGCCAGATTGCGGTCCTTCTTGGGCACCCCCTCTCTCTGTGCTCCCGTTACTGCCTTCACCTAGCGGGTACCATCATCGGAGCCTTCAAAACGCTGGACATCCTCCTGGAGTATGTACCCAACACTGTGGTCAAACAGTTCGGGGGACTCCTCAGGAGGACATGGTGGGGCTAGGGAAGGAGTGACTGATGCCATTGAGCCGAGGGAAGAGGCCGCTTTGGCAGCTGCTTTGCCAGACAAAGTACCCTGAGCCTGGGTGAGAGAGGATGAGGAGGATGAGGACGGCTTGGTCATCTACTCTACCTCGGCATGTTGCGGCTCAACACGGCCAGCTGCCCAAAAAAAGGACAAGCATGTCCCACGACCACGTGCTGAAGAGGATGCACCGTGTCCACGACCAGCACTGTTGCCTCTAGACACAGAGTCTGCTTGCTCTCTTTTATTGGTTCGTGACTGTCTGCCTCTCCTTGTTGTCCTTCCAGACATACTAATGGCCTGCAGGAAGATGTAGCTGCACAAAGCTGGGATGTATAAATATACTGATTATACTGCAGCTAGCAGAATTAACTGCCTGCCTGTAGTATTATTAGTATGAGAAAACCAGCAATTGTCTTCAGCTAGCTTTAGTTGCACACTGTGCAGAGGACACAGTACACTAACTGAAAATACTGCAGCTCCCTGCCTGTGGTATTAGTATGAGAAGACCAGCAATTGTATTCAGGTAAGCTTTAGGTGCACACTGTGCAAAGGACACTAAATCAAAATACTGTAGCTCCCTGCCTGTATTTGTATGAGAACACCAGCAATTGTATTCCGGTAAGCTTTAGGTGCACACTGTGCAAATGACACTAAATCAAAATACTGCAGCTCTCTGCCTGTATTTGTATAAGAAAACCAGCAATTGTATTGAGGTAAGCTTTAACAAGGGTTCGATTTGAACTCAAAGCTCATCCCTACATAAGAGGATCCATTCAGACTATGGATTGTGTTAATGTAACAGTGCACAGCCATAGGGCAGGCCATTAACTTTTAAAGGGCTGGCAGAACACCTCAACACTAGGGATGAGCTTCGAGTTCGAGTCAAACTCATGTTAGACATGATCATTGCCTGTTCGCCCGTTGGCCGAACAGCAAACAATTTGGTGTGTTCGCGGCAAATTCGAAAAGCCGCGGAACACCCTTTAAAAGTCTATGGGAGAAATCTAAAGTGCTAATTTTAAAGTCTTATATGCAAGTTATTGTGATAAAAAGTGTTTGGGGACCCGGGTCCTGCCCCAGGGGACATGTATCAATGCAAAAAAAAGTTTTAAAAACTGCAGTTTTTTCGGGAGCAGTGATTTCAATAATGCTTAAAGTGAAACAATAAAAGTGAAATATTCCTTTAAATTTCGTACCTGGGGGGGAGGGTGTATAGTATGCATTTAAAGCAGCGCTTGTTTCCCATGCTTAGAACTGTCCCTGCACAAAGTGTAATTTCTAAAGGAAAAAAAGTAATTTAAAAGCACTCGCGGCTATAATGAATTGTCGGCTCCCGGCAATACAGAGAAAAGTCATTGATAAAAGAAAAAAAAATGCGTGGGGGTCCCCCCAAATTCAATTACCAGGCCCTTCAGGTCTGGTATGGATATTAAGGGGAACCTGCGTCAAATTGAAAAAAAAATGACGTGGGGTTCCCCCCAAATATCCATAGCGATTTTAAAGGGAACTCCACGCCAAATAAAAAAAAAAATGGCATGGAGTTCCCACCAAAAATCCATACCAGACCCTTTATCCAAGCACGCAACCTGGCAGGCCGCAGGAAAAGAGGGGGGGACGAGAGAGCGCCCTCCCCCTCCTGAACCGTCCCAGGCCACATGCCCTCAACATGGGGAGGATGCTTTGGGGGTCTGTGGGCAGGGGGCTTATCAGAATCTGGAAGACCCCTTTAACACAGGGGACCCCCAGATCCCGGCCCCCCCATGTGAATTGGTAAGGGTTACATTGTACCCCTACCCAGTGGCGTCTCCAGCTTTCATATTTAGGGGGGGCACATGGGGGGACAGGGACAAAAGTAGGGGGGCCAACTATAAAATGCAATTATATATATATATATATATATATATATATATCCTGGGGCCCTTTACTACGATCCCACAACGGGCCCTTTCACATGTTCTGCAGTGAGCTCCCTTCCTACTATACTGGGGCCCCACCAGGGTGGCAGAAAACAAGAGATATATGTCACCAGCACACCAAGAAAATATAAGGGTCCAAAGCAGTGGGAAAACTATCAGGGTTGCAAAGGTTGTCTTGCCACCGGGCCCTGGTGTTCTGCCACTGTGGGGTTCCCCAGCTGTCCTGTCCCTGCTATTGACAGAGCTGGTCTGGCATCTGTCTCCTTGGCACCGGCGGCAGTCTATTAGGACTTTGTGCTGGTGACATTATGCGTGCATGTAGGGGAAGGCTGGCACTATTGGTTATAGAGAGCTGAGCCCCCAGCTGGTCACCTAGCAGCAGTAATGCTGTATAACCTTCTCTGTTGACATGCTGATTGGGATGTAATCCTAGTGATGCTCCCAGTCAGATCTAATAAACACAGTATTTATTAGCATCAAGAGTACAACCACATATATATATATAATCAACCGTATGTTCAGCAGCCATGTGGGCTCTATGCCTGTAAAGTGTGGGCTTTGATCAATAAAATCACTGATATTTAACACTAGGATTTGACTAGGAGCATCATCTGGATTGCATCATGAGCAGCATGTCAGAGAAGGCTCCACTGCTGCTAAGCAACCTGCAGGGAGCTCAACTGTCTACAACCAATAGAGATGGGCTTGGGTGTGTTTGAAATCCCACATGCCCGATCCCGCCAGGAAGCCGACACTCCACAGTGCTAATCACAGCCAGTGAGACATTTCCTGATCTGTGGAGCTGCGGACCGGGAAATGTCTCACTGCCTGTGATTAGCGCTGTGCAGTGTGGGCTTCCTGGCAGGCACTGGCATGTGGAATTTTGAACATGCCCAGCCCATCTCTAACAACAAATTGTGCTGGCCCTCCTGTACATCAGCCCCATAAAGTAACCAGCACTGGGTTCCAATGTGCTGCCGCCGCTGCCATGGAGACAGAGACCAGCGCTGTGAATAGCCGGGACAGGACAGCAACTCTGGTTGTTCCAGCACTGGTCCACACTGGGAGGATTCCCCCATCCACCTATAATGTGTAGATGGGGGAATTGGATAATTTCCTTTTTTTTTTCATTCAACTTAATAGTTAAATGAAAAAAAGTGATCAATGTATGGGCTGCCTAAGAGCCAAGACCAGCCATAGACAGTTTAAATCTCAGCTGGTTCAGCAGGAACTGGCTGAGATTCGAACCATTAATGAGCAGATTCTCTTATGATTATTACTAGTGGTTGCTATAGCCACTAGTGATAATCACCGTTTGTCAGGAGAATACAATTGCTGGGCAGGAGGGATATTCCCCTGTCAGCACTGTCTGTGTTGATGGGGGAATTATGCAAGTTTCTTTCCTGCAATCTGTGGATGCAGGAAAGAAATTTTCACTGTATATTACCTGCCTAACTGAAAGTGAAAGTAAATTGTGAATGTCTTGAAAGAACAGGAGAGGGGGAGGGAGACAGATGGGGGAGAGAAGGGATGGAGATAATGCAGTTCAGTGATTACAGTGTACTGCAGTCTGCAGTGCACACACTTACCCAAGGGTAGAATCTCAGGCATCATTCACACACAGCCAGGAATGCTGCTGATTTTCATATTTCCCGCCCACACATCCCCTCTCTTCAGATACAGCACCCCTGGATAGTGTGGGCGGGACTGGAAGGAGGAGGAGGAGCTGTATTCCTCCCTGCTCGTGAGTGAGGGGGGGTGGCTGGACTCGCTGGGCTGTGAAAGAGTGTCATAGACTGACACTCGGCTCAGCTTGCGGTCACCACTCTCGGAATTTACAGGCTGGTTCTCCTGTCCTAAGGACGGGAGAAATCAGTCTGTTTTTTCAGTAACTGAGATGAAGGCTTGGGCCCCCCTCCCCCCCCTCCCACAGTGCTCATGGAGTCCTTCCTGCAACTCGCTCTTCTCCGTGCCAATGAGGATGCAGGGAAATGAGCAGATTGGGTGGCTGTGGTTATGTGAGCGCTCGCATTATGCAGTGTCAGCGAGCAGAGGGAGTGGGAGGAATCCCACGCAGGAGCTGACTGGGGACGCTCTCCCTCTCAGGAGAGACTATGTTACCCCAGCAGCAGCCCGAGCGGAAAAAAAAATGCAAAAATTTTTTTTTTTTTGGGGGGGGGGGGGGGCACATGGTGGGGCACAGCATAATGTTGGGGGGGGCCAGGGCCCCCTTTGGTCCCCCCCTAGGGACGCTATTGCCCCTACCATTTCACAAAGAAAGTGTAAAAAAAAAAAAAACACACAGACAGTTGGGAAAGTCCCCTCAAAGCACCATGTCCCCATGTTGATGGGGACAAGGGCCTCATCCCCACAACCCTTGCCCTGTGGTTGTGGGGGTCTGCGGGCGGGGGGCTTATCGGAATCTGGATCTACATTGTACCCCTACCATTTCACAAAGAATGTGTAAAAAATTGTAAAAAAAAAAAAACACAGAGACACAGTTGGGAAGGTCCTTTATTAAAAAGAAAAAAAGAAAAAACCCATTCCAGCAATGTAATCCATTGTCCCGTGGTGATACGATGTCCAGCGCTGCAGTCTGCACTCCACACGAAACCCCCATGACGTACGAGAGGGCGGGGTCACCCATCACATCATAGGGTAAGCCCCAGCATTCCCTGCTTGCCGGGGAATAGCCAATAACGTAGGCAGGAAAGCCGGGACTTACCCCTATGATCTGAAGGGGGGCCCCGCCCCCTCGTACGGCAGACCCCGCCTATATTATTGGCTGAGCGGACCTGATGGGGAACTTTCTCTGCAGTTTAATAAATGAATAGACCCCCTTCTCACGTTCTCCATCAGGTCCGCTCAGCCTTACACCCAGTGAAGGTGACCCCGCCCCCTACATCATTGGCTGAGCAGACCTGATGGGGAACGTGAGAAGGGGCGTGGTTTATTAATTTATTACCTGAAGGGCCTGGTAATGGAATTTGGGGGGACCCCCACGCATTTTTTTTAGCAATGACTTTTCTCTGTATTGCCGGAAGCCGACAATTCATTATAGCCGTGAGTGCTTTTAAATGACTTTTTTTCCTTCAGAAATGACACTTTGTGCAGGGACAGTTCTAAGCACAGGAAACAAGCGCTGCTTTACAGGCATACTATACACCCCCCAAACCCCTTTTTAGGACAAAACTTGCATATTAGCCTTGATAATTAGCACTTTTGATTTTCCATTGTATTTATTAGGGTTCTAAAGTTTGCGCGAACTTTAGGTATGTTCGCAGGTTCTGGTGCGAACTGAACGGGGGGTGTTCGGCTCATCCCTACTCAACACCATGAAAATTAAACATGCCCCTTTTTCTAACACAGCACATGGCAACACTCTTCACAGTTGCTTTGTGTTGGCAGCTACTGTGCAGTGTGTTGGTGCGCCATTCAAAGTTAATGACACCAAAACACACCAAACCCTTTGTGTAGGCATTGTTGTACACAATGTGCAATATGTGAAAATCAGTACATTTACTGCTAATTACCATTAATTAAATATTTAAATGAGCCCTACATATACTGAATTTATTGGCGTATAACACTCACTTTTTTACCCTGAAAATAGAGGGTAAACTGTGCCTGCGTGTTATACACAGGGGGCTATGGAAAGTTTTTTTTCCTGAAACTTCCCTCTTAAGCCCTGAACACACGATCGGTTTTACCGATGAAAACAGTCCGATGGACTTTTTTCATCGGACAAACCGATCGTGTATGGGCCCCATCGGTCTTTTTTCCATTGGTGTTAAAAAATAGAACATGTTTTAAATTTATCCAATGGAAAAAAAAACTATAGCAAATTACTATCGTCTGTGGGGAACTCCATCGGATAAAAAACCCACGCATGCTCAGAATCAAGTCGACGCATGCTCAGAAGCATAGAACTTAATTTTTCTTGGCTTGTAGGAGTGTTTTACGTCACAGCGTTTGGGGCGATCGGTTTTTTGACTGGTGTGTAGGCAAGACTGATGGAAGTCAGCTTCATCGGATTTCCGATGGAAAAATCCATCGGTTTAAAATCCATAAGAAATCCGATCGTGTGTACAGGGCTTCAAAGTTAGGGTGCGTGCTATACGCCTGTGCGTGTTATACGCCAATAAATACGGTACTTATCTTCATACAACTTATTTTTAAGTAAACCTACCACATAAGAAATGCTCAAAGTCCATACATTTATAGGCCTGAAATATTTGGCTATATTCCACATAAATCCCCAAATTTCCAGAAAATATTGCACATTAAATGAAATAACCTTACATGGTGACTGCAGCCTTGTAATTTTTCAGCATGCTAAACAATTATTTGTTTATTTATTACAGAAATTTATAAAGCACTAACAATTTAACCAATACTTTACATATTGTACTTTCAGTAATTACACCAATTATTAACACTTACAAATTAGACAAGTGAAAGCTATAATTCAGGTATTATTCATATGTATATGTAGATGCTTTAAAGTATAAATAAAGGCAAAAGTTTTTTTTAGTTTTGGATGGAGTGAAGGGGGATTAGAACCCCTATCAATTGTTATTGCTGTCTGTGCCCCCGTTAAGGTGATTTACCCTCTCTATTTATTCTGTTTGTTGAAAGTGAAAGTAAAAGAAAGTCCCACATTCTGGGTTGTCCCCAGAAAAGTAATTGAGGGGAAATCTTCCAATGGGTACACTAGTTCTTGTGACCTGGGGGTCCCCAAGGAATTCCCTTAATTTGCAGAGATTTCCTCTCACTTCCTACTTGGTTGTGAGAAAGGAAGTGAAGGAAAATCTCCACAATGGGACACAGATGGCAAAAAAAAAAATCTGAACGGGGGTTATAACCTGCCCTTACTCTATCCAAAATGAAAAAAAAAAAGTTTTGACTATAGTTCTACTCTAAGTAACATATCACTGCCTTAATAATATAAGGTATTATTCCTAGGTATACCTGTCAACATTGTAGAAAGATTCTAATTTATAGGACTGATCTGTGCAGAATGTAGACCTGGTAAAATCTGCTAAAACCAATATATGCCGATGGATCTGGTGTGTCTTGAGTATATGAGGACTGGTTTGAGCTTAAAAGGGCATCTTCAGTGTGGTGTTATGGACAGGTGTGCACCCCCTCCATATGTAGTGGCATGTGACCCTCCTCCTCTTGCCAATGTAATGGGGGCTTCTCCTCTGCCCCGGTGACTCTCGGCAGCCTCAGTGGTCAGTGTACCACCATGGACTTGGTGTGGGAGGTGTTGGGCTCCTGGGGCCCCCGGTGCGGTGAAGTTCGGGATGGAGAAAGAGATGAGTCGGCTGCAAACATTTTTTTTTACCTGGGCACCGGGGACTGGGGACTGGGAGATGAGCCTGCCATACTTTTCTCGGATTCTGGAAATCTCTGTCTGGATGAGTCTGGAGAGCTGAAAATCCTGGATCTCTGGCTCCACCAACCACCAAACAGGGGGGGGGGGTCATAGGATTAATAGGGAACAGGGCTCTTTGTCAGCACCAATCAGGAGGAGGGAAATCTGCCAGAACTCACTGATCACATAGTACTGGACACAGGGAGATCAGAGTACATCCAATCATCCTCTATGGGGGAGAGGAGTGGGGACTCAGAACAGAGGGACAGGACTTTCACACCCATGATATAGAGATAAAGGGTGGAGCCTGCACATAGATGGGTGGGGCCTCTGAACAGTTGGGCTGAACCTTCACATGGAGGGGCGGGACCTCTGAACAGATTGGCAGATCCTTGTATAGAGGGGCGGAACAGTGCTTCTCCTGCAGGGGGATCCTCTGGAGCTAGGAGCCCTGGGACCGGCCCAACACTGAGCAGTGCAAATACTTCCCCATCTCTCCCTTGCTATGGTGCACCGAGGCCAGCAACATCCCCATCTTCAATCAACTGGACCAAGTGGATGGCCACATCCTCAGCCAGATACACCAAATGTCTGCGGAAAAAGACAATGAAGTCATCTACTACTCGGCATGATCATGTCCCTTCTGCCTGGGGGGTGGCGGTCCAGCCCCCCCCCCCCTGAAAAATGCCACCCAAGGCAAACACCTTGTAGCACTCGTGGGAGATAATTCACTTTACAAAGAATACCCAATCACATGCAAGGAAAAAATAAAATGCATTTTTCCTCCTCGCACATGATTGGATAAAGGAAGTCAGCAGAGCTCTCCCTCAGTTACTCAGCTCTAGAGCAACTGCATTTGCAAAAGTGCACAGTCTATTTGCCTTTAGTAAATCAACATAAATTTAAGTATAGGTACCTTTTAATGTAAATTATGACTGCAGAATATGTTTAACTACTTCTTCTCTGGAAGGTTTTACCCCCTTCCTGATCAGGCCATTTTTTACGATACAGCACTGTGTTATTTTAACTGACAATGGCGTGGTTGTGCGACACTGTACCCAAATAAAATTGATATCCTTTTTTTCCCCACAAACAGGGCTTACTTTTGGTGGTATTTGATCACCTCCTAGGTTTTTTTTTTGCTTTAAAAAAAAAAAACTATATTTTTTGCTTTCTGCTGTAAAACGTATCAGATAAAAAATGTAAAAAAATGTAATTTCTTAAAAAAATTAGGGTGAAATGTATTCTGCTACATATTTTTGGTAAAAAAATTCCCAATAAGCATATATTGATTGGTTTGCGCAAAAGTTATAGCGTCTACAAGCTGTCCTGGTTGCTGTGGCTTGTAGTGTTTGTTCCCGTTTTTACAAATAAAGGCTATGTTTTTGGAGTGCGGCTGCCGTGACCCGAGACAGGTAAGTGCCGGGCGGGGGATGCACACTTGGCAGCATTTGATGGGGCACAGTAGCGGTAATTGATGGGGCACAGTAGCAGCAATTGATGGACACACTGGCGGCAATTTATGGGGCACAGTGGCAGCAATTTATGGGGCACAGTAGCGGCAATTGATGGGCACTCTGGCAGCAATTGATGGGGCACAGTGGCAGCAATTGATGGGGCACAGTAGTGCCAATATATGGGCACACTGGCTGAAATTGATGGGGCACAGTAGTGGCAATTGATGGGGCACAGTAGTGGCAATTGATGGGCACAGTAGCAGCAATTGATGGGCACACTGGCAGCAATTGATGGGTACAGTAGCTGCGTTTGATGGCACAGTGGCGGCAATTTATGGGTACAGTGGTTGCGTTTGATGGCACAGTGGCTGCGTTTGATGGCACAGTGGCTGCGTTTGATGGCACAGTGGCTGCGCTTGATGGGCACAGTGGCTGCGTTTGATGGCACAGTGGCTGCGTTTGATGGCACAGTGGCTGCGCTTGATGGGCACAGTGGATGCGTTTGATGGGCACAGCGGCTGCGTTTGATGGGCACAGTGGCTGCAATTGATGTTTTTTTTTTTCAGTTTGTTTTCGCCCCCAAAAATTTTGAGCACCAGCCACCACTGGTCTTAGCTATCTTAAACATGGTTCTTTGAAAGCCTCTCATTGGGGCCCTAGTGTACCGTGTTGTGGAACCCAGGGATGGGATGACTGACTGCCCCAATGATGTACTCTGTAGAGTAAATTTTTTCTCTAAAGGAAGAGATTATGCGGCGGGTCTAATATACAGTACGAGGGGGCATGGCTTGGCGCATGGAGCTGTAGGACGTGTTCCTCTGCAGCTCCCAGTCCTCGAGTCTCCCAGGGGGCTCCACTATAACTACTGTACATCTACTTCCAAACCACACAGATGGGTTAGAACCAACCCAAGGACCCTAATGCTGTGTACACACGATCGGAATTTCTGACAACAAAACCGTGTTTTGTTTTTTTCCGGATGTTGGCTCAAACTTGTCTTGGAGGAACACGGTCGCACAAATGTTGTTCGGTAATTCTGATGGTCAAGAACGCGGAGACGTACAACACTACGACAAGCCGAGAAAAATTAAGTATAATGATTCCGAGCATGCGTCAAATTGATTCCGAGCATGCGCAGCACTTTTGTGCATCGGAAATGGCTACACACGGTCGGAATTTCCGACAAGAACTTTTCTTGTCGGAAAAATTGAGAACCTGCTCTCAAACATTTGTTGTCGGAAATTCCGACAGCAAATTTCCAATGGAGCCTACACACAGTCGGAATATCCGACCAAAAGCTCACATCGAACATTTGTTGTCGGAAATTCCGTTTGTGTGTACGCGACATAAGGAGTCCGAAGGGTGTCACACAGGAGACGATCTGGGACACTTATTTACACGATCCTCGGCCGCATCACAGCACGAGCGGAAATCCAAGATGGTGCCGGCGCCTTCCTCCCTGGCACCTTCTGAGTCTGCTGGCGCCATGCAGGTGAGCACACGGAGTCGTTCCTCCTCCCCTGACTGCACCGACTGGCTCACATGTCATTCCCAGAACTTCACACAAGCCTCATTGTGCTCCGGGGTTGGATGGGACATGAAAACACAAATGCGCTCCCTCCACACATACATGTAATCTCTGCCTACCAAAGTGGACTTTGAACATTATGTTAAGCGCATTGAGAAGACATATAGGCAGGAGATTAATGAGCTTAAAAAAGATCTGGGGGTCCGCATGGACAGAGGCGGCCCTCTAATTAGGCCAATTAGGCAATTGCCTAAGGCCCCGCGCTTCCAGTGGCCTCGCAATCTGCCTAACCTGTGTGGGAATGTCCCCCCCCCCCGTTAGTGTCCCCATCTCTAAAGTTACACGGGAAAAAAGCCTGCGCTGCGGTGCCCGCAACTTTTTTTTCCTGGCCAGGGGCGGAACTGACTGACTGATCACTTGACTGAGCACTGCCTGAAAGTCTCATGGTCAGTGGACGGCTGCACGTACTCCCCTCCCCCTTTCTGCCGCGCTCTGCAAGTCTCCTGCCATGTGCAGTCAGCGTGGATAATGGCCGTAGCGTAGCGGTTGTGCTTTCTCTGCTCTCTCCTCTCCTCTGATGGACGGTGTCAGAGCTGGCGCCTGACAGTCATCGAGGAGCCAGTCTGCCTACAGGTACCTTCTAATGGTGACTCCTGCACAACACTGACAGCATCCTGTAGTGTAGTAATGTTACCTCCCAAGCGACCTTACACACAGACACAGCCCTGGTATTATGCCATCCTCCGGCATATGATGCCACCTACTGACCCCCTGCCATAATAATTCTCCTCATCATCCCTTGTTTCTGGCATACCACCACCCTACTTCCTGTCATCATACTTCCCACTGTCAGCTTCCTACCAACTTACCCCCTGTCATCATCTCTATCCTCATCATAAACCCCCGTGCCTAGTATCCTACTACCTCACCCCCTGTCATCTTCATCCCCCTGCATCTCTCTGCCAGCCTCCTACCACCCACCCACTGTCATCTTCATCCCCCTGCATCTCTCTGCCAGCCTCCTACCACCCACCCCCTGTCATCTTCATCACCCTGCACCGCTCTGCCAGCCTCCTACCACACACCCCCTGTCATCTTCATCCCCCTGCACCGCTCTGCCAGCCTCCTACCACCCACCCCCTGTCATCTTCATCCCCCTGCACCTCTCTGCCAGCCTCCTACCACCCACCCCCTGTCATCTTCATCCCCCTGCACCTCTCTGCCAGCCTCCTACCACCCACCCCCTGTCATCTTCATCCCCCTGCACCGCTCTGCCAGCCTCCTACCACCCACCCCCTGTCATCTTCATCCCCCTGCACCTCTCTGCCAGCCTCCTACCACCCACCCCCTGCCATCTTCATCCCCCTGCACCGCTCTGCCAGCCTCCTATCACCCACCCCCTGTCATCTTCATCCCCCTGCACCGCTCTGCCAGCCTCCTACCACCCACCCCCTGTCATCTTCATCCCCCTGCACCGCTCTGCCAGCCTCCTACCACCCACTCCCTGTCATCTTCATCCCCCTGCACCGCTCTGCCAGCCTCCTACCACCCACCCCCTGTCATCTTCATTCCCCTTGTAACCGCTCTGCCAGCCTCCTACCACCCACCCCCTGTCATCTTCACCCCCCCTGTACCGCCAGCTCCTTCCACCCACTCCCTGTCATCTTCATCCCCCTGCACCTCTCTGCCAGCCTCCTACCCCCCACCCCCTGTCATCTTCATCCCCCCTGTACCACCAGCTCCTTCCACCCACCCCCTGTCATCTTCATCCCCCTGCACCGCTCTGCCAGCCTCCTACCACCCACCCCCTGTTATCTTCACCCCCCTGCACCGCTCTGCCAGCCTCCTACCACCCACCCCCTGTTATCTTCATCCCCCTGCACTGCTCTGTCAGCTCCTTCCACCCACCCCCTGTCATCTTCATCCCCATGCACTTCTCTGCCAGCCTCCTACAACCCACCCCCTGTCCTCCTCATCCCCCCTGCACCGCCCTGCCAGCCTGCTACCACCCCATCCCCTGTCATATTCATCCCCCACTGCCAGCTTCCTACCGCCCCACCCCCACCATCATCATCCCATCTGTGCCCCATTGCCGGTTTCTTACCATCCCACCCCCTGTCATCTTCATCCCCCCCTGCGCCGCTCTGCCAGCTCCTTCCACCCACCCCCTGTCATCTTCATCCCCCTGCACTTCTCTGCCAGCCTCCTACCACCCACCCCCTGTCATCTTCATCCGCCCTGCCAGCCTCCTACCACCCACCCCTGTCATATTCATCCCACACTACCCCACTGCCAGCTTCCTACCGCCCCACCCCCACCATCATCATCCCATCTGTGCCCCATTGCCAGTTTCTTACCATCCCACCCCCTGTAATCTTCATCCCCCTGTACTCCTCTGCCAGCTTTCTACCACCTCACCCACTATCCTCATCATCCCTATACCCCCACCTCTGACATCCTATGACCCTGCCTCCGGTCATCAACATCCCCCTGTAGCCCACCTCTAGCATCCAACCACCCTACCCCCATCATTATTATTATCATCATCATCCCCCTGTACCCCACTGACAGCTTCCTACCACCCCACCCACTGTCATCATCATCCCCCTTTGCTGACATTCTACCACTCTGCCCATTGTCATCAACATCCCCATCATTCCTCTCTACCCCACCTCTGGCCTCCTACCACTCCACCCCCTGTCATCATCATCCCCCTGTACACCTTCTCTGGCATCCTACCACCCTACCTCCTGTCATTATTATCCTCATCCCTCCTTTACCCCACCTCTAGCATTCTATCACCCTACTCCCTATCATTATAGGGGGGATATGATCTCAGCCTCTCACCCCAATGCTGTCACATCACCCCAAACTGCATCCTGTCATCCAACCAACTTTAACCCAACATTTGTATCACACACCACAATACTGCTCTGCCACGCAGTGAGCGATAATGTTGAGAAGTAACCCATAGCAACCAATCAGTGAACAGTATAAATTTGTAGTAACCTCTAGCAACAAATCAGTGAGTGATAATGATAAGCAGTAACCTATAGCAACCAATCAGTGAGCTGTAATAATGTGCAGTAACCTCTTGCAACCAATCAGTGAGCGGTAATGACGTATAGTAACCTCTATCAACCAATGGGTAAACTGTAATGATGTGCAGTAAACTCTAGCAACCAATGGGTGATGGGTAATGATGTGCAGTAACCTCTAGCAACCAAATATTGAGCAGTAATATTGTTCAGTAACCTCTAGCAACCAATCAGTGAGCCTGGAGCAATCAGTGAGTGTGAACCATTTTTTAATTTTTTTAGATAAGTCTATGTGCATGTTTGTTTTTTGGGATGTTGGCATGGAGAGGGAAATTGGTAGTGGTGGAGGGGGGGCAGGAAAATGTTTGCCCAGGGTCCAATCAATATTAAAGATGCCCCTGGGTGTCCCCAGGCTGGCGGAGTGAGCAGACCAGCACACACTTGTGTAAATTTATGGAGGTTTCAGCCAGCTGTAACACCTCCCTCAAACGGAGAACATCTCATCAGCTGCAGCCAACAGCAGGCTTTACTGCCATCCTAGCCTTCTCCCAAAGCCTGCCCCACATTGCATGGCAGGAGTTGTAGTTCACCACACCTCACACTAGACTTGCCCCGCCGGTGCCTGTGCTCTGCAGAGACTACACCTCCCAGAATACACTGCAGGGCGCTCAAAGCGAATGTGTCGGCTTCTCCTGCTTGTAGGGGATGGAGGAGTGTATAGAAGGATCACCTGTCTGCACTCTGTGGCTCTAGTTTTTGGTGGCTGCTGCAGCAATGTGGTGTTACCCTGTTGGCCAGGTGACATTTTTCTTGTCATTACCGTAAGACCATCTCTTGTATCATGTTGCACAGTCTTTTCCCATTGTGAATGTGAGTGGGGCCTCATGACCAAGATTTGCCTAAGGCCTCACAAAGCCTAGAGCCGCCTCTGCGCATGGAGGACATTGAAAATACCATGGATGGTCTTTGTAATGCTATCCAGTCTCATGAGGAGACTTTAAACTCCCACACTGTTTTATTGCAACAGCTTATGTACTTTCTCAGTCGGCCACCAGTTCTATAGAAGGGATGGACTGCACCTAAATGAGGATGGTGTAGATCAGTGTTTCTCAACTCCAGTCCTCAAGGCGCACCAACAGGTCATGTTTTTGGGATTCCCATTGATTTGCACAGGTGATTTGAGCAGTTTCACTGCCTTAGTAATTACCACAGCTGTTTCATCTGCAGGAAATCCCAAAAACATGACCTGTTGGTGCGCCTTGAGGACTGGAGTTGAGAAACACTGGTGTAGATCTGCTCAGAGTGAAGATGGGCGAAAAGTTAGAGGAGTTTTTAAACTAGGCGAGGGTCCAGAGGAAGAGATAGTCAGCAATAAACATATTCCAGAGGGTAGTATTGGGGGCATTAGTGATAGGTTGACTAAAGCACATAAAACTGAGTTTAGTATAGTAACAATTTCTATTTGCAATCTCAGAACACCCAATAAGAGGACAGTATGCGACCGGTCTAAACTTCGTGGCATGTTCACCAATGCCAGGAGCCTGGCGGACAAGATGTGTGAACTAGAGATACTGTTGAATGAGGAGGATTTAGATTTTGTGGGAATTTCAGAGACCTGGTTCAGCAGCTCTCATGATTGTCTGGCAACCATTCAAGGGTATTCCCTTTATCGCAGGGATAGAGAGGGTAAAAAAGGGGGAGGGGTATGCCTATATATAAAGAATAATGTACAAGTGAATGTGAGAGATGACATCAAAAAGTCAAGTTAGACTTACCGGTAACTTGTTTTCCATGAGTCTTTCAGGACAGCACCTTGAGAGCGTGGCTCCACCCACTTGACAGGAAACACACCTCCACCAAACTTCTTAAAAGGGAGGCTCCTTCCACTTATCATCAGTAGTAGTAGAGAAACCTCCGGCCCAAGCTGGAACACATAATCCGAGTATGGTTAGTCACAGCATAGTAATCAAAACCAATAAGGGCGGGTTGCTGCTGTCCTGAAAGACTCATGGAAAACAAGTTACCGGTAAGTCTAACTTGACTTTTCCATTATCGTCTTTCAGGACAGCACCCTGAGAGGATAAAAGAGACTTACCCACTTAGGGAGGGACCACAGCCTGCAAGACCTTTCTGCAAAAAGCCTGATCGCTTGCTGACAGAAGGTCCAGTCTGTAATGATGGACAAACGTAAGGTAGCTTGACCACGTAGCCGCCTTGCAGATTTGATCTGGAGTGGCACCAGCTATTTCTGCCCATGTAGTGGCCTGAGCCCTAGTAGAGTGTGCTTTAATTCCCAATGGGGGAGATAGCCCTGCTTGGAGTAAGCTTCCAGAATAGTGGTTTTAAGCCATCTGGCTATTGACCCCTTTGACGCCTGGTGGCCCTTCTTTTTTCCCGAAAAAAGTATGAATAAGCGGTCCGAAGACCGAAAATCTTTGGTCACTTCAAGGTAATGTAGCAAAGTCCTTCTCATATCTAACTTGTGGAATTGGTGTTCCTTCTCCCCTGACGGGTTAGAACAGAATGACAATTTCCTACGACCGATTGAAGGCTGACGCCACTTTTGGTAGAAAGGCTGGGTCAGTTTTTAGTACAACTCTATCCGTGTAAACGGATAGGAAAGGTTTCTTTATCGACAGGGCGTGCAGCTCACCAATTCTCCTGGCTGTCGTAATTGCCACTAGGAACACAGTTTTGAGAGTCAGGTACTTCAGAGAAATGTCTTGTAGCAGTTCAAAGGGTTCCTTAGAGAGTGCCTGAAGAACCACTGACAAATCCCAACTGGGTAAGTGTTTAACCGGAGCCGGCCTGGATCTTGAAAGTGCCTTGAAAAATCTTGCAACTAGAGGCTCTGAAGATATTGGTCTTTCCAGAAATACTCCCAATGCGGTTATCTGCACTTTGAGTGCCTTTTTCTGCTCCATTCTGAAGAAATTCCAGAATTGAGACTAGATTTTTTACCACTCTATTTGACGAGTGACACCAGGAGTTGTAAACTGTAACGGCACCCCAAGTATGAAAGGGGTTAACGCCGTTTAGGATATTCCCTCTCTGGACACACATCCACTGCCGATCCTCCACAGTCAGGCGACCGCTTCCCATAGGATTAATCCTTCCAAACATACGAGACAAACGTTCTGTATCTTATCAACAGGACTGACACTTTTTATTGAAACACTGCAAGTTTTATACACACAGAGGGGAGTTTCTTACTTTCCTCGCACAAAGCCCTTTTGACCAGACCTAATTTACATGAGCTAATTAACTACAGCTGATGACTCAGACACATGACCTTTAGGCTAGCCTTACTGTCTCCTACAATACACATTATTTTGACATCTCTTAAGAGACAAAAGGTGGGTTCGTTAGCTAATCCCTTTTCAGTTTAAATGACTAGGCCTGACCTTTATATACACACAAGTACAGAGTTAATTATCTCTATTCACAATGAAAGGATCTTTAGAACACATCAGCCCTTTTCAATTAACCTGTTGAGTTCTGGATCAACAAAAATAGTTATTTACAGATATCCTGGGAAATATTGTGGAATAATATTACAGACCCATTTTAAAGCAATCCAATACATATTCTCAATGTCCATTATTTCCTGGCTCATACTTTCTAAGAACTTCTGGGTTCCACGGGCCCACCCGTTACATAATAGAAACAAATACAAAAAATTCCACGCTGCCTGGTTATATAGCAGCTCACACAACCAGTTGAAAATGGTGGAAGACAAACAAGGCAAAAAAGTGTAGCGCTAAACTAAATAAGGACCGTACTCGGATAGAGTGCAGTATGTGACAATAATATGTGATCAAAACAAACAACATAACATCTAGCAAACAAATAAATGAAAATATTCAAATAATCCACAGTGATGTAAATTGTGTAACTTTAAAAGTTACCAGAAAAATTAAGTTCATTGATGAAAACAAAAATAAATGCTGGTGAGAAATTGTAGATGACAATCCAAGTGTTGGTGCTCCCAAATGAATTTCACATGAAACAAGTGCATTTAAAGTAACCACCACCAATCGGCTGTAGAGAAGGCTTACCATTTGGATGCGAAGCGCGTCGGGAGACCCTACTGTTACCAACTGATCATTTGATACAGCGCTGTTATACTCTTCTAAATGTAAGTGTTCCTACATACATTAAACACCCTTTCTATACAGTATCACACTATGTGCCTTTTTCTTTCCTTTCATTTTTTGCAATTCATCTGGTAACACCACCTGGCCCTAATCGGGCACTATCCGTAAGTCTCATTGCTATCCGGATACGAGAGGCACTTCTTCCTATCTTTTATACTGGATTGAAGTTTGAGGTTCCTGTTTGAATTGCTTCCGGAGATTCGCTGTCCATAGCGGCTTACCTATGCCTGATTGACCCTCTGAACGTATGTTTTTGGGGTCTACTCTCTCTAGTAAGCCTTCTCTACAACCGATTGGTGGTGGTCACTTTAATAAATGCACTTGTTTCATGTGAAGTTCATTTGGAAGCACCAACACTTTGATTGTCATCTACAATTTCTCACCAGCATTTATTTTTGTTTTCATCAATGAACTTAATTTTTCTGGTGACTTTTAAGTTACACAATTTACATCACTGTGGACTATTTGAATGTTTTCATTTATTTGTTTGCTAGATGTTATGTTGTTTGTTTTGACCACCCGTTACATAAACCTTCCAGTATTTTGCATAAATATTCCTGGTAACTAACTTTCTACTGGAAAGCAAGTTTGTCACCGGGGGTCGAGACAGACCCTTTCGTCTCAACAACTGCCTCTCAGATACCACGCCGTGAGGCTTAGACTGGTCACCTGCGGATGGTGTATTGGACCCTGTAGAAGTAAGTCCTGCCGGAGAGGCAGCCGCCAAGACGGTCTGACTGCCATTCGAAGAATGGTGGTAAACCAGGCCCTTTATGGCAAAATGGAGTAATTAGAATTACTTCCACCTTCTCCTTCTGAATCTTCCTCAGTACCAACGGAATTAGTTGAAACGGAGGAAAGGCGTAACCTAGCTGGAAGTTCCAAGGCTGTATTAATGCATCTGCTCCCTGGGAACTGTTGATTCTGTGAATGGAGAAAAAAGCCGGAGGTTGCGTATTTTCTTCTGACGCAAATAGGTCTATTTGTGGTTGGCCCCAGGCTTGGATGATCATTGTGAAGACTTCTGGATTTAGGGTCCACTCTGCTTCCTGAACCCGTCTTCTGCTTAGAAAATATGCCACTACATTTAAAGTGCCCTTGAGGTGGACTGCTGATAAGGACAGCAAATGATTTTCTGCCCAGTTTAGGATGTTTGAGGCGAGAAGCTGAAGTGTTTTTCTTCTTGTGCCTCCTTGCCTGTTTAAGTAGGCTATGGTAGTGGCATTGTCCGAGAAGACTTGAACATGGGCACCTTTGAGGTCTGGGGAGAAGGCATCCAAAGCTAAGGTCACTGCCCTTAGCTCTCTCCAATTGGAGGACTTTTCTGCCTCTGACCGGGACCAAACACCCTGGGTGTAGTTTTGCCCCAGGTGCGCCCCCCATCCCCATAGGCTGGCAACCGTCGTTACCACCTTTTCGATTGGAAACGACCACAACAGGCCTGCCGACAGGTTTGTCTGACTTCTCCACCACCAAAGCGACCGTTTTACTTTGGTGGGGATTTTCATCTTCGCCTCCAGAGATTCTGACCTGTGATCCCATGCTTTCAGGAGGAAACTCTGAAGAGGTCTGAAGTGAAGCCTTGCCCATTGCACAGCTGGCATGGATGAGGTAAGGGTTCCTAGAGCTGACATTATCTCCTGACAGACAGCTCTTGGTTTGTCTGTAAAGATGCTACGACCCTTAGTATCTTTAACTTTTTGTCTTCTGGGAGAAAAATTCTCTGCTCCACTGAGCTGATTTGACACCCCAGAAATTGTGTTTCTTGGGCTGGGTTGAAATTCGATTTTTTCATATTTATGATCCAGCCCAAGGCCTCTAGATGACTGCGGGCCCTTCCTAGGTCCTCCAACAATTTCTCCCTGGAGGGGGCAAAGAAGAGCAGGTCGTCTAGGTACGGGATTACCTCTACCCCCTGCAAGCGAAGAGGAGTGAGAGCCTCTGCCATGACTTTTGTAAATATTTGTAAATATTCTGAGAACTCTATTCTGTAACCTTGGGACAGTATAGAGAGAATATACAGATTTTCTGTTATGCTTGCCCAACAAGGGAGAAAATTTTGAAGTCTTCCCCCCACCTGCAACCGGTTGTCATTTTGTCTTACTGGTTGACACAGGAGGATGGAAAAGGACATTCCCTTTGCCTTTTCCCTTCTGACCACTCTTTCTTCCCCTCTTGAGGCTTGTTTTGTACTTGAGCCCTTTGAGGAAGAAAAAACCTTGTGCCAGTCTGCTTTTTCTTTTTGACAGGAAAAGATTTTTTCTTGTCTGCAGTTCTGTCGAGAACCGCATCTAAATCGGGGCCAAACAATAAATCCCCTTGGAAGGGTACTCCACACAGCTTGTTTTTGGATACTGTGTCCCCGGTCAGGTTTTTGAGAAAAAGAAAACCAACACTTGCAGAATTGTAAATGTTTAACAGTCACCACATCCCTAATTGAATAGACAAAACAAAAAAAAAACCCTTGGAGGTGGGACTTTAAAAGTGACTGAAAACACACAGAAGTATATCAAAAAATATATAAATTTAATAAACGAGTACAAAAATACAAAAACAGTCTGAATATAAAACACATGGATTATGTACAAATCCAGAAGGCTATTTGCATTAATGAGGAGAAAATTTGACATTTATGGTCAGACCCGACAGCTGTTTCTGTAGACCCTTCTTCGGGGGATTTGTAGACATAAAGGTCAGAAGTTGTCTATGGAGAGACAGATTCTGTTAAATACATAATTATGATATGAATAAATATCTTGTTATATATATGTACACAAAACACAAAATAATTTACAAAATAAAATAAATGTTTGCTTACAAATATTTCCAAAATTGGTTTGACATTCCATGCGTCAATAGGTCACATGCATTGTTATAAACATGGGGTGAGAGATCAAACACCCCACGTATGGGGGCTCAAAAGTGGACAGGGTCCAAAGGACTTCAGCAAGGGTCCCCAGATAATGACAGACGGCAGAGCTGAGGGAGACTCTATGGGTATTAATGAGTCTATTTTCTACAAGACATTGAGAGAGAGGGGAGACAAAAAAGAGGAGGCAAATCAGCAAGCCCCTAGTACATACTAAAACCCCCCATCCTGGCCATGACCTAAGCCAGGTATAAGAAGTATATATCCAATATATGAGAGGACCTACCAGTATGGTGAAAAACCTCCAAATCAACAAGTAGAAGAGGGAACTTGAAAAAACTTCACAAATAGAGGAAATCCTCAGTTAAAGAAAATTGCATCAATTATGCACTACTGTAACAGTGAAGCAACTGTGTACACAGTCCCAGTCTTCTGATTCAATAAAAAAGTATCTAAAGGAAAAAATGAAATGGAGACAAGAAGGGAGGGGAGATGAAAGTAACCATGAAATCCAGGACATCAAAAATAGTATTTGTCCTTTGCTGCCTAAAGAGACTCCATCTCAACGAAAAGTACCTGTATGGATCCTCAGTATCCAGACTACTGCCGTGTCCAGTGCCTCGTGTGGACCATTGCTGGTCATTGAGGGCTTTAAATGGTGTCCAGTGGATAACCGCGCATGCGTGAGAAAACGACGTCAGAAGCGGAAGCGGAATGACGTCAATACGTAAAGCGTCGCATAAACATCACGCGCTCCGGATCAAAACAGGAAGGAGCGGTGGATCATAAGCGGAAGTAAGTATATATAGAAAAGGCATCAATATTTAAAAAATATATATGCCTAAAAAGACGCAAACTCCTTCCGTTTTGCAGTTGGCAAAGTGAGTTGCTTTAAAGATTTTGCCATTTGGTAATGTTGCTTTATTGTCAATGTTCATATATTGGCACAGGCTACAGCCTCCACATCGATATGTACCGGGTCGCCTACAAGGATCAGCACGAAATTCACCCGTGTATTCACTTTGTATTAAGTTGTCCTTTATTGAGTTAGCCTTACGGTAAGTAATTGATGGTTGGGCTGGCACAAATGGAGCCAATGACGGATCAATCCTTAAAAGATGCCAGTATTTGGAGACAATTCTCCTAATCTGTTCACTTTGTCTACTGAATTTGGTGATGATACGTACAATATTCAAGTCAGGATTGTCAAGTCTACTACTCGGTTGTTTTTTTGTCAAAAGTTGATCCCTGGATTTGAGGGTGGCCCTTCTAAATGAATTTTTGAGACTGCTAAGGGAATACCCTCGTATTAGAAGGCGATCCCTTAAGGCGTTAGCCTCTCTCTGAAAGGTAACATCATTCGTACAATTGCGGCGTAACCGCAAATATTGCCCGAATGGTATCGATTTCACTAATGATGCAGGATGTGCACTTTCAGCATGGAGTATGGAATTACATGCTGTATCTTTGCACTATAACGCGCTTGTTAGTTTGCCATTCTTGTCCTTTAATATAGTGATGTCCAAAAAATTAATAGACACATCACTATATGTCATGGTGAATTTTAAATTATAGGAATTATCATTCATGGCATCCAAACAAGACAACAGCAATTCTGGGGTGCCTACCCACACGATAAATATATCGTCGATATAGCAACTCCCATTGACAATGGATTCAGTCAGTGTCAAAAGAGTCTCTTCCGATAGAAAGCTCTGTTTCCAATCCCCCAGGTACAAATTGGCGTAGGATGGGGCGCAGCAAGTCCCCATTGCTATGCCCTGTACCTAGAGGTAGTGGGACCCATCAAAAGAAAAAGCATTGCAGGTGAGAATGTGCTCAAGAGCAGAAAGCAAAAACAGATCAAAGCGGCGATTGTCACGATGAGATTGGGACAAAATATGTCTAATAACCCCAATGCCCCACTGGTGGGGGATGGAGCTATAGAGTGCTTCTACATCAACAGCCACCAGCAGGGCATTGGGGGGCACAGACATCTCATCTAGTTGGTTTAGTAGGTGCATGGTATCTTTGACAAATGAGGGCAGATTATTCACATATGGACGGATCTGTTCGTCAATGAATTTGCTAAGGTTTTCAGTGATGCTGCCACATCCTGAAACAATAGGACGACCTGGCGGCATGGTTTGATTTTTGTGCACCTTGGGGAGGCTGTAAAAAGTCAGGATTCTAGGATGGAGAGTTCTAATAAAATTCCAAATTTGTAGATTGATAGTTCTATTGGTATATGCGCCATCAATCAACAAATAGAATGCATTATTGAACTTGTCAATCTGAGTTCTTGAGATTCGTCTGTACCAATCATTGTTGTTTAGTATTTTTAGACACATCTCCCTATACTGAAGGTTTCCCATAATTACAATGTTGCCCCCTTTATCTGCTGATTTTATCGTCAACTGAGTCTGTTTGGTCAGATTGTCAAGGGCCTTCTTTTCGCCTCCGGTCAAGTTGGATAAAATTCTGCAGTTGGAATTGAGTTTCTTAATATCTCTAGTTGTCATAGTCAAAAAGGCTCCCAGATTAATATTGGTACCTATAACTGGAAATTTGTCAGATTTCTTTTTTAGAGAAAATTGGATCTTGGGTAAAATGACCTTTTTCATAGTTATTGACGATGTATCTCCCACGAGTAAACTCTCCAGATCAATCCTGTCTATGAGGTCCAAATTCTTATGGTCCATGGACAGATCCACAAGAGTTTGTACGTCATGTTCATGTTGAGTTGCAATTTTCTCTTTATCTTTAATTGGAAATTCAGTTTTTGTATACATACTTTTCAATAACAATTTCCTTGAAAATAATTGTAAGTCCTTAATTATCTCAAATTTATCTAGATCTGAACTTGGACAGAAATTTAAACCCCTAGACAGGACAGATCTCTCATCCTCTGATAGTGTATAGTCTGACAAGTATATAATATTTAACCTATCACCACTAGATTCATGGCTATCTAGCTATGGTACCGTATTGGATGAACTAATACTGATCTCCGCCATGGGTTCGGCCATGTCTGACACATTATTTTGAGGGAATAAAATCCCAGATGTAGATTGTTCAGGTGGGCCACCAATGCATGAATCTATCTATGGTCGCCGCTGCCACCCCCTATTCAGATGCCTGACCCCTTTTCGGGTGCCGGGCACCTGAATTACAGGGTATATAAGGGGTATATTTTGGAAGCACCTTGTTGAGAGCCATAGGCTCTAATAGGCATCCAAAAAGGTGAACAGCGGGCTCCATGCTGGGCGCTCGCTGTTAAATCAGTGTTGTGTTAGGAAAGCAAATGAATATTCGCTTTCCTAACACTGAACCGCCTCTCAGTCAGTCAGGTGCTTGGGTCTGTTAGCTGTCACCGGATTGGCTGAAAGGACAGGCGATGTGATTGGACGCCTATCAGGCGTCTAATCATAGCAGAGGACGGGAAAAGAGGACAGGAGAAGACATTGAGGAGCGCGGAGGACATCGCCATGACCCGCTGCCCCACCGAGACAAGGTAAGTGCCGGGCAGGCGGGGGATGCACACTGGCAGCATTTGATGGGCACAGTAGCGGCAATTGATGGGCACACTGGCAGCAATTTGTGGGCACAGTAGCGGCAGTTGATGGGCACAGTAGCGACAATTGATGGGCACAGTGTCAGCAATTGATGGGCACACTGGCAGCAATTGATGGGCACATCAGCGGCAATTGATGGGCACAGTAGCGGGAATTGATGGGCACAGTAGCGGGAATTGATGGACACACTGGCAGCAATTGATGGGCACAGTGTCAGCAATTTATGGGTACAGTAGCTGCGTTTGATGGTACAGTGGCGGCAATTTATGGGTACAGCGGTTGCGATTAATGTGCACAGTGGCGGCAATTGATGGGCACAGTGGCGGCAATTGATGGGCACAGTGGCTGCATTTGATGGGCACAGTGGCTGCATTTGATGGGCACAGTGGCTGCATTTGATGGGCACAGTGATTGCGTTTGATGGCACGGTGGCTGCGCTTGATGGGCATGGTGGCTGCAATTGATGTTTTTTTTTCAGTTTGTTTGCGCCCCCCAAAAATTTTGAGCACCAGCCGCCACTGGTGATTGTCCTCATGACACATCACAGGAAGCACCCTCATGGCTAACGGAGGATAGAATTAAAAATAGACTTAGGAAACTTAACATTAATAAATCACCGGGACCAGATGGCTTGCATCCGAGGGTACTTAGGGAACTCAGTCAAGTAATTGCCAGACCATTGTTCCTAATTTTTACTAACAGTCTATTGACTGGAATGGTACCAGCTGATTGGAGAAAAGCCAATGTAGCACCAATATTTAAAAAGGGTCAAAATCCATCCCTGGGAATTACAGGCCAGTTAGCCTAACATCAATAGTATGCAAGCTCTTGGAGGGGATGATAAGGGACTATATACAAGATTTTAGTAATGAAAATGGTATCATTAGCAGTAATCAGCATGGATTCATGAAGAATCGTTCTTGCCAAACCAATCTATTAACCTTCTATGAGGAGGTGAGCTGCCATCTAGATAAATGAAGGCCCGTAGACATGGTGTATCTGGATTTTGCAAAAGCATTTGACACAGTTCCTGTTCTGGCTATATTGTTCATAGTAAATGTGTGCAATGTGCTGTTACAGATTATACTGCAATGTTAGTTTGATGTTGCTGACATCTAGTGGTCAGAGATAGTTATTATTTTGCCAGAGCTTGACAGGAAGTGGTATTTTCCTCAGAGTGAAAGGCAGTAACCTTTAACCGGGAACTGTATTTCCTTCATTTCATGACTGCTCCTGGATCTAGCAGACTTCATGCAGAAGAGCTCTTGATCTATTCCTGGACTAATGATGGAATTGTCTGTGAGTACTCTCACTGATAGAGTGAGGCTGCTTTATAATGTTTAATGTACTGACGTATATGTTTTGTTTATGCTTATGTTGTAGTTTTACAAAGTTATTCGGAAAAAAGAATACATACAGATCTGATGTCTCACGTTTCTTGACTTCTGAATTATTGTTAAGCTGTCTGACTAGTGTTATACAACAGTTCAATAACGCGAAGCAGAACAGTTCCCCATAATTGTTTACTGTATAAAGTAAGGTCCATTGGCATGGCCCATAGGGTGAGTACATGGATTGAAAACTGGCTACAAGGGCGAGTTCAGAGGGTGGTGATAAATGGAGAATATTAAGAATGGCCAGGGGTTGGAAGTGGGGTCCCCCAGGGTTCTGTGCTGGGACCAATCCTGTTTAATTTGTTCATAAATGACCTGGAGGATGGGGTAAACAGTTCAATCCCTGTATTTGCGGATGACACTAAACTAAGCAGGGCAATAACAAATTAATGGGGTGGGCAACTACATGGCAAATGAGGTTTAATGTAGAAAAATGTAAAATAATGCATTTGGGTGGAAAAAATATGAATGCAATCTACTCACTAGGGGGTGAACCTCTGGGGGAATCTAGGATGGAAAAGGACCTGGGGGTCCTAGTAGATGATAGGCTCAGCAATGGCATGCAATGCCAAGCTGCTGCTAACAAAGAAAACAGAATATTGGCATGCATTAAAAAGGGGATTAACTCCAGGGATAAAGCAATAATTCTCCCACTCTACAAGACTTTGGACCAGCCTCACCTGGAGTATGCTGTCCAGTTCTGGGCACCAGTCCTTTAGGAAAGATGTGCTGGAAATGGAGTGAGTACAGAGAAGGGCAACAAAGCTAATAAAGGGTCTGGAGGATATTAGCTATGAAGAAAGGTTGCGCGCACTCTCTGGAGAAAGGACGATTGAGAGGGGATATGATTTCAATTTACAAATACCATACTGGTGACTAGGGATGAGCTTCGAGTTCAAGTCAAACCCATGTTCGACTCGAACATCGCCTGTTTGGCTGTTCGCCGAATTGCGAACATTATGGGCCGTTCACGCCAAATTCGAGTGGCGCGTCACGGCCCATAATTCACTGCGGCATCACAGTGCATTGCTGGCTGATGATTGGCCAAGCATGCACTATGACCCGCATGCTTGGCCAATCACAGCGCCGTAAGTACAGAGAGCCATAATTGGCCAAAGCCAGGGTGGCTTTGGCCAATCATGGCTCAGAGGAGTAGGTACACGCCCCACACTATATAAGGCCGCTGGCTTGGCGGCCTTGTGTAGTGTGTTGGCATTGGGTAAAGTAAAGAGACAGAGAGAGAGACAGTGTAATATGATTTGAGTTAGAGCAGGCAGGTGAGTCAGTTAGCTGCAGTTAGAGTGTGTAGAGGATATATATGCATCCTAGCTAGATCCGTTCCTGTTATTCTCCATACTGACAGGTAGGCAGGTGATTGTGCTAGCTGCAGTGTTTCACTTGGTGTACTGTGTCCTTTGCACAGTGTGCACCTAAAAATACCTGAAGTCAATTGCTGGTGTTCTGATCATATTATTACCACAGGCAGGCAGTTGCTAGCTGCAGTAAAATCAGTATATATACATCCCAGCTTTGTGCAGCTACATCTCACTGCAGGCCATTAGTATGTCTGGAAGGCCAACAAGGAGAGACAGACAGTCACGAGCCAATAAAAGAGGGCAAGCAGGCTCTGTGGCTAGAGGCAACAGTGCTGGTCGTGGACACGGTGCATCCTCATCAGCACGTGGCTGTGGGACACGCTTGTCCTTCTTTTCGGCAGCTGGCCATGTTGAGCCGCAACATGCCGAAGACTTGGTAGAGTGGATGACCAAGCCGTCCTCATCCTCCTCATCCTCTCTCACCCAGGCTCAGGGTACTTTGTCTGGCAAAGCAGCTGCCAAAGCGGCCTCTTCCCTCGGCTCAATGGCATCAGTCACTCCTTCCCTAGCCCCACCATGTCCTCCTGAGGAGTCCCCCGAACTGTTTGACCACAGTGTTGGGTACATGCCCCAGGAGGATGCCCAGCGTTTTGAAGGCAGTCATGTTTACCCAGATGCAGCATACTGCCAGATTTGCTCCAGTGATGAGGAGGGAGGGGATGATGAGGTCACTGACTCCACATGGGTGCCTGATAGGAGAGAGGAGGAGGAGGCACATCTCCAACGAGGCAGGATGCCCTCCAGGGGCCAGCGTAAGGGCAGCCAACCGACTGCATCACACCGCAGTGTTTCGCATGTTCAGGGCGCTGCTGTCTTTGTGCGTTATTCCAAAAGTTCTTTGGTGTGGGCCTTTTTTGAGACGTGTGCAGAAGATCGCACCATTACTATTTGCAACATATGTCTGAAGCGTATTTCGCATGGCCAAAACATGAGCCGTTTGGGCACCATGTGCTTGACCAGACATATGTCGATCCTGCCATGCAGTCTGTTGGCAAGCATACAAAAAAGACCCACACCAAAGAACAAAGTGGACCTCTCCTTGCTCCTCATCAGCTGGTATCTCCAACCCCACTATACCTTCAGTCCTCTCTGAAACCTGCACTGAGAGGAATGAAGGTGTAGAACTAAGTGTGTCACAGCCAAGTACTTGCGGGCAATCTGCTATCGGTACACCAACGTCAGATTGTACCAGGCAAATTTCCCTGCCCCAGCTGCTGCTGTCTTTGTGCGTTATTCCAAAAGTTCTTTGGTGTGGGCCTTTTTTGAGACGTGTGCAGAAGATCGCACCATTACTATTTGCAACATATGTCTGAAGCATATCTCGCATGGCCAAAACATGAGCCGTTTGGGCACCATGTGCTTGACCAGACATATGTCGATCCTGCAATGCAGTCCATTGGCAAGCAAGAGAAAAAAGACCCACACCAAAGAACAAAGTGGACCTCTCCTTGCTCCTCATCAGCTGGGATCTCCAACCCCACTATACCTTCAGTCCTCTCTGAGACCTGCACTGAGAGGAATGAAGGTGTAGAATTAAGTGTGTCACAGCCATATACTTGCGGGCAATCTGCTATCGGTACACCAACGTCAGATTGTACCAGGCAAATTTCCCTGCCCCAGCTGCTGCACCGCCAAAAGAAGTTCGCTATCAGCCATCCACATGCCCAGCGGTTGAATGCTAGCTTTGCTACATTGCTAGCACTTCAACTGCTGCCTTATCAGTTGGTAGACTCTCCCCCCTTCCGTGATTTTGTGGAATGTGTGGTTCCTCAGTGGCAGGTTCCCAAACGCCACTTTTTCTCATGGAAGGCGATTCCGGCTCTCTACCGGCATGTGGAAGGCAATGTCTTGGCCTCGCTGGACAGGGCAATCAGTGGTAAGGTGCATATTACCACTGACTCATGGTCCAGCAGGCATGGACAGGGACGTTACCTATCTTTCACGGCGCATTGGGTGATTCTGCTGGCAGCTGGGAAGGATGCAGGACAAGGTGCAGTAGTGAGGAAGGTTGTTCTGCCACCACGCCTCCAAAATGCTACCACTGGTGATTCTGACACACCTCTCTCCTCCAACCCCTCCTCTTCTTCTTCCTCCATGGCCTCTTCTTGTGCTTTATCCTCGGAACCAGTAGTGCTCTGTAGGCGTTCAAGGGGCTACGCAATTAGGCAGAAAAATATGCCATGCGGTGCTTGAGCTGGTGTTCTTGGGGGACAGGAGCCCCACTGGGGCAGAGATTCTGTCAGCTCTGCAGGGGCAGACTCAGAGGTGGTTGATGCCACGCCAGCTTAAGCCAGGAATGGTGGTTTCCGACAATTGCACCAACCTTCTCTCTGCCCTCCGACAGGGACACCTGACCCATGTGCCCTGTTTGGCTCACGTCCTTAACTTGGTGGTGCAGCGGTTCTTGGGCAGGTACCCGGGCTTACAGGGGGTCCTGAAGCAGGCCAGGAAACTATGTGGGCATTTCCGCCGGTCATATAATGCCAGTGCTCGGCTGACTGGAATACAACCTGCCCAAGAACCGCCTAATCTGTGACATGCCCACCAGGTGGAACTCTACGTTGGCCATGCTGCAGCGGCTGCACACGCAGCAGAGGGCCATCAATGAGTATCTGTTGCAATATGGCACCAGGACAGGGTCAGGGGAGCTTGGATTTTTTCCCCACTCCAGTGGGCCATGATCAGGGATGCATGCACTGTCCTGGCACCATTTGAGGAGGCCACGAGGATGGTGAGCAGTGACAGTGCATGCATCAGTGACGCTGTCCCTCTTGTCCACCTGTTGGAGTACACGCTGCGTGGAATAATGGACAGGGCACTTGAGGCAGAACAGAGGGAGGAAGAGGAGGACTTCCTTAGCTCTCAAGGCCCTCTTTATCCAGACAGTGTTCCTGCTGGCCCGGCCATCACACAGGAAGAGGATGAGGATGAGGAGGAGGAGGAGGAGGATTGTTTCAGCATGGAGGTGGAGCCTAGCACTCAGCATCAGCAGCAGTCTTCAAGGGATCAATTACCGTCACAAGACACCCATAGACTTGTACGTGGCTGGGAGGAGGTGGCTGTGGATCATGTCATCCTTAATGACCCAGAGGACTCCGGACCAAATGCCTCAGCAAACCTACGCTGCATGGCCTCCCTGATCCTGCAAAGCCTGCGGAAGGATCCTCGTATTCGTGCGATCAAGGAGAGGGATCATTACTGGCTGGCAACTCTCCTTGATCCACGTTACAAGGGTAAGGTTGCAGACCTTATCTTGCCGACGCAGAGGGAGCAGAGGATGAAGCATCTTAGGGAGGCCTTGCAGAAAGGTCTGTGCAACGCGTTCCCAGAGACTGGGAGGTATTCCTGGTCCTGGACAACGTGTTGCTGAGGCTTCGGTCAGTCAAAGAAGGAGCGGTGGAGAAGGCGGCCATCTGTGTGTTTTTTGTATCCTGCTATCGATTTTTCCAGTGGTTGGTAGCTGCACTGGGAATCCGCCTGCAAGGAGATCAGCTAAAAGTAGTTGGATCTATGTGCGTTATAATTACTCGAAATTAGTCGATTAATCGATTTAAAAAATTTTTTTAATCAGTAACAGCCCTAGTTATAACCCTTCCCTATGTTTTCCAAAAAGCTTAAAAATAGCTTTTTTGGCTGGATCTATACTTAAAAAATGTACCTGTTCCAAATTACAAACAGTCTACTTAAGAACAAACCTATAGTCCTTATCTTGTTTGCACCGCCTGTATACTGCTGTTCAGAGTATATAGGGCCTTTTTGTATATGCTATGTGAACTTGATGTGAGTCCTGAGTGGTCGGACATTGGCCATCCCAGTTAGTTAACTTATTGAGAATTTTTTATCTATAATCAAATTCCTTGGATGAGGTATCCTGAGATGACCAACGGGCTACCCTGCGGTCATCTGATTTCAGATTGGTAGTGCCTATGTTTGTGCCTTATTTATGCGGACACAATCTAGCTCTGATTTGAGTCAGGTTTGTGTGAATAAGTTCACTAGACCTTTTTTTAGCATATCTATTTATTATGCAAATTTATAAAAGTTTTTATGGTAAACATACTGCCCATGTTTAAGTAGTTTTATCGGATCTCCACCTCAGTGTGAGAGAGTACCGACCTTTCCCTCTCACATTACTGGAATGGATTGGTTTGTTCCTCCCCTTTCCATCAAGCAAAATGGCGCTAGAACGGCCTTTCCGGGACTCACAGCGAGGCCAAGCCATCCCCCTTTGTGTATATATGCGATGAATCAGGACACCACCCGTATCCCGTGACCACTTCCCTGTTGAGACGAAACGTTGGGTAAGCGACATTCTGACGTCACCGCGTCATACGCTAGACCCGGAAGATATGGGCAGCCAGATCGAGGAGCCGGACGGCTCGATCGTTTTACATGCTTTGTTTCATCTTACGTCTGTAAGTGTACATTTTATTACTTCTTATTAAAAGTCTAAAGGATTTTATGCTATGCCAGCCTTCTTTTCATTTATGTGGCATATCCTGATTGGCTATTGTTCATGAGTCATTCAAGCAATTAGCGCCGCCTGCTGAAGACACCTTTTATTGGGATTATCGGTTTATGTGCTGACTGATCTCCTGTAATAAGAGATCATGCACTTCTGGTAAGCGGCAGTGTGTTATTAAGGTGGAAGCCCTTTCCTATCACCACTTTTTCTGGATGCTGTGGGTTAATTTGCACAGTGGAGACCCATTTAAAGTCTATGGACTATATGCAAATATACACTTGGTTTTCATACATGATATATGGACTGCAAGTTTTGTTTCCCTGATTTTTGCACTGTAGGTCCTCATTGACCTCTTACATTGAGTTAATGTCAATTTATTGTTTTTTCTTTATCACTTTTATATTAGCGCAGCTCTTTTTCTTTTCCATTACATTAAAGCCGCAAGCAGTTTTAAATGACTTTTTTTCCTTTAGAAATGTCATTTTGTGCTGGCACAGTTCTAAACACGGGAAACACGTTCCACTTCACAGGCATACTATAGACACCCCCCAGGTACGACATTTAAAGGAATATTTCACCTTTTTTTTCACTTTAAGCATCATTAAAATCACTGCTCCCGAAAAAACGGTAGTTTTTAAAACTTTTTTTTGCATTGATACAAACCATTTTTAGGACAATAACTTACATATTAGCCTTCATAATTAGCACTTTTGATTTTGAACGTTCAAGTCCCATTGTATTTAATAGGGCTCTAAAGTGTGCGCAAACATTCATTCCGTTCGCAGGTTCTGGTGCGAACCGAACCGGGGGGTGTTCGGCTCATCCCTACTGGTGACCCCACAATAGGGATAAAACTTTTTCACGGAAGGGAGTTTAATAAGACACGTGGCCACTCATTAAAATTAGAAGAAAAGAGGTTTAACCTTAAACTGCTTTGAAGGTTCTTTACTGTAAGAGCGACAAGGATGTGGAATTCCCTTCCACAGGCGGTGGTTTCAGCAGGGGGGGCATCGATAGTTTAAAAAAACTATTAGATAAGCACCTGAACGACCGCAACATACAGGGATATACAATGTAATACTGACATATAATCACACACCAAGGTTGGACTTGATGGACTTTTTTCAACCTCACCTACTAGGTACTATGTAACCAGCAAGGCGACATTGAAAACAGGAACCATCACAATAAAATAAGGATTCGGGGCATTTCAGAATCTGTTGAACATAAAGATATGGCAACAGCAGTGACTGCCATCTTTAATCAGTTATTACAGAAGCCTAAGGAGGCCCCTCTTGAGCTTGATAGGGTACATAGGACTTTGGGCCTGAGAAATTCAGACTCCTCTTTTGTGCGTGAGACATTGTGCAGGGTGCACTTCTACAAGGTCAAGGAGGAAATCATATGGGTGGTCAGCACGCAGAACTCCATCCTCCTGAACGAGACTCCTGTTATGCTGTTATCGAACCTGTCTTGCCAAACATTGGCTATGAGTGGAGCCTTGAAACCGCTCATGCAGCTTCTGCAGGAATGTAGTATTAAATACCAATGGAGGTTCCCCTTCCAACCCTGGGTCCACCACAAGGGCAAAACAATTCTTCACCTTAGGTGACTTAACAAACATTTTTAGCGCGCTGGAATTACCACAAGTATCCCTGCCGGATTGGCCTATTTCCCCGATGACACCAGATCTTCCTTTCCTCCCACAGTGTCAAGGACAAGACGAGAAGAAGCATTCCAGATCTTCATCTCAGAGACCCCCTGGATGATTTACTCCTCTGTACAACATATCCTCCTTCCATCAATTTTTGTCAGGTGTGAAAGTACACCGACAATATTTGTCTATTTTGTTATACCTCTCTGTTAATTAGGGATGACCCTCACCATGCCAACATCCAAAATATATATTTAAGGATTGAGCAAGTCAAAAAAATTGTGGACTTTGTGTGCACACAATGAGAGTGACAATCAGTTAAAAAGTATAAATTTTATTACAACATAATTAAAAAACATATAAACATCATACAAATAACACCCTATATGGACACAGTTACCAGTTACCCAATAATGCAGTTATAGAGGACTGGACCTACGGTTCAAAGATTAATTTAATAATGTATCAAGGTAAGAGAAGAATTTCTGATCCAGTAATGCCTCCAAAAACCTGCTCGTCTACGCATTTCACAAAAATATTAGCTTCCTGAGCACACAAGTTGTCTGTTAGTTTGGTCAAGTTCTCCCATACCTTGAGCTACAATTTTACCAGCACCTACCCAGTATCTGTCCTGAGGAAGCTAATATTTTAGGGAAACGCATGGACGAGCAAGTTTTTGGAGGCATTTCTGGATCAGAAATTCTTCTCTTATCTTGATACATTATTAAATGAATTATTAACTTACTTAGTCTGCATTGTTTTTTACCTCTCTGTTAATGTCATAGCGACCCTATTGGGCCTGTTTCACCCATGCCTCGCTTGGTTTGGGGGTTTTATGATATATTGTTTTATTGTTTCCCATGGGCTGCTGGGACTGGGGGTTGCCCTGTGTGCATTTCACAACCCCCCCCCCCTCCCAGGCCCTTTAGTGTTTATCAATGCACTGTTTATTTCACAGACAATGTTATGATTTTTGGGGGGATTTACAGTATCTGCTTTACATCATTAATGTTTTGGTGCCACCTAGTGGCCTGTCATTTTTTAGTTGTTGGTGGCTCTCATGGTTCAGTTTATTGCTTCTCTTTAGGCTGGGAGATGGAGAATTCCCCCTTCTTACCTTTTGCTGTTTCTCTTTTTTCTTTCCTTCCCTGTTCTTTCCTTTCTCTTTACTCTCTTTCTGTCCTTTTCCCTTGGACAAAACTGTAACCAGCCATTGTATTTTGTGGTTTTCTGATCAGATTATTCCTACATTTTTCTTTTTTTACCCTTGCTATGATGATCCATAGTGCTGTAACATTATCTTCTTTTAACTGTGGGGTTTTAATACCCCAGAGAAGAGGAGCCAGATACAAAAAGCACAGACTAAAATCTTACTTCTTCAGGAAACACATTTTCGGGGTGATAATGTTCCTATCCTCCATAACTGCTATTACCATACATGATATCACAGTACCAACCCACAGGCTAAATCAATAGGGGTTTCTATAGCTTTCCATAAATCCTTTGATCCGGAAGTCCTGGACTCATTTAATATACCACTCTGGTCATTCTTATTTTTCTCAAGCTAAAATACCAATCCTCTATTTTTACAGTGACAAATGTATGTGGCCCAATCAAAACCAAGGTCATTTCCTATCTGCAGTTCTCGACGGATTGGCTATTTTTGGTGCCCCCTGTTTTATCCTGGGTAGAGATTTTAACATTGCTCTGTCCCCATTTCACATTCTACTCTCACACATATTAAAGCGGAGTTCCAACCATTTAAAGGTCAGCAGCTACAAAAAGTTTAGCTGCTGACTTTTAATACTCAGACACTTACCTGTCCCATGGTCCAGCGATGCAGGCGCACAAAGCCCTGATCCTCTTCCCCTACTCTCGGCGGCGCCAGCATTCTAGCTGTGGGCGCCCGGCTGTGGCTTCTCAGCCAGGCGCGCACTGTGCATAAACGAGCCGCACTGCGCGCTTTGATTGGCCGGGCAATCTTCTGGGACCTGTGACGTGTCCCAGAAGTTTGCAGGGAGGGGAGAGAAGTGATCTTCCTTCTGGCACAGTGGCACCAGGAGAGGAAGTGGGAGCTGGATGCTTGTAAAAAAAGGGTACCCGCTCCCCCCCCCCCCCCCGAAAAATGACATGCCAAATGTGGCATGTCAGGAGGTCACCAACACTTAAAGCGGAAGTTCCATTTTTGGGTAGAACTCCGCTTTAAGTCACTCTTACACTCTTATGCTCAGCTCAATTGGTAGATGTCTGGCATATGCAGCACCCCTTGAAGGGAGACTACAGATTTTAAATGACAACTTACTTAAAGACATGCCTTGCGTTACCGCAGTTAAACCTTGTCCTGTATCATAGGTCTGATGAAACCAGCCCCCTAGTTCAATGGGAAGCCTTGAAGTGTGTTATCCGTGGGCTCCTTATTCAACATGGCTCCCGGTTGAAGAAAGACAGAACTTTAAAAATTACTGTTTACTCTTCACTATAGCCACTATAGAACCCACACATAGGCGCAATTTGAACCCTTCCATTTATGTGGACCTTTCTAATGTACGGCATTACTTACTCCAGTTGCTTGTGTAGCACTACCCCTGTAGGAGCTGCTGGTTATATTTTTGGATCTGCACTCTGCCTGTCAACCCCTAAAGTTTGGCTCGAACCCCTCCTTGGCACAACTGGGCAATAATATGATTGTGGAACCCAATGGCAATAGGGATCCACAATAATACCACACAGTAATATATATTTAAATATTGTTACCTTGGTGCTGGTCACCTGCCCCACAGCTGCAATAGACAGAGTCCCACACAAGATGTAGCTTAACCAGTGGTAAGGTGTTTACTTGGCAAAAGAATAAAACAATGGTTACACAGACAAAATTGACTACACACAGATCCCTGCAAAAGTCAATGTGACACAACTGGTACAGAATCTCTCTGCTCCCAGACACAAATAGGATGACCTAGGGTCAGATCTGAGTGGGTGTATGGTGGAGGAATCTCTCAATGCAATGGCACCAGCGCTGGGACACCTCTCCACCAAGTCCCAGACAACTCACCCAAATAGCGATATAACCAAGTGATGCAACGGTTATACTTAACATATAAGATCATAAGCGATATGGCTCCCCCTAGTGAACAGTTCAACTGGTGAGTGTCCCATTGTAGAACTTCCGGAAATAAAGTAAGCGGATGACTGTTCCTTTAATTTGTCAGTTAGTCTTCTGCTAGCTTCGTTGGTGCCCTTATCTATTTGTATTCCAATAAATAGGGTGAAGAGAAATGACAATCACTTGATGCATGTAGTGTATAGGCAGAACAAACACTAGTTCTTCCAAGCCGCTGTATCACTCTCAGGTGTAATGTATCCCTACTTGCGGCACTGCAGATGCCAGCAAGTACACGTGGAATTATGGAAACCACCTTCCTGCGACCCAATTAACTATGTTCATAGGCAAGTGCCTTCTCACCAAATGAAGCCTCGCTGGTACACTCCGTCTGGAACCTCTCCTTGCTCTCAGTCTCTGTAACACGAGGCCCCTGGTCCTCCGCACAGCCATTCACAAGGCGCCGGTGGATAGGTGACTCCGGATGCTGTGAAGTGTAGACCGGTCCCTCTCTGGCTCAATCAGTGAGGCTGTCCACAAGGATCCCTCCGTCAGGAGAGCCTCTCTCTCTAACTTTAGGCCCAAGCTTCTCTGGCCTAGGCACACACTGAGCAGGCCTCTTGCCTGTTGAAGATGGCGTCCCGAGAGAGCGGGCCGAGGCCCCGCCTCTCCTTTAAATCAGTTCTCCCAGCAGGCTGTGCGTGGGGCACTGCACTTTGGTAGCACAATGGGGTTTGTGGGTATTGTAGTCTCAATCCAACCCACTGCAATAGAGTCTCTGTCTCTTGCACTACAATGCCCACCATGCTTTGTTCTTAACATGACGGAACCAAACAACTTCCAAATTATAACACAAAACGAGCACCAGAGGGAGCCAAGTTCCCAATTAGGCATTAATTGCAGTCTGTTAAGATACGGTCTATAATAACACCTTGCTACACACTCCCCCCACTTGAAATCTTAGGTCCCCAAAGACAGCAGCAGCTTGTGACCTGTTACATGCTCTGTTCAAATACAAGAGGAGGAAAAGACCAGTTTGTGTATACAAGAAATAAGGCAGTTTGCATTCTCATAAGAACCAGGCAGAGGAACCCCCCACCATGCTTTGGAAAGGAGGTTGTCCTGCCTGCAGGCCACTTTGACTGGAATGGCCCAGCCAGATGTGCCAGGGGGTGAGCAGGGGTTGTCCTCCACTAAATGTGAAGCGGAAGAGCCAGGCGTTTCAATTGTCCTTTTTGGAGGTAAACACAGCCTCTTCAGAGCTTTCACCCAATTGGTCATAAGTCAGTCTCTTGGGTAGGTGAATAGCCCTTCTCTCTCTCTGCTCTTTTGGCTCTGGTGTTTCCGGCACGCTGAACTCTGTTCCTTTCACAGCTTCTTCTTCCTACTGCTCAGACACACTGGATTCTGTTTCCTCAACAGCTTCCTCTCTCTGCATATCCGCTTCCACTTCTCCTTCTGTAAAGGATGAGACTTCTTCAGGATCTCCTATTGACACGGAAGCTTGGTCATCCTCCAGCTCTTCAGGCAACAAACCCTGAGGCACAAACTCGGGGGCCTTGGGTCTGAGGACTCCAATGTCCGTTGCTTCAGGTGGGGACAAAGGAGGGGTCATGGATCCTGGTAATTGAGATGACCACAGCCAGTCTAATTCTATCTCTTCATCCTCACTGTCTTCATCTTCCACATCTTGGGGCGCTGACTGAGACCTAGTGACTGGTCGAGACCTTTGAGGTGCCAAAGGAGTCGTCTGGGGATCTGACAGTGGTGGCAGACAAACTGCTTCTGATAGAGGCAGTAAATGATTGTGATGCCAAGTCTTTAGTGGGCCTATACTCCCTTCTGGTCGGATCTGATACACTGGGAGCCCTGGTAGTTGCTTGCAAATGACATAAGGCTGTGACTCCCAGCAGTCAGCTAACTTGTGCTTCCCAGGGACGCCCAGATTCCTTAACAGCACTCTGTCTCCAGGTTGTAAATCCTGCACTCATACTTTTAAATCAAAGTTCTTCTTGTTTCTCAGTCCCCTCCGGTCTGAGGTGGCTTGGGCCTTGTCATAGGCAGTCTTCAGGCTTTTCCGCAGGCGATCCACATACCCTCTGTGGGAAGTTGCTGAGGTATGGTCTAGGGATGTGCCAAAGGCCAGGTCTACTGGTAACCGGGCCTCCCGTCCGAACATTAAGCGATAAGGAGAGTATCCTGTGGCATCGTTTGCAGTATTGTTATAGGCATGCACAATGGTGGCCACATGTTTGCTCCAATGTTGCTTCTTCTCTGAGTTTAAAGTCCCAAGCATATCTAGAAGAGTTTGGTTGAACCTCTCTGGTTGAGGATCCCCCTGAGGGTGGTATGGGGTGGTCCTGGACTTTTTGATGCCTAACAGGTCTAAGAGTCTTTAAATAAGGCTACTCTCGAAATCTCTCCCTTGATCTAAGTGGATGCGTTGAGGCAGGCCATAGTGCACAAAGAACTTCTCCACTAAAATCTTGGCCACTGTTGAGGCTTGTTGATCCTTTGTGGGGAATGCTTGTGCATATCTAGTGAAATTGTCAGTCACCACCAGAATATGTCCCTGCCCACTCAGATCAGGCTCCAAGCACAGAAAGTCAATGCACCCCAGCTCCATGGGTCCCTGACTCTAAAAATGGTCCATTGGGGCGGCTCGGTGAGGCAAGGTCTTCCTTTGAATATATTGAATGCAGGAGTGGCAATAGCCCTCAACTTCAGCCCGCATGCAGGGCCAGTAGAATCGGTCCCTCACCAAATGAAAAGTCCTCTTAGGCCCTAGGTGGCCATGATTGTCATGAAGGGCAGTTAGCACTGTCTCTCTGTGTTTTCTGGGTAGGAACAGCTGCCATCTCTCTTTAAGGCCATCAGAGGGGCCCCTTCGGTAGACCACCCCTTGATGCAGCTGCAGCCGATCCCACTCTCGGTGCAGTTGATGGGCCTCCTTTGGGGAGTCAGTCAGGAGCATGTCAGAGCAATGATTCTCCAGAGCCTTCAAAACCAAGTTGCCCAGGGGGTCTTCCAACTGATCCCTTCTAAGGTCCTGCTTTGAAAGTTTTGGCAAGCCTTCATCCCCGACTTGGGTTACATTGCAGTAATATTTGGGGACACCAGCAGCAGAAACTCCAATGTCTTCAGCCCTAGATCCCCCCCAGCTTGATGTTCGGCTCCCTGATACAAGGCTCGCACTCCTTCCGGTGTTAGCTGGGTCCACTCTTTTATAGCATCACTAAAACCATGAGGCCTTCTGGACAGGGCGTCCGCATCCCTGTTCCCAACCCCCGGTCGATACTTCAAGCTGAACGTGAACCCCCGACAGAGCAGCCAACCATCTGTGTCCTGTGGCATCCAGCTTGGCTGTGGTGATGAGGTAGGTGAGTGGATTGTTGTCGGTCTTAATCACAAATTCTGCCCCGTAGAGATAGTCTCTTAATTTAGAGATGGTGTAGTAAGGAGGGGTTTGGGTTCCTGGAGGACTGGGCCGACTTCTCAGTCGATAACCAGTACTATAGAAGGGACGGACTGCACCTAAATGAGGAGGGTGCAAATCAGCTGGGAATAAAGATGGCCAAAAAGTTAAAGGGGTTTTTAAACTAGGCGATGGGGGGCAGGGTCCAGAGATAGTGAGAGTCAGCGTGGAACATATTCCAGAGGGTAGTATTAGGGGCATCAGTGGTAGGGTAACCAAAGCACATAAACCCAGGATAAGTATAGTAGCAAGTCCTAGTTGCAATCTTGGAACACCCAAGAGGATAGTATGTGACTGGTCAAAATATATTAATGTGTTAAAGTGTTTGTTTACCAATGCCAGAAGTCTGCCAAGCAAAATAGGTGCGTTGGAAGCTCTGGTGCATGAGGAGAGCTATGATGTAATCGGTATTGCTGAAACTTGGCTCCATTCCTCACATGACTGGGCTATTAATATTCCTGGCTATGCACTCTTTCAGAAAGACAGGGTAAAATGGAAAGTTGGAAGGGTCTGTCTCTATGTAAGAAGTGATCTCAAAGCGAGTGTGAAAGAGAACTTGGTGGATGGAGAGTGGGATGAGTCTGAAGCATTATGGGTGGAACTGCATACAGATGTGCGTAGTTCAAAGTTAATCATTGGAGTTTGTTATAGACCACCCAATGTTAATGAGGAGGTGGAGACTCAGCTCCTTGCACAGATGAAAAGGGCTTCAAGGGCTGGGACAGTGATAATAATGGGGGATTTTAACTACCCAGAAATTTACTGGAGTAATGGCACTGCTGGGACAGTTAAAAGGCAAAAAGGTATAAACCTATTGCAGGACAATTTTATGGTCCAGTTTATTGAGGCCCCAACTTGGAATGATGCTCTGTTGGACCTGGTAATCTCAAACCATGCAGAGCGTATTACTAATGTTCAGATAAAAGAAACACCTGGGTAGCAGTGACTATAACATGATTTCTTTTGATGTTAGCTGTAAGCAAAAATCACATACGGGAAAGATAAAAACACTTAATTTCAAGAGAGCGAATTTTCCAAGGATCAGGGCTGCTCTCCAGGACTTAGACTGGGAGGGAATATTGGCATCAATGGGCACAGAACAGAAATGAGAATTTTTCAAAAAGACTGTTTGTAAACTCACTGCAAAGTATATTCCCATGGGCAATAAGTTTAAAAGGCTAAAAATAAAACCTATGTGGCTCACGGCCAAAGTTAAAAAGAGCTTTTAAAAAATATAAAAATGAGGGAACGCTAGTGTCATTTAAATGTTACAAAGAATATTACAGGATATGTAAAAAGGAAATTAAGGATGCAAAAATTCAAAATGAACGACAGATTGCAAAAGATAGTAGGACAAACCCCAAAAAATTCCTTAAATATATTAATAGTAAAAAGGTCAAGTCTGAGCATATAGGCCCTTTACAAAATAATCTAGAGTGGGTGACTGGGGACAAAGAGAAGGCTAATTTATTAAATACTTTCTTCAGCTCTGTGTATACAAAAGGAGCATGGGGGAGCTCATGTCCAAAATGGGGGTGGTAGTGACACAGCCCCAAATCCACAATGGCTCAAAAGTGATATGGTCCAGAAATATTTAGACAGAATAAAGGTGGATAAAGCACCTGGACCAGATGGCATACACCCACAGATCCTAAAAGAATTGAGTTCTGTAATTTCAAAGCCATTGTATCTAATTTTTAGGGACTCATTAATGACGGGAATAGTACCACTGGATTGGCGCAGGGCCAATGTGGTGCCTATATGTAAAAAGGGAACAAAGTCTTTACCAAGTAACTATAGACCTGTTAGTTTAACTTCTATAGTTGGGAAGATACTGGAGAGATTAATAAAAGACCACATAGATGAGTTCTTGCTGGAAAAAAATATTTTAAGCAACAGACAGCATGAATTCATGGAAGACAGAAGTTGTCAGACAAACCCGATTTCTTTTTATGAAGAGGTAAGTAAAACCTTGGACAGAGGGGTGGCGGTGGACATTGTATGCTTGGAGTTTGCAAAACCGTTCGATTCTGTTCCCCCCACACGGCTCATGTGCAAGGTAAAGTCTACAGGATTGGAAATATCAGTTTGTAAATGGATAGAAAACTGGCTAAAAGACAGAATTCAGAGAGTCGTGGTTAATGATTCTTACTCTGAATGGTCTAAGGTTATCAGTGGTGTACCCCAAGGTTCAGTGTTGGGACCCTTACTTTTTAATATCTTTATAAATGATATTGGGTCTGAGATCAAAAGTAACATTTCTGTCTTTGCAGATTACACTAAGCTATGCAGTGGAATAACGTCTTTACAGGATGTCGTCAATTTACAAGCCGACCTCAATGCTCTGTCTAATTGGGCGACTATGTGGCAGATGAGGTTTAATGTTGATAAATGTAAAGTTATGCACTTGGGGGCTAAGAATATGAACGCTTCATACATACTAGGGGAGTACAACTGGGGGCGGGGATCCGTAGTGGAGAAGGATCTGGGGGTTTTGGTAGATCATAAGCTCAATAATGGCATGCAATGCCAAGCTGCAGTTTCCAAAGCAAACAAAGTCCTTTCTTGTATTAAGAGAGGTATGGACTCCAGAGAGAGAGAGATATCATTTCTTTTTCGTAAATCACGGGACACAGAGCGACTTAGTCATTACTAATGGGTTATATAGTTTACCTTCAGGTGCTGGCACTGGCAACTTCCAAACCGGAAGTACCCTCCCCTATATAAGCCCCTCCCATCCGGGAGCACCTCAGTTTTTTGCCAGTGTCTAAGGTGTTGGCCAAAGAGTAACATGTGTTTTCCTGGGCTTGCGTACAGGTTCTTTTACGGGCCTTAGTAAGCTGTTCCGGATCCCACCAAAAAAGCTTCATAGCTAAACGGTCGGTACCCGGGCCTTGCAACAGAAGAGCAAGGTTTTGTCTGTAATGCCTCTCTTAGGAGGGCTGGACCCTGGGATCCAGAGCTCCGGTCATACCCACGACCAAGATGTTTTCTGTGCAGGGTGCTATACAGGTCCAGGGGAGCGGAATCCTTGGGAACCCGGTCCCTGAAGGTTTAATTACAATGCCTGCCGTGATAGGTGAAGTTTGGGCTTCTGTGGACCAAACAGAGTCCTGCGGCGGGGAACAGGTAAGTGGGGGCCCCCAGGAACTTGGTTCTATTGGGGGACCCCCAAGCCTAATTTGTCTTTCTGTCTGTTACCTAACGGTATTCCCGTTAATATCTGTGTATGCCTGTAACTACTGAAAAATGTAAAATTTTAATAGTAGTCAAGAAAAAAAAAAGAGGACCGCGGTACCTGTGTTAAACCACTAGAGGCCGCTGTGGTCCATTTTTCTTGTCATGTGGATCTTTGGTTTTCTCAAGTCAAAAGATCCAGGCAGTTGGTAAGTTTCTCTGTGGGAATCCAGTTCCTCTGTCCTGTTGCTGCGCTCATCCACCGCACAGGCCCTCCGGCAAAAAGGGCCCTGGCTCCTAGTCCCTGCTTGGTTTCAAAAAAGGGCGCCAATGGCGCACGGGCGCGCGCGCGGGCGCGTGCACGTGCCTCCTATGAAAAAAAGGGGCGGGGCGGGTGGATGACGCTCAATGCGCGCCGCGGCGCTTCTGCGCATGTGCAGGCGTCCCAGCATGTATAAAAGACACAGTACAAGTGTCAGCTGGATGCAAACAGAGCTAGCAACAAACAGTGGCACACAGAGGCGGTTGATGCAGGCATCCCCATAGAAAGGCACTTTAGTGGACACCAGCTGGTATATAGCAGCAACTGTGTTAGACTATTACCAGCAAAATTGGTGTATGACGACGGGAATACCTCAGCTTTGTGCTTAAAGGATATGTCGTCCAGACGCTCCGGAAATAAGTCTTCCAGGAAGCCAAAGGGGTCTCCATCGGGCTCTGAGGATATTGGGCATGCTTGTACTGCACCAATCTCCCCTGAGAATTCAGAGGTCAGTAGCCGTAGGAACCCCGCAGGAGTGCCTGGTGCTGCGGCTGTCCCCAGTCCACCTGCTCCTGTATATATAACAGAGGAGGTTTTATCCTCAACTCTGGGAGGATTGGAAGAGAGATTAACAGCATTGATCGCTGCTTCCCTGTCACAGGGAAAGCGCGTCCGATCTCCGTCTCCTCCTTCAGAGTGCCTGTTAGTGGAGGAACAGCCCCACACAGAGATCGACCTACCTGAAGGGGATCAGGATGAGGTTGATTCAGTTATGGAGGAATCAACAGTGGAAGAACCTTTCTCAGCATCTCAGGCTGAAAGATTATGGGTTCAGTCTCTGACTAACATGGTCCGATCAGCATTTAAAATGCCTCTGGCGGAACCATCAACCACTACGGTTTCCTCGCTGGGGTCGCTGAAAGCTCCCCAGGCTGTCTGTTCCTTCCCAATCCACCCTTTATTGGAAGGGCTTATTTACCAGGATTGGGAGCATCCTGATAAAATATTTACTCCCCCCAAGAGATTTCCGGTGATCTATCCCATGGAGGATAAGTTCATAAAAAAATGGAGGGTCCCTACAGTGGACGCAGCCATCTCTTCTGTGAACAAATCACTGACATGTCCAGTAGATAATGTTCCAATGTTCAAAGACCCAATAGATAAAAAATTGGAGTCTTTACTAAAATCTGCTTTCTCTACAGCAAGCATGGTGACACAACCTGCGGTAGCAGCGATTGGAGTCTGCCAAGCGGTGAAAGATCAGTTGAAACAAGTCTTAAGGGACTTACCAGATCAGCAGGCTCTTGCCCTAGCTGACCTACCTAGAGCCTTGTGTTTTGCGGTGGACGCCATAAAGGATACAATCCAACAGGCCTCCCGCTTTACGCTGTCTGTAGTACATATGCGTAGGCTTCTATGGCTCAAAAACTGGTCTGCTGAAGCTCCCTGTAAGAAATTGCTGGTTAGCTTCCCATTTCATGGAGAACGCTTATTTGGAGAAGATCTGGACAAATATATCCAGAAAATTTCTGCCGGTAAAAGTTCACTCTTACCGGTTAAGAACAAGAGTAGAAGTCCTTCTTTTAAGAGGCCTACTTCTCCAGTCCCTGGCACATCGGCTGTGAAACAGTTCCGACGGCCTCCGCGGTCAAATTCAGGGGGCAGAAATCAGGGACAATCACAGGGTAACAAGAAACCCTGGGTCAAGAGAGGTACAAAACCTCCCCCTAAGTCATGAAGGGTTGCCCCCACTCAATCGGGTGGGGGGAAGACTTCAGTTGTTCACAGAGACATGGCGGGACACCATCAGAGACAGATGGGTGCTCTCCGCAGTAAGTCTGGGATACAAGCTGGAGTTAAGACACTCCTCCTGCCCAATTTATGAGGTCAAACGTGCCAAGCGATCCCCAGAAGAGAGGATCCCTCCTTCTGGCACTAGAACAACTATTGCTCCAAGGTGTAATCATGAAGGTTCCCCTGGAAGAAAGTGGGTTCGGGTTTTACTCGAACCTTTTCACAGTCCCCAAACCAAATGGGGACGTGAGGCCCATATTAAATCTAAAAGGGCTAAACAAGTTCCTAAATATCAGGACTTTTCGGATGGAGTCGATCCGATCGGTGGCTTCCGCCCTACAAGGGCAGGAATGGTTAGCCTCGATCGACATAAGGGATGCTTATCTGCATATTCCCATCTTTCCGGCCCACCAGAAATTTCTACGCTTTGCAGTAGAAGGGCGCCATTTTCAGTTCAGAGCCTTACCTTTCGGTCTGGCCACAGCACCACGAGTGTTCACAAAAATTCTGGCCCCACTATTGGCCAATCTAAGAACACAAGGTGTAACGATAATGGCATATCTAGACGACCTGCTACTAATAGACCACTCAGTGGAAAAGCTGGAAGTAGCTATTCACAAGACAATCAAGTATCTGGAATATCACGGTTGGATTATCAACCGGGACAAGTCAGCTCTAAGACCAGTCAGAAGTCTGGAATACTTAGGGCTAAGGCTGGATTCAAATCAGAGAAAGATTTTCTTACCTCCAGAAAAGGTGTCGTCTTTAAAAGATTTGACCCACTTAGTGGGTACAAAAAGAAAACCATCCATACGCCTGTGCATGAGGCTGCTGGGAAAAATGGTGGCTTCATTCGAAGCAGTACCCTACGGTCAATTCCATTCAAGGAACTTGCAGAGGGCCATACTGTCAGCCTGGAACAAAAAAGTTCAGGCTTTAGACTTACCAATGTCCCTGTCCCCTTCCGTTCGCAAGAGCCTCCATTAGTGGTTGGTGCCCCAGAATCTGGAAAAAGGGAAACCCTTCAGTCCGGTTTCTTGGAAGGTGGTCACTACAGATGCCAGCCTCATAGGCTGGGGGGGCAGTACTGGAGCAATGGTCTCTCCAGGGCAAGTGGTCAGAAGCAGAGAAGGCCCTGCCCATCAATCTCTTAGAGATACGAGCAGCCCGATATGCCCTAGTAGCATGGACATCCAAACTCCAAGGGTCCCCTGTCAGAATTCAATCAGACGATGCCACAGCAGTGGCATATATCAATCACCAGGGTGGCACCAGGAGTCGTGCAGCCCAGAGGGAAGCGAATTGCATCCTGGAATGGGCAGAAAGATATGTCCCAGCCATATCCGCGGTTTTCATCCCAGGAGTGGAAAATTGGAAAGCGGACTTTTTAAGTCGCCAGCAATTATGCCCGGGGGAATGGTCTCTTCACCCCGAGGTTTTCCAGGCAATATGCCAGCGGTGGGGAACACCGGATGTAGATCTGCTAGCATCCAGATTCAACGCAAAGGTGGACAGATTTGTGTCTCGCACAAGGGATCCCCTAGCTTGCGGCTCGGATGCCCTAGTGTTCCCTTGGGATCAGTTCAAGCTGATATATGCATTCCCACCGCCACAATTGTTACCGCGATTAATCCGCAGAATCAGGGTAGAAAAGAAACCAGTGATTCTGGTGGCTCCAGCGTGGCCCCGAAGGGCATGGTACGCGGAGATTGTAAAAATGTCAGTAAGGAGTCCTTGGACCCTCCCACATCGTCCGGACCTGCTGTCGCAAGGACCGATATACCACCCTTCCTTACCAGCCCTAGGTTTGACGGCCTGGCTATTGAAGCCCACATTCTGAAAAAGAGAGGGCTCTCTAATCCTGTGGTATCTACCATGATCAATGCCAGGAAGCCGGTATCCAGGCAGATCTATTATAGGATCTGGAAGGCGTACATTACATGGTGTGAGGCCAAGAAATGGCATCCACGTAAGTACGTAATAGGTAGGATTTTGGCCTTTCTACAGTGGGCTGTAGATAGGAAGCTGGCCTTGAGTACTATCAAGGGTCAGATTTCGGCCTTGTCAATATTTTTTCAAAGGCCCTTGGCTTCGCATTCACTAGTCAAAGCTTTCATACAAGGAGTGATGCGTATTAGCCCTCCGGTTAGTATTCCCATATGTCCATGGGACTTAAACCTGGTTCTGTCGGTTCTACAGAAACAACCGTTTGAACCATTGCAACACATTTCCTTGGTTCTTCTCACCAGGAAATTGATTTTCTTAGTAGCCATTTGTTCGGCTAAAAGAGTATCGGAATTAGCCGCCTTGTCCTGTAAGGAGCCATATCTGGTTGTCCATAAGGACAGAGTAGTATTACGTCCTCATCCAGCCTTTCTTCCTAAGGTGGTATCGAGGTTTCATTTGAACCAAGATGTGGTTCTTCCTTCTTTTTTCCCCAAACCTAGCTCGGTTGAGGAAAAGTTATTGCATTCTTTGGATGTAGTAAGAGCAGTTAAAGCTTATCTAAAAGCCACTGCTTAGATTCACAGAACGGATACTTTGTTTATTCTGCCGGAAGGCCCCAGAAAGGGTCAGGCAGCATCAAAATCTACTTTAGCCAAGTGGATTCGACAGGTCATAATACAAGCCTATGGCTTGAGAAAGAGACCGCCTCCATTCAAAGTTAGGGCGCACTCCACAAGAGCAGTTGGAACTTCATGGGCAGTGCATCACCAGGCCTCCCTGGCTCAAGTCTGTAAGGCCGCAATATGGTCTTCAGTACACACGTTTACTAGATTCTACCAGGTAGACGTTAGAAGTCAGGAGGATGTCGCCTTTGGGCGCAGTGTGTTGCAGGCCGCAAAAGATCCTCATGCCTGATGGCGCCCAGCTTATGTATAGTGTATCCCTCCCCTCATTTGGCATTGCTTTGGGACGTCCCATTAGTAATGACTAAGTCGCTCTGTGTCCCGTGATGTACGAAAAAGAAAAAGGGATTTTTATAACAGCTTACCTGTAAAATCCTTTTCTTGGAGTACATCACGGGACACAGAGCTCCCACCCCTCTTTTTGGGACACTTATTGCTTTGCTACAAAACTGAGGTGCTCCCGGATGGGAGGGGCTTATATAGGGGAGGGTACTTCCGGTTTGGAAGTTGCCAGTGCCAGCACCTGAAGGTAAACTATATAAACCATTAGTAATGACTAAGTCGCTCTGTGTCCCGTGATGTACTCCAAGAAAAGGATTTCACAGGTAAGCTGTTATAAAAATCCCTTTTTTGCCCCTGTACAAATCATTAGTAAGACCTCATCTGGAATATGCAGTTCAGTTTTGGGCCCCAGTTCTCAAAAAGGATATTGGGGAACTGGAGAAAGTGCAGAGAAGGGCAACCAAACTGATGAGAGGCATGGAGGAGCTCAGCTATGAGGAAAGATTAGAGGAACTGAATTTATTCACTCTTGAGAAGAGGCGATTAAGGGGGGATAAGATCAACATGTACAAATATATAAGGGGTCCATATAGTGAACTTGGTTTTGAGTTATTCACTTTACGGTCAACACAAAGGACAAGGGGGCACTCTTTACGTCTAGAGGAAAAGAGATTTCACCTCCTAATACGGAAAGGTTTCTTCACAGTAAGAGCTGTGAAAATGTGGAATAGACTCCCTGCAGAGGTGGTTCTGGCCAGCTCAGTAGATTGCTTTAAGAAAGGCCTAGATTTTTTCTTAAATGTACATAATATAACTGGGTACTAACATTTATAGGTAAAGTTGATCCGGGGAATATCCGATTGCCTCTCGGGGGATCAGGAAGGAATTTTTTCCCCTGCTGTAGCAAATTGGATTGTGCTCTGCTGGGGTTTTTCACCTTCCTCTGGATCAACTGTGGGTATAGAACTAGGTATATGGGATTGTATGATATTATTATTTTATTTTTTTATGGTTGAACTGGATGGACTTGTGTCTTTTTTCAACCTGACTAACTATGTAACTATGTAACTATCCACCACAGCCCACTTCCAGGCTAGGAACTCGAGTTTATGTGTGGGGTAGTTCCTTTCAGCTGGGCCCAAACTTCGACTCACAGGTCGTAGGTGACCGTCATGTTCTTGATACAACACTCCCCCTAGCCCATCTTGACTGGCATCGACATGCAATTCATAGGGCTTGGTTGTATCTGCATAGGCCAGAACTGGGGCAGTTGTTAGACTCCGTTTCAGCCGCTTAAAGGCCTCTTCACACTTGGTAGTCCACTGGTCTTGAATGGACTCTCTGGATTTTCTGGGCCATACTACAGGTGTCAGGAAAGGTTCCATCCGCTGGTGGCATTTATTATTTATCTTGCAGTACTGTGGTCCACCAGCAGGTGTCTCCTGGCAGTTTGTAACTGTCAGGAGAATCTTTCCCTGCTGGTGTTGTATTATCTTTTGGACGCAGTACTGGTTTCCACCAGCGGATGGATCCTGGCAGTGTGGAGCAGACTGCCCTCCCTCCGATCAGGTGTGACCTGAAGCTAATCAGGCATTCCTATAAATACCCGGCAGGTGTATACACACACTGCCCTGGTATCGTCCTCGTGCCCTGACCTGTAGCCTGTCTGCTTGAACCTTGATCCATGTATCCTGATCCCTGTAACCTGAACCTGTAACCTGATCCTGAACCTGTTGTGTCCGTCCTAATCCCTGATCCCTGCTCTGCAGCCTGGTTGCCCCCTGCTTGATCCTGTCTCCCTGTCCTGATCCATCCTTACCCCATCTGCTGATCCCCCTGTGTATGACCTCGGCCTGGCCCTGTTTATGATTCTGGTTTCCCCATTACTTGTACATATTTGTCTGTTACTGTTATTAATTGTGGGTTCTGTTTGGTATTGGTTGTTGTGCACTGTGTGGTATTGGAGGTGGTTATATATATATTATTTCACTTATCTTTAATAAATCTTTATATTTCACTTATACGTGTTTGGTGTTCCTCTGTTGCTAGCTGCACAGTTCTGGTCACACTTGGTACGTGACAACAGGTTTGATCGGGTCTGGGACATCATCCTCTCCTTCACTTCTCAGTAGCTCATTAAGTGGGCGAGCTATCTTTGCGAATCCTTCTACAAATCTTCGGTAGTAGAAGCAGAATCCCAGGAATGACCGAAGTTCAGTCACATTAGTGGGTCTTGGCCAAGAGGTGACAGCGTCCAGCTTCTCTGGGTCTGTGGCCACTCCTTCGGCAGACACGATGTGGCCCAAGTAGTGAACCGAGGGCTGATAAAACTGACACTTCTCTATGGAGAGCTTCAGACCTTCTTCATGAAGTCTCTTCAAGACCTTTTCCAGCCTCTCTTCATGCTCTTCCAGAGTCCTGCCAAACACTATGATGTCGTCCAGGTACACCAACACCTCAATCAGATTCATGTCACCCACTGTCTTTTCCATCAGCCTTTGGAAGGTGGCCGGGGCCCCAGACAGGCCTTGAGGCATACGATCAAACTAAAAAAAAAACACGGGGGTAATGAAGGCAGTTTTCTCTTTATCCTCAGGATGCATGGGGATTTGGTAATACCCACTCTTCAGGTCCAGTACACTGAACCACTTGGCCCCTGACAGGCTCTGCAAGGTGTCTTCTATCCGGGGGGTGGTGTACTGGTCAGGGATGGTTCTTCTGTTCAGCGTTCTGTAGTCAATGCACAGTCTTAGTGACCCGTTTTTCTTTCACACTACCACTATCGGAGAAACGTATGGACTCCTGGACTCTCTGATGATCCCTGCTCTTTTGAGTTCTGCTTTTGTTCATGCAGGTCTTCCAAGTCCCCCAGAGGTACCTGTCGGACCCTTTCTCTAAACGGCTTGTCCTCTTGCAGACAAATCTTGTGTGTGGCACTCTTTGCACACCCCACATCGAATTCACTCTTGGAGAATGCAGCCTGCCATCTGGAAAGCTGAGTTTTAACTCTTTCTCTCCATTCTGGAGGGAGAGTAGTGTCCTTCGGGTAGAATTCCTCTACTGAGACTTAACCCTTCTTTACCCTCATCAGGTCAGATGCTGCGACCGGGGTGGCTGTGCTCACTTGGCCTATCAACATTCAAGCTGGTATCTTCAAAGGTGAGGTGGTTGTGTTGCGAACACTCACCGAGACCTTCCCATGATTCCTCTGCAAGGCTTTCAAGGGGACCACTTCAGGGATTATCTCTATTCCCTTGTCTTCCTTCTGTTGGTCAGCTTCGAGGACGATAAAAGGGCCTGGTTGCTTCCAAGTAAGCTTGACAGACGCCCTCAAACAGGCCACTTCACCTGGCTGCAGTACTCTCTCGCTCCTGTCCAGACATCAGATTTTTCCCACTCCTTCTGTTCTTGTACAAGGCGCTGGTAAGCCTGTCTCAGCATGGGGTGCACGCCTGAAGTTGAAGCATTTTGTCCCTGAGCCAGAGGTGTTTGCAGTCTCCTGACTAGGTCAGTGTTGGTCCCTATAATGAGGGAACTTTTGCTAGCCCCTAGTGGGCGAGGGCAGATCACTGGTAGGGGTGAACTCCGCGCCAAAAATTATGTGACCTATCTATAAGATAAATTATACCTACTCGAATATTGGTATCTAATTAATTTGAATAAGCTGCTCCCCTGTGAAGTATGTACTCCCAGTGTTCTAATAATTGTTATAGGGGCGCTAGATATATTATATGTGACTATACACCATGTATAAACCCAAATAATAACCTGGTATATATATTCAAAAAATATTAAGTTAATCAATCAGTATTGTGATCCAAGACACAAATAATTAATATAATAGAAAGTATATGCAAAAGTCCCAATATTAGTGATTCAAAATTAACATTGGAAGTCCATATCCAACATAAACATCTGCTTGCTGTCGTGATTAGAGTTGAGCGGGTAGCTGGATATTCGGGTCCGGCGGGTTCGGCCGAACTTCGGAAAAAAGTTCGGATTCGGGACCGAACTTTAACCCGAACCCGGACCCGGACCCCATTGAAGTCAATGGGGACCCGGACTTCTGACGACTAAAAAGGCTCTAAAAAAGTAATGGAAAGGGCTAGAGGGCTGCAAATGGCAGCAAAATGTTGTTAAGAACATGGCAAGTGCTCTGCAAACAAATGTGGATAGGAAATAACTTAAAAGAACATAAAAAAAAATAAAAAATAAAAAAATATGCTGGAGGCCCCCTTTTCAGCAGAAGAGGTACAGGAAGTCATTAAGAACCTCAGAAACTCAACGGCACGATGCCACACATATGGTGGGAATGCCCCAGAATACGCCCTTTCTGGAATAAATTATTTAATTTAATGGATAAGCTAGTGGGAAAATAAAATACTTTGAAATAAAAATGTAGCGGGGTGCTAAATTTAAGGAAAGTGTTTGAGTGGTAAATAGGCTCAAATACCCTAATTCTGTAGGATTCATGGACCATTTTGTCCTCGGGGGACAGTATTGGTGTGCAGTTCCCTGCGGCCTACAGGTGGCGCCTTTTGTGTCCCCTCTTGGCAGTAGTACAGCGGGGCGGGGAACCTGCTGTGCATGCCGGGAGAGCATATAAAAGGGGCAGACCTTTGGCCTGGGGGCTGATGTCCAGTGGGGTCCGCGCCCAGGTGCCTTCGGCCTGGGTGCATGTGTTCCTGTTCCATCTCGGGCACCTTTAGCCCGGGGTGAGGTACTATCCTGGAGTTCTTGCTGCCCTGGGTATGGAGGCCTAGGGGCGGGAGTAAAGCCTGGAGTCCAGAGCCGCCTCGTGTAGGGGACCCTGTTCCAGGGAAGGGAGGATCATTCTGATGGACCGATGCGGGAGTCACGGTGAAGGAATGGTCTGTTGACTCCCTGGAGAGATGTCTTCCCCTTGATATGGGCTAGGTTCGTAGAAGGAGAAGCTCAAGGTCACCTTGACTGTATCAGAGGCCTTATTCAACCGGCCCGTGGCAGGGGCCTTATACACCCTGGTCTGTGGCTGAGACCAAAGTTCTCCAGGCCCGTGGCAGGGGCCTTGTACACCCGGTCTGTGGCAGAGACCAACCTCAATGTCTGTGGCAGAGACCGTGCGCCAAAAACTGTTTGAGAAACCTAAGCAGTGAAGTGAATGTGCTACGTTTGTGCCTGGACCTCCTCCACACCTTAAGCTGTCCTGTTTCTTTGCTCTAACCTTTTCTATCTGAGTACAGTTTATTTTGCCATGAGAGAATAAGAGTTGGAGTTTCAGCTGGTGTGGACATTGACTTTACTGGCAATTAAAGGACTTGCCTCTACCTACAGTAGAGGTGAGAATCATCCTCTGGAGGAGTTTTGACTCCGGCTGTGGACACGGCCCGTCAAGTACACCGCTCAACCTCTTTATATAGGAGGATACGGGCTGGTAGTGCGGTGTGCCTTTCTCCCTCCTGCGAAGAGCCAACAACATAAAGGCAGGTAAGGGGGAAAGGATCTGTGCGCTACAAAAAAATAAAATAAAAATTGTAATCTTGGCCTAGCAGGACGAGGTCCATATGGAGTAGGAGGTTGAGGTGGCGGTGGATGTGGCTGTGTAGGTGGAAGCGGCGGTGGAGGAGGACGAGGTAGCCAACACTGGTTCAAAAATACAACAATGGCTGGGTAAGGCCGGTGATGTGTCGAATTCTGTCCCCTGTCGAATAGTGTCCGCCCTGTACTGCGCTTGCTGAGTATGTAGGACAAGGGGATTTCAAAAATCTCCCAAGACTAACGGCGCCTGCGTGTTGAGTTCAGGTGAAGGCCACACCATCCGTGGTTCAAGCCGAGCCAAGCAAGGCCGCGATCGAAGCGAGCCCGTGAGGGGCCCTGTTACTATGTGCTACCGTATGTCCTCTTGGATGGTGGGGCTTGAACCTGCACTCACAGCGCAGGCGCCGTTCATCTTTGGAGATTTTGTGAATCTCCTTGTCCTCTGTACTGCGCAAGCGCTGCGCCTGCGCAGTACGGGCCGGGCACAATCCGATGGCCGGACAGTTTTTGTCACAACACCGGTATACATGTCTATTCTGCACAAGGTACGGACAAGTCCTGTGGGATCCATGCCTGGTTCATTTTAATGAACGTGAGCTTGTCCACATTGGCTCTGGACAGGCGGCTGCGCTTGTCTGTGATAACGCCCCCTGCCGTGCTAAATACACGTTCAGATAATACACTGGCTGCAGGGCAGGCCAGCACCTCCAAGGCATAAACGGCAAGCTCAGGCCATGTGCCCAATTTGGAGACCCAGAAGTTAAAGGGGGCAGACCCGTCATCCAGTACGTGTAGGCCTGTGGACACATACTGCTCAACCATGTTGGTGAAATGCTGCCTCCTGCTAAGACGTTCCATCTCAGCTGGTGGTGCTGGTTGTTGTGGCGTGCTGACAAAGCTTTTCCACATTTCGGCCATGCTAACCCTGCCTTCTGAGGTGCTGCCGGTGCCCCGGCTGCGTTGGCGACCTCTTCCTCCTCCTCTGCCTTCGCCTTGTGCTTCCACCGTACGCCCGCTGTCAGGTGGGAATGCCACCAGCAGCGCGTCTACCAGCGTGCGCTTGTACTCACGCATCTTACGATCCCGCTCCAGTGAGGGAATTAAGGACGGTACGTTGTCCTTGTAACGGGGATCCAGCAGGGTGGCCACCCAGTAATCAGCACCAGTTCAAATGTGGGCAACTCGGCTGTCGTTGCGGAAACACTGCAGCATGTAATCGCTCATGTGTGCCAGGCTGCCCAGAGGCAAAGAAAAGCTGTCCTCTGTGGGAGGTGTATCGTCTGTGTCCTCTGTATCCCCCCAGCCACGCACCAGTAATGGCCACGAGCTGGTCTGAGTGCCACCCTGCTGTGAACATGGCTCCTCCTCCTCCTCCTCCTCCTCCTCCTCCTCCATCTCCTCCTCCACCTCGTCATCCTCCAGAACTGTGCCCTTTCTGCCGGACAATTGTGTACCTGGCGTTTGTTGGTGCAGGAACCCACCCTCGTAGCCACTTGTGAAAGACTGCCCTGAAAGCCTTTGAAATGATCCCGCTTCCTCCTCATCCTCCTGTGCCACATCCTCTTCCATCATCGCACGAAGCGTTTTTTCAAGGAGGCATAGAACTGGGATAGTAACGCTGAGAACGGCGTCATTGGCACTGGCCATGTTGGTGGAGTACTCGAAACAGCGCAACAAGGCACACAGGTCTCACATGGAGGCCCAGTTATTGGTGGTGAAGTGGTGCTGTTCCGCAGAGCGACTCACGCGTGATTGCTGCAGCTGAAACTCCACTATTGCCTGCTGCTGCTCGCACAGTCTGGCCAGCATGTGCAAGGTGGAGTTCCACCTTGTGGGCACGTCACATATGAGGCGGTGAGCGGGAAGGCCGAAGTTACGCTGCAGCGCTGACAGGCGAGCAGCAGCAGGGTGAGAACGCCGAAAGTGCGCACAGACAGCCCGCACTTTCTGCAGCAGCTCTGGCATATTGGGGTAATTTTTAAGGAACCTCTGGACCACCAAGTTCAGCACATGCGCCAGGCAAGGGATGTGCGTCAAACCGGCTAGACCCAGAGCTGCTACGAGATTTCGCCCATTATCGCACACCACCAGGCCGGGCTTGAGGCTCACTGACAGCAACCACTCATCGGTCTGTTGTTCCATGTCCCTCCACAACTCCTGCGCGGTGTGGGGATTTTCCCCCAAACAGGAAAGTTTTAAAACTGCCTGCTGTCGTTTACCCCTGGCTGTGCTGAAGTTGGTGGTGAAGGTGTTACGCTGAATGGATGAGGAGGCGGTAGAGGATGAGGAAGCGGAGAAGGAGGAGTTAGCAACAGGAGGCAAACTGAAGCGCCCTGCAATCCTCGGTGGTGGAAGGACATGCGCCAAACCGCTATCTGCCTCAGGCCCAGCCGCCACTGCATTTACCCAGTGTGCTGTTAGGGAGATATAACGTCCCTGACCGTGCTTACTGGTCCACGCATCCGTAGTTAGGTGGACCTTGCCACAGATGGCGTTGCGCAGTGCACACCTGATTTTGTCCCCCACCTGGTTGTGCAGGGAAGGGATGGCTCGCCTGGAAAAGTAGTGGCGGCTGGGCACGACGTACTGCGGGACAGCCAATGCCATCAGGCTTTTAAAACTCTGCGTCTCCACCAGACGGAATGACAGCATTTCAAAGGCCAGGAATTTTGAAATGCTGGCATTCAGGGCCAGGGATCGCGGGTGGCTAGGGGGGTACTTCCTCTTCCGCTCCAATGTTTGGGAGATAGAGAGCTGAACGCTTCCATGGGACATTGTGGAGATGGTTGGTGACCCAGGTGGTAGTGTTGCTGGCAGATCCTCTGTTTGCGGGGTGACAGGTGCCACTGTCACTACAGAGGTGGATGAAGAGGCCGAGACTGCAGCAGAAGAGGAAGCAGGAGGAGCCAGAGACCTTTCTTGGTTTTTGAGGTGTCTACTCCACTGCAGCTCGTGCTTTGCACTTAGATGCCTGGTCATGCAGCTTGTGCTCAGGTTGAGAACGTTTATGCCTCGCTTCAGGCTCTGATTGCACAGCGTGCAAACCACTTGTGTCTTGTCATCAACACACTGTGTGAAGAACTGCCACGCTAGGGAAGTCCTTGGACCTGGCTTTGGTGTGCTCGGTCCCTTGCTGCGTTGGGCAGTAGCAGATGTACTGTCTAGGGGACGAATGCTCCGTTTTTGCACCCTGCTCCCTCTTCTGCTGTGCTGGTGGCTCTGTGCGACCACCGCCTCTTCCTCCGAACTACACTGGTCACCTGCATAACGTTGATTCCATGTGGGGTCGAGGACCTCATCGTCCTCCACATCATCTTCCACCCAGTCTTCACCCCTGCCCTCCATGTCTGTCTGCACAATTGCGAAAGCAGCAGCAGTTGGCACCTGTGTTTCGTTATCATCCGAGACGTGCTGCGATGGTCCTCCCATGTACCCATCATGAAACATAAGTGGTTGGGCATCGGTGCACTCAATCTCTTCCACTTCTGGGGCAGGGCTAGGTGGATGGCCCTGGGAAACCCTGCTAACAGAGTCATCGAAAAGCAGAAGAGACTGCTGCATGATTTGGGGCTCAGACTGCTTGGCTGATTTGCAAGGGGGTGAGGTGAAAGACTGATGGACATGGGCTTCAGGTGCCAACTCTGATCTTTCATCAGAAGAGTGGGTGGGAGACAATGTGAAGGAACCCGAGGCACTGTCAGCAACCCAATCTACTATCGCCTGTACTTGTCCTGGCCTAAACATTGGTACAGCCTCATTAGGCGTGACAAAATACCGCCGCAGGCTCGGTCGCCTACTCGCACCTGAGGAAGGTGTTTCACTTGTGCGTGTAGCTGGCACAGATCCACCACGTCCTCTCCCTGCAACAGGAGCTCCACCAGCAGCACCACGACCGGGGCCACCACGTCCCTTTGACCTTCCCCTCATATTTTCCAAATTTAGGATCTTGCCCTAAATGGCGTTTTTTGGAAGACCACAACACACCCACAGTACGTAATGGCTGAAACGCACAGCTACAGAACTGCAGAAAATGCTATTCAAAAAAAAAAAGGTTGTTTTTTTTAGTATAGCACAGTACAAGGAAAATATATAGAAATTGTTTATTTCACACACCTCCAGATGTGTATTTCACACTGCAAAATATTTTCTGTGGCCCTAAATGGCGTTTTTTGCCAGACCACAACACACCCACAGCACGTAACCGCTGAATCGCACAGCTACAGAAAATGCTATTCAAAAAAAAGGTTGTTTTTTTTAGTATAGCACTGTACAAGAAGAATATATAGAAATTGTTTATTTTACACACCTCCAGATGTGTATTTCACACTGCAAAATATTTTCTGTGGCCCTAAATGGCGTTTTTTGCCAGACCACAACACACCCACAGCACGTAACCGCTGAATCGCACAGCTACAGAAAATGCTATTCAAAAAAAAGGTTGTTTTTTTTAGTATAGCACTGTACAAGAAGAATATATAGAAATTGTTTATTTTACACACCTCCAGATGTGTATTTCACACTGCAATATATTTTCTGTGGCCCTAAATGGCGTTTTTTGGAAGAGCACAACACACCCACAGTATTTAACCACTGAATCGCACAGCTATAGAAGTGCAGAGAATGCTATTCAAAAAAAATGTTGTTTTTTTTAGTATAGCACTGTACAATATATAGAAATTGTTTATTTTACACACCTCCACATGTGTATTTCACACTGCAATTTATTTTCTGTGGCCCTAAATGGCGTTTTTTGCAAGAGCACAACAACCCCAACAGTATATAACCGCTGAATCGCACAGCTGCAGAGGCCAAAGAATGCTTTTTAAAAATAATGTTGTTTTTTCACACACCTCCAGATGTGTATTTCACACTGCAAAATATTTTCTGTGGCCCTAAATGGCGTTTTTTGGAAGAGCACAACACAACCACAGTATTTTTAACCACTGAATCGCACAGCTATAGAAGTGCAGAGAATGCTATTCAAAAAAAATGTTGTTTTTTTTAGTTTAGCACTGTACAATATATAGAAATTGTTTATTTTACACACCTCCAGATGTGTATTTCACACTGCAAAATATTTTCTGTGGCCCTAAATGGCGTTTTTTGCCAGACCACAACACACCCACAGCACGTAACCGCTGAATCGCACAGCTACAGAAAATGCTATTCAAAAAAAAGGTTGTTTTTTTTAGTATAGCACTGTACAAGAAGAATATATAGAAATTGTTTATTTTACACACCTCCAGATGTGTATTTCACACTGCAAAATATTTTCTGTGGCCCTAAATGGCGTTTTTTGCCAGACCACAACACACCCACAGCACGTAACCGCTGAATCGCATAGCTACAGAAAATGCTATTCAAAAAAAAGGTTGTTTTTTTTAGTATAGCACTGTACAAGAAGAATATATAGAAATTGTTTATTTTACACACCTCCAGATGTGTATTTCACACTGCAATATATTTTCTGTGGCCCTAAATGGCGTTTTTTGGAAGAGCACAACACACCCACAGTATTTAACCACTGAATCGCACAGCTATAGAAGTGCAGAGAATGCTATTCAAAAAAAATGTTGTTTTTTTTAGTATAGCACTGTACAATATATAGAAATTGTTTATTTTACACACCTCCACATGTGTATTTCACACTGCAATTTATTTTCTGTGGCCCTAAATGGCGTTTTTTGCAAGAGCACAACAACCCCAACAGTATATAACCGCTGAATTGCACAGCTGCAGAGGCCAAAGAATGCTTTTTAAAAATAATGTTGTTTTTTCACACACCTCCAGATGTGTATTTCACACTGCAAAATATTTTCTGTGGCCCTAAATGGCGTTTTTTGGAAGAGCACAACACAACCACAGTATTTTTAACCACTGAATCGCACAGCTATAGAAGTGCAGAGAATGCTATTCAAAAAAAATGTTGTTTTTTTTAGTTTAGCACTGTACAATATATAGAAATTGTTTATTTTACACACCTCCAGATGTGTATTTCACACTGCAAAATATTTTCTGTGGCCCTAAATGCCGTTTTTGGCCAGACCACAACACACCCACAGCACGTAACCGCTGAATCGCACAGCTACAGAAAATGCTATTCAAAAAAAAAGGTTGTTTTTTTTAGTATAGCACTGTACAAGAAGAATATATAGAAATTGTTTATTTTACACACCTCCAGATGTGTATTTCACACTGCAAAATATTTTCTGTGGCCCTAAATGGCGTTTTTTGGAAGAGCACAACACACCCACAGTATTTAACCACTGAATCGCACAGCTATAGAAGTGCAGAGAATGCTATTCAAAAAAAATGTTGTTTTTTTTAGTATAGCACTGTACAATATATAGAAATTGTTTATTTTACACACCTCCACATGTGTATTTCACACTGCAATTTATTTTCTGTGGCCCTAAATGGCGTTTTTTGGAAGAGCACAACAACCCCAACAGTATATAACCGCTGAATCGCACAGCTTCAGAGGCCAGAGAATGCTATTCAAAAATAATGTTGTTTTTTCACACACCTCCAGATGTGTATTTCACACTGCAAAATATTTTCTGTGGCCCTAAATGGCGTTTTTTGCAAGAGCACAACAACCCCAACAGTATATAACCGCTGAATCGCACAGCTGCAGAGGCCAGAGAATGCTTTTTAAAAATAATGTTGTTTTTTCACACACCTCCAGATGTGTATTTCACACTGCAAAATATTTTCTGTGGCCCTAAATGGCGTTTTTTGGAAGAGCACAACACAACCACAGTATTTAACCACTGAATCGCACAGCTATAGAAGTGCAGAGAATGCTATTCAAAAAAAATGTTGGTTTTTTTTAGTATAGCACTGTACAATATATAGAAATTGTTTATTTTACACACCTCCACATGTGTATTTCACACTGCAATTTATTTTCTGTGGCCCTAAATGGCGTTTTTTGGAAGAGCACAACAACCCCAACAGTATATAACCGCTGAATCGCACAGCTGCAGAGGCCAGAGAATGTTATTCAAAAATAATGTTGTTTTTTCACACACCTCCAGATGTGTATTTCACACTGCAAAATATTTTCTGTGGCCCTAAATGGCGTTTTTTGCAAGAGCACAACAACCCCAACAGTATATAACCGCTGAATCGCACAGCTGCAGAGGCCAGAGAATGCTTTTTAAAAATAATGTTGTTTTTTCACACACCTCCAGATGTGTATTTCACACTGCAAAATATTTTCTGTGGCCCTAAATGGCGTTTTTTGGAAGAGCACAACACAACCACAGTATTTAACCACTGAATCGCACAGCTATAGAAGTGCAGAGAATGCTATTCAAAAAAAATGTTGTTTTTTTAGTATAGCACTGTACAATATATAGAAATTGTTTATTTTACACACCTCCAGATGTGTATTTCACACTGCAAAATATTTTCTGTGGCCCTAAATGGCGTTTTTTGGAAGAGCACAACACACCCACAGTATATAACCGCTGAATCGCACAGCTGCAGAGATTGCTATTCAAAAAAAAGGTTGTTTTTTTTTTTTAGTATAGCATAGTACAAGAAAAATATATAGAAATTGGTTATTTCACACAACTAGAGATATACACTGCAAAATATTTTTTTTGCCCAAAAATAGGTCTTTTTTGCGCACAACAAAGTGCCTTTTTTTTTTTTTGCAACAGCACAATAAAGTGCCTTTTTTTTGGGGGGGGCCCAAAAATGGGTCTTTTTAGCAAAAGCACAATAAAGTGCCTTTTTTTTTTTTTTTCTGCCCGAAATGGGTCTTTTAGCAAGAGCACAATACAGCCACAGTATGGAATAGGTGTATCACTCAACGTAATGCAGTGCTGGTGCACTGAGCTTGCAACACAAACAGATAAACCTATGCAGATCGCTGAGCTATTATATCTCTCAATCTGGACTCCTATCTAAATCTCTCTCCCTGAAAGCACAAACAGGATCCTGCCCCTACACTACACTACACTGTCTCTCTATCTTTTCTATCAGTAGATTGCAGAATCAGGACTAACTCCTATCATATAATTCTCTCCCTCACAGCAACAGCAGCCAGGATCCTTTCCCTACACTGTCTAAAAGCAGAGTGACGATCTGTGCTGTGTGCCTCTTGCTTATATAGAAGCTGGTCACATGCTGGGTCACATGTTGCACTGACCAATCACAGCCATGCCATTAGTAGGCATGGCTATGATGGCTTCTAAGGGCACACCAGCTAATCAAATGGTGATTGGCTGGCCCCTGAAGCATTTCTAACTGCGCCATTAAATTCCCGAACCCGGACTTTAGCGCAAAATCCGGGTCCGGGGTCGGGAAAACGCCAAAATTCGGTACGGACCCGAACTTTACAGTTCGGGTCCGCTCAACACTAGTCGTGATATATCTTGAGAGAATATAGTGAAATAGTTTTTCAAACATCAAACGTGCCCATTCAATGTCTCTGATGATAGCTTGAAGTGTAATATGAAATTGATCCTCCACCAATATGCAGAAAACACACCCAATGTGCCTGTATATAGATTCTGCTTACCAGAACAATATGACCACTTTAGTCAAAAAGTAGGTCAGTAGCGCTTATGCAGGATTGTGCCTGCTCACATACATAAGAATTGGAGACGTACACCCTTCCTCCTCAGACGTGCCGGTAGGATCATATGCAAGAATGATGAAAAGTGCCCATAGCGTAAAACCATTTAATAAATTTAAAACAAATAAAACAGAAAGCCAAAGGCTTACTCACATTTAAAAGTGCCTATATCCCGGCACTGGGGATGCTGGTTTGTCAATAGATAGTCTAGCGCGGAACTTCTCCCATATGTCCGCCTCTGTGTGCGGCGTGCGTTCCACCTTCTAACTTCCGGCAACCATCCAGTCCGGATATGGCGTACGAACGTGACCAGGTACCGCCTCGATGTACGTTTCGTTAATAACGTCCTCAGGAAGCAGATCACTGCCAAAGTGTCAAAAGTCTCTGCCTTCCCAGCCACGGAGGGGTCAAAGGACAGCTTGACTGGTAAGTAGCCATCATAGGGGAAGCTCTGGGTTCCAATGCCCCATATCTCCAACTCTTCTAACTTCTGCAACGGCAAGTGTTTCAGGTGCTTGTCGTAGAAGTCTCGGTATAGTAGAGTCACTTGGACTCCAGTATCCAGGAGGGCTTTGGTGTAAATCCCTTCTACTTGGACAGGGACAACTGGAGAGGGCCCCACTAATTTGGCAGGAAACTTTCGTGGGGAGGCCTGTTTGGTTTGTTCAGTGATTTGGATCCTCACTCCTTTCTTTCCATTCTGACCTGACCTGTTTGACCTCTGTTGGGTCTGGTGTGCATTGACTTTCTGCCCCCGGGCATGTTGTATCAAAGGACGTGGGACACAGGGTCGCTCAGAGGCAACAACGGGGGCCCTCTGCAAGGGTCTGGACCCCCGAGGTTGTCTCCTCGCGTCGTTGGGTTTTATGGAGTTAGCTGAAATCAGTGGGCACCCGGTTAAATCCTTCACCGGGACCCTCTGGAGTTTTCCGCCGGCTTTCGGTACTGTGCCGCAGCTTTCTTTGGAATTGGGCATACTTCTCGAAAATGTCAGATTCCTCCACAGTTGAAGCAGGTCAACAGTTTCCTTTGCTTCTGCACTTGGGCAACAGTAGAACTTGGAAATTTCTTGAGTTCCTCTGAAACTGTTTCACTGGACAGAGCAGTGTGTTGGCTGGTCAACAAGGACATCGTCTCTATCAGCTGTGACACTTGGATCTTTAGGAGCTCGATCTGAGTATCACAGTCTTCGGCATTTATTACCCTGACCCAGGCAGCGGGTTCAGGTTTTTGACTATTCTTCTTACTGTCCAGCATGACTTCTTCCTCCCTGACAATCCTGATCAGGTCTGGATACTTCAGGATACCACCATCTTGCCGGGTTCTCAACAGAAGGGTAATAGGGTCTAAAGGTTTGGCCCCTCTCAGAACTTGCTTGGCTCTGATCTCATCCACCTTCCGGGGGTCTAGACCCTTCTTCAGCAGGATCTGGTGTATGATCTTGTCCAGACGCCTCATATATTCTGACAACCTCTCTCCTTCTTTTTGGTAGGAGTGTTCCATCTGATAGATGAGGTCAGAAACTTTCTCGGTGCGCCCAAACACATCCTGCAAAATGTTCAAGTAGACTTGGGCAATACAGTCTCGCTTACTGAGTTTCAGATTGCGAATGGCTTCCAAGGCAGGTCCCTGCAAACTCTCTGTGATTCTCTTCTTCTTATGAGCTTCTGGGATGTCTCATTCATCCAAAGCTTGTGTAGCCTGGTCCAGCCACTCTTCAAAACTGTCTTCCGCTGAAGGTACTGGTTACCTTCCAGAGAAAACTCTGAGTTTCCTGTAACCAGCTGCTGAGTATGCTGGAGGGTCTCTCTGGCACTTTTGCCACAAATTCTCCAAGGACAGCACAGAGCTCTGGACCAATGGTGTATATATAAGAAAGAGGGGGCGCTCAGATACTCTTAACAAACTTAATTAATAAGTGATACCTTATCTAATAAATTATTATGTGAATAATTCTTAAATATAAACACCAACACAATCCTGTGATACCTAAATACAAAAAGGTGAATTGAAAGTCACCATATATAAATCGATTAGTCCCAATCGTAAAAATAGCGTGCTGTCAAGCCCACAACAATCAAATCTATAACACTCAATTATAGAAAAGTCCCATTAATTACGTTAATGAAAAATCAAATGTGTAACGAATCCAATAAGTGAAAAAATATTTCAACAAATAATGTTCATAATATATAGCGGTTGATTTCTTCAGAATAGTGCAAAGAGTTAATCCTTCACCATTGGTGGAAGGAACAACGGCACTCCCTTCTCAAGCATCTCAAGCATTTTTTCCTACTCTGAACAAGGTATGAACTTACTGGGCTCTAGAAGGAAGAGAGCTGCAAGTATTTTCAGTTAGTGTACTGTGTCCTCTGCACAGTTTTCACCTAAAACTAACTGAAGACAATGGCTGCTTTTCTCATACTAATACCACAGCAGGCAGTTGATTCTGATGGCTGCATTATCAGTACAGATATATATTTATATATATATATATATATATATATATATATATATATTTATATACATCCCACCTTTGTGCAGCTACATCTCACTGCAGGCCATTAGTATGTCTGGAAGGCAAACAAGGAGAGGCAGACAGTCACGAGGAAATAAAAGAGGGCAAGCAGGCTCTGTGTCTAAAGGCAACAGTGCTGGTCGTGGACATGGTGCATCCTCATCAGCACGTGGCCGTGGGACACGCTTGTCCTTTTATTTCGGCAGCTGGCAATGTTGAGCCGCAACATGCCCAAGACTTGGTAGAGTGGATGACCAAGCCGTCCTCCTCCTCCTCATCCTCTCTCATCCAGGCTCAGGGTACTTTGTCTGGCAAAGCAGCTGCCAAAGCAGCCTCTTCCCTTGGCTCAAGGATATCAGTCACTCCTTCCCTAGCCCCACCATGTCCTCCTGAGGAGTCCCCTGAAATGTTTGACCACAGTGTTAGGTACATGCTCCAGGCGGATGCCCAGCATTTTGAAGGCTCCGATGATGGAACCCAGCTGGAGGAAGGCAGTAACGTGAGCCCAGAGAGAGGGGGTAGTAACGTGAGCCCAGAGAGAGGGGGTGCCCAACAAGGATAGCTATCTGGCAGTCATGCTCCCCCAGCTACCGCATACTGCCAGATTTGCTCCAGTGATGAGGAGGGAGGGGATGATGAGGTCACTGACTCCACGTGGGTGCCTGATAGGAGGAGGAGGCACATCTCCAATGAGGCAGGATGCCCTCCAGGGGCCAGCTTAAGGGCAGCACACCGACTGCATCACACCGCAGAGCTCCGCATGTGCAGGGTGCTGCTGTCTCTGCGCGTTATTCCAAAAGTTCTTTGGTGTGGGCCTTTTTTCAGACGTGTGCAGCAGATTGCACCATTGCCATTTGCAACATAAGTCTAAAGCGTATCTCGCGTGGCCAAAACATCAGCCGCTTGGGCACCACGTGCTTGACCAGAAATATGTCGACCTGCCATGCAGTTCATTGGCAAGCTTACCTAAAAGACCCACACCAAAGAACAAAGCGGATCTCTCCTTGCTCCTCATCAGCTGGGATCTCCAACCCCACTATACCTTCAGTCCTCTCTGAAACCTGCACTGAGAGGAATGAAGGTGTAGAATTAGGTGTGTCACAGCCAAGTACTTGCGGGCAATCTGCTATCGGTACACTGACATCCGATTGTACCAGGAAAATGTCTCTGCCTCAGCTGCTGCAAAGAAGTTCGCTCCCAGCCATCCACATGCCCAGTGGTTGAATGCTAGCTTGGCTAAATTGCTAGCATTTCAACTGCTGGCTTTTCAGTTGGTAGACTCTGCCCCCTTCTGTGAGTTTGTGGAATGTGCGGTTCCTCAGTGGCAGGTTCCCAAACGACACTTTTTCTCACGGAAGGCGATTCCGGCTCTCTACCGGCATGTGGAAGGCAATGTCTTGGCCTCGCTGGACAGGGCAGTCAGTAGTAAGGTGCATATTACCGCTGACTCATGGTCCAGCAGGCATGGACAGGGACATTACCTATTTTTCACGGCGCATTGGGTGACTCTGCTGGCAGCTGGGAAGAATGCAGGTCAAGGTGCAGTAGTGCTGGAGGTTGTTCCGCCACCACGCCTCCAAAATATTACAACTGGTGATTCTGACACACCTCTCTCCTCCAACCCCCTCCTCTTCTTCTTGCTCCATGGCCTCTACCTGTGCTTTGTCTTCAGAACCAGCGGTGCTCTGTAGGCATTCAAGGGGCTACGCAAGTACGCAGGAAAAAAGATGCCATGCGGTGCTTGAGCTGGTGTGCTTGGGGGACAGGAGCCACACTGGGGCAGAGATTCTGTCAGCTCTGCAGGGGCAGGCTCAGAGGTGGTTGACGCCACGCCAGCTTAAGCCAGGAAAGGTGGTTTCCGACAATGGCACCAACCTCCTCTCCGCCCTCCGACAAGGACAACTGACCCATGTGCCCTGTTTGGCTCACGTCCTTAACTTGGTGGTGCAGCAGTTCTTGGGAAGGTACCAGGGCTTACAGGAGGTCCTGAAGCAGGCCAGGAAACTCTGTGGGCATTTCCGCCGATCATATAATGCCAGTGCTCGGCTGGCTGACCTGCAAAAGGATTACAACCTGCCCAAGAACCGCCTAATCTGTGACATGCCCAAAAGGTGGAACCCTACGTTGGCCATGCTGCAGCGGCTACACACGCAGCAGAGGGCGATCAATGAGTATATGTTGCAATATGGCACCAGGACAGGGTCAGGGGAGCTTGGATTTTTTTCCACGCCAGTGGGCCATGATCAGGGATGGATGCACTGTCCTGGCACCATTTGAGGAGGCCACGAGGATGGTGAGCAGTGACAGTGCATGCATCAGTGACACTGTCCCTCTTGTCCACCTGTTGGAGCACACGCTGCGTGGTGGAATAATGGGCAGGGCACTTGAGGCAGAACAGAGGCAGAAAGAGGAGGACTTCCTTACCTCTCATGGCCCCCTTTATCCAGACAGTGTTCCTGCTGGCCCGGCTATCACACAGGAAGAGGACGAGGAGGAGGAGGAGGATTGTGTCAGCATGGAGGTGAATCCTAGCACTCAGCATCAGCAGCAGTCTTCAAGGGATCAATTACAGTCCCAAGACACCCATAGACTTGTACGTGGCTGGGAGGAGGTGGCTGTGGATCATGTCGTCCTCAGTGACCCAGAGGACTCCGCACCGAATGCCTCAGCAAACCAACGCTGCATGGCCTCCCTGATCCTGCAAAGCCTGTGGAAGGATCCTCGTATTCGTGCGATCAAGGAGAGGGATCATTACTGGCTGGCAACCCTCCTTGATCCACGTTACAAGGGTAAGGTTGCAGACCTTATCTTGCCATCGCAGAGGGAGCAGAGGATGAAGCATCTTCGGGAGGCCTTGCAGAAAGGTCTGTGCAACGCGTTCCCAGAGACTGGGAGGTTACAAATTCTTGGTCCTGGACAACGTGTTGCTGAGGCTTCGGTCAGTCAAAGAAGGAGCGGTGGAGAAGGTGGCCGTCTGACCGATGCGTTCAGACAATTTTTTTTAGTCCGCAGCCCCAAGGTATCCAGCAACCATCTCCAGCGTCTGGTTTACATGGTGCAGGAATACCTAGGGGCAAGATCAGACTTGGACACCTTTCCCACCGAAAATCCTCTGGCTTACTGGGTCTTGAGGATTGATCACTGGCCAGAGCTTGCACAGTATGCAATTGAGCTACTGGCCTGTTTGCATCCAGCGTTCTTTCGGAACGCACATTCAGTGCTGCTGGAGGCTTTGTAACCGATCACAGGGTGCGCCTGTCCACTGACTCGGTCGATCGACTGACCTTCATAAAAATTAATTCGTCTTGGATCACCACCAGCTACCAAGCACCTGATGCTGATGTAACTGAATATTTTTTTTTAAATGTCAGATCCCTTCAAGACTGCCTATGCTGATGCTGAGTAACTAGACTGTTATTCTGAGTGACAATCCTCTTCCTCCTCAATGATCATGCTGATAGCTTGAAAGAACATTTTTGGTTCTGGGCACCGCCACCAGTGGCTAAGGCCCAATTTTTCAGCCCCTGTTTAACAGAGGCGTGTACTTACAATTTTTGATGCAATGCTTTGCAGCAGGGCTCATTGCTGCGCTCCAAGTACAGTATCTGTGAGAGGTTGCAGTTTTGTGGCACCAGCGCCTAAGGCCCAATTTTTCACCCCCTGTTTAACAGGGGCGTGTAATTAAAATTTTTGATGCAATGCTTTGTAGCAGGGCTCATTACTGCGCTCGAAGTACAGTATGTGTGAGGGGTTGCAGTGTTGTGGCCCCAGTGCCTAAGGCCCAATTTTTCTGCCCCTGTTCAACAGGGGCATGTAATTACAATTCTTGATCTAATAATTCACAGCAGGGCCTATTCCTGTGCCCACCAATAGTAACTGTGAGGGCTTACAGTGTTGTGGCAACACCACCACTAAAGGCCCAATTTTTCTGCCCCTGTTCAACAATGGCATGTAATTACAATTCTTGATATAATTGTTCACAGCAGGGCGTTCCAGCGCCCACCAAGAGTAACTGTGAGGGCTTACAATGTTGTGGCAACACCAAATTTCTGCAGAGTATATACGGCAGGCCCCTACTTTCAAACATCCAACTTACAAAGGACTCCTACTTGCAAACGGAAGGAGACAACAGGAAGTGAGAGGAAATCTACCCGTAGGAAGGGAAATTCTCTCCTGTAAGAGTTAATATGGGAAAAAGGTGTCTCCTCTCCACTGATGCTTTATCACCAATCCTTGTTTCACTAAAAACCCAAAATTTTCTAAAAACATTTGTCATTGGGACGGAAAGTGAGGTGAAATGTTCTGAACAGGTGCACAGACAGCAAAACAAATGTTACAGGGGTGATAACCCTTCCCTATGTTTTCCAAAAAGCTTAAAAATAGATTTTTTGGCTGGAGCTACATTTAAAAAATGTACCTGTTCCAAATTACAAACAGATTCTACTTAAGAACAAACCTACAGTCCCTGTCTTGTTTGCACCGCCTGTATACTGCTGTTCAGAGTATATAGGGCCTTTTTTTAATTTGGGTGCGGGGTTCCCCTTAATATCCATACAAGACCCAAAGGGGGTGGGGGGGGGGGGTACCCATGCCATTTTTCTCAATGATTTTCATCCATATTGCTGGGACCAGAGATTACATTAAAGCCGCAAGCAGTTTTAAATTACTTTTTTTCCTTTAGAAATGTCATTTTGTGCAGGGACAGTTCTAAACACGGGAAACACGTGCCACTTCACAGGAATACTTTAGACACCCCCCAGGTACGATATTTAAAGGAATATTTCACTTTTTTTTTCACTTTAAGCATCATTAAAATCACTGCTTCCGAAAAAACTGCAGTTTTTAAAACTTTTTTTTGCATTGATACATGTCCCCTGGGGCAAACCCTTTTTAGGACAATAACTTATTAGCCGTTATAATTAGCACTTTTTATTTTGAACATTCGAGTCCATTGTATTTAATAGGGTTCTAAAGTTTGCATGAACTTTCGGTCTGTTCGCAGGTTCTGGTGCGAATTGAACCGGGGGGTGTTCGGCTCATCCCTAGTCAACACCTAGCTAGGGCCCTCCATCTGCACCCACTACATCACTCTATACAACGTATTCATAACTCTTACAAACAACGGATATGTAATACCCAGGGCATTTCGGCAGCCTTCCAGCAATACTATTCTCAATTATAATTTACACCCACGATCGGGAGATAGTTTGACTGGATTCTCACCCACTAACATGGTGACTTTTATATTGAAGACAGCACTACTGACCGTAGATCCTCAAGATGCCTTAGACTTAGACAAACCTCTGTCAGAGCCAAAATTCCTTTAGGCCATCATAGGTTTGAAATCCAGCAAATGCCCTGACCCAAATGGATTCTGACCTAGGTTTTATAAGTCCTTTGATCCACTCCTCGCCCCATTATCGACAACAATGTTTAATTCAGTTGACAACGCTCATTCCCCCTCTAAAGATCTTTTATCTGCTAATATTTATATTCTCCCTAAACCAGGCAAAGATCCTTCCCAATGCAGTAGTTACTGCCCTATCGCTCTTCTTAATCTAGACATTAAAATGTTTGCAAAAGTGTTGGCCAATAGGTTGTCCTTACCCGCGGTTATACAAAAGGATCAGGTGGACTTTGTTCCTGGATGGGAGGCCAGGGACAACACCATAAAAACCATTCACCTAATTTTCTATACCCATAGACCTAATCTGAAGGCCTGCCTTCTTTCATTCAACGCTGAGAAGGAATTTGACTGGGTGAATTGGCTGTTCCTGTGTCTTTCCCTGGAACAGCTAGGTCTCGGTAGCGTCTTTGTCTCTAAGGTCATTTCGTTACACTCTCGGACCTCAGCGTCTGTGCTAGTTATTGGTTTATCTTTTGAACCATTCCTCATCTCAAAACGGGACTCAGCAGGGTTGACCCTTGTCTCCCCTATTCTTTGTCCTTCGTAATTGAACACCTGGGCCGTGCTATAAGACAGAATGACTATTATTGGAATTCAGACCACCTCTTTACATCACAAACTTTCTCTTTACGCGTTGACTTGTGCTAGTGTACGTACAACAGCCTCACACTTTGCTACCTTCTCTACTACAGGATTTCCGTAGGTTCAGGGAATTCAATAACTTTAAGTTAAACATGTCCAAGACTGAAGCTCTTAATAATAGGATTTTTAATAATAGTTTACCTGTAAAATTCTTTTCTTGGAGTACATCACGGGACACAGAGCCTTGTTAATTACTCAATGGGTTGTATAGCACACCTTCAGGTGCTGGATACTGGTGTAATCAATTAGACAGGAAGTTTCCTCCCTATCTAACCCCTCCCATACTGGGAGCTCCTCAGTTTTTGAAGCAAAGCAATGTGTCCCAATATCTCCAAATAATAGGGGCGGGATCTCTGTGTCCCGTGATGTACTCCAAGAAAAGGATTTTACAGGTAAACTGTTATTAAAAATCCTATTTTCTTTTTCGTACATCACGGGACACCTTGTTAATTACTTAATGGGATGTCCCAGAGCAATGCTCAACTTGAGGGGAGGGAGACACAAATTACGCAGATCGCCATCAGACGTGAGGAACTATACTGCTGCCTGCAGCACACTGGGCTAAAAATCAGCACCCTCTAACCGTCTTACATTCACCTGATAAAAGTTAGTGAAGGCAAGCTCAGACGACCAAGTTGCGGCCTAGCAAATCTGAATCTGAGCGCTTACTGTTCTGGTAGAGTGCATTGTAAAAGAAACAGGGGGAACCCTCTTTTTAACCATAAGCCTGAATAATAGCCTGATGAATCAACATTAAACTGTTGATTTAGACGCTGCCTACCCCTTCCGGAGCCTCCTGGTAGCGCAACAAACATCAGTTTTCCGTATCTGAGCAACCGCTTCAGATAGGCCTTGACTGCTCTCAGTATAACGAGAGAGGGTAACCATTTTAATAGCTGATTAGAATGCTGCCTACCCATTTTTAGGGTCTTCTGGCAGCATATAGACAAAAATTACACAAAAAAAGGTATTATAAGCTCATCCACTTTTAGTCAAGGACAGGCGGGAAAAAGAAAACACTAATTTGTAGTGATAGACTCCCCATTCATATGTCAATCACACCATCACGGAGGAGAGATCCAACCAATTAATCCCCCGGTGTGTTCCTCTGAATTGAATACAGGCATAAACAAAAAAGGGAGGAAGGCAAAGGCTTCCAAAAAGGATTCTTCACATAGGAACAGCTGGTGGGACTAAATATATTTATTAGATGTCCACATTCAATGCCAATTTACTAAATTTAATGAATTTAGAAAAAACACCTACCTTCACCACATTCAATTAAAATTAGACACTAGTCTAAATATGGACACAGGTGGCCACCACAACAGCCATACACATCACAATCGTTCCTATGCAAGTACTCTTCCAAATTTGATCACAGACCACAAGTTTATAAATAGAGAATTCCTCCTTAGTTCAATGAATTGGTCTAGTCACGGGAATGAAAGTACATATTAGAGCTCCAGATGGACATAGTTCAGTTGGATGCAAAAAGTCCTTACTATAAGAACAGGGAAAACAGTCTTACATGCTGCTTGGATACATATTAATGGGTCTGATGCAGTGCTCATCCCAAAGCAATTGGAGACCGAACTGACGTATAGGAGGATGGAGCAGCTACAATTAAGTATACATCCCCACACTACTGATGGGGGTTAACACAGCTCACCGCTTGACGTCTTCTTAAGTTGCGTCCCTTCTGGTTCTCATCCGCATCGGTAAACTCAAGTGTTTGTTAGAGTACCGTCTGGTATCAGACCATGCGATATAGTCAAAGGTAAGTATCCGATGTCAAAGGCTTAGCGTGTGTTTGTTCACAGTCTGTCCTGCAGGACAGCGTCCGTATAATCAGACTTTCCTAGTGAACTGTGCAGCGTGATGCAGCGTTGATCAGCGTGGTCTGTGTAGTTTCCCCAGTACTATCCAGCCATGGAGCTTCAAGAATGCGGGCTAAACCAAGTAAACCATTAATTCCCATGTTTGCAAGATGGGATGGAATACCGGCCCTCGCAAAGTAGGTCTGGACAAGATGTAGGCGACCCTTTGTCCTCCACTACCACCCTTGCGATCCCTGCACAGTAAGGTTGTCTGGGTCATGCCGGAATTATTAGGCCGGCTTCCATTCCCCTCTGATGTAGCATAGAGGCTGCGGTAGTCGCGGCGCTGGGGGAAGAGACCGCATAAACCAGTGAAAGCTAGGGATGAGCCGAACACCCCCCGGTTCGCATCCAGAACATGCGAACGGACCTAAAGTTTGCGCAAACATTCAAACACCATTAAAGTCTATGGGACTCGAACGTGAGAAATCAAATGTGCGAATTTTAAAGGCTAATATGCAAGTTATTGTCCTAAAAAGGGTTTGGGGACCAGGGTCCTGCCCCAGGGTACATGTATCAATGCAAAAAAAGTTTTAAAAACTTCAGTTTTTTCAGGAGCAGTGATTTTAATGATTAGTGAAAAAATAAAAGTGAAATATTCCTTTAAATATCGTGCCTGGGGGGTGTCTATAGTATGCCTGTAAAGTGGTACATGTTTCCAGTGTTTAGAACTGTCCCTGCACAAAATGACATTTCTAACTGCTAGCGGCTTTAATGTAATGTGTGGTCCTGGCAATATGGATGAAAATCATTGAGAACCCCCCCCCCCCGCCCAGCTCATTACCAGCCCATTTGGGTCTTGTATGGATATTATGGGGAACACCGCATCCAAATTCAAAAAAGGAAAGGCGTGGGGCCCCCCAGGCCCTATATACTCTGAACAGAAGTATACAGTTCTTAACCACTTAACGACCGCTCACTGTATATATACGTCGGCAGAATGGCACCGACAGGCACAATCACGTAGAGCATACGTGATTGCCTTTGTATAGTTGGGGGGTCCAATCGGACCCCCCTCCTATACAGTGAGCGGTGGCTAAGTGTCCGGGAGCATTCCGGGATGAGGGGGCAGCCATTCGTTTCCGGCCACCCCCTCGCGATCGTTGCCGGCGAATGGAAATGCCCCCTCTGTCTGTGTCAGGCAGAGGAAGCAGGAGGAAGTGATGTCATCTCTGGTGCGGCGCTCACATATACCGAGCGCCGTACAAGAGAAGACATCAGGTCAGTGCACACAACACTACACTGACACCAGGACACATAGGGACATAAATCGCCCCCCCAGACACCCCCAGATCACCCCCCCAGCCCCCAGTCACAGTGTCACTGATTGCAGTGACCATTTATTTACTGATCACTGCAATCAGTGACATTTGTGACTGTAAAAGTGTCAGTACATTCAGTTTTAGGTTCAGTGTAGCCCCCTAACCCCCCCTAATAAAGGTTTAACCCCCTGATCACCCCCCAGATAACCCTTTCACCCCCTATCACCACTGTCGCTAAGCGATCATTTTTCTGATCGCTGTCTTAGCGTCAGTGATGCCGATCGGCAGCCAGTAATTTTTTTTAGGTTCGCCGCATGTTTTTATAGCGTCAGGTACCCCAATATATTATCTAATTAAGGTTTAACCCCCTTGATCGCCCCCCAGGTAACCCTTTCACCCCCTATCACCACCGTCGCTAAGCGACCGTTTTTCTAAACGCTGTCCTAGTGTCGGTGATGCAGATCGGTAGCCGGTAATTTTTTTAGGTTCGCCGCATGTTTTTATAGCGTCAGGTACCCTAATATATTATCTAATAAAGGTTTAACCCCCTTGATCGCCCCCCAGGTAACCCTTTCACCCCCTATCACCACTGTCGCTAAGCGATCGTTTTTCTAAACGCTGTCTTAGTGTCGGTGATGCAGATCGGTAGCTGGTAATTTTTTTTAGGTTCGCCGCAGGTTTTTATAGCGTCAGGTACCCCAATATATTATCTAATAAAGGTTTAACCCCCTTGATTGCCCCCCAGGTAACCCTTTCACCCCCTATCACCACTGTCGCTAAGCAATCGTTTTTCTAAACGCTGTCTTAGTGTCGGTGATGCAGATCGGTAGCCAGTAATTTTTTTTAGGTTCGCCGCAGGTTTTTATAGCGTCAGGTACCCCCATATATTATCTAATAAAGGTTTTAACCCCCTGATTGCCCCTAGTTAACCCTTTCACCAGTGATCACCATATAAGTGTTACGGGTGACGCTGGTTAGTTAGTTTGCTTTTTATAGTGTCAGGGCACCCGCCGTATATAACCCAATAAAGGTTTAACCCCCTGATCGCCCGGCGGGTGATATCAATTAGGTTTTAGCGTCAGATAGGGTCTGAGTCACACCCCAGGCAGTGTCAGGTTAGTGCCAGTAACGCTAACACCCACGTGTGAAGCATACACCCCCCTTAGTGGTATAGTATCTGAACAGATCAATATCTGATCTGATCAGATCTATACTAGCGTCCCCAGCAGTTTAGGGTTCCCAAAAACGCAGTGTTAGCGGGATCAGCCCAGATACCTGCTGGCACCTGCGTTTTGCCCCTCCGTCCAGCCCAGGCCACCCAAGTGCAGTATCGATCGATCACTGTCACTTACAAAACAAAAACACACATAACTGCAGCGTTCGCAGAGACAGGCCTGATCCCTGCGACTCCAGTGCTGTAGGAGGTGATTTCACCACCACAGTTAAATAAAAAAAGCATATATGCCGAAGCATTGGGGCAGCAGGAGCGGAGGAGCGATTTTGCTCCTAATGCCGCGTACATACGGTCGAAATTCCGACGGAGGCTTGCCCGTGGAAAAGTCCGACCATGTGTGTGCGGCATAACTTTTTTGCGGGAGGATGCCCCCATGCTTCGGCATATATAAATGGTGCGTGTATGCCCATCATTGGAAGTGGGTGGATGAAGGGCGGTATTCTAATGGTGGGCATACCCACCGATCAATCTCTTTTTTCGTTCAGCCAACTGGCTGCATGAAAAAAAAAGATTACAATACATGTCCAACAAGGACCAGCAACGTTGCTGGACTTTGAATGTTTATACCAGAATGATGCCTGCGGGTTTAGGTATCATCTTGGTATCATTATTTTCAGCCTGCGGCCGGCTTTCATGTAAAAGCAATCCTAGCGGCTAATTAGCCTCTGGACTGCTTTTACAAGCAGTGGGAGGGAATGCCCCCCCGGATATAAAAAGCGCCATTGGGAAAGCATTTTATCACACCGATCTTGGTGTGGTCAGATGCTTTGAGGGCAGAGGAAAAATCTAGGGTCTAGAAGACCCCAGTTTTTTAAAAAAAAAAGTACCTGTCACTACCTATTGCTATCATAGGGGATATTTACATTCCCTGAGATAACAATAAAAATGATAAAAAAAAAAAAATACTTGGAAGGAACAATTTAAAAATAAAATAAAAAAGCAAAATTAATAATAAAAAAAAAAACACCCCTGTCCTGCCCTGCTCTTGCCCAATGGCCAACGCAAGCGTCGGTCTGGCGTCATATGTAAACAGCAATTGCACCATGCATGTGAGGTATCACCGCGAAGGTCAGATCGAGCGCAGTCATTTTAGCAGTAGACCTCCTCTGTAAATCTACTGGGGTAACCTGTAAAGGCTTTTAAAGGCTTTTAAAAATGTATGTAGTTTGTCGCCAATGCGCGTTTGTGCGAAATTTTAAAGCATGTCGTGTTTGGTATCTATGTACTCGGCCTAAGATCATCTTTTTTATTTCATCAAACATTTGGGCAATATAGTGTGTTTTAGTGCATTAAAATTAAAAAAGTGTATTTTTTAACCCAAAAAATGCGTTTGAAAAATCGCTGCGCAAATACTGAGTAGAAAAAAAAATGCAACACCCACCATTTTAATCTGTAGGGCCTTTGCTTTAAAAATATATATAATGTTTGGGGGTTCAACATAATTTTCTTGCAAAAAAAAAAAATGTTTTCATGTAAACAAAAAGTGTCAAAAAGGGCTTTGTCTTCAAGTGGTTAGAAGAGTGGATGTAAGCTTCCTAATGTTGTGTATAAAATGCCAGAACAGTTCAAAACCCCCCCAAATGACCCCATTTTGGAAAGTAGACACCCCAAGCTATATACTGAGAGGCATATCGAGTCCATGGAATATTTTATATGTTGACACAAGTTGCGGAAAAACAACAATTTTTTTTTTTGCACAAAGTTGTCACTAAATGATATATTGCTCAAACATGCCATGGGCATATGTGGAATTACACCCCAAAATACATTCTGTTGCTTCTCCTGAGTACGAGGATACCACATGTGTGAGACTTTTTGGGAGCCTAGCCGCGTACGGGACCCCAAAACCAAGCACCGCCTTCAGGCTTTCTAAGGGTGTAAATTTTTGATTTCACTTCTCACTGCCTATCACAGTTTCGGAGGCCATGGAATGCCCAGATGGCACAAAACCCCCCCAAATGACCCCATTTTGGAAAGTAGACACCCCAAGCTATTTGCTGAGAGGTATTGTGAGTATTTTTCAGATCTCGCTTTTTGTCACAAAGTTTTGAAAATTGAAAAAAATAAATATATATATATATATTTTCTTTCTTCATTTTCAAAAACAAATGAGAGCTGTAAAATACTCGCCATGCCTCTCAGCAAATAGCTTGGGGTGTCTATATTCCAAAATGGGGTCATTTGGGGTGGTTTTGTGCTATTTTGGCATTTTATGGCCTTCGAAACTGTGATAGGTAGTGAGGAGTGAAATCAAAAATTTGCGCCCTTAGAAATCCTGAAGGCGGTGCTTGGTTTCCGGGGTCCCGTACGCGGCTAGGCTCCCAAAAAGTCCCACACATGTGGTATCCCCGTACTCAGGAGAAGCAGCAAAATGTATTTTGGGGTGCAATTCCACATATAACCATGGCATGTGTGAGCAATATATCATTTAGTGACAACTTTTTGGATTTTTTTTTTTTTTTTTGTCATTATTCAATCACTTAAGACAAAAAAAAATAAAAAATCAATGGGCTCAACATGCCTCTCAGCAATTTCCTTGGGGTGTCTACTTTCCAAAATGGGGTCATTTGGGGGGGTTTTGTACTGCACTGTCATTTTAGCACCTCAGGAAATGAGATAGGCAGTCATAAATTTAAAGCTGTGTAAATTTCAGAAAATGTACCCTAGTTTGTAAACTCTATAACTTTTGCGCAAACCAATAAATATACGCTTATTGACATTTTTGTTACTAAAAACATGTGGCTGAATACATTTTGGCCTAAATGTATGACTAAAATTGAGTTTATTCGATTTTTCTTATAACAAAAAGTAGAAAACACCATTTTTTTTCAAAACTTTCCGTTTATATCGCAAAAAATAAAAATTGCAGAGGCAATCAAATACCATTAAAAGAAAGCTCTATTTGTGGGAAGAAAAGGACGCAAATTTCGTTTGGGTACAACATTGCATGTCCGCACAATTTACAGTTAAAGCAGCGCAGTGCAAAATTCTGAATTCACCTCTGGTCCTTTAGCTACCAAATGGTCCGGGGCTTAAGTGGTTAAATAGAATCTGTTTGTAATTTTAAACTGGTACATTTTTAAAGTATAGCTCCAGCCAAAAAATCTATTTTTAAGCTTTTTGGATAACATAGGGAAGGGTTATCACCTCTGTAACATTTGTTTTGCTGTCTGTGCACCTGTTCAGAAGATTTCACCTCACTTTCTGTCCCAATGACAATTGGATTTAGAAAATTTGAGGTTTTTATGGAAACAAGGATTGGTGAAAAAGCATCAGTGGAGAGGAGACACCTTTTTCCCTTCCTAGGGGTAGATTTCCTCTCACTTCCTGTTGTCTCCCTCCGTTTGTAAGTAGGAGTCATTTGAAAGCCAGATGTTTGAAAGTAGGGGCCTGCCCTATGTAATCTGCAGAAATTTGGGCCTTAGGTGTTGGTGTTGCCACAACACTGTAAGCCCTCACAGTTCCTCTTGGTGGGCGCAGGAACGGGCCCTGCTGTGAAATATTAGATCAAGAATTGTAATTACATGCCCCTGTTGAACAGGGGCAGAAAAATTGGACCTTAGGCACTGGTGCTGGTGCCACAACACTGTGAAAATGGGGGGCGTAATGGCGCTTGCTAAAAACAAATCCCTTTAATTAAAGTGCAACCAAGTGGGTATATAATAAAGTTAAAAAATATAAAGGCTAAATAGTCTGTGATGTAATAGCATCATACACAATATGTATAAAAGAATAATCCAATAAAGTGCTCCAATAATAAAGGCAAAAAATCCCATGCAATAGATCCTATGCAAAGGTATAAACAACAAATGTGAGTCTCAGTAAAAAATACAAATCTTCTGTGCAAAAATAGATATCTGATACCAATAAAGTGCAAATAGTGAGTCTGTGTAGTCAAAAATTAAATGAATAAAGTATCCAAAAATACAATAAAAATTGAGTCTCTGTGCAGTATAAAAAATATAAAATCCAAAGTAGTAGTGCAGAACAGATCCACCATCCGCAAGTGGCTAATCACATGCAGGTGCTTCTATACATGTGCTCTAATCCAAGTGCCCACATTTCCCCCAGCCTCTCACCTTGGCTGGCTTGTAAACAAGCCTCTTCAGTTGACTCAATGGCAGATGCAGCTCCTCAGCAAGATTGATATGCCTCAATGGCTATGGATCCCGGAGTGACCATGAGATTCCTCTGCATCAGTAAATGCTTTGGAGTGGGGCACTAGGTTCTCAGAAGTGAGATAAAACACAGGGGGGCTCCCATAGTGTGATACCATTCAAAATATTTATTTAAAACAACATGGAAACACTTGCATCCATTACTGTTCAACAGACGCATGTTACATAGTTACATAGTTAGTCAGGTTGAAAAAAGACAAAGTCCATGCAGTTCAACCATAAAAAAATAACTAAAATAAAATAAAAAAATATCGTGCAATCCCATATACCCAATTCTATACCCACAGTTGATCCAGAGGAAGGCAAAAAACCCCAGCAGAGCATGATCCAATTTGCTAGAGCAGGGGAAAAAATTCCTTCCTGATCCCCCGAGAGGCAATCGGATTTACCCTGGATCAACTTTACCTAGAACTGTTAGTACTCAGTTATATTATGTACATTTAGGAAAGTATCCAGGCCTTTCTTAAAGCAATCTACTGAGCTGGCCAGAACCACCTCTGCAGGGAGTCTGTTCCACATTTTCACAGCTCTTACTGTGAAGAAACCTTTCCGCATTTGGAGATGAAATCTTTTTTCTTCTAGACGTAAAGAGTGCCCCCTTGTTCTCTGTGTTGACCGTAAAGTGAATAACTCATCACCAAGTTCACTATATGGACCCCTTATATATTTGTACATGTTAATCATATCCCCCCTTATTCTCCTCTTCTCAAGAGTGAATAAATTCAGTTCCTCTAATCTTTCTTCATAGCTGAGCTCCTCCATGCCTCTTATCAGTTTGGTTGCCCTTCTCTGCACTTCCTCCAGTTCCCCGATATGCTTTTTGAGAACTGGTGCCCAAAACTGAACTGCGTGTTCCAGATGAGGCCTTACTAATGATTTGTACAGGGGCAAAATGATATCTCTCTCTCTGGAGTCCATACCTCTCTTAATACAAGAAAGGACTTTGCTCGCTTTGGAAACCACAGCTTGGCATTGCATGCCATTATTGAGCTTATGATCTACCAAAACCCCCAGATCCTTCTCCACTACGGATCCCCCCAGTTGCATTCCCCCTAGTATGTATGATGCATTCATATTCTTAGCCCCCAAGTGCATAACTTTACATTTATCAACATTAAACCTCATCTGCCACATAGTCGCCCAATTAGACAGGGCATCGAGGTTGGCTTGTAAATTGGAGACATCTTGTAAGGACGTTATTCCACTGCATAGCTTGGTGTCATCTGCAAAGACAGAAATGTTACTTTTGATCTCAGACCCAATATCATTTATAAAGATATTAAAAAGTAAGGGTCCCAGCACTGAACCTTGGGGTACACCACTGATAACCTTAGACCTTTCAGAGTAAGAATCATTAACTACTACTCTCTGAATTCTGTCTTTTAGCCAGTTTTCTATCCATTTACAAACTGATATTCCCAATCCTGTAGACTTTACCTTACACATGAGCCGTGTGTGGGGAACTGTATCAAACGCTTTTGCAAAATCCAAGTATACCACGTCCACAGCCATGCCTCTGTCCAAGGTTTTACTTACCTCTTCATAATCTCATACAAACATAGGCACTTCCGCTCTTGGCCGCTGGGCGGAAGTAATGTCACCACTGGCTCTCCTCCCTAGTCCCTTACGCGTTACGTGGCTGTACACACCACTTAATCATAGGGTATCTGCAACCCCTCACAGATACTATAGTTGGAGTGCAGGAATGAGCCCTGCTGCAAAGTATTGCAGCAAAAATTATAATTACACGCCCCTGTTAAACAGGGGCAGAAAAATGGGGCCTTAGCCACTGGTGGCAGTGCCCAGAACCAAAAATGTTCTTACAAGCTATCAACATGAACATTGAGGAGGAAGAGGATAGTCACTCAGCATAACAGGATAGTCACTCAGCATCAGCATAGGCAGTCTTGAAGGGATCTCACATTTTAAAAAAAAAATATTCAGTTACATCAGCATCAGGTGCTTGGTAGCTGGTGATCCAAGACTGATTCATTTTTATGAAGGTCAGCCGATCGTCCGAGTCGGTGGACAGGCGCACCCTGTGATCGGTTACAAAGCCTCCAGCAGCACTGAATGTGCGTTCCGAAAGAACGCTGGATGCAGAACAGGCCAGTAGCTCAATTGCATACTGTGCAAGCTCTGGCCAGTGATCCATCCTCAAGACCCAGTAACCCAGAGTATTTTCAGTGGTAAAGGTGTCCAAGTCTGATCTTGCCCCTAGGTATTCCTGCACCATGTAAATCAGACACCGTTGATGGTTGCTGGAACCGATCATACCTTTGGGCTGCGGACTAAAAAATTGTCTGAACGCATCGGTCAGACGGCCACCTTCTCCACCGCTCCTTCTGTGACTGACCGAAGCCTCAGCAACACATTGTCCAGAACCAGGAATTTGTAACCTCCCAGGCTCTGGAAACGCGTTGCACAAACCTTTCTGCAAGGCCTCCCGAAGATGTTTCATCCTCTGCTCCCTCTGCAACGGCTGGATAAGGTCCACAACCTTACCCTTGTAACGTGGATCAAGGAGGGTTGCCAGCCAGTAATGATCCCTCTCCTTGATACCACGAATACGAGGATCTTTCGCAGGCTTTGCAGGATTAGGGAGGCCATGCAGCGTAGGTTTGCTGAGGCATTCGGTCCGGAATCCTCTGGGTCACTAAGGACGACATGATCCACAGCCACCTCCTCCCAGACACGTACAAGTCCATGGGTTTCTGGGGACTGTAAATGATCCCTTGAAGACTGCTGCTGATGCTGAGTGCTAGGCTCCACCTCCATGCTGATACAATCCTCCTCCTCGTCTTCTTCCTGTGTGATTGGCGGGCCCGCAGAAACACTGTCTTTATAAAGGGGGCCTTGAGAGGTAAGGAAGTCCTCCTCTTCCTTCCTCTGTTCTGCCTCAAGTGCCCTGTCCATTATTCCACGCAGCGTGTGCTCCAACAGGTGGACAAGAGGGACAGTGTCACTGATGCATGCACTGTCACTGCTCACCATCCTTGTGGCCTCCTCAAATGGTGACGGGACAGTGCATGCATCCCTGATCATGACCCACTGGCGTGGCAAAAAAAAAAACAAGCTCCCCTGACCCTGTCCTGGTGCCGTAGTCACACAGGTACTCATTGATTGCCCTCTGCTGCATGTGCAGCCGCTGCAGCATGGCCAACGTTGAGTTCCACCTGGTGGGCATGTCACAGATTAGGCGGTTCTTGGGCAAGTTAAATTCCTTTTGGAGGTCAGCCAGCCGAGCACTGGCATTATATGACCGGCAGAAATACACACAGACTTTCCTGGCCTGCCTCAGGACATCCTGTAAGCCCGGGTACCTGTCCAAGAACCGCTGCACCGCCAAGTTAAGGACATGAGCCAAACGGGGCACATGAGTCAGCTGTCCCTGTCGGAGGGCGGAGAGGAGGTTGGTGCCATTGTCGCAAACCACCATTCCTGGCTTAAGCTGGCGTAACGTCAACCACCTCTGAGCCTGCCCCTGCAGAGCTGACAGAATCTATGCCCCAGTGTGGCTCTTGTCCCCCAAGCACACCAGCTCAAGCAACGCATGGCATCTTTTTTCCTGCGTACTTGCATAGCCCCTTGAACGCCTACGGAGCACCGCTGGTTCCGAGGACAAATCAGCAGAGGAAGAGGCCATGGAGGAAGAAGAAGTGGAGGGGGTGGAGGAGAGAGGTGTGTCAGAATCACCACTAGTAGCATTTTTGGAGGCGTGGTGGCGGAACAACCTCCAACACTAATGCACCCTGTCCTGCATCCTTCCCAGCTGCCAGCAGAGTCACCCAGTGCGCCATGAAAGATAGGTAATGTCCCTGTCCATGCCTGCTGGACCATGAGTCAGCGGTAATATGCACCTTACCGCTGACCGCCCTGTCCAGCGAGGCCAAGACATTGCCTTCCACATGCCGGTAGAGAGCCGGAATCACCTTCCGTGAAAAATGTGGCGTTTGGGAACCTGCCACTGAGGTACCACACATTCCACAAACTCACGGAAGGGGGCAGAGTCTACCAACTGAAAAGGCAGCAGTTGAAGTGCTAGCAATTTAGCCAAGCTAGCATTCAACCGCTGGGCATGTGGATAGCTGGGAGCGATTTTCTTTCGCCGGTGTAGCAACTGGGGCAGGGAAATTTACCTGGTACAATCGGACGTTGGTGTACCGATAGCAGATTGCCCGCAAGTACTTGGCAGTGGCACACCTAATTCTACACCTTCATGCCTCTCAGTGCAGGTTTTTGAGAGGACTTAAGGTATAGTGGGGTTGGAGATCCCAGCTGATGAGGAGCAAGGAGAGGTCCGCTTTGTTCTTTGGTGTGGGTCTTTTATGTACGCTTGCCAACGGACTGCATAGCAGGTCAACATATGTCTGGTCAAGCATGTGGTGCCCAAGCGGCTGCTGTTTTGGCCACGCTTGATAAGCTTCAGACATATGTTGCAAATACCAATGGTGCGATCTGCTGCACATGTCTGAAAAAAGGCCCACACCAAAGAACTTTTGGAAAAACGTGCAGATTCAGCAGCGCCCTGCACATGCGGAGCTCTGCGGTGTGATGCAGTCGGTTGGCTTCCCTTAAGCTGGCCCCTGGAGGGCATCCTGCCTTGTTGGAGATGTTCCTCCTCCTCCTCCTCTCTCCTATCAGGCACCAACGTAGAGTCAGTGACCTCATAATCCCATCCCTCCTCGTCACTGGAGCAAACCTGGCAGTATGCTGCAGCTGGGGGAACATGACTGACAGTTTGTTGTCCTTCTTGGGCACCCCCTCTGTCTGGGCTCACATTACTGCCTTCCTCAAGCTGGGTACCATCATCGGAGCCTTCAAACCGCTGCGCATCCTCCTGCAGCATGTACGCAACACTGCAGTCGAACAGTTCGGGGGACTCCTCCGTGCATGATGGTGGGGCTAGGGAAGGAGTAATTGATAACCTTGAGCCGATGGAATAGGCTGCTTTGGCACCTGCATTGGCAGCCAAGGTAGCCTGGGTGACAGAGGATGAGGATGGCTTGGTCATCCACTGACACAGAGCCAGCTTGCCCTCTTTTATTGGCCTGTGTGTGTCTGCCTCTCCTTGTTGGCCTTCGAGCCATACTTTATTTGATGTATTGGAATAGGTAGGTACACAAGGAATGGCCTGCAGTGAGATGTAGCTGTACAAAGCTGGGATCTATATATATACAGGTCCTTCTCAAAAAATTTGCATATTGTGATAAAGTTCATTATTTTCTGTAATGTACTGATAAACATTAGACTTTCATATATTTTAGATTCATTACACACAACTGAAGTAGTTCAAGCCTTTTCTTGTTTTAATATTGATGATTTTGGCATACAGCTCATGAAAACCCAAAAATCCTATCTCAAAAAATTAGCATATCATGAAAAGGTTCTCTAAACGAGCTATTAACCTAATCATCTGAATCAACTAATTAACTCTAAACACCTGCAAAAGATTCCTGAGGCTTTTAAAAACTCCCAGCCTGGTTCATTACTCAAAACTGCAATCATGGGTAAGACTGCCGACCTGACTGCTGTCCAGAAGGCCATCATTGACACCCTCAAGCAAGAGGGTAAGACACAGAAAGAAATTTCTGAACGAATAGGCTGTTCCCAGAGTGCTGTATCAAGGCACCTCAGTGGGAAGTCTGTGGGAAGGAAAAAGTGTGGCAGAAAACGCTGCACAACGAGAAGAGGTGACCGGACCCTGAAGAAGATTGTGGAGAAGGACCGATTCCAGACCTTGGAGGACCTGCGGAAGCAGTGGACTGAGTCTGGAGTAGAAACATCCAGAGCCACCGTGAACAGGCGTGTGCAGGAAATGGGCTACAGGTGCCGCATTCCCCAGGTCAAGCCACTTTTGAACCAGAAACAGCGGCAGAAGCGCCTGACCTGGGCTACAGAGAAGCAGCACTGGACTTTTGCTCAGTGGTCCAAAGTACTTTTTTCGGATGAAAGCAAATTTTGCATGTCATTCGGAAATCAAGGTGCCAGAGTCTGGAGGAAGACTGGGGAGAGGGAAATGCCAAAATGCCTGAAGTCCAGTGTCAAGTACCCACAGTCAGTGATGGTCTGGGGTGCCATGTCAGCTGCTGGTGTTGGTCCACTGTGTTTTATCAAGGGCAGGGTCAATGCAGCTAGCTATCAGGAGATTTTGGAGCACTTCATGCTTCCATCTACTGAAAAGCTTTATGGAGATGAAGATTTCATTTTTCAGCACGACCTGGCACCTGCTCACAGTGCCAAAACCACTGGTAAATGGTTTACTGACCATGGTATTACTGTGCTCAATTGGCCTGCCAACTCTCCTGACCTGAACCCCATAGAGAATCTGTAGGATATTGGGAAGAGAAAGTTGAGAGACGCAAGACCCAACACTCTGGATGAGCTTAAGGCCGCTATCGAAGCATCCTGGGCCTCCATAACACCTCAGCAGTGCCACAGGCTGGTTGCCTCCATGCCACGCCGCATTGAAGCAGTCATTTCTGCAAAAGGATTCCCAACCAAGTATTGAGTGCATAACTGAACATAATTATTTGAAGGTTGACTTTTTTTGTTTTAAAAACACTTTTCTTTTATTGGTCGGATGAAATATGCTAATTTTTTGAGATAGGATTTTTGGGTTTTCATGAGCTGTATGCCAAAATCATCAATATTAAAACAAGAAAAGGCTTGAACTACTTCAGTTGTGTGTAATGAATCTAAAATATATGAAAGTCTAATGTTTATCAGTACATTACAGAAAATAATGAACTTTATCACAATATGCAAATTTTTTGAGAAGGACCTGTGTGTATATATATATATATATATATATATATATATATATATATATATACTGCAGCTAACTGAATCAACTGCCTTCCTGTAGAATATTAGCAAGAGAACAATAAGAATGGTCTGCAGTGAGATCTAGCTGAACACTATGCACAGGATATAGTACTTTATATACTGCAGCTTAGCTCAATCAACTGTCTGCCTGTATTATTAGGAAGAGAACAGGAATTGTCTGCAGTCAGCTTTACCTGCACACTGTGCCCAGTATACAGTACACTGACTTAATATACTGCAGCTTAGCTCAATCAATTGCCTGCTTGTATTATTAGGAAGAGAACAGGAATTGTCTGCAGTCAGCTTTACCTGCACACTGTGCCCAGTATACAGTACACTGACTTAATATACTGCATGTTAGCTCAATCAATCAACTAAGGAAAAAATAAGGGGTGTGGCGCCAACAGATAATTAAGTGAATGGTCAATGCAGCCACTAGATTAGTGGATACTAACTGATACAAGTGAAGTGATATAGGGCGCAAACGACCATGTGTAATATTAATAAAAACACTTTCTGCAATCAATCAACAAAGCAAATATATAAAGTCCATATATAAACAAAAATCAGATATAATGTGTCCTGGCAAATTTCTTCTGTATATCCAGTCACCGTGATTTTTCTAACATGTGCAAATAACACTTAATAAAGTGCTTCACTCGAAGTGATAATGGTTGAACTCTCACCAGAAATCTTTGGCCACTAGGTGACCCACAAGCATGTAATACAGGGTGTCTGTGGCCTCCAGGAATCGCACGACAGATCGCATCAGATAACCATCGATTCTCCCATCCAATCAGCATCAAAGTGTATATGGTGTCAAGCTCTTATCCCCAGAATCTGCAGATATTTGGCTCCGCCAAACAGAGCCACCAAAAGCCAATATAGTGCAATAACTTCTTTTTAATATTAAAATCAGCGCTTACAGTTCATGCATGTATGCCAGATGCAGCAAACAATCATGCGCAGCTTCAGGGAAAGTGTGAGCCAGTCTGTCCCCAATGGATCACTCTATGGGCAGGCAGTATATGTCAGCATGAATCCTCAGCTGTGTGCTTCAACAAAACGGAAGAGGAGGACTCCTGTACTGTTCTATAGAGCCTCGATTTCAATGCATTTTGTGCTTGTCCCGCACATCATCAGGAAATTTCCTGATGACGTGCGTGACAAGCACGAAATGCATTGACATTGTGACACTGTGCCCAGCATACAGTACACTGACTTAACATACTGCAGGTTAGGTCAATCAACTGCCTGCCTGTATTATTAGGAAGAGAACAGGAATTGTCTGCAGTCAGCTTTACCTGCACACTGTGCCTAGTATACAGTACACTGACTTAATATACTGCAGCGAGAATAACAGGAACGCTCTGCAGTGAGGTCTAGCTAAACTGTATACAGTATACAGTATATATATATATATATATATATATATATATATATATATATATATGAAAAGCGTGTAATGCATATATATACTAAATATACTGGAATACTGGATCTAACTAGCTCAATCAACAGCCTGCTCAATCTATTGCTAACTGAAATAAAACAACAATCTCTCTCTCTCTCTGTCTTTAAGTACGCCGCAGGAACACACTACACAAGGCCGACACGCAGGCGGCCTTTTATAGTGTGGGGCGTTTACTTAATCCCCTGAGCCATGATTGGCCAAAGTCACCCTGCCTTTGGCCAATTATGGCTCTCTGTGCTGACGGCGTTGTGATTGGCCAAAGCATGCGGGTCATAGTGCATGCTTGGCCAATCATCAGCCAGCAATGGACTGCGATGACGCAGTGCATTATGGGCCGTGACGCGCAACTCAAATTTGGCGCGAATGACCCATAAAGTTCGAGCTTCGTTGAACGAGCGAACAGCCGATGTTCGAGTCGAAATCATGTTCGACTCGAACTCGAAGCGGATCCCTAGTGACAACTGGTCCCACGGGGTTACTAATGCATCTTGTCCCGTATGCAAGTGGATCCTTTGTCCTAGACATAAAGCTGCCCAACTTCTTGTTGAAATGGACGCCCATAAATCTTTTGCCCAGGGTACCCCTTCTCTGGCTTCTGATCAGAAAAAAGAGATCGGGGAGTAGAGGCCATACACCCGGGGAAAATTGTTGACAGTTCCAGAGAACCACCTGCCAATTCTCCATTTCACGACCGGCAAGGCACAAGCTCCTCTGCCCAAGCCAGAACATGGCTCACTTCCTTCTGGCTGCGTGACTTCTAGTATCTCCTTGGTAAACAAAGTCAACCACTGATGTGGCATTGTCGGATTGTACTCTGACAGAATAAACCTGCAACCTAAACGCCCAGGCGATTAAGCCAGATGTGTTATCCGAAGCTTTCGACCTTTAATGGCTAGAAAGTTAACGGACAAGGCTCTCTTGGAGCTAGACCACCTCCCCTGGGCAGTGGTCTCTTCCAGGACTGGTCTCCATCCCTTCATCGCCACTACCTCTCAGGTAACCGTCACGAAGGATCTTCCTTTCTGCCAAACTTTTTGGTTAAGAACTACCAACTGAGACTCCAGCGTATCTGTGGGACCATACCCTTTGGATAATGCCAGGTTAGGATCAAGCAGGCTTGAATGAAACTGAGGATAGGGAACCTCTTTCAATAAAGCCACCATCCCTAGCACCTTAAGAAAAAGGTGAATGTAAGGAACTCTTCCTTGCCTTGACCACATTGACCAGATTTCTTATAGTGCTGACTTTGTCTGAAGCAAGAAAAAAACTCTCCAAGCTCCTTATCGAACGTACGAATGTACCCTTAGTGCCCGTTCACACTACCGCGAGTTGGGATCCGACTTGTGTCGCCCCAAGTTGCGCGACATGAGAAATTACATTAAAGTGAATGAGAGCCGTCTTAATGCACACTACTGAAGTCGCTCCGACTTCAGAAAAGGTTTCTGTACTACTTCAAGGTGACTTCTAGGTGACTTGTACCCATTGATTTCAATGGAAGTCACCTCCAAGGTCGGATCAGTGTCTTAACTGAAGCAAATTTACAGGAAGAGAAAATGTTTTTCTCAGGCAAACCTCTCCCTCCCACAGAGCTGATTATTGTTTGATTGGCCACTGGCAAAGCTGCCTGTCTTGGAGGCGACTTTAAGTTGCCTCGAAGTTGCCTTGAAGTTGCCTCGCAAAGTCGTGCCGACTTTCATGACGCTGTAGTGTGAACCGGCACTTAGACTGGGATCCTAATCCAGGAGTTCCAGATACTTGACCATGCTGGACACAATTAGGTCCAGCTATGCTACTGACTGATCTATCAGCAGCAGATTGCCTCGGTATGAAATTACTGCTATACCCTGGGCCTTTAGTCCTGCTAGAGGCGGGCTCTAGCACCTTGTAAACCCGGGCACGGTGGCTAACCCAAAGCGTGAGACCACCAACCGGAAGAGGTGCTGTCCCCCTGCGAGACGCAGACAACCTCTTGAAGTCCCATGTAAATAAACACAAATGGCTCCCCATATGTGTAAGTGGCAAGTGTTTGAAGCTAAATGCTTCCATGGAAGCGTGCATTCATGGAAGCATGAACTTGTACAAATATGTTTTAGGCAAAAACATAAAAAGTTTGTACCGTATACCCACATATATATAGCACGTGTGCTATGGAACGGGCATCTTGCGGGCAAGCATGCGTTTATGAACGTGTTTATGCAACATCACACAACATGTATCCATGCAGACACGTATTCTTATGTGAACATAAGGAATCCTGTATAATTTAAAGAATACTTAAATTATCATGCCTTATTATGCAACCATGCAAAATCTAGGCAATCATGCAACTTATGATTCAGCATCTTGATGCGATCAAAAATTTTATGCATATTAAGCACTACTGTGCGAACAAGTACCCTTGTGAGACCAAAGATTCTTGAGTGATCAGGCACCCTTGTGCGATTCAGCATCTTTTATGCAATCAAGCATTTTTATGCGATTTTAGGCATCCCTGTGAAACAAGCCTCTTCGTGCGATTAAGTACTCTTGGGTAACCAAGGACTTTGTGAGATCAAGCACCTTTGTGCGACCCTGCATCTTTATGCAATCAAGCATCTTTATGCGATTTTAGGCATTTTTGTGCAAACAGGCCTCTTCGAGCGACTTAAGCACTTTAATGTGACCAAGCATCCTCATGCGACTATGTAAAGACATGTCAATCCATCAAACAGAAAACATGTATCTTATGCAAACATGTGGGCTGGTAAAAGAGGAAGTTATCCTCCACAAATGTGCGTTTCCGCAATCATGCGATTTAGATTTTGTCTCTTGCTATGCACAAGAAAAGAACTTTAAACTCCTCTCCATGTGGTACAGGGACCCTCTTTCCCTACATATGATATTCCCATACTTACCAGCCACCTGTTAAAGATGTGGCTCAGCTGAGGGTTCTTATCTCCACCTCTGGTGGGAGTGCACTGGGATTCAACCCTTTTGGTCTCAATTTTTTTCTATCTATGATGAGTCCTTGACACCCATTCTGGAGATAGCACTCCTGTCCATGCTACCGGGCTGGATGGCATTGCAAAAGCAGAGCCTATAATGTTTTTTCTTATCGGCTGCAAGGCAATTAATCCCTTTGTTTTGGAAAACAGCTGTTACCCCTTCTTTATCCTTATGGGTTTCTACTGTAATTTGTATCATACGTATGGAAGAGATGTTAGCCTTGGATAATGATACGTTTGAGAAATACAAGATTCTATGGCATGTCTGGCTTGACTTCTCTACCTCGGATACATTGAAACGCATGCTATTACCTAGTGATCAGTCAGGAATCACACCGTGACCACCCCCCCCCCCCCCCCACTGTCTGGTCCAGGGAATTTGCTCAAGTTTCCCTCAACCCTTCCTCTACAGGCCTTCTGGGGGCCACTTATCTTTCTCTCTCCCTCCTCTTCTTCTTCTGAAGCCTTGTACACACGACCAATTTTCTCGTCAAAAAACGACAAGAAAACTGCCGAGAGAGCTTTCTTGCAGAGAAAAACGTTCGTGTGTATGGTTTCTCGTCAAGAAAATTTCCGGGAATCTCGACGAGAAAAATAGAGAACCTGCTCTCTATTTTCTCGTCAGGATTCTCGATTTTCTCGTCGGGTGTCTCGTCGGCCTGTTTTGGGACGAGAAAACCGTTCGTGTGTATGCTTTTCCGAGTCTTAAAAAATCGCGCATGCTCAGAATCAAGTATGAGACGGGAGCGCTTCTTCTGGTAAAACAAGCCTTCGTAAAGGAGATAGCACATTCGTCACGCTGTAAATTATTGCATCGTTTAAATGTTGCGCATTTAAATCTTCTTTAGAATGGTACAATAATGAAAAATAAAGAACTTGTTTTGCTGCTGATATTCACACCGAGTTCTGACTAACTATTTTAAACATTTTACATGCTAATCTCATGAATATTTTGCTGTATTATATAGAGCAAGATCTCCTTAATATTTTTCTTTTTTAAATTTGGAATACAGATCTTCATTTTAAATTATTCTTTATTTTATACTGATCTCCATGATTTAAATTTTTATTTTTGTTGTGTCAAGTTTACCCCTTATGTTTTTTTATCTTGTTTTTTTCGACCTTCAAGGAGATTGTTTGGTGTTATCTGTCCCTTTTATTTTATTTGTTAAAATGTATCTGCCTACTCCAAAGCGAAATTTTTAATTTTTAGAAAAACACATAGTCAAGTAATAACTGTAAAAAAAAAACATTTGTTCTGGTATATAACAAAATAAATAGAAGGCAGCGCTGGAGAACCTGCTGCCATTTGTGCATCCATGGGACACCAGAACATACATCAACCCTGTGTGGACAATAAAATTGGGAGCTTGACAAGCACATCAGTTGTGAGCACAATCTGATGCTGGACTCCCAGAGGTCAGGAACAGCAGCAGGTGTTATATATGTCCAAAGTCTGTGGTACTACAACAGGCTGCCTTCTGTCAGACCACATTGAAGCAAGGCCATCACTTCCTGGTCTTCTTGGCAGCCTTCCCTGCAGCCTTCCCTGCATCCTTCCTTGCAGCCTTCCTTGCAGCCTTCCTTTTGCGTGTGGCTGGAGGCTGTGCCACTGGAGGTGTACTTGTGTCAAGAAGAGGAGAAGGAGGTGGAGGAGAAGAAGAAGGTGGAGGAGGAGGAGGAGGAGGTTGAGGTTGTGTAAGCTGGGTGACCTCATATATGGCCATATTGGGGGTAATTCTCCCCATCACCCCCTTGTTCAGTAAGGTGATCAGCAGGGGCTCGCATAGGAGGCGTTGTTCCATGCTCATCACATTGAATTTGGCCCCAACTAGGCCGGCAATGGCCTCTTCGGTGGATGTTGGCTCCTGGAGGGTGGCATGTGCCTCTCTAATCAGGGCCATTGCTGCCTCACTTGTGCTCCTGTCCCTCCTGGTTCTTTTTGGAAGGCGGATGGGAGGCACCTGAGATCTGGTCCTGCTACTTGCCCCGGCCACCTCCTGTCTGCCACTGGGCCCAGCCACCTCCTGTGTGCCACTGGGCCCTGCCACCTGCTGGCTCACAGTGGGCCCTGCCACCTGCTGGCTCACAGTGGGCCCTGCCACCTCCTGGCTCACAGTGGGCCCTGCCACCTCCTGGCTCACAGTGGGCCCTGCCTTCTCCTGGCTCACGGTGGGCCCTGCCTCCTCCTGCCTGACACTTTCCAGACCCTCCTCCTGGCTGTCATCCTGTGTATGAAAAAGGGACATAGTTTTAGTTTTTTGTTCATCATTTACACACAATTTTTAGCTCATGACTGTTGCAAATTGAAGGTAAATCAATAGAAAAGACTATTATTATGACCCCATCAGTTTTCATTCTTCTCCCCCAATTTTTGGGCCACTACTGTCTATTGATATTTAGATCACTTTTTGGTCCAATTTTTTTGGGGTATTTACATATTAATTATTTTTTTGCTGCATTAATTTTATCTCAAGAAATGTTTATAAAATACTATACCTGGCTCCAGATGTCCAAATCAGGTTCTTCCAGGATGGCTGCCTCCTCTTGCTCCAGAGAAGGCTCAGGTTGGCTGCAGGGTAGTCTGGGGGGAAGACTGGACAGTGATGGCCTTGGCTCAATGTGGTCATCCAGAAAGGACATCCTGCTGTAGTACCACAAAATCGGGACATAGACATCTTTTGCTGCTGCTCCTGACCTCTGAGAAGCCAGGACCCTAAAGCACTCAGTCCTGTATGTGCCTCTCAAGCTCCCAATTTTACTGTCCACCTGTTGTGTGGTTGCTGTGGGTATCTTGGTCTGCACAAATGGGAGCAAGGTCTCCAGCGCTGCTTTCCTCACACCTTTTTTGCGGTGAATGGGGTTTTTGGTCTCCCACAGAGCGAGCAGCTCCCTTACCCGGTCAATAAATTCACCCAGAAATTCCCTATCGCTGAAAGCATTCATTTTTGGTCTGCAAGCCAAAACACAAGACAAAAAAAGGAATGTCAGTCACACAGTCTAAACTCCTGAAAATCTTATTCCCCATATATATCCTCAAACAATCTCTAGGCAGTATAGGCCACCTATTTCACAAAAGTATAAAATCACATACCTTCATTCTCACGTCCGTCACTTTTCCTCCTCTCTCCGCACACAGAACGTAGTAACGTCACATGTGTGTTTGCTTTATATACACTACGCATGCGTTAAACTCCGCACATGTCGCTCCGCACACGTCGCCCGCCCATGACGTTCACATTATCAACTTTTCCCCGCCCCTTCTCTTTCGGCGCGCAGACAGATATGGCGGAGTCACAGCAGGTGTCTGCTAATTCATCAAATAACGATGATGAGACCAGCCCGGACCGTGAAACGTCACGATCAAGGAGGAGATTCAAGGCATCTAATATGTCTTACGCAGAGATGGCGGAGATGGTGGACATATTGCAAAAGTCGGATTATGATGCAAAGCATGGGCCGTATAAACAACCTAATCTAAGGAAGGCCAAAATTATGAAGAAAGTAGTGAAAAGTCTGAAAAAGAATTTCGGGGTGAAACGATCAAAGGAGCAGCTTAGAAAGAGGTGGTCTGACCTCAAACTGAGGGAGCCGGAGCAGTTAAGGAGCATTAAGAGAATGCTAAAAAAGTAAGTACTTTTCCTGTGTTCCTATTATTGTATTTCTGAACTTGCATGTTGCTCCATGTTGTTGCTTTTTCCTATTGTACCTTAGAAAATGTCATCTCTCAAAATTTTGTGGGCCCAGTAATCGTTCGTTACAGACACATCGTTCGCCCACTACATACGATGTTTTGCGAAGATACAGGGTTCCAATAATTTCGAGACATGCCTGTTTTTATTCCATAAATGTTAGTACATTGTTGTCTAGATGATGTGTTTGGAAATATAATGAAATGCAAACTTGAATCAGTGTAAAGGAGTGGACAATCAGCAGCTGTTTCCACATCTGCACTCTGGAGCACTATAGTGTGGCCCAACAGAACAACCTTTTTAGGGTGCCCCACACAGGTGCATCAGTGTATTTTTGGGGTGCCTCCATGTGTACAACTTGTCATAAAAAGGTGAATAGTCAAGATTTGTATATTTTTAAATAATGTCTTCAGCTTGTAACTCGGCCCAAACAGACATTTGTACCCCACTTCCAAGCAATGTATCATGTTCCTATTTTTTATATAAAATATCTGTGTGCTAAGTATACCTTTTGTTTCATTCTCATAGAGGAGAGAAGACTGGGAGGACACCCCTCCAGGGAGCACAGGAATCCCACACCTTCTAAAGAACCCCAACCTCACCAAGAACACCAACCTGAGGATGTTGAGGAACTAGAAGAAGTGGAGGAAGGAGAGGTGGATGACGTGGCGGAACTTGTCACCACAACAGGTCAGTGTCTGTCACCACAGCCTCAGGTAAGAGATGTAGGCCTGCAGAGTTATAATTCCTTTTGTATTTTTTTTATAGGGGATGAAAATGTTGGTGTGAAAGAAAGTCCGCGTTTCTCTGGTGAGAGTGCCCTACGAATCATCCAGCAAGTTTTGGAGTGTAGTACAGAACTGGACAGAATTAAGCAAAAAATGAATGTTATGGAGCAAACCTTTAAGGACATCATAGATGTTTTGGGGTGAATTGAATAAGGCACAAACCCCCCTTTTTCTATTTTTCTATTTTTATTCCCCAAATTTTTCACTTTTTAGACAATCAATCAAGCCAAAATTTGAAGATGCACACAGTGTGTCAACATGTGCCATCTGCCATCAGGGGATATCCATGTACGGGTTTTGGGGGTGCAACCCCTTCCTCGCATCTCAAGTAGGTGAAAGGAAGAAGGGTTTGCACCCCCAAAACACGTCCATTGATCACCCATGATGGCAGATAGCACATGTTGACAATAGGGATCAGGAGGGAAAAAACCCTTTTTAAAAACACTCTAAATTGTGTGCATCTTCAAATTTTGGCTTGGTCAGGGGTGCCAACACCCCATATTATGACGGGCAGATTGAGACATTTTTCGTTAAATAGAATGTCTGATATTGCCAAGAGGTTTACAATGTTGTAGTTTGTTGGATGGTAATGATAGTTTTGTATTTTCTTACACCAAAAAAAGGCCTGTTTCTGGCCAAACAAAAAAAACAAAAAAAAAAAAACAAGTGTGTTATATTTACCATGTGTGTGAATGTGCACAGAGTAAAATGTTTGAACAACAACAAAGTGTAGCTTCTTTATCAAATACGCTCTAACCTTTTTTGTGTATATTTTTGGTGTTACTAGTGAAATGGTTGGTATTTACTAAAGGAAAATCCACTTGTCACTACAAATGCACTATGACAAACTAGGAGACAGCAAAAAAAAAACATCAGCAATACATCACTAATCAGATTAAACCAGATATTTATTTTGTTATTTTTTAGACCTGGCATAGGAATTGCCCCACTACCCGTGAAATATTCAACATATTTCTGGCGAACCTCACAGGCATTTTGGGGGGGCAAGCCAGGACGGACAGATTCTAAGCCCGGCAGGGTATTGCCAGTTGAAAGTCCTGCCTCAGGCGCAATTGAGGCCATATAATTTGATGATTTCCTTCAAAGAAAATTGTGTAGCACACAGCAACAGAATACTACGTAGTTCAGTTTGTACTCCGTTAAGTTAATTGGTGTCATGAAAAGGCGGAACCGGCTGGCCATTATCCCGAAGGCATTCTCCACGACTCTTCGGGCCCTGGCCAGCCAGTAGTTGAACACCCTCTTCTCCGGGGTCAGGGTCCTCTGGGGAAATGGCCTCATGAGATGCGGTCCCAGTCCAAAGGCTTCATCAGCCAAAAACACAAAGGGGAGTCCTTCAACATTCCCTGCATCTGGTGGCAATGCAAGGTCATCACTCTGGAGACGGAGGGCAAACTCCGTCTGGCTGAAGGCTCCCCCATCGGACATCCGGCTCCACCGCAGTTGGGGAAGTCCCACCGCATGGAAAACTCAGATGCCACAGTCTGCCATTCCTGTGGCGTGGAAGGAAGCTGTGGAGTCAAAGAAGATAAACAAATATTAGTACTTTTGCACATAACATTGCAAGCAGATTATACTAAAATACATTCTTGACCAACATCATTATACGTTTCAGTTTAATGTGTTTTTAAATACTCAAATAGAAGGCTCAAGTATCCTATTCATCACCCCCTCTGATGGCCCATTGTAAAAATATTTGGGGGGAGGGGCTAGATGAGTTTGTGAATGCACAAAAATAAGGACAATTAACATTTGTAAACATTTTAGGGGGTGATTAGGGGGGGGGAGGGTAAAGCACTACAATGGAGCTGACAAAATAAATTGGGAAGTGACTAGGCTAGGTGTGTTTGGGCCCAGGATAGCATTGCAGTGCCAGTGCGTCCATAGTGGGTGCAGGAGCGCTGCCCCCTCTCTCTCTTGTGCCCGTCACTCAGAACAATACATAGGTTCATGCCTTGCATGAACCTATGTATTGTCGCTACCGTCCACTATTCAGGTGGCTGGCCCCCTGTTGAGCGCCGGCCATCTGAATAACAGCGGCTGGTTGGTTTTTGGAAGTGCCTATCAGAGCCAGCGGCTGTGATAGGCTTCCCGATTCCAGCCTGAGGGCTGTAATTGGCTTCCAAAAAGTTAACCAGGGGACGCAGGGGGGGGTGCATTCCTTGGTTATACACTGACAGGCTCCTCAGCCAATCAGGTTCACCGAGTCTGGTTACCGGTAACCTGATTGGCTGATGCAACATCGAGGGCGGGAGAAGGACGGCGCAGACCAGAGGAAGGTAAGTGCAGGGCTGGTGGAGGAACTGGCTGTATTTGTGGACAAACTGGCTGCATTTGAGGGGGCAAACTGGTGGCGTTTGATCGGCACAGTGGCTGCGTTTAATGGGCACAGTGGCGGCAATGGATGTCTTTTTTTTGGAAATTTTTTGCCCGCCCCCAAACATTTTGAGCACCAGCTGCCACTTCTGGAGAGGTTAGTGAAGGGAAATATGCATGGAGGAGAAAAAAGGGGCATTTAAAAGCTTACAGCATGCATGAGGACAAAGGGGACATTCTCAGCATATTACAATCATGGTAATTAGGGAAGGATGAAAGAAATACAATACATTAGCATACATGAAATACATAGAATGTGTAGTTAAAGGAGAAAACTTACCCTAATATAGTCCTCCTGCAGGACTTGGATAATGGCAGAACAGGTCTCTGGGATTATGACGCCCAGAGCCTGGGGAGAGATGCCTGTGGTGAACTTCAGGTCCTGCAGACTTCTCCCTGTCGCCAGGTAGCGTAACGTGGCGATGAGCCTCTGCTCAGCACTGATGGCTTCCCCCATAACGGTGTCCTGCCTGGTAATATAGGGGGACACCAAAGCCAACAGATGCTGAAAAACGGGGTCAGACATCCGCAGAAAATTTCTGTAGTCCTCAGGATTATTCTCCACGATCTCCCGCAACAGAAGCATATGACAGAATTGGTCCCGCTGGAGCAACCAATTATTGGTCCATGAACTCCTCCTCATCCTGTTCATGGACTCGTCTTGGTCCAAGACAAGCAGACCAACACCAAGCGCATGCACAGCACGAACTCTATGACGAGAACGTACCCGCGACATGGCTAGAAGACGGTCGTCTGATCAGAACGTACTAAACAGAATGCACCTAAGAACAGCAAGGCCTATGAAGAACGACCTGAAAATCAGAAACGAGCGGGCAAGAACGCACTGTAAAACAGATACGACCTGCCTACATGCCCTGAAAGACAAGATACAAACCCACAAGTACAAACTGAACCGCAGAAAACGAACTGAAGGCACAAAGACTGAAAAGCGTGAATCGTCTCTTCCCAAACTTTTACTTCACACGCGGTAACACAAGATCAGCAAAAGCAGCCCAAGGGGTGGCGCCATTGAAATCGATCTTCCCCTTTATACTGCCGTCGTACGTGCTGTACGTGACCGCGCAGAACAACGACGAGATTTGGAATTGACAGTGTCTATGCAAGGAAAGCTTAACAAGAAGCTCGTCAAGCTTGACAAGAATCTCGTCGAGAAAAACAATGGGTTTTTTTTACGACGAGAAACTCGGTCGTGTGTACGAGGCCTCACTCTTTCTTCACTCTTCTCTCACTAAAGCGTATTCTTTCCTGTTTGTAGTAACATAGTTCAACCTGTGTAGGTGTCTTTGTGTGTGTAGAAAAATCATTTCATTTACCATATCTCCTTAAACTGTTTACGTTAAGATGCATGTCCAAGAGTCTTTTTAAACGATCCATACTTCCTGCTGACACCACCGATTGTGGAAGAGAGTTTAAAATTCTTACCACCCTGACAGTGAAAAAACCCCTACGCAGCTTAAGGCCCCATGTTCTTTGACACTTCCTGGGACTGAAAATAATTGCTGTGGCGTGGAAGGAAGTGACCAGAACTGGACGGAATAGTCCAGATGTGGCCGAACCAGAGTTTTATAAAGTGGCAGAATAATCGTTTTATCTCTGGAGTAAATTCCCTTTTTAATGCATGCTAATATTCTGCTGGCTTTGGAAGCTGCAGCTATTGCTCAGTCTGTCTTCTACTAGGACCCATAGATCCTTCTCTATCCTGGAAGCCCCTAGAGGTTCTCCCCCTAAAGAGTAACTTGTGTTTATATTTTTACCCCCCCCCTTACATTTACCAGTATTATACTTCATTTGCCATGTAGTAGCCCACTCCATTAATTTATTCAGGTCCTCTTGTAAAGTTTCTATATCCTGCTGTGTTGTTATTGCCCATAATTTTTGTGTCGTCAGGAAACACTGAGATCTAGCTATTTATCCCATTCTCTATATCATTTATAAATAAATTAAACAGAATTGGTCCCAGGACAGAGCCCTGGGGTACCGCACTAACCACTTTAGACCATTCTGTGTATACATTATTTATTACCAAATTTTGGACACGCCCCCGTAGCCAGTTTTCTATTCAGGTCCATGCCTACAAACCTCAGCTTGTAGATTAAGCGTTTGTGGGGGACTGTATCAAATGCTTTCACAAAATACACCGGCCTACTTTTGTCCAGATGACAGCTCACTTCCTTGTAGAATGGTAATAGGTTGGTTTGGCAAGAGCGACCTTTCGTAAACCTGTGCTAATTACTGCTAATTATACTGTTTCCATCAGCAAAAACTTGGATATGGTCCATTATCATCCTCTCAAATAGTTTGCAAACTACCGACGTTAGACTGACAGGCCTATAGTTCCCAGAAATAGATCTCTGCCCTTTTTTTGAATATCGGTACCACGTGGGCTTTTCACCAATCAGCTGGTACCAATCCGATCAGTATGCTGTAGATTAGGAATAGCGGTCTGGTTATAACCTGATGGAGTTCTTTAAGGACTCAGGTGTAAACCATCTGGTCCCGATTATTTATTTATTTATGTCAAGCTTCTCTAATCCTTTCCGGACTCCGGCCTCTGTTAGCCACAAGGGTAGATACTGTGACGTGTTACTAACAATACTGTCGTGGACGGTATACCCCTCCTTTTCCTGTGTGAAGACTGAGAAGAAAACATTTAGCACAGCTGCCTTCTCCTTGTCATCTATAACCAGCTTCCCTTTCTCATCCTTTATGGGGCCTATGTGTTCCGTCCTTCGCCTTTTTACTGTGAATATATTTAATATATGATGTATTTCTTTGCATCTGCATTTACGACCCTCAACGGTCTGATACATGCAATATCGTTGTACCTTTTTTCATTGCTACGTTTTTGATATCTGATGTGAGGATTTCCCTCTATTATTATTTTATTGTTATATACAATAAAAATATATTTGTCTCTAATGTACAGTGGCCAGTGGGCTTTCATGGAGTCTCAGTCCTTCTGCTGCCTGACCTCTTATCAATCAAATCCGGGTTAAACCTCTTTTCAAGCTGATTCAGTGGAGTGGCCCCACTTATAAATGGTGTCAACCCATTCCACATCCAGATTAGAAAAAAATATGCCCTTTGCATTACACACTTCAAAACAACTACCAGATCTCTTCCAGTTCCTGGAGGTGGACCTGGTACAAAGGACTAACTGACTAGACCAACCAATGGAACAACAGAGACCATGACAGCTTTCTGCATTACTTCAATTTCAGTGGAAAGAGTCAGGGAGAGATAGGTGCATACCAAACAGTGATTAACAGGTCTTGAATACATGAACTACTAGTCCACCCTCGCTGGATATGTTCTCTCTCTTGGAGAGACTTCTTGAATTCCTAAAGTGTTTAAAGAGGAACTGTAGTCTGCTCACATAATTTTAAGAAATTAAAGACGATTGTGGTCAACAATCATTTAAAAAATGAAACCTCAGCGCTTATGGATCTGTTGACCTGACAGATCCTGAGATGTGCACCCTAGCTAACTAAACCCAGGTATACAATGAACTTGAACGAAAGGTACGATGACATTGACACAAAGATGAAACGGCTATTGATGTACGCCGTAACGGCATGGCACGACATGCTATGACAGAACATGCTATGACATGACCGCTAAGACAGAACCCGCTAAGACAGAACCGCTGTGACAGAAACCCCTCTGACTGAACCCGCTAATGACTGAACACGCTATGACTGAGCCTGCTAAGACAGCAACCACTATGACAGCCCCCGTTATGATGGACCTGCTATGACCGAAATGCAATGACCGAACCGTTCCGACTGAACATACCGTGCCAGGAACTACGCCGTGACCAGAACCACGCCGCAACTGGAACCACGCTGTGACTGAACCCGCCGAGACAGCAACCGCTAACTGGCGATGTTCCGACTGAACATGCCCCCCTGAAACACGCCGTGACTGGGACATGCCATGACTGGAACCCACCATGACTGAACACGCTATGATGAAACATGCTATGACAGCCCCTGCTATGACAGACCCATTATGGTGGACCCACTAAGACAGAACCGCTCTGACTGAAGAAGTTCTGACTAAACATGCCCCGACTGAAACATGCCGTGACTGGAACATGCCGTGACTGGAACATGCCGTGACTGGAACACGCCGTGACTGGGACACGCCGTGACTGGGACACGCCGTGACTGGGACACGCCGTGACTGGGACACGCCGTGACAGGACACGCTGTGACAGAACACGCTATGACAGCCCTGCTATGACCGAAGCACACTTTGATAAAAGATGGTTACGTGTTGATATCTGAAGTATTTTTAAACGACTTTAAGCCATCATGTTCTTCCAGAAATGATATTTCTCTGCAGAATGGACAAATCAGTATGCATGTGTATGGTGACCAATGACTTGCCCATTGCCAGTCAGCAGCATGGCCGGCACACTGTGCAAGACACTGCTTCCCACCCTTAATTCCAGCCAACATCCACATATCTGCAGTAATACCAGGATCTCTTACCTGCCATGAAATGCATACAACCCCCCCATGATGCTGGCGTGAAACTGGGAAAAGTGGAGGACAGGCGCCCCCCTCCATGCCAGCGTGATCACCGGGAGAAGCGGGCGGGCGGCCCCCTCAACGATGCCTAATTGAGCCCTGAGAGAAGTGGGTGGACGGACAGACAGCTAACCCCCGCCCCCCTGGCGGGAGCACCAAGAGAAGTTGCTGGCTGGCCCCCTCAATAATCCCGGATAGAGCCCTGGGCGAAGTGGGTGGGTGGGTGGATGGATGCCTCCCTCCCGGCATGAGCACCGGGAGAAGCAGACGGGCTGCCCCCTTGACGGTGCCGGATTGAGCCCTGGGATGGACGGACAGATAACCCCCCCCCTGGCGTGAGCACCAAGAGAAGCGGGCGGCGGTCCCCTCAATTATGCCGGATAAAGCCCTGGGCGAAGTGGGTGGGTGGAGGGACAGACAGACGACCCGCCCTCCCCGGCGTGAGCACTGGGAGAAGCAGATGGGCGGCCCCCTCGATGCTTGATTAAGCACTGGGATGAGTGGGTGGACGGGCAAGCGGTCCCCCCGATGGTGCCCAGCGCGAGCACCGGGAGAGGAACTGCCACAACTGCTGCATCTGACCGCCGCTCTGCAGGGAAGCCGGAAGTGATGTGCGTCGGCTGTGTCAACCCTGAATGCGAGCCGACGCAGGATCAGGCAGAGGAGGAGGGATATGTACCAATCAGACTCCTCCCACAAGCCTTCTTGCGCATATATATATATATATATATATATATTGTAGCAGAGCATCCCAGAGAGAGCCGGGAAGAGTCCTGTTCGGGGTTTATACGTCTCCCAGGCTCCTCTCATATACGTTCAGGGATTTCTGATCAATGGTCCAATTCGGGTATTGGTCCTCTTCCCCAGGCTAATTTAAGCTCACCTGAGCAGACAGCCTTTGCTCTTTGCCTGGGAAACACTGACAACACTGGTCTGTGAAAACAAAAGGTTGGTAAAAAGCTGTATCTGTGGAAGCTGACAAGATGTAGGCTTGCTCAGCCTGGTAGTTAGGGCCTGTATATATTGTGTAGTTAGTGTCGAGACACAGCTAGGTTTTTGTTTGGCTATTTTTGTTCTGTTTGTTTTTCTGAAACACTGTACATCACATGTATTATAGACTTGCATATATCACCAATAAACACTGCACTGTTTGTCACCACCTCACTGGGTTTGGTATCTGTGCCTGAAAGACTGCTCATCCCAGGGAGCTTTGTACCAGCTACCTGTGCCCCAGGTTACAATATATATATATATATATATATATATATGTGTAGCGCTACCCCCAGTTAAGAGAGCCGCTGGTTTGTTTTCTCGGGCCCTGTATACAGCACCGCCAAGCCCCGGCAATCTGACTCAACCCACTCTGGCACAGTTAGTCTAGGGAAAGCTTCCTATCATTCTCAGGTGTATGATACTTAACAGTTCCTGAATAGACAAACAACACTCTGAGGCAGGAATATGAATAAGTAATAGCTTTACTATAAAATGGTGGCATAAAAACATGACATGCAACACTTACATGGGTCTGCAGAAACCCTGTACCAACCAATGCTACAGAGGCAGCACTATAAAATGGCGCCGCGCAGTATCCACCACGCGGAGCTATTATGGCGTGCGCGCCCTAAGACACAGCAACACAAACTTTATAACTTTCCCCACCTATGTCAGGCCTGACAGTGTATGAAATAGTCCCCTTTCCCTGCGGGAGTAATATTTTCTTCACCGGCCAACTTTCGTTGGTGCACTTGCAGAAATGAACCAATTGTAATCCAAAAAGGGTGGTCACTTGTAACAACAGTATGCAAACAGGGGGGGGGGGTAGGCACTTCAACTATGTCCCAACTACCGGACCCCCAAAGAACACTGGTGAGTGAACAGTGGGCCTAGGCAGTCTATAGGCCTGAATATAACTCAGTCTATGGATATGGGCAGGTGCCCGCTCACCACTCCAGGCGCGATCCCAGCCTGAGTCTTCCACCGCGTGTGTCCGTCGCACACAGCGTCTGCAACCGATCGGGTCCCCGATCCAACTGGAGTCCTACACTGTCGATCCAGGATCCACCCAGGTTCCGCAGGACGGTGAAAGGCTCTTTGGACTTCGGGTAAGGCCTTAGGCTTTAGGCCTTACCCCACAGCAGATCCGCACAGGATGACTTGATGCTTGACGCGCGTTGTCCCAAGAGAGCGAGCTTCTCCCCGCCCCTCTCTTAAGTAACCTCTCCCATGAGTCTCTGCGGCGGAACCTCCGCCCTGAGGCCGAATGGGGCTCTGGGTACTGTAGTGCTGAGCCTTAAAGGAGACCCCGCTACACACTCCCCCCACTTGAACTCTTTGGTCCCCAAAGATAACATAATCTCCAACCACAGATCTCATAACATCCATCAATCCTTCATATGATGTCGGCAGAGGAAATTCCCACCAAAAACGAGGTAGTGAACTCCCCTGCCCACAGGACACACTAATATTAGTATCCTGTCTAACTGTGCCAGAGAGTGAGCTGGGGCTGCCGCCCACCAAATGAACAGCGGGAGGGTCATGGTCTTCCATACTCCTTCTAGCAGTGACTACAGTGTCTTCCGCACTTTCACCCATCTGTGGGTAAGTTAGTCTCCTGGGAGGTTTTATTGCCCTCCGCTTCCTCTGTCCTCTTGGGCTTTCTGTTGGAGCAGACTCTTCTTCTGTTGCTAACTCAGGACTTCCCCCTTCCTTGGGAACATCCAGTTCCGGAGCAGGAAGGTACATGGCTTCTCTTGGATCTTCCTTTTCAGATGGTTCACTGGTACTTTCCCAAGCATCCAACCAAGGACAGGAAGGGATAAACTCTGTTGCTTCTGCATTCAGTGTGTGATCCTCGGTGTCTTCGTCAGGCGGAAGATCAATAGCAGAAGTCGTTGGTTCCTGGGAAGGCCAAAGCCAGCCAATTTCCTCTCCCTCATCTTCACTTATTTCCGAATCCTCTGTATCCCCCTTCCGGGGGGTCTGAGACCGAGTGTTGGGTCTAGTGGTGTCTAGAATAGACATGGGTTCAGGGGAATCCATACTAGGAGGTAACCGAACCGCTTCAGCCAGAGGAAGTAGGTGGTTCCGATGCCAAGTCTTCAATGGCCCCAACTTTCCTTCAGGTTTAAGTCTGTAAACGGGTAGGCCCGGTAGTTTTTTGCAAATGACATAAGGTTCGGGTCTCCATCTATCCGCAAGTTTATGCTTTCCAGGGACTCCCAGGTTCCGCAGTAACACTCTGTCTCCTGGTTGCAAGTCTTGGATCCTAACCTTTAGATCAAAATTTCTCTTATTGCGAGCCCCCCGTTGATCCGAGGATGTCTGGGCTTGCTCATAGGCCATCTTCAGATTGTGCCTAAGTCTATCCACATATCCCTTGTGGGAAGCAGCAGAACAATGGTCTATGGAAGTGCCGAAGGCCAGATTCACTGGCAATCTAGCTTCCCTCCCGAACATGAGTCTGTAAGGGGGAATACCCTGTAGCGTCGCTGACAGTGCTGTTGTAAGCATGCACAAGGGCCGCTATATGATTACTCCAATGTTGCTTCCTTTCGCTACTCAAAGTTTCCAGCATGTTGAGCAGGGTTCGGTTGAACCTCTCCGGTTGAGCATCACCTTGTGGGTGATAAGGGGTAGTCCTGGTTTTCTTGATTCCCAAGGCATCCAGGAGCTTCCGTATGAGTTTACTCTCAAAGTCCCTGCCCTGGTCTGAATGAAGCCTTTTTGGCAATCCGTAATGGATAAAGTATTTCTCCACGAGTGTTTTGGCCACAGTGGAGGCCTTCTGGTCTTTGGTAGGAAAGGCTTGTGCATATCGGGTGAAATGGTCGGTTACCACCAGAACATTTCCCTGTCCGCTCAGGTCGGGTTCGAGGCAGAGGAAATCAATACATACCAGGTCAAGCGGACCTTCACTTTGTAAATGGCCCATTGGGGCCGCTTGATGGGGTAGTGTCTTTCTCTGTATGCACCGTGCACAGGAATGGCAGTATTCTTCAACTTCAGCCCTCATGCAGGGCCAATAGAAACGGTCTCTAACAAGTTGGAAAGTCCTTTCCACTCCTAGGTGTCCATGGTTGTCGTGCAGAGCGATCATGACAGTTTCTCTGTGTTTCTCCGGCAGGAACAACTGCCACTTGTCTTCTTGGTCATCAGAGGGGCCCCTTCGGTAGACCACCCCCTGACGCACCAGCAGTCTGTCCCACTCTTAAGTAGGTGAGCTTCCTTTGAGGGATGACATAGGAGTACATTTGGATCCTGTTTCTCCAATGCTTCTAGGACCAACCTCCCCACAGGGTCTTCCAATTGGTCGGATCTTAACTCCTTCTTTGTTAGTCTGGGTAAGTTGTCTTCTCCCAGTTGGGCTACTTCGCAGTACTGCTTGGGGACTCCTACGATAGTGACCCCTATCTCTTCCACTCTTGAGCCTCCCCTGGCCTGGAGTTCAGCCCCTTGGCAGAGGGCCCGTACCCCGTCAGGTGCTACTTGGGTCCATTCTTCGACACTGTATGTAGGGACATGAGACCTTCTGGACAGGGCGTCCGCATCTCGATTTCCCACCCCAGGTCTGTATTTCAAGCTGAAATTGAAAGCAGACAGTGCCGCCAACATCTATATCAGGTGGCGTCCAGCTTGGCTGTGGTGAACAGATAGGTGAGAGGTTTGTTATCCGTCTTGACCGCAAAGTCTGCCCCATACAAGTAATCTCTAAGTTTGTCGACTACGGCCCACTTGAGAGCCAGGAACTCCAGCTTATGGGTGGGATAGTTCTTTTCGGAGGGGGTCAGGCTTCTGCTCACATATGCGACAGGTCTCTGCTGTCCTTCATGCTCCTGATAGAGTACTCCTCCCAGTCCATCATGGAGTTCATAAGGCTTCTTCGGGTCCGCATAGGCCAGGACAGGAGCAGTGGTCAAGCTCTTTTTCAGCATCTGGAAGGCATCTTCACATTTCTCGTTCCACTGGTCCTTGACTGACTCTCCCGGCCTCCTGGGACCCGAGTCATCCTCTTCCCCCTCCGTCTTCAGCAACTCATTCAGGGGTCTTGCTATTCGAGCAAACCCCTCCACGAACCTTCTGCAATAAGAACAGAAACCCAAGAAGGACCTAAGTTCTGTTACGGTGGTGGGTCTTGGCCAGGAGGTGACAGCCTCCAGTTTTTCAGGGTCCGTAGACACCCCATCTTCAGACACTATGTGTCCCAGATAGTTGACTGAGGATTGGTAAAATTGACATTTTTCAGGGGAGAGCTTGAGTCCTTCCTCACTCAGTCTCTTCAAGACCTTCTCCAGCCTCTCTTCATGTTCCTCCAAACTTCTTCTGAAGACTATGATGTCATCCAAGTATACAAGGACCTCGATGAGGTTCATGTCTCCCACAGTCTTCTCCATAAGTCTTTGGAATGTGGCTGGGGCTCCAGACAGACCTTGAGGCATCTGGTTGAATTCAAAGAATCCCACTGGGGTTATGAAAGCCGTCTTCTCTTTGTCCTATGGGTGCATCGGGATCTAATAATACTCGCTCTTCAGGTCCATAACACTGAGCCATTTGGCTCCGGACAAGCTCTGCAAAGCATCTTCTATTCTTGGAGTGGTATACTGATCCGGAGTGGTTCTCCTGTTGAGGGTCCTATAGTTGATACACAACCTTAGCGACCCGTTCTTCTTTCGTACCACCACTATGGGGGAAGCATACAGACTTCTGGATTCTTGGATTACCCCTGTTTGCTTGAGCTCGGCAAGCTGTTCCCTCAAATCCTCGAGGTCTGCCAATGGAACCCGCCTCACCCTCTCCCTGAAGGGCTTGTCTTCATGGAGGCGGATTCGATGGGTGGCACTCCTAGCACACCCCACATCAAACTCATCATGGGAGAAGATCCTCTTCCACCGAGTCAACTGGTTCCGGGCTCTCTCTCTCCAAGCCCTGGGCAGGTTTGGATTCTCAATAGAGAGCTTTCCCCACACAGTACCTTCTCCATCTGTCTTCTCTACATCTGAGGAGGCAACTGGTGTGGCTGAGCTCACTCGACCCAGCAACAGTCTAGCTGGGATTTCCATTGGACCATCCGTGGTATTTCTGACACTCACTGGCACCCTGCAATGGGCCTTCTTCAGGACCCTCACCGGGACCACTTCTGGGATTACTTCCAGGCCCGAGGGTTCTTCCTTTGGATCGGGTTCCAACATTACAAAGGGGCCCGGCTGCTCCCAAGTGAGTTTCACTGTGGCCTTCAAACAGGTTACTTCACTGGGTTGCAGTACTATCCCTTTCCTTCCCAGTCTCCAGACCTTCCCTACCCCCTCTTCCGGGGCCTTTTGTTCTAAGATCAACCGTTGGTAGGCGGTCTTCAACATTGGGTGGATCTCAGTGACTGTGGGATTCTCCCTTTTTGTTAGTGGGACCAAAAGTCTCCTGACCAGATCCGTATTGGTCCCTATTATCAAGGAGCTCCTGTTGGCTCCAGGCGGTCGGGGGCACACCACAGCCAAGGTGTCAAACACTTCCCCCTTCCCTGCTATGGATGGGTCAAAAGTCAATTTGATGGGCAAATATCCGTCATAAGGAAACTTTTCCGTTCCGATTCCCCATATCTCCAAGTCTTCAAGCTTTCGGATGGGCAAGTGACTCAGGTGTCTGTCGTAGAAGTCTCGGTACAACAGGGTCACCTGTAGTGTTGAGCGAACCCGAACTGTAAAGTTCGGGTCCGTACCGAATTTTAGCTTTTTTCCGAACCCGAACCCGGACTTTGCCCAAAAGTCCGGGTTCGGGTTCGGCAATCTAATAACGCATTTAGAAATGCTTCAGGGGCCAGCCAATCACCTTTTGATTAGCTGGTGTGCCCTTAGAGGCCATCATAGCCATGCCTACTAATGGCATGGCTGTGATTGGTCAGTGCAACATGTGACCCAGCTTCTATATAAGCTAGAGGCACACAGCACACATGTCACTCTGCTTCAGAATAGATAGGGAGAGGATCTAGTCTGCTGCTGCTGCTTTTAGGGAGAGATAGAAAGATAGATGAGGTAGTCCTGATTCTACAATCTGAGGGAAAAGATAGAGAGATAGTGTAGTGTAGGGCCAGGTTCCTGTGTTGGTGCTTTCAGGGAGAGAGAATATTATATAGGAGTCCAGATTCAGAGATTAAAATCAGCGATCTGCATAGGTTTACCTATTTGTGTTGCAGTGCAGTCTTTTTACACTGCCATGAGCCCAGTGTCAGAGAAAATCTAACTTTTAGGGGAAAAAAAAAGGCACTTTATTGTTCTCTTTTCCAAAAGACCCATAGGACAAAAAAAAATTAAATTGCACTTTAATGTACGCTTGCAAAAAACGCCGTTTAGGGGCACAAAAAAAAGTTTGCAGTGTGTTATACATATTTTGAGGTGTGTGAAATAAACAATTTCTATATAGTTTTCTCCTACTGTGCTATACTAAAAAAACAAAAATTTTTGGGAATAGCATTTTCTGCAGTTCTGTAGCTGTGCGATTCAGTGGTTACGTACTGTGGGTGTGTTCTGCTCTTCCAAAAAACGCCGTTTAGGGGCACAAAAAAAAGTTTGCAGTGTGTTATACATATTTTGAGGTGTGTGAAATAAACAATTTCTATATAGTTTTCTCCTACTGTGCTATACTAAAAAAAAAACATTTTTTTGGAATAGCATTTTCTGCAGTTCTGTAGCTGTGCGATTCAGCGGTTACGTACTTTGGTTGTGTTCTGCGCTTCCAAAAACACCCATTTAGGGCAAGATCCTAAATTTTGAAAATATGAGGAGAAGGTCAAAGGGACGTGGTGGCCCCGGTCGTGGTGCTGCTGGTGGAGCTCCTGTTGCAGGGAGAGGACGTGGTGGATCTGTGCCAGATACACGCACAAGTGAAACACCTTCCTCAGGTGCGAGTAGGCGACCGAGCCTGCGGCGGTATTTTGTCGCGCCTAATGAGGCTGTACGAATGTTTAGGCCAGGACAAGTACAGGCGATAGTAGATTGGGTTGCTGACAGTGCCTCGGGTTCCTTCACATTGTCTCCCACCCACTCTTCTGATGAAAGAACAGAGTTGGCACCTGAAACCCATGTCCATTAGTCTTTCACCTCACCCCCTTGCAAATCAGCCATGCAGTCTGAGCCCCAAATCATGCAGCAGTCTCTTCTGCTTTTCGATGACTCTGTTAGCAGGGTTTCCCAGGGCCATCCACCTAGCCCTGCCCCAGAAGTGGAAGAGATTGAGTGCACCGATGCCCAACCACTTATGTTTCATGATGAGTACATGGGAGGACCATCGCAGTACGTCTCGGATGATGACGAAACACAGGTGCCAACTGCTGCTGCTTTCGCAATTGTGCAGACAGACAAGGAGGGCAGGGGTGAAGACTGGGTGGAAGATGATGTGGAGGACGATGAGGTCCTCGACCCCACATGGAATCAACGTTATGCAGGTGACCAGTGTAGTTTGGAGGAAGAGGCGGTGGTCGCACAGAGCCACCAGCACAGCAGAAGAGGGAGCAGGGTGCAAAAGCGGAGCGTCTGTCAGCTAGACAGTATGTCTGCTACTGCCCAACGCAGCAAGGGACCGAGCACACCAAAGCCAGGTCCAAGGAGTTCCCCAGCGTGGCAGTTCTTCACACAATGTGCTGATGACAAGACACGAGTGGTTTGCACGCTGTGCAATCAGAGCCTGAAGCGAGGCATAAACGTTCTCAACCTGAGCACAACCTGCATGACCAGGCATCTAAGTGCAAAGCACGAGTTGCAGTGGAGTAGACACCTCAAAAACCAAGAAAGGTCTCTGGCTCCTCCTGCTTCCTCTTCTGCTGCAGTCTCGGCCTCTTCATCCACCTCTGTAGTGACAGTGGCACCTGCCACCCCACAATCAGAGGATCTGCCAGCAACACTACCACCTGGGTCACCAACCATCTCCACAATGTCCCATGGAAGCGTTCAGCTCTCTATCTCCCAAACATTGGAGCGGAAGAGGAAGTACCCCCCTAGCCACCCGCGATCCCTGGCCCTGAATGCCAGCATTTCAAAACTCCTGGCCTTTGAAACGCTGTCATTCCGTCTGGTGGAGACGCAGAGTTTTAAAAGCCTGATGGCATTGGCTGTCCCACAGTACGTCGTGCCCAGCCGCCACTATTTTTCCAGGCGAGCCATCCCTTCCCTGCACAACCAAGTGGGGGACAAAATCAGGTGTGCACTGCGCAACGCCATCTGAGGCAAGGTCCACCTAACTACGGATGCGTGGACCAGTAAGCACGGTCAGGGACGTTATATCTCCCTAACAGCACACTGGGTAAATGCAGTGGCGGCTGGGCCTGAGGCAGATAGCAGTTTGGCGCATGTCCTTCCACCACCGAGGATTGCAGGGCGCTTCAGTTTGCCTCCTGTTGCTAACTCCTCCCCTCCGCTTCCTCATCCTCTACCGCCTCCTCATCCGTTCAGCGTAACACCTTCACCACCAACTTCAGCACAACCAGGGGTAAACGACAGCAGGCAGTTTTAAAACTTTCCTGTTTGGGGGAAAAACCCCACACCGTGCAGGAGTTGTGGAGGGACATGGAACAACAGATCAATGAGTGGTTGCTGTCAGTGAGCCTCAAGCCCGGCCTGGTGGTGTGCGATAATGGGCGAAATCTCGTAGCAGCTCTGGGCCTAGCCGGTTTGACGCACATCCCTTGCCTGGCGCATGTGCTGATCTTGGTGGTCCAGAGGTTCCTTAAAAATTACCCCAATATGCCAGAGCTGCTGCAGAAAGTGCGGGCTGTGTGTGCGCACTTTCGGCGTTCTCACCCTGCTGCTCGCCTGTCAGCGCTGCAGCGTAACTTCGGCCTTCCCGCTCACCGCCTCATATGTGACGTGCCCACAAGGTGGAACTTTACCTTGCACATGCTGGCCAGACTGTGCGAGCAGCAGCAGGCGATAGTGGAGTTTCAGCTGCAGCAATCACGCATGAGTCGCTCTGCGGAACAGCACCACTTCACCACCAATAACTGGGCCTCCATGCGAGACCTGTGTGCCTTGTTGCGCTGTTTCGAGTACTCCACCAACATGTCCAGTGCCAATGACGCCGTTCTTAGCGTTACTATCCCAGTTCTATGCCTCCTTGAAAAAACGCTTCGGGCGATGATGGAAGAGGATGTGGCACAGGAGGAGGAGGAGGAAGCGGGATCATTTCAAAGGCTTTCAGGGCAGTCTTTCACAAGTGGCTACGAGGGTGGGTTCCTGCACCAACAAACGCCAGGTACACAATTGTCCGGCAGAAAGGGCACAGTTCTGGAGGATGACGAGGTGGAGGAGGAGATGGAGGAGGAGGAGGAGCCATTTTCACTGCAGGGTGGCACCCAGACCAGCTCGTGGCCATCACTGGTGCGTGGCTGGGGGGATACAGAGGACACAGACGATACACCTCCCACAGAGGACAGCTTTTCTTTGCCTCTGGGCAGCCTGGCACACATGAGCGATTACATGCTGCAGTGTTTCCGCAATGACCGCCGAGTTGCCCACATTTTAACTGGTGCTGATTACTGGATGGCCACCCTGCTGGATCCCCGTTACAAGGACAACGTACCGTCCTTAATTCCCTCACTGGAGCGGGATCGTAAGATGCGCGAGTACAAGCGCACGCTGGTAGACGCGCTGCTGGTGGCATTCCCACCTGACAGCGGGCGTACGGTGGAAGCACAAGGCGAAGGCAGAGGAGGAGGAAGAGGTCGCCAACGCAGCCGGGGCACCGGCAGCACCTCAAAAGGTAGGGTTAGCATGGCTGAAATGTGGAAAAGCTTTGTCAGCACGCCACAACAACCAGCACCACCAGCTGAGAAGGAACGTCTTAGCAGGAGGCAGCATTTCACCAACATGGTTGAGCAGTATGTGTCCACAGGCCTACACGTACTGGATGACGGGTCTGCCCCCTTTAACTTCTGGGTCTCCAAATTGGGCACATGGCCTGAGCTTGCCCTTTATGCCTTGGAGGTGCTGGCCTGCCCTGCAGCCAGTGTATTATCTGAACGTGTATTTAGCACGGCAGGGGGCGTTATCACAGACAAGCGCAGCCGCCTGTCCAGAGCCAATGTGGACAAGCTCACGTTCATTAAAATGAACCAGGCATGGATCCCACAGGACTTGTCCGTACCTTGTGCAGAATAGACATGTATACCGGTGTTGTGACAAAAACTGTCCGGCCATCGGATTGTGTCCGGCCCATACTGCGAAGGCGCAGCGCTTGCGCAGTACAGAGGACAAGGAGATTCACAAAATCTCCGAAGATGAACGGCCCCTGCGCTGTGAGTGCAGGTTCAAGCCCCACCATCCAAGTGGACATACGGTAGCACATAGTAACAGGGCCCCTCACGGGCTCGGTTCGATCGCCACGCTTCGGGCACGGCCTCACTTGGCTCGGCTTGAACCACGGATGGTGTGGCCTTCACCTGAACTCACCACGCAGGCGCCGTTCGTCTTGGGAGATTTTCGAAATCCCCTTGTCCTACATACTGAGCAAGAGCAGTACAGGGTGGACACTATTTGACGGGGGACAGAATTCGACACATCACCAGCCTTACCCAGCCATTGTTGTATTTTTCAATCAGTGTTGGCTACCTCGTCCTCCTCCACCGCCGCTTCCACCTACACAGCCACATCCACCGCCACCTCAACCTCCTACTCCATATGGACCTCGTCCTCCTAGGTCAAGATTATTATTTTATATTTTTATTTTTTTTATGTTATTTTAAGTTATTTCCCTATCCACATTTGTTTACAGAGCACTTGCTATGCTCTTAACAACATTTTGCTGCCATTTGCAGCCCTCTAGCCCTTTCCATTTCCTTTTTAGAGCCTTTTTAGTCCTTAGAAGTCCGGGTCCCCATTGACTTCAATGGGGTTCGGGTCCGGGTTCGGGTTAAAGTTCGGTCCCGAACCCAAACTTTTTTCCGAAGTTCGGCCGAACCCGTCGAACCCGAACATCCAGGTGTCCGCTCAACTCTAGTCACCTGTGCTCCAGTATCCAACAGGGCTCTTGTGTAGACTCCCTCCACTTGAATGGATACGATTGGAGAGGGGCCCACCAGCTTCTCTGGGTACTGCTTTGAAGGGGTCTCCTTCTTCTGATTTTTGCATTTCCCTTTCTGACTTTCCTTCTTCCGTTTGTCCCTAGACCTAAGTCTCTCCTGGGCCTGGTATGTACTGATCTCCCTCCTCTGTCTGGGTGTAGCTACCCGCTGAGGGACATTACTATGCTTCTTTGGAGTGCATTCCTTCTGAGGAACCCTTGGTTTCTTATGTGGGGTCCTGGCCCCTTCTCTCATATGCTTCTTATTCAGTATGGAGTTCCGTAAGAATGATGGGCACCCGGTTGACTCCTTCACCGGGGCCCGCTGAAGTTTTCCGGCGGCTTGCTGTTGTTCATCTTCCTCTTTTTGGGACTGGAACACACTCTGGCTGCGTGACCAACTCCTCCACAGTTGAAACAGATCATATCCCCCCTATCTTCCAGGGATGCGGGTGCTGAAGTATTTGGAAACAACTCCTTCCTTGGGCTGTTCCTCTCAGGTGCCCTTGACTCCTTTTCCATCAGGGAGGTCAACATTCCCAACACTTGAGACATCTGTGACTTTAAGGTATTCACCTCTGCGTCTCTTTCTAAGGTCGTGGCGGCCCTGGCCATCACTGGAGGGGGCTGCACCAGCTCAACTGGTTGGCTCCTTTTCTTCTCCTCCAGCATAGCTTCTTCCTCTCTGACTACTCGGATCAAGTGAGGGTACTCCAGGCTCTTCCCGTCTTGTCTTGTACGTAGCGCCAGTGCGATGGGATCCAGGGGTTGAGATCCTCTCATAACCTGCTGGACCCAGGCCTCATCCACCTTCTTCGGGTCAATCCCCTTCTTTAAGATCATCTTGTGCAGTATTTTATCTAGGCGCATCATAAATTCTGATAGCTTCTCCCCTGCCTTCTGGTAGCAGTGCTCTAGTTGGTAGGTAAGCTCAGTGATCTTTTCTGTTCCTCCAAACACATTCTGCAGAATGTCCAGATAGTCCTGCGCAACACAGTCTTTCTTGCTCATCTTAAGGTTGCGTATGGCCTCTAAGGCAGGCCCCTTTAAGCTCTCAGCAATCCTCTGCTTCTTTCTGTGGTCTGGGACTTCCCACTCCTCTAAGGCTTGAGTAGCGCCGTCTAACCATTCCTCAAACCCCTCTTCACCTGAGGGTACAGGCTTCCTTCCTGAAAACATCCTGAGTTTCCGGTATCCCGACATTTGGTAATCTGCAGGATCTTTCTTGCATTGCGCTATGATTTCCCCTAGAATCGCGCATAATTCTGTGCTGAGAGCGCCTTGTGGCAACCCAGGGTTCATCTCTTTCTTGACATCTTTTAAGTCGGGTGGAGCGCGTATTAACTTAAAGATCTGTTTATCCGCCGTTTCTATGCTCGGCTTCTTGAAGTTTTCTGGGATTCCATCTTTCCATTTTAACAGTACATATGTCAAGGGAGGTTCTGTTCTGACATCCACTATATATGCTTTTTGTTGCGGGGACAGCGACATCACTAACTTGCCAGATCCCTGACAGTTCTATGATCACTACTTCATGCGGATCTGTTTTTACTGCTGCGCACCACTTTACTACTTCTAGTGGGTCCATGCTGGTGTCTCTTGGCTGCTATTTGCTGCAACAGGATCCTGGACTCGAGAGCCCCCACGTGTAGCGCTACCCCCAGTTAAGAGAGCCGCTGGTTTGTTTTCTCGGGCCCTGTATACAGCACCGCCAACCCCCGGCAATCTGACTCGACCCACTCTGGCACAGTTAGTCTAGGGATAGCTTCCTATCATTCTCAGGTGTATGATACTTAACAGTTCCTAAATAGACTAACAACACTCTGAGGCAGGAATATGAATAAGTAATAGCTTTACTATAAAATGGTGGCAAAAAACATGACATCATGCAACACTTACATGGGTCTGCAGAAACCCTGTACCAACCAATGCTACAGAGGCAGCACTATAAAATGGCGCCGCACAGTATCCACCACGCGGAGCTATTATGGCGTGCGCGACCTAAGACACAGTAACACAAACTTTATAACTTTCCCCACCTATGTCAGGCCTGACAGTGTATGAAATAGTCCCCTTTCCCTGCGGGAGTAATATTTTCTTCACCGGCCAGCTTTCGCTGGTGCACTTGCATAAATGAACCAATTGTAATCCAAAAAGGGTGGTCACTTGTAACAACAGTATGCAAACGGGGGGGGGGGGTAGGCACTTCAACTATGTCCCAACTACCGGACCCCCAAAGAACACTGGTGAGTGAACAGTGGGCCTAGGCAGTCTATAGGCCTGAATATAACTCAGTCTATGGATATGGGCAGGTGCCCGCTCACCGCTCCAGGTGCGATCCCAGCCTGGGTCTTCCACCGCGTGTGTCCGTCGCACACAGCGTCTGCAACCGATCGGGTCCCCGATCCAACTGGAGTCCTACACTGACGATCCAGGATCCACCCAGGTTCCGCAGGACGGTGAAAGGCTCTTCGGACTTCGGGTAAGGCTTTAGGCCTTACCCCACAGCAGATCCGCGCAGGATGACTTGATGCTTGACGCGCGTTGTCCCAAGAGAGCGAGCTTCTCCCCGCCCCTCTCTTAAGTAACCTCTCCCATGAGTCTCTGCGGCGCACACACACACACACACACACACACACACACACACACTGCAGTCAGTGTAGAATATATATGCAGTGTGTGTATATGTACAGTGCAGTCAGTGGACAGACAGCTTATCCCCGCCAATACAGTGTATTGAAGTGGTTAAGGGAAACCCTATGACAGAATTAAGAAAAAAAACAGCATGGGGTTCCCCCATCAGTCCATATGTATTATTGGCAAGGGCGGGGCCACCCGGTGACGTAACCAAGTGACCCCGCCCCTTCTGACATCGTATGCCATCAGATGGGGTGTGGTTTTTTACATTTTTCTGGTCCATTCGGTGGCGTGATTGAGGATGGATGAACATTGCGGGACACTTTTTTTTTTTCTTTTTTAATAAAGGAATTTTGTCACTTATTTTGGTGAATGGGTAGGGGTACAATATTCCCTTATACCCATTCACATGGGGGCGTGCCCACAGACCCCCACAACTAGCGGGCAAGGGTTGTGGGGACGAGGCCCCAAAGCACCCTCTCCATGTTGAGGGAATGTGGCCTGGTATGGTTCGGGGAGGCACTCGCTCGTCCCCCCCTATCCTGTCCTCCAGGCTGCATGCTCAGATAAGGGTCTGGTTTGGTTTTGGGGGGAACCACACACCTTCTTTTTTTTTTACATTTTGGTGTGGCGTTCCCCTTAAAATCCATACCAGACCCACGCTGTTTTTTTTTTTTATTTTGGTGTGGAGTTTCTCTTAATATCCATACCAGACTCAAAGAGCCTGGTATGGACCGGGGAGGGGGGGCCACATGGATTCGGCAATACAATACAGCCACAAGCAATTTTAAATTACATTTTTTCCTTTAGAAATTAAATTTTGCTGCGGCACTGTAAAACACATCAGACAGATGCACCACTTTACAGGCAGACTAAGGGGACCCCCTCACACGATATTTAAATGAATATTTAATTTTTATTGTTTCACTTTAAGCATTATTAAAATCACTGCTCCTGAAAAAACCGGTCATTTTAAAAAACGTTTTTTTTGCATTGATACATGTCCCCTAGGGCAGTACACAGGTTCCCATACATTTTATTTTTTTATGGCAATAACTTGCATATAAGCCTTTAAAATTAGCACTTTTGATTTTTCATGTTCGTGTCCCATAGACTTTAATGGGGTTTGCATGTTCGTACAAATTTTTTGCGTGTTCTGGTGCCTAATTGGAACCTAGACTATCTTACATTTTCCCCACACTTCACCCAGCCAGTTATGGCACACTGTAACTTTCTGGTGGATTAATACCAGGGTCTGTGGGATTTCCCAACCCCCCCTTTTTTTTCTCTCTTTTTGTCTTGCTTCCTCTCGCTTTCTGGCTCTGAACTTACATCTTCATTACTTTACCTTCTGGCTCCTACTCTACTTTTCTCACATGTTCTTATACCTGGGTTTAGGCTGACAGTCTGCACCATGTGGCCTAGTGGTTCAATCCATAAAATATTGTTCATTGTACTGTCACCCACGAACCTATCTTTCTTGATAATTTATGTTTGAAGGTGTATGTGGTTTTCATCTATACATGTCTGTATAAGGCTCCTCAAATTGGTTGACTTTGCATTGTATTTTCTTTCAATTTTCAATAAAAAAAATTGTACCAGAACCATTTACTTCCTGTCTCCTCACCAAGGGTTGGTGCATGTCATCACTTCTGCACCTCCACACTGAAACTAGTAGAGTTAAGACAATGGCCCCATATGCTAAAACATCAATTGCCCCAACTCAATTGTACTGTTACTTTCAAGACCATTAATCTAATCCACTTTCCAGGTCCAAGTCTGATCCCTCATTACTTTATTTTTTTAAGAGTTTTTTTTTTTTTTATAACAGAAGCATTTTTATTAAAGCAGAGCTCCACCCTTGTCCTTGAATTGGAAAGACAGGGTAGGTAGAAGAGGGGGAGGGGTGTATCTATATGTAAAAAATGATGCAAGGGTGGTAGAGCAGAGCAACATTGTGAATGGGACGAGGGGGGGGGGGGATCAGTATGGGTTTATGAACAGGTATAGTATCTGCGGTAGCCAAACCATTTTTGTTAGATTGTAGCGCCCTGCTACAGATAGGGGGAGCCGGCTCCAGATGTCTCCTTTTTGCTTTAATTTAGGCAATAATGGGACAAGTTTGTTGTTGACATACTGATTTATATCGCTCGTTATCCAGATGCCCAGGTATTTCAGCATTGCAACGACAAAGCCTGGGGAATGCCCAGGAAAAACCAAGCCTACTTACCGACCAGCTTGCAGACAACCAAATAACCTGTCTAACAGGATGCGTTAAAAACAGGGGTTTGTCCGCACGCATTTGCAAACGCATGCGTGAGCCACAGAGCCACGCCAAGGCCCCCTGGAATCTGTGGTCCTACACTAACTATGAGTGTCCCCACAATGGAGGCACATGCATGCTGATGGTTAGATGAGGGCAGGTGGACTGAAGGGGAGCCACCCCTCCTTAAGGCCTGGTTCACACTGGGGCGACAAACGCTCCGACATTGGGAGCTCATGTCGCATGACGTGTGAAAATCAATGTTTCCCTATGGGAGCCGTCTTAACTGGTCCGACACATGTCGGTCCGACTTTGAGAATGCTCCCTGTACTACTTTGGTCCGACTTTGATCCGACTTCAGCCCATTGACTATCATTGAAGTCGGATCAAAGTCGGACCGCAGTCTTGCATGATCCGACTTTGGCATGCGACTTGTGCTCTGCTGCTCTTGAGGGGGAACTCCAGGCCAAATTTTAAATAAAAAACCGGCATGGGTTCCCCCTCCAGGAGCATACCAGGCCCTTGGGTCTGGTCTGGATTTGAAGGGGCGCCCCTACGCCGAAAAAACAGCGTGGGGGTCCCCCCCAAAATCCAAACCAGACCCTTATCCGAGCACACAACCTGGCCGGCCGCAGGGGAAGAGGGGGGGACGAGAGAGCGGCCCCCCCTCCCTCCTGAACCGTACCAGGCCGCATGCCCTCAACATGGGGGGTTTGGTGCTCTGGGGCAGGGGGGCGACCTGCGGCCCCCCCACCCCAGAGCACCCTGCCCCCATGTTGATGAGGACAGGGCCTCTTCCCGACAACCCTGGCCGTTGGTTGTCGGGGTCTGCGGGCGGGGGGCTTATCGGAATCCGGTAGCCCCCTTCAATAAAGGGGCCCCCGGATCCCGGCCCCCCACCCTATGTGAATGAGTATGGGGTACATCGTACCCCTACCCATTCACCTGGTGGAAAAAAATTTCAATAAAAAAACCACACAGCTTTTTAAAGTATTTTATTGCACAGCTCCGGGGTCTTCTTCCGACTTCGGGGGTCTCCGGTGTCGTCGCCGCGCTCTCCGGTTCTTTCTTCTGCCGGGCCTCCGCTAACTTCTTTTTAGCTCTTTTGCTAACGGAGGCCCGGTCTTCTCCGTCGTCTCGTCTGGCTCTCCGTTGTCCTTCTGCCGGCCCCTCCACTAACTTCTTTATCTCTTTTGCTAGTTGAGGGGCCGGTCTTCCCGTCGTCGCCATCGGCGTCTTCTTCCCTCTTCTCCTCCTCGATGTTGACGCGTCGCTTCCTCCCGCTGTAATACTGGCTCTCCGCTCCGCTCCGCATTAATATAGGCTTCTCATGACGTCACAGTCACATGTTCCCATGACGTCACAGTCACATGCTCCGGGGCCATGTGCCCCGGAACATGTGACTGTGACGTCATGAGAAGCCTATATTAATGCGGAGCGGAGTGGAGAGCCAGTATTACAGCGGGAGGAAGCGACGCGTAAACATCAAGGAGGAGAAGAGGGAAGAAGACGACGACGGGAAGACCGGCTCATCCACTAGCAGAAGAGCTACCAAGAAGTTAGTGGAGGGGCCGGCAGAAGGACAACGGAGAGCCGGACGAGACGACGGAGAAGACCGGGCCTCCGTTAGCAAAAGAGCTAAAAAGAAGTTAGCGGAGGCCCGGCAGAAGAAAGAACCGGAGAGCGCGGCGACGACACCGGAGACCCCCGAAGTCGGAAGAAGACCCCTGGAGCTGTGCAATAAAATACTTTAAAAAGCTGTGTGGTTTTTTATTGCAATTTTTTCCACCAGGTGAATGGGTAGGGGTACTATGTACCCCATACTCATTCACATAGGGTGGGGGGCCGGGATCCAGGGGCCCCTTTATTAAAGGGGGCTCCCGGATTCCGATAAGCCCCGCACCCGCAGACCCCAACAACCAACGGCCAGGGTTGTCGGGAAGAGGCCCTGTCCTCATCAACATGGGGGCAGGGTGCTCTGGGGTGGGGGGGCCGCAGGTCACCCCCCTGCCCCAGAGCACCAAACCCCCCATGTTGAGGGCATGCGGCCTGGTACGGTTCAGGAGGGAGGGGGGCCGCTCTCTCGTCCCCCCCTCTTCCCCTGCGGCCGGCCAGGTTGTGTGCTCGGATAAGGGTCTGGTTTGGATTTTGGGGGGGACCCCACGCCGTTTTTTCGGCGTAGGGGTGCCCCTTCAAATCCAGACCAGACCCAAGGGCCTGGTATGCTCCTGGAGGGGGAACCCATGCCGGTTTTTTATTTAAAATTTGGCCTGGAGTTCCCCTTCAAGATTCATACCAAACACAGTGCCTGATATTGGCGGGGATCCAAGTCGGATCCCCGTTCATTGAAAGTCGGACATATGTCGGCTTCATGTCGCAGGGCAAAGTCGGATCCAAAGTAGGACAGATGTCGTGTCGCACTAGTGTGAACCCAGCCTAAAGGTACAGGTGCACACCAAACACCCAGCATGTAGCACAATGGCTGCAAAGGTGTTGGTGCGCTGCTGGACCAATACAAGCACCATAGGTGAAAACAAAACTTGTCCACCGCCCCCATCTATAGATGACTATCGCAGTAAGCAGCATTGGAAGGCTAAAACAGGTAACAACAAAGCCTGGGGAATGCCCAGGAAAAACCAAGCCTACTTACCGACCAGCTTGCAGACAACCAAATAACCTGTCTAACAGGATGCGTTAAAAACAGGGGTTTGTCCGCACGCATTTGCAAACGCATGCGTGAGCCACAGAGCCACGCCAAGGCCCCCTGGAATCTGTGGTCCTACACTAACTGAGTGTCCCCACAATGGAGGCACATGCATGCTGATGGTTAGATGAGGGCAGGTGGACTGAAGGGGAGCCACCCCTCCTTAAAGGTACAGGTGCACACCAAACACCCAGCATGTAGCACAATGGCTGCAAAGGTGTTGGTGCGCTGCTGGACCAATACAAGCACCATAGGTTTTGGTTTTAGCATTGCAACTACCTTTAGGTGGGGAGTTCCAGACGGTAGCTGGTTGCCGAGTGGGTTAACCGGCAATAAAGCCGACTTCTCCCAATTGACAACCAGACCGGAAAATGGTCCGAACTCCTCAACCATATGTATTACTGTGGTCAATGATGTTTCCACATCTCCAAGGAAGAACAAGACATTGTCCGCAAACAATGCTATCCTGTCTTCTTCTGTCTGCCTTCGAAACCCCTGTAATCCTGGCATTGATCTGGTCCTGATTGCTAGTGGTTCCATCGCAAGAGCAAACAATAGGGGGAGCAGGGCCTCGTCCCCTTTCCAGCTGAAACAGCTCAGAGTGCTCGTTGTTAATTTTTATTTTCGCTCTTGGTTCGCTATAGAGTATTTTCACTTTTCTGATAAAGGAAGGGCCAAACCCGAAACTCTCCAAGACCCTCTACAAATAATCCCATTCCAGGCTATCAAATGTCTTGGTGGCATCCAAGGCCAATATAGCCCTAGAGCCCGCACTGTCTGTTGGAATCTGCATATTCAAGAAGACTTTTCTGATGTTGATGCTAGTTGACCTATTGGGAATAAAACTCGACTGGTCGGGATGTATTCGTTTTTGAATACATCCATTCAGATGGGTTGCTAGCACCTTAGCCAAAATTTTTACATCAGTGCATAACAGTGATATTGGGCGGTAAGAGGATACATCCAGTTGGTCCTTCCCCTCCTTATGTATTACTATAATAGTGGCTTCTGACATTAAGATGGGAAGTCTCCCCTTGGTTAGTGCCCACCTCAGTGTCTTCAGAAGCTCTGGGAGCATTACCTCACTGTATCGTTTATAAATTTCTATTGGGAGCCCATCCGGGCCTGGTGACTTTTGGCTGGACATCCCAGCCACTGCCCGCTGCAATTCCTCCAAAGTCACCGGTGCTTCTATATCTGTTTTGTCCTTCTCTGTCAAAGTTGGGATTGTTATTCCCTGAAAAAAACTATCCATCCTTTCACTCCCAGCCCCCCTACTAGATTTATAGAGGGACTTGTAGTATTCTCTAATTGTGTGCATTATCTCTGTCGCATCGGAAGAGATCTCTCCACTCAATGTCCTGACCACCGGAACAGTGGAGGGGGGGGGGGTTGGACCTGATCAAAAGGGACAGCATATGGCCCACTCTCTCCCCTTCTCCAAAATGGCACTGTCTCTGGAATATTCACCTGTTCTCTGTCCTCCTTTATAGCGGCCATTTTGTACACTTGTTGCCTATCCAGCCATTCCCTTTGCCTATCTGGAGTTGGGTCTTCTATATATTGTCTCTCTGCTGGCATCACCACAATCCTGATGTCCCTTTCCCATTCCCTAGATTTCCCCTTGATTCTTACCACCTGTTGAATTAGTAGGCCTCTAAGATAGGCCTTCAAGAAGTCCCACACCACTCCCGCCGGTGCTGTACCTGTATTGATTTGCACAAAGTCCTTTAATCCAGTTAGGGATGAGCCGAACACCCCCCCCCCCCCCCGGTTCGGTTTGCACCAGAACCTGCGAACGGACTGAAAGTTTGCGCAAACTTTAGAACCCTATTAATGTCTATGGGACTTGAACGTTCAAAATCAAAAGTGCTAATTTTAAAGCCTAATATGCAAGTTATTGTCCTAAAAAGGGTTTGTGGACCGGGGTCAATGCAAAAAGAAGTTTTAAAAACTGCAGTTTTTTCGGGAGCAGTGATTTTAATGATGCATAAAGTGAAATAAAAAAGGGAAATATTCCTTTAAATATTGTACCTGGGGGGTGTCTATAGTATGCCTGTGAAGTGGCACGTGTTTCCCGTGTTTAGAACTGTCCCTGCACAAAATTACATTTCTAAAGGAAAAAAAGTCATTTAAAACTGCTTGCGGCTTTAATGTAATGTCTGGTCCCGGCAATATGGATTAAAATCATTGAGAAAAATGGCACGGGTACCCCCCCCCCCCAGCCCATTACCAGCCCCTTTGGGTCTTGTATGGATATTAAGGGGAATCCCGCACCCAAATAAAAAAAAAGAAAGGTGTGCGGCCCCCAGGCCCTATATACTCTGAACAGCAGTATAGAGGCGGTGCAAACAAGACAGAAACTGTAGGTTTGTTGTTACGTAGAATCTGTTTGTAGTTTTGAACTGGTACATTTTTAAAGTGTAGCTCCAGCCAAAAAAATCAGTTTTAAGTGTAGCGATACCCCAACCTTAAGAGAGCCGCTGGTATTGTTTCGGGCCCTGTACTCTGTCTCTGCGATTGTCTATGACTCAGCCCCACAATAATGCAAACAGTAATACAGTATAGTAATTGACACTGATACCGGAGTACTTAACTATAGCAACTTTACTGTTGTATAAAAGGAAGGTAGAAATACAGTACATAACAACACATGCAGAGCCCTGCAAAATTAATGACACTTAGCAATACTGTATCAAATATATTAGCACACCACGCTGCAGCTATCCTCCCTGTGAGCAAAATGGTGCCCAATAATGTTCTACGCTACCCAGTCAGGCCTGACTCAAAGTAAGATATAGTCTTAGGGTGAAGAATCTTCGCATGCAAGAAAAACGGTGGTGCACATCAGGAACAATAATTGTAATCCAACGGGACAATGTCTCAGCAAAGTAACAACTCCCAGGAGACTATCAAACTCAGTTCTGGAAATAGTCTCCTGCTAGGACAGTTGGTATAGCACTAAGGGCCAAGGCAGTCAGTAGGCCTAAACAAAGTACTTGGCTATAACTTTGAGCAAGTGCTCTCTCACCACACCGGACTCAGTCACCGTTGTGTATCCGCACACAGGGTCTGCGATAGCCAGGTCTTCGGTCCTCCTGATGTCAGTGAGAAACGAATGGAGATCAGGTGCCACACAAGCGCCGCAGTGGAGTGGAAGGCTCTTTGGAAGTGCACAAGGCCCAGGCTTCAGGCCTCGCACCAGCAGCAAGTCCGCACAGGGGATCCTCTTGCTAGAAGGGCGGCATCCAAAGAGACCGAGCTCCGCCTCCGCTTCCCCTTTATAGCCCACCCCATGAGTCTCTGCGGTTGGCAATGCACCTTGGGTGCTGAACGGGGTTCTGGGTATCGTAGTCCTGGATCCTTAAATAAGGAGATTCCTGCTACATACTCCCCCCACTTAGACTCTTTGGTCCCCAAAGATAGTACTAACAAAAGGTACGTACATCAGTTAAAGCTGTAAGTGATGTCGGCAGGGGAAGTTCCCACCAAAAACAAGGAGAGGGATTACCCTGCCCACAGGGCACATTGTCAGAAGTGACCTGCCTAGCTGTGCCAGAGGGTGAGTTGGGGTTGCCCTCCACCAAATGAACAGTGGAGGGGTCAGGGTTTTCTACACTCCTCCTGGCTGTTATCACAGTGTCCTCTGAACTCTCCCCCATTTGGGTGTAAGTCAACTTCCGGGGAGGACGTATGGTTCTTTTCATTCTCTGTTCCCTTGGAATCTTTGGTTCAGTCATTGTAGGTTCCTTCCCTGGAACAGACGTAGAAGCCTCCATAGTCTCTGGAGCATTCAGCTCAGATGTAGGAAGATACATAGATTCTCTTGGATCCTCTGCAGGGAGTGAGTCAAAGGCATCTTCCCATGTGTCTGACAGAGGGCTGGACGGGATAAACTCTGTGGCTTCTGCGTTCAGTGTACTGTCTATGGTGCTTTCAGAAGGTGGGAGATCTATGGAAAAAGGTACAGGGTCCTGGGAAGGCCACAGCCACTCAAGTTCCTCTCTCTCATCCTCGCTGGGTTCAGAGACATCCATTCCTCCAGATTGAGATGTCTGAGACCGGGTATTTGGCCTAGGAGTATCCAGGATGGAAGTTGGCTCAGGGGAATCCTTTACAGGGGGTATCCGAACTGCCCCAGAAAGTGGAAGTAGATGATTTCTGTTCCAGGTCTTCAGTGGCCCCACTTTTCCCTCCGGCTTCAATTGGTAAACTGGTAGACCAGGTATCTTCTTGCAGATGACATAGGGTTCAGGTCTCCATCTGTCTGCCAACTTATGCTTCCCAGGGACCCCCAAGTTTTGCAGCAGCACTCTATCTCCAGGCTGCAAGTCCTGAATCCTTACTTTCAAGTCAGTTTTGTTTGTTACGAGCTCCCCTTTGATCCGAGGCTGCTTGGGCCTGTTCATAGGCCAACTTCAAACTTTGCCTCAGCCTATCCACGTATCCCTTGTGGGATGTGGCTGAGGTGTGATCTATGGAGGTGCCAAAGGCCAGGTCTACGGGTAGTCTTGCCTCTCTTCCAAACATAAGTCTATTGGGAGAGTACCCTGTGGCATCACTTGTTGTACTGTTATAAGCATGCACAATTGCTGCTATGTGCTTACTCCAGTGCTGTTTCTTTTCGCTGCTTAGAGTCCCTAGCATGTTTAGTAGGGTTCTGTTGAACCTCTCTGGCTGTGCATCCCCTTGTGGATGGTAGGGAGTGGTCCGGGTCTTCTTAATCCCTAAGGAATCCAAGAGTTTCCGGATCAGCCTACTCTCGAAGTCCCTCCCTTGATCCGAGTGAAGGCGTTGCGGTAGCCCGTAGTGCACAAAGTATTTCTCCATGAGTACCTTGGCCATGGTGGAAGCCTTTTGGTCTTTGGTTGGGAAGGCCTGGGCATACCGAGTGAAATGATCGGTTACCACCAGAACATTTCCTAGTCCACTCAAGTCGGGTTCAAGGCAGAGAAAATCAATGCATACCAAATCCAATGGACCTTGATTTTGTAGGTGGCCCATTGGGGCAGCTTGATGGGGTAGAGTCTTTCGTTGGATGCAGCGTACACAGGAGTGGCAGTATGCCTCCACTTCAGCCCTCATACAAGGCCAGGAGAACCGACTCCTGATAAGTTGAAAAGTTCTTTCAGCTCCCAGGTGACCATGGTTATCGTATAGGGCCACTAAGACAGTCGCTCTGTGCTTCTCGGGCAGAAATAGTTGCCATTTGTCCTCCAGGTCATCAGAGGGGCCCCTTCGGTAGACCACCCCTTGATGTACCTGTAGCCTGTCCCACTCTTTCCGCAGCAGGCGGGCCTCCTTCGAAGGATGATGCAGAAGTTTGTCTGGATCTTGATCTTCCAGGGCTTCCAGGACCAATTTACCCAGGGGGTCTTCCAGTTGGTCACATCGCAGCACCTTCTTGGACAGCTTTGGCAAGTCATCTTCTTCTATTTGAGTCACACTGCAGTATTGTTTGGGTACTCCTACTACTGTGACTCCTATCTCTTCTGCTCTGGATCCACCACTGGCTTGGAGTTCAGCTCCTTGACAGAGAGCCCGCACCCCATCTGGCGTCACTTGAGTCCAGTCTTCTGTACTGCCGGTGGGAGTATGAGACCTTCTGGACAGGTCATCCGCATCTCGGTTTCCAGCTCCAGGTCTGTATTTCAGGCTGAAATTGAATCCAGAGAGCGCAGCCAGCCATCGGTGGCCAGTGGCATCCAGCTTTGCCGTGGTGAAAAGATAAGTGAGGGGGTTGTTATCAGTCTTCACGATAAATTCTACTCCATACAGGTAGTCTTTTTATTTATCTATCACAGCCCACTTGAGGGCCAAGAACTCCAACTTGTGGGTAGGATAGTTCTTCTCAGCTGGGGTTAAGCTCCTGCTCACGTAGGCAACTGGGCGTAGTTGCCCTTCATGCTCCTGGTAAAGCACCCCTCCCAGACCATCGTGACTGGCATCCACATGGAGTTCATATGGCTTTTTTGTGTCTGCATAGGCCAAGACAGGGGCAGTGGTCAAGCTCTTCTTCAGCATTTGGAAGGCCTTCTCACACTTCCCATTCCACTGATTTTCAACCGACTCCCCCGGCTTCCTCGGGCCCAAGTCATCCTCTTCTCCTTCTGTCTTTAACAGGTCATTTAGGGGTCTGGCAATTTGTGCGAACCCTTCCATGAACCTCCGGTAATGTGATCAGAATCCCAAGAAGGACCTGAGTTCCGTCACAGTGGTGGGCCAGGAGGTGACTGCCTCCAGCTTCTTGGGGTCTGTGGCGCTACCCCCTCTTCTGACACTGTGTCTCAGGTAGTGGACTGACGACTGGTAGAACTGGCATTTCTCTGGTGAAAGCTTGAGTCCCTTGTCACTAATGCCGCGTACACACGATCGTTTTTAATGTCATTTTCAAAAACGAAGTTTTTCTCGACGTGATTTTTCTTGTTTCCTCTCAAGCCTGTCTTGCATACACACGTTCATAAAAAAAAAACGCTCGAGCAAAGCGCAGTGACGTACAACACGTATGACGGCACTATAAAGGGGAAGTTCCGTTCGAATGGCGCCACCCTTCATGTTAGTAAATTTTGTTGAGCGACGATTCGCGCTTTTCAGCCTTGTGCTTTTCAGTCCGTTACAGCGTGACGAATGTGCTATCTCCATTACAAACGCTAGTTTTACCAGAACGAGCGCTCCCGTCTCATACTTGATTCTGAGCATGCGTGTTTTTTTTCCCCTCGTAAAAGCATACACACTACTGTTTTTCACGTCGTTAAAAAAAACGACATGAAAAAATGGAGCAGGTTCTAATTTTTTTAGGCCATTTTTCACGTCGTTAAAAATGCTCTGGAGCCTACACACGATCGTTTTTAATGCCCAGTTTAAAAAATTGCATTTTTAACGACGTGAAAAACGTTCGTGCGTACGCGGCATTTAGTCTTTTCAAGACTTTTTCCAGTCTCTCTTCATGCTCCTCTAGAGTTTTCCCAAAGACAATGATATCATCTAGGTACACTAGAACTTCGATGAGGTTCATGTCTCCCACGGTTTTCTCCATCAGGCGCTGAAAAGTGCCAGGGGCTCCAGACAGGCCTTGGGGCATCCGGTCAAATTTGAAGAACCCCACAGGGGTTATGAAGGCTGTCTTCTCCTTATCTTCCGGATGCATCGGGATCTGGTAGTATCCACTCTTAAGGTCCATGACGCTGAACCACCTAGCTCCAGACAAACTCTGTAGGGCATCCTCTATCCTCGGGGTGGTATACTGGTCGGGTATCGTTCTTCTGTTGAGGGTCCTGTAATCTATACATAGCCTCAGTGACCTATTCTTTTTCTGGACCACCACGATCGGGGAGGCATAGGGGCTTCTGGACTCCCAGATAACACCGATTCGCTTGAGCTCGGCGAGCTGTTCTCTCAGATCTTCTAGATCGGCTAGGGGAACCCGCCTGACCCTCTCTCTGAAGGGCTTGTCTTCCTGGAGGCGGATTCGATGGGTGGCACTCTTCGCACACCACACATCGAACTCATCTTTGGAGAAGATTTTCCTCCATCTGATCAACTGGGACTTTGCCCTCTCCTTCCAGGCCCTTGGCAGGTTCGGGTGTTCCATGCAGAGCTTCTCCCATGTGGTGCTTTCTCCCTCTGTCTTCTCCACATCTGACAAGACAACTGGGGCAGCTTGGCTCACCTGGCCCAGCAGCATCCTGGCTGGGATCTTCATGGGGGTATCAGTGGTGTTTCTGATGCTCACCGGCACCTTACAGTGTGCCTTCTTTAAAGCTCTTAGTGGGACCACTTCAGGGATCACTTCTAGACCTGAATGTTCCTCCCGAGGATCTGGTTCCAACATGACAAAGGGCCCAGATTGCTCCCAGGTGAGCTTTACAGTGGTTCTGAGACCGGTTACTTCACCGGGCTGTAGCACTATCCCGTTCTTCCCTAACCTCCACAGTTTCCCTACCCCCTCTTCTGGGGCCCTCTGCTCCAAGACTAGTCGCTGGTAAGCTAGCTTCAGCATTGGATGGATTCTGGTGGCTGTAGGGTTCTTCCCTTTTGTTAAGGGTGCCAGGAGCCTCCTGACCAGGTCTGTATTGGTCCCGATTATAAGGGAACTCTTGTTGGCTCCGGGTGGTCAAGGGCAGATCACTGCCAGAGTATCCATTACTTCAGCCTTCCCGGCCACTGAAGGGTCAAAGGTCAACTTTACTGGTAAGTAGCCATCGTAAGGGAAACTCTGTGTTCCGATCCCCCATATCTCCAAGTCTTCGAGTTTTTAGATGGACAGATGGCTCAGATGTTTATCATAAAAGTCCCTAATATAGTAGGGTCACTTGTGCCCCAGTATCTAGGATTGCTCTTGTGTAAACTACCTCCACTTGGATGGGTACTAGTGGAGAGGGTCCTACCAGCTTTTCTAGGAATGGTTTCTGGGAAGGTTCTTTTGATCCCTGCATTTTCCCTTAGGACTCTTCTTATTCCATTTTCCTCTTGACTTCGATCCCTCTTGGGCTTGGTATGCATTGATATCTCAGTTTTTTTTCTAGGTGTATACCCCCGCTGAGGGACATTATTCCTTTTTTGGAGGGGTTTTGCCCCCTTTCTTGCTGGACTTCTCATTAAACTTTGATCCAATGGAGCTTACTGGAGATGGCGGGCACCCGGTTGACTCCTTCACCGGAGCCCTCTGGAGTTTTCCGCCGGCTTGCGATTATTAACTTTCTTTTTCTTTGGACTGGGACATACTTTTCCAATATAACCAACTCCTCCACAGTTGTAGCAAATCGCATCCCCCCAATCCTGTAAGGGAACGGGTGCCGAGGCATCTGGGAATAACTCCTTCTTCGGTCCCTCTTTCTCTGGGACCCTTGGATCTTTTGTCATCAAAGAGGTCAGCATCTCCAATACCTGAGACATCTGTGATTTAAAAGTATCTACTTCTAAATCTCTTTCAGGGGTCATGGCTGATCTGACCATTACAGGTGTAGAAGAGGTGTGTGTCTTGGTGGCTTGCTGATCTTTTAGTAGAGCTTCTTCATCTCTGATGATCTTCACTAGATCAGGGTAATTCAATGACATGCCTCCTCCAGAGGTTTTCAGGTGGAGCCAGACCGGGTCTGAACGTAGTGCTCCCTTTAGGATCTGCTTCATCCTCGCCGCATCTATGGCTTGGGGCACCATTCCCTTTTTCAGCACGATTTGGCAAAGCATCCTATTCAGTCTTCTCACATACTCCGACAGCTTTTCTTCTGGTTGCTGAAAGGTGTGTTCAAACTGATACACCAGTTCTGTCACCTTTTTCCAACTGACCAAACCTCTCCTGCAGCATGGCCAAGTAGTCGTAGGCCGTGCAAGCAGTATTGCTAAACCGGAGACTCTTTACAGCTTCAGCAGCCGCGCCTTTCAAACTCTCAATCACGCGCTGCTTCTTCTGCGCTTCAGACACCTCCCATGCCTCTACCGCTAGTAATGCCTGCTCAATCCAGGTGTCGAAGTCTTCCTCCCCTACAGGGACAGGTAGCTTCCCTGAAAAGATCCTTAGCTTTCGGTAACTAGCCTCTATGTGCACCGTGTTGCTTTTCTGACACTTAGTGAGCAGATCCCCTAGGGCATTTAAAAGTTCCGGTCATATAGTAGTCAGGGGTGTCACCGGAGATGTCGCTCCCTTGCACTTCTCTGATGTATGGGATGTCCCTGGCGGTGATCCCAGCGGGGACGGCAGGGATAATTCCTTCTTTCCATTCTATCAGTGCATACTTGAAAGAGGTTTCTGGATCCGACCTCATGTCTATCACCCATGACTCTCAATTCGGGGATAACGACACTAAGAGTCGCTCCACCGCATCCGTCAGCCATTCTTCTCCTGGGAGACTGAGGACCACTGACATGTCTGGGCTGGCCTTGACTTCCTCGCACCATGCTTTCACTGCTAGTGGGTCCATGCTGGTACCTTTGGCGTGTTTGATTGCCGCGTACAGGATCCCGGACTCGGAGCCCCCACGTGTAGCGATACCCCCAACTTAAGAGAGCCGCTGGTATTGTTTCGGGCCCTGTACACAGCACTGCCAACCCCCGGCAATCTACTCGACCCTTCCCTGGCACAGTTAGTCTAGAGAATGATAGACTGGTAATGTCTCTGCGATTGTCTATGACTCAGCCCCACAATAAAGCAAACAGTAATACAGTATAGTAATTGACACTGATACCGGAGTACTTAACTATAGCAACTTTACTGTTGTATAAAAGGTAGGTAGAAATACAGTACATAACAACACATGCAGAGCCCTGCAAAATTAATGACACTTAGCAATACTGTATAAAATATATTAGCACACCACGCTGCAGCTATCCTCCCTGTGAGCAATATGGCGCCCAATAATGTTCTATGCTACCCAGGTATAGTCTTAGGGTGAAGAATCTTCGCATGCAAGGAAAACGGTGGTGCACATCAGGAACAATAATTGTAATCCAACAATGTCTCAGCAAAGTAACAACTCCCAGGAGACTATCAAACTCAGTTCTGGAAATAGTCTCCTGCTAGGATAGTTGGTATAGCACTAAGGGCCAAGGCAGTCAGTAGGCCTAAACAAAGTACTTGGCTATAACTTTGAGCAAGTGCTCTCTCACCACACCGGACTCAGTCACCGTTGGTAACTTCCACCACTGTGTATCCGCACACAGGGTCTGCGATAGCCGGGTCTTCGGTCCTCCTGATGTCAGTGAGAAACGAATGGAGATCAGGTGCCACACAAGCTCCGCAGTGGAGTGGAAGGCTCTTTGGAAGTGCGCAAGGCCCAGGCTTCAGGCCTCGCACCAGCAGCAAGTCCGCACAGGGGATCCTCTTGCTAGAAGGGCGGCATCCAAAGAGACCGAGCTCCGCCTCCGCTTCACCTTTATAGCCCACACCATGAGTCTCTGCGGTTGGCAATGCACCTTGGGTGCTGAACGGGGTTCTGGGTATCGTAGTCCTGGATCCTTAAAGAAGGAGATTCCCGCTACATAAGCTTTTTGGAAAACATAGGGAAGGATTATCACCACTGTAACATTTGTTTTGCTGTCTGTGCACCTGTTCAGAACATTTCACCTCACTTTCCGTCCCAATGACAAATGTTTTTTGAAAATTTGGGGTTTTTAGAGAAACAAGGATTGGTGATAAAGCATCAATGGAAAGGAGACACCTTTTTCCCATATTAACTCTTACAGGAGAGAATTTCCCTTCTTAGGGGTAGATTTCCTCTCACTTCCTGTTGTCTCCTTCTGTTTGTAAGTTGGATGTTTGAAAGTAGGGGTCTGCCGTATATACTCTGTTGCCACAACACTGTAAGCCCTCATGCCGCGTACACACGATCGTTTTTAATGTAATTTTCTAAAACAACGTTTTTCTCGACGTGATTTTTCTTGTTTCCTCTCAAGCCTGTCTTGCATACACACGTTCTTTAAAAAAAAACGCTTAAGCAAAGTGCAGTGATGTACAACACCTACAACGGCACTATAAAGGGGAAGTTCCGTTCGAATGGTGCCACCCTTCATGTTAGTAAAGTTTCGCGCTTTTCAGCCTCGTGCTTTTCAGTCCGTTACAGCGTGACGAATGTGCTATCTCCATTACGAACGCTAGTTTTACCAGAACGAGTGCTCCTGTCTCATACTTGATTCTGAGCATGCGCGTTTTTTTTTCTCCTCGTAAAAGCATACACACTACCGTTTTTCACGTCATTAAAAAAAAAACGACGTGAAAAAATAGAGCAGGTTCTCATTTTTTAGGCCATTTTTCACGTCGTTAAAAATGCTCTGGAGCCTACACACGATCGTTTTTAATGCCCAATTTAAAAAATGGCATTTTTAACGACGTGAAAAACGATTGTGTGTACGCGGCATTACAGTTACTCTTGGTGGGCGCTGGAACGCCCTGCTGTGAACTATTATATCAAGAATTGTACTTACATGCCATTGTTGAACAGTGGTAGGAAAAATTGGGCCTTTGGTGCTGGTGCCACAACACTGTAAGTCCTCACAGTTACTCTTTTTTTTAACTTTATATTCTTTATTGTTTTTCCATATTACAAAAAAGACATACACATAATATGCTTTAAAATAATGTTCTACAGTTAGTCACCCCCCCCCCCCCCCCACCCTAACCAATCTCTTTTCACATTCAAAAAACAGAGAAAGACGAAACCAAAAAATACATTCTACCACACTCTTGTGTTATTGCCGAAAAAGAACTATATTGCTTTTACTTTATTTCGTTTTCTCTTTCCCCCTGCTTCCATTCCCCTTTTCCCTTCCTTCCTCTTGATCTTCTGACATATTTAACTTCTCTGCCCAAGGTCCATAGCTTCTCTTTCTGCCCCTCCTCTATCCGCCTTTCCTATCTCAGCCATCTGGTTTCCGCCTTTAGGTCCATTCTTTTACTCTTCTTCCTTACCGTGCCCGTTAGGGCGGGCACCCCATTTTCCTCAACCAGGGATCCCACATTGTTTTAAATTTTTTAGAGTTACCCCGTTTGGTCAAAACTACTTTTTCCTTCCATATTGTTGCATTTATTACATTGACCCACTCTACTGATGTCGGTGCTTTCTGTGCTTGCCAGTTTTGTGCTATTACCTTCCTGGCCTGAAACAGGCATCTCAGCACTACTTCCGGAATGTCTTTTTGTCCGTGTCTCTCCTCTATACCCAATAGGCACACCCTGGCCTCCGGGGCACTTATCATCTGCTCTCCTTCCAAACATGTGTAGCCTCTTTGGGGTGTAATAAACTCTGTGCACTAAGAACAGATGTGACACTCTCTGTGATGGGGAGAGTGATACCACTGTCCCCTGTTCCAGTATCCGTTCCCATTGTACAGTGGTTATAGGGCCTATATCCTCTTCCCATTTTGCTTTATTCTTATCCAACCTCTTCTCAGTTATAAAACCCCCCTTAATCTGTGAATATAATTCTGAAATAAGGCCTTTTGATGTTCCTGTCTTAATTAACCGTTGAAGGTGGGGAATTCTTTGCCAGCACACCGGGTGTGTTTTAAATTGGGCTTGAAGTGCGTGTCTTATCTGCAGATAAGTATAAAACAAAGAGTTTGGGATGGCGTACTCTCTGCTTAGTTCTGAAAATGCTTTTAATAGACATGTGCATTCGTTTTCGTCCGAATGCATTTTCGTCCGAATTTCAGCTATTTTCGTTATCGTTTTAACAAACGAAAACGAAAGCACAGAATCCGAAAACCGAAAGATCCGACATAAACAAATGCTTTATTTTCGTTTTCGTTGCTACAACAGTTCGATATAGATAGGACATTCGACGTGACGCTGACAATAACAATCTGTGTCTATCGAACCTGTGGTCGAATGTGCCTAACCTTAACTCTATTAGTCCAAGATTATTCTACATAGGAGAGAAAAGATTCGACATTATAGAGAGAAAAGATTCGACATAGGAGAGAAAAGATTCGACATAGGAGAGAAAAGATTCGACATAGGAGAGAAAAGAATCGACATAGGAGAGAAAAGATTTGTTATTATAGAGAGAAAAGATTCGACATAGAGAGAAAAGATCACTGCTGGAATTGGGTGGGGGAAGTAAAATAAAAATAAAGTTGATGATGAATGTTATTGGCTGATTGTAACCAAAGAGGAGGAGCAGTAAAATAGCTAGAATGACGAAGATTCGACAAAGCATCGAAAGTTAGAAGATTCAACGGTGCAGCAAAACTGTACGACGCTGCAATCGTACATTTCCGGTCAAATGCATCTGCCCATAGGCTATAGAAGAATTCTAATGTTGGTTGACTAGTAATAGTAATGAATAAATATAATTATTACTAGTCATACAACATTAGAATTCTTCTATAGCTTGTGGGCGGAACATTCGACCGGAAATGTATGATTGCAGCGTCGTACAGTTTCACTGCTCCGTCGAATCTTCTTTGAACATTCGACAGACACCATAAGCCTTCAATGACAGATTCGACCTTAATTAATTCAGATTTTCGGACGAATGCAATTTCTAACGAAAAACTAAATAAATAAAAACGAATTTTGGGAGTAACTAAATAAATGTATTTTTCGGACAAAAACGAAATTCCGAAACAAAATATTTCAGTGTGCACATGTCTAGCTTTTAATATATTGCCTTCATATAACTGCGTCAATCTGGTTATACCTCTCTTTTCCCATTCCTTTAACTTTCCCATGGCTTGAATTTCTGGTAGGTATTTACTTTCCCAGAGAGGTGTATATTCTGTCAACCCTTTATACCCCATAGCTTGTTTACCTTCCCGCCATGTTCTTATGGCCGCTTTCAGTGTTAGATTCTTAACAGGAAAAGAATCAGCCTCCAAATTTTCTATTATGGTGTTGTGTGGGGCCCCCATTAGCATAATTTTCCCACTGGCCCCTCCTCCTCCCTCTATTGTACATCCCCTCAGGTGCTGTAGCTGGGCCGCTATAAAATAACTATAAGGGTGTGGGATAGCCAGCCCTCCCTCTTTTATTGACAGCTGTAATACTTGGAGACTGATTCTTGCCCTGCCCTTCTTCCAGATTAATTCCCTGAAAAGGGTCTCTATTTTTTTGAACCAGGCCTTCCCAATCCATACTGGGGCATTATGGAGCACGTAAAGTAGCTGTGGCATCCAAATAATCTTAATAAGATTACTTCTTCCCGCTACTGACAGAGGAAGACGTTCCCAGATGTCGGCCTTTTGCTTAAACTTAGCTAGTAGTGGCTTTAAATTATTATCAATGTATTGTTCTGGGTCTCGTGTCACCACTATCCCCAGGTAATCCATTTTTTCTGCCACCTTTAATAGAGGGATGCCTTCACAGACGGTGTTATCTACTGAATCCACCGGCAGAAGTACAGACTTCTCCCAGTTTATCATCAGACCCGAAAATCGACCAAATACTTCTACCATCTGTATTGCCATTTTTAGTGACGTTGAGGAATCCCCCAGAAAAAGCAAGATATCATCCGCGTAAAGTGCGATTTTCTCCTCCCCCATTTTCCTCTGAAATCCCTGTATTGCCTTTTGGGATCTAATCGCTATTGCTAAGGGCTCTATTGCTACTGCGAAGAGAAGGGGGGACAGGGGACATTCCTGCCTTGTCCCCCTCTCTAACCCAAAACTCTTTGAGTATTCATTGTTAATTTTTATTTTTGCGCTTGGGGAGTTATAAAGCGTTTTTACCCATTTAATAAAGACGGAGCCAAATCCAAATTTCTCTAACATGTGCCAGAGGTAATCCCATTCTAGGCTATCAAAAGCCTTGGTGGCATCCAGGGATAAGATAGCTCTGCCGCTTCTGTTCTCAGTTGGCGTCTGTAAGTTCAGATACAATCTTCTGATATTGGTGCTGGTAGCCCTATTAGGGATGAATCCGGATTGATCCGGGTGTATTAATTTCTGAATATATTTATTCATCCTGGCTGCCAGCACTTTAGCCAATATCTTAACGTCTGAACACAGCAATGAAATTGGTCTATAAGATGAAGTGTCTAATTGATCTTTCCCCTCTTTTTGGAGTACTATTATGGTGGCCTCTGACATTGAGGCCGGCAGCTTTCCCCCTTCTACCGCCCAATTCAGCACCCTTAACAGTTCTGGGAGGAGCACCTCCCTGTACTGTTTGTAAATTTCCACCGGTAGACCGTCTGGCCCGGGGGACTTTTGATTAGACATTTCCGCTACTGCTAATTGGAGTTCCTCTAGGGTTATCGGGGACTCTATAACTCTTCTATCTTCCTCAGTTAAGGCCGGTGTTTCTATCCCCCCCCCCAGAAATTTATCCATTTGTAACGTCTCATCTTCCCTCTTTGACTTATATAAGTCCTGATAATAAGCCTCAAATGTTTCCAAAATTTCAGATGACTGAGAGAATATCTCTCCCCCCACCTTCCTTATTGCAGGGATACTAGAGGGGGCTGAGTTAGTTTTAGCCAATAGGGCCAGTGTATGGCCTACACTCTCCCCTTTTGCAAAGGTACTCTGTCTTTGAAATAGACTCTTGTTCTCTACTTTCCTTACCACTGCCATTTTGTACTCCTGTTGTTTCTCAAGCCATTTCCTTTGTTTCATCGACGTTGGATCCTCCACATATTGTTCTTCTGCTTCTCTCCCCTCTTTCCTAATCTTCTCTTCCCATTCCCTAGAGTTTTTTTTAAATTTTGGCTATTTGTTAAATCAGTACTCCCCTAAGGAAGGCCTTTAGGGTGTCCCATATCACTCCCACCGGCGCTGTCCCTTCGTTAAAGCCCACCATCTCACTCAATTTTATATTTATCTCCTCTGGTTTTCCCATTAGTTCTAACCAGAAGGGGCTTATTTTCCAATTGCTTGGAGGGCACTTTTTCCCTGTGTTTATAGTCAGCACCAGTGGTGAGTGATCAGACACCCCTCTTGGGCAATAAACAATTTTGCTAACCCGTTGCAGACTCATCTCGTTTCCTAGGGCCATATCTATTCTAGATAATGTGGAATATGAGCTTGAGAAACAGGAGTACTGCCTCTCATCTGGGTTTCCCATTCTCCAGATATCGCACCATCCGACCTCTTTCAAAAACTGGGTTAAACGTCCCTCTCCCCTCCCGATCATCCGTATCCCCGGTGGAAATCTGTCTACTGTCCTGTCCAATACTGCGTTAAAGTCCCCAACTGCTATTATGTAGCTTTCTTCCTTATTTAGCGCAAATTCCGCAAATTTTATACAAGATCTCCATATTAAAAGGTGGCGGAACATAGATATTTGCCAATACATATGGTTCATTTTCTATCAAGCAATGCAAAAAATAAAGCGCCCCAATTCATCCAACCTGACCTCTCTACAAACAAAAGACACCCCCCTTTTCACCAGTATACTCACCCCCCTAGAGTAAGAAGAATAAACTGAATGATACTGGCACTGATATTTCCTATTGAATAATTTCACCTTTGTTTCTTTTGTTAAATGGGTCTCTTGGATGCAAATTACCTCCACCCCGTACCATTCAAATGTGGAAAATATTACAGCTCTTTTTATCGGGTCACCCAACCCCCGGACATTCCAGGAGCCTATATTAAATGTTTTGGGCCACATACCAATACAGTCGCATAATAACTACAAAAAAAAAGAAAAACAAACATATAGGAGCAAGAGACCCACAGAGTTCAACCTTGGGCAAAAAAGAGTTCCATGTTCCATTGTGCAAAAAGGAGGAGGTGCTAAACAAGAATAAACTTCGGGAGAAATCCTTAATGTGCCAATCACAATAAAAAAGAAAAAAACAGCAAAAAACAGAGAAAAAAAATAAACAGATACAGAGAAAACCAATTACTCTGCTATTCCCTTTTTGTCCCTGATCTGTTACTAAATAAATTTTCTTTAAGTGTAAAAAACAACCCATCTTTTAATTTAAACTATGATATTCATAATTTTGTGCACCAAGCGGGGAAGCCTTACTTCCTATCATAAAAAATAAATGGAAAAAGGGAAAAAAAAGTTGATAGTGCAAAAAAATAAGGGAAAAATTTCTTCTTTTAACCACTTAAGCCCCGGACCATTTCGGGCCATTAGGACCAGGCCTGTTTTTGGGATTCGGCACTGCGCTGCTTTAACTGTAAATTGTGCGGACATGCAATGTTGTACCCAAATGAAATTTGCGTCCTTTTCTTCCCACAAATAGAGCTTTCTTTTAATGGTATTTGATTGCCTCTGCTATTTTTATTTTTTGCGATATAAACAGAAAAAGACCGAAAATTTTGAAAAAAAAAGATATTTTCTACTTTTTGTTATAAGAAAAATCGAATAAACTCAATTTTAGTCATACATTTAGGCCAAAATGTATTCAGCCACATGTCTTTAGTAAAAAAAATGTCAATAAGCGTATATTTATTGGTTTGCGCAAAAGTTATAGCGTTTACAAACTAGGGTACATTTTCTGAAATTTACACAGCTTTAAATTTATGACTGCCTATCTCATTTCTTGAGGTGCTAAAATGGCAGGGCAGTACAAAACCCCCCCAAATGACCCCATTTTGGAAAGTAGACACCCCAAGGAAATTGCTGAGAGGCATGTTGAGCCCATTGAATATTTATTTTTTTTGTCCCAAGTGATTGAATAATGACAAAAAAAAAAAAAAATTACAAAAAGTTGTCACTAAATGATATATTGCTCACACATGCCATGGTTATATGTGGAATTGCACCCCAAAATACATTCTGCTGCTTCTCCTGAGTACGGGGATACCACATGTGTGGGACTTTTTAGGAGCCTAGCCACGTACGGGACCCCGGAAACCAAGCACCGCCTTCAGGATTTCTAAGGGCGCAAATTTTTGATTTCACTCCTCACTACCTATCACAGTTTCGAAGGCCATAAAATGCCAAAATAGCACAAAACCCCCCCAAATGACCCCATTTTGGAAAGTAGACACCCCAAGCTATTTACTGAGAGGCATGTTCAGTCCATGGAATATTTTATATTTTGCCACAAGTTGCGGGAATATGACAAACTTTTTTTTTTTTGCACAAAGTTGTCACTAAATGATATATTGCTCACACATGCCATGGGCATATGTGAAATTACACCCCAAAATACATTCTGCTGCTTCTCCTGAGTACTGGGATACCACATGTGTGGGACTTTTTGGGAGCCTAGCCACGTACGGGACCCCAAAAACCAAGCACCGCCTTCAAGGTTTCTAAGGGCATAAATTTTTGATTTCGCTCCTCACTACCTATCACAGTTTTGAAGGCCATAAAATGCCAAGATGGCACAAACCCCCCCCCCAAATGACCCCATTTTGGAAAGTAGACACCCCAAGCTATTTGCTGAGAGGCATGTTGAGCCCATTGAATATTTTTTTTTTGTCCCAAATGATTGAATAATGACAAAAAGAAAAAAAAAAATGTACAAAAAGTTGTCACTAAATGATATATTGCTCACACATGCCATGGTTATATGTGAAATTACACCCCAAAATACATTCTGCTGCTTCTCCTGAGTACGGGGATACCACATGTGTGGGACTTTTTGGGAGCCTAGCCGCGTACGGGACCCCAAAAACCAAGCACCGCCTTCAAGGTTTCTAAGGGCATAAATTTTTGATTTCACTCCTCACTACCTATCACAGTTTTGAAGGCCATAAAATGTCAAAATAGGCCAAAACCCCCACAAATGACCCCATTTTGGAAAGTAGACACCCCAAGCTATTTGCTGAGAGGCATGGTGAGTATTTTACAGCTCTCATTTGTTTTTGAAAATTAAGAAAGACATTTTTTTTTCTTTTTTTTTTTCTTTTTTTACATTTTCAAAACTTTGTGACAAAAAGCGAGATCTGCAAAATACTCAACATACCTCTCAGCAAATAGCTTGGGGTGTCTACTTTCCAAAATGGGGTCATTTGGGGGGGTTTTGTGCCATCTGGGCATTCCATGGCCTCCGAAACTGTGATAGGCAGTGAGGAGTGAAATCAAAAATTTACACCCATAGAAATCCTGAAGGCGGTGCTTGGTTTTTGGGGTCCCGTACGCGACTAGGCTCCCAAAAAGTCCCACACATGTGCTATCTCCGTACTCAGGAGAAGCAACAGAATGTATTTTGGGGTGTAATTCCACATATGCCCATGGCATGTTTGAGCAATATATAATTTAGTGACAACTTTTTGTACATTTTTTTTTTTTGGTCATTATTCAATCACTTGGGACAAAAAAAAAAATATTCAATGGGCTCAACATGCCTCTCAGCAAATAGCTTGAGGTGTCTACTTTACAAAATGGGGTCATTTGGGGGGGTTTTGAACTGTCCTGGCATTTTATGCACAACATTAGGAAGCTTATGTCACACATCATCCACTCTTCTAACCACTTGAAGACAAAGCCCTTTCTGACACTTTTTGTTTACATGAAAAAAAAAAAATTTTTGCAAGAAAATTATGTTGAACCCCCAAACATTATATATTTTTTTAAAGCAAAGGCCCTACAGATTAAAATAGTGGGTGTTGCATTTTTTTTTTCCACACAGTATTTGCGCAGCGATTTTTCAAACACATTTTTTGGGGGAAAAACACACTTTTTTTATTTTTAATGCACTAAAAAACACTATATTGCCCAAATGTTTGATGAAATAAAAAAGATGATCATAGGCCGAGCACATGGATACCAAACACGACATGCTTTAAAATTGCGCACAAACGCGCAGCGGCGACAAACTACATTCATTTTTAAAAGCATTTAAAAGCCTTTACAGGTTACCACGTTAGATTTACAGAGGAGGTCTACTGCTAAAATGACTGCCCTCGATCTGACCTTCGCGGTGATACCTCACATGCATGATGCAATTGCTGTTTACATATGACGCTAGACCGACGCTTGCGTTCGCCTTTGCGCAAGAGCAGGGGGGGACAGCGGTGCTTTTTTTTTTTTTTTTTTATTATTTATTTGGCTTTTTTATTTTATTTTTAAACTGTGCCTTCCATATTTTATTTTTTTACCATTTTTATCGTTATCTCAGGGAATGTAAATATCCCCTATGATAGCAATAAGTAGTGACAGGTACTCTTTTTTTGAAAAAAATTGGGGGGTTAGACCCTAGATCTTTCCTCTGCCCTCAAAGCATCTGACCACACCAAGATCGGTGTGATAAAATGCTTTCCCAATTTCCCAATGGCGCTTTTTATATCCGGGGGGGGGACATTCCCTCCCACTGCTTGTAAAAGCAGTCTAGAGGCTAATTATCTGCTAGAATTGCTTTTACATGAAAGCCGGCTGCTGGCTGAAAAGAATGATACCAAGATGATACCTAAACCCGCAGGCATCATTCTGGTATAAACATTCAAAGTCCAGCAACATACCAGTACGTTGCTGGTCCTTGTTGGACATGTATTGTAATCTTTTTTTTCATACAGCCTATTGGCTGAACGAAAAAAAGAGATTGATTGGTGGGTATGCCCACCATTAGAATACCTCCCTTCATCCACCCACTTCTAATGATGGGCATATATGCCGAAGCATGGGGGCATCCTCCCGCAAAAAAGTTATGCCGCGTACACACGGTCAAGCCTTCGTCGGAATTTCGACCGTATGTACGCGGCATTAAAAGGTTATGCCGCGTACACACGGTCGGACTTTTCCACGGGCAAGCCTCCGTTGGAATTTCGACCGTATATACGCGGCATTAGGAGCAAAATCGCTCCTCCGCCCCTGCTGCCCCCATGCTTCGGCATATATGCTCTTTTTTTTAACTGTGGTGGTGAAATCACCTCCTACAGCGTTGGAGTCACGGCTTTATGTATCGTGGGAGCAAACGCTGTTGCTGTCAAGATAAATAGATCCGCGCTGCAACTGAATGGCGTACCTGCTAAGCAAATGGTGGTTAACATTAAAACAAAGTAACATTACAGTACAACAGTAAGACCTTACCATGCCATACCTGCAAAGCAAATACCAAAACAAAACCTAGTAAAAAATAAAAAAATGTTTTAACGCAACCTGTGCCTAAAATATATATATGCCGAAGCATGGGGGCATCCTCCCGCAAAAAAGTTATGCCGCGTACACACGGTCGGAATTTTCCACGGGCAGGCCTCCGTCGGAATTTCGACCGTATGTACGCGGCATTAGGAGCAAAATCGCTCCTCCGCCCCTGCTGCCCCCATGCTTCGGCATATTTGCTCTTTTTTTTAACTGTGGTGGTAAAATCACCTCCTACAGCACTGGAGTCACGGCTTTATGTATCGTGGGAGCAAACGCTGTTGCTGTCAAGATAAATAATTCCGCGCTGCAGTTGAATGGCGCACCTGAAAACAAAAAATTACATACCTGAAAAGCAAGCATGATAGAGAGAAAATAGAGAGAGAGAGAACAATAAAACGACAACTATTTTTGTTTTTTTTATTTTATATTTTTTTTGTGTTTTGTTTTTTACGTTTTTTTTTTCTTTTTTACACTTTTTTTTGTAACTTTACAACTGTAATGGTTCGGGTCTCTCAAAATGTAATGGCATCTTGGGAGACCCTGTGTAAGTGTGTCCTTGTCTGTGAAATGCTGTACCCTACGCTAAAACTTCACTTTTGAGTGGTAGCGTTCAAAACATTCACCTTGGCAAAGACCAGGCTTGTCAGGACAGAGTGGACAAAAACTACGGGTGTCACGCCTAAATCCGCGCTTGCTACAGACACAACATCTTTTTTGGGGGTGGCTTTGGGTAGGGGTACTCGGGAGGACATACGAATAATGCCTCTCATGCAGCCGGCTTACTGCATTTGGTTGGGGATGGTGAGGTGCAGAACCGCCTGGATACAGGAGTTCTGTGACTATCTCATTCTGGAATTTTAGAAGAGATAACGTCCCGCCTGAAGCTCTGTATAGCACATGAGCGTTCAGCAAAGCCAATTGGAATAATGATAGAGACACTTTTTTGTACCAGCGTCTCGCCTTACGGTCAATTAGATACGGCACCATCAACTGGTCGTTGAGGTCTACCCCTCCCATATTTTGGTTATATTCGTGGACACAGAGGGGTTTCTCCACAACACCAGTCGCCGTACGAATTTGGACTGTCGTGTCTGCATGAAGGGAGGTAAGAAGGAAAACATTCTTATTGTCCCTCCACTTCATAGCGAGCAAGTTATTACACTTCAAGCAGGCTCTCTCCCCCAGCCTAAGACGGGCATCTACAAGCCGCTGGGGAAAGCCCCGGCGATTAGGTCGCACGGTGCCACATGCTCCAATCTGATGATCAAACAAGTGACTAAACAGTGGCACGCTTGTGTAATAATTGTCCACATACAAGTGGTACCCCTTTCCGAATAAGGGTGACACCAAGTTCCACACTATCTTGCCAGCGCTCCCTATGTAATCCGGGCAGTTGACCGACTCAATCTGACTATCTTTTCCCTCATAAACCGTAAAGTTCACTACATAGCCTGTTGCCCTGTCACAGAACTTGTAGAGCTTGACCCCGTATCTGGCACGCTTGCTGGGAAGGTACTGCTTGAAAGACAAGCGGCCAGAAAATTTAATCAGGGACTCATCAACGCAGACAACTTGATCGGGAGTAAACAAGGCTGCAAAACGTTCGTTGAAGTGGTTTATGAGGGGCCGAATTTTATAGAGCCGGTCGTATTCAGGGTCCCCACGTGGACGACAAAGTTCATTGTCGTTGAAGTGCATGAACCGCAAAATCTGCTCGTATCATGCCCTGGACATGGAGGCAGAGAACACGGGCATGTGGTCAATTGGGTGCGTGGACCAATAAGCACGCAATGACGGAAATTTATGTGTGCCCATGTTGAGGGAAAGGCCCAGAAAGGTCTTAAATTCGGAAACCGTAATTGGTTTCCAATTTCTGGCAATTTTAGGCAACTGGGGGTTAGCGGCGATAAATTGACCAGCATATAAATTACTCTGGTCCACAATAGATCTATAGAGATCTTCCGTGAAAAACAGCGAATAAAAATCAATTGGAATAAAATCAGCTGTTTCCACCTGAATACCGGGTTGGGCAGTGAATGGGGGAAGTACGGGTTCTGCAGAAGTGGTGGGGACCCAATCAGGATAGGCGAATTCTGCAGGAAGGGCAGTATGGGCACGACGGGCCTGCCTTTGTCTTCTTGGTGGCAGCGGGACACTACTTGTGCTTGCCACCTCGCCAGCTTGAACTGCACTTATGGGACTCGCCACGTCACCAAGTGTTACTGCAGTGCTGGATGTACGTCCAGGCTGTACTAGGCCGCTGGTGCTTGCCAGTTCACCAGAAGGAATAGCGGCGCTAGTACTACTCTGCTCCATGATACGAGAGACCTGCGGTTCTTGCTTCTCAACAACCTCAGAAGATCGGGATCGGGTACACCTGACCTTAGCAGGGACCTCAACTTCGTCGTCAGAGCTATCTGACGTGGGGCCGCTGACGTCACTGTCTTCTACGGGAAGATATTCTGAGCCTGAATCTGACAGATACGTGACCTCCTCTTCACTATCTGTCATGCTCAGAATCTCGTAGGCCTCTTTACTAGTGTACCTTCGTCTTGCCATTTTGGGCTCTAAATTTAGGGGTACACTAGTAAGATTCACAGGAAAAAAAGCACCTGACTGTCGTCAGCAAATATATCAAACGCTACAAAAAAACTGTTAGCGATCGCAGGGATCAGGCCTGTCTCTGCGAACGCTGCAGTTATGTGTGTTGTGTTTGGTAAGTGACAGTGATCGATCGATACTGCACTTGGGTGGGCTGGGCTGGGCGGAGGGGCTAAACGCAGGCGCTAGCAGGTATCTGGGCTGATCCCGCTAACACTGCGTTTTTGGGAACCCTAAACCGCTGGGGATGCTAGTATAGATCTGATCAGATACTATACCACTAAGGGGGGTGTATGCTTTGCGCGTGGGTGTTAGCGTTACTGGCACTAACCTAACACTGCCTGGGGCGACGCAGACCCTCTCTGGCGCTAAAACCTAATTGATCTCACCCGCCGGGCGATCAGGGGGGTTAAACCTTTATTGGGTTATATACGGCGGGTGCCCTGATGCTATAAAAAGCAAACTAATCAACCAGCGTCACCCGTAACCTTTATATGGTGATCACTGGTGAAAGGGTTAACTAGGGGCAATCAGGGGGTTAAAACCTTTATTAGGTTAAATATGGGGGTACCTGACACTAATAAAAACCTGCGGCGAACCTAAAAAAAAATAACTGCCTATCTAAAACACCAGCGACACGAATACAGCGATCGGAAAAACAATCGCTTAGTGACGCTGAAGTTAGGGGGTGAAAGGGTTACCTGGGGGGTGATCAAGGGGTTAAACCTTTATTAGGGGGGGTTAGGGGGCTACCCTGGACCTAAAGGGGCCTAATCCTAACTGCCCTGCAACTTTTTACAATCACAGATGACACTAAATGCAGTGATCAGTAAAATAAATGATCACTGCAATCAGTGACACTGTGATTGGGGGCTTTGGGGTGACCTGGGGGGTGATCTGGGGGTGACTGGGGGGTGATTTGTGTGCCTATGTGTACCTACGTGTCAGTGGACTGTTGGAGCACTAACCTCTGTCTTCTCTCCTCGGCGCCGGGAACGAAAAGACCGCGGCGAGGGAGATGACATCACTTCCTCCAGCCTGTGTTTACATTTCAGGCAGGAGGAAGCAATTTCATTGGCCGGGAGCGATCGCGAGGGGGGGGGCGGAATCGAGCGGCCGCCCCCTCATGCCTGATCGCTCCCGAACACTTAACGGCCGCTCACTGCAGTGAAGGGGGGTCCGGATGGACCCCCCAACTGCACAAAGGCGATCACGTAGATCTACGTGATTCTGCCTGTCCGTGCCATTCTGCCGACGTAAATCGGCGGTGGGCGGTCGTTAAGTGGTTAAATGTGTCTTTGCTAAAATGTGGGTTACCCCAAATTACCTTCATCTCATGTTTCCCTCTCTCCTGTGTTTGAAGTGTGACATTTGTGAATTTGTGCAATTTTATCCCCCCTTCTGTCTCCTACCCCGCCCCCTGCCCACCCCGAGCCTATCTAGGCGTACCCTAGGGGCTGTACTTGTGACCACTACCTGCCATCCCTCCCTTTCATACCCCTCCAAATTCATATCCTCTTATGACCTTCCCCCTCCTCTCCCACTATTCCCCCCCCCATTTCCCCCCAAAAATAAAAAAAATAATTTTTGTGCATCGGAGAGCTTCATATTTGGTGTTTCCTATTCATGTATTCATGTATTTGGTGCTCAGCTATATAAGGATTCATCCCCTAATTTGTGAAAAACAAACAAAATACATTTCCCCCCCCCCCCCCTTTTTCCCTACCACCCCCATCCCTCCAAAGGAACCGTTTTTCCAAAAAAAAAGGTGAAATGTTAGTTCATAGTGTATTCTAATCTTCCCGAGATTGAGACCTTATCTAGACTCTCCCATCAGTATAGTGTCTATAGTTTAGTTTTATTTTCTTCCAGCCACTGTGCTGCTTTCTCCGGTGAATCAAACAATTGAGGGCCCTCCAAAGTCATTATCCTTAGACGTGCTGGGTACAGTAGTGCATATGTAATTTTGTTTTTTAAAAGGTTACGTTTGACTGATATGAACTCGGCTCTGCGTTTACTTAATTCTGGCGAAAAATCTGTGTATAATGAGATTCTTGACCCTTTATAGAAGATGTCCCCCTTCTCTCTTGCTTTTTGCAATGCAGTTGTCTTATCAGTGTAATTAAGAAATTTCACTAGTAAGGGCCTGGAGTATCCATCTTTTAGGTGAGCTCTAAATGGAACTCTATGGGCTCTTTCTATCGCAAAGAGAGGTGAAAGACATTCTCCCCAAACGTATCTCTGAGCCAGTCCTCTAGAAAACGAATAGGGTGGGTACCCTCACTTCGTTCCGGGAGGCCCACCACCCGTATGTTGTTTCTAAGTAACCTATTTTCAATTTCATCAAGTTTTGATGCCTGCCACCCCATTTGTTCTTTCATTGCTTTAATCTCCTGTTTCAATGGGTACACCTCATCTTCCACTTGGCTCATTCTCTCCTCTACAGCTGTTGTCCTTAACACCGTCCTCTGCAGTTCTTGGCCCATAGATGCTAATTGCTCCTCTATCCCTTTTATCTGTTCAGATACACTATCCAATGACCCTCTGCATGCGTTCACGGCCCAAAGTACTTCTTTTAGCGTTGGCTCTTCCTCCCCTGGTAGAACAGCATCCGGGGCTACTACAGGAATTGCCATTGAGATTGTTGCAGGTACAGCCATAACCCCCAAAGTCTCTTCCACAGAGCCCTTTTTACTCCCTGTTTTTGGGCCTGTTGTACCATGGCCTAGGCTTTTTCTATCTGTCGCTGTTCCTGTTTGTTTTTTTCCCTGCGCTTGCTGATGTTGAGTCCCTTTACCTGGTGAGTTTGCCAGAGTATGGGCAAACCTCTCCAATTTAGCTGCTGTAGCCGCCACCGCTATTTGCATTGCTTTCTCTTTCTCTTTTGCCGAGCGTGTTGTTTGAGACCCCCCACTCTCCAGATTAAACTGATCTTTCTTTGATGACATCCTTTATCCTGTGTCCTTGGCCAGCTGCTGATGGCCACTGTTTAAATATATAATGTGGCTGGAATAGAAATGAAGGCCTAGGCTAAAAGTAACTAGGGACAGAGTAAGATTTAATTTGCTTACAGGTCCCAGTTTAATTCAGTTCCATACAGTGAGATACAGTACAGTCCTTAGTTTCTATCGCTCTGACACCGGCTATTAGCAGGGGGACCAGCCTTGGAACGGTTTCACTTAGCACAATTCATAATCCTTAATGCACAGTTCATAGTATTCAGTTCATAGTGTTTCAGGTGCATAAGTGTATATGGTAACCTCCACAACTGCCCCCCCCCCCCAGCAGTCTTCAGCAATTTAACTTTTGCTAGCGTGACTACTGCCGCTGCTGCACTTTTTTAAACACTCTTGGACACAGGCTCACTGGCTCACTGCTCAAATCTGTACAGGTTGCACATACCGGTGTGGAGTAAGTCTCAGGGTCCCCCTCTGCTTTCTGCCGTGTGAGTAGCCGTGCGAGTAGCCTCTGTTCCCGGCGTGCTGATCTCCTTTCCTCCTCTCCTCTCGGTTCGTAGCTCCCTCCACACAGTTCCCACTCTCTCGAGATCGCGCAAGATACCGCGGGATTACGGGGTGAAGCTGCTATTGGTGCGCAGAGCTCAACGCTGGAAGCACATCCGCATCACCCGGCGCATCCTCCTCAGCAAGGTATGAGGGAAAAAGGCCACTGTAATTGTGTCCAACGGTGGGGCATCTAGCACCAGCCTCCTTGCATTGCATTGTCCGGGCGGGGGGGGTAGAACAGGGGAGTAGAACGGGTGGAGGTCACACAAACATCCTCGCTCCTTGCTCCTCACACACACCCACCCCCTCCATCAACGTCCAGTCACGCCCCCTCTCCTCAGCACCCCTCACAGTTACTCTTGGTGGGCTCAGGAATGGGCCCTGCTGTGAAATATTAGATCAAGAATTGTAATTACATGCCCCTGTTGAACAGGGGCATAAAAATTGGGCACTTTTGCCACAACACTGCAACCGTTCACAGATACTCTAGTTGGAGCGCAGGAATGAGCCCTGCTGCAAAGTATTGCATCAAAAATTGTATTTACACGCCCCTGTTAAACAGGGGCTGAAAAATTGGGCCTTAGCCACTGGTGGCGGTGCCCAGAACCAAAAATGTTCTTACAAGCTATCAGCATGATCATTGAGGAGGAAGAGGATAGTCACTCAGCATAACAGGATAGTCACTCAGCATCAGCATAGGCAGTCTTGAAGGGATCTGACATTTAAAAAAAAAAAATATTCGGTTACATCAGCATCAGGTGCTTGGTAGCTGGTGGTGATCCAAGACTGATTCATTTTTATGAAGGTCAGTCGATCGACCGAGTCGGTGGACAGGCGCACACTGTGATCGGTTACAAAGCCTCCAGCAGCACTGAATGTGCGTTCCGAAAGAACGCTGGATGCAGGATGGGCCAGTAGCTCAATTGCATACTGTGCAAGCTCTGGCCAGTGATCCATCCTCAAGACTAGTGATGAGCCGAACACCCCCGGGTTCGGTTCGCACCAGAACCCGCGAACGGACCGAAAGTTCGAACGAACATTAGAACCCTATTAAATACAATGGATGCGAACGTTCGAATTCTAAAGTGCTAATTATAACAACTATTATGCATGTTATTGTCCTAAAAAGGGTTTGGGAACCCGGGTTCTGCACCAGGGGACATGTATCAATGCAAAAAGAAGTTTTAAAAACGGTCGTTTTTCGGGAGCAGTCATTTTAATGATGCATAAAGTGAAAAAAAAAAAGTCAAATATTCCTTTAAATATCGTACCTGGGGGGTGTCTAAAGTATGCCTGTGAAGTGCCACGTGTTTCCCGTGTTTAGAACTGTCCCTGCACAAAATGACACTTCTAAAGGAAAAAAAAGCCATTTAAAACTGCTTGCGGCTTTAATGTAATGTCTGGTCCCGGTAATATGGATGAAATTCTTTAAGAAAAATGGCATAGCTACCCCATGACCCCCCCCCTACCCCAGCCCATTACCAGCCCCTTTGGGTCTTGTATGGATATTAAGGGGAACCCCGCACATAAAATAAAAAAGGCCCTATATACTCTGAACAGCCCTATACAGGCGGTGCATACAAGACAGGGACTGTAGGTTTGTTCTTATGTAGAGTCTGTTTGTAATTTTGAACAGGTACATTGTTGAAGTGTAGCTCCAGACCAAAAATCTATTTTTAAACTTTTTGGAAAACATAGGTAAGGGTTATCACCCCTGTAACATTTGTTTTGCTGTCTGTGCCCCTGTTCAGAACATTTCACCTCACTTTCCGTCCCAATGACAACTGTTTTTGAAATGTGGTGTTTTTCTTGAAACAAGGATTGCTGATAAAGCATCAGTACAGAGGAGACACCTTTCTCCCATATTTATTCTTACAGGAGAGAATTTTCCTTCCTAGTGGTAGATTTCCTCTCACTTCCTGTTGTCTTCTTGCGTTTGCAAGTAGGAGTCGTTTGTAAGTTGGATGTTTGAAAGTAGGGACCTGCCGTATATACTCTGCAGAAATAGGCCCCTTAGTTGTTGGTGTTGGCACAACACTGTAAGCACTCACAGTTACTCTTGGTTGGTGCTGGAACGCCCTGCTGTCAACTATTATATCAGGAATTTTAATTACATATAATTGTTGAACAGTGGTAGTAAAAATTGGGCCTTTGATGGTGGTGCTGGTGCCACAACACTGTAAGCCCTGACAGTTACTCTTGGTGGGTGCAGCAATGGGCCCTGCTGTGAATTATTAGATCAAGAATTGTAATTACATGCCCCTGTTGAACAGGGGCTGAAAAATTGGGCCTTAGGCACTGGTGGCACAACACTGCAACCCCTCACAGCAACTGTACTTGGAGCACAGCAATGAGCCCTGTTGCAAAGTATTGCTTCAAAAATTGTAATGACACGCCCCTGTTAAACAGGGGCTGAAAAATTGGGCCTTAGGCACTGGTGGCACAACACTGCAACTCCTCACAGATACTGTACTTGGAGCACACCAATGAGCCCTGTTGCAAAGTATTGCTTCAAAAATTGTAATGACACGCCCCTGTTAAACAGGGGCTGAAAAATTGGGCCTTAGGCACTGGTGGCACAACACTGCAACTCCTCACAGATACTGTACTTGGAGCACAGCAATGAGCCCTGTTGCAAAGTATTGCTTCAAAAATTGTAATTACACGCCCCTGTTAAACAGGGGCTGAAAAATTGGGCGTTAGGCACTGGTGGCACAACACTGCAACTCCTCACAGATACTGTACTTGGAGCACAGCAATGAGCCCTGTTGCAAAGTATTGCTTCAAAAATTGTAATTACACGCCCCTGTTAAACAGGGGCTGAAAAATTGGGCGTTAGGCACTGGTGGCGGCACCCATAAACAAAAATGATCTTACAAGCTATCATCATCAATCGTATCATTGAGGACTCGGAGGAGGAGGATAGCCAGTCAACATAACAGCACAGGCACTCAGCATCAGCATCAGTCTTGAAGGGATGTGACATGTTAAAATCAATTAGTCTGTTATATCAGCATCAGGTGTGTGGTAGCTGGTGGTGATCCAAGACTGGTTCATCTTGATGAAAGTCAGTCGATCAACCGAGTCGGTGGACAGGCGCACCCTGTGATCCGTGACAAATCCTCCAGCAGCACTGAATGTGCGTTCCGAAAGAACGCTGGATGCAGGACAGGCCAGTAGCTCAATTGCATACTGTGCAAGCTCTGGCCAGTGATCCATCCTCAAGACCCAGTAAGCCAGAGGATTTTCGGTGGGGAAGGTGTCCAAGTCTGACCTTGCCCCTAGATATTCCTGCACCATGTTTATCAGACGCTGGCGATGGTTGCTGGAACCGATCATACTTTGGGGCTGCGGACTAAAGAATTGTCTGAACGCATCGGTCAGACGGCCACCTTCCCCACCGCTCCTTCTTTGACTGGCCGAAGCCTCAGCAACTCGTTGTCCAGGACCAGGAGTTTGCAACCTCCCAGTCTCTGGGAACGCGTTGCACAGACCTTTCTGCAAGGCCTCCCGGAGTTGTCTCATCCTCTGCTCCCTCTGCGACGGTAACATAAGGTCCGCAACCTTACCCTTGTACCGTGGATCAAGGAGAGTGGCCAGCCAGTAATGGTCCCTCTCCTTGATCCGAAGAATACGAGGATCCTTCCGCAGACTTTGCAGGATCAGGGAGGCCATGCAGCGTAGGTTTGCTGAGGCATTCGCTCCGGAGTCCTCTGGGTCACTAAGGACGACATGATCCGCAGCCACCTCCTCCCAGCCACGTACAAGTCCACTGGTTTCTTGGGACTGTAAATCATCCCTAAAAGACTGCTGCTGATGATGCTGAGTGCCAGCCTCCACCTCCATGCTGACACAATCCTCCTCCTCCTCCTCCTCCTCCTCCTCCTCTTCCTGTGCGATGGGTGGGACAGAAGGAACACTGTCTGGGTAAAGGGGGCCTTGAGAGGCAAGGAAGTCCTCCTCTTCCTGCCTCTGTTCTGCCTCAAGTGCCCTGTCCATTATTCCACGCAGCGTGTGCTCCAACAGGTGGACAAGAGGTACAGTGTCACTGATGCATGCACTGTCACTGCTCACCATCCTCGTGGCCTCCTCAAATGGTGCCAGGACAGTGCATGCATCCCTGATCATGCCCCACTGGCGTGGAGAAAAAAAACCAAGCTCCCCTGACCCTGTCCTGGTGCCGTAGTCGCACAGGTACTCATTGATGGCCCTCTGCTGCGTGTGCAGCCGCTGCAGCATGGCCAACGTTGAGTTCCACCTGGTGGGCATGTCACATATAAGGCGGTTCTTGGGCAGGTTCAACTCCTTTTGCAGCTCAGCCAGGCGAGCACTGGCATTATAAGATCTGCGGAAATGCACACAGACTTTCCTGGCCTGCCTCAGGACATCCTGTAAGCCCGGGTACCTGCCCAAGAAGCGCTGCACCACCAGGTTAAGGACGTGAGCCACACAGGGCACATGGGTCAGTTGTCCCTGTCGGAGGGCGGAGAGGAGGTTGGTGCCATTGTCGCAAACCACCATTCCTGGCTTAAGCTGGCGTGGCGTCAACCACCTCTCGGCCTGGCCCTGCAGAGCAGACAGGACCTCTGCCCCAGTGTGGCTTCTGTCCCCCAAACACACCAGCGCAAGCACGGCATGGCATCTTTTTGCCTGCGTACTTGCGTAGCCCCGTGAACGGCTACGGAGCACCGCTGGTTCATAGGACAAACCACAGGAAGAGGCCATGGAGGAAGAAGAAGAGGAGGGGGTGGAGGAGAGAGGTGTGTCACAACCAGTAGTAGCATTTTGGAGGCGTGGCGGTGGGACAACCTCCAACACTACTGCACCTTGTCCTGAATCCTTCCCAGCTGCCAAAAGAGTGACCCAATGGGCCGTGAAAGAAAGGTAACGTCCCTGTCCATGCCTGCTGGACCATGAGTCAGCGGTAATATGCACCTTACCGCTGACCGCCCTGTCCAGCGAGGCCAAGACATTGCCTTCCACATGCCGGTAGAGAGCCGGAATAGCCTTCCGTGAGAAAAAGTGGCGTTTGGGAACCTGCCACTGAGGAACTGCACATTGCACAAACTCACGGAAGGGGGCCGAGTCTACCAACTGAAAATGCAGCAGTTGAAGCGCTAGCAATTTAGCCAAGCTAGCATTCAACCGCTGGGCATGTGGATGGCTGGGAGTGAACTTCTTTCGACGGTCCAGCAGCTGGGGCAGGGAAATTTGCCTGCTAGAATCGGACGTCGGTGTACTGCTAGCAGAGTGGGCGCAAGTACTTGGCTGTGACACACCTAATTCTACACCTTCATTCCTCTCAGTGCATGTTTCAGAGAGGACTGAAGTTATAGTGGGGTTGGAGATCCCAGCTGATGCGGTGCAAGGAGAGGTCCGCTTTGTTCTTTGGTGTGGGTCTTTGAGGTAGGCTTGCCAACGAGCTGCATGGCAGGTCAACATATGTCTGGTCAGGCATGTGGTACCCAAGCGGCTGATGTTTTGGCCACGCGATATACGCTTGAGACATATGTTGCAAACAGCAGCTGTGCGATCTGATGCACTAGCCTCAAAAAAGGCCCACACCAAAGAACTTTTTGAATGACGGGCAGAGGCAGCGCCCTGCACAGGCGGAGCTCTGCGGTGTGATTCCGTCGGTGTACTGCCCTTACGCTGGCCACCAAAGGGCATCCTGCCTCGTTGGAGATGTGCCTCCTCCTCATCCTCCTCCTCCTCCTCTCTCCTATTAGGCACCCACGTGGAGTCAGTGACCTCATCATCCCCTCCCTCCTCATCACTGGAGCCAATCTGGCAGTATGCTGCAGCTGCTGGAACATGACTGCCAGATTGGTGTCCTTCTTGAGCATCCCCTCTGTCTGCTCTCACGCTACTGCCTTCCTCTAGCTGGGTTTCATCATCAGACCCTTCGAAACGCTGGGCATCCTCCTGGAGCATGTACCCAACACTGTGCTGAAACAGTTCGGGGGACTCCTCAGGAGGAGGACATGGTGGGTCTAGGGAAGGAGTGACTGATGATTTGTCTGACATTGATACCAGGGAAGACGACGCTTTGGCAGCTGCTTTTCCAGTACCCTGAGCCTGGGTGAGAGAGGATGAGGAGGAGGAGGAGGGCTTGGTCATCCACTCTACCAAGTCTTCGGCATGATGTGGCTCAACATGTCCAGCTGCCGAAAAGAAGGACAAGCGTGTCCCATGGCCATGTGCTGATGACAATGCACCGCGTCCACGACCAGCACTGTTGCCCCCAGACACAGAGCCTGCTTGCCCTCTTTTATTGCCTCCTGACTGTCTGCCTCTCCTTGTTTGCCTTCCAGACATTCTAATAGATGGCCTGCAGGGAGATGGGAAAAAAGCAATAAGGGCTACCTTCAGGTGTCCTTCTCTGTCCCTTGAAACAAGGACTTGCAGAGTGAAATAAACTGACACTCTCCCTACCTACAGTTTTCTGTCCCTAGAATAAATGTTTTTTTTAATCACAATATAGCACAAGGACAATTCAGTCACTGTCCTTCCAGGTCCCTGGAAACAAGGACTTGCAGAGTGAAATAAACTGACACTCTCCCTACCTACAGTTTTCTGTCCCTAGAATAAATGTTTTTTTTAAGCACAATATAGCACAAGGACAATTCACTCACTGTCCTTACAGGTCCCTGGAAACAAGGACTTGCAGAGTGAAAGAAAAAAAACACTCTCCCTACCTACAGTTTTCTGTCCCTAGAAAAAATGTTTTTTTTAATCACAATATAACACAAGGACAATTCACTCACTGTCCTTCCAGGTCCCTGGAAACAAGGACTTGCAGAGTGAAATAAACTGACACTCTCCCTACCTACAGTTTTCTGTCCCTAGAATAAATGTTTTTTTTAATCACAATATAGCACAAGGACAATTCAGTCACTGTCCTTCCAGGTCCCTGGAAACAAGGACTTGCAGAGTGAAATAAACTGACACTCTCCCTACCTACAGTTTTCTGTCCCTAGAATAAATGTTTTTTTTAATCACAATATAGCACAAGGACAATTCAGTCACTGTCCTTCCAGGTCCCTGGAAACAAGGACTTGCAGAGTGAAATAAACTGACACTCTCCCTACCTACAGTTTTCTGTCCCTAGAATAAATGTTTTTTTTAATCACAATATAGCACAAGGACAATTCAGTCACTGTCCTTCCAGGTCCCTGGAAACAAGGACTTGCAGAGTGAAATAAACTGACACTCTCCCTACCTACAGTTTTCTGTCCCTAGAATAAATGTTTTTTTTAAGCACAATATAGCACAAGGACAATTCACTCACTGTCCTTACAGGTCCCTGGAAACAAGGACTTGCAGAGTGAAAGAAAAAAAACACTCTCCCTACCTACAGTTTTCTGTCCCTAGAAAAAATGTTTTTTTTAATCACAATATAACACAAGGACAATTCACTCACTGTCCTTCCAGGTCCCTGGAAACAAGGACTTGCAGAGTGAAATAAACTGACACTCTCCCTACCTACAGTTTTCTGTCCCTAGAATAAATGTTTTTTTTAAGCACAATATAGCACAAGGACAATTCACTCACTGTCCTTACAGGTCCCTGGAAACAAGGACTTGCAGAGTGAAAGAAAAAAAACACTCTCCCTACCTACAGTTTTCTGTCCCTAGAAAAAATGTTTTTTTTAATCACAATATAACACAAGGACAATTCACTCACTGTCCTTCCAGGTCCCTGGAAACAAGGACTTGCAGAGTGAAATAAACTGACACTCTCCCTACCTACAGTTTTCTGTCCCTAGAATAAATGTTTTTTTTAATCACAATATAGCACAAGGACAATTCAGTCACTGTCCTTCCAGGTCCCTGGAAACAAGGACTTGCAGAGTGAAATAAACTGACACTCTCCCTACCTACAGTTTTCTGTCCCTAGAATAAATGTTTTTTTTAATCACAATATAGCACAAGGACAATTCAGTCACTGTCCTTCCAGGTCCCTGGAAACAAGGACTTGCAGAGTGAAATAAACTGACACTCTCCCTACCTACAGTTTTCTGTCCCTAGAATAAATGTTTTTTTTAATCACAATATAGCACAAGGACAATTCAGTCACTGTCCTTCCAGGTCCCTGGAAACAAGGACTTGCAGAGTGAAATAAACTGACACTCTCCCTACCTACAGTTTTCTGTCCCTAGAATAAATGTTTTTTTTAATCACAATATAGCACAAGGACAATTCAGTCACTGTCCTTCCAGGTCCCTGGAAACAAGGACTTGCAGAGTGAAATAAACTGACACTCTCCCTACCTACAGTTTTCTGTCCCTAGAATAAATGTTTTTTTTAAGCACAATATAGCACAAGGACAATTCACTCACTGTCCTTCCAGGTCCCTGGAAACAAGGACTTGCAGAGTGAAAGAAACTGACACTCTCCCTACCTACAGTTTTCTGTCCCTAGAATAAATGTTTTTTTAAGCACAATATAGCACAAGGACAATTCACTCACTGTCCTTCCAGGTCCCTGGAAACAAGGACTTGCAGAGTGAAAGAAACTGACACTGTCCCTACCTACAGTTTTCTGTCCCTAGAATAAATGTTTTTTTTAAGCACACTATAGCACAAGCACAAAACACACTGACACTCTCCCTACCTATCCTTCTCTTTCCCTAAACTAAAGGAATCCAGGTTAAGCAAGAAAGAAATAACAGTCACTGTCCCTGCCTATGCTGCTCTATCCCTGCTCCGGAACACACTACACTAGGCCGCCGTGCTGGCGGCCTTTTATAGTGTGGGGCGTGTACTAAACACCCTCAGCAATAATTGGCCACAGGCATCCTGCCTGTGGCCAATCATTGCTCTCCTCGCTGCCGGCGCTGTGATTGGCCAAGCATGCGGGGTCACAGTGCATGCTTGGCCAATCACAGCGCCTGGATGACACTGCGATGGCGTAGTGCATTGTGGGCCGTTCGCGTCACTCGAATTTGGCGCGAACGGCCCAAATCGTTCGATCTTCGTCGAACGATCGAACAGCCGATGTTCGAGTCGAACGTATGTTCGACTCGAACACGAAGCTCATCCCTACTCAAGACCCAGTAACACAGAGGATTTTCGGTGGGAAAGGTGTCCAAGTCTGATCTTGCCCCTAGGTATTCCTGCACCGTGTAAATCAGACGCTGGCGATGGTTGCTGGAACCGATCATACCTTGGGGCTGCGGACTAAAAAAAATTCTGAACGCATCGGTCAGATGGCCACCTTCTCCACCACTCCTTCTTTGACTGACTGAAGCCTCAGCAACACGTTGTCTAGGACCAGGAATTTGTAACCTCCCAGTCTCTGGGAAAGCATTGCACAGACCATTCTGCAAGGCCTCCCGAAGATGTTTCATCCTCTGCTCCCTCTACGATGGCAAGATAAGGTCCGCAACCTTACCCTTGTAACGTGGATCAAGGAGGGTTGCCAGCCAGTAATGATCCCTCTCCTTGATCGCACGAATACGAGGATGCTACCGCAGGCTTTGCAGGATCAGGGAGGCCATGCAGCGTAGGTTTGCTGGGAATTCAGTCCAGAGTCCTCTGGGTCGCTCAGGACGACATGATCCGCATCCACCTCCTCCCAGCCATGTACAAGTCCATGGGTGTCTTGGGACTGTAATTGATCCCTTGAAGGCTGCTGCTGATGCTGGTTGCTAGGCTCCACCTCCATGCTGACACAATCCTCCTCCTCCTCCTCTTCCTGTGTGATAGGCGGTCCAGCAGGAACACTGTCTGGATAAAAGGGGCCTTGAGAAGTAAGGAAGTTCTCCTCTTTCTCCCTCTGTACTGCCTTAAGTGTCCTGTCCATTATTCCACGCAGCGTGTGCTTCAACAGGTGGACAAGATGGACAGTGTCACTGATGCATGCACTGTCACTGCTCACCATCCTTGTGGCCTCCTCAAATGGTGCCAGGACAGTGTATGCATTCCTGATAATGACCCACTGGCATGGCAAAAAAAAACCAAGCTCCCCTGACCCTGTCCTGGTGCCATATTGGCACAGATACTAATTGATGGCACTCTGTTACGCGTGAAGCCGCTGCAGCATGGCCAACGTTGAGTTCCACCTGGTGGGCTTGTCACAGATTAAGCGGTTCTTGCAAGTTAAATTCCTTTTGCAGATCAGCCAGCCAAGCACTGGCATTATATGACCGGCGGAAATGCACACAGACTTTCCTGGCCTGCCTCAGGACATCCTGTAAGCCCGGGTACCTGCTCAAGAACCACTGCACCACCAAGTTAAGGACGTGTGCCAAACAGGGCACATGGGTCAGGTGTCCCTGTCAGAGGGCGGAGAGGAGGTTGGTGCCATTGTCGGAAAACACCATTCCTGGCTTAAGCTGGCGTGGCGTCAACCACCTCTGAGCCTGCCCCTGCAGAGCTGACAGAATCTCTGCCTCAGTGTGGCTCCTGTCCCCCAAGCACACCAGCTCAAGCACTGCATTGTATCTCTTTGCCTGCGTATTTCCATAGCCCCTTGAACGCTTACGGAGCACCGCTGGTTCTGAGGACAAAGCACAGGAAGAGGCCATGGAGGAAGAAGAGGAGGGGGTGGAGGAGAGAGGTGTGTCAGAATCACCAGTAGTAGCATTTTGGAGGCATGATGGTGGAACACCCTCCAACAATACTGCACCTTGTCCTGCATCCTTCCCAGCTGCCAGTCACCCAATGCACCGTGTAAGATAGGTAATGTCCCTGTCCATGCCTGCTGGACCATGAGTCAGCGGTAGTATGCACCTTACCGATGACCACCCTGTCCAGCGAGGCCAAGACATTGCCTTCCACATGCCGGTAGAGAGCCGGAATCACCTTCCGTGAAAAAAGTGGCGTTTGGGAACCTGCCACTGAGGAACCGCACATTCCACAAACTCACGGAAGGGGGTAGATTCTACCAACTGAAAAGGCAGCAGTTGAAGTTCTAGCAATTTAGCCAAGCTAGCATTCAACCGCTGGGCATGTGGATGGCTGGAAGCGAACTTCTTTCGGCGGTGCAGCAGCTGGGGCAGGGAAATTTGCCTGGTACAATCTGACGTTGGTGTACCGATAGCAGATTGCCCGTACTTAGCTGTGACACACCTAATTCTACACCTTCATTCCTCTCAGTGCAGGTTTCAGAGAGGACTGAAGGGATAGTGGGGTTGGAGATCCCAGCTGATGAGGAGCCAGGAGAGGTCCGCTTTGTTCATTGGTGTGGGTCTTTTAGGTGTGCTTGCCAATGAACTGCATGGCAGGTCGACATATGTCTTATCAAGCATGTGGTGCCCAAGCGGGTGATGTGAGATACGCCTGAGACATATGTTGCAAATAGCAGCGCTATGATCTGATGCACTCGTCTCAAAAAAGGCCCACACCAAAGAACTTTTAGAATAACGTGCAGCAGACAGCAGCGGCCTGCAAATGCGGAGCTCTGCGGTGTGATTCTTTCGGTGTTCTGCCCTTAAGCTGGCCCCTGGAGGGCATCCTGCCTCGTTGGAGATGTTCCGCCTCCTCCTCCTCCTCTCTCCTATCAGGCACCCACGTAGAGTCCGTGACCTCATCATCCCCTCCCTTCTCATCACTGTAGAAAACCTGGCAGTATGCTGCAGCTGGGGGAACATGTGTATATATATATATATATATATATATATATATATATATATATATACTATTTATATTGCAGCTAGCAGAATCAACTGCCTGCTGTGGTATTAGTATGAGAACACCAGCAATTGTCTTCAGTTAGTTTTAGGTGCACACTGTGCAGAGGACACAGTACACTAACTGAAAATACTTGCAGCTCCCTGAATGTGGTATTTGTATCAGAACACCAGCAATTGTATTGAGGTAAGCTTTAGGTGCACACTGTGCAAAGGACACTAAAGCAAAATACTGCAGCTCTAACTCAAATCAAATTACACTGTCTCTCTCTCTCTGTCTCTTTCCTTTAACCAACGCCGCAACACACTACACAAGGCCGCCAAGCCAGCGGCCTTATATAGTGTGGGGCGTGTACCTACTCCTCTGAGCCAAGATTGGCCAAAGCCACCCTGGCTTTGGCCAATTACGGCTCTCTGTACTTATGGCGCTGTGATTGGCCAAGCATGCGGGTCATAGTGCATGCTTGGCCAATCATCAGCCAGCAATGCACTGCGATGCTGCAGTGAATTATGGGCCGTGACGCGCCACTTGAATTTGGCACAAGCGGCCCATAATGTTCGAAATTCGGCGAACAGCCGAACAGGCGATGTTCGAGTCGAACATGGGTTCGACTCAAACTCAAAGCTCATTCCTAAATCCAGTCAGCACCCCTTTTGGGTTGCTGATTAGTTCTAGCCAACATGGTCTGATTTTCCATTCTCTTGGATGGGCATTGCCCCCTATGTTCATCGTCAGCACAAGCGGGGAATGGTCCGATACTCCTCTTGGGCCATACTCTATATTCCTCACTAGTTGTAGCGCTTCCCTGTTGCTTAGGGCCATGTCTATTCTGGAGAGAGTGAGGTGGGAGCTTGAAAAACAGGAGTATTGCTGTTCCTGTGGATTACGTGTTTGCCATATATCACACAGGCCTGTTTCCTCCAAGAATCGAGATAGGCGCCCCTCCCCTGTTAGATTGGGCCAATTCCCTAGTGGAAATCTGTCTAAGTTCCTATTCAGGACTTCTTTGAAGTCTCTCATCGCTATAACTGGGATTCCTACTTTATCTAATGTAAACTCCAAGAGTTTATGCAGAACCTCAAATCTAAATGGAGGCGGAATGTAGATGTTTGCCAACACATATAGTTTGTTCTCGATCGAGCAATGCAAGAAAATATACTCGCCCTGTTCATCAATACAGCTCTCTCTGCAGGAAAACACCACTCCTCTTCCAACCATTATCCTCACTTCCCTGGAGTAAGAGAAGTTAACTGATTGGTATTGGGATTGAAACTTACGATTACGAAATTGGGATGCGGTGTCGCTAGTCAAATGCATTTCCTGCAGACAGAGCAGTCCAGCCCCGCTTCCCTCCAGTGCGGAAAGAACCGTGGCTCTCTTGGTTGGATTCCCCAAGCCCCGAACGTTCCACGAGCTTATACTAAATGTTCTATCCTGCATGGAAAGATATCATGGTTATAATAAAAAAGAAAAGAAAAAGGTACCAGAAAAGAAAAAAAAAATAACCAAAATAGGAGAAAGAAAAAAAGAAAACCAAACCAGTAGTCCTACTCTCTTCCCTCCACCCATCATACCTCCTCCAATCTGTGTCTCCCTCCCCCCCCCAGTCTCCCACTTTCCACACTATTTGAGTTATCTGCCATATTGGTATTTGTGGTGTATATTTCTTACCCCCCTCCCTTCCCCTACCCCCCCCCCCCCTCCGGACAAAGGTCCCCTAAACAAAAAAAAGGGGCAAAGAAAAAAGCAAAAAAAAAGGAAAGAAGCGAAGACATTTCCCTTCCTTCTTTTTTAAGAAATTTTCTTCCCCTCTAAACCTGTCTCCCCCCCCCCCCCCACATAATGCACATAATTAGGCAAATTCCATGTCTACTATATTCTACAGTTCTTTCATATTTTCTTCCAACCATTGCTCCATATCAGCTGGTGAGCTGAAAAAGAAAGTCCTACCCAATGCTGTCACCCACAGGTGGGCTGGATACAGCAAGGCATATACGAGTTTATGTTTCTGTAAATTACGCTTGATTGATATAAATGCAGCTCTACGCTTCTGTAAATCTGGCGAAAAGTCAGGTTATAATGAAATCCTAACCCCGTTGTACATAATGTCCCCCATCTCTCTGGCTTTTTGAAGTAGGATCACCTTGTCGTCGTAATTAAGAAGCTTTAGAAGCAACGGTCTAGGATAGCCACCTGCCTGCGGAGCTTTAAAGGGTACTCTGTGAGCTCTTTCGATCGCGAATAGTGATGTGAAAGTGGTAGGCCCAAAAATTTTGCTAATCCACCCCTCCAGAAATACTATGGGGTTGGAGCCCTCGCTCCGCTCTGGAAGGCCTATCACTCTCACATTGTTTCTGCAAATTCTATTCTCCATTTCATCGCGTTTAGTCGCCTGTATGCTCGTTTGTTTTCTCGCTTTAGCGGGTATAGATCGTCCTCAACTGTGCTTAGTCTCTGTTCTAAAGCAGTAGTCCTTTCCACGGTCTTGCGCAATTCATGGCTCAAGGAGAGTAATTCCTCCTTGATACTTTTTAGCTGGTTATCAAGGCTAGTAATTGAATCTTTACAGGCATTAACCACAAAACACACACAAAACAGCTCTCAATGTAGGTTCCTCCTCCAATGTAGGACCAGTGACAGTAGCCGTCACAGACATCACAGGCATTACAGATACAGTTCCTGATGTTTCTCCCACTGGCGCTTTGGTACTCACGGTTTTGGTGCCAGATGAGGTGGATGAGTTTGAGGATGCCTCGCTGTGGCTCTGGCTCTTCTTGTCTGTTGAAGATCTCGCCTGGACCTTGGCTTGTGTTGTTGCCTGTTGGTGTCCCCCCTTAGCAGGTGACAAAGATGTTGTATGGGCGAAGCGCTCCAACTTGGCCTCTGCTACTGCCGCTTGGTTCCCCTTCTCTTTTGCAGAGCGCGTCATCTGGGTTGCATCCTATGGTGGCTGCTCCTCTGCACCTTGTTTTCTGGACATATTTAGCGCTCAGGGATTTTTAGTTTGGAAGAGAGGGGGGTTGGAGTCTCCTGCTGGGTCTCTCCGCTCCTCGTCCCGCAGCACTCCCGCTGTGTCCCCCTCCTCTATCGTGTTGGCTCCTGGCCGCATCTCCTCCTTACACTACGCTCTGACACCTCAGAGCCTGCAACAAAATCCCGCAGTATCTCGCGAGATCACGAGCAGCTCCGTCTAGCCCAGCTTCGATTTGCCCAGTCCGAGGGGAGCAGAGGCACCGCTTGTCCAAGCCTCGGTTCGACACTGCACACAGCGCCAAGGTCCCCAGGTCAGATGGCCCTTCACGCGGACTCTACAGTCGCCTCCGGAACTCCATGCACTTTCCACAAGGGGCAGGTACGGAGCGGAGGGGAGACACCTCACACGCTCACTCCCTCACATGCACACTTTCCTGCATCCGGTCACGCCCCCCGACTGCATACCTTAGTGTCATCTGCAAAGACGGAAATATTACTTTTAATCTCAGACCCTATATCATTTATAAAGATATTAAAAAGTAAGGGTCCCAACACTGAACCTTGGGGTACACCGCTGATAACATTAGACCATTCAGAGTAAGAATCATTAACCACTACTCTCTAAATTTTGTCTTTTAGCCAGTTTTCTATCCATTTACAAATTGATCTTTCCAAGCCTGTAGAATTTACCTTACACATGAGCCGTGTGTGGGGAACTGTGTCAAACGCTTTTGCAAAATCCAGGTATACCACGTCCACAGCCACCCCCTGTCCAAGGTTTGATTTACCGCCTCATAAAAATAAATCAGGTTTGTTTGACTACTTCTGTCTTTCATGAATCCATGCTGTCTGTTGCTTAAAATATTTTTTTCCAGCAAGAACTCGTCTATGTGGTCTTTTATTAAACTCTCCAGTACCTTCCCAACTATTGAAGGTAAAATAACAGGTCTATAGTTAATTGGTAAAGACTTTTTAAATATGGGCACCACATTTTCCCTGTGCCAATCCAGTGGTACCAATTACAGTCATTAACGAGTCTCTGAATATTAGAAACAATGGTCTTGAAATGACTGAGCTAAATTCTGTTAGGATCTGTGGGTGGATCTCATCTGGTCCAGGTGCTTTATCCACCTTTAGTCTGTCGAAATATTTCTGGACCATATCACTTTTGAGCCATTGTGGATCATTTGTGTCATTACCATCCCCATTGTGGACATAAGCTCCCCCAAGCTTCTTTGTATAGACAGAGCTGAAGAAAGTATTTAATAAATTTGCCTTCTCTTTGTCCCCAGTCACCCACTCCAGATTATTTTGTAAATGGCCTACATGCTCAGACCTGACCTTTTTACAATTAATATATTTGAAGAATCTTTTGGGGTTTGTCATACTATCATTTGCAATCTGTCGTTCATTTTGAATTTTTGCGTACTTGATTTCCTTTTTGCATATTCGGTTATATTCTTTGTAACATTTAAGTTATAGCGTTCCTTTATTTTTATATTTTTTAAAGCTCTTTTTTTAAATTATTTATAGCCATTTTAACTTTGGCTGTGAGACACATAGGTTTTATTTTTAGCCTTTTAAACGTATTGCCCATGGGAATATACTTTGCAGTGAGTTCACAAACCGTCACTTTGAAGAATTCCCATTTCTGTTCTGTGTCCATTGATACCAATATTCCCTCCCTGTCTAAGTCCTGGAGAGCAGCCCTCATCCTTGGAAAATTTGCTCTATTAAAGTTAAGTGTTTTTATCTTACCCGTATGTGTTTGTTGCTTACAGCTAACATTAAATTAAATCATGTTATGGTCACTGCTACCCAGATGTTCATTTATAGGAATATTGGTAATAGGCTCTGCATGGTTCGAGATTGCCAGGTCCAGCAGAGTGTCATTCCTAGTCGGGGCCTCAATAAACTGGATCATAAAATTGTCTTGTAATAGGTTTATACATTTTTGCCCTTTAACTGTCCCAGCAGTGCCATTACTCTGGCCAATTTCCGGGTAATTAAAATCCCCCATTATTATCACTTTTCCAGCCCTTGCAGCCATTTCCATCTGTGCAAGAAGCTGTGTCTCCACCTCCTCACTAACACCTGGTGGCCTATAACAAACTCCAATGATAACCTTTGTAGTACGCACACTCATGTTCAGTTCCACCCATAATGCTTCAGACTCATCACACTCTCCATCAACTAGGTCCTTTTTCACACTCGCTTTGAGATCAATTCTCACATAGAGACGGACACCACCACCCCTCCATTTTACCCTGTCTTTCCGAAAGAGAGCATAGCCAGGAATATTAATAGCCCAGTCATGAGAAGAATGAAGCCAAGATTTAGCAATACCAATTAGATCATAGTTCTCCTTGTGCACAAGAGTTTCCAACTCACCTATTTTGCTTGGCAGACTTCTGGCATCGGTGAACAAACACTTTAATTCAGTGTCACATTTTGCAAACGTATGTTGCATATTTTTTATTTTAGTACAAATAGTACCATTTCCAATGGTTTTTGTAACATAGGATCCTTCATATCATCTGCCATAGCCCTCCCCCATCTATCCCCATTCCACCCACCAATAGGGCACCCTGTCTGACCTGTCTGCCCTATTATAATCAAATTTACCCCCCACACACACACACAATTCTAGTTTAAATACTCCTCCAGCCTTCCCAAAAACCTCCCCCCCCCCACACACATTAGACCCCCTTTCATTTAGGTGCAAACTATCTTTAGCATATAAGTTGCACCCCAATGAAAAGTCGGCACAGTGCTCCAAAAACCCAAATCCCTCCTCCTTACACCAGGTCTTTAGCCATGCATTCAGCTCTCTATTCACCCCCTGCCTTTCCTGTGTTGAGCATGGCATAGGCAATATTTCAGAGAATATCACCTTGGAGGTCCTTCCCTTCAACTTGCAGCCTAGTTCTTTAAATTGGTTCATAAGCTCCAAGTTACTGTTGTAGATGTTAATAATATACTGTATGACGATAGGAGTTAAGCTATGGGCGATAGCCACTGGGCTGACTCACCACACATGTTCACTTGCGATTGTCACCAGACTGTAACTTTAGAAGTTGTTACTTGTATTGTCTGTTAAAATACCAATAAATATATTTTCAACCCTAAATTGGTTCATTAGGAGCCTCCAGCTGGGTCATGCCAGGCCCCTCCCAGGATTTATCAACCCAGTCCACCACATGCCAAACACTGGCACCAGGTAGACAGCAAACCATTTAGTTGAGGCGATCCTGGCGACAAATTATTCTATCAGTCCCTCTGATTATAGAATCCCTATTACCACCAACTGTCTAGGCCTACCTGGACTCCCCTCACCACCCCTATTAGATGGGATGCTCTCCCAGCTGTTAGGGGGAGCAGTGACCTCTAGGGATTCCACCCCTGAGCTTGATACCCCCACATCTTCACCCAAATCTGTTAGGGTACTCAAACCCAGGACTGGCCTTCCTTTTCTGTGAGCCCCTACCACTCCCTCTAACTGTATTAACCCATATTTCTACCTGATATTCCTGACTTACCCCTCCACCCTCCCCATTTACCCCACTAGCCACCTGCTCAGCGAGCAGAGGACCCCTTCCAAGGTTGTCATTTCTGCCCAGTGTTGCAATTTGCTCCTCCAGATCTATAATGCAAGCTTCCAGAAGGGCAACCTGCTCAGATCTGTCGCATCGGTATTCAACCTCGAGCTGTTGCTCCATTGTTGCATACATGTGGCACACTGTGCACTGTACAAAACCTTCAATCTTGCTAACCCCCATTTTCCCAGTTACAATAATATTACTAACAGAAAAGTTCAGATGTTACTTACAGGTTTGATGATTCCTGTTATAACCTCTAGCAGAAAGGTTGGAGTTGCTAGCAGGTCAGTGGGAGCCAAATCATTGACGAAGGCACTTGCTTGCCCTCTTACCACTCAATTTTTTGCAAGGGCTGTTTTTCCCGTGGTTGTCTTTCTTAAAGGGGTAATGGGTGCTGTTGGGTGGCTGTTGCTTGGGGTGTTTTTTGCACATGGGTTTGAGTTTCTCATAGCAGCAGGCAGGGGTCTTAGGTTTTTTAAGGTGGACATGGTCAAAAACAGTAGGTGGACTGTAATGAGCTGGGCCCATCTTGGTATAGGTGTCCCCAAGCTGGTGTAACTGTGGTTGGGGAACGGGATAGCAATGTGGTGGTTTATACAACCGATGTGAAAACATGCCTTCATTAACCTAAGACTCATGAAAAAGTCAGTTAGATAGATTATGGTTGATAAATATATTGTTTTTATTTATGGTTTGTTAATAAAAGGCTGCTTTGGACATTTAAATCCAAATTATGTGGTTGTCATCATTGCAGCCGCAACATCAGCAATACGTCAGTCATGCCTTTTCGGCGTCCAGGAAGGCAACTTCTCATGTGCTGTCCAGGGTGGCCAGAGCTATGTGGGTATACAACATGTGGTTATTGATATCTGTCCCTCTACCCGGGGTTAAAACCAGACTGATCAGGATCAACCAAAATCGAGATAACCCAATTCAGTCGGCTAGCAAGCACTTAGGCCAACATTTTAGTGTCAATGTTCAACATGGAAATCAGGCAATAGGATAAGCACAAGTCTGGGTATGTGAAGCACCACCACCACCACCTCGGACATAGAAGATGGGAGACCACCAGCATTCAGGGAATAACAGATCTCATGGAAATGCGGTACCAGCTCCTCTGCATACAATTTATAAAATTACGTGGGTAGGGCCGGGTATCTTCCCAGACTGGAGGGACATGAGAGGTTTCTGTAATTCCTCAATAGTAATTGGGATGTCAAGCTTATCGGTATAAGTCAGACGCAAAAGATTCACCTCTTCCAAGTAAGCAGTCAGGTTGGCATTCGCATTTGTCACCCTAGAACTGTAAAGGGATTGATAGTAGGCTGCAAAACATTCATTAATCAAGATTGGGTCTGTTAAAACAGGGGTCATCAACCCCCGGTCCGTGGCCCACTACCGGGCCGTGGCCCTTCTGCAGCCGGGCCGCGGGCGGGCGTCATGAGAGAGCCCGGCGGCCAGCTGTAGGATGTGAAGTTCCTCAGAGTGGATGAACAATGTCGGGGAAAGTGAGAGTGAAGCACACAGTGTTGTTTATTATGCACCGTGGCCCCTCCCTATGTCTCTCACACGGACACTCCCCGTGCAGTGTGAATGGACGTGCCGCCTCCTCACTGAGCTTTCCCCGCCCTTCTGTCATAGGGGAAGGCGCAGCACACCGTCACCTCCAGGACAGCCCACAGTAACAGGGAAGCCATTGGTGTCCCTTGATAGAGCTGAGAGGAGACGAGTCCACACTTCTTCCGGGAAAGCATGGAGCCGCCCCCTCCCCTCTGATCCCTCCATACACTTACCTGCTGCTAATCCTCAGCCCTCATCACCGAACACACACCAACATGACTGAGCTCCGGAGGAGAGGCACGGGGGAGCCCCGAGTACGACAACACTGCCAGTGACAGGGTGAGTGTGAACTGGGACTGACTGGGACACGTGTGTGCATGGAGTGTACAGGGCCTAGTGGGGGCACTACTTTCATCTGTGGGGGGGTACTTCCTTCATCTGTAGGGGGGTAATACCTTCATCTCTGGGGGGGGGCACTGCCTTCATCTGTGGAGGGGGGCACTGCCTTCATCTGTGGAGGGGGGCTGCCTTCATCTGTGGAGGGGGGGGCTGCCTTCATCTGTGGAGGGGGGGCTGCCTTCATCTGTGGAGGGGGGGCTGCCTTCATCTGTGGAGGGGGGCTTACCACATCTGGTGGCAGGCAGCGTGGCAAGTGACATTCCGCATCTGGTGGTAGGCGACATGGCAAGTGACACGCTCAAAGCTCCCACTGATTCTGCATTATGGTGGGTTGAACTATTTCATTTATTACTACAGTGTAATAATAGAAATAATGCGCTGACAAATTGCCCACGAAAAACCGCTTACCCCCCGCGTGCCATCCCCAACCTCCCCCCAACCGGGCCTTGGCGCAATTTTCTTCCACGCAGCCGGTCCCCGGTGCCAAAAAGGTTGGGGACCACTGTGTTAAAAGATCACCAGAAGAGGACATAATCCTAGAAATAATGACAAGGTTAGATTGTTCCTTAGCTAGTCAGGCAAGCAATTTACCATTCTTCCCTTTGTGCTCAAAAACTCTCTGGGACTGGAGAAAAGTAGCCTTCTTAGTGTTAGAAGTGTGCAACAATAAAGCCTCACTATTATTATTATACACGATTTATATAGCGCCAACAGTTTACGCAGCACTTTATAATGTAGAGGGGAGACAGCACAATTACATTACAGTTCAATACAGAAGGAGGAGGGCCCTGCTCGTAGAGCTTACATTCTAAAGGGAGGGGGGGGGGTGGTACAAAAGGTAATGGCAAACACTAAGTAAATAAACTCACTAAGGTCTTCCTGCCAGGATAGGTCTAATCATCCTGGGAAAGAGTGTAAGCCCTCTCCAAGAGCATAGCCCTGCGCTCCACTTGATTCAGCTCGGTTTGAGAAGTCTGACATACCTGCTTAATAATAGTCTCATAACTGCCCCTGGTGACTGCCTTAAATCCATCAGACGTGATGCTCGATAGTGCAGAGCCAGCATTATGCTGTCAATATTCAACCAGTTGTGGGCGGTAAGTTGTATGTAACAAGTCAAATAAATTCTTTAAGTAGTGCTCAAACATCTTTATAAGGGTACAGTGGTACTCTCACAAATTGGAGTGCCTACCTTACAGCATAAAACACAGTATAAACGACTATCATCAAACAAGGACACACACATGGTTTAGCCACAACCACAATTTGCAATAAGAATAGCACATAGAGTACCTGCCTTTCAGCATAACAATTAGTCCCCAGGTCAAAGCATTTTGTATGCAGTAAATGACTATTTGATAAAAATGTGCCACACTCTAAAACTGCAGTCCAGCCAGCATTTGAACAGACTTATGTCATCTGCGTCAGAATTTTAAAAACACTCAGCAGCAGTGGCGGTGCGTCCATAGAGGGCGCCGGGGCGCCGCCCCCTCTCGCTCCTGCACCGCCACTGAAAAACAATACATACATTCATGCATTGCATAAATGTATGTATTGTCGCCTGCCGCCCACTATTCAGATGGTCGGCCCACTGGCGAGAGCCGGCCATCAGAATAACGGCAGCTGGTTGGCTGTGGAAGTGTCTATCAGAGCCAGCGGCCCATAAATTGCCGCCACTGTGCCCATCAAACGCAGCCAATGTGCCATAAAATTGTCACCACTGTGCCATAAAATTGTCACCACTGTGCCATGCCATCAAACGCAACCACTGTGCCCATCAATTGTCGCCACTGTGCCATGCCATCAAACGCAGCCACTGTGCCATCAATTGATGCCACTGTGCCATGCCATCAAACACAGCCACTGTGCCCATCAATTGTCGCCACTGTGCCATGCCATCAATTGTTGCCACAGTGCCCATCAATTGTCGCCACTGTGCCATGCCATCAATTGTCGCCACTGTGCCCATCAAATGTCGCTTCAGCCAATCAGGTTACCGGTAACCAGATCCGGTGAACCTGATTGGCTGAGATGTCAGTGTTAACCAAGGAACACACCCCCTGTGCATCCCCTGGTTAACTATTTGGAAGCCGATTACAGCCCTCAAGCTGTAAGCGGAAAGCCTATCAGGGCCGCTGGCTCTGATAGACACTTCCACAGCCAACCAGCTGCCGTTATTCAGATGGCCGGCCCCCTGGCAAGCGCCGGCCATCTGAAAAACGGCAGCTGGTTGGCTGTGGAAGTGTCTATCAGAGCCAGCGGCCCTGATAGGCTTTCCGCTTACAGCCTGAGGGCTGTAATCAGCTTCCAAATAGTTAACCAGGGGACGCACGGGGGTGCGTTCCTTGATTAACACTGACATGCATCTCGGCCAATCAGGTTCACCGGATCTGGTTACCGGTAACCTGATTGGCTGAAGCAACATCGAGGGCAGGACTAGGGACAAGGGATTGTGGAGGAGGATCCGAGGAGGATCCAATTGATGGGCACAGTGGCGACAATGGCATGGCACAGTGGCTGCATTTGGCATGGCACAGTGGCGACAATTGATGGGCACAGTGGCTGCGTTTGGCATGGCACAGTGGCGACAGTTGATGGGCACAGTGGCGACAATCGCATGGCACAGTGGCTGCGTTTGGCATTGCACAGTGGCGACAATTGATGGCATTGCACAGTGGCGACAATTGATTGGCACAGTGGCAACAATTGATGGCACAGTGGCTGCGTTTGATGGCATGGCACAGTGGCGACAATTGATGGGCACAGTGGCGACAATTGATGGCACAGTGGCTGCGTTTGATGGCATGGCACAGTGGCTGCGTTTGATGGCATGGCACAGTGGCGACAATTGATGGGCACAGTGGCGACAATTGATGGCACAGTGGCTGCGTTTGATGGCATGGCACAGTGGCTGCGTTTTGATGTCATGGCACAGTGGCGACAATTTTATGGCACAGTGGCGACAATTTTATGGCACAGTGGCGGCAATTGATGGGCACAGTGAGGCTGCAAATTTTAAGCACCAGCCGCCACTGCTCAGCAGTAACAAGACCTAAGCACTAAGTGGTGGATCATACCTGTGAGTCCCGCAGTAGTTAGTTTGCAAGCTGTCAGTCTGGCTGCTTCATGTCAGGCTGCATATGTGTTTTAAATAATTACAAACTTCAAAACATGTTGGATTTTCCGCCCCGTTTAGACAAGCTGCAAATAGAGATTTGTTTGGCTGTGCAGCAATATTAGTTAATCAGTTTGAAGGTGAGGATATGAGCATTTATTAGCAGCTTTCCCACAGCCAGTGATCCAACCCAGACAGAAGTAATGAGAAACTTCTACCAATTGGCTGAGAAAAGTATGTATATTTATAACCTAGCTTCGCTGTAGCTCATCATACTAATGCCAAAGGTAACAGTGTCACCTATTGACAGAAGGGGGGAACCACAGCTCAACCAGGCTTAGAAAACCCAAATGATCACAAAGACTTCAAATTAGCTAGGTTAACTACTAGGGATGAGCTTCGAGTTCGAGTCAAACTCATGTTCGACTCGAACATTGCCTATTCACCCTTTCGCCGAGCAGCGAACAATTTGGGGTGTTCGCGGCAAATTCGAAAAGCCGCGGAACACCCTGTAAAAGTCTATGGGAGAGATCTAAAGTGCTAATTTTAAAGGCTTATATGCAAGTTATTGTCATAAAAAGTGTTTGGGGACCCGGGTTCTGCCCCAGGGGACATGTATCAATGCAAAAAAAAGTTTTAAAAACTGACGTTTTTTCGGGAGCAGTGATTTTAATAATGCTTAAAGTGAAACAATAAAAGTGAAATATTCCTTTAAATTTCGTACCTGCGGGGGGGGGGGGGGGTGTGTATAATATGCCTGTATAGCAGCGCGTGTTTCCCATGTTTAGAACTGTCCCTACACTGTGTAATTTCTGAAAGAATTTTTTTTATTTAAAAGCACTCGCGGCTATAATGAATTGTCGGCTCTCAGCAATACAGAGAACAGTCATTGAAAGTCATTGATAAAAAAATAAAAAAAATGCGTGGGGGTCCCCCCAAATTCAATTACCAGGCCCTTCAGGTCTGGTATGGATATTAAGGGGAACCCTGCGTCAAATAAAAAAAAAAATGATGTGGGATTCCCCCAAATATTCATACCAGACCCTTCAAGTCTGGTATGGATTTTAAGGGGAACTCCACGGCAAATTTAAAATGAGTTCCCCCCAAAAATCCATACCAGACCCTTTATCCGAGCACGCAAACTGGCAGGCCGCAGGAAAAGAGGGGGGGGGACGAGAGAGCACCCCCCTCCTGAACCGTACCAGGTCACATGCCCTCAACATGAGGAGGATGCTTTGGAGTCTGGACCACAAAGAAAGTGTAAAAAATTGTAAAAAAACACACAGACACAGTTGGGAAAGTCCTTTATTGAAAATAAAAAAATAAAAAACCCATTCCAGCGATGTAATCCAGTCTGTCCAGCGTTGTTCTTTATGTCCCGCAGTAATCCGATGTCCAGGGCTGCAGTCTCCTCCAGTCTCCACTCCACACAAAACCCCCATGACGTACGAGGGGGCGGGGTCACCCATCACATCATAGGGTAAGCCCCAGCTTTCGCTGCTTGCCGGGGAATATGGGATCCCGCCTACGTCATTGGCTATTCCCCGCAAGCGGGGAAAGATGGGGCTTACCCCTATGATCTGACGGATGACCCCACCCCCTCGTACGTCAGACCCCGCCTACGTCATTGGCCAGCAAGCGGGGAAACCCGGGCTTTCCCAGTGACGTACGGGTGACCCCGACCCCCTCTGATGCAACGGGAAACCTGCGTTACAGTTCTAAGCACGGGAAACAAGCGCTACTTTACAGGCATACTATACACACTCCCTAAGTGCGAAATTTACGGGAATATTTCACTTTTATTGTTTCACTTTAAGCATTATTAAAATCACTGCTCCCGAAAAAACTTCTGTTTTAAAACTTTTTTTTGCATTGATACATGTCCCCTGGGGCAGGACTCGGGTCCCCAAACACTTTTATGGCGATAACTTGCGTATAAGCCTTTAAAATTAGCACTTTAGGTTTTTCATGTTCGAGTCCCCTAGACTTTAACGGTGTTCGGATGTACGAACAAATTTATTGCCTGTTCGCAAGTTCTGGTGCGAACCGAACTGGGGGGGGGGGTGTTTGGCTCATCCCCATTAACTACAACCCAGCAAAGATAGAAAGTTTGTTTATTGTGGAGGCAATATGGATTTTTATGGTACGATATACAGGTGAAACTTTAAAAATCAGAATATCATGCAAAAGTTAATTTATTTCACTAATGCAACTTAAAAGGTGAAACTAATATATGAGATAGACTCATTACATACAAAGCAATATAGTTCAAGCCATGATTTGTCATAATTGTGATGAGTATGGCTTACAGCTCATGAAAACCCCAAATCCACAATCTCAGAAAATTTGAATATTGTGAAAAGGTGCAATATTCTAGGCCCAAAGTGTCCCACTCTAATCAGCTAATTAAGCCATAACACCTGCAAAGGTTTCCTGAGCCTTTAAATGGTCTCTCAGACTGCTGACCTGACAGTTGTGCAGAAAACCATCATTGACACCCTCTATAAGGAGGGAAAGCCTCAAAAGGTAATTGCAAAAGAAGTTGGATGTTCCTAAAGTGCTGTATCAAATGTGACAGCAGGAAGGTAAAGTCACCTGGTTGCATCCAGGGGGGTAGATATATTTCGCCCAGATTCAGGCTTTACGCTGACTTATACAGCTAGGTGGAGAGTTGTATAAGCCCAGCTGAGACTAGTGGGCTCATTGATGACTCATACCTCTAGGGAGAGGGCTGGGCGTCGTGCAGACAGGGAGTTGATGAGGCCAGCTGAAGCTTGTCAGCTCATTTAGGCCTCTATAAAAAACTCCCAGATTCATTAGATGTTAGCTCATGCCTGGAAGCAGACCTGTGTGGACTGTCTAGGGAGAGTGAACCCCTGTGCGGTGAGAGAAAGCCTGTGTGGCTATATTTTGCTTGGACATTTAAAACCAGGGACTAGGACAGCACTAGGCTGATCCCAGTCGTTAGTTAGGAAACCTGTAAGTTTAGTCAGAGGTCAAGTTGACCAGGATTTATTTTGTTTATGTTTTTTTTGCCTTGCTGTGTTTTTGTCACTGTAAATAGAAAATAAACCGCACCTTTTTGATTTTGAAAACCACAACCTCCGTCTGCTGGGCCTGTTTTGGGTGGGGAGCCCATCCCGGGGGTCACACATACCCGCTGCCGAGCTAGCCCCCTCACAGTTGGTGGAGAACCAGTGGCAGTTTTTTTTTAAGCCAGCATGGAGGAGATACTGAAACAGCTGGCTCTAGCAAATGCCAATCAACAGCAGACAAATGCAGGTTTGCAAAGGAGCCTTGCAGCCCAGCAGCAAGCTCATCAACAGAGCCTTGCAACTTTACAACAGAGTCTGGAGGCTCAGCAACAAGCCCAACAGCAATCTGAGGCCCGCTTCATAGACCTGTTGCAGAAGCAAGAGCAGAGACTACAACAACAGATGGAAGCAGTAATGCAGCAACGTCCGCAGACCAGTGAGGAAAGCCGTCCCACTAATACCGCGTCCTTTGGGGTGAGTCGTTTATTGACAAAAATGACTGGAGAGGATGATCCAGAGGTATTTTTGACCACATTTGAAAGGACCGCTGAAAGAGAAAAGTGGCCTGAGGAGCAGTGGGCTGGACTAGTGGCTCCTCTGTTAACTGGTGAATCGCAGAAAGCTTACTATGACCTAGAGCCTAACCAAGCAAAAGACTATGTGATGCTAAAAGCTGAAATATTGGCAAGGCTGGGTGTCACCCTGGCTGTCCGGGCTCAGCGTGTGCATAACTGGACTTTCCAGCTTGGAAAACCCCCCAGGTCTCAAATGTATGATCTCATTCACCTGAGCAGAAAGTGGCTACAGCCAGAGACTTTGTCCGCACCAAAGATTGTGGAACGTGTTGTAATGGATCGGTTTTTGAGAGCTCTTCCTACTGCCATCCAAAAGTGGGTAAGCCATGGAGACCCAGAGACGGCCGATGGTCTTGTGGATCGTGTGGAGAAATACTTGGCTACAGAGAACCTGACGGCCTCTTCCAGAGACACTCGGACTTTCCACCCTAAGACCAGACCATCCCCAGGGGCGGATAAGAGGATTCCAAGGGGTGAGGGTGGAGAGAGTGAGAGGGTGGGAGCTCTACCCCAAGTTTGGCGAGAACAGCCTGGGAAATCAGCGGCTCAAGAGGCCGCAAGAAGGATCGTTTGCTACCGCTGCCGGCAAGCGGGACATATTGCAGCAAATTGCCCGGTTGTGGAGGAACCCATGCAGTGTGACTTTCTGACGGGCAGACGTCAGTCGCTGTGTGCGACAGTCGCATGCACTGCCATTCGGGGAACTGAGAAACATTTATGCAAAATGTGTATTAATGGTAGAAATGTTGTGGTATTGCTGGATTCAGGTAGCCTTGTGACCCTGATAAAGGCTGAGTTAGTTAAAACAGAGGTCTCTGGGAATAGCAAGGTAGCCGTTATTTGTGTGCATGGGGACACCCGAGAGTATCCAGTGACTACGGTGTGTTTCGAGACCCCCAAAGGTACCCTCTCTCATCCAGTGGGCTTAGTATCTCAGTTACCGCATGACGCCATTGTGGGAAGGGATTTTCCGAAGTTCTGGGAACTGTGGGATGATCCTGAGCCCCCCACTGGTGCCCCTATGTACCAGGAATGTGATAGCCAGAACTCCCCTGAGAGTGGTGAGGACTCTCCGGAATTTCCCTTGTCAGTATTGGCAGGGGAGACTCAAGAAACTGGAGAGGAGCCCACCTCCTCAGACGAAAACCTACCGTCTGTGGAGTTTTCTGATCTTGAGGTTCACAGGGAAAACTTTGCCACAGAACAGTTGAAAGACCCCGCCCTAATAAAGGCACGGGAAAACGTAGTGAAAATAGATGGCGAGTTAGTGAACCCAGATAATACTGGCACTTACCCATACTTCAGCGTAGAGAAGGACCTACTGTATCGGGTGGCAAAAAGGGCAGAAGAAACCGTTGAGCAGCTTGTGGTGCCCAAACCTTACAGGAAGTTGGTGTTGGAGTTGGCCCATGGGCACATTCTTGGAGGTCATCTGGGGACAGAGAAAACCCGAGAGAGGGTATTACAGAGATTCTATTGGCCTGGGGTGATGAAGGACATAGAAAATTATTGTTCCTCCTGCCCTGTGTGTCAGAGGTCGGCCCCGATGCCACATTTCCGTAGCCCGCTGGTCCCTCTACCCATCATTGAGGTCCCGTTTGAGAGAATCGCAATGGATTTGGTAGGTCCTATAATCAAGTCCGCTAGGGGGCACCAGTACATATTGGTTATAATGGACTATGCCACCCGTTATCCAGAAGCGATCCCTCTCAGAAATACCTCGGCCAAAACCATAGCCAAAGAGCTATCTCTTGTTTTTAGCCGGGTGGGTATTTGTAAAGAACTGCTTACGGACCAAGGTACACCCTTTATGTCCCGGGTTATGAAAGAGCTGTGTAAATTGTTCAAAGTGACGCAATTGCGTACATCTGTGTATCACCCCCAAACCGATGGGCTGGTTGAAAGATTCAACAAAACCCTAAAACAAATGTTGAAGAAAGTGGTGGATAGAGATGGAAGGGATTGGGACTGTCTACTTCCTTATTTGATGTTTGCTATTAGGGAGGTGCCCCAATCCTCTACGGGATTCTCCCCCTTTGAGTTACTGTATGGGAGACACCCAAGAGGGCTGTTGGATATTGCCAAGGAAACTTGGGAAAGTGAGAGTTCTCCCCACAGGAGTGTGATTGAGCATGTCGCCCTGATGCAAGATCGAATTGCACAGGTAATGCCCATCGTGAAGGAACATTTGGCCCAAGCGCAGTTGGCACAGCAGAGAGTGTACAACCGTGGAGCCAAGACCCGTACCTTTTCCCCGGGGGATAGGATATTGGTACTTGTCCCTACGGTTGAAAGTAAATTCCTTGCCAAATGGCAAGGCCCCTACGAGATAATGGAAAAAGTGAGCGAAGTGAATTACAAGGTCAGACAACCAGGAAGGCGAAAGCCCGAACAGATCTATCACGTTAATCTGTTGAAAGCCTGGAGGGATAGAGAGTCCCTAGTCGCAGACACTTGGTCACCAGCTCAAACTGGTTGCGTGATTCCTGAGGTTGGAATCGCAGCCACCTTGTCACAACCCCAACAACAGGAGGTTAAGGAGTTTGTACTTCGCAACAAGGAGGTATTCTCTGAGCTGCCGGGACAAACATCTGGGGTAGAGCATGACATTATTACCCCGCCCGGTGAAAGGGTGAAGTTAAAACCCTATCGGATCCCAGAGGCCCGACGGGAGGCAATACGGGAGGAAGTACAGAGAATGCTGAACTTAGGGGTGATAGAGGAGTCCCAAAGTGATTGGTCTAGTCCCATTGTGTTGGTGCCTAAACCGGATGGGAGCTGGCGATTTTGTAACGATTTTCGTCAGTTGAACAAAGTTACAAAATTTGACACCTACCCCATGCCACGTATAGATGAGTTGATCGACCGGCTGGGAACAGCCCGATACATGACGACTCTTGACCTCACAAAAGGGTATTGGCAAATCCCCCTGGCCAAGTCGGCCAAAGAGAAAACCGCATTTGTAACCCCAGACGGGGCGTTCCAATATAAAAGAATGCCGTTCGGGTTACAGAATGCGCCGGCCACATTCCAGCGGAAAATGGACCAGATGCTGAGGCCCCATCGGAAGTATGCTGCGGCTTACCTGGATGACATAATTGTCCATAGCACAGATTGGGCCTCTTATCTGCCAAAAGTGCAAGCAGTCCTGGACTCTGTTCGGGAAGCAGGGTTTACGGCTAACCCCAAGAAGTGTACCATTGGGCAGGAGGAGGCCAAATATCTTGGGTACACCATTGGGAGGGGAGTAATAAAACCCCAACTCAACAAAGTCGAGGCCATCCAGAGTTGGCCACGTCCCAACAGCAAGAAGCAGGTACGAGCCTTTCTGGGAATCGCTGGGTATTATCGGCGATTCATTCCCCACTTTGCTTCTAAGGCTGTGCCCCTAACCAACCTGACGAAGGGGAAAGGGTCGGTCATGATTAAATGGACCCCCGAGGCTGAGGCAGCATTCCAATTCTTGAAACAAGCCTTATGTAGCCAGCCAGTGTTGTACTCACCCGACTTCTCTAGAGACTTTGTCGTACAAAGTGATGCGTCAGATGTGGGGTTAGGAGCAGTATTGTCCCAGGTCTGGAACGGGGAAGAGCACCCAGTCATTTACCTCAGCAGGAAGTTGAAGTCCCATGAGGTAAATTACGCCACCGTTGAAAAGGAGTGTTTAGCGGTGAAGTGGGCTCTAGATTCCCTTCGGTACTACCTGCTAGGTAGGCACTTTGACATGGTTACGGATCACGCTCCGTTAAAGTGGATGGCTCAAAACAAGGAAACAAATAGAAGAGTGAATAGGTGGTTCCTGGCCCTCCAGGAATTCAACTTCACAGTAAAGCATCGCCCTGGCGTTCAAATGGGGAATGTGGATGCTTTGTCTCGAGTACATGAATGCCTGATTGCTGGTGTTCCAACCCCGAGGTTAAAACAAGAGGGGGGGGTATGTGACAGCAGGAAGGTAAAGTCACCTGGTTGCATCCAGGGGGGTAGATATATTTCGCCCAGATTCAGGCTTTACGCTGACTTATACAGCTAGGTGGAGAGTTGTATAAGCCCAGCTGAGACTAGTGGGCTCATTGATGACTCATACCTCTAGGGAGAGGGCTGGGCGTCGTGCAGACAGGGAGTTGATGAGGCCAGCTGAAGCTTGTCAGCTCATTTAGGCCTCTATAAAAAACTCCCAGATTCATTAGATGTTAGCTCATGCCTGGAAGCAGACCTGTGTGGACTGTCTAGGGAGAGTGAACCCCTGTGCGGTGAGAGAAAGCCTGTGTGGCTATATTTTGCTTGGACATTTAAAACCAGGGACTAGGACAGCACTAGGCTGATCCCAGTCGTTAGTTAGGAAACCTGTAAGTTTAGTCAGAGGTCAAGTTGACCAGGATTTATTTTGTTTATGTTTTTTTTGCCTTGCTGTGTTTTTGTCACTGTAAATAGAAAATAAACCGCACCTTTTTGATTTTGAAAACCACAACCTCCGTCTGCTGGGCCTGTTTTGGGTGGGGAGCCCATCCCGGGGGTCACACATACCCGCTGCCGAGCTAGCCCCCTCACACAAAGCACATTAATAGAATGTTATGTGGAAGGGAAAAGTGTGGAAGAAAAAGGTGCACAAGCAGCAGGGATGACTGCAGCCTGTAGAGCATTGTCCGGAAAAGGCCATTCAAAAGTGTTGGGGACTTTCACAAGGAGTGCATCAAAAGCCATCACACACAGACGGATCCTGGACATAGGCTTCAGATGTCGTATTCCTCTTGTCAAGCCACTCTTGAACATCAAACAACGTCAGAAGCGTCTTACCTGGGCTAAAGAAAAATAGACCTGGTATGTTTCTCAGTGGTCCAAAGTCCTCTTTTCTTATGAGAGCAAATTTTGCATCTCATTTGGAAACCAAGGACCCAGAGTATGGAGGAAGAATGGAGAGACACACGCTGCAAGATGCTTGAAGTCCAGTGTGAAGTTTCCACAGGCTTTGTTGATTTGGGGAGCCATGTCATCTGCTGGTGTTGGTCCACTGTGCTTCATTAAGTCCAGGGTCAACGCAGCCGTCTACCAAGAGATTTTGGAGCACTTCATGCTTCTTTCCGCAGACAAGCTCTATGGGGATGCTGACTTCATTTTCCAGCAGGACTTGGCACCTTCCCACACTGCCAAAAGCACCAAAACCTGGTTCAATGACCGTGGGATTACTGATTGGCCAGCAAACTTGCCTGACCTGAACCCCATAGAGCATCTATGGGGCATTGCCATGAGAAAGATTAGAGACATGAGACCGAACAATGCAGAAGAGCTGAAGGCCGCTCTTGAAGCATCCTGGTCTTCCATAACACCTCAGCAGTGCCACAGGCTGATAGCTTCCATGCCGCGCCGCATTGAGGCAGTAATTGCTGCAAAAGGGGCCCAAACCAATTACTGAGTATATATACATGCTTATACTTTTCAGAGGTCCGATATTGTTCTATGTACAATCCTTGTTTTATTGATTGCATGTAATATTCAAATTTTCTCAGATTGTGGAGTTGGGGTTTTCATGAGCTGTAAGCCATAATCATCACAATTATGACAAATCACGGCTTGAACTATCTTGCTTTGCATGTAATGAGTCTATCTCATATATTAGTTTCACCTTTTAAGTTGCATTAGTGAAATAAATGAACTTTTGCATGATATTCTAATTTTTCGAGTTTCACCTGTAGACTTACACAGTAAGATTACAAAAAATATAAATTTATTATACAAAAATATACATCATAAAAAAAATACATAAATAGGTAGATACTAGACACCAGATGCTATTATATGTGGAGCATCCACTTTTCTGAAGCAAATTGGAAAAATTAGACATACAAAGTAGTTCCGTACTGTTATACACGGAAAATTATTCTTCCAGTTGCAAACTCTACATGTTTTGCGGTTCTTCAGGAGTATGTTATGTCAGAAAATGATCTACAAATAAAACATAAATCAAAATACAATAATTATAATCACATAAACAATATATAACTTAGTCACCAAACCTCATGGTGTAGTGTCATGTATCTATATACATAGAGATAAGATATAATACAACCCCTCAGTATCTCCCTCAGTTTTGTGGATTAAACCCAACTGGAATGAACATATAGAAGCGAAGAAACTCACCCACACCAGAATGCTTAGGTGTCACAGGGAATCAGGCAAGGTGAAGATGCGTAAACATACTGTTTTACAAAAGGAAAAAATATTTGAATAAATATATAACAAATTGAAAATGATTCCCACAATATAAGGGGATTCAAAGGGCGGAGATAAATATCTATCTCTCGCCCAAATATTATAAAGAATTTATTTAGATATAGAAAATCAAAAAATTAAATAAACATCAAAATTGCAACTGAAACTACACACCTATATCATCTTCACAAGGAAATGCATATAATCAGGCGGGGTGTATAAGTTGTCCAGGAGGGTACTATAGTTGGATATACATAGAGGTAGTCCAAAAAGCCAAAATGGTGTTCTATATGAGATGGATAAAAATACACAGGAACACAGAGATTATTTTTAAAATAACTATGCCTAATATTAAATATATCACACTAATCCCGTATGGAGTGACCAAAAGGCGCTCACCTATTTAAGATGTCTCAATTCTTGGTAATGAGGTTACACAAAAAAACACCAAGAGACTCCAAGAGAGCCCCAACTTCAATGAATATATATATATGAGACATCAACCAAGGTTTCCAAGCACGGAACAAGTCCAGCAGAATACCTAGGTGGGAAAGTATATCCATAAGATAATTTAACATATGATTCATTTATAGAAACACCATATCAGACATACAAGTGATGGTAACACATACCAATTAATCCACTCCAGATCGTGTCTCCACCGCCATGTAAGCTGCCACAGGGAAGGTTTGTAAAAGCGGAACCAGCTTTTGTTCCGTACCATTATATACAATCAAGAACACCTGATTCCTATCCGAATGACAGTCAATATCGTGCGCCTAGGCACCACTAAATGACGTCAACGGATACGATCCCAGACCGCGTATATGCGCACGTGCAAACCAATGCACGTACGCATATAAATGCACGCATGCGCGGTACTGCAAAACGGTCTCTCGGTGTCAAAGCATGCAAGGAGAAGCCGTAATCCCATCCTAACAAAGAATGGCATCTGCGGGTGCCATCTAGTGGACATACTGAAGAATACCAGAAGGACAGGAGATCATACTGTCGCCCGGAAGATTAGAACAGCCAGCATCCATTGCCGGCCACGGGAACGCATACGCTCCTATTCCTAAAGGATCTCATCCAACACTGAGGGGTACCGGTATAGGAAAGGGGCCAGATAATAATATATAATTAAATAAACGTTAAATTAATTAGATGTTACCAATTAAGTATAAGATCAATAACAAAGTGCCAGGGTACCCTTCATTTTAAAAATCTGCACAACCCAGCAAAAGCTAAATTTACTGGTAGCCCCTTTTTAAGACAAGGGTGCTACATACTCATTTACTGCATACAAAATGCTTTGACCTAGGGACAAATTGTTATTCTGAAAGGCAGGTAATCTATGCGCTATTATTATTGCAAAGTATGGTCTATTGTGGCTAAATAATTTATTTCCATGCAAGTGTCCTTGTTTGATGATAGTTGATTATATTGGGTTTTATACTGTAAGGTAGGCACTCCAATTTGCAGATACAGGCTCAAGAGGACCACCTCCATACTATAAAGTAGTGCATGCAACAAAATCTAGCAACCATCCAGATCGAGCAGCAATTTCAGCAGCCTGAATGGTAGGGTTCAATGAACTAGGACACTAACACAGAGTAAGTGGAATGATAGTGGTGCCCCACCTAAGGTTTTTTGAGGCTAAGGACTTTACTGCCTACTAAATGTGTTTCCTGGAAAATGCAAATGTGGAGGTGATACTTAGAAACTGGAAAACCTGAGAACGTTTGATCAGGGAGTTCAAGCCACCAGTATTCAAGGAGATTATGTTAAAGACTGCCATGGATGGAAGGAGTAATAGAGCAGGCCTAAGCACCAGGCCAGGGCCAAATCCAGATGGTCATTCAAGTAATGGCAAACAATGTTCACACTGCACAGAAAAAAAAAACATTCCAAAAAACGCAATTAGTAAAACATTCACAGCCGCACTAAAAACTATGCTTAGAAAACAATGACCAAATCCCCTACAGGAGAATAGACAACCCTCCCCACACACCGTCTCTAAGCTAATTCACGCAAATATGCGTTCCCTTGCCGCTAATGCCCGACCTCCAAGAGGCTGCATATTTGCATGCAGTCGGTGGATAGGGGTTAAACAACTGATGTAAAACAACAAGAGATTGCCGCGCTAGTGTCTAATATAAAAAAAAAAAAAAAAACTAATCATGGTAATGATGAGTCCAAAGTGATAAAATAATATAAATACTGGTGTCCATAAGCTGTCCAAAAATTCCTTGTGATTCTTGAAATGAAGGATAAGAGAGACACTCAAAGTGCACCTTCCACCATGAAATATAAGAGATGTACCCTTACCGGATGGTTAGTGAAAAACCCAAAAGAGGAAAAGGTACCCCCTCGGTACCATGGGACTTTATATGCGAACTAAAGATTAACGTTGTATAATAAAATGACAAAATGTATTAATGTATAAATTTAAAATACAATATTTGTGATATCAAACACGTCATCAAATTGTACAGTACAACATGTAGATAAAATGCTGTGCTCATGACGAGCCATGTAAATTCCAGTTGGAAATATTATCTCCTTTTAGACTGGTGCGTTTCGGGAAATGTATCCCTTCTTCAGGGTAATTTGGAGAAGATAATATAAATATCATTCTGAAAAAGAGCAAAGCAGTGATCTCAGAACATATACAAAGCTGCGTCAATATCGAGGACAGATGGCAATACCATAACATACATACCAGCATGAGGTCATGGATCAATAAAAAGAAAACCTTTTAATATCATTTAGATGAAAAAAGACAAAGGAGCTTCCTGTTGCATGTTCACCATCCCGCTGGACAGCACCGTCCTGGGTCCGTTATGGCCCTCACAAAGGTCCCCAAAGGAGTGCTCACCAAGTCCACTCACAAAAAAGGGGGACCATGGACATTAGTCAATGGCCCTAAATGTAAAAAGTATGAAAAATTATGAAAAAACTGTATAAATATCAAGTTTGCATAATATTATACCAAACGATATAAAAAGTTGAATAGTAGGAATATATAATAATATTGACACTAGAGCTAGCATGAGGAGTGACAGGAAAAGAGCTTGGCATTGGTCCGGATGGTTAGACTCCACATTATAGGAGCCTAGCAAAGCAGGGATTTACACACTCCACCATGGATCCATCCATGGAAAACAGACGAAAAATGGCAAATAAGTCCGCCTTGCAAGTGAAAAGGAAAACTGTCAGTGCTTGAGAAGAATTTAGGCACATTGCCGACAGAAGGAAACCTCCACCGCAACAGCATAAGCGGTGCGGTGGGTGCACAAAGGAGCTCCTCCCCATAATAGGGCTGGGGGGACACTCAAATTCATGAAGCATTGACACGCCCATCAGTCTAACATGGGTGGAGCCTACCTGACGGGTGGTGCATGTGATAACCCCGCAGGAGGCGCACAATGGGGACACCCTGTGGGAAATGCAGACATGGCAGCCAATGAAAGGAATATCAGGAGGCCATAGTGTACAAACACGGAAGACACATATAGCAATAACAAAACTAAAATCATATCATCCAGACAAAAAATTATAAATAAAAATAACCATGATATAAATCATATGTTGTAGAACGTTGATTGCAACTTGGAAGCTTTGATAGTACCCAAAAGGAAAACATTTGATATAAAATATGTTTGACTTATAATTACAAATTGCTCCTTTGTTTTCCTCAGTAATTCCTGCTGCTGATCTGTCTGAGCAGATCTCCACTGCTGGAACTGAGGCATCTGGAACAGGAAACATGAAGTTCATGCTGAATGGAGCTCTTACAATTGGCACAATGGATGGAGCTAATGTGGAGATGGCTGAAGAAGCAGGAGAAGAAAACATTTTCATATTTGGCATGAGGGTGCCTGATGTAGAACGTCTTGACCGTGAAGGGTAAGAAAATATATATTTTGTGCACAATACCTAACTTCTCCCGTGTATGCTGAGCATAACACAGTATATGACTAGGGATGAGCCAAACACCCCCCAGTTCGGTTTGCACCAGAAAAGTAAAAAAACTTCGCTAATTCATGTACTAAGCTAAAGCTGCAACAAAAAAGTGTTATACGACACCAAATAGAATGTAAAGAGATAAAGTTGCGCTAAAAATTGTGAGAGCGACACAAAAAGCTAGGATGGATGGCACTAAGGTAACCAAAAAATTTGAATGTGACCAAACATTACCAAAAATTGAAAGACATAAATGGTAAAAACTGAATAATAAAAAGCAAGTAGTGACTGAATGGTATAATCGGATCAGCGCGGCGGCTCAAATAATAAACACCTATACAGTGAAACAAAAATTATATATTTTTTTCATATGAGGCACAATGCAGTGATCAATAAAAAGTTCGTAAATATGATGCATAAAAATCTGAAGCGATCCTCCACCGTGACCAAACAGTCCCAAACGGATAAACACCAAAGATGAAGTGATGAAAGGAAAGCCTCCACCTAAAAACACACTGCCGCTTACCGCAACTCGATGAACCCTATGACAGGGGATCAGGGTACGCCTGTGGCTTATTCCCCAGCCTAGGGTATAGCGGTATGCCGTATCCAGCAGAAAGGGTAGCGTCTCAGCCGGGATGTAATAGCTTGCATGGATGGAGGTATGATCCCAGTGACCAAAAAAAAGGAAAGAGGCTAGATAGTGTAAAACCTCACACATTTATTCCATATAAAACAATAGATGGACACTTACGACAAAGAAGTATAAAAACAGCATGGATCAAGCCGGCCGGCTCTCAATAATACAGCCTGTATTGTTTCCGGGATGGCACGGGCGCGGTGACATCAGAACGTAGCTCCTCCCTACGCGTTTCGTCACTACAGGACGTGTTCACGGGATACGAGCGGCATTCTGACGTACCGTAATATATAGCAACCTCATCTAACCAAGCCTCGATGTGAACCGCGGGACATCAAAAGGCGCCACCATCTTGGTTAAGGGATAAAACACACCGATTCCTATAAAATTGAATGTATTGAAAAGGGCAAACAAATAAACCAGAAAAATATCTCATATTGAATAAATTAATTAATTTAAAGAAGGAAATAACTAAAGGTCCCCCAGTTTGAAATAATCTCACAATGGTAACACTACTGGAACCAGGGTCACCATTGAAACTGAGGAACAGAGATGAATGAATGATGAAAAGTATAAACAAGCCGCGTTGTCCCGAGATTCACATCAAGTTTACCAGAAGCAGCGTCATACCCAGAAAAATAAATTGATTCTATAAAAAATGTCAGAAATGTAGGTAAATACATGGAGTCGATATATGGATCGTGAAAAACAAATAATAGTAAGAATAAAAATAAAAAATACATGAAAATAAATAAATATAAATGAAAAAATAAATACTAAATAAAATAAAATTGGGGCTCAGGTTGTCTGAACAGCTGTATAGAGACGACACATGGCACAACCAGGTAGAACTCACCAACAGTTAGCACTCAATTAACAGGAATAAAAAATAATGAATTATTGAAAAAATTGATAAAAATATCAAGAATTATCAATAAAACAATTGACGTCAACATCTATATTGAGGCCAAAAGGAGTGTAGCATTTGATCTTGTGTACCCACGACATATCAAGCCTGGAGATACTTTTAACCAGACTGCTACCTCTCCAATGGGAGCTATAATTATCAATGCCCAAAAAAATGGTATTGGTTGGATCTCTGTTATGGGCAGTTAGATCGCGTTTGGGCACAGAATGTTTAGTGAAACCCCTTCTGATGTTCCCTATATGTTCGTTAAGACGTACCTGCTGTGGGTGTTTGGTCCTGCCCACATACTGCAACCCGTAAGGGCACTGGAGCATGTAGACCACGCCCACTGTAGAGCAGGTGATGATGGGTTTGATGTCAAAGCTCTTATTAGTGCAACTGTAACTGAACCCAGTGGTCCTTCCGGATCTGCATCCATTTAAAGAACAAACCTGACACCTCCTACATTGGTAATAGACAGTAAATTCAGAAAAGAAAGTAGGCCTGGCAATAGGCGGGTCAAGGATATTAGGCACAAGTTTATCCCTCAATGCAGGGCCCCCCTAAACACTACCTGAGGCCTGTCTGGTAGGATAGTGTTAAGTACCCTATCGTTCTTGAGGATATGCCATTGTTTGTTGACGATATGCCTAATATGAGAATGTTGGCAAGAGAAGTTAGTGACAAAAGGGTTACGAAATGAAACGCCCACCTCCCTCTTGTCTTTCTCCTTGAGTAAATCTGCACGGTCCACACAGGTAACCACATCTAGAGTAGCGCTAAGGGACTGGGGGGAATAGCCCTTATCAATGAATCTTTGTGTCAGAATCTGAGATTGTGACAAAAAAGTGGTTTGTTCAGAGCAATTCCTCTTCAAACGTAGATATTGACTCTTAGGCACAGCACCCAACCAGGGGGCATGATGACAACTGCCACTAGGGATAAAAGAGTTTCTGTCGGTGAGTTTGAAAAAGGTGGAGGTAATAAATCCATCCCCACCGACAGAAATGGTCAGATCCAGAAAATGTATCTTTTCTTGGCTGGCCTCATAACTTAAATGAATACCTCTAGAGTTGGCATTAAGAGAATCCATGAAGTCAGAAAGATCAGTCTCACTGCCCCTCCATAGGAGGAGGATGTCGTCTATGTAGCGGGCCCACAAGGCCACCTCATGCTTTGTGTGGGCACAGACGGCATTCTCCTCCCATTTGGCCATAAAGAGGTTCGCCAAACTGGGGGCATACTTAGCCCCCATGGCGACACCTCTATCCTGCCTATAAAAACAACCATCAAACCAAAAAAGTTGAGTAGGTGCATACTCTAATAACTCCATTATGAAAACAATCTGTTCTGACGTTAGATCAGAATCACAATCCATATAGTATCGCACAACATCTAAACCCAATTGGTGAGGAATCACGGTATACAGAGATGTGACATCCGCTGTAACCAACCAAATACCCTCACCAGGTGTATATTCGGAAAGAAGATTAAGGACATGGCAAGTGTTTTTAACATAAGATGGTATCTTACGCACTAACGGTTGCAAGAAAAAGTCTATATACTTGCCCACCCGGGACGTGATGGAATCTATCCCACTAACAATGGGACGTCCCGGGTGGCAAGTAAGACTTTTGTGTTCCTTAGGTAAATAATAATAAATAATAGGAATCCTAGGTGCCTTAGGCACCAGGAATAAACGTTCCTTTTTATTTTAAATTTGCAGGTCTGAACCCCTCATGACGATGTCTTCCAAAAGTCTCTTGTATTTAGCGTTTGGATTGGAAACAAGGGGGGTATACGTGGCCGTGTCACTCAAGATACGGCGCATTTCTTGCATATAGTCGCCTTTGTTCAAGACGACTATACCCCCCCCCCCTTTATCCGCAGGCCGGATAACCACATCTTTGTTAGCACACAAAGAATCCATGCCCAACTCTTTATCCTTTTTTATTTTTGTACACTTTGATCTGCATTGCATCTAGCTCCTTAAGGGCTAAATCTCTAAAAAGGGGGATAAATGTCCTGGAGGGTTGAATAATGAAGCGTTTGAAAGGCCAGAGTGGGAAAAAGCGTTGCAACCGTTAGTGCATAAGATACCATCTTATGTTAAGGACACTCGCCATGTCATTAATCTTCTTTCCGAATATACACCTGGTGAGGGTATTTGGTTGGTTACAGCGGATGTCACATCTCTGTATACAGTGATTCCTCACCAATTGGGTTTAGATGCTGTGCGATACTATATGGATCGTGATTCTGATCTGCCGTCAGATCAGATTGTTTTCATAATGGAGTTATTAGAGTATGCAGATACTCATAACTTTTTTTGGTTTGATGGTTGTTTTTATAGGCAGGATAGAGGTGTCGCCATGGGGCTAAGTATGCCCCCAGTTTGGTGAACCTCTTTATGGCCAAATGGGAGGAGGATGCCGTCTGTGCCCACACAAGGCCTGAGGTGGCCTTGTGGGCCCGCTACATAGACGACATCCTCCTCCTATAGAGGGGCAGTGAGACTGATCTTTCTGACTTCATGGATTCTCTTAATGCCAACTCTAGAGGTATTCATTTAAGTTATGAGGCCAGCCAAGAAAAGATACATTTTCTGAATCTGACCATTTCTGTCAGTGGGGATGGATTTAGTACCTCCACCTTTTTCAAACCCACCGACAGAAACTCTTTCATCCCTAATGGCAGTTGTCATCATGCCCCCTGGTTGGGTGCTGTGACTAAGAGTCAATATCTATGTTTGAAGAGGAATTGCTCTGAACAAACCACTTTTTTGGCACAATCTCAGATTCTGACACAAAGATTCATTGATGAGGGCTATTCCCCCCAGTCCCTTAGCGCTACTCTGAATCTGGTTACCTGTGTGGACCATGCAGATTTACTCAAGGAGAAAGACGAGAGGGAGGTGGGCCTTTCATTTCGTAACCCTTTTGTCACTAATTTCTCTTGCCAACATTCTCATATTAGGCATATCGTCAACAAACATTGGCATATCCTCAAGAACGATAGGGTACTTAACACTATCCTACCAGACAGGCCTCAGGTAGTGTTTAGGGGGGCCCCTGCATTGAGGGATAAACTTGCGCCTAATATCCTTGACCCGCCTATTGCCAGGCCTACTTTCTTTTCTGAATTTACTGGCTATTACCAATTTAGGAGGTGTCAGGTTTGTTCTTTAAATGGATGCAGATCCAGAAGGACCACTCGGTTCAGTTCCAGTTGCACTAATAAGAGCTTTGACATCAAACCGCTCATCACCTGCTCTACAGTGGGCGTGGTCTACATGCTCCAGTGCCCTTGCGGGTTGCAGTATGTGGGCAGGAGCAAACACCCACTGCAGGTACGTCTTAACGGACATATAGGGAACATCAGAAGGGGTTTCACTAAACATTCTGTGTCCAAACGCGATCTAACTGCCCATAACAGAGATCCAACCAATACCATTTTTTTGGGCATTGATAAATATAGTCCCCATTGGAGGGGTAGCAGTCTGGTTAAAAGTATCTCCAGGCTTGAGATGTCGTGGGTACACAAGATCAAATGCTACACTCCTTTTGGCCTCAATATAGATGTTGACGTCAATTGTTTTATTGATAATTCTTGATATTTTTATCCATTTGTTCAATAATTCAATATTTTTTATTTTTTATTCCTGTTAATTGGGTGTTAACTGTTGGTGAGTTCTACCTGGTTGTGCCATGTGTGGTCTCTATACAGCTGTTCAGGCAACCTGAGCCTCAATTTTATTTTATTTTATTTTTTATTTATTTTTTCATTTATATTTATTTATTTTCATGTTTTTTTTATTCTTATTCTTACCATTTATTTGTTTTTCACAATCCATATATATACTCCATGTATTTACCTACATTTCTGTAAAGTATGAAATTTTTTATAGAATCAATTTTTCTGCTTCTGTAAACTTGATGTGAATCTCGGGACAGCGCGGCTTGTTTATACTTTTCATCATTCATTCATCTCTGTTCCTCAGTTTCAATGGTGACCCTGGTTCCAGTAGTGTTACCATTGTGAGATCATTTCAAACTGGGGGACCTTTAGTTATTTCCTTCATTAAATTAATTCATTTATTCAATGTAAGATATTTTTTCTGATTTATTTGTTTGCCCCTTTCAATACATAAAATTTTATAGGAACCGGTGTGTTTTATCCCTTAACCAAGATGGTGGCGCCTTTTGATGTCCCGCGGTTCACATCGAGGCTTGGTTAGATGAGGTTGTTATTTATTGCGGTACGTCAGAACGCCGCCCGTATCCCGTGAAAACGTCCTGTAGTGACAAAACGCGTAAGGCGGAGCTACGTTCTGACGTCACCGCGCCCGTGCCATCCCGGAAACAATACAGGCTGTATTATTGAGAGCCGGCCGGCTTGATCCATGCTGTTTTTATACTTCTTTGTCGTAAGTGTCCATCTATTGTTTTATATGGAATAAATGTGTGAGGTTTTACACTATATAGCCTCTTTCCTTTTTTTTGGTCACTGGGATCGTACCTTCATCCATGCGAGCTATTACATCCCGGCTGAGACGCTACCCTTTCTGCTGGATGCGGCATACCGCTATACCCTAGGCTGGGGAATAAGCCACAGGCTTACCCTGATCCCCTGTCATAAGGGATCATCGAGTTGCGGTAAGCGGCAGTGTGTTTTTAGATGGAGGCTTTACTTTCATCACTTCATCTTCGGTTCACACCAGAACCTGCGAACGGACCGAAAGTTCGCGCAAACTTTTAAACCCTGTTAAAGTCTATGGGACTCGAACGTCAGAAATCAAAAGTGCAAATTTTGAAGGCTAATATGGAAGTTATTGTCCTAAAAAGTGTTTGGGGACCCAGGTCCTGCCCCAGGGTACATGTATCAATGCAAAAAAAAGTTTTAAAAACTGCAGTTTTTTCTGGATGCTTAAAGTGAAAAAATAAAAGTGAGATATTCCTTTAAATATCGTGCATGGGGGGTGTCTACAGCATGCCTGTAAAGTGGCGCATATTTCTCGTGTTTAGAACTGTCTCTGGACAAAATGACATTTCTAAAGGAATAAAAGTCATTTAAAACTGCTTGCGGCTTTAATGTCATGTCTGGTCCGGGCAATATGGATTAAAATCATTGAAAAAAATGGAATGGGTACCCCCCACCCCCCCCCCCCCCCAGCCCATTACCAGCCCCTTTGGGTCTTGTATGGATATTAAGGGGAATCCCGCACCCAAATTAAAAAAAGGAAAGGCGTGGGGCCCCCAGGCCCTATATACTCTGAACAGCACTGTACAGGCGGTCCCAAGAAAGACAGGGACTGTAGGTTTGTTCTTAAGTAGAATCTGTTTGTAATTTTGAACTGGTACATTTTTAAATGTAGCTCCTGCCAAAAAATCTATTTTTAAGCTTTTTGGAAAACATAGGGAAGGGTTATCACCCCTCTAACATTTGTTTTGCTGTCTGTGCACCTCTTCAGAAAATTTCACCTCACTTTCTGTCCCAATGACAATTGGATTTTGAAAATTTCGGGTTTTTAGTGAAACAAGGATCTCTTACAGGAGAGAATTTCCCTTCCTTGGGGTAGATTTCCTCTCACTTCCTGTAGCCTCCTTCCGTTTGCAAGTAGGAGTCGTTTGTAAGTTGGATGTTTGAAAGTAGGGGCCTGCCCTATATACTCTGCAGAAATTTGGGCCTTAGGTGTTGGTGTTGCCACAACACTGTAAGCCCTCACAGTTACTCTTGGTGGGCGCAGGAACGGGCCCTGCTGTGAAATATTAGATCAAGAATTGTAATTACATGCCCCTGTTAAACAGGGTCAGAAAAATTGGGCCTTTGGTGGTGGTGGTGGTGGTGTTGTCACAACACTGTAAGGCCTCACAGTTACTCTTGGTGGGCACAGGAACGGGACCTGCTGTGAAATATTAGATCAAGAATTGTAATTACACGCCCTGCTAAACAGGGGCAGAAAAATTGGGCCTTAGGCACTGGTGCTGGTGCCACAACAGTGCAACCCCTCACAGATGCTGTAGTTGGAGCGAAGGAATAAGCCCTGCTGCAAAGTATTGCATCAAAAATTGTAATTACACGCCCCTGTTAAACAGGGGCTGAAAAATTTGACCTTAGCCACTGGTGGCGGTGCCCAGAACCAAAAATTTTCTTACAAGCTATGAGCATGAACATTGAAGAGGAAGAGGATAGTCACTCAGCATAACAGGATAGTCACTCAGCATCAGCATAGGCAGTCTTGAAGGGATCTCACATTCAAAAAAAAATATTTGGTTACATCAGCATCAGGTGCTTGGTAGCTGGTGATCCAAGACTGATTCATTTTTATGAAGGTCAGCCGATTGACCGATTCGGTGGACAGGCGCACCCTGTGATCGGTTACAAAGCCTCCAGGAGCACTGAATGTGTGTTCTAAAAGAACGCTGGATGCAGGACAGGCCAATATCTCAATTGCATACTGTGCAAGCTTTGGCCAGTGATCCATCCTCAAGACCCAGTAACCCAGAGGATTTTCGGTGGGAAAGGTGTTCAAGTCTGATCTTGCCTCTAGGTATTCCTGCACCATGTAAATCAGACGCTGGTGATGGTTGCTGGAACCGATCATAACTTGGGGCTGCGGACTAAAAAATTGTCTGAACGCATGGGGCAGACAGCCACCTTCTCCACCGCTCCTTCTGTGACTGACCAAAGCCTCAGCAACACGTTGTCCAGGACCAGGAATTTGTAACCTCCTAGGCTCTGGAAACGCATTGCACAAACCTTTCTGCAAGGCCTCCCGAAGATTTTTCATCCTCTGCTCCCTCTGCGACGGTAAGATAAGGTCCGCAACCTTAACCTTGTAACGTGGATCAAGGAGGGTTGCCAGCCAGTAATGATCCCTCTCCTTGAAACCACGAATACAAGGATCCTTCCACAGGCTTTGCAGGATTAGGGAGGCCATGCAGCGTAGGTTTGCTGAGGCATTCAGTCCGGAGTCCTCTGGGTCACTAAGGACGACATGATCCACAGCCACCTCCTCCCAGCCCCTTGAACACGTACGGAGCACCGCTGGTTCCGAGGACAAAGCACAGGAAGAGTCCATGGAGGAAGAAAGAGGAGGGGATGGAGGAGAGAGGTGTGTCAGAATCACCAGTAGTAGAATTTTGGAGGCGTGGTGGCGGAACAACCTCCAACACTACTGCACCTTGTCCTGCATCCTTCCCAGTTGCCAGCAGAGTCACCCAATACGCAGTGAAAAATAGGTAACGTCCCTGTCCATGCCTGCTGGACTATGAGTCAGTGCTAATATGCACCTTACCGCTGACCGCCCTGTTCAGCGAGGCAAAGACATTGCCTTCCACATGCCGGTAGAGAGCCGGAATCGCCTTCCGTGAGAAAAAGTGGCGTTTGGGAACCTGCCAATGAGGAACCGCACATTCCACAAACTCATGGAAGTGGGCAGAGTCTACCAACTGAAAATTCAGCAGTTGAAGTGCTAGCAATTTAGCAAAGCTAGCATTCAACCGCTGGGCATGTGGATGGCTGGGAGCGAACTTCTTTTGGTGGTGCAGCAGCTGGGGCAGGGAAATTTGCCTGGTACAATCTGACGTTGGTGTACCGATAGCAGATTGCCCGCAAGTACTTGGCTGTGACACACCTAATTATACACCTTCATTCCTCCCAGTGCAGGTTTCAGAGAGGACTGAAGGTATAGTGGGGTTGGAAATCCCAGCTGATGAAGAGCAAGGAGAGGTCCTTTGGTGTGGGTCTTTTAGGTATGCTTGCCAACGAACTGCATGGCAGGTCGACATATCAAGCATGTGGTGCCCAAGCGGGTGATGTTTTGGCCACATGAGATACGCTTGAGACATATGTTGCAAATGGCAGCGGTGCGATCTGATGCACTTGTCTCAAAAAAGGCCCACACCAAAGAACTTTTGGAATATTGCGCAGAGACCGCAGCGCCCTGCACATGCGGAGCTCTGCGGTGTGATGCAGTCGGTGTGCTGCCCTTAATCTGGCCCCTGGAGGGCATCCTGCCTCATTGGAGATGTGCCTCCTCCTCTCTCCTATCAATCACCCACGTGATCTCATCATCCCCTCCCTCCTCATCACTGTAGCAAACCGGGCAGTATGCTGCAGCTGGGGGAACATGACTGCCAGATTTCTGTCCTTCTTGGTCGCCCCCTCTCTCTGGGCTCACGTTACTGCCTTCCTCTATCTGGGTACCATCATCGGAGCCTTCAAAATGCTGTGCATCCTCCTGCAGCATGTACCCAACACTGTGGTCAAACAGTTCGGGGGACATGGTGGGGCTAGGGAAAGAGTGACTGATGCCATTGAGCCAAGGGAAGAAGCCGCTTTGGCAGCTGCTTTGCCAGACAAAGTACCCTGAGCCTGGGTGAGAGAGGATGAGGAGGATGAGGACGGCTTGGTTATCCACTCTACCAAGTCTTTGGCATGTTGCGGCTCAACACGGCCAGCTGCCGAAAAAAAGGACAAGCGTGTCCCACGGCCACGTGCTGATGAGGATGCACCGTGTCCATGACCAGCACTGTTGCCTCTAGACACAGAGCCTGCTTGCCCTCTTTTATTGACTCGTGACTGTCTACCTCTCCTTGTTGTCCTTCCAGACATACTAATGGCCTGCAGTGAGATGTAGCTGCACAAAGCTGGGATGTATATATATACTGATTATACTGCAGCTAGCAGAATCATCTGCCTGCCTGTAGTATTATTAGTAAGAGAACACCAGCAATTGTCTTCAGGTAGCTTTAGGTGCACACTGTGCAAAGGACACAGTACACTAACTGAAAATACTGCAGCTCCCTGCCTGTGGTATTATTAGTATGAGAACACCAGCAATTGTCTTCAGGTAGCTTTAGGTGCACACTGTGCAGAGGACACAGTACACTAACTGAAAATACTGCAGCTCCCTGCCTGTGGTATTATTAGTATGAGAATACCAGCAATTGTCTTCAGGTAGCTTTAGATGCACACTGTGCAAAGGACACAGTACACTAACTGAAAATACTGCAGCTCCATGCCTGTGGTATTATTATTATGAGAACACCAGCAATTGTCTTCAGGTAGCTTTAGGTGCACACTGTGCAGAGGACACAGTACACTAACTGAAAATACTGCAGCTCCCTGCCTGTGGTATTATTAGTATAAGAATACCAGCAATTGTCTTCAGGTAGCTTTAGATGCACACTGTGCAAAGGACACAGTACACTAACTGAAAATACTGCAGCTCCATGCCTGTGGTATTATTATTATGAGAACACCAGCAATTGTCTTCAGGTAGCTTTAGGTGCACACTGTGCAAAGGACACAGTACACTAACTGAAAATACTGCAGCTACCACAATCACCTGCCTGTCTGTCAGTATATTAGGAAGAGAATAACAGGAACGGATCTAGCTAAACTGAATACAGTGTGTGTGTGTGTGTGTGTATATATATATATATATATATATGTATATATATATATACACAACACCTTGGATGCATATATATCCTCCACACGCTGTAACTGCAGCTAACTGACTCGCCTGCCTGCTCTATCTAACTCAAATTAAATGACACTCTCTCTCTCTCTGTCTATTTTTCTCTGCCGCCGCAACACACTACACAAGGCCGCCACGCAGGTGGCCTTATACAGTGTGGGGCGTGTACTAAACCCCTTGAGACATAATTGGCCAAAGCCACCCTGGCTTTGGCCAATTATGGCTCTCCGTTCTTACCGCGCTGTGATTGGCCAAAGCATGCAGGTCATAGTGCATGCTTGGCCAATCATCAGCCAGCAATGCACTGCGATGCCGCAGTGAATTATGGGCCATGAGGCGCCACTAGAATTTGGCGCGAACAGCCCATAATGTTCGAAATTCAACGAACGGTCGAATAGCCATTGTTCGAGTCGAACATGAGTTTGACTCGAACACGAAGCTCATCCCTAGTTCCGAGTAGTAGCCCTGTAATCTGACCTTGGCTTCCGGGACAAAGTATAGGGCTTCCAGGAGCCCAATAAGGTTTGGACCAAATCCCCAGTGCTTTAGCACTGCAAAAAGATACAGCCAGGAGACAGAATCAAAGTGCTTCTGAAGGTCAAGCAAAAGGAGCATTCCGTCTTGGCAATGACCTCCATCCCATCCTGACTGTAGGATTGAGACTATATCTATCTTCTATATCTCTTTTCAACAGGTCAGGGCCCTGTCTTCCAGGAATAAAGCCTATATGGTCCTTGTGTATGTACTGACTGATAAGGGTGGCTATTCGGTTCACAAGTCGTTTGTTGATCAACAAAATAAGTCTGTAGTTCCCTACAATCACCATGTCTTTATCCGGTTTGGGGATAACTGAGATGAATGCCAGATTTAGCTGATTATCTAATGGATCGCCATTCCTTTTAGAATTTTAAGAATCTATCTAGGAATGAGGCCAGAAGTCCCGCAAATGCTTTATAGTATGGGACAGAGAATCCTTCTGGCCCTGGAGCTGAGCCCCCTTTTAGGGTGATGATGAATTCCAAGACTTCATCAGTAGCAATGGGGGCCTCTAGTTCAGCCCTGTGGCCTTCCCCTAAAGTTGGCGGGGCTGTCTTTTATTTAGCTAGGAAGAGGTGGTCCTTTGAGCTCCAGAGGAGGTGTGCAGACGTGAGAATAGGCCAGGAAAGAAAAGTTACAGTAAGTATTTGATAACAATTTTGATTATTTTTTACACACAGTAAAGACATTTCTCACACACAGCATGGACATACCGTATATACTCGAGTATAAGCCGACCCGAATATAAGCCGGGGAACCTAATTTTACCACAAAAAAATGGTAAAACTTATTGACTTGAGTATAAGCCTAGGGTGTCCATCTGCATGCCTCACTGTGCCTCACTTTGCCTCACTGTGTCCATTTGCATGCCTCACTGTGCCCATGCCTCACTGTGCCCATGCCTCACTGTGCCCATGCCTCACTGTGCCCATGACTAGACTGACGTTTAACATGGGAGTCTATGGAAGGGGTGCCTGGCTTTGAAACATTGGTGCTCCCCGGCTGTAGGTCCCCCGGACAACAAACTTTTCACACTTGTAGAGGAAGAGTGGGGCTACATGTGTGCCAAGTTTGGGGTCCAGGAGACCTACGGCCGGCAATTACCGGGTCCCCAAAGTCCGGGAGATCAGGCGCAAAAAGGTGACTCGAGTATAAGCCAAGGGGGCATTTTCAGCACAAAAAAATTTGCTGAAAAACTCGGCTTATACTCGAGTATATACAGTACTTAGAATTATACCCTAAAACACATTCTACTACTCCTCCTGAATATTGGGATACTATATGTGTATAACTTTTTCAATGTTTGGACTGGTAATTAGGCATGAGCTTCAAGTTCGAGTCTAATGCCCCATACGCACGATCGTTTTTCATGCCGTTAAAAATGCCATTTTTAAAAATGGGCATTAAAACCGAATGTGTGTATGCTCCAGAGCATTTTTAACGACGTGAAAAACGGCCATTAAAAATTTCGAACATGCTCTATTTTTTCACTTCGTTTTTCATGTCGTTTTTTTTAACGACGTGAAAAACGATGGTGTGTATGCTTTGACGAGGTGAAAAAAAACGCGCATGCTCAGAATCAAGTATGAAACGGGAGCGCACGTTCTGGTAAAACTAGCATTTGTAATGGAGATAGCACATTCGTCACGCTGTAACGGACTGAAAAGCAGGAGCCTGAAAAGCGCGAATCGTCGCTCAACAAACTTTACTAACATGAAGGGTGGCACCATCCGAACGGAACTTCCCCTTTATAGTGCCGTCGTACGTGTTGTACGTCACTGCTCTTGGCTTGAACGTTTTTTAAAATGATCGTGTGTACGCAAGACAGGCTTGAGAGGAAACATGAAAAAAAAACGACGAGAAAAACGTTGGTTTAAAAAATGGCATGAAAAACGATCGTGTGTGTACGCCGCATGACTCATGTTCGACTCGAACATTGCCTGTTCTCTCGTTTGCCGAACAGCGAACAATTTGGGGTGTTCGCGGCAAATTCGAAAAGCCATGGAACACCCTGTAAAAGTCTATGGGAGAAATCTAAAGTGCTAATTTTAAAGGCTTATTTGCAAGTTATTGTTATAAAAAGTGTTTGGAGACCCGGGTCCTGCCCCAGGGGACATGTATCAATGCAAAAAAAAAGTTTTCAAAACTGAAGTTTTTTCGGGAGCAGTGATTTTAATAATGCTTAAAGTGAAACAATAAAAGTGAAATATTCCTTTAAATTTCGTACCTGGGGGGGTGTGTATAATATGCCTGTAAAGCAGCGCGTGTTTCCCGTGTTTAGAACTGTCCCTACACTGTGTAATTTCTGAAGGAAATTTTTTTATTTAAAAGCACTCGCGGCTATAATGAATTGTCGGCTCTCAGCAATACAGAGAACAGTCATTGAAAGTCATTGATAAAAAAATTTAGAACTTTAGACAGTTTAGAACTGTCCCTACACAAAGTGTAATTTCTGAATGAAAAAAAGTCATTTAAAAGCACTAGCGGCTATAATGAATTGTCGGCTCCCGACGGTCATTGAAAGTCATTGATAAAATAAACAAAATGGGTCTGGTATGGATTTTAAGGGGAACTCCACGCCAAATAAAAAAAAAATGGCGTGGATTTCCCCCCAAAAATCCATACCAGACCCTTTATCCGAGCATGCAACCTGGCAGGCTGCAGGAAAAGAGGAGGGGACGAGAGAGCGCCCCCCCTGCCAGGCCACATGCCCTCAACATGGGGAGAATGCTTTGGGGGTCTGTGACCCCTCAAAGCACCATGTCCCCATGTTGATGGGGACAAGGGCCTCATCCCCACAACCCTTACCCGGGGGTTATCGGAAACAAAGGGGACCCCCAGATTCCACCCCCCCCATGTGAATTGGTAACGGGTATATTATACCCCTACCATTTCACAAAGAAAGTGTAAATAATTGTAAAAAAACACACAGACACAGTTGGGAAAGTCCTTTATTAAAAATAAAAAAATACTGTAAAAAATAAAAAACCCATTTCAGCAATGTAATCCAGTCTGTCCAGCGTTGTTCTCTATGTCCTGTGGTGATCCGATGTCCAGCGCTGCAGTCTCCTCCAGTCTCCACTCCACACGAAACCCCCATGACGTACAAGGGGGCGGGGTCACCCGTCAGATCATAGGGTAAGCCCCGGCTTTCCCTATTTGCCAGGGAATAGCCAATGACATAGGTGTTACCCCGCCTACGTCATTGGCTATTCCTCGGCAAGCGGGGAAAGCCGGGGCTTACCATATGATCTGACGGGTGACCCCGCCCCCTCGTACGTCAGACCCTGCCTACATCATTGGCTATTCCCCCGACAAGCAGGCTTTCCCCGGCAAGCGGGCTTTCCCAGTGACCCAGTGACCCCCCCCCCCCTCTGAGCACGGAATAGCCAATGATGTAGGCGGGGTCTGACGTACGAGGGGGCAGGGTCACCCCTCAGATCATAGGCTTTCCCTGCTTGCCGTCATTGGCTATTCCTCGGCAAGCGGGGAAAGCCGGGGCTTACCCTATGATCTGACGGGTCACCCCACCCCCTCGTACGTCATGGGGGTTTCGTGTGGAGTGGAGACTGGAGGAGACTGCAGCGCTGGACATCGGATCACCGCGGGACATAGAGAACAACACTGGACAGACTGGATTACATCGCTGGAATGGGTTTTTTATTTTTTATTTTTAATAAAGGACTTTCCCAACTGTGTCTGTGTGTTTTTATTTTTTTATTTTTACACTTTCTTTGTGAAATGGTAGGGGTACAATATACCCGTTACCAATTCACATGGGGGGGCGGAATCTGGGGGTCCCCTTTGTTAAAGGGGGATTCCAGATTCCGATAAGCCCCCCGCCCGCAGACCCCCCACAACCACCGGACAAGGGTTGTGGGGATGAGGCCCTTGTCCCCATCAACATGGGGACATGGTGCTTTGAGGGGTCACAGACCACCAAAGCATCCTCCCCATGTTGAGGGCATAAGCCTGGTACGGTTCAGGAGGGGGGGCGCTCTCTTACCCCCCCCCCCTCTATTCCTGCGGCCTGCCAGGTTGCGTGCTCGGATAAAGGGTCTGGTATGGATTTTTGGGGGGAACTCCATGCCATTTTTGTTTATTTGGCGTGGAGTTCCCCTTAAAATCCATACCAGACCTGAAGGGGACCCCCACGCATTTTTTTCTTTTTTTATCGATGACTTTCAATGACTGTTCTCTGTATTGCCGGGAGCTGACAATTCATTATAGCGTGCTTTTAAATTACTTTTTTCTTCAGAAATTACACTTTGTGCAGGGACAGTTCTAAGCACGGGAAACAAGCACTACTTTACAGGCATACTATACACACCCCCTAGGTACATAATTTAAAGAAATATTTCACTTTTATTGTTTCACTTTAAGCATTATTAAAATCACTGCTCCCGAAAAAACGTCAGTTTTTAAAACTTTTTTTTGCATTGATACATGTCCCCTGGGGCAGGACCCGGGTCCCCAAACACTTTTTATGACAATAACTTGCATATAAGCCTTTAAAATTAGCACTTTCGATTTTTCATGTTCGAGTCCCATAGACTTTAATGGTGTTCGGATGTTCGAACAAATTCATTGCCTGTTCGCATGTTCTGATGCGAACCGAACTGGGGAAGTTTGGCTCATCCCTACTGGTAATGTATCGGACGGCACCCTTGTTGAGATACACTGCTCAAGTGAATGCACACAAGCAGAGCAAAGGGGAGGTAATTTTAAAATGGCCTTCTGCCCTCAGAAGTGAGACATCTGGTTGTTTATGTACATGGCTGGCTGGCAATTGGTTAACACCACCAGTTTCTACATAGATTTCAATGTGGATGGGAGGTGCTGGTTAAGTCACTATGTTAAGTTTGTCTTTAATGAAAGTCTATGGAAAGAAATATACGACATATCTTGCTCCAATTTTTGTTTTTTTTACTGCCAAATGGTGATTTTGCATTGCGAAACCATGCCACAAATGCATTGTAAGCCTTGAATCATGTCTTGGAGATGCTTAAGACATGATTTATAATCAAGCATGGTATTTTTATCCACTGCTTTTCCATGCCTGTCAAACTCAACATTTTGTGTTAAAAAATTGCTACACAAAGATTCAGAGCATAGCAGCCAAGGCAATATGGGTGGCACCTGAATGCCAGATTGTGGGCGGGGATCAGTTTTTTTTTTTACCTTTTTACTCCCTGGCCACCCGAAAGGAGCCTAAAGGATTTGTATAGATATATTTATTTTAAGCAATAAGGCAAGGTTCACACTGTTGTGATCAGATTTTGATCTAAATTTCAATGTAAATATGTGATGCAACTCAAATGCTACTTGGATGTGGTTTGCATATTTTGTGGGGATGGAATAGCACCATAGTAACACAGGGCCCTTTTCCAAAATGCATTGATATAAACAGGCACCATTGAAAACAATGTGATTTACATTGTCATGCGATTCTGTGTGACTCAAGTCGCATCTGAAAAAATACTAGTGTGAACCAGGACTAACTGATGCATGTATATGTGTATAAACACAAACAATTTCCATTTGATAATAGACTTTTTAAAATTTATGTGCAGTTACAATGCCCGGATGTATTATGAGAGGATTCCTGAGCTCAGACAGGTGATTGATCAGCTTAATTCAGGATACTTCTCCCCCAAACAGCCTGACCTCTTCAAGGACATTGTCAACATGCTGATGAATCATGACAGGTAACAGTTCTCCTTTCTTCCTGCCTTTCTTAATTCCTTTTTTCTTCCTCCATCTTTCCAGCTCACCATATTCTTTTTTTCTGTTATTTCCCCATTCTTTGTTACTGCCCAACAATTACTATGTTATTTTTTTTTTTTCAGGTTCAAAGTATTTGCAGATTATGAGGATTACATCAGATGTCAGGATTCAGTCAGCACTCTTTACAAGGTGAATTGTCATAGCACAGGCTGACACAATGATATGCATAGCAAGGAGATTTGTTTCTTCCTGACAGGGAATAGGTTACATGTCTATACTCCCCCTGCAGGAAAATTATGATTTCCTTGAGGCTTTTGACTTGTAGATGCAATAGAAAACGAAATATGACATTGACTTGTTTTTCAATTCTTTATCAAAGTGTTACTAAGCTTGTGTAGCGGGTACTTGAATTTAAGGGAGGCATCTGGGTGGTAGTGTAACCCAGATGCACAGATTGCTAGGGGATCCGAGACCCTTTTCTGGTTCTTGGAGGACTCTGGTGGTGTGAGGTGCCTTGCGGTCCACAGGTGGTGCTGTTGCCCTGGGTCGAAACTGAACTCACACCACAAGACTGTACCTTTTTGTCCTCCCCTGGAGCTGGTACAGCAGGGCGGGGAACCCGCTGTGGCGCAAAGGGAGAGGGGATAAAGGGGGCGGACGCCCTGACCACGGGGTTCAGAGTTCAGAGTGGGAGTCGGAGGACTCGGCCGCACCCAGGCACCTTTAGCTTGGGTGCTGGCGTTCCAGTGTTCCGGGCCTAGGTGCCCTTGACCTGGCCGGAGCGAGGATGGAGTCCATCCCAGGCACCTTTAGCCTGGGGTGAGGTACTATGGCGGAGGCCTGGGGCTCAGTACCTTCGACTCAGTTCCGCGAGGGTGGAAAAATCAGAGGGGGCCCTAATGCCTGGGGTGCCCGTGTCTGAGTTCGTGAGGACTGGTGTGCGGAACTTCTCTGAAGAGTCCAGCGCAGCATTGCTGGTGACAGAGAGGCCTCCTGTTTCTCCCTTGGACGGATCTCTTTCTTTCCCCTGACAGGGACCGTGCTAGCGAAGGTAATCCACTTTCTTTCTCGTACATCACGGGACACAGAGCGGCATAGTCATTACTATGTGGGTTATATAGATACCTTCAGGTGCTGGCACTGGCAACTTCCAAAACCGGAAGTACCCTCCCCTATATAAGCCCCTCCCATCCGGGAGCACCTCAGTTTTTTGCCAGTGTCTAAGGTGTTGGCCAAGAAGTAACATGTGTTTTTCACTGAGCTTGCGTACAGGTTCTTTTGGGCCTCAGTAAGCTATTCCGGATCCGACCAAAAAAGCTTCATAGCTAAACGGTCGGTACCCGGGCCTTGCAAGAGAAGAGCAAGGTTTTGCCTGTAATGCCTCTCTTAGGAGGGCTGGACCCTGGGATCCAGAGCTCTGGTCATACCCACGACCAAGATGTTTTCTGTGCAGGGTGCTATACAGGTCCAGGGGAGTGGAATCCTTGGGAACCCGGTCCCTGAAGGTTTGATTACAATGCCTGCCGTGATAGGTGAAGTTTGGGCTTCTGTGGACCAAACAGAGTCCTGCGGCGAGGAAAGGGTAAGTGGGGGCCCTCAGGAACTTGGTTCTATTGAGGGACCCCCAAGCCTATTTTGTCTTTCTGCCTGTTACCTAAGGTATTCCCGCTAATATTCTGTGTATGCCTGTTACTACTGAGAAAATGTAAAAATTGTAATAGTAGGCAAGAAAAAAAAAATAAAATGTAAGACCGCGGTACCTGTGTTAGACACTAGAGGCCGCTATGGTTCTTTTTCTTGTAATGTGGATTTTTTTCTCCCAAAATCAAATCCAGGCAGTTGGTAAGTTCTCTGCTAGTAAGCTGTCTCCTCTGCCCTGTTGCTGCGCTCATCCATCCCCGGGCCCTGCGGAAGGGACCCTGGCTCCCATCTAGCTCCTTGTTTTTTCAAAAAAGGCGCCGAAGGCTCACGTGCCCGCGCGCGTGTGCGTGCACGCGCCTCTATATATAGAGGCGATCTGGAAAAAGGGGCGGAGCGGGTGGATGACGCTCGGTGTGCGCCGCGGCGCTACTGCGCATGTGCGGGCGTCCAGCGTGTTTTAAAGCAATCATAGCTGGCTATTGAAGTGCACAGACAGAGCTAGCAACAGTATAAAGGCACACAGAGGCGGTTGATGCAGGCATCCCCTAGAAAGGCACTTTAGTAGACACCAACTGTTATATAGCAGCAATTGTGCTAGACTATTCTCAGTAAAAGTGGTGTATTACGGCTGGAATACCTCAGCTTTAGGCTTAGGAATATGCCGTCCAGAAGCTCCGGAACTGAATCTTCCATGAAGCGAAAGGGGTCTCATCGGGCTCTGAGGATCTGGGCATGCTTCTGCTGCACCAGTCTCCCCTGAAATTCAGAGGTAAGTGACCGTAGAGACCACGCAGGGGTACTTGGTACTGTGGCTGTCCTCAGTTCACCTGCTCCTGTGTATGTAACAGAGGAGGTTTTTTCCTCAGCTCTGGGAGGATTAGAGAGAGATTGTCAACATTGATCACTGCCTCCCTGTCAGGGAAAGCACGCCCGATCTCCGTCTCCTCCTTCAGAGTGCCTGTTAGCAGAGCAACAGTCCCATACAGGGATCGACCTGCCTGAAGGGGATCAGGATGAGGTTGATTCTGTTATAGAGGAATCAACAGTGGAGGAACCTTTTCTCAGCATCTCAAGCTGAAAGATTATGGGTTCAGTCTCTGATAGTGATGAGCCGAACACCCCCGGGTTCGGTTCGCACCAGAACCCGCGAACGGACCGGAAGTTCGAACGAACATTAGAACCCTATTAAATACAATGGATGCGAACGTTCGAATTCTAAAGTGCTAATTATAACAACTATTATGCATGTTATTGTCCTAAAAAGGGTTTGGGAACCCGGGTTCTGCACCAGGGGACATGTATCAATGCAAAAAGAAGTTTTAAAAACGGTCGTTTTTCGGGAGCAGTCATTTTAATGATGCATAAAGTGAAAAAAAAAAGTCAAATATTCCTTTAAATATCGTACCTGGGGGGTGTCTAAAGTATGCCTGTGAAGTGCCACGTGTTTCCCGTGTTTAGAACTGTCCCTGCACAAAATGACACTTCTAAAGGAAAAAAAAGCCATTTAAAACTGCTTGCGGCTTTAATGTAATGTCTGGTCCCGGTAATATGGATGAAATTCTTTAAGAAAAATGGCATAGCTACCCCATGACCCCCCCCCCCCTACCCCAGCCCATTACCAGCCCCTTTGGGTCTTGTATGGATATTAAGGGGAACCCCGCACATAAAATAAAAAAGGCCCTATATACTCTGAACAGCCGTATACAGGCGGTGCATACAAGACAGGGACTGTAGGTTTGTTCTTATGTAGAATCTGTTTGTAATTTTGAACAGGTACATTGTTGAAGTGTAGCTCCAGCCCAAAAATCTATTTTTAAACTTTTTGGAAAACATAGGTAAGGGTTATCACCCCTGTAACATTTGTTTTGCTGTCTGTGCCCCTGTTCAGAACATTTCACCTCACTTTCCGTCCCAATGACAACTGTTTTTGAAATGTGGTGTTTTTCTTGAAACAAGGATTGCTGATAAAGCATCAGTACAGAGGAGACACCTTTCTCCCATATTTATTCTTACAGGAGAGAATTTTCCTTCCTAGTGGTAGATTTCCTCTCACTTCCTGTTGTCTTCTTGCGTTTGCAAGTAGGAGTCGTTTGTAAGTTGGATGTTTGAAAGTAGGGACCTGCCGTATATACTCTGCAGAAATAGGCCCCTTAGTTGTTGGTGTTGGCACAACACTGTAAGCACTCACAGTTACTCTTGGTTGGTGCTGGAACGCCCTGCTGTCAACTATTATATCAGGAATTTTAATTACATATAATTGTTGAACAGTGGTAGTAAAAATTGGGCCTTTGATGGTGGTGCTGGTGCCACAACACTGTAAGCCCTGACAGTTACTCTTGGTGGGTGCAGCAATGGGCCCTGCTGTGAATTATTAGATCAAGAATTGTAATTACATGCCCCTGTTGAACAGGGGCTGAAAAATTGGGCCTTAGGCACTGGTGGCACAACACTGCAACCCCTCACAGATACTGTACTTGGAGCACAGCAATGAGCCCTGTTGCAAAGTATTGCTTCAAAAATTGTAATGACACGCCCCTGTTAAACAGGGGCTGAAAAATTGGGCCTTAGGCACTGGTGGCACAACACTGCAACTCCTCACAGATACTGTACTTGGAGCACAGCAATGAGCCCTGTTGCAAAGTATTGCTTCAAAAATTGTAATTACACGCCCCTGTTAAACAGGGGCTGAAAAATTGGGCGTTAGGCACTGGTGGCGGCACCCATAAACAAAAATGATCTTCCAAGCTATCATCATCAATCGTATCATTGAGGACTCGGAGGAGGAGGATAGCCAGTCAACATAACAGCACAGGCACTCAGCATCAGCATCAGTCTTGAAGGGATGTGACATTTTAAAATCAATTAGTCTGTTATATCAGCATCAGGTGTGTGGTAGCTGGTGGTGATCCAAGACTGGTTCATCTTGATGAAAGTCAGTCGATCAACCGAGTCGGTGGACAGGCGCACCCTGTGATCCGTGACAAATCCTCCAGCAGCACTGAATGTGCGTTCCGAAAGAACGCTGGATGCAGGACAGGCCAGTAGCTCAATTGCATACTGTGCAAGCTCTGGCCAGTGATCCATCCTCAAGACCCAGTAAGCCAGAGGATTTTCGGTGGGGAAGGTGTCCAAGTCTGACCTTGCCCCTAGATATTCCTGCACCATGTTTATCAGACGCTGGCGATGGTTGCTGGAACCAATCATACTTTGGGGCTGCGGACTAAAGAATTGTCTGAACGCATCGGTCAGACGGCCACCTTCCCCACCGCTCCTTCTTTGACTGGCCGAAGCCTCAGCAACTCGTTGTCCAGGACCAGGAGTTTGCAACCTCCCAGTCTCTGGGAACGCGTTGCACAGACCTTTCTGCAAGGCCTCCCGGAGTTGTCTCATCCTCTGCTCCCTCTGCGACGGTAACATAAGGTCCGCAACCTTACCCTTGTACCGTGGATCAAGGAGAGTGGCCAGCCAGTAATGGTCCCTCTCCTTGATCCGAAGAATACGAGGATCCTTCCGCAGACTTTGCAGGATCAGGGAGGCCATGCAGCGTAGGTTTGCTGAGGCATTCGCTCCGGAGTCCTCTGGGTCACTAAGGACGACATGATCCGCAGCCACCTCCTCCCAGCCACGTACAAGTCCACTGGTTTCTTGGGACTGTAAATCATCCCTAAAAGACTGCTGCTGATGATGCTGAGTGCCAGCCTCCACCTCCATGCTGACACAATCCTCCTCCTCCTCCTCCTCCTCCTCCTCTTCCTGTGCGATGGGTGGGACAGAAGGAACACTGTCTGGGTAAAGGGGGCCTTGAGAGGCAAGGAAGTCCTCCTCTTCCTGCCTCTGTTCTGCCTCAAGTGCCCTGTCCATTATTCCACGCAGCGTGTGCTCCAACAGGTGGACAAGAGGTACAGTGTCACTGATGCATGCACTGTCACTGCTCACCATCCTCGTGGCCTCCTCAAATGGTGCCAGGACAGTGCATGCATCCCTGATCATGCCCCACTGGCGTGGAGAAAAAAAACCAAGCTCCCCTGACCCTGTCCTGGTGCCGTAGTCGCACAGGTACTCATTGATGGCCCTCTGCTGCGTGTGCAGCCGCTGCAGCATGGCCAACGTTGAGTTCCACCTGGTGGGCATGTCACATATAAGGCGGTTCTTGGGCAGGTTCAACTCCTTTTGCAGCTCAGCCAGGCGAGCACTGGCATTATAAGATCTGCGGAAATGCACACAGACTTTCCTGGCCTGCCTCAGGACATCCTGTAAGCCCGGGTACCTGCCCAAGAACCGCTGCACCACCAGGTTAAGGACGTGAGCCACACAGGGCACATGGGTCAGTTGTCCCTGTCGGAGGGCGGAGAGGAGGTTGGTGCCATTGTCGCAAACCACCATTCCTGGCTTAAGCTGGCGTGGCGTCAACCACCTCTCGGCCTGGCCCTGCAGAGCAGACAGGACCTCTGCCCCAGTGTGGCTTCTGTCCCCCAAACACACCAGCGCAAGCACGGCATGGCATCTTTTTGCCTGCGTACTTGCGTAGCCCCGTGAACGGCTACGGAGCACCGCTGGTTCATAGGACAAACCACAGGAAGAGGCCATGGAGGAAGAAGAAGAGGAGGGGGTGGAGGAGAGAGGTGTGTCACAACCAGTAGTAGCATTTTGGAGGCGTGGCGGTGGGACAACCTCCAACACTACTGCACCTTGTCCTGAATCCTTCCCAGCTGCCAAAAGAGTGACCCAATGGGCCGTGAAAGAAAGGTAACGTCCCTGTCCATGCCTGCTGGACCATGAGTCAGCGGTAATATGCACCTTACCGCTGACCGCCCTGTCCAGCGAGGCCAAGACATTGCCTTCCACATGCCGGTAGAGAGCCGGAATAGCCTTCCGTGAGAAAAAGTGGCGTTTGGGAACCTGCCACTGAGGAACCGCACATTGCACAAACTCACGGAAGGGGGCCGAGTCTACCAACTGAAAAGGCAGCAGTTGAAGCGCTAGCAATTTAGCCAAGCTAGCATTCAACCGCTGGGCATGTGGATGGCTGGGAGTGAACTTCTTTCGACGGTCCAGCAGCTGGGGCAGGGAAATTTGCCTGCTAGAATCGGACGTCGGTGTACTGCTAGCAGAGTGGGCGCAAGTACTTGGCTGTGACACACCTAATTCTACACCTTCATTCCTCTCAGTGCATGTTTCAGAGAGGACTGAAGTTATAGTGGGGTTGGAGATCCCAGCTGATGTGGTGCAAGGAGAGGTCCGCTTTGTTCTTTGGTGTGGGTCTTTGAGGTAGGCTTGCCAACGAGCTGCATGGCAGGTCAACATATGTCTGGTCAGGCATGTGGTACCCAAGCGGCTGATGTTTTGGCCACGCGATATACGCTTGAGACATATGTTGCAAACAGCAGCTGTGCGATCTGATGCACTAGCCTCAAAAAAGGCCCACACCAAAGAACTTTTTGAATGACGGGCAGAGGCAGCGCCCTGCACAGGCGGAGCTCTGCGGTGTGATTCCGTCGGTGTACTGCCCTTACGCTGGCCACCAAAGGGCATCCTGCCTCGTTGGAGATGTGCCTCCTCCTCATCCTCCTCCTCCTCCTCTCTCCTATTAGGCACCCACGTGGAGTCATTGACCTCATCATCCCCTCCCTCCTCATCACTGGAGCCAATCTGGCAGTATGCTGCAGCTGCTGGAACATGACTGCCAGATTGGTGTCCTTCTTGAGCATCCCCTCTGTCTGCTCTCACGCTACTGCCTTCCTCTAGCTGGGTTTCATCATCAGACCCTTCGAAACGCTGGGCATCCTCCTGGAGCATGTACCCAACACTGTGCTGAAACAGTTCGGGGGACTCCTCAGGAGGAGGACATGGTGGGTCTAGGGAAGGAGTGACTGATGATTTGTCTGACATTGATACCAGGGAAGACGACGCTTTGGCAGCTGCTTTTCCAGTACCCTGAGCCTGGGTGAGAGAGGATGAGGAGGAGGAGGAGGGCTTGGTCATCCACTCTACCAAGTCTTCGGCATGATGTGGCTCAACATGTCCAGCTGCCGAAAAGAAGGACAAGCGTGTCCCATGGCCATGTGCTGATGACAATGCACCGCGTCCACGACCAGCACTGTTGCCCCCAGACACAGAGCCTGCTTGCCCTCTTTTATTGCCTCCTGACTGTCTGCCTCTCCTTGTTTGCCTTCCAGACATTCTAATAGATGGCCTGCAGGGAGATGGGAAAAAAGCAATAAGGGCTACCTTCAGGTGTCCTTCTCTGTCCCTGGAAACAAGGACTTGCAGAGTGAAAGAAAAAAAACACTCTCCCTACCTACAGTTTTCTGTCCCTAGAAAAAATGTTTTTTTTAATCACAATATAGCACAAGGAAAATTAACTCACTGTCCTTACAGGTCCCTGGAAACAAGGACTTGCAGAGTGAAAGAAAAAAAACACTCTCCCTACCTACAGTTTTCTGTCCCTAGAAAAAAATGTTTTTTTTAATCACAATATAGCAAAAGGACAATTCACTCACTGTCCTTCCAGGTCCCTGGAAACAAGGACTTGCAGAGTGAAAGAAACTGACACTGTCCCTACCTAGAGTTTTCTGTCCCTGGAATAAATGTTTTTTTCAGCACAATATAGCACAAGGACAATTAACTCACTGTCCTTACAGGTCCCTGGAAACAAGGACTTGCAGAGTGAAAGAAAAAAAATACTCTCCCTACCTACAGTTTTCTGTCCCTAGAAAAAAATGTTTTTTTTAATCACAATATAGCAAAAGGACAATTCACTCACTGTCCTTCCAGGTCCCTGGAAACAAGGACTTGCAGAGTGAAAGAAACTGACACTGTCCCTACCTAGAGTTTTCTGTCCCTAGAATAAATGTTTTTTTTAATCACAATATAGCACAAGGAAAATTAACTCACTGTCCTTACAGGTCCCTGGAAACAAGGACTTGCAGAGTGAAAGAAAAAAAACACTCTCCCTACCTACAGTTTTCTGTCCCTAGAAAAAAATGTTTTTTTTAATCACAATATAGCAAAAGGACAATTCACTCACTGTCCTTCCAGGTCCCTGGAAACAAGGACTTGCAGAGTGAAAGAAACTGACACTGTCCCTACCTAGAGTTTTCTGTCCCTGGAATAAATGTTTTTTTCAGCACAATATAGCACAAGGACAATTAACTCACTGTCCTTACAGGTCCCTGGAAACAAGGACTTGCAGAGTGAAAGAAAAAAAATACTCTCCCTACCTACAGTTTTCTGTCCCTAGAAAAAAATGTTTTTTTTAATCACAATATAGCAAAAGGACAATTCACTCACTGTCCTTCCAGGTCCCTGGAAACAAGGACTTGCAGAGTGAAAGAAACTGACACTGTCCCTACCTAGAGTTTTCTGTCCCTGGAATAAATGTTTTTTTCAGCACAATATAGCACAAGGACAATTAACTCACTGTCCTTACAGGTCCCTGGAAACAAGGACTTGCAGAGTGAAAGAAAAAAAATACTCTCCCTACCTACAGTTTTCTGTCCCTAGAAAAAAATGTTTTTTTTAATCACAATATAGCAAAAGGACAATTCACTCACTGTCCTTCCAGGTCCCTGGAAACAAGGACTTGCAGAGTGAAAGAAACTGACACTGTCCCTACCTAGAGTTTTCTGTCCCTAGAATAAATGTTTTTTTTAATCACAATATAGCAAAAGGACAATTCACTCACTGTCCTTCCAGGTCCCTGGAAACAAGGACTTGCAGAGTGAAAGAAACTGACACTGTCCCTACCTAGAGTTTTCTGTCCCTAGAATAAATGTTTTTTTTAATCACAATATAGCAAAAGGACAATTCACTCACTGTCCTTCCAGGTCCCTGGAAACAAGGACTTGCAGAGTGAAAGAAACTGACACTGTCCCTACCTAGAGTTTTCTGTCCCTAGAATAAATGTTTTTTTTAATCACAATATAGCAAAAGGACAATTCACTCACTGTCCTTCCAGGTCCCTGGAAACAAGGACTTGCAGAGTGAAAGAAACTGACACTGTCCCTACCTAGAGTTTTCTGTCCCTAGAATAAATGTTTTTTTTAATCACAATATAGCAAAAGGACAATTCACTCACTGTCCTTCCAGGTCCCTGGAAACAAGGACATGCAGAGTGAAAGAAACTGACACTGTCCCTACCTAGAGTTTTCTGTCCCTAGAATAAATGTTTTTTTTAATCACAATATAGCACAAGGAAAATTAACTCACTGTCCTTACAGGTCCCTGGAAACAAGGACTTGCAGAGTGAAAGAAAAAAAACACTCTCCCTACCTACAGTTTTCTGTCCCTAGAAAAAAATGTTTTTTTTAATCACAATATAGCAAAAGGACAATTCACTCACTGTCCTTCCAGGTCCCTGGAAACAAGGACTTGCAGAGTGAAAGAAACTGACACTGTCCCTACCTAGAGTTTTCTGTCCCTGGAATAAATGTTTTTTTCAGCACAATATAGCACAAGGACAATTAACTCACTGTCCTTACAGGTCCCTGGAAACAAGGACTTGCAGAGTGAAAGAAAAAAAATACTCTCCCTACCTACAGTTTTCTGTCCCTAGAAAAAAATGTTTTTTTTAATCACAATATAGCAAAAGGACAATTCACTCACTGTCCTTCCAGGTCCCTGGAAACAAGGACTTGCAGAGTGAAAGAAACTGACACTGTCCCTACCTAGAGTTTTCTGTCCCTGGAATAAATGTTTTTTTCAGCACAATATAGCACAAGGACAATTAACTCACTGTCCTTACAGGTCCCTGGAAACAAGGACTTGCAGAGTGAAAGAAAAAAAATACTCTCCCTACCTACAGTTTTCTGTCCCTAGAAAAAAATGTTTTTTTTAATCACAATATAGCAAAAGGACAATTCACTCACTGTCCTTCCAGGTCCCTGGAAACAAGGACTTGCAGAGTGAAAGAAACTGACACTGTCCCTACCTAGAGTTTTCTGTCCCTAGAATAAATGTTTTTTTTAATCACAATATAGCAAAAGGACAATTCACTCACTGTCCTTCCAGGTCCCTGGAAACAAGGACTTGCAGAGTGAAAGAAACTGACACTGTCCCTACCTAGAGTTTTCTGTCCCTAGAATAAATGTTTTTTTTAATCACAATATAGCAAAAGGACAATTCACTCACTGTCCTTCCAGGTCCCTGGAAACAAGGACTTGCAGAGTGAAAGAAACTGACACTGTCCCTACCTAGAGTTTTCTGTCCCTAGAATAAATGTTTTTTTTAATCACAATATAGCAAAAGGACAATTCACTCACTGTCCTTCCAGGTCCCTGGAAACAAGGACTTGCAGAGTGAAAGAAACTGACACTGTCCCTACCTAGAGTTTTCTGTCCCTAGAATAAATGTTTTTTTTAATCACAATATAGCAAAAGGACAATTCACTCACTGTCCTTCCAGGTCCCTGGAAACAAGGACTTGCAGAGTGAAAGAAACTGACACTGTCCCTACCTAGAGTTTTCTGTCCCTAGAATAAATGTTTTTTTTAATCACAATATAGCACAAGGAAAATTAACTCACTGTCCTTACAGGTCCCTGGAAACAAGGACTTGCAGAGTGAAAGAAAAAAAACACTCTCCCTACCTACAGTTTTCTGTCCCTAGAAAAAAATGTTTTTTTTAATCACAATATAGCAAAAGGACAATTCACTCACTGTCCTTCCAGGTCCCTGGAAACAAGGACTTGCAGAGTGAAAGAAACTGACACTGTCCCTACCTAGAGTTTTCTGTCCCTGGAATAAATGTTTTTTTCAGCACAATATAGCACAAGGACAATTAACTCACTGTCCTTACAGGTCCCTGGAAACAAGGACTTGCAGAGTGAAAGAAAAAAAATACTCTCCCTACCTACAGTTTTCTGTCCCTAGAAAAAAATGTTTTTTTTAATCACAATATAGCAAAAGGACAATTCACTCACTGTCCTTCCAGGTCCCTGGAAACAAGGACTTGCAGAGTGAAAGAAACTGACACTGTCCCTACCTAGAGTTTTCTGTCCCTAGAATAAATGTTTTTTTTAATCACAATATAGCAAAAGGACAATTCACTCACTGTCCTTCCAGGTCCCTGGAAACAAGGACTTGCAGAGTGAAAGAAACTGACACTGTCCCTACCTAGAGTTTTCTGTCCCTAGAATAAATGTTTTTTTTAATCACAATATAGCAAAAGGACAATTCACTCACTGTCCTTCCAGGTCCCTGGAAACAAGGACTTGCAGAGTGAAAGAAACTGACACTGTCCCTACCTAGAGTTTTCTGTCCCTAGAATAAATGTTTTTTTTAATCACAATATAGCACAAGGAAAATTAACTCACTGTCCTTACAGGTCCCTGGAAACAAGGACTTGCAGAGTGAAAGAAAAAAAACACTCTCCCTACCTACAGTTTTCTGTCCCTAGAAAAAAATGTTTTTTTTAATCACAATATAGCAAAAGGACAATTCACTCACTGTCCTTCCAGGTCCCTGGAAACAAGGACTTGCAGAGTGAAAGAAACTGACACTGTCCCTACCTAGAGTTTTCTGTCCCTGGAATAAATGTTTTTTTCAGCACAATATAGCACAAGGACAATTAACTCACTGTCCTTACAGGTCCCTGGAAACAAGGACTTGCAGAGTGAAAGAAAAAAAATACTCTCCCTACCTACAGTTTTCTGTCCCTAGAAAAAAATGTTTTTTTTAATCACAATATAGCAAAAGGACAATTCACTCACTGTCCTTCCAGGTCCCTGGAAACAAGGACTTGCAGAGTGAAAGAAACTGACACTGTCCCTACCTAGAGTTTTCTGTCCCTAGAATAAATGTTTTTTTTAATCACAATATAGCAAAAGGACAATTCACTCACTGTCCTTCCAGGTCCCTGGAAACAAGGACTTGCAGAGTGAAAGAAACTGACACTGTCCCTACCTAGAGTTTTCTGTCCCTAGAATAAATGTTTTTTTTAATCACAATATAGCAAAAGGACAATTCACTCACTGTCCTTCCAGGTCCCTGGAAACAAGGACTTGCAGAGTGAAAGAAACTGACACTGTCCCTACCTAGAGTTTTCTGTCCCTAGAATAAATGTTTTTTTTTAAGCACACTATAGCAGAAGCACAAAACACACTGACACTCTCCCTACCTATCCTTCTCTTTCCCTAAACTAAAGGAATCCAGGTTAAGCAAGAAAGAAATAACAGTCACTGTCCCTGCCTATGCTACTCTATCCCTGCTCCGGAACACACTACACTAGGCCGCCGTGCTGGCGGCCTTTTATAGTGTGGGGCGTGTACTAAACACCCTCAGCAATAATTGGCCACAGGCATCCTGCCTGTGGCCAATCATTGCTCTCCTCGCTGCCGGCGCTGTGATTGGCCAAGCATGCGGGGTCACAGTGCATGCTTGGCCAATCACAGCGCCTGGATGACACTGCGATGGCGTAGTGCATTGTGGGCCGTTCGCGTCACTCGAATTTGGCGCGAACGGCCCAAATCGTTCGATCTTCGTCGAACGATCGAACAGCCAATGTTCGAGTCGAACGTATGTTCGACTCGAACACGAAGCTCATCCCTAGTCTCTGACTAACATGGTCCGATCAGCATTTAAAAATGCACCTTGCGGAACCATCAACCACTACTGTATCCTCGTTGGGGTCGCTAGAAGCCCCCAGACTGTCTGTTCTTTTCCACTTCACCCTTTACTGAAAGGGCTCATTTACCAGGATTGGGAACATCCTGAGAAAATATTTATTCCCCCCAAGAGATTTCCGGTGGTCTATCCCATGGAGGATAAGTTCATCAAAAAATGGAAGGTCCCTACAGTGGACGCAGCCATCTCTTGTGTGTATAAATCACTGACATGTCCAGTGGATAATGTCCAAATGTTCAAGAACCCAATAGATAAAAGATTGGAGTCCTTATGAAAATCTGCTTCTTTCTACAGCAAGCTTGGTGACACAACCAGCAGTGGGGTCTGCTAAGCAGTGAAGGATCAGTTGAAACAGGTCTTGAGGGACTTGACAGATCAGCAGGCCCTTGCCCTAGCTGATCTACCTAGAGCCTTAGGCTTTGCGGTTGACGCCATAAAGGATTCAATCCATCTGGCCTCCCGCCTTACGCTGTCTGTAGTACATATGCGTAGGCTTCTATGGCTCAAAAACTGGTCTGCTGAAGCTCCCTGTAAAGAATGGCTGGTTAGCTTCCCATTTCATGGTGAACGCTTATTCAGGGAAGACCTGGACAAATAAATCCAGAAAATTTCCAGCGGTAAAAATACACTCTTGCCGGTTAAAAACAGAGTTAGAGGTCCCTCTTTAAGAGGCCTGCTTCTCCAGTCCCTGGGGCATCGGCTGTGTAACAGTTCCGACGGCCTCCTCGGTCAATTCCCAGGGGTAAAAAACAGGGACAATCGCAGGGTAATGAGAAACCCTGGGTCAGGGGAGGTACAAAACCTCCCCCAAAGTTAAATTCATTGAAGGGTTGCCCCCACTCAGTCGGGTGGGGGGAGGACTCCAGTTGTTCGCAAGAGACCTGGCGGGACACGATCAAAACAGATAGGTGCTCTCCGCAGTATGTTTGGGATACAGATTGGAGTTAAAAGACTCTCCTCCTTCCCATTTTTGAGGTCAAACGTGCCAAGGGATCCCCGGAAGAGAGAGTCCCTCCTGTTGGCACTAGAACAACTATTGCTCCAAGGAGTAATTATGGAGGTTCCCCTGGAAGAATGGGGGTTCGGGTTTTACTCAAACCTCTTTACAGTCCCGAAGCAAACGGGGACGGGAGGCCCATATTAATTCTAAAAGGGCTAAACAAATTCCTGTATATCAGGACTTTCCGATGGAGTCGATCCGATCGGTGGCCACTGCCCTACAAGGGGAGGATTGGTTAGCCGCGATCGACATCAAAGATGCTTATTTGCACATTCCCATCTTTCCAGTCCACCAAAAATTTCTACGCTTTTCTAGTAGAAGGGCGCCATTTTCAGTTCAGAGCCTTACCCTTCGGTCTGGCCACAGCACCACGAGTGTTTACAAAAATTCTGGCCCTTTATTGGCCAATCTAAGAACACAAGGTGTAATGATAATGGCATATCTAGATGACTTGTTGCTGATAGACCACTCAGTGAAAAAACTAGACGTGGTCGTTCACAAGACAATCAAGTATCTGGAATCTCACGGTTGGATTATCAACCGAGACAAGTCAGCCCTAAAAACCAGTCAAAAGTCTGGAATACTTGGGGCTAAGGTTGGATTCAGGCCAGAGAAAAATATTCTTGCCTCGAGGAAAGGTGTTGTCTTTGAAAGATTTGATCCACTTAGTGGGTACAAGAAAGACAGCCGTCCATACGCCTGTGCATGAGGCTGCTGGGAAAAATGGTGGCATCATTCGAAGCAGTACCCTACGGTCAATTCCATTCAAGGAATTTGCAAGGGGCCATACTGTCAGCCTGGAACAAAAAAGTTCAGGCCCTAGACTTACAATGTCCTTGTCCCCTTCCGTTCGCAAGAGCCTCCGTTGGTGGTTGGTTCCCCAGAATCTGGAAAAAGGGAAATCCTTCAGTCCGATTTCTTGGAAGGTGGTCACTACAGATGCCAGCCTTATAGGCTGGGGAGCAGTACTGGAGCAATGGTCTCTCCAGGGCAGATAGTCGGATGCAGAAAAGGCCCTGCCCATCAATCTCTTAGAGATACGAGCAGCCCTGTATGCCCTAGTAGCATGGACATCCAAACTCCAAGGGTCCCCTGTCAGATATCAATCATCAGGGGGGCACCAGGAGTCGTGCAGCCCAGAGGGAAGTAAATTACATCCTGAAATGGGCAGAAAGATATGTCCCAGCCATATCTGCGGTATTCATTCCAGGAGTGGAGAATTGGAAGGCGGACTTTCTAAGTCGCCAGCAATTATGCCCAGGGGAATGGTCCCTTCACCCCGAGGTTTTCTGGACAATATGTCAGCGGTGGGGAACACCGGATGTAGATCTGCTAGCATCCAGATTCAACGCAAAGGTGGACAGGTTTGTCTCTCGGACAAGGGATCCCCTAGCTTGCGGCTCGGATGCCCTAGTGTTCCCTTGGGATCAGTTCAAGCTGATATATGCATTCCCACCGCCACAATGGTTACCTCGATTACTCCGCAGAATCAGGGTAGAAAAGAAACCAGTGATTCTGGTGGCTCCAGCGTGGCCCCGAAGAGCGTGGTACGCGGAGATTGTAAAATGTCAGTGGGGAGTCCTTGGACTCTCCCACGTCGTCCGGACCTGCTTTCGCAAGGACCGATATACCACCCTTCCTTACCAGCCCTAGGTTTGACGGCCTGGCTATTGAAGCCCACATTCTAAAAAAGAGAGGGCTCTCTAATCCTGTGGTATCTACCATGATCAATGCCAGGAAGCCGGTATCCAGGCAGATCTACTATAGAATCTGGAAGGCGTACATCGCGTGGTGTGAGGCCAAGAAATGGCATCCACATAAGTACGTAATAGGTAGGAGTCTGGACTTCCTACAGTGGGCTGTAGATAGGAAGCTTGCCTTGAGTACTATCAAAGGTCAGTTTTCGGCCTTGTCAATATTTTTTCAAAGGCCCTTGGCTTCGCATTCACTAGTCAAAGCCTTTAGACAAGGAGTGATGCGTATTAGTCCTCCGGTTAATATTCCCATATGTCCATGGGATCTAAACCTGGTTCTGTCGGTTCTACAGAAACAACCATTTGAACCATTACAGCATAGTTCCTTGGTTCTTCTCACCAGGAAATTGTTTTTTCTAGTAGCCATTTGTTCGGCTAAAAGAGTGTCGGAATTAGCAGCTATGTCCTGTAAAGAGCCATATCTGGTTATCCATAAGGACAGTGTAGTGTTACGTCCTCATCCAGCCTTTCTTCCTAAGGTGGTATCAAGGTTTTCATTTGAACCAAGATGTGGTTCTTCCTTCTTTTTTCCCCAAACCTAGTTCGGTAGAGGAAAAGTTATTACATTCTTTGGATGTAGTAAGAGCAGGTAAAGCTTATCTAAAAGCCACTGCTCAGATTCGCAGAACGGATATTTTGTTTATTCTGCCGGAAGGCCCCAGAAAGGGTCAGGCAGCGTCAAAATCTACTTTAGCCAAGTGGATTCGACAGGTCATAATGCAAGCCTATGGCTTGAGAAGGAGACCGCCTCCGTTCAAAGTTAGGGCGCACTCCACGAGAGCAGTTGGAACTTCATGGGCAGTGCATCACCAGGCCTCCCTGGCTCAAATCTGTAAGGCCGCAACGTGGTCTTCAGTACACACGTTTTACTAGGTTCTACCAGGTGGACATTAGAAGTCAGGAGGATGTCGCCTTTGGGCGCAGTGTGTTGCAGGCCGCAAAAGATCCTCATGTCTGATAGCGCTCAGCTTATGTATGGTGTATCCCCCCCCTCATTGGGCATTGCTTTAGGACATCCCACATAGTAATGACTATGCCGCTCTGTGTCCCGTGATGTACGAGAAAGAAAATAGGATTTTTATAACAGCTTACCTGTAAAATCCTTTTCTTGGAGTACATCACGGGACACAGAGCTCCCACCCCTCTTTGGGGACACTTATTGCTTTGCTACAAAACCGAGGTGCTCCCGGATGGGAAGGGCTTATATAGGGGAGGATAGTTCCGGTTTTGGAAGTTGCCAGTGCCAGCACCTGAAGGTATCTATATAACCCACATAGTAATGACTATGCCGCTCTGTGTCCCGTGATGTACTCCAAGAAAAGGATTTTACAGGTAAGCTGTTATAAAAATCCTATTTTCTACCTCACATAGTCAGTGGCAGTGACTATTAGCCACTGGTGATACCACAGTGGTTAGCAGTAGAAGGTAATTGGATTGTGCCTCGATCTATCCCCACGTTTCTCAGTAAAGAAACTGTTTTATTGCTTGGCAAGAAGAATAAAACTGTGTTGGGCCTATTCACTGTGTGGAACTCTGGTTACTAGGAGCAAAGGAGTCAGGGACGAAGTACTGGACTTGACTCTAGGACACCTGCACAAGGCCCAATCTCCTGGCCTTCACCTCTTAGTTATGGAGGACATGGGCCGTGGTGTATCTCATCCCTCTCCCCGATGCAGAGACCCCTAGATGAAGAAAGACAAGCCGAGAACGAGAAGGGGAGAGAGGGGTGAGGCCGCTACACGTGGGGGCATCGTATCCGGGATGTGTGTGGTGTCTGAATTTTAACTTTGCTGCCCGGAGGAGTTTCGAGTAGGTCGGCCGTATTGGCCAACGTGCCACGAGACAACCCATAGCTGCGTAGTTCGTGGGCGGGGAAAGAGGAAAGCCCACGAACAAGTGCAGAAGGTGGGAGGAGTCTGGCCATGTGGACGTACGCACGTGAAGATTCCGGCGCGGGTGGGTCAGTGCATAATGGAGCAGCGAAGAGAGAAGATGACTTCAATCACTCCATGGATTTCAGTTTCTTCCGGAATGGAGATGACTTATCTGGCTGCTCCGATCATGGATACGGGGATAAGACTAAGGCCCCGGGGGCGATTGGCTCTGTACACCTGCAGAGACATGGAGGCCCTTGGTGTGATCTGTCCCGGCTGTTCGGGACTGGTGGTCCAGCTGAAGCCATTCGGGCGATGTGAGGTCTGCAAGGAGTTTCTCTTTGAGGTGGAACCATCCACAGAAAAGCCTCGGGCTTTCCACCTCAACTACCTCACAGGGACTGCCACTCTGGAAGGAGAGATCGATGCTGGTGTGTTTCCTGTGCGCACTGATCCGGGCGAAGTGACTGCCCAAGCAGAGATGAAAAGAGAAAAATCTGAGGATGCTGCCTCGGTCACCAGAAGCTCCCTGCTCCGACCACCGAAGAGGAAAGTCGGCCTAGTGATGGCCTTGTGTGGTCGTGGAAGAGCTTCGCCCCGCTGCTTGTCTGGCCTGGATGGATGCGGAGAGAAGAGTCCTGGACATCCCTATTCTTCTGAAGGCCCAGGTGAGCCAGGGGTTGGGACTGTCTTCGTGGTTAAGAGTGGCGGAAGCCCACAGTCGGTAGAGGCCATCAAGGGGGATAGTTCAGTGACTGGGAATTATCTGCCCGCTGAATGCTACGACACCTCTGACCTGGACTCAATGTCTGAAAATGGCGATGATGGGGAGATAGACGAAATCTTCCACCAGAAGGGATGGGACAAGATGAAGCTACCCTCGTCCCGTTTCACAAGGGACCTGCCCATGTCTACTGGAGATAGTACACCTTGGGTGGAGGCCTCGGCGCCTTGGGAAGAATCTGGTCCCCTGTCCGAAGTTCCTCTTCTGGACTCAACATCCATTTAACCTGTTCCTGTTGCGGGAGCGCAACGCAAGTCACTGCGGGCTCCTAGGCCCAGATCTACTGAGGTGGTGAACGCACCTCATCACCCAGAAGCGATTGTTCGGCCAGAAGGTTGCCCAGGAGTATGGGTGGGAATACCCGTACCTGCCTCGAGAACTGCTTTATGAGGTGGAAGTTTTTTGCCAAAGATGGTATGATACCTTTGTGTGGGACAAATTTAAAGTACAGCAAGCACGGCGGTACCTTTCCTGTTCACCAACGGTCACCAAGAAGTTCCAGGACTGTAAAGCTAAGTGGATGCTGGGAAGGCATATCCATGCGGACAGAGTGGTGATTTTCCGCAAGGAAGGAGGAAATGCTGAGTACCATGTGGAGGCTTTGGACAGACATTTGAAGCCTGTGTTCCTGCCGCATCCAAGGTTTTACCTTTAAGAGGAAAGGAAAAACTCCTGTGTGTTCTTTTTGCTGTTCATTGCTGAACTTTCTGGAGTGTTTTCACCGGAACACAGGGACTGTGCCCTAGATTTTTTTGCATTTGGGCAGTTCTACTCTTTGGAGAAATGGGAGCTGTTTTTGTTTTGTTCTCCCTCCTTCTCCTTGCACTTCTGAGAAATCAGTGACTTTGGGTTTTAGTTAGTGTAGAATCACAGAGAAATATGAAGAGAAAAGTTCATCTGGAAGTGATGAGTGTCTTGACCGCGGCATTGTCACCAGGTGGCAGTGTTGCGCAACGATTGTTTGTTTTTTTGACATTATGCAGCACCTATTGGAGTGAATGGATTTCTTCTCGAATAGACTCATTCATTCCAAGCAAACACACATATGTTGTTGGGATGTATGTTTCTTTTCTTTCCCTCTGCAGGAGACTTGTCTGTCAAGGCTGCTGTGAGTGGGAAGTCCTTAGATAGCCAGAGGGAGGGAAGAATGTAAATGTGTGAGATATCTAAAATGTTTTATTGAAAAGTTTTATAGTTATATTGTTTTAGTTTTCCCTTTCCCATTCAGGTCTTGGCACAATTCAGGGCTAAATTGTGTAGTTTGTTTCTGGGCTGAACTTATGTCACCACCCTTGTGGGATGTGAGTTTGTACCAGACACTGGGGACCAGTGTCAAATCACCAGGGGGAGAGTGTAGCGGGTACTTGAATTTAAGGGAGGCATCTGGGTGGTAGTGTAACCCAGATGCACAGATTGCTAGGGGATCCAAGACCCTTTTCTGGTTCTTAGAGAACTCTGGTGGTGTGAGGTTCCTTGCGGTCCACAGGTGGCGCTGTTGCCCTGGGTCGAAGCTGAACTCACACCACAAGACTGTACCTTTTTGTCCTCCCCTGGAGCTGGTACAGTGGGGCGGGAAACCCGCTGTGGCACAAAGGGAGAGGGTATAAAGGGGGCTCACGCCCTGACCACGGGGTTCAGAGTGGGAGTCGGAGGACTCGGCCGCACCCAGGCACCTTTAGCTTGTGTGCTGGCGTTCCAGTGTTCCGGGCCTAGGTGCCCTTGACCTGGCCGGAGCGAGGATGGAGTCCATCCCAGGCACCTTTAGAATGGGGTGAGGTACTATGGCGGAGTTCCGCGAGGGTGGAAGAATCCGAGGGGGCCCTAATGCCTGGGGTGCCCGTGTCTGAGTTTGTGAGGACTGGTGTGCGGAACTTCTCTGAAGAGTCCAGCGCAGCATTGCTGGTGACAGAGAGGCCTCCTGTTTCTCCCTTGGACGGATCTCTTTCCCCTGACAGGGGCTGTGTAAGCGAAGGTAATCCACGTTCTACCTCACATAGTCAGTGGCAGTGACTATTAGCCACTGGTGATACCACAGTGGCTAGCAGCAGAAGGGAAAAGGATTGTGCCTCGATCTATCCCCACGTTTCTCAGTAAAGAAAATGTTTTATTGCTTGGCAAGAAGAATAAAACTGAGTTGGACCTATTCACTGTGTGGAACTCTGGTTACTAGGAGCAAAGGAGTCAGGGACGAAGTATTGGACTTGACTCTAGGACACCTGCACAATGCCCAATCTCCTGGCCTTCACCTCTTTTTTTTTAATCAACAAAAGGGTTTTTATTAATGAGAGCACATGGCATTCCATCTTATTCATGACAAATGTAAGACACTGTGGATATATACATCAAGAGTATCAACTGTTTTAACTTTCCAGTCTAATATACTTGCACAGACAATACTGGAAACATACTCCTGTATAGATAGGATAATGCCATATTCAAGTGCTCATTCTACATATAGAGAGAATGGTAGTAAAAATTCAAATTAAAAGTAAGAAAATAAAAGAAACAAAGGGAAAACCAAACAGTAGATAGTAATTGAATGTTAATAACAAACCAACCATTGACGTTTCACCTTGACTCAGACTCGTCAGTTAGAAACAACTCTCCCTGTGGTGTGACAGCAAAGAAGACATGCATGCGTTTAGATAGTCAGTCATTCATCCCTCATCCCATTAGTAGCCTATCCAGGGCCAGCTGTGGCGGAGCCACTTCTGGGGATCTCAACCAGTCCTGCCATATATTGGTAAATTTGTTTGGTGATTTCCTATGCTGATAGGTGTATTTTTCACGGATAAGAGTGGTGTTAACCATTTGTATCCATTGTGCCTCCTGTGGTATACGTGCTGACAGCCACAACCGGGCAATAAGTTTCCTGGCCAAGTATAGCAGTCTCGTAATAGAAATATATATTGGCGGTAGATATAAATCTTCATCCAGACTGCCCAGCAGGCACACCAGTGGCTCCAACCCAAGCTGGACCTGAAAGGTATTATTTATTCTGGCAACAACAGCGCTCCAATACCTCACTAATTTGGGGCACCTCCAAAGCATGTGGATGAGATCACCTGGGTGAGCCTGGCATTTGGGACATATGGGAGAGTCACGTCTACCCCATCTATAAAGTTGAATAGGTGTGCGATACACCCTGTGCAGTATAAACAGTTGTGAGAGTCTTTGTGCTGCCGACACTGAAACCACCGGACCCACCCCCAGTATCTGATTCCACTGCTCACCATCAATGGGACCTACATCTCTCTCCTACCCTTCTCTGCACGGTAGTAAGTCTGGGGCCTGTATGTGTGATAGAAGATGGGCATAGATTCTAGAGATGATTCCCTTTTTCTCCGGGTCAGTAAATATAGATTCGAGGAATGTAGAGTTTTCTAGTTGCAGACTAGAGTGTCTGTTCTGATACCTAATGGCATGTTGTAGTTGTCTGTACTTAAAGTGGTGTCCCCTAAGGGCAGGAAATTCATTTAGCAACTGGGTGAAAGGCTTTAAAACTGAACCATCCAGTATTTGGGCAAGAAATCTGACCCCAGCTCTTTCCCACTCTAATGAATCGGGCACTCTATTTAGTTCCATGTAGAATCGGTTCCTCCATATGGGAGTCTGACGGAAATAACCCGTCACACCCAATATGGACTTGACCCTCTTCCAGATTTTTATCAGTGACCGAATTGTAGGGCAGGTTATAGGGGCTTTAGAGAAGCCCATCTCCATATTGGATAGGGCAGTGTAACTCGTGTCACTGCCCAGGAGGAGACCCCTGGAAGGATCCAGCACCGTCCCAAGATCCCAGCCTGTGAAGTGCTGTAACTGTGCTGAAAAATAGTACATTTGGGGGTGTGGAACCGCCATCCCCCCCTGATCTCTAGGAAGCTGCAGAGTGGCCAGTTTAATTCTCGCCCCTCCACCTCTCCATATAAGAGCCCTGAACTGCGAGTCCATACGCTGGAACCAATATTGTGGTATCCAGAGAGGAGCATTGTGTAAGATATATAACAGTTGTGGTGCCCAGATCATTTTTATGAGATTAATACGGCCAGTCACCGACAGCGGCAGCCTACTCCAACTTGCTTGTTTCTGCTGAAATTTTTGCAAAATAGGTTTAAGATTTAAAGCTATGAAGTCCCGTGTTTCCCCAGTCACCATTATCCCCAGGTATTTAAATGATGAAACCACCTGTATGTGGGACACGTCCTCCGGCAAAGTTGCCGGCAACGGATCTAATGGTAGTAAGGCAGATTTATGCCAATTGATGGCAAATCCCGACAGCCGACCAAACTGGTCTATTAGTTTCATTACTGCTCTCAGAGAGTGGTCAGTGTCTCCCAGATATAACAGCGTGTCATCCGCGTACAAGGAAATCTTTTCCTCTCCTAGTCCTCTACGGAAGCCTGTGATGTCTGGCGAGGTCCTCACCATAGCCGCTAGCGGCTCCAATGCAAGGGCGAACAGCAGGGGCGACAAGGGACACCCCTGCCGTGTGCCCCGATATAAATGAAATGGCTCCGAGAGGGAGTCATTTATCCGCACCCTAGCCACCGGAGCAGCATACAGCAACTGCACCCAGGAGATAAATCTATTCCCCAGACCAAATCGCCGCAGAACCTCCCACAGGTATTTCCACTCGACGCTGTCAAAAGCCTTGGCAGCGTCGAGGGAAAAGATGGCCCTATTTCCCGGGTTATCCACCGGTATCTGGGTATTGAGGAACAGTCTTCTAATGTTCAGTGCTGTAGATCTAGCCGGGATGAAGCCGGACTGGTCAAAATGGACCAGTTCCGCCACAACTCCGGACAGTCTTGTGGCCAGCACTCTAGCCAATAATTTGACGTCTGCGTTAAGCAGAGATATGGGTCTGTAGGAGTCTGGCTGCAGTAAATCCGTGCCCGTCTTTGGTAATACAATAATAATAGCCTCATTCATAGAGGTGGGTAAATTGCCATCCTCTAGGGCGCTGTTCAGTGTTTTTAAAAGGGTGGGCAACAAAATGTCACCATATTTCCCATACGTCTCTGTGGGTAAACCGTTAGCCCCCGGGGCCTTTTTATGAGCCATCTGTGCTACCGCCGCCGTCAATTCTTCCAGTGTCAGTGGTGCATTAAGTGCTGTAAGTCCCTGCGGCGCTACCCTGGGAAGAGAGCACTGGTCCAGAAAGTGGGCCAGGTCCTCTTGTGTGGGATGCACCTTGGATGTATACAGGTCTTTAAAAAACTGCGAGAACACTTCAAGTATGTCGGTCGGGCCCGTAACTGTCACTCCGTCTGTGTTTTGAATGGTCTCTATATGAGTCAAGCACTGCTGGTTTTTAGCTACCATAGCTAGTAAATGTCCTGTATTTTCTCCTTCATTGAAGTACTTTTGCTGCAGGAAGAACCTCTTGTTCTCCGCAGCTGTTATCGAGACCTGCCTGAACAGGGCCTGTGCCTCCTGCCAGCTGCGTTCTGTCTCCGCTGAGGGTACTGATATGTATCTCTCCTCTGCCCTAGCCGCCTCATTCATCACCACATTCTCCCACTCTTTAGTTTTAGTTTTAATTGCATTAATCTCATTAATAATAAGACCCCTAAGGTGGGCTTTTAGTGCATCCCAAATCACACCTGACCGGGCAGTGTCTTGATTATGAAGCATAAACTCCATCAGGCCTCTAGGAATAGTATCCGTATCTGGGAATATTGTAAACCAGAAGGGATTTACCTTCCAGAGTCTGCGCTTCGGGCTCGGGGATGTCATAATAGCAACACTGACAGGGGAGTGATCAGATATGTTACGCGGGGCATATTTCACATAATCAGTCAGTGCATATGCTAGATCATTAGATAAACACAGATCTATCCGGGATAAACATTTGTATGTTGCTGAATAGCACGAGTAGCACTGCACAGCAGGATTTTGATCCCTCCACACATCTCTTAGGCCTATTTCCGCTAGGAATTTAGCAAAAGGAGTGGGACCACCCACTTGGGAAGCACCGCTGACTCTAGATGAGAATTTGTCCAGCCTCTTATCCATTACATTGTTAAAATCACCTAGCACCCAGACCGGAACCCCGGGGTATGCAGCCATAAATTGAGCCAACTGTTTCAGGGGATCAAAAGAGAAGGGCGGAGGGACATAGATATTCGCTAGTATACATGTAAAGCCTGCAAATTTGCATAATAGGAACACATAACGTCCCTGCCTGTCTATCATAGATTGTAGCAATTGGAAAGTGGTCATCTGTGAGATAAGGACACTGACTCCCCTCGAGTAGGCTGAGTGAACGGAATGAAACTGGGTGGGGTATCCACGGTGTTTAAGTGTAGAGATGGTACTGTCCTGCAAGTGAGTTTCCTGCAGGCATAGCACCGAAGGTCTGTAAGCCTTCACCGTGGAGAAAAGTGCCACTCTCTTCACTCCGTCACCCAGGCCCCTCACATTCCATGAAATTATGATGCAAGCATTCGACATGTTGAGGTAAATAGGTAATCATGCCATAGAAGCTTTGTCAGGCGCAGAGGCACACCAATGGGTGCTTTGCGTCTCCACCCGACAGCTTTAAAGATAAAACATAGGTATAAGTACAGTGGCCTCGTCCACTTATTTACATTTCTGGTTGGTAAGATAGTGCAAAAAATGAATGAACTGTTTGTACGGCTTACAACAGCCAATTGTATGAGCAAAAGGAAAAAAATGCCCCGTAACATGGAGCAACAAACGAAAAAAAACAAAAAACAAGGGGAAAAATTAGAAAGGGTTTGTCCGTGCATCCAGTAGACTGTAAGAGAACTTGACGGACAGAAAAAACGAAAAAAGGGCCAAACAAAAGAGTAAACGTGTCCTCGCAGGACAAATGTAGGGGGGGCCCCAACGTCTCAGTACAACTCCGATTCAGAGGAACTTGCGAATCCAACGTGTTAAAGAGTAGCGCAAGTTACAATCGTCATTTCCTCCGCCTGGCAGGAAAATTAAAGGTGTAGAGGGAGACAAAATAAAAAAAATTGTCCACAGCTTCTAATATGACATCCGCTTCTCCTTATTGAAAGTGAATAAAGACAGGTCCTCTTCAGACCGCAGGCGCTGGTGCTTTCCTGAGCGTGTGCTCCATCCGGTCCAGCCACATTGATGCATTAGCAGGGTTATCAAAGAACTGCGTTTCGCCATTAGCCGCGATTCTCAGCTTGGCCGGGTAAAGCATGGCATATGCAACTTCGTATTTGCAGAGACGCTTTTTAACCTCAGTAAACTTGGCTCTGCGACGCTGAAGTTCAGCAGAAAAATCCGGGTAAAAGGATATGCGGGTATTGTCCATTCTCATAAGGTTGGCCTTGGTCCTGGCTTGATTCAGTATGGAGTCGCGATCTTTAAAGTTCAGCATTTTGAACAGGAACGGTCTGGGAGGTTCTCCAGGCTTAGGTGGCCTTGGTGGGACTCTATGGGCGCGTTCCACCGCAAACATCGGTGAGAAGGACTCTTTACCAAAAGTGTTAACAAGCCAGTTCTCAATGAATGACACCGGATTTTTGCCCTCAGCTCGCTCTGGTATGCCTACCGCGCGAATGTTATTGCGTCTTTGCCTGTTCTCCATATCTTCTAGGCGCGCAGTATGGCCGTTTATAACGGATTGCATATGGCGGACCTCTCTCTGCAGGGGTGCGACATCATCCTCCACATTGCTCACCCTGTCCTCCAGTGCTGCTGTGCGGTCGCGTAGTTTCTGCAAATCCTGCCTAACCATATTCAGTTCCAGTTTCACTCCTTTGATCTCAATGGTTAGGGATGCAATTGAGGTATTGCAGGAGGTTACTGCCGCAAAGATATCCCTCAATGTTGGTTCAGGGGATTGATTGTCCTGATCTGTGTGAGCACTGGGGGCCATGACAGGGGCAGATGTACTCACTGTGTCCCATGTGGAGGGCTGTTCCTCATCCTCTGGCCATATCTGCTCCATTGCCTCTTCTGGAGGGTCTATGTCAGGTGCTTCCACAAGCTGGGAAGTGATTTTAGGTGTACCTCCCTTCCCCAGAGCACCGCCGAACATCCTCATGGCTGCCTCCTTTGCTGAGCGCTGGCTCCGGGCGCCATCTTGGCCTCCATGCTCTGCTGAGTGCATGTTGTCTTTCGCACTTCTGCGGGACATGCCCGCCGCCGAACAGGCACTAAATGTACACCACTGTCCTGGGGAGAGTGAGAGGGACCTTCCAGTGCCGATCGCGGGAGAAGCAGGTGCCGCCGTGACCTTTTATCAGGAGAAATGTGCAGGGTGTCGGCGGAGCTCTCACACTATGCGTCTTATCCCATCAGCCGCAAGCCACGCCCCCGGCCTTCACCTCTTAGTTATGGAGGACATGGGCCGTGGTGTATCTCATCCCTCTCCCCGATGCAGAGACCCCTAGACGAAGAAAGACAAGCCGAGAACGAGAAGGGGAGAGAGGGGTGAGGCCGCTACACTTGCAACAGTAAAATCAGTCTGTATATGCAGTAAAGCATGTTTGTTTATCCCCTTCCCGCCGAGTGTACACATATATGCGGCCTCGGCTTTAGGGGGTTATACTGGGATGATGCCCGCAGCTGCAGGCATCATCCTGGTATCGTTTTTTATAGCGGGCGGCTTTCCAGGGATAACAACCGATGCGGCTAAAAGCCGCTCGGTTGTTATCCCGGACCACCCCCCCTCCCGCCACCTTCCGCCACTCTGACCGGGCCTCCCGTCCCACCGGGAGACCCGATCCGCCTCTTCCGGCATCTAGACAGAGACTGGCACGAAGCCAGAACTGCTTTGTTCCAGTCTCCTGTATGTAAACACGGAAGTGACGTGACAACGTCACTTCCGATTTACTCGGCCGCCAATGGCGACGGTTTTAAAAAAAATTACAGTATTCAGAATTGCAGTTTTTGGCAATCTGAATACTTTGAAGTGTAAAGGAGGGATTTGGGGTCTTTTAGACCCCCGATCCCTCCATAAAGTGTACCTGTCACCACCTATTACTGTCACAAGGGATGTTTACATTCCTTGAGACAGCAATAAAAGTGATCAACATTTTTTTTTTTTTAAAACACAATGTAAAAAATTTAAAATAAATAAAATAAGAAAAAAATTAAATTTTAAAGCGACCCTGCGAGCTCGCGCAGCAAAGAAAATGAATACGGAAGTCGCGCCTGCATATGTACACGGTGTTCAAATCACACATGTGAGGTATCGCCATGATCATCAGAGTGAGAGCAATAATTCTAGCACTAGACCTCCTCTGTAACTCTAACCTGGTAACCATTAATTATTTTTAAAGCATCGCCTGGGGAGATTTTTAGGTACCGTAGTTTGTCGCCATTCCACGAGTGTACAATTTTAATTGTGACGTGTTTGGTATCTATTTACTCAGCATAACATAATTTTCGACATTATACAAAAAAATTGGGCTAACTTTATTGTGTCATTTTTTTTTATTCATGAACGTGTCTACTTCCCAAAAAAGTTGTGTTTAAAAGACCGCTGCACAAATACCGTGTGACATAAAATATTGCAACAGTCGCCATTTTATTCTCTGCTAAAAAAATATATATGATGTTTGGGGATTCTAAGTAATTTTCTAGCAAAAAATACTGATTTTAACTTGTAAACACCAAATGTCAGAAATAGGCTTAGTCATGAAACGGTTATACTCACTGTGGAACCTAAGGGGCTAATCCTCTGCATTGTGTAAAAAGGCTGTTTGATCCTGTCTTCTCTGATGCTCCCCTTTTTTTACTGTCCCCAATTCATTTGCTGATAGTGCAGCGTCTTGGGGGCACTCTGCACATGCTCATTTTGGTGTATATTGCTAGAGAGGTTTTTTTTTTCTTGGGAGGTGATCAGCACAGGACCAATCAGAACTGTCCAGACAGAGGGTCAGGGGTTATGCAGCCTCATAGGACAGTCAGAGTAGAATTAAAACTCCTCCTACAAGCTTTAACCAGGCACTCATAGAGGTCACAAGCCTGCTAATGCAAAAAAGGTATTTAGCTGTTTATATTTAATAAAATAATTGCATTTGCGTGTCCTGTGTACTGTGGAAGACCAGATATAGTGAATGCAGAGCCCTGGGTTTGGTAACCTTTTAACTTCAATAAAAAAAAAAAATCCAATTCAGTTTAGTACCATTTTCTAACCATGTCCTTTACACTTCCTTCTGTTATTTTCCTATTACATTTCTTTTATTTTCACAAAAGTCTTTCTCTTATATAGAATGCAAAAGAGTGGACCCGCAAGGTGATCCATAATATTGCTGGAGCTGGGAAGTTTTCCAGTGATCGGACCATTGCTCAGTATGCTCGTGAAATATGGGGGATGGAACCCAGCACCTTGAAAATCCCTCCACCCGATGTTCCACGAGAATGACTTCTTCTATGCTTGCCAATGAATGTTCTGCAGAGCCATGCACCTTCAGCCTCTACAGGATGTGATCTAAGGCTCACAATGTGTGAAGATTCCAGACCTCATTCATATACTATCCCCAATGTCCATGCATTACCTGTCCCCCCCCTCCCCCAATTAATGGAAGGTTACAATTTTAATCTTCAATCCCCCTCCATGTAAAAAAATAAAGTGTTATTATAATTATTCTGTATTGATAACTATTAACTCCTGACTGTTGTAAACACGGCACTGTCTTCTTCATTTATTCATCATTCGGTTGTCATGCATGTGTACAGTATTTGCTGACCTTAGTCCTCAAGGACCATTAGTAGTAGGTCATGTGTTCCAAATGAAGAAGCACAGGTGGAGCAGAAGTGATTTTTTTTTTACAGCTCCATTCACTGCAATATCACCTTTAACACACATGATGTTCCTGCCATCAGCATGTAAATCCAATCACATCTGGATGTCTACTGATAGTGTGCTAGGAATACTTACCCTAGAAATTAAACTTCTAAGAATTTTCCTGTTGCCCTGTTAATTTCAGAAGATATATTGAATACATGCACTCTTTCGGGTCCTTGTAGACCTATTTTAGGTGCAGTGACATGAATTATTATTAATGCTAGGTTGAGATGAGTAACAAGAGACATATTTTCATTGCAGGCTTGAATGCTGTAAAAAAACATAGATATAGCTTTCCCTAACCTGTTTATAAAGGTAAGCAAAATGACAAATTTTTCATTTTCACTTCCTTACTTCTCTGCAAAATGTTTCTCACAGCTCACCAAAATCAAATGAAAAGATGCAACATGAAGTGAAAAAAGGAAATGTTTACAACTTGTGGAAATGCAAAGACATAACAGTGACACACACACAATAAAAGTTTTCCTAACTCTATCCTAGCTGCTTTTTGTTGAAAAGATTGGGTTATATATGGGCTGGGGTGGCATTACATTGAAAAAGTTGAACAATGTCATAAAATTATTTTTTTCTGCCACATTTCGGGTTAATTTAAATATGGTGAAAGGGTATTTAATAGTGCTCAGAACAGCTTTAAGAATATAAGAAAATGTCATAATAGCAATTTTAATCTTTATAATAAGATACCTTAGATTTAATGTAGCCCTAAGCTTCAATAAAATCTATAACATGATGGTTTCTATATAGATTTTCAGCAAACATGTACTTAACAAAGATCGTGCATGTAGCCCTAATTTAAACAAAATTGAAATCATAATAAAATATATTGCATCCAGAGGAAATGTTTGTGTTGATTAATAAATATACAATAAATCTTTGACAGTTGTGTGTCTGGTCTCTTCTAAAATAACCAAGAAAATAAAAATCAATGTATTAATTACCTTCCTATTGGCTGTATGCAGTGCCTATAAAATAAAATCTTACGCTTATCAAACAAGCTAAATTCAAAAGAGATCCATCTGATTGGAAAAGGGGTGATATTTTTTATCTTTCCTGCCACAATGGCAGAAGATCTAAACGTAGAAGATTCAGGTTGGTTTTTCAGTCTGAAACAGAAGGGTTCTCCAGTGAAACTGAGAGTGAAGGCATTACGAGATTGATACGTTTTTTAGACCAAGACAGGGACAGTTCCTCTGCTCCACCAAAAGAGCCCCAAGAGAGAGCAGGGATCTTAAAAATTGGGAAAATAACAAACACAAAGAGATGGAGAAACAGAAAATCTAGATCGTAAAACAACCAGGAATCAAAAGAAAAATACACTTTACCCCTACATAGGGATAATAAAGTAGTCAATCTGTCTTCCTTTTCGTTAAAGGATAGACATATATGGCTGCTTAATAGAAGACTGACTTTCTCTCCAAGGGACAATATGGAGGAGTTCACTGTATACAAACATGTTTGTTTATTTTTGCGGGAAAATGCTTTTCTGTTTTCTACATGAACAAATGATGGGCAATCAATATCGGAGACCCTTCAGGAAAAGGACCAAAGGGATTTAAATGATCTGCTGGCCCTTTTGCATGAAGGTAACCCTGATGTTGAGCAATATGTAGATAAGGAAAGCATTACTTTTTAAATCAAGAACATTTTTGTAACGGCACCCCAATATGAAAGGGGTTAAAGCCGTTTAGGACATTTCATTTCCGAACACCAAGGCAGCTACCGACACTCCAGTCAGGCGAACAAGACCCATAAGAATAATTCTTCCTCAATAACGAGACAAAGCTCTGTCCTGAGGTTTAAGCAGGACTGACAATCTTTATTGAAAAGACCACAAGTTTTATACACAGTCAAAAGAGGAGGTGCATCATATTACTCTGGAAATACACCTGTGATCAGACCAAATTAACATGCTAATTACCTAATTCCTTTTAACAGCCTGGCTGTCTCAGAGTTTCCTAGCCTGGCTGTCTCCTGAACTTCAATACACATTATCACAGGAATCCTTTCATACAATACAGGGTTAATTAGCCCAAGCCCCCATGAAAGGATCCTTAGAAGTTAGTCTGGATTCATTAACATTACAACAGACAACAGACAGGTGTCTGGGGGTGATGACATTAGCATCGTTAAGCAATAGACGGTCGGCCTGTTACATTGAACTTCCTGGAATGCATAAATAACATCTTCATATTTCTTGAGAGATATTGTCAATGAATACTACTGTCCCATTTTAAGTAGTCCAAGATATATTTTCTCCATCACCCTATGCCCCTAGTGGACATAGGGTGATTTAGACATAAGAGAAAAAATATCCCACCCGTCACAGAAAGAGTTTGACAGTCACCACATCCCTAATTGGAAGAAAGAAAACAACCCCCCTTGGGAAAAATGGGACTTTAAAAGTGACTGACAAACCAATGATAAAGAGTACAAAAATATATTTTTAGTAAATTAGACAGACAATCATAAAAATTTGTTCGATACATATGTTGCAAGACCATATGGTGGGTTTGATCAATGTGAATGCATGTAGGCGTAGCTCGTGGCACCTGACCCAACGTTTCTGGCAAGAAGCCCTTCTTCAGGGGTTTATTTTAAGTGTATAGAGCAGTACCATCTGGTAAAACATATATATCATATTAGTACTGTGAGGGGGTTAGCTCGGCAGCGGGTGTGTGTGACCCCCGGGATGGGCTCCCCACACAAAACAGGCCCAGCAAACGGAGGTTGTGGTTTTCAAAATCAAAAAGGTGCGGTTTATTTTCTATTTACAGTGACAAAACACAGCAAAGCAAAAGAAACATAACCAAAATAAATCCTGGTCAAGTTGACCTCTGACTAAACATACAGGTTTCCTAACTAACAACTGGGATCAGCCTAGTGCTGTCCTAGTCCCTAAGTCCCTGGTTTAAAATGTCCAAGCAAATAGCCACACAGGCTTTTTCTCACCGCACAGGGGTTCACTCTCCCTAGACAGTCCACACAGGTCTGGTTCCAGGCATGAGCTAACATCTAATGAAGCTGGGAGTTCTTATAGAGGCCTAAATGAGCTGACAAGCTTCAGCTGGTCTCATCAACTCCCTGTCTGCACGACGCCCAGCCCTCTCCCTAGAGGTATGAGTCATCCATGAGCCCACTAGCCTTATACAACTCTCCACCTAGTTGTATAAGTCGGCGTAAAGCCTGAATCTGGGCGAAATATATCTACCCCCCTGGATGCAACCAGGTGACTTTACCTTCCTGCTGTCACAGTACATACAATTAAGTAAAATGTATTCTGCATATTGCAGTGAAAAACAGAGAACCAAACATTATGTTGCCAACCAAAGGAAAAAGAGAATAAGGAAAGGAGGGGGCAAGAGTTTTGAAAGAGAGAAGAAAAAGAAGAGAAGAAAAAAGGGTGAAAGGTAAGGCAAAAAAGAAAGAAAAAGAAAGAAAGAAAGAAAAAAGGAAAGAAAGAAAAAAAAAGAAAAGGAAAGAGTGGGGTAAAAAGAGGGGGTAAAAAGAGGGGAAGGAAGAAGAAAGAAGAAAAATAAAAATAAGAATGATGATGATACATCTTACATCAGACATTCCACCCACCAAAGTGATCAGACAATGGCCAAAAAATGTTGTGTAGACCAGTCAGCGCGTCACAGATATTCCAGTGAGGATCACAAAGTCTGCACACGGAAAAAATCTAGATATGGGGAAGGAGGGTTAGGCTCAAATCTAAAAAGAAAATACAGCTATTGCCCATAATAGGGGTGTATTAGGGTATATGGATAACCTACCGAGATGTAAAATAGAATAAGAATAATTATGATGGACCCATAGAGGAGTCTCTTTGCTGAAATATCAAAAAGACCCAGAGGATAAGACAATGGTCCTCTGATACATCTGGTATATCTGTATAAATAACGAAAACCAGAATGAGTAACTTTATAGCTTACTACACAATACAAAATATATAATACATATTAAAAAAATATATATACAGTCATAGTGTATGAGTAAAGCCCATATATGAGGTCACAGTACCTGTAAAAAATTCCCAGAGATACGTGTTCCTCTGACAATCAGAGAAACCAACTACTCCATTTGTCAGTCACTTTTAAAGTCCCATTTTTCCCAAGGGGGGTTGTTTTCTTTCATTTAGACATAAGAGGTGCATGGGGAGCTGAAGCAAGGGTATCTCATACTTTCTAAAGGATTCTGGGTTCCACTGGCCCTCCTGTTTTCAATTTTATTAAAGAAACAGCACAGTTAAACATCATCCACATTAGATACATGTCATCTTGCTGTATTGAAACACCAACAGTGGAGGGAGGAGTCTAGTAATGGCGCGGAAGAGGCTGCGAAGCGCGAATACCTGGTCTCCTAACCTGCCTGTCCGATGAATTGAAGAGAAGCAGCCTGACCCCCTGGAGCACCCCCTATAGGTCCTCTCCTCACTCCCTCCCAGCGCACCCCACACGTTGTGTACCTTCTCCCTACTACACCCGGCAGTCAGCCACGGGGTAGCTGGATTGAGCCTGCTGCTGCAGTGGATAGCAGGAGGCTTGACGGTGTTCCCTAGGGCAAGTGGATTCTCGTGGAGCTCCGAGGTGAGGATCTGCACCTGGCCGCAGCTGCGGCTTCAGACTTCCACCTGGTCTCCTCTCCCCCTTCGCGGCCGGATGCCGCCGAGAGATAACATCAGCCGGGGAACTGAACCTGAGGAGTGATGGCACGGCACGCAGGGAGCTAGCGTGGAGAGCGGACCTTAGACCAGACCCTCGGCCCCTGCACGTGGAGGATGGGAAGGAGAGGAGAAAGGGGGTAACCCCCGTGAGGCACCCCTGCTTGCCCCCACCCATGAAATAACTCCCAAACATCTCCCTCAAAAGGAGGACAAAGAAATAAGAAAGGACACCTAAACTGACACAACAGTATGCGTGAAGGTGGTGAGTACCTCAAAAGAGCAACAAATATGTATACAGTATAAGGATTACCATACCATTGGAATATTGTGGACAGATAAAAGTATACTGTGCAGAGGGGTTGTGTAGATGTAGAGACTCTGAGATTATTGGAATTGTCTGCACACATTGCTGTATAGTGTAAAAGGGACCGGGCCCAGCAGAAGGACTTTGTATTTTTTCTCTTGGAGCCTGATGTACAGAGGTTTGCAGGGATCCTACATACTTACAGCTAAGCAGTTAAACATAAAAACGGACAAAAGAGATAAAGAGAGGAAGAAGAAAGAGGATAGAAAGGGCAAAAAGCAGGGGTAAACATGAGGAGAGGGGCAGCGAGAGGAGGAGCGACCCCCAAATCACGCAGTCTAAGTCTGACGCGTAGCCCAGGCCCAATGAACAAATACGTTACTCATGCAGTGAATGGGGATAAGCCCACAACAGAAAAATAGCAAGGAGCTAAAAATAGCCATTCAGAAGGTAAAGAGAGTAAGAAGAAGGAAAAGAAAAAAGGGCCAAAACAAAACACTTACCGAGAGTGACACACTCTCAGAATCCAGAATAGATCAAGATCCAGACATAGAACACGAGAAAAGCAGAGAAGACGAGCGCCAAAACAAAGAACTATTACCAACTAAAACTGAAATGGAATTTATGTTTGCGGCTTTGGAATAATCGCTAAAAGCAGAATTGGAGATAGTCCACAGAAATTCTGGTCATATGCTTGAACAAGTGGAGGGAGTGGAAAAATTAACAGACTGTAATGTAACCAGAATAAAAAGTTTAGAAGGAGAAATTAAATCCATGAAAAGGGACCAACAGGAGCAAGCATACAAATTAGAGGATCAAGAGAATAGGGACAGAAGAAAGAACTTAAGAATCCAAGGAGTTCCTGCGTCTATTCAGCATGAGGATTTACCGGAAATAATCAGGAAGATTTTCAACCCAGTGATGGATAAAGAAATAAACCAAATAAAAATCGAGAGAGCACATAGACTAAGAAGACCGAAAGAAATCTCCCAGGAAAACCCAAGAGATATCATAGTCCGATTTGAAAACTGGGAAGAAAAAAATCAGCTATGGAGAAACCTGAGGGGGAAGTCACCAATAAGATTTGAAGAAAATAACATCCAAATATTTCAGGACCTCTCACAGGAAACTTTAAAAGGAAGGAGAACATTAAAGCCGCTGCTGGCGACTCTACAGGAACATGGAGCTCAATATAATTGGGGCTTCCCTACATGTTTAATTGGCAGGAAAAATGGCTGTACCGCCAGATTACGATATATTGAAGAGAGAACAGAAATTTTTCCCATGGGATTTTTTAGCAGCAAGTAATCGGACAAGGTATCTTTTTTGTAAAAAAAAGGGAATCTTTATTCAATGGTTGTATTTGGTAAAAAAGGGTCAGTTATACAATTGTTAAGATATTGTGAACTCTGGTAGTACATAGGCCAAATGCACACATGCAAGGATAAAGCGTATAAAGTGCTATAAGCAAAACATGATACAAGAATTGTATCCTTTTTTACCAAATACAACCATTGAATAAAGATTCCCTTTTTTTTACAAAAAAGATACCTTGTCCGATTACTTGCTGCTAAAAAATCCCATGGGAAAAATTTCTGTTTTCTCTATCTGCTCAGGGATGTGCAGCCCTCTCATATACACCCATGTGTCTTTTTCAAGCTAACGATATATTGAAGAGATACCTGAATTCTGTAAAAAGCTGGAGATTCCAACACCAGAAAATTGCTCGGGAGCAAGCTCAAGATAAGAACGAACCATTAAAGGATAGGAAAAATCATGATAAAGAACAGAAGTTCCGATACTGCTTAGAGACCCTTTTTTTTTTCTTCTTCTTCTTCTGCACCTTTACTGATAACGTGAAGACTGACGGGACGGGGGGAGTGTCCTGGAGGGGGGGAGGCAGCCTGAAAAGGTGAAAATTAAAAAGGGAAATGGAGACTTGGGTTCTTTGCGAGTTCTGGAAACACCTCCCTAGTAGCAAGGGAGGCGAGTCCGACAGTGTCATACAGAATTCCACCTCGGGCCTGAAAGAGCAAGGGGACAAGGGTGTCCCTAAGGCAGGATAGTACTTGCTCCAGACCATGAGGTCTAAATACCACCATGGGAAGGTGGTATGTAAAAATCTACCTTACGGTTTAAGAGATATGACAAAGCAAACTTGTACATCTCAGTATAATAACGCAACTGCTGCTTCAAGTAAGCTGAACTGTATACAAAATCAATGTCGGTTGTTAAATGTATGGCATACAATGTAAGGGGTCTGAATACTCCAGAAAAAATACATATGGTGCTAGGGGAGTTACAAAGATATTAAGCAGAGATCATTTTTTTACAGGAGACACATATATCACTTGATTCAAATATAAAATTATATTCACTGGCTCTTCCAACCTGGTATTACGGTGATTCCCCACACAAAAGGGCAAAAGGAGTGGCAATTGGTATGGGGAAAAAATATGTTTTATTTTGGAGGATAGGAAAGTTGACCCAGAGGGCAGGTTTTTGTTCCTGAGGGGTTCCCTGCAAGGAAAAAGATAAAACATTAGCAAATGTGTATTACCCTAATAAATACCCTAAAAAATATCTAAAAGGGATTCTTGATGCCTTAATGGACTTCAAGCAAGGACATTTAATTGTAGCAGGAGATTTTAAATTCTCCATGGACCAGGGGCTTGATAGTACGTCAGGTGCACCGATTAGAGAAAATAAACAACTGAAACTGATTAAAAAATAATGCAAACGCAGCAGCTTGTTGATGCATGGAGGATAACACACCCAAGCAGGAAGGATTACACTTTTCACTCATCGGTGCACGACACATACTCAAGATTGGATTATATATTGGTGGATCATGAATTATTGGAGTATGTAGTAGAGACCTCAATAGGGACCACAACAATCTCGGACCACGGCCCGGTAACAGAAAATATCAGATTTCAGGATAAGGAACATAGAAAAGGAACATGGAAGTTAAATGAAGATCTTATAGAGGATGTAGAGGTAGGTAAAATCATAACAACTGAGATTGATCAATTTTTTAGTTCCAAAGATACCCCAGACGTAACACAGGCCACACCATGGGAAGCCCAAAAGGCGTTTATTAGGGGTAAATTAATTTCAATTGGCGCATGGAAAAAAAAAAAGAAAGAGAATCAACTATGAAAAGGATAATAACTGAATTACAAGATCTGGAATAGACACACAAAATACATCTAGATAGGGAAACGCACCAGAGGTTAGTTACAAAAAGGAGTCACCTAAGGGAATTGATGGAACAGGAAACCAGAAGAGTATTCAACAATGTAGCAAAAGATAGATATAGATGGGGAAATAAGCCCGGGAAATATTTAGCAAAAAAAAACTTTAAACTATATTGAAAAGATAAAAAATGAAAAAGGCGAAATGAAATATAAGACAAAATATTCATTCATTCATGAATAGCTCATTATATGCAATTAGAAATACGACCGGAAGAGAACAACAGGAAACTTAAAATACAACAATACTTAGCAGAGGCAAAGTTACCCAAAATAACACCAGAAAGTACAGAGATCCTAAAGAAATTGATTACACATGAAGAAATTAATAATGCCCTAAAAGAAATTCCAGGGGGAAAAAGTCCAGGCGCAGACAGGTTTACGATAAAATATTACAAAAGATTTAAGGAACTACTAGTACCAGTATTATGTAATTATTTGAATAAAGTCAGAGAAAATTAAGAAATAAGAAAGGAATCCCTTTTGGCAGATATTACAATTATACCAAAAATAGGTAAAGATAGATCTATCTGCTCCAGCTATCGCCCCATTGCGTTATTAAACGCAGACATAAAATTATACGCAAAAATTCTGGCAACGAGATTAAAAAAACCTGATGCCAGATCTGATAAACATAGATCAAGCAGGCTTTGTCCCAGGAAGGGAGGGAAGGGACAACAGTATAAGAACTATGCTACTAATGCGTTCGGGCCAAAATAAGAAATCCCCAATCTTACTCATGTCAATAGATGCTGAGAAAGCATTTGACCGAGTAGACTGGGGATTTATGATGGATACACTACGAAGCATCGGCCTGGGCCCAAGGTTTACGAGGTGGATTAATAATTTATATACAAGTCCCTCGGCCAGGGTTAAGGTTAACGGAAGTATGTCGTCCGCCTTTGACATGTTCAACGGTACGAGGCAGGGGTGCCCGCTCTTACCACTCCTGTATGTAATTTCACTGGAGCCGTTGTCGGAAAAAATAAGGAAAAACGTGGATATAGAAGGGGTGAGGGTGGGAGAAGAAGAACACAAGGTGGCTGCATACATGGACGACATATTTCTGTACATAACCAAGCCAAGAATATCACTACCCAATATAAGAAGCAAATTGAAACAATACGGCAATCTCACAAATTTCAAAATAAACACAATAAAAACAGTAATACTAAATCTAGGAATAGAGAAGAAAGAGGCAATTGCATTACAACAGGAATTCACGTTTTCCTGGGAGACAGAAGCACTCACATATTTGGGAAAAAAATTAACCCCCACCCTAGGAAAATTATATCAGGCCAAATTTATACTGTTACTCAGCGAAGTTAATCTTGAATTAAAAAACATAGCGAGGAGACCTATTTCCTGGATAGGTAGGATAAATATATAAAAAATTGTGATTTTACCAAAAATACTATATAAGTTTCAAATGCTCCTGATAGAGTTACCACAATTTTTTTTTAAGGTAATAAAAAAAAAATCATATTGAAATACATATGGCAGAATAAAACAGCTAGAGTGAATAATTTGCTTCTATCTAGGAAAAAAAGAATGGAGGGTTCGCAGCTCCTGATATTAAAAGATACTGTGGGGGTAATTAACTATAACTCCAGGAAGTACTGAGCACTATTGCAAATAATAGCTCCCATTTTAGCCAATTAAAAATTGAACGTGCAAATTTGTGCATGAAAAAGAGCGCTATTAGCAGCAAACACGTGTTAGTAAATATAGAATCAGCGCAAATCAGCGAATCCGCGTACATGCAAATGCCAATTTCCACTAAGTTATTATATAGCACTGCACTGTAACCATGATCCATGTATGTGAAACAAATATTTTTATGTGAGATGTGCTCTACCTCGTGTGCATCTATTAATGTATATTGCAATCAGTATTCCTAGTTTTTTTCCTTCTTTTGCTAATAAATGCAGTTATGAATGATTATTACATAGTAATGTCTGCTATTCTGTAAAGTTACATGTATTAAACATTTAGGTTACCTATTTGTTGTATGTTGTTTTTTTCATGTTTTTTTTTTTTTTTTCATTTAGGTGGCTATGAAGCGGTAATTTTTTATTTTCATTCTTTAATCATACTACACTATTATGCAGGTCTTGTACTTAGCACAATGGCTTAGTGGTCTGCTCAGATGTCTCCACAGCTCTCATGGTACAAGTTCAAATACCAGCCAACCTACCATCCAACAGCTATGTTTATTTTTTGCACAAGCAAATTAAAATAAACAAACAAAGAAATGTAAACTGCCCGTTAGCTAGTGTGTGATGTTTGGAATTCCACACCATAATATTATTGAATAAAGGTGCATTGGCATTCACCTATTTTCAGCATATGCTGCTTTGGCTAATAGTCATTTGCCTTTTTTTTTCACCAATATCAATCTTTTAGTATCTCTCTGTGGGATTTGAACCCATGAGTGCTTTAAAGCCTGAGTTTTTCAAGGTAGAAGTGCTGACCACTAGCCTATTGAGCATAGCGCAAACATCTACTTGTGTGTGATGTTTCTCCCTGAGCTGTCTTCTCCCCGAGCCGTCTCTCCTGCCGCGCAGTCGGTTACCCGCCAATTAAAAAAAAGCCGCTCTTCTTCTGTGTCGACTTTTGTGGCCATCCGATAACGTCACACGGAGAGCCCGATCCATGGCTATGGAAGAGACGGCACACAGCGGGTGACAACACAGCGGAGGAAGACCGCCACAGAAGAAGAGCGGCTTTTTTTTATTAGCGGGTAACCGACTGCACGGAAGAATACAACAACGGGAGAAATATGCTGCTGAGTAAAATGCACACTTTCAGGAGGTGATGCCATCGGTAGGATTTGAACTCATGGCTTAAACCTTTGAGGGCAGCAGGGAATACCACTATGCTACAGAGCTGAGCACATACCTACAGAGAAAATACATTTACTAATGTTTAATTCTATACAATAATGTTTTGCATTTCAGGCATTATTATAGTAACAACCATGCTAATGTGGCATTGGCTAATAGGCGTTCACCTCTTTTCAGCATATCCTGCTGAGAACAATGTAAGCTTTCAGTAGGTGATACCATCTGTGTGATTTTCAGCCATTTGAGAACAATTATATTGAGAACATACGTTTACTAGTGTTTGATGGTGGGACTACTTTATATTCTAGATATAATAGTACTCAGCACAGTGACTTAGGCCCCTTTCACACTTGTGCGACCTGAAAGTTGTGCGATTTTGATGCGACTTTAAGCAATGCCTGTGTAATCTTGAGGTCTATGGACGCAGGAGTCGCAGGGAAAGGAGCGCAAATTTCCGTCTGCAATTTTTCCTGAGATTCCAGGGAATGCCTGTGTAAACTTAAGGTCTATGAACTTCAACTCATATCAAAGTTGGACCAAAGTAGTACAGGGACTACTTTGAAGTCGGTGTGGCTTGAAGTTGCACAGATATAAATGGTACACATTGAAAATCATGAGGTAGGACTTGTCATGCAACTCTGATGACCAAAGTCGCAGGAAAAGTCGCTCAAGTGTGAAAGGGGCTTTAGCCCGACTTTGTGAGCAATTTCAGAGACATCAGTGCACTTTCCTGCATAGATGTCTAGTGAAATCACATAGGTCTTAACTGTCCCTGATTTGGAACAAAGTCCCTCTGTGAGGTGATGCAAAACAAATCAATGAAGCCCACCCACACCAAATCCACCCCCACCTTGGTTAAGCACAAGTACATATCCTACACTTACCTGGCAAATCAGCAGCACCTCCTCTTTGCTAAAGAGGGACCTCGCCATGTCCACCTAGATGGAGATCCTGACCAGCACAGGAACTTCCGGGTGATTACAATGACTCATTTCCGGGTCAGGCAGTGAACCACGCTCTGTTGATTGCAGCTGCGAATATTTGATCTCCATCACAATTAGAATTTATTATTTGCAGATATGCAAATCTATTTCTACATATAATGATATTTGAAGGTAAAATTAAGGGAGTTTGATAAGAAATGGTGTCTCATTCGCCCTGGCTATTGAACCTCTAGCACAAGCTATTAGAAACAACCCAAATATCAAAGGGTATATCAAGGGCCAGTACGAATCCAAAATTAGCCTTTATGCTGATGATGCTCTGGTGTTTTTATCAAGTCCCTTAACGTCTTTACCAAACCTCATCTCTGAACTTAAATCTTTCCACATCATTTCTGGTTTGGGTATCAACATTAATAAGTGCTCTGCTCTCCCTATCAACCTCGACCCTAACCTTACCACTACTCTACAAAAAAACTTCAACTTCATATGGTGCTATAAATCTTTTAGGTGCCTTGGGGTCCACATCACCTCCCATCATAAAACCTTATATACTACCAACTTCACCCCTCTATTCCAACAGATAAGCTCTCTACTCAAAATATGGTCCACATACCACATTTCCCTCCTTGGAAGGATTTGCGCCTTTAAAATGACCCTCCTTCCAAAATGATTATATTTTTTTAGAGCTTTACCTATCAATGTCCCTAAAACAAGAATTTAATCTCTTCAAAGGGAGATCAACAAATTCATCTGGTCTTCAAAAAAACCAAGATGTGGCTACCCACTCATGTTCAGACCCCAAAATAAGGGCGGCCTAGGCATCCCCAATATCTGGCACTATTTCATTGCTACTAAGCTCTCACAGATAGCCCAATGGCATGCTCCCACCTTAAACCTCCCTTGGCTTATTTTCGAATCTTTTTATATTACCCCATACCATCTCCAAGGAATTATTTGGTCTAATTTTATTCTCCACCAAAAACTTCTCAAATCTAATCTTATAGTGGCCCATCTCCTTCGATTATGGCTCGTCCTCACTAAAACCCTCAAACTCTCTTCTGACACACCCCCTCTTGCTTCCTTCTTGGGGGACCCTAGGCTTATACAGAACTTGAACAACATGCATTCGTTCCCCCTATGGCAAAATAACAATTTGTCCTCCCTAAAAGCATTGTCCTCTAACAATACTTTCCTCACGTTCTCTGCACTCCAATCTAAATACAATCTTCCTTCCTCGGAACTCACAAACTATATTCAAATTAAAAACTTCTTCAATGAGCATTATTCTTTAACTATACGTCCTCCTACGACGATTTTTGAACACATCTGCATACACTCCTCAAGAGATAAAGGCTTAATCTCCACGCTTTACAAAGACCTTAACAGTACCTCATTGCCTGAAAAATCGACCCAAATGCTACACTGGGAATCCGAACTAGGCTGCAACATTCCCATAGATACATGGAACACTATGTCTGAGAATCTCCGCAAATGTAATATAGCTCCAGCATACAGAGAATCCCCAATGAAACTATTTTCTAGACTATATCTAACCCCTGATAAGATCCACTCTTTCTATTCATCTGCTTCTCCATACTGCTTCAGGGGTTGCTCAGAAATTGGTACATACACTCATATTTTCTGGAGCTGTAGATGCCTGGAGGCAGTGTGGCGACAGGCAGAACTGAAAATAGAATCCATGATTAAAAAAAAAAATCTCCCACTCCCCACAAATATGTATTCTTTATGCTAATATCCCCCCTCCCTGTGTTAGACTGATTCACTCATTAGTAAGCTCAATCCAATGGATGATTGCCCTCAACTGGAGATCCAACAATCTCCCCTGGTCCCAGGTAATATCCAGAATGAGAAATATTCAGTTATCCGAAAGAATTCATCACACACTATTTGATAGCATCCCCACCTTTAATTCGAAATGGATGTTTTGGTCCAATGAATGATCCATATGCCTCCCGGATCTTTTGTATATTTTTATGTGCTGACCTTTTCTGGGTTCCCACACTCCCCATGACACCTCCTACTCTGAATGGTATCAACTCCAACTGGCACCCTTTCCACATATTGACATATTATCTTATCTTCTGCTCTTACTTGAACCATCACTTAATCACCATTGTTTATCTTGTACTGCTTTATATCTTCTTCTGAAGAATATCCTCGCAACTCTGTAACGTATTTTTCTTTCAAATCTTCCAAATAAAACTTTTGTAAACAAAAAAAAAAAAGAAATGGTGTCTCTGGCATAGCAGCAGGTGAATTACAAAAGCAAAAGGCCCAGTTTGAGCCCTGCTTCACACTGACAGCGGGAGGAAATCGTTCAGCTGAACTCACACGATTTCATTCCCGCATGTCAGTCCCGACTGCAGGGGGGAGAACATCAGAGACACCCCTGCAGGTTTCTGCACTGATATCAATACAAATCGCACCAATTAGAACAGTGCAATTGCCACCGATTTGACATGTCAAATCGCACCAATGTGAACCAGAGCTCACACACACACACACAACACTGCCTATCCTCCAGCTGAATTCATTACCTGCAATTCTCCACAGCTGTTATATATAAAGATTCCACATTTATCATTTACTTGCAGGTGTGCTGAAGGCTAGGTTTACATTGGAGTGATTTGTCATGCAATTTCAGAAATCAAATCGCATGACTATTGGTGTCAATGGCACTGTTCCAATCGATGCAAACGCCAATTTTGTGGCACTGCACCGATTTGCAAAAGTAGTTCCTGCACTACTTTTGCCGATTTCAGGTGTGACTTCAATAGACATTTGTGTATGAAGCCACACTGATGTCTATCAAGTAGTACCTAAAATCGCGCTAGCTCAAGTGAAGTAGCGCGATTTCAAAGTAGCATCAATGTGAACCAGGGCGAAGAGATTTGTTTTTTGGTGCACAAATGCATATAGAAATAAAATATAAAAGATATTGCACTTTGCCAAAACCACCACCACCACCACAAAAAATAAAAAGAACAAAAAAAACTAAAACACCAAAGCTCAATAATGTACTTTTATTTTGCCAGCAGAAACAAAAATTATGTACATTCATTTACTAGCTTCAAACGAATTGACAGGATACATGGTGCTACATTTAGCAATTGGATTTTAAGGGCCCTGCTCATAGGAGCTTACAATCTAAAATTTGTCAAAAGCTTAGAGTGCACACAGCTTTACTTTTAGTGTATAACGGGCAACACATCACATTTTTATCTGCAAGATTATAGAAACATACTTAAGTCATTATTCTTACAAAGCATTCCAACATAATATTAAAAAAGACACATGTTCAAAACACCCACCCCCACCCCACAATCCACATATACATACATTGGTGACAATGTTCTGCTGGAATCTGCATTTCTGTGTTCATGATTAAGCAATGAGATCCAAAAGTAGAAGGTCAGCAGATGCTTCCAAACGATTTTGCATGGTCAGACAGGAACAATATACACACAATTTTTGATTGAAAAAATGCACAAGAATTTCAGCAAATACACTAGTTGGGGGGTTTGGCAATCTGCACAATATCAATCCCCCCAAATCACAGCAAAAAACCTGGCCTTCTCAGACCAAACGATCCCCCCTACTGCAGGCCTTTATATAAGAGAGGTTGTATTGTTAGCACACTGACACACGCCCAATAGAAGTACACGCCCAATAGAAGTACACGCCCACCAGTATCTTTCAATCTGTCTCTTCGTGTATGTCTAAAGTGATTGCACCTGATGGGCAGGAACACATAATACTATTTACAACTGTGTTAGCCCTTGGCTATGTGCATCAAATCTCCAACTACAGGCCAAAGATCCAAGGCCATTTGCATGCACATAAACAAAGCAACAGTTTTCTAAGCATATGTACCTGTGCAGTGTAAACCCTACAATTTTAAATGTCTAAGTCCCTGGGCATGATTAGTGCTAACAAACATTAACATCAGTCCCTGGCTGCAATGAGCTACCAATGTAAAGTCCAAAACTAACTTTTTTACATTAGAGACTATTTTGACAGGAGACAAATAAAATACCAGCATGTCTTTGGATTGTGGTGAGAAACCAACACAGGGAGAACCTATAAACTTCAACACAAGCATTAGCATGTTGGGGAATTGAACCAGCAACCCCAGTGCTGCTAGACAGAATTGCTACCCACTTAGCCATCGGGCAGCCTCACACATGTTCTCTGCATCTCTGTGGTGTGAACCAGCCCTAAGTCCATAGCCATGTTCAGTGTCTCCAAGCAATATACAATATATTGGCCTAAGTATTGGGATTCCTGCCTTTAAACGCACATGAAGGGGGCGTGGCCACGGCATGAGTGAGTGAGGACGTGCTCTCCCTGAGCTCCGTGTGACCCGCGCTTTCATACAGCCCGAACGGCGGCTTCCCTGGGGGGATTCGACCAACAAACTATGCCTTCAAAGCGCAAATCTTCTCCGCAGCATCAGCGGACATCTCGGGGCCGGTCTGGATCACTGGATAACTACTTTGGAACCCGCAGCGACACGGCAAGTAATCCCAAGATGGCACCCGGCGCCCACGCTGCTAGTGCTGCCTCCCCCATCAGCTCCCCTCACATGCCTATGTCTGCTCTACTTTCCTCCCCCTCTCCCTCCGGCTCTGAAAGCATTGAAGAGCCCGCAAATGGAGGTGATCCGTGGGAGGATAAAGACATTCGCTCACACATACTCTCTCTCCCCACTAAGGCTGACTTGGAGCGGTTTGCTAATAAAGTGGAGAAGGCCCTGAGACAGGACATTAAGGACTTGCAAGTAGATACAGCACACTTGGGGGGTAGAGTGGAGACCCTGGAAGCACAGTGGGAAGAAACTACTCCTACACTGCAGGCTCTCACTGATCATTGTAAAAGGCAGGATCGCAGGCTTGAGGCCCTGCTTGATCAAATGGACGATTTTGAGAACAGGAGCCACAGGGTCAACATTCGCATTAGAGGCCTGCCTGAGGCGACAGGCCCGAGAGACATTATCCCCACCCTGCAAGGGGTCTTTAAGCAAATACTGGGCCACCAAGCACCCGACTTTATTGAAATAGACCGGGCTCACAGAGCCCTCCGCCCCCCCTCTGATGATCCTGATAAACCTAGAGACATTATCTGTAAACTACACAAATACTCGCTTAAGGACCGCATCATGAATCAAGTCAGAGGGGTCAGACATGTGGACTTTGATGGAGCTAAATTGACCTTCTTTCCAGATCTCTCTAGGCGCACGCTGATGCAACACCGCGCTCTTAAGCCGCTACTGGAATCCATGCAAGATGCCCAGTTGCCTTACTGGTGGGGCTTTCCATTCAGCCTCTCCGCTACCAAGGATGGCCAGACGCATACTCTCCGTAACAAGGATGATTTAGCCCGTTTCTTGGAGTCCCTGGGATTGCCTCAAGTGGACATTCCAGATTGGAGGTCATCGCCTTACATACCTCTTCCCTCCCGCACTGAACAGTGGCTCCCAAGCCGTCGCCGCAAGCGCCGCCGTGGTCCCAGGCGAGGCCCCCCTGGACACACTCCGCTCCCCCACTCCCCAAGGGGGGAGGTGTAAGCTGCTGCATTTTCTACTGATGGCTCCTGAGACGTTTTCAGTTGGTTCCTGAACCCCCCCTAGCTGCCATGTCAATGTTCTCCCCTGTATTTAGGGGTTTATTTCACACTACCTACTGTCCGCGGGTCACCTAACGGACTCGCTCCCTGTGCCTCGTCACTTTTCCCCCCATAGGTCAACTCCTTGGAGTTATGCCCCCTTTTTGGGGACTGCCTCTGCTCGCTGGCCTCCGCCGTCTCCCCGTTTTGGGAGAGGGGTGGTGGCTCCCGACCAGCGGCACAGTTGTACTATGTTGCGCCCTTTGGGCCTCTTGTTTTTTCTTGTTTACATGTTCTTGTTCTCAATGTTTTTTGTGCTTTTTGTTTTTCACATCTGCTATAATTGTAATTTGTTTTTTAGGCTCCTGCACGTGCTCAATGTGCTCTGTGTGTTCCGGGCTGCTGGCTGGGGTGTGCGGTGGGTCCCTTCTCCCTCCCATTGCCGGTTGGGTAGCTCCACTCCCTGATTTTCTACCATGGCTGCCTTGAAGGTCGTATCCTACAATGTGCGTGGTCTGGACTCCCCGTCGAAACGCAGTAAGTTGTGGCTTGAGATGAAACGCACGGGGGCACACATCCTTTTTTCGCAGGAAACACATTTTTGCACTGACTCGGTCCCCCGCCTTCCCACGCACCTGTACACTTCTTGGTTCCTCAGTAACTCTCCTCGTCCTAAATCAGGGGGGGTTGCCATAGCAGTACACAAACATTGTCCCTTTGTCATGACGGATCAATTGCTTGACCCAGAGGGCCGATTCGTGTTAGTTAAGGGTACCATTAATAACCATAAATTTACTTTTGCCACTGTGCATGCCCCGAATAGCGGACAGATTACCTTCCTAGACTCTGTCTTGGAATCCTTGTCTACCTTCCGGGAAGGCCAGCTCATCCTGGGGGGAGACTTCAATGTCAGCCCTGACCCATGCATAGACACGTCCTCGGGCAGTTCAAAGCACTCATTCGCCTTTCTGAAACATTTCAGAAAATCCCTGCAGGCACACCATCTGGTGGACTGCTGAAGATTGCTTCACCCGACTGACAGAGACTACAGCTATTTCTCGGCCACGCACAACGTCTATACCCGTATAGACTTTTTGATGATGGACCAGTTCTCCCTTGATTCCCTGTATGGGGCCTCCATTGGGTCCATTACCATTTCTGACCATGCGCCGGTCTCCATTTCCCTGTCTCCCCCATCGGTGGAGGCATGGACATGGACGTGGCGATTGAACGATGGAATCCTGGATGATGCGGTCGCTCAAAAAAAGGTTTCAGACACCATTTCCCTGTATTTCGCAGAAAATAAGCCGGGAGAGGTGGGCATGGGATCCGTTTGGGAGGCCCATAAGGCGGTGGTTCGTGGGGAACTGATATCCCAAGGGGCGAGACTGAAAAAAGCTAGAGAGGGGGAATTACAGACCCTATTGGCCAAAATCCGTGCGGCAGAAATGACGCATAAGAGAAATGTTACCCCGGTAATGGCGGTAAAACTACACTCCCTTCGCCAGGACTTGACACATGGCACACAAATTTTACGAATTCAGTAATAAATGTGGGAGGATGCTGGCTAGAGCCTTGAAGAATCAACGTGCTTCAGGCCACGTGCATAAACTTACCTCAGCGACGGGGACACCGGTTGTCCACTCCTCCAAAATAGCTGCTGCATTCAAGGATTTTTATGCTCAGTTGTACCATCTCCCAGATACATTGCCCGGCTCCTCAGAACCCCAACGGGTGGCCCGAGTCCTCCAATACCTCGCAGAAGTGCAGTCCCCACAGCTGGAAGCCTCAGTTGGCGAGCAGCTGGATGCCCCTATTGCCTTATCGGAGATTCAGGCGGTGGTGAAGGACCTCCCTAATGGGAAAAGCCCTGGCCCTGATGGCTATACCAATGCCTACTATAAGAAGTATGCGGAGGTGCTGTCTGGCCCCATGTGTGCTTACTTTACGGCCCTGGCCTCCAGTACGGCAATGCCCTCTGAGGCGCTTATGGCACACATCACCGTCCTACCAAAGGAGGGGAAAGATCTCTCTTTGCCGGGGAGCTATAGGCCTATATCGCTCTTAAACACAGACATTAAGATATTGGCGAAAATTTTGGCCAATAGACTTAAGCCGATCCTCCCGACGGTTATCCACCCTGACCAAACAGGATTTATTATGGGCAGAGAGGCCAGGGACAATGCCAATAGGGCGCTCCAACTGATACACTGGGTCGAATCGCAGGCAAAGACACACCCTTGTCTCTTGCTCTCCACTGATGCCGAGAAGGCATTTGACAGGGTGGATTGGACGTACATGAGAACAGTGCTGACCAGGCTCGGTTTGGGTCCCAACATGCTGGCCTGGATATCCTCCCTGTATAGCTCCCCGTCCGCCAGAGTAAAGGTGAATGGGCTTCTATCTGACGCCTTCCCGATTAGCAATGGGATGCGGCAGGGATGTCCGCTGTCCCCCCTCGTGTTTGCTCTAACACTCGAACCACTGCTTAATAGGATTCGCCTCAATAATAATATTAAAGGTTTTACGGTAGGCCCGACGGAACATAAACTGTCCCCCTATGCGGATGATGTTTTGTTCTATGTTTCCGAACCCCTAATTTCACTCCCTAACATTATGGCAGAGTTGAAGGAATTTAACCTATTATCCAACTTCAAGATAAACTATGCCAAGTCGGAGATCCTGTCCCTGAATATCCCACCGGGGTTACGCACTCAGTTGCAATCGGCCTTCTCTTTCACCTGGTGCCCAACGTCTCTGAAATACTTGGGGGTCCATCTGCCCGCAGCCTGCTCTCGGCTCTATGACTGTAATTTCGCGCCACTGCTCTCCGCTGTTAGAGTGGATTTGAAAAGATGGGACAAAGCTGCTTTTTCATGGATGGGCCGAGTCAGTGTTCTAAAAATGACTGTGTTACCTCGTATATTGTTTGTCCTGCAGATGGTGCCGATCGCGTTACCCCGGGCCTTTTTCTCAACCCTCAATACCCTATTTATTCAGTATATCTGGAGTGGGAAATGCCCACGGCTGGCACTCCGCACGTTACCAGTGGTCCGTAGATACTACGAGGCTATAGCCCTACAGCGCATTTTGGACTGGTATCATAGTGTCCACCACAAACTGTGGGTGTCCCTGGACAAGTTCCTGGCGGGGCGCAATCTGTCCCACGCCCTGTGGGTTCCTCGGGAGAGTAGAGGCCTATCAGCACTGGTCTCTCCGTTGGCCGCTCACGCCCTGGCGACTTGGGATGCCTTGAACAAGGGGGGGATGCTCGCTCCTGCGACTTCCCCTTTGGCACCCCTTGGTGGCTTCCCCTGGTTTGCTCCTGGGGAACACCCATCCTTCTTTCGGACCTGGGCGGCAGACGGGGAGTCCAGATGTGGCAGATTTATACAGGACCATGGCCTGCTGCCTCTGGTCACTCTGAGGGAACAATACGGCCACTTCCCCATGGACGAGTGGCGTTACCGACAACTTCAGCACTTCCTCGCCAGTCTACCCGAAGGGGTTCGATCGCCCACCCTAGCCTCTCCCTTCGAACGACTATGTATGTCGACTTCTGCTATCCCCCACGCCATCTCAGTGCTATATAACTTGCTACAATCCCTACATACTGAAGGGAAACCGGGGTTCATCCGGGACTGGGAGAGAGACCTTCAGCACATCTTTACCGAGCCTCAGCTGGACCACATGTATAGACTCACACATTCGAGCACGGTTGATACGAGAATGCAGGAGAATAGCTATAAAGTCCTGACCAGGTGGTATAGGGTACCCTCCAAACTCACTAAGATCTATCCTTCTCTCCCAGACGCGTGTTGGAGAGGATGTGGCCACAGGGGCACTTTCCTACACATTTGGTGGGAATGCCCCAGAATACAGCCCTTCTGGCAAGATGTCCATGCGCAAATTAAGCTCATTCTAGATGTGGAATTATCATATTCCCCGTTGGAATCCTTGCTACACTTCCCCACTATTCCCATTAGCCAGTATCGCAAGTCCATATTGCCCCATCTGCTCAACGCGGCCCGTCGGTTAATTCCGATACATTGGAAGACGCCACAGGTGCCTACCTGTTCTGAATGGGTGGCATTGGTGAATAAAATCATGGCCGCGGAGGAGTGGATGGATACCACATTTCCTTTACTATCTGGAAGCTGGATTGGAGACATCCCCATTGGAGTACCTGGTCCTGGGATTTCGTCTATGTCTATTTACATCTGACTCACGGTAAGAGTATCTATTTACCACCAGTCTGTCGTTGATGTTGGATGATACTTCAAGTACGCTTGAGGTGTCTAGATGCAATACATCTGCCACATGAATAATCCACACTGTACATCAGATTTTACACATCCATCACGGATCAACTAAGACTTTGGTTTTTTACTTATTTGGGTGTTATCAATTTTTCCCCATATATGGTTTAGGCACAGCAATGTTAGCCTATTTCTTCACCTCATACTTCACTGTTGAGTGGAGCTATGTCTGGATGGTATTTTTTGTATTTATTCACATAGAGTTTCACCTGGAATTTCTCTGATCGTTAGCGCTGCATTTTTTTGTTCTTCTATGGGAATGTTTGACCATTCTTCCAAGTGCATTTGTGAGGTTAGGCACTGATGTTGGACGAGAAGGTCTGGCCTACAGTCTCCGCTCTAATTCATCCCCAAGGTGTTCTGTTGTGTTGAGGTCAGGACTCTGTCCAGGCCAGTCAAGTTCCTCCACCCCGAACTCACTCATCCATGTCTTTATGGACCTTGCTTTGTGTACTGGTCCAAATCATTTGGTGGAGGGGTATTATGGTGTGGGGTTGTTTTTCAGGGGTTGGGCTTGGCCCCTTAGTTCCAGTGAAGGAAACTCTTAAGGAATCAGCATACCAAGACATTTTGGACAATTTCATGCTCCCAACTATGTGAGAACAGTTTGGGGATGGCCCCTTCCTGTTCCAACATGACTGCACACCAGTGCACAAAGCAAGGTCCATAAAGACATGGATGAGCGAGTTTGGTGTGTAAAAACTTGACTGGCCTGCACAGAGTCCTGATCTCAACCCGATAGAACACCCTTTGGCTGAATTAGAGCAGAGACTACGAGTCAGGCCTTCTCATCCAACATCAGTGCCTGGCCTCACAAATGCACTTCTGGAAAAATGATCAAACATTCCCATAGACACACTAAACCTTGTAGACAGCCTTCCCAGAAGCTGTTCTAGCTGCAAAGGGTGGGCCAAATCAAATTTTAATCCTACGGACTAAGACTGGGCTGCCATTAAAGTTCATGTGTGTGTAAAGGCAGGCGTCCCAATACTTTTGGCTAAATTGTGTATCTGGCAAAATTTACAATGGTGGTGGAACCCTCCTACACATAAATATGACATTTAGACATAGTTTTAGGACCTGGGAGATGAGACAACTTCTCTACATGAAGCAGCATGATTGGGATTTAAACCCGGACACTCAGGGATGCTAAGCAGAAGTTACAACCTCTAAGCCACCGAGCTGCCACATGTGAGATCCTCATGCACATAAATACACATAAATACAGCATTTCTTTGGGCATACAGGTGATGGAATTACATTACTCAAGAGTTATTCTTGATTTATTCTGTGAAATTTTGTGTTTTTCTGTGGGAGAGTTTAGAATAGTGATATTACCCTCAAATTTTGGGGAATTGCATTTTGATTTCTGATGTTGGAATACATATCAAATTTTTGCTGCTCAAATTATGATTATTTAGAAATAATAAGAAGCACAAAAAAATGTGACTCATTTAAAATTTGCATCAACAATGGTATTGTTTGTGGTTTGTAAACACACCTGTGTGAGTTTGGGTAAAGATTGTTGTGAGATAGAGAGTAACAAGTGAAAGTGACAGAGAAAAATATATTTTACCAAAACATTAAAACATTCCACATTCTAACATTCTTAAAAACAAAATATTTTAATTAGAAGCAACAATGTTGCAAAGGAAATTTTATTTCAGAGAAAGATACATTTCATCTCAACATTAAAACGGAAAATTTAATTCAAATACTTACCGTAATTTTCCTTTCCTGACGAACTCCATGTCAGCACAGCTGGGTGAGGCTCCGCCCACCCCTACGTGATCAGGACTTAACTATATATTTTTCACTCACCTCAGCCTCAGCATTTCGTAACTATTACTACTTAACTGGGCGGGTTCTGTGCTGACATGGAGCTCGTCAGGAAAGGAAAATTACGGTAAGTATTTGAATTAAATTTTATGTTTTCCTGACGGCTCCATGTCTGCACAGCTGGGAATTAACTAGCCAAAACAGGGGAGGGATAATGCTACACACACTCCAATTCTGACTAAAACAGTAACAGAAAACATAATGCCTCTGACAAACTCAATTGTCATGAATATGAATATTTTGGTGTCCACATAGTTGTATTGCGGATAGTTTGAGACATCCAGCCTGCTGTCACCCTCAAGGTCTGGACCGTGATTCTCCTGGCACAGCCAGCCCTACAACCTGCAGGCCAAGGAGATGAGGTTATCAACCAAGAGATAATGATTTTACGGCTCCCAGCAAGATTATTATGTGTTCCACCTGAAAAGGACAAACAGATGTACAGGGCTCCTGATGGCAGGAGTCGCCTTGATTAAATATTTTAGCGCTTAGCTCACATCCGATGGGCTAACTTCTTGAGTTCTCCCCAAAGGGAATGTAGGAGGGAAACCTCTTGTGTGATATGAACTATGAAGGTCAGTTCAGGCACATATTAGAGCATTGGCATGAGCACCATCCTGCCTGGGAAGTACGCGAGTATGGGTTCTTTAAACCCAAGGACACCAATGCTGATGTAATTGCCACCAGTAAATCAGTTTCAGCAAGAAAGTACCACAGGGTGATTGAAGGCATCCGATCAAAGAACATCCATCAGCATTGGTATATCTCATTCCAGAAACAAGTTTGAGGTTTCCACCAATTGAATCTTAAAAAACTGTATAATTAATAGACATGTGCACACTGAAATATTTTGTTTCAGAATTTCGTTTTCGTCCGAAAAATACATTTATTTAGTTACTCCCGAAATTCGCTTTTATTTATTTTGTTTTTCGTTGGAAATTGCATTCGTCCGAAAATCAGAATTAATGAAGGTCGAATCTGTCATTGAAAGCTTATGGTGTCTGTTGAATGTTCAAAGAAGATTCGACGGAGCAGCGAAACTGTACGACGCTGCAATCATACATTTCCGGTCGAATGTTCCGCCTTCAACCTATAGTAGAATTCTAATGTATGACTAGTAGAGTTGAGCGGACACCTGGATGTTCGGGTTCGACGGGTTCAGCCGAACTTCGGAAAAAAGTTCGGGTTCGGGACCGAACTTTAACCCGAACCCGGACCCGAACCCGAACCCCATTGAAGTCAATGGGGACCCGGACTTCTAAGGACTAAAAAGGCTCTAAAAAGGTAATGGAAAGGGCTAGAGGGCTGCAAATGGCAGCAAAATGTTGTTAAGAGCATGGCAAGTGCTCTGCAAACAAATGTGGATAGGGAAATAACTTAAAATAACATAAAAAAAATAAAAATAAAAAATAATAATCTTGACCTAGGAGGACGAGGTCCATATGGAGTAGGAGGTTGAAGTGGCGGTGGATGTGGCTGTGTAGGTGGAAGCGGCGGTGGAGGAGGACGAGGTAGCCAACACTGATTCAAAAATACAACAATGGCTGTGTAATGCCGGAGATGTGTCGAATTCTGTCCCCCGTCAAATAGTGTCCACCCTGTACTGCGCTTGCTCAGTATGTAGGACAAGGGGATTTCTAAAATCTCCCAAGACGAACGGCGCCTGCGTGGTGAGTTCAGGTGAAGGCCACACCATCCGTGGTTCAAGCCGAGCCAAGTGAGGCCGTGCCCGAAGCGTGGCGATCGAACCGAGCCCATGAGGGGCCCTGTTACTATGTGCTACCATATGTCCACTTGAATGGTGGGGCTTGAACCTGCACTCACAGCGCAGGCGCCGTTCATCTTCGGAGATTTTGTGAATCTCCTTGTCCTCTGTACTGCGCAAGCGCTGCGCCTTCGCAGTATGGGCCGGACACAATCCGATGGCCGGACAGTTTTTGTCACAACACCGGTATACATGTCTATTCTGCACAAGGTACGGACAAGTCCTGTGGGATCCATGCCTGGTTCATTTTAATGAACGTGAGCTTGTCCACATTGGCTCTGGACAGGCGGCTGCGCTTGTCTGTGATAACGCCCCCTGCCGTGCTAAATACACGTTCAGATAATACACTGGCTGCAGGGCAGGCCAGCACCTCCAAGGCATAAAGGGCAAGCTCAGGCCATGTGCCCAATTTGGAGACCCAGAAGTTAAAGGGGGAAGACCCGTCATCCAGTACGTGTAGGCCTGTGGACACATACTGCTCAACCATGTTGGAGAAATGCTGCCTCCTGCTAAGACGTTCCATCTCAGCTGGTGGTGCTGGTTGTTGTGGCGTGCTGACAAAGCTTTTCCACATTTCAGCCATGCTAACCCTGCCTTCTGAGGTGCTGCCGGTGCCCCGGCTGTGTTGGCGACCTCTTCCTCCTCCTCTGCCTTCGCCTTGTGCTTCCACCGTACGCCCGCTGTCAGGTGGGAATGCCACCAGCAGCGCGTCTACCAGCGTGCGCTTGTACTCGCGCATCTTACGATCCCGCTCCAGTGAGGGAATTAAGGACGGTACGTTGTCCTTGTAACGGGGATCCAGCAGGGTAGCCACACAGTAATCAGCACCAGTTAAAATGTGGGCAACTCGGCGGTCATTGCGGAAACACTGCAGCATGTAATCGGTCATGTGTGCCAGGCTGCCCAGAGGCAAAGAAAAGCTGTCCTCTGTGGGAGGTGTATCGTCTGTGTCCTCTGTATCCCCCCAGCCACGCACCAGTGATGGCCACGAGCTGGTCTGGGTGCCACCCTGCTGTGAAAATGCCTCCTCCTCCTCCTCCATCTCCTCCTCCACCTCGTCATCCTCCAGAACTGTGCCCTTTCTGCCGGACAATTGTGTACCTGGCGTTTGTTGGTGCAGGAACCCACCCTCGTAGCCACTTGTGAAAGACTGCCCTGAAAGCCTTTGAAATGATTCCGCTTCCTCCTCCTCCTCCTCATCCTCCTGTGCCACATCCTCTTCCATCATCGCCCGAAGCGTTTTTTCAAGGAGGCATAGAACTGGGATAGTAACGCTAAGAACGGCGTCATTGGCACTGGACATGTTGGTGGAGTACTCGAAACAGCGCAACAAGGCACACAGGTCTCGCATGGAGGCCCAGTTATTAGTGGTGAAGTGGTGCTGTTCCGCAGAGCGACTCACGCGTGATTGCTGCAGCTGAAGCTCCACTATCGCCTGCTGCTGCTCGCACAGTCTGGCCAGCATGTGCAAGGTGGAGTTCCACCTTGTGGGCACGTCACATATGAGGCGGTGAGCGGGAAGGCCGAAGTTACGCTGCAGCGCTGACAGGCGAGCAGCAGCAGGGTGAGAACGCCGAAAGTGCGCACACACAGCCCGCACTTTCTGCAGCAGCTCTGGCATATTGGGGTAATTTTTAAGGAACCTCTGGACCACCAAGTTCAGCACATGCGCCAGGCAAGGGATGTGCGTCAAACCGGCTAGGCCCAGAGCTGCTACGAGCTTTCGCCCATTATCGCACACCACCAGGCCGGGCTTGAGGCTCACTGACAGCAACCACTCATTGGTCTGTTGTTCCATGTCCCTCCACAACTCCTGCGCGGTGTGGGGTTTTTCCCCCAAACAGGAAAGTTTTAAAACTGCCTGCTGTCGTTTACCCCTGGCTGTGCTGAAGTTGGTGGTGAAGGGGTTACGCTGACCGGATGAGGAGGCGGTAGAGGATGAGGAAGCGGAGTAGGAGGAGTTAGCAACAGGAGGCAAACTGAAGCGCCCTGCAATCCTCGGTGGTGGAAGGACATGCGCCAAACTGCTATCTGCCTCAGGCCCAGTCGCCACTGCATTTACCCAGTGTGCTGTTAGGGAGATATAACGTCCCTGACCGTGCTTACTGGTCCACGCATCCGTAGTTAGGTGGACCTTGCCACAGATGGCGTTGCGCAGTGCACACCTGATTTTTTCCCCCACTTGGTTGTGCAGGGAAGGGATGGCTCGCCTGGAAAAATAGTGGCGGCTGGGCACGACGTACTGTGGGACAGCCAATGCCATCAGGCTTTTAAAGCTCTGCGTCTCCACCAGACGGAATGACAGCATTTCAAAGGCCAGGAGTTTTGAAATGCTGGCATTCAGGGCCAGGGATCGCGGGTGGCTAGGGGGGTACTTCCTCTTCCGCTCCAATGTTTGGGAGATAGAGAGCTGAACGCTTCCATGGGACATTGTGGAGATGGTCGGTGACCCAGGTGGTAGTGTTGCTGGCAGATCCTCTGTTTGCGGGGTGGCAGGTGCCACTGTCACTACAGAGGTGGATGAAGAGGCCGAGACTGCAGCAGAAGAGGAAGCAGGAGGAGCCAGAGACCTTTCTTGGTTTTTGAGGTGTCTACTCCACTGCAGCTCGTGCTTTGCACTTAGATGCCTGGTCATGCAGGTTGTGCTCAGGTTGAGAACGTTTATTCCTCGCTTCAGGCTCTGATTGCACAGCGTGCAAACCACTCGTGTCTTGTCATCAGCACATTGTGTGAAGAACTGCCACGCTGGGGAACTCCTTGGACCTGGCTTTGGTGTGCTCGGTCCCTTGCTGCGTTGGGCAGTAGAAGACATACTGTCTAGCTGACAGACGCTCCGCTTTTGCACCCTGCTCCCTCTTCTGCTGTGCTGGTGGCTCTGTGCGACCACCGCCTCTTCCTCCAAACTACACTGGTCACCTGCATAACGTTGATTCCATGTGGGGTTGAGGACCTCATCGTCCTCCACATCATCTTCCACCCAGTCTTCACCCCTGCCCTCCTTGTCTGTCTGCACAATTGCGAAAGCAGCAGCAGTTGGCACCTGTGTTTCGTCATCATCCGAGACGTACTGCGATGGTCCTCCCATGTACTCATCATGAAACATAAGTGGTTGGGCATCGGTGCACTCAATCTCTTCCACTTCTGGGGCAGGGCTAGGTGGATGGCCCTGGGAAACCCTGCTAACAGAGTCATCGAAAAGCAGAAGAGACTGCTGCATGATTTGGGGCTCAGACTGCTTGGCTGATTTGCAAGGGGGTGAGGTGAAAGACTGATGGACATGGGTTTCAGGTGCCAACTCTGTTCTTTCATCAGAAGAGTGGGTGGGAGACAATGTGAAGGAACCCGAGGCACTGTCAGCAACCCAATCTACTATCGCCTGTACTTGTCCTGGCCTAAACATTCGTACAGCCTCATTAGGCGCGACAAAATACCGCCGCAGGCTCGGTCGCCTACTCGCACCTGAGGAAGGTGTTTCACTTGTGCGTGTATCTGGCACAGATCCACCACGTCCTCTCCCTGCAACAGGAGCTCCACCAGCAGCACCACGACCGGGGCCACCACGTCCCTTTGACCTTCTCCTAATATTTTCAAAATTTAGGATCTTGCCCTAAATGGGTGTTTTTGGAAGCGCAGAACACAACCAAAGTACGTAACCGCTGAATCGCACAGCTACAGAACTGCAGAAAATGCTATTAAAAAAAAATGTTGTTTTTTTAGTATAGCACAGTAGGAGAAAACTATATAGAAATTGTTTATTTCACACACCTCAAAATATGTATAACACATTGTAAACTTTTTTTTGTGCCACTAAACGGTGTTTTTTGGAAGAGCAGAACACACCCACAGTACGTAACCGCTGAATTGCACAGCTACAGAAAATGCTATTAAAAAAAAAATGTTGTTTTTTTAGTATAGCACAGTAGGAGAAAACTATATAGAAATTGTTTATTTCACACACCTCAAAATATGTATAAACACACTGCAAACTTTTTTTTGTGCCCCTAAACGGCGTTTTTTGCAAGCGTACATCAAAGTGCAAATTTTTTTTTATTTTTTTTTGCCCTAAACGGGTCTTTTTTTGCACGAGCAAAATAAAATGCTTTTTTTTTTTTTGCCCTATGGGTCTTTTGGGAAAGAGAACAATAAAGTGCCTTTTTTTTCCCCCTAAAAGTTAGATTTTCTCTGACACTGGGCTCATGGCAGTGTAAAAAGACTGCACTGCAACACAAATAGGTAGACCTATGCAGATCGCTGATTTTAATCTCTGAATCTGGACTCCTATATAATATTCTCTCTCCCTGAAAGCACCAACACAGGAACCTGGCCCTACACTACACTATCTCTCTATCTTTTCCCTCAGATTGTAGAATCAGGACTACCTCATCTATCTTTCTATCTCTCCCTAAAAGCAGCAGCAGCAGACTAGATCCTCTCCCTATCTATTCTGAAGCAGAGTGACATGTGTGCTGTGTGCCTCTAGCTTATATAGAAGCTGGGTCACATGTTGCACTGACCAATCACAGCCATGCCATTAGTAGGCATGGCTATGATGGCCTCTAAGGGCACACCAGCTAATCAAAAGGTGATTGGCTGGCCCCTGAAGCATTTCTAAATGCGTTATTAGATTGCCGAACCCGAACCCGGACTTTTGGGCAAAGTCCGGGTTCGGGTTCGGGAAAAAGCTAAAGTTCGGTACGGACCCGAACTTTACAGTTCGGGTTCGCTCAACACTAATGACTAGTAAACATTATATTTATTAATTATTATTACTAGTCAACCAACATTAGAATTCTTCTATAGCCTATGGGCGGATGCATTAGACCGGAAATGTACGATTGCAGCGTCGTACAGTTTAGCTGCACCGTCGAATCTTCTTAGAACTTTCGACAGACACCATAAGCCTTCAATGACAGATTCGACGTTTGTATTTTTTTCGATGCTTTGTCGAATCTTCGTCGTTCATGTTGAATTGTCAAGTTAGTTCTAGCTATTTTACTGCTCCTCCTCTTTGGTTACAATCAGCCAATAACATTCATCATCATCATTATTTTTATTTTACTTCCCCCACCCAATTCCAGCAGCGATCTTTTCTCTCTATGTCAAATATTTTCTCTCTATAATGTCGAATCTTTTCTCTCTATAATGTCGAATCGTTTCTCTCTATGTAGAATAATCTTGGACTAATAGAGTTAAGGTTAGGCACATTCGACCGCAGGTTCGATAGACACAGATTGTTATTGTCAGCGTCATGTCGAATCTCCTATCTATATCGAACTGTTGTCGCAACGAAAACGAAAATAAAGCATTTGTTTATGTCGGATCTTTCGGTTTTCTGATTCTGTGCTTTCGTTTTCGTTTGTTAAAACAATAAAGAAAATACCTGAAATTCGGACGAAAATGCATTCGGACGAAAACAAATGCACATGTCTAATAATTAAGCGTTGGAAGCTTTTTGAATGCCGGTGAAGACAGCGATAGCCAAAATGCATTCGAAGCAGGCTTCTGAAGAGTCCAGTGTAAAATCTTGATCAGTGAATATACTGGCCATATATGTCCTGTTCTACTATAGGCATGCTTAGCGCTGACCTTTCCTGTTTCGTAGAACTGTTCAAATCTTCACCGAGCATTCGACATCGCATCCATTAGGCTCTGCCTCTCTCGACCCAGGTCATCAGCCTGAGCCTGTCAGATTCTGAATGAATGGGACTGGAGAAGATTTGATCTTCCAGGCAGAGGGCGTCACTCCTTGACACTCAGGATGAGTAGCGGTTACCAAAACTGTCACCTTCCCTCGCCCCAGCCTTAGCTGGAAGCTGAGAATCAGAGGGAGTAGCTAAAAAAAAGGCATAAGCAGTCTTGGCAATCCATTCTGCGGTCAGCACCTCCACTCCGAGAGCTTGCGGCTCCTGGGCCCTGGAATGGAACTTCAGCAACTTAGTGCCGACTGGGAATGTAAGCGGTCTACCTCTGGCAGACAAAACACCAAGCTCTGTTAGTTCTTGAAAGACTCGCAGTAGTCTGGATCATCCATTGTCGTCAGACTTGACCTGGACAAATAGATCGTCTGAAGATTCTTCCGACCAGGCACATAGGTCGCAGATTGTTGGGAGGATTGACTTGGGTGAATTCTAGAATTAGAGAAAACTTCAGAAGTGAGAGACTGAGCCTTGTTTCCAGATGTAGGCCACAGTCGTTGTGCTGTCCAACTTTCCCAGGACAGACTTACTCTGGATAAGATGACTGAAGGCTCATTGGTCCTGAGCTCATTGTTCCTGAAGTAGGGCTCCCCTAAACTGTCTGGTATCTGCCTGTACCACCAGGTCATCTGAGCTGCTGGGGCAAGGCGATTTCTATGGCTCAATCTGAGACGTGAAGAATGAAAGATCTCCAAATATGGCCCAAAATGCTTTCCTTGGTGGACCACGTGTCCATCCACAAGCCGTCCCTATGTTCACAGAGGAACCACATAGTGCCCCTAGGGCATGTATGGGTGGCACAATCCCAAAATAACAGAGAGCATCCTGACCTGGAAGTTCTTATTGACTTCTTGGACTAAGCATTTGCTTCCTTGTCTTTCCTGGACTCCCATCCAGAAAAGCGCAGGAGCTACGCTCTCTGGCGTGAGCGTGAGCAATAACTCTTGAATTTTCGTTTTTTAACTCCGCAGACCTTCATCTTGAGGCAGGAAGCCAAACTGGCCACTATTTAATTTAGGCTTGCCCTTCTGCGATTAAGAGAAAAATGCAGTGACCGCGTTTGTCCTTGAGGGTCGCACCTTCTGATGGTAAGGTCATGTGAATGGCCGATCCCACAAGGGACACATACTAACCAGCGGGGTGGTCCCAACACCTGGACCTCTATTCGTTCCAAAGGGCATAACTTTGACATCCTGCTGTGACGATATCCTCCAATCTTGACGAACAAGCACTTGATCCATTCAACATCCAGCCGTCTTCTGGAGGTATTTAAGATACTTCCAAAGTTTTACCTCTATACACAGGCATTTCACCAACCTTAGCAATCTGGACACAGGTCGTCCTCTTTCTTCTGTTCAGAAGAGACTGGAGAGAATTGATTGGACCAAGAAGGCCCTGAAAGAAGGCTGGACATTGCCAAACAGACGGTCCCCATACGAGAAGAATCTAGTCATTCCTTTAGAGTGTCTTGACCATCTGCTTAATTGTGACATCTGGTTAGGTGTCGTCATATTTATCCTAGGTTGCTTGAACTAGGTAACATCCTTGCTGTCTGTTTCTCTATGGAAGGATCTGAAGCGGATTGTTTGCTTGGGAAGGCTTGGAGAATTCACAGGGTGAGTGGAAACACTCATTTAGAGCGTATTGACCACATGTTTCATGAGTGCAACCACCTGTTAGGAGCCGTCATCCATATCCTTGGTTGCTTGACAAAGCAGACTGTGTGCAGTCATGTCCATCCGGAAGTTTGGAGAATGGGCTGCTTCACCTGGAATGGACAGGCGGCTTCTCATTATCAGAGCAGATAACCCTTTCACAGGGTGAGCCGACAACACCCCTTTAGAGTGTATTGGCAATTTGTTTATTGGGTGTGACACCTTTTAGGTGTTACCCTCCTCCCTGGCTGTTTAAGCCAGTGGGATAAATTCTGTCATGCCCATCTGGAAATTTGGAAAATTGGCTGCTTCACCTGGTGTGGACAGGCAACTTCTCATTGTCAGAGCAGATGACGCCTTTCACAGGGTGAGCCGAAAACACCCCTTTAGAGCGTATTGGCAATTTGTTTATTGGGTGTAACACCTTTTAGGTGTCACCCTCCTCCCTGGCTGTTTAAACCAGTGGGATACATACTGTCATGCCCATCCGTGTATTCCTCTTATAGAGCTTGAGGAGGGATGTTTGCTGGCTTGGGAAAGCCGTGAGACTGCTCCTTCATGTTCATCCATGTCTTCTTATTGAAGGGCCTGAAGCATTTTCATTCTGAGATTGGTAAACACTAATAGATAACCTCACCACAGGGCTTGTGCACCATTCAGCAAACAGACCCATTGCCCCGGATCACACTGGTGCGTTTTTGACATGCGACCCGACCAGTCAAATCGCATGAAAATAATATGCAGCAATTGCACCGCCCTAAACGGTGCAGCGCTGCATCAGCGGCGCCACACCAACTTCAAAAAGGCAGTTTTGTACTACCTTGCGATTTCGGGTTGCGACCTATACTGACATCCGCACAGAGACTTGCACAGATGTCTCTAAAAATCGCGACCGAAACCGAGACTGACCAGCGGGACACAAAGCTGAATAGCACAGCCTCATTCCCGCAACCCAGTGCGACCCTGGACTAGGGAAAAAAAACGCTTAAATGCAGTAAATAGATTGCTTAGTAACAAACCCTGAGGGGTTAAACACAGCTAGAGGGAGGCAGAAGCTTCCATATACAGCCCTGTCAACCAGATGGAGGTTAATTTGGCTAATCCTGGGAGGAATCAGGTTATGATGAAAAAGTTTTTTTCAGAACATCAAACAAAAAGGTAGGAATTTGTAACAAAATTACAACCATCTGCAGTGTACACAAACCAAGGGAATTGTAGACATCATAAACATGCTTCTCCATATTCTTTTTTCTTCTTTTTTTTTTTTTTAAGGAAGACCAAAGATCACATAGAAAAATACAAGGATATTCCATCCAAAGGCCATGGCTGGATTCAGTAGACATTTTCAAGGTGGTTCTATCTACCTTCTCTGCAAGATGCTGGTCTTTGGAGGGGTTTGGCATAATGGCATGACAGTAAGCAAACATGAGCAGCCTCCAACAGATTATATCCATGTGTGAACAGACAAAGTGTTATTTTGTGTATCTGTTATGCAGAGTACTCTCTGTCCAGTAATGCAGCATACATTGGATACAAAGTATTTAGCTCACCCAACATCCGTCATCCGACTGTACTCTGCCACAACCTCTGTCCATCTTGTTTGGACCAAACGGACCCCAGACACGGCTGTTAGCCATGATAAAGCCGCCCGAGGACCAGAAGCGGGGCTCCCTGGATTATGGTCATTTAGACTAGACACCAGACATTATGGTCATTTAGACTAGACACCAGGGACTTCGTCCAGCTTCATCCACACGTATGGACGGTCTGCCAGCCATTTAGACCAGCTAGGTAGAGGAGCACACCTCCGTCCTGCACGTAGGAGGAAAAGAGAAGAATGCTGAGGCTGAGGTGAGTGAAAAATGTATAGTTAAGTCCTGATCACGTAGGTGCCTCACCCAGATGTGCTGACATGGAGCCGTCAGGAAAATAATTTATTTGTGAAAGTTACAATTTACATAGTTAGTCAGGTTGAAAAAAGACACAAGTCCATCCAGTTCAACCGTAAAAAAATAAATAAAAAAAATAAAATAAACATATATCGTACAATCCCATATACCCAATTCTATACCCACAGTTGATCCAGAGGAAGGCAAAAAAACCCCAGAAGAGCATGATCCAATTTGCTACAGCAGGGGAAAAAATTCCTTCCTGATCCCCCGAGAGGCAATCGGATATTCCCTGGATCAACTTTACCTATAAATGTCAGTACCCAGTTATATTATGTACATTTAAGAAAGAATCCAGGCCCTTCTTAATGCAATCTACTGAGCTGGCCAGAACCACCTCTGCAGGGAGTCTATTCCACATTTTCACAGCTCTTAGGCCTCGTACACACGACCGATTTTCTCGTCGTAAAAAACACGTCGTTTTTTTCGACGAGATTCTTGTTAAGCTTGTCGATTTTCTCGTCAAGCTTTCTATGCGTACACACTGTCATTTCCCAATTTCCTTGTGGTTCTCTGCGCTCACGTCCAGCACGTACGACGGCACTATAAAGGGGAAGATCTTTTTTCTTGGCGCCACCCCTTGGGCTGCTTTTGCTGATCTCGTGTTACCGCGTGTGAAGTAAAAGTTTGGGAAGAGACGATTCGCGCTTTTCAGTCTTCGTACTTTTCAGATCGTTTTCTGCCGTTCAGTTTGTGCTTGTGGGTTCGTATCTTGACTTTCAGGGCGTCTAGGCAGGTCGTATCTGTTTTACAGTGCGTTCTTGCCTGTTCGTTTCTGAATTTCAGTTCGTTATTCATAGGCCTTGCTGTTCTAAAGTGCGTTCTGTTCTGTACGTTCTGATTAGACGACCGTTTCCTAGCCATGTCGCCTGGACGTTCTCGTCGTCGAGTTCGTGCTGTGCGTGCGCTTGGTGTTGGTCTGCTTGTTTTGGACCAAGACCAGTCCATGAATGGTGTGAGGAGGAGTTCATGGACCAAGAATTGGTTGCTCCAGCGGGACCAATTCTGCCACATGCCTCTGCTGCGGGAGATCGTCGAGAATAATCCTGAGGACTACAGGAATTTTCTGAGGATGTCTGACCCCGTTTTTCAGGAACTGTTGGCTTTGGTGTCCCCCTATATTACCAGGAAGGACACCGTTATGCGGGAAGCCATCAGTGCTGAGCAGAGGCTCATCGCCACGTTGCGTTACCTGGCGACAGGGAGAAGTCTTCAGGACTTGAAGTTCACCACAGGCATCTCCCCCCAGGCTCTGGGCCTCATAATCCCAGACACCTGTTCTGCTATTATACAAGTCCTGCAGGAGGACTATATTAGGGTAAGTTTTCTCCCTTCACATCACATTTTATGTATTACATGTATGCTAATGTATTGTATTTCTTTCATCCTTTCCTAATTACCATGATTGTAATATGCTGAGAATGTCCCCTTTGTCCCCATGCATGCTGGAAGTTTTTAAATGCCCCTTTTTTATCCTCCCTAAATATTTCCCCTCACTAACTTTTCCAGCAGGGGCGCCTGTTGCTCCAAATGTTGGGGGGTTACAACCCCAATTTCGGAAATAAACTTCCTCCTTTTTTGCTCTGTTGCCTAATAAACGCCCCCAGTTGTCCCCTCCAATGCAGCCATTTAGTCCCCTCTATTGCAGCCAGTTTCCCCCCAGCCCTGCACTTACCTTCTTGTGGTCAGCGCCATCCTTCTTCTGTCCTTGATGTCTTCTCCTTCCCTTCATGTTGCATCAGCCAATCATGTTACCATTAAACAGACTTGGTGAACATGATTGCCAGAGCTGCCTGTCAGTGTTTACACAAGGAATGCCCCCTCCTTGCGTCCCCGATTTTTCTTTGAGGAAGCCAATTACATCCCTCAGGTTGTAATTTGCAAGACTTTTTTAATACCTGTTTCTGCTCTGCAATTTTAACCCCCTAAATGACGCAATTAATCATATGTCGGTCGCTTTACAAGAGGCCATCCACCTGAATAGTGTGCGGCATAGACAATACATAGGTTCATGCAACGCATGAACCTATGTATTGTTCTGAGTGATGGGCACAGGAGAGAGGGGACAGTGCTCCAGCGCCCACTCTGGACGCACCGCCACTGCAATGCTATCCTGTGGCCAAACACATCTCCCCCCCCCCAAAATAATTTAGTAATGGCCCATCAGAGGGGGTGATGAATATGATAAATGAGCCTTCCATTATACTTTTTTTACACACCTTAATAAACGTATAATTAGATTGATGTTGGTCTCTAATTTTTTGGTCTTGAATTTGCTTGTAATGTATGCCTTTGTTTTTCTAATATTATTTCATCTTGTTTCACTCCACAGCTTCCTTCAAAGCCACAGGAATGGCAGACTGTGGCATCGGAGTTTGCCACGCGGTGGGACTTCCCCAACTGCGGTGGTGCCATAGACGGGAAGCACGTCCGCATCGTGCCGCCACCCCGTTCTGGATCCTACTACTACAACTACAAGGGGTTTCATAGCATTGTGCTGATGGCGGTGGTGTCAGCACGGTATGAATTCCTCTATGTTGATGTAGGGAAGAATGGCCGGATGTCCGATGGGGGATCCTTCATCCAGACGGAGTTTGCCCTCCGTCTCCAGAGTGACGACCTTGCATTGCCACCGGATGCAGGGAATATTGAAGGACTCCCCTTTGTTTTCTTGGCTGATGAAGCCTTCGGACTCGGACGGCATCTTATGAGGCCATTTCCACAGAGGACCCTGACCCCAGAGAAGAGTGTGTTCAATTACCGGCTGGCCAGGGCCCGAAGAGTCGTTGAAAATGCCTTCGGCATAATGGCCAGCCGGTTCCGCCTTTTTATGACTTCCATCCACTTGGCGGACTACAAAATAAACTATGTAGTGTTATGCTGCTGTGTGCTACACAATTTTCTTTGCCGCAAAGCGAATTCATATATGGCCTCAGTTTTGCCAGAGGCTGGACTTTCCCCTGCAAATCCCCTTCCGGGCCTGGAATCTGCCCGTCTTGGCTTGCCCCCCCAAAATGCCCGTGTGGTTCGGGACAAATACATGGAGTATTTCACGGGTAGGGGGGCAATTCCTATGCCAGCCTATGTCTAAGTATCCCAATAAAAATCTTGTTTAAACCTTTAATTATTTGTTCTTTCCTGTCTCCTAGTTTGTCTTTGTGCATTTGTAGTGGCAAGTGTATTTTACTTTAGTAAATAACAACCAATTTCACTATGTTACCTTACAAAAGAACCAAATAAGCTTAGAGAGTATTATAAAAAGAAGCTACACGTTGTTTGTGGTCAAATATTTTACTCTCTGCACATTTTTTTTTGTTTTACTTTGGGGTTGGCCTGACCACAACCCGTCAAATTTTGGCTTATGAAAATACAAAAATACCACTTGCATTTCTAAAATGACAACATTGGATACCTCTGAGCAATCTGAGACATTCAGTTACACAAACTATGTCTCTATGTGCCCGTCCTAATATGGGGTCCTGCCACCCCTTGCCCAGCCAAAAATTCAATATGCACACATTTTTACTTTTTTGCAAATAGGAAGTTTACAATCCTGATCCCTATTGTCAACATGTGCTATCTGCCATCAGGGGTGATCAATGGATGTGTTTTGGGGGTGCATCCCCTTCCTCAGTTCACCGACTTTTGATACGAGGAAGGGGTTGCACCCACAAAAGACGTACATGGATATCCCCTGATGGCAGATAGCACATGTTCACACACTGTGTGCATATTCAATTTTTGGCTGCTTTGTTACTCAAAAAATTAGTAAAAATATAAAAACAAACATGTAAAAACAAATGTGTTTGGATGGCTTATTGAATTCTCCCCAAAACATCGAGAATGTCTTTAAATGTTTGTTCCATCACATGGATTCTTTGTTTAATTAGGTCCAGTTCCGTGCTACATTCCATCACTTGCTGGATGAGGCGGAGGGCACTGTCAGCAGAGAACGGTGTGCTATCCTTCACAACATTTCCATCCCCTAAAAACCATAAAAAAAAATTAATAAAACTCTGCAGGCCTACCTCGCTTACCTTAAGCTGTGGTGTCAGATACTGACCTGTTGTGGTGACCAGATCCACAACGTCATCCACCTCTCCTTCCTGCACTTCTCCTTCCTCCACCTCAACTTCCTGCACATCTTTCGGTTGTGGATCTTTGGGAGTTTGGGGTTGCTTGGAAGTTGTGGGGTGCATGTGCTCCCTGGAGTGTCCTCCTCCCAGTCTTCTCTCCCCTATGAGAATAAAACCAAAGGTCTATTTATCACACTGTAAAAATCTCATTTTTAAACTTAAAACAGGCTAAATTGTTTGGAAGTGGGGTACAAGTGTGTGTTTGTGCGGAATTTAAAGAAAAAAATGCATTCTTTATGACCCCAAATATGTTTATTATTCACATTTGGATGTAATTTTTTGGACATGGAGGCACCACAAATAAACTCTGATGCACCTGTGTGGGACACCCAAAAAAGGCGGGTCTGGTGGCCCACACTATAGTGCTCCAAAGTACAGATGTGGAAGCAGCTGCTGAGTGTCCTCTCCTTTACACTGATTAAAGTTTGCATTTCATTCTCCTTACAAACACATCATCTAGACTTAAAAATTATCCACAATACTTGATCAAAAATGGCAGATGTCTAATTACTTTTGGGGGTCTTAAATAAGCCAAAACCACGGATAGTGGCCGAACGAAGTGTCGGTAACCTAACGAACGATTACTGTGCCCAACCTAGTTCAAAATAATACATTTTGGAAGGGAGTCCAATATGCTTTAAAAAAAAAAAAAGTCAGTTTCTAAAAAGATTAATAGCAGAAAGGTCGTCATTTTACTTACTTTTAGCGAGCATCCTCTTTATGCTCCTCAACTGGTCTGGCTCCCTCAGTTTGAGGTCTGACCACCTCTTTCTGAGCTGCTCATTTGAGCGTTTCACCCCGAACTTCGCCCTCAGACTCTTCACAACTTTAGTGAGGATTTTGGCCTTCCTTCTATTTGGTTTGCTATACGGCCCATGCTTGGCATCATAATCAGCCTTGACCAAGATGTCCACCATCTCCGCCATCTCCGCCAAAGACATATTCGATGCCTTGAATCTCCTCCTTGATCGTGACGTGTCCTCGGTCTCCGGGCTTGTCTCCTCGCTAGTTGCGGAATTATCAGACACCTGCTGTAACTCCGCCATATCTGTCTGCGCGCCGAAAGAGAAGGGGCGGGGAAAAGATGTTAGTTAGAACGTCATGGGCGGGCGACGTGTGCGGAGCGACGTGTTCGAATTTGGACGCATGCGTGGTGTGTATATAGCAAACACACATGTGACTATAGTACGTTCGGTGTGCGGAGAGAGGAGTTCAAGTGACGGACGTGCGAACGAAGGTATGTGATTTTGTGAGACTTGTTAAAATTGTTGGCCTATACTGTCTTGAGATTGTTGGAGGATATATATGGTGACTAGGATGTGAAGGAGGTTAGACTGTTTGCCTCACATTATTTAAATATAATTTATTTTACTTGCAGATACAATATGAATGTATTTATTAGCGACAAAGAGTTCCTGGCGGAATTTATTGACCGGGTAAGGGAGCTGCCGGCTCTGTGGGAGACCAAAAACCCCATCCATAAAAAAAAAGGGGTGAGAAAAGCAGCGCTGGAGAAGCTGCTCCCATTTGTGCATACCAAGGTGCCCACAGCCACAGCAAAACAAGTGGACACTAAAATTGGGAGCTTGAGAGGTACCTACAGGACTGAACGCTCTAAGGTGCTGGCTTCTCAGAGGTCAGGAGCAGCAGCAGATGATGTTTATGTCCCGGTTTTGTGGTACTACAGCAGGATGTCCTTCCTGGATGACCACATTGAGCCAAGGCCATCACTCTCCACTCTTCCCCCCAGACTTCCCTGCAGCCAACCTGAGCCTTCTCTGGAGCAAGAGGAGGCAGCCATCCTGGATGATCCTGATTTGGCCATCTGGAGCCAGGTATAGTATTAACTGAAAATGTAGTGGGATAAAATTAATGTTTCCCAAATATGTCAGGATGAGAAACATACATTATTTTGTATTCAACAAGTGAAATCATGATCTGTAGACATTATTCTGCACTTAATTGTGTGGTAAATAGTCAAGCTGATGTAGTGGTAAATTTAAAGCAAGGATTTATGCATTTACATTCTAATTGCTTCCATCAGGATTACAAAGTTTGATGCAAAGATTAAACCAACATATTAAACTATGTTTCTTTTTCATACACAGGATGAAATCAGCCAGGAGGAGGGTCTGGAAACTGTCAGGCAGGAGGAGGAAGGGCCCAGTGGCAGCCAGGAGGTGGCAGGGCCCAGTGGCAGCCAGGAGGTGGCAGGGCCCAGTGGCAGCCAGGAGGTGGCAGGGCCCAGTGGCAGCCAGGAGGTGGCAGGGCCCAGTGGCAGACAGGAGGTGGCAGGGCCCAGTGGCAGACAGGAGGTGGCAGGGCAAAGGAGAAGCACCAGATCCCAGGTGCCTCCCATCAGGCTTCACAAAAGAGGCAGGAGGGACAGGACCACCAGTGAGGCAGCAATGGCCCTTATTAAAGAGGCCCATGCCACCCTCAAGGAGCCCACATCCCCTGAAGAGGCCATTGCCGGCCTAGTGGAGGCTAAGTTCAAGGTGATGAGCATGGAGCAACGCCTCCTATGCGAACCCCTGCTCATCACCTTGCTCAACAAGGGGGTGATGGAGCAAATTACCCCCAATACCGCCATATGTGAGGTGGCCCAACTGACCCAACCTCAACCTCCACCTCCACCTTCCTCTTCTGCCCCACCCCCTTCTGCTACCCCTCCACCTTCTGCCCCACCCCCTTCTGCTACACCTCCACCTTCTTCTTCTGCCCCACCCCCTTCTGCTACACCTCCACCTTCTGCCCCACCCCCTTCTGCTACACCTCCACCTTCTGCCCCACCCCCTTCTGCTACACCTCCACCTTCTTCTTCTGCCCCACCCCCTTCTGCTACACCTCCACCTCCTCCTCCTGACAGGAGTACCCCTCCAGTGGGCCAGCCTCCAGCTAAACGAAGAAGGAAGGCTTCAGTAAAGGCTGCAGGGAAGGTTGCCAGGAAGAAGAGGAAGTGATGGCCTTGCTTCATTGTGGTCGCACTGGTCGGACAGAAGGCAGCCTGTTGTAGTACCACACACTTGGGACATATATCTCACCTGCTGCTGTTCCTGACCTCTGGGAGGCCAGCATCAGATTGTGTTCTGAAATGTGGGCCTTCTCAAGCTCCCAATTTTAGTGTCCACACAGGGTTGCTGTGTGCTCTGGGGTCCCTGGGATGCACAAATGGCAGCAGCTTCTCCAGCGCTGCCTTCTCTTTATTTAATTTATAAACATGAATAAATGTGTTTTTTGTTTAAGTTCATACTTGACTATGTGTATTTTTAAATAAAAAAAAACAAGCTTTGGAGTAAGCAGATACATTTGACTGACAATAAAAGGCACAGATATCACCCCCCCAAAAGAATAACTAAATCTGATTAGCTCAAAAACATGGTGTGAAATTTTAAAAATATAGATTAGAAAATTAAATGGGAGATCGCTATCAAAACATTGAGAAATTATAATTAACATCATTTTGAAAAATCTAACCATTTAAATTATTCCTAAAAACTTGCACGATATAATACACATAAATCTTATAAAGAGCAGCATGAAAAAGGTTAAAAATAAGGCATAACTCTGTGTGAATATCAGCAGCAAAAGAAGGTCTCTCGTTTTGATTAATGTAACATTCTAACGAAGAATTCAATGCAGAACATTTAAACGATGAAATATTTATGAGCGTGACGAATGTGCTCTCTCCATTATGAAGGCTTGTTTTACCAGAAGATGCGCTCCCGTCTCATAGTTGCTTGTGAGCATGCGCACTTTTGGAAGAGTCGTAAAAGCATACACACGAACCATTTTCTCGTCACAAAACAGGCCGACGAGAAACACGACGAGGAAATCTGGACTCCTGACGAGAAAATAGAGAGCAGGTTCTCTATTTTCTCGTCGAGATTCTCGTCAAGTTTCTCGTCGTAAAACCATACACACGAACGTTTTTCTAGACAAAAAAACTCTCGCGGCACTTTTCTTGACTGTTTACGACGAGAAAATCGGTCGTGTGTACGAGGCCTGACTGTGAAAAAACCTTTCCGTATTTGGAGGTGAAATCTCTTTTCCTCTAGACGCAAAGAGTGCCCCCTTGTCCTTTGTGTTGACCGTAAAGTGAATAACTGAACACCAAGTTCACTATATGGACCCCTTATATATTTGTACATGTTGATCATATCCCCCCTTAATCTCCTCTTCTCAAGAGAGAATAAATTCAGTTCCTCTAATCTCTCCTCATAGCTGAGCTCCTCCATGCCTCTTATCAGTTTGGTTGCCCTTCTCTGCACTTTCTCCAGTTCCCCAATATCCTTTTTGAGAACTGGGGCCCAAAACTGAACTGCATATTCCAGATGAGGTCTTACTAATGATTTGAACAGGGGCAAAATGATATCTCTCTCTCTGGAGACCATACCTCTCTTAATACAAGAAAGGACTTTGCTCGCTTTGGAAACCGCAGCTTGGCATTGCATGCCATTATTGAGCTTATGATCTACCAAAACCCCCAGATCCTTCTCCACTACGGATCCCCCCAGTTGTACTCCCCCTAGTATGTATGATGCATTCATATTATTAGCCCCCAAGTGCATAACTTTACATTTATCAACATTAAACCTCATCTGCCACATAGTCGCCCAATTAGACAGAGCATTGAGGTCGGCTTGTAAATTGGCGACATCCTGTAAGGACGTTATTCCACTGCATAGCTTGGTGTCATCTGCAAAGACAGAAATGTTACTTTTGATCTCAGACCCAATATCATTTATAAACATATTAAAAAGTAAGGGTCCCAGCACTGAACCTTGGGGTACACCACTGATAACCTTGGACCATTCAGAGTAAGAATCATTAACCACTACTCTCTGAATTCTGTCTTTTAGCCAGTTTTCTATCCATTTACAAACTGATATTTCCAATCCTGTAGACTTTACCTTACACATGAGCCGTGTGTGGGGAACTGTATCGAACGCTTTTGCAAGATCCAAGTATACCACGTCCACTGCCACCCCTCTGTCCAAGGTCTTACTTACCTCTTCATAAAAAGAAATCAGGTTTGTTTGACAACTTCTGTCTTTCATGAATCCATGCTGTCTGTTGCTTAAATAGTTTTTTTTCCAGCAAGAACTCATCTATGTGGTCTTTTATTAATCTCTCCAGTATTTTCCCAACTATAGAAGTTCTATAGTTACTTGGTAAACACTTAATTCCCTTTTTAAATATAGGCACCACATTGGCCCTGAGCCAATCCAGTGGTACTCTTCCTGTCATTAATGAGTCCCTAAAAATTAAATACAATGGCTTTGAAATTACAGAGCTCAATTCTTTTAGGATCCGTGGGTGTATGCCATCTGGTCCAGGTGCTTTATCCACCTTTATTCCATCTAAATATTTCTGGACCATATCACTTTTGAGCCATTGTGGATTTGGGGCTGTGTCACTACCACCCCCATTTTGGACATGAGCTCCCCCATGCTCCTTTCTATAGTACTGGTTATCGACTGAGAAGTCGGCCCAGTCCTCCAGGAACCCAAACCCCTCCTTACTACACCAGCTCTTCAGCCACTTGTTCACTTCCCTAATCTCCCTCTGCCTTTCTGGTGTGGCTCGATGTACCGGTAGTATTCCCGAGAATACTACCTTGGAGGTCCTTTTCCTCAATTTAGCTCCCAAGTCCCTAAAATCGTTCTTTAGGACACTCCATCTGCCTCTGACTTTGTCATTGGTGCCAACGTGCACCATGACAGCTGGGTCTTCCCCAGCCCCTCCCAGTAATCTGTCCACCAGATCCGTGATGTGCCGAACCCGAGCGCCCGGTAGACGACATACAGTTCGGCGCTTCAGGTCTTTGTTACAGATTGCCCTCTCTGTCCTTCTAAGAATTGAGTCCCCTACCACCAGAATCTGTCTTTCCTTTCCCTTCACTTCCCCCCCACTCTCACTGGAGGAGTTCTTCCCCTGGCAGCTAGGAGAGTCCCTCAGCTCCAGCAGTGCTGGTCCCGGACTGGTTTCACCAATGTCACTCAATGGAGCATACTTATTGGGATGCTCCAGCCCTGGATCGGCCTCCCTGGCACTTCGCCCTCTACCCTTCCTGACTGTCACCCATCTACTATTTTCTAGTGCCTGCACCTCTTTGACTCCACCCACCTCTGTGCTGGCCCCTGCCATCACCTGCCGGGTACGTATCCAGCTCTCCTTTAGTGTGGAGGGACTTCCCAGTGCTGACAGTTGCTTCCCTAGATTCAGAACCTGGGCTTCCAGGGAAACAATGTGCTTACATTTTGCACAGCAGTAATCGCCCTCGATCAGATGATCAAGGAACGCATACATGCTGCAAGATGTACACCGAGTCGCCTCGCCACACCCGCTGGGCATCGTACCTATTAATTTAATGAGGATTCGAGATTATACCCTGTCCAAATTACCTAACACTAGCTTCCTGACCCAACTATTCAACAAGACAATACACAGGTACTCAACAAGACAATACACAGGTACTCAACAAGACAATACACAGGTACTCAAAAAGACAATACACAGGTACCACGCAGACCCACGTGCACCCGCAGACCAACGGACCCGCGTGCACTCGCAGACCAGCGTGCACTCGCAGACCAACGGACCCGCGTGCACTCGCGGACCCGCGTGCACTCGCAGACCAACGGACATGCGTGCACTCACAGACCAGCGTGCACTCGCAGACCAACGGACCCGCGTGCACCCGCAGACCAACGGACCCGCGTGCACCCGCAGACCAGCGTGCACTCGCAGACCAACGGACCCGCGTGCACTCGCAGACCAGCGTGCACCCGCAGACCAACGGACCCGCGTGCACTCGCAAAACCAGCGTGCACTCGCAGACCAACGGACCCGCGTGCACTCGCAGACCAGCGTGCACTCGCAGACCAACGGACCCGCGTGCACTCGCAGACCAGCGTGCACTCGCAGACCAACGGACCCGCGTGCACTCGCAGACCAGCGTGCACCCGCAGACCAACGGACCCGCGTGCACTCGCAAAACCAGCGTGCACTCGCAGACCAACGGACCCGCGTGCACTCGCAGACCAGCGTGCACTCGCAGACCAACGGACCCGCGTGCACTCGCAGACCAGCGTGCACTCGCAGACCAGCGTGCACTCGCAGACCAACGGACCCGCGTGCACTCGCAGACCAGCGTGCACTCGCAGACCAACGGACCCGCGTGCACTCGCAGACCAGCGTGCACTCGCAGACCAACGGACCCGCGTGCACTCGCAAAACCAGCGTGCACTCGCAGACCAACGGACCCGCGTGCACTCGCAGACCAGCGTGCACTCGCAGACCAATGGACCCGCGTGCACTCGCAGACCAGCGTGTACTCGCAGACCAATGGACCCGCGTGCACTCGCAGACCAACGGACCCGCGTGCACTCGCAGACCAGCGTGCACTCGCAGACCAACGGACCCGCGTGCACTCGCAGACCAGCATGCACTCGCAGACCAACGGACCCGCGTGCACTCGCAGACCAGCGTGCACTCGCAGACCTACGTGCACCCGCAGACCAACGGACCCGCGTGCACTCGCAGACCAGCGTGCACTCGCAGACCAATGGACCCGCGTGCACTCGCAGACCAGCGTGCACTCGCAGACCTACGTGCACCTGCAGACCAGCGTGCACCTACAATACACAAGTACTAATGATCCACACACACTACTCAGACAACACCCAGGTACTCACACTACACATCTACTATGACCCCTGTTTTAAACTCTTGATTTTAACTCACCACTTAGTCCAGTTCCACTTGGACAGAGTTCCAGCAACTCAAAATGAGCAGGCTCTACAGAAGTTTATATAGGCCTCAAGCACCTGTGACCAATTAACCACTCCCCTTAATTAGTAGGCTGAAGGAAAAAAAGAGAAAAAAAAGGCTGTTTAAAATGTGCCAGAAAAAGGTGTTAAAAAGCTGCAAGGAAAAAGAGCCAAAAATAACCAAAAATGCAACCCAGCAGTCAAAAGCAGAAACTTCTTCACTCTCCACGCAAGGTCTCCTCCACTGTCTACCCTCCAACCAACAAGACTGTACCATGAGAATCAATGGCTAAAACTTGCATTGGACTATAATAGATCAGATTTTCACTTCCAAAAAATGCTCTTTAATTACAGTAGCTCTCATTTCAGTATTTACTCTAACTATTGTGAAAAAAGACACTTGAGTTAAAATTTTTGTTATTTCAGGTCTGAGCATGCTTAGTTGTCCAAAAACTGGCAATTTTTCACTTCTCAGACTTTTAAAGATATTTCAGTGTAGAAATTACTTTTTCACACAGTTTAAAAGCAGATTATCTTTAAATAATATACTGCGTATTTCAGTACAATTTAGGCAATTATATCATGCTCTAAACATTATTTCCATGTGCAATTCTCCAGCTTTTAGTAGAGTAAGGATTTGGGCGCTATTTGGATTCTGGGAGCTATAGTAAATTAGATTTTGGGAGTATTTTCTCTCCAGCGCTATAGTGAATACCGTTTTAGCGCAAATTGCCGCAATTAGCGCTAATTAGCGCAAATTCGCGGCAATTAGCGCTAAGTAGCGCAGTGGCTCTATAGTAAATTACCCCCCATATGGCTGTTATAATGTCGAGGTTATTAGAATGGGCGAATACAAACACAAAAAACAGATGAGTGAAAATGGAAGATACAATTAATACCTCACATCTACAAAAAAATATATGGATACCACAGAAATTTAGATCACTTAGCACTGACACATATTGTTGCGATTTACGCATGTATATTTACGATTCAATATCTCAAAGATATGATATGGGTTAAATAAGAGTTCTTTTGACTAGAAGTGAAAGCTTCAATATAATAAGCATTTATTACAGAATTTGTTATTAGTCTCTCTAATACACCGCAAACATTTACAGTCTTAGGCAAGGGAGTAAATATTAGTTTCAAACACAAAGTATGTAAATATTAGTATTAGGTTACAATACAGAGTATACATCACATTACAAATAGACAGACAAACATATGACAACGCAAGTATACTGTAAGTGCTGGGAGATGGTCTGATAATTACCTATAATAATGACTCCTGGGCCCAGGTCATCTCATCTCTCCCTCCCTACTGATTGGGGTGGTCCTTTTATGGAGCCCTCTCCCATTGACTAAAACAGGGCGGCTACGATTGGTTACTGTTATCTCTCTCCTCCCTCCGGCCGTTATATTAATTTCCCACACTAGCCCACTCTTTACTGGAATTTAGTGATAATTGGATTTGAAGATAAATTAATTAAACCGGAGGTCGTTAACTTCCCTTGAATGGGGCACTTAGCTATACACGGAACTAGCTAGGAAAAATTACCCCTTAAATGGATATTGGTTCGTTAACATGGGAGAATACACACGCCTTTATCTAGCTAATAAAGGCGGTGCCGCATAGATTAGAAGTTTCAGATGTGATCTCTTCCTGGCTTGTTTGCCTCGTCAGACAGGAGGACTCCTTAGCACCTTGTCACCCAGCATTCATGCATATTCAAAAGAGGACTGGTAATTAGATTTACCTCAATCCCAGCTTGTCAGCCAAGTTAACCCTTACAGACACAAATATTTCATACTACACATTCCTTATTCTAACATATATATATATATACACATCCATGTACAGATATTCCCAGTTTCCAATGGAGATTATTTATAAACATTCCTCATAAGGCAACAGATGACCCCTTGTGGCAAGTTGAGACAGATGAGACGAGGCCACACTTAAGTGAGTAATTGTTTATGTCTAAGCTCCATTAGAGTGTTACGTTTCTCCCTCTGCCATCTTAGAAGTCGGCCAAGATATATCACCATGCCCGTCATGAATATCAGTACCCCACATTGCAATATGAGAAGACCTTTTATTCCCATTTCCACTCAGGTCCTAGTTGTGACTTAGCTAAAATCCCCATCATGTTAAAGTTCATTCAACCTTTTCCCTGTTTTCACCATATCATTACTAATTTGAATTATATGGGTATCCTTCCTTGCAAGCAGATTGTGAAGGTTTACTGACAGAGTATCAATTTTTACATCAAAATGGGGTATGTATGTGATAGGATCTGGGACATCAGGGGTACTCTCAATGATATAGTCTTCTGTTAACACTGGTATGGGGGTTACTACAGTTTCCCCAATAGTAGTGTACTCATGTGGAATGAAGCAAAAATTTGGATAGGGTATTGGACACGACTGACCCCCATAGAGAAATGTCTGGTGATTGGTAACGACACAGTACAGTCCATCCATGTGGTAGGTGACCCTTGTGCTTGGTGTTCTCCATTTTGACAACTTCACTGGGCAGTTAGCTTCCATCTCACTTGGACTGGTTCCTTGAGGTGGTTGGCGTGGACTTTCCAGTTGGGGGTCCCTTGCTACTTTGGCTGTGGGAACCGGGTCATTGCTTAGATCACAGACTGGAGTGTCAATTTCAAACACATCACAACGGCATAAGTATCTATTGTCTTTGACAGTGCAGCAGGCAGTGTGTGGTGCTTTCCATCGCCCTTGAACTTGAATGAGCATTTCGGGGAGGTGCAACCTTTCCTTGTACATGTCATTTTCGAGGTATCCGAGGGAGTGTATGGACGCCATCGTGTTAAAGTAGTCATCTTGTGGATGGAACACGGGCAGCGACATTGTGAAGGACACGTACAGTAGGTCGCGGTAAGTGCACAGTGACTGGCTCTTCTTGCAAGCAAATGGCCCTCTATTTGGGTGTGGTGTCACTATCCCTATATTTCGAATTGTGGAAACCGGCAAAGGTGTCAGACTTGCACGTACCTGATCAATGAGTCCGATGGAGCAGAGGAAGGTCCCCCGTATGGATCCGACTCGTGGCCCCTGGTAGAGCAAACAGGAGGCACGGGAGTACAGAAGGGTAAGAGAGCCTGGTAAGTAGTTGCTGGAAGGTGGCTCAGACTCCGGATACAGAAGCAGGGATGAGCCACACAAGCTGCAGGCAGGCAGGTAGGTATACTGAGGAGAGCGGCTGGGTAGGTGCTGAGGAGAATAGTCAAATGACAGGCAAGGTTGGCAATGGTCAGGCAACGAGGTACAGATGGGCAGGCAGGTTCAGGGTCAAGACAGGCCGAGGTCAGATGCTGGCGGAGGGCAGGAGAAGTCCAAGTAACAAGCCGGGTGGTCAGGAGATCAGGTTTCAGGCAATCAGCAGGGGCAGGATACACAGGGGACTGTACATTAGACAGCACCGGTCTGAAGTGTTCCAGAGGTTTAAATGGGCTGTTTGGCGTGCATCGGCGCGCGCACACATGCACCCACGCGCACAGGCACACCATCGCGCACAGGCGCGCGCGCCCGTAGTCCGGGACGTGAACCAGCGCGCACAGGAACATGCACAACATCAGCGCGCATCGGCGCGCGAGAGCACGCACCAAAGCAACGACTAACACGTCCGGCAAGGTGAATTCTCTGACAGTGCCCCCCTTAAGGGCAGCCTCTGGATGCCCAATTGAGTGATTTTCGCGGCATGTGATCTTTTGAAAGCTTGCATAAGTTCTTCCGCATGTATACTGCTTCTGGGCTCCCAGGAATTATCTTCTGGTCCATAACCTCTCCATTTTATTAAATATTGGATCTGGTTGTGTCTCTTCCTACAGTCCAGGATTGCCTCCACCTCAAATTCCTCCTCATTGTCAATCATAACGGGCTCTGGTGGGCCGGTGTTACGGCCAGTGAAGGGGTTAGGGACAACCGGCTTTAACAGTGTCACGTGAAAAACTGGATGGACCTTCAGGGTGTTAGGTAAGTCGAGCTCATATGCCACATTGTTGATCCTCCTCTTTACAGAGAATGGTCCCATGAATTTAGGACCCAGCTTCCTTGATGAACAGGCCATTTTTAAGTTGGTTGTGGATAACCACACCTGGTTGCCAGGCTCCAGGGTGAGTTCCCCTCTCCTTTTCCTGTCAAACATCCTTTTGTTGTAATCCTGGGTCTTGGACATGGTTTCCTGTAGAAGCTTGTTATTGGAGATGAAAAAGTCCATTGTTTCAGACACCGCAGGGATGGTACATTCGGGTATGGTGCTAGGTAAAAAGGATGGATGGAAACCGTAGTTGGCAAAGAACGGGGTTTGTTTAATGGCAGAGTGCAGGGAATTATTGTATGCAAATTCAGCAATGGGTAATAGAGAGACCCAATCATCCTGAGAAAAGGAAGAGAAGCACCGGAGGTATTGTTCCAAAGTCTGGTTGGTTCTCTCCGTTTGACCATTCGTCTGAGGATGATAAGCAGATGAAAATGCCAACTCGATCTCAAGAGAACCACAAAGAGCCTTCCAAAATCTGGAGGTGAACTGGACACCTCGGTCCAAAACAATACTTGCTGGAACTCCATGGAGCCTCACTACCTCCTTGATAAAGACCTTCGCAGTCTCCATGGCCGAAGGTGTGCCTTTCATAGGCAAGAAGTGAGCCATTTTGGATAGGTGGCTTTGATAAAGAAGTTTTACACTTCGAAACGCGTCAGCCGATAGTGCGCCCCGTCACGGTCTCCTTGATTGGTCGAAGTGTGGTTTGGGTTCACATGCTGCAGCTTCCAAGGCACTGTTTGTACAATGCGAACTTTTGTACTCGTTTTGTGAGTACCTTTCTATTGCTTTCATTTTAAATAAATTATCCTAAACGATATCACACCAGGCTGGTGCGCCCTTGTCTTTTCTCTTTTTCATTTGCTACTAGGACGCCCCTATCCACAAGGGGCAGCAAGGCCGGTGCTTTCGTTGTAGATCACTGAATGGTTGATGGTCATCTCGTGCGCAGGATTGTTTGTTGTTTTCTGCTACTTTAAAAAGCCATTTTGGATAGCCTGTCGATGACAACAAAAACAGTGGAGAATCTTTCGGACAGAGGGAGTTCCACAATGAAGTCCATCGATACCATCTTCCAGGGTCTTTCAGGGACAGGTAAGGGTCTTAATAGTCCCCAGGCCTTCATCCGGCTATTCTTGTTCCGGGAGCAAATGTTGCATGAATCCACGTAGGTCTTGCAGTCGCTACCCAGCTGCGGCCACCAGAATGTGTGCTTGATTAGTTCGGCCGTCTTCAGGGTACCGAAATGTCCGGCCAATTTATTATGGAAGTTCCAGGACTGTTACCCGTAGATTCTCCGGGATCATGATTTTACCCTCGTGCCTGATCAGACCATCTTGTGCCCTGACACAGTTCTCCGGGAGAGGGGTCAAGTCCGGTTTAATGTTTTTGGAACCGGGTCTGTAAGTGATGTGGAACAGAAATCTTGAGAAAAAAAGTGCCCACCTTGCCTGCCTTGGTTTCAACCTCTTAGCTGTTCTCAGGTACTCCAAATTCTTGTGGTCCGTGTAGACCAGAATAGGGTGTGCAGCCCCCTCAAGCAGATAATGCCACTCTTCTAACGCGGCCTTGATAGCCAGGAGTTCCCGATCTCCCACGTCGTATTTCCGTTCTGCAGTGGAAAGCTTGCGAGAGAAGAAGGCCACAGGAAAGAGTAGGGCTTTGGCCCCCTATCGCTGGGAAAGCACAGCCCCCACTGTGGTTTCGGAAGCGTCCACCTCCAGGACAAAGGGTAATGCGGGTCAGGGTGTTTCAGGATGGAAGCAGAGACAAATAATTCCTTCAACTTTTCAAAGGCAGATTGAGCTCTAGGGGACCAAGAGAATCGAGTTCCTTGTTTGGTCAATTTGGTAAGGGGAGCGACTATTGCAGAGAAACTCCTGATAAACTTCCGATAAAAGTTAGAAAATCCGATGAAGCGCTGGACCCCTATTTTATCTGTGGGAGCAGGCCAGTCCAGGATAGCAGACACCTTCTGAGGGTCCATTTTGATGCCCTCAACAGAAATGATTAACCCGAGAAACTGGATGCTTTGACGTTCGAACTCACACTTCTCCGGCTTGGTGTAAATTCCATGTTGTCTGAGCCGAACAAGAACATTTCGGACGTGCCTGCGATGGTCGTCTACTGAAGAGGAGAAGATTAAGATGTCATCCAGGTATACTGTGACATATAAGTCCAGGTAATCGTGAAAAATGTCATTGACAAAATGTTGGAAAGTAGCCGGAGCATTACACAGTCCAAACGGCATAACTAGGTACTCATAGTGCCCGAATCGAGTACGGAAGGCTGTTTTCCATTCGTCACCTTCTCGAATGCGGATCAGATTGTAAGCCCCTCGGAGGTCAAGTTTGGTGAAGAGGACCGCAGTTCCCAGCCTCTGGAAGAGTTCCCGCACGAGAGGTAACGGGTAACGTTTTTTTATAATAATTTTGTTCAACTCCCGATAATCAATACAGCAGCTCAGGGAGTGGTCCTTTTTTTCAACAAAAAAGATGCCCGCACCAGCAGGCGAGGTAGAAGGGCGGATAAACCCCTTTTTCAGGTTGTCGTCAATGTAAACTTTTAGAGTGCCCAATTCCTGCTCGGTCAACAGGAAGATTCTCCCAAAAGGTACTTCAGTCCCAGGTAAAAGTTCTATAGGGCAGTCATACGGTCTGTGAGGAGGAAGGGTTTCTGCCCCCTTCTTACTGAACACATCAAGGAAGTCGTGATAGGGTTCAGGGATGGTTTTTTGAAGATCAGGGTCTATATCCAGACAGAGCAGATGAGGAGGGTTAGTTGAGGCCTGTTGCAAGCAGTGTTGCTGGCAATAGTCTGAGAGGAATTTGACCCTCCCCGTAGTCCAGGCAATACTGGGGTTATGGGCTTGCAGCCACGGCATCCCTAAAATGATAGGGAACAACGGTGAGGAGATGGCATCCAGACTTAGGAGCTCCTGGTGGTGTGTTGCCATGGAAGCCAACAAGGGAACAGTTTCCTGGGTAACAGGACCGGATTTGATGATGGAACCATCAGCGAGGTGCACTGCAAGTCCCCGGGATTTCGGTTGAAGAGGAATGTGGTGGTCGGCAGCAAATGTCAAATCAATAAAGCAGCTGCATGCTCCAGAGTCAATTATGGCGGACACTGGGATTGCGGTAGTCCTTCCGGGGAGCTGTAATGAGATGGAGAGAGCTAGGTGAGCAGTTGGGTTAGGTAACAGAGAGGCACAAGTTGAAGAAACAGGCAGGCACTTACGCATCTTGGCTGGGCAGGTCCTTACGTAGTGTCCTGGTTCGCCACAGTACATACAAAGGTTGTTGCTTCGCCTGTGCTGGCGTTCTTCCGGAGAGAGAGAGGGGCGAAGCAGGCCCAGTTGCATGGGTTCCGAAGCATCTAGAGCCAGAGACAGAGGGGCCGGCGGTGCCAGACTGACCGGGTTGGGGACCTTAGGGAGCAACCAGGTGGGTCGAAATTGGCTGGAGGCTCTTTCGGAGCGGCGCTCTCTCAGGCGCCGGTCGATCTGGATTGACAGGTCAATTCGTTTGTCCAAGGTTTGGGGAACCCCGACACGTGCTACCTCATCCTTGAGCTGGTCCGACAAGCCCATCCGGAATTGATAGCGCAAGGCAGCGTCGTTCCATTCGGTGTCAGAGCTCCACCGTTTAAACTCAGCGGCATAATCCTCAGCCGCTCTGTGGCCCTGCAGGAGGGAATGGAGAACAGATTCTGCTGTGGCAGCCTGTTGCGGATCCTCGTAAAGTTGGGACATAGCGGCAAAGAAGGTAGCAAGGGTCTCCAAGGAGGCATCCTTTTGCTCCAGGAGGCGGTGGGCCCAGGCCTGTGGTTCGCCGGTCAGTAGAGAGATGACGAAGCCCACCCTGGTTGCCTCCAAAGAAAAGGTGCGAGGTTGCAGGGCAAAGAAAAGTTCGCAGGCGTTGCGGAAGGAACGATATTTGCTGCGTTCGCCCGCAAACTTCTCAGGTGTAGGGACCCTGGGTTCCGGAGGAAGCATCACGACAGAAGGTGTAGCTGAGTATACAGTGGACATGGCACCTTGTGAGCTGGCAGGTGTGGACAGGACATGAACTCTCTCTTCCAATCTTGTATAACCGGCTTGGAGGTCTTTCACAGCTTGCGTCAAACCGTTCAGATGTCTGCACAGTTCCTCCATGGGATCCCTTTTCTGCTCGGACTCGGACATGGCTGTCTGATACTGTCAGACTTGCACGTACCTGATCAACGAGTCCGATGGAGCAGAGGAAGGTCCCCCGTACGGATCCGACTCGCGGCCCCTGGTAGAGCAAACAGGAGGCACGGGAGTACGGAAGGGTAAGAGAGCCTGGTAAGTAGTTGCTGGAAGGCAGCTCAGAATCTGGATACAGAAGCAGGGATGAGCCACGCAAGCTGCAGGCAGGCAGGCAGGTATACTGAGGAGAGCGGCTGGGAAGGTGCTGAGGAGAATAGTCAAATGACAGGCAAGGTTGGCAACGGTCAGGCAACGAGGTACAGAGGGGCAGGCAGGTTCAGGGTCAAGACAGGCCGAGGTCAGATGCTGGCGGTGGGCAGGAGAAGTCCAAGTAACAAGCGGGGTAGTCAGGAGATCAGGTTTCAGGCAATCAGCAGGGGCAGGATACACAGGGGACTGTAGATCAGACATCAACGGTCTGAAGTGTTCCAGAGGTTTAAATGGGCTGTTTGGCACGCATCGGCGTGCGCATCGGCGCACACGCGCGCGCACATGCACCCGCGCGCACAGGCACACCATTGCGCACAGGCGCGCGCACCCGTAATCCGGGACGTGAACCAGCGCGCACAGGAACATGCACAACATCAGCGCGCGAGCGCGCACCAAAGCGACGACCAACACGTCCGGCAAGGTGAGTTCTCTGACAAAAGGTTTGCACTTGTCTCCAGAATGTACATTCATTCCACCACTAGTATTAGTGTGAGGACAATACCACTGGGTAAGGTCTGTATCTTTTAATATATCAGGGATTTTACCGGCTTGAATATCTCGGATGACATTGGTGACCTTTGTTAAAATAAAATTTCCATACGCAGTACATATTACCTCTTTGCCCATACCATCCTCTCTAGCTTTCTGATTATTTATATTTATGATTTTGTTTATTTTCTGTTGTGTCTTTTCAAACAACTGGGCAATGTCTTTCATGTTATAAACCGTAAACCTTTCCTCCTCTGCAAGCCCCTCAACACCCTGCAGAACTGGTTTCAGCACTTGCGACCCTCTTTCTATTCGAAATTTCCGATATGCCTGCGAATCGCTGACAAATCGGCTCTGTTCCAAATTGACATGCCAGATCCAAAAAGTCCTGGGATGGATGCAAGTATGCTGTTCAAACCCTTTAACTTTCTGGATCTGAAAATGCACCTGTAGGGAGGGAGGTTTGGTTCTGCAAATGGATCCTGAGTTCGGCTCGCATGGGAGGCAATCAAATCTACTAGCAAGGAAGAGTAGAACAAAGAAACATTTGTCCGGGCACATGAACCTAATTCGGCCATGTTCCACTGGGACAAATTAAGTACCACCGGCACATGAATGAATTTAACGTTATTAAACAATATTCCAGGGATTGAGGTTGCCGTTAGGCCACTAGGTGGTCCCTCTTGCAGTGATGGGCATTCCAAGGATGTTGGTTCGTAATAGGGGATTGCAACTGTATTTTTGGGCAAAGTTGTAGGAGCAGGGGTGTTAGCCTTTGGGGACACATGCAGTGTAATTTGTCCTGGGACATACTGAAGAGTGGATGCATGAGTGTTGCTGGACAAGGGGATGGAGATAACAAAAGAATATTTCCACTCAACCGTGTCTCTTGAATCAATAAAGATCCGTTCTGAAAACTCATGACTCTATCCTGGTAGTCCGTGACATTCCCAGCAACTCCATTACTACAGACTAGATGATTATCAATGGGACTCCACCAATAAACTTGCTTCCCCACATTTCCTACAATGGCCACAGGCAATAAGATGGATTCCCCCTCTAGGCAGTAGTCCGGATTCTGGTCAATGATCACGCTGATGAGCGGTCCAGTCTCCTCTCCCTTGGTATGTCCGATCAGATGGAGCAGGATAACAATCCACATTGACTTCATGGCTCTAAGAGCAAAGAAAGCAGAACATGTTAGTTGATTTCTTTGGCTCCATGGAACTGTTTCAGTTGGTTCGCATGAACCCATTTATCTTGTGTCTTTTTGCCCGCCTCTATTCTGATCTTATATACAGAAGGACTTAGTTTGTCAATAATGGAGAATGGGCCTCTCCATTTTTGACTTAAACTGTTATCCAGGGGACGTAGCTCCAAGAACATAACTCGGTCTCCTATGGTCCAAGTGCATTCTCGAACCCCTTTGTCAAAATATGCCTTGGCTTTCTTTTTATTTTTACCCATTTGAGCTGCTGCAAATACATGGATCTCTTTTATAGCTTTTTGGAGTTTAAGGAGATATTGGTCCATTGAAAGTCTGTCTATGGTAGGGGTATGCATCTCTAGCCAGAGATGTTCAGGGAGTCTCATCTGTCTACCTGTCAGCACTTAAAAGGGTGTCAACCGGGTAGCATATGAGGGGGTTGCTCGGAAGGCCATGGCCAGTAATGGCAACAGATTATCCCAGTTCTTACCATTGATGTGGACAATTTTTTTTAGCATTGTCTTAATCTGCCGATTGGCTCTTTCAACCTGACCTGAAGATTCTGGGTGATATGGAATGTGGAATTTTTGCTCCACCCCTAACATCTCTAGGCATGTTTTTACCACTTTTCCCATAAAATGGGTCCCCTGATCTGACTCTATTGATGATGGGAGCCCCCATCTACTGAACACCTGTTCAACCAAAATCTTAGCAGTACTCTGTGCAGTGTTACTTTTGGTTGGGAAGATCTCTACCCATTTAGAAAACAGATCTGTGACTACCAAGATGTATCTGTTGTTTCTAGAAGTGACTGGCAAGGGTCCCATGTAATCCATTTGTAAGGCATTCCATGGCCCTTCTTTCAGTCGTATTCTTAAAGAGGAATTGATCTTCCTTGGTGCGGGGTTAACCTATGCACAGACAATACAATTGTCACAATACTGCTTTACATCTGTCATCATGGAAGGCCACCAACCTACGTTCTTGAGCCGCTCACCTGTTTTCTCTGACCCTTTATGACCCCCAGTAGGCAGGTCATGAACAAAGTAAATCATTTCATTTTGGTATTTTTCAGGAACCACCCAAGTTACTTCATCTCCATGATGCAACAATACCTTTTTATCTTCTGATAATGTGAGGTGTCTTATGTACTTTGCCAGAGTATTCCACTCCGAAAGTTCCCCAAACTCATTTTGCAGTTTTTGCATGATTTCCTTAATGTTGTCATCCTGCCTTTGTATGTCCGAAATATCCAGAACTTCTATGCAGGATTTTGTGAGGGCACAAACGATGGGGCACAACACAGGGTCTGGTAAATTTAAAGGAATTTCCCAGATCTCCCCCCCTTGTGCTCCTTGTTTGTCCAAGCAATCCGCTACCTCATTTTGTTCCCAGTATGGGGCAGTGCCTGAATGACCTTTTACTTTGCACACCCATGGTTTGACTGGCAACTTTTGCACCAATGTTACAATATATTTTAACAGGGATACATGTTTAAGTGGAGACCCATCTGAGGACATGTACTGGTGGGTGTGCCAGAAGGGCAGAAATTCTGTAAAGAGCATTACAGACCCACGCAGAATCTGAGTATAAAACAATTTCTTGGTCCCTTTTCATCAGTTCTAGGGCATGAGCAATCGCAGCCATCTCAGCGAATTGTGCTGATTTGACTTGATATGACCGAAAGATTGATGTTTGGGTTTTTGTATGTGGATTGATAATGTATATTCCAAATCCTGCATGTGGGGATCCCTCCACGTAAAAACATGAAGAATTGTTGCGCAGCTGATTGTGGGGTGATATCACATTCATGTGGTATTCCTTGGTAAAGGAGGCCATGGGCCCTAGTGGAAGGATTATTTGTGTGTTTGACTTTAATGTCTCGATCTTGGAGCAACAGAGCCCAATGGGCCAGTCTGGCATTGGATACATTGCCATCCTTCACTCTGTCTGTGAGTAAAAATTTAGTTGGAGTGTGTGTTTTGTGGAGTATGACTGGGTTAAGTCCTATGATGTATGTGTATTATTTCACTGCCCAAAACGTGACAAGAAGGTGTTTTTCACATAGAGAGTACCGTACTTCATTTCCACAGGAGATAATAGTTTAGAAGTATAGGATATGGGTCTCTGTTGCCCATGGATTTCCTGTGACAGAACAGCTGACATGGCTGTCTCTGATATGGCAGTCTCAATGTGAAAGGGCAGTTGGTACTCTGGGTTGGCTAACGCTGGCGCTTGCGCTAAAGCATCTTTAAGCTCCTGCACTGCATTGGTGTGTTGCTCAGTCCAGTGCCATTGGGTATCCTTTTTCAATAAATCATTCAGTGGTGCAAAATCAGGGACGAACGCCCGTGAATAATTTACCAATCCTAGGAAAGATCTCAGAGTAGGAATACTCACTGGCAGAGGTAATTGTAGAATGGTTTTTACCTTCTCAGTTGCTATCTTATGACCGTTTGCTGTCACTGTAATCCCAAGGAAAGACACAGATTCCTGCAAGAAATGTGCCTTAATGGGATTACACTTCAGTCCCGCCTCTCCTAGGATCCGTAGGAGTTCCTCCAATAGCCACAAATGCCGTCTTTGTCATCCGTGGCTATAAGTAGATCGTCTACGTACTGAAAAAGATTCTTTGGGGAAGAAAAATCAGTTAGAATATCTCTCATGGTTGCATGAAATAATGTAGGAGAGTTATGAAATCCTTGAGGGACAGAATTAAAGGTATACTGTTTTCCCAGAAACGTAAATGCAAATTTGTATTGACATTCCTCTGACAGGGGTAAAGACCAAAACCTGTTACTTATATCCAGCACCGTGAAGTATTTGTGTTTGGGATTCAACATGCTCAAGACATCCGGGACAGATGCAACTGTGGGGGCGCAATTTTTTGTAACACTGTTCAATTTGCAGTAATCAATTGTTAATCTCCACGAATTGTCAGTACTTTTGCGAATCGGCCATATTGGCGCATTTGTTGTGGATACACATGGCCTGGTGACCTTTTGGTCAAGCAATGACTCTATGGTTTCCTGTATGTAACTGATAGCTTCCTGTGGGAAGGGGTATTGTTTTTGCGGAACTGGGTCTGGGCCACTGATGTGTATTACCGTATTTACCTTTCCACAGTCATGTTTATGTGTTGCAAAGGATCCCTGATGTCTTTCTATCACAGGCTGCAGAAGCTGATGTTCTGGGTGATCTTTAATGATCTCCAGTATGTCATATTTTGAATCATTGCGTTTGATGGCTGCAATTGTGTGAGAATCAGGTATCACTATGGTGCTAGCCTGATCATTTGGAACCCCTTGCCATAGTAAAAGGTTGGTCAGATCTAACATGCATCCATTGGGAATTAAGAAGTCTGAACACAGCAGGCTGGTTTCATTTGGCAAACACATTAATGCTAATGGCTGTTTTAGGGATAGCTCACCAATTTGGATTGTCAGTGGCTTGGACAAGGCAGACTCAACATTATGTCCAGCAAAGCTCTGTAGATTCAACGGCTTTCCTGAAGATAATGATGAGTTTAAGGGATCTTTGTCATGCAGAATTGAAATTGCGGCCCCAGTGTCTAGGAGCATAGTACATTGACGGCCCCTAATCAATGCTGACACTATAGGGCGCCCACACCTATCCAGAGAAATGAGTGCTAAAATTTTGGGGCCTTGTAGTTGTCACCATTGAATGCGGTCAGCCTCTGTCTGGGAAGCTACCTGTCCTTCCTTTCTCGGGCCTACTTGCAAGGCCTGTAATTGTTGTCGTAACTCTGCATATGTCGGAGCTCTTTGTGTCTCACTGATATGCTTGCCCTCTGATGGGTGGTTATGAAAGTTTCCTCTGCCTCTATAACCTGACTTCCCCCTATATCCCCTCCCTCTCCCTTGTGAACTTTTGTCCCAGTTAGGGTTGTATGGAGGATTGGATTTTTCTGGGGAGTGGGGGCCTTCTACGGTAATAGTTCTGCATTGTAATGCAGCCACCTTCCTAAACACCTGTTTCTCTTCTTTTTCTTTAAGCCTGTGCTGTTTATATGCTTGGATGGCATGGAATGATCTGTGTATTAATCCTATTACTTCGTCATAGCTGTGTTTTCTTGGATCTATCAAATGCTCACATTTTATTCTAATAGCTGGATGGGCATTGTGGACCAAAAGATTTTTATACTCCATGTCCTCCCGAGTGGACCTCCCATTGTTAGTGTTGTATGCTGCCTACAATCTATTGGCATAAACTAACGGGTTTTCTTCATTATTTTGTTTAATTTCATAGGCCACCATCAAACCTATAGCTGAGGGGTTTATAACCTTTTGCAATTCTGCCACGGTTACCTTGTAGCTCCCTTTGCCTTCCTTAACCACCTCCCTACCGTGCACGAAAATCCCCTTCCTGCCCAAGCCATTTTTCAGCTTTCAGCGCTATCACATTTTGAATGACAATTGCGCGGTCGTGCGATGTGGCTCCCAAACAAAATTTGCGTCCTTTTTTTCCCACAAATAGAGCTTTCTTTTGGTGGTATTTGATCACCTCTGCGGTTTTTATTTTTTGCGCTATAAACAAAAGAAGAGCGTCCAGTTTGGAAAAAAAAACCACTATTTTTTACTTTTTGCTATAATAAATACCCATTTTTTTTTTTCAATTAAAATTTTCCTCAGTTTAGGTCGATACGTATTCTTCTACATATTTTTGGTACAAAAAAAATCGCAATAAGCGCGTATTGATTGGTTTGCGCAAAAGTTATAGCGTCTACAAAATAGGGGATAGATTTATAGTATTTTTTTTTTTTTATTAGTAATGCCGGCGATCTGCGATTTTTATTGTGACTGCGATATTGCGGCGGACACATCGGACACTTTTGACACATTTTTGGGACCATTCACATTTATACAGCGATCCCTGCTATAAAAATGCATTGATTACTGTATAAATGTGACTGTCAGGGAAGGGGTTAACCACTAGGGGGCAGGAAGGGGTTAAATATGTTCCCTCAATGTGTTCTAACTGTGGGGGGAGGGGACTGACTGGGGGAGGTGACCGATGGTTGTCCCTATGTACAAGGGACACACCATCGGTCCCCTCTCCCTCACAGGACGTGGATCTGTGTGTTTACACACACAGATCCACTTTCCTGTTTGATTCCCGGGCAATCGCGGGTGCCCGGCAGCAATCGCGGCCGCCAGGGCACGCGCATCGGGTCCTTGGGAACGGTGGGCGGGGGACAAGTGGTTAATTTGATCTGGGATTGCATTCCAGGTGTGGGCGTCAAGGGTTAATTGTAACACCTTAACAAGGTCACTAGGACTTCTCACACCTAAGAGCTCACACCTCTGTTGTACATTGGTTGCATGTGAAGTAATGTGTTCACTAGATTTAATTTTACCAATGAAATCAGCGACACTCATAAGGGTTTTTACAGGTTGAGATGGATATACATTGGACATCGCTTGATTTCCTTCACTATCAAACCCCAAAAATGTTTGATTTCCTTCAGTAGAGGAGGAGATCTGGGTCCTACCCATGATGGGGAACTTGTCATGCTCCTCATTTGTGGATAGCTGGTCCCCATTGTCTGGCGGGTCTATGACAATGGTGCAGTCTCGATTTTCCTGTGGCTGTGCGATTTCTCCCATAGCCACAGGAAGAGTAGAATTAAGATCTATATCTTCCTCTCCCCAATACTCTTCATATTCCTCAGTGTCCCCAATTTCATAGGCTCAAGTAGGTGCCGTAGGCTTACCATGTTCGCATCTGTTGGCCACAGCTGCCTGTCCTTTAAGGATTGAAATTGTTTGTAGCAACTCTGACTCTATTTGCGTGCACTGTGTGTGATCTATCAATTTTCCTTTTTTAGATTCATGTAAATGATCTTGGAGCACTTTGTATGCACTAGTTATGTGGTCCAGTTCAGTCTCCACTTTAGTTAGCATGCTTTTATATTGTACCACGTCTTTTTGGGCCAATTTGTAATTTTTACCATTTTCCTCCTGTGAGGCATTAACTATTTGATTAAGGGTAGTTAAGGTTTGTACTTGGCTTTGTAAACCTGTATTCTCTTTTTCCCTGTCAGAAATTTTAATATTTTTATTATAGACTGTATCTTCAAATTTCTGTATTTTAGCATTCATAGCCATGCATGCAGCATACATGCCGGCAAAGGCTAGACTTTTAAGCTTTTTGTTCTTTTTGATTGTTTTTGCTTGTTCTTCAAATAAGTCCTGGACATAACTCCAAAGAGATTCTTGTAATTTAGCATCATAGGCAAATTCATTGCTTTTATGTTTAAGAGTATAAGTTGCTCCAAAACTTTCTAGACAGGTCATTGCAGCCATTGCGATAGTATGCACAATTTGTGAGCTAAATTAAATTAATTGTTCCCTTATACTATAAAGTCACTTGTGATTACAGTAGAAGGGAGAAAGAAAAGGAAGCAAAAAAAAAAAAAAAAAATAGGAACTCAAATGAAATAAAATGCAGAAAATACAGTAAAAATAAAACAATATTTTTCAGCTCTCAATAAAACAATCTTTTAGATTAGTGGGGAAAACTAATTATACTAACAATAGCATTTAGCCTATCTTGTCTGAGCCTACACAATAGACCAAGGGACAATAGAAGCCCCCCAGGGATCAATTAGAATGAATACCTGTAATCTGATAATAGGAATGTCAACACGTGTTTACACTACTATTTGTAACACTCAATTCAGTAAAAACCAAAAAAAAAAAAATGTTCAATGCACCTTATTTTACACTACTAATAATCTTTCTCAGATATTAGTTTCAGTAGCAGGACTTCCACAGACTTGTACTTTAACTGACACCAATGAGAATATTACTGCTTTTAACTTCTCACGGTTAAAAAAAAAGGTACAATAAAAACCAAAAACAAAAATAAAAGTAAAATAAAAATAAATCTCTTGTAGGTTATTTGCAATGTCCTAACTATTTAAATAACAAGCCCTGTTGAGCCTGTTTCAACCTACACACACCAGAACACAAGCACGTGTCTGTGTCTTAAACAAAAATAAATAAATTAATAAAGGCTAAACCTAGGCCAGGTTACCAAAAAAATTATGATAAAAAGAATTATTGATATAAAAAAAATCAATAAAAAAAAATTAATAAATTGCAAAAAAAAAGTAAATACAATTTTTTTTTTTCACAAAACCAAGGACCACTATTTCAGTGTCCTCCTTCCAATAAAACAACAAAAAATCAAAACAAATTATATATTTTTTTTTTCGCTCTGTAAATTTTTTTTATTTTTTTTTTCACAAAACCAAGGACCACTATTTAAGTGTCTCAATAAAACAACAACAATTAAAATAAAAAATTTCCCATTCTGTACCTCCTCCCCATTAAATTGACCGGTTATAATGGTACATCCAAAGTACTTTTATCAATTATGATTTTGGGATAAAAATAAAAAATAAATAAAAATAAAACAATATCCTGTGGTGTATATTCTCTCCTTGGAGGTAATACCCACTAATAAAACAAAAATATTTACCTATATTTTTCCCTAGATAGATTGGATAAGCTGACTCAGCTTAAATTCCTCCTAATAACCTTAATCTCTAATATACAGATTTTGTTATTATATTAAATGCTTTCAGTCCTGTACTTATCTTCGTGGGTCGCCACTGTTTCGATTTACGCCTGTATATTTACGATTCAATATCTCAAAGATATGATATGGGTTAAATAAGAGTTCTTTTGACTAGAAGTGAAAGCTTCAATATAATAAGCATTTATTAGAGAATTTGTTATTAGTCTATCTAGTTTCAAACACAAAGTATGTAAATATTAGTATTAGTTTACAATACAGAGTATATACATCACATTACAAATAGACAGACAAACATATGACAACGCAAGTATACTGTAAGTGCTGGGAGATGGTCTGATAATTACCTATAATAATGACTCCTGGGCCCAGGTCATCTCATCTCTCCCTCTCTACTGATTGGGGTGGTACTTTTATGGAGCCCTCTCCCATTGACTAAAACAGGGCGGCTACGATTGGTTACTGTTATCTCTCTCCTCCCTCCGGCCGTTATATTAATTTCCCACACTAGCCCACTCTTTACTGGAATTTAGTGATAATTGGATTTGAAGATAAATTAATTAAACCGGAGGTCATTAACTTCCCTTGAATGGGGCACTTAGCTATACATGTAACTAGCTAGGAAAAATTACCCCTTAAATGGATATTGGTTCGTTAACATGGAAGAATACACACGCCTTTATCTAGATAATAAAGGCGGTGCAGCATAGATTAGAAGTTTCAGATGTGATCTCCTCCTGGCTTGTTTGCCTCGTTAGACAGGAGGACTCCTTAGCACCTTGTCACCCTGCATTCATGCATATTCAAAAGAGGACTGGTAATTAGATTTACCTCAATCCCAGCTTGTCAGCCAAGTTAACCCTTACACAATATTTCATACTACACATTCCTTATTCTAACGTGTATATATATATATATATATATATATATATATATATATATATATATATATATATATATCTATGTACAGATATTCCCAGTTTCCAATGGAGATTATTCATAAACATTCCTCATAAGGCAACACATATGATTTAACTAAAATTGTATTTAAAGTTTGGGACTCATTATATCGAAAAGAAAAATGGGAATATAACTCCCCACTAATTGCATTATCATGCACAATTTTTTTTTTTTTTACCAGGGTACGGGACACGGTTGGGAACATACATGGGAAATGCACAGTTAAAGTGGTTGTAAACCACGTAGACAATTTTTTTTTTCACTTACCTGCAAGACAAAGCTATAATGAGCTAGTATGACTAGCATACTAGCATACTAGCTCATTATGTACCACTTACCTTCGATCGGGGCCCCCCAAGTCGTCCGTGTCCCTCCTCTAGCCGCATCCATCGCTGCGGCGATAGCCGGAATGTTTCTTCCGGGTATCGCCGCTGCAGCCAATCACAGCGCCGCTCCACATGCGCGCGTGAGCTGTCGAATTCGGCTAGGTCGTAGAATGTTGCGACCTAGCCGAATTTGTGAATGGGGTGACGTCAGTGTAGCCGCATTTACATACAAATATCTCCTTAACCGTGTAGGTTAAGGAGATATTTCATGCACCTACAGGTAAGCCTTAATCTAGGCTTACCTGTAGGTCTTTGTTTAAAAAGTGGGTTTACAACCACTTTAAAGGATATTCTGACACATGGTAAAACTAGAGAAGCATTAATAATCACTCACGGGTGGTGGTTGGTCACTGACTGGGAGCATTTACAACTTAAACATTTAGTTAGCTCAATCCCTCAACCACTTAGAGACAGGAACACTTTGAATCCAATTGAAAAGCTTTGCAATATCAAAACGCCTATGAAACATGGAATCTCGCAAATGTATGATATATTAACAGAACTAGCAGGAAGTGGAGTATTACCTTTTATAGGAAAATGGGAACAAGACTTAGCAATAAAACTAGATCAAAGACAAATGATAGAAGCAGCACATAATTATGCATCTGACATAACCACGATAGAGTCACATTATAAACTCAAGGTACGATGGCACTTGACCCCAGTAAGAATCAACAAAATTCAACCAAATACAGTAGGTGCCGCCGACATTGTATATTCATCGCAATCCTATCGCGGAGATTCTCGGCGACAGGGGTGCAGACATCTCGGCGACAGGGTGGCGACACATGTCGCGCTCGCTGCAATAGCGAGGAGACGCTGCACTGTATTGAGCAGGGATCCGACGTGGATTCCCGCCAATACCAGGCACTGCGTTTGGTATGAATCCTGAGCGGGAACTCCACGCCAATTTTTAAAGAAAAAAACGGCGTGGGTTCCCCCTCCAGGAGCATACCAGGCCCTTGGGTCTGGTCTGGATTTGAAGGGGAACCCTACACCAAAAAAACGGTGTGGGGGTCCCCCTCAGAATCCAAACCAGACCCTTATCTGAGCACACAACCTGGCAGGCCGCAGGGGAAGAGGGGGGGACGAGAGAGCGGCCCCCCTCCCTCCTGAACCGTACCAGGCCGCATGCCATCAACATGGGGGGTTTGGTGCTCTGGGGCAGGGGGGCGACCTGCGGCCCCCCCACCCCAGAGCACCCTGCCCCCATGTTGATGAGGACAGGGCCTCTTCCTGACAACCCTGGCCGTTGGTTGTCGGGGTCTGCGGGCGGGGGGCTTATCGGAATCCGGGATCCCCCTTTAATAAGGGGGCCCCCAGATCCAGGCCCCCCACCCTATGTGAATGAGTATGGGGTACATCGTACCCCTACCCATTCACCTGGTGGAAAAAAATGGCAATAAAAACCCCAAAAAAAGAGCTGCAAGAAGATAGCGGAGGCCCGGCGGAAGAAAGAACCGGAGAGCGGGAGAAGAACCGGAGAGCGGGAGAAGAAGAAGGCGATGGAGAAGACCGGGCCCCGCTAGCAAAAGAGCTGGAAGAAGATAGCGGTGGCCCGGCAAAAGAAAGAACCGGAGAGCGCGGCGACGACACCGGAGACCCCCGAAGACGGAAGAGACCCCCGGAGCTGTGCAATAAAATACTTTAAAAAACTGTGTAGGGGTTTTTATTGCCATTTTTTTCCACCAGGTGAATGGGTAGGGGTTACGATGTACCCCATACTCATTCACATAGGGTGGGGGGCCTTATTAAAGGGGGCTCCTGGATTCTGATAAGCCCCCCGCCCGCAGACCCCGACAACCAACGGCCAGGGTTGTCGGGAAGAGGCCCTGTCCTCATCAACATAGGGGCAGGGTGCTCTGGGGTGGGGGGCCGCAGGTCGCCCCCCTGCCCCAGAGCACCAAACCCCCCATGTTGAGGGCATGCGGCCTGGTACGGTTCAGGAGGGAGGGGGCCGCTCTCTCGTCCCCCCCCCTCTTCCCCTGCGGCCTGCCAGGTTGCGTGCTCGGATAAGGGTCTGGTTTGGATTATGAGGGGGACCCCCACGCCGTTTTTTCGGCGTAGGGTTCCCCTTCAAATCCAGACCAGACCCAAGGGCCTGGTATGCTCCTGGAGGGGGAACCCACGCCGTTTTTTTCTTTAAAAATTGGCGTGGAGTTCCCGCTCAGGATTCATACCAAACGCAGTGCCTGGTATTGGCGGGAATCCACGTCGGATCTCCGTCTATCGGCAATGCGTGTCGCTCATCGTGAAAGGAACATTTTTCCTTTCCCGATGACGAGACAGCTCGGCGCTGGCTCTCGCGACGGAGCTCATAGGGTGTCAATCTCGCCGCTAGAAGCGGCGAGATTGACACAATATCGGCGGCACCTACTGTAAGTCCCCTCAGTGCTGGAGAGACTGTGGACAAAAGGGCACAACAATACACATATGGCGGGACTGTCCAAAAATAAAAGAATATTGGCAGCTGATTCTAGAACAGCTAGAGGAGATAGCAGGAGAAAAGATCATACAAAACCCCTGGAACGTTCTATTCCATTGGACTACTAAAACAAAAAAACAATACAAGGAAACTTTGGTCCCACCGCTGCTCAATGCTGCAAAAGGATTAATTCCAAAAAAATGGTTTCAGGAGGAGAAACATAATATAAAAGAATGGTTACAGAGAGTGGACTACACTTGTAAAATGGAGTACCTATGCAGCCGTGAGCAGGGAAGGGTGGAAAGGTATAATGCAATCTGGGAGAAATGGGGTGCTTGTAAAGAGAAATATGCACTCGCTATGATAGAAATAGAAGGACCGGAAGGAGATTAATACAGGGAAAATTACAGATCTGGGAGAAGTGGGGGGGTGGGAGGGTAATAGGGGTTAGGGAGCAGTCATTTTGCATAAAGTGAAAAAAAAAAAGTGAAATATTCCTTTAAATATCATACCTGGGGGGTGTCTAAATTATGCCTGTGAAGTGGCATGTGTTTCCCGTGTTTAGAACTGTCCCTGCACAAAATGACATTTCTAAAGGAAAAAAAGCCATTTAAAACTGCTTTTGACTTTAATGTCATGTCTTGTCCTGGCAATATGGATGAAAATCTTTGAGAAAAATGGCATGGCTACCCCATCAACCCCCTCCCCCCTTCCCCAGCCCATTACAAAGCCCCTTTGGGTCTTGTATGGATATTAAGGGGAACCCCGCACCCAAAATAAAAAAAGGCCCTATATACTCTGAACAGCAGTATACAGGCGGTGCAAACAAGGCAGGGACTGTAGGTTTGTTCTTAAGTACAATCTGTTTGTAATTTTGAACAGGTACATTGTTTAAGTGTAGCTCCAGACAAAAAATCTATTTTTAAGCTTTTTGGAAAACATGTCTGTGCACCTGTTCAGAACATTTCACCTCACTTTCCGTCCCAATGACAAATGTTTTTGGAAAAGTGGGGTTTTTATTGAAACAAGGATTGGTGATAAAGCATCAGTAGAGAGGAGACACCTTTTTCACATATTAACTCTTAAGCCCCGTACACACGACCGAGTTTCTCATCAAAAAGCGACAAGAAACTTGCTGGCAGAGCTTTCTTGCCGAGTAAATCGGTCGTGTGTACGCGGCTATCAGGTTTCTCGTCAAGAAAACCGTCAAGAATCTCGACGAGAAAAATAGAGAACCTGCTCTCTATGTTCTCGTCAGGATTCTCCATTTTCCCGTTGAGATTCTCGTCAGCATGTTTCTCGACGAGAAAAGTGTGTGTGTGTACACTTACCTGTCGCTGTGGAAACCCACGCATGCTCGAAATGACTTTGACGCATGCGCGGTAGCTTCCTAGGCATAGGTAGGGTGTAGCAAGATGGCGGCGACGGCATCGAATGTGACGAGCGCACGCTCGTCGTAGTCGATTACGTCATCGCGTTCGCTCCATTCAAAGAACCGCGGGTTCTTTGAATCGAGCGTGTGTACACTCGGCTGGGACAAGTTTCTTGTCCAAGAATCTCGTCAAGAAAAACGACAAGTTATTTCCTGACGAGATTCTCGACCGTGTGTACGAGGCTTGTCAGGAGAGAATTTCCCTTCCTAGGGGTAGATTTCCTCTCACTTCCTTTTGTCTCCTTCCGTTTGCAAGTAGGAGTCGTTTGTAAGTTGGATGTTTGAAAGTAGGGGCCTGCCGCATATACTCTGCTGAAATTTGCCCCTTAGATGTTGGTGTTGCCACAACACTGTGAGCCCTCACAGTTACTCTTGGTGGGAGCTGGAACGCCCTGCTGTGAACTATTATATCAGGAATTGTAATTACATGCCATTGTTGAACAGTGGTAGGAAAAATTGGGCCTTTGGTGGTGTTGCTGGTGCTACAACACTGTCAGCCCTCGCAGTTACTCTTGGTGGGCGCATGAATGAGCTCTACTATTAATTATTAGATCAAGAATTGTAATTGCATGCCCCTGTTGAAGAGGGGCAGACAAATTGGGCCTTTGGTGGTGGTGGTGGTGTTGCCACAACACTGTAAGCCCTCACAGTTACTCTTGGTGGGTGCAGGAATGGGCCCTGCTGTGAATTATTAGACCAAGAATTGTAATTACATGCCCCTGTTGAACAGGGGCAGAAAAACTGGGCCTTAGGCACTGGTGCCACAACACTGCAACCCCTCACAGATACTGTACTTGGAGCACAGCAATGAGCCCTGTTGCAAAGTATTGCATCAAAAATTGTAATTACACACCCCTGTTAAACAGGGGCTGAAAAATTGGGCCTTAGGCTCTGGTGCTGGTGCCACGACACTGCAACCTCTCCCAGATACTCTAGTTGGAGTGCAGGAATGAGCCCTGCTGCAAAGCATTGCATAAAAAATTGTAATTACATGCCCCTGTTAAACAGGGGCTGAAAAATTGGGCCTTAGCCACTGGTAGCGGCACCCAGAAACAAAAACGTACTTCCAAGCCATCATCAGGAATCGGATCATTGAGGAGGAGGGGGATAGTCAGTCAACATAACAGGACAGTCACTCAGCATCAGCATAGGCAGTCTTGAAGGGATGTGACATTTCAAAATAAATTATTCTGTTATATCAGCTTCAGGTGCTTGGTAGCTGGTGGTGATCCAAGAGTGGTTCATCTTTATGAAGGTCAGTCGATCAACCGAGTCGGTGGACAGGCGCACCCTGTGATCCGTGACAAAGCCTCCAGCAGCACTGAATGTGCGTTCCGAAAGAATGCTGGATGCAGGACAGGCCAGTAGCTCAATTGCATACTGTGCAAGCTTGTGATCCATCCTCAAGACCCAGTAAGCCAGAGGATTTTCGGTGGGAAAGGTGTCCAAGTCTGACCTTGCCCCTAGGTATTCCTGCACCATGTATATAAGACGCTGGCGATGGTTGCTGGAACCGATCATACCTTGGGGCTGTGGACTAAAAAATTGTCTGAACGCATCGGTTAGGCGGCCACCTTCCCCACCGCTCCTTCTTTGACTGACCGAAGCCTCAGCAACTCGTTGTCCCGGACCAGGAGTTTGTAACATCCCAGTCTCTGGGAACGAGTTGAACAGACCTTTCTGCAAGGCCTCCCGGAGTTGTCTCATCCTCTACTCCCTCTGCGACGGTAAGATAAGGTCCACAACCTTAGCCTTGTACCGTGGATCAAGGAGAGTGGCCAGCCAGTAATGGTCCCTCTCCTTGATCCGAATAATACGAGGATCCTTCCGCAGACTTTGCAGGATCAGGGAGGCCACGCAGCGTAGGTTAGCTGAGGCATTCGGTCCAGAGTCCTCTGGGTCACTAAGGACGACATGATCCGCAGCCACCTCCTCCCAGCCACGTACAAGTCCACGTGTTTCTTGGGACTGTAAATCATCCCTAAAAGACTGCTGCTGTTGATGCTGAGTGCCAGGCTCCACCTTCATGCTGACACAATCCTCCTCCTCGTCCTCTTCCTGTGGGATGGGTGGGACAGAAGAAACACTGTCTGGGTAAAGGGGGCCTTGAGAGGCAAGGAAGTCCTCCTCTTCCTACCTCTGTTCTGCCTCAAGTGTCCTGTCCATTATTCCATGCAGCGTATGCTCCAACAGGTGGACAAGAGGTACAGTGTCACTGATGCATGCACTGTCACTGCTCACCATCCCCGTGGCCTCCTCAAATGGTGCCAGGACAGTGCATGCATCCCTGATCATGCCCCACTGGCGTGGTGAAAAAAACCTGAGCTCCCCTGACCCTGTCCTGGTGCCGTAGTCGCACAGGTACTCATTGATGGCCCTCTGCTGCATGTGCAGCCGCTGAAGCATGGCTAACATTGAGTTCCACCTGGTGGGCATGTCGCATGTAAGGCGGTTCTTGGGCAGGTTCAACTCCTTTTGCAACTCAGCCAGCCGAGCACTGGCATTATATGATCTGCGGAAATGCACACAAACTTTCCTGGCCTGCCTCAGGACATCCTGTAAGCCTGGGTACCTGCCCAAGAACCGCTGCACCACCAGGTTAAGGACGTGAGCCACACAGGGCACATGGGTCAGTTGTCCCTGTCGGAGGGCGGAGAGGAGGTTGGTGCCATTGTCGCAAACCACCATTCCTGCCTTAAGCTGGCGTGGTGTCAACCACCTCTCGGCCTGCCCCTGCAGAGCTGACAGAACCTCTACCCCAGTGTGGCTCCTGTCCCCCAAACACACCAGCGCAAGCACGGCATGGCATCTTTTTGCCTGCGTACTTGCGTAGCCCCTTGAATGCCTACGGAGCACCGCTGGTTCCGAGGACAAAGCACAGGAAGAGGCCATGGAGGAAGAAGAAGAGGAGGGGGTGGAGGAGAGAGGTGTGTCACAACCAGTAGTAGCATTTTGGAGGCGTGGCGGCGGAACAACCTCCAACACTACTGCACCTTGTCCTGCATCCTTCCCAGCTGCCAAAAGAGTGACCCAATGGGCCGTGAAAGAAAGGTAACGTCCCTGTCCATGCCTGCTGGACCATGAGTCAGCGGTAATATGCACCTTACCACTGACCGCCTTGTCCAGCGAGGCATGGACATTGCCTTCCACATGCCGGTTGAGAGCCGGAATCGCCTTCCATGAGAAAAAGTGGCGTTTGGGAACCTGCCACTGAGGAACCGCACATTGCACAAACTCACGGAAGGGGGCCTGAAAAGGCAGCAGTTGAAGTGCTAGCAGTTTAGCCAAGCTAGCATTCAACCGCTGGGCATGTGAATGGCTGGGAGTGAACTTCTTTCGACGGTCCAGCAGTTGGGGCAGGGAAATTTGCCTGCTACAATCGGACGTCGGTGTACTGCTAGCAGAGTGCCCGCAAGTACTTGGCTGTGACACACCTAATTCTACACCTTCATTCCTCTCAGTGCAGGTTTCAGAGAGGACTGAAGGTATAGTGGGGTTGGAGATCCCAGCTGATGAGGAGCAAGGAGAGGTCCGCTTTGTTCTTTGGTGTGGGTCTTTAAGGTACGCTTGCCAACGAGCTGCATGGCAGGTCAACATATGTCTGGTCAAGCATGTGGTGCCCAAGCGGCTGATGTTTTGGCCACGTGAGATACGCTTGAGACATATGTTGCAAATAGCAGTGGGGCGATCTGATGCACTCGACTCAAAAAAGGCCCACACCAAAGAACTTTTGGAATAACGAGCAGAGGCAGCGCCCTGCACAGGCGGAGCTCTGCGGTGTCATTCAGTCGGTGTGCTGCCCTTACGCTGGCCCCCAGAGGGCATCCTGCCTCATTGGAGATGTGCCTCCTCCTCATCCTCCTCCTCTCTCCTATCAGGCACCCACGTTGAGTCAGTGACCTCATCATCCCCTCCCTCCTCATCATTGGAGCCAATCTGGCAGTATGCTGCAGCTGCTGGAACATGACTGCCAGATTGCTGTCCTTCTTGAGCATCCTCTCTCTCTGCGCTCACGCTACTGCCTTCCTCTTGCTGGGTATCATCATCAGACCCTTCAAAACGCTGGGCATCCTCCTGGACCATGTACCCAACACTGTGCTCAAACAGTTCGGGGGACTCCTCAGGAGGACATGGTGGGGCTAGGGAAGGAGTGACTGATGATGACATTGATACGAGGGAAGAGGATGCTTTGGCAGCTGCTTTGCCAGTACCCTGAGCCTGGGTGAGAGAGGATGAGGAGGATGAGGAGGGCTTGGTCATCCACTCTACCAAGTCTTCGACATGATGCGGCTCAACACGTCCAGCTGCCGAAAATAAGGACAAGCGCGTCCCATGGCCACGTGCTGATGACGATGCACCGCATCCACGACCAGCACTGTTGTCTCTAGACACAGAGCCTGCTTGCCCTCTTTTATTGGCTCCTGACTGTCTGCCTCTTCTTGTTGGCCTTCCAGACATAGTAATGAACTGCAGGTAGATGTTAAAACCAGGAATTGGAGTAGTGTATATTGTGCTGGAGGCACACAACACCCACTAACTCCTGCAGATGCCTGTATTATAGAACAGCAAAAAAGTGTAGATACAGGTGTATACTGTGTTGGGGCACACAACACCCACTAACTCCTGCAGATGCCTGAGAAAAGAACACACTGTCCCTGCCTATCTAGCTTAGAGAACAGCAATAAAGGGTAGATACAGGTGTATACTGCGCTGGAGGCACACAACACCCACTAACTCCTGCAGATGCCTGAGAAAAGAACACTGTCCCTGCCTGCCTATCTAGCTTAGAGAACAGCAATAAAGGGTAGATACAGGTGTATACTGCGCTGGAGGCACACAACACCCACTAACTCCTGCAGATGCCTGAGAAAATAACACACTGTAGAACACACTGTCCCTGCCTATGTAGCTCTTTCCCTGCACACCGGAACACACTACACAAGGCCACCACGCTGGCGGCCTTTTATAGTGTGGGGCATGTACTAAACCCCCCTGAGCTATGATTGGCCACAGGCATCCTGCCTGTGGCCAATTATGGCTCTCCTCGCTGCCGGCGCTGTGATTGGCCAAGCATGCGGGGTCACAGTGCATGCTTGGCCAATCACAGCGCCGGCAATGCAGTGCGATGGCGCAATGCATTGTGGGCCGTTCGCGGCACACGAATTTGGCGCAAATGGCCCACAAAGTTCTGGTTTCGCCGAACAGACGATGTTCGAGTCGAACATGCGTTTGACTCGAACACCGAGCTCATCCCTAGTTGGCAGTGATGGGCACTGATAGGCAGCACTGCTAGGTGGCACTGATTGGCACCAGTGGTGGGCATTAATAGGTGGCACTGGCAGGGGCTACTGATTGTCACAGATGACGCAGAATTGCCTCTTCCTCTTCGGGCCCGATGTCCCTTGCACATAAGCCGGTGATTGCCTTTTTTTATGCTCACGCTGTCAGCACAAGGAGAAAACAAAAACCATTACCCAGCTTTTGTTTACATCACGTGATCGGCTGTCATTGGCTGACAGCTGATCACATGGTAAGGGGCAGGGATCGGCCCCTTACTCGGATCTGTCATCACCCGAGTCTCAGTGACTCTGTAACCACAGCGCATGTGCGCGAAGGGGAGGACGTTTATTGACGGACTCCCGGCAATTGAGGACCGTGCTGTGGCGGTCGATCAGTTATAGCACTGATCTCAAGTGATTAAAGAGGGTCTAAATGGGCCATTGACATGCATCACAATTCAACTTAGGAATGTGTCTTTGCGAAGTTAAACTAAATTAAATCCTTTCTTATTTTTGCTTGGGGATAGTGTGCAGAGGGATTAGAAGTCTAGACAGTTTTTGGGGATGTCTGCACCCCTGATAGGGTGAAGACAACTCCCAAATTTGGCCACTTTATCCTTCCAAATAATTCGCTTCCTGTCACATAGCCACACAGGAAGTGAGGGTAAATCCCTACCAATGTCTTTCCTTGGGGACACATAGGTCAATCTAAATACTTTCCCCATTATGTACATTGCACTCCAGCATTTTGTGGGGTACACCCCAAATTATTAGTTATTTTGGACTTTGGGGTTTATTTACTAAAGGCAAATCTACTTTGCACTACAATTGCACTTGCTGGATATACGAGGGGGGCATGCAAGCAAACAAAAAAAACACCATCTTTGCTTTTACATGATTGGATGTTACAATCACCAGTGCTTCCCCTCAGATTTTCAGCAGCTACACTTTTACCGCAGAGTGGATTTGTATTTACTAAAAACCAAATTACCCAATGATTTGGGGTGTACACAACAAAGTGCTAGAGTGCAATTTGCTTAATGGGGACACTAGTTAGATTGATCTGTGTGTCCCAAAGAATAGACATTGGTAGGGTTTTACCTTCACTTCCTGTTTAGCTGTGTGACAGGAAGTGAAGCCAATTTTACTAAAATGGGACACAAAGCCCAACCTAAAAAAAAAAAACAAGCAGGGGTTCTAACACTTACTTTGTTTCCCTCAAAATGCCCACAATTAGAATCGTATTGCCTTGAGCTATTTTTAAGTGCAGTGCTCTAAATCAGTGCTTCTCAAGTACACCCAACAGGCCATGTTTACAGGTTTTCCTTCATCTTGCACATGTGCTTTAAATCACAGTCAATGGTTTTGTATTTTGGACAGCAATTCTAGATAAGATACATTCACAAAAATGTCCTGTTGGGGGTACTTGAGGACTGAGGCTGAGAACCACTGCAGTAAAAAGGAAAATTGGGGGGGCGTGGCCTGGAGCGGCATGAAGTAAGACGCTAGGCTGCTGAGCTCCGCTGGCCGTGTATCCTTTACCGCACATCCTACCTTTATACCCGCAGGCAGAGAGCCAGGAACGGCTCCCTGTGCACCGGACAGTCCAGGGAACATGTCGCAGACTAAAAAACTTTCCTCAGCTGCTGCTAAATTGGACCAATTCCGCCATCAGGAGAAGGACCCTCTGAACAAAGATGGCGGCGGCGCGAGGCAGGGAAGGGAGTCGGTCGGCGCTGACACTGCCAAGGTACTGCAGACCATTACCTCCTGTCAGGAAGCGATCACCACTTGTCAGACCACCCTGACAGCACGGATCGAGGAGGTAAAGATAGACATTTCCCTAGTAAGACAGGATATGCAGAGCTTGAGGGAGAGAGTCACTGAAACAGAGGCCAGGCTGGGCACGGTGGAGGACTCCCTCCCCCCTCTGCAGTGCAATACAGAGAACATGCAGCTGCAAATCAATCAAATCCTACAGAAGCAGGATGACCTTGAGAACAGACTGAGGAGGTGCAACCTCCGATTCATAGGTCTCCCAGAGGGGGTGGAAGGGAGAGACCCCCCTACTTTTCTGTAGATGCTGCTTTGTGATACCTATAACAGGGAGGCCTTCTCGCCCACGTTTGCTGTGGAACGGGCGCACCGCATGTCGGGCAGGCTACCACCGGCTGGGGCACCCCCTCGCACGTTTATAGCGAAATTCCTACAGAGACAGGGATACCATACTCCGCCTCAGTAGAGATGCAACAAGATGATAGCAGTCTTCCCAGACTTCTCTGCAGAAGTGCAGCGAAAACGCAAAACCTTCATGGAAGCAAAACGTCGCCTCCGCATAAAGCATATAATGTATGCCATGCTGTTTCCAGCTCGTCTGCGCGTGAAGGGGGAGGACCGAGTCCACTTCTTTGAGGATCCTGAGGAGACCATAGCCTGGCTGGAGCAGAGAGAGGAACGCAGATAAGTAGCTGAATACTCTGAATCTACACCTGCATTATTCTTTACACACACTTGCTTATATCTTGGCAAAACCTCTTTATTTTCATTTTTATATTCCCAACCCACTACAGGGATCAGGGGCTGCAGTCTGCATATGAACATTGCTCTCTGACACTGCGGTCCCTTGAGCCCGGTCCTGCTGCAAATTCATGCATTTACATGCTTCCGGGCCCTCCGTGCGGTGGATCGCCAACATGCTGGTCCCAGGATCATATAACTATCTATATCCCTAACCCCTGGAACGCACACTAACTCTACTGATTAATGCGGGTTACCAAAACGACTTAATATTTCCCTTTTTTTTTCTGCTTATATTCTTCAATTTTTTCTTTTCCGGCGGAGAACAGCTCCATGCTAGCATGCTCACTGGGAAAGTGAGCAAGGTCCTGTGATGCGTTGTGCCAAACAGTGCAGTTCCGCCCCACTTGTTGCTACAGTCCGCAGCCTGGGATTGAGGGAAGCCACTGACACAGAGCAGACTATCTATCAAGCTTCACCTTGTCTGTGCTGGTGGTCCTTATGCACGTTCCTATGCTTTTTACCCCTTTTTTTTCTTACAGGCTGGGCACTGTATTTGCCACGTTTGCACCTTAGGGCAGTGTTTCTCAACTCCAGTCCTCAAGGCGCCCCAACAGGTCATGTTTTCAGAATTTCCATTATTTTGCACAGGTGATTTGATCAGTTTCACTGCCTTAGTAATTACCACAGCTGTTTCATCTGAGAGAAATCCTGAAAACATGACCTGTTGGGGCGCCTCGAGGACTGGAGTTAAGAAACACTGCCTTAGGGTACATGCCCGCACCAGTTGGGGTCAGTGCAGGGCGGGGAGGGGGGTTGTTTGGGTTTTACTGTTTAATGTGGGAATTTTTAGTTTAGTTCAAAGATGCTCTTATTGGTGCCATGTCATATGTATTGTGTTGCTGATGTTCACTCCCCTCAGGGGACTATATGTATTACAATGCTGGGTTTGGGGTGATCTGGATCCTGGAGCCTCAGAATTAATACCTCTCGCCCTATGGCCACCCTGAGGTTCTTAACCTGGAATGTGCGTGGGGTGAGAGACCCAATTAAAAGATCTGCTGTGTTTGGCCTGCTCAAAAAACAGAGAGCGGATGTGGTGGTCCTGGTGGAGACCCATGCTGAAGGACCGGTTCAGAGAGCTCTTAAATGCCCATGGTTTGGATGGGCCTACCACTCTGCCTACACCACGCACTCCAGAGGGGTCTCGATTTTAATAGCAAAAACCACACATTTTGACCTCCAGGATTCAGAGATAGACCCACTGGGCAGGTATGTCTTCCTTAAAGCCAAGATACATGGAGATATGATGTTGTTACTAGCCTTCTATGTCCCACCCCCATTCCAATCCACTATCCTTATGGCTGGATTTGATTTCATGGCCTCACACCCCCATGTGCCAGCCTTCTGGCTCGGCGACTTCAACAACGTGCTGGATCCAGCACTGGATAGACAGATTGGGCCCCCCCTCCCCCCCACGTCACAACATCCCACAAGATTTGCGAGACTCATTTCAGACTTCAACCTTGTAGACACGTGGAGGTATAGGAACCCCACTATGAGGGCCTATTCCTGTTTCTCCGCCACCCACCACACCATGTCTCGCATTGACCTTATACTAGTGACCGCATCACTTCTTCCTAGGCTGACGGGAGCGGGGTTCCTTCCTAGATCGCTTTCAGACCACTGTCCATGCTGGGCTGAACTCACCCTCCCTCACGCCCGCCCCCCGCCCTCATGGAGATTAAACCCCTTCTGGTTAACTTTGCTGCCAGAGGATGACGATCTTTCCTCAGAATGGGAGCGATTCTTTGAGACCAACGCGGGCTCGGCTCCGCCGCACATAGTCTGGGAGACATTCAAAATGCATGCCCGCATGACACTAAATGCTCGTATTAATGGGCTCAAGCGGACCTCATCGGAGGCTCTGGATAGAGCTACAACTCTACTCCTGGAAGCTGAGAGGGCTTTCCTGACTGACCCCACAACAGATAAAAAACCTTCAATCTTAAAATGTGCTCTAGAGCCCTTGACCAACTCCACTACGAGAAATCCAAACGAAAACTATTCTTTCAAAGGCAGAGGACGTTTGAACACGGGGAGAAGGCTGGGAAGTTATTAGCCTATTTGGTGCACTGCGAGGAGAGGCCCCCGGTGGTGATTTCACTCCGCTCTCCTGGTGGTGATATGATAACAGACCCTGCACAGGTAACATCAATGTTTCAGGATTTTTTTACCACTCTATACGCCTCCGGGACCCCTGACGATCCATCATTTATGGAATCATTCCTGGCCGACTTATCAATCCCCCGACTGACTGAGGATCAGACCAGAGAACTAGAAGCGCCCCTGACGATTGAAGAAGTCACTAGGGCGTTGGCCGAGCTCCACAGGTCTAAGGCCCCGGGGTCGAATGGCCTACCTGCAGAGTTCTACTCTACATACTCCGAGGTCCTTGCCCCTAGACTCCTCGCACTATACAACTCCATTTTCAATAGCACCGAACTCCCACCCTCCATGACAGAAGCCACTATAGTATTGATCCCCAAGCCTGGGAAGTACCCACACCTCCCAGAGTCCTATCGCCCGATCTCCCTTCTCCAGGTGGATGTCAAGGTGCTTGCAAATGTCCTTGCCCTCCGCCTAAACACAGTTATCCTATCACTAATACACGAGGACCAGGCTGGGTTTATGCCAGGGAGAAATACTTCCTTTAACCTGAGGAGGTTGTTCATCAACCTACAAATGCCACACGACAACCCGGGCTCCAGAGTAATCGTGGCCTTGGACACCGCCAAGGCTTTCGATTCGGTAGAATGGAGATACCTATAGGCCTGTCTAGACAGGTTCGGGCTGGGACCCAGGTTTGTAAAATGGGTTCAGCTCTTATACCAGACGCCTGGCTAACGGCTGGCCCTCAGGCAAGTTCCCCCTATCTAGAGGAACGAGACAGGGGTGTCCTCTATCGCCACTGCTATATGCGTTGGCGGCAGAGCCCCTCGCCATTGCCATCCGCGCTCACCCTGGAATAGAGGGACTTCGAAGAGGGGGGTTGTAGAAAAAATCAGTACATGCGCAGATGACACTCTGTTGTATCTAGATGACTCAGAAGGCTCCCTGCCACAGACTTTAACTTTAATCGAACGCTTCGGTGTATTTTCTGGTCTGCGGATCAACTGGGATAAATCCCAAATACTCCCACTGGATAGTTTCCCACCCCCTAGGGACAGGGCTCTGCTCCCTCTACAGAGGGTGGATGCGATTAAGTATCTGGGAATCCAGACAACCCGTGATCCCATGGACTACATCCATCTCAACATCAATCCACTATCTGAGATGCTGAAGCGAAAGACGCAGGCCTGGGCCCGCCTCCCGTTGGGAGTGATGGGCCGCATAAACCTTGTGAAGATGGTCCTGTTACCTAAAATCCTGTACATGATTTGGCATTCCCCTGTGTACCTGGTGCTTCGGCATTTCAAAATCCTGGACTCATTCCTCAAACCGTTTATCTGGGGTAAATCGAGACACATGATTTATAGTGAGGTTTGAATGCATTTTACTTGTATGTGCTGAATTTGTTATCCCTTCGCTTCTTAGGAATGAGATCGTGGGCTCTTGACCCCTCCCTTCTCATGAGCGTAAGGTTACTGGGTTATGTTTACGTTTCACTATTAGGACTGTTGACACGGAAACGAGGCGTGGACGTGCCATGACTTTATCGTCATGACTACAGATAAGGAAATGAGGCGTGGATGCGTCGTGGCTATACCGTCATGACGACAGATACGGAAATGAGGCGTGGATGCGTCATGACCTCATCGTCATGACGACTGATACGAAAGCGAGGCATGGAACGTGCCTCGCTAGTATTTATAGAGTGACACTTCAGTGCGTCGCCCGTGCCCTTTGAGAACGTTTTATTAAACGAAACTAGTCAGGGCGGTGCAACGCACTGACGTCACTACTACGGGACCCCGCTAGCACGGGCGAACGCCACTTTTTATGCCGGCAATTTTAAACATTGTTTTTTTATTTATTTTTTATTTTATTCTGCTGTTTTATCTGTATACCTCTACGTATTGGGAATCATTTTTTACATTGAGGTATTACACTACTGTAGTCCTTTCCCCTTTTCTTTCATGGTTCCTACACAAACTTGGAGGTTTGGTTTTTCTATTTTGGAGTGACTAATCGCAGCAGCTGCAGTGAAAGGATCAGTACAACAGATGCTAAGAACCTACACTGGGATCATCACTCCGTGAAATCAGGTGGATAAACTCCTGTACCCCACAGAGGGTGATATCTGCAGGCTTGTCAGACCTCGCCACAGTGGAGGTCCACCATTTCTGGTAACGTACCCATCTCTTACACACTTACTCACCGCGGTGGATGTGGTCCTCTCTGACATCTGTGGATTCTTTGGGACATTTCTCCTACACCAGGGATATGCAATTAGCGGACCTCCAGCTGTTTCAAAACTACAAGTCCCATCATGCCTCTGCCTCTGGGTGTCACGCTTGTGGCTGTCAGAGTCTTGCTATGCCTCATGGGACTTGTAGTTCTGCAACAGCTGGAGGTCCGCTAATTGCATATCCCTGTCCTACACCATCATCCTTCCTCTTGAATACATCTCTCAAAGTTTATTTTTCTTCCCCTTCTTTCCAGTGTGAAAGAAACATTTCTATATATGTGGTGGACACTGTTTTTGTATTATTTTGTGTTTTTTAAGTTTTTCAAGGACTTTTTTTAAACACATATACTAATTTGCATATTATCACTGCTCAGCCTCTGGTGGCTAATTATTTAATTCGATTGACTGATTAGCTTATGGTAACTAGTGTTTATCAATGTTTGCACTTTTTTATTATATATCCACATGTACTCTGGTTTTACTTAGTACTATATATGGTGGGAATATGTTTACAGGTATTATTTGACACTTTTTATTTTGTGTTACCTGTGTAGTCTATTTAGTTTGCAATTAATTATTTTTGGGCGCGATATTTTCTATATTTAAATCGAGACACAAACTTCCGTGGCACAAGTTAAAGAACCCGACTGACCTTGCAGGAATGGCCCTCCCCGACTTCAACACATATTACCTAGCATCCCAACTGTCACAGATCTTTCATGTGGACAAGGTTGACAGAGGCAGTTTTCTCTGCCTGTGCCCTGCATGGGCGCAACACACACTAGACCCCTTAGTAACAACAGCAAGGGGAGCCCGGAGCGAGGGACGAGAACGCCGGACTCTGACATATCAATACAAAAAGGTGTGGAATATCGCATCAGACAGGCTACACATAGAATCCCCGAACCAGTACTCCCTTCTATGGCACAACACAGACCTACCGTAATTTAGCCTAATCCAGGATGGCGGGTATGGAGCTCTAGGGGAGTGTACTACTTATCTCACATTACATGCAATGGGAGACTTAAGTCTTTCAATGACCTTAAAACAGAGTTCGCCCTTTCGGGCCATATGTACTACAGGTACCTCCAACTTCGCCACGCATATCGAACCCAGTTCCCTCAAGCTGATCTCACCTTAGCAGACAACCCCTAATGGCAGCAGCGGTGGCTTTGATAAATAAGTTTTACACTTCGAAACGCGTCAGCCGATAGTGCACCCCATCACGGTCTCCTTGATCGGTCGAAGTGTGGTTTGGGTTCACATGCTGCAGCTTCCAAGGCACTACTTGTACAATGCGAACTTTTGTACTAGTTTTGTGAGTACCTTTTCATTGCTTTCATTTTAAATAAATTTTCCTAAACGATATCACACCAGGCTGGTGCGCCCTTGTTTTTTCCTTTTTTTCATCGGCAGCAGTTAAATACCCTGACCCCAAAAAACTCATATCCCACTTCTATGTAATGCTGACACTCCCACAGGCAACCGTAGCGGCATATGCGCTAAAATCCAGATGGGAGGGGGAGATGGGCACACTGGGGGATGATGAGTGGGGTGATGCATTAGATACGTGTAAAGCGGCATCTCCCAAGCTGTCGGATCGCCTCACACAAATTTATATTACACACAGGGCTTATCTCACTCCGCTCAGTCTCCATGTACAAGAGTGATTTTTCCCCCACTTGTGCAATGTGTGGTCAAGCTACGGGCACTTTTTTTCATTTATTGTGGCGATGTCCCAAGGTCCAGGCCTTCTGGAAGCAGATAGTGAGATACTTACACGACACCATGGGTTCTCCCATAACACTTCAGCCAAAACCTTGCCTACTGGGTATCTTCCCAGACCCGGACATCAATAAATTTAGCAAAATTTTCCTACACGAAACGCTCTTTCTGGCACGGAAGGTTATAGCCAGAGTCTGGATGAGGCCCAACCCTCCTGCATTCTCACATTGGGTGGCTGAGGTCAATAAGGTGTTACCATATATGAAACTCATTTACTCTCATAGAGGGTGCCCCTCCAAATACGATAAGGTCTGGGACAGATGGCTCAGGGCTCCCACAACGTGCACTTAGTCTTTCTGTCACCCCAGCAGACAGTAATCAATGGGGGGGAAGGTGTTTGTCGAGATGCAACTTATATACTTTTTATTCTTTGATACAACTGATTATACATGGTACCACTGTATATGTTTTGTTTTACTGTTAACATTCAGGGGGATGCGGTCTGTATACCCCTATAGAGCAATGCTGTTATTACGTCCGATGTTTACCAAAATCGGCTGCTGTATGTATTATTTTTTCTTATGCTCAATAAAAGCTCTTTGATTAAAAAAAATAAAAAGGAAAATTGAATACTTACCGCTCTGTATTTTTCATTTCCTGGTGACTATCCATGGCAGCACACAATACATGCATATGCTTGCATGAAGGCACCAGGGTAGACAAATCACACCTGTTTTGTTTTGACATGCCAATCAGTTGTCACATTTGTTGCAAAGAAAACACAAAACAAACATCAAAACTTTGCATCAAACTTTATTGGTCAACAAAACAAAGGGAAGCCAAAATAAAAAACATGGTCAATTTGAAACATTAGTCACAGACTCACAACACCTTGAGAAAGATTTGGCAAAATAATGCAGCACAGACAATTAAATCAAAGTGAACAAACAACACACATTAACAACATCAAAATTATTTCAGGGGAACATTTCCCCCACACAAAAAAATACAATCAACAAAAGTAAAACAAACACCTGTTTTTCAAAGACATAACAAATAAAATACATGTGTTACAAACGCGATAAGGACACCAAAATGTACTTTTTGCCGGACACACGCACACACACACACACACTTGCCTCTTTTCAGGGCAAGGGAGAGGATGCTATCTGCGAGCTTTATATAACATAGGTTTGTGTGCTAATGAGGCAATTGAAAACACACGCACAGTCCATGAAACACCCAAAATGCAAGTTCACCCAATGTAGAGACTGAACTTCAAAGTGGGTACACCTGTTAAGGATGTCCTTCAATTACTAACCCATAAAAACACTCTCTCTACTACTAACACACAAAAAGCACCAAAAAAAAAACTAACTGCCTGGGCATGCTCAGACCAACACAAATGCAGCTAGCAGAAAATAACCCCCCCCCCCCCGTCCAAAATTAAGCACATCATCCAGCATGCTACAAAATTAGAGATGGGACAAACACACACCCCCCCTACCAACAAATACCATTGCAGTCTATGGGAACTGACTTGTTAATTTTGCTAGTCCCCACTTGGCTGGCTTATCTTCTAGTTATTGGCCTTAAAATGGGGGCCCAGGTCCCACCCTAAGGGACATTTCACACCACATGCAGTCCATTGCGTTTTTTATGCATCAAAAATGCATGGAAAGTTGGTTACATGGTTCTAAATGCCAGTGTTTGTTCCATTGCGTTCCAGTTCCACAAAAAAAGTAGAACATGCTGCATTTTACCTGCACTGGACTGTACTGGAACGCAGCAAAACGCATCATAAACGCACTGGAACGCACAGGAACACACCTAAATGCACCAAAAACGCACTGGAACACACTTGTCCTTATCTATGGTTAATAAAAAAGAGGGGTGAAAAAAAAGCACTGGACTGCATCAAAAACATACCAAAAATGCACTGGAACGCATCAAAAACGTGCATGCAAAAAAGCACCTGGAACGCATCCGGATTGCGTTTCTATGGTGTGAACTGGCCCTAGTTCACACCATAGAAACGCAGTCTGGATGCGTTCCAGGTGCTTTTCTGCATGCGCGTTTTTGACACGTTCCAGTGCATTTTTGGTATGTTTTTGATGCAGTCCAGTGCTTTTTTTCACCCCTCTTTTCACTTAGGACAAGTGTGTTGCAATGCGTCTTTGGTGCATTTAGGTGCGTTCCGGTGCATTCCAGTGCGTTTTTGGTACGTTCCATTGCATTTTTTATGTGTTTTACTGCGGTCCAGTACAGTTCTGTACCTAAAAAATGCAGCATGACCAATTTTTTTTTCCTTTCTAAAACACACTGGAACGGACTGCAGTGGTGTGAACTATGCCATTGGCATTAATGTGATAAACTTTCTTTGCGTTTTTCATGCATCAAAAAACGCACTGCACTGCATCTGGTGTGAACTGGCCCTAAATATCATACCTGGGGGGTGTCTATAGTATGCCTGTAAAGTAGCGCATGTTTTCCATGTTTATAACAGTTCGAGAGCAAAATGACATTTCTAAAGTAAAATAATAGTCATTTAAAAGTACTCGCGGCTGTAATGAATTGCTGGTTCCCGTCAATACAGATAAAAGTCATTGAAAGTCTTTGAAAAAAAAAATGCGTGGGGTCCCCCAAATTCCATTGCCAGGCCCTTAAGGTCTGGTATGAATATTAAGGGAGAACTCCGCGCCAAATGTAAAAAAAAATAATGGCGTGGGGGTTCCCCACAAAATCCGTACCGGCTTATCCGAGCATGCAACCTGGCAGGCCGCAGGAAAAGAAGGGGGAACGAGAGAGCGGCCCCTCCTCTCTCCTGAACCATACCAGGCCACATGCCCTCAACATGGGGAGGATGTCCCCATGTTGATGGGGACAAGGGCCTCATCCCCACAACCCTTGCCGGTGGTTGTGGGGGTCTGCGGGCGGGGGGCTTATCAGAATCTGGAAGACCCATTTAACAAAGGGGACCCCCAGATCCCGGCTCCTCCCGTGTGAAATGGTAATGGGGTACAAATGTTCCCCTACCATTTCACAAAAAAGTGTCAAAAATTTTAAAAATGACAATAGCCCGTTTTTGACAATTCCTTTATTAATGTCTTCTCCTTTCTTCCATCTTCTTCCATCTTCTTCTTCCATCGTCTTCTTCCATCTTCTTCTTCCAGCAACTTCTTTTCTCCCTTCGGGTTTCTTCCTCCATCTTGTTCTTCATCTTCATCTTCATCCTCCTTCTTCCTTCGGTGTTCTCATTCGCATCTTGCTCCGGCTTCTTGTCCCCTTCTTCTTTCTTCGGCCGCTCCGTTTGAATTCGAGGTTCCCGCTGTGTGACGATTCAGTTCTTCTCTGGGTCCGCTGCCACCTGGTGACCCCGCCCCCCTCTGAGGCACATGGATTTCATGGGGACTTTCCCCGTGGTGTCAGAGGGGGGCGGGGCCACCGGGTGGCAGCGGACCCAGAGGAAAACTGAAGAACTGAAGCGTCACACAGCAGGAACCTCGAATTCAAACGGAGCGGCCGGAGAAAGTAGAAGGGAACAAGAAGCCGGAGCAAGATGCGGACGAGAACACCGAAGGAAGAAGGAAGATGAAGATGAAGAACAAGATGGAGGAAGAAACCCGAATGGAGAACAGAAGAAGCTGGAAGAAGAAGAAGAAGAAGGAAGAAGATGGAAGAAAAGAGAAGACATTAATAAAGGAATTGTCAAAAACTGGCTATTGTCATTTTTAAAAATTTTGACATTTTTCTTTGTGAAATGGTAGGGATACATTTGTACCCCATTACCATTTCACACAGGGGGGGCAGGATCTGGGGGTCCCCTTTGTTAAAGGGGTCTTCCAGATTCCGATAAGCCCCCCGCCCGCAGACCCCCACAACCACTGGGCAAGGGTTGTGGGGATGAGGCCCTTGTCCCCATCAACATGGGGACATCCTCCCCATGTTGAAGGCATGTGGCCTGCGGCCTGCCAGGTTGCGTGCTCCGATAAGGGTCTGGTGTGGTTTTTAGGGGGACCCCCACGCTATTTTTTTTTACGTTTGGCGTGGGAGTTCCCCTTAAAATCCATACCAGACCTGAAGGGCCTGGTACGGATTTTGAGGGGGACCCGCACGTCATTTTTTTTTTTAAATTGGCGCGGAGTTCCCCTTAATATCCATACCAGACCTGAAGGGCCTGGTAATTGAATATGGGGTAACCACACGCATTTTTTTTTTTTTTTTATCAATGACTTTTCTCTATATTGACGGGAGCCGACAATTCATTATAGCCGTGGGTGCTTTTAAATGCCTTTTTTTTCCTTTAGAAATGTCATTTTGCTGGCACACTGTTATATAACGGCAAATTCAGAGCTGCGCCTGTTCAACTTATACAAATTGATTTACGTGACTTGACATTTACGAAGATTTTGCCGGCGCAGTGTCCCGGCGCGTTTGAATGAGTGAAATTCCTGCGCTGAGCACAAAAAAACCTCTCGCAGTTCTAAACCTAATTGCCGGCGCAGCGGGCTGGTTCAGAAAAAGTTACTTTCTCACTCTATTTTGGGCATATTTGTTACTTGGGCAGGTGTCACTACACTTCCTCACATCACCCCACGTCACCCCCATTATATTGGCACTTCCAGCTTCTTTATATTTATATTTTAAGATGCCGTGCACCAGGTCCATAGTGGCGCACTGAGCGTCTCCTCCCGTGCGCCGAGAACACTATAGTAAATGGGGAATAGCGCTGCTCTACCGGCGCAAATGTTTTGTAAATACCAAAACAGCCGTTGCGCACGCAGATGCGCCGATACTCATTGGAGCAAAGATTTCGTAAATCAGCCCCTATATCAAGTTATTAAGAAAAGAACATTAGATAATACTCCTGTTAACACTATTTTCAAATTTGGGAGCGATGTAATCCTATAGTATATACGCTAATATAAGATTTTCAAATTATCATAGATATTTGCCCAAATAACTGAAAAAAAATAAAAAAAATAAATAGACTAAATAATCTTCCTCTAAAAGGCTTCAGAGGCTGTGGAAGAATCCATCAGCCATTTGAACCAAACATTCTCATATTTGAGAAGACAACCTCTAATATTATAAGTGATAGGCTATTGTTAATGAGTCGTTTCCACATAGACAATGATGGGGGGGTAGTTTTTTTCCAACTAAGCGCTATAGCTTTGCGAGCGTAGAACAAAAGCAACCCCACTAGAGTAAGTCCTGCTACCGTGGGAATATATTGCTCTATCAGACCCAACATACATATTGCCATTGATGGTTGTAATGAAATAGAGGTAATTTGGGATATAAAGGCTAATATCTCTTCCCAGTACCCCACTATTGCTGGACAAGTCCAAAAAATATCAGTAAAGTCTCCAGAGGTTACCCCACATCACCAACAGCCAGGGGCAGAGTCCGGATTAATTTTATGTAATATATGAGGAGTAAGATATGCCCTGTGAACCATCTTGAATTGAGTCAGCCGGTCTCTCAAGGAGACAAGAGAGTTGAAAGGAAAGTCCCATATATCATCCCAATCGTCATTGTCAAGTTCAGGAATGTCCTTAGAACATTTCAGTCTAAGTTTCTCCAGTGTTGGAAGGGAAACAGTTGTTAGATGGAGATATAATTTGGAGGCAGCATTCTTTGCACAGTCCAACCTAAGAAGCTTCTCTAGGGCGGATTGAACTAGTCGCGGAGGAGAGCCAGGAATTTGACAGCTGAAGGCATGGGAAAGTTGAAAAAAAACGAAAAGAGTACAACTGGGGAACATTGAAATCGAAGATCAATTTGGAAAATGGAATCAAGGATTCATCCAAAATAATCTGGGTCACTGTTTTTATATTGAATTTGGTCCAGGCAAGGGGGTCGGGCAATGTATAGATATGCTCCAGGGTGGGATTCAACCAAAGGGGAGTATTAGGCGAGATTGCCTGTAGGGGATATCGTTCCATTTTGAGACTCTCCCCCCATGCCCGTAAAGTAGTGCACATGGACGGTGTCAATGAATATGGAGCAAGGGGGACCCGAAAAATCTGAAATTTCAACGCCTCCAAGGATCCCAACACTGCTGCTTCTACCTGCGTAGCGGGGTTAGAGGTATCTGGGTTAAACCACCAGACAGCGGTTACTAGCTGAGAGGCCAAATAATATTTGTAGAAATCCAGACATGCCAGGAGACCTTGAGAAGCCGGGCGTACCAATGTCGGCCAGCTATACCTATGGGACTGAGATCTCCATATAAATGCTGCAAAAATATGATGCAGCCGTACAAAAAATGATTTATGGATCCACTGTGGAGAGTGTCGTAATAGATATGTAAATTTAGGTAATACATTCATTTTTATGAAAGGGGTAATGACTCCCATGCCTTCAGCCGTTGTTGAACCTCCTGGATCACGGGTGTTAAATTTAAGGATATAAAGTCCGAAGCCTGTCTGGAAACAACCACCCCCAAGTATTTAAAGTGCTCCACCCATCTCATGGGAGTATCAGTAAAGGCAGTGGCACAGGCCGCAGAATCTATGGGAAATAAAAGTGACTTTGTCCAATTCACTTTGAGACCTGTGACTTAGGAAAAGGAATTAAGGACCTGTAAAGCCCCGTTAAGTGATGGACCTGCATCATTTAAAAAGAGGAGTAGGCTATTCGCATACAGGGCAACCCTTTCCTCCAGCCAGCCGCGACGCAGTCCCCTAACATGAAGGGAAGTACGTAGAGCCTCCGCCAGCGGTTCCATCGCTATGGTGAACAAGGCTGGAGAGAGAGGGCAGCCCTGTCTCGTACCTCTAGACAAAGAAAAAGACTGCGACAGACCACCTCCCAGCTTAATAGCCGATGTGGGATTTTGATAAAGTATCTGTATCCATTTAATGAAAGTCAGGGGGAACCCCATCTTCCTAAGAACCTCCCAAAGAAAAGGACATTCAATGGTGTCGAAGGCCTTTTCAATATCTAAGGAGGCCACCACCCTAGTACCCTCATTCAGGTGTTTTGCATGTATATTGGTAAACAAACGCCTCAGATTTATATCGGTAGTCTTATTGGCCATAAAGCCAGTTTATTCGGTATCTACAACAGATGGTAATAATGGCTGTAGTCTGATGGTAAGTAGTTTAGTCAGAATTTTAAAATCTGTATAGGGATGAGCTTCGTGTTCGAGTCAAACCTATGTTCGACTCGAACATCGGCTGTTCGCCGAATTGTGAACATTATGGGCCGTTCGCGCCAAATTCGAGTGGCGTGTCACGGCCCATAATTCACTGCGGCATCGCAGTGCATTGCTGGATGATGATTGGCCAAGCATGCACTATGACCCGCATGCTTTGGCCAATCACACCGCAGAAAAAAACGGAGAGCCGTAATTGGCCAAAGTCAGGGTGGCTTTGGCCAATTATGGCTCAGGGGGTTTAGTACACGCCCCACATTATATAAGGCCGCCGGCTTGGCGGCCTTGTGTAGTGTGTTGGAGTTGTTTAATGAGATTACAGAGACAGACAGTGTCATTTATATTGAGTTAGATAGAGCAGGCAGGCGAGTCAGTTAGCTGCAGTTACAGTGTGTAGAGGATATATATGCATCCTAGGTGTTGAATATATATTTATACACTGTGTTCAGTTTAGCTAGATCCGTTCCTATTATTCTCTATACTGTGACAGGCAGGCAGGTGCTAACTGCAGGCAGTGAGTGTTTCACTTAGTGTACTGTGTGCTTTGCATAGCGTTCACCTAAAGCTTACCTGAATACAGTTAGTGACTAATAGTGGTGTTCTCATAATTAAACCACAGGCAGAGAGCTGAAAGTACTTTCAATTTCTGCTTTCCCCATACTAATACCAGAGCAGGCAGTTGATTCTGATAGCTGCATTATCAATATATATATATATATATATATATATATATATATATATATATATATATATATATATACACACACACACACATATATACATCCCACCTTTGTGCAGCTACATCTCACTGCAGGCCATTAGTATGTCTGGAAGGCAAAGAAGGAGAGGCAGACAGTCACGAGGCAACAAAAGAGGGCAAGCAGGCTCTGTGTCTAGAGGTAACAGTGCTGCTGGTCATGGACACGGTGCATCCTCATCAGCACGTGGCCATGGGACACGCTTGTCCTTCTTTTCGGCAGCTGGCCATGTTGAGCTGCAACATGCCCAAGACTTGGTAGAGTGGATGACCAAGCCGTCCTCATCCTCCTCATCCTCTCTCACCCAGGCTCAGGGTACTTTGTCTGGCAAAGCAGCTGCCAAAGCGGCCTCTTCGCTCGGCTTAATGGCATCAGTCACTCCTTCCCTAGCCCCACCATGTCCTCTTGAGGAGTCCCCCGAACTGTTTGAGCACAGTGTTGGGTACATGCTCCTGGAGGATGCCCAGGGTTTTGAAGGCTTCGATGATGGAACCCAGCTGAAGGAAGGCAGTAACGTGAGCCCAGAGAGAGGGGGTGCCCAACAAGGACAGCAATCTGGCAGTCATGTTCCCCCAGCTGCAGCATACTGCCAGATTTGCTCCAGTGATGAGGAGGGAGGGGACGATGAGGTCACTGACTCCACGTGGGTGCTTGATAGGAGAGAGGAGGAGAAGAAGGAGGAGGCACATCTCCAACGAGGCAGGATGCCCTCCAGGGGCCAGCTTAAGGGCAGCACACTGACTGCATCACACCGCAGAGCTCTGCATGTGCAGGGCCCTTCTGTCTCTGCGCGTTATTCCAAAAGTTCTTTGGTGTGGGCCTTTTTTCAGAAGTGTTTCTGCAGATCGCACCGTTGCCATTTGCAACATATGTCTCAAGCGTATCTCGCGTGGCCAAAACATTAGCCGCTTGGGCTCCACGTGCTTGACCAGACATATGTTGACCTGTTATGCAGTCCGTTGGCCAGCTTACCTAAAAGACCCACACCAAAGAACAAAGCGGACCGCTCCTTGCTCCTCATCAGCTGGGATCTCCAACCCCACTATACCTTCAGTCCTCTCTGAAACCTGTACTGAGAGGAATGAAGGTGTAGAATTAGGTGTGTCACAGCCAAGTACTTGCAGGCAATCTGCTATCGGTACACCAACCTACTGCACCGCCTAAAGAAGTTCGCTCCCAGCCATCCACATGCCCAGCGGTTGAATGCTAGCTTGGGTAAATTGCTAGCACTTCAACTGCTGCCTTTTCAGTTGGTAGACTTGGCCCCTTCCATGAGTTTGTGGAATGTGCGGTTCCTCAGTGGCAGGTTCCCAAACGCCACTTTTTCTCACGGAAGGCGATTCCGGCTCTCTACCAGGATGTGGAAGGCAATGTCTTGGCCTCACTGGACAGGGTGGTCGGCGGTAAGGTGCATATTACCACTGACTCATGGTCCAGCAGTCATTGACAGGGACGTTACCTATCTTTCACGGCTCATTTGGTGACTCTGATGGCAGCTGGGAAGGATGCAGGACAAGGTGCAGTAGTGTTGGAGGTTGTTCTGCCACCACACCTCCAAAATTCTACTACTGCTGATTCTGACACACCTCTCTCCTCCACTCCCTTCTCTTCTTCTTCCTTCATGGCCTCTTCCTGTGCTTTGTCCTCGGAACCAGCGGTGCTCCATAGGCGTTCAAGGGGCTACGCAAGTACGCAGGCCAAAAGATGCCATGCGGTGCTTGAGCTGGTGTGTTTGGGGGACAGGAGCCACACTGGGGCAGAGATTATGTCAGTTCTGCAGGGGCAGGCCGAGAGGTGGTTGATGCCATGCCAGCTTAAGCCAGGAAAGGCGGTTTGCGAAAATGGCACTAACCTCCTCTCCGCCCTCCGACAGGGACAACTGACCCATGTGCCCTGTTTGGCTCATGTCCTTAACTTGGTGGCGCAGCGGTTCTTGGGCAGGTACCCGGGCTTACAGGATGTCCTGAATCAGGCCAGGAAACTCTGTGTGCAATTCCGCCGGTCATATAATGCCAGTGCTCGGCTGGCTGACCTCCAAAAGAAATACAACCTGCCCAAGAACTGCCTTATCTGTGACATGCCCACCAGGTGGAACTCTATGTTGGCCATGCTGCAGTGGCTGCACACGCAGCAGAGGGCCATCAATGAGTATCTGTTGCAATATGGCACCAGGACAGGGTCAGGGGAGCTTATTTTTTCCCCCACGCCGGTGGGCCATGATCAGGGATGCATGCACTGTCCTGTCACCATTTGAGGAGGCCACGAGGATGGTGAGCAGTGACAGTGCATGCATCAGTGACACTGTCCCTCTTGTCCACCTGTTGGAGCACCCACTGCGTGGAATAATGGACAGGGAACTTGAGGCAGAACAGAGGGAGGAAGAGGAGGACTTCCTTGCCTCTCAAGGCACCATTTATCCAGACAGTGTTCCTGCTGGCCCGCCTATCACACAGGAAGAGGAGGAGGAGGATTGTGTCAGCATGGAGGTGGAGCCTAGCACGCAGCATCAGCAGCAGTCTTCAAGGGATCAATTACAGTCTCAAGAAACCCATGGACTTGTATGTGGTTGGGAGGAGGTGGCTGCGGATCATGTCGTCCTGAGTGACCCAGAGGACTCCGGACCGAATGCCTCAGCAAACCTAAGCTGCATGGCCCCCCTTATCCTGCAAAGCCTGAGGAAGGATCCTCGTATTCGTGCTATTATGGAGAGGGATCATTACTGGCTGGCAACCCTCCTTGATCCACGTTACAAGGGTAAGGTTGCGGACCTTATCTTGGCGTCGCAGAGGGAGCAGAGGATGAAACATCTTCGGGAGCCCTTGCAGAAAGGTCTGTGCAATGCGTTCCCAGAGACTGGGAGGTTACAAATTCCTGGTCCTGGACAACGTGTTGCTGAGGATTCGGTCAGTCAAAGAAGGAGCGGTGGAGAAGGTGGCCATCTGACCGATGCGTTCAGACAATTTTTTAATCGGCAGCCCCAAGGTATGATCGGTTCCAGCAACCATCGCCAGCGTCTGTTTTACATGGTGCATGAATACCTAGGGGCAAGAGCAGACTTGGACACCTTTCCCACCGAAAATCCTCTGGGTTACTGGGTCTTGAGGATGGATCACTGGCCAGAGCTTGCACAGTATGAAATTGAGCTACTGACCTGTCCTGCATCCAGCGTTCTTTCAGAACGCACATTCAGTGCTGCTGGAGGCTTTGTAACCAATCACAGGGTGCGCCTGTCCACCGACTCGGTCGATCGACTGATCTTCATAAAAATGAATCAGTCTTGGATCACCACCAGCTACCAAGCACCTGATGTTGATGTAACCGAGTATTTTTTTTTTTAAATGTCAGATCCCTTCAAGACTGCCTATGCTGATGCTGAGTGACTATCCTCTTCCTTCTCAATGATCATGCTGATAGCTTGTAAGAACATTTTTGGTTCTGGGCACTGCCACCAGTGGCTAAGGCCAAATTTTTCAGCCCCTGTTTAACAGGGGCGTGTAATTAAAATTTTTGATACAATACTTTGCAGCAGGGCTCATTCCTGCGCTCAAACTAGAGTATCTGTGAGGTGTTGCAGTTTTGTGGCACCAGCACCAGTGCCTAAGGCCCAATTTTTCTGCCCCTGTTCAACAGGGGCATGTAATTACAACTCTTGATCTAATATTTCACAGCAGGGCCCTTTCCTGCACCCACCAAGAGTAACTGTGAGGACTTACAGTGTTGTGGCAACACCACCACCACCACCAAAGGCCCAATTTTTCTGCCCCTGTTCAAAAGGTGCATGTAATTACAATTCTTGATCTAATATTTCACAGCAGGGCCCGTTCCTGCGCCCACCAAGAGTAACTGTGAGGGCTTACAGTGTTGTGGCAACACCACCACCACCACCACCACCACCACCAAAGGCCCAATTTTTCTGCCCCTGTTCAAAAGGTGCATGTAATTATAATTCTTGATCTAACATTTCACAGCAGGGCACATTCCTGCGCCCACCAAAAATAACTGTGAGGGCTTTCAGTGTTGTGGCAACACCACCACCACCACCGCAAAGGCCCAATTTTTCTAACACTGTTCAACAATGGCATGTAATTACAATTCTTGATATAATAGTTCACAGCAGGGCCCGTTCCAGTGCCCACCAAGAGTAACTGTGAGGGCTTACAGTGTTGTGGCAACACTAACACCTAAGGGCCAAATTTCTGCAGAGTATATACGGCAGGCCCCTACTTTCAAACATCCAACTTACAAACGACTCCCACTTGCAAACGGAAGGCGACAACAGGAAGTGAGAGGAAATCTACCCCTAGGAAGGGAAATTCTCTCCTGTAAGAGTTAATATGGGAAAAACGTGCCTCTCCACTGATGCTTTATCATCAATCCTTGTTTCACAAAAAAAAACGAATTTTCAAAATACATTTGTCTTTGGGACAGAAAGTGAGGTGAAATGTTCTGAACAGGTGCACAGACAGCAAAACAAATGTTACAGGGGTGATAACCCTTCCCTGTGTTTTCCAAAAAGCTTAAAAACTGAGCTACACAAAATGTATCAGTTCAAAATTACCAACAGATTGTACTTAACAACAAACCTACAGTCCCTGTCTTGTTTGCACCGCCTGTACCGCCTGTTCGGAGTATATAGGGCCTGGGGGCCCCACACCTTTACTTTTTAAAATTTGGGTGTGGGGTTCCCCTTAATATCCATACAAGACCAAAAGGGGCTGGTAATGGGCTGGGGGGTACCCATACCATTTTTTTTCAATGATTTTAATCCGTATTGCCGGGGCCAGACATTACATTAAAGTCGCAAGCAGTTTTAAATTACTTTTTTTCCTTTAGAAATATCATTTTGTGCAGGGACAGTTCTAAACACGGAAAACACATGCCACTTCACAGGCATACTATAGACACCCCCCAGGTATGATATTTAAAGGAATATTCCCTTTTTTTTCACTTTAAGCATCATTAAAATCACTGCTCCCGAAAAAACTTTTTTTTGCATTGATACATGTCCCTGGGGCAGGACCCAGGTCCCCAAACCCTTTTTAGGACAATAACTTGCATATTAGCCTTCATAATTAGCACTTTTTATTTCGAACGTTCGAGTCCCATAGACTTTAACGGGGTTCTAAAGTTTGCGCCAACTTTCGGGCCGTTCGCAGATTCTGGTGCAAACCGAATCGGGGGGTGTTCAGCTCATCCCTAGTGGCCAACATTAAAGGGGTTCTGGGGGGGGGAGGGGGGAAGGGAAGATGGAGAGGGAGAGAGGGAGGGAAGAGGAACATTACAATTAATAAAAAAAAACAACACCCAATACTAAAGATAATACTGAGACCAGCAAAAACAACCTAAATAGAATAATATAATATAGTATATGTGTGAAATAATAGAAATACATTTAAATATAGAAGGTTAAATAAAAAAAAAATCAGCAACATATATGAAATAGTACACATGAAGCACATAAAGCATGTATACCCACATACACATACACACGTAAACACACACACACACATGTAGATACACATATACACACACACACACACCCATGAGCACCCATGTGCACATAGATAAATTGCTTATCTAATAAGAAAAAATGAAAAAATACTAGCTGACATTACATTAGCAAAAAAAAAAAAATATATATATATATATATATATATATATATATATATATATATATAATCCTCAACTGGTATCCAACCAAGCCAATACAGCCTCTGGTTTGTCAAAAAAATCTGTATTGTCACCATCTATAATTCTCATCCTGCTGGGATATAGAAGACTAAAATGTAGGCCCTTGTCTCTCAACCTCCTGCGGGCCTCAGTGAAGGATTTAGGCCTTTGTTGTATTTCCTGGGAATAATCAGGGAAAAAAATAGGATTTTTGTACTCACCGTAAAATTCATTTCTCTGACATCCATGGACCGACATGGTGGCTCTTATCACTGAACGTATGGGTATATGTCCCTGCTTGCAGGAGAAGACCTAGGCAGAATGTTAAATGTTAAAACATTCTAGAACAAACCAGAGCTGAACAGCCCCGCCCAGGGGGGCGGTCCCTCCGGACATTACCCTCCCACCTGCAGCTAGCAGACCTCAGTTCGTAACAAAGCAGAACAAACTTAAAAGGAAGGGTGGGTGCCGTGTCGGTCCATGGATGTCAGAGAAAGGGATTTTACGGTGAGTACAAAAATCCTATTTTCTCTTATCATCCATGGACCGACACGGCGGCTCTTATCACTGAACGTATGGGACCTCCCAAAGCAGTGTCAAGAGGGATGGGAGCAGTATAAATGGAAAAACCAAAAAACTTCACTCCAAACAAGGCAGAGCTCCTCAACGGAGGAGTTGCCACTTTAAACAGCGGCCTGCAACACCTTGCGGCCGAAGGAAGCATCCGGAGATGCAGCCACATCAACCCTATAAAACTTAGAAAAGGTATGAACAGACGACCAGTTGCCCTGGTGGAATGTGCCGTAACCGGGAAGGGAGGTGCCCGCCCCAAGAGAGCATAGGCTTGAAAGACTATTTGTCCGATCCACCTAGAAAATGGTGGCGGACGAAGCCGCTTGGCCCGGTTTCTGACCAGAGACAGTCAAACAGAGAGTCAGACTTCCGAATAGAAGCAGCAGACAGGCACACCCGCAAGGCTCGTACCACATTCAAAGTGTGCCGCGCACACTCTCTGGGATGCGATGGTCGAGGACACTAGGACGGGAGGACAATGTCCTCATTTTAGGTGAAAGGTCGAGATCACCCTTGACAAAAGAGAAAGTCACGGATGCAACACCGCCTTATCCTTATGGATGACTAAATATGGCGACTTGCAGTACAAGGTCACCAATTCAGATACTTGTCTAACAGAAGTGATTGCCACTAAAAGGGCCACCCTCTGAGACAAAGTGAAGAGGGGAATATCCCTGATATTCTCAAAAAGGAGGTTCCTAGAGAACCAAGAGTACCAATTCCGATCCCACGGGGGGAGAGGAGACTTGACAGGAGGGAGCACATGGCGAATCCCCTGCACAAGGGTGCCAACCAAGGAATGACCCGCTAGCGGTCGCCGAAAGAACACGGCCAAGGCCGAAATCTGACCCTTAATGATACTCAAAGCGAGCCTTTGGGCCACTCCATGCTGTAGGAAACACAGGATTCTAGGGACGAAATACGTCCGAGGATGTCAGTCCAGCTCTTCGCACATGGCGATGTAAGCTTTTCAGGTACAGAGATAGTTCTGGAGGAAGATTTCCGTGTCCTTAATATGGACGAAATGACCGAGTCCGAGAGACTTCGGTCTCTTAACACCTGGCTTTTAACAGCCATGCCGTTAAGGCCAGAGACTGTAAAGGCAGGATGAAATATATGACTTTGAGACAGAAAGTCCTCCCTTATTGGCAACCATCAGGGAACGGCCGCGACGAGACGTACCAGATCGGCGTACCAGTGAAGCCGAGGTCAATCCGGAGCAATGAGGATCACCGGAATTCCCTCGGTCGCCACCCTGCGCAGCAGGCGAGGGAGCAACTGCAGCGGAGGATAAATGTATATCAGGTGATAATGACCCCATGGCCCACTGACGCCTCTGAGGCATCCGCCCAAGGATCCCTGGATCTGGCCACAAATCTCGACAACTTGCGATTGATTCGAGAGGCCAACGGGTCCACCTCCGGCGTGCCCCACCGTTTGTGTGGCAAAGGAGTTGAAATACCTCCGAGTGCAAGGACCACTCTCCCTGGTCCAACGTCTGGCGACTCAAATAGTCCGCCAGTTCTATGCCCGGAATGTAAACGGCCGACAGAGACGGCACGCTTCTTTTAGCCCACTTCAGGGTACGGGGGACCTCGGAAGCCGCAGCTGAGCTCCGAGTCCCCCCTTGATGGTCGACATACGCCACCACCGTGACTTTGTCCGACTGGATCCTAATGGAGCAATCCTGCAATCTCTCAGACCACGAGGAGAGGCGAGGAGAGGCACAGTCTGATGGCCCGTATTTCCAGAACATTGATCGGCAAACAGGCTTCGTCCGGAGTCCAAGCCCTTGGCCCAACAGGACTCCCCAGACTACACCCCAGCCCTTCAGGCTGGCGTCCGTAGTCAACACCGTCCATTGGACGGGGAGGAACGACTTCCCGGACCGAAGAGCCGGGGACCCAAACCACCATGTCAGGGACGCCCTGACCAGGTGGCTCAGCTGGATCGGAAAATCCAAAGACAACAGGGAGTTGTCCCAAGGGAACAAGATCTCCTTCTGCAATGCCCTGGTGTGTGATTGGGCATACGGAACGGCCTTGAAAGAGGTCACCATGAGTCCCAGGACTCCCATGCAAAAACGGATTGACGACCATTTTTTTTGGGATGTCAGCATCCGCACTGCAGAATGAAGTGTCAGTAGCTTCCCCGGAGGTAGGAATACCTTTGCCTCCAAGGAGTCCAGAATCAGACCGAGATGCTCCAGATCTCGAGTCAGGACCCGGACTGACTCCTGAATGTTTAGGAGCCACCCAAAGTCCCTGAGGGTCTGACTGACGATAGTCACACTGTCTCCTAATTCTGAGCCATTTCCTGCTCTGAGAAGAAGATCGTCCAGATAGCCTACGACAGCAATGCCTTGCTGTCTCAGCAAGCTAGAACCAGCACAAGCACCTTGGTGAACACCCTCGGTGCTGAGGCTAGGCCGAAAGGAAGAGCCACAAATTGATAGTGGACTTCACCGATCGCAAGCGCAGATCGGAACATGCAAGTAGGCGTCCTTGATGTCCAAGGTCGCCAGAAAATCCCCTTGACGGAGTGTACTGACCACCGTGCAAATGGATTCCATTCAGAACTTTTGCACATTCACAAAGGCATTCAGGACCTGGAGGTCCAAAATAGGCCGAACCCCGTCCCCTTTTTGGGACGACAAACGAATTCGAGTAGAATCCCTGAAACCTCTCCTGTGACGGAACCGGCACAATCACTCCGGACCTCAAACCTGAATAGGCCCCATGGGGCCGCCCGACGGGCAAGAAGGAGAGGAAGATTCGAGGGAAGAATCTGTCTGGTATTAGGAACGGAACCTATCCTGTAACCTGAGGTGATCACCTCGCACACCCACCGGTAGGAGATCCGGGAGGTCCATTGATCCGTGGACCTGCAAAGTCGTCCCCCCTACCCCAGAGTCGGGTGGGGGCAAGACTTCACGCGGAGGTGGGCTAGGGAGCCGGCTTGTTCAGGAAACACACCCAGGGGCGCTCATGTCCACCAGCCGTACCGCTGTCAGTCTGGGAGGGCCTCCCCGTTGACTGACGAAAAAAAAAACTTTTTGCTGGAAAGGAAGGACCCTGCTCACGGCGGCCTCCTTACCCTTGCTAGCCTAAGGAAGAACAGTGCTTTTACCTCCCGTGACATCCTTGATGATGTCATCCAGCGCAGCACCGAAAAGCCTACCACCTTTAAATGGTAAATCCTTCAGAGGCTTTTCAGAAGCTAGGTCAGCAGACCAGCATTTCAACCAGATCAGACAACGCAATACCACCGCCAAGACAGAGGCCCTGAGTTATAAGGGGCCGCGTCAAACGTGGCGTCACCACATAAACCAGGCCCTGCACCATTTGTGGGCCAGAGCAATAGTGTCTGGAGGAAGATTATTATGCTCCTGTACAGTTTTGGTGCAAAATAATTTTTGCCCATCCCATAAGTGTTGGAGACACAAGGGTCACCGCTACCACAAGCCGTAGGGCGGACCCCAACAAGGCAAACATGGCTCTACTCACCACTTCTGACCTCCTGTGAGTGGGGTCCTTAAATGCAGGAGTCCCCTCCACTGGGAGAATGGTGGCCTTGTTCAACCGGGCGACTGGAGGGTCGACCACTGGGGGAGAAGCCCATGTTTTAAGTAGGGCATCTTCAAGGGGTATCTGATAGACAAACGCCGCGGGACCATAAAAGTCTTCTGCGGCTTTTTCCCCAGACCTTATCAATGAGCTGGTCAAAGAAAGGTACATATGGAAAAAAAACTTTTTAGAAGGCCCGGCCCTAAGGAACCAGAGGAGACTGTCCACCTGAGGTTCTACATCCGCAGCATTTAGCTTGCGAGTGTCCCTCACTGCATCAATGAGTTCACAAAAACAAGCGCCCTGTCATTTACTGACACAGAACTGGAGTCTTCCTTGCAAGGAATGTCCTGTTCAAAACCATCAAATATATTCAGAGCTAGGGTCCTGAGCGGTAGTGGCTAGGCCCATATCTGAATCAGCGCACACCTTTTTTTTTTTTTTTGTGGAAAAAAAGTGGGGAGAGGGGCTTTTTTGCTCCCTTGCGCTCACACACTGCTTCCTCCTGGTCTGATTAATGATTCCAGGACTGCCAACAACTGGTCCCTAAGGACCGCAGGTGCAGGAGCACTGCCAGTTGTCTCTAACAATGTGAAGAAACAGGTGAACCAGACTCCAATATTGCCACCCTCTGAGAGCTTATTCACCATTACAGTGAATAATACAGCCCACCCACAGGCCGTGCCGGGGCTGAGGAGGGGATACCTGGAGTACTCACCACCCCTAGGGACCGCTTGGTACCGCTGTATGAGCCGCGCTGTAGCGCTGTATGAGTCGCGCTGTAGCGCTGTATGAGTCGCACTGTAGTGCGGGTGCAGCCTGAGGTGAAGAATCTGTGAGGATGTGTGTAATTTGCGCCGTTCAGCAGCGCTGCTAGAGGCCGAAAATGAAACTGAAGCGCCGCGGCTACAAGAAAATGGCCGCCGGGCACCAGTATAACTGTGTATTGAGCCCCAGCAAAATGGCTGCCAATGGCGCACTTTTCAAAAATAAAACACTGCGCCAATGGCGCACAGAAAAAAAACACAGCAAGTCCCCCAGAACACTTCCCATGCAAAATAACAGTCATGAAGCGGCCCCCCAGGGCAGAGTGACCCCCCAAGCATCCCCACACAGCACAACAGCACAACAGGGTGCAGAGAGCAGCATAACAGGGGGGAGACAGGGAGAACCCCCCACACACAGAAACACAGCCAGCATGTACTCACCTTGCAGCAGGAGAGACTACTTACCCGTCCCGCAAGCACCTTGGAGAACACCCCCGGTGCCAATAGAGGGACTCACTGGCTTGTTTCAGACAGACCTATCACAGAGTCGTACTGCGTAGCTGTCGGCCTGGTCCACCGCAAAAGATACAGTAGGTACTGTTCGATCTTGAGAGGACCGTGGGAGCATGAAAGCAACCCGGCCACCCCTGGAGCCATGGGTTATGTCGTGAACTGAGTCTCACGCACACAAGGCGAGGATCAGCATGCTCGATGGTCGGACAGGGAAGACTACGAGGATACCAGTGTACCCAACCTGTTGCCCGGCCAACAGTTGATTGAAGGTCTCAAAAACAAAATAATAAAATTCCCAAAGGAATAAAATTTAAAAGTAAAATCTTCCAGGAGACTGGCTCCTGAGAGAGCCACGTATTCTCCTTCTGCTAGGCAGAAAAAAACTGGGGTCTGCTAGCTGCAGGTGGGAGGGTAATGTCCGGAGGGACCGCCCCCCTGGGTGGGGCTGTTCAGCTCTGGTTTGTTCTAGAATGTTTTAACATTTAACATTCTGCCTAGGTCTTCTCCTGCAAGCAGGGACATATACCCATACGTTCAGTGATAAGAGCCGCCATGTCGGTCCATGGATGATAAGAGAAAAGCAATTTTTTTTCCTTATACATGATATCGGGCTCAGACCGAGCTACAGCCAGGATATGATCCCGGTCTCTATAATTAAGGAATCAGAGCAAAAAAGGATGCGGTGGTGCTCCTGGTTTAGGAGGGATCGGTTGAACCCTGTGAGCCCGCTCAACAACAAAAGTCGGTGGCAGGTCATTCAGGCCAAACAGGTCTATGAGCAATGTCTCTGTAAATACAGTGGGCAGTGAGCCTTCTGCTCGCTCAGGTAGGCCTATGATACGAGCATTGTTCCTCCTTAGGCGATTTTCGGTATCTATAGCCTGGTTTTGTAGAGCACATACCTGTAGTTGTAGGGCCTTGAGGTCCCTAGAGTCCGACTTCAGTGATCCGTGCCTGGAATTTGTCCAGATCCTGGTGAATAAGGCTGACATCTGTCGCTACAAAATCAATCTTTGTTGTTAAAGCGGAGCTCCACCCTAAAGTGGAACTTCCGCTCATCGGGAACCCTCCCCCCCTCCGGTGTCACAATTGACACCTTTCAGGGGGGAGGGGGGTGAAGATACCTGTCTAAGACAGGTATTTTCACCCACTTCCGGGAGTCCACTCTGAGGGAAATCTGCGGGTCCCAGAACACATGGGGACCAGTCAGAAGGGCGCAGCGCGACTCTCGCATGCGCCGTATTGAACCAGGCAGTGAAGCCGAGGATGGCGGTGGGGGCAGCAGAGTGACGAGCGATTGCTCGTCCTCTGCTGCGGACGTCGCTGGACTCCAGGACAGGTAAGTGTCCTAATATTAAAAGTCAGCAGCTGCAGTATTTGTAGCTGCTGGCTTTTTATATTTATTTTTTTCGGGCGGAGCTCCCCTTTAAGGATGTTTTGCACTCAGCAATTACTGCAAGAATAGCCGCATCAGAGGGATGTACTGTGTCTCCCGCCTCTATCGAAGGCTGCTTGCTGACAGACATAGTGCCAACCGGCACTCTCTTGGTCGAAATGGCCGATGACTGCACGGAGGATAGAACAACTAGGTCTGGCTGAGCAGAGCAGGTCTTAGGTGGGCTCATCCAGACTAACTGGAGTGCTGATTACTATCTCAAGGCAGACAATAGTCGGTGGCAAACAATGGCGAACGTCAGATCTAGCTAATAAGATGATGAGTATAGCAGGGTAAAATCTCTCATTAAGCACATCGACTTCTAGTTCACATAGTAGTTCATGTGCTCAGTACATCTGCAAAAAAAAACGTCTTTGATGGGGACCCCGACAAAAGAGCAACTTATGCCCAGCTTGTGCCCCAGTTAATATCAGTATTAGTATCAATATCCAGGAGGCAGGAGGCAACTGGGGGGGTTGATCCTAATGAGCAGCAGATGTTGAGCCCTGTGGGAGCACAGTTCAGACATACGATAGCCCCCCAGTTTTCAGCAAACACCCAGGCAAGCACCCAGACAAGGGCAGTCCTGTAAGAATAATAGTTTGAAAATGTCAGATTGGGGGGAAGCCTAAAGCAGAGGGATTCAGGCAGGCAGGCAGAGGGATGGCAGGAGGGTGACAGAGGGTAACAGAGATGGCAGAGATATCAGGCCCTGGAGTTCTCCTCCATCCCACACAGGCACTAGTCAGCACATCATGTCACTGCATGGGATGAATAAATGATAATGACATGTGGTGACAGCAGGATCCACAGTTTTCAGTTCTTTTCAGTTCTAGGCCAGGTCGATCGCGATCGTGGTGCACTCCCACCGGGTAGACAGCTCAGGAAACAGCGGTGTCTGGCAGGCTCCACTAGGCCGCAGCCACCGCGAGTGCTCACAGCGGCCCAGCCGGCTATCAGAAAGCACCAGGTAGATAGAGGCAGGTATAACAAGCAGGAGGATGGACGAGATGAAAGGATCTTACCCCATGGCCAGACTGGGACCAGCTCACTCCAAATACAAAAGATGGTGAGATGGCAAGATGGCGACGACCGTAGGCTGCAGGCGAAACAATGCACGGCTCAATGCACCCAGGACGAACAAGGACAATTTGGCACAGGTAGGCAAATTAACTGTTTTTTTTTTTAGGCAGTTTTAGGCAGTTTGTATGTTTTTTGCAATGGATATATTCAGGATATTTGGAGCTCCCTCAAGCCTAGGGTTGCCACCTGTACGGTTTTGACCCGGACAGTACGGGATTTGAATCCTCTGTCCGGTTTTGAGTTCATCTCAAAACCGGACAAATCATTAAAAGCGGATTGCGGCTTTCTCCATTGCTGCCTATAGAGGAGAGGATTTAGTGCCCCCAGTGGAGAGCGGAGGCAGTGCTGTGTCTCTGAAAGCACAGTGAGTGTGATCACAGAGGACACCTTTCGGCTGGCTCAGGTTACACTCTTCTTTCTTAGTAACAGAGGGTCGTGCTGGCTCAGCTCTGGAGGTAGGGGAGAGATCATCTGATTGTGTAGCTCCATGTGTCTAAGTCGGACAGTGTGTGTAGTGTGCTTGGGGTGGAGGAGGGGCCTGCTGGGGGGGGGGGTCTCTGGGGTGTCCTCTCCTATCACTGTCCAGGTCTCCTCTGCCCACACTTCCCCTGACTTGTCCTTTAGTACAGTCTGAGCTGTGACCTGTCATATGGGGGGCTGTAAGAGGTCATAGCCAGGATCTCTGCATGGATTATTCTATAAAGTTAACTCATCTTCTGCCTTTTATTGCAAGTTCTCCATAGGAGTTCACAAGTCATATGACAGCTATGTGTAGGTACCAGTGTATTTCTTCAGTCAGCCACTCCATGCAGCGCAAGCACGCTTACAACGCACTGCATCGCATCTGTGTAAATCCTGACAGCACAGCATGTCGCTTCACATAGTTCTCATACCTAAGCGTTGTACTGTAACACACAATATTCACATCTATACATTGTGCTGCATCATACGGTATTCACACAAATACATTGTACCGCATTGCTATACACTGTGCCACATTGCACTATATTGAACATTACATACTTCTCTCACCAGAGTCTCCATTGTCTTAACAGTAGCTGGATGCGAAGCAGTCCCTGACTATTTTAACCACTTCAATACCAGGCACTTTCACCCCCTTCCTGCCCAGGACAATTTTCTTCCCACAAATAGAACTTTCTTTTGGTGGTATTTGATCACCTCTGGGGGTTTTATTTTTTGCTAAACAAACTAAAAAAGACCAACATTTTTGAAAAAACTGTTTTTGATCATTTCAATTATAAAATGTTGTTTTCTCCTTCACTGATGAGTTGGCACTGATGAGCACTGACAAGTGGCTGTGATGGGCACTAACAGGTGGTACTGATGGCACTGATGATGAGGTACTGACAGGTGTAAATGTAGGGCACTGATTGGCACTCTGGTGGGCATTGATGGGCACCTACAGCTGTTTCTGAGGGGGCACTGACTGGCAGCTGATGGGCACCTTTTGGCAGCTGTGGTGGCCCATCTGATGGGGCTGTACTGATAATCAATGTGCTGATTATCAGCACAGACTCCCCCTCTGACAGGGAAAGCCGCCAATTGGCTCTCCATGTCAGCGCGAACCGAGGAAAGCCATTTACTGGCACTTCCTGGTTCACCCAATGATCAGCTGTTATTGGTCACAGCTGATCACTTGGTAAGAAGCCTCTGTCAGAGGCTCCTTACCATGATCAAAGATGCAGCATGTCAGACTGACACGCCGCACTCACGATCACCGCGCTGCGTGCGGAATGTTCTCCTGCCGGGACGTCATATGACGCCCAATCAGGATAACAGAACCACCGCCTGCCCATCATTCTGCTATAGGCCGGGCAGGAAGTGGTTATGATTATGCTGAGGTTTATATATGCCTTTGAGACACAGCAAAGAAAGATTAGAAAAGGGGGAAAAACTGCGCTAAGACAAGATAACAAATAACAAATAAGGCAGCAGCAAAAATGTGATAAACATAGGCAAAAATTGTAAAAGAAAAAACTGCGCCAAAAATTAGAAATGTCCCAATCTGGGGTATCCAAATCCAAAGAAGTGTCCTCCAGATGGAAAGCAATCAATGGGCTACAGTGTGTCCAACAGTCCTGTATAAGAACAACTCCTGCTTGGCATCAACACTCGGCTATGACCCAGCCGCGGCCTTTGTACAAAGGAATTCCAAAGATATCGCCGACACTCCTCCACTAGTTAGGGACCCCTTGATGGCTCAATAACACAAAAATAAAAAACACATAGAATAATACCGTTTGACAGGTATAGGAAGGATAAGCACCACCACTGTGAATAGTAAAATCAAACGTGTTAAACACCCTGATGGTAATGGCTCCTTACCAGACGCAAGGATAAAGCTCACATTCACTGTAACTTGATCACGGCCTATATCCTCCACCAGCTGGCTTAATAAATATCACGGGACTCTCCTCAACTTCCCTCATAGGTAACAGCGCGCCAACGATGTCCCATATACCATACTTTAAGCCACTTCAAACTTCAATTACACAGTAAATCTGATTCACTTCTCAATACCACTTGCAGCCAACGTCCATCGGCGATTTTACAAGCAAAGAAAGATTATTTTATGGACACAAGAACGCCTTTGTTTTCTTTAACAATATCCCTTCCACTGTTAACACTCTCCTTGGGGCACCCAAAGGTGTCCCAGTTCTTTTTCAATCCTATAGTGTATACTACAGGAAAAAAATCCTGTGCGTCGCTAAAGTGTTCGGGTTTGGCCTGGAGAAAAGGTGGCAACCCTACTCAAGCTCCTCTCCTCTCAGACACGTCCACAACAGCTCACATCCAGGCACGCCCCCCTCCATGCCCTGTGTAATAGGTAAAGGAGGGAGAGTTTCTGTGAGGCTGAGACTGACACCAGAGGGGTAGATGTTAACCACTTCAGCCCCGGAGCATTTGGCTGCCCAATGACAGGGCCATTTTTTGCGATTCTGCTCTGCGTCACTTTAACTGACAATTGCGTGGTCGTGCAACATGGCTCCCAAACAAAATTGACGTCCTTTTTTCCCCACAAATAAAGCTTTCTTTTGGTGGTATTTGATTACCTCTGCGGTTTTTATTTTTTGCGCTATAAACAAAAAAAGAGCAACAATTTTGAAAAAAAAATGCAGTATTTTTAACTTTTTGTTATAATAAATATCCCCAAAAAATATATATAGAAAAAAAATTCTTTCTCAGTTTAGGCCGATATGTATTCTTCTACATATTTTTGGTAAAAAGATCGCAACAAGCGTATATTGATTGGTTTGCGCAAAAGTTATAGCGTCTACAAAATAGGGGATAGTTTTTTGGCATTTTTATAAAAAAAAATTTTAAGTAATGGTGGTGATCTGCGATTTTTATCGTGACTGCAGCATTATGGCGGACAAATTGGACACTTTTTTTTTAATTTGAACTTTGCTTTATTAAGGAATGTTTCCGCATACAATACATAATATATATACTGTACATTTAAAAACTTACATACATCCTATATTTATTTAACCCTTCCCTCCAACCCCCTCCCCCCCTCCCTACTCCCCTCCCCAGATCGGATATTTTCGGTGTCTTAACTCATTTCTAGCCCATCCATTTCTATCATAGCTAATGCATACTTCTCTGTTCGCTTAAACATACTCCATTTCTTCCAGGTTAGTCTGTACAGTATCTTTCCTCCATTCCCTGCTCCCTGCTGCATAAGTACTCCATCTTACAGGTATGATCCACTCTCTTTAGCCATTCTTTTATGGTTGGCTTCTCTATTTGAAGCCATTTTTTTGGAATCAGAGCCTTTGCAGCATTGAGCAGGAGAGGGACCAAGGTTTCTTTGTATTGTTTTTTGTTTTATTAGTCCCATGGAACAGCACGTTCCAAGCATTTTGTGGGATCTTTTCCCCAGTTATCTCCTCTATGTGTTTTATGATGCTGTACCAATACTCTTTTATTTTTGGGCACTCCCACCAAATATGTATTGTTGTTCCCCTTTGTTTACAATCTCTCCAACACTGGGGAGACCTATTTGGCTGAAATTTATTGATTCCCTCCGGGGTCAGATGCCATCTTACCAAACACTGAAGCCTCGTACACACGACCGAGAATCTCGTCGCAAAGAAAACATTGTTTTTCTCGACGGGTTTCTTGTCAAACTTGACGAGATTCTTGTCAAGCTTTCCTTGCATACACACTGTGAATCAAAAATCTCGTCAGTCTAAAGCGTGGTGACGTACAACACGTACGACGGCAGTAAAAAGGGAAAGTTCCATTCTCATGGCGCCACCCCTTGGACTGCTTTTGCTAATCTGGTGTTACCACGTGTTAGTAAAAGTTTGGGAAGAGATGATTCGCGCTTTTCAGACTTCGTGCTTTCAGATTGATTTCTGCGGTTCAGTTGGTGCTTGTGGGTTCGTATCTTGTCTTTCAGGGCGTGTAGTCAGGTCATATCTGTTTTTCAGGGCATTGTTGTCCACTCGTTTCTGATTTTCAGGTCATTCTTCAAAGGCCTTGCTGAACTTCAGTGCGTTCTGTTTAGTTCGTTCTAATCAGACGACTGTTTTCTAGCCATGTTGCGGATACGTTCTGGTCGTAGAGATCGTGTTGTGCATCATCTTTGTGTTTCTGTTGGTTTTCTTGTCTTGGACCAAGACGAGTCCATGAACAGGGTGAGGAGGAGTTCATGGACCAAGAATTGGTTGCTCCAGCGGGACCAATTCTCTCACATGCCTCTGCTGCAGGAGATCCAGGAGAATAATCCTGATGACTACAGGAATATTCTTAGGATGTCTGACCCCGTTTTTCAGCATCTGTTGGCTTTGGTGTCCCCCTATATCACCAGGCAGGACACCGTAATGCGGGAAACCATCACTACTGAGCAGAGGCTCATCGCCATGTTACGCTACCTGGCGACTGGGAGAAGTCTGCAGGACCTGAAGTTCATGACAGGCATCTCCCTCCAGGCTCTGGGTCTCATAATCCCAGACACCTGTTCTGCCATCATCCAAGTCCTGCAGGAGGACTATATGAGGGTAAGTTTTCTCATTTAACATCACATTCTATGTATTTAATGTATGATAATGTATTGTATTTCTTTCATCCTTCCCTAATTACCATGATTGTAATATGCTGTGAATGTCCCCTTTGTCCCCATGCATGCTGTAATTTTTTTAGGCCCTTTTTTGGCCTACATGCATATTTCCCTTCACTTACCTCTCCAGCATGCTCTCCTGAGCCCAAACACACCTAGCCTAGTCTGTTAACCCTGTATTTTGTCAGCTCCATTGTAGTGCTCCCCCCCCCCCTCAAATGGTTTCTAAAGTATACATTTTCCAAAATTATTTTTTGGGGGTTCCCAAACTCATCTAGCCCCCCAAAATAAAAACAATGGGCCATCAGAGGGGGGTGAGGAATGTGATAATTGTGCTTTATAGTTTTAATTTTAAATAATCCTTAAAATAAATGTTATACTGATGTTGGCCAAGAATGTTTTTGTATAATCTGCTTGCAATGTTATTTGCAAAAGTACTAATATTTTTGTATCTTGTTTGATTCCCCAGCTTCCTTCCATGCCACAGAAATGTCAGACTGTGGCATCGGAGTTTGCCACGCGGTGGGACTTCCCCAACTGTGGTGGAGCCATTGACGGGAAGCACGTCCGCATCGTGCCACCACCCCGTTCGGGCTCCTTTTTCTACAACTACAAGGGGTTTCATAGCATTGTGCTGATGGCGGTGGTGTAAGCACAGTATGAATTCCTCTATGTGGATGTGGGGAAGAATGGCCGGATGTCGGATGGGGGAGCCTTCGCCCAGATGGAGTTTGCTCTTCGTCTCCAGTGTGATGACCTTGCATTGCCACCGGATGCAGGGAATGTGGAAGGACTCCCCTTTGTGTTTTTGGCTGATGAAGCCTTTGGTCTGGGACCGCATCTAATGAGGCCTTTCCCCCAGAGGACCCTCACCCCGGAGAGGAGGGTGTTCAACTACCGGCTGGCCAGAGCCGGAAGAGTTGTGGAGAATGCCTTCGGGATAATGGCCAGCCGGTTCTGCCTATTTTTAACAACAATTCACATGGCGGAGTACAAACTCAACTATATTGTTTTTTGTTGCTGTGTTCTCCACAATTTTTTGCGAAAGCAATCGCCAACTTATATGGCCACAGTTGGGCCCGAGGCCGGACTTGCAGCAGACAATGCCCTGCCGGGCCTAGAACATGTCCGTGCTGGCTTGCCCCCCCAAAGTGCCCATGCAGTCCGCCAGAACTATGTAGACTATTTCATGGGTAGGGGGGCCATTCCAATGCCAGCCAATGTTTCATAATTTTTAGTATTAAGCCAAAAAAAATAAAAAATTGCTGAACTTTAATTTTGTATTTTTTGTTTGTTTTTATTTTAGCTGTCTCCTAGTTTTTCAAAGTGTACTTGTAGTGCCAAGTGTATTTTCCTTAGTAAAGACCAAACATTTCACTAGTAACAGCAAAAATAAATAAACCCAAAAAAGGATATAGTGGATTTGAAAAATAGAAGCCACACTTTTTTGTATTTCCATGTTTTTTACTCCGTGCACAATCACACATGGTCTTTAGAACATTTTTTCTGTGTCTACTTTTTTTAAACACTTTTTTTGTTTTGACATAAACTGGCATTTTTTTTTAATGAAATTACAAAAACTCTCATAAACATACCTCAAAATACAACAATGTAAACCTCTAGGCAATATCTCAGACATTCGATTTTTCTAAAAATGTCTATTTGCCCTTCATAAGATGGGGTGTTATCACCCCTGAACAAGACAAAATTTGAAGATGCACACAATTTTTTTTAGGGTAAAATATGTTATTTACTTCCTCATCCCTATTGTCAACATGTGCTATCCGCCATCATGGGGGATCAATCGACGTGTTTTGGGGTGCAACCCCTTCTTCCTTTCACCTACTTGAGTTGTGAGGAAGGGGTTGCACCCACAAAACACGTACATGGAGATCCCGTGATGGCAGATAGCACATGTTGACCCACTGTGTGCATCTTCAAATTTTGTCTGTTAGAAAAAGTGCTAAAAAAGTTTATAAAAAATTAGAAAAAAAAAAGGGGGGTTTTATTCTATTTGCCCCAACACATCAATGATGTCCTTAAATGTATGCTCCATAGCATTCATCCTTTTCTTCATGATGTCCATTCACTACTACAATCCATTATTTGTTGGATGATTCTTTGTGCACTATCACTGGAGAATCGACGACTTTTTTCAACATGTTCATCCCCTAAAAAAAAAAAAGTAAAGTAAAAATCTGCATGCCTACATCTCTTACCTGAAGCTGTGGTGACAGACACTGACCTGTTGTAGTTCCACCACGTCATCCACCTCTCCTTCCTCCACTTCTCCTTCCTCCACCTCTCCTTTTTCCACTTCTACTTCCTCCACATCCTCAGGTTGGCCTTGTTGATGAGGTTGGGGTTATTTAGGAGGTGTGGGGTTCCTGGCCTCCGAGGAGATGGTGTCCTCCCAGTCTTCTCTCCCCTATGAGAATGAAACAAATGGTACACTTAGCACACACATATTTGAAGTCATAAATAGGAATATGATACATTGCTTGCAAGTGGGGTACAATTGTCTGTTTTGGCACAGTTCCAAGCTGAAGACATGATTTTTTAACTTAACAAAGCTGGAATACTTACCTTTTTGTGACAATTTTCTCACATGGCCCCCCCCCCCCAGTACCCACTGTAGCACCCGTGTGGGACACCCTAAAAAGGTTGTTCTGGTGGGCCACACTATAGTGCTCCTGTGGGTGCAGATGTGTAAACACTTGCTGAGTGTCCTCTCCTTTACATTGATTCAAGTTTGCATTTCATTCTAGTTACAAACACATCATCTAGACAACAATGTCATAACATTGATGGAATATAAACAGTCATTTTAAGAAAAACTAAAAAACATGGATATTGACAAATCATCGTATGTAGTGGGCAAACGATGTGTTTGTATCGACCGATTACTGTGCCCACTAAATTTTTAAAGATTACATTTTCTAATGTACAATAGTAAAAATCAACAACATGGAGCAACATGCAAGTTGTGAAATACAAGAATAGGGACACAGGAGGAGTACTTACCTTTTTCTAGCATTCTCTTAATGCTCCTTAACTGCTCCGGCTCCCTCAGTTTGAGGTCAGACCACCTCTTTCTCAGCTGCTCCTTTGATCGTTTCACCCCAAAATGTCTCTTCAGATTTTTCACAACTTTATTCATGATTTTGGCCTTCCTTAGATTAGGGTGGGTATATGGCCCATGCTTGCCATCATAATAAGAATTGTTCAATATGTCAACCATCTCCGCGAAGGACATATTAGATGCCTTGTATCGCCTCCTTGTTCGTGACGTTTCACGCTCCGGGCTTGGCTCCTCATTATTATTGGAATTCCCAGACACCTGCTGTGACTCCGCCATGTCGTCTGCGCGCCGAAAGAGAAGGGGCGGGGAAACATCGAGAAAGAACGTCATGGGCCGGCGGAAGGAGTAAGAGCGCCGAATGTTAGAGCGAAGGTAAGATTTTAACTTGGTACATCAGTGGCCTATACTGCATAGAGATTGAAGAGGCATATATGGGCATAAAGATTACTCGAGTTTAGACTGTGATTGACATTTGTATTTTTGTCTTGTGTTTTGTCTTGCAGAAAGAATGAATGCTTTTCTTGAGAAAGATTTTCTTGCGGATTTTATAGATAGGTTAAGGGAGCTGCCCGCTCTGTGGGAGACAAAAAACCCTATCCACAAAAAAAAGGGGTAAGGAAAGCCCTGATCCCATTTGTGCACACCAGGATGCCCAACGCAATCATTGAACAGCTGGATACAAAAATTGGGACCTTGAGAGGCACATACAGGACTGAGCGCAATAGGGTCCTGGCTTCTCAGAGGTCAGGAGCAGCAGCAGGGAAGGTATATGTCCCACATTTGTGGTACTACAGCAGATTGTCCTTTCTGAATGACCACATTACAGCAAGGGAATCACTTTCCAGCCTTCCCTCCAGCCTTCCCTCCAGCCTTCCCTCCAGCCAAGATGATCCTTCTCAGGAGCAAGAGGAGCCTTCCATCCTGGATGAAGACCCAGATCTATCCGTCTGGAGCCAGGTATAGTCTTTTCTAAACATTTATTGTGATAAAATTAATGCTGTAAAATAGATGTTAAGATGGGAACAAATTTATTCAATCAAGAAAAAGTGTTTTACATAGCAATAGACAGTAGTGGGCCAAAAAGTTTTTGAGATGAATGAAAAATGGAGTCATAATGAGAGTCTTTAAAATGTATTTTAATTCTATTTGCAACAGTCATGAGCTGAACATTGTGTGTGATTGATGAAACAAAACTCTAAATATGTCCCTTTTTTTACACAGGAGGAGGTCAACCAGGATGAGAGGCAGGAAAAAGTCAGGCAGGAGGAGGCTTGGGTGAGTGGCAGAGAGGAGGTGGCCGGGCCAAGTGGCAGAGAGGAGGTGGCTGGGCCAAGTGGCAGAACAAGGTGTCAGGTGCCTCCCATCCGCCTTCCACCAAGAAGGGCCAGGAGGGATAGATCTGTGAGTCAGGCAGCACTGGCCCTGATTAAAGAGGCACATGCCACCCTCCAGCAGCCACCAACCCCTGATGAGGGCTATGCGGCATTAGTTGGCGTGAAAATGAGCCAGATGCCGATGGGACAACGCCTAATATGTGAGCCCCTGCTCATTAGCCTTTTAAATAAGGGGTTGATGGGGACACTCACTGACACAACTGTCATTTGCGACCACGGCCATCCACCTGCACCTCCATCTTCTTCTCCTCCACCTCCTTCTTCTCCACCTCCACCTCCTTCTTCTCAACCTCCACCTCCTTCTTCTCAACCTCCACCTCCTTCTTCTCCACCTCCTTCTTCTCCACCTCCACCTCCTTCTTCTCAACCTCCACCTCCTTCTTCTCAACCTCCACCTCCTTCTTCTCAACCTCCCCCTTCTTCTTCTTCTCCACCTCCTTCTTCTCTGCCTCCACCTCCTTCTTCTCAACCTCCACCTCCTTCTTCTCAACCTCCTTCTACTTCTCCTCCATCTCCTTCTCCTCCTCCTGACATGAGTACACCTCCAGAGGCACAGCCTCCAGCCAGGCGGACAAGGAAGGCTGCAGAGACGGCTGCAGAGAAGGCTGCAGAGAAGGCTGCAGAGAAGGCTGCAGAGAAGGCTGCAGGGAAGCCTACCAAGAAGACCAGGAAGTGATTGCCTTGCTTCAATGTGGTCTGACAGAAGGCAGCCTGTTGTAGTTCCACAGACTTGGGACATGTATCTAACCTGCTGCTGTTCCTGACCTCTGGGAGTCCAAGACCAGATTGGGCTCACTAATGTATGATCTTCTCAAGGTCCCAATTTTTGTGTCCACACAGAGTTGCACAAATTGCAGCAGGGTCTCCAGCGCTGCCTTCTAGTTTGTTTCTTATTATTTTCTATACCAGAATAAATGGCATTTATTTTTACAGTTAATACTTGCCTATGTGTTTTTATTAAACCAAAATATTTAGCTGGTGAGTAGGCAGATAAGTTTCAAAAATTCAAAAGATATATTTTAAATGGGACAGATAACACAAAACAATCTCCTTGAAGGTCAAAAAATAGAAGAGAATTAGGTTTAAATTGTGGTAAATTTACACAGGAGAAAAGAAAAAATAATGGAGATCACTAGAAATTAAATAAGATTTTAAAATGCATATCTGAACTAAAATTAAAAAAAATAAAAAATAAAAAATAATTATGAGATCTTGCTCGATAAAAAAATATTCATGAGATCTGCATTCATAAATGTTGCAAAAAGTTAGTCAGAACTCTGTGTGAATATCTGCAGCCAAAAACGTTCATTAGTGTTCATTATTGTACCATTCTAAAGAAGATTTTAATGCGCAGCATTTAAACGATGCAAAAATTGTTACCGCGTGACGAATGTGCTATCTCCATTACGAACGCTAGTTTTACAAGAAGGTGCGCTCCCGCCTCATACTTGATTCTGACCATGCACGGTTTTTGAAGACTCGGAAAAGCATACACACAAACGGTTTTCTCGTCCAAATACAGTCTGACAAGAATGACGACGAGAAAAAAGAAAGCAGGTCTTCTTTTTTTCTCGTCGAGATTCTGGGCAGTTTTCTTGACGAAAAACCTGAAAGCCTTGTACACACGCACGGTTTTCTCGGCAATAAAGCTCTCCCAACAGTTTTCTTGTCGTTTCTTGCCAAGAAAACCGGTCGTGTGTACGAGGATTTATAGTTAGCTTCTATCGTAATGATATCTGTTGCGTTATTATGTACTGCTTCTATCATTTGTCTTTTATCTAACTTTATTGCTAGGTCTTGTTCTTATTTCCCTATGAAGGATAAAGCCCCACTTCCTTCTAGTTCTGTTAATATATCATACATTTGAGAGATTCCAAGTTTCATAGGCTTTTTGATATTGCAAAGTTTTTCAATTGGGTTCAATGTTTTCTCCTCTCTAATTGGTTGAGGAATTGTGATTACTAAGTGCTCGGACACTTTTGACACTATTTTGGGACCATTGTCATTTATACAGCGATCAGTGCTATAAAAATGCACTGATTACTGTGTAAATGACACTGGCAGTGAAGGGGTTAACCAGTAGGGGGCGAGGAAGGGGTTAAGTGTGTCCTAGGGAGTGATTCTAACTGTGTGGGGGCTGGGATACCTGTGACACGACACTGATCGCTGCTCCCGATGACAGGGAGCAGAAGATCAGTGTCCTGTCACTAGGCAGAACAGGGAGATGCCTTGTTTACAATGGCATCCCCCCCATTCTGCCGCTCCGTGACACGATTGCGGGACACCGGCAGACATTGAGTCCGCGGGGCCCCTGGGCACGGTCACAGCGGGTTTTTTAAAGCCACGTACAGGTACGTTGCTATGCACACAGGAGCCATTCTGCCAACATAAATATTGGTTACACGGTCGGCAAGTAGTTAAACATAGATCCCAAGTTTCCCCATCAATGGGTGCAAAATCTTTCTCCCAACCCTTAATACATGGAAGTGTGGAGGCATCATGGGTGGAATGAAGGAGAATAGAATACCACCTAGAAATCATCCCCTTTTTGTAATTTTCTAGTAGAATCTCTCGCATTAGAGGATGTTCAATAGCTGTCAGTCCAGTTCTACCGGTTTGAGCCTGGACTAGACATGTGCATTTCGTTTCGTTCCGAATGAAAATTCGGATGGATTTTTCAGTATTCGGAAATTTGTATGCATCCGAATTACGGAATTACAAAAGTAACGAATTTAAACTAATCCGAAAAACGTATAAATTCGAAAAATACGCGAACAAAATTCGATTTGAATCAAATTCGTAAATGAATTTGAATCGAATTTGAAAACAAATTTGAATCAAATTCGAAAACAAATTCAAATAGAATTTGAAAACAAATTTGAATCAAATTAGAAAAAATAGAAGTCCATTTTCTAAAAAATACAATAAAATAGAATATGAAACAATAAAGCAATAGAATAAAAAAAGAATAGAAAAGAATAGAATATAATTTAATAGAATGTAATCAAATAGAACATGACTGTCTTCCGAAATTCGAATTCGAGAATAGATTGGAAAATAAATCAAAACAATGGAAACTAAAATAGAAAAGAATAGAAAAACAATAGAACAGAATAGAATAAAATATAATATATATCATCATATTCAGATTGTCCAGTCACTGGTGAAACACCCTTGGAGATAGGCACCTCATCCCAAATATTATTAGATAGAAAAGGGAAGTAGGGACAAATAGGGATTTTTGCGGTGCAATAATAGATCAATTAGTAATGAGAAAGAATTTGGATTTTATACAGAAACATTATTTTATTAAATACATATCAAAAAAAGATTTAAAACCGATCCTAGGTGTATTGAGTACAATAATGAACACATTATAGACAAATGGTGGTCATAATACTGAAGGTTGAGATCAAGTCGATTACATGAAATCGCATAAAACCCGACATGTTTCGCTTAACAAAGCTCCCTCAGAGGTATTCGAAGACCATCCCTACTTGTCATTATGACTGTGCAAAGAGTGGAAAAAGCACAAAATTACACTTAGAGAAAACTTACAGTAATCAAACCAACAATAAGATAAATTTATAAACAAAATTATGTTGGACATATTACACAGGGTTAAGTTGCAATGCTGGGCCCCTCCCAGTGGTACTTACCCAACCGCTCATATTGTCCACAGCACAACACCAGCGTATCCGGGATCAAAATAACGGTCGCCCCATAGAGAGAAAGTGTCAAATAGTGACCACTAGGGTTGTCCCGATACCGATACTAGTATCGGTATCGGGACCGATACCGAGCATTTGCGCGAGTACTTGTACTCGCGCAAATGCTCCCGATGCCTGATCCGATACCTGTGATGGGGAGAGAGAGGCGGCGTGCAACAGGAAGTCCGTGGGTGGAGTCAGCGGGCGGAGTCAGCGGGCAGAGCGAGCGAGCAGGTAAGCTGGCGGGGTGGGGGGAATGGGAGCAGCCAGGGCCGGATTCCAGACAAGGCCACCGAGGCCAGGCCTCGGGGCGGCAGTCAGTGCAGGGGCGGCTCCGCCTATCCTCGCCGCCCTCACTCACGGGCACAGTCACCTCCCACTCCGCCTATTCTCCCCGCTCGCACTCACACTGTACAGTTCCGGCTCCGCCTATCATCTCCGCCCACTCCGCTCATCCTCCCCGCCCTCACTCAGGGGAACACTGCAAAGTCACCGCCCATTCTCCCCGCCCTCATTCACGGGCATACTGCGCAGTCTCCGCCCGCTCCGCCCGCTCCGCCCATCCTCCCCGCCCTCACTTATGGGCACTCTACACAGTCCCCGCCCGCTCCTCCCATCCTCTCCGCCCGCACTCATGGGTAGTCACAGGCCCCACCCATCCTCTTTGCCCGGCCAAGCAAAACCTAGCATGGAGGGGGAACCAACTGATTTGCGAGTGATCTGCAAGTAAGTGGCACTGATATCAATATCAACACTGCTACTGATTCCCCCCCCCCACACCACCACTGCTGCCACTGATACCCCCCACCAGCATTACTGCCACTGATACCCCCCACCAGCATTACTGCCACTGATACCCCCCACCAGCATTACTGTCACTGATACCCCCCACCAGCATTACTGCCACTGATACCCCCACCACCATTACTGCCACTGATACCCCCCACCAGCATTACTGCCACTGATACCCCCCACCACCATTACTGCCACTGATACCCCCCACCAGCATTACTGCCACTGATACCCCCCACCACCATTACTGCCACTGATACCCCCACCACCATTACTGCCACTGATACCCCCACCACCATTACTGCCACTGATACCCCCCACCAGCATTACTGCCACTGATACCCCCCACCAGCATTACTGCCACTGATACCCCCCACCAGCATTACTGCCACTGATACCCCCCACCAGCATTACTGCCACTGATACCCCCCACCAGCATTACTGCCACTGATACCCCCACCAGCATTACTGCCACTGATACCCCCCACCAGCATTACTGCCACTGATACCCCCCACCACCATTGCTGCCACTGATTCCCCCCACCACCACTGATACCCCACCACCGCCACTGATACCCCACCACCACCACTGATACCCCACCACCGCCACTTATACCCCACCGCTGCCACTTATACCCCACCACTGCCACTTATTCCCCCCCAACACCAGCACCATTACCACTAGTGCGACTGATACACCCCCCACCACTGATACCCCCCACCTCACCACGACCACTGCTGCCACTGATCCCATTCAGCAACCACCATTCCTGCCACTGATCCCACCCCCCACCACTGCCACTCATCCCGTCCAATCTCCCCCTTCCACTACCACTCATTCCAACCTATCTTCCCCAACCACCACCCTCACCACTGATCCCATCCTCCCACCACCGCTGCCACTCATTTCATCCAATGCCCCCCAACCACCACCCTTGCCACTGATCCCATTCCCCTCATCATCTCTGCCACTAATCCCATTCAATCCCCCCTACCACTGATCCCACCCCCCAACCACCACCCTCACCACTGATCCCATCCTCCCACCACCGCTGCCACTCATTTCATCCAATGCCCCCCAACCACAACCCTTGCCACTAATCCCATTCCCTACATCATCTCTGCCACTCATCCCATTCAATCCCCCCTACCACTGATCCCACCCCCCAACCACCACCCTTGCCACTCATCCCATCCCCCCACCACTGCTGCCACTGATCCCACCCCCACCGCTGCCACTCATCCCATCTCTCCCTCAACGCTGCCACTGATCCTATCCCTATCCAACCACCACTGCTGCCACTGATCCCATCCCCCACCACCACCGCTGCCACTCATCCCAAGGGCATAACTACAGGGTCACAATTGCAATGGCGCACATGTTGCCCCTGTACACCTGGATGGGGGGGCATATAGAGGAACAAATCCCCTCCATTTTTCTCCTGCAGCCACTAAAAGCCTGCTTTTCCTCCCCTCCGTCCCATAGGCATTCAGTGGCTGCAGGAGGAAAATGGAGGGGAATTTGTTCCTCCATATGCTGCCCCCGCCGCCCCTCCTATCCAGGTCCTGCTGCCCCCAGGATCAGTGGGAAGGGCGCTGGCCAGAGGTCACAGTGCCAAGCAGAATATTTGACTCAAAAGGTATTTAATTCCTTGCTGGGTATGCTGCATAATGCACATATTTACAGTTATTATTGTATAAAAACAGTGCACAAATACACTAGGTATGTCTTTAATAACACAATATGCAAATCACAAGTACTTTCAGGTTTTTTTTGGCGGGGTATTTCTAGTGTCATTTTTTTTTCTTTGCCTCATTTCTATCACATGGGGGGGGGGCTCAGAAGACCCCTATGTGATGGTGTGTGTGTGTGTAGGGGGGGGGCGGCATTGAAGGACCCGGCCTTGGGGCGGCAAAGGGAGTAAATCCGGGCCTGGGGGCAGCCGCATCATCCATCGGTGACCGGAGCCGTCACATTGGGTAACTGAAGTGACGCTCCGTGTTGCCGGTGTACACTGTCAGTGCTTTAACCAATCCCGGGTCCCGACGCCCATCTTGGTACACCCTGCACTCGGCCACATTAAGCCAGCAGCGGACATCTTGTTACACCCAGCCCATATAGTTTGGGCTAGGTGTAACAAGATGTCCGCTGCTGCTTTTATGTAGCCAAGTGCAGGGTGTAGCAAGATGGGCGTTGCAGGGGGCAGAAAAAAATTATTTAGGTTGCTTTCGTGTCATTTATTTCAGTGCCTGCCCATAAGTGCCAGCCATCTGTCAGTGCCCATCCATCAGTACCAGCTATCCATCAGTGCCACTGCCAGCCATCAGTGTGTGCCATCTATCAGTGCCATTTTTCAGTGTGTGCCACCTACCAGTGCCATCTTTCAGTGTGTGCCACCTATCAGTGCCATCTTTTAGTGTGTGCCACCTATCAGTGCCATCTTTTAGTGCGTGCCACCTATCAGTGCCATCTTTCAGTGCCAGACATCAGTGTGTGCCACTCATCAGTGCTGCATAATCAGTGCCACCTATCAGTGCCCATCCATCAGTGCCACTGCCAGCCATCAGTGCCACTGCCAGCCATCAGTGCCATCTTTCAGTGCGTGCCACCTATCAGTGCCATCTTTCAGTGCCAGCCATCAGTGCGTGCCACTCATCAGTGCTGCATAATCAGTGCCACCTATCAGTGCCCATCCATCAGTGCGTGCCATCTATCAGTGCCATCTTTCAGTGCATGCCACCTATCAGTGTCATCTTTCAGTGCCAGCCATCAGTGCGTGCCACTCATCAGTGCCACCTATCAGTGCCCATCCATCAGTGCCACTGCCAGCCATCAGTCAGTGCCACCTTTTAGTGCCCATCAGCCAGTGCCATCTATCAATGCGTCACATGACATTAAAAAAAAAGTATCGGTATTCGGTATCGGCGAGTACTTGAAAAAAAGTATCGGTACTTGTACTCGGTCTTAAAAAAGTGGTATCGGGACAACCCTAGTGACCACAGCAGGTACTAGACGGGAGACTGGCTAAGGGTATCAGAGAAAGAGCAAAAAGGACAAAAAGGAGGGAAGGGAGGGGGAGAGAAAAAAGAAAAAAGAAAAAGAAAAAAATGGTAAGCATATTAACAAACCATAATAAGCAGATTGAAGAATCCGCCTAAGAGACAAAATAGGGAAAATAATAAATAAGTTCAATAAGTAGAGTACCTTAACTTACATAAAACCAGATAAACAACAGAAGTGGTTCAAATACGAATGCTGTGTGGTTGTCTGCCAGAAGGAAATCGCAGACAGGTATCATTGAGACCACTAAAAAAAAACATATTAATTTGAATTCAATTAGATGTAAAAAACATGGCATGCCTACATCCTCCAAAAATAGGCATGCAGAGTATAAAGATTAAGAATATCACAGTCAAAAAATATATGACATGTATTGCGTTTGAGCAGTATTATATATATTGGGGCTGATTTACTATAACTCCAGGAAGTACTGAGCATATCGCAAAAAATAGCTCCAATTTTTGACAATTAAAAATTCCATGCGCGAATTTGCGAATGAAAAAGAGCGCTATTAGCAGCAAACAAGCGTTAGTAAATGTGAAATCAGCGCTAATTAGCGAACCCGCGTACGCGCAAATGCCAATTTCCACTAAGTTTTTATATAGCACTGCACTGTAACCACGATCCATGTATGTGAAAGAAACATTTTTATATGAGACGTGCTCTATCTATTGATGTATATTGCAATTAGTATTCCTAGTTTTTTTCCTTCTTTTGCTAACGAATGCAGTTATGAAGGATTATTACATAGTAATGTCTGCTATTATGTAAAATTACATGTATTAAACATTTAGGTTACCTATTTGTTGTATGTTGTTTTTTTCATGTTTTTATTTTTTCATTTAGGTGGCTATAAAGCGGTAATTATTTATGTCCATTCTTTAATCATACTACACTATTACGCAGGTCTTGTACTTAGCACAATGGCTTAGTGGTCTGCTCCCATGTCTATACAGCTCTCATGTTACAAGTTCAAATACCATCCAACAGCTATGTTTATTATTTGCACAAGCAAATTAAAATAAACAAACAAAGAAATGTAAACGGCCCGTTAGCTAGTGTGTGATGTTTGGAAGTCCACACCATAATATCATTGAATAAAAGTGCATTGGCTAATTGGCATTCACCTATTTTCAGCATATGCTGCTTTGGCCAATTGGCTAATTGGCATTTGCCTTTTTTCACCAATACAATCTTTTAGTATCTCTCTGTGAGATTTGAACCCATGAGTGTTTCGAAGCCTTAGTTTTTCAAGGTAGAAGTGCTGACCACTAGCCTATTGAGCGTAGCACAAACATCTACTAGTGTGTGTAGACTAAGGAGATATTTCTTGCACCTACAGGTAAGCCTTAATCTAGGCTTACCTGTAGATGCAAGTTGTCTAAGTGGGTTTACAACCACTTTAATATTATTGTAACAACCATAATCATGCTGATGTGGCATTGGCTAATAGGCATTCACCTCTTTTCAGCATATGCTGCTGAGTGTTTGATGGTGGGACTACTTTATATTCTAGGTATAATAGTACTCAGCACAGTGACTTAGGCCCCTTTCACACTTGTGCGACCTGAAAGTTGTGTGATTTTGATGCGACTTTAAGCAATGCCTGTGTAATCTTGAGGTCTATGATTGCAGGAGTCGCAGGGAAAGGCGCGCAAACTTCTGTCTGCATTTTTTCTGCGATCCCAGTGGAATGCCTGTGTAAACTTAAGGTCTATGAACCTCAACTCGTATCAAAGTCGGACCAAAGTAGTACAGGGACTACTTTGAAGTCGGTGTGACTTGAAGTTTCACAGATATAAATGGTACACATTGAAAATCATGGGGTATGACTTGTCATGCAACTCTGATGACCAAAGTCGCAGGAAAAGTCGCTCAAGTGTGAAAGGGGCCTCAGCCCGACTTTGTGAGCGATTTCAGAGACATCAGTGCACTTTCCTGCACAGATGTCTAGTCAAATCACATAGGTCTCAACTGTCCCTGATTTGGAACATAGTCCCTCTGTCCTCCTCATTTGTCCCTCATTTTGTTCGGATCAGTATAGTTTGATATTAAATGCAATTTTTATCTTTCAAAAAGTGTTTCCCAGCGCTAAACCTTTCATCTAATTTCTAAATTGCTTTGTTTGTAAATTCCCAAAGCCAATCTAAAGGGATATTATTGTTAAAAAAAAAAAAAAGCACTTGGGGTTTAACTAATGTTTTTTTTTTTTTTTTCTAATAATTCTCCTTTAAGAAGGTGTTTTAGGAGGTGTGTACTATGCCTACATACTTTTGCTAATAGTTGTCCCTTATACCCATCTCAAAAAGTTAGGAGGTAAGAAATCGCCTCCTGAAGTCGCCCAAAGTAGTGTAGGAACTACTTTTGGGAATCTGTGTGGCGTCACACCAATTCGGACAGTTCTATTGCCGTCAATAGGCGCCGATTTGGCCTGCAATTTGACATGTCAATTCAGAGCTATGTGAACATGGGTGAAGTTGCATAGATATGAATGGAACTCATAAGGGGGGGGGGGGGGATACTTTTAATGCGACTCTGAGGTCCAAAGCTGCATGAAAAGTCCATAAGTGTGAAAGTAACCTAATGAGATTAAATGATAACACCTTTGAATAAAGCCCCATTTGCACTTGTGCGACCTTAAAATTGCACAGCTTTGCCATGACTTGAAGCAATGTCTGTGTTATCTTGTGGTGTATGGACCTCAAATCGCATCAAAGTCAAACCAAGGTGCAGGGATGAATTTTCCCCACTTTCAGGATGCACAAGTGACAATAGGGCCAAATTCAAAGATATCCTTGAATCTCTTTCACACTGCTGCGACCTGAAAGTCACCCTAATTTGCTGCCACTTTGTCGCTGCAACTTGGCCCCAACTTCTGGGAATGCCTGTGTAATATTGCGCCCTATGTACCTCAAGTCACATAAGGCTCTGTTTCCACTATTGCAACCCTAAATTCGCATGATTTTGCCGCAAATTTTTGCCACGATTTTGATGCGACTTGGAGCAATGCCTGTATATTCTTGAGGTCTATGGACCTCAATTCGTATCAAAGTGGGACCAAAGTAGTGCAGGGACTACTTTGAAGTCACTGCGACTTGATGTCGCACAGATATGAACCATACTCATTGGAAATCAAAGCGTATGACATGTCATGCGACTTTGCAGTCCCAAGTTGCATGACAAGTCGCACTAGTGGAAACCGAGCCTGAAAGTCACACCAAAGTAGTACAAGGACTACTTTGAAGTTGGTCTGACTTAAAGTAGCACAGATATGAATGGTTATCATTGAGAATCATGAAAAGTCGCCCAACTGTGAATCAAGTCATATATATTTTAATAGAAAGGAGCTCTCATTTATACTTGCATAGTCCTTACTGATTTACATCAGCAGAACAAATGCAGGAAGTAGTGATGTGTGCACATGGGCCAGAAGCAAATGTGTAGTGATACCAAACAAATCAATGAAGCCCACCCACAACAAATCCACCCCCACCTTGAGTAAGCACAAGTACATATCCTACACTTACCTGGCAAATCAGCAGCACCGCCTCTTTGCTAAAGAGGGAGCTCGCCATGTCCACCTAAATGGAGATCCTGACCAGCACAGGAACTTCCGGGTGATTACAATGACTCATTTCCGGGTCAGGAGGTGAAACCACGCTCTGTTGATTGCAGCTGCGAATATTTGATCTCAATCACACTTAGAATTTATTATTCGCAAATATGCAAATCTGTATTTCTACATATGATATTTGAAGGTACAGTAGGTGCCGCCGATATTGTGTCAATCTCGCCGCTTCTAGCGGCGATATTGACACCCTATGAGCTCCGTCGCGAGAGCCAGCGCCGAGCTGTCTCGTCATCCCGAAAGGAAAAAATGTTCCTTTCACGATGAGCGACACGCATTGCCGATAGGCGGGGATCTGACGCGGATTCCCGCCAATACCAGGCACTGCGTTTGGTATGAATCCTGAGCGGGAATTTCACGCCAATTTTTAAAGAAAAAACTGGCGTGGGTTCCCCCTTCAGGAGCATACCAGGCCCTTGGGTCTGGTCTGGATTTGAAGGGGAACCCTACGCCGAAAAAACGGCGTGGGGGTCCCCCTCAAGATCCACACCAGACCCTTATCCGAGCACGCAACCTGGCAGTCCGCAGGGGAAGAGGGGGGACGGGAGACCGGCCCCCCCCCTCCTGAACTGTACCAGGCCGCATGCCCTCAACATGGGGGGTTTGGTGCTCTGGGGCAGCGGGGCAACCTGCGGCCCCCCCACCCCAGAGCACCCTGCCCCCATGTTGATGAGGACAGGGCCTCTTCCCGACAACCCTGGCCGTTGGTTGTCGGGGTCTGCGGGCGGGGGGCTTATCGGAATCCGGGAGCCCCCTTTAATAAGGGGGCGCACAGATACCTCCCCCCCACCCTATGTGAATGAGTATGGGGTATCGTACCCCTACCCATTCACCTGGTGGAAAAAAAAATGGTAATAAAAACACAACACAGTTTTTAAAAGTATTTTATTGCACCGCTCCGGAGGTCTTCTTCCAACATGTTCCCATGACGTCACAGTCACATTCTCCGGGGCCATGTGCCCCCGGAGCATGTGACTGTGACGTCATGAGAAGCCTATATTAATCTCTGCGGACCGAAGATTTATCATTACTGCGAGAGGAAGCGTTGAGTCAGCACCGAGGAGGAGAAAAGGGAAGAAGACGGCGACGACGGGAAGACCGGCTCCTCCACTAGCAAAAGAGCTACCAAGAAGTTAGTGGAGGGGCCGGCAGAAGGACAACGGAGAGCCGAACGAGACGACGGAGAAGACCGGGCCTCCGCTAGCGAAAGAGCTAAAAAGAAGTTAGCAGAGGCCCGGCAGAAGAAAGAACCGGAGAGCGGGAGAAGAACCGGAGAGCGGGAGAAGAAGGCGACGGAGAAGACCGGGCCTCCGCTAGCAAAAGAGCTAAAAAGAAGTTAGCGGAGGCCCGGCGGAAGAAAGAACCGGAGAGCGGGAGAAGAACTGGAGACCCCCGAAGTCGTAAGATGACCTCCGGAGCGGTGCAATAAATTACTTTTAAAAACTGTGTTGTGTTTTTATTACCATTTTTTTTCCACCAGGTGAATGGGTAGGGGTACGATGTACCCCATACTCATTCACATAGGGTGGGGGGGAGGTATCTGGGGGCCCCCTTATTAAAGGGGGCTCCCGGATTCCGATAAGCCCCCGCCCGCAGACCCTGACAACCAAAGGCCAGGGTTGTCGGGAAGAGGCCCTGTCCTCATCAACATGGGGGCAGGGTGCTCTGGGGTGGGCGGGCCGCAGGTCGCCCCCCTGCCCCAGAGCACCAAACCCCCCCATGTTGAGGGCATGCGGCCTGGTACGGTTCAGGAGGGAGGGGGGCCGCTCTCCCGTCCCCCCCTCTTCCCCTGCGGCCTGCCAGGTTGCGTGCTCGGATAAGGGTCTGGTGTGGATCTTGAGGGGGACCCCCACGCCGTTTTTTTCGGCGTAGGGTTCCCCTTCAAATCCAGACCAGACCCAAGGGCCTGGTATGCTCCTGAAGGGGGAACCCACGCCGTTTTTTTCTTTAAAAATTGGCGTGAAATTCCCGCTCAGGATTCATACCAAACGCAGTGCCTGGTATTGGCGGGAATCCGCGTCGGATCCCCGCTCAATACAGTGTCGCGTCTCCTCGCTATTGCAGCGAGCGCGACACGTGTCGCCACCCTGCTGCCGAGATCTCGCCACTCCTGTCGCCGAGAATCTCGGCGATGGGAGCGCGATAGATATACAATATCGGCGGCACCTACTGTAAACTTAAGGGAGTTTGAAAAGGAATGGCGTCTCTGCCATAGCAGCAGGTGAATTACAAAGGCAAAAGGCCCGGTTTGAGCCCCGCTTCACACTGACAGCGGGAGGAAATTGTTCAGCTGAACTCATACGATTTTGATTCCCGCATGTCAGTCACGACTGTAGGAGGGGGGGGGAGGGACATCAGAGACATCTGTGCAGGTTTCTGCACTTATATCAATACAAATCACACCAATTAGAACAGCGCAATTGCCACTGATCTGACATGTCAAATCGCACCATTGTGAACCAGAGCTGACACATTCAACACTGTCTATCCTCCAGCTGAATTCATTACCTGCAATTCTCCACAGCTGTTATATATAAGATTACGGCCTGGTTCACACTGGTCCGACAAACGCTCCGACATTGGGAGCTCATGTCGCATGACGTGTGAAAATCAATGTTTCTCTATGGGAGCCGTCTTAACTGGTCCGACACATGTCGGTCCGACTTTGAAAATGCTCCCTGTACTACTTTGGTCCGACTTTGTTCCGACATCAGCCCATTGAATATCATTGAAGTCGGATCAAAGTAGGATCCTTGTCCTAACCATCCGACATGGTGATTACAGCAGCAGTAGAAGGAATTTATCTCACCCTGGGATTGTTTTGATTGGTCAAAGGACAAGTCAGACTAGCACAAAGTCGGATCAAAGTAGTATCCTGTTCATGAATGTCGGATGGATGTCGGACCAATGTAGTACTGATGTAGGACCGATGTCGCAGAGCAAAGTAGGATGAAAGTCATATGACTGTCGTGTCGTATCAGTGTGAACCCAGCCTACATCTTTATCATTTACTTGCAGGTGTGCTGAAGCCTAGGTTTACATTGGGGCAATTTGTCATGCAATTTCAGAAATCAAATCGCATGACAATTGGTGGCAATGGCACTGTTCCAATCGATGCAACGCCAATTTTTTGGCGCCGCACCGATTTGCAAAAGTAGTTCCTGCACCACTTTTGCCGATTTCAGGTGCGACTTCAATAGACATTTGTGTATGAAGCCACACAGATGTCTATCAAGTAGTACCTAAAATCGCGCTAGCTTAAGTGAAGCAGCGCAATTTCAAAGTAGCATCAATGTGAACCAGGGTGAAGAGATTCGTTTTTTGATGCACAAATCCATATAGAAATAAAAAAAATAAAAAAAAAATTAAGGATTTTGCACTTTGCCCAAAAAAAAAAAAAAAAAAAAAGCACACACCAAAGCTCAATAACGTACTTTTATTTTGCCAGCAAAAACAAAATTCAGTACATTCATTTACTAGCTTCAAAAAAATTTGGACAGGATACACGGTACTCAATTTAGCAATTGGATTTTAAGGGCCCTGCTCATAGGAGCTTACAATCTAAAATTTGTCAAAAGCTTAGAGTGCACACAGCTTTACTTTTAGTTTATAACGGGCAACACATCACATTTTTATCTGCAAGAATATAGAAACATACTCAAGTCATTCTTCCAAAGCATTCCAACATAATAATAAAAAAGACACATGTTCAAAACACCCACCCCCACCCCACAATCCACATATACATACATTGGTGACCATGTTCTGCTGGAAGCTGCATTTCTGTGTACATGATTAAGCAATGAGATCCAAGAGTAGAAGGTCAGCAGATGCTTCCAAACGATTTTGCATGGTCAGACAGGAACAATACACACACAATTTTTGATTGAAAAAATGCACAAGAATTTCAGCAAATAACACTAGTTAGAGGTTTGTCAATCTGCATAATATCATTCCTTCTCCCCCACAAATCACAGCAAAAAACCTGGCCTTCTCAGACCAAACGATCCCCCATACTGCAGGCCTTTATATAAGAGAGGTTGTATTGTTAGCAAACTGACACACGCCCAATAGAAGTACACGCCCAATAGAAGTACACGCCCACCAGTATCTTTCAATCTGTCTCTTCATGTATGTCTAAAGTGATTGCACTTGATGGGCAGGAACACATAATACTATTTACAACTGTGTTAGCCCTTGGCTATGTGCATCAAATCTCCAACTACAGGCCAAAGATCCAAGTCCATTTGCATGCACATAAACAAAGCAACAGTTTTCTAAGCATATGTACCTGTGCAGTGTAAACCCTACAATTTTAAAATGTCCAAGTCCCTGGGTATGATTAGTGCTAACAAACATTAACATCGGGCCCTGGCTCCAATGAGCTTCCAATCTAAAGTCCAAAATAAACTTTTTTACATTAGAGACTATTTTGACAGGAGACAAATAAAATACCAGCATGTCTTGGGATTGTGGTGAGAAACCCACACATGGAAAACATATAAACTTCAACATAAGCATTAGCATGTTGGGGAATTGAACCAGCAACCCCAGTACTGCTAGACGGAATTGCTGCCCACTTAGCCACCAGGCAGCCTCACACATGTTCTCTGCATCTCTGTGGTGTGAACCAGCCCTAAGTCCATAGCCAAGTTCCGTGTCTCCAAGAAATATACAATATATTGGCCTAAGTATTAGGACGCCTGCCTTTAAACGCACATGAACTGTAATCGCATCCCAGTCTTAGTCCGTAGGGTTCAATATTGAGTTGGCCCACCCTTTGCAGCTATAACAGCTTCAACTCTTCTGGGAAGGCTGTCCACAAGGTTTAGGAGTGAGTCTATGGGAATGTTTGACTATTCTTCCAAGTGCATTTGTGAGGTCAGGCACTGATGTTGGACGAGAAGGCCTGGCCTGCAGTCTCCGCTCTAATTCATCCCCAAGGTGTTCTGTTGTGTTGTGTTGAGGTCAGGACTCTGTCCAGGCCAGTCAAGTTCCTCCACCCCGAACTCACTCATCTATGTCTTTATGGACCTTGCTTTGTGCACTGGTCCAAATCATTTGGTGGAGGGGGATTATGGTGTGGGGGTTGTTTTTCAGGGGTTGGGCTTGGCCCCTTAGTTCCAGTGAAGGGAACTCTTAAGGCATCAGCATACTGAGACATTTTGGACAATTTCATGCTCCCAACTTTGTGGGAACAGTTTGGGGATGACCCCTTCCTGTTTCAACATGGCAGTGCACAAAGCAAGGTCCATAAAGACAAGGATGAGTGAGTTTGGGGGTGGAGAAACTTGACTGGCCTGCACAGAGTCCTGACCTCAACCCAATAGAACTCCCTTTGGCTGAATTAGAGCAGAGACTGCGAGCCAGGCCTTCTCATCCAACATCAGTGCCTGGCCTCACAAATGCACTTCTGGAAGAATGATCAAACATTCCCATAGACACACTAAACCTTGTGGACAGCCTTCCCAGAAGCTGTTCTAGCTGCAAAGGGAGGGCCAAATCACATTTTAACCCTACGGACTAAGACTGGGCTGCCATTAAAGTTCATGTATGTGTAAAGGCAGGCGTCCCAATACTTTGGGCTAAATTGTGTATCTGGCAAGATTTACAATGGTGGTGGAACCCTCCTACACATAAATACAACATTTAGACATAGTTTTAGGACCTGGAAGATGAGACAACTTCTCTACATGAAGCAGCATGCTTGAGATTTGAGCCCAGACACTCAGGGATGCTAAGCAGAAGTTCTAACCTCTAAGCCACAGAGCTGCCACATGTGGAAGCCTCCTACACGTAAATACACATAAATACTGCATTTCTTTGGACATACAGGTGATGGAATTACATTACTTAAGAGTTATTGATTTATTCTATGATATTTGATGTTTTTTGGGTGGTGAGTTTAGAATAGTGATATTACCCTCAAATTTTGGGGAATTACATTTTTCTTTCTGATGTTGGAACACATATCAAATTTTTGGGGCTCAAATTATGATTATTTAGAAATAATAAAAAGCACAAAAATTTTTTAAATTTGCATCAGCAATGGTATTGATTGTGGTTTGTAAAGACATTTATGCGAGTCTGGGTAAAGATTGCTGTGATATGGAGAGTAACTAGTGAAAGTGACAGAGAAAAATATATTTTATCAAAACATTCCACATTCTAGCATTCTTTAAAAACAAAATATTTTAATTAGAAGCAACATTGTTGCAAAGGAAAATTTATTTCAGAGAAAGATACATTTCATCTCAACATTAAAAGGATTTATTTGTGAAAGTTACAATTGTATCATTAGAATCAATGGCTAAAACTTGCATTGGACTAAAATAGCTCAGATTTTCACTTCCAAAACATGCTCTTTAATTAGCTCTCATTTCGGTATTTACTATAACTCTTGTAAAAAAAGTCACTTGAGTTAAAATTTGAGTTATATTAGCTCTGGGCATGCTCAGTTTAGCTTGCAAATAGTTGTCCAAAAACTGGCATTTTTTTACTTCTCAGACTTTTAAAGATATTTCAGTGTAGAAATCACTTTTTCACTCAGTTTAAAAGCAGATTATCTTTAAATAATATACCGCATATTTCAGTACCATTTAGGCAATTATATCATGCTCTAAACATTATTTCCATGTGCACTACTCCACCTTTTAGTAGAGTAAGGATTTGGGCGCTATTTGGATTCTGGGAGCTATAGTAAATTTGATTTTGGTAAGTATTTTTTCTCCAGCGCTATAGTGAATACCGTTTTAGCGCTAATTAGCGCAAATTGCCGCGATTTGCGCTAATTAGTGCGAACTCGCGCTAATTAGCGCTAATTCGCGGCAATTTGCGCTAATTAGCGCTATAGTAAATTACCCCCTTAGTATCAGATATCGCCATACACAGGGAGATCATAATGGACAATTGTCTCCATATGTTGCCAAATTGTATAATAAAAAAACGTCAAACAGAAAACCCATTGGTCTAATATGGGACTAGATAAAGTTATATTGAACAAAATAACAAAGTTTACCTCAGCCTCAATGAAGCAGGCTGGGAATGCAGTGAGAGAATCAATAAAAAGAAAAAAAATGAGAGAACGAGAAGACAACTTACCAATAGATGTCTCAGATACCAGCTCAGATTCCACCAGCCCACACTGAAGCAGCCACCGAGTGAGCCGGTTAAATAGTATCCGCCATTGAGTATATAATCTTTATACTCTGCATGCCTATTTTTGGAGGACGTAGGCATGCCATGTTTTTTACATCTAATTGAATTCAAATTAATATGTTTTTTTTTTTAGTGGTCTCAATTAGAGTTGAGCGGACACCTGGATGTTCGGGTTCGACGGGTTCGGCCGAACTTCGGAAAAAAGTTCGGGTTCGGGACCGAACTTTAACCCGAACCCGGACCCGAACCCGAACCCCATTGAAGTCAATGGGGACCCGGACTTCTAAGGACTAAAAAGGCTCTAAAAAGGTAATGGAAAGGGCTAGAGGGCTGCAAATGGCAGCAAAATGTTGTTAAGAGCATGGCAAGTGCTCTGTAAACAAATGTGGATAGGGAAATAACTTAAAATAACATAAAAAAATAAAAATAAAAAATAATAATCTTGACCTAGGAGGACGAGGTCCATATGGAGTAGGAGGTTGAGGTGGCGGTGGATGTGGCTGTGTAGGTGGAAGCGGCGGTGGAGGAGGACGAGGTAGCCAATACTGATTCAAAAATACAACAATGGCTGGGTAAGGCCGGTGATGTGTCGAATTCTGTCCCCCGTCAAATAGTGTCCACCCTGTACTGCGCTTGCTCAGTATGTAGGACAAGGGGATTTCGAAAATCTCCCAAGACGAACGGCGCCTGCGTGGTGAGTTCAGGTGAAGGCCACACCATCCGTGGTTGAAGCCGAGCCAAGTGAGGCCGTGACCGAAGCGTGGCGATCGAACCAAGCCCGTGAGGGGCCCTGTTACTATGTGCTACCGTATGTCCACTTGGATGGTGGGGTTTGAACCTGCACTCACAGCGCAGGCGCCGTTCATCTTCGGAGATTTTGTGAATCTCCTTGTCCTCTGTACTGCGCAAGCGCTGCGCCTTCGCAGTATGGGCCGGAGACAATCCGATGGCCGGACAGTTTTTGTCACAACACCGGTATACATGTCTATTCTGCACAAGGTACGGACAAGTCCTGTGGGATCCATGCCTGGTTCATTTTAATGAACGTGAGCTTGTCCACATTGGCTCTGGACAGGCGGCTGCGCTTGTCTGTGATAATGCCCCCTGCCGTGCTAAATACACGTTCAGATAATACACTGGCTGCAGGGCAGGCCAGCACCTCCAAGGCATAAAGGGCAAGCTCAGGCCATGTGCCCAATTTGGAGACCCAGAAGTTAAAGGGGGCAGACCCGTCATCCAGTACGTGTAGGCCTGTGGACACATACTGCTCAACCATGTTGGTGAAATGCTGCCTCCTGCTAAGACGTTCCATCTCAGCTGGTGGTGCTGGTTGTTGTGGCGTGCTGACAAAGCTTTTCCACATTTCAGCCATGCTAACCCTGCCTTCTGAGGTGCTGCCGGTGCCCCGGCTGCGTCGGCGACCTCTTCCTCCTCCTCTGCCTTCGCCTTGTGCTTCCACCGTACACCCGTTGTCAGGTGGGAATGCCACCAGCAGCGCGTCTACCAGCGTGCGCTTGTACTCGCGCATCTTACGATCCCGCTCCAGTGAGGGAATTAAGGACGGTACGTTGTCCTTGTAACGGGGATCCAGCAGGGTGGCCACCCAGTAATCAGCACCAGTTAAAATGTGGGCAACTCGGCGGTCATTGCGGAAACACTGCAGCATGTAATCGCTCATGTGTGCCAGGCTGCCCAGAGGCAAAGAAAAGCTGTCATCTGTGGGAGGTGTATCGTCTGTGTCCTCTGTATCCCCCCAGCCACGCACCAGTGATAGCCACGAGCTGGTCTGGGTGCCACCCTGCTGTGAAAATGGCTCCTCCTCCATCTCCTGCTCCACCTCGTCATCCTCCAGAACTGTGCCCTTTCTGCCGGACAATTGTGTACCTGGCGTTTGTTGGTGCAGGAACCCACCCTCGTAGCCACTTGTAAAAGACTGCCCTGAAAGCCTTTGAAATGATCCCGCTTCCTCCTCCTCCTCATCCTCCTGTGCCACATCCTCTTCCATCATCGCCCGAAGCGTTTTTTCAAGGAGGCATAGAACTGGGATAGTAACGCTAAGAACGGCGTCATTGGCACTGGACATGTTGGTGGAGTACTCGAAACAGCGCAACAAGGCACACAGGTCTCGCATGGAGGCCCAGTTATTGGTGGTGAAGTGGTGCTGTTCCGCAGAGCGACTCACGCGTGATTGCTGCAGCTGAAACTCCACTATCGCCTGCTGCTGCTCGCACAGTCTGGCCAGCATGTGCAAGGTGGAGTTCCACCTTGTGGGCACGTCACATATGAGGTGGTGAGCGGGAAGGCCGAAGTTACGCTGCAGCGCTGACAGGCGAGCAGCAGCAGGGTGAGAACGCCGAAAGTGCGCACACACAGCCCGCACTTTCTGCAGCAGCTCTGGCATATTGGGGTAATTTTTAAGGAACCTCTGGACCACCAAGTTCAGCACATGCGCCAGGCAAGGGATGTGCGTCAAACCGGCTAGGCCCAGAGCTGCTACGAGATTTCGCCCATTATCGCACACCGCCGGGCTTGAGGCTCACTGACAGCAACCACTCATTGGTCTGTTGTTCCATGTCCCTCCACAACTCCTGCGCGGTGTGGGATTTTTCCCCCAAACAGGAAAGTTTTAAAACTGCCTGCTGTCGTTTACCCCTGGCTGTGCTGAAGTTGGTGGTGAAGGTGTTACGCTGACCGGATGAGGAGGCGGTAGAGGATGAGGAAGCGGAGTAGGAGGAGTTAGCAACAGGAGGCAAACTGAAGCGCCCTGCAATCCTCGGTGGTGGAAGGACATGCGCCAAACTGCTATCTGCCTCAGGCCCAGTCGCCACTGCATTTACCCAGTGTGCTGTTAGGGAGATATAACGTCCCTGACCGTGCTTACTGGTCCACGCATCCGTAGTTAGGTGGACCTTGCCACAGATGGCGTTGCGCAGTGCACACCTGATTTTGTCCCCCACTTGGTTGTGCAGGGAAGGGATGGCTCGCCTGGAAAAATAGTGGCGGCTGGGCACGACGTACTGTGGGACAGCCAATGCCATCAGGCTTTTAAAACTCTGCGTCTCCACCAGACGGAATGACAGCATTTCAAAGGCCAGGAGTTTTGAAATGCTGGCATTCAGGGCCAGGGATCGCGGGTGGCTAGGGGGGTACTTCCTCTTCCGCTCCAATGTTTGGGAGATAGAGAGCTGAACGCTTCCATGGGACATTGTGGAGATGGTTGGTGACCCAGGTGGTAGTGTTGCTGGCAGATCCTCTGATTGCGGGGTGGCAGGTGCCACTGTCACTACAGAGGTGGATGAAGAGGCCGAGACTGCAGCAGAAGAGGAAGCAGGAGGAGCCAGAGACCTTTCTTGGTTTTTGAGGTGTCTACTCCACTGCAGCTCGTGCTTTGCACTTAGATGCCTGGTCATGCAGGTTGTGCTCAGGTTGAGAACGTTTATGCCTCGCTTCAGGCTCTGACTGCACAGCGTGCAAACCACTCGTGTCTTGTCATCAGCACATTGTGTGAAGAACTGCCACGCTGGGGAACTCCTTGGACCTGACTTTGGTGTGCTCGGTCCCTTGCTGCGTTGGGCAGTAGCAGACATACTGTCTAGCTGACAGACGCTCCGCTTTTGCACCCTGCTCCCTCTTCTGCTGTGCTGGTGGCTCTGTGCGACCACCGCCTCTTCCTCCAAACTACACTGGTCACCTGCATAAAGTTGATTCCATGTGGGGTCGAGGACCTCATCGTCCTCCACATCATCTTCCACCCAGTCTTCACCCCTGCCCTCCTTGTCTGTCTGCACAATTGCGAAAGCAGCAGCAGTTGGCACCTGTGTTTCGTCATCATCCAAGACGTACTGCGATGGTCCTCCCATGTACTCATCATGAAACATAAGTGGTTGGGCATCGGTGCACTCAATCTCTTCCACTTCTGGGGCAGGGCTAGGTGGATGGCCCTGGGAAACCCTGCTAACAGAGTCATCGAAAAGCAGAAGAGACTGCTGCATGATTTGGGGCTCAGACTGCTTAGCTGATTTGCAAGGGGGTGAGGTGAAAGACTGATGGACATGGGTTTCAGGTGCCAACTCTGTTCTTGCATCAGAAGAGTGGGTGGGAGACAATGTGAAGGAACCCGAGGCACTGTCAGCAACCCAATCTACTATCGCCTGTACTTGTCCTGGCCTAAACATTCATACAGCCTCATTAGGCGCGACAAAATACCGCCACAGGCTCGGTCGCCTACTCGCACCTGAGGAAGGTGTTTCACTTGTGCGTGTATCTGGCACAGATCCACCACGTCCTCTCCCTGCAACAGGAGCTCCACCAGCAGCACCACGACCGGGGCCACCACGTCCCTTTGACCTTCTCCTCATATTTTCAAAATTTAGGATCTTGCCCTAAATGGGTGTTTTTGTAACCGCTGAATCGCACAGCTACAGAACTGCAGAAAATGCTATTCAAAAAAAATGTTGTTTTTTTAGTATAGCAACGTAGGAGAAAACTATAAAGAAATTGTTTATTTCACACGCCTCAAAATATGTATAACACACTGCAAACTTTTTTTTGTGCCCCTAAACGGCGTTTTTTGGAGGAGCAGAACACACCCACAGTACGTAACCGCTGAATCGCACAGCTACAGAACTGCAGAAAATGCTATTCAAAAAAAATGTTTTTTTAGTATAGCACAGTAGGAGAAAACTATATAGAAATTGTTTATTTCACACACCTCAAAATATGTACAACACACTGCAAACTTTTTTTGGTGCCCCTAAACGGCGTTTTTTGCAAGCGTACATTAACGTGCAAATTATTTATTTATATTTTTTTGCCCTAAACGGGTCTTTTTTTGCACGAGCAAAATAAAATGCTTTTTTTTTGCCCTATGGGTCTTTTGGAAAAGAGCACAATAAAGTGCCTTTTTTTTTTTCCCCTAAAAGTTAGATTTTCTCTGACACTGGGCTCATGGCAGTGTAAAAAGACTGCACTGCAACACAAATAGGTAAACCTATGCAGATCGCTGATTTTAATCTCTGAATCTGGACTCCTATATAATATTCTCTCTCCCTGAAAGCACCAACACAGGAACCTGGCCCTACACTACACTATCTCTCTATCTTTTCCCTCAGATTGTAGAATCAGGACTACCTCATCTATCTTTCTATCTCTCCCTAAAAGCAGCAGCAGCAGACTAGATCCTCTCCCTATCTATTCTGAAGCAGAGTGACATGTGTGCTGTGTGCCTCTAGCTTATATAGAAGCTGGGTCACATGTTGCACTGACCAATCACAGCCATGCCATTAGTAGGCATGGCTATGATGGCCTCTAAGGGCACACCAGCTAATCAAAAGGTGATTGGCTGGCCCCTGAAGCATTTCTAAATGCGTTATTAGATTGCCGAACCCGAACCCGGACTTTTTGGCAAAGTCCGGGTTCGGGAAAAAGCTAAAGTTCGGTACGGACCCGAACTTTACAGTTCGGGTTCGCTCAACACTAGTCTCAATGATACCTGTCTGCGATTTCCTTCTGACAGACAACCACACAGCATTCGTATTTGAACCACTTCTGTTGTTTATCTGGTTTTATGTAAGTTAAGGTACTCTACTTATTGAACTTATTTATTATTTTCCCTATTTTTTCTCTTAGGCGGATTTTTTAATCTGCTTATTATGGCTTGTTCATATGCTTACCATTTTTTTTCTTTTTCTTTTTTCTCTCCCCCTCCCTTCCCTCCTTTTTGTCCTTTTTGCTCTTTCTCTGATACCCTTAGCCAGTCTCCCGTCTAGTACCTGCTGTGGTCACTATTTGACACTTTCTCTCTATGGGGCGACCGTTATTTTGATCACGGATACGCTGGTGTTGTGCTGTGAACAATATGAGCGGTTGGGTAAGTACCACTGGGAGGGGCCCAGTATTGCAACTTAACCCTGTGTAATATGTCCAACATAATTTTGTTTATAAATTTATCTTATTGTTGGTTTGATTATTGTAAGTTATCTCTAAGTGTAATTTTGTGCTTTTTCTACTCTTCGCACAGTCATAATGACAAGTATGGATGGTCTTCGCATACCCCTGAGGAAGCTTTGTTAAGCGAAACATGTCAGGTTTTACGTGATTTCATGTATTCGACTTGATCTCAACCTTCAGTATTATGACCACCATTTGTCTATAATATGTTCATTATTGTACTCAATACACCTAGGATCGGTTTTAAATCCTTTTTTGATATGTATTTAATAAAATAATGTTTCTGTATAAAATCCAAATTCTTTCTCATTACTAATTGATCTATTATTGCACCGCAAAAATCCCTATTTGTCCCTACTTCCCTTTTCTATCTAATAATATTTGGGATGAGGTGCCTATCTCCAAGGGTGTTTCACCAGTGACTGGACAATCTGAATATGATATTCTTGCCCGGTGTTTAAATACACCATTCTCCTTCTGTCCATCACTGGGGAACTCAATAAATAATTTACCCTATTAATATAGACTATATATTGATGAGAAAGTATTTAATTGTGTATCCCATTATAACCGTGTAATATGATTTTTCGTCATACTGTGGCAAATTAATGTGTTGTTTGTTTTTTGTTTTGTTTTGTTCTGTTTTGCTAGGTTTTGTTAAGTTTCACAGTTTTTTTCCTCTTTGATTATGGCTGCGTTCAGTGGTGAGGCCTGGGAGGGTCTCATGAACAAGGTGCAGTTAAGCAGTAAGTCAGGCAATATCTCGGACAAAGACTTGGATCAAGCTTTCCTTAGACTTCAGAGAGTATTGGAAAGAAAAGTGAGAATTTTCTAGCACAAACAATATTTCGAAAAATATAGTGAAAATAATATAGTACCCTGGGGTTTAAGGGTTCAGATCTTCCCAAACCTCAGGAAGGTAGGGGATCTTCTGAAAACACAATGGGAAGCAAACCTACAATCCTGTTCAATCGGTATGATGACTATATTATGTATTCAGTATGAGCAGGAGCTGACTGCATTGGATGAATCCGTTTCTAAATGGTACGATGACTACAGTCTGGTCATGACCAGTACGAGATTTAAAAAAAAAGAACAAACTCTCAAAGAACATATAGAACTATACACGACGGATGTCATCAGGGAAAAAGAAGACAAATTTGTACGCGATAAAAATGCCTATACCAACAATTTTGCTTACAAGTTGAATGCTAATTCCAATCAGAAACCATTTAGATCAAATAGCTATAGAAATGCTAAAAAAGATGAAAATGTATCAAATCTTTCAACAACTTCTTCTTTATCTTCCAGTCAATCTACAATTTATCGTGACCTGTCTGGTGATAGATTACCAAAAAAGCGTAAAGGCAATTCGGACGCAGCATCCACGGAATCACTGCGACACCAACTCGGCACTCCTCTACCACGTCGACCATCAGACATTCAACCTAAATTGATCTCCTCTCACCTTTCCACTTTACTTCACCCCTCTTCTAACGCACTTTGTGTCCCTCAATCCACAGCGCCACACGCTATCGTCTCTACTGCACTTTCTACATCCAACAGTAGATGGATCCACATCGGCATAGGTGTTGGATTTCTACATCCAACACCTATGCACTTAGGTACGACTCCTAAGGTGAGTAACACAGATATTATCGTGTCACCATCCGGGACACTTCTACCGGCTGAAGCCAGGATTGCACCTAGATTTTTATTGAAGGAATAGATTTGCTTTCACGCTCGGTTGATCAATCTGCCCATGCTGAACAGGCTGATGATGGTTTAGAATTATCCATTATCAATCTGTCCAGCTACCATTTATCTGAAAGTGAGATTCAAATTTTGAAACTAGGACTAACTTTTAGCCCTGATTCTGGGGTTGACAAATTTCATTTTATAAAAGACGTACACCTTTTTGCGCATAGGCTCATGTATAGAGTTATCTATGATAAACCCGCTGTTGAACCATCTACCTTCGATATTGAGACCAATATCAAACAAAATATTGCAGAACATCATGCAATGGCGGATTTGATGGATCTATGGGAGGAGGGCCATTTCCCCGACGACGATTCCTGGTGTAACAATACGCCAGGCTTGTCGGTCGCTGGCATGTCCTTCCCCCCTCCTCAATCTTTTAGACCTAAATCCAGAAACTTTCCCCTCTTAAATACCAACCCCAATATTTGGGGTTTTGATCAACAGGTCTCACAAAGCATCCAAGAAACTAATTTCGCTTCCTCGTCAACTCCAAATTTAACTCCATTACAGAAAGAGGCCATCAAGTCCCTACAAAGTAATTCTCAAATAATAATTGAACCCGCGGATAAAGGCGGTAACCTTGTTATTATGGACCTAGTGAGTTATGAAACGATGTGTATGAGGATTCTGTCCAACCCTGAATGATATCAACCAATTTCCAAAACTGTGCTGGAAAATTTTCATACAAAGTATCGTCGAATCATTCTTAAAGCTTTCCAACGAGGCACTATTGATCAGGATACGTGGAAGTTCTTGGACACCAAGGATCCAAGAACGCCCACATTTTATTCTCTGCCAAAGACACACAAATCACTAACCAATCCGCCGGGGCGACCGATAATTTCTGGTTGCTCTAGTCTCACCGAAAATGCTAGTTCCTTAGTTGATGGTTACCTTTCTCCTCATGTTACGTCTCTCTCATCATACATCAAAGACACCATTGATTTACCGAAAACAATTGAGGGTGTACAGCTCCCGGCCAATACTTGGCTTGTTTTTCTCGATATTGAGAGCCTTTACAATACAATACCTCATGATAGGGGCTTGGAGGTCATCAGGAGTCATCTCGCCCAGAGAGGCCCCTCTTCACAACAATATAATGATTTTGTTTTGGAGTTGTTGAGCTATGTTGTAAAGCACAACGTTTTTTTTTCGGATCTTCCCACTACCTCCAGGTACAGGGGGTTGCGATGGGGACTAAGTGTGCCCCATCGTATGCCAACCTGTACCTGGGGGGGTGGGAACGACAGGTCTTTTCTAGAGAGGACCTTGCCCCTTTTTTGGACAACATACTCTCTTGGTATAGATATATTGATGACCTGCTGATTTTCTGGTCAGGTGATGAAATTCAATTACAGCAGTTTTTTAATCTTCTCTCCATTAACGATTTTAATTTAAAGTTCACCATCAACTATAGCCAGACCAACATTCGTTTTCTGGATCTCAATGTCTCTATTGATGCTACAGGACAAATTAACTCTTGCCTATATAGGAAACCCACTGCTGGAAATACCATTCTTAATCCCAGCAGTGCACACCCAGCACCCCTCCTGCAGAGTATTCCCTATAGCCAATACCTACGGCTTAGGCGTAACTGCAGCCGGGATACAGACTTTATAAATAATTCAAATGATCTCTATCTCAGATTGAAAGCAAGAGGCTACAGTCATAGATGCTTAAAACGTGCCTTCAAAAAGAAGTTTTCTTATTTTTACTTCTAAGAATTCTGCGACTACTGATACGGTCAGACTAATCACTAGGTACGCTTCCCAACATAATGAAATGAGAAATATTTTTTAAAAAAATTGGCCACTATTATCAGCAGATCCGATTGTGAACAAATATGTTAAAAAACATCCAGAGATTACCTTTAGGCGTGTTCCCTCTTTGAGAGACCGCCTGGTACATTTTCAGACTTCCTCAGCCTCCAAGACTGCATCTATCGGTGGTACATCACCATGTGGTCACTGTGATGTCTGCCGTTTTGTTGACACTAAATCCAAGTTCAAATTACCCAACGGCAATTGGCATTCGACCCGAGAGTTAGTTACCTGCCAAACTTTGGGGGTGATCTATCTGGCTCAGTGTCAATGCGGTGGGTATTATGTTGGGAAAACCAAAAGACCCTTTTTTAAGAGAATAAGGGATCATATGAAACCCATTTTTAAAAGAAAAGTGGTGACTGCAATTAGTAGACATGTTGGTTCCTGTCATAATTTCAACCCTGATGTCATTAAATTTGTGGCCTTGGATCATGTTCCACTCTACTCGAGGGGGGGCAGTGTCGACAAGACCCTGCTCCAACTCGAGGCGCGCTGGATTTATAATATCAGGGCCACCCATTTTCCAGGATTCAATGAGAATCTAAGTTTCAGAACATATCTTTAATGTTATTTTTTATTTTATTTTTTCATTATTAATATTTTTTATTTTTTATTATAGTTTTCCTTTTTTTTTTTCTCTGTTTACTGCCCTTCGATTGTTTTCTCCTCCATTTCTTTCCCCTCTGTTTCCCCCCCCCCTCCCCCCCTTCTTTCTTGTCCCTTTCCCATCCCTTTCATTCCCCCCCCCTTCTTTTCCTTCCCCTTGCCTTTTTCTTCTTTCCCAATCTAATTGTTTGTCTAATACTGCCACAGTCTAGGCTTGTGCCCCTACATCACAGGCAGAGAGCATTCTTCTCTTTCTCTCTTCCTTTGATGTTATGGACACTCTAATAGAAATAATACTTCACAATTTGTTTTTGTTTAATATTGCTCTGTACTATTTCTGATATTTTGCAAATTATGTCGTGCATGTCATTTATTTTCTTTAATTGTTGTAACTTTGTTTAATGTTTAATACGGGTTTCCTTGCTTTGCTGGCCATTTTCTCTTTTCCCTCCCCTAGGGCTTGACTGTCTTTTGGTCCTTCAGTCCAGCCCTATATATATATCTATATATCTTTTTATATAATTTTTTCATCAGTGCTACGATCCCCCCCTGGTCTGTGTCGATTGACCATATGGGCGCCTAGGGTCATCTATGTCCCTCCACTGATAGCCCTTCCTTAGCGCGGCGCTGTTCTCGATATGTGGACACGTCCCTGATTAGCTATTTCCATCTCTTTCCACCAGTGGATGTGTTCATTCACATCTCTCGGTGTTTGATTCCAGTGGGCGGTGTCCATTTTGCCTGCCCTATCCTCGGCTACGGCGCATGGCTCCTCCTAATGCCGCTGTGCATTCTAGTCTTTGCAGTCTTCGGAGTGTCTCACGTCTGTCGAACTCACACCATTGCTCTCTTTGCGGTCGGTGATGTCAGACGCCGACCGCAATGGCGGATACTATTTAACCGGCTCACACGGCGGCTGCTTCAGTCTGGGCTGGTGGAATCTGAGCTGGTATCTGAGACATCTATTGGTAAGTTGTCTTCTCGTTCTCTCATTTTTTTCTTTTTATTGATTCTCTCACTGCATTCCCAGCCTGCTTCATTGAGGCTGAGGTAAACTTTGTTATTTTGTTCAATATAACTTTATCTAGTCCCATATTAGACCAATGGGTTTTCTGTTTGACGTTTTTTTATTATACAATTTGGCAACATATGGAGACAATTGTCCATTATGATCTCCCTGTGTATGGAGATATCTGATACAATATATATAATACTGCTCAAACGCAATACATGTCATATATTTTTTGACTGTGATATTCTTAATCTTTATACTCTGCATGCCTATTTTTGGAGGACGCAGGCATGCCATGTTTTTTACATCTAATTGAATTCAAATTAATATGTTTTTTTTTGTAGTGGTCTCAATGATACCTGTCTGTGATTTCCTTCTGGCAGACAACCACACAGCATTCGTATTTGAACCACTCTTTAATCTGCTTATTATGGTTTGTTCATATGCTTACCATTTTTTTCTTTTTCTTTTTTCTTTCTCTCCCCCTCCCTTCCCTCCTTTTTGTCCTTTTTGCTCTTTCTCTGATACCCTTAGCCAGTCTCCTGTCTAGTACCCGCTGTGGTCACTATTTGACACTTTCTCTCTATGGGGCGACCGTTATTTTGATCACGGATACGCTGGTGTTGTGCTGTGGACAATATGAGCGGTTGGGTAAGTACCACTGGGAGGGGCCCAGCATTGCAACTTAACCCTGTGTAATATGTCCAACATAATTTTGTTTATAAATGTATCTTATTGTTGGTTTGATTACTGTAAGTTATCTCTAAGTGTAATTTTGTGCTTTTTCTACTCTTTGCACAGTCATAATGACAAGTATGGATGGTCTTCGCATACCCCTGAGGAAGCTTTGTTAAGCGAAACATGTCGGGTTTTATGCGATTTCATGTATTCGACTTGATCTCAACCTCCAGTATTATGACCACCATTTGTCTATAATAATATATATTATATTTTATTCTATTCTGTTCTATTGTTTTTCTTTTCTATTCTCTTCTAATCTTTTCTATTCGAATTTGAATTCATTCCATACGAATTTTGAATTTCTTATAGAATAAAATCGAATTTGAATAGAAAATATTATAATCGATTAGTTTCGTATTAGAATTTGAATTTTTTTTGACCGAATTCAAAAAAAGTCGATCAAATTTGAAATTTTTTATCAAATTCGAAAAGATCGACCGGATTCGAAAAAATTCTACCGAATTAGAAAAAAATATCACATTCGAAAAAATTATACTGCATTCAAAAAAAAATTATCGAATTCGAAAAAGAAAACTATATATAACCATTTTCCAAAATTTGAATTTCGTATTAGAATAGAAAAAATTTGAATAGAATAGAAAATAGTAGAAAAGAAAAAACTAGAAAAACAACAGAATAGAATAAAATATAATATTCTATTTTGTTCTATTGTTTTTCTAGTCTATTACTTTCTATTATTTTCTATTCAAATCTTTTTTATTCGAATTCAAATTCATTCTATATGAAATTCGAACTTCTGAAACCATCTTCCGAATTTGAATTCCATATAGAATGAATTTGAATATATATAAATAAATATTTTTTTATTCTGTTTTATTCTGTTCTATTGTTTTTCTATGCTATTCTTTTCTATTCTATTCTAATCTTTTCTATTCAAATTCATTCTCTATACAAAATTCGAATTTCGGAAGATTGCTTTTGAAGTTCGAATTTTGTATAGAATGAATTTGAATAGAAAAAATTTGAATAGAAAAGAATAGACTAGAAAAACACTAGAAACACTAGAATTTGAATTTCATATAGAATGAAATTGAATTTGAATAGAAAAGAATAGAATAGAATAAAAACAATAAAAGAGAACAGGAAAAATATATAATATATATCTTCCGAAATTCAAATTTCGTATAGAATGAATTCAAATTTGAATACAAAAGATTAGAATAGAAAATACTAGAAAAACATTAATTATATTTTATTCTATTCTATTGTTTTTCTATTCTATTCTTTTCTTTTATATTTTCTATTCTATTCTGATCTTTTCTATTCTAATTCAAAATCATTCTATACTAAATTCGAATTTTGGAAAATGGTTATATATATATATATAAAAATATTAGGGTTAGGGTTAACCCTAACCCCATTTTATATATATATATATATATATATATATATATATATATTTATATTCATTTTCCGAAATTCGAATTTCGTATAGAATGAATTTGAATAGAAAAGATTAGAAAAGAAAAGAATAGAAAAGAATAGACTAGAAAAACAATAGAACAGAATAGAATAAAATAGAATATATATATTCTATTATGTTCTATTGTTTTTCTAGTCTATTCTTTTCTACTCTATTCTAATCTTTTCTATTTGAATTCATATTCAATGTATACGAAATTCGAATTTCAGAAGATGTTTTTATATATATATATAATATTTATTTTTCTATTCTGTTCTAAGGTTTTTCTATTATTTTCAATTCTATTCTAATCGTTTCTATCCAAATTCATTCCAAACTCATATATATATATATATATCTATATCTATATCTATATCTAACATCTTCCAAAATTCGAATTTCGTATAGAATAAATTCAAATTTGAATACAAAAGATTAAATATATGTTATATTTTATTTTATTCTGTTCTATTGTTTTTCTATGCTATTCTTTTCTATTATTTACTATTCTATTCTGATCTTTTCTATTCTAATTCAAAATCATTCTATACTAAATTAGAATTTCGGAAAATGGTTATATATATATATATATATTATATATATATATATATATATATATATATATATATATATATATATATATATATTATATATATATATATATATATATATATATATATATATATATATATATATATATATATATATTTATATTAGGGTTATTTTCCGAAATTTGAATTTTGTATAGAATGAATTTGAATAGAATAGAAAAAAAAGAAAAAAATAGACTATAAAAACAATAGAAAACAATAGAACAGAATAGAATAAAATATATATTAATATATATATATATATATATATATATATATATATATATATATATATATATACACACACACACACTTATTATATTTTTTACTGTTCTGTTCTATTGTTTTTCAAGTCTATTCTTTTCTATTATTTTCTATTCTAATCTTTTCTATTCAAATTTATTCTATACAAAATTCAAATTTTGGAAAATGGTTATATATATATATATATATATATATATATATATATATATATATATATATATATACACACACACACACACACACACACACATACATATATATATATATATATTTATTATATATTTATATATAATAGGGTTAGGGTCTAATTTCGTATAGAATGATTTTGAATTAGAATAGAAAAGATTAGAATAGAATAGAAAAACAATAGAACAGAATAGAATAAAATATAATATATGTTTTTCTAGTTTATTATTTTCTATTCTAATCTTTTGTATTGAAATTCTAATTCATTCTATACGAAATTTGAATTTTGGATGATGTTACACATATATATATATATATATATATATATATATATGTGTATGTATATATTATATTTTTTCTAACATCTTCCAAAATTCGAATTTCGTATAGAATTATTTTGAATACAAAATTTCCCTAACCATATATATATATATATATATATATATATATATATATATATATACACACACACACATATAGCAGCTGCTCCTCACACTCCCCTCTTGGTCTCATCTTTCTCTTGTCTAGGGGTATCTTAGAGGGGAGGGAGCGGGGACACTACACCTAGCTTCCACCACAGATGTTAGTGCGGTATAAGCAACAGTTTAGTACTACCTTCGGGTCAGTGTTGTGCACACCTGGATCCTCCCTCCAAGAGTCGCCGCGAACCATGTCTGTCAGAAATGAGCTCCACACCATTAAAGTTCAACACTCCTTTATTCTTCTTGTCTGAACACAAACAGTTGAACTCCCTTGATAGAACAGAACAGAAAAGGAGGTGTGGATGCGAACAGGCCCAGACACAATGTAAGCTGCCACTTCCCTTCCTAGAAGTGTGTCCTGGTCTCCGCACGAGGGTAGATTTCCTTCCAGGCCGTCTCCGACGAGAGACTCACTTGTCACCGGCAATATGCTGCACCGGGTCTTCAAATGAGGAGCTCCCCCCGGTCCATTGCACCTTCCGGATTCGGGTACCCAATCCCTGGGCACCCTAGGATCTCCTTCCCTCACGGAACTCAGTGTTGGGCACTGAACTCCGGACCTCCATCCAAGTACCTCACCCTAGGCTAAAGGTGCCTGAGATGGAACTCGACCTCCGCTGTCCTCTAGGCCTAAGCCACCCAGAGGAGCGACACGACCCACCGTCCGCAAGCAGAAGGTGCCTGGGACGTCAACCCCGTGACAAAGATGGCCGGCCTCCTTTATACCCTCTCCCAGCAAGCGCGGCGGGTTCCCCGCCCCACCATACCGCTGCCGAGGGAGGACAAAAAGGAGGAGGACGGCACACAGCAATGATTCAACCCCAGCCCAGGGCGACAGCGCCACCCACTGGGCTGCAGGGAATTACACATCACTGATGTCTCTGCCAAATTCAAAATTACACCCGGGAAAGTACATACCCGCTACACTCTCCCCTCGGTCCTTTGACACTGGTCCCCAGTGTCTGGAGTAAACCATGCTCTAAACAGCTGACATGATTCAGTCCAGAAACAGACTAACAAATTGGATACACAAAAAAATATAAAAACTTTGTAAACTATCCTGTTAAAACATTGTGTCTGAGCCCTGTAAAGAAAGGGAATAAAGACAGAAGAGAAACAACAGTATTGATCCATAACTTTGAATCACATATTCACATTTGACTTTTCCCACACATCCTGACTAAGACCCACCCCATCCTCAGTAAACTTGATGGGATGTTCTCCTGCAGAGGGAAAAGAAAGGATTAACACACATAACCCTGACACCTGTATTCGTGTAATGGAAAATAAACTTCTCCGAGAAGAAATCCCTTTTCTCCAAGTGAGTGTGTGATAAGTGTTGAAACATTGCGCAACACTGCCACCTGGTGACAGCATCGCGGTAACTGCACCTGTGGAACTTTCCTCTTTTCTTTCGGCCCTATCTAACCCAGAGTCAGTATTCTCTTTGCTGTAAAAAGTGAAGAACAAACAGGAACAGTTCTTTATTCCTCTGGGCACAAAAGCAACGGGCCCCAGAAAGTTCAGCAGCATGATAAGAACGGAGTCTCTTTTCTCCTACAGGTAAAAACGGGGATGTGGCAGAACAAGTGGTTTCAAGTGCTGATCCATGGTCTCCAGATGATACTCCACATCTTCTCCTTCCTTTCTTCGGATCAACACTTTATCTGCATGGATGTGCCGTCCTAACATCCATTCTGCCTTGCAGTCTTTGAATCGCTGGGAGGCCTTCGGAGAGCATGCCAGATACCTGCGGGCGTGGGGAACCTGAAGGTGGGTCCACACAAAGTCATTGTACCAGCGTTCCCGGCACACTTCCACCTCATAGAGTAAGTCCTTCGATAAGTATGGATACTCCCATCCATACTCCGCAGCAACCTTCTGCCCAAATAGGCGTTGTAATCTTGCCAGAGGAGGCATGGTAGCTTTGTCCCCTTCGCCAGGCAACAGTAGCGAGTCCGGGTGGCGAGGGACCTTGATCACATCTGATCGGGGCATAGGGGCCCGCAGCAACAGTCTCTTTTCCCCGGCCTTCAGTACAGATGGCACCGGGGATGTAGTAGCAGACTGGGGATGGGACCTCTCTTCAGGCGCTGATGCCTCCACCCGGGGTGTGCTTTCCCCTGTAGACATGGGTGGATCTCTGATCCTCCGAGATGAAGCAATCGGTACTTGGTCCCAGCCCTTCTCAGCAAACAAATCGTCTATTGCCACGTCGTCTCCCATGTCCGAGAGCGACTCCAGGTCAGAGGTGTCACACTCCTCCGCGGGTATGTAGCCGGTTGTAGAAATGGAGCCACCACCTCCCGTGGATTCGCTAGGCCATGACTTCTCGACACCTCCGCCCACACACCAAATCTCCCCGCCTGGCTTACCTCTGCCTTTACTTGAAGCGGGACGTCCGGAACTCTGGTCGACGGATTCATCCGGGCCGGGCATAAGTGGGCGAGATGGTCCACCACAACTGCTGGTCGGGGCTACCATGCCGGTCTTCCTCTTCGGTGGTGGACGCTGCGAGACAGTGGTGACCGAGTCAGCATCCTCGGATTTTTCCCGTTGGGGTTTTATGACCTCCTCCGCGGTCGTTGCAGTGTGCGCAGGGGTGACTCTCACAGCAGTGATTCCTCCTCTTTGAGTGGTGTTGCCAGAAGCCCGGCCGGGGTAAATGGTCCTTGGCCTCTCCACCGCCGGATCCACTTCGAACAGGAACTCCCCACAGCGTCCGAATGGCTTCAACTGGCACACCAGTCCCGAACACCCGGGACAAATCACACCCAGGGCCTCAACGTCCATTTACGAGTACAGGGCGAATCGACCCCTTGGCTTTAGTCGGATGCCCATATCCGTTACTGGAGCAGCAGCGGTCAAAGTCATGGTGGAAGGATGAACTAGAATCCACGAGGTGTGTCCGAACATGGCGACCTGTTGCTGATCCATCGCACACTGCAAAGTTTTTGCGCCAACGTCCCACGTGTAGTCCTTCCAACGTATTGGACTCCTCCCCTTTGCTCCAGTTCGCGGGCTTTTCTTCTTTTCTGTTTCTGAGTCACGCCCACGAACTAAGCGGTGGGGGTGTGCCTGGTGGCGCAGTGCAATAGAAGCCCCCACGTGTAGTACTTCACACGGCTGAACTTCCCCCTCTTTCCACTCTTCTGCGCGGGCCTTTCCCTTCTTTGGGTCATGTCCACGACTTCGAGCAGGGATGCACTTCGGCCAATGAAGGCCTGCCTGTTCGCTTAACTCTTCCAACAGACACGTTCGATACTGTGGTGCACAAACACTATACCGGACCCGAGCCCCCACGTGTAGTGGCTGCTCCTCACACTCCCCTCTTGGTCTCATCTTTCTCTTGTCTAGGGGTATCTTAGAGGGGAGGGAGTGGGGACACTACACCTAGCTTCCACCACAGATGTTAGTGCGGTATAAGCAACAGTTCAGTATTACCTTGGGGTCAGTGTTGTGCACCTGGATCCTCCCTCCAAGAGTCACCGCGAACCATGTCTGTCAGAAATGAGCTCCACACCATTAAAGTTCAACACTCCTTAATTCTTCTTGTCTGAACACAAACAGTTGAACTCCCTTGATAGAACAGAACAGAAAAGGAGGTGTGGATGCGAACAGGCCCAGACACAATGTAAGCTGCCACTTCCCTTCCTAGAAGTGTGTCCTGGTCTCCGCACGAGGGTAGATTTCCTTCCAGGCTGTCTCCGACGAGAGACTCACTTGTCACCGGCAATATGCTGCACCGGGTCTTCAAATGAGGAGCTCCCCCCGGTCCATTGCGCCTTCCGGATTCGGGTACCCAATCCCTGGGCACCCTAGGATCTCCTTCCCTCGTGGAACTCAGTGTTGGGCACTGAGCTCCGGACCTCCATCCAAGTACCTCACCCCAGGCTAAAGGTGCCTGGGATTGAACTCGACGTCCGCTGTCCTCTAGGCCTAAGCCACCCAGAGGAGCGACACGACCCACCGTCCGCAAGCTGAAGGTGCCTGGGACGTCAACCCCGTGACAAAGATGGCGGCCCCCTTTATACCCTCTCCCAGCAAGCACGGCGGGTTCCCCGCCCCACCATACCGCTTGCGAGGGAGGACAAAAAGGAGGACGGCACACAGCAATGATTCAACCCCAGCCCAGGGCGACAGCGCCACCCACTGGGCTGCAGAGAATTACACATCACTGATGTCTCTGCCAAATTCAAAATTACACCCGGGAAAGTACATACCCGCTACATTATATATATATATATATATATATATATATATATATATATATATATATATATATAGATATAGATATACACACACACACATATATATATATATATATATATATATATATATATATATATATATATAACCTTTTCCGAAATTCGAATTTCATAAAGAATGAATTTGAATAGAAAAGATTAGAATAGAAAATAATAGAAAAGAATAGACTAGAAAAACAATAGAACAGAACAGATTAAAATATAATATATGTTATATTTTATTCTATTCTGTTCTATTGTTTTTCTAGTTTATTCTTTTCTATTCTATTCTATTCTAATCTTTTCTATTCTAATTCAAAATCATTCTATATAAAATTCGAATTTTGGAAAATGGTTATATATATATATATATATATATATATATTAGGGTTAGGTTTAACCCTATTTTATATATATATATATATATATATATATATATATATATATATATATATATATATATATATATATATATAACCATTTTCTGAAATTCTAATTTTGTATAGAATGAAGTTGAATATAAAAGAATAGACTAGAAAAACAATAGAACAGAATAGAATAAAATATAATATATATATAATATATGTTATTCTATTGTTTTTCTATTCAAATTCGAATTCGTTATATACGAAATTAGAATTTCAAAAGATGGTCATAAAGATGGTCATATATATATATATATATAATTTTTTCTATGCTGTTCTAGTTTTTTTCTATGCTAATCTTTTCTATTCTTTTCTTTTTTATTCTAATCTTTTCTATTCGAATGTGAATTCTTTCTATACGAAATTAGAATTTCGGAAAATGGCTTCCGAAATTCGAATTTCATATAGAATTATTTTGAATTCGAATAGAAAAGATTAGAATAGAAAATAATAGAAAAGAATAGCATAGAAAAAAACAATAGAACAGAATAGAATAAAATATAATATATCTAATCCTCTGTTGAAGTCAGGATATGACAAAACGCATCAGGGCGTGACCTACACGACGCTACCGGAAGTTTTGCTTGCGCTCCACGCCAGCCAAACCCGGAAGTAAGAACAGTTCCTGGATTTTGGTTCGGGAATCAAGTTACTCACGGACGGCGGTGTGGTGATATAATTTTTTTGCTCTGCTGTTATTGAAGAAATGTACGTTTAATGTAATAAGGGGGTATGTGTGATCTGCGGGGAAGTTGATTAATACATGGAGTTACTCTATATTTGCTTTCTTCTGTTTTGTACATTCTCTTTGGGAGTCCCCACTGGTCAGACATCTCCTTGGCTGATGCTGAGTGCTGAGACGCAATAAGGTTCCAATTTACCCCCCTGTTCAAGGCGTTTTTTGAGCTTTGCTCTGGTGAGTTTAAAACCCTGAGGGGGAGTGTGTTCTCACTGGGTGGATCAGGATTTAACGGTGAAGGTGCACGCTGTCTGTATCTAGGACCACCAATGAACACTATTGGACACATTGCATATCTGTTTCATCTGCCATAAACTGTTAATAACTTTTGGAGGTGGAGTTGGCCACCTGAATCTTACCCATCACAAGCGCTGTTTCTAGTATATTTCTGACACAGTTTCTCTGTTATATGTTTGTTTATACTATTTTCTTAATATCTAATATATATCTAATCTTTTCTATTCAAATTTTAGAAATTTCTGAAAGTCTGAAATTGGAACTTTGTATAGCATGAATTTGAATTAGAGTAGAAAATAATAAAATAGAAAAACAATAGAATAGAATAAAATATAATATATATCATATTTTATTATATCCTGTTCTATTGTTTTTCTAGTCTATTCTTTTCTATTATTTTATTCTAATTCATTCTATACGAAATTCAAATTTTGGAAAATATATATATATATATATATATATATGCATACATATATATATATATATATATATATATATATATATATATATATACATACATATATATATATATATATATATATATATATATATATATATATATATACATACATACATACATACATACATACATACATACATACACACACACACACACACACACACACACACACACACACACACACACACATATATACACACAGAATAAAATCAAATTCTAATAGAATAGACTAGAATAAAAAGAAACAATAGAACAGAATAGAAAAAACTAACTATATATATATAAACCATCATCCGAAATTCGAATTTGGTACAGAATGAATTTGAATAGAAAAGATTAGACTAGAATATATTATATTTGTTTCTATTCTGTTCTATTGTTTTTCTATGCTATTCTTTTCTATTATTATCTATTCTATTCTTTTCTATTGGAATTTGATTTCATTCTATACGAAAATCGAATTTCAGATGATGTTATATATTTATCTATATCTATATCTATATCTATATATGGGGGTAATTTACTATAGCGCCGCGGCGCTAATTAGTGCAAATTGCCGCGAATTTGCGCTAATTAGTGCAAATTGCCGCGATTTCGCGCTAATTAGCGCAAATCGCGGCAATTTGCGCTAATTAGCGCTAAAACGGTATTCACTATAGCGCTGGAGAAAAAATACTTACCAAAATCGAATTTACTATAGCTCCCAGAATCCAAAGAGCGCCCAAATCCTTACTCTACTAAAAGCTGAAGTTGTGCACATGGAAATAATGTTTAGAGCATGATATAATTGCCTAAATGGTACTGAAATATGTGGTATATTATTTAAAGATAATCTGCTTTTAAACTGTGAAAAAGTGATTTCTACACTGAAATATCTTTAAAAGTCTGAGAAGTAAAAAAATGCCCGTTTTTGGACAACTATTTGCAAACGAAACTGAGCATGCCCAGAGCTAATATAACTCAAATTTTAACTCAAGCGACTTTTTTCACAAGAGTTATAGTAAAAATACCGAAATGAGAGCTAATTAAAGAGCATGTTTTGGAAGTGAAAATCTGAGTTATTTTAGTCCAATGCAAGTTTTAGCCATTGATTCTAATGATACAATTGTAACTTTCACAAATAAATTCTTTTAATGTTGAGATGAAATGTATCTTTCTCTGAAATAAATTTTCCTTTGCAACAATGTTGCTTCTAATTAAAAAATTTTGTTTTTAAAGAAAGCTAGAATGTGGAATGTTTTGATAAAATATATTTTTCTCTGTCACTTTCACTTGTTACTCTCCATCTCACACCAATCTTTACCCAAACTCACACAGGTGTCTTTACAAAGCACAATCAATACCATTGCTGATGCAAATTTAAAATTAGTCACATTTTTTTGTGCTTTTTATTATTTCTAAATAATCATAATTTGAGCCCCAAAAAATTGATATGTGTTCCAACATCAGAAATAAAAATGTAATTCCCCAAAATTTGAGGGTAATATCACTATTCTAAACTCACCCCCCAAAAAAACACCAAATATCACAGAATAAATCAAGAAGAATAGCTCTTGAGTAATGTAATTCCATCTCCTGTATGTCCAAAGAAATGCAGTATTTATGTGTATTTACATGTAGGAGGATTCCATATGTGGCAGCTCTGTGGCTTAGAGGTTAGAACTTCTGCTTATCATCCCTTAGTGTCTGGGTTCAAATCCCAAACATGCTGCTTCATGTAGAGAATTTGTCTCATCTCCCTGGTCCTAAAACTATGTCTAAATGTCGTATTTATGTGTAGGAGGGTTCCACCACCATTGTAAATCTTGCCAGATACACAATTTAGCCCATAGTATTGGGACGCCTGCCTTTACACACACATGAACTTTAATGGCAGCCCAGTCTTAGTCCGTAGGGCTAAATTTTGATTTGGCCCACCCTTTGCAGCTAGAACAGCTTCTGGGAAGGCTGGGGAGGCTGTCCACAAGGTTTAGTGTGTCTATGGGAATGTTTGATCATTCTTCCAGAAGTGCATTTGTGAGGCCAGGCACTGATGTTGGATGAGAAGGCCTGGCTCGCAGTCTCTGCTCTAATTCAGCCAAAGGGAGTTCTATCGGGTTGAGGTCAGGACTCTGTGCAGGCCAGTCAAGTTTCTCCACCCCAAACTCACTCATCCATGTCTTTATGGACCTTGCTTTGTGCACTGGTGTGCAGTCATGTTGAAACAGGAAGGGGCCATCCCCAAACTGTTCCCACAAAGTTGGGAGCATGAAATTGTCCAAAATGTCTCAGTATGCTGATGCCTTAAGAGTTCCCTTCACTGGAACTAAGGGGCCAAGCCCAACCCCTGAAAAACAACCCCACACCATAATCCCCCTCCACCAAATGATTTGGACCAGTGCACAAAGCAAGGTCCATAAAGACATAGATGAGTGGGTTCGGGCTGGAGGAACTTGACTGGCCTGGACAGAGTCCTGACCCCAACACAACAGAACACCTTGGGGATGAATTAGAGCGGAGACTGCAGGCCAGGCCTTCTCGTCCAACATCAGTGCCTGACCTCACAAATGCATTTGGAAGAATGGTCAAACATTCCCATAGACACACTCCTAAACCTTGTGGACAGCCTTCCCAGAAGAGTTGAAGCTGTTATAGCTGCAAAGAGTGGGCCAACTCAATATTGAACCCTACGGACAAAGACTGGGATGCGATTACAGTTCATGTGCGTTTAAAGGCAGGCGTCCCAATACTTAGGCCAATATATTGTATATTGCTTGGAGACACGGAACTTGGCTATGGACTTAGGGCTGGTTCACACCACAAAGATACAGTACACATGTGTGAGGCTGCCTGGTGGCTAAGTGGGCAGCAATTAGGTCCAGAAACACTGGGGTTGCTGGTTTAATTCCCCAACATGCTAATGCTTATGTTGAAGTTTATATGTTTTCCATGTGTGGGTTTCTCACCACAATCCCAAGACATGCTGGCATTTTATTTGTCTCCTGTCAAAATAGTCTCTAATGTAAAAAAGCTTATTTTGGACTTTAGATTGGAAGCTCATTGGAGCCAGGGCCCGATGTTAATGTTTGTTAGCACTAATCATGCCCAGGGACTTGGACATTTAAAATTGTAGGGTTTACACTGCACAGGTACATATGCTTAGAAAACTGTTGCTTTGTTTATGTGCATGCAAATGGACTTGGATCTTTGGCCTGTAGTTGGAGATTTGATGCACATAGCCAAGGGCTAACACAGTTGTAAATAGTATTATGTGTTCCTGCCCATCAGGTGCAATCACTTTAGACATACACGAAGAGACAGATTGAAAGATACTGGTAGGCGTGCACTTCTATTGGGCGTGTACTTCTATTGGGCGTGTGTCAGTTTGCTAACAATACAACCTCTCTTATATAAAGGCCTACAGTATGGGGGATCGTTTGGTCTGAGAAGGCCAGGTTTTTTGCTGTGATTTGTGGGGGGAGAAGGAATGATATTGTGCAGATTGACAAATCCCACAACTAGTGTAATTTGCTGAAATTCTTGTGCATTTTTTCAATCAAAAATTGTGTGTGTATTGTTCCTGTCTGACCAAGCAAAATCGTTTGGAAGCATCTGCTGACCTCTTGGATCTCATTGCTTAATCATGTACACAGAAATGCAGATTCCAGCAGAACATGGTCACCAATGTATGTATATGTGGATTGTGGGGTGGGGGTGGGTGTTTTGAACATGTGTCTTTTTTAATATTATGTTGGAATGCTTTGTAAGAATAATGACTTGAGTATGTTTCTATATTCTTGCAGATAAAAATGTGATGTGTTGCCCGTTAGAGTGCACACAGCTTTACTTTTAGTGTATAAGGTTTTGACAAATTTTAGATTGTAAGCTCCTATGAGCAGGGCCCTTAAAATCCAATTGCTAAATTGAGTACCGTGTATCCTGTCCACATTTTTTTGAAGCTAGTAAATGAATGTACCTAATTTTGTTTCTGCTGGCAAAATAAAAGTACATTATTGAGCTTTGGTGTGTGTGCTTTTTTTTAAAAAATTTTTTGGCAAAGTGCAAAATCCTTAATATTTTATTTCTATATGGATTTGTGCATCAAAAAATGAATCTCTTTGCCCTTGTTCACATTGATGCTACTTTGAAATCGCGCTACTTGACTTAAGCTAGCGCGATTTTAGGTACTACTTGATAGACATCTGTGTGGCAAAGTGAGGCACAGTGAGGCATGCAGATGGACACCCTAGGCTTATACTCGAGTCAATACGTTTTCCCAGTTTTTTGGGGTAAAATTAGGTGCCTCGGCTTATATTCGGGTCGGCTTATACTCGAGTATATACAGTACTTGTTCTACGGCTGCCTCTCTGAGTCTCTCTCTCAGTTTCTCACATCAGCCGATCAGCGGCGCCGAGAGAGAGACTCGTCTAATGTAGTTACGCGGCTCACTGACACGATACCTGGAGCAGAGGAGGAGGTGGGTGGAGCCTCTTCCCTGCACTTGTTGCTAACGCCTGGGCCGCTTGACTTCTAGCAACGAGTGACGTCAGTGTGTCACGTCGGGCCGCTCTGCGGGCAGGTGCGATAGCTTGCGGCTCCACAGACGGGTAAGAAAGCGGGCGGCTCCGCTTGCGGCGTGGTTCGTGGGCAGACCGTTCTGCTCAGTGTGTTGGCAGCGCAGGTGAGAGTGAGAGAGCAGGCTCAGTGTGGCAGCTGGCCAATCAGATATCCGGGAGCGGGGGATTAGAGAGATGAGATCATCTCTCACCGCCCGTGCCTGCCCTGCATTCCTGCAGTGACTTCCGCCCTCACTGTGCAGGCAGCAGAGAGATTACATTATCTCTCTGCTGCCTGACTCTGGGAGTCTGGGACACAGCAAGAGGCAACCAAAACTACACCTTAGCAGGCAAGTTAGTGACAATCTGCAAGGTGTGGCAGGCGACGTGGCAAGTGACAATACGCAAATTGTGTCAGGTGACGTGGCAAATGACAATCTGCATCTGGTGGCAGGCAAGTGACAATCAGCAAGGTGTGGCAGGTGACGTGCCAAGTGACAATCCGCAAGGTGTGGCTAGTGACAATCCGCAAGGTGTGGCAAGCAGGGATGAGCCGAACACCCCCTGTTCGGTTCGCACCAGAACCTGCGAACAGACAGAATGTTCGCGTGAACTTTAGAACCCTATTAAATACAATGGACTCGAACGTTCGAAATCTAAAGTGCTAATTATAAAGGCTAATATGCAAGTTATTGTCCTAAAAAGTGTTTGGGGACCCGGGTCCTGCCCCAGGGGACATGTATCAATGCAAAAAAAAGTTAAAAAAATAGACGTTTTTACGGGAGCAGTGATTTTAACCCCTTCCATACCGGGCCATTGTCAAATGACGCCGGCAGGAACCCTCTCTCCCTCCGGGTGGACATCATATGACGTCCTGGGTTTGAGGGGGGATATCTGAATGATGCCTGCAGCTAGAGGCATCATTCAGATATCCTTTTGTAGTGCCGGCGATCCTGCGCACCATAAGAATGATCATAGCGGCGGTTCCACCGCTTGATCGTTCTTATAGGCGGCGGGAGGGGACATCCCCCCTCCCGCCGCCATCCGGTGCTTCTCCGGGCTCCCCGTGCCATCGGGGACCCGGAGAGAATCGTCCGGCGCCGGTGGTGGGTCACGTGACGAGCATAGAGATGACTGGTGACCAGATGGTCACCAGTCATCTCTATGATCGTCGGAGGCCCGGGCGCGATGTGATGACGTCACGCCCGGGTCCTCAAATGTAAACAAAGCCGCCATTGCGGCTGTAAGTATGAGATCAGTGAAATTTTTTTCACCAATCTCATGCTTTCTAGCCTGGAGGAGAGATGTGGGGTCTTATTGACCCCGCATCTCTCCATAAAGAGGATCTGTCACACACATTCCTATTACAAGGGATGTTTACATTCCTTGTAATAGGAATAAAAGTGATAAAAAAAAAGTGTAAAAAAAAAATATATATATCGTTTTTTTTTTAAACGCCCGTCCCCAATAGCTCGCGCTTAGAAGCAAACACACATGTAAGTCCCACCCGCATATGTAAACGCCGTTCAAACCACATATGTGAGGTATTGCCGCGTTCGTTAGAGCGCGTGCAACAATTCTAGCACTAGACCTCCTCTGTAATGCTAACCTGATAACCTGTAAAAAATTTCAAAGCATCGCCTATGGAGATTTTTAAGTACCGAAGTTTGGCACCATTCCATGAGTGTGCGCAATTTTAAAGCGTGACATGTTAGGTATCTTTTTACTCGGAGTAACATAAGCTTTCATATTTTACAAAAAAATTGTGATAACTTTACGGTTTTGTTATTTTTTAATTCAGGAAACCATTTTTTTCCCCAAAAAAGGCGTTTGAAAAATTATTGCGCAAATACCGTGCAAGATAAAAAGTTGCAACGACCGTCATTTTATTCCCTAGGGTGTCTGCTAAAAAAACAAATATAATGTTTGCGGGTTCTGAGTAATTTTCTAGCAAAAGAATGATGATTTGTACATGTAGGAGAGAAGTGCCAGAATAGGCCCGGTATGGAAGTGGTATAAAAAGCCCTGTATGGAAGTGGTTAATAATGCTTAAAATTAAAAAATAAAAGTGAAATTTTCCTTTAAATTTTGTACCTGGGGGGGTGTGTATAATATGCATGTAAAGTCGCGCATGTTTCCCGTGTTTAGAACGGTCTCTGCACAAAATGTCATTTTTGAAGGAAAAAAAAAGTCATTTAAAACTCACTCGCGGCTATTAACCACTTAAGCCCCGGACCATTTGGTAGCTAAAGGACCAGAGGTGAATTCAGAATTTTGCACTGCGCTGCTTTAACTGTAAATTGTGCGGACATGCAATGTTGTACCCAAACGAAATTTGCGTCCTTTTCTTCCCACAAATAGAGCTTTCTTTTAATGGTATTTGATTGCCTCTGCGATTTTTATTTTTTGCGATATAAACGGAAAAAGACCGAAAATTTTGAAAAAAAAATGATATTTTCTACTTTTTGTTATAAGAAAAATCGAATAAACTCAATTTTAGTCATACATTTAGGCCAAAATGTATTCAGCCACATGTCTTTAGTAAAAAAAATGTCAATAAGCGTATATTTATCGGTTTGCGCAAAAGTTATAGCGTTTACAAACTAGGGTACATTTTCTGGAATTTACACAGCTTTTAATTTATGACTGCCTATCTCATTTCTTGAGGTGCTAAAATGACAGGGCAGTACAACCCCCCCCCAAATGACCCCATTTTAGAAAGTAGACACCCCAAGGAAATTGCTGAGAGGCATGTTGAGCCCATTGAATTTTTTTTTTTTGTCCCAAGTGATTTTGTAATTTTTTATTTTTTTGTCATTATTCAATCACTTGGGACAAAAAAAAAAAATATTCAATGGGCTCAACAGGCCTCTCAGCAATTTCCTTGGGGTGTCTACTTTCTAAAATGGGGTCATTTGGGGGGGTTTTGTGCTATTTTGGCATTTTATGGCCTTCAAAACTGTGATAGGTAGTGAGGAGTGAAATCAAAAATTTGCGCCCTTAGAAATCCTGAAGGCGGTGCTTGGTTTCCGGGGTCCCGTACGTGGCTAGGCTCCTAAAAAGTCCCACACATGTGGTATCCACGTACTCAGGAGAAGCAGCAGAATGTATTTTGGGGTGCAATTCCACATATAACCATGGCATGTGTGAGCAATATATCATTTAGTGACAACTTTTTGTAATTTTTTATTTTTTTTTGTCATTATTCAAAAAGTTGTCACTAAATGATATATTGCTCACACATGCCATGGTTATATGTGGAATTGCACCCCAAAATACATTCTGCTGCTTCTCCTGAGTACGGGGATACCACATGTGCGGGACTTTTTAGGAGCCTAGCCACGTACGGGACCCCGGAAACCAAGCACCGCCTCCAGGATTTCTAAGGGCGCAAATTTTTGATTTCACTCCTCACTACCTATCACAGTTTTGAAGGCCATAAAATGCCAAAATAGCACAAAACCCCCCCAAATGACCCTTATTTTGGAAAGTAGACACCCCAAGCTGTTTGCTGAGAGGCGTGGTGAGTATTTTACAGCTCTCATTTGTTTTTGAAAATGAAGAAAGAACATTTTTTTTTTTTTTCTTTTTTTTTTCCATTTTCAAAACTTTGTGACAAAAAGCGAGATCTGCAAAATACTCACAATACCTCTCAGCAAATAGCTTGGGGTGTCTACTTTCCAAAATGGGGTCATTTGGGGGGGTTTGTGCCATCTGGGCATTCCATGGCCTCCGAAACTGTGATAGGCAGTGAGAAGTGAAATCAAAAATTGACACCCTTAGAAAGCCTGAAGGCGGTGCTTGGTTTTTGGGGTCCCGTACGCGGCTAGGCTCCCAAAAAGTCTCACACATGTGGTATCCCCGTACTCAGGAGAAGCAACAGAATGTATTTTGGGGTGTAATTACACATATGCCCATGGCATGTTTGAGCAATATATCATTTAGTGACAACTTTGTGCAAAAAAATAAATAAATAATAATTTTATTTTTTCCGCAACTTGTGTCAACATATAAAATATTCCATGGACTCGACATGCCTCTCAGTATATAGCTTGGGGTGTCTACTTTCCAAAATGGGGTCATTTGGGGGGGTTTTGAACTGTTCTGGCATTTTATACACAACATTAGGAAGCTTACATCCACTCTTCTAACCACTTGAAGACAAAGCCCTTTTTGACACTTTTTGTTTACATGAAAACATATTTTTTTTTGCAAGAAAATTATGTTGAACCCCCAAACATTATATATATTTTTAAAGCAAAGGCCCTACAGAATAAAATGGTGGGTGTTGCATTTTTTTTTTCTACACAGTATTTGCGCAGCGGTTTTTCAAACGCATTTTTTTGGGAAAAAATACACTTTTTTTAATTTTAATGCACTAAAACACACTATATTGCCCAAATGTTTGATGAAATAAAAAAGATGATCTTAGGCCGAGTACATAGATACCAAACACGACATGCTTTAAAATTTTGCACAAACGCGCATTGGCGACAAACTACATACATTTTTAAAAGCCTTTAAAAGCATTTACAGGTTACCCCGTTAGATTTACAGAGGAGGTCTACTGCTAAAATTACTGCCCTCGATCTGACCTTTGCGGTGATACCTCACATGCATGGTGCAATTGCTGTTTACATATGACGCCAGACCGACGCTTGCGTTCGCCATTGGGCAAGAGCAGGGCAGGACAGGGGTGCTTTTTTTATTTTATTTTTTTTATTATTAATTTTGCTTTTTTATTTTATTTTTAAACTGTTGCTTCCATATTTATTTATTTTTATCACTTTTATTGTTATCTCAGGGAATGTAAATATCCCCTATGATAGCAATAGGTAATGACAGGTACTCTTTTTTTGAAAAAACTGGGGTCTATTGGACCCTAGATCTTTCCTCTGCCCTCAAAGCATCTGACCACACCAAGATCGGTGTGATAAAATGCTTTCCCAATGGCGCTTTTTATTTCCGGGGGGGACATTCCCTCCCACTGCTTGTAAAAGCAGTCCAGAGGCTAATTAGCCACTAGGATTGCTTTTACATGAAAGCCGGCCGCTGGCTGAAAAGAATGATACCAAGATGATACCTAAACCCGCAGGCATCATTCTGGTATAAACATTAAAATTCCAGCAACATACCAGTACGTTGCTGGTCCTTGTTGGACATGTATTGTAATCTTTTTTTTCATGCAGCCTGTTGGCTGAACGAAAAAAAAAGATTGATCGGTGGGTATGCCCACCATTAGAATACCGCCCTTCATCCACCCACTTCTAATGATGGGCATACATGCACCATTTATATATGCCGAAGCATGGGGGCATCTTCTCGCAAAAGTTATGCCGCGTACACATGGTCAGACTTTTCCACGGGCAAGCCTCCGTCGGAATTTCGACCGTATATACGCGGCATTAGGAGCAAAATCGCTCCTCCGCTCCTGCTGCCCCAATGCTTCGGCATATATGCTTTTTTTTTTAACTGTGGTGGTGAAATTACCTCCTACAGCACTGGAGTCGCAGGGATCAGGCCTGTCTCTGCGAACGCTGCAGTTATGTGTGTTGTGTTTTGCAAGTGACAGTGATCGATCGATACTGCACTTCGGTGGCCTGGGCTGGACGGAGGGGCAAAACGCAGGTGCTAGCAGGTATCTGGGCTGATCCCGCTAACAGTGCGTTTTTGGGAACCCTAAACTGCTGGGGACGCTAGTATAGATCTGATCAGATCAGATATTGAGCTGTTCAGATACTATAACACTAAGGGGGGTGTATGCTTAACGCGTGGGTGTTAGCGTTACTGGCACTAACCTGACGCTGCCTGGGGTGTGACACAGACCCTCTCTGATGCTAAAACCTAACTGATATCACCCGCCGGGCGATCAGGGGGTTAAACCTTTATTGGGTTATATACGGCGGGTGCCCTGACACTATAAAAAGCAAACTAACTAACCAGCGTCACCCGTAACACTTATATGATGATCACTGGTGAAAGGGTTAACTAGGGGCAATTAGGGGGTTAAAACCTTTATTAGGTAATATATGGGGGTACCTGACGCTATATAAAAACCTGACGGCGAACCTAAAAAAAAATTACTGGCTACCTATCGGCATCACCGACACTAAGACAACGATCATAAAAACGATTGCTTAGCGACAGTGGTGATAGGGGGTGAAAGGGTTACCTGGGGGGTGATCAAGGGGGTTAAACCTTTATTAGGTAATATATGGGGGTACCCGACGCTATAAAAACCTGCGGCGAACCTAAAAAAAATTACTGGCTACCGATCAGCATCGCCGACGCTAAGACATCGATCAGAAAAATTATAACTTAGTGACAGTGGTGATAGGGGGTGAAAGGGTTACCTGGGGGGCGATCAAGGGGGTTAAACCTTCATTAGGTAATATATGGGGGTACCCGACGCTATAAAAACCTGCGGTGAACCTAAAAAAAAAATTACTGGCTACCGATCAGCATCACCGACGCTAAGACATCGATCAGAAAAATGATTGCTTAGTGACAGTGGTGATAGGGGGTGAAAGGGTTATCTGGGGGGTGATCAGGGGGTTAAACCTTTATTAGGGGGGGTTAGGGGGCTACACTGGACCTAAAACTAAATGTAGTGACACTTTTACAGTCACAAATGTCACTGATTGCAGTGATCACTAAATAAATGGTCACTGCAATCAGTGACACTGTGACTGGGGGCTGGGGGGCGATTTATGTGCCTATGTGTCCTGGTGTCAGTGTGCTGTTTTGTGTACTAACCTGGCATCTTCTCCTGTACGGCGCTCGGTATATGTGAGCGCCCCAGGAGAGATGACATCACTTCCTCCTTCCTGGCAGGCAGGGGAAGCTCTCTCATTCGCCGGGAGCGATCGAGAGGGGGTGGCCGGAATCGAACGGCCGTCCCCTCATGCCGGATCGCTCCCGAAGGTAAAACGACCGCTCACTGTAAAGAAGGGGGGTCCGATCGGACCCCCCAACTATACAAAGGCAATCACGTACATATACGTGATTCTGCCTGTCTGTGCCATTCTGCTGATGTATATTTACAGTGGGCGGTCGTTAAGTGGTTAATGAATTGTCGGCTTTTATCAATACATAGAAAAGTCATTGATAAAAAAAAAAAGCGTGGGGGTTCCGCCAAATTCAATTACCAGGCCCTTCAGATCTGGAATGGATATTAAGGGGAACCCCGCCGCAATTAAAAAAAAAATGGCGTGCGGTTCCCCCTAAATATCCATACCAGGCCCTTCAGATCTGGCATGGATTTTAAGGGGAACTCCACCCCAAATAAAATAAAAAAATGGCGTGGAGTCCCCCCCAAAAATCCATACCAGACCCTTATCCGAGCACGCAACCTGGCCGGCCACAGGGGAAGAGGGGGGGACGAGAGAGCGCCCCCCCTCCCTCCTGAACCGTACCAGGCCACATGCCCTCAACATGGGGAGGATGTCCCCATGTTGATGGGGACAAGGGCCTCATCCCCACAACCCTTGCCCGGTGGTTGTGGGGGTCTGCGGGTGGGGGGCTTATCGGAATCTGGAAGACACCTTTAACAAAGGGGACCCCCAGATCCCCCCCCTATGTGAATTGGTAAGGGGTACATTGTACCCCTACCATTTCACGAAGAAAGTGTCAAAAAATTTAAATAAAACACACAAACACCTTGGAAAAGTCCTTTATTAAGAAAAAAATAAAAATAAAATATAATAAAAAAAAAACATTCCAGCGATGAAATCCAGTGTCCCGCGGCGATCCCGATGTCCAGCGCTGTCCGTCAGCCTGAGCGGACCTGATGGGGAACTTCCTCCGCAGTGTTTTAAATGTATAGACCCGCCCCTTCTAAAGTTCCCCATCAGGTCCGCTAAGTGGACGAGATGCGGAACGTGAGAAGGGGCGGGTCTATTCATGTATTACACAGTGAAGGAAGGTCCCCATCAGGTCCGCTCTACGAGGGGGCGGACCTGATGGGAACTTCCCTCACTGTGTAATACATGAATAGACCCGCCCCTTCTCACGTTCCCCATCAGGTCCACTAAGCGGACGAGATGCGGAACATGAGAAGGGGCGGGTCTATTCACGTATTACACAGTGAAGGAAGTTCCCATCAGGTCCGCCCCCTCGTAGACCTGATGGGGAACTTCCTTCACTGTGTAATACATGAATAGACCCGCCCCTTCTCACGTTCCACATCTCGTCCACTTAGCGGACCTGATGGGGAACTTTAGAAGGGGCGGGTATATACATTTAAAACACTGCGGAGGAAGTTCCCTATCAGGTCCGCTCAGGCACAACCAATGACGGACAGCGCTGGACATCGGGATCGCCGCGGGACACTGGATTTCACCGCTGGAATGTTTTTTTTTTTAAATAAAGGACTTTTCCAAGGTGTTTGTGTGTTTTATTTAAATTTTTTGACACTTTCTTCGTGAAATGGTAGGGGTAAAATGTACCCCTTACCAATTCACATAGGGGGGCGCTCTCTCGTCCCCCCTCTTCCCCTGTGGCCTGCCAGGTTGCGTGCTTGGATAAAGGTCTAGTATGGATTTTTGGGGGGACTCCACGCCATTTTTTTTTAATTTGGGGTGGAGTTCCCCTTAAAATCCATGCCAGATCTGAAGGGCCTGGTATGGATATTTAGGGGGAACCCCACGCCATTTTTTTAAAATTTGCGGTGGGGTTCCCCTTAATATCTATACCAGACCTGAAGGGCCTGGTACTTGAATTTGGGGGAACCCCCACGCTTTTTTTTTTTTTTTTTTATCAATGACTTTTCTATGTATTGATAAAAGCCGACAATTCATTAATAGCTGCAAGTGAGTTTTAAATTACTTTTTTTCCTTCAAAAATGACATTTTGTGCAGGGACAGTTCTAAGCATGGGAAACATGCGCCACTTTACATGCATATCATACACACCTCCCAGGTACGAAATTTAAAGGAATATTTAACTTTTATTGTTTCACTTTAAGCATTATTAAAATCACTGCTCCCCAAAAAACTTCAGTTTTTAAAACTTTTTTTTGCATTGATACATGTCCCCTGGGGCAGGACCCAGGTCCCCAAACACTTTTTATGGGAAAGAACTTTCATATAAGGCTTCAGTGAGAATTTGGATTTTGCAGGTTTGAGCCCCATTGACTTCCACTATTCCCGCATATGTGACCTGACAGGCATTATTGCCGGCAATAGCGCTGCTTTTCATTTGCATTAGAGCTGAGTTTCTGAGAGTTGAAGTCTTAATTGGCCTTTTTTGAGCGCTATTTTTGGGCACTGCAGGAGAATTTTTTAGCGCTATAGTAAATCACCCCCTATATCTACATATGTTTTTTTTCTGTTCTGTGCTATTGTTTTTCTATGCTATTCTTTTCTAATATTTTCAATTCTATTCTAATCTTTTCTATTCAAATTTGATTTAATTTTATACGAATTTCGAGAAATGGTTATATATAGGTTTAGTTCAAATGTGGTTGAATTATTTTGAATTTGATATTTTTTTTTGAATTCGGTAGATTTTTTTTCGAATGCGGTAGAATTATTTTGAATACGAAACGAATCCCGAAAACGAATGCAACAAATTTAACTAAACAAATTTAGTTAAATAACGAATCGAAACAAAACAAAACAAATGTTTTCATCCTGCACATGACTAGCCTGGACCGCATGCCATAATTGCAAATACTTAAAGAACTGACTCTGGGGAAGAGCAAACTCCGACTCAATATCTGAAAAAGACTTGAACACTGAACCATTGTATAGCTGTAACGAATAAAAAGAAAAGAATGAGCTCACGGACCTAGTGCATTACCAATGGCAAGGTTTATTCATAAAATATGATAAAATTCATACTCACAAACAAGCTTTAAAATACAGCTTAAAAACCCTCCAACAGTTACGCACAATGTCTCTATGCGCCTTCAACCTGGACCAGATGACGATGGCGTACCCTCTTCCTTAGAGCCACAGTGATATAACTGGACCTACCAGGACCCTCTATAAAAGACCACAGTCATGTGTCTGGGTGGACACCCACCACAGTCTGCCACACCCAGCATAGTGAGCTCCGCCCACCTTGTCTGTCTATCATGAAATATACAGTACAGCCTGTCATAAACCCTCCAAACGTCAAACTTCATAATCACTCTTTCCACACATATAGTGTGGTACCCCATTTGATGGCCAGGAGACCATGGACCTATATCATTACATAATCAGCTGTGCCCACATCTCTATATATGATCCCTAGCTTTTTCAATCCAGGATCCACTTACCCCTATGTGTATTCCTCACTCACTGCAAACCATCCATATATGATATGTAGTGTGTCTATTTCCAATGATCCAGATCAAAGTGGAGGAGGCACCAGCGAATAGGGGGTCCAAGATGGACATGACCATGCAGATGCTGTGCATGGAGGTGCGGGTGTGCGGCGTCTCCACTACCACCATCGTGTGGAGCGCACACCGATTCTCTACCAGGAAGTGACAGTGGATTTGTGTTCCACCTGTCACTTCCGGTATCGGCAAAACGTCACTTCCGCCCTATCCGGAATCTCAGCAGACATCATTGCCAGTGTGCTGCCTATAAGGGGACAATCATCAGCTGTTCGGCTCGCAAAGCCCCACTCCTCCCGCCAGTCCTCGGTGCACTGCGCAAGCGCACCATCGAGCAGCCAGAACTACCCCCATTTAGCCACCAGTGTCTCTCTGCAGGGCAATTTACAGTAAAAATGTAAAATTGTAGTTTTAAAACCCCCGATCCGGTCAACACTTGGGCACTTAGCGGTGAGGTCAAGTGAGTTCAACAGCAATATCGACAACTGCAGCGTTGACACTAGATGCACCATCCATCCACCCCTGATGATTAGCAGTGTTAGGTGGATGGGAAAAAAAAGGAAAGAGGGAAGAAGGGGCCCGCTATCTAAAGGGTGCAGCCCTTTCAAAGAGTGGGTTATGGAGAAATAATAACAGACACTTGCAGGCTTGTGCCAGGAATCCACCCAGATGAGGAGCGCTATAATAAATATGTAAATTGAAACTAGTGCCAGGGTAATTGCTGTTTTCTCATTGATAATAGCGCACGCCCATGTCATTGGATGTGTCTTGTTAGGCAATTAGTAGGTGTTCTCACGTAATTAACCCTTGTGATGCTAATCTCATTCCTATTACTTCAAATATATCTTTGAAATGTTTTTTTTCTATTTTCACACAAATATTTCAATACATTACAAAGAACAGAAAAGTGTTTCTAAACCCAATAAATTAAAAATTTCAGATCTTGATCTTTAACCACTTAAGCCCCGGACCATTTGGTAGCTAAAGGACCAGAGGTGAATTCAGAATTTTGCACTGCGCTGCTTTAACTGTAAATTGTGCGGACATGCAATGTTGTACCCAAACGAAATTTGCGTCCTTTTCTTCCCACAAATAGAGCTTTCTTTTAATGGTATTTGATTGCCTCTGCGATTTTTATTTTTTGCGATATAAACGGAAAAAGACCGAAAACTTTTAAAAAAAATGATATTTTCTACTTTTTGTTATAAGAAAAATCGAATAAACTCAATTTTAGTCATACATTTAGGCCAAAATGTATTCAGCCACATGTCTTTAGTAAAAAAATGTCAATAAGCGTATATTTATCGGTTTGCGCAAAAGTTATAGCGTTTACAAACTAGGGTACATTTTCTGGAATTTACACAGCTTTTAATTTATGACTGCCGATCTCATTTCTTGAGGTGCTAAAATGACAGGGCAGTACAAAACCCCCCCCAAATGACCCCATTTTAGAAAGTAGACACCCCAAGGAAATTGCTGAGAGGCATGTTGAGCCCATTGAATTTTTTTTTTTTGTCCCAAGTGATTGAATAATGACAAAAAAAAATACAAAAAGTTGTCACTAAATGATATATTGCTCACACATGCCATGGTTATATGTGGAATTGCACCCCAAAATACATTCTGCTGCTTCTCCTGAGTACGGGGATACCACATGTGTGGGACTTTTTAGGAGCCTAGCCACGTACGGGACCCCGGAAACCAAGCACCGCCTTCAGGATTTCTAAGGGCGCAAATTTTTGATTTCACTCCTCACTACCTATCACAGTTTTGAAGGCCATAAAATGCCAAAATAGCACAAAACCCCCCCAAATGACCCCATTTTGGAAAGTAGACACCCCAAGCTGTTTGCTGAGAGGCATGGTGAGTATTTTACAGCTCTCATTTGTTTTTGAAAATGAAGAAAGAAAATTTTTTTTTTTTTCTTTTTTTTTTTTCAATTTTCAAAACTTTGTGACAAAAAGCGAGATCTGCAAAATACTCACAATACCTCTCAGCAAATAGCTTGGGGTGTCTACTTTCCAAAATGGGGTCATTTGGGGGGGTTTTGTGCCATCTGGGCATTCCATGGCCTCCGAAACTGTGATAGGCAGTGAGAAGTGAAATCAAAAATTGACACCCTTAGAAAGCCTGAAGGCGGTGATTGGATTTTGGGGTCCCGTACGCGGCTAGGCTCCCAAAAAGTCTCACACATGTGGTATCCCCGTACTCAGGAGAAGCAACAGAATGTATTTTGGGGTGTAATTCCACATATGGCCATGGCATGTTTGAGCAATATATCATTTAGTGACAACTTTGTGCAAAAAAAAAATTGTATTTTTCCCGCAACTTGTGTCAACATATAAAATACTCCATGGACTCGACATGCCTCTCAGTATATAGCTTGGGGTGTCTACTTTCCAAAATGGGGTCATTTGGGGGGGGGTTTGAACTGTTCTGGCATTTTATACACAACATTAGGAAGCTTACATCCACTCTTCTAACCACTTGAAGACAAAGCCCTTTTTGACACTTTTTGTTTACATGAAAACATATTTTTTTTTGCAAGAAAATTATGTTGAACCCCCAAACATTATATATATTTTTAAAGCAAAGGCCCTACAGAATAAAATGGTGGGTGTTGCATTTTTTTTTTCTACACAGTATTTGCGCAGCGATTTTTCAAACGCATTTTTTTGGGAAAAAATACACTTTTTTTAATTTTAATGCACTAAAACACACTATATTGCCCAAATGTTTGATGAAATAAAAAAGATAATCTTAGGCCGAGTACATAGATACCAAACACGACATGCTTTAAAATTTCGCACAAACGCGCATTGGCGACAAACTACATACATTTTTAAAAGCCTTTAAAAGCATTTACAGGTTACCCCGTTAGATTTACAGAGAAGGTCTACTGCTAAAATTACTGCCCTCGATCTGACCTTCGCGGTGATACCTCACATGCATGGAGCAATTGCTGTTTACATATGACGCCAGACCGACGCTTGCGTTCGCCATTGGGCAAGAGCAGGGCAGGACAGGGGTGCTTTTTTTTTTTTTTTTTTTTTTTTTTATTATTAATTTTGCTTTTTTATTTTATTTTTAAACTGTTGCTTCCATATTTATTTATTTTTATCACTTTTATTGTTATCTCAGGGAATGTAAATATCCCCTATGATAGCAATAGGTAATGACAGGTACTCTTTTTTGAAAAAACTGGGGTCTATTGGACCCTAGATCTTTCCTCTGCCCTCAAAGCATCTGACCACACCAAGATCGGTGTGATAAAATGCTTTCCCAATGGCGCTTTTTATATCCGGGGGGGGGACATTCCCTCCCACTGCTTGTAAAAGCAGTCCAGAGGCTAATTAGCCACTAGGATTGCTTTTACATGAAAGCCGGCCGCTGGCTGAAAAGAATGATACTAAGATGATACCTAAACCCGCAGGCATCATTCTGGTATAAACATTCAAAGTCCAGCAACATACCAGTACGTTGCTGGTCCTTGTTGGACATGTATTGTAATCTTTTTTTTCATGCAGCCTGTTGGCTGAACGAAAAAAAAAGATTGATCGGTGGGTATGCCCACCATTAGAATACCGCCCTTCATCCACCCACTTCTAATGATGGGCATACATGCACCATTTATATATGCCGAAGCATGGGGGCATCTTCTCGCAAAAGTTATGCCGCATACACATGGTCAGACTTTTCCACGGGCAAGCCTCCGTCGGAATTTCGACCGTATATACGCGGCATTAGGAGCAAAATCGCTCCTCCACTCCTGCTGCCCCAATGCTTCGGCATATATGCTTTTTTTTTAACTGTGGTGGTGAAATCACCTCCTACAGCACTGGAGTCGCAGGGATCAGGCCTGTCTCTGCGAACGCTGCAGTTATGTGTGTTGTGTTTTGCAAGTGACAGTGATCGATCGATACTGCACTTCGGTGGCCTGGGCTGGACGGAGGGGCAAAACGCAGGTGCCAGCAGGTATCTGGGCTGATCCCGCTAACACTGCGTTTTTGGGAACCCTAAACTGCTGGGGACGCTAGTATAGATCTGATCAGATCAGATATTGAGCTGATCAGATACTATACCACTAAGGGGGGTGTATGCTTCACGTGTGGGTGTTAGCGCTACTGGCACTAACCTGATGCTGCCTGGGGTGTGACGCAGACCCTCTCTGACGCTAAAACCTAACTGATATCACCCGCCGGGCGATCAGGGGGTTAAACCTTTATTGGGTTATATACGGCGGGTGCCCTGACACTATAAAAAGCAAACTAACTAACCAGCGTCACCCGTAACACTTATATGATGATCACTGGTGAAAGGGTTAACTAGGGGCAATTAGGGGGTTAAAACCTTTATTAGGTAATATATGGGGGTACCTGACGCTATATAAAAACCTGACGGCGAACCTAAAAAAAAAAATTACTGGCTACCTATCGGCATCACCGACACTAAGACAACGATCATAAAAACGATTGCTTAGCGACAGTGGTGATAGGGGGTGAAAGGGTTACCCTGGGGGGGCGATCAAGGGGGTTAAACCTTTATTAGGTAATATATGGGGGTACCCGACGCTATAAAAACCTGCGGCGAACCTAAAAAAAATTACTGGCTACCGATCAGCATCACCGACGCTAAGACATCGATCAGAAAAATGATCGCATAGCGACGGCGGTGCTAGGGGGTGAAAGGGTTACCTGGGGGGTGATCAAGGGGGTTAAACCTTTATTAGGTATTATATGGGGGTACCCGACGCTATAAAAACCTGCGGCGAACCTAAAAAAAAATTTACTGGCTACCGATCAGCATCACCGACGCTAAGACAGCGATCAGAAAAATGATTGCTTAGTGACGGCGGTGCTAGGGGGTGAAAGGGTTATCTGGGGGGTGATCAGGGGGTTAAACCTTTATTAGGGGGGTTAGGGGGCTACACTGGACCTAAAACTAAATGTAGTGACACTTTTACAGTCACAAATGTCACTGATTGCAGTGATCACTAAATAAATGGTCACTGCAATCAGTGACACTGTGACTGAGGGCTGGGGGGGGCTGGGGGGTGATCTGGGGGTGTCTGGGGGGGCCTGGGGGGGCAATTTATGTGCCTATGTGTCCTGGTGTCAGTGTGCTGTTTTGTGTACTAACCTGCATCTTCTCCTGTACGGCGCTCGGTATATGTGAGCGCCGCAGGAGAGATGACATCACTTCCTCCTTCCTGGCAGGCAGGGGAAGCTCTCTTTCGCCGGGAGCGATCGAGAGGGGGTGGCCGGAATCGAACGGCCGTCCCCTCATGCCGGATCGCTCCCGAAGGTAAAACGACCACCCACTGTAAAGAAGGGGGGTCCGATTGGACCCCCCAACTATACAAAGGCAATCATGTATATGTACATGATTCTGCCTGTCGGTGCCATTCTGCCGACGTATATTTACAGTGGGCGGTCGTTAAGTGGTTAAAGGTGACCATACACTGCAATCTTAAAAAAATTATAAAAATTATAAAAAATAGATTAGGCAAGAGCCTGTTTGATTTCCAAAAATTTGAATTAATTGTTCAAGTGCGTATTCCTATTACCTATTTTGCAGAAATCTCGATTTGTACAGAGATTGACCAATCAGATTGCGTAGTACATGACCATCTTAAGTGCCAAATTTGGAATGTAGATGTGCCATGACCCACTTGTATTTTCACAAGTGGACACAAGTACCTACATCTCTAGATACATGTTTGTGCAGCACAGTGGTTAGCACTTTCACCTAGCAGAAAAAATGGTCGCTGGTTTGAATCCCGCCCGTGACACCATCTGCCTGGAGTTTGCATGTTCTCCCTGTGCCTGCGTGGGTTTCCTCCAGGTATTCCGGTTTCCTCCCACAATCTAAAAACATGCTGTAAATCGGATCCTGTCTAAATTGGCCCTAATATGTATGAATGTGTGTTAGGCCCCTTTCACACTGGGGCGGGAGGTGCGTCGGCGGTAAAGTGCCGATATTTTTAGCGGCGATTTATCGTCGGATTTGCGGTGCTATTCGGCCGCTAGCGGTATGGTTTTACCCCCCGCTAGCAGCCGAGAAAGGGTTAAACCCACAGCAAAGCGCCTCTGCAGAGGCGATTTGCCGGCGGTATAGCAGCAGTGCCCCATTGATTTCAATGGGCAGGAGCGGTGGAGGAGCGGTATACACACACCACTCCTTCACCGCTCCAAAGATGCGGCTAGCAGGACTTTTTTTACTGTCCTGCTAGTGCACCGCTCAAGTGTGAAAGCCCTTGTGGCTTTCACACTGGAGACACAGCAGCGTCTGTTTCAGGTCAGTTTGCAGGTGCTATTTTTAGCGTAATAGCGCCTGCAAAATGACCCAGTGTGAAAGGGGTCTTAGGGACCTACACAAACACCACCCCATGTTCAAAAAAATTTCTCTCCTGAATTTGCAAATAAGTATCATCTCTTCATCAGAGAACTTAGCAGCAGTACAAGCAACTTCCTTTAGGGGCATGATGTCCTTCCTGTGTACTGGCCGCCGCTTTCTAAGAACCACATATGTGCATACCTGTGCGCACACAGCAGTTGTGCATCTCATATACACAGCGGTCGCGCATCTACATACATTTGGCGCATCTAGCTGCAGGAACTCAATTTTTATGGAAATTAAAAGTAAAGCAGATGCAGATTTCCAGGACTGGACTAACAAATGTTTCTGAAAGGCAACTGGTGTTTTCTATTAAACAAGGTCTAAATGGGCCATTGACATGCATCACAGTTGTACTTAGGAATGTGTCTTTGCAAAGTTAAACTAAATGAAATCCTTTCTTATTTTTGCTTGGGGATAGTGTGCAGTCACCAGTGCTTCCCTTCAGATTTTCAGCAACTACACTTGTACTGCAGAGTGGATTTGCCTTTACTAAACCCCAAACTACCTAATGATTTGGGGTGTACACAACAAAGTGCTAGAGTGCAATGTTCTTAATGGGGACACTAGTTAGATTGATCTGTGTGTCCCCAAGAAAAGACATTGTAGGGTTTTACCCTCACTTCCTGTTTGGCTGTGTGACAGGAAGTGAAGCCAATTTTAAGAAAAGGGACACAAAGCCCAACCTAAAAAAGACAAGCATGGGTTCTAACACTCACTTGGTTTCCCTCAAATGCCCACAATTAGAATAGGATTGCCTTGAGCTAGATTTTAACGCAGTGCTCTAAATCAGTGCTTCTCAAGCCTGTACTCAAGTACCCCCAACAGGTCATGTTTGCAGGTTTTCCTTCATATTGCACATGTGCTTTAAATCCCAGTCAATGGCTTGGTATTTTGGACAGCAATTCTAGATAAGATAAATTCACAAATCATGTCATGTTGGGGGTACTTGAGGACTGAGGCTGAGAACCACTGCAGTAAAAAGGAAAATTGAATACTTACCGCTCTGTATTTTTCCTTTCCTGGTGACTATCCATGGCAGCACACAATCCATGCATATGCTACCATAAAGGCACCAGGAAAGGAACTTTTAGATAAATCACACCTGTTTTGTTTTGACTTGCCAATCAGCCTAGTTAAGCTGCAGCTGTGAAATCTGTTGCATGGAAAATAACAAAAAAACAAACATCAAAATTTGCATCAAATTTTATTGGTCAACAAAATAGGACTTGGAAAAGAGCAAAGAAAGCAAAAAACACATGTATGTTAATTTGAAACATTAGTCACAATATCTTGAGAAAGATTTTGCAAAATAATGCAGCACAGACAATTAAATCAAAGTGAACAACCTACAAACGACACACATTAACAACATCAAAAATATTTCAGGGAAAAATATCCCCCACCCTAAAAAATACAATAAACCAAAGTAAAAAAAAAAACATAACAAACAAAATACAAAGCGAAAATATATGTGTTACAAACTCAATAAGGACACCCAAATGTACTCTCTTGCCGGCCCACTCACACACACAATCTTGCCTCTTTTCAGGGCAAGGTAAAGAATGCTATCTTCAAGCTTTATATAACATAGGTTTGTGTGCTAATGAGGCAATTGAAAACACATGCACAGTCCATAAAACACGCAAAACGCAAGTTCACCCAATGTAGAGACTGAACTTCAAAGTGGGTACATCTGTTAAGGATGTCCTTAAATTACTAACCCAAAAAACATGCTCTATGAGCATGCCCAGAATCATCCAAGTGCTGTTTACACACAAAAAGCACCAAAAAAGCAAAGTCCCTGAGCATGCTCAGACCAACCCAAATGCATTTCACACACCAAAAGGCACAGGAAAAAAACAAAGTCCCTGAGCATGCCCAGACCAACCCAAATGCAACTAGCACAAAATAAGCCACCCCCTGTCCAAAATTAAGCACATCATCCAGGGAGGAAAACAAAGAGCCTAACATGGGCAAAAGTTAGACAACAAATACCATTGCAGTCTATGGGAACTGACTTGTTAATTTTGCTAGTCCCCACTTGGCTGCCTTAACTTCTAGTTATTGGACTTAAAATGGGTATGGGGGCCCAGGTCCCACCCTAAGGGACATATATCAATGTCACCAATTTGGAGAAACCCCAAAAACGAAACAAGGAGAAGTGCCTTTAAATATGCCAAATTGTTTAAGGGCCAGTTCACACCACATGCAGTTCAGTGTGGTTTTTTTATGCCTCAAAAATGCATGGAAAGTAGGTTATATGTTTTTCAATGGCATAGTTAACACCATTGCTTGCAGTTCCAGTGAGTTCCAGTTCCAGAAAATAAAGTAGAACATGCTGCATTTTTCCTGCACTGGACTGGAACGCTGTAAAATGCAAAAAAACGCATCATAAACGCACAAGAATGCATCAAAAATGCACATGCAGAAAAGCATCTGGACTGCGTTTCTATAGAGTGAACTTGCCCTAAAGATAATAACTCTGCCTGTAAAGTGGTGCATATGTAGCAGGTATCCAAAATGCTGCTTCAAAGATGTACGGCTTTAGAGAAAACTTACAAATCGACATTGCAGCTGCAAGATTTTAACAAAAAAAAGCCTGCCCCCCCCCCCCCAATACATAGAAGACCATTTGGGTCTGGAAAGGCTTAAGATTAGAACCCCCACATGAAAAATGCCACCCCCTTTCACACACTAATGCCCCATACACACGATCATTTTTCATGCCGTTAAAAATGCCATTTTTAAAAATGGGCATTAAAACCGATCGTGTGTATGCTCCAGAGCATTTTTAACGACGTGAAAAACGGGCATTAAAAATTTCGAACATGCTCTATTTTTTCACGTTGTTTTTTTAACAACGTGAAAAACGATAGTGTGTATGCTTTTACGAGGTGAAAAAAAATGCGCATGCTCAGAATCAAGTATGAGACGGGAGTGCTTGTTCTGGTAAAACTAGCGTTCGTAATGGAGATAGCACATTCGTCACGCTGTAACGGACTGAAAAGCATGAGGCTGAAAAGCGCGAATCGTCGCTCAACAAACTTTACTAACATGAAGGGTGGCGCCATCCGAACGGAACTTCCCCTTTATAGTGCCGTCGTACGTGTTGTACGTCACTGCGCTTTGCTTGAACGTTTTTTTAAATGATCGTGTGTACGCAAGACAGGCTTGAGAGAAAACATGAAAAAAAACTACGAGAAAAACGTTGGTTTAAAAAATGGCATGAAAAACGATCGTGTGTACGCCGCATAACAAACCCCTAGCCAAACACAGCAAACCAGCTAATGAAAGGGGTGGATGCCTGGGGGAAAGAGGGGCTCGGGCACCCCAAAAGTGGTTTGGATTGGTGAAGGCAGCTCACAGCCTTTGGAGAATGGAGTGGAGTGTAGAATTCCCCTTTAAAAGCAAAAAAATAGCCCAAAGAAAACATATGCATTAGAAGGGGGAGACAAGAGCATTGGAGAATGGAGTTTGATTTTTGTGGTTGTGGATAGCCAACTGGTATATATAGCACCAAATCCCCAAAGAATAGTTGGACAATGGCAAAAAGGATGGGATTTTTTTGCGGTGCAAGAATACAATATATCAAGTAAATTATGATAAAATATTTTTATTTTGAACACCAAAATAAAAATCAGTAAAAATATATGGAGAGTGGTAGTACAGACAATACAGTTCAAATGGACAGTTGGATGGAATAAGTTCCCGACATGTTTCACCCCTGATTCGGGCTTCTTCAAAGGGAGAACTGTCCAATATGGTGATGCACACCTTCTACAGAATACAGAAAAACAAAATACATACGTGTCATAATATATAGTCATTTTGAATAACAATTAAATACATCAAATACAGTGTAATTAATCAAAATTTTATGCATGCGCTGTTCACATTCCCAAAAGTCCAGCCCCTTACATCTCCCCACTCTAGCCAGTCCAAATGGTCACATCCCAATGGCAGTACCCAGCCCAAGCCAAGGTGCACATCAAAGGATCACAGGGGGAAGAAAGATGGACAAAACTTGGCAGTATCTATAATTGGAAATATACAAATATGGTAGAAAAAATGTGTACATATAAAGGTGTACAAATATATATACACACACACACAAATACTGTATACCCCAAGGAGATCCACTGCCAACAACAGAGGCAGTGTGTCTCTTAGGAGTCTTAACTAAAAAATACATCCAAAAATTGAAAAATTATTATATACACTTACAGAAGCTAGGGTGGTAATGGCTTGAATCCTGAGACTAAACAGATCAGTAGCTCAGAAAGGGAGTAATAACTCCAGCCAAGCTGAAAACAAATGAAAACAACTACAATGTATATTGGGGAATGATTCATAATATAAAAGGTAAGTCCAAGAAAGAACATGGTAGTGAGAGCAGACTGGAAAAGTAGTATAATAAGCTTGTCAATAGCAATGATTCCAAAGGGGCAATTCATGCCTCCAAATGGGACACTTTCATAGTCATATGATAAGAGAATCAGAAAGAAAAGATAAAGATAACAGTATCCAGAGTTGAAAAGGTTTACCTTCGTGAATGTCACAGTTGGTGTAGTCCCAGGGGCTCAGCAGCGTCTGTGCACTGGAGCCCATGGCTTTATATACCCCCCATCCGGTCACAAGGCCAGAAACGGACTTCTTGGAAAGAAGAGGAAAAAGGGAGGGGTCAATCCAGGATACGTTGTTGCCTTCAAGGAGAGGATCCAACGTGATTCTAATTGTAAAAGTTTCTGATCATTGCTACCTCCCCTAACATCCGGAGGAATATGCTCCAAGGCCATGAATTTGATAGTATCCAATCTGAAGTCATGAAACAGACCCACATGACGACTGATTGTGGTTTCCATCCTTCGTTTTTTTAACACAAATATGTGGTCATTTATTCGTTTGAAAAAGGGACGTTTTGTTTTCCCTATATAGAACGAATTGCAAGTGCATTGCATCATATACACAATACCTGGAGTCTGACTCTATGTTTATCCACTTCCCGCCCAGTCAATAGGAGATTGACGTCCGGGAAGTGGTTCTGTTATCCACACTGGACGTCTATTGACGTCCTGCAGGATAACAGCCGCCGCACGCCCGGGGGGGCGCGCATCGTGGCGATCGGTGGAGCGGTGTGTCAGTCTGACACACCGCTGCACTGATCTCGGTAAAGAGCCTCCGGCGGAGGCTTTTTACCACGTGATCAGCCGTGTCCAATCACGGCTGATCACGATGTAAACAGGAAGAGCCGTTGATCGGCTCTTCCTCACTCGCGTCTGACAGACGCGAGTAGAGGAGAGCCGATCGGAGGCTCTCCTGACAGGGGGGGTTCGCGTTGATTGTTTATCAGCACAGCCCCCCCTCGGATACCCACACTGGACCACCAGGGAAGCCCCCCAGGACCACCAGGGAAGCCCCAAGCATGTGGATGGCCAGGTAAGTCCCCCATGGCCATCCACATGCACAAATACATACAAAACATATGCCAATCAGTGCCCACAAATGGGCAGTGACTGACACCATCAAAATGTATGATGTCCAGCAATGCCAGTCACCAGTGTCATCAGTGCCACCTACCAGTGTCCATCAGTGCCACCTATCAGTGCCCATCCGTGCCCATATGTGCCCATAAGTGCCCACCTATCAGTGCCCGTCCGTGCCACCTATCAGTGCCACCTATAAGTATCCATCAGTGCTGCCTATAAGTGCCCATCAGTGCCGCCTATGAGTGCCCATCAGTGCCGCATACCAGTGCCACATATCAGTGCCCATCAGTGCCCATCAGTGCCGCCTATCAGTGCCCATCAGTGCCACCTATCAGTGCCCATCATCAGTGCCACCTCATCGGTGCCACCTCATTGGTGCCACCTCATCGGTGCCCATCAGTGTCGCCTTATCAGTGCCCGTTAGTGCCACCTTATCAGTGCCCGTCATTGAAGTAGAAAAGGTACTTACCGTATATACTTGAGTATAAGCCGACCCGAGTATAAGCCGAGGCCTTAATTTTACCACAAAAAACTTGGAAAACTTACTGACTCGAGTATAAGCCAAGGGTAAAAATGCAGCAGCTACTGTAAGCGGAAAAGAGGGTCAACAATGCCCATTTGCAGCTTCACTGTGCCCATTGCCTCACTGTGCCTATTACCTCACTGTGCCTATTACCTCACTGTGCCCATTACCTCACTGTGCCTATCACCTCACTGTGCCTATTACCTCACTCTGCCTATTACCTCACTGTGCCCATTACCTCACTGTGCCCATTACTTCACTGTGCCCATTACCTCGCTGTGCCCATTACCTCACTGTGCCTATTACCTCACTGTGCCCATTACCTCATTACCCTCCACACTCACCTTCTGCTGCTACAGCGAAGATCAGGCTTCTAAGGATCACCTCCCATGTCCATCGCGCTGCGGGCGTCCATTTTTTAAAATTTGCGGCTTCCTATTGGTCCCGTGCGGTTCCGTGATAGGCGGACAGTGTTCTGCCTATCACGGCCATCTTCTCATCCTCAAGCTTTCCCAGCAGACACTGTGTTTAGTGATCCGCCAATCACGGACATTCTTTCATCCTCGAACAAGAGGAGAAGGTCCGTGATTGGCGGATCACTAAACACAGTGTCAATCGCATATCACGGAGCCGCACGGGACCAGGAGGGAGCGCGAAATTTAAGAAATAGACGCAGAAGGTACACTGACTCGAGTATAAGCCGAGGGGGGGACTTTCAGCCCCCAAAAAAGGGCTGAAAATCTCGGCTTATACTCGAGTATATATGGTATTTACTAAAAAAATTAACAGAAACAAAGAAAAAATTACTTTTTTTCAAAATTTTCGCTCTTTTTTATTTGTTATGCAAAAAATAAAAATCGCAGAGGCGATTAAATACCACCGAAAGAGAGCTCTATTTGTGGGAACAAAATGATAAAAAAGTTGTTTGGGTACAGTGTTGCATGACCGCGCAATTATCATTCAAATTGCGACAGCGCTGAAAGCTCAAAATTGGCTTGGGCAGGAAGGTGTATAAGTGCATGGTATTGAAGTGGTTAATCCTATGGGTGCATCCATTAGGTAATTTGACTTCATTGCTGTTCAATAAGAAACAACAGTTGTCACACCTCCTACATGGAAAAGACCCTGGAGATGTGACAGCTGTCGATTAAGTTTTAAAGTGACTCGGAGTCAACCGATCTTTCAAGGATTTAGCCCGCCTATAAGTAATTTGGGGCTCCTTCTCTATGTATTTGCACACTATTGGATCAGCCAGTAGAAGTGGCCAATATTTGTTGATAATCTGCCTCACCTGTTTATGCTGTTTACTGTATGAAGTTATGATTCTCACAGGTTGGGTAGTGCATTTGATTTTTTTCTCATAGATCAAAGTGTCCCTAACATGAGCTCTAGCTCTATTGAAAGTTTTTTTCAAAATACTGTGAGTATACCCTCTGTCACGAAGACGAGAATAAAGTGAGTTGGCTTCTTTTTGAAAATCGTCATCCCTGCTACAGTTTCGCCGCAGCCGCAGGTACTGGCTGTAGGGGATACTGTTGACCAGGGATTTCGGATGGGAACTGGAAGCGTGTAATATAGCATTAGTTGCAGACGGCTTTCTGAATAAGGATGTACCCAGAGAGCCATCACTCTCCACAAAAATCTCAATATCCAAAAAATTAACAAGCTTCTGGTCACAAAGCATTGTAAATTTGAGATTAAAACTATTGTTGCCAAGTATGTCCATAAACTCAAGAAGTTCATCATGTGTTCCAGTCCAAATCATGAAGATGTCATTGATGTATTGATGGAAAGTAAGTACACATTCTAAGCGTTTTTGAATGTCATCTCTGGCGAAGATGTATATTTCCAATTATAGATACTGCCAAGTTTTGGCCGTCTTTCTTCCCCCTGTGATCATTTAATGTGCACCTTGGCTTGGGCCAGGTACTGCCGTTGGGATGTGACCATTTGGACTGGCTAGAATGGGGAGAGGTAAGGGGCTGGACTTTTGGGAATGTGAACAGCGCATGCATAAAATTTAGATTAATTACACTGTATTTGATGTATTTAATTGATATTCAAAATGACTATATATTATGACACGTATGTATTTTGTTTTTCTGTATTCTGTAGAAGGTGTGTATCACCATATTGGACAGTTCTCTCTTTGAAGAAGCCCGAATCAGGGACGAAACATGTCGGAACATATTCCATCCAACTGTCCATTTGAACTGTATTGTCTGTACTATCACTCTCCCTATATTTTTACTGTTTTTTATTTTTATTTTGGTGTTCAAAATAAAAATATTTTATCATAATTTACTTGATATATTGTATTCTTGCACCGCAAAAAAATCCCATCCTTTTTGCCATTGTCCAACCATTGGAGAATGGAGTGTAGAGTTCCCCTTTAAAAGCAAAAAATAGCCCAAAGAAAACATATGCATTAGAGGGGGAAGGTTAAATGCCCTTTTAGGAGGCGCTAGTGTAGCGAGAGTCTTTTTACATAATTTTAACAAGGTACATGTAACATGTTAACAACGTAACATGCTAACATGACCTGTGTGCAAATATCCTTAAAAAAAGCCATAAAAGTGAACCAGCGTTAAAAAAAAAAGTCAAGTTTAGAGGTGCGCCTGTTCAACCCACGCAAATGCATTTAGGTTACTTGACATTTACTAAGATTTTGCCGGCGCAGTGAACCAACGCATTTAAAAGAGCGCAAATACCGCTTGCACATGCGCAGTGCACAAATGGACCTCACGCAGTTCTAAACATACTTGCAGGCACAGCAGGTTTGTTCTGAAAAAGTTACTTTCTCATTCTATTTTGGGCATATTTGTTACTTGGGCAGTTGTTACTATACTTCCTCACATCACCCCACATCACCCCATAATATTGGCACTTCCAGCTTCTTTTAATTTTGATTTGAATATGCCATGAGCCATGTCCATAGTGGCGCACTGATTGCCTCCTCCCGTGCGCCGAGATCACTTTAGTAAATGGGGAATAGCGCTGGGTTACCACGCAAACGTTTCGTAAATAACAAAACGTATGTTGCACCTCGGCGTGCGCCTCAATTCAAGATGAAAACGGTTCGTAAATCAGCCCCATAGTGTCAATGTAAGTTGGTGTGACTGACCAAGCCCATTTATGCATTAGAAATACACAATGTCGCATGGGCTTGCGATTTGCTAAACTCGATAATGTCAGCGGTACATCACTCTTTACTTATTGAATTTCGAATTGGTCAAAAAATACTTGGGATCATATCCCTCATTATTCCCTGGGAGGTCCAATATCATGCTTCAGTCTACACATAAGTGCAAATATAAATATAAATATAAAAAAAATTGTTGGAAGAACTACCATTATATGTATACACACATAAATGCAAGTGCGCGCACGCACGTACACCCATGGTAATTCTTCCAACAATGGTTTTTATATTTATATTTATATTTACACTTATGTGTAGACTAGGGATGAGCCGAACACGCCCCGGTTCGGTTCGCACCATAACCTGCAAAAGGACCGAAAGTTCACGCGAACTTTACAACCCTATTAAAGTCTATGGGACTCGAACGTTCGAAATCAAAAGTGCAAATTTTCAAGGCTAATATGCAAGTTATTGTCCTAAAAAGGGTTTGGGGACCCAGGTCCTGCCCCAGGGGACATGTATCAATGCAAAAAGAAGGTATAATATTGTAGGTGATTATTCCTGCGCTACCAAAAAAAAGACGAAAAAAGGGGGGGGGAGGGTGTTTAAATTGTGGTGGAAACTGTCGCAAGCACCGAAGGGGTTAATCCAAACCCATATGCAAATATAAATGAAAAAGAGGGGGGTGGTGCTGCGCTGTTTCTATTGAAAAAATGTGCTGGCTGGTAAATGTAGTGTACAATAACTAAAAACCAATATGTAAATAAATAGTCTAAAATAATTGAAAATGATGAATTACAGTAGTGAATACATACTAAAACCATAAAACAATCAAAAAATGAATCAATGATAAAAAAGTGCAGAGTGCATAAATTCCATAATAAATAAACAATGTGAACACTGATGTGCAAATAAGCTAATAGTGCAAACAAAGCATGAACAAATAAAAAAATAAATAGCCTGCAATGTTGCAAGGCAATGGACTGTGCATGGGTGAAAATGCTGATTGCAAAAGTGCAATTAAGTGCTAAAAGTGCAAAGGGAATGTCCAATAAGCAATGGAACAGAAAAGAAGAAAATTTAAATATTGCTATCCAAAAGTTCATATGTGCAAATAGCAAGCAGTGCCAATAGAAAGAAATGCTTTCTTCAGGGTGACGGTTCTTTAATTTTCCGTGTGCAAGTAGTGCAGTGCTGGAGAGATATTGCAATCTCTATTTCCTGTGTCACACACAAAGGTAAAGGTGGCCTCTTACCTTGCGGTAATGAGGTAACCGCATATAAATAATTGGGAGCAGTGATTCATCTGTTGTAGTCCTAGCGGTAATGAGGTAACCTTAACACAGATGCTGGGCGCAGTAGTTCCTCGGATATATATTTAAACCTATACTGGATCACAAGTGTTGCCTTTGTCTCTCAGTGGCAGCGGGATTTAAAAGGAGAGAAAGGAGGATCTCAATCGTGAAGTACGTTTTTGAAACCAAACGGTATGTTTATTTGAGCAACAGTAGGGTACTCACATAAAACTCACATAAAAAAATTGCATAAACAGACTTATCTCCTATACGAGCGGCGAGCTCGTTTGCCTCCGTCTATCTGATTGCCTCTCCGTCCCTACGTGTGGCATCACGGTCACGTGACTTCATCAGGGGATGATGGGAGGGCAACAAGACAGTCTTTAAATAGTGTTCATAATGAAATGAATACGGCGGCCATTTTTTGAAGCTCCATGTTAAACCTCATTAGCGGCCATTTTACCTAGGATCGTGTGTAACTATGGGCGCGGCCATCTTTATGGTTGTTAAAAACAACAACAAATGCGCCGCCATTTTCCCTGTGATTTTAATGGGATATGTTGGCGGCCATGACTTTGAGGTCCATGTTAACGTCTAGATGGTACCTCACAGAGCATGCAACGCAGGACGATAAGTGCAAGGGGGCAGCAATTATGATAGAACATAATCATTTTAAATATATAGTAGAACTAAAATATGCAAATTACATATTAAAAGGAATCAGTTTAAAATGAATTAAAAATTAAAAGATGTATTAATTATAAATAGTAAATAAGATTGAGTCCCATGGATGGACATGAGAGAAAGGGTCTCTCGACTATGGGAAATAAATACATTATTCACACCTGGTGATAATGTCTATAAGGTAGGTATGGTGGACATCAGATAGACGTCTGCTTTTCCAAATGAGCTACACAGATATGATAGAGACATAATGTTAAAATTAATATTGAAAGGTAGACACCAAAAATTATTTAAAATCTAGACCTAAAAAATGGGAGGAGGAATAAACAACATGTTGAGAGATATATATGGAAATATACGTGAAACATAAAAACTTACTAAAATAGCTATGTGTCTAAATATATGTATTAGGTATATAGATGGGGGCTGCTAGAAGTCACTGAGGAAACAGTTGAGATCGAACTCAACGTTGAGTCCTCTCGGTACAAAAGTGTCAAGGGTAAATATCCATTTGGACTAATTGGCTTAGAGTCCTCACCTTATGACCCCCCCGCCAATGTTTGGTATATGGCTCAATGCCCCAGAACTTAAGCTCTGTAGGGTCTGTATTGTGATGTAAGGGAAAATGTTTGGATACATTGGGGCTGATTTACGAAACGTTTGCGCCATGAGTATTGGCGCATCTGCGTGCGCAATGGCTGTTTTGGTATTTACAAAACATTAGCGCCTGTAGCGCAGCCCTATTTCCCATTTACTATAGTGTTGTCGGCGGACGGGAGGAGGCGCTCAGTGTGCCACTAGGGACCTGGCGCACGGCATGTTAAAATCTAAATATAAAGAAGTTGGAAGTGAGAATATAATGGGGGTGATGTGGGGTGATGTGAGGAAGTGTAGTGACAACTGCCCAAATAACAAACATGGCCAAAATAGAGTGAGAAAGTAACTTTTTCAAAACCAGCCCGCTGCGCCGGCAAGTACGATTCGAGCTGCGGGAGGTTTTTTTGAGCTCAGCGCGGGAATTTCAATGGTTTAAGTGCGCCAAGACACTGCGCCGGCTAAATCTTAGTAAATGTCAAGTCACGTAACTCAATTTGCATAAGTTGAACAGGCGCAGCTCTGAACTTCCCAGTGCGCCAGCAAAATGACATTTCTAAAGGAAAAACCAGGCCCTTCAGGTCTGGAATGGATATTAAGGGGAACCCTGCTGCAAATTAAAAAAAAAAAAGACGTGGGGTTCCCGCAAATATCCATACCAGGCCCTTCAGGTCTGGCATGGATTTTAAGGGGAACTCCACCCCAAATAAAAAAAAAATGGCGTGGAGTCCCCCTAAAAATCCACACCAGACCCTTATCCGAGCACATAACCTGGCCGGCCGCAGGAAAAGAGGGGGGATGAGAGAGCGGCCCCCCTCCCTCCTGAACCGTACCAGGCCACATGCCCTCAACATGGGGAGGATGTCCCCATGTTGATGGGGACAAGGGCCTCATCCCCACAACCCTTGCCCGGTGGTTGTGGGGGTCTGCGGGCGGGGGGCTTATCGGAATCTGGAAGACCCCTTTAACAAAGGGGACCCCCAGATCCCGCCCCCTCCCTGTGTGAAATGGTAATGGGGTACAAATGTACCCCTACCATTTCACAAAAAAAGTGTCAAAAATGTAAAAAATAACAAGAGCCGGTTTTTGACAATTCCTTTATTAATGTCTTCTCCTTTCTTCCATCTTCTTCTTCTTCCATCTTCTTCCATCTTCTTCTTTTCTCCATTCGGGTTTCTTCCTCCATCTTCATCTTCCTCTTCATCTTTATCTTCATCCTCATCTTCATCTTCATCTTCATCTTCCTTCTTCTTTCGGTCTTCTCGTCCGCATCTTGCTCCGGCGTCTTCCCTTCTTCTTTCTTCTCCGGCCGCTCTGTTTGAATTGGAGGTTCCCGCTGTGCGACGCCTCAGTTCCCCACTTGGTCCGCTGCCCCCCGGTGGCTCAGTCCCCCTCTGACACCAAGGGGAAAGTCCCCGTGAAATGCATGTGCGTCAGAGGGGGGCGCGGTCACCGGGTGTAAGCAGACCCGATGGGGAACTGAAGAACTGAAGCGTCGCACAGCGGGAACCTCCAATTCAAACGGAGCGGCCGGAGAAGAAAGAAGAAGGGAAGACGCCGGAGCAAGATGCGGACGAGAAGACCGAAAGAAGAAGGAAGATGAAGATAAAGATGAAGATGAGGATGAAGATAAAGATGAAGAGGAAGATGAAGATGGAGGAAGAAACCCGATTGGAGAAAAGAAGAAGATGGAAGAAGATGGAAGAAGAAGAAGATGGAAGAAAGGAGAAGACATTAATAAAGGAATTGTCAAAAACCGGCTCTTGTCATTTTTTACATTTTTGACACTTTTTTTGTGAAATGGTAGGGGTACATTTGTACCCCATTACCATTTCACACAGGGGGGGCGGGATCTGGGGGTCCCCTTTGTTAAAGGGGTCTTCCAGATTCCGATAAGCCCCCCGCCCGCAGACCCCCACAACCACCGGGCAAGGGTTGTGGGGATGAGGGCCTTGTCCCCATCAACATGGGGACATCCTCCCCATGTTGAGGGCATGTGGCCTGGTACGGTTCAGGAGGAAGGGGGGGCGCTCTCGTCCCCCCCTTTTCCCCTGCGGCCGGCCAGGTTATGTGCCTCGGATAAGGGTCTGGTGTGGATTTTTGGGGGGACTCCAAGACATTTTTTTTTTAAATTTGGGGTGAAGTTCCCCTTAAAATCCATGCCAGATCTGGTTATGGAATTTGGGGAAACCCCCACGCTTTTTTTTTTTGTGTAATCTAAGGCTTTCAATGACTTTTATCTGTATTGACGGGAACCAGCAATTCATTACAGCCGCAAGGACTTTTAAATGACTATTATTTTACTTTAGAAATGTCATTTTGCTCTCCAACTGTTATAAACATGGAAAACATGTGCTACTTTACAGGCATACTATAGACACCCCCCAGTATGATATTTAGGGCCAGTTCACACCGGATGCAGTGCAGTGCATTTTTTTGATGCCTGAAAAACGCAAAGAAAGTTGATCACATTAATGCCAATGGCATAGTTCACACCACTGCAGTCCGTTCCAGTGCGTTTCAGAAAGCAAAAAAAAAATTGGTCATGCTGCATTTTTTAGGTACAGAACTGTACTGGACCGCAGTAAAACACATCAAAAACGCAACAGAACGTACCAAAAATGCACTGGAATGCACCGGAACGCACCTAAATGCACCCAAGACGCACTGCAACACACTTGTCCTAAGTGAAATGAGGGGGAAAAAAACACTGGACTGCATCAAAAACGCCTCAAAAATGCACTGGAATGTGTCAAAAACGCGCATGCAGAAAAGCACCTGGAACGCAGACTGCGTTTCTATGGTGTGAACTAGGGCCAGTTCACACCATAGAAACGCAATCCGGATGCGTTCCAGGTGCTTTTCTGCATGCACGTTTTTCATGCGTTCCAGTGCATTTTTGGTACGTTTTTGATGCAGTCCAGTGCTTTTTTTTCACCCCTCTTTTTTATTAACCATAGATAAGGATAAGTGTGTTCCAGTGCGTTTTTGGTGCATTTAGGTGTGTTCCTGTGCGTTCCAGTGCGTTTATGATGCGTTTTAATGCGTTCCAGTACAGTCCAGTGAAGGCAAAATGCAGCATGTTCTACTTTTTTGGTGGAACTGGAACGCACTGGAACAAACACTGCCATTTAGAGCCATATAGCCAACTTTCCATGCATTTTGGATGCATAAAAAACGCAATGCACTGCATGTGGTGTGAAATGGCCCTTAAGAAATTTGGCATATTTAAAGGCACTTCTCCTTGTTTTGTTTTTGGTGTTTTCCAAATTGGTGACATTGATATATGTCCCTTAGGGTGGGACCTGGGCCCCCATTTTAAGGCCAATAACTAGAAGATAAGCCAGCTAAGTGGGGACTAGCAAAATTAACAAGTCAGTTCCCATAGACTGCAATGGTATTTGTTGGTGGGGGGGGGAGGGGTGATTGTCCCATCTCTAATTTTGTAGCATGCTGGATGATGTGCTTAATTTTGGACGGGGGGAGGGGGGGTTATTTTTTGCTAGCTGCATTGGTGTTGTTCTGCACATGCCCAGCCAGTTAGTTTTTTTTTGGGGTGCTTTTTGTGTGTGAACAGCACCTGGGTATTTCTGGGCATGCTCAGAGAGTGTTTTGATAGGTTAGTAATTTAACAGGTGTAGCCACTTTGAATTTCAGTCTCTACATTGAGTGAACTTGCATTTTGGGTGTTTCATGGACTGTGCATGTGTTTTCAATTGCCTCATTAGCACACAAACATATGTTATATAAAGCTCACAGAGCATTCGGTCGCTTGCCCTGAGAAGAGGCAAGTGTGTGTGTGGGGGGGGGGGGGGGGTAAAATGTACATGTTGGTGTCCTTATCGAGTTTGTAACACATATTTTATTTTTTATGTCTTTGCAAAACAAGTGATTGGTTAACTTTTGTTGATTGTATTTTTTGGTGTGGGGGAGATATGTTCCCCTGAAATAATTCTGATGTTGTTAATGTGTGTTGTTTGTTCACTTTGATTTAATTGTCTGTGCTGCATATTTTTGGCCAAAAATTGCTCAAGATGTTGAGTCTGTAACTGTTTCAAATTGACCATGTTTTTTAATTTGCCTTCCCTTTTGTTTTGTTGAACAATAAAATTTGATGCAGAGTTTTGATGTTTGTTTTGTGTTTTCTTTGCAACAAATGTGACAGCTGATTGGCATGTCAAAACAAAACAGGTGTGGGGGCGTGGCCTGGACTTCACCGTGATGGCGGTGTAACTCCGGAGCTCCGGCGAAAGGCGAGAGAAACAGTGGCTCACAGCTACACAGGACACTGCACTTGCAGCCCACTACGGCGGTTCATCTCCCCAGCACCTCGGCATCATGACCAGGAGATGCCAGGCGGAACATCGGCCCATAAAACTGACGGCATACTTCACACAGCATATGCAGCCTCGTGGGCAAGATGGCGCCGGCTCCTTCTCCACCCCGAAGACGGCGCACTTCCACACAAACACCCATGATGACCCAGCTTATCGCAACACTCGGCGCACAAGGGGATCCTCAGAGACTCCTTCACCTCTCATTAGGAGTCCGGCTAAAGCCAGAGCCAGAATGGAGGAGCGGGAGACACAGCAATGTGAGGTAAGATCTAACGCTGACTCACAAGAAGACACAAGAGAACTCCCTGACTCCATAGTGACATTCCCCACACAAAACCAACCAGTCCTAGACACTACATTAAAGGATATGCTTGTCTCCCTGAAAAGCTCTATTCATGCAGACATGATGACATGCATGAGGAAGTTTAGCTCAGAACTTAATGCGGTGGGGGACAGAGTGGATCATATCGAATCGAATGGAGGAGTATGCTACGACAATTAATGACCTGGTAGATGCTCATGATAATGTTGAGGAGGATCACGCATGGATGAAAGCCAAATTAGCAGATTTGGAAGACAGGTCCAGGAGGAATAATATCAAGATCAGAGGCATTCCAGAATCTGTGCAACCCTCTGAATTACGTTCGTATGCTACGACAATGCTATCAGCCCTCATGCCGGATCTTCCTCCTATTGAACTGTCCATAGATGGAATCCATCGTCTCCCAAAACCCTCATTTATCCAGGAGCACATCCCTAGAGATGTGTTGTTTCGCATGCATTTCTACCAAACCAAGGAGCGGTTGATGCAAATTACCCGTAAAGGGGAACACAGCACCACAGACTACTCAGATCTGCAATTTTATGCAGATCTGTCGCAACACACTTTGCAACTCCGCAAAAATCTCAATAATATTACTAAGGCATTGAGAAACCATGCTATCACATACAGATGGGGTTACCCGACCAAACTAATCATAACTAGAGAAGGTTCTACACATGTAATTACTTCTCCTACTAAGGGTTTCCAACTTCTCCAGAAATGGAAGATTGTCCCAGAGGAACCTCCTTCAACATCTAATGATACAAGCCCTAAGAGGATTCCTCCAGAATGGCAACAAGCTTCAAACTCCTGAGGCGTCAGTGATATCTGCAGGGCCCTGCTATATTCATTTGTTGCCCTATTAATGGGCCTCGCCCTTTGGAGCTCTATCCTGTAACCTGCACTCCCATTTACTTGAGCAGAATTTCTGCACCTGGGTGTAATACCCTCCTTTTAAACTCTTTGTTGTTTGTTTTCTTTTTTCTATACCGAATTTCTTTTCAGACATTGCTTATGTTACCAGAAACGGGACTCTGTTTTGAAGAACCTAGGAATACACGCATCCCTCGGACAGCCTCCTGGCAGCTATGTGAGTACGCACCATGTGTAAATTTCAGCATTCCACTTAAACTTTGTCATGCCAGTTAAAATTCTTTCCATAAATGCACATGGCTTAAACCATCCAGCCAAAAGGGCATCCCTCTGGAAAGAAGCAGACTCTTCTCATTGCGACATAATATGCGTTCAAGAAACGCATTTTCACCATAGCGCACCGCCTAGATGCACCCATAAGGGCTTCCAACACTACTTCTTCTCAAATATGACAGCCAAACAAAGGGGAGTCATGATTGCAATTAGAGACTCAATTTATTTTCAATTACTTAAGGAAATTTGTGACCCATCAGGTCGTTATGTCATTCTAGTGTGTGACATCAACGCTACACGATATACTCTGGTGAACGTCTATGTTCCAAATAAACACCAAATTAAATTCCTGAATGTCCTGATTAGAGTTGAGCGGACACCTGGATGTTCGGGTTCGGCCGAACTTCGGAAAAAAGTTCGGGTTCGGGACCGAACTTTAACCCGAACCCGGACCCGAACCCGAACCCCATTGAAGTCAATGGGGACCCGGACTTCTAAGGACTAAAAAGGCTCTAAAAAAGTAATGGAACGGGCTAGAGGGCTGCAAATGGCAGCAAAATGTTGTTAAGAGCATGGCAAGTGCTCTGCAAACAAATGTGGATAGGGAAATAACTTAAAATAACATAAAAAAATAAAAATAAAAAATAATAATCTTGACCTAGGAGGACGAGGTCCATATGGAGTAGGAGGTTGAGGTGGCGGTGGATGTGGAAGCGGCGGTGGAGGAGGACGAGGTAGCCAACACTGATTCAAAAATACAACAATTGCTGGGTAAGGCCGGTGATGTGTCGAATTCTGTCCCCCGTCAAATAGTGTCCACCCTGTACTGCACTTGCTCAGTATGTAGGACAAGGGGATTTCGAAAATCTCCCAAGACGAATGGCGCCTGCGTGGTGAGTTCAGGTGAAGGCCACACCATCCGTGGTTCAAGCCGAGCCAAGTGAGGCCGTGCCCGAAGCGTTGCGATCGAACCGAGCCCGTGAGGGGCCCTGTTACTATGTGCTACTGTATGTCCACTTGAATGGTGGGGCTTGAACCTGCACTCACAGCGCAGGCGCCGTTCATCTTCGGAGATTTTGTGAATCTCCTTGTCCTCTGTACTGCGCAAGCGCTGCGCCTTCGCAGTATGGGCCGGACACAATCCGATGGCCGGACAGTTTTTGTCACAACACCGGTATACATGTCTATTCTGCACAAGGTACGGACAAGTCCTGTGGGATCCATGCCTGGTTCATTTTAATGAACGTGAGCTTGTCCACATTGGCTCTGGACAGGCGGCTGCGCTTGTCTGTGATAACGCCCCCTGCCGTGCTAAATACACGTTCAGATAATACACTGGCTGCAGGGCAGGCCAGCACCTCCAAGGCATAAAGGGCAAGCTCAGGCCATGTGCCCAATTTGGAGACCCAGAAGTTAAAGGGGGCAGACCCGTCATCCAGTACGTGTAGGCCTGTGGACACATACTGCTCAACCATGTTGGTGAAATGCTGCCTCCTGCTAAGACGTTCCATCTCAGCTGGTGGTGCTGGTTGTTGTGGCGTGCTGACAAAGCTTTTCCACATTTCAGCCATGCTAACCCTGCCTTCTGAGGTGCTGCCGGTGCCCCGGCTGCGTTGGCGACCTCTTCCTCCTCCTCTGCCTTCGCCTTGTGCTTCCACCGTACGCCCGCTGTCAGGTGGGATTGCCACCAGCAGCGCGTCTACCAGCGTGCGCTTGTACTCGCGCATCTTACGATCCCGCTCCAGTGAGGGAATTAAGAACGGTACGTTGTCCTTGTAACGGGGATCCAGCAGGGTGGCCACCCAGTAATCAGCACCAGTTAAAATGTGGGCAACTCGGCGGTCATTGCGGAAACACTGCAGCATGTAATCGCTCATGTGTGCCAGGCTGCCCAGAGGCAAAGAAAGGCTGTCCTCTGTGGGAGGTGTATCGTCTGTGTCCTCTGTATCCCCCCAGCCACGCACCAGTGATGGCCACGAGCTGGTCTGGGTGCCACCCTGCTGTGAAAATGGCTCCTCCTCCTCCCCCTCCTCCATCTCCTCCTCCACCTCGTCATCCTCCAGAACTGTGCCCTTTCTGCCGGACAATTGTGTACCTGGCGTTTGTTGGTGCAGGAACCCACCCTCGTAGCCACTTGTGAAAGACTGCCCTGAAAGCCTTTGAAATGATCCCGCTTCCTCCTCCTCCTCCTCATCCTCCTGTGCCACATCCTCTTCCATCATCGCCCAAAGCGTTTTTTCAAGGAGGCATAGAACTGGGATAGTAACGCTGAGAACGGCGTCATTGGCACTGGACATGTTGGTGGAGTACTCGAAACAGCGCAACAAGGCACGCAGGTCTCGCATGGAGGCCCAGTTATTGGTGGTGAAGTGGTGCTGTTCCGCAGAGCGACTCACGCGTGATTGCTGCAGCTGAAACTCCACTATCGCCTGCTGCTGCTCGCACAGTCTGGCCAGCATGTGCAAGGTGGAGTTCCACCTTGTGGGCACTTCACATATGAGGCGGTGAGCTGGAAGGCCGAAGTTACGCTGTAGCGCTGACAGGCGAGCAGCAGCAGGGTGAGAACGCCAAAAGTGCGCACACACAGCCCGCACTTTCTGCAGCAGCTCTGGCATATTGGGGTAATTTTTAAGGAACCTCTGGACCACCAAGTTCAGCACATGCGCCAGGCAAGGGATGTGCGTCAAACCGGCTAGGCCCAGAGCTGCTACGAGATTTCGCCCATTATCGCACACCACCAGGCCGGGCTTGAGGCTCACTGACAGCAACCACTCATTGCAACACAAGGGGTTAACCAAGCGCACCCCAGATACAGGTAGGTGAATAGACTAATATAGGGACAGAGGGAAAGTGACAAAGTGATATGAGGAATGATAGACGTTTGTAGTCCATAACATATAAGTCCATAAGTTTCTACAACATAGCTCATCCGCAGAGAAGGCTGCCAGCTGACAGATAGAAGAGATCTGAAATAGCACAAAGGGAAACACACTCCTCCTACTCCGCTTCCTCATCCTCTACCGCCTCCTCATCCGGTCAGCGTAACACCTTCACCACCAACTTCAGCACAGCCAGGGGTAAACGACAGCAGGCAGTTTTAAAACTTTCCTGTTTGGGGGAAAAACCCCACACCGCACAGGAGTTGTGGATGGACATGGAACAACAGACAAATGAGTGGTTGCTCAAAGGGAAACACAAAGCAGCGCCTACTGAGCGTAGCAGTCAATGTAAATTTATTGAAATTAAAACCAGATGCAAGTAAACACTCACAAACGAATAAATGGGAAAAGCTTATCTGGATGGGAGTACAAATCGTCCGCTCTTCCCAGGAAGGAGGTGCTGTATTTCCAGATGCTGGGGAGAGATGATATCTCTAGGTGTCCTCGGCGTTGAGCGGAACCACACGTTCACAACAGCGGTGACGGGGAACAGCTTCCCTGGAACATAGCAGTAACGATCACTTCCGGGTCGTGGGGTCAGCGGGAGGGTGCGCGCGTTCGAAGCATGCGTGCTTCTTCATCAGGCTCTACCCTCCCGCTGACCCCACGACCCGGAAGTGATCGTTACTGCTATGTTCCAGGGAAGCTGCTCAACGCCGAGGACACCTAGAGATATCATCTCTCCCCAGCATCCGGAAATACAGCACCTCCTTCCTGGGAAGAGCGGACGATTTGTACTCCCATCCAGATAAGCTTTTCCCATTTATTTGTTTGTGAGTGTTTACTTGCATCTGGTTTTAATTCCAATAAATTTACATTGACTGCTACGCTCAGTAGGCGCTGCTTTGTGTTTCCCTTTGAGCAACCACTCATTTGTCTGTTGTTCCATGTCCATCCACAACTCCTGTGCGGTGTGGGGTTTTTCCCCCAAACAGGAAAGTTTTAAAACTGCCTGCTGTCGTTTACCCCTGGCTGTGCTGAAGTTGGTGGTGAAGGTGTTACGCTGACCGGATGAGGAGGCGGTAGAGGATGAGGAAGCGGAGTAGGAGGAGTTAGCAACAGGAGGCAAACTGAAGCGCCCTGCAATCCTCGGTGGTGGAAGGACATGCGCCAAACTGCTATCTGCCTCAGGCCCAGCCGCCACTGCATTTACCCAGTGTGCTGTTAGGGAGATATAACGTCCCTGACCGTGCTTACTGGTCCACGCATCCGTAGTTAGGTGGACCTTGCCACAGATGGCGTTGCGCAGTGCACACCTGATTTTGTCCCCCACTTGGTTGTGCAGGGAAGGGATGGCTCGCCTGGAAAAATAGTGGCGGCTGGGCACGACGTACTGTGGGACAGCCAATGCCATCAGGCTTTTAAAACTCTGCGTCTCCACCAGACGGAATGGCAGCATTTCAAAGGCCAGGAGTTTTGAAATGCTGGCATTCAGGGCCAGGGATCGCGGGTGGCTAGGGGGGTACTTCCTCTTCCGCTCCAATGTTTGGGAGATAGAGAGCTGAACGCTTCCATGGGACATTGTGGAGATGGTTGGTGACCCAGGTGGTAGTGTTGCTGGCAGATCCTCTGTTTGCGGGGTGGCAGGTGACACTGTCACTACAGAGGTGGATGAAGAGGCCGAGACTGCAGCAGAAGAGGAAGCAGGAGGAGCCAGAGACCTTTCTTGGTTTTTGAGGTGTCTACTCCACTGCAGCTCGTGCTTTGCACTTAGATGCCTGGTCATGCAGGTTGTGCTCAGGTTGAGAACGTTTATGCCTCGCTTCAGCCTCTGATTGCACAGCGTCTTGTCATCAGCACATTGTGTGAAAAGCTGCCACGCTAGGGAACTCCTTGGACCTGGCTTTGGTGTGCTCGGTCCCTTGCTGCGTTGGGCAGTAGCAGACATACTGTCTAGCTGACAGACGCTCTTCTTTTGCACCCTGCTCCCTCTTCTGCTGTGCTGGTGGCTCTGTGCGACCACCGCCTCTTCCTCCAAACTACACTGGTCACCTGCATAACGTTCATTCCATGTGGGGTCGAGGACCTTATCGTCCTCCACATCATCTTCCACCCAGTCTTCACCCCTGCCCTCCTTGTCTGTCTGCACAATTGCGAAAGCAGCAGCAGTTGGCACCTGTGTTTCGTCATCATCCGAGACGTACTGCGATGGTCCTCCCATGTACTCATCATGAAACATAAGTGGTTGGGCATCGGTGCACTCAATCTCTTCCACTTCTGGGGCAGGGCTAGGTGGATGGCCCTGGGAAACCCTGCTAACAGAGTCATCGAAAAGCAGAAGAGACTGCTGCATGATTTGGGGCTCAAACTGCTTGGCTGATTTGCAAGGGGGTGAGGTGAAAGACTGATGGACATGGGTTTCAGGTGCCAACTCTGTTCTTTCATCAGAAGAGTGGGTGGGAGACAATGTGAAAGAACCCGAGGCACTGTCAGCAACCCAATCTACTATCGCCTGTACTTGTCCTGGCCTAAACATTCGTACAGCCTCATTAGGCACGACAAAATACCGCCGCAGGCTCGGTCGCCTACTCGCACCTGAGGAAGGTGTTTCACTTGTGCGTGTATCTGGCACAGATCCACCACGTCCTCTCCCTGCAACAGGAGCTCCACCAGCAGCACCACGACCGGGGCCACCACGTCCCTTTGACCTTCTCCTCATATTTTCCAAATTTAGGATCTTGCCCTAAATGGGTGTTTTTGGAAGAGCAGAACACACCCACAGTACGTAACCGCTGAATCGCACAGCTACAGAACTGCAGAAAATGCTATTAAAAAAAAAAATGTTGTTTTTTTAGTTTAGCACAGTAGGAGAAAACTATATAGAAATTGTTTATTTCACACACCTCAAAATATGTATAACACACTGCAAACTTTTTTTTGTGCCCCTAAACGGCGTTTTTTGGAGGAGCAGAACACACCCACAGTACGTAACCGCTGAATCGCACAGCTACAGAACTGCAGAAAATGCTATTCAAAAAAAATGTTGTTTTTTTAGTATAGCACAGTAGGAGAAAACTATATAGAAATTGTTTATTTCACACACCTCAAAATATGTATAACACACGGCAAACTTTTTTTTGTGCCCCTAAACGGCGTTTTTTGGAAGAGCAGAACACACCCACAGTACGTAACCGCTGAATCGCACAGCTACAGAACTGCAGAAAATGCTATTCAAAAAAAATGTTGTTTTTTTAGTATAGCACAGTAGGAGAAAACTATATAGAAATTGTTTATTTCACACACCTCAAAATATGTATAACACACGGCAAACTTTTTTTTGTGCCCCTAAACGGCGTTTTTTGGAAGAGCAGAACACACCCACAGTACGTAACCGCTGAATCGCACAGCTACAGAACTGCAGAAAATGCTATTCAAAAAAAATGTTGTTTTTTTAGTATAGCACAGTAGGAGAAAACTATATAGAAATTGTTTATTTCACACACCTCAAAATATGTATAACACACTGCAAACTTTTTTTTGTGCCCCTAAACTGCGTTTTTTGGAAGAGCAGAACACACCCACAGTACGTAACCGCTGAATCGCACAGCTACAGAACCGCAGAAAATGCTATTCAAAAAAAATGTTGTTTTTTAGTATAGCACAGTAGGATAAAACTATATAGAAATTGTTTATTTCGCACACCTCAAAATATGTATAACACACTGCAAACTTTTTTTTGTGCCCCTAAACTGCGTTTTTTGGAAGAGCAGAACACATCCACAGTACGTAACCGCTGAATCGCACAGCTACAGAACTGCAGAAAATGCTATTAAAAAAAAATGTTGTTTTTTTAGTATAGCACAGTAGGAGAAAACTATATAGAAATTGTTTATTTCACACACCTCAAAATATGTATAACACACTGCAAACTTTTTTTTGTGCCCCTGAATGGCTCTTTTTGCAAGCGTACATTAACCACTTAAGCCCCGGACCATTTGGTAGCTAGAGGACCAGAGGTGAATTCAGAATTTTGCACTGCGCTGCTTTAACTGTAAATTGTGCGGACATGCAATGTTGTACCCAAACAAAATTTGCGTCCTTTTCTTCCCACAAATAGAGCTTTCTTTTAATGGTATTTGATTGCCTCTGCGATTTTTATTTTTTGCGATATAAACGGAAAAAGACCGAAAATTTTGAAAAAAAATGATATTTTCTACTTTTTGTTATAAGAAAAATCGAATAAACTCAATTTTAGTCATACATTTAGGCCAAAATGTATTCAGCCACATGTCTTTAGTAAAAAAAACGTCAATAAGTGTATATTTATCAGTTTGCGCAAAAGTTATAGCGTTTACAAACTAGGGTACATTTTCTGGAATTTACACAGCTTTAAATTTATGACTGCCTATCTCATTTCTTGAGGTGCTAAAATGGCAGGGCAGTACAAAACCCCCCCAAATGACCCCATTTTGGAAAGTAGACACCCCAAGGAAATTGCTGAGAGGCATGTTGAGCCCATTGAATATTTTTTTTTTGTCCCAAGTGATTGAATAATGACAAAAAAAAAAAAAAATTACAAAAAGTTGTCACTAAATGATATATTGCTCACACATGCCATGGTTATATGTGGAATTGCACCCCAAAATACATTCTGCTGCTTCTCCTGAGTACGGGAATACCACATGTGTGGGACTTTTTAGGAGCCTAGCCACGTACGGGACCCCGGAAACCAAGCACCGCCTTCAGGATTTCTAAGGGCGCAAATTTTTGATTTCACTCCTCACTACCTATCACAGTTTTGAAGGCCATAAAATGCCAAAATAGCACAAAACCCCCCCAAATGACCCCATTTTAGAAAGTAGACACCCCAAGGAAATTGCTGAGAGGCCTGTTGAGCCCATTGAATATTTTTTTTTGTCCCAAGTGATTGAATAATGACAAAAAAAATAAAAATAAAAAAAATTACAAAAAGTTGTCACTAAATGATATATTGCTCACACATGCCATGGTTATATGTGGAATTGCACCCCAAAATACATTTTGCTGCTTCTCCTGAGTATGGGGATACCACATGTGTGGGACTTTTTAGGAGCCTAGCCGCGTACGGGACCCCGAAAACCAATCACCGCCTTCAGGATTTCTAGGCACAAATTTTTGATTTCACTCCTCACTACCTATCACAGTTTCGAAGGCCATAAAATGCCAAAATAGCACAAAACCCCCCCAAATGACCCCATTTTGGAAAGTAGACACCCCAAGCTGTTTGCTGAGAGGCATGGTGAGTATTTTACAGCTCTCATTTGTTTTTGAAAATGAAGAAAGAATTTTTTTTTCTTTTTTTTTTTTCAATTTTCAAAACTTTGTGACAAAAAGTGAGATCTGCAAAATACTCACAATACCTCTCAGCAAATAGCTTGGGGTGTCTACTTTCCAAAATGGGGTCATTTGGGGGGGTTTTGTGCCATCTGGGAATTCCATGGCCTCCGAAACTGTGATAGGCAGTGAGAAGTGAAATCAAAAATTTACACCCTTAGAAAGCCTGAAGGCAGTGATTGGTTTTTGGGGTCCCGTACGCGGCTAGGCTCCCAAAAAGTCTCACACATGTGGTATCCCCGTACTAAGGAGAAGCAACAGAATGTATTTTGGGGTGTAATTCCACATATGCCCATGGCATGTTTGAGCAATATATCATTTAGTGACAACTTTGTGCAAAAAAAAAAAAAAAAATTGTCTTTTTTCCGCAACTTGTGTCAACATATAAAATATTCCATGGACTCGACATGCCTCTCAGTATATAGCTTGGGGTGTCTACTTTCCAAAATGGGGTCATTTGGGGGGGTTTTGAACTGTTCTGGCATTTTATACACAACATTAGGAAGCTTACATCCACTCTTCTAACCACTTGAAGGCAAAGCCCTTTCTGACACTTTTTGTTTACATGAAAACATATTTTTTTTTGCAGGAAAATTATGTTGAACCCCCAAACATTATATATATTTTTAAAGCAAAGGCCCTACAGAATAAAATGGTGGGTGTTGCATTTTTTTTTTCTACACAGTATTTGCGCAGCGATTTTTCAAACGCATTTTTTGGGGAAAAAATACACTTTTTTTTATTTTAATGCACTAAAACACACTATATTGCCCAAATGTTTGATGAAATAAAAAAGATGATCTTAGGCCGAGTACATAGATACCAAACACGACATGCTTTAAAATTTCGCACAAACGCGCATTGGCGACAAACTACATACATTTTTAAAAGCCTTTAAAAGCATTTACAGGTTACCCCGTTAGATTTACAGAGGAGGTCTACTGCTAAAATTACTGCCCTCGATCTGACCTTCGCGGTGATACCTCACATGCATGGTGCAATTGCTGTTTACATATGACGCCAGACCGACGCTTGCGTTCGCCATTGGGCAAGAGCAGGGTAGGACAGGGGTGGTTTTTTTTTTTTTTTTTTTTATTATTAATTTTGCTTTTTTATTTTATTTTTAAATTGTTCCTTCCATGTTTTTTTTTTTTATCATTTTTATTGTTATCTCAGGGAATGTAAATATCCCCTATGATAGTAATAGGTAGTGACAGGTACTCTTTTTTTGAAAAAACTGGGGTCTAGACCCTAGATCTTTCCTCTCCCCTCAAAGCATCTGACCACACCAAGATCGGTGTGATAAAATGCTTTCCCAATTTCCCAATGGCGCTTTTTATATCCGGGGGGGGGACATTCCCTCCCACCTCCCACTGCTTGTAAAAGCAGTCCAGAGGCTAATTAGCCACTAGGGTTGCTTTTACATTAAAGCCGGCCGCTGGCTGAAAAGAATGATACCAAGATGATACCTAAACCCGCAGGCATCAATCTGGTATAACCATTCAAAGTCCAGCAACATACCAGTACGTTGCTGGTCCTTGTTGGACATGTATTGTAATCTTTTTTTTTTTCATGCAGCCAGGTGGCTGAACGAAAAAAGAGATTGATCGGTGGGTATGCCCACCATTAGAATACCGCCCTTCATCCACCCACTTCTAATGATGGGCATACATGCACCATTTATATATGCCGAAGCATGGGGGCATCCTCCCGCAAAAAAGTTATGCCGCACACACATGGTCGGACTTTTCCACGGGCAAGCCTCCGTCGGAATTTCGACCGTATGTACGCGGCATTAGGAGCAAAATCGCTCCTCCGCCCCTGCTGCCCCAATGCTTCGGCATATTTGCTTCTTTTTTTTTTAACTGTGGTGGTGAAATCACCTCCTACAGCACTGGAGTCGCAGGGATCAGGCCTGTCTCTGCGAACGCTGCAGTTATGTGTGTTGTGTTTTGTAAGTGACAGTGATCGATCGATATTGCACTTGGGTGGCCTTGGCTGGACGGAGGGGCAAAACGCAGGTGCTAGCAGGTATCTGGGCTGATCCCGCTAACACTGCGTTTTTGGGAACCCTAAACTGCTGGGGACGCTAGTATAGATCTGGACAGATCAGATATTGATCTGTTCAGATACTATACCACTAAGGGAGGTGTATGCTTCACGCGTGGGTGTTAGCGTTACTGGCACTAACCTGACGCTGCCTGGGGTGTGACGCAGACCCTCTCTGACGCTAAAACCTAATTGATATCACCCGCCGGGCGATCAGGGGGTTAAACCTTTATTGGGTTATATACGGCGGTTGCCCTGACACTATAAAAAGCAAACTAACTAACCAGCGTCACCCGTAACACTTATATGATGATTACTGGTGAAAGGGTTAACTAGGGGCAATTAGGGGGTTAAAACCTGTATTAGATAATATATGGGGGTACCTGACGCTATAAAAACCTGCGGCGAACCTAAAAAAAATTACTGGCTACCGATCTGCATCACCGACGCTAAGACAACGATCAGAAAAATGATCGCTTAGCGACAGTGGTGATAGGGGGTGAAAGGGTTACCTGGGGGGCGATCAAGGGGGTTAAACCTTTATTAGATAATTTATGGGGGGTACCCGACGCTATAAAAACCTGCGGCGAACCTAAAAAAATTACTGGGTACCGATCTGCATCACCGACGCCAAGACAGCGATCAGAAAAATGATCGCTTAGTGACAGTGGTGATAGGGGGTGAAAGGGTTACCTGGGGGGCGATCAAGGGGGTTAAACCTTTATTAGATCATTTATGGGGGTACCCGACGCTATAAAAACCTGCGGCGAACCTAAAAAAAAAATACTGGCTACCGATCAGCATCACCGACGCTAAGACATCGATCAGAAAAACGATCGCTTAGTGACAGTGGTGATAGGGGGTGAAAGGGTTACCTGGGGGGCGATCAAGGGGGTTAAAACTTTATTATATAATTTATGGGGGTACCCGACGCTATAAAAACCTGCGGCGAACCTAAAAAAAATTACTGGGTACCGATCTGCATCACCGACGCCAAGACAGCGATCAGAAAAATGATCGCCAAGCGACGGCGGTGCTAGGGGGTGAAAGGGTTATCTGGGGGGTGATCAAGGGGTTAAACCTTTATTAGGGGGGTTAGGGGGCTACACTGGACCTAAAACTAAATGTAGTGACACTTTTACAGTCACAAATGTCACTGATTGCAGTGATCAGTAAATAAATGGTCACTGCAATCAGTGACACTGTGACTGGGGGCTGGGGGGTGATCTGGGGGGGCTGGGGGTGATCTGGGGGGGCGATTTATGTGCCTATGTGTGCTGGTGTTAGTGTAGTGTTAGTGCACTGACCTGTGTGTCTTCTCTTGTACGACGCTCGGTATATGTGAGCGCCGCACAGGAGATGACATCACTTCCTCCTGCTTTCTCTATCTGTGTAAACAGTACACAGACAGAGGGGGCATTTCTATTCGCCGGGAGCGATCACGGGGGGGTGGTCGGAATCGAACGGCCGCCCCCCCATCTCGGAACGCTCCCAGACGAATTCCGACCGCTCACTGTACAGAAGGGGGGTCCGATCGGACCCCCCAACTGTACAAAGGCAATCACGTATGCTCTACGTGATTGTGCCTGTCGGTGCCATTGTGCCGACGTATATATACAGTGAGCGGTCGTTAAGTGGTTAAAGTGCAATTTTTTTTTTTTTTTTTTTTGCCCTAAACGGGTCTTTTTTTGCACTAGCAAAATAAAATGCTTTTTTTTTTGCCCTATGGGTCTTTTGGAAAAGAGCACAATAAAGTGACTTTTTTTCCCCCTAAAAGTTAGATTTTCTCTGACACTGGGCTCATGGCAGTGTAAAAAGACTGCACTGCAACACAAACAGGTAAACCTATGCAGATCGCTGATTTTAATCTCTGAATCTGGACTCCTATATAATATTCTCTCTCCCTGAAAGCACCAACACAGGAACCTGGCCCTACACTACACTATCTCTCTATCTTTTCCCTCAGATTGTAGAATCAGGACTACCTCATCTATTTTTCTATCTCTCCCTAAAAGCAGCAGCAGCAGACTAGATCCTCTCCCTATCTATTCTGAAGCAGAGTGACATGTGTGCTGTGTGCCTCTAGCTTATATAGAAGCTGGGTCACATGTTGCACTGACCAATCACAGCCATGCCATTAGTAGGCATGGCTATGATGGCCTCTAAGCGCACACCAGCTAATCAAAAGGTGATTGGCTGGCCCCTGAAGCATTTCTAAATGCGTTTTTAGATTGCGGAACCCGAACCCGAACCTGGACTTTTGGGCAAAGTCCGGGTTCGGGAAAAAGCTAAAGTTCGGTACGGACCCGAACTTTACAGTTCGGGTTTGCTCAACACTAGTCCTGATGAAAAAGATACAGAAAATACAACAAGGATCTCTTATACTCTGTGGAGACTTTAATGTAACTCCTGACCCTCAAATAGACTCTACATCTAAACCCTCTAAAAGGACACTGTCTTTGAAGTCCTTTTTGCGAAGACAAGAGCTATATGATGCATGGCGTTGTACCCATGCCAACGAAAGAGATTTCACGTTCTTTTCCCACAGACACTGCACGTATACGAGGATTGATCTGTTTCTGATGGACAGGTGGTTACTCCAGAAAGTATCTCAAATCAAACTGAATAGCATATCATGGTCAGACCATGCTCCTGTGTTATTGACACTAGGGGACACTTATCCTTCCAACAGTGCCTTTATTTGGCGCTCCAATTCCCACATCATCCAAAACAAGGAAACAAAAAAAAATTCTGGAGGACCGCTTGCTTGATTATTTTCAGATCAACTCCCCGTCCACAAATGATCCATTTGTACTGTGGAACGCCCACAAGGCATATATCAGGGGTGTGTTTATCCAGCAGGGCACTAGAATCAAGAGGCAAAGGCAGCAGCGACTCAATACTCTACTCTCAGACATAGAATTATTAGAAGCCCAAAATAAAATTAATCCTACCCCCATATTGAGCGCACAACTTACCTCACTGAGGCACAACCTCAGACTCGCTTTACTCCAATCCTTCGAAAAAGTAGAAAAAAAACTGAAGATGTCCTTTTATTCTACAGGTAATAAAGCCGGGAAAAACCTGGCCCGTAGACTACAAGGCCAGCGCTTTAAGACTAAAATACCACATATTATTAGCCCTAAATCTTCTCAGAAGGTGTATGATCCCCAAAAAATTGCAGATGCCTTTAGTGATTATTATGGGGCCTTATACAACCTGAACCAAGATAGCCTAACGGCACAACCCTCCCTCTCAGACATAGAAAAATTTCTACAAAACATTCATCTGCCCCATCTTTCCCCCTCACAGCTCCAGGAGCTAAACGCTCTTTTTTCTTTAGCAGAAATGCTCAAAACTATAGAGACTCTCCCGAATAATAAATCTCCTGGTCCGGATGGTCTCACAGGGGAGTACTATAAACAGTTTAAACCTATTCTTGGTCCATACCTCCTCAAAGTATTTGATGCTGCTGCTGCCTCGGCTTCTTTTCCGCCAGAAATGTAACATTACCTAAACCGGGCAAGGAACCAGATGCACCTAAAAATTTTAGACCTATATCCTTGCTCAACAATGATGTAAAATTGTATGCTAAAATGATAGCATTAAGATTGGTGGACATCTTACCTACTCTCATTGACCCTGACCAATCTGGGTTCACTAAGGGTAGGCAGACGTCGGATGCTACTAGACGTTTAATAAATGTTGTGCACATCGCCAGATGGGGGAAAACGCCTTCTCTGCTTCTGGCTTTAGATGCAGAGAAGGCGCTCGATAGGGTACACTGGTTGTATCTTACAAAAACTTTGGAAAAATTTGGTTTCTCAGGACACCTGCTCTCAGCAATATTGGCTCTGTATACTTCTCCATCGGCTCGGGTGTACACGTCTGGCATGCTGTCTAAACCTTACAAAATCACTAACGGGACCCGTCAGGGATGTCCACTGTCCCCTCTTATTTTCAATATACTAATGGAACCATTAGCCGCCAGTATTCGACAATCCCCTGATATTCAAGGCTTTACAATTAAATCCCGTAAGCATGTCATAAGCCTTTTTGCGGATGATGTAATTCTGATGCTCACTGACCCGCTGTCTTCCCTAGATCATGTATACCACACGCTTCAGGAGTATGGAAAAGTGTCATACTATAAAGTGAATGACTCAAAGTCATTCATCCTTGATCTAGGAGTATCCCCAAAAGATAAGCTGATCATACAAACCAAATTTTCCTATGTCTGGTGTGCACATGAAATCACATACCTGGGCATTAAATTGACCTCCCAAACTAGACAATTATTTCAGGCCAACTATCTCCCTCTTGAAAAGAAACTCGCAGACAACCTAAAATCACTAAGCAAACATGTTCTATCTTGGTCGGGAAGATTGGCAGCTTTCAAAATGCAAATATTGCCACAAATTCTCTACATTTATCGCACAGTACCCATACCCATACCCCAACACTTTTTTAAAACCCATCAGTCCCTTCTAGCTAAATATCTTTGGGAGGGTAAAAGGGCCAGGAGCGCCTTTTCCAAATTAAAAAAAACAAAACAGGCTGGTAGCCTGGGCGTACCGGTCTTTGCAGATTATCATGCCGCTGCGACTCTCGCACAGATTAAAGGCTGGTTCCCCAATCAACCCACACCACTGTGGGGAAACATTGAAGAAACTTTAATACCTGGTGGAAATCTATTTAACTATCTCTTAGCGTTCCCTCATATTAAATCCAAATCCAAAAACCTTTCTCCTCCCATGATAGTATCCCTGAATTCCTGGAAAACATTAGTGACACACAAATCCCTTTCTACCCCTACTTCTCCTCTACTAATACCCATTTCTACTCTAGACTTGATAATGCCTGACCTGACCTTAAACAGATGGCTGCGACAAGGAATCGTGCAGATTTCAGATCTATACAGAAACAACCTCCTTAAAACATTTGCTGAGTTGCAATCAGAATATGGACTACCAAATTCGGAGCAGTTTAATTACCTCCGAGTGAAATCGTACCTTAAAAACAAAAATATTAAGAAGTACAATTTATTTTGGAAAATTAATATCCATCTAGCATCTAAAGAAAACCATAAAGGTGGTATATCATTATTTTATAACTTCCTATGTGACAAGTCCATATTCATGAAAACGAATTCTATGAAAGCCTGGGAGGCAGATATCCAGAAATCATTTTCAGAAGAACAATGGCATAAAGCATTACAACAAATCTACGCAGCAACTAAATGTACAAACCTATGGGAACTATCCCACAAAGTAACACAGAGGTGGTACCTGACCCCGAATAGGGTAGCCAAATTTGATTCCTCCACATCTTCTGATTGTTGGAGGAAATGTGCACAACTGGGCACTATCTTTCATATACTATGGGCATGTAGCAAATTAGCGGGATTTTGGTCTGGCATTTTCAAGGTCCACTATCAAGTCACGGGTTTATCTATGTCATATTCGCCTTCCCTAGCTCTTTTAAACTTGGGGATCGAAAACATACCACCGGTACACAGGAAATTCACCACACATCTATTTCTAGCGGCCAAGCTAGTTATACTTAGAGCGTGGAAATCTCCAGAACCTCCAGAGGATCAGGATGCAATTCGCACGTTGTCCGTACATTTCACCTATGAACGAATGTTAGCCTCTACTGGAGGGAGGACTATGCAGTTTCTCTCTAGTTGGCAACCATGGATAGACTGGTATAAGGAATACAAATCATAATTAAACCAGATTAGCAGTCATATATAGGGGGGTCAACCTCTATAGGCAGGTCCGAGGGACGGCGGTGATGGTGGGGATGGTGATTACAATGGTAATGGTAACAGTAAAAGTAAAGATAATAAAACCTAGGTTGTTGTTCTTTTTTTTCTTTTCCTCTGGTTACTCTGAAAGTTCACTCTTTGTTCTTATATTAATTTCTTTTACGTTAGGACCTATACTCTCGGTGAATATAATTTCCAATAAGATAGAAGAGCTTGATCTCATACCTTCTTCACATGGTCTGGTACTGTGCAATTGGTGGGTGGGGGGGTTGCCTCTCTCTCCGGACCACAGATAGTTCCCACGGGGGTGTCTGGGAAGAGGAGGGGATTCCCTCAGCCTCGTGTATACTGTATGTGTTTATACCAAGACAAGGCATTTTATATGACTCCTATCTGTATATTCAAATGTATCAATATGTCTTCGTCCCACATATGGAATGTATTGTTCACCCTTTGTTTACCTTTAAAATTCAATAAAAATCTATTGATAAAAAAACAAAAAAAACAAAACAGGTGTATTTTGTCTAATCTGGTGCCTTCATGCTAGCATATGCATGGATTGTATTGTGTGCTGCCATGGAGCGTCACCAGGAAATGAAAAGTACAGAGCGGTAAGTATTCAATTTTCCTATTTTACTGCAGTGGTTCTCAGCCTCAGTCCTCAAGTACCCCCAACAGGACATGTTTTGTGAATTTATCTTATCGAGAATTGCTGTCCAAAAATCAAAACCATTGACTGTGATTTAAAGCACATGTGCAAGATGAAGGAAAACCTGCAAACATGGCCTGTTGGGGGTACTTGAGAAGCACTGATTTAGAGCACTGCACTTAAAAATAGCTCAAGGCCATACAATTCTAATTGTGGGCATTTTGAGGGAAACAAAGTAAGTGTTAGAACACCTGCGTGTGTGTTTTTTTTTTTTTAGATTTATTTTTTATTTTTTGTAGTTTAACTTTTGTGTCTCCTTTTCTTAACATTGGCTTCACTTCCTGTCACACAGCTAAACAGGAAGTGAAGGTAAAACCCTACCAATGTCTTTTCTTGGGGACACACAGATCAATCTAACTAGTGTCCCCATTAAGCAAATTGCACTCTAGCACTTTGTTGTGTACACCCCAAATCATTGGGTAGTTTGGGGTTTAGTAAAGACAAATCCACTCTGCATTAAAAGTGTAGCTGCTGAAAATCTGAGGGAAAGTACTGGTGATTGGATGTTGCAATCATGTAAAAGCAAAGATGGTGTTTTTTTTGGCTTGCATGTCCCCCTCAGATATACAGCAAGTGCACTGGTAGTGCAAAGTAGATTTGCCTTTAGTAAATAAACCCCACAGTCCAAACTACCTAATAAATTGTGGTGTACCCCCGCAATATGCTGGAGTGCAATGTGCATAATGGGGAAAGTATTTAGACTGACCTGTGTGTCCCCAAGGAAAGACATTATTAGGGATTTTCCCTCACTTCCTGTGTGGCTATGTGACAGGAAGTGAATTATTTGGAAGGATAAAGTGGCCAAATTATTTAGTTTAACTTTTCAAAGACTCATTCCTAAGTTGAATTGTGATGCATGTCAATGGCCCATTTAGACCCTCTTTAATCACTTGAGATCAGCGCTATAACTGATCAACGGCCACAGCATGGTCCTCAATTGCCGGAGTCCGTCAATAAACGTCCTCCCCTTTGCGTGCACTGTGGTCACAGAGTCACTGAGACTCAGGTGATGACAGATCCGAGTAAGGGGCCGATCCCTGCCCTTTACCATGTGATCAGCTGTCAGCAAATGACAGCTGATCACGTGATGTAAACAAAAGCTGGGTAATGGTTTTTGTTTTCTCCTCGTGCCGACAGCGTGAGCATAAAAAAAGGCAATCACCGGCTTATGTGCAAGGGACATGGGGCCCAAAGAGGAAGAGGCAATTCTGCGTCATCTGTGACAATTAGTAGCCCCTGCCAGTGCCACCTATCAATGCCCACCACTGGTGCCAATCAGTGGCACCTAGCAGTGCTGCCTATCAGTGCCTATCACTGCCAACTATCATTGCCACCTAGCAGTGCCACTTCTCACTGCCCACCAGTGCCAAATAGCAATGCCACCTTATCGGTGCCCATCAGTGCAGTCTCATCAGTGTACATAAATGAAGAAGAAAAATTACCTTTTTTAAAAATATTAACCAGTTTCCTACCGCCCACCGTCAAATGACATCCTTGGCTTTGTGCAGTGACATCTGAATGATGCCTGCAGTTGCAGGCATCATTCAGATATCATTCTTTTCAGCCGGCAATTCTGTGCACAATAAAAATGATCATAGTGGCAGTTCCGCCGCTTGATCGTTCTTATAGGCGGGGGGAGGGGACGTTCCCCCCCCCTCTTGCCGCCATCCGGTGCTTCTCTGGGCTCTCACGTGCCATCTGGGGCTCGGAGAACGATTTGGAGATTTGGTGACCAGATGGTCATCAGTCATCTCTATGACCGTCGGAGGCGCGGGCACGACGTTATGACATCACGCCGTGTTCCTGTATGTTAACCAAGCCGTGATCTCGGCTGTCAGCATGAGATTGGTGTTTTTTTGGACCAATATCATGCTTTCCAGCCTGGAGGAGAGATGCGAGGTCTTATTGACCCCACATCTCTCCATAAAGAGGACCTGTCACACACATTCCTATTACAAGGGATGTTTACATTCCTTGTAATATGAATAAAAGTGATCCAAAAAAATAAAAAATAAATAAAAAAAGAGTAAGAAATACAAAAAAGTTAAAAAACAAAATAAAAAAAATAAGCAAAAATAAGAAAAAACGCCCATGTCCCCGGTAGCTCGCACTCAGAAGCGAACACACACGTAAGTCCCGCCCACATATGTAAACGCCGCTCAAACCACACATGTGAGTTATTGCTGCGTGCGTTAGAACGAGTGCAACAATTCTAGCACTAGACCTCCTCTGTAATGCCAAAATGGTAACCTGTAAAAAATATTAAAGCATCGCCTAGGGAGATTTTTAATTACTGAAGTTTGGTGTCATGCCATGTGTGTGCGCAATTTTAAAGCGTGACGTGTTAGGTATCTATTTACTCAGCATAACAACATCTTTCACATTATAACAAAAAATTGGCCGTAACTTTACTGTTTTGTAATATTTTTAGCAAACAAAAGGCGTTTGAAAATGTATTGCGCAAATACCGAGCGAGATAAAAATTTGCAATGACCGCCATCTTATTTCCTAGGGTGTCTGCTCCAAAAACATATATAATGTTAGGTGTTTTGAAGTAATTTTATAGCCATAAGTTTATGATTTTTACATGAAGGAGAGAAGTGCCAGAATAGGCCCAGTGCCGAAGTGGGTAAAATATCCATTTATTTATTTTTTAAACTCGGTCTTTTGTATTTATCGAAATTTTTTTAAAATAAAACACACAGGTGATCAAATAGCACCAAAAGCAAGCTCTATTTGTGTGCCAACAAATAAAACATTTTCATTGGGTTACAGTGTTGTATGAGCGCACAATTGTCATTAAAAGTGCATCAGCGCTGAAATGTGAAACTTGGTCTGGGCAGTGCGCAAGTGGTTAATATAAGACTACATGCACACGGACGTTTTTCAAGCCGCTTGTTTGAGCGTTTTTTGCAGCTTAAAAACATCTCTCCATGTTAGCCTATGGCCTCATGGCCACCATGGCGTTTTTGAGCTGTAAATGGCATAGGCGTTTTTAGGCCCCATGTAGACGGGACGCTGGTGCAAAGTGTTCAGAACTAAGGTTGAAAGTGGCGTTTAGAAAGGCGCGCTTTGTGGCGTTTGCATGCCGTGTTTTACCACATTTGCGTGTATATGATAAGGAGCCGCCCTAAGCTCAAAAAACAGTATTATTTACGATTTTAGTGAGACCAGAGTGATATCAGCAGCTGAGAGCAGCAGTGTAGTTGTATTTAGCGTGTCACTTGCCACATCACTTGCCACAAGTTGTGGATTGTCCACTTGCCACGTCAGCTGCCCCAAGTTGTGGATTGTCCACAATGCAATGGAAGCAATTTCATATATATATATATATATATATATATATATATATATATTGGTTTTTCCTCATTTGCCATAAATTTGGAGTTTATCAATGTAAAAAAATAGGTCACCTTTAAAAACGCTTCTAAACTAAAATGCGGCTAAACGCTGGTACCGCGTCTGAAATGTGGAAATCTTTGGCGTCTGAAGGCATTTTGAGGGTTTATGAAAAACGATTTTAAACGCAACTGCAGATTTTTTTTGCCAGGCAAAAAACAGTGTTTTGGATGTAATAGAATTCAATGGACCCGCATCCAAAACGCAAGTACCGCAATTTTGCGGCGATTTTTTGCTTTACCTGTTTATAGCTGGTTGTTAAAGGAAATGTTAAAAACTAAAAAAAAACGGTTAAAAAAAAAACAAAACAGCGTGGGGTCCCCCCCAGGTCCATACCAGGCCCTTGGGTCTAGTATGGATTCAAAGGGGACCCCCCCCCCAAAAAAAATGAAAAAAAACTGGCGTGGGGGTCCCCCCAGAATCCATACCAGGCCCTTCAGGTCTGGCATGTATTTTAAGGGGAACCCTGCGCCAAAAATCAAAAAAATTTGCGTGGGGTCCCCTAAAAATACACACCAGACCCTTTATCCGAGCACTCAACCTGGCAGGCCGCAAGGGAAAAGGGGGGGACCAGAGAGCGGCCCCCCTCCCTCCTGAACCGTACCAGGCTGCGTGCCCTCAACATGGGCCCCCCCCACCCCAAAGCACCCCATGTTGATGGGGACAAGGGCCTCTTCCCGACAACCCTGGCCGTTGGTTGTCGGGGTCTGCGGGCGGGGGGCTTATCGGAATCCGGGAGCCCCCTTTAATAAGGGGGACCCCAGATACCTGCCCCCCACCCTATGTGAATGAGTATGGGGTACATCGTACCCCTACCCATTCACCTGGTGGCAAAATAAGTCAATAAAAAAGACAACACAGGTTTGAAAAGTAATTTATTGGGCAGCTCCGGGGGTCTTTCTGCCGGGCCCCCGCTATCTTCTGCTAGCTCTTTTGCTAGCGGGGGTCCCGGGCTTCCTCGCCGTCTTCTGGGGTCTTTATGCCTGGCCCCCGCTATCTTCTGCTAGCTCTTTTGCTAGCGGGGGTCCCGGGCTTCCTCGCCGTCTTCTTCCGACTTCGGGGGTCTCTTGTTCTGTTCTCCGGTTCTTCTCCGGTGTCTTCTCCACGATCTCCGGTTCTTTCTGCCTTCTGCCGGGCCCCCGCTATCTTCTTCCAGCTCTTTTGCTAGCGGGGGCCCCGGTCTTCTTCGTCGCCTTCTTCCCTCTTCTCTTCGCCTGATGTTGCCTCGTCGCTGTCCACCGCCGCAATGATCTGTCCGAACAGCGGTGCCACTTTTATTGGCATGGGCGTGGTCACCAGCTTATGCCACCGCTGACCCCGCCCCCGTATGATGTCACAGTCCCGGGGAATGATGGGACTGTGATGTGAAACGGGGGCGGGGTCAGCAGTGGCATCATCCAGTGACCACGCCCCATGCCAATAAAAGTGGCACCGCTGCTCGGACAGATCATTGCGGCGGTGGACAGTGACGAGGCAACATCGGGCGAAGAGAAGAGGGAAGAAGGCGACGAAGAAGACCGGGGCCCCCGCTAGCAAAAGAGCTGGAAGAAGATAGCGGGAGCCTGGCAGAAGGCAGAAAGAACCGGAGATCGTGGAGAAGACACCGGAGAAGAACCGGAGAACAGAACAAGAGACCCCCGAAGTCGGAAGAAGACGGCGAGGAAGCCCGGGACCCCCGCTAGCAAAAGAGCTAGCAGAAGATAGCGGGGGCCCGGAAGAAAGACCCCTGAAGTCAGAAGAAGACGGCGAGGAAGCCCGGGACCCCCGCTAGCAAAAGAGCTAGCAGAAGATAGCGGGGGCCCGGCAGAAAGACCCCCGGAGCTGCCCAATAAATTACTATTCAAACCTGTGTTGTCTTTTTTTATTGACTTATTTTCCCACCAGGTGAATGGATAGGGGTACGATGTACCCCATACTCATTCACATAGGGTGGGGGGCCGGCCTCTGGGGGCCCCCTTTTTAAAGGGGGCGCCCTGATTCCAAAAAGCCCCCAGCCCGCATACCCCGACAACCAACGGCCAGGGTTGTCGGGAAGAGGTCCTTGTCCCCATCAACATGGGGGCAGGGTGCTTTGGGGTGGGGGGCCGCAGGTCGCCCCCCTGCCCCGAAGCACCAAACCCCCCATGTTGAGGGCATGCGGCCTGGTACGGTTCAGGAGGGAGGGGGGGCCGCTCTCTCGTCCCCCCCTTTTCCCCTGCGGCCTGCCAGGTTGCGTGCTCGGATAAGGGTCTGGTTTGGATTTTGGGGGGACCCCCATGCCGTTTTGCCGCTTAAGGGGGTTCACCTTAAAATCCAGACCAGAACTAAGGGTCTGGTTTGGATTTTGGGGGGGACCCCTACGCCATTTTTTGGCTTAGGGGGTTGACCTTAGAATCCAGACCAGACCTAAGGGCCTGGTATGCTCCTGGAGGGGAACCCATGCCGGTTTTTTCATTAAAATTTGGCCTGGAGTTCCCCTTCATGATTCATACCAAACATGGGACAGCGAGGCTGCCGAGGACCAGCGCGATGACATCGCGCTGGACACATTCTCGGCCGGCTAGTCGCCTCTAGGACACGACTTGAGCGGCTGCTGCACGCTCAGGTCATGTCCAGGTCGCCTCGCAAAGTCGCGCTGTCCCTGTGTCAGCCGGCACACGAGTCGCCCGCAAGTCGGATCCGACTTCCCGGGCGACCTCTATTCAAATCAATGGGCTCCCATAGGGAACCATTCATTTTCAATAGAGCACCGCTGACATTTCTATTTACTATAACAGTGCGCCGCTGCTTCCTGCGCCCAGTGAAGGAGTTATCAGGCGCACCAATTAAGGTTAGAACCAGCACAGCGCACTGTTATTAGTAAATCAGCCCCATTGTGTTTGTCAAAACCTTTCAGTATGTTTTGAACATGCTCCTTAACGGATCCTTATGCCCCATACACACGATCGTTTTTCATGCCGTTAAAAATGCCATTAAAAAAAATGGCCATTAAAAATGATCGTGTGTAGGCTCCAGAGCATTTTTAACGACGTGAAAAACGGCCATTAAAAATTTCGAACATGCTCTCTTTTTTCACGTCGTTTTTCATGTCGTTTTTTTTAACGACGTGAAAAACGATAGTGTGTATGCTTTAACGACGTGAAAAAAAACGCGCATGCTCAGAATCAAGTATGAGACAGGAGCGCTCGTTCTGGTAAAACTAGCGTTCGTAATGGAGATAGCACATTCGTCACGCAGTCACGGACTGAAAAGCACGAGACTGAAAAGAGCGAATCGTCGCTCAACAAACTTTACTAACATGAAGGGTGGCGCCATTCGAACGGAACTTCCCCTTTATAGTGCCGTCGTACGTGTTGAACGTCACTGCGCTTTGCTTGATCGTTTTTTTTAATGATGGTGTGTACGCAAGGCAGGCTTGAGAGGAAACATGAAAAAAAACGAGGAGAAAAACGTCGGTTTAAAAAATGACATTAAAAACGATCGTGTGTACGGGGCATTAGGGGTCTTTTTGTGCGCCCTATGTATTGGAGGCCGCAACTGCACTCCAGGGCGTATACTGCCCCTTCTGTGTTGCAACACACAAAATCTTTGACCTCATAGGTCTCGCCTGTACTGGTTGATGTGAAATTTACTTTCTTCTCATTTGGTCTCTTAGTTCTCTTGCATACAAAACATCATTTGCAGGGGTAGAAGCCTTTCATTGTGAAGAAGGAGAACGGTTTGTTTGGTGGATCTGGTACATTTTTCACTATTTTGTCCCGTATTGTCGATGCCCTTTTGTATATAAATCTAGGGTTGGTTGGTAATGAATCTTGTAATTGTCTGTCCGCCAAGAGTATGTGCCAATGACGCTTTGCTATTCTTTAAATTTTTGTATATTGTGCATTATAATCCAGAATAATTGATGTTGATGTTTTTGTAGATAATTGTCTTGTTTTGTCTCTAATCAGCTTGTCTCGATTCATCTCTGTCACTTCAGCTATCTTCTCTTTGATGAATGTATTATTGTATCCTTTTGTGATAAATCTTTGTCCCATTACTTCTGCTTGATTTTTGAAGGTGTCTAGGCTGGTGCAATTTCTTCTTAATCGCATAAGCTGACCCTTAGGGACATTGAAGAGCCAATTTTTATGGTGGCAGCTCTCTATGGGCAGGTAACTATTTCTGTCCACGATCTTGAAGTGAGTCTGCGACTTGAAACCTGAGTCGTCCTGTATGATTTCCAGATCTAGGAATGTGACACTTTTCTCACTAATTTCCCATGATAGCTTGATATTCCTATCGTTTACATTCAGTTTTTCTAGATAAAATTTAAGTTGATTGGCCTCTCCTTTCCAAAGGATAAAAACATCATCAATGTATCGTTTGTATATTTTAAGTTCATCGGGTTTATCGTTAAAAACAGATTCCTCCTCCCATTGGGCCATGAATAAGCCTGCCACGCTTGGGGCAAATTTGGCCCCCATGGCAACACCCGTTCGTTGATGGTAATAGTTTTTATTATACCAAAAATAATTATTTTTGAGACAGAAGTCAAGACATTTGATTAAAAACTTCCTCTGCATACAAGGTAATTTGGTGTATGTCCTTAAACCCCATTTTGCGGCTTCGCATGCTTGATGATGGAGGATTATTGTATATAAAGAGGATACATCCGCAGTAGCCATAATCCAAGGTCCTTCTTCTCTGGGGATATTCGCTATGGTCTGTATCATCTGTTTCGTACACCCTTAAGTATGCTCTTGTATCCTGTACAACGGGTTGGAGATAATGGTCTATGTATTGGCCCATCCTAGCCGTAAGTGAATCCATCCCGTTGACAATTGGCCTTGGCGGTGGGTTCATTTTGTCTTTGTGTATTTTGGGAATTGAATAAATAATGGGGGTACGCCAGGAATCCGGTACAAGGTATCTGGCTTCTTTTTTATTCAAAATATTCTTTTTTAAACCTAGATGTGCTACTTGTTCAAGTGCGTTCCTGCACTTGAACACGGGATTACTGGGTAGTTTGTTATATGTATTGGCATCTTCCAGTATTTCCTTCATGCTATTATGATATTGTTCTTTGGAGAGAACTACAATTGCTCCCCCTTTGTCCGCTGGTCTTATGAGAAGGTCCTTCCTTCTTGTGAGTTTTCGGATTCCACTCTTTATGAACTTGGGTTCCTCCTTCTTCTTTATTTTTAAATCTTTGATTTCTTCCAACACTACTCTTTTAAAAACATCAATGTATTTATTATTTTTAACTGGTGGGTTAAAAACAGATTTGTTTCTCAACTTTCTGTGTGAAATTCCATCATCTCCGGGTCCTGAGAGTCTGTGTGTAATAGGATTCCCTGCAATATATTTGTTGATATTCAATTTCCTTACAAATTTTTGTATACCTATGTAAGTCTGAAATTTGTCGAAATTTTTGGTGGGGGCATATTTAAGTCCCTTATCTAGCACCCCAATCTCCTCATGGGTGAGAGTTTGGCCACTCAAGTTAAAGATCCCCTCTCCCTTTCCACTCTTTTTCTTTTTGAGTCTCTTCCTGGATCGGCATCCTCTCTTCTTTCTTGGTTTCTCGGACCTCTTTGTTCATCCGGTTCTCTCGGAGGGAGATTCTCCCTGCCCCTGTCTAAAAAAGACCTGCTGTACTCTGGGCCATCGTATTGCGCGGTGTATGGTCTCACATATCTGTCATCCTCATTATAATTTGCCAGAGGGGCATAGTAATTATGGGTTGGTACCGGGCTCCGTTCATTTTGACGGTGGTTTCTCCCGTAGCCTCCGAGAGAACCGGACGAACAAAGAGGTCAGAGAAACCAAGAAAGAAGAGAGGATGACGATCCGGGAAGAGACTCAAAAAGAAAAAGAGTGGAAAGGGAGAGGGGATCTTCAACTTGAGTGGCCAAACTCTCACCCATGAGGAGATTGGGGTGCTAGATAAGGGTCTTAAATATGCCCCCACCAAAAATGTTGACAAATTTCAGACTTACATAGGTATACAAAAATTTGTAAGGAAATTGAATATCAACAAATATATTGCAGGGAATCCTATTACACACAGACTCTCAGGACCCGGAGATGATGGAATTTCACACAGCAAGTTGAGAAACAAATATGTTTTTACCCACCAGTTAAAAATAATAAATGCATTGATGTTTTTAAAAGAGTAGTGTTGGAAGAAATCAAAGATTTAAAAATAAAGAAGAAGGAGGAACCCAAGTTCATAAAGAGTGGAATCCGAAAACTCACAAGAAGGAAGGACCTTCTCATAAGACCAGCGGACAAAGGGGGAGCAATTGTAGTTCTCTCCAAAGAACAATATCATAATAGCATGAAGGAAATTCTGGAAGATGCCAATACATATAACAAACTACCCAGTAATCCCGTGTTCAAGTGCAGGAACGCACTTGAACAAGTAGCACATCTAGGTTTAAAAAAGAATATTTTGAATAAAAAAGAAGCCAGATACCTTGTACCGGATTCCTGGCATACCCCCATTATTTATTCAATTCCCAAAATACACAAAGACAAAACGAACCCACCGCCAAGGCCAATTGTCAACGGGATTGATTCACTTACGGCCAGGATGGGCCAATACATAGACCATTATCTCCAACCCGTTGTACAGGATACAAGAGCATACTTAAGGGATACGAAACAGATGATACAGACCATAGCGAATATCCCCAGAGAAGAAGGACCTTGGATTATGGCTACTGCAGATGTATCCTCTTTATATACAACAATCCTCCATCATCAAGCATGCGAAGCCGCAAAATAGGGTTTAAGGACATACACCAAATTACCTTGTATGCAGAGGAAGTTTTTAATCAAATGTCTTGACTTCTGTCTCAAAAATAATTATTTTTGGTATAATAAAAACTATTACCATCAACGAACGGGTGTTGCCATGGGGGCCAAATTTGCCCCAAGCGTGGCAGGCTTATTCACGGCCCAATGGTAGGAGGAATCGGTTTTTAACGATAAACCCGATGAACTTAAAATATACAAACGATACATTGATGATGTTTTTATCCTTTTGTTGGAGAGCAACCTGGTATATTCTTAATATCTGTTTTTACAATCAAGGTTAGCCATGCTCACACATGCAGTGAAGCAACAGAGGAGTTTGGGCCTAGGCAAATGCTACATAGCAGGGGGTCTGACTTATGGGTGTATAGAACAATACTCTACAAGCAAGCTGGAAAAGGACAGCCCTGTGAACAATCATTGGACCAGAAGGCAAGGGGAGTGACTGTTTGTGAAAAGAGTGTGTAACACAGAGCTCAGTCTCTTCTGACCTAAGGACCTGGCTGAAACCACATGCATCTCTGAAGGCCTAATAGCAGCCAGTTCGGGCCTAAGACATGTGACCTACAGAGGCCTAGTCCTCTATTACATCCAGGAGCTCAGCCAGCAGGACCTTTGCCTCGAGGAGAGAATAAGTATAATTTTCCATTAGTATTGTTGATATAGGCTGTATAGAATATTGCTTGTTAGTATGTAACATTCCTACTTTGAGGAAATAAATTTAATTTATTTTACTAAGCAACTGTGTCTGTTTTCATAATAACATTGTACCTTCAGGCCTAGAGTTCTATTAAGGGTAACACAAGGGACACATACAATTAATACATTGTCACGATAGATATATGTATGATAGATCACAATAATATATATATATTGATGTATCGCACTAGTTCTTATATTTGGCACCCTGTATGAGGAGTCTGCATAGTACTCGCAGAAGAACCCTAATATATTTTTTGTTTTGAGTTTCCTTTTAAGCTAGGGAATAAAATAACCCAGAACTGGAAGTCGTCTCAAGTGTAGACAAAGATTGGCGCTGGATCGCGAATTCTGAAGCCTAGTTTGACGGTCCGGAAGGTCCTGTGAAATATCTCATCAGCGAGCGGACGCGCAAACCTGGTGAATATTTTTGGCTGATTTATGTTTATATGTTCAACGTTTATTGTATTGTTAATGCATGTTAGGCCTGTAGCCAGTTAATTGTACTGGTGAGTGAGGGAGTGATCATCCCTGGATATCGGTGGATATTGGATATAGCCTGCAGATTGACAGGATAAACCGCACATCTTTGAGGAAAAAGTGGGAGAGATATAGAGTGTTTTGTTTTTTTAATTTTAATTTTATTTTTTTGAAAAGGAGTTTTTAGACTTATTTTTATTTTTTTAATTATTTTTATTATTTTTTATTTTTATCTTTTTTTAATTTTTTTTTTATTATTAGTTTCTTTTTACCCATGTGGGAGTGAAAGGGCTCTCTGTTCCAATAGAAGTTCAATGTGGCCTGCGATTTGACAGGAGAGCATTGATTAAGAGTGTGCTCTGTAGAACTGCAAGTGGTAGCAAGTTTTAAATAGCTTTAGTGGTAGCAAGTTTTAAATAGCTTTATACCAGTTTTTTTTTTTTTTTTTTTTTGTTGGTTGTTTACCCATGTGGGAGTGAAAGAGCTTTCTGTTCCAATAAAACAACTGTTCAAACAGTTTTTTAGTATAGCAGATTTAACATAACAATGGATTTTCTGGGGAAGTTTCTTAAAGACAATGGCTCTATTTAATTCAATAGTATACAAAACAATGCTTTAAGACACCAATTCAAGGATGTCATGGAGCAGTGCAATGCACATAATGACGCCATAAGGTTTAAAAGGTTTTCCAATAAAGCTAAAAAAGAGAGGATGGCCAATATTATAAGCATGTTATTTAAAATGAAAGATTTAGCGGAACAGAAAGAGGGAGAATGGATTGCTGAAAGAAAACAGTTGTTGGAACGAGTAGGAAGTGTAACCAAGAATATAATAATTATGGTTCAAAAAGCAGATGCAGATTCTCGTGATCGTATTGAACAATTAGTGACTGAGAAATGTGTATTGGAACAGAAAGTTGACATGTTAGAGGAAACTTGTAAACAGAGAGAAAGTTGCATTGCCTCTTTGAATCAGAGAGAGTCTGAAAATGAGCGTATTATAATACTGCTTAGGAAGGAATTAGCCGAAAGTGCAATAGTGGAGATACCCTCCGCACATGCTCAATGCACAGCAAAGATAAAAGTCAAGCAGCATGCAGAAAAACCATATGCTATGGTTGATGGAAATAATATTGATATGATAGAAATCAAGGTTGAAGATTTAAATAGAACTACGGTAACCGCGTTGGAAAATGAGTCCATCGCTAGTGATTACTCCGCAGACGATGAAAGTGTAAAGTCTGTTTAGATTAATGTTGTGCAACAATGTGAGTCTCCGTCGCCTTATGCTCAGAGAAGGACCCATGCAGGGAGACCAACCCTTAAATGTTTTCTATGTAAAAGGGGGGGTCACATCGCCAGATATTGTTGGGCAGCAAATAATGACATCAAAAAAAGATCTCAGCACCCCAAAAAGACCCCAAGGCATTACGAAGTGTATTCGGTAAGATGGGGTAGCAATAGGCATAGGGGCCGTAATACTCAATTAAGACAGGAAAGGCATTATTATGAAAAATGGAGGAAGCCACATGTTCATTCAAATATAGCAATGGAGGGAAACAATGGTAGCAGCCCTTAGGGAGCTGCAGGGATGGTGAGAATTTTCTGGTCAATGTTTCTTTGCTATGAATAAGATGTGAGTTACAGAGGTTTGCCCTGCAGGTTTGGAATATTATAGAGGACCTTGATATGTATATATTTTCGAGGTTAGGCCGCAGGATCGTTATTTTGTTTTTAAAGTACTCTTAGTTTCAATTTTTTTTTAATAACATTCCAATGTTCGCCCCCTGGGCTAATCTACCATTCTGGCTTGTATGTGATTGGACGCAAATGGCATGGCCATTTTTACTGACTAATATGGCAAAGTTTTCCAATACTGCCTGCTTAGTATAGGAAAATATGGCAAATGTTACCCTAGCATTACAATTAATGGGAAAATGCTTGGGGGACTTAAAAAGTCTATTGTTTCGATAATTGTGTGTAATAACCATATTTGTGTTTTTTGTTTTTCTAGAGACCAGGGAAGAAGTTAAACTGGTTTGGATACTAATGTTTGTGTTTTGTTTGCAGATCCTTCAAAGTGAAAACAGTGGGCAAATTTTGCAGAGCAGGGGTTAGGTTTTCACATGGTACCATGAGCTCATTATTTAGTAATTGTTTGCAAACAATGAAAAAAATTAAACGATAGTCAGACATTAATGAAGTAAAGAGTTACAAATGAAGTTACAAATGTTGGGATGAAGTACAGATGTTGTTTTTTTTGCTTTCCCATTAACTAATTCTCTTCCAGATCAGAATGAGCACATACTCTTCTCATGAGAAAAGTCAGTGGATGTCTTTAATTAAAGTTGAGTGTTTGTCATTGTTGGATGATGGTTGTCTTGCCATGTTGTTGTGTGTTGATGGCCAGATTTTTAATTTTTTAATTTTATTGATTTTCATTTTTTCAAAGAAAAATAAATGTTTTTTTTTACATTTTTTTTTTTAAGTTTTCATTTTTTCCCATTCATGTTCTTTCATTTTTGTCTTTGTAATTTTTTTAGGATTTTTTTAAATTATTTTTTTTATTATTAATTCTTTTTAATTTTGTATTTTTTTCTTTTTATTATTATTATTATTATTTTTTTTTGAATTTTTTTTTTTAATTAATTTTCATTTTTTTTTTTATTAGTTTCATTGTTTTTTTTTTTTATATTGTTTCATCTAGTTTGTTTTTTGTTTGTTCAGGTGGAAACATTGTTAGGTTTAGTACACCTGAAAAGGGGGTCATTAGCAACTGACTAGGTGGTCGCTCACTATGTCCCCAATTAGCAGCTGAATACATTTTGTCTAGGACAAGTTGGTAGGAAGCCATTTTAGCTGCTGGAATTTCTTTTTCTTCTCTTCTTCTCTTTTGTTTGTTTTCTATTCATTCAGGTGGAAAAAGTTCCAAAGATTTGGGATTTATCCACCTGAAAAGGGGAAGTAGTGTAGTGCATAGATCTGAAAGTACAGATAATGCATTGTCTTTTTGAGTGCTTAAAATTTTGGATTTTTGGGAAGCAACGTTCACGTTCATCTTTTATTTTAGATTTTTGCTCATACCATGGGGATCCATTTTAGAGTGGGTTCATCCGAAAGGAATCATGGTTGTTTTGGTAATTTGTTCAGAAGTCAGGAATACTAAATTCCTGTGTTAGTGGATATTATGGATAAGAATTTGATTCTGCTCTTGTTCTTAACTTCCAGAATCTTGGTGGAGCGAGATTGGAGGGGATTCTGGAACAGAGATGAAAGATGTTCATCTGGTTGGCAGTTTGGCTGTGCCATACCACTCTAAAAATGTGTTCTTATAAACGTTCAGGAGAGAAAAGATTCAGACTAATACTTGAAATATAAGGTTCCTTTTTCTTATGGACAATTTTTGAGCTGATACTGAATCTGAAGGACTTTGCCCAACAACGAGACTTGTGAAACATTTTGCCAAAGTCTCTCCTGTCATTTATGAATGCAAACGGACTATGAATACAAATGCAATGGGTTGGAGGTTGGGGAAGGAATATAACCTATCCAATCCTTCAGAACAAGAGATGTAATATATATTTTTTTCTTTTTCATCATGGGAGGAGGAATCGAAAGAAGGAAATGTTTTTAATGAGTGAAATGTATTGACGTAACTGAATTAATATGGTGCAGGTACCTAGGAGGTTGACACTTATGCACAAAGGTGTCTGGTACCAGGTGACACATCAATGGGGTGAAAACTTCCTCGTAGGTAGCAGTCCTATAGAGAAGCTCTCGGTTAGTGGACATGTGGGACACCAGAACTGGACATGTGGGAGATACACCTAATTGATGTCTCACCTGAGAGGGTTGAAACCCTGCACAGGTAATGCCAGTGAACACACACAGGAGCATGCTCCGTTGAACAAAGGGAATAAACACTGGCTACCAGGGTACAGTATACCTTCACCACATGGCGCTTCAGCATCTCATAGTGGTTGACAAAAACCTGTTACCCTATATGTGCTGAATAGGGATGAGCTTCGAGTTCGAGTCGAACTCATGTTCGACTCGAACATTGCCTGTTCGCCCGTTCGCCGAACAACGAACAATTTGGGGTGTTCGCGCCAAATTCCAAAAGTCTATGGGAGAAATATAAAGTGCTAATTATAAAGGCTTATATGCAAGTTATTGTCCTAAAAAGTGTTTGGGGACCCGGGTCCTGCCCCAGGGGACATGTATCAATGCAAAAAAAAAGTTTTAAAAATGTCCGTTTTTACGGGAGCGGTGATTTTAATAATGCTTAAAGTGAAACAATAAAAGTGAAATATTCCTTTAAATTTCGTACCTGGGGGGTGTGTATGATATGCATGTAAAGTGGCGCATGTTTCCTGTGTTTAGAACTGTCTCTGCACAAAGTGTCATTTTTGAAGGAAAAAAAGTCATTTAAAACTCACTCGAGGCTATTAATGAATTGTCAGCTTTTATCAATACATAGAAAAGTCATTGATAAAAAAAAAAAAAAAGCATGGGGGTTCCCCCAAATTCAATTACCAGACCCTTCAGGTCTGGAATGGATATTAAGGGAACCCCGCCGCAAATAAAATAAAAAATGGCGTGCGGTTCCCCCTAAATATCCATACCAGGCCCTTTAGATCTGGCATGGATTTTAAGGGGAACTCCACCGCAAATTAAAAAAAAATGGCGTGGAGTCCCCCCAAAAATCCATACCAGACCCTTATCCGAGCACGCAACCTGGCCGGCCGCAGGGGAAGAGGGGGGGAGGAGAGAGCGGCCCCCCTCCCTCCTGAACCGTACCAGGCCACATGTTGATGGGGACAAGGGCCTCATCCCCACAACCCTTGCCCGGTGGTTGTGTGGGTCTGCGGGCAGGGGGCTTATCGGAATCTGGAAGACCCCTTTAACAAAGGGGACCCCCAGATCCCGGCCCCCCCATGTGAATTGGTAAGGGGTACATTGTACCCCTACCATTTCACGAAGAAAGTGTCAAAAAATGTAAATAAAAACACACAAACACCTTGGAAAAGTCCTTTATTAAAAAAAAAAAAAAAACATTCCAGCGATGAAATCCAGTGTCCCGCGGCGATCCCGATGTCCAGCGCTGTCCGTCATTGGTTGTGCCTGAGCGGACCTGATGGGGAACTTCCTCCGCCGTGTTTTAAATGTATAGACCCGCCTCTTCTAAAGTTCCCCATCAGGTCCGCTCAGCGGACCAGATGCGGAACGTGAGAAGGGGCGGGTCTATTCATGTATTACACAGTGAAAGAAGTTCCCCATCAGGTCCGCTCTACGAGGGGGCGGACCTGATGGGAACTTCCTTCACTGTGTAATACGTGAATAGACCCGCCCCTTCTCATGTTCCGCATCTGGCCTGCTGAGCGGACCTGATGGGGAACTTTAGAAGGGGCGGGTCTATTCATGTATTACACAGTGAAGGAAGTTCCAATCAGGTCCGCCCCCTCGGTATGTCAGACCCCGCCTACGTTATTGGCCTGAGCGGGAAACTTCCTTCGCTGTGTAATTTAAATTTACACAGTGAAGGAAGTTCCCCATCAGGTCCGCTCAGGCCAATGACGTAGGCGCGGTCTGACATACCGAGGGGGCGGACCTGATGGGGAACTTCCTTCACTGTGTAATTCATGTATAGACCCGCCCCTTCTCGCGTTCCGCATCTGGTCCGCTGAGCGGACCTGATGGGGAACTTTAGAAGGGGCGGGTCTATACATTTAAAACACGGCGGAGGAAGTTCCCCATCAGGTCTGCTTAGGCACAACCAATGACGGACAGCGCTGGACATCGGGATCGCCGCAGGACACTGGATTTCATCGCTGGAATGTTTTTTTTTTTTTTTAATAAAGGACTTTTCCAAGGTGTTGGTGTGTTTTTATTTATTTTTTTTTACAATTTCTTCGTGAAATGGTAGGGGTACGATGTACCCCTTACCAATTCACATGGGGGGGCGGGATCTGGGGGTCCCCTTTGTTAAAGGGGTTTTCCAGATTCCGATAAGCCCCCTGCCCGCAGACCCCCACAACCACCGGGCAAGGGTTGTGGGGATGAGGCCCTTGTCCCCATCAACATGGGGACATCCTCCCCATGTTGAGGGCATGTGGCCTGGTACGCTTCAGGAGGGAGGGGGGCCGCTCTCTCGTCCCCCCCCTCTTCCCCTGCGGCCGGCAAGGTTGCGTGCTCGGATAAGGGTCTGGTATGGATTTTTGTGGGGACTCCACGCCATTTTTTTTTAAATTTGGGGTGGAGTTCCCCTTAAAATCCGTGCCAGATCTGAAGGGCCTGGTATGGATATTTAGGGGGAACCGCACGCCATTTTTTTTTAAATTTGCGGCGGGGTTCCCCTTAATATCCATTCCAGACCTGAAGGGCCTGGTAATTTAATTTGGGGGAACCCCCACGCTTTTTTTTTTTTTTTATCAATGACTTTTCTATGTATTGATAAAAGCCGACAATTCATTAATAGCCGCGAGTGAGTTTTAAATGACTTTTTTTCCTTCAAAAATGACATTTTGTGCAGAGACAGTTCTAAACACGGGAAACATGCGCCACTTTACATGCATATCATACACACCCCCCAGGTACGAAATTTAAAGGAAAATTTCACTTTTATTTTTTCATTTTAAGCATTATTAAAATCACCGCTCCCGTAAAAACATCTATTTTTGTAACTTTTTTTTGCATTGATACATGTCCCCTGGGGCAGGACCCCGTCCCCAAACACTTTTTAGGACAATAAATTGCATATTAGCCTTTATAATTAGCACTTTAGATTTCGAACGTTCGAGTCCATTGTATTTAATAGGGTTCTAAAGTTCACGCGAACATTCTGTCTGTTCGCAGGTTCTGGTGCGAACCGAACAGGGGGGGTGTTCGGCTCATCCCTGATGCTGAATATACTCTGAATCAAGTGCGGTCAGTATATCAGTGGCTTGCTCCCAGAGATAGGCGGAATGCTTATTTCTGAGGAGTAACCCAAAAGAGGAGGGATGTATTCAGCACTATATTGGGGGAATAGGAACTGGGATGGGTGTTGTTAGTGGAGTGGACATCGATCTCCTAGGGGACAAACTCTCATCCATAGCTTCAGACAGCAAGCGGGGCTTTGTCACTCAGAGAGATCGGTGCCCCCCCTGGTTGATAACATTCAACAAAGTCACATATATATGCAGTGTAAAGTGGCTCAAGATTTTGTCAACCATGGTGAGAGTTGGTAGAGAGTGTGAGATGGTATGGGAAAGATATATGTTATTGGCTCTGGCATGCACACAGGGCCAGGCGGAGTTATCGACCAGCATCAAGCTGAACGACCGTATCTCCACATGAGGGGCAGTGGCCTGATGAGTTAGCATCACCGCACAGTAAGACTTTGCCAAAACACAGCGCTTACACTAATCCAAAGTGGTGATCGAATGCCTGGATGGGCTGTACGGGTTTGGATTGTGAAAGGTTTTGTGCTGTATGATCACATATACAGAAGTGCAGACTCGGTCTGTATATTTTGTGGCATCAATGGGCTTGCTGACTGGGGATTCTATCTTGTTGCATTGGTGGCTAAGTGACCCACATGTGATCATAGAATACGGAAGCTGGGGGCAGGTTGATATTTCCCTCTGTCGGAAGCATGTCCTTTGCATACCATGTCAACACACGGTACTCTGTTTTTTTCTCTTCCTTCCCTCCCCTATCTCCATTTATGCAAGGATTTCCTAGACCAATCAGGTGCTTGTTACACTTTGGTTAAATATACATTGTCTTGAGTTACCAAGTGTTTTTTTGACTGATAATACTGTTTATTACTGATTGTGTATTTGTATGTAATTTTTGCTACATATGTATCCATTTATTTAGAGGCTATATGCCCATAAATGTTGTTTGAATGTAGTTCAAATAAAATACATGATTCTACCAGTCGCTTGACTTTCTATTCTTATATTGTACTGCTGTGTGCTCCATTTAAAGTCCCACCCTTGTCCACTTCCCCTCCCCCCTTTTCAAATACGGTACTCTGTGTTCTGGATGGAGAGATCGTTGCTGGGAAGTTTGTTTCTTTGTCCTAGAGGATACCGATGTAGCGTTAGTCATGGAACTAGGGTATTTCTTGAACCTAACAGTAGGTAGGGGTGCATGATATACCCTGGGAATTGTCACACAAATCCAGACACAGGGATGGAATTTTGTGTGTTTTGTTATTGTTTGAAATTTATATGTGTTGTTAGACTAAAAACTTGTATGGGAAGCTCTCCCGCTGATCTATGCAAGCTGAGGGACAAAGTGATGGTTGGGTCTTTTCGTATAAATTAGAGACTTTGCTGCCAATTTAGATCCCTGAGGTACCGCAGACAGGCCAAGTTTCGGTAAGAAAGACCACTGTAACCAAGCCTGCCCAATCCCGACCCGTATCTACAATAAAGAGTTATAGGAGGTTGGGAGCGGGAGGCGTAAATGGATGGATCATATATATATATACATATATTATGATAATGGGTTGATTTATGTCATGGTATAGTGTGATAAAATATATATATTAGGCTTTTAATATGGCCAAGTAAGGTCCTCCTCAAAGCTATGTAGCTGAAAGCTAGTTGAGTTGTTGCTCTGAGTGTGCGAGTGAATAGTGAATGAATGGACACCCCTTGCCGATACTATACCCCTTCATGAAGATGTCAAGAAGAAGATACAGAACGGTGACAGGGAAGCTGTCACGGAAGATTGATATTGGTGTGTCACCCAGTAGCAAAGCGGCACGTGTGGGGAAGCACAGCACGTTAAGACCGTTATGGACTGTTCTATCTGAAGCCTATGTTAAGAGGCGCAACACGGCAAAACCATTATGGACTGTTCCAGAGGTATTGGTTCTGAAGCACATGATGGAAGACAGTTGTAGGCTGTTCCATAGGAGCTGTTTCTGAGGCGCATGTTGAAGAACACAACACATTAAGATAGTTAAGGACTGTTCAGACTATATGGACTGTTCGATGAGAGCCATGTCTGAAGTAGGTTGATATGCGCCCGTTAGGCGCAAAGCGGCATATGTTGGAGAGCAACCTGGTATATTCCTAATATCTGTTTTTACAATCAAGGTTAGCCATGCTCACACATGCAGTGAAGCAACAGAGGAGTTTGGCCCTAGGCAAATGCTACATAGCAGGGGGTTTGACTTATCGGTGTATAGAACAATATTCTACAAGCAAGCTTAAAAAGGACAGCCCTGTGAACAATCATTGGACCAGAAGGCAAGGGGGAGAGGTTTCGAATGGTGACTGTTTGTGAAAAGAGTGTGTAACACAGAGCTCAGTCTCTTCTGACCTAAGGACCTGGCTGAAACCACATGCATCTCTGAAGGCCTAATAGCAGCCAGTTCGGGCCTAAGACATGTGACCTACAGAGGCCTAGTCCTCTATTACATCCAGGAACTCAGCCAGCAGGACCTTTGCCTCGAGGAGAGAATAAGTATCATTTTCCATTAGTATTGTTGATATAGGCTGTATAGAATATTGCTTGTTAGTATGTAACATTCCTACTTTGAGAAAATAAATGTAATTTCTTTTACTAAGCAACTGTGTCTGTTTTCATAATAACATTGTACCTTCAGGCCTAGAGTTCTCTTAAGGGTAAGACTAGCAAACAAGGGACACATACAATTAATACATTGTCACGATAGATATATGTATGATAGATCACAATAGTGGATATATATATATATATTAATATCGCGCTTTCTTATACCTTTGGAAAGGAGAGGCCAATCAACTTAAATTTTATCTAGAAAAACTGAATGTAAACGATAGGAATATCAAGTTATCATGGGAAATTAGTGAGAAAAGTGTCACATTCCTAGATCTGGAAATCATACAGGACGACTCAGGTTTCAAGTCGCAGACTCACTTCAAGAAAGTAGACAGAAATAGTTACCTGCCCATAGAGAGCTGCCACCATAAAAATTGGCTCTTCAATGTCCCTAAGGGTCAGCTTATGTGATTAAGAAGAAATTACACCCGCCTAGACACCTTCAAAAATCAAGCAGAAGTAATGGGACAAAGATTTATCACAAAAGGATACAATAATACATTCATCAAAGAGAAGATAGCTGAAGTGACAGAGATGAATCAAGACAAGCTGATTAGAGACAAAACAGGACCATTATCTACAAAAACATCAACATCAATTATTCTTGATTATAATGCACAAAATAAAAAAATTGAAAGAATAGTAAAGCGTCATTGGCACATACTCTTGGCAGACAGACAATTACAAGATTCATTACCAACCAACCCTAGGTTTATATACAAAAGGGCACAGACAATACGGGACAAAATCGTGAAAAATTTACCAGATCCACCAAACAAACCGTTCTCCTTCTTCACAATGTTTTGCATGCAAGAGAACTAAGAGACCAAATGAGAAGAAAGTAAATTTCACATCAACCAGTACAGGCGACATATGAGGTCAAAGATTTTGTGTGTTGCAACACAGAAGGGGCAGTATACGCCCTGGAGTGCAGTTGCGGCCTCCAATACGTAGGGTGCACAAAAAGACCCCTAAGGATCCGTATTAAGGAGCATGTTCAAAACATACTGAAAGGTTTTGACAAACACAATGTATCCAAACATTTTCTCTTACATCACAATAAAGACCCTAGAGAGCTCAAGTTCTGGGGCATTGAGCCATATACCAATCATTGGCGGGGGGGGGTCATAAGGTGAGGACTCTAAGCCAATTAGAGTCCAAATGGATATTTACCCTTGACACTTTTGTACCGAGAGGACTCAACGTTGAGTTCGATCTCAACTGTTTCCTCAGTGACTTCTTGCACCCCCCATCTATATACCTAATACATATATTTAGACACATAGCTATTTTAGTAAGTTTTTATGTTTCACGTATATTTCCAAATATATCTCTCAACATATATCCTCCCATTTTTTAGGTCTAGATTTTAAATAATTTTTGGTGTCTACCTTTCAATATTAATTTTAACATTATGTCTCTATCATATCTGTGTAGCTCATTTGGAAAAGCAGACATCTATCTGATGTCCACCATACCTACCTTATAGACATTATCACCAGGTGTGAATAATGTATTTATTTCCCATAGTCGAGAGACCCTTTCTCTCATGTCCATCCATGGGACTCAATCTTATTTACTATTTATAATTAATACATCTTTTAATTTTTAATTCATTTCAAATTGATTCCTTTTAATATGTAATTTGCATATTTTAGTTCTACTATATATTTTAAATTATTATGTTCTATCATAATTGCTGCCCCCTTGCTCTTATCGTCCTGCGTTGTATGCTCTGTGAGGTACCATCTAGACGTTAACATGGACCTCAAAGTCATGGCCGCCAACATATCCCATTAAAATCACAGGGAAAATGGCGGCGCATTTGTTGTTGTTTTTAACAACCATAAAGATGGCCGCGCCCATAGTTATACACGGTCCTAGGCAAAATGGCCGCTCATGAGGTTTAACATGGAGCTTCAAGAAAATGGCCGCCGTATTCATTTCATTATGAACACTATTTAAAGACTGTCTTGTTGCCTTCCCATCATCCCCTGATGAAGTCACGTGACCGTGACACCACGCGTAGGGACGGAGAGGCAATCAGATAGACGGAGGCAAACGAGCTCGCCGCTCATATAGGAGATAAGTCTGTTTATGCAATTTTTTATGTGAGTTTTATGTGAGTACCCTACTGTTGCTCAAATAAACATACTGTTTGGTTTCAAAAACGTACTTCACGATTGAGATCCTCCTTTCTCTCCTTTTAAATCCCACTGCCACTGAGAGACAAAGGCAACACTTGTGATCCAGTATAGGTTTAAATATATATCCGAGGAACTACTGCACCCAGCATCTGTGTTAACCACTTAAGCCCCGATCCATTTGGTAGCTAAAGGACCAGAGGTGAATTCAGAATTTTGCACTGCGCTGCTTTAACTGTAAATTGTGCAGACATGCAATGTTGTACCCAAACGAAATTTGCGTCCTTTTCTTCCCACAAATAGAGCTTTCTTTTAATGGTATTTGATTGCCTCTGCGATTTTTATTTTTTGCGATATAAACGGAAAAAGACCGAAAATTTTGAAAAAAAATGATATTTTCTACTTTTTGTTATAAGAAAAATCGAATAAACTCAATTTTAGTCATACATTTAGGCCAAAATGTATTCAGCCACATGTCTTTAGTAAAAAAAATGTCAATAAGCGTATATTTATCGGTTTGCGCAAAAGTTATAGCGTTTACAAACTAGGGTACATTTTCTGGAATTTACACAGCTTTTAATTTATGACTGCCTATCTCATTTCTTGAGGTGCTAAAATGACAGGGCAGTACAAAACCCCCCCAAATGACCCCATTTTAGAAAGTAGACACCCCAAGGAAATTGCTGAGAGGCATGTTGAGCCCATTGAATATTTTTTTTTTTTGTCCCAAGTGATTGAATAATGACAAAAAAAAAAATTACAAAAAGTTGTCACTAAATGATATATTGCTCACACATGCCATGGTTATATGTGGAATTGCACCCCAAAATACATTCTGCTGCTTCTCCTGAGTACGGGGATACCACATGTGTGGGACTTTTTAGGAGCCTAGCCACGTACGGGACCCCGGAAACCAAGCACCGCCTTCAGGATTTCTAAGGGCGCAAATTTTTGATTTCACTCCTCACTACCTATCACAGTTTTGAAGGCCATAAAATGCCAAAATAGCACAAAACCCCCCCAAATGACCCCATTTTAGAAAGTAGACACCCCAAGGAAATTGCTGAGAGGCCTGTTGAGCCCATTGAATATTTTTTTTTTTGTCCCAAGTGATTGAATAATGACAAAAAAAATAAAAAATTAAAAAATTAAAAAAAGTTGTCACTAAATGATATATTGCTTACACATGCCATGGTTATATGTGGAATTGCACCCCAGAATACATTCTGCTGCTTCTCCTGAGTACGGGGATACCACATGTGTGGGACTTTTTAGGAGCCTAGCCACGTACGGGACCCCGGAAACCAAGCACCGCCTCCAGGTTTTCTAAGGGCGCAAATTTTTGATTTCACTCCTCACTACCTATCACAGTTTTGAAGGCCATAAAATGCCAAAATAGCACAAAACCCCCCCAAATGACCCCATTTTGGAAAGTAGACACCCCAAGCTCTTTGCTGAGAGGCATGGTGAGTATTTTACAGCTCTCATTTGTTTTTGAAAATGAAGAAAGAACATTTTTTTTTTCTTTTTTTTTTCAATTTTCAAAACTTTGTGACAAAAAGCGAGATCTGCAAAATACTCACAATACCTCTCAGCAAATAGCTTGGGGTGTCTACTTTCCAAAATGGGGTCATTTGGGGGGGTTTTGTGCCATCTGGGCATTCCATGGCCTCCGAAACTGTGATAGGCAGTGAGAAGTGAAATCAAAAATTGACACCCTTAGAAAGCCTGAAGGCGGTGCTTGGTTTTTGGGGTCCCGTACGCGGCTAGGCTCCCAAAAAGTCTCACACATGTGGTATCCCCGTACTCAGGAGAAGCAACAGAATGTATTTTGGGGTGTAATTCCACATATGCCCATGGCATGTTTGAGCAATATATCATTTAGTGACAACTTTGTGCAAAAAAAAAAAAAAAATTGTATTTTTTCCGCAACTTGTGTCAACATATAAAATATTCCATGGACTCGACATGCCTCTCAGTATATAGCTTGGGGTGTCTACTTTCCAAAATGGGGTCATTTGGGGGGGTTTTGAACTGTTCTGGCATTTTATACACAACATTAGGAAGCTTACATCCACTCTTCTAACCACTTGAAGACAAAGCCCTTTTTGACACTTTTTGTTTACATGAAAACATATTTTTTTTTGCAAGAAAATTATGTTGAACCCCCAAACATTATATATATTTTTAAAGCAAAGGCCCTACAGAATAAAATGGTGGGTGTTGCATTTTTTTTTTCTACACAGTATTTGCGCAGCGATTTTTCAAACGTATTTTTTGGGGAAAAAATACACTTTTTTTAATTTTAATGCACTAAAGCACACTATATTGGCCAAATGTTTGATGAAATAAAAAAGATGATCTTAGGCCGAGTACATAGATACCAAACACGACATGCTTTAAAATTTCGCACAAACGCGCATTGGCGACAAACTACATACATTTTTAAAAGCCTTTAAAAGCATTTACAGGTTACCCCGTTAGATTTACAGAGGAGGTCTACTGCTAAAATTACTGCCCTCGATCTGACCTTCGCGGTGATACCTCACATGCATGGTGCAATTGCTGTTTACATATGACGCCAGACCGACGCTTGCGTTCGCCATTGGGCAAGAGCAGGGCAGGACAGGGGTGCTTTTTTTTTTATTATTATTAATTTTGCTTTTTTATTTTATTTTTAAACTGTTGCTTCCATATTTATTTATTTTTATCACTTTTATTGTTATCTCAGGGAATGTAAATATCCCCTATGATAGCAATAGGTAATGACAGGTACTCTTTTTTGAAAAAACTGGGGTCTATTGGACCCTAGATCTTTCCTCTGCCCTCAAAGCATCTGACCACACCAAGATCGGTGTGATAAAATGCTTTCCCAATTTCCCAATGGCGCTTTTTATTTCCGGGGGGGGGGACATTCCCTCCCACTGCTTGTAAAAGCAGTCCAGAGGCTAATTAGCCACTAGGATTGCTTTTACATGAAAGCCGGCCGCTGGCTGAAAAGAATGATACCAAGATGATACCTAAACCCACAGGCATCATTCTGGTATAAACATTCAAAGTCCAGCAACATACCAGTACGTTGCTGGTCCTTGTTGGACATGTATTGTAATCTTTTTTTTCATGCAGCCTGTTGGCTGAACGAAAAAAAAAGATTGATCGGTGGGTATGCCCACCATTAGAATACCGCCCTTCATCCACCCACTTCTAATGATGGGCATACATGCACCATTTATATATGCCGAAGCATGGGGGCATCTTCTCGCAAAAGTTATGCCACGTACACATGGTCAGACTTTTCCACGGGCAAGCCTCCGTCGGAATTTTGACCGTATATACGCGGCATTAGGAGCAAAATCGCTCCTCCGCTCCTGCTGCCCCAATGCTTCGGCATATATGCTTTTTTTTTTTAACTGTGGTGGTGAAATCACCTCCTACAGCACTGGAGTCGCAGGGATCAGGCCTGTCTCTGCGAACGCTGCAGTTATGTGTGTTGTGTTTTGCAAGTGACAGTGATCGATCGATACTGCACTTCGGTGGCCTGGGCTGGACGGAGGGGCAAAACGCAGGTGCTAGCAGGTATCTGGGCTGATCCCACTAACAGTGCATTTTTGGGAACCCTAAACTGCTGGGGACGCTAGTAGAGATCTGATCAGATCAGATATTGAGCTGATCAGATACTATACCACTAAGGGGGGGTGTATGCTTCACGTGTGGGTGTTAGCGCTACTGGCACTAACCTGACGCTGCCTGGGGTGTGACGCAGACCCTCTCTGACGCTAAAACCTAACTGATATCACCCGCCGGGCGATCAGGGGGTTAAACCTTTATTGGGTTATATACGGCGGGTGCCCTGACACTATAAAAAGCAAACTAACTAACCAGCGTCACCCGTAACACTTATATGATGATCACTGGTGAAAGGGTTAACTAGGGGCAATTAGGGGGTTAGCACCTTTATTAGGTAATATATGGGGGTACCTGACGCTATATAAAAACCTGACGGCGAACCTAAAAAAAAATTACTGGCTACCTATCGGCATCACCGACACTAAGACAACGATCATAAAAACGATTGCTTAGCGACAGTGGTGATAGGGGGTGAAAGGGTTACCTGGGGGGCGATCAGGGGGTTAAACCTTTATTAGATAATATATGGGGGTACCTGACGCTATAAAAACCTGCGGCGAACCTAAAAAAAATTACTGGCTACCGATCAGCATCACCGACGCTAAGACATCGATCAGAAAAATGATCGCATAGTGACGGCGGTGCTAGGGGGTGAAAGGGTTACCTGGGGGGTGATCAAGGGGGTTACACCTTTATTAGGTAATATATGGGGGTACCCGACGCTATAAAAACCTGCGGCGAACCTAAAAAAAATTACTGGCTACCGATCAGCATCGCCGACGCTAAGACATCGATCAGAAAAATTATCGCTTAGTGACAGTGGTGATAGGGGGTGAAAGGGTTACCTGGGGGGGCGATCAAGGGGGTTAAACCTTTATTAGGTAATATATGGGGGTACCCGACGCTATAAAAACCTGCGGCGAACCTAAAAAAAATTACTGGCTACCGATCAGCATCACCGACGCTAAGACATCGATCAGAAAAATGATCGCATAGCCACGGCGGTGCTAGGGGGTGAAAGGGTTACCTGGGGGGTGATCAAGGGGGTTAAACCTTTATTAGGTAATATATGGGGGTACCCGACGCTATAAAAACCTGCGGCGAACCTAAAAAAAATTACTGGCTACCGATCAGCATCGCCGACGCTAAGACATCGATCAGAAAAATTATAACTTAGTGACAGTGGTGATAGGGGGTGAAAGGGTTACCTGGGGGGCGATCAAGGGGGTTAAACCTTCATTAGGTAATATATGGGGGTACCCGACGCTATAAAAACCTGCGGCGAACCTAAAAAAAATTACTGGCTACCGATCAGCATCACCGACGCTAAGACATCGATCAGAAAAATGATTGCTTAGTGACAGTGGTGATAGGGGGTGAAAGGGTTATCTGGGGGGTGATCAGGGGGTTAAACCTTTATTAGGGGGGGTTAGGGGGCTACACTGGACCTAAAACTAAATGTAGTGACACTTTTACAGTCACAAATGTCACTGATTGCAGTGATCACTAAATAAATGGTCACTGCAATCAGTGACACTGTGACTGGGGGCTGGGGGGGGGCTGGGGGTGATCTGGGGGTGTCTGGGGGGGCCTGGGGGGGCGATTTATGTGCCTATGTGTCCTGGTGTCAGTGTGCTGTTTTGTGTACTAACCTGGCATCTTCTCCTGTACGGCGCTCGGTATATGTGAGCGCCCCAGGAGAGATGACATCACTTCCTCCTTCCTGGCAGGCAGGGGAAGCTCTCTCATTCGCCGGGAGCGATCGAGAGGGGGTGGCCGGAATCGAACGGCCGTCCCCTCATGCCGGATCGCTCCCGAAGGTAAAACGACCACCCACTGTAAAGAAGGGGGGTCCGATCGGACCCCCCAACTATACAAAGGCAATCACGTACATATACGTGATTCTGCCTGTCGGTGCCATTCTGCTGACGTATATTTACAGTGGGCGGTCGTTAAGTGGTTAAAGTTACCTCATTACCGCTAGGAATACAACAGATGAATCACTGCTCCCAATTATTTATATGCGGTTACCTCATTACCACAAGGTAAGAGGCCACCTTTACCTTTGTGTGTGACACAGGAAATAGAGATTGCAATATCTCTCCAGCACTGCACTACTTGCACACGGAAAATTAAAGAACCGTCACCCTGAAGAAAGCATTTCTTTCTATTGGCACTGCTTGCTATTTGCACATATGAACTTTTGGATAGCAATATTCAAATTTTCTTCTGTTCTGTTCCATTGCTTATTGGACATTCCCTTTGCACTTTTAGCACTTAATTGCACTTTTGCAATCAGCATTTTCACCCGTGCACAGTCCATTGCCTTGCAACATTGCAGGCTATTTATTTTTTTATTTGTTCATGCTTTGTTTGCACTATTAGCTTATTTGCACATCAGTGTTCACATTGTTTATTTATTATGGAATTTATGCACTCTGCACTTTTTTATCATTGATTAATTTTTTGATTGTTTTATGGTTTTAGTATGTATTCACTACTGTAATTCATCATTTTCAATTATTTTAGACTATTTATTTACATATTGGTTTTTAGTTATTGTAAACTACATTTACCAGCCAGCACATTTTTTCAATAGAAACAGCGCAGCACCACCCCCCTCTTTTTCAATGCAAAAAGAAGTTTTAAAAACGGCCGTTTCTTCGGGAGCAGTGATTCTAATGATGCTTAAAGTGAGAAAAAGTGAAATATTCATTTAAATATCGTACCTGGGGTTGTCTAAAGTATGCCTGTGAAGTGGCACGTGTTTCCCGTGTTTAGAACTGTCCCTGCACAAAATGACATTTCTAAAGGAAAAAAAGTCATTTAAAACTGCTTGCGGCTTTAATGTAATGTCTGGTCCCAGCAATATGGATGAAAATCATTTATAAAAATGGCATGGGTAGCCCCCCCCTGCCCATTACCAGCCCCTTTGGGTCTTGTATGGATATTAAGGGGAACCCCGCATCCAAATTAAAAAAGGGAAAGGCATGGGGCCCCCAGGAGCTATATACTATGAACAGCACTATACAGGCGGTGCAAACAAGACAGGGACTATAGGTTTGTTATTAAGTAGAATCTGTTTGTAATTTTGAACTGGTACATTTTTAAAGTGTAGCTCCTGCCAAAAAATCTATTTTTAAGCTTTTTGGAAAACATAAGGAAGGGTTATCACCCCTGTAACATTTGTTTTGCTGTCTGTGCACCTGTTCAGAACATTTCACCTCACTTTCCGTCCCAATGACAAATGTTTTTTGAAATCTTGGGGTTTTTATTGAAACAAGGATTGGTGATAAAGCATCAGAGGAGAGGAGACACATTTTTACCATATTAACTCTTACAGGAGAGAATTTCCCTTCCTAGGGGTAGATTTCCTCTCACTCCCTGTTGTCTCCTTCCGTTTGCAAGTAGGAGCCATTTGTAAGTTGGATGTTTGAAAGTAGGGGCCTGCCGTATATATACTGCAGAAATTTGGCCCTTAGGTGTTGCCACAACACTGTAAGCCATCTAAGTTACTCTTGGTGGTCGCTGGAACGCCCTGCTGTGAACTTTTATATCAGGAATTGTAATTACATGCCATTGTTGAACAGTGGTAGGAAAAATTGGGCCTTTGGTAGTGGTGCTGGTGCCACAACACTGTAAGTCCTCACAGTTACTCTTGGTGGGTGCAGGAATGGGCCCAGCTGTGAAATATTAGATCAAGAATTGTAATTACCGTATATATTCGAGTATAAGCCGACCTGAATATAAGCCAAGGCACCTAATTGTACCACAAAAAAATGGGAAAACTTATTGACTCAAGTATAAGGGTGTCCATCTGCATGCCTCATTGTGCCTCACTTTGCCTTACTGTGTCCATGTGCATGCCTCACTGTGTCCATGCCTCACTGTGCCCATGCCTCACTGTGCCCATGCCTCATTGTGTCCATGACTAGACTGATGTTTAACATGGGAGTCTATAGAAGTCCAGGGGACCTACGACTGGCCGGAACCGGGTCCCCAAAGTCACCAGATAAATGACCGTTTAACATGGGAGTCTATGGAAGGGGTGCCCGGTTTTGAAAAATCGGTGCTCCCTGGCCGTAGGTCCTCCGGACAACAAACTTTGCACACTTGTAGAGTAAGAGGGGGGATACATGTATGCCAAGTTTCGGGTCCAGGGGACCTACGAATGGCCAGTACCGGGTCCCCAAATTTCGGGAGCTCAGGCGCAAAAACCTGACTCGAGTATAAGCCGAGGGGGGCATTTTCAGCACAAAAAAAGTATAATTTATAATTTTTTAAATTATAAATTTATAATTTAAATTTACACAGTGAAGGAAGTTTCCCGCTCAGGCCAATGACGTAGGCGGGGTCTGACATACCGAGGGGGCGGACCTGATGGGGAACTTCCTTCACTGTGTAATACATGTACAGACCCGCCCCTTCTCATGTTCCGCATCAGGTCCTCAGCCTTACACCTAGTCATTGGCTGAGCGGACCTGATGGGGAACTTTAGAAGGGGCAGGTCTATACATGTATTACACAGTGAAGGAAGTTCCCCATCAGGTCCGCTCAGGCTCAGCCAATGACGGACAGCGCTGGACATCGGATCACCGCGGGACACTGGATTTCACCGCTGGAATGTTTTTTTTTTTTTTTAATAAAGGACTTTTTCAAGGTGTTTGTGTGTTTTTTTTTACATTTTTTGACACTTTCTTTGTGAAATGGTAGGGGTACAATGTACCCCTTACCAATTCACATGGGGGGGCGGGATCTGGGTGTCCCCTTTGTTAAAGGGGTCTTCCAGATTCCGATAAGCCCCTCGCCCGCAGACCCCCACAACCACCGGGCAAGGGTTGTGGGGATGAGGCCCTTGTCCCCATCAACATGGGGACATCCTCTCCATGTTGAGGGCATGTGGCCTGGTACGGTTCAGGAGGGGGGGCGCTCTCTCATCCCCCCTCTTTTCCTGCGGCCTGCCAGGTTGCGTACTCGGATAAGGGTCTGGTATGGATTTTTGGGGGGACTCCACGCCATTTTTTTTAAATTTGGGGTGGAGTTCCCCTTAAAATCCATGCCAGATCTGAAGGGCCTGGTATGGATATTTGGGGGAACCGCACGCATTTTTTTTTTTTATTTGCGGCGGGGTTCCCCTTAATATCCATTCCAGACCTGAAGGGCCTGGTAATTGAATTCTGGGGGACCCCCACGCTTTTTTTTTTTTTTTTATCAATGACTTTTGTATGTATTGCCGGGAGCCGACAATTCATTAATAGCCACGAGTGAGTTTTAAATTACTCTTTTTCCTTCAAAAATGACATTTTGTGCAGGGACAGTTCTAAGCACGGGAAACATGCGTGACTTTACATGCATATCATACACACCCCCTAGGTACGAAATTTAAAAGAATATTTCACTTTTATTGTTTCACTTTAAGCATTATTAAAATCACTGCTCCCAAAAAAACATCTGTTTAAAAAAAAAAAATTTGCATTGATACATGTCCCCTGGGGCAGGACCCGAGTCCCCAAACACTTTTTATGACAATAACTTGCATATAAGCCTTTATAATTAGCATTTTAGATTTCTCCCATAGACTTTTCAAATTTGCCGCGAACACCCCAATTTGTTCGCTGTTCGGCAAACGGGCGAACAGGCAATGTTCGAGTCGAACATGAGTTCGACTCGAACTCAAAGCTCATCCCTAATGAGGATGTCTCGAGTTGATTTTTCCCCTCTTTTAGTAGAACGATAATTGTTGCTTCTGTCATAGATGCCGGTAGCTTCCCTTCCCCTGCCGCCTAATTAAGTACCTCCAGGAGTCCTGGGAGCAACGCCTCACTGTAGGTTTTGTATATTTCAATTGGCAGACCATCTGGCCCTGGGGCCTTTTGGCCCGCCATATTGGCTATCGCCAGTTGTAACTCTTCCAGCGCAACCAGTGCCTCCAGTCCCTCCTTATCCTCCTCTGATAACTGGGGGATCTGCAGTCCTTCAAAAAAGGTCTCCATTTCTCCTTCTACACTGCTATGCTGCGTGCTACTATACAACTGTTGATAGTACTTTCTAAAGACCTCTACTATTTCCGGAGTTCCGCTCTTAATTTTCCCATCCTCATCATGGATTGCTGGAATGACAGATAGGGGAGTGTTGGCCCTAGTTATTAGGGCCAAAATTCTGCCCACTCTCTCACCCTCCCCATAAAAAGTCTGCTTTTGGAACAGCCTTTTATTTTCCGCTTTTCCCAACAGCATCTTTTTGTACTCTTCCTGTCCTCCCAGCCATTCTTTGTGTCTTTCCAAGGTCGGGTTTTCCACGTAGCTAACCTCTGCCCTTTTCAACTTTTCCCTTGCTGCCACCTCCTTGGAGCGTGATTGTTTTTTGATGAGTGAGATTTTCTGAATTAAGAATCCTCTCAGGAATGCTTTCAGAGTATCCCATATAACCCCCCCTGAAGCTGAGCCTTTGTTCAAAGTTATAACTCCTTTATACTAGCACTTATTGCCCCCGACTCTTTAATTTTTTCCAACCAAATTGGTTTTATCTACCTGTCATGATTTCAAGGGTCACTGCTAAATGGTCCGAGACACTTCTGGGTTCGTATTCCACTGCCCCCATTTCCCCCAGTGCTTCTTCATTGCAAAGAACAAGATCTATCCTGGACAGTGTCGCATGCGTTTTTGAGTGGCAGGAAAACTATCTTTCCCCCGGGTGTCTTCCCCTCCACATGTCCACCAGTCCCGTATCCCCACAAAATTGGAGAAGGGGGCTGCCGGGCATGCGGACGGTGAAGGCCCCGGCCGGGAATCTATCCAAATTTTTATTCATCGTCATATTAAAATCCCCCCGCCACTATAACAGGTATACCCGTCTTGTCCATAACAAATTCCATTAACTCCCAGAGTATCTCTGTGCTAAACGGGGGAGGGATCTAAATATTAGCCACCACATAATCCTTTGTCTCTATCCAGCAGAAAAGGAATATATACCGCCCCTTCGAATCCACCTTGCTCTGCCTGCAGGAGAACACCAATCCAGAATCCACCAATACACTTACCCCCCTAGAGTAGGCGGAGTAAGTGGAATGGTATTGTACCTGATATCTCTTATGCTTTAGTATGCTAATCGTCTCCCTGTCCAGGTGTGTCTCCTGCAGGCACAGCATTTTAATAGTTTTTGACCGGGTCTTTTACCCCCCGAACATTCCATGAGCACACCTTAATGCTTCTGGCTAGATTTGGGGTTTTCCTCCTGTTTTCCCTATTATATGTCATCTACCCCTTTTATCCCTATTTTTACAGTGTACCACCATAAACTCCATATAGCTTGTTTTTAATTCTTCCCTTCAAAAAAATATATACTGCTTGTGAATTCCCCCTTATCTGTGCTTGTGCCCCTCCCCAACATTCTACCCCCACCCCCCTTCCCCCACAATCACACCTCTTCACCCATTCCCATACCTTGCCCTCCCACCCACCCTCATCTCCCTCCGCCCTCCCTCCCCCTCCCCCGTCTTTGCCCTTTTTGGAAGTATTTTTGGGGACTTCTTAAGTGACCGTAACTACCCTTTAGAATGTGTTTTGCTATCATTTCCCCTGTTGACCCTACCTTTAGTGTATTGTTTTCCAACCATTCATGACAGTGTACATTCTTATATCCCCATCTCCGTGCAAATCCCCAAAAAATCATAAAAAAATACACTTTGATCAACCCCTTTTCCTTTACCATCCTCCCCCACCCATGGCCAACTGTGTCCAAATATCCAAACTTATCAAAAAACAAAAAAAACAAAGGAGCAAAAAAAAAAGAAAAGGGGAGTGATTTAGAAAAAACAAGGGTTATAAAACACTCCTACTGTAATTTCCCCTCATTCACATCCAGCCATGATGTCAATTCTGCTGGTGCGCTAAAAAACATATTTTCCCCCCTTACTGTTACCCGCAAACGTGCTGGGTAGAACATTGCGTATTTCACTCTGTTTTGCATTAGTCTGCGTTTGCATTCATTAAATCCTGCCCTTTGTCTCTGAAGTTCGGGGGAAAAATCCGGGTATATTGAGATTCTTGCACCTTTGTGTTGTATTTCCTTCATCTCTCTAGTCTTTTGGAGAATAGTCATTTTATCTGAGAAATGTAAGAGTTTAATAAGCATTGGCCTTGGTGGGCCTCCTTCCGCTGGGACCCTAAAATGGACTCTGTGGGCCCGCTCGATCGAAAAATACCTTGATAGACTATCCTCTCCAACCACATTTTTGAGCCAATCTTCCATAAATTTAGTAGGGTGATGACCTTCACTTTTCTCGGGGAGGCCTAGTACCCTTATATTCTTCCTGCGTAGTCTGTTTTCCATATCATCGATTTTACTAACGCACATGCTCAGCTGATCTCTCATTACTTTCATCTCTTTTCTCATTGGATTAACTTCATCTTCCAACTGGCTAAGTCTCTCCTCTAGCGCCGTGGTCCGGGTGCCAATTCCCTGTACGTCATATTTAAGTACGGACATGTCCTCTTTTATATCTTTCAGCTAACCAAAAATATCAGTTAATGATGACTTACAGATATTGATTGCTTGGAAGATTGCTTTCATAGACGGCTCCTCCTCCCCCTCCTCCGCTGTTCCTGTGGTTACCTCCATTGTTTCTATCAGTGCCTTTTTCTGTGATTTCTTTGTCCCTGGGTTACTTACAGTGGCTACTGGTGTCACTGGCACTGATGCTGGTGCCTGGCCTTGGCCTTGACTTTTTCTTGGGGTGTTTGGCTGTGACCCCCCTAGTCCCCCTTTAGGAGTCTGACTGGCAGTATGCCCCGGAATATGCGCAAATTTTTCCAGCTTTGCCGCGGCTGCCACCTGGCTTGCCTTTGTCCCCCGCGAAGGCTGCATCTGTGCGTGTTGCTGTATCCCAGTATTCGTGCGCGCCCCCTCTCCCCTCGTCATCACCGACAGTGTCCCCGGCATTATAAGTAAACGAGAGGGGAGGGGGGGACAAAAGCAGAAAAAAAGGGGGGGTAGGGGAGGACTGTTTTTGCTCCGCTCCCCACCCACTATGGCACCCAAGCCTTTGAGATTCTATGCCTCCTTCCCTGCAAAAAGGGTACAAAGAGGGTACAGTGGGACACCCCAATTATCCACCCCTTCCCCATAAGAAAACAGAATGTTCTCACCCAGCCACGCCAACTGTCCAGCTTCTGCCAAAGGGGATGAGCCGACACTCCTCATATGTGCTGCACGCTGTGTGTGCCGTATTCCCACACCAGGTGCTGATTCCGGAGTTTATTGTCGCTATCCCTCCGTCCGGGGAGGGGGCGGCGGGGATCTCACAAGGCGCCACCGCGGTCTCTCCCTATTGCGGCACGCTGATATCCTGCGGTCCCGCGGGCCGCTCGTCCAGCTTATCCAGCGTGTCTCTGAATCCCTGCACCCGTGTGTCTGTGCATCTGCGCCTGCTGTCACTCCATCTCTGGGCATCCAAGAGCCACCCAGCCGGGAGGCAGAGGGTAGAGGTTAGCTGGGAGAGGAGCGTGGAGGGAGGAGGGAGCACGCTCACACTCTCACTCCCGCATCCCATATCCGCATCCAGTCACGCCCCCACCCCGTCAATATTTTTGTGTAATTTGATTTGAGTTAGATAGAGCAGGCAGGCGAGTCAGTTAGCTGCAGTTACAGTGTGTAGAGGAAATATATGCATCCTAGGTGTTGTATATATATTTAGGCAGGTGATTGTGCTAGCTGCACTGTTTCACTTAGTGTACTGTGTCCTTTGCACAGTGTGCACCAAAACCTTACCTAAATACAATTGCTGCTGTTCTGATACAAATACAGGCAGGGAGCTGCAGTATTTTGCTTTAGTGTCCTTTGCACAGTGTGCACCTAAAACTTACCTCAATACAATTGCTGGTGTTCGGATACAAATACAGGCAGGGAGCTGCAGTATTTTGCTTTAGTGTCCTTTGCACAGTGTGCACCTAAAGCTTACCTCAATACAATTGCTGGTGTTTTGATACAAATACAGGCAGGGAGCTGCAGTATTTTGCTTTAGTGTCCTTTGCACAGTGTGCACCTAAACTTACCTCAATACAATTGCTGGTGTTATGATACTGTCAGAATGTTTATACTGAATATTAAAATAGTATTGTATTTATGGAAATATGCAAATCTATGAATTGGGAGATTCCCAACCTCCTACAATATCAAACAAGAAATTCTAAGTTCTTTATCCGTGCTAGTTTGAAGACAAGTAACAAAAATAATATTTGAAATTATATATATATTTATTAACCAAAGATACAGTGCAAAAATTAAAATCGGGTATATATTGTGATAAAACAAATGAAGGATATACTTCTACATTCAGAGATAAATGATGGTTAATGTTCAGATAATATTTACATTTCTATGCAAGCTCTATTTTTCAAGATACTATTCACAGTTCAATTGTTAAGTAATAACTGGGTATATTAAAAACTTGGGTTTAGTGAATAGCCTTTCCGTTACTTCACGGCTTTAGGTAAATACTCTTTTGTTTACTTTAACACTATATTATCTTTCTCAAGACAAACAGATCTCCTCTTACCCTCTTAAAATGCAAAAACAAAAATGTTATATTATGCATACAGCTTGACAATACAATCAAGGCTTATTTTAAATTTATAGAGAATCTATTTTACACATACTTCACACCAAAACCATTGTACAACTGTTGGCATTTAGTTTTTAAAGACAAACAAAAATTGTGTATGTCTCTTTAATATTTGGAATATAATTATTTCATACTGCAGTTAAAAATAACATAACTCCAACACTTGCTCTGCCATATATTTAAATGGTTTTAGTAATGGACATGTAAAAACAATTCCATTACCAAAAGGTATAACTGAAAGATTTATACGTTACCAGTAGGGATGGGCCCGGTGCTCGATTCGAACCCACGTTCGAATCGAGCACCGGGCGTTCGCTCGCTCGGCGAGCCCAGAACTATTTGGGCCGTTCGCATCACATTCGTGTGATGCGAGCGGCCCCGCAATGCATTGCGGCCGGCGCGGCCGGCGCAGTGCATTGCTGGCTGATGATTGGCCAAGCATGCACTGTGACCCCGCATGCTTGGCCAATCACAGCGCCCGAAACTCGGAGAGCAATAATTGGCTACAGGCAGGACGCCTGTAGCCAATTACAGCTCAGGGGCTTTAGTACACGCCCCACCATTTAAAAGGCCGCCACGCCGTCGGCCCCGGTCACATGAGTTCCGGCTTTAGGAGAGATCAGTCTGCTGATTCTGTCTTTGCTTGATACTGAAAGATTTGCTCTTCTTTGCTAAACCATTGGCTATTTCTTTGCTAAACCATTGCTACCTAAGTCATTGATCGTTCATTGCTGCTGATTGCACAGTTAGTGTGTTATTAGCTGCTGCTGGGGATTAGTCTGGTGCGTGCTTACTGTTAGTACAGTATTGCAGTAGTACCAACCGCAGTGCTGTTAGCACAGCATTGCACCCCAACAGCACCCATAGGACTTCTAGTGTGTTAGTGGCAGCAAACAGAGCTCCTATATTTTCTTCTCAGCAGCACCCATAGGACTTCTAGTGTGTTAGTGGCTTCACACAGAGCTCCTATATTTTCATCTCAGAAACACCCATAGGACTTCTAGTGTGTTAGTGGCAGCAAACAGAGCTCCTATATTTTCTTCTCAGCAGCACCCATAGGACTTCTAGTGTGTTAGTGGCAGCAAACAGAGCTCCTATATTTTCTTCTCAGCAGCACCCATAGGACTTCTAGTGTGTTAGTGGCAGCAAACAGAGCTCCTATATTTTCATCTCAGAAGCACCCATAGGACTTCTAGTGTGTTAGTGGCATCACACAGAGCTCCTATATTTTCATCTCAGAAGCACCCATAGGACTTCTAGTGTGTTAGTGGCATCACACAGAGCTCCTATATTTTCTTCTCAGCAGCACCCATAGGACTTCTAGTGTGTTAGTGGCAGCAAACAGAGCTCCTATATTTTCTTCTCAGCAGCACCCATAGGACTTCTAGTGTGTTAGTGGCATCACACAGAGCTCCTATATTTTCATCTCAGAAGCACCCATAGGACTTCTAGTGTGTTAGTGGCATCACACAGAGCTCCTATATTTTCTTCTCAGCAGCACCCATAGGACTTCTAGTGTATTAGTGGCATCACACAGAGCTCCTATATTTTCTTCTCAGAAGCACCCATAGGACTTCTAGTGTGTTAGTGGCATCACACAGAGCTCCTATATTTTCTTCTCAGCAGCACCCATAGGACTTCTAGTGTGTTAGTGGCATCACACAGAGTTCCTATATTTTCATCTCAGAAGCACCAATAGGACTTCTAGTGTGTTAGTGGCATCACACAAAACTCCTATATTTTCTTCTCAGCAGCACCCATAGGACTTCTAGTGTGTTAGTGGCATCACACAGAGCTCCTATATTTTCATCTCAGAAGCACCAATAGGACTTCTAGTGTGTTAGTGGCAGCAAACAGAGCTCCTATATTTTCTTCTCAGCAGCACCCATAGGACTTCTAGTGTGTTAGTGGCATCACATAGAGCTCCTATATTTTCTTTTTTAGAAGCACCCATAGGACTTCTAGTGTGTTAGTGGCATCACACAGAGCTCCTATATTTTCTTCTCAGCAGCACCCATAGGACTTCTAGTGTGTTAGTGGCATCACACAGAGCTCCTATATTTTCATCTCAGAAGCACCCATAGGACTTCTAGTGTGTTAGTGGCATCACACAGAGCTCCTATATTTTCTTCTCAGCAGCACCCATAGGACTTCTAGTGTGTTAGTGGCATCACACAGAGCTCCTATATTTTCATCTCAGAAGCACCAATAGGACTTCTAGTGTGTTAGTGGCATCACACAGAGCTCCTATATTTTCTTCTCAGCAGCACCCATAGGACTTTTAGTGTGTTAGTGGCATCACACAGAGCTCCTATATTTTCTTCTCAGAAGCACCCATAGGACTTCTAGTGTGTTAGTGGCATCACACAGAGCTCCTATATTTTCTTCTCAGCAGCACCCATAGGACTTCTAGTGTGTTAGTGGCAGCAAACAGAGCTCCTATATTTTCATCTCAGAAGCACCCATAGGACTTCTAGTGTGTTAGTGGCATCACACAGAGCTCCTATATTTTCTTCTCAGCAGCACCCATAGGACTTCTAGTGTGTTAGTGGCATCACACAGAGCTCCTATATTTTCTTCTCAGCAGCACCCATAGGACTTCTAGTGTGTTAGTGGCAGCAAACAGAGCTCCTATATTTTCATCTCAGAAGCACCCATAGGACTTCTAGTGTGTTAGTGGCATCACACAGAGCTCCTATATTTTCATCTCAGAAGCACCCATAGGACTTCTAGTGTGTTAGTGGCATCACACAGAGCTCCTTTATTTTCTTCTCAGCAGCACCCATAGGACTTCTAGTGTGTTAGTGGCATCATACAGAGCTCCTATATTTTCATCTCAGAAGCACCAATAGGACTTCTAGTGTGTTAGTGGCATCACACAGAGCTCCTATATTTTCTTCTCAGCAGCACCCATAGGACTTCTAGTGTGTTAGTGGCATCACACAGAGCTCCTATATTTTCATCTCAGAAGCACCAATAGGACTTCTAGTGTGTTAGTGGCATCACACAGAGCTCCTATATTTTCTTCTCAGCAGCACCCATAGGACTTCTAGTGTGTTAGTGGCAGCAAACAGAGCTCCTATATTTTCATCTCAGAAGCACCCATAGGACTTCTAGTGTGTTAGTGGCATCACACAGAGCTCCTATATTTTCATCTCAGCAGCACCCATAGGACTTCTAGTGTGTTAGTGGCATCATACAGAGCTCCTATATTTTCATCTCAGAAGCACCAATAGGACTTCTAGTGTGTTAGTGGCATCACACAGAGCTCCTATATTTTCTTCTCAGCAGCACCCATAGGACTTCTAGTGTGTTAGTGGCATCACACAGAGCTCCTATATTTTCATCTCAGAAGCACCAATAGGACTTCTAGTGTGTTAGTGGCATCACACAGAGCTCCTATATTTTCTTCTCAGCAGCACCCATAGGACTTCTAGTGTGTTAGTGGCAGCAAACAGAGCTCCTATATTTTCATCTCAGAAGCACCCATAGGACTTCTAGTGTGTTAGTGGCATCACACAGAGCTCCTATATTTTCTTCTCAGCAGCACCCATAGGACTTCTAGTGTGTTAGTGGCATCACACAGAGCTCCTATATTTTCTTCTCAGCAGCACCCATAGGACTTCTAGTGTGTTAGTGGCAGCAAACAGAGCTCCTATATTTTCTTGTCAGCAGCACACATAGTACCTATAGTGTGTTAGTGTCAGCACCCATAGGACCTACAGTGTGTTGTGAGCACACATAGGAGCTCTATTTTTTATACTATATACACTACCGACTACAATGGCTGGAAGACCGCCAAGGAGAGGCAGAGCGTGCCGAGGCAAGAACACAGGGCAGGCAGGCTCTGTTTCTAGAGACAACAGTGCTGGCCGTGGACGTGGTCATGCATCGTCATCAGCACGTGGCCATGGGACACGCTTGTCTTTGTTTTCGGCAGCTGGACATGTGGAGCCGCATCATGCCGAAGGCTTGGTAGAATGGATGACCAAGCCCTCCTCATCCTCCTCATCCTCTCTCACCCAGGCTCAGGGTACTGGCAGAGCAGCTGCCAACGCGTACTCAATGGCATCATCAGCCACCCCTTCCCTAGACCCACCATGTCCTCCTGAGGAGTCCCCCGAACTGTTTGAGTACAGTGTTGGGTACATGCTCCAGGAGGATGCCCAACGATTCGAAGGCTCGGATGATGATACCCAGCTTGAGGAAGTCAGTAGTGTGCGCGCAGAGAGAGGGGATGCTGAAGGACAGCAATCTGGCAGTACTGTTCCACCAGCTGCAGCTTACTGCCAGGTTTGCTCTAGTGGTGAAGAGGGAGGGGATGATGAGGTCACTGACTCCACGTGGGTGCCTGAAGGGAGAGAGGAGGAGGAGGAGGAGGAGGATGCGGCGTCACATGTCCAACGAGGCAGGATGACCCCTGGAGGCCAGCTAGAGGCCAGCACAGCAACTGTACCACACCGCAGAGCTCCGCCTGTGCAGGGCGCTGCCTCTGCACGTTATCACAAAAGTTCTTTGGTGTGGGCCTTTTTTGAGACGAGTGCATCAGATCGCACCACTGCTATTTGCAATATTTGTCTCAAGCGTATCTCGCCTGGCCAAAACATCAGCCGCTTGGGCACCACAAGCATGAGCAGACATATGTCGACCTGCCATGCAGCTCGTTGGCAAGCACACATAAAAGACCCACACCAAAGAACAAAGCGGACCTCTCCTTGCTCCTCATCAGCTGGGATCTCCATCCCCACTATATCTTCAGTCCTCTCTGAAAGCTGCTCTGAGAGGACTGAAGGTGTAGAATTAGGTGTGTCACAACCAAGTACTTGCAGTACACCGACGTCCGATTGTAGCAGGCAAATTTCCCTGCCCCAGCTGCTGGACCGTCGAAAGAAGTATACTCCCAGCCATCCACATGCCCAGCGGTTGAATGCTAGCTTGGCTAAATTGCTAGCACTTCAACTGCTGCCTTTTCAGTTGGTAGACTCGGCCCCCTTCCGTGAGTTTGTTCAATGTGTGGTTCCTCAGTGGCAGGTTCCCAAACGCCACTTTTTCTCACGGAAGGCGATTCCGTCTCTCTACCGGCATGTGGAAGGCAAGGTCCATGCCTCGCTGGACAGGGCGGTCAGCGGTAAGGTGCATATTACCGCTGACTCATGGTCCAGCAGGCATGGACAGGGACGTTATCTTTCTTTCACGGCCCATTGGGTCACTCTATTGGCAGCTGGGAGGGATGCAGGACAAGGTGCAGTAGTGTTGGAGGTTGTTCCGCCACCACGCCTCCAAAATGCTACTACTGGTTGTGACACACCTCTCTCCTCCACCCCCTCCTCTTCTTCTTCCTCCATGTCCTCTTCGAGTGCTCTGTCCTCGGAACCAGCGGTGCTCCGTAGGCGTACAAGGGGCTACGTGAGTACGCAGGCAAAAAGATGCCATGCCGTGCTTGCGCTGGTGTGTTTGGGGGGACAGGAGCCACACTGGGCCAGAGGTTCTGGCAGCTCTGCAGGGGCAGGCCGAGAGGTGGTTGACGCCACGCCAGCTTAAGCCAGGAATGGTCGTTTCTGACAATGGCACCAACCTCCTCTCCGCCCTGCGACAGGGGCAGCTCACCCATGTGCCCTGTATGGCTCACGTCCTCAACCTGGTGGTGCAGCGGTTCTTGGGCAGGTTCCCAGGCTTACAGGATGTCCTGAGGCAGGCCAGGAAAGTCTGTGTGCATTTCTGCCGATCTTATAATGCCAGTGCTCGGCTGACGGAGCTGCAAAAGGAGCTGAACCTGCCCAAGAACCGCCTAATATGTGACATGCCCACCAGGTGGAACTCAACGTTGGCCATGCTGCAGCGACTGCACACGCAGCAGAGGGCCATCAATGAGTACCTTTGCAACTACGGCACCAGGACAGGGTCAGGGGAGCCTGGCTTTTTTTCCCCACGCCAGTGGAGCATGATCAGGGATGCATGCACTGTCCTCTCACCATTTGAGGAGGCCACGAGGATGGTGAGCAGTGACAGTGCATGCATTAGTGACACTGTACCTCTTGTCCACCTGTTGGAGCATACGCTGCGTGGGATAATGGACAGGGCACTTGAGGCAGAACAGAGGCAGGAAGAGGAGGACTTCCTTGCCTCTCAAGGCCCCCTTTATCCAGACAGTGTTCCTTCTGTCCCACCCATCACACAGGAAGAGGATGAGGATGAGGAGGAGGAGGAGGAGGAGGATTGTGTGAGCATGGAGGTGGAGCCTGGCACTCAGCAGCAGCAGTCTTTTAGGGATGATGTACAGTCCCAACAAACCAGTGGACTTGTACGTGGCTGGGAGGAGGTGGCTGGCGATCATGTCATCCTCAGTGACCCAGAAGACTCCGGACCGAATGCCTCAGCTAACCTACGCTGCATGGCCTCCCTGATCCTGCAAAGCCTGCGGAAGGATCCTCGTGTTCTTCGGATCAAGGAGAGGGACCATTACTGGCTGGCCACTCTCCTTGATCCACGGTACAAGGGTAAGGTTGCGGACCTTATCTTGCCGTCGCAGAGGGAGCAGAGGATGAGACATCTCAGGGAGGCCTTGCAGAAAGGTCTGTGCAACGTGTTCCCAGAAACTGGGAGGTTACAAACTCCTGGTCCTGGACGACGAGTTGCTGAGGCTTCGGTCAGTAGCAGAAGGAGCGGTGGGGAAGGTGGACGTCTGACCGATGCGTTCAGACAATTTTTTAGTCCGCAGCCCCAAGGTATGATCGGTTCCAGCAACCATCGCCAGCGTCTGATATACATGGTGCAGGAATACCTAGGGGCAAGGTCAGACTTGGACACCTTTCCCACCGAAAATCCTCTGGCTTACTGGGTCCTGAGGATGGATCACTGGCCAGAGCTTGCACAGTATGCAATTGAGCTACTGGCCTGTCCTGCATCCAGCGTTCTTTCCGAACGCACATTCAGTGCTGCTGGAGGATTTGTCACCGATCATAGGGTGCGCCTGTCCACCGACTCGGTTGATCGACTGACCTTCATAAAAATGAATCAGTCTTGGATCACCACCAGCTACCAGACACCTGAAGCGGATATAACGGAATAATTTATAATGTCACATCCCTTCAAGACTGCCTATGTTGATGCTGAGTGACTGTCCTGTTATGTTCACTGACTATCCTCTTCCTCCTCCTCAATGATCCATGCCACCACACCAGTGCCTAAGGCACAATTTTTCAGCCCCTGTATAACAGGGGCGTGTAATTACAATTTTTTAAAAAGATGCTTCGCAACAGGTGTGACTGCTGTGCTCCAAGTACAGTATCTGTGAGGGGTTGCAGTGTTGTGGCACCAGCACCAGTGCCTAAGGCACAATTTTTCAGCCCCTGTTTAACAGGGGCGTGTAATTACAAATCTTGATCTAATAGTTCACAGCAGGGCCCATTCCTGCGCCCACCAAGAGTAACTATGAGGGCCTACAGTCTTGTGGCAACACCGTCCACCACCACCACCACCACCAAAGGCTCAATTTTTCTGCCCTGTTCAACAGGTGCATGCAATTACAAATCTTGATCTAATAACTCACAGCAGGGCCCATTCCTGCACCCACCAAGAGTAACTGTGAGGGCTTACAGTCTTGTGGCAACACCGTCCAACACCACCACCACCACCACCAAAGGCCCAATTTTTCTGCCCGGTTCAACAGGTGCATGCAAGTACAAATCTTGATCTATTAACTCACAGCAGGGCCCATTCCTGTGCCCACCAGTCTTGTGGCTACACCAACATCTAATAGGGCAAATTTCTGCAGAGTATATACGGCAGGCCCCTACTTTCAAACATCCAACTTACAAACGACTCCTACTTGCAAACGGCAAGAGAAAACAGGAAGTGAGAGGAAATCTACCCCTAGGAAGGGAAATTCTATCCTGTTAGATTTAATTTGGGAAAAAGGTATCTCCTCTCTACTGATGCTTTATCACCAATCCTTGTTTCAATTAAAACCCCACTTTTCCAAAAACATTTGTCATTGGGACGGAAAGTGAGGTGACATGTTCTGAACAGATGTGCAAAGACAGCAAATGGTACAGGGGTGATAACCCCTCCCTATGTTCTCCAAAAAGCTTAAAAATAGATTTTTTTGGGATGGAGCTACACTTCATAATGTACCTGTTCAGATTCTACTTAAGAACAAACCTACAGTCCGTGTCTTGTTTGCACCACCTATATACTGCTGTTCAGAGTATATAGGGTTGTAGGTATAGGGTTTTATTTTGGGTGCGGGGTCCCCCTTAATATCCATACAAGACCCAAAGGGGCTGGGGTAGGGGGGGTGATGGGGTAGCCATGCCATTTTTCTCAAGGATTTTCAGCCATATGGCGGTCAGGACAAGACATGACATTAAAGCCGCAAGTGGTTTTAAATGGCTTCTTTTTTTCCTTTACAAATGTCATTTTGTGCAAGGACAGTTCTAAACACGGGAAACACATGCCACTTCACAGGCATACTTTAGACACCCCCCAGGTACCATATTTAAAGGAAAATTTCACTTTTTTTTTTCACTTTATGCATCATTAAAATGACTGCTCCCGAAAAAACTTTAGTTTTTAAAATTTCTTTTTGCATTGATATATGTCCCCTGGGGCAGGACCCGGGTCCCCAAACCTGTTTTATGACATTAACATGCATATTGGCCGTTGTAATTAGCAATTTTGATTTCGAACGTTCGCGTCCATTATAACGAATAGGGTTCGAAAATTCACGCGAACTTTCGGTCCGTTCGAAGGTTCTGGTGCGAACCGAACCCGGGGGTGTTCGGCTCATCCGTAGTTACCAGTAGTTAAGAGTTCTGTCTATTTGAGAAGCAACGTCCCAAGAGAGACTTCTTTCACCATTGCTACATTTCTGCGTTCCAGATCTCCTCCTTCCAGCTTCCTTCAGAGATCCTTTCAGAGAGAGAGAGAGAGTTCCCCAGACCTCTTTTCAGAGCGAGCTTTCCCAGAGATAGAGTGAGAGCTTCCTGTTACCTCAGAGATCTCCCTACTGCTATATCAGCTGTTACTTTTATCTTACTCCCAAAAGTGGGTGTGTGTCTCATAACTACCTAACTGACGACGTCAAATGATGCTGTGTTTTGATGGTTGCCATAGCAATCAAATATCACATCATCTTGAAAAATTAAGTATTTTTACCACCAGAGGGCAGTAGCGTATTAGAAATAATTTCTAATATTATTTCCATTCAAGTCAAAGACAATTTACGACACTCTGTGATTTAAGATTTACAAAACACCATTAATTGTCAAAAACTGTCAAACACATGTCAAGTTCTTCAGTCATTCGGCGACTGGCTCAGATTAATGTCTTGGGAAAATCCACCCACATATTAGCTAATGGACAGTAACATTACTCAAGATTAAAGTCATTAGAATACAACTCTAAGCAAAACTGTTACTAATGCTTTCACACTTTTCACAGGATCATATACTTGTGACCCTTTTACCATAATCATATATATGTATTAAACGGGTTTATATATGGATTACTAATACAGATATATTGTTAAGATATTATAAAAGAAACATTTATTTAAGATATACAATACGATAGCTTATTTGTGGATGAGCCCTCTAGTTTCATTCATGCAGAGAACAATCCCTGTGAGTTCATATGAAACCAGAGCCCCTTACCATTCTCTTATCTTGTTTATTTTACCAAGTGTCTAAATCTTTGAATTACAACTTTAGAGATGGTACAGCCAGACTCCTTAGTGAGACACAAGAACAAGGCCTATTCATGCCTACAGTATTTTGCTTTAGTGTCCTTTGCACAGTGTGCACCTAAAGCTTACCTCAATACAATTGCTGGTGTTCTGATACAAATACAGGCAGGGAGCAGCACTATTTTTCTAGTTTCATTCATGCAGAGAACAATCCCTGTGAGTTCATGTGAAACCAGAGCCCCTTACCATTCTATTATCTTGTTTATTTTACTAAGTGTCTAATACTTTGAATTACAACTAGGGATGAGCCAAACACCCCCCTGTTCGGTTCGCACCAGAACCTGCGAACAGACAGAAAGTTTGCGCAAACTTTAGAACCTATTAAATACAATGGACTCGAACGTTCGAAATCAAAAGTGCTAATTATGAAGGCTAATATGCAAGTTATTGTCCTAAAAAGTGTTTGGGGACCCGGGTCCTGCCCCAGGGGACATGTATCAATGCAAAAAAAAGTTTTAAAAACAGCCGTTTTTTCGGGAGCATTAATAATGCTTAAACTGAAACAATAAAAGTGAAATATTTCTTTAAATTTCATACCTAGGGTGTGTGTATAGTATGCCTGTAAATTTGCGCTTGTTTCCCATGCTTAGAACTGTCCCTGCACAAAGTGTAATTTCTGAAGGAAAAAAAGTCATTTAAAACTCACTCGCGGCTATAATGAATTGTCGGCTCCCGGCAATACATAAAAAAGTCATTGGTAAAAACAAAAAAAATGCGTGGGGGTCCCCCCAAATTCAATTACTAGGCTCTTAAGGTCTGGTATGGATATTAAGCGGAACCCTGCCACAAATTAAAAAAAAAAATGTGTGGGGTTCCCCCCAAATATCTATTCCAGGCCCTTCAGGTCTGGTATGGATTTTAAGGGGAACTCCACCCCAAATTTAAAAAACAAATGGCGTGGAGTTCCCTCAAAAATCCATACCAGACCCTTTATCTGAGCACGCTACCTGGCAGGCCGCAGGAAAAGAGGGGGGACGAGAGAGCATCCCCCCCTCTTGAACCGTACCAGGCCACATGCCCTCAACATGGGGAGGATGTCCCCATGTTGATGGGGACAAGGACCTCATCCCCACAACCCTTGCCCGGTGGTTGTGGGGGTCTGCGGGCAGGGGGCTTATCGGAATCTGGAAGACCCCTTTAACAAAGGGGACCCACAGATCCCGCCCCCCTATGTGAATTGGTAATGGGGTACATTGTACCCCTACCATTTCACAAAGAAAGTGTAACAAATTGTAAAAAAAAAATACACAGACACTGTTGGGAAAGTCCTTTGTTATAAATAAAAAAATAAAAAATAAAAATAAAACATTCTAGCGATGAAATCCAGTGTCCCGCGGTGATCCGATGTCCAGCGCTGTCCACACAAAACGTCATTGGCTGAGCCTGAGCGGACCTGATGGAGAACTTCCCTTGCAGTGTTATAAATTAATAGACCCGCCCCTTCTAAAGTTCCCCATCAGGTCCGCTCAACCAATGACGTAGGTGTAAGGCTAAGCGGACCAGATGCAGAATGTGAGAAGGGGCGGGTCTATTCATTTATTACACTGCGGAGGAAGTTGGCCCATCAGGTCCGCCCCCTCGTATGTCAGACCCCGCCTACATCATTGGCTGAGCGGACCTGATGGGGAGAACTGCCTCCGCAGTGTAATAAATGAATAGACCCGCCCCTTCTCACGTTCCGCATCTGGTCCACTTAGCCTTACACCTACGTCATTGGCTGAGCGGACCTGATGGGGAACTTTAGAAGGGGCGGGTCTATCTATTTAATACACTGCGGAGGAAGTTCCCCATCAGGTCTGCTCAGGCTCAGCCAGTGACATTTCGTGTGGACAGCGCTGGACATCGGATCACCGCGGGACACTGGATTTCATCGCTGGAATTTTGTATTTATTTTTTTAATAAAGGACTTTCCCAACGGTGTCTGTGTATTTTTTTTACAATTTGTTACACTTTCTTTGTGAAATGGTAGGGGTACAATGTACCCCATTACCAATTCACATAGGGGGGCCGGGATCTGGGGGTCCCGTTTGTTAAAGGGGTCTTCCAGATTCCGATAAGCCCCCTGCCCGCAGACCCCCACAACCACCGGGCAAGGGTTGTGGGGATGAGGTCCTTGTCCCCATCAACATGGGGACATCCTCCCCATGTTGAGGCCATGTGGCCTGGTACGGTTCAGGAGGGGGGGCGCTCTCATCCCCCTTCTTTTCCTGCGGCCTGCCAGGTTGCGTGCTCGGATAAAGGGTCTGGTATGGATTTTTGGGGGAACTCCACGCCATTTTTTTTTTATTTGGAGTTGGAGTTCACCTTAAAATCCATACCAGACCTGAAGGGCCTGGTATGGATATTTGGGAGGAACCCCACGCATTTTTTTTTAATTTGCGGCAGGGTTCCCCTTAATATCCATACCAGACCTGAAGGGCCTGGTAATTGAATTTGGGGGGACCCCCACACATTTTTATTATTTTTATCAATGACTTTTCTATGTATTGCCGGGAGCCGACAATTCATTATAGCCGTGAGTGAGTTTTAAATGACTTTTTTTCCTTCAGAAATGACACTTTGTGCAGGGACAGTTCTAAGCACGGGAAACAAGTGCGACTTCACAGGCATACTATATACACACCCTAGGTACAAAATGTAAAGGAATATTTCACTTTTATTGTTTTATTAAAATCACTGCTCCCGAAAAAAAATGGTCGTTTTTAAAACTTTTTTTTGCATTGATACATGTCCCCTGGGGCAGGACCCGGGTCCCCAAACACTTTTTATGACAATAACTTGCATATAAGCCTTTAAAATTAGCACTTTAGATTTCTCCCATAGACTTTTTGAATTTGCCGCGAACACCCCAAATTGTTCGCTGTTCGGCGAACGGGCGAACAGGCAATGTTCGAGTTGAACATGAGTTCGACTCGAACTCGAAGCTCATCCCTAATTACAATCTTAGAGATGGTACAGCCAGACTCCTTAGTGAGACACAAGAACAAGGCCTATTCATGCCTATGAATCTAATTTAAACTTTTAAAGATAGTGAATTTGGGTTAACCTCTTAAAGAGAAAGTAGAAACCAAAAATGGCTTTAGTATTGTTTATAGCATATCATTAGTTATGAACTTAAACTTTAGAGACAAAATGGTCTCTCTCTCATTCATAATATACATGAATTGGAAAAATATGAAAAATACATAATATGCATAATATAAAGGCCTATATGTATATTCTTTTAACCCCAAATGCTCTGACAAATGCCCCCCATGTTTCCCGCTAATATTTTGGTGATCAACCATGAACATATTATGGAAATGGGTCTGAAGAAACATCAAAGTTGTTTAAAAGATATGGCCATATTATTATTTTTCTTTATACTTGAAGGACGTTCCTCTCTTCATCCATATGATAAAGAATGTTCTTGTATGACTTGGATCTTTGTTGATGAGTTCAAGTCTTTATAAAAACAAAATTAACTGTTGTAGAGGTGGTGTAACCCCCCCTTTTCAAATGTAATAAAAACAAGGCTGATAAACCAGCAATTGAAGAAACCCTTCATTGAATCCGCTCTTGTAGTGTTACAAGCTGTAAATGGGATTCAATATCCCATCTTTCAATGGATATTCTGGGATTCAAGCAAACAAGGGATTTCCGCAACAAATCTTTCTTTCCGGCAATACGAAAGGCAGCACTCTTAATGGTCTCCACTAGCGAAACATAGCAAGCTAGGGAAAGACAACAATCTTTGATTTAAAACACAAGGTGCGTTTTCACTTGGATCAGATTGAATCCTGGAAATGCATATGTCTATTTTACCATAGCTACAGGAATCTTTTTAGCAAACATATTTTTGAACTCCATGAAAACTTTTATTTTTCTTGAGTGTGATTTACTAAAATCCTTTCTATATACATCCTGTCTGCGAAACATTTTAATGCAGCAGGGTTCTTAAAATTATGGCCTATTTTTATATGGCTGGGTAATAAAAAAAAATTTATTAGTACCTGTCTGAATAATGACCTCATGTGGTACTAAAATTGCTTACTGCATATGGCAATAACTAAGATTACTTAAGGACTTCATGTTCATTTATGAAACGACATGGGTTTTATTTTAATCTGGACCACAGTGGTATTTCTCAGATCTACAGTCAGGTCCATAAATATTGGGACATCGACACAATTCTAATCTTTTTGGCTCTATACACCATCACAATGGATTTGAAATGAAACAAACAAAATGTGCTTTAACTGTAGACTTTCAGCTTTAATTTGAGGGTATTTATATCCAAATCAGGTGAACGGTGTAGGAATTACAACAGTTTGTATATGTGCCTCCCACTTTTTAAGGGACCAAAAGTAATGGGACAGATTAACAATCATCAATCAAACTTTCATTTTTTAATACTTGGTTGAAAACCCTTTGCATTCAATTACAGCATGAAGTCTGGAACGCATAGACATCAGATGCTGGGTTTCATCCCTGGTGATGCTCTGCCAGGCCTCTACTGCAACTGTCTTCAGTTCCTGCTTGTTCTTGGGGCAGTTTACCTTCAGTTTTGTTTTCAGCAAGTGAAATACATGCTCAATCGGATTCAGGTCAGGTGATTGACTTGGCCATTGCATAACATTCCACTTTCTTCCTTTAAAAAACTCTTTGGTTGCTTTCGCAGTATGCTTCGGGTCATTGACCATCTGCACTGGGAAGCGCCGTCCAATGAGTTCTGAAGCATTTGGCTGAATATGAGCAGATAATATTGCCTGAAACACTTCAGAATTCATCCTGCTGCTTTTGTCAGCAGTTACATCATCAATAAATACAAGAAAACCAGTTCCAATGGCAGCCATACATGCCCACGCCATGACACTACCACCACCATGCTTCACTGATGAGGTGGTATGCTTTGGATCATGAGCAGTTCCTTTCCTTCTCCATACTCTTCTCTTCCCATCACTCTGGTACAAGTTGATCTTGGTCTTATCTGTCCATAGGATGTTGTTCCAGAACTGTGTAGGCTTTTTTAGATGTTGTTTGGTAAACTCTAATCTGGCCTTCCTGTTTTTGAGGCTCACCAATGGTTTACATCTTGTGGTGAACCCTCTGTATTCACTCTGGTGAAGTCTTCTCTTGATTGTTGACTTTGACACACATACACCTACCTCCTGGAGAGTGTTCTTCATCTGGCCAACTGTTGTGAAGGGTGTTTTTTTCACCAGGGAAAGAATTCTTTGGTCATCCACCACTTGTTTTCCGTGGTCTTCCGGGTCTTTTGGTGTTGCTGAGCTCACCGGTGCATTCTTTCTTTTTAAGGATGTTCCAAACAGTTGATTTGGCCACACCTAATGTTTTTGCTATCTCTCTGATGGGTTTGTTTGGTTTTTCAGCCTAATGATGGCTTGCTTCACTGTTAGTGACAGCTCTTTTGATCTCATATTGAGAGTTGACAGCAACAGATTCCAAATGCAAATAGCACACTTGAAATGAACTCTGGACCTTTTATCTGCTCCTTGTAAATGGTATAATGAGGGAATAACACACACCAGGCCATGGAACAGTTGAGCAGCCAATTGTCCCATTACTTTTGGTCCCTTAAAAAGTGGGAGGCACATATACAAACTGTTGTAATTACTACACCGTTCACCTGATTTGGATGTAAATACCCTCAAATTAAAGCTGAAAGTCTGCAGTTAAAGTGCACTGCCCCAAGAACAAGCAGGAACTGAATACAGTTGCATTAGAGGCCTGGCAGAGCACCACCAGGGATGAAACCCAGCGTCTGGTGATGTCTATGCGTTCCAGACTTCATGTTGTAATTGACTGCAAAGGGTTTTCAACCAAGTATTAAAAAATGAAAGTTTGATTGATGATTGTTAATCTGTCCCATTACTTTTGGTCCCTTAAAAAGTGGGAGGCACATATACAAACTGTTGTAATTCCTACACCGTTCACCTGATTTGGATATAAATACCCTCAAATTAAAGCTGAAAGTCTACAGTTAAAGCACATTTGTTTGTTTCATTTCAAATCCATTGTGGTGGTGTATAGAGCCAAAAAGATTAGAATTGTGTCAATGTCCCAATATTTATGGACCTGACTGTATGTGTATAACAAAGCGATGTAATTTATCGTTGCCAATGTACACATGATATTATGGGTCATTGATTATCAGGAATAAATGATTGACTGATTATTAATTTTCCTGATGGGTTTTAATACCTAAATATTTATTTTAGGATTGGTCAAATATTTTAATAACTTTCTACTAATGTGATTATATTCCTGGCATAAATATGAACCTTATTTACATTCCCCAGGTCACTAACCTGTTAGGGAAAAGAAAAACGCCTCACCATACAATCCCAGTAGGAATTGCGTATAATTACTAAGCTCAATGGAGTCAGTTATATATTGTATGGATGTGGACATTGAGAATATCACCTTCCAAGCGAATCTCTCAACTATTTTCCAGGGGACATACATATGGTATGATCCTCCTGTCTGACCCTTCTTTTAGGGGAAATTGGGGATACCTGTACGAAGGTGCCACCTAGAATTTAATTATTCCTGAGATGGATCTCGACTATGCTCACTGATTGTGAGAGAACTGAGAAGGTTCATATGTATGGCCTAGTCACTTGAGACCATATAACATTTTAAATAAAATCACAATAGGATTTAAACTTTTAAGGAGATTGATGTCAATAATTAATCGATCATGGGGCATATTAACTATAAATGTAATGTAAATTACTTCATTCCCTTTAAGTTGAAGTTCAACTGGGCTTTTTTATTTTTATTTGATTTCAGGGCAGTGCCTAAAATATTTACAAAGTCAGCTTTAAAAAATGTTTTAGCTGATGTGTTTTTCAGAAAATAAATTCTTGGATTTATTATAAATGTTTCTGAAACAAAATAATTGCTTGGATTTATTTGAAATATTTCTTCTTATGGTATTCTGTTATTATAAAATACCTGTAAGGAAAACAATATATAAAACAAGAAAAATAATTGGAATGACAGGTAACAGTTTTGGTTTCACTTTGTCAGCTGTGTGTGTTTGTATAAGCAAGGAGCACATTGCCCCCACCTTTTTACACAAGCAGACATGCATTCCTGAAACCTGTCAGCTCTAAACAAGGTTTTGGCTGCAAAGATAAAATCATTCTACTCTTTCCAACTCCCCCCCCCCCCTTTTTGTAAGGGAGCTGCTAAAACTAATTTTAGGGGAAAGAAAAAAAAAATGCTTTTATACATGCTTCTCTGCTCATGTTTCTTTCTTTCGGTCAATTGTAGACATTTAAATATATGAACACCTCAGCTAGATTTCACTTTTTAGTTTTTAAAACTGGGTGTAACTTTTGATTTGGGGGATTGGAATTTTTAACAATTCCAGCCTAATTATATTTGAAGCCTCAATTTGTCCCTGCTCGTTTTAAGCTATTATTTGAGCAGGCTATTTAAATTTATTCTTGAAGCTTCTTTACTGTTCTGTAGAACAGCAAAAAGGATGGTGCTCTATTAGCCAATTCAATCCATTTTTGGGATAGTAATCCCAGGCCATAATAACTTTAATTTTATTTGGTAAAGCCTGATCAAACAGTTGGAAAAATCCATGGCTTTCAAAATCTGGGTTTTTCTTAGCCAAGTAATGGGCTTTCTTGAAAACTTTAAAATATTCTCTGGTACTTTGATTGGGCTTAAATTTCAAAGTACACATGGTCCTTCTGCAGAGACCAAGTTCTGTCTTCATTTTCCATACTTCTCTGACAGAAGACATCACCTGATATTTTGCAAACTCTCTGTGATGCAGACCAATTTCATTCTCTGCAGCAGCAGGAATGGCTGCACTAAAAATAACTTTAGTATTTGTTATTTTTCAATATTGCAACTAACAATGGCAATAGCAAAACAAAAAAAATATATTATTTTTAAAAATTTATATATATATATTCTTTAAATGACAATAAAATATATATAACTTTGCACAAATATATCACTTGTTTCAAACTTAATGAATCTCGCGCGGTGCCTCCAAATATGTCAGAATGTTTATACTGAAATATTAAAATAGTATTGTATTTATGGAAATATGCAAAACCTATAAATTGGGAGATTTCCATCCTCATACAATATCAAACAAGAAATTCTAAGTTCTTTATCCGTGCTAGTTTGAAGACAAGTAACACAAAAAATATTTAAAATTATATATATATTTATTAACCAAAGATACAGTGCAACAATTAAAATCAGGTATATATTGTGATAAAACAAATGAAGGATATTCTTCTACAATCAGAGATAAATGATGGTTAAGGTTCAGATAATATTTACATTTCTATGCAAGCTCTATTTTTCAAGATACTATTCACAGTTCAATTGTTGAGTAATAACTGGGTATATTAAAGACTTGGGTTTCGTGAATAGCCTTTCCGTTACTTCACGGCTTTAGGTAACTACTCTTTTGTTTACTTTAACACTATGTTATCTTTCTCAAGACAAACAGATCTCCTCTTACCCTCTTAAAATGCATAAACAAAATTGTTATATTATGCATACAGCTTGACAATACAATCAAGGCTTATTTTAAATTTATAGAGAATCAATTTTACACATACTTCACACCAAAACCATTGTACAACTGTTGGCATTTAGTTTTTAAAGACAAACAAAAATTGTGTATGTCTCATTAATATTTGGAATATAATTATTTCATGATGCAGTTAAAAATAATATAACTCCAACACTTGCTCTGCCTTATATATTTAAATGGTTTTAGTAATGGACATGTAAAAACAATTCCATTACCAAAGGGTATAACTGAAAGATTTATACGTTACCAGCAGTTAAGAGTTCTGTCTATTTGAGAAGCAAAGTCCCAAGAGGGACTTCTTTCACCATTGCTACATTTCTGTGTTCCAGATCTCCTCCTTCCAGCTTCCTTCAGAGATCCTTTCAGAGAGAGAGTTCCCCAGACCTCTTTTCAGAGCGAGCTTTCCCAGAGATAGAGTGAGAGCTTCCTGTTACCTCAGAGATCTCCCTACTGCTATATCAGCTGCTACTTTTATCTTACTCCCAAAAGTGGGTGTGTGTCTCATTACTACCTAACTGACGACGTCAAATGATGCTGTGTTTTGATGGTTTCCATAGCAATCAAATATCACATCATCTTGAACAATTAAGTATTTTTACCACCAGAGGGCAGTAGCATAATAGAAATAATTTCTAATATTATTTCCATTAGAGTCAAAGACAATTTACGACACCCTGTGATTTAAGATTCACAAAACACCATTAATTGTCAAAAACTGTCAAACACATGTCAAGTTCTTCAGTCATACCGGCGACTGGCTCAGATTAATGTCTTGTGAAAAACCACCCACATATTAGCTAATGGACAGTAACATTACTCAAGATTAAAGTCATTAGAATACAACGCTAAGCAAAACTGTTACTAATGCTTTCACACTTTTCACAGGATCATATACTTGTGACCCTTTTACCATAATCATATATATGTATTAAACGGGTTTATATATTGTGAGGGGGTTAGCTCGGCAGCGGGTGTGTGTGACCCCCGAGATGGGCTCCCCACACAAAAACAGGCCCAGCAAACGGAGGTTGTGGTTTTCAAAATCAAAAAGGTGCGGTTTATTTTCTATTTACAGTGACAAAACACAGCAAAGCAAAAGAAACATAAACAAAATAAATCCTGGTCAACTTGACCTCTGACTAAACATACAGGTTTCCTAACTAACAACTGGGATCAGCCTAGTGCTGTCCTAGTCCCTAAGTCCCTGGTTTTAAATGTCCAAGCAAATAGCCACACAGGCTTTGTCTCACCGCACAGGGCTTCACTCTCCCTAGACAGTCCACACAGGTCTGGGTCCAGGCATGAGCCAACACCTAATGAATCTGGGAGTTCTTATAGAGGCCTAAATGAGCTGACAAGCTTCAGCTGGTCTCATCAACTCCCTGTCTGCACGACGCCCCACACTCTCCCTAGAGGTATGAGTCATCCATGAGCCCACTAGCCTCAGCTGGGCTTATACAACTCTCCACCTAGTTGTATAAGTCGGCGTAAAGCCTGAATCTGGGCGAAATATATCTACCCCCCTGGATGCAACCAGGTGACTTTACCTTCCTGCTGTCACATACCCCCCCCCTCTTGTTTTAACCTCGGGGTTGGAACACCAGCAATCAGGCATTCATGTACTCGAGACAAAGCATCCACATTCCCCATTTGAACGCCAGGGCGATGCTTTACTGTGAAGTTGAATTCCTGGAGGGCCAGGAACCACCTATTCACTCTTCTATTTGTTTCCTTGTTTTGAGCCATCCACTTTAACGGAGCGTGATCCGTAACCATGTCAAAGTGCCTACCTAGCAGGTAGTACCGAAGGGAATCTAGAGCCCACTTCACCGCTAAACACTCCTTTTCAACGGTGGCGTAATTTACCTCATGGGACTTCAACTTCCTGCTGAGGTAAATGACTGGGTGCTCTTCCCCGTTCCAGACCTGGGACAATACTGCTCCTAACCCCACATCTGACGCATCACTTTGTACGACAAAGTCTTTAGAGAAGTCGGGTGAGTACAACACTGGCTGGCTACATAAGGCTTGTTTCAAGAATTGGAATGCTGCCTCAGCCTCGGGGGTCCATTTAATCATGACCGACCCTTTCCCCTTCGTCAGGTTGGTTAGGGGCACAGCCTTAGAAGCAAAGTGGGGAATGAATCGCCGATAATACCCAGCGATTCCCAGAAAGGCTCGTACCTGCTTCTTGCTGTTGGGACGTGGCCAACTCTGGATGGCCTCGACTTTGTTGAGTTGGGGTTTTATTACTCCCCTCCCAATGGTGTACCCAAGATATTTGGCCTCCTCCTGCCCAATGGTACACTTCTTGGGGTTAGCCGTAAACCCCGCTTCCCGAACAGAGTCCAGGACTGCTTGCACTTTTGGCAGATGTGAGGCCCAATCTGTGCTATGGACAATTACGTCATCCAGGTAAGCCGCAGCATACTTCCGATGGGGCCTCAGCATCTGGTCCATTTTCCGCTGGAATGTGGCCGGCGCATTCTGTAACCCGAACGGCATTCTTTTATATTGGAACGCCCCGTCTGGGGTTACAAATGCGGTTTTCTCTTTGGCCGACTTGGCCAGGGGGATTTGCCAATACCCTTTTGTGAGGTCAAGAGTCGTCATGTATCGGGCTGTTCCCAGCCGGTCGATCAACTCATCTATACGTGGCATGGGGTAGGTGTCAAATTTTGTAACTTTGTTCAACTGACGAAAATCGTTACAAAATCGCCAGCTCCCATCCGGTTTAGGCACCAACACAATGGGACTAGACCAATCACTTTGGGACTCCTCTATCACCCCTAAGTTCAGCATTTTCTGTACTTCCTCCCGTATTGCCTCCCGTCGGGCCTCCGGTATCCGATAGGGTTTTAACTTCACCCTTTCACCGGGCGGGGTAATGATGTCATGCTCTACCCCAGATGTTTGTCCCGGCAGCTCAGAGAATACCTCCTTGTTGCGAAGCACAAACTCTTTAACCTCCTGTTGTTGGGGTTGTGACAAGGTGGCTGCTATTCCAACCTCAGGAATCACGCAACCAGTTTGAGCTGGTGACCAAGTGTCTGCGACTAGGGACTCTCTATCCCTCCAGGCTTTCAACAGATTAACGTGATAGATCTGTTCGGGCTTTCGCCTTCCTGGTTGTCTGACCTTGTAATTCACTTCGCTCACTTTTTCCATTATCTCGTAGGGGCCTTGCCATTTGGCAAGGAATTTACTTTCAACCGTAGGGACAAGTACCAGTATCCTATCCCCCGGGGAAAAGGTACGGGTCTTGGCTCCACGGTTGTACACTCTCTGCTGTGCTAACTGCGCTTGGGCCAAATGTTCCTTCACGATGGGCATTACCTGTGCAATTCGGTCTTGCATCAGGGCGACATGCTCAATCACACTCCTGTGGGGAGAACTCTCACTTTCCCAAGTTTCCTTGGCAATATCCAACAGCCCACTTGGGTGTCTCCCATACAGTAACTCAAAGGGGGAGAATCCCGTAGAGGATTGGGGCACCTCCCTAATAGCAAACATCAGATAAGGAAGTAGACAGTCCCAATCCTTTCCATCTCTATCCACCACTTTCTTCAACATTTGTTTTAGGGTTTTGTTGAATCTTTCAACCAGCCCATCGGTTTGGGGGTGATACACAGATGTACGTAATTGCGTCACTTTGAACAATTTACACAGCTCCTTCATAACCCGGGACATAAAGGGTGTACCTTGGTCCGTAAGCAGTTCTTTACAAATACCCACCCGGCTAAACACAAGAGATAGCTCTTTGGCTATGGTTTTGGCCGAGGTATTTCGGAGAGGGATCGCTTCTGGATAACGGGTGGCATAGTCCATTATAACTAATATGTACTGGTGCCCCCTAGCGGACTTGATTATAGGACCTACCAAATCCATGGCGATCCTCTCAAACGGGACCTCAATGATGGGTAGAGGGACCAGCGGGCTACGGAAATGTGGCATCGGGGCCGACCTCTGACACACAGGGCAGGAGGAACAATAATTTTCTATGTCCTTCATCACCCCCGGCCAATAGAATCTCTGTAATACCCTCTCTCGGGTTTTCTCTGTCCCCAGATGACCTCCAAGAATGTGCCCATGGGCCAACTCCAACACCAACTTCCTGTAAGGTTTGGGCACCACAAGCTGCTCAACGGTTTCTTCTGCCCTTTTTGCCACCCGATACAGTAGGTCCTTCTCTACGCTGAAGTATGGGTAAGTGCAGGTATTATCTGGGTTCACTAACTCGCCATCTATTTTCACTACGTTTTCCCGTGCCTTTATTAGGGCGGGGTCTTTCAACTGTTCTGTGGCAAAGTTTTCCCTGTGAACCTCAAGATCAGAAAACTCCACAGACGGTAGGTTTTCGTCTGAGGAGGTGGGCTCCTCTCCAGTTTCTTGAGTCTCCCCTGCCAATACTGATAAGGGAAATTCCGGAGAGTCCTCACCACTCTCAGGGGAGTTCTGGCTATCACATTCCTGGTACATAGGGGCACCAGTGGGGGGCTCAGGATCATCCCACAGTTCCCAGAACTTCGGAAAATCCCTTCCCACAATGGCGTCATGCGGTAACTGAGATACTAAGCCCACTGGATGAGAGAGGGTACCTTTGGGGGTCTCGAAACACACTGTAGTCACTGGATACTCTCGGGTGTCCCCATGCACACAAATAACAGCTACCTTGCTATTCCCAGAGACCTCTGTTTTAACTAACTCAGCCTTTATCAGGGTCACAAGGCTACCTGAATCCAGCAATACCACAACATTTCTACCATTAACACACATTTTGCATAAATGTTTCTCAGTTCCTCGAATGGCAGTGCATGCGACTGTCGCACACAGCGACTGACGTCTGCCCGTCAGAAAGTCACACTGCATGGGTTCCTCCACAACCGGGCAATTGGCTGCAATATGTCCCGCTTGCCGGCAGCGGTAGCAAACGATCCTTCTTGCGGCCTCTTGAGCCGCTGATTTCCCAGGCTGTTCTCGCCAAACTTGGGGTAGAGCTCCCACCCTCTCACTCTCTCCACCCTCACCCCTTGGAATCCTCTTATCCGCCCCTGGGGATGGTCTGGTCTTAGGGTGGAAAGTCCGAGTGTCTCTGGAAGAGGCCGTCAGGTTCTCTGTAGCCAAGTATTTCTCCACACGATCCACAAGACCATCGGCCGTCTCTGGGTCTCCATGGCTTACCCACTTTTGGATGGCAGTAGGAAGAGCTCTCAAAAACCGATCCATTACAACACGTTCCACAATCTTTGGTGCGGACAAAGTCTCTGGCTGTAGCCACTTTCTGCTCAGGTGAATGAGATCATACATTTGAGACCTGGGGGGTTTTCCAAGCTGGAAAGTCCAGTTATGCACACGCTGAGCCCGGACAGCCTGGGTGACACCCAGCCTTGCCAATATTTCAGCTTTTAGCATCACATAGTCTTTTGCTTGGTTAGGCTCTAGGTCATAGTAAGCTTTCTGCGATTCACCAGTTAACAGAGGAGCCACCAGTCCAGCCCACTGCTCCTCAGGCCACTTTTCTCTTTCAGCGGTCCTTTCAAATGTGGTCAAAAATACCTCTGGATCATCCTCTCCAGTCATTTTTGTCAATAAACGACTCACCCCAAAGGACGCGGTATTAGTGGGACGGCTTTCCTCACTGGTCTGCGGACGTTGCTGCATTACTGCTTCCATCTGTTGTTGTAGTCTCTGCTCTTGCTTCTGCAACAGGTCTATGAAGCGGGCCTCAGATTGCTGCTGGGCTTGTTGCTGAGCCTCCAGACTCTGTTGCAATGTTGCGTTTGTATGCTGCTGGGCTGCAAGGCTCTGTTGATGAGCTTGCTGCTGGGCTGCGAAGTTCTGTTGTTGAGCTGCAAGGCTCTGTTGATGAGCTGCAAGGCTCTTTTGCAAACCTGCATTTGTCTGCTGTTGATTGGCATTTGCTAGAGCCAGCTGCTTCAGTATCTCCTCCATGCTGGCTTAAAAAAAAACTGCCACTGGTTCTCCACCAACTGTGAGGGGGTTAGCTCGGCAGCGGGTGTGTGTGACCCCCGAGATGGGCTCCCCACACAAAAACAGGCCCAGCAAACGGAGGTTGTGGTTTTCAAAATCAAAAAGGTGCGGTTTATTTTCTATTTACAGTGACAAAACACAGCAAAGCAAAAGAAACATAAACAAAATAAATCCTGGTCAACTTGACCTCTGACTAAACATACAGGTTTCCTAACTAACAACTGGGATCAGCCTAGTGCTGTCCTAGTCCCTAAGTCCCTGGTTTTAAATGTCCAAGCAAATAGCCACACAGGCTTTGTCTCACTGCACAGGGGTTCACTCTCCCTAGACAGTCCACACAGGTCTGGGTCCAGGCATGAGCCAACACCTAATGAATCTGGGAGTTCTTATAGAGGCCTAAATGAGCTGACAAGCTTCAGCTGGTCTCATCAACTCCCTGTCTGCACGACGCCCCACACTCTCCCTAGAGGTATGAGTCATCCATGAGCCCACTAGCCTGTGCAAGTTCTTTGGTGTGGGCCTTTTTTGAGTCGAGTGCATCAGATCGCACAGCTGCTGTTTGCAACATATGTCTCAAGCGTATATCGCGTGGCCAAAACATCACCCGCTTGGGCACCACATGCTTGACCAGACATATGTTGACCTGCCATGCAGCTCGTTGGCAAGCCTACCTTAAAGACCCACACCAAAGAACAAAGCGAACCTCTCCATGCACCGCATCAGCTGGGATCTCCAACCCCACTATACCTTCAGTCCTCTCTGAAACCTACACTGAGAGGAATGAAGGTGTAGAATTAGGTGTGTCACAGCCAAGTACTTGCGGGCACTCTGCTAGCAGTACACCGACGTTCGATTCTAGCAGGCAAATTTCCCTGCCCCAGCTGCTGGACCGTCGAAAGAAGTTCACTCCCAGCCATCCACATGCCCAGCGGTTGAATGCTAGCTTGGCTAAATTGCTAGCGCTTCAACTGCTGCCTTTTCAGTTGGTAGACTCGGCCCCCTTCCGTGAGTTTGTGCAATGTGCGGTTCCTCAGTGGCAGGTTCCCAAACGCCACTTTTTCTCACGGAAGGCGATTCCGGCTCTCTACCGGCATGTGGAAGGCAATGTCTTGGCCTCGCTGGACAGGGCGGTCAGCGGTAAGGTGCATATTACCGCTGACTTATGGTCCAGCAGGCATGGACAGGGAAGTTACCTTTCTTTCACGGCCCATTGGGTCACTCTTTTGGCAGCTGGGAAGGATGCAGGACAAGGTGCAGTAGTGTTGGAGGTTGTTCCACCGCCACGCCTCCAAAATGCTACTACTGGTTGTGACACACCTATGTCCTCCACCCCCTCCTCTTCTTCTTCCTCCATGGCCTCTTCCTGTGCTTTGTCCTTGGAACCAGCGGTGCTCCGTAGGCGTTCAAGGGGCTACGCAAGTACGCAGGCAAAAAGATGCCATGCCGTGCTTGCCCTGGTGTGTTTGGGGGACAGGAGCCACACTGGGGCAGAGGTTCTGTCTGCTCTGCAGGGGCAGGCCGAGAGGTGGTTGACGCCACGCCAGCTTAAGCCAGGAATGGTAGTTTGCGACAATGGCACCAACCTCCTCTGCGCTCTCCGACAGGGACAACTGACCCATGTGCCCTGTGTGGCTCACGTCCTTAACCTGGTGGTGCAGCGGTTCTTGGGCAGGTACCCGGGCTTACAGGATGTCCTGAGGCAGGCCAGGAAAGTCTGTGTGCATTTCCGCAGATCTTATAATGCCAGTGCTCGCCTGGCTGAGCTGCAAAAGGAGTTGAACCTGCCCAAGAACCGCCTTATATGTGACATGCCCACCAGGTGGAACTCAACGTTGGCCATGCTGCAGCGGCTGCACACGCAGCAGAGGGCCATCAATGAGTACCTGTGCGACTACGGCACCAGGACAGGGTCAGGGGAGCTCGGGTTTTTTTCACCACGCCAGTGGGGCATGATCAGGGATGCATGCACTGTTCTGGCACCATTTGAAGAGGCCACGAGGATGGTGAGCAGTGACAGTGCATGCATCAGTGACACTGTACCTCTTGTCCACCTGTTGGAACATACGCTGCATGGAATAATGGACACGGCACTTGAGGCAGAACAGAGGCAGGAAGAGGAGGACTTCCTTTCCTCTCAAGGCCCCCTTTACCCAGACAGTGTTCCTTCTGTCCCACCCATCGCACAGGAAGAAGAGGAGGAGGAGGAGGAGGAGGAGAATTGTGTCAGCATGGAGGTGGAGCCTGGCACTCAGCATCATCAGCAGCAGTCTTTTAGGGATGATTTACAGTCCCAAGAAACCAGTGGACTTGTACGTGGCTGGGAGGAGGTGGCTGCGGATCATGTCGTCCTTAGTGACCCAGAGGACTCCGGACCGAATGCCTCAGCTAACCTACGCTGCATGGCCTCCCTGATCCTGCAAAGTCTGCGGAAGGATCCTTGTATTCTTCGGATCAAGGAGAGGGACCATTACTGGCTGGCCACTCTCCTTGATCCACGGTACAAGGGTAAGGTTGCGGACCTTATCTTACCGTCGCAGAGGGAGCAGAGGATGAGACAACTCCGGGAGGCCTTGCAGAAAGGTCTGTGCAACGCGTTCCCAGAGACTGGGAGGTTACAAACTCCTGGTCCTGGACAACGAGTTGCTGAGGCTTCGGTCAGTCAAAGAAGGAGCGGTGGGGAAGGTGGCCGTCTGACCCATGCGTTCAGACAATTCTTTAGTCCGCAGCCCCAAGGTATGATCGGTTCCAGCAACCATCGCCAGCGTCTGATATACATGGTGCAGGAATACCTAGGGGCAAGGTCAGACTTGGACACCTTCCCCACCGAAAATCCTCTGGCTTACTGGGTCTTAAGGATGGATCACTGGCCAGAGCTTGCACAGTATGCAATTGAGCTACTGGCCTGTCCTGCATCCAGCGTTCTTTCAGAACGCACATTCAGTGCTGCTGGAGGATTTGTCACGGATCACAGGGTGCGCCTGTCCACCGACTCTGTTGATCGACTGACCTTCATAAAGATGAACCAGTCTTGGATCACCACCAGCTACCAAACACCTGAAGCTGATATAACAGACTAATTTATTTTCAAATGTCACATCCCTTCAAGACTGATGCTGATGCTGAGAGACTGTCCTGTTATGTTGACTGACTATCCTCCTCCTCCTCAATGATCCGATTGATGATGATAGCTTGGAAGAACATTTTTGTTTCTGGGTGCCGCCACCAGTGGCTAAGGCCCAATTTTTCAGCCCCTGTTTAACAGGGGCATGTAATTACAATTTTTTATGCAATGCTTTGCAGCATGGCTCATTCCTGCACTCCAACTAGAGTATCTGGGAGAGGTTGCAGTGTCGTGGCACCAGCACCAGTGGCTAAGGCCCAATTTTTCAACCCCTGTTTAACAGGGGCGTGTAATTACAATTTTTGATGCAATACTTTGCAACAGGGCTCATTGCTGTGCTCCAAGTACAGTATCTGTGAGGGGTTGCAGTGTTGTGGCACCAGTGCCTAAGGCCCAATTTTTCTGCCCCTGTTTAACAGGGGCATGTAATTACAATTCTTGATCTAATAATTCACAGCAGGGCCCATTCCTGCGCCCACCAAGAGTAACTGTGAGGCCTTACAGTGTTGTGTCAACACCACCACCACCACCACCAAAGGCCCAATTTTTCAGCCCCTGTTCAACAGGGGCATGCAATTACAATTCTTGATCTAATAATTCACAGCAGGGCCCATTCCTGCGCCCACCAAGAGTAACTGTGAGGCCTTACAGTGTTGTGTCAACACCACCACCACCAAAGGCCCAATTTTTCAGCCCCTGTTCAACTGGGGCATGCAATTACAATTCTTGATCTAATAATTCACAGCAGGGCCCATTCCTGCGCCCACCAAGAATAACTGTGAGGCCTTACAGTGTTGTGTCAACACCACCACCACCACCAAAGGCCCAAAGGCAAACGGAAGGATACAACAGGAAGTGAGAGGAAATCTACCCCTAGGAAGGCAAATTCTCTCCTGTAAGAGTTAATATGGGAAAAAAAGTGTCTCCTCTCCACTGATGCTTTATCACCAATTCTTGTTTCAATAAAAACCCCAAATTTAAAAAAAACATTTGTCATTAGGACGGAAAGTGAGGTGAACTGTTCTGAACAGGTGCACACTGCCGAGACAGCAAAACAAATGTTACAGGGGTGATAACCCTTCCCTATGTTTTCCAAAAAGCTTAAAAATAGATTTCTTGGTTGGAGCTACACTTAAGCAATGTACCTGTTCAAAATTACAAACAGATTCTACATAAGAACAAACCTACAGTCCCTGTCTTGTATGCACCGCCTGTATACGGCTGTTCAGAGTATATAGCGCCTTTTTTATTTTGTGTGCTGGGTTCCCCTTAATATCCATACAAGACCCAAAGGGGCTGGTAAGGGGCTGGTTAATGGGCTGGGGTAGGGGGGGGTGATGGGGGGTAGCTATGCCATTTTTCTTAAAGATTTTCATCCATATTACCGGGACCAGACATTACATTAAATCCGCAAGCAGTTTTAAATGGCTTTTTTTCCTTTAGAATTTTAATTTTGTGCAGGGACAGTTCTAAACACGGGAAACACGTGGCACTTCACAGGCATACTTTAGACACCCCCCAGGTACGATATTTAAAGGAATATTTGACTTTTTTTTTTCACTTTATGCATCATTAAAATGACTGCTCCCGAAAAACGGCCGTTTTAAAAACTTTTTTCGAATTGATACATGTCCACTGGTGCAGAACCCGGGTTCCCAAACCCTTTTTAGGACAATAACATGCATAATAGTCGTTATAATTAGCACTTTAGATTTCGAACGTTCGCATCCATTGTATTTAATAGGGTTCGAAAGTTTGTGCGAACTTTCGGTCCGTTCGCGGGTTCTGGTGCGAACCGAACACGGGGGTGTTCGGCTCATCACTATTTGTGAGTATAAATTGTATTCAGCAGCATTCCCACTATTGTTATTCTTTTTTTTTATTAGTGGGAATGCTCTCCAAGCATTCCCAGTATTGTTATTCGTTTTTTTATTTATTTTTAGTGGGAATGCATTCCCAGTACTGTTATTCATTTTTTTATTATTCTTAATTTTAATTTTATTTTTATTCCGTACATTTTTTGGCTCTGCGTAACTTCTGCATACTTTCAGCTATTCAAACCATTCAACTTTTAAAATGTTCAGCTCTTTCAGCTAATGATGGGACTTCTTAAAATTTTTTGTACTATTTATACTTTTTAAATTATTAAGCTTTTTAACACTTTTTTTAACATTAAAGTCAATAAGAGCATGCCTCAAATCCTTAAAATCTTCATCCGCTCCCAAAAGTTTCAGCTCCTTCATACTTTCACCTACATATGCCAAACAAACTTTAAAATGTTCACAAAATATTCAGCTATCCGGCTTTTTTTTTTCAGTTTGATATATTTTACAGTTTTTGTGAAAAAGCTGTTTAAGTTTAGTGATCATTTCAGGAAATGTTATCGATTTTAACAGAGTGTCTATGGGGTTGCTTAGAGTGGATGATGTCATTGCTACAGCACAGAGCTTTAAAAAAATGATCTTAGTTCCTTCTCTATAAATTGCTCTCACGCCCACAAGATCTACTTGTCATGCACAATTTATACATCAAAACGTAGGTATTATTGTCTAGTTTCAGGCAATGTGCTCAGTTTTGTGATACGCCTTTTACTTTTGGCTGGTTGAGCTTCCAAATTACAAGAGTTCTACACTTTCTTCCATTGACTGTCCTGTATAAAATTCTTCACATTTCCCAATGAAACGCATAGAAATCGCTGACATGCCCACATTTTTTAGTTTATCAACATAAATTTTATACCGATACGTTCACAAAGGCCGTGTATCTCTAAAGATGAAGTCGCTGTTTCGATAGCATGTACTGTTGTGGATTTACTAAGGCTTGTTTGAAGGTTTCTCTCACACATTTTCTCACTCATTAGGTGTGGGGATTAATGATCAAAGAGAGGCTTTATAAGTACTGAAGGAACACTGCTTGTATGTCCTAAAGATAGTGTAGTGGTTATGGTGAATGGCTTTGGTGTGGGCTTAGAAATTCAGCTATTCAGCATTCCCACGCATTTTTGCAGGAAATGCATTTTCTAGTTATTCTTAATTAGTGGGAATGCTCTCCAAGCATTCCCATTATTGTTATTCGGATTTTTATTATTCTTAACTTTTTCTTATCTTTAATTTTATTCCATACGTTTTTTGGCTCTGCGTAACTTCTGCATACTTTCAGCTATTAAAACCATTAAAATTTTAAAATGTTCAGCTCTTTTAGCTAATGATGGGACTTCTGTATTTTTTTTTGTACTATTTATACTTTTTAAATTATTAAGCTTTTTATCACTTTTTTTAACATTGAAGTCAATGAGAGCATGCTTCAAATCCTTAAAATCTTCATCTGTTCCCAAAAGTTTCAGCTCCTTCATACTTTCACCTACAGACGCCAAACAAACGTTAAAATGTTCACAAAATATTCAGCTATCCGGCTATATCTTTTCAGTTTGATATCTTTTATGGTTTTTGTGAAAAAGCTGTTTAAGTTTAGTCATTATTTCAGGAAATTTTATCGATTTAACAGAGTGTCTATGGGGCTGGTTAGAGTGGGTGATGTCATAGCTAGAGCACAGAGCTTTAAAAAAATTATCTTAGTTCCTTCTCTATAAATTGCTCTCACACCCACAAGATCTACTTGTCATACACAATTTATACATCAAAACGTAGGTATTTTTGTCTAGTTTCAGGCAATGTGCTCAGTTTTGTGATACGCCTTTTACTTTTGGCTGGTTGAGCTTCCAAATGACAAGAGTTCTACACTTTCTTCCATTGACTGTACTGTATACAATTCTTCACATTTCCCAATGAAATGCATAGCAAACTTCTTTTTTAAATCGCTGACATGCCCACATTTTTTAGTTTATCAACATAAATTTTATACCGATACGTTCAAAAAGGCCGTGTATCTCTAAAGATGAAGTCGCTGTTTCGATAGCATGTACTGTTGTGGATTTACTAAGGCTTGTTTGAAGGTTTCTCTCACACATTTTCTCACTCATTAGGTGTGGGGATTAATGATCAAAGAGAGGCTTTATAAGTACTGAAGGAACACTGCTTGTATGTCCTAAAGATAGTGTAGTGGTTATGGTGAATGGCTTTGGTGTGGGCTTAGAAATTCAGCTATTCAGCATTCCCACGCATTTTTGCAGGAAATGCATTTTCTAGTTATTCTTAATTAGTGGGAATGCTCTCCAAGCATTCCCATTATTGTTATTCGGATTTTTATTATTCTTATCTTTTTCTTATCTTTAATTTTATTCCATAAGTTTTGTGGCTCTGCGTAACTTCTGCATACTTTCAGCTATTAAAACCATTAAAATTTTAAAATGTTCAGCTCTTTCAGCTAATGATGGGACTTCTTTATTTTTTATTTTTTGTACTATTTATACTTTTTAAATTATTAAGCTTTTTATCACTTTTTTAACATTGAAGTCAATGAGAGCATGCTTCAAATCCTTAAAATCTTCATCTGTTCCCAAAAGTTTCAGCTCCTTCATACTTTCACCTACAGACGCCAACAAACTTTAAAATGTTCACAAAATATTCAGCTATCCGGCTATATCTTTTCAGTTTGATATCTTTTATGGTTTTTGTGAAAAAGCTGTTTAAGTTTAGTCATTATTTCAGGAAATTTTATCGATTTAACAGAGTGTCTATGGGGCTGGTTAGAGTGGGTGATGTCATAGCTAGAGCACAGAGCTTTAAAAAAATTATCTTAGTTCCTTCTCTATAAATTGCTCTCACACCCACAAGATCTACTTGTCATACACAATTTATACATCAAAACGTAGGTATTTTTGTCTAGTTTCAGGCAATGTGCTCAGTTTTGTGATTCGCCTTTTTTCTTTTGGCTGGTTGAGCTTCCAAATGACAAGAGTTCTACACTTTCTTCCATTGACTGTCCTGTATAAAATTATTCACATTTCCCAGCGAAACGCACAGCGAAATTCTTTTTTAAATTGCTGACATGCCCACATTTTTAAGTTTATCTTTTTTTATTTTAATTCTTTATTTCTATATTTTTCTTACAAACAATGTCAAAGACATGAAAGAAAACATTTTACGTATTACTAATCAGTTATAATATCTTAATAATAATGAATCAAGAAAGGTTAATTGTCTGTATCTTTACTTTCCCCTCCCACCCTCCCATTCTGCAACCGCAGTCATCTGCGCCCATCCCCATTAATCCCTGAAAAAAATAAAAAATAAGGGGAAAACCCCCACCTCTGCCTGTCGGATTCAGTAGACGGAAAAGGTATCTCTGCTAAAAAGCTTCCAGACCCTATTCCCAATTTTATTCTTCTCTACCTTCTCCAAATAGTTTTTTCCCTTCTTCCGATTTTACAAATTCTTCCTACGGTGCCCATATTTCATTAATTTGTTCCTGTCTTCTGGGCCATAAATTTTCCATTATACAAATTCTTCAAATTTTTTTCAGCCACATAGAAATAAGAGGTGTTCGTGTTTCCTTCCAACACAAAGATATGCAGCTTTTCGCTGTGTTCACCATGTGACATATTATTGAGTTTTTGTATCTTTTCATTGGGATTTTGGAACTTTGTAGCAGGAAGAAGGCTGGATCATCAGGAACCTGATATTCCGCAAACATTTGCATTATCCTCTGAACTTCCAACCAGAACTGTCTAATCACTGGACATTGCCAAAAAATATGAAAGATAGTCCCACGCTCACCACAGTTTCTCCAACATCTATCTGACGCTTCCGAAGAAAATGTATTCAAAGTTGCTGGAGTATAGTACCATTGTGTTAACAATTTATAGTTAGATTCCTGTATTTTGGTACATCTAGAGGTACTCAATGCCAGCTGTACTATTTTCTTAGTCTGAATTGAAGAGATCCTTTGATTCAAATCTCTCTCCCATTTGCACAGACTTCTCATTTTATACTCCTCTGGAGGCGTTACCAGGAGAGCATATATTTTGGATATAACATGGGAGATTGATTCCTTTTCTTCGCAATATGTCTCAAATATTGTACGTGGTCAATAATCCTAAGGATACCAAAAAGTGTCGCATTTGTCGTGCCTGCCAAGCAGACATTTCAAATTGACCTCCCTGTTGGATCATGTATTCTATAGATGGCCAGTTATCTAAATTCGTAAAGTGTGATACTTGGTATAAGCCCCTATCTCTAAGTCCCTGAAAGCCTCTTACTTCTAATCCTGGCGGGAACGCTGGATTTCCTAGGATTGGTGTCAAAGATGAATGTTCTGTAGATATTCTAGGATTCCGACTTATCTTATATGCCATTTGCAATGTAGGGCCTATTATAGGGTGCATTTTCAATGAGGAAGGTAAAGATGTATAACACCAGATGGCTCTGCTTAATGGAATAATACTTATTTGTTGTTCAATTCTGGTCCATAATTTATACTCAGTGTGTCTACACCAATCAATAATGCTACCTAGCTGAGATGCCTGATAATACTTATACATATCTGGGGCTGCAATTCCACCCCACTCCTTCGGTATTATCAGTAAACTTCTATTGATCCTAGGTCGTCTACAGGCCCAAATACATTTTGAGAACTCTGTCCCTATCTGGTTAAAGTAAGTCCTGGGAATATATATAGGTAATGCCTGAAAAAGGTACAAAAACCTAGGGACTATATTCACTATAAAGGAGGGAAGGGGGGAGGGGGAGAGGGGGAGGAAGTGGGACTTTAAATGAACATACATTACCTGCCTGGGACGTGCCTTTGTGTGGCTGTTGCTGCCTTTCCAGACCTCTACAGTGCCTCGAGAGGGAGCCCAGAGTCGCATTGGCGATTTCGGTTGGCACGCCAAGCTCGCACGATGTGCAGATGTAAGTTCTCTGCAACTATTGAACCCCCCTTTCTTTTTCTCCCCTAAAATTTTTCTTCCTGACCATTTTTAATGCCCAGCCCAAACTATCTGGTATTATTTAGATTTATATATTTCTTCTTTTTTAGATTTTAATGCCATGGTTTATGCTCCTGATGAGCGACTAGAGGGTCGCGAAATGCGTAGAGCCACTATTCATTACCAACATTTCTTACCATGGACCTCTTCTAATTTTTTACCGCAATTACGTTTCTAATTGTTTGTTACTAGCATCATGCAATTTCTGTACTCTTTATGTAAATGTACATCAAATTATGTGGTTTCATGTATTTGTTTTGTAAACGTCTAAACATTCATGGTTGAGAGGCTGTATGCCCAATATATGCTATAAATTAATGTACAATGCAAAATGAAGCTTGACTTTTCAATTTACTGCTGTGTGCTTCATTTAAAGTCCCACTTCCCCCCTCCCCCCTTCTCTCCTTTATAGTCAATATTGATTAGGGATGGAGGCAGTGACCCCTTTGATTGCTGCCTCATTTAAAGTCCCAAAAACTCTCTTTTATATGAAACAAATAGGGATGGAAGCACACAGCAGTAGTCCATTACAGTAATACCCCCAAATACCCCCAAAAAACGCTGGCCTTTAATGGCCCTGTGATTCTTTTATCCTTTTTGATTTTTGTTTTTGTCCTTTGTTTCTCTAATATACAGGTTTTTTATTTCCATCCCTCATTTCCTTTTTTACGCTTAGATGAATGAACAGCGACTATCTTGGTCGCTGTTCTTTCTATCTATTACAGTGCGTCCTTGGCTGTGTCATCGGTCTAGCTTGTTGCAGATCTCTCCCTCCCCTCTGTTAGGCGGCTTATTTCCATACTGACAGGCACTTTGGGGAGTTGAATCAGCGCTAATCGTCAGACGGCTGAAATGCCCAGGTGAAAGCGTTCTCCTCCCCTCTGTCTGTCACTGCCTCCTTGATGCCTGATTGGTCTGTCTGAGGCAGCACACCTACATATGCACCCCCCATGGCTTGTTCACTCACACCACATCACTTCTCAGATCTCTCCTGGATCACTCACATGCAAATGAACCCTGGCTTTTATTGAAAACACAGGTACTTCCTCCCCTCCACCTCTCCCCTTTTCCTTCTCACTTTGTGTCTTTGCTGCTTTTTGTGCTTGTTTTCTCATTTTTTTTGTTTTTAGCCTCTCCCCTGTTTTTTATATTCGTTTTTTTCTTTTTCCCCTCTCCTTCACCTAGCCCTTTTTACTTCCTACATGTTTTATTCATCTCTTTATTCATCCCTTCACCTTTTCTTGCACTCACCTTTCCTACACCTCCCACTTTTTACATTTAACTTTTATACATTACCATACCTCACACCATTTACATTTATTCATTTTTCAGGTTCCCCATATGGGGCCACTTTTTACACCCTTATGCAGAGTATCAACATACATTACCTGCCTGGGACGTGCCTTTGTGTGGCTGTTGCTGCCTTTCCAGACCTCTACAGTGCCTCGAGAGGGAGCCCAGAGTCGCATTGGCGATTTCGGTTGGCACGCCAAGCTCGCACGATGTGCAGATGTAAGTTCTCTGCAACTATTGAACCCCCCTTTCTTTTTCTCCCCTAAAATTTTTCTTCCTGACCATTTTTAATGCCCAGCCCAAACTATCTGGTATTATTTAGATTTATATATTTCTTCTTTTTTAGATTTTAATGCCATGGTTTATGCTCCTGATGAGCGACTACAGGGTCGCGAAACGCGTAGAGCCACTATTCATTACCAACATTTCTTACCATGGACCTCTTCTCATTTTTTACCGCAATTATGTTTCTAATTGTTTGTTACTAGCATCATGCAATTTCTGTACTCATTATGTAAATGTACATCAAATTATGTGGTTTCATGCATTTGTTTTGTAAACGTCTAAAAATTCATGGTTGAGAGGCTGTATGCCCAATATATGCTATAAATGAATGTACAATGCAAAATAAATTCCATTTCTTCTACTCGCTTGACTTTTCAATTTACTGCTGTGTGCTTCATTTAAAGTCCCACTTCCCCCCCTCCCCCCTTCCCTCCTTTATAGTCAATATTGATTAGGGATGGAGGCAGTGACCCGTTTGATTTCTGCCTCATTTAAAGTCCCAAAAACTCTTTTACTAGGGACTATATTCATGTTTTAACTGCCGTAAGTAATGGTCGGAAATTCAGGTCATCAGAGGCGGCTCTAGGCTTTGTGAGGCCTTAGGCAAATCTTGGTCATGAGGCCCCACTCACATTCACAATGGGAAAAGACTGTGCAACATGATACAAGAGATGGTCTTACGGTAATGACAAGCAAAATGTCACCTGGCTAACAGGGTAACACCACATTGCTGCAGCAGCCACCAAAAACTAGAGCCACAGACAGAGTGCAGACAGGTGATCCTTCTATACACTCCTCCATCCCCTACAAGCAGGAGAAGCCGACACATTCGCTTTGAGCGCCCTGCAGTGTATTCTGGGAGGTGTAGTCTCTGCAGAGCACAGGCACCGTCTGGGCAAGTCTAGTGTGAGGTGTGGTGAACTACAACTCCTGCCATGCAATGTAGGGCAGGCTTTGGGAGAAGGCTAGGATGGCAGTAAAGCCTGCTGTTGGCTGCAGCTGATGAGATGTTCTCCGTTTGAGGGAGGTGTTACAGCTGGCTGAAGCCTCCATGAATTTACCCAAGTGTGTGCTGGTGACACCCAGGGGTATCTTTAATATTGATTGGACCCTGGGCAAACATTTTCCTGCCCCCCCCTCCACCCCTACCATTTTCCCTCTCCACGCCAACATCCCAAAAAACAAATATGCACATAGACTTATCTAAAAAAAAAAAATGGTTCACACTCACTGATTGCTCCAGGCTCACTGATTGGTTGCTAGAGGTTACTGAACAATATTACCGCTCAATATTTGGTTTCTAGAGGTTACTGCACATCATTACCCATCACCCATTGGTTGCTAGAGTTTACTGCACATCATTACAGTTTACCCATTGGTTGATAGAGGTTACTATACGTCATTACCGCTCACTGATTGGTTGCAAGAGGTTACTGCACATTATTACAGCTCACTGATTGGTTGCTATAGGTTACTGCTTATCATTATCACTCACTGATTTGTTGCTAGAGGTTACTACAAATTTATACTGCTCACTGATTGGTTGCTATGGGTTACTGCTCATCATTATCGCTCACTGCGTGGCAGAGCAGTATTGTGGTGTGTGATACAAATGTTGGGTTAAAGTTGGTTGGATGACAGGATGCAGTTTGGGGTGATGTGACAGCATTGGGGTGAGAGGCTGAGATCATATCCCCCCTATAATGATAGGGAGTAGGGTGATAGAATGCTAGAGGTGGGGTAAAGGAGGGATGAGGATAATAATGACAGGAGGCAGGGTGGTAGGATGCCAGAGAAGGTGTACAGGGGGATGATGATGACAGGGGGTGGAGTGGTAGGAGGCCAGAGGTGGGGTAGAGAGGAATGATGGGGATGTTGATGACAATGGGCGGAGTGGTAGAATGTCAGCAAAGGGGGATGATGATGACAGTGGGTGGGGTGGTAGGAAGCTGTCAGTGGGGTACAGGGGGATGATGATGATGATGATAATAATAATGATGGGGGTAGGGTGGTTGGATGCTAGAGGTGGGCTACAGGGGGATTTTGATGACCGGAGGCAGGGTCATAGGATGTCAGAGGTGGGGGTATAGGGATGATGATGATAGTGGGTGAGGTGGTAGAAAGCTGGCAGAGGAGTACAGGGGGATGAAGATTACAGGGGGTGGGATGGTAAGAAACTGGCAATGGGGCACAGATGGGATGATGATGGTGGGTGTGGGGCGGTAGGAAGCTGGCAGTGGGGTAGTGTGGGATGAATATGACAGGGGGTGGGGTGGTAGCAGGCTGGCAGGGCGGTGCAGGGGGGATGAAGATGACAGGGGGTGGGTGGAAGGAGGCTGGCAGAGCAGTGCAGGGGGATGAAGATAACAGGGGGTGGGTGGTAGGAGGCTGGCAGAGCGGTGCAGGGGGATGAAGATAACAGGGGGTGGGTGGTAGGAGGCTGGCAGAGCGGTGCAGGGGGATGAAGATGACAGGGGGTGGGTGGAAGGAGCTGGTGGTACAGGGGGGATGAAGATGACAGGGGGTGGGGGGTAGGAGGCTGGCAGAGAGGTGCAGGGGGATGAAGATGACAGGGAGTAGGTGGAAGGAGCTGGCGGTACAGGGGGGGTGAAGATGACAGGGGGTGGGTGGTAGGAGGCTGGCAGAGTGGTTACAAGGGGAATGAAGATGACAGGGGGTGGGTGGTAGGAGGCTGGCAGAGCGGTGCAGGGGGATGAAGATGACAGGGGGTGGGTGGTAGGAGGCTGGCAGAGCGGTGCAGGGGGATGAAGATGACAGGGGGTGGGTGGTAGGAGGCTGGCAGAGTGGTGCAGGGGGATGAAGATGACAGGGGGTGGGTGATAGGAGGCTGGCAGAGCGGTGCAGGGGGATGAAGATGGCAGGGGGTGGGTGGTAGGAGGCTGGCAGAGAGGTGCAGGGGGATGAAAATGACAGGGGGTGGGTGGTAGGAGGCTGGCAGAGCGGTGCAGGGGGATGAAGATGACAGGGGGTGGGTGGTAGGAGGCTGGCAGAGAGGTGCAGGGGGATGAAGATGACAGGGGTGGGTGGTAGGAGGCTGGCAGAGAGATGCAGGGGGATGAAGATGACAGGGGGTGGGTGGTAGGAGGCTGGCAGAGAGATGCAGGGGGATGAAGATGACAGGGGGTGGGTGGTAGGAGGCTGGCAGAGAGATGCAGGGGGATGAAGATGACAGGGGGTGAGGTAGTAGGATACAAGGCAAGGGGGTTTATGATGAGGATAGAGATGATGACAGGGGGTAAGTTGGTAGGAAGCTGACAGTGGGAAGTATGATGACAGGAAGTAGGGTGGTGGGTATGCCAGGAACAAGGGATGATGAGGAGAATTATTATGGCAGGGGGTCAGTAGGTGGCATCATATGCCGGAGGATGGCATAATACCAGGGCTGTGTCTGTGTGTAAGGTCGCTCGGGAGGCAACATTACTACACTACAGGATTCTGTCAGTGTTGTGCAGGAGTCACCATTAGAAGGTACCTGTAGGCAGACTGGCTCCTCGATGACTGTCAGGCGCCAGCTCTGACACCGTCCATCAGAGGAGAGGAGAGAGCAGAGAAAGCACAACCGCTACGCTACGGCCATTATCCATGCTGACTGCACATGGCAGGAGACTTGCAGAGCGCGGCAGAAGGGGGGGGCGGGGGAGGGGAGTACGTGCAGCCGTCCACTGACCATGAGACTTTCAGGCAGTGCTCAGTCAAGTGGTCAGTCAGTCAGTTCCGCCCCAGGAAAAAAAAGTTGCGGGCACCGCAGCGCAGGCTTTTGTCCCGCGTAACTTTAGAGATGGGGACACTAACGGGGGGGGGACATTCCCACACAGGTTAGGCAGATTGCGAGGCCCCTGGAAGCGTGGGGACTTAGACAATTGCCTAATTGGCCTAATTAGAGGGCCGCCTCTGCAGGTCATAGATCTTTGCTAAATTTGAGGGGATCTGTGTCCCTAAGTAATTTAAGGCCGTTGTCGTCCATCTAAATTTAAAATTATGTTGAAGATTTCTACTTAAGTGTCCCTGCATCGCCACTCCCATCGCCTCCGACTTACTATAATTTATCCTAAAGCCAGACAGAGCTCCGTACTGTTCTATTTCCTTCAGAAGATTAGGCAATGATATTTGTGGGGAGGCTAAGGAAAACGTCAAGTCATCAGCGTAAGCTGACACCTTATATTCTTCTCCTCCTACTCTTATTCCCGCAATATCCAGGTTCTGTCTGGTCCTATTCAACAAAGGTTCTAGTGTCAAAGCGAATAGGAGTAGCGATAAGGGACACCCCTGACGAGTCCCATTTGATATCAGGAATATTTTAGAGTATACTCCATTGGCTTTAACTGTAGCTTGTGGTTTCGAATATAACTCAGTTATCCACTGTAGCATCCGATTTCCAAGACCCATGTGTCTCTGTACTCCTAACATAAATCTCCAATTCACCCTATCAAAAGCTTTTTCCGCATCTGTGTTTCTAAACACACTAGGGTTTTTTAATTGGTTTGCTTGTTGAATTAGGTTTAGTACTTTAATGGTACTATCTCTTGCTTCACGTTTGGGAATAAATCCCACTTCTAAATGTACCAACAGAGACACATGGGGTTGTAATCAAATAGCTAAGGTCTTTGTAAATATCTTTAAATCTGTATTCAGTAAAGATATTGGTCGATAACTACTACAGCACGTCAAGTCTTTACCCTCCATTGGCAAAATCGTGATATGTGCTCTTAGTGTGTCTGGTGTAAAGGTAGTTTTCTGTCCAATTGCATTAAATAATTTGGTCATGTATGGGCCTAATAAAGGATAGAAACTTTGGAAGCCGTATAGAGAAGCCGTCTGGTCCAGGTGCCTTTCAATGTTTTATCGTTCGTATTGCTGTAAGTATTTCCTCGGATGTACCGGGTGCTTCTAATTTTCTTCGAACCGGAGATGGTAATCGAACTAGTTGTGAGGAGACAAGATATTCATCTAGAGACGAGTGAGGCAAAGAGGGGTGTGCTAGATTATACAGTGAGGAGTAATACTCCCCAAATTCCTGTGCAATATCTTTCGGGATCGAGAGTTTTTGGTCTCCTTTTCCCTTAATATAAGGTATATATGATCGTGTTTGTTGTTTTTTCAATTTTTTTGCCAGTAATTTGCCGCACTTGTCTCCAGATTCATATGTCGTCCTTCTCCCTCTTTGTAATACCGCTTTTGCTTTATATCGTAGGATATCTGATATCTGTCATATTAAATGTGCTAATTCATTTCCTACTCCCCTTTCTGATGTCTCTTTATGTAATATCTCTAATTCTTGGATCTTTCCCAATAATTCATTTATTTCCTTTTCTCTGGCCTTCTTTACTCGGGAACCATGTTTGATTAAAATTCCCCTTATAACTGTTTTATGTGCTTCCCATACAATTCCAGGGTCGCTTTCTGCACTATCATTTATTTGGAAGTACCATGTAATTTCTTTACTCAGGTCTGCTACATTCAGTCTCCAGCTTCATTCCATAGGATGGACTGCCACCGATAATGAGAGTTTTATTATAACTGGAGCGTGGTCTGACCAGGTTATACTACCTATTGATATATCCTGCACACTGGAGAGTAATTGCTGAGGTATCAAAAAAAGATCAATCCTTGAATATAATTGATATGGATTAGAGAAACATGTGTAATCCCTCTACTCTGTGTGCAGGATACGCCAAACATCTTACAGTTTCACAAAGTTTCTGAAGAATACGCTTCCTTGTCCCAATAGGTACTAAGGAGGAGCCTCTGGAGGTATCAATTCTTTGATCTAAAGGTATATTAAGATCCCCCCCGCCAGAATTAATTTCCCTTCTTTAAATTTTGTCAGTTTTGATAACATTTTTCCGAGGAAATTATCTTCATTGACGTTTGGGGTATAGATATTAGCTAAAGTCACTTTTGTGTTCCCTATATATCCTTTCAAAAATAAGTATCTCCCTCCTGGGTCTGCATATTTATCCAACAAGGACCATGCTATTCTATTAGATATTAAGATAGCCACTCCTTTAGTTTTGGCCTCTTTGTTAGACGCAAGGTATACATTAGGGAAGTATCTGTTTTGGAGATATGGGAATTTTCCTTCCTTAACCACATCAATACCAGGCACTTATACACCTTCCTGCCCAAGCCAATTTTCAGCTTTCAGCGCTGTCCTAATTTGAATGACAATTGCGCGGTCATGCTACACTGTACCCAAACAAATTTTTTATAATTTTGTTCCCACAAATAGAGCTTTCTTTCGGTGGTATTTGATCGCCTCTGTGATTTTTATTTTTTGCACAACAAATAAAAAAAGAGCGAAAATTTTGAAAAAAAAATGTTTTTCTTTGTTTCTGTAATTTTTTGGGGTAAATAAGTATGTTTTTGTCTTCAATGATGGGCACTGATATGGCAGCACTGACGGGCACTGATAAGGCAGCACTGATGGGCACCGATGAGGTGGCACCAATGAGTTGGCACCAATGAGGTGGCACTGATGGGCACTAATGATGGGCACTGGTATGCGTCACTGATGGGCACTCATAGACGGCACTGATGGGCACTCATAGACGGCACTGATGGGCACTCATATGCGGCACTGATGGGTACTTATGGGTGGCACTGATGGGTACTTATGGGTGGCACTAATAGGTGGCACAGAAGGGCACTGATAGGTGGGCACGGATGGGCACGGACGGGGTACTGATAGGTGGCACTGATGGACACTGGTGGGTTCCACTGATGACTCTGGTGGGTGGCATTGCTGGGTATCACAAAAAAAACAAAAAAAATTGTGCCAAGATGGTGCCAGTCAGTGTCCATTTGTGGGCACTGATTGGCATAAGTTAGGCATATTTTTATACATGTGGATGGCCATGGGGGACTTACATGGCCATCCACATGTTAGGTGCTTCCCTGGTGGTCCTGGGCAGCATCCTGGTGGTCTAGTGTGGGCATCCGAGGGGGGGCTGCTCTGATAAACAATCAGCGCGATCCCCCTGTCAGGAGAGCCGTCGATCGGCTCTCCTCTACTCGCGTCTGTCAGACGCGAGTGAGGAAGAGCTGATCAACGGCTCTTCCTGTTTACATCATGATCAGCCGTGATTGGACACAGCTGATCACGTGGTAAAAAGCCTCTGCTGGAGGCTCTTTACCGAGATCAGTGTAGCGGTGGGTCAGACTGACACACCGATCCACCGATCGCCGCGATGCGCGCCCCCCCGGGCACGCGGCGGCTGTTATTCTGCAGGACGTCCAGTCAGGATAACACAACCACTTCCCGGACGTCAATCTCCTATTGACCGGGCGGGACGTGGTTAAAATGAGTTTCCTGTATCATTCCTATATCTGTTTTAGTCTGTCTCAAGTCATGGTGTAGCATCCTACGTTTTTCCGGAATATTAAGTCCCCTCGCATTTATAGAGGTCACCTTCAGTCCTCCCATCTTCTCTGATCCCGCAGGCAAAAGGGGGAGGGAAAAAAAAGGGGGGGATAAATAAATAAAAAAATAAAAATAAAAAAGGGGGAAAACCCCAGGGTTAAAGCACCAGTACCTACTTAGGACTGCCTATTTGCCCGTAGGTACCGAATATGGGGAGGTGTTTAGCAGCGGCCGGGATAGCAGAGCAATGGGCCATGTCCCTATGGCTGTCTTATTGCTTAAAGTAATTTAGAAAGAAAAAATAAATAAATAAAAATAAATAAAATAGTTCCAAAAAATAATTCCGCCCCTATCTCCTCCTTTTTACTTCCCCTCCTTCCGATATCATACACAGAGGTTATTTATATAAGAATCTCCAACCTTTTTCATAACTCACTGTGTATTTAAACAAATCTCATTTTCTAGCTTTTGCTTTACCATTTACTTCCTGGAGGAGATACTTACTACGATAGATTACAACATATTATCCACCTACCTATGAAAATCCAAAATTACAACATCTGTGTGACTAATTATTGATATATAAAATAAATTTTCCCATCACATCCTTACTTCAAATCAATAATTACAGAATAATTTCAAACTAATAGTTTCGGATTGATACATTCTATATCTATTTCACATCTACTCCCTGTTAAAGCGGAGCTCCACCCTAAAGTGGAACTTCCGCTGATCGGAACCCCCCCCCCGGTGTCACAATTGACACCTTTCAGGGGGGGTGCAGATACCTGTCTAAGACAGGTATTTGCACCCACTTCCGGGAGTCCTCTCTGCGGGAAATCTGAGGGAAGCACGTCACTTCCCGCAGATTCCCCGTTGTGTTCTGGGAGACACTCGGCTCCCAGAACACAGGGGACCATTCAGAATGGCGCAGCGCGACTCGCGCATGTGCCGTAGGGAACCGGGCATGAAGCTGCAAGGCTTCAGTTCCTGGTTCCCTCACCGAGGATGGCGGTGGGGGCAGCAGAGTGACGAGCGATTTCTCGTCCTCTGCTGCAGACGTCACTGGACTCCTGGACAGGTAAGTGTCCATATATTAAAAGTCAGCAGCTGCTGTATTTGCAGCTGCTGGCTTTTAATATTTTTTTTTCCACGGCACCTCCGCTTTAAGTACATTAATTCCAATTGCAATTACCTATACCCCTTTCCCTTCCTCCCTCATCCCCTCCCCCTCCCTCATCCCCTCCCTCCCCTCCCCCCTCCCTCTCCCCCCTCCCTCTCCCCTCAGATGGCATATTACAATCATATTACCATGTCTCATAACACAAGCATATTACCACTCCTAGTCCTTCCTCTCCCTGCCCCCCACTACCTCGGACCTATACATCTCCCTCCCCCCTCACTCCCCCCATCCCCTCCATCCACCATCCACTCCCCTCCTCCTTGATGTCTATATATCTTTCGCCACACTGGTGTGATAATACTCATATGTACCCCTATTTCCACGTAACCTGATGTGTTATTGTTCTCAGTTTATTAAGTGTGTGTGTGTCTAGCAAATAAATTATAATGTGTATGTAGTTTGTGAACCCTCTTCTGTGTTGTGTAAGTGTGCTTCTATACTCTTCTATTGTTGCTCGTGTCCCTCCCTGCTCCTACCTCCCTCTCCCACCCATCCCACCTACCCATCCCCTACTCCCCCCCCCCCCCCCCCCACTCACCCTTCCTCTAATTATCAATCTCTTCTAATTCTTCCCCTTATTTATGTGTTTCCTGTAATTTATAAGATTCCAAGATTGCCATATATGCATCTATTATAGACCCATTATAAACCCTTCTCTTCCCTTATCACCCAATCATAGTCACCCTTTAACTTGTGCACTAGTCCTCTTGTGTGCCCACTAAATCACCCTAAGTCTCCCTATATCCAGTGTGGCTTGAAATATAAGGACAACTACTGAGATATGACAGGCGTCCATCTCATATATTCCAACATTTCCTACATTTATCTCATCCTGCACATCTTACACATTCTCCACCTATTGACCTATTAACCACTACGTCCTACAGAGCTCAGAAAAGTGGAGCCCGGGTAAGCCCAGGAGTGCCTAAGGAAAATGAAGAGAGGATAGAAGAGGGGAGGCGAAGAGAAAAGGGGAGAGAGGAGAGAAAAGAGAGAAAGAAGGAAAAAGGAGCATCAGAAGCATTTTATAACCATCTTGCTCACAGGCCCGATCAAAGAAAAAAATAAGATCAACATTTAAATCTTAAGCTCTATGACAAGTCCTGATTCTGTTAAACTTTTCCCCCACAGCTTCCCTAGCTCCGGTGAAAAGAAAAGAAAAAAAAAAGAGGAGGGGAGGGGAGGGTGAATGAGGGAGAGAGAGAAAACAAAACAAAAAAAAAAAAACCCCTTTCCACCAGCAAAAATCCAAATATTCAGCATTTAAAGGGTGGTCCTCCAAAAAGTGTTAATCAGTCATATGTAACTTATCCATAATCCACACCCAAAAAACAAAAAACAAAAAAGGTAAAAAGGAAAAGAGCAAAAATGGGGTATTAAATCTTCCCATTAACTCACGTTCAGCATTCCTTATCTCTAGTCCCGATTCACGGACCAGTTCCGGGGCCTATGTGGGTTCCTCTCTTGTTGATGTCCAGGTTCCCCCTCCATGTTGTCTCAGCCTGAGTGGTATCACATTGCTCTATCCCCAAAAATGCAAATGCATCCGGTAGATCTGAAGGTTCGTTCACAGAAAAAAATTATGCTCCTTTTTTGATCGTCAGGCCTCGTACACACGACCGATTTTCTCGTCGTAAACAGTCAAGAAAAGTGCCGCGAGAGTTTTTTTGTCTAGAAAAACGTTCGTGTGTATGGTTTTACGACGAGAAACTTGACGAGAATCTCGACGAGAAAATAGAGAACCTGCTCTCTATTTTCTCGTCAGGAGTCCAGATTTCCTCGTCGTGTTTCTCGTCGGCCTGTTTTGTGACGAGAAAATGGTTCGTGTGTATGCTTTTACGACTCTTCCAAAAGCGCGCATGCTCACAAGCAACTATGAGACGGGAGCGCATCTTCTGGTAAAACAAGCCTTCGTAAAGGAGATAGCACATTCGTCACGCTAAAACGAACTGAAAGCACGAAGACTGAAAAGTGCGAATCGTCTCTTCCCAAACTTTTACTTCACACACGGTAACACGAGATCAGCAAAAGCAGCCCAAGGGGTGGCGCCAAGAAAAAAGATCTTCCCCTTTATAGTGCCGTCGTACGTGCTGGACGTGAGCGCAGAGAACCACGAGGAAATTGGGAAATGACAGTGTGTACGCATAGAAAGCTTGACGAGAAAATCGACAAGCTTAACAAGAATCTCGTCGAAAAAAACGACGTGTTTTTTACGACGAGAAAATCGGTCGTGTGTACGAGGCCTGAAGGAGATGGGGTACCCCCAGTGGTAAGAGGCGCCTGCTGATCTAATTTTCTCCAGCAGTGGCCCTAATACAGGTCCTTCTCAAAAAATTAGCATATTGTGATAAAGTTCATTATTTTCTGTAATGTACTGATAAACATTAGACTTTCATATATTTAAGATTCATTACACACAACTGAAGTAGCTCAAGCCTTTTCTTGTTTTAATATTGATGATTTTGGCATACAGCTCATGAAAACCCAAAAATCCTATCTCAAAAAATTAGCATATTTCATCCGACCAATAAAAGAAAAGTGTTTTTAATACAAAAAAAGTCAACCTTTAAATAATTATGTTCAGTTATGCACGCAATACTTGGTCGGGAATCCTTTTGCAGAAATGACTGCTTCAATGTGGCGTGGCATGGAGGCAACCAGCCTGTGGCACTGCTGAGGTGTTATGGAGGCCCAGGATGCTTCGATAGCGGCCTTAAGCTCATCCAGAGTGTTGGGTCTTGCGTCTCTCAACTTTCTCTTCCCAATATCCCACAGATTCTCTATGGGGTTCAGGTCAGGAGAGTTGGCAGGCCAATTGAGCACAGTAATACCATGGTCAGAAAACCATTTACCAGTGGTTTTGGCACTCTTAACAGGTGCCAGGTCGTGCTGAAAAATGAAATCTTCATCTCCATAAAGCTTTTCAGCAGATGGAAGCATGAAGTGCTCCAAAATCTCCTGATAGCTAGCTGCATTGACCCTGCCCTTGATAAAACACAGTGGACCAACACCAGCAGCTGACATGGCACCCCAGACCATCACTGACTGTGGGTACTTGACACTGGACTTCAGGCATTTTGGCATTTCCCTCTCCCCAGTCTTCCTCCAGACTCTGGCACCTTGATTTCCGAATGACATGCAAAATTTGCTTTCATCCGAAAAAAGTACTTTGGACCACTGAGCAACAGTCCAGTGCTGCTTCTCTGTAGCCCAGGTCAGGCGCTTCTGCCGCTGTTTCTGGTTCAAAAGTGGCTTGACCTGGGGAATGCGGCACCTGTAGCCCATTTCCTGCACACGCCTGTTCACGGTGGCTCTGGATGTTTCTACTCCAGACTCAGTCCACTGCTTCCGCAGGTCCTCCAAGGTCTGGAATCGGTCCTTCTCCACAATCTTCTTCAGGGTCCGGTCACCTCTTCTCGTTGTGCAGCGTTTTCTGCCACACTTTTTCCTTCCCACAGACTTCCCACTGAGGTGCCTTGATACAGAACTCTGGGAACAGCCTATTCGTTCAGAAATTTCTTTCTGTGTCTTACCCTCTTGCTTGAGGGTGTCAATGATGGCCTTCTGGACAGCAGTCAGGTCGGCAGTTTTACCCATGATTGCGGTTTTGAGTAATGAACCAGGCTGGGAGTTTTTAAAAGCCTCAGGAATCTTTTGCAGGTGTTTAGAGTTAATTAGTTGATTCAGATGATTAGGTTAATAGCTCGTTTAGAGAACCTTTTCATGATATGCTAATTTTTTGAGATAGGAATTTTGGGTTGTCATGAGCTGTATGCCAAAATCATCAATATTAAAACAAGAAAAGGCTTGAACTACTTCAGTTGTGTGTAATGAATCTAAAATATATGAACGTCTAATGTTTATCAGTACATTACAGAAAATAATGAACTTTATCACAATATGCCAATTTTTTGAGAAGGACCTGTATAGCCTTCCGCTGGAGAGTAGCCCAATACAGATCTGGAAGTATTTTTACAATGGATCCCTCAGGTTACTTGCCCCACTTCCCATACTTTACGGCCAATAAGTTCTTTATGGGCATACCGGTGTAACTGTCCTATCACATCTCTAGGTCTTACTGGGTCTGTAGAGCGAGGTCCCACGCTCTGTATAGTCTGTCAAATTCAATTTCTTTAACATTGTCTATTACACCCAATTGTTGACATATAGATATTACTGCTATGTGCAGCTTATCATCCCCAACTTCCTCAGAGATTCCTCTAAACCTTAAATTGTTCCTTCGGCTACGAACTTTGGATTCTTCCAGTCTTAGCTGCATCATAGAAACCTGTTTTCTTTGGGAGAGCTGTTCCTTTTCCAGTTTAGTAATCCGTGCATCTAATTTTCCCACCATTATCTCCTCTCCTGTTACTTTATCTTTCAATGTTTGTATCTCAGCACGGATTAACTGCATTTCCTGCCTATGGCCATCCTCATATTCGGCATCATAGTCTCCATCTCTATCCGTGTTGGCAGCGCCTCCAGAATCTTTTTTAGCTCTGGATCTATTGACCCAGTTAATATCACTTCTCCTTGCTCAGACATTGCTTTTTTCTGCCTCTGACTCTGACTCTTAGTGATGAGCCGAACACCCCCGGGTTCGGTTCGCACCAGAACCCGCGAACGGACCGAAAGTTCGCACGAACATTAGAACCCTATTAAATACAATGGATGCGAACGTTCGGATTCTAAAGTGCTAATTATAACGACTATTATCCATGTTATTGTCCTAAACAGAGTTTGGGAACCCGGGTTCTGCACCAGGGGACATGTATCAATGCAAAAAGAAGTTTTAAAAACGGACGTTTTCCGGGAGCAGTCATTTTAATGATGCATAAAGTGAAAAAAAAAAAAGTCAAATATTCCTTTAAATATTGTACCTGGGGGGTGTCTAAAGTATGCCTGTGAAGTGCCACGTGTTTCCCGTGTTTAGAACTGTCCCTGCACAAAATAACATTTCTAAAGGAAAAAAAAGCCATTTAAAACTGCTTGCGGCTTTAATGTAATGTCTGGTCCCGGTAATATGGATGAAAATCTTTAAGAAAAATGGCATAGCTACCCCATCAACCCCCCGCCCCCCTACCCCAGCCCATTACCAGCCCCTTTGGGTCTTGTATGGATATTAAGGGGAACCCCGCACGCAAAATAAAAAAGGCCCTATATACTCTGAACAGCCGTATACAGGCGGTGCATACAAGACAGGGACTGTAGGTTTGTTCTTATGTAGAATCTGTTTGTAATTTTGAACAGCTACATTGTTTAAGTGTAGCTCCAGGCCAAATACCTATTTTTAAGCTTTTTGGAAAACATAGGGAAGGGTTATCACCCCTGTAACATTTTTTTTGCTGTCTGTGCCCCTGTTCAGAACATTTCACCTCACTTTGCGTCCCAATGACAACTGTTTTTGAAATGTGGTGTTTTTATTGAAACAAGGATTGGTGATAAAGCATCAGTAGAGAGGAGACACCTTTCTCCCATATTAATTCTTACAGGAGAGAATTTTCCTTCGAAGGGGTAGATTTCCTCTCACTTCCTGTTGTCTTCTTCCGTTTGCAATTAGTAGTCGTTTGTAAGTTGGATGTTTGAAAGTAGGGACCTGCCGTATATACTCTGCAGAAATCGGCCCCTTAGGTGTTGGTGTTGGCACAACACTGTAAGCACTCACAGTTACTCTTGGTGGGTGCTGGAACGCCCTGCTGTCAACTATTATATCAGGAATTGTAATAACATAATTGTTGAACAGTGGTAGTAAAAATTGGGCCTTTGATGGTGGTGCTGGTGCCACAACACTGTAAGGCCTGACAGTTACTCTTGGTGGGCGCAGAAATGGGCCCTGCTGTGAATTATTAGATCAATAATTATAATTGCATGCCCCTGTTGAACAGGGGCTGAAAAATTGGGCCTTAGGCACTGGTGGCACAACACTGCAACCCCTCACAGATACTGTACTTGGAGCACAGCAATGAGGCCTGTTGCAAAGTATTGCATCAAAAATTGTAATTACACGCCCCTGTTAAACAGGGGCTGAAAAATTGGGCCTTAGCCACTGGTGGCGTCACCCATAAACCAAAATGATCTTCCAAGCTATCATCATTAATCGTATCATTGAGGAGGAGGAGGAGGATAGCCAGTCAACATAACAGCACAGGCACTCAGCATCAGCATCAGTCTTGAAGGGATGTGACATTTTAAAATCAATTAGTCTGTTATATCAGCATCAGGTGTGTGGTAGCTGGTGGTGATCCAAGACTGGTTCATCTTGATGAAAGTTAGTCGATCAACCGAGTCGGTGGACAGGCGCACCCTGTGATCCGTGACAAATCCTCCAGCAGCACTGAATGTGCGTTCTGAAAGAACGCTGGATGCAGGACAGGCCAGTAGCTCAATTGCATACTGTGCAAGCTCTGGCCAGTGATCCATCCTCAAGACCCAGTAAGCCAGAGGATTTTCGGTGGGGAAGGTGTCCAAGTCTGACCTTGCCCCTAGGTATTCCTGCACCATGTATATCAGACGCTGGCGATGGTTGCTGGAACCGATCATACTTTGGGGCTGCGGACTAAAGAATTGTCTGAACGCATCGGTCAGACGGCCACCTTCCCCACCGCTCCTTCTTTGACTGCCCGTAGCCTCAGCAACTCGTTGTCCAGGACCAGGAGTTTGTAACCTCCCAGTCTCTGGGAACGCGTTGCACAGACCTTTCTGCAAGGCCTCCCGGAGTTGTCTCATCCTCTGCTCCCTCTGCGACGGTAACATAAGGTCCGCAACCTTACCCTTGTACCGTGGATCAAGGAGAGTGGCCAGCCAGTAATGGTCCCTCTCCTTGATCCGAAGAATACGAGGATCCTTCCGCAGACTTTGCAGGATCAGGGAGGCCATGCAGCGTAGGTTAGCTGAGGCATTCAGTCCGGAGTCCTCTGGGTCACTAAGGACGACATGATCCGCAGCCACCTCCTCCCAGCCACGTACAAGTCCACTGGTTTCTTGGGACTGTAAATCATCCCTAAAAGACTGCTGCTGATGATGCTGAGTGCCAGCCTCCAACTCCATGCTGACACAATCCTCCTCCTCCTCCTCCTCCTCTTCCTGTGCGATGGGTGGGACAGAAGGAACACTGTCTGGGTAAAGGGGGCCTTGAGAGGCAAGGAAGTCCTCCTCTTCCTGGCTCTGTTCTGCCTCAAGTGCCCTGTCCATTATTCCACGCAGCGTGTGCTCCAACAGGTGGACAAGAGGTACAGTGTCACTGATGCATGCACTGTCACTGCTCACCATCCTCGTGGCCTCGTATATAAATGAGGGAAAGGGAAGCACTCACAATGCCACATCCGTTGGATAACTTGGAAAAGCGTGAAAAGATAGCTCAAAAATAGAGATACCTGGGGGTCGGACTTTGAAGGCAAGGACACATAAGATAAACAAAAAAATATTTTATTTATAAAAGACAAGACAGAAACTATAATAGAGTAGATTAAAAAACTGTATACGAGATGATTGTACAGATGTGGTCCCTGTGTGCGTCTACGCGTTTCGCCGTGAGGCTTCTTCAGGACGAACAGTGATAGTAGGTAAACACGCCTTACTATCTGTAATACAACATATTCCATGAAAAAACATGTGTATACATAATCAAAAAAACAACATATAGTGAGCATAAAAAAGAAGGATTTTATCTAAAATGTGCTCAACAGACAGGTGGTCATAGCAAGTAGGACTCTCATAAATACCTTGGGAGCAGGAGGGTATAATATATATTATCCCTTGATCAAAAAGTTTTTTTGTATATATTATTTTATAAGCAGGCCCAGAACCGTTGTAGTGAGCGCGGAAACAATTCACATCTGCAGATACAAATAGTAGTAAATAGCCCTCAGTAAAGAATATATATATATATATACAAAAAAGAATAGCAGATATAGCTCATAGAGCTTAGATCATATCTATATTTGATTAAATATAATAGCGTAAACAGCAAATACCTCGCAGAAAAACAGGATGAAATTTCAGGTGCTTCTTAGAGCAAAAGGCAGCTAGAGACGAAAACCTCAAGACTCAGCGTACCAGCTGAAATAGCAGCTAAGACATGAAAATAATACATAAATCAATAGATGAGCAGCTGTCCATTAAGTGCTATATGCAAGGAATACGTAGGAAGTACTTACTCTGTATGCAGAAAAAGACTGCATGGGGACACCAGTGAGCAAAATTGAGGCTAACAAAATAATGCAGCCAAGCATGTATGGGAAACAAGTAGATCCCTTAGATCCAGCCAGAATTGTAAGCAGAAAGTAGATCAAGCCCTCTAGAAAGATATAAGTAAATATGTACTATGACTAAAGAGAATACACAGTCAGAGATTTATACAGAGCAATGGCTGCAGTTTGCTAGATGTATACTTACAGTGGCCACAGATAGTATAACACGCAGATGTCCCCAGGAGACAGCAGGATGCTGTACACATCCCCTGGGGCAGAAGACATCATTTAAATAGCCTCAAAACGCCCGCGAAAGTAAAATCGCGGCACCGGGTGATGACATAATAGGCAAGCGCCGTGAAAATGTCAGTGGGTAATGTGCCAGAAAGAAAAATGGCGATCCGAGTTATCGCGCATGCCCACTAGCGCCGCGGGGCCGAAATAAGCACTGGTTAGCTAAGATGACAGAACAAAAGCGGGTGGTCATCCATCTGAAATGTAAGAGGGAGCTGGTAATGCTGTTAGCTGCCCGAGGTCGCCCCCGAGTGGTCAGAAAGTATAAAAAATCATATTAGACCAAGCAGAATAAATAAATAAATCAACACATTTGGCTGACAATGGAGGTCTCCCCCCAGTGGTCAAAAAACAGAATTACGCCGGAAAAAGAATAAGTGTAAAATGAATGTGATATAGCACAGAAAAAAAAAAAAAAAGAGAGCAGCTGAATGTTAAGCATGTCAACGGACATATTGTGATAAAAGGTATGCATGAGGCTAAACAAGCGTTGACCAAAAGTCTGTAGAGTATTAGACGAGCAAGACAGAAAATTCCTTCTTAACATTTAAAATAACAATACATAGAACTGTCTATGCAATCAGGTAAGTATTTAGATTGTCTATCAGTACTCCAAATCAGGAGTTAAAGTATGTGTTCAGGTAAATGAATTCATATATACACTATCCAGTAATGTCCTAGTATAATTAATTTATATTATATAATAAATTAATGAAGTATGGTAAGAATATACTAGAGATTGGGTTTTATTATCCCCCAGTACATAGCTATTCACAGGGCTATATACTAATCCCTATAATGGGTATTATGTAAGAGAGATTGTTATGGCAAAGCAGTGGTATCTATATAAAATAGAACAATGCGTAACAAGAAAAGGGAACAGTCATGTCAGGAAATAAAACAAAATAAAACAAAACACAACAGGAACAAAGTAGATGTAGCACTATATCTGAATAGGCAAGCTATCGAACAAGTCATGGTTTATAGGAACTGTTTGAAACTGAGCATATCGTTCATACCAGGGTGAACAGTAGCTCGTAGATTATATACCCATTTGGTTTCGCACTGCAATACCCGTTGGTCAAAGTTTCCACCTCGAGGGTCTTCATAGACTCGGTCGAGGGCGGCAAATTTGAACACAAGTGGCTCGTACTTGTGTCTGAACGCTACATGGTGGCCCATAGTGGTGTTTAGTAAGCCATTTGTTGCATAGTAGACATGGTCCTTCATTCTCTTCCAAAATGGACGTATTGTTTTGCCAATATAAAAGGATCCACATCCTTTTATATTGGCAAAACAATACATCCATTTTGGAAGAGAATGAAGGACCATGTCTACTATGCAACAAATGGCTTACTAAACACCACTATGGGCCACCATGTAGCGTTCAGACACAAGTACGAGCCACTTGTGTTCAAATTTGCCGCCCTCGACCGAGTCTATGAAGACCCTCGAGGTGGAAACTTTGACCAACGGGTATTGCAGTGCGAAACCAAATGGGTATATAATCTACGAGCTACTGTTCACCCTGGTATGAACGATATGCTCAGTTTCAAACCGTTCCTATAAACCATGACTTGTTCGATAGCTTGCCTATTCAGATATAGTGCTACATCTACTTTGTTCCTGTTGTGTTTTGTTTTATTTTGTTTTATTTCCTGACATGACTGTTCCCTTTTCTTGTTACGCATTGTTCTATTTTATATAGATACCACTGCTTTGCCATAACAATCTCTCTTACATAATACCCATTATAGGGATTAGTATATAGCCCTGTGAATAGCTATGTACTGGGGGATAATAAAACCCAATCTCTGGTATATTCTTACCATACTTCATTAATTTATTATATAATATAAATTAATTATACTAGGACATTACTGGATAGTGTATATATGAATTCATTTACCTGAACACATACTTTAACTCCTGATTTGGAGTACTGATAGACAATCTAAATACTTACCTGATTGCATAGACAGTTCTATGTATTGTTATTTTAAATGTTAAGAAGGAATTTTCTGTCTTGCTCGTCTAATACTCTACAGACTTTTGGTCAACGCTTGTTTAGCCTCATGCATACCTTTTATCACAATATGTCCGTTGACATGCTTAACATTCAGCTGCTCTCTTTTTTTTTTTTTTTTCTGTGCTATATCACATTCATTTTACACTTATTCTTTTTCCGGCGTAATTCTGTTTTTTGACCACTGGGGGGAGACCTTCATTGTCAGCCAAATGTGTTGATTTATTTATTTATTCTGCTTGGTCTAATATGATTTTTTATACTTTCTGACCACTCGGGGGCGACCTCGGGCAGCTAACAGCATTACCAGCTTCCTCTTACATTTCAGATGGATGACCACCCGCTTTTGTTCTGTCATCTTAGCTAACCAGTGCTTATTTCGGCCCCGCGGCGCTAGTGGGCATGCGCGATAACTCGGATCGCCATTTTTCTTTCTGGCACATTACCCACTGACATTTTCACGGCGCTTGCCTATTATGTCATCACCCGGTGCCGCGATTTTACTTTCGCGGGCGTTTTGAGGCTATTTAAATGATGTCTTCTGCCCCAGGGGATGTGTACAGCATCCTGCTGTCTCCTGGGGACATCTGCGTGTTATACTATCTGTGGCCACTGTAAGTATACATCTAGCAAACTGCAGCCATTGCTCTGTATAAATCTCTGACTGTGTATTCTCTTTAGTCATAGTACATATTTACTTATATCTTTCTAGAGGGCTTGATCTACTTTCTGCTTACAATTCTGGCTGGATCTAAGGGATCTACTTGTTTCCCATACATGCTTGGCTGCATTATTTTGTTAGCCTCAATTTTGCTCACTGGTGTCCCCATGCAGTCTTTTTCTGCATACAGAGTAAGTACTTCCTACGTATTCCTTGCATATAGCACTTAATGGACAGCTGCTCATCTATTGATTTATGTATTATTTTCATGTCTTAGCTGCTATTTCAGCTGGTACGCTGAGTCTTGAGGTTTTCGTCTCTAGCTGCCTTTTGCTCTAAGAAGCACCTGAAATTTCATCCTGTTTTTCTGCGAGGTATTTGCTGTTTACGCTATTATATTTAATCAAATATAGATATGATCTAAGCTCTATGAGCTATATCTGCTATTCTTTTTTGTATATATATATATATATTCTTTACTGAGGGCTATTTACTACTATTTGTATCTGCAGATGTGAATTGTTTCCGCGCTCACTACAACGGTTCTGGGCCTGCTTATAAAATAATATATACAAAAAAACTTTTTGATCAAGGGATAATATATATTATACCCTCCTGCTCCCAAGGTATTTATGAGAGTCCTACTTGCTATGACCACCTGTCTGTTGAGCACATTTTAGATAAAATCCTTCTTTTTTATGCTCACTATATGTTGTTTTTTTGATTATGTATACACATGTTTTTTTCATGGAATATGTTGTATTACAGATAGTAAGGCGTGTTTACCTACTATCACTGTTCGTCCTGAAGAAGCCTCACGGCGAAACGCGTAGACGCACACAGGGACCACATCTGTACAATCATCTCGTATACAGTTTTTTAATCTACTCTATTATAGTTTCTGTCTTGTCTTTTATAAATAAAATATTTTTTTGTTTATCTTATGTGTCCTTGCCTTCAAAGTCCGACCCCCAGGTATCTCTATTTTTGAGCTATCTTTTCACGCTTTTCCAAGTTATCCAACGGATGTGGCATTGTGAGTGCTTCCCTTTCCCTCATTTATATACATACCTATTGGGTGGCAAACACCAAGTTCCCTTGTTTTTGCACTCTGGGTATTGAGTTGCTGTTTATAGCACTCTTTCCCTTCCATCTTCCCTTCCCTATCCCCCTAGTGTTTTCTCTCCCCCTTTTAATATACAACTTATTGTTGTATATCAGTTTGTAAGATAGAGGTGTACCAATGGCGGACTTTGCAGGCAATGACTGGGAGGATTTCATGCTTGGTATAAAACAATCTTGCTTTTCCGGTACTGGCAATCATGTAGAATCGGAAATTGTATATCAGAAACTTGTGCACACCTTTGAACGTAAATCCAGTCTGTTCTGGCACATTAGGTACTTTGAACAATATCTAGGGGAGAACCTCAACCCTAAGGGATTGAGGGTTCAGGTGTTCCCCAACATTTGGGCCATTGATGAGGAGTTTCGGATCCGTTGGGAGCAGAATCTCCTATCTTGTTCCAAAACCATGATGGAACTCATGGTGGAGTACTACATGAAAGAACTCAAAATGGTGGATTGTGAAATTAAAAGGATTTATGATGAGAACACTGCGGTATTAAACAACCCTGATTTCAAACCATTTGACTCGCAATTAAAAGAATATATTCAAAAATTCACTAAGGATCTCCTTGTGAAAAAAGAAGAGAAATATTCTCGTGACAAATTGGCCTTTGCGGGCAAATATGCCTACAATTGGCCAACCATCAATGGCCAACGAGGGGGGCGTAGAATGATGGGCCAATTCAACAATAGTAAAAAACGTAATGAACAAGCCAATGACTCTGACTCTTCTGCAAACTCTTATACTTCACAGAATTCAAGAACTAATGGCCGAGGACGTCAAAGGGGGCGAGGCTCTAGAAAAAGACCGCAACGTGGTGGTGGGTATGAAACCGGCACTGAAAGCAAGAAACGTATAGTAGATGATAGGATAGTTGACAATCACTCGACTGATACACCAAGGAGAGACCCGAATATGACTAATAACAGGGGGATCTCTATGTTTCCCAACCAGGCACTGGGTGTTTCTTCTGAACTTCCTCCTACTCTATCCAACCTTTCTCTTGCTAATAGACCTGACCTTGACACCACCATCAGGCACCAAATTATTGAGACAGCCCAAACTTTCACAAGACCAAGTAGTATGCCCCATGGTGGGGCTATTCCTAAGGATCACAAATGACTTATTGATCACTATTTCCCTCGGATTCCACGTACTTGTAATGATAAGGACGCTCGACCAATTCCCCCCCCCTTACAAATATGAACTCACAACTACCTTCCTGTTCACCGGCTATGCCTAACACAGAGGCTCTAGAGTCGCAGACTAGTCCTTCACATCTTGAGGTGATTAACCTCTCTACATATATCCTAAGTAAAACAGAATTAGAAGTTCTAGGCTTTGGTCTGAGCTTCTGTCCTAACGCTTCGGCAAATAAATTCACGCTTATAAAAGATCTATATCTCTTTGCTAGAAAGCTCACATACAAATTCATGTTTGACAGCGAACGACAGAAAAAACAGATAGAACTGTCAAACCAAGAAATTTGGAAAGACTTCACAGTTGCGGACTTTAGAGCACTTAAAAATCTTGTGCTACTGTTGGATGAAAGTGAAGGTACTGACCAACAGGAGGACACCTTAGAAACAGACGTTGAATTAGGCCAACGCAATCAGGCCATACAGTTTGAAAACGACATGAAGGCCCTCAGTACAGCGGTCAAAAAGAAATCTACCAAATTTCCATCTCTGCACACAAACTCCAATATCTGGGCCTTTCTGACCCAGACGATTGCGGACTTAGAAGCCACACCCCTACATCTGTCCAGTAATCCAAACCTTAATTACCAACAGAGACAAGCTTTGAAAGGATTGAGTGACAACCATAGTTTGGTGATCAAACCCTCGGACAAGGGCGGGAATGTGGTAGTCATGAACGATTTAGACTATCGTAATATGTGCTGGGATATCCTCAAGAACCGGGATTGGTATAGACCGATATCTGAGGATATTGTTACCAAATTTAACCAACAGTACAATGACACCATACAGTCCGCCCTTGCCGATGGTTTGATCACCAAAGACATATTTGATGGAATCCAGGTGCCTTACCCTAGAACCCCGACCTTCTATTCCCTACCTAAGACCCATAAAAATGTACATCATCCGCCTGGGCGCCCGATAGTGTCAGGGATAGGCTCCAAGACCGAGAGAGCAAGTATACTCGTGAATGAATACCTGCAACCACATGTGACTACCTTACCTTCTTTCGTTCAGGACACTCCGGACCTTTTAAGAAGTTTAGATGGCCTCAGTGTTCCTCCAGGATGCCTCCTTGTCTCTATTGACGTAGAGGCTTTATACTCATCCATTCCACACACACATGGATTGGAAGTGGTAAACAAATTTCTTAGAGAGCGCGGTCCCAAGTCGCATAATCTAAATGATTTCATACTCTGCCTGTTGAGCCATATCCTGACCAAAAATGTGTTTTCCTTTGACGGGTCCCACTTCCTCCAGGTACAGGGGGTCGCTATGGGCACATGTTGCGCGCCCTCATACGCGAACCTGTACCTGGGGGGGTGGGAACGAGATCTATTTTCCAATGAGGAAAACTGTCCCCTCCTGACCCATGTATTAAGATGGTTTCGTTATATTGACGATGTACTCCTTATATGGGCGGGATCAAAGGAAACCTTACAGGATTTCATGCACAAGCTCAGCCACAACAAATACAACCTCAAGTTCACCATGACATTCAGTCCTATCAGGATTGCCTATCTAGACATCTTCATCTATATATCTGAGAATGGTATGCTTAATACTTCCCTGTATCGCAAACCCACAGCCGGCAATACCATCTTGCACGCGGCTAGTGCCCATCCTACAGCCTTGATTCAGAGCATCCCATTCGGGCAATATCTCCGACTTAGGCGGAATTGCTCGGATGAAGTTGTATTTAGAAAAGAGGCTAAGTTACTTTACGAACGCCTCCAGATTCGAGGCTATAGCAAAAACTGCCTTAAGAAGGCTTTTAATAAAGCCACTGGCAGATCTCGAAACAGCATCCTGGCCAGGGCCCCGAAAAAACCTATGTCTAAAACAGTGAGGTTTATTACGACCTACTTCGATCAACATTCAACAATTCGCATGATCATGCAGAAACACTGGTCTATTTTATCTGCTGACCCCACTCTCAGTAAATATATAGGCACCAACCCTGAAATTACTTTCAGACGATCCCAATCCATCAGGGACCGTTTAGTTTCAAGTAATTACTGCAGACGTGAGGCAAAATCTCATGAACCATGTGGCCTATTTAAATGCGGCCAGTGTGATTATTGTAACCTGCTGGTGGAAGGTCCTTCATTCTCTCTCCCCGATGGTCAGATCCACAAAATTAGACATCATATCACCTGTCAAACACGTGGAATCATCTACATTATATTATGTGGATGTGGATCCTTTTATATTGGCAAAACAATACGTCCATTTTGGAAGAGAATGAAGGACCATGTCTACTATGCAACAAATGGCTTACTAAACACCACTATGGGCCACCATGTAGCGTTCAGACACAAGTACGAGCCACTTGTGTTCAAATTTGCCGCCCTCGACCGAGTCTATGAAGACCCTCGAGGTGGAAACTTTGACCAACGGGTATTGCAGTGCGAAACCAAATGGGTATATAATCTACGAGCTACTGTTCACCCTGGTATGAACGATATGCTCAGTTTCAAACCGTTCCTATAAACCATGACTTGTTCGATAGCTTGCCTATTCAGATATAGTGCTACATCTACTTTGTTCCTGTTGTGTTTTGTTTTATTTTGTTTTATTTCCTGACATGACTGTTCCCTTTTCTTGTTACGCATTGTTCTATTTTATATAGATACCACTGCTTTGCCATAACAATCTCTCTTACATAATACCCATTATAGGGATTAGTATATAGCCCTGTGAATAGCTATGTACTGGGGGATAATAAAACCCAATCTCTGGTATATTCTTACCATACTTCATTAATTTATTATATAATATAAATTAATTATACTAGGACATTACTGGATAGTGTATATATGAATTCATTTACCTGAACACATACTTTAACTCCTGATTTGGAGTACTGATAGACAATCTAAATACTTACCTGATTGCATAGACAGTTCTATGTATTGTTATTTTAAATGTTAAGAAGGAATTTTCTGTCTTGCTCGTCTAATACTCTACAGACTTTTGGTCAACGCTTGTTTAGCCTCATGCATACCTTTTATCACAATATGTCCGTTGACATGCTTAACATTCAGCTGCTCTCTTTTTTTTTTTTTTTTCTGTGCTATATCACATTCATTTTACACTTATTCTTTTTCCGGCGTAATTCTGTTTTTTGACCACTGGGGGGAGACCTCCATTGTCAGCCAAATGTGTTGATTTATTTATTTATTCTGCTTGGTCTAATATGATTTTTTATACTTTCTGACCACTCGGGGGCGACCTCGGGCAGCTAACAGCATTACCAGCTTCCTCTTACATTTCAGATGGATGACCACCCGCTTTTGTTCTGTCATCTTAGCTAACCAGTGCTTATTTCGGCCCCGCGGCGCTAGTGGGCATGCGCGATAACTCGGATCGCCATTTTTCTTTCTGGCACATTACCCACTGACATTTTCACGGCGCTTGCCTATTATGTCATCACCCGGTGCCGCGATTTTACTTTCGCGGGCGTTTTGAGGCTATTTAAATGATGTCTTCTGCCCCAGGGGATGTGTACAGCATCCTGCTGTCTCCTGGGGACATCTGCGTGTTATACTATCTGTGGCCACTGTAAGTATACATCTAGCAAACTGCAGCCATTGCTCTGTATAAATCTCTGACTGTGTATTCTCTTTAGTCATAGTACATATTTACTTATATCTTTCTAGAGGGCTTGATCTACTTTCTGCTTACAATTCTGGCTGGATCTAAGGGATCTACTTGTTTCCCATACATGCTTGGCTGCATTATTTTGTTAGCCTCAATTTTGCTCACTGGTGTCCCCATGCAGTCTTTTTCTGCATACAGAGTAAGTACTTCCTACGTATTCCTTGCATATAGCACTTAATGGACAGCTGCTCATCTATTGATTTATGTATTATTTTCATGTCTTAGCTGCTATTTCAGCTGGTACGCTGAGTCTTGAGGTTTTCGTCTCTAGCTACCTTTTGCTCTAAGAAGCACCTGAAATTTCATCCTGTTTTTCTGCGAGGTATTTGCTGTTTACGCTATTATATTTAATCAAATATAGATATGATCTAAGCTCTATGAGCTATATCTGCTATTCTTTTTTGTATATATATATATATATTCTTTACTGAGGGCTATTTACTACTATTTGTATCTGCAGATGTGAATTGTTTCCGCGCTCACTACAACGGTTCTGGGCCTGCTTATAAAATAATATATACAAAAAAACTTTTTGATCAAGGGATAATATATATTATACCCTCCTGCTCCCAAGGTATTTATGAGAGTCCTACTTGCTATGACCACCTGTCTGTTGAGCACATTTTAGATAAAATCCTTCTTTTTTATGCTCACTATATGTTGTTTTTTTGATTCTGTATACACATGTTTTTTCATGGAATATGTTGTATTACAGATAGTAAGGCGTGTTTACCTACTATCACTGTTCGTCCTGAAGAAGCCTCACGGCAAAACGCGTAGACGCACACAGGGACCACATCTGTACAATCATCTCGTATACAGTTTTTTAATCTACTCTATTATAGTTTCTGTCTTGTCTTTTATAAATAAAATATTTTTTTGTTTATCTTATGTGTCCTTGCCTTCAAAGTCCGACCCCCAGGTATCTCTATTTTTGAGCTATCTTTTCACGCTTTTCCAAGTTATCCTCGTGGCCTCCTCAAATGGTGCCAGGACAGTGCATGCATCCCTGATCATGCCCCACTGGTGTGGTGAAAAAAACCCGAGCTCCCCTGACCCTGTCCTGGTGCCGTAGTCGCACAGGTACTCATTGATGGCCTTCTGCTGCGTGTGCAGCCGCTGCAGCATGGCCAACGTTGAGTTCCACCTGGTGGGCATGTCACATATAAGGCGGTTCTTGGGCAGGTTCAACTCCTTTTGCAGCTCAGCCAGGCGAGCACTGGCATTATAAGATCTGCGGAAATGCACACAGACTTTCCTGGCCTGCCTCAGGACATCCTGTAAGCCCGGGTACCTGCCCAAGAACCACTGCACCACCAGGTTAAGGACGTGAGCCATACAGGGCACATGGGTCAGTTGTCCCTGTTGGAGGACGGAGAGGAGGTTGGTGCCATTGTCGCAAACCACCATTCCTGGCTTAAGCTGGCGTGGCGTCAACCACCTCTCGGCCTGCCCCTGCAGAGCAGACAGGACCTCTGCCCCAGTGTGGCTCCTGTCCCCCAAACACACCAGCGCAAGCACGGCATGGCATCTTTTTGCCTGCGTACTTGCGTAGCCCCTTGAATGCCTACGGAGCACCGCTGGTTCCGAGGACAAACCACAGGAAGAGGCCATGGAGGAAGAAGAAGAGGAGGGGGTGGAGGAGAGAGGTGTGTCACAACCAGTAGTAGCATTTTGGAGGCGTGGCGGTGGAACAACCTCCAACACTACTGCACCTTGTCCTGCATCCTTCCCAGCTGCCAAAAGAGTGACCCAATGGGCCGTGAAAGAAAGGTAACGTCCCTGTCCATGCCTGCTGGACCATGAGTCAGCGGTAATATGCACCTTACAGCTGACCGCCCTGTCCAGCGAGGCCAAGACATTGCCTTCCACATGCCGGTAGAGAGCAGGAATCGCCTTCCGTGAGAAAAAGTGGCGTTTGGGAACCTGCCACTGAGGAACCGCACATTGCACAAACTCACGGAAGGGGGCCGAGTCTACCAACTGAAAAGGCAGCAGTTGAAGCGCTAGCAATTTAGCCAAGCTAGCATTCAACCGCTGGGCATGTGGATGGCTGGGAGTGAACTTCTTTCGACGGTCCAGCAGCTGGGGCAGGGAAATTTGCCTGCTAGAATCGGACGTCGGTGTACTGCTAGCAGAGTGGCCGCAAGTACTTGGCTGTGACACACCTAATTCTACACCTTCATTCCTCTCAGTGCAGGTTTCAGAGAGGACTGATGGTATAGTGGGGTTGGAGATCCCAGCTGATGCGGTGCAAGGAGAGGTCCGCTTTGTTCTTTGGTGTGGGTCTTTAAGGTAGGCTTGCCAACGAGCTGCATGGCAGGTCAACATATGTCTGATCAAGCATGTGGTGCCCAAGCGGCTGATGTTTTGACCACGCGATATACGCTTGAGACATATGTTGCATACAGCAGCTGTGCGATCTGATGCACTCGCCTCAAAAAAGGCCCACACCAAATAACTTTTTGAATGACGGGCAGAGGCAGCGCCCTGCACAGGCGGAGCTCTGCGGTGTGATTCCGTCGGTGTGCTGCCCATACACTGGCCACCCAAGGGCATCCTGCCTCGTTGGAGATGTGCCTCCTCCTCATCCTCCTCCTCCTCCTCTCTCCTATTAGGCACCCATGTGGAGTCAGTGACCTCATCATCCCCTCCCTCCTCATCACTGGAGCCAATCTGGCAGTATGCTGCAGCTGCTGGAGCATGACTGCCAGATTGGTGTCCTTCTTGAGCATCCCCTATCTCTGCTCTCACGCTACTGCCTTCCTCTAGCTGGGTATCATCATCAGATCCTTCGAAACGCTGGGCATCCTCCTGGAGCATGTACCCAACACTGTGCTCAAACAGTTCGGGGGACTCCTCAGGAGGAGGACATGGTGGGTCTAGGGAAGGAGTGACTAATGATGACATTGATACCAGAGAAGAGGACGCTTTGGCAGCTGCTTTGCCAGTACCCTGAGCCTGGGTGAGAGAGGATGAGGGGGATGAGGTGGGCTTGGTCATCCACTCTACCAAGTCTTCGGCATGATGTGGCTCAACATGTCCAGCTGCCGAAAAGAAGGACAAGCGTGTCCCATGGCCACGTGCTGATGACAATGCACCGCGTCCACGACCAGCACTGTTGCCCCCAGACACAGAGCCTGCTTGCCCTCTTTTTTTGCCTCCTGACTGTCTGCCTCTCCTTGTTTGCCTTCCAGACATTTTAATGGATGGCCTGCAGGGAGATGGGAAAAACAGCAATAAGGGCTACCTTCAGGTGTATACTGTGCAGGAGGCTTAGCAACAAAGACACTGACACTGTCCCCTGCCTATCCTTCTCTGTCCCTAAACACAAGGATTTGCAATATGTTTCAGCAAGATTGGTTTAGCACAGAATAGCAAACTGATAGTTTCCCTCACTGTCCTTCTCTGTCCCTACAAACAAGATTTAGCACAGAATAGCACACTGATAGTTTCCCCGAGTGTCCTTCTCTGTCCCTAAACTCAAGGATTTCAAATATGGTTCAGCAAGATTGGTTTAGCACAGAATAGCACACTGATAGTTTCCCTCACTGTCCTTCTCTGTCCCTACAAACAAGATTTAGCACAGAATAGCACACTGATAGTTTCCCCGAGTGTCCTTCTCTGTCCCTAAACTCAAGGATTTCAAATATGGTTCAGCAAGATTGGTTTAGCACAGAATAGCACACTGATAGTTTCCCCGAGTGTCCTTCTCTTTCCCTAAACTCAAGGATTTCAAATATGGTTCAGCAAGATTGGTTTAGCACAGAATAGCACACTGATAGTTTCCCTCACTGTCCTTCTCTGTCCCTACAAACAAGATTTAGCACAGAATAGCACACTGATAGTTTCCCCGAGTGTCCTTCTCTGTCCCTAAACTCAAGGATTTCAAATATGGTTCAGCAAGATTGGTTTAGGACAGAATAGCACACTGACACTTTCCCTCACTGTCCTTCTCTGTCCCTACAAACAAGATTTAGCACAGAATAGCACACTGATAGTTTCCACGAGTGTCCTTTTCTGTCCCTAAACTCAAGGATTTCAAATATGGTTCAGCAAGATTGGTTTAGCACAGAATAGCACACTGATAGTTTCCCCGAGTGTCCTTCTCTGTCCCTAAACTCAAGGATTTCAAATATGGTTCAGCAAGATTGGTTTAGAACAGAATAGCACACTGACAGTTTCCCCAAGTGTCCTTCTCTGTCCCTAAACTCAAGGATTTCAAATATGGTTCAGCAAGATTGGTTTAGGACAGAATAGCACACTGATAGTTTCCCTCACTGTCCTTCTCTGTCCCTACAAACAAGATTTAGCACAGAATAGCACACTGATAGTTTCCCCGAGAGTCCTTCTCTGTCCCTAAACTCAAGGATTTTAAATATGGTTCAGCAAGATTGGTTTAGCACAGAATAGCACACTGATAGTTTCCCCGAGTGTCCTTCTCTGTCCCTAAACTCAAGGATTTCAAATATGGTTCAGCAAGATTGGTTTAGAACAGAATAGCACACTGACAGTTTCCCCAAGTGTCCTTCTCTGTCCCTAAACTCAAGGATTTCAAATATGGTTCAGCAAGATTGGTTTAGGACAGAATAGCACACTGATAGTTTCCCTCACTGTCCTTCTCTGTCCCTACAAACAAGATTTAGCACAGAATAGCACGCTGATAGTTTCCCCGAGAGTCCTTCTCTGTCCCTAAACTCAAGGATTTTAAATATGGTTCAGCAAGATTGGTTTAGCACAGAATAGCACACTGATAGTTTCCCCGAGTGTCCTTCTCTGTCCCTAAACTCAAGGATTTCAAATATGGTTCAGCAAGATTGGTTTAGAACAGAATAGCACACTGACAGTTTCCCCGAGTGTCCTTCTCTGTCCCTAAACTCAAGGATTTCAAATATGGTTCAGCAAGATTGGTTTAGGACAGAATAGCACACTGACACTTTCCCTCACTGTCCTTCTCTGTCCCTACAAACAAGATTTAGCACAGAATAGCACACTGATAGTTTCCCCGAGTGTCCTTCTCTGTCCCTAAACTCAAGGATTTCAAATATGGTTCAGCAAGATTGGTTTAGCACACTGATAGTTTCCCAGAGTGTCCTTCTCTGTCCCTAAACTCAAGGATTTCAAATATGGTTCAGCAAGATTGGTTTAGGACAGAATAGCACACTGACAGTTTCCCCGAGTGTCCTTCTCTGTCCCTAAACTCAAGGATTTCAAATATGGTTCAGCAAGATTGGTTTAGAACAGAATAGCACACTGACAGTTTCCCCGAGTGTCCTTCTCTGTCCCTAAACTCAAGGATTTCAAATATGGTTCAGCAAGATTGGTTTAGGACAGAATAGCACACTGACACTTTCCCTCACTGTCCTTCTCTGTCCCTACAAACAAGATTTAGCACAGAATAGCACACTGATAGTTTCCCCGAGTGTCCTTCTCTGTCCCTAAACTCAAGGATTTCAAATATGGTTCAGCAAGATTGGTTTAGCACAGAATAGCACACTGATAGTTTCCCCGAGTGTCCTTCTCTGTCCCTAAACTCAAGGATTTCAAATATGGTTCAGCAAGATTGGTTTAGCACAGAATAGCACACTGATAGTTTCCCCGAGTGTCCTTCTCTGTCCCTAAACTCAAGGATTTCAAATATGGTTCAGCAAGATTGGTTTAGCACAGAATAGCACACTGATAGTTTCCCTCACTGTCCTTCTCTGTCCCTACAAACAAGATTTAGCACAGAATAGCACACTGATAGTTTCCCCGAGTGTCCTTCTCTGTCCCTAAACTCAAGGATTTCAAATATGGTTCAGCAAGATTGGTTTAGGACAGAATAGCACACTGACACTTTCCCTCACTGTCCTTCTCTGTCCCTACAAACAAGATTTAGCACAGAATAGCACACTGTTAGTTTCCACGAGTGTCCTTCTCTGTCCCTAAACTCAAGGATTTCAAATATGGTTCAGCAAGATTGGTTTAGCACAGAATAGCACACTGATAGTTTCCCCGAGTGTCCTTCTCTGTCCCTAAACTCAAGGATTTCAAATATGGTTCAGCAAGATTGGTTTAGAACAGAATAGCACACTGACAGTTTCCCCGAGTGTCCTTCTCTGTCCCTAAACTCAAGGATTTCAAATATGGTTCAGCAAGATTGGTTTAGGACAGAATAGCACACTGACACTTTCCCTCACTGTCCTTCTCTGTCCCTACAAACAAGGTTTAGCACAGAATAGCACACTGATAGTTTCCCCGAGTGTCCTTCTCTGTCCCTAAACTCAAGGATTTCAAATATGGTTCAGCAAGATTGGTTTAGGACAGAATAGCACACTGATAGTTTCCCTCACTGTCCTTCTCTGTCCCTACAAACAAGATTTAGCACAGAATAGCACACTGATAGTTTCCCCGAGTGTCCTTCTCTGTCCCTAAACTCAAGGATTTCAAATATGGTTCAGCAAGATTGGTTTAGCACAGAATAGCACACTGATAGTTTCCCCGAGTGTCCTTCTCTGTCCCTAAACTCAAGGATTTCAAATATGGTTCAGCAAGATTGGTTTAGGACAGAATAGCACACTGACACTTTCCCTCACTGTCCTTCTCTGTCCCTACAAACAAGATTTAGCACAGAATAGCACACTGATAGTTTCCCCGAGTGTCCTTCTCTGTCCCTAAACTCAAGGATTTCAAATATGGTTCAGCAAGATTGGTTTAGCACACTGATAGTTTCCCAGAGTGTCCTTCTCTGTCCCTAAACTCAAGGATTTCAAATATGGTTCAGCAAGATTGGTTTAGGACAGAATAGCACACTGACAGTTTCCCCGAGTGTCCTTCTCTGTCACTAAACTCAAGGATTTCAAATATGGTTCAGCAAGATTGGTTTAGAACAGAATAGCACACTGACAGTTTCCCCGAGTGTCCTTCTCTGTCCCTAAACTCAAGGATTTCAAATATGGTTCAGCAAGATTGGTTTAGGACAGAATAGCACACTGACACTTTCCCTCACTGTCCTTCTCTGTCCCTACAAACAAGATTTAGCACAGAATAGCACACTGATAGTTTTCCTGAGTGTTCTTCTCTGTCCCTAAACTCAAGGATTTCAAATATGGTTCAGCAAGATTGGTTTAGGACAGAATAGCACACTGACACTTTCCCTCACTGTCCTTCTCTGTCCCTACAAACAAGATTTAGCACAGAATAGCACACTGATAGTTTCCCCGAGTGTCCTTCTCTGTCCCTAAACTCAAGGATTTCAAATATGGTTCAGCAAGATTGGTTTAGCACAGAATAGCACACTGATAGTTTCCCCGAGTGTCCTTCTCTGTCCCTAAACTCAAGGATTTCAAATATGGTTCAGCAAGATTGGTTTAGCACAGAATAGCACACTGATAGTTTCCCCGAGTGTCCTTCTCTGTCCCTAAACTCAAGGATTTCAAATATGGTTCAGCAAGATTGGTTTAGCACAGAATAGCACACTGATAGTTTCCCCGAGTGTCCTTCTCTGTCCCTAAACTCAAGGATTTCAAATATGGTTCAGCAAGATTGGTTTAGCACAGAATAGCACACTGATAGTTTCCCCGAGTGTCCTTCTCTGTCCCTAAACTCAAGGATTTCAAATATGGTTCAGCAAGATTGGTTTAGCACAGAATAGCACACTGATAGTTTCCCCGAGTGTCCTTCTCTGTCCCTAAACTCAAGGATTTCAAATATGGTTCAGCAAGATTGGTTTAGCACAGAATAGCACACTGATAGTTTCCCTCACTGTCCTTCTCTGTCCCTACAAACAAGATTTAGCACAGAATAGCACACTGATAGTTTCCCCGAGTGTCCTTCTCTGTCCCTAAACTCAAGGATTTCAAATATGGTTCAGCAAGATTGGTTTAGGACAGAATAGCACACTGACACTTTCCCTCACTGTCCTTCTCTGTCCCTACAAACAAGATTTAGCACAGAATAGCACACTGATAGTTTCCACGAGTATCCTTCTCTGTCCCTAAACTCAAGGATTTCAAATATGGTTCAGCAAGATTGGTTTAGCACAGAATAGCACACTGATAGTTTCCCCGAGTGTCCTTCTCTGTCCCTAAACTCAAGGATTTCAAATATGGTTCAGCAAGATTGGTTTAGAACAGAATAGCACACTGACAGTTTCCCCGAGTGTCCTTCTCTGTCCCTAAACTCAAGGATTTCAAATATGGTTCAGCAAGATTGGTTTAGGACAGAATAGCACACTGACACTTTCCCTCACTGTCCTTCTCTGTCCCTACAAACAAGGTTTAGCACAGAATAGCACACTGATAGTTTCCCCGAGTGTCCTTCTCTGTCCCTAAACTCAAGGATTTCAAATATGGTTCAGCAAGATTGGTTTAGGACAGAATAGCACACTGATAGTTTCCCTCACTGTCCTTCTCTGTCCCTACAAACAAGATTTAGCACAGAATAGCACACTGATAGTTTCCCCGAGTGTCCTTCTCTGTCCCTAAACTCAAGGATTTCAAATATGGTTCAGCAAGATTGGTTTAGCACAGAATAGCACACTGATAGTTTCCCCGAGTGTCCTTCTCTGTCCCTAAACTCAAGGATTTCAAATATGGTTCAGCAAGATTGGTTTAGGACAGAATAGCACACTGACACTTTCCCTCACTGTCCTTCTCTGTCCCTACAAACAAGATTTAGCACAGAATAGCACACTGATAGTTTCCCCGAGTGTCCTTCTCTGTCCCTAAACTCAAGGATTTCAAATATGGTTCAGCAAGATTGGTTTAGCACACTGATAGTTTCCCAGAGTGTCCTTCTCTGTCCCTAAACTCAAGGATTTCAAATATGGTTCAGCAAGATTGGTTTAGAACAGAATAGCACACTGACATTTTCCCCGAGTGTCCTTCTCTGTCCCTAAACTCAAGGATTTCAAATATGGTTCAGCAAGATTGGTTTAGGACAGAATAGCACACTGACACTTTCCCTCACTGTCCTTCTCTGTCCCTACAAACAAGATTTAGCACAGAATAGCACACTGATAGTTTTCCTGAGTGTTCTTCTCTGTCCCTAAACTCAAGGATTTCAAATATGGTTCAGCAAGATTGGTTTAGGACAGAATAGCACACTGACACTTTCCCTCACTGTCCTTCTCTGTCCCTACAAACAAGATTTAGCACAGAATAGCACACTGATAGTTTCCCCGAGTGTCCTTCTCTGTCCCTAAACTCAAGGATTTCAAATATGGTTCAGCAAGATTGGTTTAGCACAGAATAGCACACTGATAGTTTCCCCGAGTGTCCTTCTCTGTCCCTAAACTCAAGGATTTCAAATATGGTTCAGCAAGATTGGTTTAGGACAGAATAGCACACTGATAGTTTCCCTCACTGTCCTTCTCTGTCCCTACAAACAAGATTTAGCACAGAATAGCACACTGATAGTTTCCCCGAGTGTCCTTCTCTGTCCCTAAACTCAAGGATTTCAAATATGGTTCAGCAAGATTGGTTTAGCACAGAATAGCACACTGATAGTTTCCCCGAGTGTCCTTCTCTGTCCCTAAACTCAAGGATTTCAAATATGGTTCAGCAAGATTGGTTTAGGACAGAATAGCACACTGACACTTTCCCTCACTGTCCTTCTCTGTCCCTACAAACAAGATTTAGCACAGAATAGCACACTGATAGTTTCCCCGAGTGTCCTTCTCTGTCCCTAAACTCAAGGATTTCAAATATGGTTCAGCAAGATTGGTTTAGCACACTGATAGTTTCCCAGAGTGTCCTTCTCTGTCCCTAAACTCATGGATTTCAAATATGGTTCAGCAAGATTGGTTTAGAACAGAATAGCACACTGACAGTTTCCCCGAGTGTCCTTCTCTGTCCCTAAACTCAAGGATTTCAAATATGGTTCAGCAAGATTGGTTTAGGACAGAATAGCACACTGACACTTTCCCTCACTGTCCTTCTCTGTCCCTACAAACAAGATTTAGCACAGAATAGCACACTGATAGTTTTCCTGAGTGTTCTTCTCTGTCCCTAAACTCAAGGATTTCAAATATGGTTCAGCAAGATTGGTTTAGGACAGAATAGCACACTGACACTTTCCCTCACTGTCCTTCTCTGTCCCTACAAACAAGATTTAGCACAGAATAGCACACTGATAGTTTCCCCGAGTGTCCTTCTCTGTCCCTAAACTCAAGGATTTCAAATATGGTTCAGCAAGATTGGTTTAGCACAGAATAGCACACTGATAGTTTCCCCGAGTGTCCTTCTCTGTCCCTAAACTCAAGGATTTCAAATATGGTTCAGCAAGATTGGTTTAGCACAGAATAGCACACTGATAGTTTCCCCGAGTGTCCTTCTCTGTCCCTAAACTCAAGGATTTCAAATATGGTTCAGCAAGATTGGTTTAGCACAGAATAGCACACTGATAGTTTCCCTCACTGTCCTTCTCTGTCCCTACAAACAAGATTTAGCACAGAATAGCACACTGATAGTTTCCCCGAGTGTCCTTCTCTGTCCCTAAACTCAAGGATTTCAAATATGGTTCAGCAAGATTGGTTTAGGACAGAATAGCACACTGACACTTTCCCTCACTGTCCTTCTCTGTCCCTACAAACAAGATTTAGCACAGAATAGCACACTGATAGTTTCCCCGAGTGTCCTTCTCTGTCCCTAAACTCAAGGATTTCAAATATGGTTCAGCAAGATTGGTTTAGAACAGAATAGCACACTGACAGTTTCCCCGAGTGTCCTTCTCTGTCCCTAAACTCAAGGATTTCAAATATGGTTCAGCAAGATTGGTTTAGGACAGAATAGCACACTGACACTTTCCCTCACTGTCCTTCTCTGTCCCTACAAACAAGATTTAGCACAGAATAGCACACTGATAGTTTTCCTGAGTGTTCTTCTCTGTCCCTAAACTCAAGGATTTCAAATATGGTTCAGCAAGATTGGTTTAGGACAGAATAGCACACTGACACTTTCCCTCACTGTCCTTCTCTGTCCCTACAAACAAGATTTAGCACAGAATAGCACACTGATAGTTTCCCCGAGTGTCCTTCTCTGTCCCTAAACTCAAGGATTTCAAATATGGTTCAGCAAGATTGGTTTAGGACAGAATAGCACACTGACACTTTCCCTCACTGTCCTTCTCTGTCCCTACAAACAAGATTTAGCACAGAATATCACACTGATAGTTTCCACGAGTGTCCTTCTCTGTCCCTAAACTCAAGGATTTCAAATATGGTTCAGCAAGATTGGTTTAGCACAGAATAGCACACTGATAGTTTCCCCGAGTGTCCTTCTCTGTCCCTAAACTCAAGGATTTCAAATATGGTTCAGCAAGATTGGTTTAGAACAGAATAGCCCACTGACAGTTTCCCCGAGTGTCCTTCTCTGTCCCTAAACTCAAGGATTTCAAATATGGTTCAGCAAGATTGGTTTAGGACAGAATAGCACACTGACACTTTCCCTCACTGTCCTTCTCTCTCCCTACAAACAAGGTTTAGCACAGAATAGCACACTGATAGTTTCCCCGAGTGTCCTTCTCTGTCCCTAAACTCAAGGATTTCAAATATGGTTCAGCAAGATTGGTTTAGGACAGAATAGCACACTGATAGTTTCCCTCACTGTCCTTCTCTGTCCCTACAAACAAGATTTAGCACAGAATAGCACACTGATAGTTTCCCCGAGTGTCCTTCTCTGTCCCTAAACTCAAGGATTTCAAATATGGTTCAGCAAGATTGGTTTAGCACAGAATAGCACACTGATAGTTTCCCCGAGTGTCCTTCTCTGTCCCTAAACTCAAGGATTTCAAATATGGTTCAGCAAGATTGTTTTAGAACAGAATAGCACACTGACAGTTTCCCCGAGTGTCCTTCTCTGTCCCTAAACTCAAGGATTTCAAATATGGTTCAGCAAGATTGGTTTAGCACAGAATAGCACACTGATAGTTTCCCTCACTGTACTTCTCTGTCCCTAAAAACAAGATTTAGCACAGAATAGCACACTGATAGTTTCCCCGAGTGTCCTTCTCTGTCCCTAAACTCAAGGATTTCAAATATGGTTCAGCAAGATTGGTTTAGGACAGAATAGCACACTGACAGTTTCCCCGAGTGTCCTTCTCTGTCCCTAAACTCAAGGATTTCAAATATGGTTCAGCAAGATTGGTTTAGGACAGAATAGCACACTGACACTTTCCCTCACTGTCCTTCTCTGTCCCTACAAACAAGATTTAGCACAGAATAGCACACTGATAGTTTCCACGAGTGTCCTTCTCTGTCCCTAAACTCAAGGATTTCAAATATGGTTCAGCAAGATTGGTTTAGCACAGAATAGCACACTGATAGTTTCCCAGAGTGTCCTTCTCTGTCCCTAAACTCAAGGATTTCAAATATGGTTCAGCAAGATTGGTTTAGGACAGAATAGCACACTGACACTTTCCCTCACTGTCCTTCTCTGTCCCTACAAACAAGATTTAGCACAGAATAGCACACTGATAGTTTCCCCGAGTGTCCTTCTCTGTCCCTAAACTCAAGGATTTCAAATATGGTTCAGCAAGATTGGTTTAGGACAGAATAGCACACTGATAGTTTCCCTCACTGTCCTTCTCTGTCCCTACAAACAAGATTTAGCACAGAATAGCACACTGATAGTTTCCCAGAGTGTTCTTCTCTGTCCCTAAACTCAAGGATTTCAAATATGGTTCAGCAAGATTGGTTTAGCACAGAATAGCACACTGATAGTTTCCCCGAGTGTCCTTCTCTGTCCCTAAACTCAAGGATTTCAAATATGGTTCAGCAAGATTGGTTTAGAACAGAATAGCACACTGACAGTTTCCCAGAGTGTCCTTCTCTGTCCCTAAACTCAAGGATTTCAAATATGGTTCAGCAAGATTGGTTTAGGACAGAATAGCACACTGACACTTTCCCTCACTGTCCTTCTCTGTCCCTACAAACAAGATTTAGCACAGAATAGCACACTGATAGTTTCACGAGTGTCCTTCTCTGTCCCTAAACTCAAGGATTTCAAATATGGTTCAGCAAGATTGGTTTAGAACAGAATAGCACACTGACACTTTCCCTCACTGTCCTTCTCTGTCCCTACAAACAAGGATTAGCACAGAATAGCACACTGATAGTTTCCACGAGTGTCCTTCTCTGTCCCTAAACTCAAGGATTTCAAATACGGTTCAGCAAGATTGGTTTAGAACAGAATAGCACACTGACAGTTTCCCTCACTGTCCTTCTCTGTCCCTACAAACAAGGATTAGCACAGAATAGCACACTGACACTTTCCCTCACTGTCCTTCTCTGTCCCTACAAACAACGTTTAGCACAGAATGACACACTGACACTCTCCCTACCTATCCTTCTCTGTCCCTAAACACAAGGAATCCAGGATTAGTAAAGGAAAAAAAATGACACTGTCCCTGCCTATGCTTCTCTTTCCCTGCTCGGGAACACACTACACAAGGCCGCCGCGCTGGCGGCCTTTTATAGTGTGGGGCGTGTACTAAACCCCCTCAGCAATAATTGGCCACAGGCATCCTGCCTGTGGCCAATCATTGCTCTCCTCGCTGCCAGCGCTGTTATTGGCCAAGCATGCGGGGTCACAGTGCATGCTTGGCCAATCACAGCGCCTGGATGACACTGCAATGGCGTAGTACATTGTGGGCCGTTCGCGTCACTCGAATTTGGCGCGAATGGCCCAAATCGTTCGATCTTCGTCGAACGATCGAACAGCCGATGTTCGAGTCGAACGTATGTTCGACTCGAACACGAAGCTCATCCCTACTGACTCTCAACCCCCTCCTCTTACTCCCCGGTTTTACTTATTGTTATGTCCGGGATCAGGGGTAAACTCAAGCGGGGTGCCGCCTTTGGTATCTCCAGACACAAATTTCCACGAGTCTCCACTACCGCTGCCCGTGCCGCTGCTGCTGCTGCTCTTGTCTGGGTAAGAAAATCCTTAATGGCCGATTGTATGGGTATTGTGTGAGGCGGGTTTTTACCTTCTCCCCCTCTCTTCCTTCTATTGCTCATCCCCCGTTGTCACACTTTAACCGAGCGCGGAGCTATAGCTTGCATATGATCGTATAGTTTATAGCCTATTTGCGTGCTCCCCTCAATCTCCCATCCAAACTCAGTGTCTGATTAGTAACTGCTTAGTATCTAGGCACCCCGCATCCCCGAATCACTGATGTACCTGCGGGAGTCTGTAGTTCAATATCGAGAATTCAGTCTTGTGTCAACTGGTTTCTATAATTCAATGCCGAGACTTCCACTCCCGTGACCCGTGTCCCGGGTCTCTATCGCGCTGCTGTTATTCCTCCGCCGTACCGCTGCAGTATGGAGTAGGTCTAAGATAGGATAAGGTAGGATAATAGTGGGGGCTAACTTTCTTCACCACAGCCATAGGGATCGCTCCATGCTCTAAACGCTTGTCTCCTTACTCCGCCATTACCGCCGCCGCGGCCAAGCCATGCCCCAGGATGTGAAGGCTACGGCTTCTACCGGTAGTGCTGCACACTACAGGTAGAGTTTATCAACATAAGTTTATCAACATAAATTTTATACCGATAGGTTCACAAAGTCCGTGTGTCTCTAACGATGAAGTCGCTGTTTTGATAGCATGCACTGTTGTGGATTTATTAAAGTGGAGGTTCACCCAAAATGGAACCTCCGCTTTTCGGAACCCTCCCCCCCTCCGGTGTCACATTTGACACCTTTCAGGGGGGAGGGGATGCAGATACCTGTATAAAACAGGTATTTGCACCACTTCCGGGAGCAGACTCTCGCGGGAGTCCCGCCCCTTCGCGTCACCCCCCCCCGCTGTGCGCTGGGAAACACTCGGCTCCCAGGACACAGCAGGGACCTGTTAGAACACGCAGCGCGACTCGTGCATGCGCATTAGGGAACCGGGCAGTGAAGCCGCAGCGCTTCACTTCCCGATTCCCTCACCGAGGATGGTGGCGGAGGAAGCCGAGAGCCAAGCAGTAGCTTGGCTTTGGCTGTCGATGTCGCGGGCAACCTGGACAGGTAAGTGTCCATTTTTTTAAAAGTCAGCAGCTGCTGTATTTGTAGCTGCTGGCTTTTAAAAAAAAAAATTCCCGGTGAACCTCCGCTTTAAGGCTTGTTTGAAGGGTTCTCTCACTCATTAGGTGTGGGGATTAATGATCAAAGAGAGGCTTTAAGTACTGAAGGAACACTGCTTGTATGTCCTAAAGATAGTGTAGTGGTTATGGTTGAATGGCTCTGGTGTAGGCTTAGCAATTCAGCTATTCAGCATTCCCACGCATTTTCTGCAGGAAATGCATTTTCTAGTTAGTGGGAATGCTCTCCAAGCATTCCCAGTATTTTTATTCGTATTTTTATTATTCTTAATTTTAATTTTATTATTCCGTACGTTATTTGGCTCTGCGTAACTGCTGCATACTTTCAGCTATTCAAACCATTCAACTTTTAAAATGTTTAGCTCTTTCAGTTAATAATGGGACTTCTTCAATTTTTTTGTAATATTTATACTTTTTAAATTATTAAGCTTTTTATCACTTTTTTTTTAACATTGAAGTCAATGAGCGCATGCTTCAAATCCTTAAAATCTTCATCCGCTCCCAAAAGTTTCAGCTCCTTCATACTTTCACCTACAGACGCCAAACAAACTTTAAATTGTTCACAAAATATTCAGCTATCCGGCTATATATTTTCAGTTTGATATCTTTTACAGTTTTTGTGAAAAAGCTGTTTAACCACTTAAGCCCCAGACCAATACGCAGCATAAAGACCAGAGATGTTTTTACAATTTGGCACTGCGCTGCTTTAACTGATAATTGCGCAGTCATGCAATGTTGTACCCAAACGAAATTTGCGTCCTTTACTTCCCACAAATAGAGCTTTCTTTTAATGGTATTTGATTGCCTCTGCAATTTTTTTTTGCGATATAAACGGAAAAGGTCTGAAAATTTTGAAAAAAAAATGAAATTTTGTTATAAGAAAAATCGAATAAACTCAATTTTAGTCATACATTTAGGCCAAAATGTATTCAGCCACATGTCTTTAGTAAAAAAAATGTCAATAAGTGTATATTTATTGGTTTGCGCAAAAGTTCTAGCGTCTACAAACTAGGGTACATTTTCTGGAATTTACACAGCTTTTAATTTATGACTACCTATCTCATTTCTTGAGGTGCTAAAATAGCAGGGCAGTACAAAACCCCCAAATGACCCCATTTTGGAAAGTAGACACGCCAAGGAAATTGCTGAGAGGCATGTTGAGCCCATTGAATATTTTTTTTTGTCCCAAGTGATCGAATAATGACAAAAAAAAAAAATGATAAAGTTGTCACTAAATGATATATTGCTCACACATGCCATGGTTATATGTGGAATTGCACCCCAAAATACATTTTGCTGCTTCTCCTGAGTACAGGGATACCACATGTGGGGGAACTTTTGGGAGCAAAGCCGCGTACGGGACCCCGAAAACTAAGCACCGCCTTCAGGATTTCTAAGGGCGCAAATTTTGATTTCGCTCCTCACTACCTATCACAGTTTCGAAGGCCATAAAATGGCAAAATTGCACAAAACCCCCCCAAATGACCCCATTTTAAAAAGTAGACACCCAAAGGAAATTGCTGAGAGGCATCTTGAGCCCATTTTTTTTTATTTTGTCCCAAGTGATTGAATTTTACAGCTCTCATTTGTTTTTGAAAATGAAGAAAGAAAATTTTTTTTTTTCTTTTTTCAATTTTTAAAACTTTGTGACAAAAAGCGAGATCTGCAAAATACTCACCATACCTCTCAGCAAATAGCTTGGGGTGTCTACTTTCCAAAATGTGATAGGCAGTGAGGAGTGATTTCAAAAATTTACACCCTTAGAAAGCCTGAAGGCGGTGCTTGGATTTTGGGGTCCCGTACGCGGCTAGGCTCCCAAAAAGTCTCACACATGTGGTATCCCCGTACTCAGGAGAAGCAACATAATGTATTTTGGGGTGTAATTCCACATATGCCCATGGCATGTTTGAGCAATATATCATTTAGTGACAACTTTGTGCAAAAAAAAAAAAAATTATTTTTTCCGCAACATGCCTCTCAGCAAAAAGCTTGGGGTGTCTACTTTCCAAAATGGGGTCATTTGGGGGGGGGGGGTTTGAACTGTCCTGGCATTTTATGCACAACATTAGGAAGCTTATGTCACACATCATCCACTCTTCTAACCACTTGAAGACAAAGCCCTTTCTGACACTTTTTGTTTACATGAAAACTTTTTTTATTTTTTGCAAGAAAATTACGTTGAACCCCCAAACAATGTATATTTTTTTAAAGCAAAGGCCCTACAGATTAAAATGGTAGGTGTTGCATTTTTTTTCCACACAGTATTTGCGCAGCGATTTTTCAAATGCATTTTTTGGAGAAAAAATACACTTTTTTTCATTTTAATGCACTAAAACACACTATATTGCCCAAATGTTTGATGAAATAACAAAGATGATCTTAGGCCGAGTACATGGATACCAAACACGACATGCTTTAAAATTTCACACAAACGCGCAGTGGCGACAAACTACATACATTTTTAAAAGCTTTTAAAAGCCTTTACAGGTTACCACATTAAATTTACAGAGGAGGTCTACTGCTAAAATTACTGCCCTCGATCTGACCTTCGTGGTGATACCTCACATGCATGGTGCAATTGCTTTTTACATATGACACCTGACCGACGCTTGTGTTCACCTTTGCGCAAGAGCAGGGCGGGACAGGGGGGCTTTTTTTATTTTTATTATTTATTTAGCTTTTTTATTTTATTTTTAAATGGTTCCTTCCATTTTATTTTTTTTTATAATTTTTATTGTTATCTCAGGGAATGTAAATATCCCCTATGATAGCAATAGGTAGTGACAGGTACTCTTTTTTTGAAAAAACTGGGGTCTATTAGACCCTAGATCTTTCCTCTGCCCTCAAAGCATCTGACCACACCAAGATCGGTGTGATAAATGGCTTTCCCAATTTCCCAATGGCGCTTTTTATATCCGGGGGGGACACTCCCTCCCACTGCTTGTAAAAGCAGTCCAGAGGCTAATTAGCCACTAGGATTGCTTTTACATGAAAGCCGGCCGCTGGCTGAAAAGAATGATACCAAGATGATACCTAAACCCGCAGGCATAATTCTGGTATAACCATTTAAAGTCTAGCAACATACCAGTACGTTGCTGGTCCTTGTTGGACATGTATTGTAAAAAATTATTTTATGCAGCCTGTTGGCTGAACGAAAAAAAGAGATTGATTGGTGGCTATGCCCACCAGTAGAATACCTCCCTTCATTCACCCACTTCTAATGATGGGCATACATGCACCATTTATATATGCCGAAGCATGGGGGCCTCCTCCCGCAAAAGTTATACTGCGTACACACGGTCAGACTTTTCCACGGGCAAGACTCCGTCGGAATTTCGACCTTATGTACGCGGCATTAGGAGCAAAATCGCTCCTCCACCCCTGCTGCCCCCATGCTTCGGCAAATATGCTCTTTTTTTAACTGTGGTGGTAAAATCACCTCCTACAGCACTGGAGTCGCAGGGATCAGGCCTGTCTCTGCGGACACTGCAGTTATGTGTGTTGTGTTTTGTAAGTGATAGTGATCGATCAATACTGCACTTGGGTGGGCTGGGCTGGACGGAGGGGCAAAATGGAGGTGCTAGCAGGTATCTGGGTTGATCCCGCTAACACTGCGTTTTTGGGAACCCTAAACTTCTGGAGACGCTAGTATAGATCTGATCAGATATTGATCTGTTCAGATACTATACCACTAAGGGAGGTGTATGCTTTGCGCGTAGGTGTTAGCGTTACTGGCACTAACCAGACGCTGCCTGGGGCGACGCAGACCCTCTCTGATGCTAAAACCTAATTGATATCACCCGCTGGGCGATCAGGGGTTTAAACCTTTATTGGGTTATATACGGCGGGTGCCCTGATACTATAAAAAGCAAACTAACTAACCAGCGTCACCTGTAACACTTATACGGTGATCACTGGTGAAAGGGTTAACTAGGGGCAATTAGGGGGTTAAAACCTTTATTAGGTAATATATGGGGGTACCTGACGCAATATAAAAACCTGACGGGGAACCTAAATAACGAAATAACTAACTGGCTAACCAGTGTCACCAGTGACACTTATACGGTGATCACTGGTGAAAGGGTTAACTCTAGGGGCAATCAGGGGGTTAAAACCTTTATTAGATAATATATGGGGGTACCTGACGCTATAACCTTTGTTAGATAATATATGGGGGTACCTGACGCTACAAAAACCTGGCGGCGAACCTAAAAAAATAACTGGCTACCTAGCGGCACCAGCATAACTAATACAGCGATCAGAAAAACGATTGCTTAGTGACACTGGTGATAGGGGGTGAAAGGGTTACCTGGGGGGTGATCAAGGGGTTAAACCTTTATTAGGTAATATATGGGGGTACCTCACGCTATAAAAACCTGGCGGCGAAGCTAAAAAAATAACTGGCTACCTAGCGGCACCAGCATAACTAATACAGCGATCAGAAAAACGATTGCTTAGTGACACTGGTGATAGGGGGGCGAATTTTGCGCATTCGCGGTTCGCGAAACCGGCGGACATATGGCGCTATTCGCGGCCGGTTCACGGCCACCATATTCTGAATCTTTTACATTGTGGAACTTTGACCTATGACACATCCATCATGTGGTACAGGACAGCCAATGAGACATTTCAGCAGATGGACATACCCCCTACCTTATAAATAGACCTGATCTGGCTGCCATTTTACATTCTGTTATTTGTCAGCGTAGGGACAGGTTGCTGTGTGGAGCAGGGACAGACTGTAATCCTAGCTATTAGGTCCACAAAAGTCCTTTTAAGGACTGGTATAGGTGTACAATTGTTGTGTGTGCAGTGTATAGGGGTGTAATACACTTTTAGTTCATTTCAATTGTGCAGCATTGGGACTGCAGTGCTGAGCGGTTCTGCAGCTGTCTTTAGTCAGTGTAGGAAGGTTGCTGTGTGTGTACTAGCAGGGACAGACTCTACTAAAACAAAAGTCCTTCTAAGGACTGGTATAGGTGTACAGTCCACAAAAGTCCTTTTACGGACTGGTATAGGTGTACTATTTGGTGTGCAGTATATAGGGGTCTAATACACGCATAAAAAACTTTCACATATAGGAAGAATAGTATAATGCATTTCTACTGTGCAGCATTGTGACTGCTGAGAGGTTCTGCAGCGATACTACAAAGAGTGACAAACGCAATTAGAAAAAAGTATTATAACTGCTGTGATAGACCAGTGGCCCCCGAAAACGACAGTTTGAAGCGGGGTGTTATATACCTTCTTCCACATATACTGCCCTTCTCTACAGCCTTTTGTCACAGGGTCATTTAAAAAGATGACAGACAGAGGAAGAGGCAGGCCCTTCCGCAGGGGTGGTAGGGGTAGGGCAGGGGCACCAGGCCGGAGCCAAAGTGGGAAGTTGCAGAAGGTGCGTTCGATTACGTCAAAGGACGCACCAGACTTGGTTGAGTGGCTCACTCAGCCTTACTCTTCTGCACCCTCCTCATCCTCTCTATCTGCACCCTCTTCACTCTCTGCTGTGTGCACCCCCAAATACACTACCACCAACACCACCGCCACCATATACCCTCCGCTTGAGTCACAGGAATTATTTTCCGATCCATCACAAGACTTCTCTGATGCGCAGGCATTCTTGACATTGGATCAGGAAGAGGAGGTAGCAACAACCGCCACTCAGCAGTCTGACGACAATACCCAGATCAGCCCAAGGATGTTGGTCCCCGCTGTTGCTGCCTACTCCGAGATCTCTAATGTTAGTGGTGGGGAAGGTGACGTAGATGATGATGTGTCTATGGGCGTCACGTGGGTGCCCACAAGAGAAGACCAGGAGGGGAGTTCAGAGGGAGAGATGGACCAGCAGATAGGGAGGAAAGGCAGGCGGAACTTACATTGCACAGGAGTGACAAACAAGACTGCTAATGTATCAGGACTCAGAGCGAGCCATCAACCATGTACGGTCACATCTGGCGCTCCCAGGACTCCGGCACATGGCTCCGCAGTGTGGGCTTTTTTTAACGTGTCCGCTGCTGACAATAGTGTTGCCATCTGCAGCCTTTGCAGTCAACGCATAAGTCGCGGTAAGCCCAACACTCACCTAGGGACGACCGCCTTAAGAAAGCACATGAACTCCCATCACTGAGCCCAGTGGGAGCAACGCCGTCAGAACCCACAAAGCCAAACTCCAGGCTCTCACCGTCCAGCCTTCTCTACTACTTCTCCTCTCTCTTCACAGTTGTCCTCCACTCCACCTTCCATCATCACGTCCCCAAGTTTATCTGGAAAAAGGCAGGCTTCCGTGGGACAAATGTTCGAGCGTAAAAGAATGATGACGGCGGATAACCCTCTTGCCCAACGGTTGACTGCTGGCTTGTCAGAACTCCTAGCCCGCCAACTACTGCCATATAAACTGGTGGACTCAGAGGCCTTTCGAAAATTTGTGGCCATTGGAACACCACAATGGAAGGTCCCAGGAAGGAAATATTTCTCCCAGAAGGGCATCCCAGAGCTATATGGCCATGTTCAGCGGCAAGTGAATGTATCTCTGGCACACAGTGTCGGTGCCAAGATACATCTGACCACAGACACGTGGTCTAGCAAACACGGGCAGGGAAGGTATATTACTTTTACTGCCCACTGGGTGAACCTTCTGACGGCCGTCAAGCATGTAACCCGTGGCACCCATGTAGATTTGGTTTTACCGCCACGGATTGCATGCAGGCCTGCCTCTTCTTCTCCTCCTCCTCCTACTCCATCCTCCCTCTCCTCCTCGGCTGACTCCTCCTCTTCTGCTGATACCGTCTCTTCCGCTGCGCCGCCCAAGATCCCCAGAACCTATTCGACATGCCAGGTGAGACGTTGCCATGCTGTGCTGCGTCTGTTGTGCCTGGAAGCCAAGAGCCACACTGGCCCTGCATTCCTTTCAGCTTTGCGTTCACAGGCAGATCAGTGGCTAACACCACTCAATTTGACAGTTGGTAAAGTGGTGTGCGACAACGGTGCCAATCTGCTGAGCGCGTTGAAACAGGGCAAAATTACACACGTGCCATGCATGGCACACGTCTTGAACTTGGTCGTGCAGCGATTCGTTGTCAAATACCCTGGGGTCCAGGACGTCTTGCGGCAGGCAAGGAAAATCTCGGCCCATTTCAGAAGATCTTACACGGCCATGGCCCGCCTTGCTGACATTCAGCGGCGACACAATCTGCCGGTCAGACGTCTTATTTGTGACTGCCCGACGCGATGGAACTCAACCTTGTATATGCTTGATAGGCTGCTCCAGCAGAAACGTGCAGTTAATGACTACCTGTACGAACTCTGCGCCAGAACAGGTTCTGGGGATCTTTGTTTTTTTCACCGCGTCAGTGGCTGCTCATGCGCGACGCATGCAGACTTTTGCGGCCATTTGATGAGATCACCAAACTGGTCAGTCGCAGCCATGGTGCCATCAGTGACATCGTACCTTATGCCTTCTTTATGGAGCGTGCATTGTGTCGTGTCATTGATCAAGCCGTCGAGGAGCAGGAGCAGGAAGATGAGGAAGTCGCAATGCTGGATGAATTCCCAGGGGGGGCTACTCTATCTGAGACAAGTCAACAACAGGAGTCTGAAGAGGAGTCAGAGGAGGATGGTGCCGGGGCGGATGAGGAGGAGCAAGAAGAGCATGCTTTAAACCTTTCTGGGATCCCTGCTGTTGTTGTTCGTGGATGGGGGGAGGAGATCGAGGACGACATTATCCTGGATGATGACGAGCAGGAGCCAGGCCACCACACTGCTTCCAGTTTAGTGCAAATGGGGGCCTTCATGCTCCAGTGTTTTAAGAGGGACCCCCGTATAAAAAGCATAAAGGGCAAGGACCATTACTGGGTGGCAACGTACTTGGACCCACGGTACAAACAAAAAATGGCAGAAATGTTACCACTATCACAGAGGGCTGTCAGAATGGAGCACTTCCAGGCCTTGCTTCGAGAAATGCTGCACTCTGCTTTTGCGTGCGCTGGCAGAAGAATTTCCACTCCCAGAGGAACAGTTGTGGATACCAATCCAACAGCGCCTGCAAGAAGAGGGCGGTTTGAAGATGTCTTGGTCACTTCTGATATGAGATCATTCTTTCAGCCGACCCATCGTCAGGTCTCATCCAGATCCAGCATCAGGGAACGCCTAGACCGACAGGTGTCCGACTACATCGGATTAACGGCCGATGTGGACGCTCTGAGAAGTGATGAACCCCTGGACTACTGGGTGGGCAGGCTTGACCTCTGGCCAGAGCTTGCACAATTTGCAATGGAACTGTTGGCTTGCCCTTCGTCCAGTGTCCTGTCCGAAAGGACGTTCAGCGCAGCATGGGGGATCGTGACCGATAAGCGCACTCGCTTAGCTCACGACAGTGTTGACTACCTCACATTTATAAAAATGAATGAGGCATGGATCTCTGAGGAATTCAACACATGTGACCAGTAGACCATGTTTCATTCAAATTCCTCATGACAGGCCACAAATATCCGCCACCACCTATAACAATTATTCATGGTCCTTGTCTTCTTGGTGTACAGGACGCCGTGGCTGGGTCCTGGAAGGATGCTATATTTCCCCTCTGTTTGGGCTGTGGTTCCTTTAAGGGAACAGCAATGGTTAACACACCTGTCCAAGGAAGTGGTTTAAGAGAGACAGGAAGTTGTAGGTGAGAGAGTGAAGGAGTGTAGTGAAGTCTGCATGGTGAATGGTGGACACTGCAAAAGCTGTGGAGGCTGGGAAAAGCTCTGGGAAGCTGTGAATGTACATGGCAGTGGCCTGCATGGAAGCCTGCTAGCTGGGAAACTTACCTGCAACACCAAGTAAGGACTGTTTAACTGTGACAGCAGTTATAAACTCTACAAGTCGGTGAGACTGTCATTTCTTTTGTTTTGCTGCTGTGAAGCCATTTAAGTTTAAATAAACGTCCTTTTGTTTGAAAAGCCTGTGTCCTGCGATCTAGCTGGTTCCCCGAACATTACACTGGTGCTCGAATGCGGGCAGGACAGAATAACAGGCATAAGAAGAAAGAAAAGAAAAAAAAAAACTTTTTTTTTTTTTTTTTTTTTTTTTTATCTTTGCATTTGAACAGTTAAAGGGACAGTACATTGGATTTATGTCCTGGGTTAAAGCTGCACAAACATTGAAATCTGAAACAATGGAGGAGCTAATTAAACAGCTGTCCCTGGCTAATATGCAAGCGCAGACTCGCCATGAGGAAGCTAATCAGCGCTTAGCAACCCAGCTGGAGGTACAACAAAATCACCACAAAGAGGCGCTGGCTCTGCAGCAAGAAAATACTCGAGTTTTGGTGGCCCAGTTGGCAGCCCAGCAAGCGACCCAGCAAGGGGTTATGCAGGCGCAGGTTACTGTCTTAAAGGAAGCAGTACAGAAGCTGTCTCAGGAACAAGTGGCTGTTGCCCCTGGCAACCAGGTGACTGTGAGGGCAAGCCATTTTTTGCAGAAATTGTCCCTGAGCGATGATGTAGAGGCCTTTCTTGCTACATTTGAGAGGACGGCAGAGAGAGAAGGGTGGCCTCAGGACCAGTGGGCCGGCCTCATTGCTCCTTTTCTCACCGGAGATTAGGGATGAGCCGAACACCCCCGGGTTCGGTTCGCACCAGAACCTTCGAACGGACCGAAAGTTCGCGTGAATTTTCGAACCCTATTCGTTATAATGGACGCGAACGTTCGAAATCAAAATTGCTAATTACAACGGCCAATATGCATGTTAATGTCATAAAACAGGTTTGGGGACCCGGGTCCTGCCCCAGGGGACATATATCAATGCAAAAAGAAATTTTAAAAACTAAAGTTTTTTCGGGAGCAGTCATTTTAATGATGCATAAAGTGAAAAAAAAAAGTGAAATTTTCCTTTAAATATGGTACCTGGGGGGTGTCTAAAGTATGCCTGTGAAGTGGCATGTGTTTCCCGTGTTTAGAACTGTCCTTGCACAAAATGACATTTGTAAAGGAAAAAAATAAGCCATTTAAAACCACTTGCGGCTTTAATGTCATGTCTTGTCCTGGCTGCCATATGGCTGAAAATCCTTGAGAAAAATGGCATGGCTAGCCCATCACCCCCCCCCCCCACCCCAGCCCCTTTGGGTCTTGTATGGATATTAAGGGGGACCCCGCACCCAAAATAAAACCCTATACCTACAACCCTATATACTCTGAACAGCAGTATATAGGTGGTGCAAACAAGACACGGACTGTAGGTTTGTTCTTAAGTAGAATCTGAACAGGTACATTATGAAGTGTAGCTCCATCCCAAAAAAATCTATTTTTAAGCTTTTTGGAGAACATAGGGAGGGGTTATCACCCCTGTAACATTTGCTGTCTTTCCACATCTGTTCAGAACATGTCACCTCACTTTCCGTCCCAATGACAAATGTTTTTGGAAAAGTGGGGTTTTAATTGAAACAAGGATTGGTGATAAAGCATCAGTAGAGAGGAGATACCTTTTTCCCAAATTAAATCTAACAGGATAGAATTTCCCTTCCGAGGGGTAGATTTCCTCTCACTTCCTGTTTTCTCTTGCCGTTTGCAAGTAGGAGTCGTTTGTAAGTTGGATGTTTGAAAGTAGGGGCCTGCCGTATATACTCTGCAGAAATTTGCCCTATTAGATGTTGGTGTAGCCACAAGACTGGTGGGCACAGGAATGGGCCCTGCTGTGAGTTAATAGATCAAGATTTGTACTTGCATGCACCTGTTGAACCGGGCAGAAAAATTGGGCCTTTGGTGGTGGTGGTGGTGGTGGACGGTGTTGCCACAAGACTGTAAGCCCTCACAGTTACTCTTGGTGGGTGCAGGAATGGGCCCTGCTGTGAGTTATTAGATCAAGATTTGTAATTGCATGCACCTGTTGAACAGGGCAGAAAAATTGGGCCTTTGGTGGTAGTGGTGGTGGTGGACGGTGTTGCCACACGACTGTAGGCCCTCATAGTTACTCTTGGTGGGCGCAGGAATGGGCCCTGATGTGAACTATTAGATCAAGATTTGTAATTACACGCCCCTGTTAAACAGGGGCTGAAAAATTGTGCCTTAGGCATTGGTGCTGGTGCCACAACACTGCATCCCCTCACAGATACTGTACTTGGAGCACAGCAGTCACACCTGTTGCGAAGCATCTTTTTAAAAAATTGTAATTACACGCCCCTGTTATACAGGGGCTGAAAAATTGTGCCTTAGGCACTGGTGTGGTGGCATGGATCATTGAGGAGGAGGAAGAGGATAGTAAGTGAACATAACAGGACAGTCACTCAGCATCAGCATAGGCAGTCTTGAAGGGATGTGACATTATAAATTATTCCGTTATATCCGCTTCAGGTGTCTGGTAGCTGGTGGTGATCCAAGACTGATTCATTTTTATGAAGGTCAGTCGATCAACCGAGTCGGTGGACAGGCGCACCCTATGATCGGTGACAAATCCTCCAGCAGCACTGAATGTGCGTTCGGAAAGAACGCTGGATGCAGGACAGGCCAGTAGCTCAATTGCATACTGTGCAAGCTCTGGCCAGTGATCCATCCTCAGGACCCAGTAAGCCAGAGGATTTTCGGTGGGAAAGGTGTCCAAGTCTGACCTTGCCCCTAGGTATTCCTGCACCATGTATATCAGACGCTGGCGATGGTTGCTGGAACCGATCATACCTTGGGGCTGCGGACTAAAAAATTGTCTGAACGCATCGGTCAGACGTCCACCTTCCCCACCGCTCCTTCTGCTACTGACCGAAGCCTCAGCAACTCGTCGTCCAGGACCAGGAGTTTGTAACCTCCCAGTTTCTGGGAACGCGTTGCACAGACCTTTCTGCAAGGCCTCCCTGAGATGTCTCATCCTCTGCTCCCTCTGCGACGGCAAGATAAGGTCCGCAACCTTACCCTTGTACCGTGGATCAAGGAGAGTGGCCAGCCAGTAATGGTCACTCTCCTTGATCCGAAGAACACGAGGATCCTTCCGCAGGCTTTGCAGGATCAGGGAGGCCATGCAGCGTAGGTTAGCTGAGGCATTCGGTCCGGAGTCTTCTGGGTCACTGAGGATGACATGATCGCCAGCCACCTCCTCCCAGCCACGTACAAGTCCACTGGTTTGTTGGGACTGTACATCATCCCTAAAAGACTGCTGCTGCTGATGCTGAGTGCCAGGCTCCACCTCCATGCTCACACAATCCTCCTCCTCCTCCTCCTCCTCATCCTCATCCTCTTCCTGTGTGATGGGTGGGACAGAAGGAACATTGTCTGGATAAAGGGGGCCTTGAGAGACAAGGAAGTCCTCCTCTTCCTGCCTCTGTTCTGCCTCAAGTGCCCTGTCCATTATCCCACGCAGCGTATGCTCCAACAGGTGGACAAGAGGTACAGTGTCACTGATGCATGCACTGTCACTGCTCACCATCCTCGTGGCCTCCTCAAATGGTGAGAGGACAGTGCATGCATCCCTGATCATGCTCCACTGGCGTGGGGAAAAAAAGCCAAGCTCCCCTGACCCTGTTCTGGTGCCGTAGTCGCAAAGGTACTCATTAATGGCCCTCTGCTGCGTGTGCAGTCGCTGCAGCATGGCCAACGTTGAGTTCCACCTGGTGGGCATGTCACATATTAGGCGGTTCTTGGGCAGGTTCAGCTCCTTTTGCAGCTCAGTCAGCCGAGCACTGGCATTATAAGATCGGCGGAAATGCACACAGACTTTCCTGGCCTGCCTCAGGACATCCTGTAAGCCTGGGAACCTGCCCAAGAACCGCTGCACCACCAGGTTGAGGACGTGAGCCATACAGGGCACATGGGTGAGCTGCCCCTGTCGCAGGGCGGAGAGGAGGTTGGTGCCATTGTCTGAAACGACCATTCCTGGCTTAAGCTGGCGTGGCGTCAACCACCTCTCGGCCTGCCCCTGCAGAGCTGCCAGAACCTCTGGCCCAGTGTGGCTCCTGTCCCCCAAACACACCAGCGCAAGCACGGCATGGCATCTTTTTGCCTGCGTACTCGCGTAGCCCCTTGTACGCCTACGGAGCACCGCTGGTTCGGAGGACAGAGCACTCGAAGAGGACATGGAGGAAGAAGAAGAAGAGGAGGGGGTGGAGGAGAGAGGTGTGTCACAACCAGTAGTAGCATTTTGGAGGCGTGGTGGCGGAACAACCTCCAACACTACTGCACCTTGTCCTGCATCCCTCCCAGCTGCCAATAGAGTGACCCAATGGGCCGTGAAAGAAAGATAACGTCCCTGTCCATGCCTGCTGGACCATGAGTCAGCGGTAATATGCACCTTACCGCTGACCGCCCTGTCCAGCGAGGCATGGACATTGCCTTCCACATGCCGGTAGAGAGACGGAATCGCCTTCCGTGAGAAAAAGTGGCGTTTGGGAACCTGCCACTGAGGAACCGCACATTGAACAAACTCACGGAAGGGGGCCGAGTCTATCAACTGAAAAGGCAGCAGTTGAAGTGCTAGCAATTTAGCCAAGCTAGCATTCAACCGCTGGGCATGTGGATGGCTGGGAGTATACTTCTTTCGACGGTCCAGCAGCTGGGGCAGGGAAATTTGCCTGCTACAATCGGACGTCGGAGTACTGCAAGTACTTGGTTGTGACACACCTAATTCTACACCCTTAGTCCTCTCAGAGCAGCTTTCAGAGAGGACTGAAGATATAGTGGGGATGGAGATCCCAGCTGATGAGGAGCAAGGAGAGGTGCGCTTTGTTCTTTGGTGTGGGTCTTTTATGTGTGCTTGCCAACGAGCTGCATGGCAGGTCGACATATGTCTGCTCATGCTTGTGGTGCCCAAGCGGCTGATGTTTTGGCCACGCGAGATACGCTTGAGACAAATATTGCAAATAGCAGTGGTGCGATCTGATGCACTCGTCTCAAAAAAGGCCCACACCAAAGAACTTTTGTGATAACGTGCAGAGGCAGCGCCCTGCACAGGCGGAGCTCTGCGGTGTGGTACAGTTGCTGTGCTGGCCTCTAGCTGGCCTCCAGGGGGCATCCTGCCTCGTTGGACATGTGACGCTGCATCCTCCTCCTCCTCCTCCTCCTCCTCCTCCTCCTCCTCTCTCCCTTCAGGCACCCACGTGGAGTCAGTGACCTCATCATCCCCTCCCTCTTCACCACTAGAGCAAACCTGGCAGTAAGCTGCAGCTGGTGGAACACTACTGCCAGATTGCTGTCCTTCAGCATCCCCTCTCTCTGCGCGCACACTACTGACTTCCTCAAGCTGGGTATCATCATCCGAGCCTTTGAATCGTTGGGCATCCTCCTGGAGCATGTACCCAACACTGTGCTCAAACAGTTCGGGGGACTCCTCAGGAGGACATGGTGGGTCTAGGGAAGGGGTGGCTGATGATGCCATTGAGTACGCGTTGGCAGCTGCTCTGCCAGTACCCTGAGCCTGGGTGAGAGAGGATGAGGAGGATGAGGAGGGCTTGGTCATCCATTCTACCAAGCCTTCGGCATGATGCGGCTCCACATGTCCAGCTGCCGAAAACAAAGACAAGCGTGTCCCATGGCCACGTGCTGATGACGATGCACGACCACGTCCACGGCCAGCACTGTTGTCTCTAGAAACAGAGCCTGCCTGCCCTGTGTTCTTGCCTCGGCACGCTCTGCCTCTCCTTGGCGGTCTTCCAGCCATTGTAGTCGGTAGTGTATATAGTATAAAAAACAGAACTCCTATGTGTGCTCACAACACACTGTAGGTCCTATGGGTGCTGACACTAACACACTATAGGTACTATGTGTGCTGCTGACAAGAAAATATAGGAGCTCTGTTTGCTGCCACTAACACACTAGAAGTCCTATTGGTGTTTCTGAGATGAAAATATAGGAGCTCTGTGTGATGCCACTAACACACTAGAAGTCCTATGGGTGCTGCTGAGAAGAAAATATAGGAGCTCTGTGTGATGCCACTAACACACTAGAAGTCCTATGGGTGCTTCTGAGATGAAAATATAGGAGCTCTGTGTGATGCCACTAACACACTAGAAGTCCTATGGGTGCTGCTGAGAAGAAAATATAGGAGCTCTGTTTGCTGCCACTAACACACTAGAAGTCCTATGGGTGCTGCTGAGAAGAAAATATAGGAGCTCTGTTTGCTGCCACTAACACACTAGAAGTCCTATGGGTGCTGCTGAGAATAAAATATAGGAGCTCTGTTTGATGCCACTAACACACTAGAAGTCCTATGGGTGCTGCTGAGAAGAAAATATAGGAGCTCTGTGTGATGCCACTAACACACTAGAAGTCCTATGGGTGCTTCTGAGATGAAAATATAGGAGCTCTGTGTGATGCCACTAACACACTAGAAGTCCTATGGGTGCTGCTGAGAAGAAAATATAGGAGCTCTGTTTGCTGCCACTAACACACTAGAAGTCCTATGGGTGCTGCTGAGAAGAAAATATAGGAGCTATGTGTGATGCCACTAACACACTAGAAGTCCTATGGGTGCTTCTGAGATGAAAATATAGGAGCTCTGTGTGATGCCACTAACACACTAGAAGTCCTATGGGTGCTGCTGAGAAGAAAATATAGGAGCTCTGTGTGATGCCACTAACACACTAGAAGTCCTATGGGTGCTTCTGAGATGAAAATATAGGAGCTCTGTGTGATGCCACTAACACACTAGAAGTCCTTGGGTGCTGCTGAGAAGAAAATATAGGAGCTCTGTTTGCTGCCACTAACACACTAGAAGTCCTATGGGTGCTGCTGAGAAGAAAATATAGGAGCTCTGTTTGCTGCCACTAACACACTAGAAGTCCTATGGGTGCTGCTGAGAAGAAAATATAGGAGCTATGTGTGATGCCACTAACACACTAGAAGTCCTATGGGTGCTTCTGAGATGAAAATATAGGAGCTCTGTGTGATGCCACTAACACACTAGAAGTCCTATGGGTGCTGCTGAGAAGAAAATATAGGAGCTCTGTTTGCTGCCACTAACACACTAGAAGTCCTATGGGTGCTGCTGAGAAGAAAATATAGGAGCTATGTGTGATGCCACTAACACACTAGAAGTCCTATGGGTGCTGCTGAGAATAAAATATAGGAGCTCTGTGTGATGCCACTAACACACTAGAAGTCCTATGGGTGCTGCTGAGAAGAAAATATAGGAGCTCTGTGTGATGCCACTAACACACTAGAAGTCCTATGGGTGCTTCTGAGATGAAAATATAGGAGCTCTGTGTGATGCCACTAACACACTAGAAGTGCTATGGGTGCTGCTGAGAAGAAAATATAGGAGCTCTGTTTGCTGCCACTAACACACTAGAAGTCCTATGGGTGCTGCTGAGAATAAAATATAGGAGCTCTGTGTGATGCCACTAACACACTAGAAGTCCTATGGGTGCTGCTGAGAAGAAAATATAGGAGCTCTGTTTGCTGCCACTAACACACTAGAAGTCCTATGGGTGCTGCTGAGAAGAAAATATAGGAGCTCTGTTTGCTGCCACTAACACACTAGAAGTCCTATGGGTGCTGTTGGGGTGCAATGCTGTGCTAACAGCACTGCGGTTGGTACTACTGCAATACTGTACTAACAGTAAGCACGCACCAGACTAATCCCCAGCAGCAGCTAATAACACACTAACTGTGCAATCAGCAGCAATGAACGATCAATGACTTAGGTAGCAATGGTTTAGCAAAGAAATAGCCAATGGTTTAGCAAAGAAGAGCAAATCTTTCAGTATCAAGCAAAGACAGAAACAGCAGACTGATCTCTCCTAAAGCCGGAACTCATGTGACCGGGGCCGATGGCGTGGCGGCCTTTTAAATGGTGGGGCGTGTACTAAAGCCCCTGAGCTGTAATTGGCTACAGGCGTCCTGCCTGTAGCCAATTATTGCTCTCCGAGTTTCGGGCGCTGTGATTGGCCAAGCATGCGGGGTCACAGTGCATGCTTGGCCAATCATCAGCCAGCAATGCACTGCGCCGGCCGCGCCGGCCGCAATGCATTGCGGGGCCGCTCGCATCACACGAATGTGATGCGAACGGCCCAAATAGTTCTGGGCTCGACGAGCGAGCGAACGCCCGGTGCTCGATTCGAACATGGGTTTGAATCGAGCACCGGGCCCATCCCTACCGGAGATCCTCAAAAAGCCTACTTTGACTTGCCACCCGATGATGCTAAAGACTATCAAAAGTTAAAAGCAGAAATTCTGGCTCGTCTGGGGGTGACTACGGCTGTTCGGGCCCAACGAGTACACCAATGGAAGTATCGTCCAGATCGGCCACCCCGGTCTCAAATGCATGACCTGGTGCAACTGGTAAAAAAATGGCTGCAGCCTGAGGTGTTGTCGGGCCCCCAAATCGTGGAACGGGTTGTGCTGGACCGATACCTGTGATCCCTGCCAGACGACCTTCAACGGTGGGTCAGCCATGGAGACCCCAAAACAGCAAACCTCCTTGTCGAGATGGTGGAACGATATACAGTGGTGGAGGACCTGCTCGGACCTACCAAGCGCATAGGCCCCAGTCTACCACGGCCTGTTCGACCAACTGCTGCCCTTCGAAAGGATGTTCCAAGGAGTCCTGGAGCAAACACCCCGGAAGGTCAAGAGTCATTCCCGGTACCCCCTCAGCGTTCTGTTCCTGTTCGGAGAGGAGGGGATGTACAATGTTGGCGATGTCATTCCTGGGGTCATACCCGGGCACACTGCCCACTGCAAGAGGAGCCCATGGAATGCGGGGTTCTTCGGAGGGGGTCTTTTTATGCCCATAAAGTATGCACCACACAGCTCGACCTGGGTGAGGAAAAATTTGAGTGTGAAGTCCAAGTGAACCACCTCCCTGCCCGGGCTTTGTTGGACTCCGGAAGCATGGTAACCCTGGTTCATCCTAGAGTAATTGGGAAGATCGGTCCGGTAAGAAAAACCTTACGGGTGGTGTGCATTCACGGGGACACTAGAGAGTACCCTCTCATCTCGGTGACCATCTCCTCAGCATGTGGCACTGGTACTCAAGAGGTGGGGGTGGTAAAGAACTTGATACATGATGTTATAATAGGACGAGACTGTCCGTTGTTTACAAAACTGTGGGAACAAGGAGAACAGTTCAGAGATTGGGGAGAAACTAGCCTCCCTGTTCCTGCTGCTGAGAGGAATAACCCTGAACTGCCAAATGTTCTTAATGTGGATCCAAATGATGAAATTGCTAATGGTTGGGTTAATGGTGATGAAAGTAGAGCTGATACTGTTGATAATGTCAAGACATGTGGTCCACAGACCTACCAAAACACTGAGGGGGGAGGATCTTCCCCACTTCAGGTAATGCTGGGGGAAGAGGACGAGGAAGTGGCCTCTACCCCTGCCCTGCCAGATTTGAGTGTCCCCCAGGGGGCGTTTGGTACTGCTCAGATGCAGGACCTCACTTTGGCCCGTGCACGGGAACAAGTTGTAGTAGTAGTAAATGGGGTTCCCCAAGAGCCAGGTGCAAATGAGCGGTGGCCACACTTCGTAATGTATAATGAGTTATTGTATCGGGTTACCAAGGTGAGGGAAAATGTGGTAGAACAATTGTTGGTACCCCAACAATATAGACAAAAGGTTCTGGACCTGGCCCATGATGATGTGTTAGGGGGACACCTGGGAGTTGAGAAGACGGAAGCATGGATCACCGACCGGTTTTACTGGCCAGGTCTGAAAGCAGAGGTAAAGAAATACTGTGCCTCTTGTCCCACCTGTCAGTTGACCGCTCCGGTGACCCACTTCCGGAGCCCTTTGGTCCCTCTGCCCATAATTGAGGTCCCATTCGAGAGGATAGCCATGGATATAGTGGGTCCCTTGGTAAAGTCGGCTCGAGGTTACTCCTACATATTGGTGATTCTTGACTATGCCACCCGATATCCTGAGGCGCTTCCACTGCGGAATACCTCCTCTAAGGCTATTGCCCGGGAATTATTCCAGTTGTTTACACGGACGGGTTTTCCCAAGGAAATACTCACAGACCAGGGCACCCCATTTATGTCGAGAGTTATGGCCGATGTGTGCAAGCTGTTCCGGATTAAACAGCTGCGCACATCGGTCTACCATCCCCAAACGGACGGGTTAGTGGAACGCTTTAACAAGACCCTTAAGTCTATGCTAAAGAGAGTGGTACAAAGGGATGGGAAAGACTGGGACTGCCTGTTACCAGCTCTCCTGTTTGCTATCAGGGAAGTGCCCCAGGCCTCCACTTGGTTTTCGCCCTTTGAGTTGGTATATGGGCGGAGACCTCGCGGACTACTTGACTTTATTAAAGAGGAATGGGAAAGTGAACCTGTTCAGCATAAGAGTGTTCTTGAATATGTCTCCCAAATGCAGGAAAGGATCCAAACTGTGATGCCACTAGTCAAAGAGCATTTGAAAAAAGCCCAGGAGGCTCAACGACGGGTCTATAACAGGGCTGCTAAAATAAGGCACTTCCAAGTGGGGGATCGAGTAGCGGTGCTAATTCCCACTGTGGAAAGTAAATTCTTGGCCAGATGGCAAGGTCCCTTTGAAGTTGTGGAAAAAGTGGGAGAGGTAAATTATAGAGTCCACCAGCCAGGCAAGAGGAAACCGTATCAGATATATCATGTCAACTTGTTAAAGCCCTGGACAGACAGGGAACCGGTGACCTCCCTGGCTAGTGCAAGACTTGAGCCTCAGGTTGGGGTGGAGAGTGTCCAAGTAGCAAGTACCCTGTCTAAAATCCAAAGTCAGCAGGCAAAGGAGTTCTTGCAGAGAAATAAAGAAAAGTTTTCAGACTTGCCAGGGCTAACTAGTGTTATAGAACATGATATTATCACGGAACCTGGAGTCAAAGTTTTTGTCCGGCCCTACCGCATCCCAGAGGCTCAAAGGAAGGCCGATTCAGAGGAAGTGAAGAAGATGCTGGACCTGGAGATCATTGAAGAGTCGCAGAGTGAGTGGTCAAGCCCAATTGTGTTGGTACCAAAGCCCAACGGGACTCTGCGATTCTGCAATGATTTCCGGAAACTTAATGAGGTTTCACGGTTTGATGCCTACCCCATGCCCCGGGTAGATGAGCTTATTGAGAGACTAGGTCCAGCCAGGTATATTACAACATTAGACCTTACCAAGGGGTATTGGCAAATCCCGTTGACTAAGGCCGCTAGAGAGAAAACTGCTTTTTCTACCCCAGAGGGGAGTTTTCAGTACAAAAGAATGCCTTTTGGACTACAAACTGCTCCAGCCACTTTCCAGCGAGCAATGGATAGGATTTTACGACCTCACTGGGAGTATGCCTCAGTGTACTTGGACGACATAGTCATTTTTAGCAGAGACTGGGAATCACACTTGCCCAAAGTCCAGGCAGTACTGGACTCTCTTTGGAAGGAGGAGTTTACAATAAACCCTGAAAAATGTGCTTTGGGAATGGAGGAGGTGAAATACCTGGGCTATATTGTAGGTAGAGGGGTGGTGAAACCTCAGGTTAACAAGGTAGAGGCTATACAGAATTGGCCCCGCCCTCTCACAAAAAAGCAGGTATGTGCATTCCTGGGCATGGTGGGATACTACAGGAGATTCGTACCCAACTTTGCCACATTGGCGGCTCCATTGACCGATCTGACTAAGGGACGGAAATCGGTCATGGTGGAATGGAATGCAGATGCTGAAAAGGCTTTTTTGGAGCTCAAGTCAGCACTGTGCCAACACCCTGTCCTGATAGCACCCAATTTTTCAAACGAGTTTGTTGTCCAGACTGATGCTTCCGATGTAGGATTGGGAGCTGTGTTGTCACAGGTTGTTCATGGTGAGGAGCACCCAGTAGTCTTCCTCAGTAGGAAGTTGACACCAGCGGAGAAAAACTACGCTATAGTTGAACGAGAATGTCTGGCCATTAAGTGGGCTCTGGAATCCCTCAGAAATTACCTCTTGGGAAGGAAGTTTAGGTTAATTTCTGACCATGCCCCTTTAACATGGATGAGGCAAGGTAAAGGGACTAATGCCAGAATTACACGTTGGTTCCTGGCGCTCCAGGAATTTAAATTTGTAGTGGAGCATAGGCCCGGGAGACTGCATCAAAATGCAGATGCCCTCTCCCGAGTCCATTGTTTTAGCTCCACTGTTGCCTCCACCTCCTTGGCGTTGGGGCACAGGGGGGGATATGTACAGGACGCCGTGGCTGGGTCCTGGAAGGACGCTATATTTCCCCTCTGTTTGGGCTGTGGTTCCTTTAAGGGAACAGCAATGGTTAACACACCTGTCCAAGGAAGTGGTTTAAGAGAGACAGGAATTTGTAGGTGAGAGAGTGAAGGAGTGTAGTGAAGTCTGCATGGTGAATGGTGGACACTGCAAAAGCTGTGGAGGCTGGGAAAAGCTCTGGGAAGCTGTGAATGTACATGGCAGTGGCCTGCATGGAAGCCTGCTAGCTGGGAAACTTACCTGCAACACCAAGTAAGGACTGTTTAACTGCGACAGCAGTTATAAACTCTACAAGTCGGTGAGACTGTCATTTCTTTTGTTTTGCTGCTGTGAAGCCATTTAAGTTTAAATAAACGTCCTTTTGTTTGAAAAGCCTGTGTCCTGCGATCTAGCTGGTTCCCCGAACATTACATTGGGTAAATACAGCGGCATAAAAGGCCTTTTATGTCCGTTGAATGCCTAATTTTTGGGGCCTGTAGTGCCCGAAACGTATTTATCCTGTGAATGCCTAATGTACCTCCAGCCACAGAATTTAAAGTTCTTTGCTGTCAGATGAATGCCTGTTGGCTAATTTTTGGGGCCTGTACTGGCCGACACTTACTTCTTTATCCAGGCTGTGAATGCCTAATTTTTCAGACTGGAATTGAAAATCAATTCCGCTAAATTGTGGAACGGATGCGGACCCATTTTACAGACGTGTGAATGGACCCTATATGTATTTGACATGTATTTTCCGGCTGATTTAGGCCGAGCTATTACAATAAAACCGAGCAATATTACAAAAAAACAAAATAAAAGTTATAACTGTATAAACGATTTATACAACTTATAAAAAAAAAAAAAACATTTATGGCAACTTTTCCAATAGCAGGATCATCTCATGCACCCCCTTCATAGCCTGGCCTTGCGTCTCTTCCATGGCCTTCATGCGCTCCTGAATTGACAAAAAATTTCAGATAAAAAAAGAATGCTTGTCGTTGTCGATCTCAAATTTGCTTAATACTTCTGTTATGTCATTGTCCATGTTGTGGGACTATGTGTGCACAGCTAGTAATTATTTTGTGGCTGCAAATATGACCTGGAGGTTTTTAATGTTTGCCTCCCATTGAAATGAATGGGGCCCGCCGCGAACCCGCGGTTCGCGAACATTTACCAAGCGTTCGCGCGATCGCGTTCGCGAACCGTCCCGGGAGATGTTCGTCCATCCCTATCAATCATAGACATGATTAATCAGTTAATTGTAGCTGAAAAAGATATCGGTGGTCATACACCATACAATTGCAGATTGTCTGTTTGCTGAGAATAGAACAATAACCATCTAGGTGGAGGCTTGACAATGGACCTAGTTAATCGGTTGATCAAAACTTGAAGAGATATCGGCGGTCATACACCATACAATCGCCGACAATCACCGACAATCGTTGTAATCACAACCGAATGTGTATGTGTGACTGACCACAGATAGCTACATGTGTCTTAAGAGAATGTCAATCGTAGACATAGTTAATAAGATAATTGTAGCTGAAAAAGATATCGGTGGTCATACACCATACAATTGCAGATTGCCTGTTTACTGAAGCCATACAATTCAATTGCAGATGGCTATTTTTCTGGTCTCAGCAAACAGACAATCTATGTGGAAGCTTGACTATGGACCAAGTTAATCGGTTGATCAAAGCTTGAAAAGATATCGGCGGTCATACACCATACAATCGCCGACAATCTCCGACAATCGTCCTAGTAACATAATCACAACCGAGTGTGTATGTGTGACTGACCACGGATAGCTACATGTGTCGTAAGAGAATGTCAATCATAGACATAGTTAATCAGTTAATTGTAGCTGAAAAAGATATCGGTGGTCATATACCATACAATTGCAGATTGTCTGTTTACTAAAACCATACAATGGTAAATAGTCTGTTTACTGAAACCAGAACAATAGCCATCTAAGTAGAGGCTTGACTATGGACCTAGTTAGTCGGTTGATCAAAGCTTAAAGAGATATCGGCGGTCATACACCATACAATCGCCGATAATCTGTATGCTAAAACAAGAACAAAGACCACCTAAATAATGACTATAGGAAGAAAAACATGCTAGTCTCAATCAAATAGATGGACAGCAAGGTCAATCATAATAGTGGGAAACATCCCACTCAAAGTTTAACCCTGACGGTATTCTAGTGTGTAAAGAGAATATCCAGAACACTTCGTGCTTGCAAAGTGTTCTGAATCTATTACCTCCTCTTTTTGGGGACAATGATTCTATCAATACCTTGGATGAATAGACTGGAAACGTCCTTGAAGTGGACTAGATTCCAGTGTTTAGCCACATTGATGGACTTGTTCTTTTCAATGTCATACAAATGATCATACAGTCGATCTTTTAATCGACGTACAGTGGGGAGAACAAGTATTTGATACACTGACGATTTTGCAGGTTTTCCTACTTACAAAGCATGTAGAGGTCTGTAATTTTTATCATAGGTACTCTTCAACTGTGAGAGACGGAATCTAAAACAAAAATCCAGAAAATTACATTATATGATGTTTAAGTAATTTGAATTTTATTGCATGACATAAGTATTTGATACATCAGAAAAGCAGAACTTAATAATTGGTACAGAAACCTTTGTTTGCAATTACAGAGATCATACATTTCCTGTAGTTCTTGACCAGGTTTGCACACACTGCAGCAGGGATTTTGGCCCACTCCTCCATACAGAGCTTCTCCAGATCCTTCAGGTTTCGGGGCTGTCGCTGGGCAATATGGACTTTCAGCTCCCTCCAAAAATTTTCTATTGGGTTCAGGCCTGGAGACTGGCTAGGCCACTCCAGGACCTTGAGATGCTTCTTACGGAGCCACTTCTTAGTTGCCATGACTGTGTGTTTCATGCTGGAAAATCCAGCCACGACCCATCTTTAATGCTCTTACTGAGGGAAGGAGGTTGTTGGCCAAGATCTCGCGATACATGGCCCCATCCATCCTCCCCTCAATACGGTGCTTTCGTCCTGTCCCCTTTGCAGAAAAGCATCCCCAAAGAATCATGTTTCCACCTCCATGCTTCACAGATGGGATGGTGTTCTTGGGGTTGTACTCATCCTTCTTCTTCCTCCAAACACGGCAAGTGGAGTTTAGACCAAAAAGCTCTATTTTTGTCTCATCAGACCACATGACCTTCTCCCATTCCTCCTCTGGATCATCCAGATGGTCATTGGCATGTAGAGATGGTCATTGGCAGACTTCAGACGGGCCTAGACATGCGCTGGCTTGAGCAGGGGGACCTTGTGTGCACTGCAGGATTTTAATCCATGACGGCATAGTGTGATACTAATGGTTTTCTTTGAGACTGTGGTCCCAGTTCTCTTCAGGTCATTGACTAGGTTCTGCCATGTAGTTCTGGGCTGATCTCTCACCTTCCTCATGATCATTGATGCCCCACAAGGTGAGATCTTGCATGGAGCCCCAGACCGAGAGAGATTGACCGTCATCTTGAACTTCTTCCATTTTCTAATAACTGCGCCCACAGTTGTTGCCTTCTCACCAAGCTGCTTGCCTATTGTCCTGCAGCTCATCCCAGGTGTCTTTTATACAGGTAACAAGTTCAAACAGGTGCAGTTGATACAGGTAATAAGTGGAGAACAGGAGGGTTTCTTAAAGAAAAAATAACAGGTCTGTGAGAGCCGGAATTCTTACTGGTTGGGAGGTGATCAAATACTTATGTCATGCAATAAAATGCAAATTAATTATTTAAAAATCATACAATGTGATTTTCTGGATTTTCGTTTTAGATTCCGTCTCTCATAGTACCTATAATAAAAATTACAGACCTCTACATGCTTTGTAAGTAGGAAAACCTAAAAAATCGGCAGTGTATCAAATACTTGTTCTCCCCACTGTATAGTGCGACCCACATATTGGACGTGGCAGGTTTCACATGTGATGACATACACCAAGAATTGAGTATTGCAATTAATAAACAAAGAAATTTTGAAGGTTTTACCATTGGTGCTGGACTTCACACATTTACCTTTTTTGATATAGCGACAATAGTCGCATCCATTAGTGCCACACTTGAAATTCCCTCTAAAATGCAACCAGTTAGGTCCCGATTGCTCATTGCAGAATAAACTGGGTGAAAGAGAGCTACCCAATGTGGGTGCTCTTCGGGATACTAACCTTTAGAGACCTTTAGAGAGAATTTCATTATAAATGGGGTCATTGAGTAAAATGGAAGATGGAAATGGAAGATATTTAGTGACTGTATTTTTGATCTTAATATACTCTGAACTTTAATGCCGCGTAGTCGCGTACACACGATCGTTTTTAATGTCATGGAAAAAAACGAAGTTTTTCTCTACGGGATTCTTCTCAAGCCTGCCTTGCATACACACTATCGTGAAAAAAAATGCTCGAGCAAAGCGCGATGACGTACAACACGTATGATGACACTATAAAGGGTAAAGTTCCATTTGGGCTGCTTTTTGGGCCACCTTTTGGGCTGCTTTTGCTGATTTTGTGTTACCGTGTGTTAGTAAAAGTTTGGTGTTAGCCGATTCTCGCTTTTCAGTCTCTGTGCTTTTCAGTCCGTTACAGCATGACGAATGTGCTATCTCCATTACGAACGCTAGTTTTACCAGAACGAGCGCTCCCGTCTCATAACTTGCTTCTGAGCATGCGCGTTTTTTTCCCGTCGTTAAAGCGTACACACGACCATTTTTCACGACAAGAAAAACGACAACGTCAAAAACAACGAGAAAAAATAGAGAAAAAATAGAGCAGGTTCTAAATTTTTAATGCCCATTTTTCTCGTCGAGAAAAATGCTCTGGAGCCTACACACGACCAATTTAAAAAATGGCATGCTTCTTGTCATGAAAAACGGTCGTGTGTATGCGGCATAAGGTGTAGAAAAGACTGGAGCATTGGTGGAGGACAAAGAATACTTGTTGTTATTTTTACTGGCCTTTTCCATGAGCAAAGTATTTCTAGGAATTTTAATGACCACAAGAAGAGCCTTATTCACAACTTTATCAGGGTATTCCCTCTCTTTAAATTTCTCGGTCATATCTCTGGCTTCTCTTTCAGATCTGTCCAGAGTGCTACATAAGCGCTTCAATCTGAGAAACTGGCCTCTAATGATGTGTCCTGGATGAGCGCAGTCTGCTCTCAAAAGTGCATTACCCGCTGTGGGTTTTCTGTGCAAGCCAGTGATGACTGTACCATCTACTCCTGTCAACTTCACATCAAGAAATTCTATGGTGGTCTTACGTAAATCCCCAGTGAATCTCAAATTCAGGGAGTTGTCATTTAAAAATGAGAGCCAGTGATCCAAATTGACTTTCTCATCAGATGTGACAAACAGGAGGTCATCGATGTAGCGACAGAAAAACACAGTATCCATGTGGTTGTAGCTATCATGTCCAAAGATGCAGGACCTCTCCCACCAACCCATGTATAGGTTGGCCAGTGAGGGTGAAAATTTTGCTCCCATAGAGGCCCCGCATCTTTGGAGATAATAGCCCCCATCAAACAGAAATTGTGTGTTTAACAAATATTCTAATGATAATAAAATGAACTCTTGGAGTAGCAGAGAAAATGTTCCTGAATCTTTCAGAGACCAAGCGACTGCCTGTATGCCTAAATCATGTGGTATGCTGGAATATAGACTAGCCACATCACAGCTAATCCATCTGTAATTATTTTCTCCATGGAAAATCCTGCAATTTATTAAGCAGCTGCTTGTTATCTCTCAAGAAACCAGGAAGACCAAGGGTTGTAACTGGCTGTCCACCCATTCCCCAAGTCGCTCATTAAGCGAGCCTATTCCTGCAACTATCGGCCTGCCCACAAGGGGGTTTAACCCCTTGTGGACTTTGGGCAGATGGTGGAATACTGGCATGATGGGGCATTCAGGGATGAACAACTTTCTCTTTAAAAGAGAAAAGGCCAGCATGAACTGCACTGTCCAAAAGAGAGGATAATGCTGTTTTAAAGGGGGATGTAGGGTTTTCTTTAAGTTTTTGATAAGTATTGATGTCAGATAACTGACGTAAAGCTTAATTTGTATACACCTCAGAGTCTAACACAACTACAGTACCTCCTTTATCAGCATTTCTAATTACAATGCTATGGTCTGCTACCAAAGTCTTCAGAGCATGTCTCTCTACCTCAGACAGATTACTAGCCATAGGGCCCATGCAACAATTTCGAGCCAGATGAGTAAAATCCCTCTCCACCATTTTCTGGAAGAGATCCAAATCCTTCCCCCTCGATGCCACCGAATAAAAATCCGATCTAAGCTTAAACAATATTTTGTTATGAGTATCAGTGGGATCGATGGGGGATGGATTGGACTCCGATGCCAATTCAACTAGGTCTTGCAATGCACAGACCTCTGTAAACATATGAGAAGGAGGGGACTCGCCTGTCTCGGAACTGCCCGAATAACTTTCCTCTCCATCCAGTGGAAATTCAAAATAAAGTTTTTTAAGTGTAAGACTACGAGAAAACTTATTAACATCCAACAGTGTCCCAAAAAGGTCAAAATGTCTGCTAGGACAAAAGTTCAATCCCTTTGCTAATAGGCTGGTTTCTTCATGGCTTAAAATCCTATTTGAAATGTTCAAAACATTTGAAGTTACCGTTTTGTTTTGCCTCGTAGCATGTAATGAGTGTTCTTTGGAGCCTTTGGGGCTGATTTACTATAACTTCAGGAAGTACTGAACACTGGGCAAATAATAGCTCCCATTTTTGCCAATTAAAAATTCAATGTGCGAATTTGCGAATGAAAAAGAGCGCTATTAGCAGCAAACAAGTGTTAGTAAATCTGAAATCAGCGCTAATTAGCGCATCCGCGTACATGCAAATGCCAATTTCCACTACGTTTTTATATAGCACTGTACTGTAACCATGATCCATGTATGTGAAAGAATTTTTTTTATATGAGATGTGCTCTACCTCGTGTGCATCTATTGCTGTATATTGCAATTAGTATTCCTATTTTTTTTCCTTCTTTTGCTAACGAATGCAGTTATGAATGATTATTACATAGTAATGTCTGCTATTCTGTAAAATTACATGTATTAAACATTTAGGTTACCCATTTGTTGTATGTTGTTTTTTTCATGTTTTTTTTTTTTTTTCCATTTAGGTGGCTATAAAGCGGTAATTATTTATGTTCATTCTTTAATCATACTACACCAGGCATGTCCAAAGTCAGGCCCGCGGGCCGAAGCCGGCCCTTTTCCGGTTTAATGTGGCCCCCCTGGTAATTCGGATATATATATCTTTTGCGGCTCCCTGGGCTACTAAAGATATATATTGTGTTTATCGGTGCTACCTCAGAGGGGACAGGGAGGGGGCATAACAAGCGCCGTCAAATTACCTACAGCAGAATCTCCTGTTTACTCAGCTGCATCTGTACTAGGAAGTCCTGTCTCCTGGGCTGCCATTGGATGACTGTTCTGTCTATCATAGAAGGCGGGACTTTGTTGTAAAGAGGCCGCCGAGTAAACAGGAGATTCTCCTGTATGTAATCTGTGGGCGCTCGTCCCGCCCCCTCCGAGGCTGCAGATGGGCATGGATCAGGCTGCACTGATGGCAATGGGGAGGCTGCATTCATGGCAATGGGGAGGCTGCATTCATGGGCACTGACCCTTATTTTGCTTCACAGTTTTTTATTTAAAATTGAATTTTTTCCTGAAACCTCCCTCTTAAAGTGAAGGTGTGTGTTATACGCCGATAAATACGGTATACATAAAATAACACTCCCGAGCTCATCCTTAGTCTTGAACGGTGCTCAGGGATTCGTTGGGGCCACAAAAGATATATATCTATATCTAGATAGATAGATAGAAATAACACGCCCGAGCTCATCTCTTTACCACACACAGCCACAAAGGCAAGAGAATTCTTGTTGGGCAGTGTATTAGTGCTTTGACAAACACACTTAGACGGAATTTTAATGGTTCACAGAATGTCAGGCAAAAATGATCGGCCCTCGCGCATGTTCACTTCATCAAATCTGGTCCTCTTTGAAAAAATTTGGACACCCCTGTACTACACTATTATGCAGGTCTTGTACTTAGCACAATGGCTTAGTGGTCTGCTCAGATGTCACCACAGCTCTCATGGTACAAGTTCAAATACCAGCCAACCTACCATCCAACAGCTATGTTTATTTTTTGCACAAGCAAATTAAAATAAACAAACAAAGAAATGTAAACGGCCCGTTAGCTAGTGTGTGATGTTTGGAATTCCACACCATAATATTATTGAATAAAAGTGCATTGGCTAATTGGCATTCACCTATTTTCAGCATATGCTGCTTTGGCTAATTGGCTAATAGGCATTTTCCTTTTTTCACCAAGTCAATCTTTTAGTATCTCTCTGTGGGATTCAGAACCAATGAGTGCTTCAAAGCCTGAGTTTTTCAAGGTAGAAGTGCTGACCACTAGCCTATTGAGCGTAGCACAAACATCTACTAGTGTGTGATGTTTCTTCTCCCCGAGCTGTCTCTCCTGCCGCTGCCGTCTTCTCCTGCTGCTGTGTTCTTCCGCACAGTCGGTTACACGCTAATAAAAAAAAAAGCTGCTCTTCTTCTGTGGCCATCCGATAACGTCACCCGGAGAGCCCGCTCCATGGCTGGATGTAAGAGACACCACACAGCGGGTGACAACACAGAGGAGGAAGACCGCCACAGAAGAAGACCGGCTTTTTTATTTATTAGCAGGTAACCGACTGCGCGGACGAACACAGCAATGGGAGAAATATGCTGCTGAGTAAAATGCACACTTTCAGAAGGTGCTGCCATCAGTAGGATTTGAATTCATGGCTTAAACCTTTGAGGGCAGCAGGGAATACTACTATGCTACAGAGCCGAGCACATACCTACAGAGAAAAATAGGATTTTTTACTCACAGAGTCCATGGACCGACACAGCTTCTCTATTGACAAAGTGGGTATTATCCGTTAATTAGGAGTGACTAGGCAGAAAAACTTGTAAAAAGTGTTGCATTACACCTTCTACAGTCCCACCCAGGGGGCGGACCCCCCGGGTATATCCTCTCAGTCTGCATATCGCAGATCAGTTCGTCAAAAAGCAGTACAAACTTAAAAGGAGGGGTGGGTGCTGTGTCGGTCCATGGACTCCAGAGAAAAGGATTTTACGGTGAGTAAAAAATCCTATTTACTCTTTCGTCCATGGACTGACACAGCTTCTCTATTGACAAAGTGGGACGTCCCAAAGCAGTGTCAGAGAAAAAACGAGGGGTGGTAACAGCATAAAATAAACTTCACCCCAAACACAAAACAGCATTCCTCCAACGGAGGAGCTGCAACTCTAAACAGCCGCTTGTAAAACCTTGCGGCCGAAAAGAGGCATCCGAAGATGCACCTACATCAACTTTGTAGAATTTTGTGAAAGTGTGAGTGGACGACCAAGTCGCCGCTTTACATAATTGGGAAACAGACGCTTGATGTCAGAAAGCCCAAGAGGCACTTCTTGCCCTGGTCGAATGCGCCATGACCGGAAAGGGGGGTGCTTGACCCTTTAAGGCGTAAGCCTGGATTACTGTCGGATCCACCTAGAGATGGTGGCCGACGAGACTGCTTGGCCCTTCTTGGGACCAGCCACCGAAACAAACAGTGAGTCAGACTTCCGGAACAGGGAAGTAGCAGATAAGTATACTCTCAAAGCTCGGACAACGTCCAAGGAATGCAACGCTGACTCCTTAGGATTCGACGGATGAGGACACAAGGATGGAAGTACAATGTCTTCGTTGAGATGAAAAGCCGAAACGACCTTCGGAAGAAAGGAAGGCTGCGGCCGCAGCACCACCTTATCCTTGTGGAAAATCAAATAGGGAGCCTTGCAGGACAAGGCTGCCAGCTCAGAGACTCGTCTAACTGACGTAACAGCCACCAAAAAGACCACCTTCTGAGAAAGTGTCAACAGGGGAATATCTCTAATATTCTCAAACGGTGCCTTCTGAAGCACCGAGAGGACCAGGTTCAAGTCCCACTAAGGTAGCAGGGGACGGACCGGAGGGGCCACATGTCGAACCCCCCTGCACAAATGTACTCACGAGAGAGTGAGTCGCCAGGGGTCGCTGAACAAAATACAGCCAGGGCAGATATCTGTCCCTTAATCGTACTTAAGGCAAGCCTTTGGTCCACCCCATGCTGTAAAAACAGCAGGATTCTGGAAACCAAATAGGTACGCGGATGCCATTTCATTTCCACACACATGGAGATGTAGGCCTTCCAAGTGCGGTGATAAACCTTCCTAGAGGACGGTTTCCGAGCACTTCTCATAGTAGAGATTACTGAATCTGACAGGCCCCGGTCTCTCAGTACCTGGTTCTCAACAGCCATGCCGTTAAAGCCAGTGACCGTAAAGCAGGATGGAGTATGGGACCTTGCGATAGCAGGTCCTTCCGTAGTGGTAGGCGCCAGGGGACGTCTGCTACCAGACGTACTAGATCGGCGTACCAAGGACGCTGAGGCCAATCTGGAGCGATTAGGATCATTGGAACTCCCTCTGCCTCCACTCTGCGGAGCAGAAGAGGAAGAAGCCTTAAGGGAGGGAAGGCATAGATTAGCCGATACTGACCCCACGATGCCACCAACGCGTCCGTTGCGTCTGCCCATGGGTCTCTTGACCGGACCACAACCTCAATACCTTCTGATTGAGTCGGGAAGCCAGAAGATCTACGTCTGGTGTGTCCCATCTTTGGCAGAGGAGTTGGAACACCTCCGGGTGTAAGGACCATTCTCCCTGGTCCAGCATCTGGTGGCTCAGGTAGTGCGCCTGCCAGTTTTCCACACCCGGAATGTACACAGCCGACAGTGCCGGCACGCTCTTCTCTGCCCACTTCAGGATGCGAGCGACCTCCGATGCTGCATCTGAGCTTCTTGTTCCTCCTTGATGATTGACATATGCCACTGCTGTGGCGTTGTCTGACTGGATCCTGACTGGATGCCCCTGCAGCCTCTGAGACCATTTGAAGAGGCACAGCCTGATCGCCCGGATTTCCAGGACATTGATCGGCAGGAGGGCTTCCTCTGGGGTCCAGCGACCTTGCGCCCACTGAACACCCCAGACTCCCCCCCAACCTGTAAGGCTGGCGTCCGTCGTGATCACTATCCAGTAAACCGGAAGGAATGACTTCCCGGCCATTAGAGCCAGTGCAGTCAGCCACCATACCAGGGATCTCCTGACTAGGTGGCTCACTCGGATTTGATAATCCAGAGATGAAGGGCATCTGTTCCATCTGGACAGAACTTCCTTCTGTAACACTCGAGTGTGGTATTGAGCATATGGGACGCCTCGAAGGAGGCTACCATGAGGCCCAACACTTGCATGCAAAAACGGAGTGACGCACAATTCCTAGAAGTCAGCTGCCGTACTGCAGCCCGGAGGGTCTGCAACTTCTCCACAGGGAGGAATACCTTTGCCTCTGAGGAATCCAGAATCAACCCCAGGTACACTAGGCGTTGAGTGGGCACCAATACTGACTTTTGCGTGTTTAGTATCCAACCACAGTCTCGAAGAGTCTGACAGGTAATGGACACGCTTACCTCTAATTCTGAGCTTGAAGGGGCCTTCAGCAGAAGGTCGTCCAAGTAGCCTGTGATAGCGATACCCCGCTGTCTTAGAAGTGCCAGAATCAGAGCGAGCACCTTGGTGAACGTCCTGGGTGCTGAGGCAAGGCCAAACGGGAGGGCCACAAACTGGTAGTGGTCCTTCCTGATAGCAAATCGCAGAAACCTCTGGTGTCTGCAGTATATGGGGACATGCAGGTATGCGTCCTTGATGTCCAAGGAGGCCAGAAAGTCCCCTGGATGGCGAGCCGTGACTACAGATTGAACCGACTCCATCCGAAATCTTTGTACCTTCACAAAGCAATTGAGGGTTCTGAGATCCAAGCTTGGACGAACCCCCTCCTTCTTCGGCACAATGAACAGATTTGAGTAAAAACCCCGTTACAGTTCTGGAACTGGAATAACTACCCCGCGTTCCAGTAGACCCTGGACCGCCCCATACAGGGCCTCCCGACGGGTCGGTAGTAGCTGGAGATTGGAGGTGTTGAATCTGTCCGGTGGACAAGAGAGAAACTCTATCTTGTAGCCTGAGGAGATTACTTTGCAAACCCACCTGTCAGAGATTAGAGCTGTCCACTGAGTCGCGAATTTGCGAAGACGTCCCCCCACCCGAGAGCTGGGTGGGGGAGGACCTTCACGCGGACAAATTTGTCCGCAGGCTTATTGGGTATGCGGGACCAAGGACGCTTTTGTCCTTGGGCAGGCGCTTTATCTGCCTGGGGTCTTTTCCCTGTCGCCCTAGGGGGACAAAAAAAATGCTTGCGTGCAGTAAAGGAGGGCCCTTGCCCTTGGCGTGGCCCCTTACCCTTGCTAATTTGGGGAAGAAAAGTGCTTTTACCTCCTGTGGCATCCTTGATGATGTCATCCAGAGAAACCCCAAAAAGTCTGTCGCCCTTAAAAGGCAGATCCAACAGGGCTTTCTTGAAAGTCTGGCCCGCAGACCAGCCTTTTAGCCAGATCAGGCGGCATATTGCTACTGCATAAACCAAAGCTTTAGACAGCAGGGGAATAGTATCCATGTCTGACTCGCAGACAAACCTAAGGCCCTGGACCAACAGGTCGGCCAATGTTATCTCATCAGGAGGAGCATCTCGCTCCTTAACCCCTGGAGTAGCAATCTTGCCCATTCAGTAAGTGTGTGAGACACTAGGGCCCCCGCCAATGCTGGGCGTACTGCCGAGCCTACCACTGAGTATAGGTAGCAAGCGAGTGCTTCAGCCTTCTTATCCACAGGGTCCTTGAAAACAGGAGCCCCTTCTACAGGAATTGTGGTGGCTCTATTAAGTCTGGACACCGGAGGGTCAACTATAGGGGGAGAGGTCCATTTCTTCAGAAAACTCTCCTCAAAGGGGTACCGTACCATAAACCTCTTTGGGGCTGTAAAGACCCTCAGTGGGTTCTCCCATTCCTTGTATAAGAGTTTATCAAAAGACACACAAGGGAACACCTTAGCAGTGCGGGCAGGTCTATGAAACCCAAGTGGACCGGAGTCTCTGCTGCTTCTGCAGCATTTTCCAACTTTAGCGTATCCCACACTGCAGTAATAAGGTCAGATACCAAAGCCGTCTCGCGTACTGACCTGGACTTGGAGTCATCCTCACTGTCCGGTCACGGTCTGCAGTCTCTGATGCATCAGAATCTGGGCCCTGAGCCGTAGCTGGACCTGGTTCTGCATCAGAATTATCCCCAGAAGCTTGCAGGGGACGGGGCGTTTACTACCCCCTGTATTCCCGTGTGCTGCTTCCACCCTGGCAGCAAACGCCTCTAGGATTGCCGTCATAGCGTTCATAGACACCTCAGGGGCACCAGCTGCTAAATCTGGTGTTTCAGGGGAGAAGACATCTGGCTCAGATGCCATGCTGACCACACGCTGACACTCACAGGGCTCCAGGCAAGATATCAATAGGCCACCCTCCTGCGCTGCAGAGATGCTGGGTTACCCAGAGGACCCTGTGATGCTGTCCCACTGCTGCTGTATCAGTCTGCTTCTTTTATCAGCACTTCCTGTGTGAATTTTCGCGCCAGTGTAATGCTCTCGCAAAATGGTTTCCAAAAACGTCTGTATGGAAGATAATGTTGGCTCTAAGAAAATGGCCGCCGACCGAAGATAGAGGTCAAGCAGCCGTAGCCCACAAAAAGATGGCCGCCGAACGGCAATACATACATACAGGGTGGACAAACATGGCCGCCGATCAGCTGATAGGGGCCAGTGGGTGTGGCCGAACCACAGGAAGATGGCCGCCGGGCAGTCACAAGAGGCTGAACTCGGCATGGACCACCCCCAAAATGGCCGCCGACAGCATGGAGGAGGAAGCACATACAGGTAAGCAGAAATGACATTTCTTTAAAATGTTACTTACAGCCAGCCCCGCTCCAGTGGAACCCCTTAGGTGACCCCCAGCACCCAGCAACCTTTAGCTAGAAGCCCAGGGAGGAGGGAAAGGCAGGGAGAGAGGGAAGAAAGGGGCCACAACCACTTACTTGATCTCTCCAGGAATGTCCAGCTAAATCACCCAGCCGAGGCAGGGGAGTTTTACTTACCTATCCTGCATGTATTATGCTGGAAGACATTCCAAACAGATCATCGTCCGCGCACGGAAGGTGACTGTTGGCCAGGCATGCTGTGATTGGACCCAAAAGGGATGATCATATGTATGCCCTGGAGCGTGACGCTCACCGGACAGGCTGCTGCGACTCGGCCGTAAGGTCAGCCGAAACTGAGCGGCCCGATGCAGGCCCTGGAGCGTAGGCTCACCGGCCACCCGTGGAGCGACGGGCATGTCATGGAAAACCCAGCGCGTAGCTAGGGTCGGCACACGCTCGATGGCCGAAACTGGGGAGACTACAAGGATCGAGGATCCAGCCTGTCACCCAGTCGGCAGTTGATCGAAGATCGCAGGAAACAACAAATGTAGCAAAAAATATATATATATTTTTCCCCTGGACCAATGGGCCCGAAGGGAGCCATGTCCTACTCCTTGCTAGACAGAAAAAAACTGATCTGCGATATGCAGACTGAGAGGATATACCCGGGGGTTCCGCCCCCTGGGCGGGACTGTAGAAGGTGTGATGCAACACTTTTTACAAGTTTTTCTGCCTAGTCACCCACTAATTAAACGGATAATACCCACTTTGTCAATAGAGAAGCTGTGTCGGTCCATGGACGAAAGAGTAATACATTTACTAATGTTTAATTCTATACAATAATGTTTTGCATTTCAGGCATTAAAGAGGAAGTAAACCCATTTTTTTTTTAAAAAAACCTGCAAAAGAAAGGCATAATGAGCTAGTATGTATAGCATACTAGCACATTATGAATGACTTACCTGATATCAAAACCCCCAAACTGCCCCTCCACCGCCATCTTGCCTCGATGTCCCGTCACTGCCTTCAGTGTATCGCCGCTCTGGCGATGTGATTGGCTGGAGCGGCGATGACGTCACACGCATGCGTGATGGGGCCGGCGAGATCCCATTCAGAAAACCGGCAATGGTGTTGGCCCACTAGTGCGCATGCGTGTGACGTCATCGGTGCTGGTTTAAAAGCAAATATCTCCTTAACCGTGTAGGTTAAGGAGATATTTCTTGCACCTACAGGTAAGCCTTAATCTAAGCATTCACCTCTTTTCAGCATATGCTGCTGAGTGTTTGATGGTGGGACTACTTTATATTCTAGGTATAATAGTACTCAGCACAGTGACTTAGGCCGCTTTCACACTTGTGCGACCTGAAAGTTGTGTGATTTTGATGCGACTTTAAGCAATGCCTGTGTAATCTTGAGCTCTATGGACGCAGGAGTTGCAGGGAAAGGCGCGCAAATTTCCGTCTGCATTTTTTTCTGCGATCCCAGGGAATGCCTGTGTAAACTTAAGGTCTATGAACCTCAACTCGTATCAAAGTCGGACCAAAGTAGTACAGGGACTACTTTGAAGTCGGTGTGACTTGAAGTTGCACAGATATAAATGGTACACATTAAAAATCATGGGGTATGACTTGTCATGCAACTCTGATGACCAAAGTCGCTGGAAAAGTCGCTCAAGTGTGAAAGGGGCCTCAGCCCGACTTTGTGACTTTCCTGCACAGATGTCTAGTGAAATCACATAGGCCTCAACTGTCCCTGATTTGGAACAAAGTCCCTCTGTCCCTCTTTCCTCCTCATTTGTCCCTCATTTTGTTCTGATCTGTATAGTTTTATATAAAATGCAATTTTTATCTTTCAAAAAGTGTTTCCCAGTGCTAAACCTTTCATCTAATTTCTAAATTGCTTTGTTTGTAAATTCCCAAAGCCAATCTAAAGGGATATTATTGTTAAAAAAAAAAGCACTTGGGGGTTTAACAAATTTTTTTTAGTTTTTTTTAATTCTCCTTTAAGAAGGTGTTTTAGGGGGTGTGTACTATGCCTACATACTTTTGCTAATAGGTGTCCCTCATACCCATCTCAAAAAGTTGGGAGGTAAGAAATCGCCTCCTGAAGTCGCCCAAAGTAGTGTAGGAACTACTTTTGGGAATCTGTGTGGCGTCGCACCAATTTGGACAGTTCTATTGCCGTCAATAGGCGCCGATTTGGCCTGTAATTTGACATGTTAATTCAGAGCTATGTGAACATGGGTGAAGTTGCATAGATATGAATGGAACTCATGGGGGGGGGGGATACTTTTAATGCGACTCTGGAGGTCCAAAGCTGCATGAAAAGTCACATAAGTGTGAAAGTAACCTAATGAGATTAAATGATAACACCTTTGAATAAAGCCCCATTTGCACTTGTGCGATCTTAAAATTGCACAGCTTTGCCATGACTTGAAGCAATGTCTGTGTAATCTTGTGGTGTATGGACCTCAAATCGCATCAAAGTCAAACCAAGGTAGTGCAGTGATGAATTTTCCCCACTTTCAGGATGCACAAGTGACAATAGGGCCAAATTCAAAGATATCCTTTAATCTCTTTCACACTGCTGCGACCTGAAAGTCACACTAATTTGCTGCCACTTTGTCGCTGCAACTTGGCCCCAACTTCTGGGAATGCCTGTGTAATATTGCGCCCTATGTACCTCAAGTCACATGAGGCTCTGTTTCCACTATTGCAACCCTAAATTTGCACGATTTTGCCGCGATTTTGATGCGACTTGGAGCAATGCCTGTATATTCTTGAGGTCTATGGACCTCAAGTTGTATCAAAGTGGGACCAAAGTAGGGACTACTTTGAAGTCGCTGCGACTTGATGTCGCAAAGATATGAACCATACTCATTGGAAATCATAGGGTATGACATGTCATGCGACTTTGCAGTCCCAAGTTGCATGACAAGTCGCACTAGTGGAAACCGAGCCTGAAAGTCACACCAAAGTAGTACAGAGACTACTTTGAAGTTGGTGTGACTTAATGTAGCACAGATATGTTCACCTAGATGGAGATCCTGACCAGCACAGGAACTTCCGGGTGATTACAATGACTAATTTCCTGGTCAGGAGGTGAAACCACGCTCTGTTGATTGCAGCTGTGAATATTTGATCTCAATCACGATTAGAATTTATTATTTTTGGATTATTTGCAGATATGCAAATCTGTATTTCTACATATGATATTTGAAGGTAAACTTAAGGGAGTTTGATAAGAAATGGCGTCTCTGGCATAGCAGCAGGTGAATTACAAAGGCAAAAGGCCCAGTTTGAGCTCTTCTTCACACTGACAGCGGGAGGAATTCGTTCAGCAGAACTCATACGATTTTATTCCCGCATGTCAGTCCCGACTGCAGGAGGGGGGGGGGGGAACATCAGAGACATCTTTCTGCACTTATATCAATACAAATCACACCAATTAGAACAGCACAATTGCCACCGATCTGACATGTCAAATCGCACCAATGTGAACCAGAGCTGACTCACACAACACTGCCTATCCTCCAGCTGAATTCATTACCTGCAATTCTCCACAGCTGTTATATATAAAGATTCCACCTTTATCATTTACTTGCAGGGGTGCTGAAGCCTAGTATTACATTGGGGCGATTTGTCATGGAATTTCAGAAATCAAATCGCATGAATATTGGTGGCAATGGCACTGTTCCAATCGATGCAACCCCAATTTTGGGGTGCCACACCGATTTGCAAAAGAAGTTCCTGCACTACTTTTGCCGATATCAGGTGCGACTTCAATAGACATTTGTGTATGAAGCCACACAGATGTCTATCAAGTAGTACCTAAAATCGCGCTAGCTTAAGTGAAGTAGCGCGATTTCAAAGTAGCATCAATGTGAACAAGGACAAAGATTCATTTTTTTGGTGCACAAATCCATATAGAAATAAAATATTAAGGATCTTGCACTTTGCCAAAACCACCACCACAAAAAAAAAAATATGCTTATTTTCTCATCTGCAAACATTGCTGATTGAATGTATTCTTTGGGACATCGTCTTGTCATTTGAATAAAAATATTGAAAGTTAAAAAAAATAAAATAGAAAATAAAATAAAAAAAAACACACCAAAGCTCAATAATGTACTTTTATTTTGCCAGCAGAAACAAAATTATGTACATTCATTTACTAGCTTCAAAAAAATTTGGACAGGATACATGGTGCTACATTTAGCAATTGGATTTTAAGGGCCCTGCTCATAGGAGCTTACAATCTAAAATTTGTCAAAACCTTAGAGTGCACACAGCTTTACTTTTAGTGTATAAGGGGCAACACATCACATTTTTATCTGCAAGATTATAGAAACATACTCAAGTCATTATTCTTACAAAGCATTCCAACATAATATTAAAAAAGATACATGTTCAAAACACCCACCCCCACCCCACAATCCACATATAGATACATTGGTGACTGAAGCAGGTAATACCGCCACCCAGGTGTACTTCAGGTAAATGCAGGATCATTTTCAGTGACCCCCGGATCCGTGAGAAATCAAAATGACACTTGGAAACGGATAGTGTGTTCCGCCCCCTACAGTCAGTGTATCTACACAACAAATTATCTTTATTACTTCTATGCGACAGATAGAAAAGCGAAAGTAGGTTGGGTCACCGAAATATAATCCTCATTTACCATTTCAGCTCCTTGCCAAAAGGACTGTCGTGTACACTTTTCTACAGCGTTCCCAAAACGCTTCTAATTAGGACCTTCTGAGAGGTACTTTCCAGCGTTCCCAAAACGCTTCTAATTAATTAGGACCTTCTCAAAGGTACTTTACAGCGTTCCCAAAACGCTTCTAATTAATTAGGACCTTCTCAAAGGTACTTTAAAGGCGGATTTTCCCAAAAAATCCCCTATACACCAAGGCGTGGTTCGTATCCCTCTTCTACATAAATTTAGTTTGAGATGAAATTTAAATCAGAGCTAAGGTAAGAGAAAACAATCTGTCTAAAAGACAAAAAGATTCTTCTTACCAAAGGTGATTTTTTTCATCCCCACCACTGCCACCATCTGAAGCAGGTAATACCGCCACCCAGGTGTACTTCAGGTAAATGCAAGATCATTTTCAGTGACCCCCGCATCCGTGAGTAATCAAAATGACACTTGGAAACGGATAGTGTGTTCATTAGATCTCTGGTTTTTATTCAGTGTTAGAGTGGCTTATATGGAAAAGAAAGATAGGAGGGGCAATGTCTTAACACATACGTTTCTAAAAATTATACAAACTCAGTATATTCTTATCTTGTATTAAACTAGATTCAGCAGTCTACAAGAGCTAAAAGATGACTTTGCTTATACAATCAGGCTGATCCATGAATATCAGTAGCAGGGTGTAACTCTATGCAAACTGTCAGTTAAGCTAAGTATGTCAAAGTTCAATAATTTCATATATTCTATTACAATCCCCTCTTTTATCACGAACGTGATAATCACAAACCTTGAAGCCCCCGACATTCACCTGGACTACTTTCTCATAAATGTATCATTATCCTAAGCATATAAAAATAGAGAACAATAAACAGATAATCTCAGCTTCATAGCAATTGTCCATGAAATACAAAGGGGGGAGGGGCATGACAGTCCTTAAAAGCAAGTGGGAGGGGCATGACAGCCTTTAGGCCAAAATAAAAAAATTGTCCCAAAGAAAAGCACAAAAAAAATCTCTTGTATGGCTTCTGAATGTCCAATAAATTCATGAAAGGGAAGGAAAAAGAAATGTCCACATTATAATTCTCATTCTCCTAAACTTTTCCCAAAACTTTTGGTTCGATTCTGTGTTTACACATATTTTACAGAGATCCTTCTACCCCAAAACCCTGCCTCTTTGTAAGGATAGAACTCGATATTCATTGGGCTAGACTTGGGTCTTCGGGCTGGCATATCTGGATCACTCCCTTGTGATGCTCACTGGAATTTCGTAGACCTTGGGCGTGCGTCATGGCTAACCCTCAAGGTGTCATTCCAGGAATATTTTCCAGCAGGTGTCCGCCTTTACTCATCTCAGCATCTCCCATGGCATTTGAACAACAAAGATGAACAACGAAGATTTCCATGTAAAAGCTGTAGTCAACTCTTCATCCAGATAGGGTATAGGGCAAGGTATGAATGGGGTTGGCATTTCTTCTGGCTGGCTGGGGCGGATATTCCTCATCCAACATGAATAATCACAGAATCTACCTGATTAATTAAGGCCTTAACCATTGGAGGTATTAAAAATAATATTCCTCATTAACTCAAACATAAGTAAAGCATGCAGAAATATAAAATGTTTCTCAGCAACAGTCTTCATTATGTAGATTCAATATGTTTAAACTAAACATTTTTTCAAATCCAGTATTACAGCAGGACTTCAATAAAATTTAAACAACTTTAGTTTCTTCTATCCCCGGGACCCAAGTGGACCCGAGGAACTCAGAACAGAACATTTTACCCAAACACATATTCTGACTCAGAAGTCAGCCTCCTAACTTTTCAAATATATCTGATCATCAGCAACAAAACATTGATGAATAAACTTCATTACATCATTAACATATCTTCACGATTGAAACTCTGGGAATTCAAAAGGTAAATATATCCAGAATAGTCACTCTGACTGTTATTCAAACAAACTTTCCCATCATATTTTAGTACCTCAATATATGCAGCAATTTATTTTGTATATCCTGGTTACTTAACCCAAACTTTTAGAGAAATATATATTATCAGGAACATGGGCCTCATAACTTCTACTCCCTGAACAAGAAAACACAATATGAGACAACCATCTCTTTGTGTACATTTTAAACAAACACTTAAGATAATTTACTAACAAATAATACCTTGTGCATTCATTAAACACAATACAACCACTTTCTCCTTTTATTCACATCCATTTGGCCACTCCATTCATTCTTCATTTAGAAATGTTTTCCATATTTGCCCTTTAAACATCTTTTAAACAGTTCCAAATACAATTACTTTTTTTTTTCATATCTCTCATATTTTTCCCTAGTGCATAGGATTACACAAACCTTAAGTTACTTCCTTTTTCTTTACCAACCACAATTCCTCTGACGTAGCGCCTGGAATACATAACTTCCTTAAATGAGGCTGGCTCACACACCTGCGGTGCATTCGCACTCCGCACTGCCCTAAAAAGTGTGCGTTTTCTAGGCAGTGCGGTCCGGCTTACGTGCAAATTCAGGGCCATGGACTTCTATGGGAACGCTTCTGAATCGCACATGTCATTCAGTTGTGAACAGTATAAAATCCTGACCTGATATGCAATCCTGACCTGATCCTGATCAAAAACTGACATGAAGCGCTGAACAACTACTTTGTCAATTAGCTGTGAAAACAGAGCTAAAACTCGCACTGCATATGTGTGAACCCAGCCCTAAAATTGTATTTAACCAAAAAAAAGAAAATCAAACATTTTTTAAATCCCCAATCATTGTTCATACAGCCTAAACACAAATTAAAACCATTTGCACAAATATCCATTCCCTTGTCTTGTAACAGGCAATGTCCTTATACAATGCAAAAGTTCACTTTTTTTTTTTTTTTTCAACATCAACAAAACTATATTTGTCGAAACTGAAAAGAAAAACAACACCTTTTAACTTCAATAACATAAGGATAGGCAATTACACAATTAAAACAGTCCCCAAAGTCAGACTCTAAAGCCTCGTACACACGACCGATTTTCTCGTCCAAAACCGTCAAGAAAAGTGCCGCGAGAGCTTTTTTGTCGAGAAAAACGTTTGTGTGTATGGTTTTACGACGAGAAAATTGCAGAGAATCTCGACGAGAAAATAGAGAACCTGCTCTCTATTTTCTCGTCAGGATTCCAGATTTCCTCGTCGTGTTTCTCATCGGGCTGTTTTGTGACGAGAAAATGGTTCGTGTGTATGCTTTTACGACTCTTCCAAAAGCGCGCATGCTCACAAGCAACTATGAGACGGGAGCGCATCTTCTGGTAAAACAAGCCTTCGTAATGGAGAGAGCACATTCGTCACGCTCAAAAATATTGCATCGTTTAAATGTTCTGCATTGAAATCTTCATTAGAATGTTACATTAATCAAAACGAGTGACCTTCTTTTGCTGCTGATATTCACACAGAGTTATGCCTTTTTTTTTTTAACCTTTTTCATGCTGCTCTTAAGAAGATTTATGTGTATTATATCGTGCAAGTTTTTAGGAATAATTTAAATGGTTATATTTTTAAAAATGATGTTAATTATAATTTCGCAATGTTTTGATAGTGATCTCCCATTTAATTTTGGAATCTATATTAGTTAAATTTCCCACCATGTTTTTTTGCAAATCAGATTTAGTTATTCTTTTGGGGGGGTGATATCTGTCCCTTTTATTGTCAGTCAAATGTATCTGCTTACTCCAAAGCTAGATTTTTAATTTTTACAAATACACATAGTCAAGTATGAACTTAAACAAAAATCACATTTATTCATGTTTAGAAATAAAATAAAGAGAAGGCAGCGCTGGAGAACCTGCTGCCATTTGTGCATCCCAGGGACCCCAGAGCACACAGCAACCCTGTGTGGACACTAAAATTGGGAGCTTGAGAAGGCCAACATTTCTGAACACAATCTGATGCTGGCCTCCCAGAGGTCAGGAACAGCAGCAGGTGAGATATATGTCCCAAGTGTGTGGTACTACAACAGGCTGCCTTCTGTCCGACCACAATGAAGCAAGGCCATCACTTCCTCTTCTTCCTGGCAACCTTCCCTGCAACCTTCCCTGAAGCCTTCCCTGCAGCCTTCCTTCTTCGTTTGGCTGGAGGCTGGGCCACTGGAGGGGTACTCCTGTCAGGAGGAGGAGGAGATGTAGCAGAAGGGGGTGGGGCAGAAGAAGAAGGTGGAGGTGTAGCAGAAGGGGGTGTGGCAGAAGAAGAAGGTGGAGGTGTAGCAGAAGGGGGTGGGGCAGAAGAAGAAGGTGGAGGTGTAGCAGAAGGGGGTGGGGCAGAAGAAGAAGGTGGAGGTGGAGGTTGAGGTTGGGTCAGTTGTGCCACCTCACATATGGCGGTATTGGGGGTAATTTTCTCCATCACCCCCTTGTTGAGCAAGGTGATGAGCAGGGGCTCGCATAGGAGGCGTTGCTCCATGCTCATCACCTTGAACTTAGCCTCCACTAGGCCGGCAATGGCCTCTTCAGGGGATGTGGGCTCCTGGAGGGTGGCATGGGCCTCACGAATAAGGGCCATTGCTGCCTCACTCGTTCTCCTGTCCCTCCTGCCTCTTTTGTGAAGCCGGATGGGAGGCACCTGGGATCTGGTGCTTCTCCTTTGCCCTGCCACCTCCTGTCTGCCACTGGGCCCTGCCACCTCCTGTCTGCCACTGGGCCCTGCCACCTCCTGTCTGCCACTGGGCCCTTCCTCCTCCTGCCTGACAGTTTCCAGACCCTCCTCCTGGCTGATTTCATCCTGTGTATGAAAAAGGGACATAGTTTAATATGTTGGTTTAATCTTTGCATCAAACTTTGTAATCCTGATTGAAGCAATTAGAATGTAAATCCATAAATCCTTGCTTTAAATTTACCACTACATCAGATTGACTATTTAGCACCCAATTAAGTGCAGAATAATGTCTACAGATCTTGATTTCACTTGTGGAATCCAAAATATTTTATGTTTGTCATCTTGACATATTTGTCAAACATTAAGTTTATCCCAATACATTTTCATTTAATACTATACCTGGCTCCAGATGGCCAAATCAGGATCATCCAGGATGGCTGCCTCCTCTTGCTCCAGAGAAGGCTCAGGTTGGCTGCAGGGAAGTCTGGGGGGAAGAGTGGAGAGTGATGGCCTTGTCTCAATGTGGTCATCCAGGAAGGACATCCTGTTGTAGTACCACAAAATCGGGACATACACATCACCTGCTGCTGCTCCTGACCTCTGAGAAGCCAGGACCTTAGAGCGTTCAGTCCTGTAGGTGCCTCTCAAGCTCCCAATTTTAGTGTCCACTTGTTTTGCTGTGGCTGTGGGCACCTTGGTATGCACAAATGGGAGCAGCTTCTGCAGCGCTGCTTTTCTCACCCCTCTTTTTTTGTGGATGGGGTTTTTCGTCTCCCACAGAGCCGGCAGCTCCCTTACCCGGTCAATAAATTTCGCCAGGAAATCCTTGTCGCTTATAAAGACATTCATATTGTATCTGCAAGTTAAATAAATTAGATATAACTAATGTGAGGCAAACAGTCTACCCTCCTTAACATCCTAGTCACCATATATATCCTCCAACATTCTCAAGACAGTATAGGCCAACAATTTGTACAAGTCACAAAATCACATACCTTTGTTCGCACGTCCGTCACTTGAACTCCTCTCTCCGCACACCGAAGTACTATAGTCACATGTGTGTTTGCTATATACACACCACGCATGCGTCAAAATACGAACACGTCGCTCTGCACATGTCGCCCGCCCATGACGTTCTAACTAACATCTTTTCCCTGCCCCTTCTCTTTCGGCGAGCAGACAGATATGGCGGAGTTACAGCAGGTGTCTGATAATTCCGCAACTAACGAGGAGGAGACAAGCCCGGAGACCGAGGAAACGTCACAATCAAGGAGGAGATTCAAGGCATCGAATATGTCTTTGGCGGAGATGGCGGAGATGGTGGACATCTTGCTCAAGGCTGATTATGATGCCAAGCATGGGCCGTATAGCAAACCAAATAGAAGGAAGGCCAAAATCCTCACTAAAGTCGTGAAGAGTCTGAAGGCGAATTTCGGGGTGAAACGCTCAAATGAGCAGCTCAGAAAGAGGTGGTCAGACCTCAAACTGAGGGAGCCAGACCAGTTGAGGAGCATAAAGAGAATGCTCGCTAAAAGTAAGTAAAATGTAGACTTTTCTGCTATTAATCTTTTTCTAAACTGACATGTTGCTCTTTATTTTGGTTTCTCATATTGGACTCCCTTCCAAAATGTAATATTTTGAACTTGGTTGGGCACAGTAATCGTTCGTTACGTTACCGACACTTCGTTCGGCCACTATCCGCGGTTTTGGCTTATTTTAGAGCCACAAAAGTAATTAGACATCTGCCATTTTTGCTCAAATATTGTGGCAATTTTTTTAGTCTAGATGATGTGTTTGTAAAGAGAATGAAATGCAAACTTTTATCAGTGTAAAGGAGAGGACACTCAGCAGCTGCTTCCACATCTGTACTTTGGAGCACTATAGTGTGGGCCACCAGACCCGCCTTTTTTTAGGTGTCCCACACAGGTGCATCAGAGAATTTTTGTGGTGCCTCCATGTCAAATAAATTACATCCAAAGGTGAATACTAAACATATTCTTGGTCATAAATAATGCATTCTTCTTTAAATTCCGCCCAAACACACACTTGTACCACACTTCCAAGCAATTTAGCCTGTTTTTATTTTAACATTGAGATTTACAGTGTGATAAATAGACCTTTTGTTTGATTCTCATAGGGGAGAGAAGACTGGGAGGAGGACACTCCAGGGAGCACATGCACCCCACAACTTCCAAGCAACCCCAAACTCCCAAAGACCCACAACCGAAAGATGTGCAGGAAGTTGAGGTGGAGGAAGGAGAAGTGCAGGAAGGAGAGGTGGATGACGTTGTGGATCTGGTCACCACAACAGGTTAGTATCTGTCGCCACAGCTTCAGGTAAGAGATGTAGGCCTGCAGAGTTATAATACCTTTTGTTTTTTGTTTTTAGGGGATATAAATGTTGTGAAGGATAGTACACGGTTCTCTGCTGACAGTGCCCTCCGCCTCATCCAGCAAGTGATGGAATGTAGCACGGAACTGGACCTTATTAAACAAAGAATCCATGTGATGGAACAAACATTTAAAGACATTCTTGATGTTTTGGGGAGAATTCAATAAGCCATCCAAACACATTTGTTTTTACATGTTTGTTTTTGCAACTTTTCGAATTTTTTTGACAATCAAACCAGCCAAAAATTGAATCTGCACACAGTGTGTCAACATGTGCTATCTGCCATCAGGGGATATCCATGTACGTCTTTTGTGGGTGCAACCCCTTCCTCGTATCTAAAGTCGGTGAACTGAGGAAGGGGTTGCACCCCCAAAACACGTCCATTGATCACCCCTGATGGCAGATAGCACATGTTGAAAATAGGGATCAGGATTGTAAACTTCCTAGATGAAAAAAATCCCAAATGTGTGCATATTCAATTTTTGGCTGGGCAAGGGGTGGCAGGACCCCATATTAGGACGGGCACATAGAGACATAGTTTGTGTAAGTGAATGTCTCAGATTGCTCAGAGGTATCCAATGTTGTAATTTTTGGAATGCAACTGTTATTTTTGTATTTTCATAAGCAAAAAATTGCCGGGTTGGGGCCAGGCCAACCCAAAAAAACTAAAAATGGTGAGAATGTGCACAGAGTAAAATATTTGACCACAAACAACGTGTAGCTTCTTTTTATAATACCCTCTAAGCTTATTTGGTTATTTTGTAAGGTTACATAGTGAAATGGTTGTTATTTACTAAAGTAAAATACACTTGGCACTACAAATGCACAAAGACAAACTAGGAGACAGGAAAGAACAAATAATTAAAGGTTTAAACAAGCTTTTTATTGGGATCCTTAGACATAGGCTGGCATAGAAATTGCCCCCCTACCCGTGAAATACTCCATGTATTTGTCCCGAACCTCACGGGCATTTTGGGAGGGCAAGCCAGGACGGGCAGATTCCAGGCCCGGCAGGGGATTTGCAGGGGAAAGTCCAGCCTCTGGCAAAACTGTGGCCATATAGGAATTAGATTTTTGGCTCAGAAAGTTGTGTAGCACACAGCAGCATAATACGACATAGTTTATTTTGTAGTCTGCCAAGTGTATTGAAGTCATAAAAAGGTGGAACCGGCTGGCCATTATGCCAATGGCATTTTTGACAACTCTTCGGCCCCTGGCCAGCCGGTAATTGAACACCCTCTTCTCTGGGGTCAGGGTCCTCTGTGGAAATGGCCTCATAAGATGCCGTCCGAGTCCGAAGGCTTCATCAGCCAAGAAAACAAAGGGGAGTCCTTCAATATTCCCTGCATCCGGTGGCAATGCAAGGTCGTCACTCTGGAGACGGAGGGCAAACTCCGTCTGGATGAAGGATCCCCCATCGGACATCCGGCCATTCTTCCCTACATCAACATAGAGGAATTCATACCGTGCTGACACCACCGCCATCAGCACAATGCTATGAAACCCCTTGTAATTGTAGTAGTAGGACCCAGAACGGGGTGGCGGCACTATGCGGACGTGCTTCCCGTCTATGGCACCACCGCAGTTGGGGAAGTCCCACCGCGTGGCAAACTCCGATGCCACAGTCTGCCATTCCTGTGGCGTGGAAGGAAGCTGTGGAGTGAAACAAGATGAAATAATATTAGAATACCAAAGTCATACATTACAAGGAAATTCTATTAAAAAAAATTAGAGGCCAACATCAATCAAATTCTACGTTTATTAAGGTGTTTAAAATAAGTATAATGGAAGGCTCATTTATCATATTCATCACCCCCTCTGATGGGCCATTACTAAATTATTTTGGGGGGGGGGGAGGTGTGTTTGGCCACAGGATAGCATTGCAGTGGCGGTGCGTCCAGAGTGGGCGCTGGAGCACTGCCCCCTCTCTCCTGTGCCCATCACTCAGAACAATACATAGGTTCATGCGTTGCATTAACCTATGTATTGTCTATGCCGCCCACTATTTAGGTGGATGGCCTCTTGTAAAGAGACCGACATATGAATAATTGCGGCATTTAGGGGGTTCAAATTGCATAGCAGAAACAGGTAGTAAAATAGTCTTGCACATTACAACCTGAGGGATGTAATTGGCTTCCTAAAAGTAAAATAGGGGACGCAAGGGGGGGGGCATTCCTTGGGGAAACAATGGCAGGCTGCTCTGCCAATCATGTTCACCAAGTCTGTTTAATGGTAACATGATTGGCTGATGCAACATCAAGGGAAGGAGAAGACATCAAGGACAGAAGAAGGATGGCGCTGACCACAAGAAGGTAAGTGCAGGGCTGGGGGGAAACTGGCTGCATTAGAGGGGACTAAATGGCTGCATTGGAGTGAACAAAATGGCTGCATTAGAGGGGACAACTGGGGGCGTTTAATAGGCACCAGAGCAAAAAAGGAGGAAGTTTATTTCCTAAATTGGTGTTTGAACCCCCAAACATTTGGAGCAACAGGCGCCCCTGCTGGAAAAGTTAGTGAAGGGAAATATTTATGGAGGAGAAAAAAGGGGCACTCTAAAGCTTCCAGCATGCATGGGGACAAAGGGGATCATTCTCAGCATATTACAATCATGGTATTAGGGAAGGATGAAAGAAATACAATACATTAGCATACATGTAATACATAAAATGTGATGTTAAGGGAGAAAACTTACCCTAATATAGTCCTCCTGCAGGACTTGTATAATGGCAGAACAGGTGTCTGGGATTATGAGGCCCAGAGCCTGGGGGGAGATGCCTGTGGTGAACTTCAAGTCCTGAAGACTTCTCCCTGTCGCCAGGTACCGTAAGGTGGCGATGAGCCTCTGCTCAGCACTGATGGCTTCCCGCATAACGGTGACCTTCCTGGTAATATAGGGGGACACCAAAGCCAACAGTTCCTGAAAAACGGGGTCAGACATCCGCAGAAAATTCCTGTAGTCAGGATTATTCTCGACGATCTCCCGCAGCAGAGGCATATGGCAGAATTGGTCCCGCTGGAGCAACCAATTCTTGGTCCATGAACTCCTCCTCACACCATTCATGGACTGGTCTTGGTCCAAAACAAGCAGACCAACACCAAGCGCACGCACAGCACGAACTCGACGACGAGAACGTCCAGGCGACATGGCTAAGAAACGGTCGTCTTATCAGAACGTACAGAACAGAACGCACTTTAGAACAGCAAGGCCTATGAATAACGAACTGAAAATCAGAAACGAACAGGCAAGAACGCACTGTAAAACAGATACGACCTGCCTAGAAGCCCTGAAAGTCAAGATACGAACCCACAAGCACAAACTGAACCGCAGAAAACGATCTGAAAAGTACGAAGACTGAAAAGCGCGAATCGTCTCTTCCCAAACTTTTACTTCACACGCGGTAACACGAGATCAGCAAAAGCAGCCCAAGGGGTGGCGCCAAGAAAAAAGATCTTCCCCTTTATAGTGCCGTCGTACGTGCTGGACGTGAGCGCGGAGAACAACGAGGAAATTGGGAAATGTCAGTGTGTACGCATAGAAAGCTTGACGAGAAAATCGACAAGCTTAACAAAAATCTCATCGAAAAAAACGACGTGTTTTTTACGACGAGAAAATCGGTCGTGTGTACGAGGCCTGAGGCTCTGTCTCCACTACTGTGAGTTGCCGTGCGACTTGACACATGCGAAGTCGCATTACAAGTCAAAAACCCATGTAATTCAATGACCCTTGTTTTAATTTGTGCGACTCAAGTCGCAGCGACGCAAAAAGGTTCTTGCACTATTTTGTTCCTACTTCGGTGCGACCTTTTCTCACACTTTTGCATGACATTGCATCAAAAATCGCATTGCAAAGTCGCACTGCAAATCACGCAAATCTGGGGTTGCAATAGTGGAAACAGAACCTAACTGAAATAATCAAAATACCCCATGTATAAGTTGAAATGCTACTCTAAAAAAAAATTGTATCTGATCAGATTCCTCAAAAAAAACATTTGGTACCAGCGCATACATGTAATTTATCAGTGATGTCACATTCCCCTTTTTAATGTTTACAATTAACTATGCATTGGACATGGGAATATGGGCCCAACACATTTCATGAATAGACTGACAATAGTTGCAACATTTTAACAATAAACATGTATTTTTTAATCTATATAGATAACGTTTCTGAATCAAATCCTTCTTTAACATTTTCTCCACCTCAGCAAGTCTCTCGGACTCGCTGAATATGGAATGCAAATATAGCAGTATGCTTTGCGCAAAAGCATTGACGAAGGTATGGTCGGTTGTTTGATCCCCTCTTTCACTTGAAGTGAAATAGCAGATTTATGCAAGCGGACATATACCTCTGTGTACTGTGCTAAACAATACTTTGGATAGGAGGAATCACTCAAATAAAGCACCACACACAGATGAGTACCCTACTCTGTCGCTCTCTCCTGTCCACTTTAGCAACGCTCTCCTATTTGGCAGGATCAAAAGGACATATCAATTACTCAACAATCCGTTTGCATTCAGAAGAAAAAAACAACTTATACTTTAAACTGGAATTCCAAGACAACAACAAACAAACACATAAAATGTAAGCATTTTTCTCTGAGCAGATGGAAGAGAATTCCCTATACTAACAACAACTTTCCCTATAGTATAGCTAAAACCCCTTTGTCCCATCTGCACCACAGCGACAACATTTATCATACAAACGAAAGTACTTACCACTCTCACAATATTTGGATATAAGCAAGGGAGATTTCTAATACTGTAGACCACTTTGACTGTTTAACCTTAGGGCCAGTTCACACCACATGCAGTCCAGTGAGTTTTAAAAAAATAAAAAATAAATTCTGAAAAAAACGCATGGAAAGCAGGTTATATGGTCTTCAATGGCATAGTTCACACCAGTGCTTACAGTTCCAGTGCACTTCAGTTCAAGAAAAAACAGAACATGCTGCCTTCCTGCACTGGAACGCTGCAAAAATGCATACAAAACGCACTGGAGGGGTGAAAAAACACTGGACTGCATTAAAAATGCACAAAAAACGCACTGGAACGCATCAAAAATGTGCATGTAAAAAAACACCTGGAGCGCATCCGGACTGCATTTCTATGGTGCAAACCGCCCCCTACAGTCAGTGTATCTACACAACAAATTATCTTATTACTTCTATGCGACAGATAGAAAAGCGAAAGTAGGTTGGGTCACCGAAATATAATCCTCATTTACCATTTCAGCTCCTTGCCAAAAGGACTGTCGTGTACACTTTTCTACAGCGTTCCCAAAACGCTTCTAATTAGGACCTTCTGAGAGGTACTTTCCAGCGTTCCCAAAACGCTTCTAATTAATTAGGACCTTCTCAAAGGTACTTTACAGCGTTCCCAAAACGCTTCTAATTAATTAGGACCTTCTCAAAGGTACTTTCAAAGGCGAATTTTCCCAAAAAATCCCCTATACACCAAGGCGTGGTTCGTATCCCTCTTCTACATAAATTTAGTTCGAGATGAAATTTAAATCAGAGCTAAGGTAAGAGAAAACAATCTGTCTAAAAGACAAAAAGATTCTTCTTACCAAAGGTGATTTTTTCATCCCCACCACTGCCACCATCTGAAGCAGGTAATACCGCCACCCAGGTGTACTTCAGGTAAATGCAAGATAATTTTCAGTGACCCCCGGATCCGTGAGTAATCAAAATGACACTTGGAAACGGATAGTGTGTTCATTAGATCTCTGGTTTTTATTCAGTGTTAGAGTGGCTTATATGGAAAAGAAAGATAGGAGGGGCAATGTCTTAACACATACGTTTCTAAAAATTATACAAACTCAGTATATTCTTATCTTGTATTAAACTAGATTCAGCAGTCTACAAGAGCTAAAAGATGACTTTGCTTATACAATCAGGCTGATCCATGAATATCAGTAGCAGGGTGTAACTCTATGCAAACTGTCAGTTAAGCTAAGTATGTCAAAGTTCGAAAATTTCATATATTCTATTACAGTGACCATGTTCTGCTGGAATCTGCATTTCTGTGTACACGATTAAGCAATGAGATCCAAGAGTAAAAGGTCAGCAGATGCTTCCAAACGATTTTGCATGGTCAGACAGGAACAATACACACAATTTTTGATTGAAAACATGCACAAGAATTTCAGCAAATAACACTAGTTGGGGGTTTGTCAATCTGCACAATATCATTCCTTCTCCCTCCACAAATCACAGCAAAAAAACTGTCCTTCTCAGACCAAACAACCCCCCCATACTGCAGGCCTTTATATAAGAGAGGTTGTATTGTTAGCAAACTGACACACGCCGAATAGAAGTACACGCCCACCAGTATCTTTCAATCTGTCTCTTCATGTATGTCTAAAGTGATTGCACCTGATGGGCAGGAACACATAATACTATTTGCAACTGTGTTAGCCCTTGGCTATGTGCATCAAATCTCTAACTACAGGCCAAAGATCCAAATCCATCTGCATGCACATAAACAAAGCAACAGTTTTCTAAGCATATGTACCCGTGCAGTGTAAACCATACAATTTTAAATGTCCAAGTCCCTGGGCATGATTAGTGCTAATAAACATTAACATCAGTCCCTGGCTCCAATGAGCTTCCAATCTAAAGTCCAAAACTAACTTTTTTACATTAGAGACTATTTTGACGGAGACAAATAAAATACCATCATGTCTTTGGATTGTGGTGAGAAACCCACACAGGGAAAACATATAAACTTCAACATAAGCATTAGCATGTTGGGGAATTGAACCAGCAACCCCAGTGTTGCTAGATGGAATTGCTGCCTACTTAGCCACCAGTCAGCCTCACACATGTTCTCTGCATCTCTGTGGTGTGAACCAGCCCTAAGTCCATAGCCAAGTTCCGTGTCTCCAAGCAATATACAATATATTGGCCTAAGTATTGGGACACCTGCCTTTAAACACACATGAATTGTAACGGCATCCCAGTCTTAGTCCGTAGGGTTCAATATTAAGTTGGCCCACCCTTTGCAGCTATAACAGCTTCAACTCTTCTGGGAAGGCTGGCCACAAGGTTTAGGAGTGTGTCTATGGGAATATTTGATCATTCTTCCAAGTGCATTTGTGAGGTCAGGCACTGATGTTGGATGAGAAGGCCTGGCCTGCAGTCTCCGCTCTGATTCATCCCCAAGGTGTTCTGTTGTGTTTGAGGTCAGGACTCTGTCCAGGCCAGTCAAGTTCCTCCACCCCGAACTCACTCATCCATGTCTTTATGGACCTTGCTTTGTGCACTGGTCCAATTCATTTGGAGGAGGGGGATTATGGTGTGAGGTTGTTTTTCAGGGGTTGGGCTTGGCCCCTTAGTTCCAGTGAAGGGAACTCTTAAGGCATTTTGGACAATTTCATGCTCCCAACTTTGTGGGAACAGTTTGGGGGTGGCCCCTTCCTGTTTCAACTTGACTGCACACCAGTGCACAAAGCAAAGTCCATAAAGACATGGATGAGCGAGTTTGGGGTGGAGAAACTTGACTGGCCTGCACAGAGTCCTGACCTGAACCCGATAGAACACCCTTTGGCTGAATTAGAGCAGAGACTGCGAGCCAGGCCGTCCCATCCAACATCAGTGCCTGGCCTCACAAATGCACTTCTGGAAGAATGATCAAACATCTCCATAGACACACTAGACCTTGTGGACAGCCTTCCCAGAAGCTGTTCTAGCTGCAAAGGGTGGGCCAAATCAAATTTTAACCCTACGGACTAAGACTGGGCTGCCATTAAAGTTCATACGCGTCGGAACCCTTCGGGGTAAGACTGCGCTATATTAAGATACCTCTCAACTCAACTCATGTGTGTGTAAAGGCAGGTGTCCCAATACTTTTGGCTAAATTTTGTATCGGGCAAAATTTACAATGGTGGTGGAACCCTCCTACACATAAATATGACATTTAGACATATTTTTAAGACCTGGGAGATGAGACAACTTCTCTACATGAAGCAGCATGCTTGGGATTTGAACCCAGACATTCAGGCATGCTAAGCAGAAGTTCTAACCTCTAAGCCACGGAGCTGCCACATGTGAGATCCTCATGCACATAAATACACATAAATTCTGCATTTCTTTGGGCATACAGGTGATGGAATTACATTACTCAAGAGTTATTCTTCTTGGTTTATTCTGTGAAATTTTGTGTTTTTTTTTGTGGGTGAGTTTAGAATAGTGATATTACCCTCAAATTTTGATTTCTGATGTTGGAACACATATCAATTTTTTGGGGCTCAAATTATGATTATTTAGAAATAATAAAAAGCACAAAAAATGTGACTGTTTTAAATGTGCACAGCAATGGTATTGTTTGTGCTTTGTAAAGACACCTGTGTGAGTTTGGGTAAAGATTGTTGTGAGATGGAGAGTAACAAGTGAAAGTGACACAGAAAAATATATTTTATCAAAACATTTCACATTCCACATTCTTAAAAACAAAATATTTTAATTAGAAGCAACATTGTTGCAAAGGAAAATTTATTTCAGAGAAAGATACATTTCATCTCAACATTAAAATAATTTATTTGTGAAAGTTACAATTGTATCATTAGAATCAATGGCTAAAACGTGCATTGGACTAAAATAGAGCAGATTTTCACTTCCAAACAATGCTCTTTAATTAGCTCTCATTTTGGTATTTACTATAACTCTTGTGAAAAAAGACACTTGAGTTAAAATTTGAGTTATTTCACTTCTGAGCATGCTCAGTTGTATTGCCAAATTTGTCCAAAAAACAAGGAATTTTTCACTTCTCAGACTTTTAAAGATGTTTCAGTGTAAAAATCACTTTTTCACACAGTTTAAAAGCAGATTATCTATAAATAATATACCGCATATTTCAGTACCAATTATATCATGCTCTAAACATTATTTCCATGTGCAATTCTCCAGCTTTTAGTAGAGTAAGGATTTGGGTGCTATTTGGATTCTAGGAGCTATAATAAATTTGATTTTGGGAGTATTTTCTCTCCAGCGCTATAGTGAATACCGTTTTGGCGCTAATTAGTGAAAATTGCCACGAATCGTGGTAATTAGCGTGAATTTGCGGCAATTTGCACTAATTAGCGCCGCGGCACTATAGTAAATTTCCCCCTTTGTGTCTCCTGCCTCCTCTCCTTGTTTTCTTATGGTCGGTTTCTTTTTTGCTTTTTTGCTGGATCCATGAGGGTTTCCTGGACTACGGTTATCACCCGGCCGAGCTAACCCCATAGACATTGTGGGTCGTTCCGGCGATGAATCTGATGCCGTGTGAGCCAAAGTATCATCAGCTAGTTCGCTTTGTTGGTCAGAAAAGCTCACCTATTTACCCTGATTTCTGCGTGAACAGGGCGGAAAAAATTGAGATTTCTTCCATGCATAGACTTTTTTGTTCTCATAGTCTATTCGGTCTCGGGTCATTTTGCCTCTCTTATTGTCTGTGACAGACTTTTCCATTTTGTCAAATTTTTCGTTTCAGGCCTCGTACACACGACCGATTTTCTCGGCAAGAACCAGAAAGAAACTTGCTGGCAGAGAGGTCTTGCCGAGTAAATCGGTCGTGTGTACGCGGCTATCGGGTTTCTCGTCGAGAAAACCGACAAGAAACCTCGACGAGAAAATAGAGAACCTGCTCTCTATTTTCTCGTCGAGATTCTCCTCGGCATGTTTCTCGACGAGAAAAGTGAGTGTGTGTACACTTACCTGTCCTCCCGGAAGCCCGCGCATGTTCGAAATGAATTCGACGCATGCGCGGTAGCTTCCTAGGCATACGTAGGGTATACCAAGATGGCGGCGACGGCATCGAATGTGACGAGCGCATGCTCGTCGTAGTCGATGATGTCACCGTGTACGCTCCATTCAAAGAACCGCGGGTTCTTTGAAACGAGCGTGTGTACACTCGGCCGGGACAAGTTTCTTGTCCAAGAATCTCGTTGAAAAAAACGACATGTTTTTTTCAACGAGAATCTCGGCCGTGTGTACGAGGCCTAAACGTCCATCCAACTGTGTGAATCCTGTATGGGTCTGTAAAACAGAAAGGTCTTTTTGTATTGATGTCATCTCTGCTTGTAATGTTTACACTTCTTTCTTTTTAGAAGATATCAAAATGTTCATAAGAACGCAGAGTTCGTAAGCCCTCTGTATATCAGCCCTGATCCTCTCTGCCTCCCAGCCGTGTAGAGTGATAGTTCAGTGACTCAGTAAATGGCAATGTGGATGAGAGAAGGAAGACTCATCACATAATCCCGCAAAAATAACACATTTATTTAAGGTAGAAAACACTTAAAAACTCACATTTAAAATGAATCTGTGGTGTGTAACATCCACGAGTGCAGAGCTCGTCTCCTGCCATCAGATTGTGAATAAACCTAGTGCTCCAATCCTGACACGTATCGTCACATCACGTGACTTCATCAGGGGTTGCTACTAGGTAAGGTCCATTGGTTTAAATAGTCTGCTAGATTGGACACCCATCGGTCATTGTTTCACGATTTTAGATTTATTCATTTAGTTCTATTATATGTTTCACATATATTCTTGCACATAGAATCGATTATGGCACATTATATAATCACATTTGCTGTTTAAGTCTGGATTGTGCTCACAGAATGTGTCGAGATTTAAGGTGATCAATTGAATTCAATTGATCAAACAATTAATTAAGCACATTTTCTGATCACATGGTCCAAAAGGAAATAGTATTTAAGCATTATTCATTTCTGTGATTATTAGCTATGACTAAGCACTGTTTGTTAGTGTGAAACGCGTCAGCTCTTCTGTCCATTCTGTACTGCTGTGGCATATATTTTTTATAACCATTTTTGAATAAAAGGCAAAAAATTTTTGGAGTGCGGCTGTCCAGAATTACATCTCACTGCAGGCCATTCCTTGTGTACCTATTCCAACACAAAGACAGTATTTTTTGAAGGCCAACAAGGAAAGGCAGACACTCACAGGCCAATAAAAGAGGGCAAGCAGGCTCTGTGTCTAGAGGCAACAGTGCTGGTCATCAGCACATGGCCGTGGGGCACGCTTGTCCTTTTTTTTGGCAGGTGGCGTGTTGAGCCGCAACATGCTGAAGAGTTGGTAGAGTGGATGACCAAGCCGTCCTCATCCTCCTCATCCTCCACATCCTCTCTCACCCAGCCTCAGGGTATCTTGTCTGCCAAAGCAGCTGCCAAAGTGGCCTCTTCCATTGGCTCAATGGCATCAGTCACTCCTTCCCTAGCCCCACCATGTCCTGAGGAGTCCCCCGAACTGTTTGACCACATTGTTGGGTACATGCTGCAGGAGGATGCGCAGCGTTTTGAGGGCTCCGATGATGGTACCCAGCTTGAGGAAGGCAGTTACGTACACCCAGAGAGAGGGGGTGCCCAAGAAGGACAGCAAACTGTCAGTCATGTTCCCCCAGCTGCAGCATACTGCCAGGTTTGCTCCAGTGACAAGGAGGGAGGGGATGATGAGGTCACTGACTCTACATAGGTGACTGATAGGAGAGAAGAGGAGGAGGATGAGGCACATCTCCAATGAGGCAGGATGCCCTCCAGGGGCCAGCTTAAGGGCAGCACACCGACTGCATCACATCGCAGAGCTCCGCATGTGCAGGGCGCTGCTGTCTCTGCACGTTATTCCAAAAGTTCTTTGGTGTGGGCCTTTTTTGAGACGTGTGCATCAGATCGCACCGTTGCTATTTGCAACATATGTCTGAAGCGTATCTCGCGTGGCCAAAGCATCAGCCGCTTGGGCACCACATGCTTGACCAGACATATGTCGACCTGCCATGCAGTCAGTTGGCAAGCATACATAAAAGACCCACAATAAAGAACAAAGCGGACCTCTCCTTGCTCCTCATCAGCTGGGATCTCCAACCCCACTATACCTTCAGTCCTCTCTGAAACCTGCACTGAGAGGAATGAAGGTGTAGAATTAGGTGTGTCACTGCCAAGTACTTGCGGGCAATCTGCTATCGGTACACCAACGTCCGATTGTACCAGGCAAATTTCCCTGCCCTAGCTGCTGCACCGCCGAAAGAAGTTCGCTTCCAGCCATCCACATGCCCAGCGGTTGAATGCTAGCGTGGCTAAATTGCTAGCACTTCAACTGCTGCCTTTTCAGTTAGTAGACTCTGCCCCCTTCCGTGAGTTTGTGAAATGTGCGGTTCCTCAGTGGCAGTTTCCCAAACACCACTTTTTTTCACGGAAGGCGATTCCGGCTCTCTACCGGCATGTGGAGGCAATACCTTGGCCTCGCTGGACAGGGCGGTCAGTGGTAAGGTGCATATTACCGCTGACTCGTGGTCCATCAGGCATGGACAGGGACGTTACCTATCTTTCACGGCGCATTGGGTGACTCTGCTGGCAGCTGGGAAGGATGCAGGACAGGGTGCAGTAGTGTTGGAGGTTGTTCTGCCACCACCCCTCCAAAATGCTCTAGTGGTGATTCTGACACACCTTTCTCCCCCACCCCCTTCTCTTCTTCTTCCTCCATGGCCTCTTCCTGTGCTGATTTGTCCTCGGAACCAGCGGTGCTCCGTAGGCATTCAAGGGGCTACCAATATAATAAGTGTAATACTGCGCTAATGTGAAAAAAGTGAACAACGTGCTTATAACAGCTAGGCTGCGACATAAAAAATATGTGAAACCATATCAAGATAAATGTACTTAAGGAAGTATGTCGCGCACAAACAAGTGAAAACAGAGCTCTGGTGAAAGTTCATAAAAGATATGAAAAGTAGATAAACATAAAAGGTGAATGAACTACATAAATGAATACCAACAACTTGATAAATGTGCAGATACAGGGACTAAACCCCTGTTCTAAATAAATATAAAACCTGCAAAAAATAGCACTCATATATGTAATAAAAAAATTGTCCAAATATAGTGAAATACGTGAAAAGTTGGAGCATAAGTTGCTGAATATTGTGACAACAAATTGCTGTAACAATACGACAATAATACTCCAAATCATTGAATATAACAACAAATAAGAAAATCCGTTCCTTTAGGAGATTTCCAAAGAAAGTTCCAATGCAAAAAGGGATTGCTTCATATGAAGAAAAACAGGGGTTTTGTAGAGGAATGTGAAAAGGATAGTGCCCAAGGTAGATCCACCGATATTGTAGAGAGGCTACATCCACGACGGTGAGTGTGAAATCAAGATGGGTACTTTACCGCAAAAGGTGGACCTCCACTGTGGCAAGGTCGGAAAAGCCTGCAGATATCACCATCTGCGGGGTATTAATGCTGATCCTGGAGGTATCACGTCTCTGAAATCCTGGTAATCCCTCTGCCTATAGTTGTGTTGTCTCATCCTCTGGGGGCTGATGTGGTCAAGTGTTTTGAAAAGACCCAACAGACCTCCGGTGTAGGTACCAACAGAGAAAGAAGAGGGGGGGACTCAGATAGTGTATTACCTCAAAAAACGATTTATTCCCATCATGAAGGTACAAGGAGTACAAAAATTCATAAGAACTAGTTTAAAATTGCCGGCATAAAAAATTTCTAGCGTTCGCCCGTGCTTCCGGGGTCACGTGATAATAGCGACGTCAGCGTGTAGCACCGCCCTGACTAGTTTCGTTTCAAAAGAACGTTATCAAAGGGCACAGGCCCTATGATAACGTTCAGTTGTAATGAAACTAGTTACGTCACTATTATCACGTGACCCCGGAAGCACGGCGGAACGCTAGAAATTTTTTATGCCGGCAATTTTAAACTAGTTCTTATGAATTTTTGTACTCCTCCTCTCCGCCCTCCGACAGGGGCACCAGACCTATGTGCCCAGTTTGGATCACGTCCTTAACTTGGTGGTGCAGTGGTTCTTGGGCAGGTACCCGGGCTTACAGGATGTCCTGAGGCAGGCCAGGAAACTCTGTGTGCATTTCCACCGATCATATAATGCCAGTGCTCGGCTGGTTGACTCCCAAAAGGAATACAACCTGCCCAAGAACCGCCTAATCTGTGACATGCCCACCAGGTGGCCATGCTGCAGCGGTTGCACACACAGCAGAGGGCCATCAATGAGTATCTGTGCCAATATGGCACCAGGACAGGGTCAGGGGAGCTTGTTTGTTTTTTTGCCACGTCAGTGGGTCATGATCAGGGATGTCACCATTTGAGGAGGCCACAAGGATAATGAGCAGTGACAGTGCATGCATCAGTGACACACTCCCTCTTGTCCACCTGTTGGAGCACACGCTGTGTGGAATAATGGACAGGGCACTTGAGGCAGAACAGAGGGAGGAAGAGGAGGACTTCCTTACCTCTCAAGGCCCCCTTTATCCAGACAGTGTTCCTGCTGGCCCGCCGATCACACAGGAAGAGGACGAGGAGGATTGTGTTAGCATTGAGGTGGAGCCTAGCACTCAGCATCAGCAGCAGTGTTCAAGGGATCATTTACAGTCCCAAGAAACCCATGGACTTGTACGAGGCTGGGAGGAGGTGGCTGCGGATCATGTCGTCCTTAGTGACCCAGATTACTCCGGACTGAATGCCTCAGCAAACATACGCTGCATGGCCTCCCTGATCCTGCAAAGCCTGTGGAAGGATCCTTGTATTCGGGGTATCATTAAGGAGAGGGATCATTACTGGCTGGCAACCCTCCTTGATCCACGTTACAAGGTTAAGGTTGCGGACCTTATCTTGCCGTCGCAGAGGATGAAAAATCTTCGGGAGACCTTGCAGAAAGGTTTGTGCAACGCGTTTCCAGAGCCTCGAAGGTTACAAATTCCTGGTCCTGGACAACGTGTTGCTGAGGCTTCGGTCAGTCACAGAAGGAGCGGTGGAGAAGGTGGCCATCTGCCCCATGCGTTCAGACAATTTTTTAGTCCGCAGCTCCAAGATATGATCGGTTCCAGCAACCATCGCCAGCGTCTGATTTACATGGTGCAGGAATACCTAGAGTCAAGATCAGACTTGAACACCTTTCCCACCGAAAATCCTCTGGGTTACTGGGTCTTGAGGATGGATCACTGGCCAAAGCTTGCACAGTATGCAATTGAGATACTGGCCTGTCCTGCGTCCAGCGTTCTTTCGGAAAGCACATTCAGTGCTCCTGGAGGCTTTGTAACCGATCACAGGGTGCGCCTGTCCACCGAATCGGTCGATCGGCTGACCTACATAAAAATGAATCAGTCTTGGATCACCAGCTACCAAGCACCTGATGCTGATGTAACCAATTTTTTTTTTTTATGTGAGATCCCTTCAAGACTGCCTATGCTGATGCAGAGTGGCTATTCTGTTATGCTGAGTGACTATCCTCTTCCCCCTCAATGTTCATGCTGATAGCTTGTAAGAACATTTTTTGCTCTGGGCACCGCCACCATTGGCTAAGGCCCAATTTTTCAGCCCCTGTTTAACAGGGGCATGCAATTAAAATTTTTGATGCAATACTTTGCAGCAGGGCTCATTCCTGCGCTCTAACTAGAGTATCTGTGAGGGGTTGCAGTGTTGTGGCACCAGCACCAGTGCCTACGGCCCAATTTTTCAGCCCCTATTTAACAGGAGCATGTAATTACAATTCTTGATCTAAGCCCTGGTTCACACTGGTGCGATTTGACATGCGATTTGACATGTCAAATAGCATGTCAAATCGGCGATATTTGCCGCAAATTGCGGGCAATGGCACCGTCCTAATTGGTGCGACGCCGCATTTGCGGCGCTGCACCGATTTCAAAAAGTAGTTTCTATACTACTTTTTGCGATTTCGGCCGCGATTTACATTGACATCGTTGTCAGATGTCTTTGTAATCGCGGCTGAAATCGGGACTGCCAGCGAGAGTGAAATCAAGCGAGTTCAGTTGAACTCGCACTGCTTCACTCCCGCAGCCCAGAGTGAACCTGGGCTAATATTTCACAGCAGGGCCGGTTCCTGCGCCCACCAAGAGTAACTGTGAGGCCTTACAGTGTTGTGACAACACCACCACACCATTCGCCACCAAAGGCCAAATTTTTCTGACCCTGTTCAACAGGGGCATGTAATTACAATTCTTGATCTAATATTTCACAGCAGGGCCCGTTCCTGCACCCACCAAGAGTAACTGTGAGGGCTTACAGTGTTGTGGCAACACCAACACCTAAGGTCCAAATTTCTGCAGAGTATATAGGGCAGGCCCCTACTTTCAAACATCCAACTTACAAACGACTCCTACTTGCAAACGAAAGGAGACAACAGGAAGTGAGAGGAAATCTACCCGTAGGAAGGGAAATTCTCTCCTGTCATTGGGACAGAAAGTGAGGTGAAATCTTCTGAACAGGTGCACAGACAGCAAAACAACGGTTACAGGGGGATAACCCTTCCCTATGTTTTCCAAAAAGCTTAAAAATAGATTTTTTGGGCTGGAGGTACACTTTAACCACTTGACCACTGGGCACTTAAACCCCCTTAATAACCAGACCAATTTTCAGCTTTCGGTGCTCTCACATTTTGAATGACAATTACTCAGTTATACAACACTGTACCCATATGAAATTTTTGTCCTTTTTTTCACACAAATAGAGCTTTCTTTTGGTGGTATTTAATCACTGTTGGGTTTTTTATTTTTTGCGCTATAAGAGAAAAAAGACTGAAAATTTTGTAAAAAAATGATTTTTTTTTCGTTTCTGTTATAAAATTTTGCAAATTACTATTTTTTCTTCATAAATTTTGGCCAAAATTTATACTGCTACATATCTTTGGTAAAAATAAGTACAAATTGGTGTATATTATTTGGTCTTTGTGAAAGTTATAGAGTCCACAAGCTATGGTGCCAATATCTGAAAATTGATCACACCTGAAGTACTGACGGCCTATCTCAATTCTTGAGACCCTAACATGCCAGAAAAGTACAAATACCCCCCAAATGACCCCTTTTTGGAAAGAAGACATTCCAAGGTATTTAGAAAGAGGCATTGTGAGTTTTTTGAAGTTGTCATTTTTTCCCACAATTCTTTGCAAAATCAAGATTTTTTTTTTCTCTTTTTTTTTTTTCACAAAATTGTCATATTAGCAGGTTATTTCTCACACACAGCATATGCATTCCACAAAGTACACCCCAAAACACATTCTGCTATTACTCCCGAGTATGGCGATACCACATGTGTGAGACTTTTACACAGCGTGGCCACATAGAGGCCCAACATGCAGGGAGCACCTTCAGGCGTTCTGGAGCACCCAGGCCAATTCTGACATTTCTCTCCTACATGTAAAAATCATCATTTGTTTGCTAGAAAATTACATAGAACCCCAAAACATTATATATGTTTTTTTAGCAAAGACCTTAGAGAATATAATGGTGGTTGTTGCAACTTTTTATCTCGCACGATATTTGCGCAGCAATTTTTTTAACGCGTTTTTTACGGAAAAAAAATGTTTTGTGCTTAAAAAAAAACAAAACAGTAAAGTTAGCCCAATGTTTTTGCATAATGTGAAAGATGAAGTTACGCCGAGTAAATAGATACCTAACATGTCGCCCTTAAAAATTGCACACACTCGTGGAATGGCGCCAAACTTCGCTACTTAAAAAATCCCCATAGGCGACGCTTTAAATATTTTTACTGGTTACATGTTTTGAGTTACAGAGGAGGTCTAGGGCCAAAATGATTGCTCTCGCTCTAACGTTCGCAGAGATACCTCACATGTGTGGTTTGAAAACCGTTTTCATATGTGGGCGGGACTTACGTATGCGTTCGCTTCTGTATGCGAGCTCACGGGGACAGGGGCGCTTTAAAAAAAAAAAAAAATTATTGTTCATTTTACTTTATTTATTTTAGTTTGACATGTTTTTCCGCCCTAAACATTTTTTTTATCACTTTTATACCTATTACAAGGAACGTAAACATCCCTTGTAATAGGAATATGGCATGACAGGTCCTCTTTACAGTGAGATATGGGGGGGGGGGGGTGTCAATAAGACCCCACATCTCACCTCTAGGCTGGGAAGCCTGAAAAAAATACAAAAAAAAAAACAACAATCCTGGCTTTGATCGTAGCGGTGAGTCGGTAGAAGCACCGGAGGGCGGCGGGGGGTGGGGACATCCCCTCTCGCCTCCCGTAAGAATGATCAAGCGGCGAAACAGCCGCTATGATTGTTCTTATGGTGTAGGGAATCGCCGGCTGAAAAAGCTAATATCTGAATGATGCCTGTAGCTGCACCCATCATTCAGATATCCCCGCACAAAGTTAAGGACGTCATATGACGGCCGGAGGGCGGGAAGTGGTTATTGCAGAGTATTGCCGGGCATTGCGGAGTATTGCCGGGCATTGCGGAGTATTGCTGGGCATTGCGGAGTATTGCCGGGCATTGTGGAGTATTGCAGGGCATTGCGGAGTATTGCGGACTATGGCAGGGTATTGCGGTGTATGGCAGGGTATTGCGGTGTATGGCAGGGTATTGCACGGGTATTGCACAGGGTATTGTGGAGGGTATTGCACAGGGTATTGTGGAGGGTATTGCAGAGTATTGTGGAGGGTATTGCAGAGTATTGTGGCGGGTATTGCAGAGTATTGTGGCGGGTATTGCAGAGTATTGTGGCGGGTATTGCAGAGTATTGTGGCGGGTATTGCAGAGTATTGTGCAGGGTATTGCAGAGTATTGTGCAGGGTATTGCAGAGTATTGTGCAGGGTATTGCAGAGTATTTTGCAGAGTATTGCGCAGGGTATTGCAGAGTATTTTGCAGGGTATTGCAGAGTATTTTGCAGGGTATTGCAGAGTATTGTGCAGGGTATTGCAGAGTATTGTGCAGGGTATTGCAGAGTATTGCACCAGGGTATTGCAGAGTATTGCACCAGGGTATTGCAGAGTATTGCACCAGGGTATTGCAGAGTATTGCACCAGGGTATTGCAGTGTATTTCGCAGGGTATTGCAGAGTATTTTGCAGGGTATTGCAGAGTATTGCACCAGGGTATTGCAGAGTATTGCACCAGGGTATTGCAGAGTATTGCACCAGGGTATTGCAGAGTATTGCACCAGGGTATTGCAGAGTATTGCACCAGGGTATTGGCAGGGTATTTTGCAGAGTATTGGCAGGGTGTATTGCAGAGTATTGGCAGGGTATAGCACAGGGATGGCTGAGCAGGGATGGATGGATGGATGGCTGGATCTGTGACTGCAATTGTCACAGATCCAGCCCACAGTGCTGCTGCTGCCATCCGCTCCCTCCCCCTCCCCTCTCACACTGTACCGATCGGTACAGAGAGGGGAGGGAGGAACCGGCGTCATCAAATGACGCCGGTCTGTTTACAAGTGATTGCTCCGTCATTTGACGGAGCGATCACGTGGTAAACGGCCGCTATCAGCGGCGATTTACCGCGATTCGTGATCCGCCGGGTCCTCTGGACCCGGCGGTCACGGAGTTTCCCGTGTGCGCGCCCCAGGGGGCGCGCGGGAGCGCGATTCTGGGAGGACGTTATATAACGTCCTCCCAGAGTTAAGCAACCACCTTGTCGACGTTATTTGTCGGCAGGTGGTTGTTAAGTGGTTAAAAATGTACCAGTTCAAAATTACAAACAGATTCTACTTAAGAACAAACCTACAGTCTTGTTTGCACCGCCTGTATACTGCTGTTCAGAGTATATAGGGCCTGGGGGCCCCACGCCTTTCCTTTTTTTAATTTGGGTGCGTGGTTCCCCTTAATATCCATACAAGACCCAACGGGGCTGGTAATGGGCTGGGGGGGGGGGGGGGTACCCATGCCGTTTTTCTCAATGATTTTCATCCATATTGGCGGGACCAGACATTACATTAAAGCCGCAAGCAGTTTTTTAAATGACTTTTATTCCTTTATAAATTTCCTTTTGTGCAGGGACAGTTCTAAACACAGGAAACACGCACCACTTTACAGGCATACTATAGACACCCCCCAGACACGATATTTAACCACTTAACGACCGCTCACTGTATATATACGTCGGCAGAATGGCACCGACAGGCACAATCACGTAGAGTGTACGTGATTGCCTTTGTACAGTTGGGGGGTCCAATCGGACCCCCCTTCTGTACAGTGAGCGGTGGCTAAGTGTCCGGGAGCGTTCCGGGATGAGGGGGCAGCCATTCGTTTCTGGCCACCCCCTCGCGATCGCTCCTGGCGAATGGAAATGCCCCCTCTGTCTGTGTCAGACAGAGGGAGCAGGAGGAAGTGATGTCATCTCTGGTGCGGCGCTCACATATACCGAGCGCCGTACAAGAGAAGATATCAGGTCAGTGCACACAACACTACACTGACACCAGGACACATAGGGACATAAATCGCCCCCCCAGGCCCCCCCAGACACCCCAGATCACCCCCCAGCCCCCAGTCACAGTGTCACTGATTGCAGTGACCATTTATTTAGTGATCACTGCAATCAGTGACATTTGTGACTGTAAAAGTGTCACCAAAGTTTAGTCTTAGGTCCAGTGTAGCCCCCTAACCCCCCCTAATAAAGGTTTAACCCCCTGATCACCCCCCAGATAACCCTTTCACCACTGTCGCTTAGCGATCATTTTTCTGATCGCTGTCTTAGCGTCAGTGAGGCCGATCGGCAGCCAGTAATTTTTTTTAGGTTCGCCGCAGGTTTTTATAGCGTCAGGTACCCCAATATATTATCTAATAAAGGTTTAACCCCCTTGATCGCCCCCCAGGTAACCCTTTCACCCCCTATCACCACTATCACTAAGCGATCGTTTTTCTAAACGCTGTCTTAGTGTCTGTGATGCAGATCGGTAGCCGGTAATTTTTTTTAGGTTCTCCGCAGGTTTTTATAGTGTCAGGTACCCCAATATATTATCTAATAAAGGTTTAACCCCCTTGATCGCCCCCCAGGTAACCCTTTCACCCCCTATCACCACTGTCGCTAAGCAATTGTTTTTCTAAACGCTGTCTTAGTGTCGGTGATGCAGATCGTAGCCAGTAATTTTTTTTATGTTCGCCGCATGTTTTTATAGCGTCAGGTACCCCAATATATTATCTAATAAAGGTTTAACCCCCTTGATCGCCCCCCAGGTAACCCTTTCACCCCCTATCACCACTGTCACTAAGCGATCATTTTTCTAAACGCTGTCTTAGTGTCTGTGATGCAGATCGGTAGCCGGTAATTTTTTTTAGGTTCGCCGCAGGTTTTTATAGCGTCAGGTACCCCAATATATTATCTAATAAAGGTTTAACCCCCTTGATCGCCCCCCAGGTAACCCTTTCACCCCCTATCACCACTGTCGCTAAGCAATTGTTTTTCTAAACGCTGTCTTAGTGTCGGTGATGCAGATCGTAGCCAGTATTTTTTTTTAGGTTCGCTGCATGTTTTTATAGCGTCAGGTACCCCAATATATTATCTAATAAAGGTTTAACCCCCTTGATCGCCCCCCCAGGTAACCCTTTCACCCCCATCACCACTGTCGCTAAGCAATCGTTTTTCTAAACGCTGTCTTAGTGTCGGTGATTCAGATCGGTAGCTGGTAATTTTTTTTAGGTTCGCCGCAGGTTTTTATAGCGTCAGGTACCCCCATATATTATCTAATAAAGGTTTTAACCCCCTGATTGCCCCTAGTTAACCCTTTCACCAGTGATCACCATATAAGTGTTACGGGTGACGCTGGTTAGTTAGTTTGCTTTTTATAGTGTCAGGGCACCCGCCGTGTATATAACCCAATAAAGGTTTAACCCCCTGATCGCCCGGCGGGTGATATTAATTAGGTTTTAGCGTCAGAGAGGGTCTGAGTCACACCCCAGGCAGCGTCAGGTTAGTGCCAGTAACGCTAACACCCACACGTGAAGCATACACCACCCTTAGTGGTATAGTATCTGAACAGATCAATATCTGATCTGATCAGATCTATACTAGCGTCCCCAGCAGTTTAGGGTTCCCAAAAACGCAGTGTTAGCGGGATCAGCCCAGATACCTGCTGGCACCTGCGTTTTGCCCCTCCGTCCAGCCCAGGCCACCCAAGTGCAGTATCGATCGATCACTGTCACTTACAAAACAAAAACCCACATAACTGCAGCGTTCGCAGAGACAGGCCTGATCCCTGCGACTCCAGTGCTGTAGGAGGTGATTTCACCACCACAGTTAAAAAAAAAAAGCAAATATGCCGAAGCATTGGGGCAGCAGGGGCGGAGGAGCGATTTTGCTCCTAATGCCGCGTACATACGGTCGAAATTCCGACGGAGGCTTGCCCGTGGAAAAGTCCGACCATGTGTGTGCGGCATAACTTTTTTGCGGGAGGATGCCCCCATGCTTCGGCATATATAAATGGTGCGTGTATGCCCATCATTGGAAGTGGGTGGATGAAGGGCGGTATTCTAATGGTGGGCATACCCACCGATCAATCTCTTTTTTCGTTCAGCCAACTGGCTGCATGAAATAAAAAGATTACAATACATGTCCAACAAGGACCAGCAACGTACTGGTATGTTGCTGGACTTTGAATGTTTATACCAGAATGATGCCTGCGGGTTTAGGTATCATCTTGGTATCATTCTTTTCAGCCTGCGGCCGGCTTTCATGTAAAAGCAATCCTAGCGGCTAATTAGCCTCTGGACTGCTTTTACAAGCAGTGGGAGGGAATGCCCCCCCCCGGATATAAAAAGCGCCATTGGGAAATTGGGAAAGCATTTTATCACACCGATCTTGGTGTGGTCAAATGCTTTGAGGGCAGAGGAAAAATCTAGGGTCTAGAAGACCCCAGTTTTTTTCAAAAAAAGAGTACCTGTCACTACCTATTGCTATCATAGGGGATATTTACAATCCCTGAGATAACAATAAAAATGATAAAAAAAAAAAATACTTGGAAGGAACAATTTAAAAATAAAATAAAAAGCAAAATTAATAATAAAAAAAAAATAAAAAAAAAAAAAGCACCCCTGTCCTGCCCTGCTCTTGCCCAATGGCGAACGCAAGCGTCGGTCTGGCGTCATATGTAAACAGCAATTGCACCATGCATGTGAGGTATCACCGCGAAGGTCAGATCGAGGGCAATCATTTTAGCAGTAGACCTCCTCTGTAAATCTACTGGGGTAACCTGTAAAGGCTTTTAAAGGGTTTTAAAAATGTATGTAGTTTGTCGCCAATGCGCGTTTGTGCGAAATTTTAAAGCATGTCGTGTTTGGTATCTATGTACTCGGCCTAAGATCATCTTTTTTATTTCATCAAACATTTGGGCAATATAGTGTGTTTTAGTGCTTTAAAATAAAAAAAAAAGTGTATTTTTTAACCCAAAAAATGCGTTTGAAAAATCGCTGCACAAATACTGTGTAGAAAAAAAAATGCAACACCCACCATTTTAATCTGTAGGGCCTTTGCTTTAAAAATATATATAATGTTTGGGGGTTCAACATAATTTTCTTGCAAAAAAAAAAATGTTTTCATGTAAACAAAAAGTGTCAAAAAGGGCTTTGTCTTCAAGTGGTTAGAAGAGTGGATGTAAGCTTCCTAATGTTGTGTATAAAATGCCAGAACAGTTAAAAAACCCCCCAAATGACCCCATTTTGGAAAGTAGACACCCCAAGCTATATACTGAGAGGCATGTCGAGTCCATGGAATATTTTATATGTTGACACAAGTTGCGGAAAAACGACAATTTTTTTTTTTTTTTTTTTGCACAAAGTTGTCACTAAATGATATATTGCTCAAACATGCCATGGGCATATGTGGAATTACACCCCAAAATACATTCTGTTGCTTCTCCTGAGTACGGGGATACCACATGTGTGAGACTTTTTGGGAGCCTAGCCATGTACGGGACCCCAAAAACCAAGCATCGCCTTCAGGCTTTCTAAGGGTGTAAATTTTTGATTTCACTTCTCACTGCCTATCACAGTTTCGGAGGCCATGAAATGCCCAGATAGCACAAAACCCCCCCAAATGACCCCATTTTGGAAAGTAGACACCCCAAGCTATTTGCTGAGAGGTATTGTGAGTATTTTGCAGATCTCGCTTTTTGTCACAAAGTTTTGAAAATTGAAAAAAAAAATATATATATATATATATATATTTTCTTTCTTCATTTTCAAAAACAAATGAGAGCTGTAAAATACTCGCCATTCCTCCCAGCAAATAGCTTGGGGTGTCTATATTCCAAAATGGGGTCATTTGGGGGGGGGGGGTTTTTGTGCGATTTTGGCATTTTATGGCCTTCGAAACTGTGATAGGTAGTGAGGAGTGAAATCAAAAATTTGTGCCTAGAAATCCTGAAGGCGGTGCTTGGTTTTCGGGGTCCCGTACGCGGCTAGGCTCCTAAAAAGTCCCACACATGTGGTATCCCCGTACTCAGGAGAAGCAGAAAAATGTATTTTGGGGTGTAATTCCACATATAACCATGGCATGTGTGAGCAATATATCATTTAGTGACAACTTTTTGTAATTTTTTTTTTTGTCATTATTCAATCACTTGGGACAAAAAAATTATATTCAATGGGCTCAACAGGCCTCTCAGCAATTTCCTTGGGGTGTCTACTTTCTAAAATGGGGTCATTTGGGGGGGTTTTGTGCTATTTTGCATTTTATGGCCTTCGAAACTGTGATAGGTAGTGAGGAGTGAAATCAAAATTTGCGCCCTTAGAAATCCTGAAGGCGGTGCTTGGTTTCCGGGGTCCCGTACGCGGCTAGGCTCCCAAAAAGTCCCACACATGTGGTATCCCCGTACTCAGGAGAAGCAGCAAAATGTATTTTGGGGTGAAATTCCACATATAACCATGGCATGTGTGAGCAATATATCATTTAGTGACAACTTTTTGTAATTTTTTTTTTTTTTTTTAGTCATTATTCAAAAAAATAAAAATAAAAAATTCAATGGGCTCAACATGCCTCTCAGCAATTTCCTTGGGGTGTCTACTTTCCAAAATGGGGTCATTTGGGGGGGTTTTGTACTGCCCTGTCATTTTAGCACCTCAAGAAATGAGATAGGCAGTCATAAATTTAAAGCTGTGTAAATTTCAGAAAATGTACCCTAGTTTGTAAACTCTATAACTTTTGCGCAAACCAATAAATATACGCTTATTGACATTTTTTTTACTAAAAACATGTGGCTGAATACATTTTGGCCTAAATGTATGACTACAATTGAGTTTATTCGATTTTTCTTATAACAAAAAGTAGAAAATATCATTTTTTTTCAAAATTTTCGGTCTTTTTCCGTTTATATCGCAAAAAATAAAAATCGCAGAGGCAATCAAATACCATTAAAAGAAAGCTCTATTTGTGGGAAGAAAAGGACGCAAATTTCGTTTGGGTACAACATTGCATGTCCGCACAATTTACAGTTAAAGCAGCGCAGTGCAAAATTCTGAATTCACCTCTGGTCCTCTAGCTACCAAATGGTCCGGGGCTTAAGTGGTTAAAGGAATATTTCACTTTTTTTTCACTTTAAGCATCATTAAAATCACTGCTCCTGAAAAAACAGATGTTTTTAAAACTGTTTTTTTGCATTGATACATGTACCCTGGGGCAGGACCCCAAACCCTTTTTAGGACAATAACTTGCATATTAGCCTTTAAAATTCACACTTTTGATTTCTCACGTTCGAGTCCCATAGACTTTAACGGGGTTCGAAAGTTTGTGCGAACTATCGGTCCATGTGCATGTTCTGGATGCGAACCGAACCGGGGGGTGTTCGGCTCATCCCTAGCCACTATGGACCTGGTGCACAGCATCTTCAAATAAAAATTAAAAGAAGCTGCAAGTGCCAATATTATGGGGTGATGTGGGGTGATGTGAGGAAGTATAGTAACAACTGTCCAAGTAACAAATATGGCCAAAATAGAATGAGAAAAAAACTTTTCCTGAAGAAGCCTGCTGTGCCTGCAAGTACGTTTAGAACTGCGTCAGGGCTATTTGTGCACTGCGCATGCGCAAGTGGCATTTGCGCACGTTCAAATGCGTTGGTTCACTGCGCCGGCAAAATCTTAGTAAATGTCAAGTAACGTAAATGCATTTGCGTGGGTTTAACAGGCGCACCTCTAAACTTGACATTATTTTTTAACGCTGGTTCACTTTTATGTCTTTTTTTAAGGATATTTGCACACAGGTCATGTTAGCGTGTTACGTTGTTAACATGTTAACTGTACCTTGTTAAAATTATGTAAAAAGACTCGCTACTCTAGCTCCTCATAAAAGGGCATTTAACCCTCCCCCTCTAATGCATATGTTTTCTTTGGGCTAGTTTTTACTTTTAAAGGGGAACTCTACACTCCATTCTCCAATGCTCTTGTCTCCCCCCTTGTCTCCCCCCTCTAATGCATATGTTTTCTTTGGTTGTGAGCTGCCTTTACCAATCAAAACCACTTTTGGGGTGCCTCCTGCCCCCAAGCATCCACCCCCTTTCATTAGCTGGCTTGCTGTGTTTGGCTAGGGGTTTGTTAGTGCGTGGGAGGGGGTGTTTTTTTATGTGGGGGTTCTCATCTTACGCCTTTCCAGACCAAAATGGCCTTGTATGTATTGGGGGGCAGGTTTCCTTTTTTTTTTGTTAAAATCTCTACATCTTTGAAGCAGCATTTTGGATACATGCTACAGATGCACCACTTCACAGGCAGAGTAAACCCCCCCCCCCAAGTTAATAGCTTTAGGGCAAGTTCACTCTATAGAAACGCAGTCCAGATGCTTTTCTGCATGTGCGTTTTGGATGCGTTCCTGTGCGTTTATGATGCGTTTTTTGTTTTGCATTTTACAGCGTTCCAGTACAGTCTAGTGCAGGAAAAATGCAGCATGTTCTATTTTATTTTCTGGAACTGGAACGCACTGGAACTGCAAGCAATGGTATTAACTATGCCATTGAAAAACATATAACCTACTTTCCCTGTGTTTTTGAGGCATAAAAAAACACATTGGACTGCATGTGGTGTGAACTGGCCCTTACGCAATTTGGCATATTTAAAGGCACTTCTCCTTGTTTTGTTTTTGGGGTTCTCCAAATTGGTGACATTGATATATATGCCTTAGGGTGGGACCTGGGCCCCCATACCCATTTTAAGGCCAATAACTAGAAGATAAGCCAGCCAAGTGGGGACTAGCAAAGTTAACAAGTCAGTTCCCATAGACTGCAATGGTATTTGTTGTCTAACTTTTGCCCATGTTAGGCTCTCTGTTTGCCCCCCTGGATCGGGGGGTGTTTGTCCCATCTCTAATTTAGTAGCATGCTGGATGATGTGCTTAATTTTGAACAGGGGGTGGCTTATTTTGTACTAGCTGCATTTGTGTTGGTCTTGGCATGCACAGGGACTTTGCTTTTTTTGGTGCTTTTTGTGTGTGAACAGCACTAGGATGTTTCTGGGCATGCTCATAGAGCGTGTTTTTGGGGTTAATAATTTAAGGACATCCTTAACCACTTAAGCCCCGGACCATTTTGTAGCTAAAGGACCAGAGGTGTTTTCAGAATTTGGCACTGCGCTGCTTTAACTGGAAATTGTGCGGACATGCAATGTTGTACCGAAACGAAATTTGCGTCCTTTTATTCCCACAAATAGAGCTTTCTTTTAATGGTATTTGATTGCCTCTGCGATTTTTTTTTTTTGCGATATGAACGGAAAAAGACTAAAATTTTTGAAAAAAAATGATATTTTCTACTTTTTGTTATAAGAAAAATCGAATAAACTCAATTTTAGTCATACATTTAGGCCAAAGTGTATTCAGCCACATGTCTTTAGTAAAAAAAATGTCAATAAGCGTATATTTATTGGTTTGCGCAAAAGTTATAGCGTCTACAAACTAGGGTACATTTTCTGGAATTTACACAGCTTTTAATTTATGACTGCCTCTCATTTCTTGAGGTGCTAAAATGGCAGGGCAGTACAAAACCCCCCCAAATGACCCCATTTTGGAAAGTAGACATCCCAAGGAAATTGCTGAGAGGCATGTTGAGCCCTTTGAATATTTTTTTTTTGTCTCAAGTGATTGAATAATGACAAAAAAAAAAAAATTACAAAAAGTTGTCACTAAATGATATATTGCTCACACATGCCATGGTTATATGTGGAATTGCACCCAAAAATACATTTTTGCTGCTTCTCCTGAGTACGGGGATACCACATGTGTGGGACTTTTTAGGAGCCTAGCCGCGCACGGGGCCCCGAAATCCAAGCACCGCCTTCAGGATTTCTAAGGGCGCAAATTTTTGATTTCACTCCTCACTACCTATCACAGTTTCGAAGGCCATAAAATGCCAAAATAGCGCAAACACCCCCCAAATGACCCCATTTTAGAAAGTAGACACCCCAAGGAAATTGCTGAGAGGCATGTTGAGCCCATTGAATATTTTTTTTTCTTGTCCCAAGTGATTGAATAATGACAAAAAAAAAAATACAAAAAGTTGTCACTAAATGATATATTGCTCACACATGCCATGGTTATATGTGGAATTGCACCCCAAAATAAATTTTTCTGCTTCTCCTGAGTATGGGGATACCACATGTGTGGGACTTTTTAGGAGCCTAGCCGCATACGGACCCCAAAAACCAAGCACCGCCTTCAGGATTTCTAAGGGCACAAATTTTCGATTTCACTCCTCACTACCTTTCACAGTTTCGAAGGCCATAAAATGCCAAAATAGCACCAAACCCCCCCCAAAATGACCCCATTTTGGAAAGTAGACACCCAAAGCTATTTGCTGAGAGGCATGTTGAGTATTTTACAGCTCTAATTTGTTTTTGAAAATGAAGAAAGAAAATAATTTTTTATTTTTTTTTCCAATTTTCAAAACTTTTTGACAAAAACCGAGATCTGCAAAATACTCACCATACCTCTCAGCAAATAGCTTGGGGTGTCTACTTTCCAAAATGGGGTCATTTGGGGGGGGGGGGGTTTGAACTGTCCTGGCATTTTATGCACATTTAGAAGCTTATGTCACACATCACCCACTCTTCTAACCACTCTAGCCCTTTCTGACAGTTTTTGGTTACATAAAAAAAAATATATTTTTTGCAAGAAAATTACGTTGAACCCCCAAACATTATATATGTTTTTAAAGCAAAGGCCCCACAGATTAAAATTGTGGGTGTTGCATTTATTTTCCACACAGTATTTGCGCAGCGATTTTTCAAATGCATTTTTTTTGGAAAAAACACACTTTATTTTTATTGCACTAAAACACACTATATTGCCCAAATTTTTGATGAAATAAAAAATATGACCTTAGGCTGAGTACATGGATACCAATCACGACATGCTTTAAAATTGCGCACAAACGTGCAGTGGCGACAAACCACATACATTTTTAAAATCCTTTAAAAGCCTTTACAGGTTACCACTTTAGATTTACAGAGGAGGTCTACTGCTAAAATTACTGCCCTCGATCTGACCTTCGCAGTGATCCCTCACATGCATGGTGCAATTGCTGTTTACATATGACACCAGACAGATGCTTGCGTTTGCCTTTGCTTTTTTTTATTTTATTATTATTATTATTTTATTTTTTTTAAACTGTTCCTTCCATTTTTTTTATCATTTTTATTGTTATGTCAGGGAATGTAAATATCCCCTATAATAGCAATAGGTAGTGACAGGTACTCTTTTTAGAAACAATTTTGGTCTATTAAACCCTAGATCTCTCCTCTGTCCTCAAAGCATCTGACCACACCAAGATCGGTGTGATAAAATGCTTTCCTAATTTCCCAATGGCGCTGATTATATCCGGCAAAATCGAAGTCATTAAATGCTCGTAGCTTCCGGTTTCTTAGGCCATAGAGATGATTGGAGCTGTTCTGGCGGAACCACCGGCTACATTCTCAGGTTCCTTGTTGAGACAGGAGAGCCAGAGAAAACCATGGAAGATGGTGGGAGGGGGGACATTCCCTCCCACTGCTTGTAAAAGCAGTCTAGAGGCTAATTAGCCGCTAGGATTGCTAGGATTGCTTTTACATGAATGCCAACCACTGGCTGAAAATAATGATACCAAGATGATACCTAAACCTGCAGGCATCATTCTGGTATAACCACTCAAAGTCCAGCAACATACCAGTACGTTGCTGGTCCTTGTTGGGCATATATTGTAATCTTTTTTTTTTTTCATGCAGCCTGTGGGCTGAACGAAAAAAAGAGATTGATCGGTGGGTATGCCCACCATTAGAATACCTCCCTTCATCCACCCACTTCTAATGATGGGTATACATGTATCATTTATATATGCCGAAGCATGGGGGCATCCGCCCGCAAAAGTTGGGAGCAAATCGTTCCTCCACCCCTGCTGCCCCCATGCTTCGGCATATATGCTCTTTTTTTAACTGTGGTGGTGAAATCACCTCCTGCAGCATTGGAGTCACGGCTTTATGTATCGTGAAAGCAAACGCTGTTGCTGTCAAGATAAATAAATCCGTGCTGCAACTGAATGGCGCAACTGCTAAGCAAATGATGGTTAACAATAAAACAAAGTAACATTACAGTATAACAGTAAGACTTCACCATACCATACCTGAAAAGCAAATACAAAAAACATAGTAAAAAATTAAAAATATTTTTTAACGCAACCTGTGCCTAAAATATATATATGCCGAAGCATGGGGGCATCTGCCCGCAAAAGTTAAGGAGCAAATCGCTCCTCCACCCCTACTGTCCCCATGCTTCGGCATATATGCCCTTTTTTTAACTGTGGTGGTTAAATCTCCTCCTACAGCACTGGAGTCATGGCTTTATGTATCGTGGGAGCAAGCGCTGTTGCTGTCAAGATAAATAAATCCACGTTGCAGCTGAATGGCGTACCTGAAAACAAAAAAATGGTTAACGATAAAACACAGTAAACAGTAAAGTCTAAAAAAAATGACATACCTGAAAAGCAAACGTGATAAAACATAATAACAATAAAACATTTCAGAATAGAATACAGTAAAAAAGAGCAGAACAATAGAGACAACAATAGAGACAACAATAAAACGACAACTATTTTTTTTTTTAAATGTTGTGTTTTTTTTTTTTTTACTTTTTTTTTTTTTTGTAACAGTTCGAGTCTCTTGAAATGCAATGGCATCTTGGGAGACCCTGCATAAGTGTGTCCTATTCTGGTGAAATGCTGTACCCTACGCCAATACTCCACTAGTGTATGGTAGCGTTCAAAACATTCACCAATGCAAAGACCAGGATTGTCAGGACAGCGTGAACAATAATAACGGGTGTCACACCTATATCCACGCTTTCTACAGACACGACATCTTTTTTGGGGGGCTCATTGGGTAGGGGTACCAGGGAGGACATACGGAAAATGCCTCTCATGCAGCTGGCTTACTGCATTTGGTTGGGGATGGTGAGGTGAAGCACCGTCTGGATACAGAAGGGCTCTGACAATCTCTTCCTGGAATTGAAGGAAGGATCCGGTCCGTCCTGAAGCTCTGTATAGCACATGAGCGTTCAGCAAAGCCAATTGAAATAAGTATACAGACACTTTTTTCTACCAGCGTCTGGCCTTACGGGAAACTAGGTACGGCGCCGACAACTGGTCTTCGAGGTCCACCCCTCCCATATTTTGGTTATATTCGTGGACACATATTTTTATTTGGATTTATATTTATATTTTATATTTCTCCACAACACCAGTCGCCGTAGGAATTTGGACAGTCGTGTCTGCGTGAAGGGAGGACAGAACGAAAAATTCTTATTATCTCTCCACTTCCCAGCACGCAAATTATTACACTTGGAGCAGGCTCTCTCCCCCAGCCTAAGACGGGAATCTACAAGCCTATGGGGTAAGCCCCGGCGATTTAGGTCGCACGGCGCCACATGCACCAATCTGATGTACAAACAAGTGACTAAAAAGTCGCACGCTCATGTAATAATTGTCCACATACAAGTGGTACCCCTTTCCGAATAAGGGTGACACCAAGTTCTACACTATCTTGCCAGCGCTTCCTATGTAATCTGGGCAGTTCTCCGGCTCCACGTGACTATCTCTTCCCTCGTAAACCATAAAACTACATGTATAATGGAAAAGATAACTGTTAGCGCAAACACAAGGTGCATATATAAATTGGGATATGACAATGAGTCCATTAAAAATAAGTACATTAAAAATAATAATAATAATAATAGTAGGCAGTTCAAGGGTTAAAAGGCAGATAATATGGCTGGTGAATGGCGGCTGCTGTCCTCAGAGAGCTTACTCTTCAGTAAACATGAAATGGTAGAAGAAAGGAAGTGCCACCTAAGTGCAGTATTAGAGAGTTCTTTTAATGACACATTGGGGCTGATTTACGAAACGTTTGCGCCATGAGTATCGGCGCATCTGCGTGCGCAACGGCTATTTTGGCATTTACAAAACATTTGCGCCGGTAGCGCAGCGCTATTCCCCATTTACTATAGTGTTCTCGGCGCACGGGAGGAGGCGCTCAGTGCGCCACTATGGACCTGGTGCACAGCATCTTCAAATTAACCACCTCCCTACTGTGCACGAAAACCCCCTTCCTGCCCAAGCCATTTTTCAGCTTTCAGCGCTGTCACACTTTGAATGACAATTGCGCGGTCGTGCGACGTGGCTCCCAAACGAAATTTGCGTCCTTTTTTTCCCACAAATAGAGCGTTCTTTTGGTGGTATTTGATCACCTCTGCGGTTTTTATTTTTTGCGCTATAAACAAAAAAAGAGCGTCCAGTTTGCGAAAAAAACACTATTTTTTAATTTTTGCTATAATAAATACCCATTTATTTTTTTTTTTATAAAATTTTCCTCAGTTTAGGCCGATACGTATTCTTCTACATATTTTTGGTAAAAAAAAAAAAATCGCAATAAGCGCGTATTGATTGGTTTGCGCAAAAGTTATAGCGTGTACAAAATAGGGGATAGATTTATAGCATTTTTATTTTTTTATTAGTAATGGCGGCGATCTGCGATTTTTTTATTGTGACTGCGATATTGCGGCGGACACATCGGACACTTTTGACACATTTTTGGGACCATTCACGTTTATACAGCGATCCCTGCTATAAAAATGCATTGATTACTGTATAAATGTCATTGGCAGGGAAGGGGTTAACCACTAGGGGGCGGGAAGGGGTTAAATATGTTCCCTCAATGTGTTCTTACTGTGGGGGGAGGGGACTGACTGGGGGAGGTGACGATGGTTGTCCCTATGTACAAGGGACACACCATCAGCCTCCTCTCCCTCACAGGACGTGGATCTCTGTGTTTACACACAGAGACCCACTTTCCTGCTCGTTTCCCGGGCAATCGCGGGTGCCCGGCGGCAATCGCGGCCACCGGGCACGCGCACCGGGGCCTCGTGAACGCGGCGGGCGCGCGCACGCCGCTGGCTTCAAGCGCGCGCCTCCTAGCTCGTTTTAAAGGGAGGACGTCATATGACGTCCTCCCAGAACGAGAGTATCCTCCGCCCGCCGTCAATTGACAGTGGGCGGTGGACAAGTGGTTAAAATATAAAGAAGCTGGAAGTGCCAATATAATGGGGGTGATGTGAGGAAGTATAGCAGGGATATGCAATTAGCGGACCTCCAGCTGTTGCCAAACTACAAGTCCCATGAGGCATAGCGAGACTCTGACAGCAGCAAGCATGACACCCAGAGGCAGAGGCATGATGGGACTTGTAGTTTTGCAACAGCTGGAGGTCCGCTAATTGCATATCCATGAAGTATAGTGACAACTGCCCAAGTAACAAATATGCCCAAAATAGAGTGAGAAAGTAACTTTTTCTGAACCAGCCTGCTGCGCCGGCAAGTACGTTTTAGAACTGCAAGGGTTTTTTTTTTAGCTCAGCGCGGGAATTTCACTTGTTCAAACGCGCCGGGACACTGCGCCGGCAAAATCTTCGTAAATGTCAAGTAAATTAATTTGCGTAAGTTGAACAGGTGCAGCTCTGAACTTGCCGTTATATAACAGTGCGCCAGCAAAATGTCATTTCTAAAGGAAAAAAAAGCCATTTAAAAGCACCCGCGGCTGTAATGAATTGTCGGCTCCCGTCAATATAGAGAAAAGTCATTGATAAAAAAAAAAAAAAAATGTGTGGGGTCCCCCCAAATTCCATTACCAGGCCCTTCAGGTCTGGTATGGATATTAAGGGGAACTCCACGCCAAATTTTTTTTTAAAAATGACGTGCGGGTCCCCCTCAAAATCCGTACCAGGCCCTTCAGGTCTGGTATGGATTTTAAGGGGAACCCCCGCGCCAAACTTAAAAAAAATAGCACGTGGGTCCCCCTAAAAATTCAGACCAGACCCTTTATCCGAGCACGCAACCTGGCAGGCGGGGACAAGAGAGCGCCCCCCCTCCCTCCTGAACCGTACTAGGCCACATGCCCTCAACATGGGGAGGATGCTTTGGGGGTCTGTGACCCCAAAGCATCATGTCCCAATGTTGATGGGGACAAGGGCCTCATCCCCACAACCCTTGCCCGGTGGTTGTGGGGGTCTGCGGGCGGGGGGCTTATCAGAACATGGAAGACCCCTTTAACAAGGGGGACCCCCAGATCCCACCCCCCCTGTGTGAAATGGTAATGGGGTACAAATGTACCCCTACCATTTCACAAAAAAAAGTGTCAAAAATGTTAAAAATTACAATTCCTTTATTAATGTCTTCTCCTTTCTTCCATCTTCTTCCTTCTTCTTCTTCCACATTCTTCTTCCAGCTTCTTCTTTTCTCCATTCAGGTTTCTTCCTCCATATTGTTCTTCATCTTCATCTTCCTTCTTCCTTCGGTGTTCTCGTCCGCATCTTGCTCCGGCTTCTTGTTCCCTTCTTCTTTCTCCGGCCAATCAACTTGAATTCGAGGTTCCCGCCATGTGACGCTTCAGTTCTTCAGTTCTCCTCTGGGTCCGTTGCCACCCGATGACCCCGCCCCCTCTGACGCACATGGATTTCACGGGGACCTTTCCCGTCGTGTCAGAGGGGGGCGGAGCCACAGAGTGGCAGCGGACCCAGAGGACTATTCCTTCCACTGACACCAGTGATGCGGACGAGAACACCGAAGGAAGAAGGAAGATGAAGATGAAGAGGAAGATGAACAAGATGGAGGAAGAAACCAGAATGGAGAAAAGAAGAAGATGGAAGAAGAAGAAGGAAGAAGATGGAAGAAAGGAGAAGACATTAATAAAGGAATTGTCAAAAACCGGCTATTGTCATTTTTAACATTTTTGACCCTTTCTTTATGAAATGGGAGGGGTACATTTGTACCCCATTACCATTTCACACAGGGGGGGCGGGATCTGGGGGTCTTCTTTGTTAAAGGGGGCTTCCAGATTCCGATAAGCCCCCTGCCCGCAGACCCCCACAACCACCGGGCAAGGGTTGTGGGGATGAGGCCCTTGTCCCCATCAACATGGGGACATCCTCCTCATGTTGAGGGCATGTGGCCTGGTACGGTTCAGGAGGGGGGGGGGACTGTTATATAACGGCATGTTCAGAGCTGCGCCTTTTCAACTTATGCAAATTGATTTACGTGACTTGAAATTTACGAAGATTTTGCCGCGCAGTGTCCTGGCGCGTTTGAACAAGTGACATTCCCGCGCTGAGCTAAAAGAAAAACCCTTTCAGTTCTAAACGTACTTGCCGGCGCAGCGGGCTGCTTCAGAAAAAGTTACTTTCTCACTCTATTTTGGGCTTATTTGTTACTTTGGCAGGTGTCACTATACTTCCTCACATCACCCCACATCACCCCCATTATATTGGCACTTCCAGCTTCTTTATATTTTAATTTGAAGGTCAATAGTGGTGCACTGAGCGCCTCCTCCCGTGCGCAGAGAACACTATAATAAATGGGGAATAGCGCTGCGCTACCGGCGCAAATGTTTTGTAAATACCAAAACAGCCGTTGCACACGCAGATGCGCCGATACTCATGGCGCAAACGTTTCGTAAATCAGCCCCAAAGTGTCTCACAATTTGAACACTACTTACAGGGCTCTGAACACGATCGCGTGCATATTCCCACTGCTACCAATGACGCGAGCCGCACTCTTTCATGGCTCAGTGGGCCATTATTTTGTATTGTTATGCTATGATTCCCATGTACGCAGATCTGTTTACTAGGAGCATTAAAGCAATCGCCATGAGGTGGCCAGTCTCTTGGTGAGACATAAACGAACATCCCTAAAAGAGAAAACAAATCTGCCATGGCCAATGGTCTTCCACCAACGTCTGTATGTGTGAATACGCTCACATGAGCGTATTAAAGCAAAACCGACACTGGGGGACATCTGACAACATTGATTAATAAAAAAAATTCCACAACAATAGGGTAGTTTTCCTCCCTCTGACACCAATAATGGGGACTATGCCTTTCACTGACACCAATGATGTGTAACTTTTTCTCCCACTGACACCAATTATGGGTCACTATTCTCTCCACTGACCCCAAAAATGGGGACTGTTTCTTCCACTGACATCAACAATGGGGTACTATTCCTCCAGCTGACACCAATAATAGGTCACTATTACTCCCCCTGACACCAATGAAGGGTCCACTGACACCAATGTTGGGGTAGAAATCCTCCCTCTGACACCAATAATGGGGACTATTCCTTCCACTGACACCAGTGATGTGTAATTTTTCCTCCCACTGACACCAATGATGGGGACTGTTCCTTCCACTGACATCAACAATGGGGTACTATTCCTCTCAATGACATCAATGATAGGTCAATATTCCTCCCACTAACACCAATGATAGGTCATTATTCCTTCCACTGACATCAATGATGGGTCACTATTCTTTCCACTGACACCAAAAATGGGAACTGTTCCTTCCACTGACACCAACAATGGGTTACTACTCCTCCCACTGACACCAACAATAGTTCACTATTACTCCCACTGACACCAATGATGGGTCACTATTCCTTCCACTGACACCAACAATGGGGTAGAATTCCTCCCTCTGACTCCAATAATGGGGACTATTCCTTCCACTGACACCAGTGATGTGTAATTTTTCCACTGATACCAATAATGGGGACTGTTCCATACACTGACACCAACAATGGGGTACTGTTCCTTCCACTCACACCAACAATTGGGGTACTATTGCTCCCACTGACACCAATAATTGGGACTATTCCTTCCACTGACACCAGTGATGGGTCACTATTCTTTCCACTGACACACACAATGGGGTACTATTCCTCCCACTGACACAAATGATAGGTCACTATTCCTCCCACTGACACCAATTAAGAGTCACTATTCTTTCCACTGACACCAATAATGAGGACTGTTCCTTACAATGAAACCAAGAATGGGGTACTATTTCTCCCACTGACACCAATGAAGGGTCACTGTAACGACACCCCAAGTATGAGAGGGGGGTTAAAGCCGTTTATGATATGCCATTCCCGAACACCAAGGCAGCTACCGACACTCCAGTGAGGCGAACCAGATCCATAAGAATAATTCTCCCTCAATAACGAGAAAAACGCTCTGTCTTGAAGTTACCAGCAGGTCTGACAATCTTTATTGAGAAAGCAGGCTCTTATATACACCAATAGAATACTGTAGTCCAAATGAACAATGACCCAACTCCACCCACAACATCACACAATGGTTACATAACGAGCCCCCAATACACATTATTCTGACATCCCTTAGCAAACAGGTGCGTTCATTAACTAATCCCTTTGCAGCTTAAATGACTAACATGCATGACCTTTACGTTTCCCAGACTGGCTGTCTGCTAATTTACAATATCATAATTACACCTTTGACCAGACCTAATTTACATGAGCTAATTACCTAATTCCTTTATACAATTAAAGAGTTAATTATCACAATCCACAATGAAAAGATCTTTAGAAGTTAACCTGGACTCAATTTACATTACACAGGCAGCCAGGTGGTTGGAGGTGATGACATTAACATCTTTCAATTAACCTGTTCAGAATCAACAACCAGTAAATAGTTATTTTACTTATATCCTGGGAGATATTGTGGATAAATATTACAATCCCATTTTAGGTAGTCCAAGGTATATTTCCTCAGTCACCCTATGCCCAAAGTGACTCCCGTTACAGTCACCATTCCTTTCACTATCTCTCCCACTGACACCAGTCATGGGTCATAATTCTTTTCACGGACACAGATGTTAGGTCACTAATCCTTACTCTGACACCAATGATGGGTAACAATTCAACCACATCCACTAATAACAATTATGGTGTCAGGGATATCCTATGGCAAGACAGATGCTCAGGCGTGCGCGCGTGCGCATACAGGTTCCTACGAGAACGCGCCTTATCGGGCAGCAGTGAGTGTACGTGCACAGAGACGTGCGGCAGGCACCAGTGACTAGCTCTCTCCCCCAGCCTAAGATGGGAATCTACAAGCCTATGGGGTAAGCCCCGACGATTAGGTCGCACGGCGCCACATGCACCAATCTGATGTTCAAACAAGTGACTAAAAAGTCACACGCTCATGTAATAATTGTCCACATACAAGTGGTACCCCTTTCCGAATAAGGGTGACACCAAGTTCCACACTATCTTGCCAGCGCTCCCTATGTAATCTGGGCAGTTCTCCGGCTCCATGTGACTATCTCTTCCCTCGTAAACCATAAAACTACATGTATAATGGAAAAAATAACTGTTAGCGCAAACACAAGGTGCATATATAAATTGGGATATGACAATGAGTCCATTAAAAATAAGTCCATTAAAAATAATAATAATAAAAGTAGGCAGTTCAAGGGTTAAAAGGCAGATAATATGGCAGGTGAATGGCGGCTGCTGTCCTCAGAGAGCTTACTCTTCAGTAAACATGAAATGGTAGAAGAAAGGAAGTGCCACCTAAGTGCAGTATTAGAGAGTTCTTTTAATGACACATTGGGGCTGATTTACGAAATGTTTGCGCCATGAGTATCGGCGCATCTGCGTGCGCAACGGCTGTTTTGGCATTTACAAAACATTTGCGCCGGTAGCGCAGCGCTATTCCCCATTTACTATAGTGTTCTCGGCGCACGGGAGGAGGCGCTCAGTGCGCCACTATGGACCTGGCGCACGGCATCTTCAAATTAAAATATAAAGAAGCTGGAAGTGCCAATATAATGGGGGTGATATGGGGTGATGTGAGGAAGTATAGTGACAACTGCCCAAGTAACAAATATGCCCAAAATAGAGTGAGAAAGTAACTTTTTCTGAACCAGCCTGCTGCGCCGGCAAGTACGTTTAGAACTGCAAGTTTTTTTTTTTTAGCTCAGCGCGGAAATTTCACTTGTTCAAACGCGCCGGAACACTGCGCCGGCAAAATCTTCGTAAATGTCAAGTAAATTAATTTGCATAAGTTGAACAGGTGCAGCTCTGAACTTGCCGTTATATAACAGTGCGCCAGCAAAATGACATTTCTAAAGGAAAAAAAAGCCATTTAAAAGCACCCGCGGCTGTAATGAATTGTCGGCTCCCGTCAATATAGAGAAAAGTCATTGATAAAAAAAAAAATGCGTGGGGTCCCCCCATATTCCATTACCAGGCCCTTCAGTATGGATATTAAGGGGAACTCCGCGCCAATTTTTTTGTTTAAAAATGACGTGCGGGTCCCCCTCAAAATCCGTACCAGGCCTTTCAGGTCTGGTATGGATTTTAAGGGGAACCCCCGCGCCAAACTTAAAAAAAATAGCATGTGGGTCCCCCTAAAAATTTAGACCAGACCCTTTATCCGAGCACACAACCTGGCAGGCCGCAGGAAAAGAGGGGGGGATGAGAGAGCGGCCCCCTCCCTCCTGAACCGTACAAGGCCACATGCCCTCAACATGGGGAGGATGCTTTGGGGGTCTGTGACCCCAAAGCATCATGTCCCAATGTTGATGGGGACAAGGGCCTCACCCCCACAACCCTTGCCCGGTGGTTGTGGGGGTCTGCGGGCGGGGGGCTTATCAGAATCTGGAAGACCCCTTTAACAAAGGGGACCCCCAGATCCCGCCCCCCTGTGTGGAATGGTAATGGGGTACAAATGTACCCCTACCATTTCACAAAAAAAATTGTCAAAAATGTTAAAAATGACAATTCCTTTATTAATGTCTTCTCCTTTCTTCCATCTTCTTCTTCCACCTTCTTCTTTTCCCCATTCGGGTTTCTTCCTCCATATTGTTCTTCTTCTTCCTTCGGTGTTCTCGTCCGCATCTTGCCCCGGCTTCTTGTTCCCTTCTTCTTTCTCCGGCCGATCAACTTGAATTCGAGGTTCCCGCTGTGTGACGCTTCAGTTCTTCAGTTCTCCTCTGGGTCCGCTGCCACCCGGTGACCCCGCCCTCCTCTGACGCACATGGATTTCACGGGGACTTTCCCCGTCGTGTCAGAGGGGGGCGGAGCCACCGAGTGGCAGCGGACCCAGAGGAATATTCCTTCCACAGATACCAGTGATGCGGACGAGAACACTGAAGGAAGGATGAAGATGAAGAGGAAGAACAAGATGGAGGAAGAAACCCGAATGGAGAAAAGAAGTAGATGGAAGAAGAAGGAAGAAGATGGAAGAAAGGAGAAGACATTAATAAAGGAATTGTCAAAAACCGGATATTGTCATTTTTAACATTTTTGACCCTTTCTTTATGAAATGGTAGGGGTACATTTGTACCCCATTACCATTTCACACAGGGGGGGCGGGATCTGGGGGTCCCCTTTGTTAAAGGGGGCTTCCAGATTCCGATAAGCCCCCTGCCCGCAGACCCCCACAACCACCGGGCAAGGGTTGTGGGGATGAGGCCCTTGTCCCCATCAACATCAAACGTTTCGTAAATCAGCCCCAAAGTGTCTCACAGTTTGAACACTACTTACAGAGCTCTGAACACGATCGCGTGCATATTCCCACTGCTACCAATGACGCGAGCCGCACTCTTTCATGGCTCAGTGGGCCATAATTTTGTAATGTTATGCTATGATTCCCATGTATGCAGATCTGTTTACTAGGAGCATTAAAGCAATCGCCATGAGGTGGCCAGTCTCTTGGTGAGACATAAACGAACATCCCTAAAAGAGAAAACAGATCTGCCATGTCCACGGGTAGGTTTCCGCAGCCAATGGTCTTCCACCAACGTCTGTATGTGCGAATATGCTCACATGAGCGTATTAAAGCAAAACCGACACTGGGGGACATCTGACAATATTGATTAATAAAAAAACTCCACAACACAACAATAGGGTAGTTTTCCTCCCTCTGACACCAATAATGGGGACTATGCCTTTCACTGACACCAATGATGTGTAACTTTTTCTCCCACTGACACCAATGATGTGTAACTTTTTCTCCCACTGATACCAATTATGGGTCACTATTCTCTCCACTGACCCCAAAAATGGGGACTGTTCCTTCCACTGACATCAACAATGGGGTACTATTCCTCCAACTGACCACCAACAATAATAGGTCACTATTACTCCCCCTGACACCAATGAAGGGTCCACTGACACCAATGTTGGGGTAGAACTCCTCCCTCTGACACCAATAATGGGGACTATTCCTTCCACTGACACCAGTGATGTGTAATTTTTCCTCCCACTGACACCAATGATGGGGACTGTTCCTTCCACTGACATCAACAATGGGGTACTATTCCTATCAATGATAGGTCAATATTCCTCCCACTAACACCAATGATAGGTCATTATTCCTTCCACTGACATCAATGATGGGTCACTATTCTTTCCACTAACACCAAAAATGGGAACTGTTCCTTCCACTGACACCAACAATGGGTTACTACTCCTCCCACTGACACCAACAATAGTTCACTATTACTCCCACTGACACCAATGAAGGGTCCCTATTCTTTCCACTGACACCAGTAATGGGGGACTATTTCTCCCCATTTGACACCAATGATGGGTCACTATTCCTTCCACTGACACCAACAATAGGGTAGAATTCCTCCCTCTGACTCCAATAATGGGGACTATTCCTTCCACTGACACCAGTGATGTGTAAAAATGAAGAAAGAAAGTGGGCTGTGGGACTTTAAATGAGGCATGGATGGGCGTAGGAAAAAAGTCTAGGATATCAAAAATGAGTAAACATCACTGTCCCGTTGGGGAATAGTCTGTAGCCATGTATACATGCTGCATCGTCAGTCTGAAGAATGGAAATCAAGACATGGATATAAATATAAAAATGTATTGTATCATGGTAAAAGTACACATAGATCATGCAAACAAAGGCATAATGTAAATAGAGGTTATCACATAGACATGATCAAAATTCATTGTTGAGACATGGCTGAAGCAAGTAATGACAGTTGAATGGACATACAGAAACAGTGAAATTGATTATCCAATTGAAAAGTCAAGAATACACTTTATAGATTCATAGTTGGGCAAGCTTTACTTGGCATCCCTGAGCATGAACTCATGGATGGACGTGGGAAAAAAGTCTAGGATATCAAAAATTAGTAAACATCACTGTCCCGTTGGGGAATGGTCTGTAGCCATGTATACATGCTGCATAGTCAGTCTAAAGAATGGAAATCAAGGCATGGATATGAATATAAAAATGTATTGTATCATGGTAAAAGTACACATAGATCATGCAAACAAAGGCATAATGTAAATAGAGGTTATCACATAGACATAATCAAAATTCATTGTTGAGACATGGCTGAAGCAAGTAGTGACAGTTAAATGGACATACAGAAACAGTGAAATTTATTATCCAATTGAAAAGTCAAGAATACACTTTATAGATTCATAATTGGGCAGGCTTTACTTGGCATCCCTGAGCATGGACTCTACGCGTTTCTTGGCATTTGAAGCCAGTCATCAGGAGTGGGGTGCATGTCATTTGACTAAAAGGAGAGATGGATAGACAGGTCAAATAAAGTCTTGAAAAAAATGATGTCATGGTTGAAACAAAATAACAGAATCAGATGGTCTGATACGTTACCAATGGCAAAGCCCGGAATGAGGTTGTCCCAAGCATTTGAAATATGGAGTAGAGTGGTGGTCCTGGATGCACTGTCTCACCCGGGGCTGAGGCGGGGAAGGCCCCCCAATTTTTTATTTTTATTTTAAAAGCCCATGGCGTGTGAAACACACCCAAAAACTCCACCCGGTGCCAAAAAAAGTGCACACACATAAAGAGTGAAACACAAAACGTGCAACGGGTGTAACAGCTATCCTCCACTAGGAAGGACCTTACCCTGATCCCCCGGGGCGTTAGGCTCCAGACAGGGACAGAGGTACTTACATGGTCTGACTGGCCGAAACCAGACGGACCCCATTCTTCGGTGAGTCTGCCGGAACAGACCCATCCAAGTACTAGGTGGGGCTCCCCCGAAGGGAGACCCCCATGAGAGCAGGCGAACCAGGCCAAAAGACCATGTCCACCTACTCCCAAGTCGTTCAGGGCAGGTCCGAGGACCTACACCCTACTAAACACAGTGACAAACGTGTATACACCAAACAAAAAAATACAAAAAAGTGACAACACAAGGGATAAATAAAAAGAAAGTGGGGAGAAGGCAGGTGGGAGAGTGAAAGGTGAACATTGTGTAATACAATGGCCAGGAATAAAAAATTCCTCTGGTCCTAGCCAAAAGGCCCAGCCCAGGAGGCAGGTGTGAAAAAAGTGTGTGTGGTGACGTGACCAAGGTGCCAACACTCAAAGTGCCCTCCGACACAGTGCAAGTATGGCACCCCTGGACTGCCACTCCAGGAGCACAATCACCACAGGCTTTTCTCTCAACCCTGACCAACAGCCCAGACCAATGCAGCCCCACCCCGATCAGGAAGGTATCAGAACAAGCAGGAACTAATGGAGAGGGTAAATTGGCAAAACCTCAACCACAGCTCCCATTGCTCCCACCTAATTATATTCGGCGGTACCGGCCAATTCCCCTCAATAGCACCGAAAAGGGGCAGGCTTTCCCAACCGAAAAACTGAAAGGGGCGGAAACCACACAAATCTAGGCCAGAAGGCCAGGGACCCGGCCCTTCGGCTTCGACCCAATGGTTCTCCATTCCGATCAGAAGGCTTCCGCCTCCACACCAGCAGGTTTTGCATACGCCACCGCCATCCCTTTCCACCTCGCCGTGTACTGGGGACGGTTAGCACAGCGCCACCCACTGGCAACTGATAAGAACAGATTTTTTTTTTTTTCCAAACATCAGCTTAAATATGATTTTACTCAACGTCAAGACAAACTTCAACGAAGAACTCCTTATGTTGAGACCATGTTTGCATCATTTGTTTGGCATTATTATTATTATTATTATTATTTTATTTTTTTAATGTTAAATTTAAAGTTGTATTTATAATCACTTCTATTTAAACAAATACCACTCTCTTGTCTTCCACACATCATTCGCACTATCACCCATACGCTTCACATCCCACAAAAAATATATATACATTTTGGACAACAAAAACTTCACACATTCATCTATACTTATAATTTCTCTCTTATTAACTAAAACACATCTGCTCATCCATAATACCTCTTTCCCGGAACTAATAATTTTCCATGCAATCCATTTCTTCTCTTGCACCACACCTAAATTTAGACCATACACCACTCTTTCGAAACTCAAACGTGTCATCCCAGTCACCACTTTTAAGATACCACCTACTCGCTTCCAGAACTCGCGTGCAAAATTACAGTTCCACATAAAATGCATCACCGATTCATCGTTACCACAAGGGAATCTAGGGCATCTTCCAGTTCTTAGTAATCCCCTTCTGTACTGAAACGCTCTCACTGGTAAACATTCATGCACAATTTGCCATCCTAGGTCACTCTGGCTATTTGTCAAAATTTTATTAACAACCATATTCCATACGCTCTTCAACACACTCTCATTGTACCTCTCCACCGTCTCAACATACTGAACACTCAAGATCTTTTTGATCACCTTCTTTGGATCTTTTAATTCCTCCACACTGTATTCCTGTAAATTATAACGTTTTATAAATCTAAACAAAATTTTATAATGACCACACAAACACTCTGTATAAGGCACAATCAACTTAACAGGAACCCATTTATACCTTCTCAAAATCTTACCACCACTATACCGTACCATATATCCTGTTAAGGTTTCATTCCCACTCATTCTCACTATCATTCCAAGGTATCTCACACACAAAAACAATCTCACATCAGGCATCCCCCTTCCACCTTTATCCACATCTTTACATAAAACCTCTCTCTTCACTCTCTCCATTTTCGCTCCCCATACAAACATAAATAATTTCCTTATAATTCTTTTCAAGATTAACTCTCCAGGGTAATAAACTAAACCTGTATAAAGCAACAATGGTAAAATAATAGCTTTGATTAATATTTTCCCTACAAAGGTTAATTTTCGAAATTTCCAAAAGGCCACTTTTTTTTTAACCTTGTCCAATATGCCTTCCCAGCTCTTAACACCATTATTCCGCTGGTCAAACACGACTCCCAAAATGTTAATTTGTTCTTTAATTACATTCACTTTCAAACTTTCATTCACACTCCAATTACCAAATCCACAACACACACTCTTCTCTAAATTAATTTTAAAACCAGACGCAGAACAAAAACACTCAGCAACAAAAACCGCTCCTTTCACCGACCTCACATCCTTACACACAACCACCACATCATCCATATAGCTCAAAACTTTTGCTTCCCTTCCACCACTCCCTGGTATAGTCACTCCACGGATCATTTTTTCTCTGCACAGACTCACCACTAACGGCTCTATACAACAAATAAATAGTAAAGGCGATAATGGGCATCCTTGCCGTACACCAGAATTAATATTAATTTTCTCCGTTAGAGCACCATTTACCAACACACGCGAAAAAACATTCCTATACAACACTTTCACCATGCATACAAATTCTCTCGGAAAGTTCATTCGTTCCAACACCAAAAACATAAATTCGTGACTCACCCTGTCGTAAGCTTTTTCAAAATCAAAAGAAATTAACGCCACTCCACAATTTCTGTCCAACACATCACTCACAACATCTCTCACCAAAATCAAATTCTCCCACACACTCCGACCAGGTACAGCACACACTTGACTCTCACCAACCACACATTTAACCACCTCCTTTAATCTACACGCCAACAACTTAGCTATAATTTTGTAGTCGACATTAAAGCGGAGGTTCTGCGGTCCAAAGTTTTTGTTTTTTTCAGTCCATTAAATTGCGTTACAGATGACTATTTAGTACTCACTCGTCCTGCGCTTTATTACATCCCCCGTCCGTTTTGGTAAAAAAAAAACGTTTATAAAAAAGGTTGCTGTTTTCCCATTTTACTTGTGGGCATTCTGAAGCCCACAAGCACAGACTTCCGGGTAGCGGTGAATGCGCGTCTCCCGGCATTCACCGCTCTATCTGACGTGATAAGTGTTGACGGCGAGCAGCGCCGTCAACACTTCCTGGTTGCCATCACAACGGGCGGAGGCGTCGGAAGTTCCCGCCCCGTTGTGATGGCAACCAAAAATACACAGGTCAGTACGGGGAGGGAGAGCAGATGATCTCGCGAGATTTCGCACGCAGCAGCGATCCGCACTGACTCCTGGGAATGCTGACACTTAGCTCCCAGGAGTCGGGGAAAGGAATGTGCACGCCCACTCCCGCGGGAGTAAGACAGGAAGTACCATAAATAAAACAGAAAATATAAGGTAATTACAACACTTAGAAAATATTTTTTTGTCATTTGCGCATCTATGCAATGCACAGAAGTGTATAGCATTAAGTCAGTAATTTGGGTGAACCTCCGCTTTAAGTAATGTTATGGGTCTATAGTTTTTAATGTCCGTCGAGTCACCTTTTTTGAAGATCAGAGTCACTACTCCATCTTTTTGTGATTCACTCAACTCTCCACATTCAAACACATAATTCACCATTTCACACAAATCCTCTTTCACACAATCCCAAAACTTCAAATAAAACTCCACACTCAAACCATCACACCCTGGTGTTTTCCCTTTTGCCATGCTTTTCACAATCATTTCCAATTCTACACACGTCACTCTCTCAATTAAACTTCCATACATACTCTTTTCCACTTTCCCATCCAACTTATCCAAAAAATCTATTTCTTTCTTAGAAAAAAGCGACTGATAAAACTCAAAAACCTTATTCAAAATCCCATCCATTTCCTTACATCCATCCATCTCATTAATCACACTTTTCTTTTGCACACACTTCTTGAAAAAAAATCTTGTACACTTCTCATCCATCTCCAATTCCTCTACTTTCGCTCTGTATATAATTTCTTTCCCTCTCATTTATCCATTTCTTTCTTTCCTCACACACTTTCTCCATTGTATCACTCACATCCACACCAATGTCTTTCAGTTTGATCAAACACTGCCATCTTGTGTTCAAAAGAAAGTACTTTTACCTTTGTTCATTTCTCCTTCTAATTCCCACCCTAATGAAAAAGTTTTTGCACTGTATTTTGAACCAGTCCCACCATTTTAGCACATTTGAAAATCTTATTTTAGCCCTCACACATCTCACATACATCTCACGAAACAGTTCACCCGTCCTTTCATCCTCTAATAGCAACACATTTAATTTCCATAAACCCTTTTGCACAGACACACATCCTTCCACACGTACCTGAACCAAGACTAAGCAATGATCTGAAAATAAATTGTCACACAGCTCCCAACTCACCGCATTCACCCCATTAGCTATAAAACAATGGTCGATTCCCCACTATACTCCATACATCCTGCAGTCTCAAATCCTCACACATCTCACCCAACATTTTAGATGACTTGTCTAAAGAGCTATCTCCGCTCCTATCACCCAAATGCAGAATACAATTAAAATCCCCCATAACTAAAACTGGTTCCTGGCCCATTAAAAATTATTTAAGTTTATCAAACAAATCACATCGCTCATTTTTTCTTACTGAGCCATATATATTAACTATTTTCATTTCCTTCCCCATAAACAAAACTTTAATCAAAATAGCTCTCCCCGGCTCAATATAGGTAACCGAAATAATTTCAACATTTTTATTTTTAATCAAAATCCCCACCCCCGAATTCTTAACCCCATTTTCCCCAGACCATATGGATGGGCCATACTTCCAATCCTTCTCTAATTCCTCATACTGTAACTTAAACTCTACACAGCACTCCTGTAACAAAAAAATATCCGCTTGGACAGTAGAGAAAAAATCAAAAATTGTCACTCTGCGTTTAGTATGCGCGATAGATCGCACATTAAGTGATGCAACTCTCAACTGCATTCATAGGAAGTAAAGCAGTGTAAACCAAAAAGGCTTCCGTCATCACTTCTTTGGTTAACCAGGGTCTTCTTCTCTGCCATCTTGCAGTTTTCTCACGACTGGCTCTGATGTCACTGAGCTCCCTCCATCATCATCTTTTCCCAAATCCATGATCCAGGAAAGAGAATCCGGTGACTCCACTGCTCCAAATAACTCCTCTGTAGTGTCTCCCACTATACTCTCAATCACTTTCCTTCTCTTTGCCCCTGTATCTTCTTCAGGTTCTTCCTGTGGTCTCGCTTCCTTTACCGTCTGGTACTCCATCTCTACCTTCTCTCTTTCATCAGATTTTTCCACCACCACCATTTCACTCTCCTTCTCCACCACCACCTTAGGTTCCACTCTTTCAGCTTCACCTTTGCTGCTTCCTGCGTGCACTGGTTCCTTCTCCTTTTCCAATTCCTTCTCCATCTCCACTACTTGCCTCATAACATCGTCATCTTCCGGCAAGTTTGTTTTCTTCCATGTTTCTGGTCCGACCACTTTCTCTGCAAAGGTTTTAGCCCTGTTGGGGCATTCAGCATAAAGATGGTCTTTGCTTTGACAGTGAGTACATAACTTTGGAAAGATGCAATTTTCAACACTGCGCTGTCGTATGTCCTCTGTCACTGCATTTCCAGCAATAGGGAGGCATCCCAAAATACTTGAGGAACCCCCTATTGCCACCAATTTTAAAGGTCTGTTTGATATGTTCCAGGTGGTCCGCTGCAAAATCATTTACGTAAAATCTGCATCTATACAGTCTTTTACCAGACCAAACACCCACACTGTTGTCAATAAGTTTGACAAATTCGACCTCTTCGCATTCTATTTTTAGGAATTCAGTCACCTCCCTGGTGGTCACATATGGGTTATACATCATACCAGTCACCATTTTCCATGGGCTGCGATGCAAAAATTCAACACTGAATTTTCCCATTTCTGGGTTGTTTTTGATCTGCTCCCATTTCTTCTTGAAGTCCTTGTATCTAGTGTACTCATTGAGAACCACTTCCACCACTCCTTGATTCCGATATTCCGCCATACACAATAAGTCATTACCTTCCACACCACATACTGTAAGCACTTTTTCCATGACCAACTTGGCACAGTCTTCATCTCTACAATCTCCATCGATTTCAATTTTAGCCGCATTGCGGAAGCACACCTCATGGGCCGCTGAAGTAAAATGGACATCATCCATTATAGATGCAGAAATATGCAAATTTCATGCAAAAATAGGTTTTTTTTCTCACAAAGGAGAAAAACCTCTCTCGCTCTCAGCCTTCCTCATTCAGGGATGAACCCCAAAAGTGCAAATGCTCAACTGGCCAGGCTCAGAGGCCTGGCCCGCTGATCCCCGAAACACAGGTCACGCGCGGGAGTCCTTTGATCGTGCCAAAAGGCCGAGAAGCGTTGGTGGGTCCCTGTTCTTTGGTCTCTTTCACCCGGGGTTGCGATGCGCCCAGTTCCCCCTTCCCCACCTGCCTTTCCTTGGCAGGGGGGGGCGGGGTATGATCCTTGGCGCATCGGCATCATGTCAGTATGTTGCACGCACGGCGTCCACTGGGACGCCTGTGCTTTCATCATAGTTTTTCCACCTCGCATGGCCCAGGGGGATGGGAGGGACCCCGCCGAGGTCATTTACACCTCGGGCGGGGTTCGCTCCGTCCCCACATCTGGCTCATGCGTCACATGATGCTGGCGGGGATATGCCCCTTGCTGTGGACATTTAGCCAGTGGCCACCTGGGGAGCTTCACGTCACAGACATCCATCTGACGAGAGGTTCCTGTTTCTCTCTCTTTCCCCACACTTCAAGGTAATTTCCAATCTTTACTTCAGGATTTACACAGTATATATTACATATATACTCTTTTTACTTGCCTTTCTCAACTTTTGCCTTGCACCTTGCTCACACTGCTTCAAACACACATTTTATTTTATTGATATTTAGCATTGTTGGGGATTCGGTTTGGCTCCCCCTCATAACAGATTCACCTACACAAACACTCAATTTGCCAACTTTGGCTGTTAATCCTTTCAGTCATGCTTTATCATCAATCCCTTTTTGTTTAATTTCTTTCAGCACCCATCACACATTATTCCCACTAGGATCCACTAGCACATCATTTACATATTCACTCCCCTCTTCCTTTGCTCCCTTTTGTTTTTTCTTCCCCTCCCCTCCTCACACTCCAATTTTGGTTCTCAAACCATTCAATCTTCCTTTTCACCCATTGCTCATTTGCATTTCTTCATCTCTCCACCAGCATTCTGCCCTTGTACCCTGTCTGTGCCTCTCCCTCAGTTGGGCGCTGTGTCGTGGCTGTCCGGGTTCCTCCTTGATGGATGTCCCATGCCATCTTCTCCTTGGCTCTTCTCTTGATTGAGGGGCCTTTGAAGTGTTTATTGGGCCTCCGGGTGAGACAGTGCATCCAGGACCACCACTCTACTCCATATTTCAAATGTTTGGGACAACCCCATTCCGGGCTTTGCCGTTGGTAACGTATCAGACCATCTGATTCTGTTATTTTGTTTCAACCATGACATCATTTTTTTCAAGACCTTATTTGACCTGCCTATTCATCTCCCCTTTTAGTCAAATGACATGCACCCCACTCCTGATGACTGGCTTCAAATGCCAAGAAACACGTCGAGTCCATGCTCAGGGATGCCAAGTAAAGCTTGCCCAATTATGAATCTATAAAGTGTATTCTTGACTTTTCAATTGGATAATCAATTTCACTGTTTCTGTATGTCCATTTAACTGTCATTACTTGCTTCAGCCATGTCCCAACAATGAATTTTGATCATGTCTATGTGATAACCTCTATTTACATTATGCCTTTGTTTGCATGATCTATGTGTACTTTTACCATGATACAATACATTTTTATATTTATATCCATGTCTTGATTTCCATTCTTCAGACTGACTATGCAGCATGTATACATGGCTACAGACTATTCCCCAACGGGACAGTGATGTTTACTCATTTTTGATATCCTAGACTTTTTTCCTACGCCCATCCATGCCTCATTTAAAGTCCCACAGCCCACTTTCTTTCTTCATTTTTAATGTACCAGGGATGGAGGCATGGTCATGGCATCTATGGGTCTCAATGGGTCACCTGCCTTTTCTTTACCAGTGATGTGTAATTTTTCCACTGATACCAATAATGGGGACTGTTCCATACACTGACACCAACAATGGGGTACTGCTCCTTCCACTCACACCAACAATTGGGGTACTATTGCTCCCACTGACACCAATAATTGGGACTATTCCTTCTACTGACACCAGTGATGGGTCACTATTCTTTCCACTGACACACACAATGGGGTACTATTCCTCCCACTGACACAAATGATAGGTCACTATTCCTCCCACTGACACCAATTAAGAGTCACTATTCTTTCCACTGACACCAATAATGGGGACTGCTCCTTACACTGAAACCAAGAATGGGGTACTATTTCTCCCACTGACACCAATGAAGGGTCACTCTAACTACACCCCAAGTATGAGAGGGGGTTAAAGCTGTTTATGATATGCCATTCCCGAACACCAAGGCAGCTACCGACACTCCAGTGAGGCGAACCAGATCCATAAGAATAATTCTCCCTCAATAACGAGAAAAACGCTCTGTCTTGAAGTTTCCAGCAGGTCTGACACTCTTTATTGAGAAAGCAGGCTCTTATATACACTAATAGAATACTGTAGTCCAAATGAACAATGACCCAACTCCACCCACAACATCACACAATGGTTACATAACGAGCCCCCAATACACATTGTTCTGACATCCCTTAGCAAACAGGTGCGTTCATTAACTAATCCCTTTACAGCTTAAATGACTAACATGCATGACCTTTACGTTTCCCAGACTGGCTGTCTGCTAACTTACAATATCATAATTACACCTTTGACCAGACCTAATTTACATGAGCTAATTACCTAATTCCTTTATACAATTACAGAGTTAATTATCACAATCCACAATGAAAAGATCTTTAGAAGTTAACCTGCAAGGGGGGGGGCTTTTTTATGTCTGTCATTTAGGAACTTCAATGCGCTTCGCTGCAATGCGCTTCGCTGTCCCCCTTCCCCCGCCCATACGGGCGGTGGGTTGTGTGATGGTGGGGCCCGGGCACACAGCGCATCAGCGTCATGCGTCCCGCCCAGCGTGGGACGTCACATGTTGGCGTCTTGACACTGAACGTGCGTTCATCCATCTCAGCCGGCGCAGCTTGGAGACACGAGCTCCTCCGTGGGCATTCCCCCACCCACGTTGGGCGTTCCTCCTGGCTTACGCTTTGCCTGCATGATGCTGGTGATCATTAGCCTGCACCTGTGTGTGTGGGGTGTTCTCTATTGCCTACACAATGCTGGTGATGATTAGCCTGCACCTGTGTGGAGTGCCCTTATATGAACCTTCCCCAAATACACCTCCACCACTATCCTGAGACGCCATACTGCATGGTTCATGGATCGGTCCCTGCATTTTTGGGACTCCTGGGATTTGAGCATCAGGTCATTTCACCCTTTATTTCCCCATTGTGGTCCTTCCCTCACCGGGCATGAACATGTTTTGACTTTTTTATGTTATTTTTTTAGATTGCCCTTGGCAGCCACCTCTGGTTCAATTTTTATTATTAACATCAACACTGCATGTTCCGGTGTTCTTGGGAGGGTTGCGATAGTACACCCTGCCTAAGTGCGGCTATATATCACCTCAGCTTCCATGACGGACTTATCTTTGGTCAGGGCTCCATATGTACCACACCCATTGTACCAGATTCCATGTAAGTACCCAAGATGGGCTTTTGTGTTCCATCACCTATTTTCTTTGACCAGCAACCAGATTTAGTTATTTACACTGTATTATATTTTTTAGATGTCCTGAGCATTAGCCCCTGAAGAGTGTAACTTATACACGAAACACGTCGGGCAATCAGAAAACGCATCAACTCAGTTGACAACACAATCATTTACTTATGCTCTTACTGGTTTTATATGCTCATTTTTTCATGTTTTTAGCGCTTGTTGCCATGTGATATCTGTACATATGTAATTCATAAATTGTATTCCATTATCCATACGGATCACTGTGTGGCACCTGGTCACACACTGATGTACCTTGTTGCTTATATTGTGCATACCCATACTTATGTGTGTGTAACTCTAGGGAATCTCGTCAACCAGAATGTTTTTCCTTCTATGTGATTTCTGTTTGAAGATGTTCATGCGTTTTATTTTGAATAAACATGTACCTTTTTTACCTACACCATGTCTACAGTCTCACTCAAAGTCCCAAACTCCCATTTATATTTTTTAGAAGTTAACCTGGACTCAATTTACATTACACAGGCAGCCAGGTGGTTGGAGGTGATGACATTTACATCTTTCAATTAACCTGTTCAGAATCAACAACCAGTAAATAGTTATTTTACTTATATCCTGGGAGATATTGTGGATAAATATTACAATCCCATTTTAGGTAGTCCAAGGTATATTTCCTCAGTCACCCTATGCCCAAAGTGACTCACGTTACAGTCACCATTCCTTTCACTGACACCAATAATGGTTCACTATCTCTCCCACTGACACCAGTCATGGGTCATAATTCTTTTCACTGACACAGATGTTGGGTCACTAATCCTTACTCTGACACCAATGATGGGTAACAATTCAACCACATCCACTAATAACAATTATGGTGTCAGGGATATCCTATGGCAAGACAGATGCTCAGGCATGCGCGCGTGCGCATACAGGTTCCTACGAGAACGCGCCTTATCGGGCAGCAGTGAGTGTACATGCACAGAGCCGTGCGGCAGGCGCCAGTGACTAACTCGACTTGGCGCCAGTGACCCTTTAAAAGGACAGCAGTGCAGTGCTGTCTGATCTGCAGCTTTACCTGAGTCTGATCCTGTATCTGCTGTTATTACCTGACCCTGCTTCGTTGACTACTGCTGCCTTCTCCTATCCTGACCCGGCTTGTCTTGACCCTGCTATATCTGAACCTGTTGATCTCCTGTCTGCTGATTACTCTTTGCCTGCCGTATCAACTACTAGTTACCCGTGCTGACCCGGCTTTTCTCGCTCTGCTCCAGTCTGTTCCTGATCCTGCCTCTGCCAGTATCCAGGGGCCGCTGACCTGTAACCACCGCCTCCAACTGCTTCTTCAGTCCAGTTCTTCTGGTGGATCATCTCTACTCATCTGTGTCGGATCTTACAGGCACTCCTACCTCGCTGCACTCTCGTCACCACTGTTGCATCCCCAGTGGTCCCTGAGCCAGGGCTGTAAGAGAGGTCTCCTTCTGCGGTTGGGCTCTGATACCAGGTACGTGACAGAAGGGTCACTATTCCTCCCACTAGCACCAATTATGGGTCACTATTTCTTTTACTGATACCAACAATGGGACTGTTCCTTACACTGAAACCAGCAATGGGGTCCTATTCCCCCCCAATGACATCAATGATAGGTTACTATTCCTCCCACTGACACCAATGAAGGGTCACTATTCTTTCCACTGTCACCAATAACGGGGACTATTCCTTACACTGAAACCAACGATGGGGTAATATTTCTCCCACTGACACCAATGAAGGGTTCACCATTCCTTTCACTGACACCAATGATGGGTCTCTATCTCTCCCACTGACACCAGTGATGGGTCACTGTTCCATCAACTGACACCAATGATGGGTCACTATTAATTTCACTGAAACCAACAATGGGATCCTATTCCCCCCAATGACATCAATGATAGGTTACTATTCCTCCCACTGACACCAATGAAGGGTCACTATTCTTTCCACTGTCACCAATACTGGGACTGTTCCTTACACTGAAACCAACGATGGGGTAATATTTCTCCCACTGACACCAATGAAGGGATCACCATTCCTTTCACTGACACCAATGATGGGTCTCTATCTCTCCCACTGACACCAGTGATGGGTCACTGTTCCATCAACTGACACCAATCATGGGTCACTATTCATTTCACTGAAACCAACAATGGGGTCCTATTCCCCCCAATGACATCAATGATAGGTTACTATTCCTCCCACTGACACCAATGAAGGGTCACTATTCTTTCCACTGTCACCAATAACGGGGACTGTTCCTTACACTGAAACCAACGATGGGGTAATATTTCTCCCACTGACACCAATGAAGGGTTCACCATTCCTTTCATTGACACCAATGATGGGTCTCTATCTCTCCCACTGATACCAATGATGGGTCACTATATTTCCACTGACACCAAAAAAGGGAACTGTTTCTTCCACTGACACCAACCATGGGGTACTATTGCGAAAATATATACCAAAAAAATGGTGCATTTTGAGGATAAGAACACATAAACCAACAGCTGTCCCTTTAAAGTGAACAAATCACTAAACTGTGTAGAATTATAAAGTAAAGAATAAGGCGCTATACGTGTTCATGTAAAAAGCTGGCACAAGGAAAACACTGCATCAAACTTAAATGTGCACATCAATGAAAAAATAAGCAAGCTTAAAGTCCATAAGTGAATAAATCCCAACACCAAAACGGAATGCTCTGAGATAAAACTTTTAGATCTTCCACCACGAGTACTCAGTATGAAGATGGCCACTCACCAGAACTGTTTGACCCCTTTTTACAGGACGGTCAAAAAACGCTTTGGGAACACCAGATTGGTTCCGCTAATGGCATAAATCCACTCCAATGGCCACTCGGGAAGGGGCTAGAATGTAAAAAATGACTCCACAGGAGACACAGATAAAAGTCTCATAGTGTAGTAATTTTTTAATAAAGTAAAAACAGCAGCAATGATAAGTTACACTCACATGTAATAGTGCCTGGCCTGGCACTAGGTGTAAACATTGTGTGTGAGTCAGCTGATCCCTGGGGGTGACATGCATTCCACGTCTTGCTCCAAAGGGCAAAGCCTGATGTGAGGTATCAAATATGGACCTGGAAATGGTGGATCCTTTGCTCCGACATATGTTTCGCCGTGATTGACTCTTCACTTCCTTTTCTGACACCAATAATGGGGACTATTCCTTCCACTGACACCAGTGATGTGTAATTTTTTTCTCCCACTGACAGCCACTGTTGTGGAGAATTTTATGAAGATGTATTTAATATGTATTGTCATAATGTCACCCAGTGTTAGTACTTCCGCAACCCGCTCTAAAGAGCTGACTCGGGCAGTCTGAGGCTCGTTGAGATAAACTTCCTGATTTGGAGAAGGGTGTTTGCGGAGTGGGGCCTCTCTGCAAGCACATTATCGGTTTAGCAGGTGTGTGCTCTTGTCATCTCTGTAGTGCCTGATCAGCATTTGAGGTGGTGGCGTGAACGCAAACCTGCGGATAAGCTCCCCTCATCAGGACAGGGGTTCACTGGTTATTGTATTATTATTGTATTGAATCATTTAAGCTATATTTCTTGTGTTGTATTCTGAGTGGAGCTCCTGTGAGCTCACTTCCTGTGGAGGAGGTCACATGTTGTGACATCACTTCCGGCTGGGAGTTTAATAAAATAACCTTTTGTGGGCGTCGACAGGCAGTTGATGCTGGAATGTCTTGATGATAAGACCAGTCTGGTGATGCTTCCTTCTTTGAATGAATGGGGTTCGAATGATGGTGAGTGAATTTTAGCCTAAGATAGCATTATTGCAATAAGATGAAGTGCGTGCTTATTTAGCACAAGGCAAAATGGTTGTGTGCTCTGCAAATAACCAATTTTGCCACGACAGAATGGCGACTCACAGTAGGACTAATTACGGCCTCTTTGAGCATCAGATCAGCAGAGGGGGAGTATGGATGCACGATCTGATGTGTGGAGAGGCTGTGCTTTGTAAAAGAACTAATTTTTTGTCTTTTGAAATAATGCTGTGTATGTATGTGTGTGTGTGTGTGTGTGTGTGTATGTCTATGAGAGATGTGTGTGTGTGTGTGTGTGTGTGTGTGAATGTATGAGAGATGACTGTTGTGTGTCTGTGTGAGTGTTTGCGGTATGAGAGATGTATGAGAGAGGTCTGTTGTGTGTAAGAGTATGTGTGAATGCATGAATTTTGTAGTGTGTAGAGAAGCTGAAAATGGCGGCTCCCATGAGGTTTAGCGGGGGAGAGGTGGATAGTTCTGTGTACCTGTTGACTTTCCAAGGTTCAGAACAAAATTATGTGTAATATGTTCGTGATCTATATGAAAAATAGAAATGGATAAATTGTGATTTATACCTTCGTATGGGACCAAGACACATGTCCTCATAATTGTAAAAATATTTTAAGTAAAGAGTTTGGTTTTAAGTTGAAAGCAGCCTGCTGCATATTCAAGTGGCCAGGCATTGTTGGAAGCCAGACAATAGTAGCTGTTTGTTGAAAGGAATACGCCCTTTGAATGGTTGCAGGCTGTTTTGGATGCTAGCATTGGAGTTATATTTCTCAATGGCTTGTGATGGAAACTGAATATTGTGTATGAAATGTAGGTATAGCTGTGGGATTATTTAGTGCAGCCTACACTGAGCAGTTTGTAAGTAGATTGTTTGGGTGCCATGTGGATTGGGGGAAGGGCTTGCCCACTGCTTACAATGCAGGAGTTTTGTGTTGAAGGGGCTATGCCCTGAGGGAAGAGAACTCTGATGTTCTGAGCAGGCATGCAGGCAGCATTGTACTGTATGTGTGTGGTGAATATTTCAGAGTATATTTACTTTGAGAAAAGAAGCGTGTTGTTTTAATATTGCGCATGTAACTAACGTTTTTGAATGTGCTGTTTAGTTGGCCAAAGGGTCTTAAAATGTTTTAGTGCTCATGTGGTGTCTCAGGTGTGAGGCTTTGTGGAGAAGGCTTGAGCCTTGTGGAGTGTAGCTGACTCAAGACACACATTTTTCAGTGGATTTTGATGGTCATTTAGAAAAGTTTTAATGTTTGTCAGTGTTTGTGGAAATGTTTTGACTAGTAGTGAAGAGATGCTGGTTTTGGCGGGAAAAACTGCCTTTTGTTGTTGGCCATGTGGTTTGTCTGCCATCTTGAGGCGCAGTGTTTCCTTAGCCTGTGAGTATCCTATAGGGGAACGCACAGCCACTTTTCCTTTGGGTGTGATATCATGTGACCGTGCTGTGGCATTCGTCGGCTATTTTGCTGGTGGAATTTCTCAGCTTTTGGGGCAGATTTTGATGTTTGGTGCGAATTGAGCAGTGCAGACTTTTCTGTGTTGGAATCTGGTGGAGACCATTTTTGTTTTCCTTTGTGTGTGGGAACCCATGTGGTCTTGCGTTTTTATCTTTAGGTGTTCATTTGATGTCACATGTTTGTCAGTTTTTGGCTGGTAGGGAAGTTTGCGCTGATTTTGGCGAAATCAAAAACTTCATTGCATGCGTTAATGGTGCCATTTTGTTGTTGTGGCCTGGCTTGTCTGCCATCTTGAGAGGCAGTTTAAGGATTTTGTGTCATTTGTCCTGTGGGTCGTCCTAGAGAGGAAGCTGCTCCAATTCCTTTGTGTTTGTGTAGTGCAATCTGTTCTGTTTTAAAAAAGTGATTTAGAGGCACAGTTCTTAACGTTTTTATCCGGGAGAACCCACATTTTGAGGGATTTTCCGTTTGGCCTGTGGGTCGTCCCAGAGTAGTGAGACAACAGGGTGACATACTGAGAGGCCTTTTTTGTTTAATATTAAATTTGCTAGTTTAAATCGTTTTTCTAAGCGTCGCCTTTTGAGTTGAGTAGAGTGGTATCTTGATATAGCGCGGTCTTACCCCGAGGGGTCCCAACGCGCTTGCAGACACATGCTGGGGCCCATTTATGATGGGGACCTGGTTGACCTACCAGCATGTCTTTGGAGTGTGGGAGGAAGCCGACACAGACACAGGGAGAACATGCAAACTCCATGCAGATGGTGTTAGGATGGGGATTTCTCTGTTTTCATGACTTTGCAGTATATGAGCTGCGGTTTTTGTATTGGATTTCGTTTTTAGGTGAAAACTCTACTTTACACTGAATTTTGATAGATTGTAAGACTAACTTTAACTGAGATTTTGTACACAGTGGTGTGTGTTGTTTTTATGTTTAAATATTTGGTAGTTTCCCAGAAGGCAATTCATTGTTTTTGAAGCTTGTATTGTATAGCCTGCAAAGGAGGAGTGGGGGTTTGGTCAAAACTCCTAGAGCCATCTTTTTGCAGGAGTTTTGTATTGAGTCTCGAAACGTGTGGTTTGACCTCCAGGGGATGTGTGGGTCAGGGGGGATTCCCTCCCATTTGCAAAGGGGGGTTTATTCCATCCTTTCCCTTGCCAAGTTTTTTTTAAATTGTTGAAATATATATGATGTTTAGCCATGGATTTTTTGGTGTCTTGATAGACAAGGCGATGGAGCTAGGCTCTCCCCTCCCCCTCCCTCTTCCTGTACATTGATATGTAAATAAACCAGTTTGGGTTTTTTGAGAGCTGAGCATGTAACAGGAAGTTTCTTTTCAGCATTTATGTATCAGCAGGAGGTTGGTGGGAGGAGTTTGGGTTTTTTCTGAAAGGTTGGGCAATGAGATTTGTGCTTGGAAGGAAAATGGAAAGCATTTTGGCGTTTGAAAAAGGGCGTTTTATATTTTGTTCCAGTTTTGTGAAGTTTTGTACTGTAATACCGTTTTGGGTAGAGAGCAAACAGGGGGGCATCACCATTATTGTTGTATCATCTAGATACAAAGAGAAGCCACATTGTTCTGCCGGTGGTAAACGGGCGTAAGTGTTCTGTGTGGTTTAGTCTGGCGACGCAGTGTATGGGTGTATAGCGGAAAACGCTTGTGTATGCATACACTTTGAGGGGTAGAGGCCTAATTTGGGGGTTGATCTGTGGTTGTTGCTGTAGTTTCAAAAGTGTTGGGACAACAAGCCATAGAGTTGATGCCTCGGTTAGGGTTTCTAGTTGGGGGACTGGTTGTAGTCCGTCAATCCACCATAGAAGAAGACACCGGGCGGTGCTCCCCGAAATGGGTGCAACGGTTTACCCTGGACGCAGGGTTAAGATGATAAGCCGATTCGAATCGCCATGGACACAAGGAGGTCTGTGCAAAGGGAAGGAATGGAGGCTTCCCACAGTCAGACGGTCACACGGTGCACGAAGCCTAGTTTTGGGGCAAAGGCCTTTGAACCCCAAAAAGATTAACATAGGTGGTCCAAGGATACTATTTTGGGTATCCCTCTGGAATGGATGTAGTTCAGCTGCGGCTTCAGAAATCTGTAATGATGAGTGTGTTGATGGAGGTGTAGTACACGTTTTTGTGATTCTCATGCCTGTTTGTTTGAACTTTTTATGGCTGGTCCATGCAAAGTTCTCAAGCTGCTCTCATGTTTGTCCCATTGTATTTTTTTCTATTGCTGAAAGAGTGAAGGTAGAATTCTGTCTGTTTTTGTTTTTGGAAACTATGAAGTATCTCCCCCACATTTGTATCTGAATGTTTGTATGTAGTAACGTGAATATGTTCGAACTTACCGCGGCGATCCTCTGATACGTCGCGGCTGTTGTATTTTTGTAGGAACGGGAAAAGTAAGGGTTACAGAGGGTTTTCATTGAATCAGTTTTGAAAGAATGTCATTGACAATTTACAAATGTACAGGAATGTCATTTTTGTTTACCATTCTTTTCAGGTTGAATATGAAGGATAGAGTAATGATTTTGCTTAGAAGTATTTTTCAGATCCAAAGGAGCTTCTGAAAGTGTATGTACACAGAGAGCAGGTATATGTAGACAGCTGTACATATGGATAAATATGAGTCTAAGGAGGTAAAAGTATCATAGGCTATTTCATTGTTTCTTTTTTCCTGCACCACGCATTTCTTCCTTCAGTCTGTAATGAGGAAGAAAATGGGGGGAGAAGTGATAAATGTAAGAATGACAGGTTTTTTTCCAAACAAATAATATTAACCTCTGTAATTCTAACCAAGTTTGTGCCAAGATTGTCTTTCTTTGATAGAATTTGAATCGGCAAGCAGCAGTCTAGTGAAGTAGGTTCCCATCCCAGATGCTAAAAACCTTTTGTCAATGGTTCCAGGTATTGTAAGCCACGCACAAGTTATGCAGTGACCACAGTCCCGATGACTGGGTTATTGTCATATGAGGGTTGTTTGGAGGTCAATCAAAACCAGAGTCGTACTTTCCTCATTAGCTGTCACTTATATTCTCGGCTGATGGGGTGGGTGCGATCACTGTGACATGAACTTCAAAATGTCTACCACAGGGTTCACGAGTCACTCCTGGACCCTGACACAATAATCAGTTAACATTCTTTCTAACCAGGTGACTGGGTCGTTGTAAAGAAGCTTGAGGGATGAGACCACGCCAGCCACTGCAAGAAGCGACTCAACCACACCAAAGGACTGAGTAGTATCTTTGTTTATTTATATTTTTGTTGTTTAGTACATTTTAGCAAGAGTAACAATGAAAAGCATCCCAAGTTATTATTTAAAGTGTATTTCCTGACTAGCTCAGAAAGCAAACAGGACCGATTGCTGGGTCTGTTCTGAGTCTCCACCGAGTTTTAGTACCCCAGCGATGACAGCGGTACATGCCATTTATGATGTTATTATGGTTATGAGGAGTTTTGACAAACTGGTAAAGACTCCAAACAGACACTTGTCAATGGAATCTAACGATGCATTTTTAGAGGGTAAAATTGGTTAGTTTTAATAGCTCTGCCTCTTGTCGGTTTGGGTATCTAGGCAGCCCACAAGTGTGTTTGAACTTTAGTTTGGTGCTTATGCGGATCCGCAGCTTATAAGGTAATTCCCCTAATGCAAGAGGTTCATGCGTGATAGTGAAGCTGTCCCAGCATCTTATGTCGCGGCCGATCGTGAGGATCTGATGGCGCAAGAAATTAAGAATGGCAGGGACAGTTGGAAGGGAATTGTTCACCAACCCCGACCAGGTCTGGGCATGGTTTCCTGGATGTACAAGGTGGGGGGGGGGGCTCGAGCTTAGGATACGATTGAACAATTCTCATCCATTAAGGATAGGGTTCTTCATGTAACTGTCGAAGCCAGAGCTATAGCTAGTGAAGGTTAGGAGTCCTTTTAGGGGTCTGGGAATCTTTGGGGATCTAATTTTTATTTTACAGCGGATCGTGGTTAAAGGAAGTGGGAATAGTCGTCTTTATTTCTATTCTTTCTATGTCGTGACGAGGTGCTCCTGTTGCCTGATTGGACACGTGACCAGAGTTTCCTTGGTGAGACGCCCCAAAGCCGGACCCACGTACAAGACACAGAGGATCACAGACGGATCGCCGATTACTACAGCTCACCATGTCGTGTCCTCCTTTATAAGTCATGCTCCTGAAGAATAGAGTCTACATGTCAAACCGTGTTTTCCTTTTTATGGACTGTAAGGACTGATTCATTTCCAGGTGTAAGAAGGAGATCAAGTTTCATTGATGGACATGGGGTGCATATGACAAAAAAGGGAGGACTGTTGTGGAGAATTTTTTGAAGATGTATTTAATATGTATTGTCATAGTGTCACCCAGTGTTAGTACTTCCACAACCCGCTCTAAAGAGCTGGCTGGGGCAGTCTGAGGCTCGTTGAGATAAACTTCCTGATTTAGAGAAGGGTGTTTGCGGAGTGGGGCCTCCCTGCAAGCACATTATCGGTTTAGCAGGTGTGTGCTCTTGTCATCTCTGTAGTGCCTGATCAGCATTTGAGGTGGTGGCGTGAGCGCACACCTGCGGATAAGCTCCCCTCATCAGGAACTGTGTTCATTGGTTATTGTATTATTATTGTATTATTGTATTGAATCCTTTAAGCTATATTTCTTGTGTTGTATTATGAGTGGAGCTCCTGTGAGCTCACTTCCTGTGGAGGAGGTCACATGTTGTGACATCACTTCCGGCTGGGAGTTTAATAAAATAACCTTTTGTGGGCGTCGACAGGCAGTTGATGTTGGGATGCATTGATGATAAGACCAGTCTGGTGATGCTTCCTTCTTTGAATGAATGGGGTTCGAATGACGGTGAGTGAATTTTAGCCTAAGATAGCATTATTGCAATAAGATGAAGTGTGTGCTTATTTAGCACAAGGCAAAATGGTTGTGTGCTCTGCAAATAACTAATTTTGCCACGACACTATGATGGGTCACTATTCCTTCCACTGACACCAATGAAGGGTCACTATTGTTTCCACTGACACCAGTAATGGGGACTATTCCTTACACTGACACCCACAATGGGGTACTATTCCTCCAACTGACACCAATAATAGGTCACTATTTCTCCCACTGACACCAATGAAGGGTCACTATTCTTTCCACTGACACCAATGTTGGGGTAGAACTCCTCCCACTGACACCAATAATGGGGACTATTCCTTCCACTGACACCAGTGATGTGTAATTTTTCCTCCCACTGACACCAATGATGGGGACTGTTCCTTCCACTGACATCAACAATGGGGTACTATTCCTCTCAATGACATCAATGATAGGTCACTATTCCTCCCACTAACACCAATGATGAGTCATTATTCCTTCCACTGACACCAATGATGGGTCACTATTCTTTCCACTGACACCAAAAATGGGAACTGTTCTTTCCATTGACACCAACAATGGGTTACTATACCTCCCATTGACACCGATGATAGTTCACTATTATTTCCACTGACACCAATGAAGGGTCACTATTCTTTCCACTGACACCAGTATTGGGGGACTATTTCTCCCACTGATACCAATGAAGGGTCACCATTCCTTTCACTGACACCAACAATGTGTCACTATTCCTCACAATGACACCAACGATGGGTCACTATTCCTTCCACTGACACCAACAATGGGGTAGAATTCCTCCCTCTGACTCCAATAAATGGGGACTATTCCTTCCATTGACACCAGTGATGTGTAATTTTTCCACTGACACAAATAATGGGGACTGTTCCATACACAGACACCAACAATGGGGTACTGTTCCTTCCACTTACACCAACAATTGGAGTACTATTGCTCCCACTGACACCAATAATTGGGACTATTCCTTCCACTGACACCAGTGATGGGTCACTATTCTTTCCACTGACACACACAATGGGGTACTATTGCTCCCACTGACACAAATGATAGGTCACTATTCCTTAAATCAAACACACAAAACAGATAGACCTCCACACACCTAAATGAGTTAAACTACAAATTTTATTAGCCTATAAAAAAGCAAGGTACATGAAAAAGCACAATCCCCTATATCCTAAAGATATCTCCCTATTAATCCAACCTATTCCAAAGCTAAAAAGTAAAATGACTGTGTAATCACTGTGGAATTCTCCACCACGGAGAGAACACAATGATCACACAGCTGGCAGATCTACTCCCTCCCCTAGTGTCCCCCCCCCTAGATATACCCCCTGATAAACCACATGAGCCACCTGTATGTCACTAAACTCCCGCAAATGATTCCTAATGCAGGGCAGTGTATTCCTGAAAGCAGGTTTGAAGTCACTATCCTGCAATGGAAAGCACAGCCTGAAGTACTGGATATAAACCTCCCAAGGGACTCCCCGTCATCAGTCAATCTGTCAGAGAGGATAGTAAGATGTATCCAGTGTACATTTATTTTAAAGTCCAGAAGAATAGTGAATACCCTGGTCTATGGGTGTAAAAATAGGATTTTTTACTCACCGTAAAATCCTTTTCTCTGAGTTCATGGATGGACACAGCTTCCTATTGACAAGTGGGTATTATCCTTCATTTAGGAGTGACTAGGCAGAAAAAAGTGTTACATCACACCTTCTACAGCACCGTCCAGGGGGCAGACCCTCTGGGTATAATCCCTCTCTCTGCACCTCGCAGATCAGTTCGTCAAAAAGCAGTACAAACTTAAAACGAGGGGTGGGTGCTGTGTCCGTCCATGAACTCAGAAAAGGATTTTACGGTGAGTAAAAAATCCTATTTACTCTTTTGTTCATGGACGGACACAGCTTCCTATTGACAAGTGTGACGTCCCAAAGCAGTGTCAAAAACGAGGGGTGGGAACAGTATTAAAACAACTTCACCCCAAACAAAACAGAGCTCCTCAACAGAGGAGTTGCAACTCTAAACAGCCGCAATACCTTGCGGCCGAAAAGAAGCATCCGAAGAAGCACACACATCAACTTGTAAAGTTTAGTGAAAGTGTGAACGGACGAGCAGATCGTCGCCTTACACACCTGGTGAAACAGACGCTAGATGCTCTCAGAGCTCCGGCAGCATCCAAAAAATACAACGTCGTCTCCTAGGATTCGACTGATGAAGACACAAGGATGGTAGTACAATGTCTTCCTTGAGATGGAAGGTCGAACGACCCTTGGAAGAAAAGAAGGCTGCAGACGCAGCATCACCTATCCTTGTGGAAGATCAGATAAGGAGCCTTGCATGACAAGGCTGCCGGCTCAGAAAACCATCTTAACTGATGTAAACCAAGAGGCATCTCTTGCCCTGGTCGAATGCGCCGGGAAAGGGAGGAGCCTGACCCTTCATGGCGTAGGCCTGATCACGATCTGTCGGATCAACCTAGAGATGGTGGCCGACGAGAACGCTGGGCCCTACTTGGAACCAGCCACCGAAACAGACAGTCAGTCTGGACTCTGGAACCTAGCAGTACCAGACAAGCATTCTCTCAGAGTTTGGACAACGTCCAAGGAATGCAATGTCGTCTCCTTAGGATTCGACGGATGAGGACACAAGGATGGCAGTACAATGTCTTCCTTGAGATGGAAGGTCGAAACAGGACCTTAGGAAGAAAAGAAGGCTGCGGACGCAGCACCACCTTTTCCTTGTGGAAGATCAGATAGGGATGCTTGCATGACAAGGCTGCTCGCTCAGAAACCCGTCTTAACTGGCATAACAGCCATCAAAAGGACCACTTTTTGAGAAAGTGTCAACAAGGGAATCTCCCTGATGTTCTCAAATGGAGGTTTCTGAGGCACTTATAGGCCATGCCGTTAAAACCATTAACTGCAAGCAGGATGGCATATGGGACCCTGCGCCAGCAGGTCCTCTTGTAGTGATAGACGCCAAAAGGACGTCTGCTACACAAGCCCCACGGAGGTAGTGGAGGGTGGCCCGGAGGGGCCGCCTGCCGAATCCACTGTACAAACGTTCTCACTAGAGAGTGAGCCACCAGGGTTCGTTGAAAAAAACAGCCAGGGCAGATACCTGCCCCCTAATTATACTTAAAGTAACATTTTTGGCCCATTCCCTGCATTAAGAACAGCAGGACTCTGGAACCAAATAAGTACACGGATGCCACCTCCTTTCCTCACAATTGGATATGCAGGCCTTCCAAGTGCGATGGTAATCTTCCTAGAGGATGATTTCCGAGCACTCCTCATGGTAGAGATCACTGAGTCTGACAGGCCCCGGTCTCCTAGCACCTGGCTCTCGAGCCATGCCGTTAAACCAGTGACTGTAAAACAGGATGGTACTTGCGACAGCAGGTCCTTCCTTAGCGGTAGATGCCAAAAGGCAAGTACGCCGAGGCCAATTCAGAGCAATTGGGACCATTGAAATCCTCTCTGCCTCCAGTCTGCGAAGCAGATGAGGAAGGAGCTTCCGAGGAGGAGAGGCATAGATTAGTCGGCACTGACTCCCCAGTGCCATCAACGCATCTGTCGTGTTTGCCCATGGGTCTCGTGACCTGGCCACAATTCTCAATACCTTCTGATTGAGTCGAGAAGCCAGGAGATATAAGACTGGCGTGCTTCCCCTCTGGTAGGGGAGCCCCCTTAGGAGGTGAGCGACCTCCGATGCTGCAGCAGAGCTGCTTGTTCCTCCCTGATGATTGACATACGCCACAACTGTGGTGTTTGTCCGACTGGATTCTGACTGGACGCCCCTGTAGCCTCTGAGACCATGTGGAGAGGCAAAGCCAGATCACCCGGATTTCAGGCCAATGATCCGCAATGGGATTTCTCCGGAGTCCAGCGACCCAGGTTGACTGAGCTCCTCAGACTCCTCTGCAACCGGGAAGACAGGCGTCCACCGTCGCCACCATCTAGTAAAAAGGAAGGAACAACTTCCCAGACAGAAATGCCGGTGATGTCGGCCACCAACTAGGGAGGTCCTGATTAGGTGGCTCACCCGGATTTCGATAATCCAGGGATGAAGGGTACTTGACCCTTCAGGACAGAGTTACCTTCTGTAACACTCGCGTGTGAAAAAGTGCCTATGGTACTGCCTAGGCTACCATGGCTACCATGAGGCCCAGGACTCGCGTGCAAAAGTGGCGTGACAACCCATCTTTGGGATGTCAATTGCCGCACCGAAGCCCGAAGGGTCTGCAACTCCCCCCCCCCCAGGAGAAAAAAAACGTACGCCTCTGAGGAGTCCAGAATCAACCCTAGACACACTAGGGGTTGGGACAGAACCAATACGGACCTCTAAGTGTTCAGCACCCAACCAAGTATCGGAGGGTCTGACAGGTTATAGACACGCTCACTTCTAACTTTAAGTTTGAAGTGACCCTCAAAAGAAGATTATCCAAGTTGCCCATGATAGCAATGCCACGCTGCCTTTAGTAGGGCCTGAATCGGAGCAAGCACCTTGGTGAACACCCTTGGTGCCGATGCCAGGCCAAAGGGGAGAGCCACCATTGGTAGTGGTCTTCCCTGACCGCCAACGCAGACGTCTCTTATGCCTGGTGCATATGGAGACATGCAAGCATTCGTCCCGGATGGAGGGCAGTGACAACAGAGCGAGCCAACTCCCTTCCGGATCTTTGTACTTTCACAAAGCAGTTGAGGGTCCTGAGATCCAAGATAGGATGAACCCTCTCCTTCTTCAGCACTACAAACAGATTTGAGTAGAACCATTGAACCCATTCCTGTACTAAGACAGGAAGGCCCACCCTGCGTCTCAGCAGGTCTTGGACCGCCCAGTAGGGCTTCCCGACAAGTCGGCTGAAGCTGGCGGTTAAGAGGGGAAAAAAATAATAATCTGTTCGGTAGGGAAGCAAGGTCGGGCTAGCGAACCCAGGGATGCTACTGTCCCTCAGCAGGCGCTTTATCGGGCTGGGGTCGTTTACTTTCCGCACTAGGCGGATAAAAGAACCACTTGTGTGCGGTGAAGGAGGGCCCTAGCCTATGGCGTGGCTCCTCACCTTTTTTGGATTGCAGAAGCAATGTGCTCTTACCTCCTGTGGCACCTTAAATGATGTCATCCAGAGAGGCCCCCAAAAAGTCTGTCGCCTTAAAAGGGCAGCTCCAACAGGGCCTTCTAGGAAGATTGGTCTGCAGACCAGCACCTTAGCCAGATCAGGCGGCGAACACCACCGCATAAACAGAGGCTCAAGACAGCAAGAGAATAGTATCCATGTCTGACTCGCAGACAGACTCAAGGCCCAGTACCAACTGGTCGGTCAGAGCTACCTCTATCTCTCTTTTCGGTCTTTTTAAAAAAAAATAGCAGAAAATAAAAATCGCAGAGGTGATCAAATACCACCAAAAGAAAGCTCTATTTGTGGGAACAAAATGATAAAAAATTTAGTTTGGGTACAGTGTAGCACAACCGCGCAATTGTCATTCAAAGTGCAACAGCGCAGAAAGCTGAAAATTGGTCTGGGCAGGAAGCTGTATAAGTTCCCAGTATGGAAGTGGTTAATAAGAATCAGTCATAAGTGTCACCACAAATGTTATAGCTCATAGTCACAAGGTTTCACTTCCCTGTACCAATATCTACTAGACAGGTTCCAGACAAGGGCAGTTTAAAAATAAATCAACATTCTGCAAATTATGCTATTCATTGCAAATTATGCATGCTTTTGCAAAACCGCTGCTCCATACAAAATACAAGATCTTAACCTATTTCATAATACTTGAAAAAACATATAATACTAGTCAATATCCTTAACCCGTATGTCCATGCTAGAATATATGACCCCATCTCACTATAGTGGGGGGCCTTATGCCATGCCAATTACTACAGTTTACCTTTGTTTTCTCTTGTTGAACGTCTCGTTTTTGTGTCTGAGCCTTCTTGCGTCTTCTCTTCAGTGCTGGTTGAGTCTACACTCACTTCAACTGTTTGTTCGGAAGTTACAGAGATGGGCTGGTCAATGTCAGTTTTCTCTTCTATTCTTGCTTCTACTGTTGTCTCTTAAATCTTCAACAAAAGTAATGCTGTTGCTAATGGTAACCTTGTCTGTTTTTCTTGTCCCAGTCATGATTATTATCCTGTGGCCTCTCTGTAGTGGTAACCTCCCACAAGTCATCTTTGGATAATAGCATCTCCACTTTGAACTTCCATAGCTGATAATTGTCATTATTCAGCTTGGCCACTGAGAGTTTAAGCTCTGAGTTTCCGGCCATTTTATCCCTCCTTTATATATAAACAGTCTTACTTGTCTATAGGAGATGTCACTGGAAAGCTTCCTTATGTCGATCTCCGCATCAGCCACACTGTCTTCCGTTCGAGGCTTTGTTCTGCCTGGGCCGCACCTGGTCATAAGACTTTATCCGGATACTGGGCCCATAACCTGTTGCAAAGTACGATTGATAGGTGCAGCGGAGTCAATTCAGATCAGATGTTGTGGAATAAAAGGAACTGGCTTCTTTATTGGAACATAACCACACTAGCAAAGATGTCACTTTACATGGTAAGAAGAAACACAGACAGAAAAAAGAAACCAACAAGTACATCACTATGTACAGGAAATACAACACATCATAGAAAAATACATAGCATATCACTGAGCATTAGCAACATCTTGTCTCCTTTTTATGAACTGCAGTCAATAGGCTAAGCTGAAGGTTTGTTGTATCCCCAACACCTTTAACCCCTGGAGTAGCCTCTTTGCGTACTCAGTCAGTGTCTGAGCCATCAGAAAACCCCCGCCAGTGCTGGATGCACCGCTGAGCCCCCACTGTGTATAGGTAGCGAGTGTCCCTGAAGACAGGAGCCCCTTCCACTGGAATCGTGGTAACTTGTTAAGTCTGGTCACGGGGGGGTGCACTATTGGGGGAGAGGTCCCTTCTTTCAGGAAACTCTCCTCAAGGGGTACCGAACCGCAAATTTTTTTTGGGGATGCAAAAAAAAAACCTTCAGTGGGTTTCCCCATTCCTTGTACAAAGGCTTAGCAAGATAAGACACACAAGGAAACACCTTAGCAATGCGGGTCGGTTTACGGAACCCAAAGGGGACCGGTGTGTTTGCTGCTTCTGCAGCATTCTCCAATCTTGCACTGGTAAGGTCAGATACCAAAAGCTTTTTCGCGTGCTGACCTGGACTTGGAGTCATTCTCACTGTCCAACCGGTCATGGTCTGCAGTCTCTGATGTATCAGAATCCGGGCCATGAGCCACAGCCGGGCCTGGTTCTGCATCATAATTATCCCCCGAAGATGGCTGGAGATGGGGACGTTTACCACCCCCCATGTTCCCATGCACCGCTTCCACCTTGCAACAAAAAACCTCCAGGGGCACCAGCTGCCAACTCGGGTGTTTCAGGGGAAAAAAAAACGTCTGCTTCAGATGCCCTGCTGACCCACATGCCTGACACCCACATGGACTCCAGGCAAGGTATCAATAGGCCACCCTCCTAGCTGCTACAAAGATGCAGGGTCTCCCAGAGGGCTCACACCCTTGGAACTGTACCGCTATTGCTGCCGTGTGCTCCGTCTGTGATGCTATCCCACCGCTGCCTGTGTCAGTCTGATTCTTATCAGTGTTTCCCTGTGTGAAATTCCCGCCAGAGAAATGCACCCTAGAGGCCGGAGACTTCCGCAAAATGGCCGCCAAGCGGCTGTATTGAAAACAATGTGGGCCCTAAGAAAATGGCCGCAGAGCCGTCAGTAGAGGCAAAAGTGGCCGCGGGCCACAAAAAGATGGCCGCCAAGCGGCGGTATATACATACTGGCGTGAATCATAAGAAACATGGCCGCCGAGCAGTCGATAGAGGCCAAAGCGGGCGCGAACCACAAGAAAATGACCGCCGAGTGCCGATATATACATATTGGCGTGAACCACAAGAAAATGGCCACCGGACAGTCACCAGAGGCCAAACAGGCGTGGATCACCCCAAAATGGGCGCCGACAGCATGGAGGGAGAAGGCACACACAGGTAAGCAGAAAAATTAAATTTTTTAAATGACAGCTACAGAGCAGCCCCACTCCAGATGGAGCCCCCTAGGTGACCCCCAGCACCGAACAACCAGCCTTAGCTCAGAGCCCAGGGAGGAGGGAAGGCAGGGAGAGAGGAAAGAAAGGGCCACAATCACTTACTTGATCTCTCCAGGAATGTCCAGCCAAGTCACCCTGCCGAAGCAGGGGAGCTACTTATCTTTCCTGCGTGGATCATGCTGGAAGACATTCCGGACAGATCATCATCCGCGAACGGAGGTGACTGTCAGCCAGGCATGCTGTGATTGAGCCCTAGGGAACGATCGTATTCATGCCCCGGAGAGTTAGCTCACCGGCCAGGCTACTGCGACTCGGCCGTAAAGGTCAGCCGTAGCTAAACTGTCCGATGCAAGCCCTGGAGCGTAAGCTCACCAGTAGGGATGAGCTTCGTGTTCGAGTCGAACATACGTTCGACTCGAACATCGGCTGTTCGATCGTTCGCCGAAGATCGAACGTTATGGGCCGTTCGTGCCAAATTCGAGTGACGCGAATGGCCCACAATACACTGCGCCATCGCAGTGCAATCCCGGCGCTGTGATTGGCCAAGCATGCACTGTGACACCGCATGCTTGGCCAATCACAGCGCGGAGAGCCATAATTGGCCACAGGCAGGATGCCTGTGGCCAATCATAGCTCAGGGGGGTTTAGTACATGCCCCACACTATAAAAGGCCGCCAGCGCGGCGGCCTTGTGCAGTGTGTTCCGGCGTGCAGGGAAAGAGATACATAGGGAGGGACAGTGTGTTCTATGTTCTATTCTTTTATCAGGCATCTGCAGGAGTTAGTGGGTGTTGTGTGCCCCCAGCACAGTATACACCTGTAAAAATCCGTCATTGCTGTTCTCTAATACAGGCATCTGCAGGAGTTAGTGGCACAGTATACACCTGTATATACCCGTCATTGCTGTTCTATAATACAGGCATCTGCAGGAGTTAGTGGCACAGTATACACCTGTATATACCCGTCATTGCTGTTCTCTAATACAGGCATCTGCAGGAGTTAGTGGCACAGTATACACCTGTATATACCCGTCATTGCTGTTCTCTAATACAGGCATCTGCAGGAGTTAGTGGCACAGTATACACCTGTATATACCCATCATTGCTGTTCTCTAATACAGGCATCTGCAGGAGTTAGTGGCACAGTATACACCTGTATATACCCGTCATTGCTGTTCTCTAATACAGGCATCTGCAGGAGTTAGTGGCACAGTATACACCTGTATATACCCGTCATTGCTGTTCTCTAATAAAGGCATCTGATGGAGTTAGTGGGTGTTGTGTGCCTCCAGCACAATATACACTACCCAATTGCTGGTTTTCCCATCTCCCTGCAGGCCATTACTATGTCTGGAAGGCCAACAAAGAGAGGCAGACAGTCACGAGCCAATAAAAGAGGGCAAGCAGGCTCTGTGTCTGGGGGCAACAGTGCTGGTCGTGGACGCGGTGCATTGTCATCAGCACGTGGCCATGGGACACGCTTGTCCTTATTTTCAGAAGCTGGACGTGTTGAGCCGCATCATGCCGAAGACTTGGTAGAGTGGATGACCAAGCCCTCCTCATCCTCCTCATCCGCTCTCACCCAGGCTCAGGGTACTGGCAAAGCCACTGCCAAAGCGTCCTCTTCCCTCGTATCAATGTCATCATCAGTCACTCCTTCCCTAGACCCACCATGTCCTCCTGAGGAGTCCCCCGAACTGTTTGAGCACAGTGTTGGGTACATGCTCCAGGAGGATGCCCAGCGTTTCGAAGGGTCTGATGATGATACCCAGCTAGAGGAAGGCAGTAGCGTGAGTGCAGAGAGAGGGGATGCTCAAGAAGGTCAGCAATCTGGCAGTCATGTTCCAGCAGCTGCAGCATACTGCCAGATTGACTCCAGTGATGAGGAGGGAGGGGATGATGAGGTCACTGACTCCACGTGGGTGCCTGATAGGAGAGAGGAGGATGAGGAGGAGGCACATCTCCAACGAGGCAGGATGCCCTCTGGGGGCCAGAGTAAGGGCAGCACACCGACTGAATCACAGCGCAGAGCTCCGCCTGTGCAGGGCGCTGCCTCTGCCCGTTATTCCAAAAGTTCTTTGGTGTGGGCCTTTTTTGAGTCGAGTGCATCAGATCGCACTGCTGCTATTTGCAACATATGTCTCAAGCGTATCTCGCATGGCCAAAACATCAGCCGCTTGGGCACCACTTGCTTGACTAGACATATGTTGAACTGCCATGCAGCTCGTTGGCAAGCATACCTTAAAGACCCACACCAAAGAACAAAGCGGACCTCTCCTTGCTCCTCATCAGCTGGGATCTCCAACCCCACGATACCTCCTCTCCGCCCTCCGACAGGGACAACTGACCCATGTGCCCTGTGTGGCTCACATCCTTAACCTGGTGGTGCAGCGGTTCTTAGGCAGGTACCCGGGCTTACAGGATGTCCTGAGGCAGGCCAGGAAAGTCTGTGTGCATTTCCGCAGATCATATAATGCCAGTGCTCGGCTGGCTGAGCTGCAAAAGGAGTTGAACCTGCCCAAGAACCGCCTTATATGTGACATGCCCACCAGGTGGAACTCAACGTTGGCCATGCTGCAGCGGCTGCACATGCAGCAGAGGGCCATCAATGAGTACCTGTGCGACTACGGCACCAGGACAGGGTCAGGGGAGCTCGGGTTTTTTTCACCACACCAGTGGGGCATGATCAGGAATGCCTGCACTGTCCTGGCACCATTTGAGGAGGCCACGAGGATGGTGAGCAGTGACAGTGCATGCATCAGTGACACTGTACCTGTTGTCCACCTGTTGGAGCATACGCTGCGTGGAATAATGGACACGGCACTTGAGGCAGAACAGAGGCAGGAAGAGGAGGACTTCCTTGCCTCTCAAGGCCCCCTTTACCCAGACAGTGTTCCTTGTGTCCCACCCATTACACAGGAAGAGGAGGAGGAGGAGGAGGATTGTGTCAGCATGGAGGTGGAGCATGGCACTCGGCATCAACAGCAGCAGTCTTTTAGGGATGATTTACAGTCCCAACTAACCCGTGGACTTGTACGTGGCTGGGAGGAGGTGGCTGCGGATCATGTCGTCCTTAGTGACCCAGAGGACTCCGGACCGAATGCCTCAGCTAACCTACACTGCATGGCCTCCCTGATCCTGCAAAGTCTGCAGAAGGATCCTCGTATTCTTCGGATCAAGGAGAGGGACCATTACTGGCTGGCCACTCTCCTTGATCCACGGTACAAGGGTAAGGTTGCGGACCTTATCTTGCCATTGCAGAGGGAGCAGAGGAGGAGACAACTCCGGGAGGCCTTGCAGAAAGGTCTGTGCAGCGCGTTCCCAGAGACTGGGAGGTTACAAACTCCTGGTCCTGGACAACGAGTTGCTGAGGCTTTGTTCAGTAGCAGAAGGAGCGGTGGAGAAGGTGGCCGTCTGACCGATGCGTTCAGACAATTTTTTAGTCCGCAGCCCCAAGGTATGATCGGTTCCAGCAACCATCGCCAGCGTCTGATATACATGGTGCAGGAATACCTAGGGGCAAGGTCAGACTTGGACACCTTTCCCACCGAAAATCCTCTGGCTTACTGGGTCTTGAGGATGGATCACTGGCCAGAGCTTGCACAGTATGCAATTGAGCTACTGGCCTGTCCTGCATCCAGCGTTCTTTCGGAACACACATTCAGTGTTGCTGTAGGCTTTGTCACGGATCACAGGTTGCGCCTGTCCACCGACTCGGTTGATCGACTGACCTTCATAAAGATGAACCAGTCTTGGATCATCACCAGCTACCAAGCACCTGAAGCTGATATAACAGAATAACTTATTTTCAAATGTCACATCCCTTCAAGAGTGATGCTGATGCTGAGTGACTGTCCTGTTATGTTGACTGACTATCCTCCTCCTCCTCAATGATCCGATTCTTGATGATAGCTTGGAAGAACTTTTTTGTTTCTGGGTGCCGCCACCAGTGGCTAAGGCCCAATTTTTATGCCCCTGTTTAACAGGGGCGTGTAATTACAATTTTTGATGCAATACTTTGCAACAGGGCTCATTGCTGTGCTCCAAGTACAGTATCTGTGAGGGGTTGCAGTGTTGTGGCACCAGTGCCTAAGGCCCAATTTTTCTGCCCCTGTTCAACAGGGGCATGTAATTACAATTCTTGATCTAATAATTCACAGCAGGGCCCATTCCTGCGCCCACCAAGAGTAACTGTGAGGGCTTACAGTGTTGTGGCAACACCACCACCACCACCACCACCACCAAAGGCCCAATTTTTCTGCCCCTCTTCAACAGGGGCATGCAATTACAATTATTGATCTAATAATTTACAGTAGGGCCCATTCATGCGCCCACCAAGAGTAACTGTGAGGGCTGACAGTGTTGTAGCACCAGCACCACCACCAAAGGCCCAATTTTTCCTACCACTGTTCAACAATGGCATGTAATTACAATTCCTGATATAATAGTTCACAGCAGGGCGTTCCAGCGCCCACCAAGAGTAAATGTGAGGGCTCACAGTGTTGTGGCAACACCAACATGTAAGGGGCAAATTTCAGCAGAGTATATACTGTTGTAATATTATATATAATAATATATATGTAATATTATATAGGTGTATGTATTATATATTGTGTTATATGTATGGCACAATATATTTGTGTTACATACAGGCATTCTAGTTATGCACATCAAAGGGTGTTGACCAAAAGGGGTTAGTGGCCAAACAAGGTTGACAGATAATGACTCTGATGTGCTAATCTTATACAAGACTACCTAGGTGTGTGAGGTGGCCTGTTAACTTAATTGAACAGTTCAAAGGGGACATTGTTTAGATGGTAATTAGACTTGAGGGGGTATTCATGGGGAACCCCCCCCCCCCAGTGTCAGACCAGTATTTGAGACATTCAAGCTGGCAATCAGTCTACTCCAGTCTTGTCAATCTGCATGGTTAGGAAAGCACAGGTCTAGAATATGATCTAGGAGATGTGGGACTCTGAAATATATATATACTCTGATTGGATTCGTTGTCACCTGTGCAAGTATTGAACTTTGTTCTGTATTGGAAGTCAATAAAGTGCATTCTCTGGAGAACTTGGGTGATACTGCGTAACATAACTTATATCATCATACTAATAACTAAACATCAATTATCAACTGGAAACCACTATATGACTTCACTACATTGGTGCCGTTCAAGCGACCAGAAGCGCATTTTCAGGACTTAGTAACAGAAGTCGGTGATGACAACAATCCTGTGAGGTGGACAGATGGAGACCCAAGAGCTGTGCTATGACTCTAATGTCTGGTTGTGACATAAGAGTCTGATATACAAGATTAAACAAGTTCGGAACCCCAGAATTATTCTCTGGAGACTGAAAACAACAAAAAAAAGGACTGTCGTGTACCAGAAGACCTGAACTAGAAGCTGAAGGAGTAACTAATGCGGTGAGTAAAATATTTCCTTTTTTTAAATTATTAGTAATATAGCCAAAATGCTTACTCAGTGTGAAGCTAGCGTCAGTTCTGATAAAGTTAACAGATGGATATTAAAATGTATTAAGCGTCATGGCGGTCCTTATGAAATTCCAGAAAAATGTAAGCAGACATGGACTATAATGAAGGAATTTTTAGAGAAAAATGTTTTTGATAGCAAAATTTCAGAAAGTAAAAGAAAGGGTTGCATTTTGCAGGGCTTGTTATCTTGCTGTTTAACTATGGAAAGCTCTTTGAATGATCAGGTTGAGGAAATTGCGCAGTTACAGAATGCAGTTGCAAATAGCAACAATGTTTGTCAGAGGTTACAAAACCAATCAGAAACTGAGACAGTAAATTTAAAATTGCATGCAGTTACCATTGGCGGAGCTTTGCTTGAGAAATCTAAACGTTGTGATGAATTATCAGAGGAAAATGAGAGATCAAAATTAAGAATTATGGAATTAGAGAAGAGATCTCAGGAATGCAGATATGCATCAAATCTTGGATTCAGCAATCTGCAGCAAAATACAAACACAAACTTTCTATCAAATGAAACAGAACCTCATATTAAATATGATAATTCATTGCCAGCGGCACCCACTGTGACCGCCACAGTTTATAATAATACAGGTGAAGTTCAGCTTGTAATGAAGCATTTGAAACCAAAAGAACTAGATGCAATTCTTAAAGAAATAGGAATGGTTCCCTGCCATGATTTAAACTGATTTTTGAAGTGGTTTTGTGACGTGCAGAATGTCAGAGATATGTACAATCTCAACCCATCTGACTTAGAAAGAGTTTTGCAACATTCTATAGGAAATGGTCTTTGGATGAGAATTAAACAGATCTGTATTCAGCCTCTGAGGACAAGGGACATATTAATGGAATTATTATGTGCTTTGTATGGGGTATGTTCTGATGTTACTATTCATGGGAAGATCAAACAAATACAAAGTGAATCCCCCTATGAATTGTCAAACAGAATATCTACTATTATGGAGTTATTGGTCAGTAATAATCTTGCATTTGAGCGTGGAGGCTTGGTACATATGAGTATGTTTCTAGATGCTTTGCATGAAAATATCAAACAAAATATTTTATTAGTTACCCCAAATCCCCATGATTTAAAAGACGTATTGTTGAGGGCAGATCATTTATGGAGAAAGTCAAATGAGCAAGCTGTCAAAATTGATGTAGTCACATTGTTTAGGACAAACTCTGAACAGAAAGATCAGAAGATAATTGTCATGGATATGCATTAATGTCTGTCTGCCATCTTACCTTCCTCCTCATGTGTTCATCTAGAGACCAGACCTCCTTCACCTGGCTTCCTTTATAATCTCCTCCCAGCCTGACTCCACCCCAGGCCCTATCACAGAACACTATATTAACCTGTGCACTGCAAGCCTGCTTTGCTGATCAACGTGTTTGTTAGGCATTGTGTGTTTGGGTTCCTGCCTGCCGTGTGCTACGTCTGTCTCTCTGTTACGTTATTGGCTTGTCCCCGACTATCCCTGTCTGCTCGTGACCCTTGACCTTCGGCTCGTTCTTCGTTATCCTTGCCTGCTTGTGGCCCCTGACCTTCAGCTTGTTATTCGGTTCTCTCTTATCGTGTGCTGCTGCTTCCCCTCTTTTCCCCTTATCCTACGGGGCGTGAGCTAGGAAACTCCAGGGGCCGCGACCTGGTCCCAGCCTGCAGCTAACATCCTCACCACTAGAGGCCCTGGAGAAGACCAGCTGGGTCTTAGACTCCGCGCCCTGGGGAATCTTGGCTCTAGCTTCCGTTTGGATCCCGGTTGTGCTCCTCTGGTCCCGCTTTCCACAACCACCCAGTTTCCTATCCGCAGAAGCAAGCCATAGGGTTCACTACCTCGCGGTGCACTCCTGTCCCCCTACGGTGTGCATCTGTCACCTGGCCACAGGTGACCCTGACAATAATATCTAAATGATCACAACAAGAGAGGAAATTCTGGGTCAAACATAGATGATAATAATATGAAAAACAGATCTGACCAAAATAATAATAAGAAAAGGACCTGGATACCATTTTCTCAATTAAAACAGAAGTATGACCACCTGAAAATTGAGTATGACAAGATGAGAGAAGAACGTGACACATTATTGGAACAGTTGTACAGGGTGTCATAAATGCAAATGTACATTCTCCAGATCTGTTTTTGAATGCAAATGACACTTCTCTAGCAGTGGGGGGTGCTTTAGACAGTAACTGTAACTGTAAATAGTACTTTGTTTTAAAAAAAAAAATATATATATATATATATATATATATATATATATCAGGGATATGCAATTAGCGGACCTCCAGCTGTTGCCAAACTACAAGTCCCATGAGGCATAGCGAGACTCTGACAGCAGCAAGCATGACACCCAGAGGCAGAGGCATGATGGGACTTGTAGTTTTGCAACAGCTGGAGGACCGCTAATTGCATATCTATGATATATACTAAGGACTTTGCTAATGAGTTTTTGTCTGAGAATTTTTGTCTTTCCGATGCCCGGAGGAACTCGTTTGAATGTGAACAGAAGTGGACTAGTGGGGGAGAGATGCTGATAGACAATATACAAGGATGGACACTCTCTCAATATTCATCAAGCAATGGACTTTTTTTTTTTTTTTGAACATTCAAATTTTATTTTTCTATTTTTATTTTATTTTTTGTTTTTTTATTTTCAATGGACTTCCCCAACGCCCTATTTTTTCATTTTCTCCCTTTCCCTGATCTATTTTATGTTTTCATTTTTTTTTTATGTTTTATTTCATGAACTTTATCTTAAAACCAGAGTGAAGCAATTAAACCTAAAATAATTTTATAACATCTGTACATATGACATAATGCATGTTGATATCAATAGATTTAACATCTGAGGTGATGCTGCACAATGGCTTTGCAATGCATAAATTATAGGATGTTGGGTGGTTTTCCTAAATTTATAAGAGGGGTGAGTGAAATTCATCACTCTAGTCATGATTTGAATTTTGTTGAATCAGTTGTTTATAATATGCTGAAGGCTATGACATATATGGATGACAAAGACCTTTCTACCTTTCATGAAAAGATACTGACAAGAATTTCCACTGTCGCTTTGTCGGGATAGAAGATCTAATAGACACTGATGTCACGCTTATTCTATTTGAACCATCGCGTGGGGGTATATATATATACACATGTTGGTATACCATTCTGGTGGAATTATGGACTGAATGATAACTGCTAACTGAATGATAACTGAATGAATAACTGCTCTATTAAAGGCAATGAGGGGTGGCCTACAGCAAATTCAAATTGTGGCTGTCAATCAGCAAATTACTTGACAGGTACACAAAAGGTCATCATTGCTCAAATATAGAATGGAAAGAAGCAGATGTTAATTGTGAAATGCTTGCAAGATGGACTACAGCTTTGTTGTCAGAGAATATTGAGGGTTCGATGTTAAAAGAACCCAGTGTCCTGATTGGTGGATTGATGATTGAAGGTGAAGCTCATGAATGTGCAAGGAAATAGGTTACAGCACAGAGTTTTTACTGCCGTATCCAAACCTTTTTGACCTTGGAAGGGACTGCTGGTATATTGATGGTTCTTCTTACTATAAATATGTAAGCAGAATTTTAGGATTTGCTAGTGATTGTGTAAAAGCATCTTTAAAAATTAAAACGTTGAGCCTGGAGATGAGAGAATCCTGGACTTATGTGGATTGGAGCTCCCAACGCATACCAAGCTTTACTTTCAGTGACATGGTGAGAGATGTGATGAAGTCAGAATGGACTGTGACATTAGCTAATTTTTGCGCAATATTCAAGATCGTGATGTGATTTACTCAAGAGCAAGCTTTGAAATAAGGTCTAACAGCTATACAGGCCACGGATGTTTACCGAATCCTTTTACAGTCATGGTCTAAAGTTATATTATCTAATAACTGTTTCATGGGAATATTTCAGCTGCTGGTGAAGAGAGATGTAACCAGTCTCAGCTTCATATTTCATATGAGCCATTGTAAAGCATCCAGTACCTCAAATCATAATGTTTGTTGCTTGATTTATGGGTCAGTTCTAGTAGTTAGAACCGACCCAAGTGGGGGTATATGTTGTAATATTATATATAATAATATATATGTAAAAATATATAGGTGTATGTATTATATATTGTGTTATATGTATGGCACAATATATTTGTGTTACATACAGGCATTCTAGTTACGCACATCAAAGGGTGTTGACCTAAAGGGGTTAGTGGCCAAACAAGGTTGACAGATAATGACTCTGATGTGCTAATCTTATGCAAGTCTACCTAGGTGTGTGAGGTGGCCTGTTAATTTAATTGAACAGTTCAAAGGGGACATTGTTTAGATGGTAATTAGACTTGAGGGGGTACTCATGGGAAACGCCCTCCCCAGTGTCAGACCAGTATTTGAGACATTCAAGCTGGCATTCAGTCTACTCCAGTCTTGTCACTCTGCATGGTTAGGAAAGCACAGGTCTAGAATATGATCTAGGAGATGTGGGACTCTGAAATATATATATACTCTGATTGGATTCGTTGTCATCTGTGCAAGTATTGAACTTTGCTCTGTTACTGGAAGTCAATAAAGTGCATTCTCTGGAGAACATGGGTGATACTGCGGAACATAACTTATATCATCATACTAATAACTAAACATCAATTATCAACTGGAAACCACTATATGACTTCACTACATATACGGCAGGCCCCTACTTTCAAACATCCAACTTACAAATGACTCCTACTTGCAAACGGAAGGAGACAACAGGAAGTGAGAGGAAATCTACCGCTAGGAAGGGAAATTCTCTCCTGTAAGAGTTAATATGGGAAAAAGGTGTCTCCTCTCTACTGATGCTTTATCACCAATCCTTGTTTCAATAAAAACCCCACTTTTCAAAAACATTTGTCATTGGGACGGAAAGTGAGGTGAAATGTTCTGAACAGGTGCACAGACAGCAAAACAAATGTTACAGGGGTGATAACCCTTCCCTATGTTTTCCAAAAAGCTTAAAAATATATTTTTTGGCTGGAGCTACACTTAAACAATGTACCTGTTCAAAATTGCAAACAGATTCTACTTAAGAACAAACCTACAGTCCCTGTCTTGTTTGCACCACCTGTATACTGCTGTTCAGAGTATATAGGGCCTTTTTTTATTTTGGGTGCGGGGTTCCCCTTAATATCCATACAAGACCCAAAGGGGCTGGTAATGGGCTGGGGTGGGGGGGGGGGGTGATGGGGGTAACCATGCCATTTTTCTCAAAGATTTTCATCCATATTACCGGGACCAGACATTACATTAAAGCCGCAAGCAGTTTTAAATGGCTTTTTTTCCTTAAGAAATGTCATTTTGTGCAGGGACAGTTCTAAACACGGGAAACACATGCCACTTCACAGGCATACTTTAGACACCCCCCAGGTACGATATTTAAAGGAATATTTCACTTTTTTTTTTTCACTTTATGCATTATTAAAATGACTGCTCCCGAAAAACGTCAGTTTTTAAAACTTTGTTTTGCATTGATACATGTCCCCTGGGGCAGAACCCGGGTCCCCAAACCCTTTTTAGGACAATAACGTGCATATTAGTCGTTATAATTAGCACTTTAGATTTCGAACGTTCGCGTCCATTGTATTTAATAGGGTTCTAGGGTTCGTGCGAACTTTCGGTCCGTTCGAAGGTTCTGGTGCGAACCGAACCGGGGGGTGTTCAGCTCATCCCTACTCACCAGCCAGGCTACTGCGATTCGGCCGTAAAGGTCAGCCGTAGCTGAGCGGTCCGATGCAAGCCTTGGAGCGTAGGCTCACCGGCCACCCGTAGAGCGATGGGAATGTCGTGGAAAACCCAGCGCGTAGCTAGGGTTGGCACACGCTCAATGGCCGAAACTGGGGGGACTACAAGGATCGAGGATCCAGCCTGTCACCCAGTCGGCAGTTGATCGAAGAAAACAGGAAACAAAAAAAACAAACGTAGAAAAAAATCCCCCTGGACCAGTGGGCCCGAAGGGAGCCATGTCCTTCTCCTTACTAGGCAGAAAAAAACTGACCTGCGAGGTGCAGAGAGAGGGATTATACCCAGAGGGTCCGCCCCCTGGGCGGTGCTGTAGAAGGTGTGATGTAACACTTTTCACAAGTTTTTCTGCCTAGTTACTTCTAAATGAAGGATAATACCCACTTGTCAATAGGAAGCTGTGTCCGTCCATGAACGAAAGAGTAAGTCTACCGATATATATTCCTAATTAGTCTCTTCTTGACAGAGGATGTATAAGAGAAAAGGATTCCAGACACTGCAAGGATAAATGAATCACTATGTGAACAGTGGCAGATAGTACGAGTGTGTCAGAACAGGATCAGATGCAATGTTGCAACTTCATGGAGTGTGTATATATGCAGAAAATCCCACAGTCCGTGGGTAACCCTCTATGGCTACTCATAAATAATACAAATAGCAGCGTCACTTGCTTCTCCAATGAGTTGGTTTATATAGAGATCTCCACAAAATAAATCAAGATGGATCTGTCTGTGTATATCCTGTAAGCACAAGTTGCCAGCCCGTGATTTTAATCCTCGATATTTCAATGTGTATCTGTTTGTATGAGACACTTCTCCAGCAGTCCTTACATTCACAAACAGACTACATAAAAACTGTGCATATCATCTCAGACTCCACTGGATATGGAACAATAGTCACAGATTCCTCCAGTGTAGCCACAAAAGGGATTCCAGCAACCTGCAGGTAAATCCTATAATAGATATTGAGCAATGCAATTAATGATGTAGGGTTACTCACTGGTCCGCAGAGATCACCACAAGATTTAGGTCGGGATCAATCTGTACATCTGTGATGTGAGTTACTCACTCGTCCGCTGTTTGAGCAGAGATCACCTGGCAGGGTTGTACGTACCTGATCAGCGAGTCTGTTAGAGCAGAGGAAGGTCCCCCGTACGGATCCGACTCGCGGGCCCCTGGTAGTGCAGACAGGAGGCACGGGAGTGCGGAAGGGTAAGAGAGCCTGAGAGCGGTTACTGGAAGGCAGCTCCGGATCCTGGGTTCAGGAGAGTAGCTGAGCCAGGCTGGCTGCAGGCAGGCAGGTAGGCAGGCAGGTGTGTAGAGCAGCGCAGCTAGGCAGGTGCAGAGAGAATGATCAAGACAAGCAGGGTTCGGCAACGTTCAGGCAGTATGGTACAGCGGGGTAGGCAAGTTCAGGGTCAAAGACAGGCTGAGTTTGGGTGCAGGCGGATAGCAGGAAAAGTCCAGTAACAAGCCGGGTGGTCAGAAGATCAGGTTTCAGGCAATTAACAGGAGCAGGATACACAGGGGACTGTAGATCAGACAGCACCGGTCTGAAGTGTTCCAGGAGTTTAAATGGGCAAACCGGCGTGCATCGGCGCACGCAATGGCGCATCGGTGCATCAGCGTGCTCAATGGCGCACGCGCGCGCACGAAATGCGCGCACAGGCACACCATCGCGCACAGGCGCGCGCGCCCGCAGTCTGGGAAGTGCACCAGCGTGGACAGGAACATGCCCAACATCAGCGCGCATCGGCGCGCGAACGCACACCAAAGCGACCACCAAAACGCCCGGCAAGGTACGTTCTCTGACAGTGCCCCCCCCCTTAAGGGCAGCCTCCGGATGCCCAATTGAGCGATCTTCGCGGCATGAGACCTTCTGAAAGCTTGCATGAGTTCCTCCGCATGTATGCCGCTTTCGGGTTCCCAGGAATTATCTTCTGGGCCGTAACCCCTCCACTTAATTAGATATTGAATCTGGTTGTGTCTTTTCCTACAGTCCAGGATTGCCTCCACCTCAAATTCCTCCTCGTTGTCGATCAAAACAGGTTCCGATGGGCCAGTGTTACGGCCAGCGAAGGGGTTAGGGACAACCGGCTTTAATAGTGTCATATGAAAGCCTGGGTGGACCTTGAGGGTTTTGGGTAAGTCGAGCTCATATGCCACATTGTTGATTCTCCTCTTTACCGAGAAAGGTCCCATGAACTTAGGGCCCAACTTCCTTGACGGACAGGCCATCTTTAAGTTGATTGTGGATAACCACACCTGGTTGCCAGGCTCCAGAATGAGTTCCCCTCTCCTTTTCCTATCAAACATCCTCTTGTTGTACTCCTGGGTCTTGGACATGGTCTCCTGTAGAAGTTTGTTATTGGAGATGAAGAAGTACATTGTTTCGGACACTGCAGGGATGGTGCATTCGGGTATGGAACTGGGTAAAAAGGAAGGATGGAAACCATAGTTGGCAAAGAATGGGGTTTGCTTAGTGGCAGAGTGCAGGGAGTTATTGTAAGCAAATTCAGCGATGGGGAGCAGAGAGACCCAATCATCCTGGGAAAAGGAGGAAAAGCAACGGAGGTACTGTTCTAAGGTTTGGTTGGTTCTCTCTGTTTGACCATTCGTCTGAGGGTGATAAGCCGAAGAGAATGCCAACTCAATTTCCAGAGAACCACAAAGAGCCTTCCAAATTCTGGAGGTGAACTGGACACCTTAGTCCGAAACAATACTTGCCGGGACTCCATAAAGCCTCACTATCTCCCTGATAAAAACCTTCGCCGTCTCCATGGCAGAAGGTGTGCCTTTCATGGGCAAAAAATTAGCCATTTTGGACAGCCTGTCGACGACAACAAAGACCGTGGAGAATCCTTCGGACAGAGGGAGCTCCACTATGAAGTCCATCGACACCATCCTCCAGGGTCTTTCAGGGACAGGTAAAGGTTTTAATAGACCCCAGGCCCTCATCCGGCTATTCTTGTTCCAGGAGCAGGTGTTGCATGAGTCCACGTAGCTTTTGCAGTCGCTACCCAGCTGCGGCCACCAGAACGTGCGCTTGATTAGTTTGGCCGTTTTCAAGGTACCGAAATGTCCGGCCAACTTGTGGTCATGGCAAATTTCCAGAACAGCTATCCGAAGACCCTCAGGGACTAGAATTTTGCCCTCGTGCCTGATCAGACCATCTTGTGCCCTGACACAGTTCTCCGGAATAGAGGTCAAGCCAGCAGACGCCAGCTTAATACGGGACATGAGGTCTTCTTGAAGCAGCAGGAAGTTCCCGGCAGGGAGGATGGTGTCAACAGGAAAGTTCTCTTCAGGAATGCTGAACATTCGGGACAGTGCGTCCGGTTTAATGTTTTTTGAGCCATGCCTGTAGGTGATGTGGAACAGAAACCTTGAGAAAAAAAGTGCCCACCTTGCCTGCCTTGGTTTCAACCTCTTAGCTGTTCTCAGGTACTCGAGGTTCTTGTGGTCCGTGTAGACCAAAATGGGGTGTGCAGCCCCCTCGAGCAGGTAACGCCACTATTCTAACGCGGCCTTGATAGCCAGGATTTCCCGATCTCCCACGTCCTAGTTCCGTTCCGCAGTGGAAAGCTTGCGTGAGAAGAAGGCCACTGGAAAGAGTAAGGCTTTGGCCCCCTGACGTTGGGATAGCACAGCCCCCACTGCATTTTCGGAAGCGTCCACTTCCAGGACGAAGGGTAGTGCAGGGTCAGGGTGCTTCAGGATGGAGGCAGAGACAAATAATTCCTTCAGTTTGTCAAAGGCAGCTTGGGCTCTAGGGGACCAATAGAATCGGTTTCCTTGTTTGGTTAATTCAGTAAGAGGGGCGACAATTGCAGAGAAACTTCTGATGAACTTCCGGTAAAAGTTGGAAAATCCGATGAAGCGCTGGACCCCTTTTTTATCCGTGGGAGCAGGCCAGTCCAGGATAGCCGACACATTCTGAGGGTCCATTTTAATGCCCTCAATCAAAATGATCAACCCGAGAAACTGGATGCTTTGCCGCTCTAACTCACATTTCTCCGGTTTGGCGTAAAGTCCATGTTGTCTGAGCCGAACAAGGACATTTCGGACATGCCTGCGATGGTCGTCTACTGAGGAGGAGAATATCAAGATGTCGTCCAGGTATACTATGACGTACAAGTCCAGGTAATCACGGAAAATGTCATTGACAAAGTGTTGGAAGGTAGCCGGAGCATTACACAGTCCGAACGGCATAACTAGGTACTCGTAGTGCCCGAATCACGTGCGGAAGGCCGTTTTCCACTCGTCCCCCTCTCGAATGCGGATCAGGTTGTACGCCCCTCGGAGGTCAAGCTTGGTAAATATGACCGCCGTTCCCAGCCTCTGGAAGAGTTCCGGCACGAGAGGTAATGGGTAACGGTTTTTAATGGTAATTTTGTTCAACTCCCGATAATCAATACAGGGGCGTAGGGAATGGTCTTTTTTTCAACAAAAAAGATGCCCGCACCTGCAGGCGAGGTGGACGGGCGGATGAACCCTTTTTTTAGGTTGTCATTGATGTAGACCTTCAGGGTGCCCAATTCCTGCTCGGTCAACGGGAAGATCCTCCCAAAAGGTACTTCAGTCCCAGGCAAAAGGTCTGTGAGGAGGAACAGTTTCTGCTCCCTTCTTACTGAACACGTCCATAAAGTCGTGATAGGGCTCAGGGATGGTTTTCTGAAGGTCAGGGTCTGTGTCCAGACAGAGCAGATGAGGACGGTCAGTAGACGCTTGTTGCAGGCAGTGTTACTGGCAATAATCTGAGAGGAATTTGACCCTCCCTGTAGTCCAGTCAATATTGGGGTTATGGGCTTGCAGCCAGGGCATCCCCAAAATGACGGGGAATAACGGAGAGGAGATGGCATCCAGACTTAGGAACTCCTGATGGTGGGTTGCCAAGGAGGCCAACAAGGGAACGGTTTCCTGAGTGACAGGGCCGGATTTAATAATGGAACCATCAGCGAGGTGTACTGCAAGTCCCCGGGATTTCGGCTGCAGGGGAATGTGATGGTTGGCAGCAAATGACAAATCGATAAAGCAGCTGCATGCCCCCGAATCAATTATGGCGGATACTGGGATTGCGGTAGTCCTTCCGGGGGGCTGTAAAGAAATGGAGAGAGCCAAGTGAGAAGTTGGGTTAGGCAACAAAGAGGCACAAGTAGAAGAAACAGGCAGGCACTTACGCATCTTGGCCGGGCAGGATCTCACGTAGTGTCCTGGTTCACCACAGTACATGCACAGATTGTTGCTACGCCTGTGCTGGCGTTCTTCGGAAGAGAGAGAAGGGCGAAGTAGGCCCAGTTACATGGGTTCCGGGTCATCTAAGGCCGGCGACGGGGAAGCCGGTGGTGCCAGACGGACTGGGTTTGGAACCTTGGGAAGCAACCAGGTGGGTCGGAATTGACTGGAGGTCCTCTCGGAGCGGCGCTCTCTCAGGCGCCGGTCGATCTGAATTGACAGATCTATTAGCTTGTCCAGGGTTTGGGGAACTCCGACACGTGCTAGCTCGTCCTTGAGCTGATCCGACAAGCCAATCCGGAATTGATAGCGCAAAGCAGCATCATTCCATTCCGTGTCGGAACTCCATCGTTTAAACTCGGCCGCATAGTCCTCGGCCGCTCTGCGGCCTTGCAGGAGAGAGTGAAGAACGGATTCTGCGGTAGCAGCTTGTTGCGGATCCTTGTAAAGTTGGGACATAGCGGCAAAGAACGTGGCAAGGGTCTCCAAGGAGGCATCCTTCTGCTCTAGGAGGCGGTGAGCCCAGGCCTGCGGCTCATCGGTCAGCAGGGAGATGACGAAGCCCACCTTGGTTAC